>JAUMJM010000079.1:2869045-5738091 GCA_033558235.1 Neomorphus geoffroyi | reverse complement strand
CCTGGGACCTGGTTTCTCTTGTTCCCCATTGGCTTGGGGTTCCCATTCTAATCCGTGTGATGGGATGCACAACCATCCCTGTGGGCAATGCAGGTGAGCCCAGCCTCACTGCCAGGCTGGCATGGAAAACCGAAACCACAACCCATCAGAGTTACCAGAAAAAGCAGGTTCTGTTCCTCTTCCGTTTCGAGCACTGGGCACTGAAAGCTGAAGTGTCCTGGGGAGTGGCAGGACGTGAGGGCCCCTGCACGTGGGGTCAGCTGGAGCCACATGGCTGCAGTCCGACAGGATTTTCCCGGGATGTAGGGAGCCCAGGGTCTGCCCTCTTCTCCCCAGATCCTGAGCATCGGTGTCCCCATCCGTGCTCTGCTCCCCGTGCATGCTGAGGAGCTCTGGTGGATCTTGGCAACAGGTTTAGCCGCAGCCCAGGCCAATTTGGAAGCTAAAATTGAGCAGTTGGGCTCCCAATTTCCTTCCCTCCATCCCATGGAAAGGAGGAAATGAGAGGAAACCAGACCAGCACCCCAAGGGACCCTTAGGCTTTGCCCCCTTTTCCAGGTGATCTTGGTGTTGCTCACACTGAGGAGCCGTGTTGGATTCTCTGCAACCCCAGGGATCCCCAGGCTTTGCTGCCTTTGCCTTTGCTGTCTGCGGGGATCCCAATGTTGCTCACGCTGCGGAGCACCGGGTCTGCTGGTGTGTGGGCTGCTTCATCCCTCTCCAGCCCAGGCGGCTGCTCCAGGTGCTCCGGCGTTAAATGAGGGGTCTGTGGTACTTCCTCACGCATGAAAATACAGCGCAAACCCCCTGGCAGGGAAAATGAATCACCGGGAGCATTTGCAGCCAGCCCTGTGGGTGTGTTTGCACTGGAGTGCAGGCATCCCTGAAGGTGTTCAGTGCTTTTATGCCTCTTCCCTTCATCTCAGCGATCAGAACAGCACAGTAACAGGGGCTCCTCAGAGCTTCTGAACTCTAAATGGTGCTGTGGTTTGTGCACAGCCCTTAAACGAGCGTGATTGTAATAAGTCACTGGAGGTTGCTGTGTCTATTGGATGACCCTTGCGGCTCTGCTGGAGGTGCAGGAGCCACTCAGGCATCTCCAACCACGGTCCCAGGGTGCTGTGAGGATGCTGGAAGCAGGAGCTCCATCGCCCAAGCCCTCCAGCAGCTCTGGGGCTGCAGCATGGGGGTAGGGCTGGTTCCCCACCTGCCTCAGGCTAAGAAGGAGCCAGATCCTGGTGCCACCGTGGGAGCTCTGTGCCCAAAACGTGCTTTCCTGCTGGCACGTGCCCCCAGCCCTCGCTCTGCAGGGCGATGCCATGCTGCATCCCCAGCCGCGTTCCCCTTTGGCTCACCGTGCAACGCACCAGGACGGAGGTGCCCCCCAAAGCTCCTGAACCCTTCCTGATGCTGGGGACTCTTCCATCCCCTCCCTGACTGTGGCGACCCCAACTCCCTTCTGAGCCCTGGTGAACTCGACTGCCCTCGGAGCCCCCTGGCATTGTGTGGCTCCGTTGCCTCGAGGACAGGGCTGGTGGGGCCAGGGCTTGGCAACAGCGGGGTGACGTGGGCTCCCACTCGCTGCTTCCTCCCTGCCAGTTCCTCTGTCAGCTTCTGCTTTTTTGGCTGCCACCAAGTGTGGTGATGCTTTCCTGGAAGTGCCTGTTGTTGGCTCGGAGCTCACCCCGTGCAGGGTCCTGCCAGCACGGGGCAGCGGGATGCTCGCTCCCACCAGCATCCCTCCACAGCCGCCTGCAGCTGTTCCTGCGCCCATGGGCTCCACCACCCCACTTGTCCCCTCCGCCGCCCCCAGGAGCAGTCCCATACCCCCACCCCTTGTTGGTCACTTGTGCAGCCAGGGACCTTACGGACCCCTTCCTACAGGGACTTTGCTGGGGTTTCTGGGGTCCCCAAAGCTGTTGATGCTCCTGCAGACTTGCATCACAGGTTGTGCCTTCCTGAGAGTCACGCTGACCCTTTCCACGTGAATCCCATTTGGCGGTGGCTTTATCCCCATCCACACCAATTGGCTTTGTGAGCCCATGGCCGGATGCTTGTCCGTGACGGATTCCAGTGCCACTCCTCAAGCCACAGCCAGAACTGCGGGAACCACAATGGGAGCACTGCCCGGTGTCCCAGGAGGAGTCAGGCACAGGGAGGAGGGTCTGGGGAGATCTTGGAGCAGCTTCCAGTGCTGAAAGGAGCTCCAGGAAAGCTGGGGAGGGGCTCTTAGAATCATGGAACTGTTCAGGTGGGAAGGGACCCCAAAACACCCCCAGTCCCACCCGTGCCATGGGCAGGGACACCCCCACTGGATCAGGGGGCTCCAAGTCCCATCGAGCCTGGCCTTGAACACCTCCAGGGAGGGGGCAGCCACCACTTCTCTGGGCAACCTGTGCCAGTGCCCCTCCCCCCCACCCCCATCGTGAAGAATTTCTTCCTCATGCCCAATCTAAATCTCCCCCCTGTGAATTTAAAGCCGTTCCCCCTCATCCTATCACTCTGTGACCTTGTAAAAAGCCCCTCCCCAGCTTTCTTGTAGCCCCTTTCAGTACTGGATGGTCGTTCTAAGGTCCCCCTGGAGACTTCTCTTCTTCAGGCTGAACAACCCCAGCTCTCCCAGCCTGTCCTCACAATCCGGGAGTGCAGGAATGGGATGAGGGGAACGTTTTTCAGCTGAAAGAGGATTCATGGTGGCCACCCCAAGGCTGACCCAAGCCAGGATACTGGTGGCCTTCTTGGCCAACTGGGCCACTGCTGGCTCATGTTCAGCCACTGCCAACCAGCACCTCCAGGGCCTTTTCCAGAATTAGAACCAAACCCCAATAAAGAACACATTCTCCACGTGGGCAGTGGCTGCGTTGGGCAGTGGCTGCGTTGGGCTCTTACAGGCTCTACGAGGGGAAGGAAACAGTTGAGTTCCAGTGCTCGCTGCAGCGCTTCTTCCTCTCCTTGAACCACCTGATGAAGTCCCCGCTGGAGGGGCCAACGCTGCTGGCCCAGGTATGGCACAGGAGGTGCTGGGGGGGCTCAGCACCAGTGCCTGGGGGGATGGATAGGGCTGGTGCCTGGGTCCCCTCCCTGCCCACATACCATCTGTCCGTCTGTCTGTCCTTCCCCGTGGCAGGTGCAGTCAGTCTCTCTGGTTTCTTTGCAGGGAGCAGCCCTAAAGTACCTGCCTTCCATCCTCGAGGACGTGTCTGGCATCTTTGACTCCTCTGCCCTGGGGTAGGGTCCCCGTCGCCCCCCACTCTCCCCAGCCCTGGTGTGTGGGGTGTAGCGGGCTGATGCTCTCGAGTTAAGGGCAAGCAGAGGAGCCTGGGTTTCCAAAGCCTGGGAATTGCCTCCTTATCCCCTTCCTAGCGCAAACCCAGCTCAGTTTTAGTGGCAACCTGTGCTCCAGGCCGGGGCTGAGCCTGGAAAGCCTCAGTTCCACCTGGTTCTGTGTTGGGAATCTGGGCAGGGGGGTTGTGCCAGGTCTCTCCATGCAGCACCTGTGGCGTGAGCTGCCTGGCAGCTTCATCCAGCAGGACCATCCCACCCCATACAGATATGCCTCATCCTTCCAGTACTGAAAGGGGCTCCAGGAAAGCTAGGGAGGGGCTCTTGATCAGGGAGTGCAGGGATAGGATAAGGGGAAATGTTTTTCAGCTGAAAAAGGGGAGACTGAGATGAGATTTTAGGAAGAAATGTTTCCCTGTAAGGGTGGGGAGGCCATGGCCCAGGTTGCCCAGAGCAGTGGTGGCTGCCCCATCCCTGGAGGTGTTCAAGGCCAGGTTGGATGGGGCTTGGAGCCCCCTGATCCAGTGGGAGGTGTCCCTGCCCACAGAACTGGATGAGATCCCTTCCAACCCAAACCATTCCATGAGACCAGGATGCTATGATCAAGCAGCTCCCCCTGCCCAGCAGCCCCATCCTGACCAAAACGGGGGGCAACTGGTACCCAATTCCATTGTTGAGCTTGCCAGGCAGAGTCTGCAGGGGCTCAGAACTGCAAAGGACGCGGGGCTCTCACAAACTCTGTGCTGGCCACCCCTTAAACCCTCCCACCTGGACGCAGGGCCTTGCTGCGGGACTTCATGGAGAACCTGCCTCCCCAGCGTCTGCTGAAGCAGAAGCTGCAGTCCCTGACCGACATTGTCAACACCAAGGTCTTCCAGTCCTACGGTGAGAAGGGGCACGGGGGGGTCCTGGCGGTGCTGCCCACACTGAGCTCTCCTGGGAGGGTCATGGCATGGGCTGGGGATGTGACCTGGCTGCAGGGACCTCTCCTCTGCCTCTGAGGCTGTGCCCGTGCCCAGTGGGCTCTGAGGAGGGAGGCAATTCCCTGGAGCTTGTGCTGGGACCACGTTGCTGGGTGCAGCTTGTGCCGCTGGTGTGAACCTCACCTGCAGCTGGATTGAACATCTCCTGGCACTGGTGTGAACCTTGCCTGCTGCCTGCAAGCTGCCAGGCTGCAGAGGGAAAGCAGCGCGCAGTCACTGTGATGATCAGTGCTTGGGGAGGGGGTGTCAGACCTCACTGCCAGACTGGGAGGACGCAGGGAGCTGGATTCTCCAGGTCTGCCCTGGCGCTGGTGCTGTTTGGTATTCGTAGGAGCAATTTAGATGATGAAAAAAAAGAGTAGATTTGGGAAATTCCACCCTGTGAGGCGCGAGTGGCTGGAGGACAGGCTGGGAATTTAAAATAACCTCAGTGAGCTGGAGAAAAGGCTTTGAAAGATACAGAGCCTATTGGAGTCGAAACCAATTGGGAAGCAAGCACTGAGCAAGCAGAGGATGGAGCCGGGGGCAGCAGTGGAGGGAGCAGAGGGGCTCCGTGATGCAGCCCCCACAGGAGAGCATCCCCTGGGCATGGGGACACCCTGCACCCTGCTCTGGCTGGGCTCACTTTGGATTGCTTACCCAAAACGTGTGAGTTTGGGTGGCACAAGAGCCTCGTGGACCTTTAGAAGGCAGAGGGAGGAAGAAATATCTGAGGAGCTTGGGGCAGGAAAGGGCACGGGGAAGAGCTGATGAGCTCCCAGATATCCACACGATGTCTTCAAAGGGAAGGGGAGAGGGCTGCCTCGTGGAGCTGGGCCGGGGTCCTGGGCTTCGGCTGCAGCAGGGAGGCTGCAGAGGAGCAGGAACTGATTTGTGACTCTGCCTGGGGAGGCTTTGAGAGCTGGTGATGTGAATGTGTTTAAGTCGGCCGTTGAGTGCAGGTGGCAGGTCCCCTGCTGCCTGCTCCAGCTCTGCTCTGAGCCACTGCGATTCTGCAAGCGCTGCTGCGTCCCTCCCTGCGTCCCTCCCTGCATCCCTCCCTGCATCCTACCCTGGGTCCTTCCTGCATCCTTCCCCAAATCTCTTCTCACATCCTACCATGGGTCCATCCCTGTATCCCTCCTCACTTCCCACCGTAGGTCCTTCCCTGTATCACCCCCTGCAGCCCTCCTCACATCCTACCCCAGGTCCTTTCCCCTCATCCTTCCCTGCATCCTACCCCGGGTCACTCCCCGCATCCCTCCTCATATCTTAGTCCACATCCTTCCCCGCATCCCTCCCTATATCCTACCCCGTTTTTTCCCCCACGTCCCTCCCCCCATCCTACTCCAAGTCCCCTCCTGCAGCCCTCCCCACATCCCTCCCCACACCCTTTCCCACTCCCCTCCCCTCATGGTCCCCCAGGTTCCCCCCGCAGCCCCCCAAGCCCCCCAGCGGGTGGTGCAACACATCTCCTCCTCACCCCCACGGACAGATGGTCACACCAGCAGGAAAACAACCAAGAAACCTGTCGCCCCCCCACTTTTCCTTTCCCTTGCTCCACTTCCACAGTTCCACCACGGTGACAATCAGCATCGTGGAGCTGCAGGTGCAGCGCGATGACAGCAACACCAGCCCTGGGCAAAGGAAGGGGGTGGGATGTCCAGGGACAGCACAGGGTTTTCAGCGCTGGAGACTCCGGTTTATTGAGGCTGTGTCCAGTTTACAAGGGCTCCATCTAGACTCAAGTCCTCAGCGGCTCCAACAGAGCACAGCAGCACCACCACCACGTCCAGTGGCCAAAGCTGAAGCGAGAGAGGTTCAGCCGAGGCTTTTCTGGTTCGGTTTAGTTCAGTTCAGAGGGGAGGACACAGGGTGAATTCTGTGTTGGAGCCTTCCCACTTCTGCTGTGAGGACAGGTTGGGAGAGTTGGGGTTGTTCAGCCTGGAGAAGAGAAGGCTCTGGGGAGACCTTAGAGCAACCTTCTGTACTGAAAGGGGCTCCAGGAAAGCTGGGGAGGGACTTTTTACAAAGGCTTGCAGTGATGGGATGAGGGGAAAGGGCTTTAAACTGGAATGAAGAAGATTTAGATGAGATTTTAGGATGAAATTCTTCACGATGAGGGTGGGGAGGCCCTGGCGCAGGATGCCCAGAGCAGTGGTGGCTGCCCCCTCCCTGGAGGTGTTCAAGGCCAGGTTGGATGGGGCTTGGATCCCCCTGATCCAGTGGGAGGTGTCCCTGCCCATGGAACTGGATGGACTTTGGGGTCCCTTCCAACCCAACCCATTTCATGGTTCCATGATTTGAGGTTTTCCTCAAGCCCCTGCTTGAGGAGGCAGCTGGCTGCTCTGCAGCCCAGCCCGGGCGTTGCACTGGTCCCATCACCCCGTTGGTCCCTTTCCCTGGTCCCTGTCCTCCACCAGCCAGCACATCCCTGTCCCCGCAGAGTGCCGGGAGCTGCTGCTGCAGGCGGCTGTGCCCACCCTGCGGGACCTGATCCAAAGGGGCGAGGAGGAGGACGCCTGCATCGAGCTGCTCAGCAACATCCTGGAGGTGCTGTACAAAGCCCAGAAGGTAAATCCCCTCTCCTCCGCTGCCTCCTTTTCCCTCTCCAGTAGCAGTGACCTCACTAAACCCGTTTGGGCAGGGTTAAGCACAAATTAGTGGCCATGACATGGCTGGGACCAGTGGTGGTCACCCAGTATCAAGGGGGGCTGTTGGTGCTCACCTTCCAGTGGGAACCTGACCAAGATGGGGGTAAAACCCTTTGGGTTCCCACCTCAGCCGGTCCCTGGCAAGTTCCCATCAGTCTCCATGAACGGGGAGGAGGACTCCAAGTATAGGAACACCACGGAGGGGAAGGGGGTGCAGCGCCAGCTGTGGCCCTCGCTGTCCCTGCTTGACAGAGCCAGGAAGAACGCAAGGGCAGGGGAGGAGGCAGCCTGCCGGCTCCAAAACTGGTAGTGACAGCCCTAAATGTGACCCAGAGCCCTGCAGAATGGGAAAACCAGCCCAGAACCTCGCAAAAGAGCCGGCCATGCCCAAACAGCGGGGACCCCCAGGTTCCCCCTTCTCCTGGCAATCCCAGCACAAATCCAGGAGGAGAATGGATTGGGAGCAGCCATGAGGTGAAGGACTTGGGGTGCTGGGGGAGGAGAAGCTCCACATGAGCCAGCAATGTGTGCTGACATTCCAAAAACAAACGGTATCCTGGGCTACATCCAGAGCAGCAGGACCAGCAGGGTGAGGGAGGGGGTTCTGCCCCTCTGCTCCGCTCTGGTGAGACCCCACCTGGAGCCCTGTGTCCAGTTCTGGAGTCTTCAGCACGGGAAGGACCTGGAGCTGGACATGGAAGCAACAAGTCCAGAGGAGGCCACGGAGATGATCCGAGGGCTGGAGCACCTCTGCTACGAGGACAGGCTGAGAGAATTGGGATTGTTCAGCCTGGAGAGGAGAAGGCTCTGGGGAGACCTTAGAGCAGCCTCCCAGCACTGAAAGGGGCTCCAGGAAAGCTGGGGAGGGGCTCTTTATCAGGGAGTGCAGGGACAGGATGAGGGGAAGGGTTTGGGGCTGAAAGAAGGGAGATCAAGATGAGATCTTAGGGAGAAATGTTTTCCTGTGAGGGTGGGGAGGCCCTGGCCCAGGTTGCCCAGAGCAGTGGTGGCTGCCCCATCCCTGGAGGTGTTGAAGGCCAGGCTGGATGGGTCTTGGAGCCCCCTGATCCCGTGGGAGGTGTCCCTGCCCATGGCAGGGGGGTTGGAACTGGGTGGGCTTTGAGGTCCCTCCCAGTCCAACCTGACTTCCCTGGGCACTGTTTGTTGCAGAGAGCGGAGGAGCTGCGGGCACCACATGGCGCAGGCGAGGGACGGCACAAGGACCGTGGGGATGCGGAGCTGGTGAGTGCCCCTCCGGTGGGCTTTGGAACTCAGTGGATGGTGGGAAGGAGCCAGGTGCCCCTTTGCCCACCGAAAGCACTTTTCTGCATCTCCCTCGGATGACAAACCCCGTGGTCACTGAGATCTGACATGTGGAGCCGGGCTGCAGCCGGGGATGCTGCAGCAATGGTGTCACACCTAGGGGTGCCAGGCTGGCATCTGTGTGGCTCCAAGATTGCTGTGAGCCCCCAGCACCCCGTGTCCTGCCCTGGCAAAGGGGGGGTAGCTTGTGCCCAGACCTTCATCCTGGAACCCCATGGCTTTGGTGCTTTGTTGAGCACCGCTGAGTGGGCTTGGCCATTCTGGCTCCTCCCAAGGTGAGGAGCAGGTGAGGTCTTGGGGGTCTCGAGGGGTTTTGCCAGGGGGACCAAGCTGTGCCGATACCCATATTGACACTGGAGCACATCACCTTGTCCCATCCTCAGCTCCGACTGGTCACCCAAACGCCACCAGCTCCCTGTGAGCTGCACTCGCTGTGCTGGAGTGGACAGGGCATCTACCTCAGTATTTCACATAAATCACAAGTCTTTAGAGTCAGCTCGTGATTTCCCACATCCCAAGGTGCCACGAGCTTGTCCCTCCTGGCCAGGACCAGAGCTGTCTGGTCCCACAGCTGAGGCTCCTGGGCACAGGGCTTGTCCAGTGACCACGGTCACCTGGGCACGACTGAAGCTGCAGAGACGTTGGGGCTCACCCAACGGCCACCATCCTCGTGGCTGAAGCACTGCTGCACGGGGCATGGTGAGGTATAAAAAGGACATCAAGCTACTGGAGAGTGTCCAGAGGAGGCCAAAAAGCTGGTGAAGGGTCTAGAGGGGAAATCATATGAGGGGTGGCTGAAGTCACTGAGTCCGATCAGCCTGGAGAAGAGGAGACTGAGGGGAGACCTCATCACACTCTGCAGCTTCCTCACATCTGGAAGAGGAGGAGCAGGCACTGAGCTCTTCTCTCTGACCCAAGGGAATGGCAGGAAGATGCCAGCGGAGGGTTAGGTTGGACATTAAGAGAAGGTTCTTCACCCAGAGGGTGGTGGAGACCTGGATACTGGAATTGGTCCCTACAGGGGCTGGGGACCGCATGCCAGTTCTATGCCACAGGGGCAGTGATGGAGCTGCCCCCTGTGCCCTCCCTCCGAGCACCATGGCAGCATCGGGTGCTCAGCAGTGTCGGTGACACCTCTTACCTTGCAGGTGAAGGTGAAGAAGCACATCCAGCTGATCCTTGAGCAGCTGTTGCACACTGTTAATCGGAGGGTGATTGTCCTGGACCGGGAAAGCAGCCTGCGGGTGAGTTCCACCACCACCACCCCGCACTGCGCCGGGTGTTGGGGCTGCGTCGTGTCCCACGGTTGCGTCAGACAATGCGGGAGATGCAAAAGGCACCACTGGTTTAGGGGTCTGGGACCAGAGGACCAATGCTGCTCCTCGGCTGGCGCTGCAGCCTGGTGCCCAGCTGCAGGGATCAAACTCTGTAGGATGCTCCAGGAAGCCCAAAAGCCCCACCAGGAGCAGGTCTGGAGCAGAGGGTGCGCCGGGAGGAGCGAGCAGGGAGTTTGTGATGCAGAAATCCCATTTGGGGAGCAGATGGAGGGGTTTGGGTTGTATTCACCCCAGAAAACAAGCGTCTGCACCCAGTGAACAGTCATGGTTTTACACAGCAAGAACACGTGGGAGGAAGGTGCTGGGCTGCCCACTGCTCGTGGAGGGTGGGCAGGTTGATTGCGGCTCCAGGAGAGCTTCACGCAGAGCAGGTGTGATGAGGGTGTGGGGACAGGGCTGTGGGCAGCGTGGGGTCATAGGCACCGTGATGTGTATGTGGCAGCAGAGCCAAGGTACTGTGGGGTGCAAGGGTGGACAAGGAGCTTGGTTCAACCATGTTCCGGGAGCCCAGAGTGAGCGGTGGGGTTGTGCAGCAGTGGAGAAACACCGTGCCATGGGGAAGTGCTGTGCCATGGGGGAGCATCGTACCATGCTGTGGGGAAGTGCCGTGCTGCGCCATGGGGAAGCATCATACCATGCTGTGGGGAAGTGCCGTGCCATGGGGAAGCATCATACCATGCTGTGGGGAAGTGCCATGCCGTGCCATGGGGAAGCATCATACCATGCTGTGGGGAAGTGCCATGGCATGGGGAAGCATCGTACCATGCCATGCAGAACTTATGTGCCATGGGGGAGTGCTGTGCCGTGCCATAGGGGAGTGCCGTACCATGCCATGAGGAAGTGTTGTACCATGCCATGGGGAGGCACCATGATATGGGGAAGCACCACGCCACGGGGAAATGCGGTGCTGTGGTGATGCACTGTGCCATGGGGAAATGCTGTGCCATGCCATGTGGAAAATGCCATGCCATGGGGAAATGCCATACTGTGCCATGGGGAAGTGCTATGCCACAGGGAAAAGCCATACTGTGCCATGAGGAAGAGCCATGACATGGGGAAGAGCTGTGCCATGGGGAGGTGCCGTACAGTGCCATGGGGAAGCACTGTGCCATGGGACCCTTTTCCTCCCAGCCTCTGCCCATGCTCTCCAGTCGACAAGGCTGCTGGGGTCTGTGAGCATCCCAGGTGCTGGGATTGCTCCCGCTGAGTGCTGAGGCACCGCTCCATGCTCGTGACCCCTTCCCACACCCCTCAGGGACAGGAGCTACGAGCTCTCCACTCTGGCTCCTGGCTTGGCCGCTCACAGCTTGGTCAGGGCAGCTGCGTGGTGGTGGCTCTGCTGTCCTGGGCAGCTCAATCGGCCGAGTCCATGGTGGGTGCAGACCCTGGCACACATCTGGGCATAAGCAGCCTCATGGAAGGCATCACCATGACGCTGGTTCTGCTGCCGAACGCTGTGTGCTGGGGCTGAGCTGGTGGGCACAGCAGGGGCTCTGCGCCGGAGTGTGAATCACATGCGACTTGGGCAGGTGACACGCTCGGGGCTGCCTTTGGTGTCTCTGTGCACTCAGTCCCTGCTCCTGGGCTCAGTGACTCGGTGTCAGCGGGAACTCACAGCGCTGCAGGGCACGCTCTGCCTGGCTGTGGCATTGGCGAGGGGGATATGGGTGCCGGCGCGTGGAGAAGGGCAGAGACCCTTTGGCTCCCATCATGTGCACCCCTTCCCAGGGCTCCAGAAACACCATCCGGCAGCATTCCCAGTGCATCCATGATGTCCATGCTGCTGCTGCAGCCACGGCTCACATCCCAGTGTCCGAGGCTGCTCAGCCCGGGCTGCTCCAGCAGCTCCAACAACTGGAGGGACCAGAGACCCGTGTGCCCCTGCAGCCTCCATCCACCCTCGTGCTGGGCAAGAAGCCGAATTTGGCCGGAGGAGCCCCCCTAGATTCCCCATCCTGGGAGCTCAGGCATTGGGAACGCTCTGACTGGCTTCTGGGGCAGCCTGGGCACAGGTGGCTGTGGTGCTCAGCCCCTCGGCCTCACCTGGTGGTGCTCCTTGGAAGGAGAGCCGTGTCCCGGACCCTCACCCAGCCCACCCTTCCACCTGGAGGGGTTGGGTCTCTTTCCCAGCCGAGACTCCGACTGTCCCCTGCTGTCTCCGGTGCAGGAGAAACCCTGGGTACTCCGAGTTCACCTGCGGGCGAGCATCCCACGGGATGCAGGGCAGGCGCCAATGCAGGATGAGAACCTCGAGGCTTCTCTAGAGGGGCTGTGGGCGCAAAAGCTCAGTTCCCATCCTCCTCCTCATCCTCATCCAGAACAGAAGGGCACAGGCAGGAGAAGGTGTAACAAAAATAGCGTCTCCGTGGAATTTATTGAATCCTCATTAAACACAGCCCGTGTTCCCCTCGCCTCGTCTATTCAGGGGCAACAATATGGTAAATAAACGGTTAAAAATAGAAAAGCTGGTGCTACCCAAACCCTACCTCGAGGGAGGGAGAGGAGGAAGGACAGGTGGGAGGGGGTCAGTGCAGGACAGAGCCCCTGCGCTCCCGGCTGCCTCACAGGAACCAGAAGCACTTGCGCCTGGATTTCTTTGTGTCCAGCTTGGTCACTGGTGATGGCTCTTGCCGGGGTGGCACCAAGGTGGCTGCGGCTGCGGCCGGGGAGCTCGGCATCGTGGCACCCTCCATGTGGCTCAGCACCCGCTGGAAGCGACCCTCCTGCTGCCGGAAATCGTGCTCCACGCTGGGTGAGAATGAAGGTGTTGGAGGGCATCAATCACCATGGGTGCCACCACCCAATGCCCACCTTCACCCCTGCAGCCCCCTCAGGGACCTCAGCCTCCCTCACGTCTCCATGGATCCCAGCCCCACTCACGTCCCCGGGGACCCCGGCCCCGTTCAGTAACACCCATCAAAATTTTGCCCACACCCTGTGCGGAGCAGGGAGCTGGCCAAGTGCCCAGGCTGGGGACGGATGCTGCGGCAGAGAGTTGAGCCTGGGGTCTGTGGGACCCCAGTGAGCTCTGAGCCCCCCCAGAGAGGGGCTGCCCATCCCTGGGGCCTCATCCTACTCCTGCTGCCAGTGGCACTGCACACCCCCAGCCTCGGGATCCCTGCCAGCGCTGAGCCCTCGGGTGTCCCCGCAGCACCCGGCAGCAGCCACGTGCTGTGCTGCCTCCTCACACGGAAAGCGCTCGGGTCGCCTCACACCAGCCACATCCCATCGGATCAGCAAGGTGTCGCGCTGCGTGCCCAGGATCACACACGTGGAGTGGCTGCCCTGCACATGGGGAGCACCCCACGAGCCTCCGCACTGTGCGCTGACACCTCCTGTCACCTCACCCTGCAGGGACACTGCTGTCCCAGCCATTCCAGGGCAAGGGGTGAGTGGAGAGCCCCTTGGCTGAGGGGCAGCGTGAGGAGGGACCCCCAGCTCCGTGTACGGATGCAGCGGAGGGGCTGGGGGATGCTGTGGGGGTGCACAGCTCATGCGTGGCCCCGGGACAGGCGGGTAGGTGACCCTGAGAGTCGGTGCCAGGGAGCCCCTGCTCCCCTGCACTCCCCACTCTGCCCCTGCTCCATGTCCCATGTCCCACCGGAGCCGGCATCACGCGGATGGCAGTGAAGCCCACAGGGAGTCCCTGGTGCTGGCAGGGAGCCCCCCCTCTCGGGATGTGACATCTCTCCCCACCACGATGCTGCGTGAAGACAGCCTCGTCAGACCCAATTAGCGCTGAAGTCCCCCACGAGCTACAGCGGGGGGGGGGGGGGGGCGGGCACAGTGTGGGTACACAGAGAAGGAGAGAGGCAGATGTGGCGCTGCCGTGGTGGCATGGGCGCACGGGGCGGCTGGGGCAGGGGCTGCGAGGATGCAGCAGGGGCCAAGGCACCCCCAGCCCGGAGGAGAGTGCGTCTGTCCCACCCACAGGGTCAGGGAAGCTGTGGGGCAGAGGGTGAACTGCCCCATGGACACATCCCGGAGTGCTGCTCGGGGTCTGTGGGACCCCGGTGAGCTGGGGCTCGGAGCACGCTGCATCCTGCCGAGCGCTGGCAGAGTCACTCTAATTAACAGCAAAATCGGAACAGACCTTGACAACCACACTTTTGCAGGGGGGGACGGCAGGATGCTCGGCCAGAGGGACACATAGAAACTCATGGGTGCCCGGACGGGCAGAATCATAGAACAGAATCATGGAACGGTTTCGGTTGGAAATGACCTTAAAGCTCATCTGGTTCCAACCCCCTTGCCATGGGCAGGGACGCCTCCCACTGGGTCAGGGTGCTCCAAGCCCCATCCAACCTGGTCTTCAACATCTTCAGGGATGGGGCAGCCATCACTTCCCTGGGCAACCTGGGCCAGGGCCTCCCCAGCCTCCCAGGAAAACATTTTTCTATAAGATCTCATCGCAATGTCCCCTCTTTCACTCAAAACCCTTCCCCTCGTCCTGTCCCTGCACTCCCTGATCAAGAGCCCCTCCCCAGCTTTCCTAGAGCCCTGCTGGGAGCGCACAGGGTGCCAGGGCTGCCTCTTACCTGTAGATGATGCAGGCACAGTCGCGGCAGGTCCCGCAGTTGGCGATGTCTTGCCCAGTCCGGTACGAGTGTCGCCTGTGACAGAGCAGAACTGCCGTGAGTTCAAATTGGTCTGAACTGTGAGCCCTGAGCTGCCCCCAGCCCCCTCATCTGCATCTCCAGTTCATATTTCAGCAGCCAGGAGCTGAGATCTAGTCCCTCTCCTGCCTGGGATCTCAGCTCCTATCCTACCTGGGATCCCAGTCCCTCTCCTCCCTGGGATCTCAGTCCCTCTCCTCCCTGGGATCCCAGTCCCTCTCCTCCCTGGGATCCCAGTCCCTCTCTTCCCTGGGATCTCAGTCCCTCTCCTTCCTGGGATCCCGGTCCCTCTCTTCCCTAGGATCCCAGTCCCTCTCCTCCCTGGGATCCCAGTCCCTCTCTTCCCTGGGATCTCAGTCCCTCTCCTTCCTGGGATCCCAGTCCCTCTCCTCCCTGGGATCCCAGTCCCTCTCCTCCCTGGGTTGGAGCTGGATGCGTTTCAGGACCCTTCCAACTCAAACCATTCCATGATCCCCTGACTCCATGCTCTCCCCTGCCCCTTTCAGGCACTGCAGGCTGTGGCTTTTGGGGTGGGGTGGGGGGGGAGGTGAGAAACCCCCACATCCCACAGAGCAGCCACATTTTCCTGTTTAAATCCTCCTCCAACTACACGACCTTGATCGCGGTTGTTCTCAGCGCTCCAGAACTAGGTCTTCCTATGCCCCAAATTATACATTCCAACTGGGATTATACCCAGCACACAAATTAGATCACAATACATTTATATATATCTAAGGGATGTGTGCGTGTGTATCTGGCGATGCATCCTCCACCAGGATGGGTTCCAACCCCGAGACTCTTGCTGGTGTGGGAGGGTGCTGGGAGCAGACGCCTGGACCCTACGAGTGCTGTGGGGCTGGGGGCACCACTCCAGCCCACCATGGTGGGCTCCGTGCTGGTGCTGGGTGGGCACCACCGTGGTACATAGTGGGTAGTGGGCACCTCGGAGCCACCACACGCTTGCAGGACACTGACCCCTGGCAAACAAGGCCACGCTGTTCCCCAGCATCCGGCCATTGGGATAAATCTCCGTGTGGTTCCCGATCCCATTCCGAGCAAACAAGGCGTCTCGTTTGCTCATTTGACTGCCACTGTACACAGAGCTGAGATCTTAATTAAGCCGCCCAGGGTGAAGTTAATCAGCTCCCCAAGCAGATGAAGTCAATTCTGACGGCGGGAGCAAACCTGCCCTCGCAACCGAGGCGAGCGGCTGCACCGGGGCTGCACGGCCAGGGGCAAATGGGTTACGGCGAGGGGCACGTGGACTGTGCTGGGACTGCATGGCAAGGGGCAAATGGGTTATGGCGAGGGGCAAGTGCCAGGGCAGCAGCGGCCAGGGCACGCACAGAGGTGGCTGGAGCATGCACAGAGGTGGTCAGGGCAGGCAGCTCCTGTGCATCCAGGGGGAATGGGGTCTCCAAGCACAGGGAAGAGCCCATGGGATCCAGCACCCCAGGGATACCATGCAGCCCCTGTCCAAGCACCCATGGGCTGCAACCACAGCCACACAGCCCGCACCAGGGAGGGAGCATGGCACTGCACACCCCACTTGAATGCTGCCTGGGCTTGGCACGCTCCTGCTGACAACGCTGTGCCATCCCCACCGCCTCCGTTGGCCCTGACCAGAAGGAGGTGCTTAGAATCATTAAGGTTGGGAAAGACCTCTAAGATCACCCAGCCCAGCAGTCATTTAGCAGTCATTTGTCTTAGACAAAACAATTAGACGCGTGCCCAGGCCCAGGACTACCAGGAACTGCCCATCTGGCTGGTCCCGATCCCCTCTGTGTGCCACCCTGCCACCCCAAAACCGCACACCAAGTCTGACACCACCACCCTGGCACTGGGCTTGGTGTCCCGGCCAAACTAACAAGCTGCCAAACTAACGAGCGCTTCTGTCTCAATGCCCCTGGCTGCCCACACGCAGCTGAAGTGCAGCACGGCAACACCTGAAATGCTGCCTGTGAGCAGCACAGGGGATACTCCCCACTGCCATGGATGCTCCCATCGCCACCAGGAATGCTCCTCATCACCACAGATGCTCCCCACCAACAGGGATGCTCCCCATCACCACAGATGTTCCCCAGCACCACCGGGGATGCTCTCCATCACCACAGGTGGTCCCCACCACCACTGGGGATGTTCCCCACTGCCATGGATGCTCCTCACCACCAACGGGGATGTTCCTCACCAGGGATGCTCCCATCACTAGGGATGCTCCCCATCACCAGGGATGCTCCCCATCACCACCAGAGATGCTCCCCATCACCAGGGATGCTCCCCATCACCACAGATTCTTCCCATCATCACCAGGGATGCTCCCCACCACCATGGGTGTTCTCCATCGCCACAGATGCTCCCCACCACTGCAGTCCCCAGAGCCACCTCACAGGGAGATGGGTCATTGAGAGCAGGATGGGCCAAGTCATGATGCTCAGCACAGAGCCCTGCAGGCTGCCCCTCCAGCCCTGGTGCTCCCAGGCCGAGCTGCTGCCCCCCAACCCAAGGGAATCGCGGCAGGACTTTAATGGGAATATCCTGAGCCGTGGCCACTGCTCGGTACTGTGAAGGCTGTGTACAGGTTTCTCTTCCCTGCTTCTTCATCCATGAGGGGCAGAAGGCACCAGGAGCACGTTTACACCCTGAGAGTGATCAAACACAAGGTCAGGGGCCCAAGAGGTGGGAGATCTCCATCGCCTGGATGTTAACCCACAGCTGGGGAGAGTTCCGAGCAGCCTCTCCTGGTGGCACCCACACTCCGTGGGTGTTGGACCATGGTCCCTTCCCACCAGCTCTGCTCCAGGAGGTGGCACGAACGCGGTTCACCCTGCTCTTCAGTGAGGGACAACGTGGCTTTAAAGCAAGGCAATAAGGGATCGCTGCACGGCTGCAGGAGCTGCCTCGGGATGCAGGGAACAAGCCCCAGTGGGAATTAGGGAGAGTGCCAGGACCAGCACAGGGCGAGCAGCTCCCAGTATGCTGTTGGCCCTTGTGTGAGATGAGTTTGGAGGGTCTCAGCTCTGGGCCACCACAAACCAATCCGTAACACCTCACTCTGCTTGGCAAATCCACCTGGAAGGCCAAGGCCAATGGCCTCAGAGGATGCCCTACCCCACTGCCCATGGAGCAGGTCCTGGGCAGGGCAGGACGGGACTGGTGGGCACCTCCCTGGGTGCAGACACGTCAGTCACGGGGGCATCAGCCACAGGATGAGGCCAATAGCAGATGTGACAAATCATAGCATCGTGGAATCATTGAGGTTGGAAAAGACTTCTCAACTCATTCAGTCCAACCACCAATACCCCAAGTCCTTCTCCTCAGGGCAGCTCCAAATCACATCACCCCCCAGCCTGGATTGAAACCGCAGATCGCCCCAACCCAGGTGTAGGACCTTGCACTTGGCCTTGTTGAACCTCATCATCCCCTGGTCCCCCCTCCTTCCCTGCCACTCACCCATCCCGCTGTGCCTCCTTCTTCTCCAAGTCCTGGATGACGTCCAGCAGCACCCGGATGGTCTGTTGGCTGGTCTCCAGCACCCCTTCCAGGGACTGCAGCTGGGACTGCAGGTCCCCCCGCTCCCGGGGCGCCGCTCCCTGAGATGTCCGCGCATCCTCTTCCCCTGCCGGTGGTCCTGTCGGCCCCTTGGTCACCACCACCAGCTGCAGAAGGTCCTGGACATGGCGCAGTGTGTCCAACTGCTCAGCATTGAGGCAGGGCTGCCCATGCTGGGGCAGCTCTGGTGCCCACCCAGCCGGCTGCATGCCCTGTGGGTCCAATCCTGTGCAGCTGTGCCCCCGCTCAGTGCTGCGTTGCTGGGTGCCGAAGCCAAGGGGGTCCGTGCAGCCGAGCGCAGCTGGTGTCTTCTCTGGCACAGCAGTAGAGCCATGCCAGTGCGGCGCTGGTGAGATGGGGGCTGGCAAGGTGCAGCAGGGTCCCCCCAAGGGCTGGTGCTGGGGGCCCGGGGGGTCCCAAAGAGGGGTGCCCTGAGCTGGCTGGCGGGGGCCGGGGGGCTCCACAGTGGGGATGCTCTGCCGGCGGCACGGCGAGGGTTGGGGATGCCCATAGGGCAGGCTGCGCTCCGAGTCGCTGCGGGCGACGCGCTGCTCGTTGGGCTGCCAGGACTGACCACAGGGCACCGAGGCTGGCCGTGGGGCTGCCTCACGGCTACTCCCGCTGTGCTCACGCAGCCGGATGCAAGCCGCAGGTGACAGGTAGGGCTCGGGGGCACAGCGGGCAGCAGGGCATGTGGCCATGCCCGGATATGGGGGACAGGGATCCCTGGGTGGCGGTGGCAGCACACGGCACGTGGCAGCGTGTGGGGTGAGGGCTGTGGTGCGATCCTGTGCGGGGAGGCTGGGCACCCGTGGGGGCTCAGCATGGCTGGCGGCGGTGGGCACCACATCCCCCATGCACTGGGCGCTCGTGGTGGCACTGGGCAGTGCCACGTCCCCTGCCACATCGCAGGCGCTGCGGCTGCGGGGCTGGGAGCTCGGGAAGGGCTTCTGGAGGCTGGGCGAGGTCTGGATGGCGGTGCTCATGCAGGCCTTCCTGGGCATGGGCAGCGTCAGCGAGCCGGGCTGCGCCTGGGGCCAGCTGCGCCGTGAGGCACGGGGAGCCGCCGGCGCAGGGCCGAGCCTGGGGGGCGGCGAGGCACGTGGGGTGAGGGGGCCGGGGGCGGCTGCAGGCTCTGAGCCACCCTCCACCAAGTCCTTGAAGCGGACCTGCTGCGTGCGGTTGCGCCGGCGCTTGAGGCGGCTCTCGGCGTCGGGCGAGTCGCGGTTGAGCAGCACCGAGCGCACCGTCATGGCTTTCTCCTGGGCGGCCTCGCCGGCAGACGCCGCACCGGGCAGGGCCTCGCGGCTGCCCATGGCGCGGGACCCCGTGGTGCTGCGGCCGGGCGCGGTGGCGGGGCGTGGGGGCACGAGCGCTGGCGGCCAGAGCCCTGGGCTGCACCCGTGCCAGCGGGCGGCCTCATCCCGTGCCACCGCGGGTCAGGGATGCAGGGCGGGAGGCAGGCGAGGCGCTGCCGGGCATGCTGCCCACCGCCAGCCCTACAGCCCCCAGTGTGCCATCCCCGCAGCCCTGCCCGCCGCGCCACCACGCCGGTACCACCTGCCCATGGTGCCACCACAGTGCGTCCGTCTCAGTGCTGCCCGGCGCACAATGCCCGGGGCACGGGGTGCTCGCCATCCTTGCCCATGGCTGCTGGACCTGTGGGGGCAGAGAGAGATGCATCAGCTCCAGCCCCATCACCGTATCCCCCGATGCTCAGAGCATCCCTGTGGAGCCATGGCCTCTGTGCCCTCCATTGTGGCCCCGCCGTCACCCAACGCGAAGAGACAAGCTTTGATGTGCGGCCCTGCCTCCTCAGCACAAAGGGAGGAGGGAAAAAAAGAAACCCCTTTAGCATAAACACGTTATTAGTTCACAGCTCAAACCAAGCAGAAGCGGCCGATAAAAATAGCTCGGCCTCGCCGGGGCTGGTGCCTTGTGTGCGCAGGGCACAGGCAGCGGGAGGGCGGGCACGGGGGCTGCTGTGCATGGCGTGGGGCAGCACCGGGGTGGGCACGGGGGACCCTTCCTGCATGGGATGGGTGATCATGGGCACGGTACATCAGCTCTGCATGGGGCTGGACGAGGTGTGGGGCACCAACCGGTGTGGGGTATGGTTGGAGCGGGCGTGGGACCCGTCCTGCGGGGAATGGAAGGACATGGGCACCTGCTGGACCCACAGCATCTGCTCTGGGTCAGGATGGATGAGGCATGGGGCATCAACCAGTGTGGGACATGGTTGGAGTGGGCATGGGACCCGTCCTGTGTGGGGCTTGGGATCCAGCTTGTGGCCAGGGATGCATCCCTGATATCGGCAGCGCTTCCCGGGTGGCAGAGGCGCAGGACTGAGCAGGGATTCTTGTACAGGGGGGTCACATCTAGCCATGTCCTCTCCCTGCCAACGTTCTCCATCCCTGCCATCATCCCCTCTCTGCCATCATTCTCCAGCCCTGTCATTGTCACCCGTCCCTGCCATCGTCCCCCATCTCTGCCATCATCCCCCATCCGTGCCACCATCTCGTACCCCAACATTGTCTCCTGCTCCCACCATCACCCCCAGTCCTTGTCACCATCCCTTGTCCCTGCCATCATCCCCTCTCTGTGCTGTCACCTCAAGTCCCTGCCATCATCCTATGTCCCTGCTGCCACATACACACTGAAATCCCTGCCCGGGCACACAGCACTGCAGAGCACAGAGCACACCCCCAGATCCCTGCCTGGGATATCCCCGGCATGTGGAGGTGGCCAGCAGCTCATGGAATCAATCACAATCACGGAACAGTTTGGGTTGGAAGGGATCTCAAATCCCATCCAATCCCACCCCCTACCATGGGCAGGGACACCTCCCACTGGATCAGGGTGCTCCAAGCCCCATCCAACCTGGCCTTGAACACCTCCAGGGATGGGGCATCACTTCCCTGGGCAGCCTGTGCCAGTGTTTCATCTCAGGAAGCAGTGGCAGGGATGAGGTGGGAGAGATGGAGATGCCAGCCCTTGCAGGCAGCGATGCTGCTTCACTCGGTGGTTCAGTCTCCCAGCATTTGAGGTCTGCAAACACACGGAGGTGCCTGCGACGTGGGCAATGAGTGGAGCAATGTGGACTCCCCGCTGGCGTGGGCTCACCCCCTCACACCATGCCAAGTCCTGCATGCCGCATCCTGCATCCTCACACCGTGTCCCACATCCCGCAGCACCACACCATGTCCTGCATCCTGCATCCCCACACCGTGTCCTGCATCCCGCAGCACCACACTGTGTCCTGCATCCTGCATCCCCACACCATGTCCCGCATCCCGCAGCACCATACAGTGTCCCGCATCCTGCAGTACCAGGCCATGTCCCACATCCCGCATCTCCACACCATAACCCGCATCCTGCAGCAGAACACCACACCCCGCATCCCACATCCTCGTGGTCCCCACCCTAGACCAAGGCTCCCGGCTCCCCTGGTGCCCCTGCAGCCTCCTCAGCACACCAAGATGGGAGCGTGTCCTGCTCTGCATCTCCGGCCCTCCTTGCGGACACGCGGCCCCTGCCAGCTCCCCCAGCTCCCCCAGCCCTCTTGCCTTGTTCCCGCTGTTCAGAAGCAGCTGACTCAGCACCGTGGCTGAAGCAAAGTTCCAGAGCACCGAGCATGCTGGTGCCCTGTGCCACCCCGACCTGCTGGCACAGTGGACTTGGGGGCTCCCACACCATATCGGGGGACTCCCGCAGCCCCCCCAGCCCCAGCGCATCCACACTCCTCACCCAGCATTACTCGGGATGCTGCTCCATGCGCCAGCCCAGCCGCCCGGGCGCTTTCCTTCCCGAGCTTGGAGCCGTGCCCAGACACCGGGAGATGTTTGTGAGGCAGGACGCGATGGAGACATGAGCACAGGGATGGGGCAGCTCGTTAGTATGGGCAGCAACAGGCGGAGCAGGGAGCCGAGCCAGCGCTGCCCGCGCCCGCAGCAGCCGCCCCGCCTCGACACCTGCCAGTGGGCGCCTGGCCGGGGCAGTGGCCGTGCCAGCATCCGCATGAGACGGGACAGAGCCTGTCAGGATGGCAAGGGGCTGCGGGGTCACTGTTCCCACTCATGCCACAGTGCCAGAGCTCAGCACCCAGGTCCCACTTCAGCATCCCTGGACACGCCTGTACCACGGAGGGGACATGCTGGGTGGCAAAGTAGGGAGCACTGGCACATCTCTGAGCTGGTATGGGCACCGGAGCACGGTTTGGGAGCAGTGAGGGTGGATGGCTCCCTGTGTGTGGCCATCCTGCTCCGGAGGTTTCGTTAACAGGAGGACTAATGGGCATAGGGTGGAGCGTTCCAGGATGGTGAGGGGCCACGGGGTCACTGTTGCCACCCATGCTGCAGTGATGCCCAGTGCCCAGAGTGCGGCATCCCCTGACCAGGTCCTGCTTTAGCATCCCTGGATGCATCTGTGTCACAGAGGCAACGCCAGGTGGCAAAGTAGGGATGGTTGGCAAGTCTCCATGCTGGAACGGGCACCGGAGCATGGCTTGGGACCAGTGAGGCCAGCTGGGTGCTCCCTGCGTGTGGCTATCCAGCTCCAGAGGCTTTGTTAATGGGAGTGCTAATGGGCACAGGGTGCCAGGAAGCACTCCAACAGCCCAGCACAGGGTGATGGAAACCTCTCCAAGAGCCCAGCATGGGATGCAGGGTGCCAGGAAGCACTCCAACAGCGCAGCACAGGGTGCCAGAAACCGCTCCAACAGCCCAGCACAGGGCAGGAGCACTCCCAGCACCATCCAAGTGTGGATGCAGCCCCATGAGTCCACAGTGGGGACCTCATTGAACCTTGCCCGACTCACCCTACACAGCAAATGTGATGCCGTCAGCAAGTGTGGCCTCTGCCAAGGCACCCTCTGCCTCCTAAGCTGTTTCGCGGAGAGATCGGAGCTGAGGCACAAGGACAAAGAAGTCTATAAATTATACATGCACTCACTCCACTCAGGAACTGCTCCGGGGATGTCAAACGCTCAGAGCCTGGACCCTCCCACTTGGCTCCCTGCATGCATGGTCAGATTTAGTGCCGCGTTCCGGTGCGATTTGCAGCGTGTCAGCATCTCTGAGCACTGATAACGAGGATCAGGATCAGGATTGTGCCAAACGGTGCTGTGGGAGCTGATGCCCCTCCCAAAATTCAAGGAAACTACTCTGCCAATGGAGCCACCTGGAAGCACAGCTCCAGGGACATTTCGGATGCACAGAAAGAGCCACCGGGAAGGGGCTGTGCATGAAGGACAGGCACTCAGTGCAGGCTCCACCGGCTTTTCCAGCTGCTGTGCTCAAGCACACTCACTGGGAACCAGCGCTCAGCACCCCAGTCCCAGGGCCCCGTGATCGCTCGTGCTCCCCCTTGCGTGGCAGCCCCAGTGGATGCACCATGTGTCTGGCATGCAGCCACGCTCCTGCTCACCTTTCTGCGCCCACCAGCTCCCCGCAGGCACCCCAGCGCGGTGATCCCGACTGGAGGAGCAGGGGTGAAGGATCATCGAATACCCTGAGTGGGAAGGGACCCACAAGGATCACGGAGTCCAACTCCTGTCCCACAGGACAACCCCAACATTCACACCGTGTGTCTGAGGGCATTGACCAGACTCCTCTGGAATATTATCAGGCTTGGTGCCGTGACTGCTTCCCTGGGAGCTGTTCCAGTGCTCCACCACCCTCTGGGTGAGGAACCCTCTCCTCATGTCCAACTCAACCCTTCCCTGGCATCTTCCTGCCATTCCCTCAGGCCACAGAGAAGAGCTCAGTGCCTGCTCCTCCTCATCCCTGTGTGATGAAGTTGCGGTCCACGACGAGGTCCCCTTGGTCTCCTCCAGGCTGACGTGTCCTGCTTGTGCCACTCTGATCCAGGACAAGGTACATGAGCACCTGGCCAGTCTCACAGTGCCGAGGGTTTCAGGATGAGAGACAATGTGCTGTGAAGCCGAGGTTCCAAGCCTGCAGCAGCACCTTCCCAGCTCCCATCTGCCAGGATCCCGGGGCTGTGGTAGCTCCTCCGTGCTGGGGGATGGCTGGGATGAGGGACAGGTAGGTAGGGCATGGCTGAAGGACACCCATCCCTGTCCCCTGGGTAATACTTTTCCTCTGGTGCCTGGTGACAGTGGCACTTGGAGATCTTGGCTAATGAGTGGAACAAGAAATCCTGCACCCACGGGATAGGGACGCTGGGGCCCTGCAGGACCTTGGGATAGGGCAGCAGCACAGCCTCGATGCAGGGAGGGTCGGGGGCACTGGAGGGCTGGCACCGGCAGGGATCGGGTTGGGAGCTTGGCTAACACCAGCATGAACCAGCCATGCCATCGTGGCCACGGAGTACACGGCTCATCTGACCCATCTGCCGCCTGCTTTGATGGGGTTCCAAGCGTGGTCAGTGGAGGTAAAAGCCAGACTCAGATTTCTGGGAGGCATTTGACATTTTGAGGAAGAAAGCGGAATAATAGGAAAGCCATGTGGCACGCATTAAATGGATTAAAAACCGGCTAACAAGCACGCCATGAGGCATCATCAACCAGCGAGCATCGCCGGTGAGCCGTGCCTCTGCCCGGGGCCCGCAGAGCAGCCGGGCTGGCACCCACCTCGCTGGCATCAAGGAAATGTGCGGATTAAACAAGGCTGGAAGAAGGGCAGGGATGGATAAAGGCATGAGCAGAGCATGGATGCTGTGCAGGAAGGTTCGCTGCCGAGAGAGCCTCAGGCTCCGCTCCAGCTAAGCAGGCAAAGAGCACAAAACATGGTGCTGGAAATCAGGGACCAGCGCAGATGGAGGAGCCACTTCCTTAAGAAGTGAGGCCACCCAGCATTGGAGCAGCTTGGAAAGGGTTTGGGTGGTGGTGGATCCTCTGTCCTGGCAGTTTTTTAAGGTCTGAGTGTTTTTCACCTCCAGCTCATATGAGAATTACGAGCGCACGGATAAGGAAGCACGGCAGGTCACATCGAGTGATGTACAAATAAAACCAGACAATGCCACCATAACGCAACGGATCACAGAATCATGGAAAGGTTTGGGCTGGAAGGGTCCTCAAAGCCCATCCTGTTCGATGGGCAAGGACACCCCCACTGGGTCAGGGTGCTCCAAGCCCCATCCAACCTGGCCTTGAACACCTCCAGGGATGGGGCAGCCACCACTTCTCTGGAAAACCTGGGCCAGGGCCTCCCCACCCTCACAGGGAAACATTTCTCCCTAAGATCCCATCTCAGTCTCCCCTCTTTCAACTGAAAACCATTCCCCCTCGTTCTATCCCTGCACTCCCAGGAAAGAGGAGAATTTGCACCCTTAGCCTCGTCTCTCATGGGCTGCAGGGTTGATTTCAGAAGAACGGAGCCTGGTTTCACATCATCCTGCCCAGAAAGCTGTCTGCATCCACCAAAAATCCTGTAGAGTGGACGTAAAGCCTCCAGCTGCCTCCTCTGCCTCCTCCTCCTCCTTTTCCTCCTCTGGCTCAGCTCTTTCTCCTGGCTCAATGGATTCTCAACTTCTCCCAAGGAACAAGGGATGAGATGAGAGGAAATGGCCTCAAGTTACACTAGGAGAGGTTTAGACTGGATATTGGGAACAATTCCTTCATGGAAAGAGCAGAGAATCCCTGGCAGAGGCTGCCCAGGAAGATGGTGGAGTCCCCATCTGTGTAGGGGTTCAAACAGCATGTGGCCGTGACACTTGGGGACAGGGTTTGATCACACGGGGGAGTTGGGCTGGATGAGCTTGGAGGACTTTTCCAACTGCAATGATTCCATGATTCCATGTTGGTGTCCTGGAGGAGAGATCAGCCTGGGGCTGACGAGGCTGCTGGGAAACCCTGGCCATCGCACAGCAGGAGCGCAGGCACCCAGGAAGGGTCTGGCTCCGTGAACAGCCCTGCCCACCCTGGCCAGCGTTGCCCCTTCCTCTACCCATCCTCCTCCTCCTCATCCTCCTGGCAATGTCTGTGGCAGAGGGAAAACCAGAGCAGACACATAAATCTTCTCCTCAAGACGCAGGAAGCTGAGATGAGATTTATGAGAGAGGGAGTCATCTTCTCCTGGAGCTGGTGAGGAGGGCAGCTCATTGCCCAGCTCACTCGCCCGGTGCGATGGCTTCTGCTGGGACACAGCCTTTGCCGTTCCTGCTGTCTGGAAGGACAGAGGTGCTGCTGGTGCAGAGAGAGGTGGCACTGGAGGACGAGGTGTCTGCTCTCAGCAGAGCATGGGGCCAGAGCCAGGGTCACGACGCATCACTCAGCAGCGGAGCTTCATCCTGCCTTGGCTCTGAGAGGGCTTGAGGTGTTTGTACTCGGATCAGAGCATCTGTGGGACCCGAAGAATCATAGAATCGTTGGTTGGAAAAGACCTCTGAGATCATTGCGTCCAACTGTGCCTGTCAACTATTGACCCATCCCTGAGCACCTCGTGTGCCCATCTTCTAAACCCCTCCAGGGCTGGTGGCTCCACCACTGCCCTGGGCAGCCTGTGATGGATGGAAGACTGAAAGCGTTTCCCCAGGCAGCCAGCAAACCCAAAATCCGGTTCCTTGCTGAGGAAGCTGCACCACAAAGCCAGCTCATGCCCTGTACTCGTGGTGCTCTTGGAGGCTCTTCCAGAGCCCGGCTGCTGGGAGCCTCACAGAGCTTCTGAGTCGTGCAGGCACTCCATCACAGCCAGTTTATGTCTGACTGAGCTCGTGCCAATATGGTCCTTCCGCTCGAACAGCTCTGCCCCCTGCTCGGCACCCAGCCCTCACGCCTTCCCAGCCAGGACTCACGTTCCTTCTCCATGCTTTGCATCACTCACCAAGTCTGGCTCCGCAAGCGTCCCCCAGATTCAGTTCCTGTGTCTCTGATGGTTCTCCCTTCACTCCTCCTGCCTCCTGGAACTGCTCAAGGCAAGGTCCTAGGCTGTGCCGGAATGCTCTGGGCTGGAAACCCAACAGAAAGAGCCAAGCTGGTCTGGCTATGGATGGCAAGTGCTGTGTCCTGAGTGCCTCATATTCCGCAGCTCCCACAGAGAGCATCACCTGGGGTCTCTGGGAGCATCCCTGACACACAGGTCCTCCCAGCATCACCCGGGGTCTCCAGAAGCATCGCTGGCACATGGGCCCTCACTGCATCACCCAGGGTCTCTGGGAGCATCCCTGGCACATGGGTCCTCCCTGTTTCGGTGGCAGCCACCATGAGCAGAGGGATCCGCACGGATCTCTATTTAGGTCACTGGCTGGAGTGCTTTTCGGGAACATCGGCCGCTCTCCCAGCCACAGGGCCAGGGAAGGCTCTGTTGCCTGGCTGGAGCAGAGAGCAATGCTGGCACCCCAAGCACCCTGTGACGCTGCTCCAGGGCTGCCCAAGGCTCCCAGTCACCCTTGCCACACGCTCCATGGATAATTTCCCTTGGAAGGGAAGAAGCAACCGCATCCTCCTCCCAGAGGTCATCGGCTCTTGCAGGCATCGCTCCTCTCTCTTCCAACTGCGGATGTGCCGGCGCTGTCAGATAGAGACTTTGCATGGACAGGAGGCACAAAGCCTTTGCACAAAGCCTGCAGGAGCCAAGTCATCCCTCTGTCTCCCATGGATGCTGTCATGACAGCAGTGTCTGTTCCCACTGCTTGCCTTCCCGCCTCACGCTGCCAGGCAGGCATCACCATGAGGAAGGGTGACCTGCCCCAGGGAATGTGATTGGGCTGTGTCAAACGGAGCAGGATGAGTTTGTTTCGGATACCGAGGCTTTCCTCTGGCTACTGGGCAAGTGAGGCTCAGCACCTTTCCCAAGGGATACAGGAGAGACCATGGGTGGGAGGAAGAAATCACCCTGCTTGGATGCTTCCTTCCCAATGGGCAACCTGACATTCCTCCAGGTCCTGAAGACATGAGATAACGCCTGACTTGGAGAACCATCCTGGAATGCCACAGAGCTCGGTCGGTGCGTAGCACCACAGCAGGCAGGCTCTGCCTGCACCTACAACACCAGCAATTCCCACAGGGATCGCAGGACGAAGGAAGTAGGACGTGGCCCAAGACTTTGGGTCACAGAAGACATGGCTCGTCACAAGCCTTCCCACATCTCTGCGCTCGCCTGGAGATGGGGACTCCCTGTGCTCCTGCGCGTGCCAGGAGCCCCATCAGAAAGCCACAAGCTGTCCCCACCGCACAGCTCTGGAAAGAGCTGGAAGGGCTTCAGCGCCCAGCAGCTCACCCAGGTGCCCGCAGCATCACGGGTGATCCTGAGTCCCGGGGGCTCCTGAGTCCCGGGGGCTCAGCTGCAGGTGCAGGCAGTGCCCCCCATCCTGCTGGCACACAGCCTCCCATCCCCACTTAGTGCTCAGCCCCCATCCACCCCAGTGTGCTACCCCCTGTTCCACCAGTACACAGTCCCCATCCCACCAGTGCTCAGCACCCCATCCCAGTTGGTGCTCAGCTCCCCATCCACAGCGCCCTGTTCTCACCAGTGCTCAGCCCCCCATCCTCAGCCCCCCAGCCGCCCCAGTGCTCGGCACACCATCCCACCAGTGCTCACCCCCCCATTCCCAGTCCCCCATCGCCCCGGTGCTTGCTGGTTGCAGTCCCGACCACCTCTGCCGCTGCAGCACCCCCCCACACACACAAATAGAGCAAAAATCACCTGGGAATACAAATTCCTGCCTTTCGATGGATTTCCAACACCATCCAGCAGCCGCCTCCCCCTCATCCTTGGGCACTTTGGCTGCTGGGGATGTGGGAATTAGTGAGTGCCTGCCTGTGCCGTGTGCCTCAGTTTCCCCATGCACCAAGCAGTCAGGATAACAGGGAGTATCCTCAAAACCAAGGGAGACCCTGTCCAAAAGAGCCGCTTAGGAATCTAGGAGTTAGGGAGTCTCTGTGCCGTGTGCCTCAGTTTCCCCACCCATCAAGCAGCCAGGGTGACAGGGAGCATCCTCGCACACACGCAAGACCCTGTCCAAAAGAGCCGGTTGGGATGGGAATGGCATCGTTAGCTCCGGGGGGAACGGACCCGCTCGTTATTCGTGGCCTCTGGACGTACCGTGCTATTAAATAATTACAACAATTACGATTCATAAAGACAGCGACCTCAGCCGAAAGCAGCTCCTGCGTCCAAACCCACTCTCAGCACTGGGAGGGCTGAGTGGGCATGCCAGGAAAAGCCAGAGGATGCCAATAGTGCCTGGCTCTGTCTGGAAGCCGCGTCCCAGCAATGCCGTGGCCGCTCTGCCCAGTCTCCCCAGCATCGCTGGCATCGCCAGCACCCCCCAGCATCGCCAGCACCCCCCAGCATTGCCCAGCACTGCCAGCCACCATCCCATGTTGCTCCTTCCCCAGCCCCTCTGGAGGTGCCAGGACCACCGGGAGCTGCGAGTCAGCACAGATTGCCTTGTGCCCAGCTGGCACCTGCTGTCATTGTGCCGGCAAAGCCATATCCCAGCGATTACTCATACGTGTCCACCTCGTGCTCCAAGCAGGAAAGCAGCTCCATGGACACCTCCGGGCTCCCCACGTGCAGCTCGGACTGGGCTCCGTGCGCTCTCTGGCACAGAGGAGAGGGACCAGGGCACCCCAAAAGCTGTGTCGTCCCTTGTCGCAGGGAGCAGCCACGGCTGAGCCAGCTCTGGAGTCCCCTTGGCACACAGAGGCCTTGAGCTGTGGGAGCAACGTGGGCTGCATCCCATGCGCCCGCAGCCGAGCCCTGGGCCCCGCGTCAGCACGGCGAGCGCAACGCGGAGCGACATCCCGGGGTCATGCGTTTGCATGTGCCCGCCTGGCTCAGCCCGGGCATGGACGTGGCTCTGGTTGAGGGGGAGCAGAGCTCCCTGCCTGCATGCCCGCGTGGATGGAGATGCCAGGGGCCAGGGCATGCGAAGTGGGCAGGGGATGCAGCACAGGGGCCAGAGCTGGGGGTCTTCAGCCCCTCTCTGCACAGTCATCTCCCCCCAAGACCCCTGCCCACAGTGGCCACTGGGGTGCCAGGTGGCACCGGCTGCTTGGGTGTGGGGTGCCAGGCGCAGGTGGGGCACTGGCCGTCTCAGCGGAAGGTGTCCAGTGGCAGGGGGTGCACTGGCCACCACAGTGCAGGGGTGTCTGGTGCTACTGGTTGTCCCAGTGCTGGGTGTGCCCAGTGTGTGGGGACATTGGCTGCCTTATTGCTGGGGGTGCCCGATGCAGGGGTGACACCAACTGCCTCGGGGGGGGGGGGAGTGGGGGGAATGCCCAGTACAGGGGGGTGCCCAGTGCCACCAGCTGCATCGGCACAGGATGCTTGGTGCAGGGAGGACACCGGCTGCCTCAGCACAGGGGTGCCCAGTGCAGGGGGGACACCAGCTGCCTCGGCAAGGGGATCCCCGGTGCTGGGGGGTGCCCGATGCAGGGATGCCCGATGCGGGGGGTGGTGCCCGGCGCAGAGGGCATACACTGGCTGCCTCAGTGCGAGATGCCCGGAGGGGTAGGGAGGGATGCCCGGTGCGGGGAGGGGTGTGCCAGCATCCCCCGGGTTCCACCGTTGCTGGTGCTTCCCGCGCTCCCCGGGCAGCTCCCGCTCGCGGCGGAGTCAGGAGGACCCAGGAGCACGAGGACCAGGCAGCTCGGGGCACCGGAGCTGCTCGGGGCCGGGCTCCGCTCTCCGGCGGCGGGGAGCAACGTGCTCGGCCGCTCCGGTACCGCGCATCCCGCTCCGGTATCGCCGCGCATCCCGGCTCCCACTCCATCCCCTCGCCCCAGCGTCGATTCCCGGTGCCGCAGCGCGCGGCCCCGCCGCCGCCCGGTCCCGGTCCCGCTCCCCATAGCCCCGGTACCGATACCTTGTGCTCGGCGGCGAAGGCGCGGATGGAACAGCGGGGGGAGGAGCTGCGCGGGATCCCGGTACCGGGGAGGAGCCGAGTGGGGCGGAGCCAGGGCGGGGCCAGGGCGGAGCCGGTACCGGTACCGGGGAGGAGCCGGCGGGGAGGAGCCAGGACGGTATCCCAGTAACAGGGCGGGGCTGGGGCGGGGAGGAGCCGGTACCGGGGCGGGGCCACAGAGCGGCCGGCAGAGGGAGGGGCCAAGGAAATGTGGGCGTGGCCAAGGCGGCGGGAGCGTGTTCGGGCCATGGGGCGTGGCCCGGATAGGGGCGTGGCGAAGGCAGGTGTGGCCACAGCGATGGGGTGGGGCCAATGCGATGGAGAGGTGGTCATGACAGGGGCGTGGCCAAGCCTCCGGGGGCGTGACCGAGAGGGGGCGGGCAGGGTGGTGGGGTGTGGCCAGGGGCAGGGGCGTGGCCACTTGGTGGGGGCGTGGCCATACGTGGGGCGTGTCCAAGTGTGGGGACGTGTCCAAGTCTGATGGGGCGTGGCCACTATGGCAGGGGCGTGGCCAGAGGAGGGTGGGGCATGGCTGGGGCAGGGGGATTGGCAGAGGCAGACAGGCGTGGCCGGGGCGGGGGCACGGCCAGAGTCGCAGGGGCGTGGCCATGTGGACAGGGGCGGGCCTGTGTAGAAGAGGCGAGTCCGTGGTGCCGGGGGCGTGGCCATGGTTGGCGGGGGCGTGGTCAGGGCTGGCGGGGGGCGTTTCCAGGGCGGGAGGAGGTGGGGCCAGGGCGGGAGGGAGATGAAGGCGGGGGCACTGAGCCCTCAGAGAGAGCCCGTGCTGGGGGCACAGGGGAACATAGGGATGACCTGAGGTCTGGAGCGCCTCCTGTACGAGGACAGGCTGGGAGAGTTGAGGTTGTTCAGCCTGGAGAAGAGAAGGCTCCAGGGAGACCTTAGAGCAGCCTCCCAGCACTGAAAGGGGCTCTATGAAAGCTGGGGAGGGGCTCTTGATCAGCAAGTGCAGGGACAGGATGAGGGGGAACATTTTTCAGCTGAAAGAGGGGAAATGGGATGAGATTTTACAGACAAATGTTTTCCTGTGAAGACGGGGAGGCCCTGGCACAGGTTGTCCAGAGAAGTGGTGGCTGCCCCATCCCTGGAGGTGTTCAAGGCCAGGTTGGATGGGGCTTGGAGCCCCCTGACCCAGTGGGAGGTGTCCCTGCCCATGGGGATGGAACTGGAACTGATTTTGAGGTCCCTTCCAGCCCAAACCATTCCATGATTCCATGAGCACCTCCTGTATGAGGACAGGAGAGATGGAGTAGTTCAGCCAGAAAAAGAGAGGGCTCTGGGGACAGTGAGCAGCCTCCCAGTACGGAAAGGGTCTCCAGGAAAGCTGGAGGGGGCTCTAAGGAGAGGTCTGGGGAACCAGGGAGAAAGGTGAGGGTCCCCCTGTGGAGCCAGTGCTCTAGGGTATGGACCTGCTGGAGCAACATGGACACAGTGCTGGCCATGGGAGCGCCCCTTGTCCCTGCACATCCCTTGGCTGTGCCTGACCAACCCCCCTCCTCCAGAGCCACTATGTGGCCTGCATGGCCGCCATCCTGAGCCAGATGGACAAGGACCACTACAGCGCCTACATCCAGGCATTCCCCTCCCGGACTGAGCTAATGGTGAGTTCTGACCCGCACAGCAACCTGGGACCTCCAGCACTGGCACCTCGGTGCATATCCCCCCCACATCCGGGCTGGGGCATCCCATGGGTCCCAGTGCCCTACCCCTGCTGGTACCACCTGCCCTGGCCCTGGCACAGCCCCGCTCCCTGCTCCATCGAGAAGAAGTTACTGCTGTTGGATGCTGAGGGCTGCTCCCGGTCCTGGTGCTCAGCACAGCATTGGCCTGGGAGGGCATCATGGTTCAGCTCAGCTCCTGGCACCTCCTTCTCCCCGGCAGGACTTCCTCATGGAAACATTCATCCTCTTCAAGGACCTGATTGGCAAGACGGTGTACCCCTCTGACTGGATGGTGATGAACATGGTGCAGAACCGGTGAGGACCTCAGGGCTGGGATGGGCCAGTGTGCAGATGTCAGGGCTGCACTGGAGAACCTGGGGTGGATGGGAGAAACTGGTGGGGCTGGGAGGACCTAGGCTGGATGGGAGCACCTGGGCTGGATGGGAGAAAGCCTGGCTGCCCTCTGCTCAGTGCCCCACGTCGCTCGTCCCACAGTGAGTTCCTGCGCACCATCAACCTCTTTGCCACCACCTTGACAGAGAAGTTCCTGAGCAACAGCAGCTTCGAGCTGCAGGTAAGTGGGGCTGCCCAGCTCTGGGGCTCCTGGTGTCCTGCAGGGACGGGAGGGGACCCATCCTGGGCCTTGCTGCTCCGCTGCCCAGCATTCACCCCTGTTTCTACTGCAGCTTTGGAACAACTACTTCCACCTGGCCGTGGCTTTCCTCACCCAGGAATCCCTGCAGCTGGAGAATTTCTCTCAGGCCAAGCGCAGCAGCATCCTGGCCAAGTGAGTGGCCCTCGCTGGTCATCCCGGGGTGGCTGTGCCACGGGGCCAAGTTCTGGTGCTCAGTTCCAGGTCGTGGGCCCGTCCCACTGCCCCACCGTGGGGCAGGAATCCGGGGATGAGCTGGTTGGGAGGTGCTGGACACCGAGTCTGGGCAGGGATGCTGACCCACAGCCGTCCCGGCAGGTACGGGGACATGAGAGCTGCGATCGGAGCATCCATCCGGGACATGTGGTACAACCTAGGTAAGCCACAATGAGGCCAGCGAGGAGGGGGCTTGGCCAGCCCCTGCAGGCTGGTGGCCATCAGCTCAGCCCCAAACGGGGCCTGGGATGGGCTGGGAGATCCGGGATACGATGGGATATGTGATCTGGGGGATGGGATGTGTGATCTAGGGAATGTGATAGGGTGGGCAATCTGGGGATGCAATGGGATGGGCGATCTGGAGGATGGGATGAGCAATCTAGGGGATGGGATGGGATGGAACGTGTGATCCAGGGAATTCGATGGGATGATCTATCCACAGGATATGATGGGATGGGTAATCCGGAGGATGTGATGGGTGATCCAGGTGGTGGGATGGGATGTGTGATCCAGGGGATGTGATGAGTGATCTGAGGGATGCTGTGACCATCCTGAGCTCGCACTCCCTGCAGGCAGCCTCCCCTCTCTAGGCAGGTTCCTGCCTGCAGCCCTACCTTCCCATTCCCGCTCCTGCTGAGCCTTGTTTGCCCCATACAGTGTGGCTTGTGCTGCTGGCAGTGTCCCAGGGCCAGGCAGGGAGGGCGGGCACAGCATCTTGAGTCTCTGCCCCATGGCCCAGCGGAGAGCAGGGAGCTGTGGGGGGCAGTGATAGGTGCTGCAGGCTCCTGTGTGGGTTGTTCACATGTGCCAGGGCCTCCAGGACATCAGCTATGGTTCCACAGCCGAGTGTTTGCTGTGCTGTCCTGGCCACACAACATCACTTGCTCCAGAGGGTTGCCCGGCTCTGCCATTGCTGCCTGGTCTCTTCTGCTGCCTCTGCCCTTCCTTCTCCATGCGTTGCTACCCGTTGGCAGCCACGGGTCCCAGGGAGCAGCCTGCAGGACCCCAGCCGCCCCCCAGCCCTCCCTGCTCTTCCCAGGCCATCGCAAGATTGAGTTCATCCCAGGCATGGTGGGCCCCGTTCTGGAGATGACGCTCGTGCCAGAGCTGGAGCTGCGCAAGTCCACCATCCCCATCTTTTTCGACATGATGCTCTGTGAGTTCCAGCTGACCAAGAGCTTCAGCCGGGTGAGTGTCCAGGGCCAGCTTAGCTGGGTCCTGCTCCTCACCCAGGCTGGAGCATCCCTTGTGGGGTGCTCAGCCAACCCTCTCTGCTCCTGGGATGTGGGGCTGCGGGAGAGAGGGATGAGGGACAGGGATGAGGTAGCTGGTGGGGACTTGAGGAGCTGGGGGAGCTGCCGGATGACACAGAGGATTCTTCAGGGATGAGCAGGGACAGGGCTGGTGTCCTACATGGAGGGAGATGGGGGCTGCATAAACCTCTGTGTTTCCACTCGGCTTCCTTCGTGGTTGTGACTTTTCTCCATGCAAGAGGCTTTTCCAGTTTATCATGGGGCAGGATTTGTTTCTTCAGAGCTGGAAGACTTTTGTCCCGTTGGGGTGTCCCCTCCAAGGGGCTGGGGCTGCCCTTGGAGCTGCGGTGACGTGGCAGGAGCCCCTTTCCTGGCCCCTTGCTGGCAGGAGAGCTGAGCTGGAGGAACCATGTGGGCTCAGAGACCCCAGGTCCTCGCAGGTGATGTCCCCAAGCCATCACAATGACCCAGCACGGAGCAGTAGAGCTTGGGAGGGGAACAGGGGACAGGGCTCCATCTGTGCCAGGCAGGACTGGGATGCTGGGGGAAGTCCTGGGGCAGGAGCTGCACAGCCACACTAGGGGGTGGTTTGAGGGTCTGAGCCGGCTCCGGCGCCCACTGCCCCACCTGTCCCAGCGCCGTGGCCCCACGTCCCCAGAAGCCCAGGTTCAGCACCTCCTGGGTTCCCGTCTCTGCAGTTTGAGGATGAGATCCTGCGCAAGCTGGACAGCGAGGTGGAGGGTGGCCGCGGGGACGAGCAGTACAAGCAGCTCTTCGAGAGCATGTGAGTGGGCAGCAACATCCCCACAACATTCTCCCCCATGCACTACCCTTTGGCACCCACCACACTCCTGAATCCAGCTGCTCCCCTGCTCCTCACGCTGTGCTTGGCCCAAAGTGCTTCTCAGGGAGTGGGACCTGAGGGGAGGAAGGAAACTACCCAGGCAGCATCAGGTCCCCTTGCCCACCCTGCCTGCCCCTACCTGCCCCCAGCAATGCCCCTGCCCTAGGAATTGCCCCTGCTCTACCCCAGGAGTTGCCCCTGCCCTGGGCAATGCACCTACCCTCGCTGATGTCTCTGTCCTCCACAATGCCTCTGCCCTCGGTGATTCCTCTGCCCTCGGTGGTGTCCCTGCCCTCCCAGGCTTTGCTCTCGCCCATGGTGCCCATCATAGATCCATGCACAGGGTGGCTGGAGCTGCCAGGTCTCTTTCCTGCTGTACGTGAGGGACATCTTGGGGCTTTGTCTATCTCACTGAAGACCAGGTGTTGCTTTTTGTCCCTTGTTGTGGGACCTGATATCTTCAACCCTCTGCACCGTGGGGAGCTGAGCTGGGATGGTGGTGGGAGTACCGTGGAGCTGAGCTGGGGTGATGGTGGGAGCACTGTGGAGCTGAGCACACAGCAAGACCCGTGCCCTCCTCTCCTGCCCAGCCTGCTCAGCTGCTGCCGGAGGCACTCCGAGTTGGCCAAGCCTGGGAAGAACTTTGTCGCCCTGGTGACGGGGCTCCTGGAACGGCTTCTCGACTACCGGGCAGTGATGAACGATGAGAACAAAACCTACAGCATGAGCTGCACTGTCAACCTCCTGGTGAGCCCCTGCCCTGTGCCCCCGAGTCCTCCAGGGCTCCGTCCTGGGTCCCCCCAGGGACACAGCAGGGATGGGGTCGAGCCGGTGCTGGATGGTGTCCCCGGAGCTGCTTGCAGGGAGACACTGCGTGGCTCCCGCTGCTGAGGGCAACCCAGTCCCTGCGCGGGGACGGTGACAGCAGCACAGTGACCCCGTGTGAGGTGTGGGAGCATGGGGGTCTGCAGCAGGCACCCCTCCAGGGGCCACTCAGAACAGCCTTGTCTGCTCTGCCCTAGAACTTCTACAAGGAGATCGACCGCCAGGCCATGTACATCAGGTGAGCATGGTTTGGGGACACCGGCATCGCCCGGGGTGAGGGGTCCCAGGGCCCCCAGCTGCCCCAGCCCCTGCTGCTCTGGCCCCAGGGACCTGGGATAGGGACGGTGGGGTGGCTGGAGGGGCTCTGTCCTCAACCTGGCTGACAGCCAGGAATGCCACCTTATGGAGGGTGTGTGCCGGACCCCAAACTACACCGGCTGTCGCATCCCATGCATGGTCCCCTCCCCTCCAGGTACCTCTACAAGCTGAGGGACCTGCACATCAGCTACGAGAACTACACAGAGGGAGCCTACACCCTGCTGCTGCACGCCCGGCTGCTCAAGGTGGGACACAGGGGGCTGGGGGGCTGCAGGGGCAACCCAGCCGGGACCTCGGGGCTTGGCGTGATGTGCTCTCGCTGTGCAGTGGTCAGACGAGGCAACTGCAGCACCCATGCAGGGCTCGCACAGCCCCAGCCTTCACACCCAGCGCCAGCTCAAGGAGGCTCTCTACAACCAGATCATCGACTACTTTGACCAGGGCAAGGTGAGCGTGGCCGCATGCCCCGGTTACGCCCCCCCCGCCCCAGACAGCTGGCGGGAGCTGCCTCTGCTGTGAGCCCCAGCCTTGGCACAGCTCACCTGCTACCATTGTGGGGCTGGAGGTGCTCCACAGGGAGCTGGAGGGCTCACTTGCAGCTACCCAGCTGTGCAGCTGTCCTTCTATCCATCCTATCTCGTCTCATCCTGTCCCGTATCTTCCCATCCCATCCCGTCCCATATCTTCCTGTCCTGTCCCATCCCATCCCATCCCATCCTGTACTTTCTCCTTCACCATCCCATCCCATCCCATTGCTCTGCAGCAAGCCGGGGCTGGAAGGCTCAACTGCAACCATCTGGCTGCTGTAGCTGTCCTACCCTCTATCCCATCCCACCCCATCCCACCCCATCCCATCCCATCAGACGTCTCCACAGCAAGCCGGGGCTGGGTGGCTCAACGCTGTAGACACCTGGCTGCCGGGGCTGTCCTTTCCTCTATCCAATCCTGTCCCATATCTTCCTGTCCCATCCCGTCCCAGCCCCAGCCCCATCACCACCTGGGAATGTCAAGAAGGTCCCAGGAGCTGGAGACAGCGGGAAGCTGAGTCCCACTGCTTCTCACCCATGCCTGGCCGGACCCCCAGCCCCAAGGGGAGACCCTTTCCCTCCTGGCTGAGGAGCCGGGATGCACGAGCTCCACAGACAGGGCCAGCCTCCCCTGGGAGCCCCCAGTGCCCCCCACACCAGCTCACCCCAACCCCTGCAGATGTGGGAGGAGGCCATCCTAATCTGCAAGGAGCTGGCGGAGCAGTACGAGAGCGAAATCTTTGACTACGAGATGCTGAGCGACATCTTGGTGAGTGGCTGAGCTGGGGATGGGGTCTGGGGGGATCCCAGCCCGCAGCGGGACCCCAGCCCCACTGCTGACCCTCTGCCCTGCAGCAGCGGGAGGCCAAGTTCTACGAGAAGATCCTGAAGGTGCTGCGCCCCAGCCCTGACTACTTCGCCGTGGGCTACTACGGGCAGGGCTTCCCCACCTTCCTTCGGGTGAGTGGCTCCCGGTTGCCCCCTGGCCAGTGGCCTCTGTGAGCCTAGCCCTGCTGTGTCCCTGCTCCCCAGGGACGGGGACCATCTCCCAGCAAGTCCCCAGGGTCTCCCTTCCACCCCTTCTCCCTTTCAGCCCTCTCCCACCTCCCTCTCTTCCAACTCCCCCTTCCAACGCCCTCCCTTCCACCGCTCTCCCCATGGACCGTCTCCCCATCCGCGCAGGACAATGCTGTAGGCAGGGGCTTGCTCAGCACCTCTCCCTTTTCCCGTGCTGACAAGCCTCATCTTTCTGGACAAGAGCAAAATGTCTCACCCCCATTACATTCCTCAGGGTTTTAATCGACTTGGACGTGAGCTGGGATTCTTGGTGGGCTTCTCCCATCCAAAGCATTTGTTCTTATTTTCCCACTCTGCTGTTACGGCATCATTTTCCCAGCATTCACCATGGGTTTTGAGGGCTCCTTGCTGTCCCCTGGGTGTGTTTCAATACCCACCAGCCACACACCCCATCACCGCATGCCCAGCCAAAGCCCTTCGCTCCAGAGCTGCTGGAGTCAGCACCCCCTTTCATGCCATTTTCCTCTGGCTGCTGGGTTTGGGGAAATATCTTTGTCCAGATGGGGATCTCTGGCTCAGCTGGAGCTCAGCCTCATCAGCCGCTGCACCCCTGATGTGCTGGAGCTCAGCCTCATCAGCCGCTGCACCCCTGATGTGCCGGGCTTGCTGCAACTGAAGCACGGAGTCAAGGGCTCCCTGTTTCTGCTCTGCAAGGCTGGGATGAGCTACATCTTCCTCCCCTGCAGAACAAGGTCTTCATTTACCGGGGCAAGGAGTATGAGCGCCGGGAGGACTTCGAGATGCAGCTGCTGAGCCCCTTCCCCAACGCTGAGAAGCTGAAGACCACGTCTCCACCAGGCCAGGACATCACCGGCTCCCCGGGCCAGTGTATCCTTGGAGGATGGGGCTGGAAGGGCAGCTGGGTCCCTGGGCCATCCCCACACACACGTCCCTCTCCCTGGACTCCCGTCCCCTGCAGGCCCCACACTGTGCACCCGCAGCTCCTTCACTCCCGCAGATATCCAGTGCTTCACCGTGCAGCCGGTGGAGGAAGCCAAGGTCCGGTGCAAGGACCGGAGCATCCCGGAGCAGATCACCAAGTGAGTGGTGCCCGCGCTCTGCCCTGTGAAGGGGACACACAGGCAATGGGCCCCCCTCCCATGCTCTGCCCCTTCCCCCCACTGCAGCTTCTATAAAGCCAACCACGTCCAGAAGTTCTGCTACTCACGGCCCTTCCAGAAAGGCCCAAAGGATCCGGACAATGAATTTGCCGTGAGTGCTGGTGGGGACTGCTGGGACCATGGTTGGTGGGGGGCAGGGAGAGTTGGGGGTCCCTGTGAGGAACCAGGGCTCCTGGGGATGGGAGATGCAGGAGAGTGCCCTGGGATGGGCAAGGTTGTGGTCCCACGCCCATGGCATGGGGAGATGAGAGCTCCACACCCATGGGCAGGGGAATGGGAGCCCTGTGCCAGTGGCATGGGGAGGTGGGTGCCCCCTGCCCCACGGGGAAGCAGGGGTGTCCCAGGATCATGGGGAGGAGAGCGGTGGGATGACCACTGCCCCGCTGCTCTCCCTGCAGACCATGTGGATCGAGAGGACGACCTTCGTAACTGCGTACCCACTGCCTGGCATCCTGCGCTGGTTCGCAGTGACCTCCACCACCACGGTGAGGAGGGGGCACAGGGGGAGCAGGGACCTCCCTGCGCAGCATTGCAGCCCCTCGGCTTGGTTCCTGGCAGCCGGGGCCAGAGCTCCGAGGGGCTTTGTGGGACAAGATCATGGCATAATGGAACAATTTGTGTTGGAAGGGACCCTAAACCCGTCCAGTTCCATGGGCAGGGACTCCTCCCGCTGGATGAGGAGGCTCCAAGCCCCATCCCAACCTGGCCTTGAACACCTCCAGGGATGGGGCAGCCACCACTGCTCTGGGCAACCTGGGCCAGGGCCTCCCCAGCCTCACAAGGAAACATTTCTCCCTGAGATCTCATCTCAGTCTCCCCTCCTTCAGCTCAAAACCATTCCCCTCGTCCTGTCCCTGCACTCCCTGATCAAGAGCCCCTGCCCAGCTTTCCTGGAGCCCCTTTCCATACTGGGAGGCTGCTCTAAAGTCTCCTCAGAGCCTTCTCTTCTTGAAGCTAAACAAACGCAAGTCTCTCAGCCTCCTTCATAGGGGAGGTGCTTCAGGCCTTTGATCATTTTTGTGGGGGTCACTCCAACAGCTCCAGGTCCTTCCTGTGCTAAGAACTCCACAGCTGGACACAGGGCTCCAGGTGGGGTCTCACCAGAGCGGAGCAGAGGGGCAGAATCCCCTCCCTCACCCTGCTGCTCCCACTGCTTTGGATGCAGCCCAGGACATGGTTGGTTTTCTGGGCTTTCTGGCTCATGTGGAGCTTCTCCTCCCCCAGCACCCCAAGCCCTTCTCCTCAGAGCTGCTCCAAACCCATTCTCTGCCCCGCCTGGATTTGTGCTGGGATTGACCTGACCCATGTGTAGGTCCTTGTAATTAGCCTTGTTGAACCATGTGAAGTTCACACAAGCACCACTCCAGCCTGTCCAGGTCCCTTTGAATGCCACCCATCCCTCAGGGGTATCACCTCACCACTCAACTTGGTGTCACTTGCAAACTTGCTGAGGTTGCCCTCAATCCCATCATCTACATCATTGATGAAGATATCAACCCCCACTGGTTTAACGATGTGCAACCCTGGGGCTGGGGAGTGACCGTATTGACCGGGACGGGCAGGTCTCCAGGTCAGCTGGCTGTTCCTTCCCTGCTGCACACAGACCATCATCTCCCCACTGGAAAACGCCATCGAAACCATGATGAGAACGAACGAGAAAATCATGAGTGAGATCAACAGGCACCAGAACGACCCCAGCCTCCCTGTCAACCCGCTCTCCATGCTGCTCAACGGCATCGTGGACCCCGCAGTCATGGGTGGCTTCGCCAAGTATGAGACGGTGAGGATGCATGGGCACTGCGGGCACTGCCTCACACCATGCCCTGCCTGCACAGAGCCGAGTTGGCCTGTCAGTGGGGCTGAGAGTGGGGTGGTGCAGGCTTTTTTCCAGGAGTCCTACCTGCAGGAGCACCCTGAGGACGTGGGGAACATCGAGAAGCTGAAGGACCTGATTGCCTGGCAGGTACAGCCCCAGCATTGCTGTGGTGTCTGGAAAGGCCAGCACCAAGTGTCCAGCAACCCCATTCCAAGGAACCCCCTCAAGCCCAGCAATCCCATCCTGAGGAATCTGCCCACATGGACCCATGCTGGGGAGCCCTCCAAGCCCAGCAGCCCCATCCTGTAGAGCCCTTCAAGCCCAGGTGGACCCACCTGGAGAGCTCCCCAGGCCCTGCAGCCCTGTACTGGGAAACTCCCCGAGCCCAGGTGAACCCATCCTTGGGAGTTCCCCAAGCCCAGGTGGATGCACCTGTGGAGCCCCCCAAACCCAGGTGGACCCACCTGGGGACCACCCCAAACCCAGGCAAGGCAATCCCAGGAAGCCCCCCAAACCCAGCAACCCTATCCTGGGGAGTCCCCCAAGCCCAACCAGACTCGTGCCTTCCCTCCACAGACCCCGCTGCTGGCAGAGGGGATTCGGATCCACGGTCGGAAGGTGCCAGAGGACCTGCGTCCCTTCCACGAGCGCATGGAGCAGTGCTTTGTGCAGCTGCGGGCCAAGGTGGAGAGCCAGTACGGGGTGCGGGAGATGGTGAGTGCCAGGGCTACACAGGCAGTGGTGGCACCATGGGGTGGCACTGGATGAAGCAACGCAGGTCTTGAGCAGCCAGGTACAGCTTGGTGGGGCTGCAGCAGCAGCAGGATGAGGGGCACTGTGACCCTTGGTGTCCCTCCCTGCCCAGGGTGGGGGACAACACGGCCATGGAGTACTTTGCGCTGGCACAGCATCAGGGTGGGCAGCGAGGGCACAACTGGCTGAGCCAGGGCAGGGTGTTCTGCACTCCCATTCCTCCTGGCTCGCCCCCAGGTCTGCTTTGAGAACCGGCGCAGTGGGCGACCACGGTCCATGGCCTGGGGACCCGACTGGGACCAGCTGAGCCAGACTAGAGACAGGTGAGTGCGGCAGTGGGGAGCGCTGAGCTCAGACACCCCCTCACCCCACATCCCTGACCCACCCTCACTCTCCTCCACCCCAGATGCTTCCATCCTCTTGCCCAGCCCACTGCCCTCCTGGCTCCCCTGGGTGCCACGTTGAATCTTGCTGTGGCAAGGTCCATCCTGCCGTGCCACCATGGTGGCCCCGTCCCTGGGGAAGCAAGGAGCAGATACCCTCCCATCCCCCTGCTTCCTACTCTCTCCGCTCCCCATCCCATTCCTCCCCACTCCCCCTGCTCCCCATTCCCCTCGCCATCACCAGCCGTGGTCGCTCCACAGCATGGAGGGACCCCTGACCCCCAAGCCTGCCCCACGCAGCTCTGAGAGTGAGGAGCGCCGGAGCGAGCGCAAGGAGAATCGTTCCAGTACCTTCTTTGGCTACCGGCGGGACCCCCGCTCATCCGTCTCGGAGCCACTAGAGCCCAAGGTGACGTTCAGCACAGCCCTGCTGCCTCTCTTCTGCCCTGAGCCCCACTTGTGCTCTCCAGTGTATCCTGAAGTGTCCAGCCCAGCCGACAGCCTTGGAATGGCTGGGATCCCTGGTGGGGCTGCTGGCACAAGGCTGGGGAGCATCATTTAGCTCCTGCATCCTGGGGGCTGCAGGTGCTGCAATGCAGCCTGGTCCCCATGAGGCACTGAGCCCCTACTCTTCACCCCAGGACGAGAAGCGGAGACTCTCCCGCAACATCAGTGACAGCGGCCCAGGCAGCTCCGATGGGAAACAGGCCCCGCCAAGTTGGGATGCTGCCAGTGCTCAGCCTGGCTCTGCAGGTACCCCCACCTTGGCTGCTAGCCCAGGGTGCTTGCCCAGGGGTTGATGGGGACAACTCTAACCTTGAGCCAAACTCTAGGTGTTCAAGGCCAGGTTGGATGGGGCTTGGAGCCCCCTGATCCAGTGGGAGGTGTCCCTGCCCATGGCAAGGTGTGGGACTGGATGGACTGTGAGGTCCCTTCCAACCCCAACCATTCTAGGATTCCATAAGTCTATGATAACGGCTCCCCATGCTGAGTTGTCCCCATGTGAAGTTATCTGCAAGGAGAGTTGTCCCTTCCTGTCTTCCCAGCTCCCCGGCATGGCTGGGGGCATCTTTCCCACTCCCCACAGCACCCAGCCCTTGTCTCCATGATCAGGGCTGTGCCGCCCACCCAGCACCGACAACCCTGCACCCCAGCACCCTCCCTCCTCACCCCACCCTGTGACACTGCAGCTGGGAGCAGGCTGGGAGCACGGGTACCGAAGGCACAGGAAGATCCCACACGGCTCCCATGTCCCCGTGGAGCTGCTGGTCGCTGATCCTGGACCTCGTGCTGTTGGGTCTCGGTGCCGAGATCAGCTCCAAGTAGAATCCAGCCCCTCGCTCCCAGCTGGGTTTGCACCCCAGCCCACCCTCAGGATCTTGCACTCCAGCAGGCAGGAATGCTGGCCCTGGCAGTCTGGGCACACTGGTAGCCCCCAGACCCCCAAGCTGGGTGGTCTGCCCATCCCCATCCTCCCCCTCCCATCATCCCTTCATCCCTCTCCCATCATCCCTTCATCCCTCTCCCTTCCTCCCCATCCCATCATCCTTTCAAACCCATCCCATCATCCTTTCATCCCCATCCCATCATCCCTTCATCCCCATCCCATCCCCTGCTGGTGCAGGGCTCTCCCCGTCCCCAACCGGCTTTGGCGGGCGGGTGAAGAGCGCCAGCAAGGCCCCGCCACTGCCCCGCAAGATCAGCCCCACGGTTTACGAGACCTTCCTGGAGCAGAGCAATGCCACAGCCGGAGGAAAGGTACAGAGCCACATGTGCTGGAATCCCAGCCCCCTTTTTCCCCTGTAACCGCCCCACATAACCACCCCCCTCGCTGCTCACAGGTGGCCGCATCACCAGCAGCAGATGGGAATAAAGGGCTGAAGTCGCCGCCACCGCCGCCGCCACCGAAGTCCAAGCGAGCGTCGCAACTCTGAGCGGTGCCGCTGCTCCCAGCCTGCCCCGTCCTCACCTGCTGGACCCCCTCGCTTCAGTATTCACCCCGCTGGGCCGTGGCGTTCCTGTCCCGCTCCAGCTGGGACCCTGCTGCCCTCAGATGCTCCTGCCGTGCTCTCCATCAGCTCTCGTGCTGGGCTCCCCTTCCCGCTGAATTGAAACGGTTGCACCCAGCCTGTGCCAGGAGCCACGCTAAGCTCCCACCCACACGTCCCTCCAGACCACAAACCACGCTGGAAGCCCTTTCCCTCTCTGCCCTGTGTTCCCTGTGGATCACACCATGGGCACAGCAACACGCAGACTCCTGCCAGCACGTGCTGAACTCTTCCCTCCCATTCTGCTCTGCCCCATCCTGCAGCACCGGGACAAGCGCTCCTGGCACTAAAGCAGCCAGTCCCGGAGTGAGCCCGGGTGCAATCATGCTCCGCAGCATCGGTACCTGGCTTTGCATCCCTGCCTGTGCCACGATGGTGGTGCTGCTGCCTCGGCCAGTAGCGCTGGGCTCCACATCCCTGCCTCCTGCTGCAGTGATGGCCAATAATAAAGGACTAAAATGCATCATCAGCCCCTGTCCCAGTGCGGGCACCCATCCCTGCTCACTCAGAGCCTGGCCGCAGCCTGGCACCATGACAGAGAAAGCCCACGGGAGTCCAATGCTGCTGGGGAGCACTCGCTTGGTCTCCCTGAGCTTGAGTGCTCCAGGTCTGGTGTGGTGACTGCCAGCGTGGTGACTGCTGGCACGGTGACTGCCAGCACACGGCTCTGCCTCCCACACTGGCTCAGGGCTCTTTATTCGCGTTCGGCTCCGCAGGCTCCGGAGTTGAATTTAGAGTCCTGGGTTAAAGAGGAACCCGGACCCGGAACTGAGGGGTGGGGGAGGGCAGGGGCTGTCTGCTGCAGGTTCCTGGCTACACGGGAGGATGGGATCGGCTCCCAGAGCGGAATCGGCTCCCGAAGTGGGATTAGCTCCCTCCTGGGATTAAAGGAGGAAGGAGGGGAGATGGCACCTCGTGCCATGAACATGGAGTCTGGGAGCAGCCAGGCTGCACTAGGCTCCCTCCACACTGGGTGGAATGCGGAGCCAAGCTGTCTCTCATGGAGCTCGGCTCTTCACAGCGGGTTTGCCGAGGAGGCTGCCAACCGCTTCCCAATGTAGATCCTGGATGGAGAGAGCAGCAGTAAGGTGCCAGCGCAGGGCCAGCGTGCTGAGCCTCAGCGAGCCCAGAGTGCGGGGAGAGGGCAGGAGCCATGGAGCTGGGGGAACCAGAGCAGGACAGCAACCAGGCAGGAGCAGTCCCACACTGGGAGTGTTCCCTGGGGACATTGCTGGGAGCCCCAACCAGGGTTGTCCCTGCTGTGCGCATGGAGCTGCTCCTGGCCGTGTGCAAAAACTCACCCCAGGCCGAGGGTCAGGAGATGGCTGAGCAGCAGTGAGGGGATGAAGAGCAGCAGAAGCTCCGAGCTGAAGAGCCTCTTTTTCCTCCCCACCGCGCCTCCCTGCAGGCTCCACAGCACCGGCTGCGGGGGGCACACAAAGGCAAACTCCCTGGGGAAAGCGCACGGTTAAAGGGAATGCAGGGAAAGAGGGAAAAAGAGGGCAGGGGGATGAGGATAGTGGGTTGCTATGGGAACAGCAGGACAGGGACAGAGGGATGGAATGGAGACTGTGGGAGAGGGACATCAGGACACACCACTTGGGGCTTACTTGGGGGACAGATGCCGAGGGCGGCGGGCACAGGCCCAGGCTAGGGAGGCTGGCATGCGTTGCTTCCTCCGCTTGGTGTCCTCCGGCACATTCCACTGGAAGCAGGTGTGGAGCAGCTCTGAGCAGGGCTTAGCTGGTGAGGCGCAGGGCTCCTTCTCCCTTACCTGCCGGGGCTCGTTCTGCCCAGGCTGCTCGCTCACTGTGTGGGTTCCATTGCTGTCATTCCAGGCTGGGGATTCTAACAGGATCTGGGTGCTGCAAACACAGCCCCTCAGTTGGCAGCTGCCCTGTCCCTTGGCCCCTGATGCCCACCGTGCTGTGCAGGACGCCAGCTGCACAGGCTGCCCCTCAGGACTCACCCCTCGCTGCTCTCTGTCTCCAGCTGGGCCTCCAGCAGCATCTGCTCCACGTCGGCGTGGCAGGAGGAGAACCGCGACAGCAGGGGTTCGGGCTCCGGGCACCATGGGCCACACCGCAGCTCCACCCAGGAGCCTGGGGGGACTGTCAGCTGGCACAAATCTGGCCCCACAATCCTCCCAGCCCCCAACTCTGCCCAGGAGGCTCCTTGGCTCCCCCCCAACCCAGATGGGATCCTCCCCGGTGCATCCTGCATCGCCACCCAGGGACACGAGCTCTGATCTGGGATGTCCACTCCACCCACGCAGGGCTGCCCCTCAGTGGCCCATCCACTGCTTCCCTGGCCCCCCAGTGCACAGCAGCCCACCCAGGACCCTGACCCTCAATGAACATCAGCCCTCCTGGGACTCCAAATAACCCAGTCCTGTTGCTGGCCTTGACCCCTGGTTGCACCCCGATCCCCCAGTGTACCTCAATGCCCAGCACACACCGGCATCCCTTGCACCCCTTCCCCTGGTCCATGCCCACTCCGTGGTACACGATGGCCCCTCAGCATCCTGCTCATCCCGACCCCTGGTTTACCCCAACCCCTGATGCACTTCGACCCCCAGGACCCCACTGACTTTGACCCCCCAATGTACCCCGATCTCTGGTGCACACCAGCCCTCTTGGGATGCTACTGACCATGACGCACACCAACCAGGACCTCAATGCACCTCAGCCCCCAGTGCACACAAGCCTCCCAGGACCCTGCTGACTGTGACCCCTCAATGGATCCTGACACCCAGTGCATGCTGGTATCCCCTGGACCCCAACCCTCAGGGCATTTCAGTCCTCCCAGGACTCCCATTGACTCAGGATCCCAGTGCACCCTGAACCCTCGTCGTGCATGCCAGCCCCCCTGGACCCCATGGATCCTGACCTTTGGTGCACTCCAACCCCCTCAGGATCCCACTGACTGAAATCCCCACGTGGACCCCGACTTCAGTGCACACCAGCATTCCCTGGACCCCAACTGTCAGTGCACACCAGTCCTCCCAGGAACTCCCAATGACCCAGGATGCTGGGGCACCCTGACTCCTGGTGCATCCTGAGCCCTTCAGGATGCCACTGAACCGAACCTCTCAATGGACTCCAACACCCTGTATCCGCCAGCATCCCCCAGATCCCAACTCCCAGCACACACTAGCCCTCCTGAGACTCCCAATGACCCAGGAACCTGTGCTGACCTTGGTGCACCCTGAGCCCCCTTGTACATGTCAGCCCCCTGGGCCCCCGCTGATCCCAAGCCTCCAGTGAATCCTGATCCCCAGGACCCCACTGACCCTGACCCCCGGTGCACACCACCCCCTAGTTCCAGCCTCCTGGTGCGCACTGCCCATCCCAGGACCCTGCTAACCCCGACCACCAGCACAACCTCGACACCCAGGACTCCGCTAATCCTGACCCTGAACCCAGCGCATCCCGAGCCTCTGCTGACCCCAACCGGCCGGTGCATCTCGATCCCCAGGAACCCCCTAATCCTGGCCCCACAGTGCATGCTGGTCCCCTCGTAGCCCGCTCTCCCAGTGCCCCCCAGACTCCCTGGGACCCAGCTGATCCCAACCCCCAAGTGCACCCCGACCCCCGTTCCCTCTCTGACCGTCGTCCCCCGCCATGGTCCCGCGGGTGCGGCCACCGATGGAGTCCCAGTGTCAGCAGAACCCCGGCACCTGCGCCCCGGCTGCTTAAAAGGGCAGCGGCCCCGCACGGCGGCGCCTACGTGCGGACAGCGGGCGCGGCCGCGGGCGTGCGGAGCCGCACGGAGCCGGGTACCCCCGCCCACTGGGCTGCTCCCGCCCCAGGACACGCCCCTACCCGCTGTGACCACGCCCCCGCTCAATCGCGCTGCCCTGTTGGTCACACCCCCCCGCTGTGACCACGCCCCCGCCCAGAGATGCCACCCTGCTGGCCACGCCCGGACCACGCCCCCGCTCTATGGTGCTGACCTGGTAGCCACGCCCATTTGTCACTGTGGCCACGCCCCCAGAGGTTGTGACGCTGGCCCCACCCCAGCATGTAAACACTCTACGCCCCGTTGACCACGCCCACACCCAGCGGAAGCCACGCCCCACTCCTGTGATTCCTCTGATAGTCCCTCCCCACCCGAGTAACCACGCCCCATGCTATTATTGTAGCCCCGCCCCCCGGTACAGCAGAGCCGCTGCAGCCGGTGCCGCCGTTTATTGCCGCCGTTTATTGCCGCCGCCCGGGGCCGCGCAGGGCCCAGCGCTCCCGGTGCCGCCCCGGTCGCTCCCGGTGTTGCCCCGCTTCCCTCAGGGGCTGCCGCCGGCCCGCGCCACCCCGTGCTTCTCGGTGAATCGCCTGTGGAAAGAGTGACATCAGCACCAGCGCCGCGGGGTCCTGGTACTGGTCCCGACGAGCCCAGCAGCATTGCCGCTTCCCAGTCCCAGTCCTCACCCTGAGTCCCAAGGAGCCTGGCAGGACCCAGAGTCCCCAGTGCCTGTCCTCAGCCTGCCCTGAGTCCCAGGCAGCCTGGCGGGATCAGGGGTTCCCAGTCCCAGCCCCCCGCCAGCCCCAGCATGGCACTGTCCCACTGGGACTGGGATCTTCTCCAAACGGAGATGCTGCATGTGTGCGTTCTCCAGCAGGAAAACGCGCCAGGCTGAAGCCAGGCTCCATCCGGGAGAAGGGAGAGGCAATGCTGCCACCCCCGCTGCCTGAGGACAGGGGAGAGGCAGCGCAGGACTGGAGGCAAAGCTGCTGGCATGGGATTTGAGATTGGGAGGGCTCTCACCTTCGGGCGTAGTCGTACAGCGCTCGTTTCCGCTCCTGCAGGGACAAATGTCGCTCCACAGGGGACTTGGCAAACTGCTTGGTAGCCGGCTAGAACACAGAGCAGGAGAGTCATCAGGAGCAGCCACGGGAGGCCAGGAGACCACTCCGTGGCCCCGCATGGAGCCAGCAGCACAACCTGGTCTCCAGTTCCTGAACCCTACGGCCAGTCCAGAACACAGCTCTTGGGTACCTTGGAAGAAGGCACAGCTACAGAGCCCTGGATGCCAGCAGCAGCTCCAGCCTGCGAGGTAGACAGGGCCGGCAGGTCAGTGCCAGCATCCTGGCTTTCTGGGAAGGATACTCTCCCCTCCAGCAAGTTGGCAATCGTGGTGTCCACACAGTTGGTTTGGGCTGCAGGGAGAAAGAGGATCCATTGAGAAGGAGCCACTCCTGCAGGACACTGGCATCCACGCTGCCCTGGTGCTCCCACGCAGCAGGGACAGAGTTTCTCCTCTCCAGAGACATGGAGACTGGCATGGAAGGCATCCCTGTGTCCCTGCATCCCTGCGGATCCCTGGCACCACTTACCTAGGTCCACCTGGATGACCTCCAGCGGCACGTGGGGCAGCACCTCTTTCACCCGCTGAGCCATCGCTGTGATCCGCGTGTCTGTTGGAGCAGCTCCCATCAGGCTGGCCGGTGTGCGGGGCCTGGCTGCTGGGGGCCGGCTGGAGGCTGTGGGAGAGAGTGGTGGGCACAGGATGCAATGTCGACACCGCTGGCACATCCATGCTTGGAGTGGTGCTCCTCTCCCTGCACACCAGGAGGATTCCCTCCTTTCTCTCCATGCAGGAGCCACCATGAGCAGACGGATGCCGGCATGGTAGCTGTGTGATCCAGATGCTGCTGGGACACCCACCTGGTGCAAAGGTGAGGGGTGGTGCATGCCTCAGCCTCTTCATGTGCTCCGCTTTATCCGCCGCAGTGAGCCGTGTGGATACCACACCCAGCTCCATGGCCAAGAGCTGTGGGATTGGAGGGAGGAGTCAGTCAGATCGTGTCCACCTCGCATCCACACATCAGCCCACATGGAGCCGTGGTCAGGGAAGAAGGCCGGGAACTGATTTCTCCAGGGCCTCAGAGATGGATTTCAGAGCTGAAGGGACAACATGAAGGCAGGCAGGATGATCCTGCGAGAACAGGCTGATGGGAGATACAGGATCTGTGGTGCAGGAGCTATGATGGACTCAGCATGTAAGGGAGAAACAATTGCTTCCTTTGATTTGTGGTGTTAGGACAAGGGAAGAAAGGCTGGAACCAGCCTGGGAGAGCTGTGGTAGCTGGTACAAGGGATAAACAGGATAGCAAATAGGCCATGGGAAAACTGGGTCATTGCAAGGGGCAATAAATAGGAGCCAGAGTTCCCACCATGCAGATGCACCCATCTGGAAATACCCTCTGCAACCCTGCTTGTACCCTGCTCTCCATTGCAACCACCCCAAACTGAGAGGTCCTGCATCCCTCTCCCAAGGTAAACTCATACCTCCTGAACTCGGAGCGCAAAGTCCTCATTCGGTTCCTCAGCTTGTCTGGGGACAGGCGGCATCCACCTGGTGGGGACAACGGCACTGGGATGGCTGCACTGGGGCTGCCGGGAGCCGGAACTGGCTGGGATCAGCCCTGGTGCCAGCCCGAGCCAGGATCAGCAGTGCCAGCCCCACCTTGGCTCTCCCTGCTCGCTCCACATCTCCCAACAGGATGAGCACCAACACCTCAACCACAGCTCAGAAAAACAACAGCTCAGAACAGGCTCCCTGAGCCGTTAGCAATGCTCAAGTGTAACAGGCAAAGTGTCTCCCTAATGAAGTTCCACTGCCTTTTAATGAAAACAGAAAATCAATCGGCCAGACTTGAGCTGGGATCAGATGGGAAGGCTGCAGCACAAGACTTTTCTTTGCTGAAATCCCCTAAATTTGACCACAATCCCTTCCGCTGCCCAGGAACTGCTATTATCCCAGAGCTTGTCTGGTGGTCTGGGCCCTCCTCAGTGCCTGATGCACTGCTGTGATCTGCAGGGATTGCAGGGAAGAGGAGGATGCCAGAGGATGGAGCTGTCTGCAGGGAATCACCTATGAGACCCTGCAGTCCCAGGGTGCACGACAGCAGAGCCAGGTCAGCGGAAGAGCCCTGGGAAACTCCTCTCCTCCGCTGCCAGAACACACAGACAGGAACCCTCTCCATGTGAACAGCCAGCTGAGGGTGACCCAGGAGCTGGGCACAGCACAGACCAGGTGACGCAGCAGAAAGTCAGGCTGAGATACCACAGCGTGTGCCAAAAGATCTTTCAGAAGCATCCAGCCCACCCCGATCCCGGCCCCAAATGGAAGAGGGAGAGGTAGTACCTTACTTGATAAACTGTGAAGGGAACGAAGAAGGTCCAGAGCAGCTCTGAAATCCAGGAGGAGTCGGCCACGCTCTGCGGAAGAGAGCACAGTGAGGAACACCAGGCTGGCAAGGCTCCCTCAGGGAAGAAGCAGGAAGAACACGGCTAAGCCACAGAGTGAGCAAGAGGCACAGGCAAGGAGAGGTGGAGGACTGGGAAAGCGGGAACAGCAATCACAGCACAGTGAGGGCAGACCCAGGGTGAATTCTCCTCCATTATTCCTCACCAGGCAGGGCAAGAGCTCAAGTTTCCACTGTTCCAAGTCTCCTCGCACTCCCAGCAGTGTTTCCCTCAGCATTCCCATGCTCTCTGCTAAGCTGTGCCTTTAGGAAGGATCGAAAATGCCTTTGGAGCTACTAACACTTCCTTGGAACCAGGAATAACCTCCCTTACTCTGATGGGAACAGCTCATGTGACATCTCTGCTCCCATATGCTTTATCACCCTTTTTCCAAAGGGGCTGCGCTCGGAACTCTCAAATAGCGCTTTGCTTTGAACAGAAACCATTAAAGGCGAGCTGTGATTTATTACTGCTTTCCTTTCCCTAAAAATTAGTCATTAACTTTTTCCTAAGAATTCCTGTGATGCTGCCAGCGAAGCGTGCTGGAACAGGCACTCTAGAGTGGCAGCCTCTCTGTCCTTCCCCACGGACACAGCCTCGAGTGAAGCCAGGCTGGCTGTGAGCAGGATGCTGAACCGGTGAGATCGCCCCAACCTGCATGTTCCAACGATCCCAAAGCCCTTGCTATGGAACAGATGCTGTTCCTGGGATTGCTGTTGTTACTGTTATCCTGCAGGGACCAAACCCCTCAGGAGCTGGTGGGAATGCCATCCCAACATCTACAGCTTGCCCTGTCGCTGCCTTGTGTTCCGTTACCCAGGAACGGCAGCACAGCTCCAGGACAGGGTTATTCCACAGCTTGGGAAGAGGTGCCTCAAACAAGCTCAGAAACCACAGGGGAACACAAGGAAGCCTCAGCTCCCGGATAAACAGATCTGAGAAACCTGAAATCAAATGCCTTGGAGCAATGCTGACAGCCAGACTTCAGTCACACTGCCCTGTGTCACAGAACACCACCCTCCTACATGCTTCCAGCCAGCTGGAGCTGCAGAAGATTCTTCCTCAAACCCAGATTTGTGGTTTGCTCAGTCTGGTGTCCGACACTGATCACAGACCCTTCGTCTGGGAAAGCTTTCTACATTCAAAGCATCCCATCTCCAGCCCTCCAAGGTTTCTGATGGTGTAAGATGATGTAAGAAATCCATCAGGATTCACTGTGCTGACATGCCCGGAGTGAAAAATGCCTGTTTGACCTGTGGGTAAAGATCCGAGCTGAGCAGAGACTGGGGCCCTCATCCTCACACTGTAGTTATGTGTGTGCTGTTCTCCTAACGTTCATGAGGGAAAGACAAACAGAAAACTCATCCCACTTCACAGAATTCTTAGAAGAACCAAGGCCATAAGCGTTGGGACAGTCATTACAAACAGTCCGGAATGGGACAACAGTATCCTCACTGCTCCAAAACTGCTCCTTAACCCAAACCTGCTCCAGTGCAGAACCAGTGTTGAGTCAGCACCTGCTTTGGCACAAGAAGGGAATTCTCCCCTCTCGAGCCCTTTCCCCAGTGCACAGCAGCTCTGCAGCCAGTACCTCCGCCTTCCCTCCCACTAGCCGAGGAACCAAGGGCCTTCAAGCATTGCTCTCAACAGCCTCCATGAATGCTCCACCCAGCTGCCTCGCTTCCAGCAGTGGCGTTCCCAAAGAGCTGCACAGCATTAGCAGCTCTCACCATGGCTCCCGTGCAACCAATGTCACGTTCCTTGCCCCGCCGGATGTCCCACCTGCTGCGCGCCCACAGAACACACCGGAATCACAAGCAGCAGCTACCGGGAATTCACTGGATCACAATCAATAATCCAGCTTCTTTGTCATTCCCTACCCCAAGCTGCACCAGCATGGATCTCATCCCAGCACCTGCAGCGCCGATGGAAGCAGAGCGCTATAATCCCTAGTGGAATCCCATGGCAGAAACACTGGCACGCTGATGGTTCAGCATGGGCAGAGATGTCTGGTGCCCTGCTGGAAGCAGCTTTAAATCCACCTGCTTTGTCCTGCTGCCATAAAAAGATGGATAATGGGATAATCTGCTAAGGTGGCTGACAAATACAAAATGTGAATGTCTCTTAATGTAGCAGATCCGTAAATCCTATCAGAGAATGACAAATCCAACAAAAACATACTCTGTAAGAGTTGAGTGCATTACTGCAGCCTCCTTGGCAGCATCATCCTGAACTCTGCCACAATTCTGGAGCTGGCGTTGCATCACATCACAGATCTCCATTCCAGAGGAGTTAAAGAACCTGCTCTAGAAGAGCCCGGCACAGCCCATGGAGTGCTCTCCTTCCAAAGCCCTTGAAAAAGAGGCCAGCATGGCCTTGGCGAAGATCCCTGGGAAAGGCACTTGGGAAACAGCCCCAAGAGAGTGCCTGGCGTGTCGGGGAGAGAGGCTGGGCTGCGTTGCCCACAGAGACAGAGCCAACAGTGTGGCCACAACCCTTTCCCTTCTCCAAGCTCCTCCCTCCCCACATCCCAACTTACCACAGCGATCAGCGGCCGCTGGACGTGCAGGGCGACCGGCTGTACCACATCCAGGATAGCGAAAGGCCAGGAGCTGAGAAAGAAATATTCAGCAGTGAGCAACCTCGTGATCAGCTGAGAACAGCAGCTGCACCGCAGGAATCCCCGTTCCTGGTACCTGAAACGGAGCAAGCCAGCACGGCCATTGGTGGCTGCCTCCTCTGGGAAGAGCAGCAGTGGCACATTCCCTCGGTGGGATGAATACACCTTCAGGGAATCCACCAGCTCTGTCCGGCTCCCAGTGACTCCCAGCTCCATGAATCCCCGTGACCAGCAGATGAAGCCAGGGGCACCGTTCAGTGCAGGCTGCAAGGGAAAAGAGGAGTTGGGAGGGAATGCTGCCATGTCTGCCCCTCAGGCCCTGCTTTCCCAAACCACTGCCAGGCTTCCCTAACCATTCCGGCCCCAATTCCCTAGAAATCCATCCCTAATCTTCAGTTTAGACTGCACCCTGTCTGCCTGAGAAACAAATCCCTCCTGCCCAGACTTAGCAAGGACATGCCACTTCCAGTTGCTTTTCTCCCAGATACAGAGCCCATCTGCTGCTGTTCAGGACTGAGGAGCAACCAACTTGTTTCCAGGCACATTTCAAGCCGGTTCGTTGCAGAATTCCACACATGGGAATTGTACAGGGAAAGCGATGCAACAACCAGTCCCACACATGCTGTGCTGCCACTCCCTCAACACTCCCAGCTGTCTGCATGCTCCGTGCCATGGGAAACCCTCCCCACCAACCCTGCTTCTGACATCACAACTTCAAAAAGCCAGGAGAGGACATGGCTATGAGGATCTGCCTGCTCTCTTCCCATAAAATCATTCCCTACTGTGACAATTCCTGCTCCTCCCTGTTCCATTTTTCTATGCAGAGCTTCAGATCTACAGGAAAAAAACTCCAGTCTGGTGCCATCCTGGGTTAATAAATGAGAACAGGAAGGGACCAGGCTTGGCTCTGGTTACTCACGGTGTTGCAGGAGGTGAGGAGGTTGATGACGTTGTGGTCGAACTGGGTGACATGGTTGGCAATGTAGACCCTCACATTGGTGTTGCGAAGCCGTGGATCGCTCTGCCGCACAACCAGGCCGAGCACAGAGCACATCACACGCACAATAAACCTGTAGGGGAAAGCGCTGTCCTCAGGTCCCGCAGCTGAAGCCACTGCTGGCTCCCACATCCCACACACGGGACAGGGGATTCTGTGACTCGGGAAGGGACGCTGGTACACAGTGATCATGGATTCACGGAATGGTTTGGGGACCTCAAACCTCTCTGGTTCCATCCCCATGGGCAGGGAGACCTCCCACTGGATCAGGGGGCTCCAAGCCCCATCCAACCTGGCCTTGAACACCTCCAGGGATGGGGCAGCCACAGCTTCCCTGGGCAACCTGTGCCAGGGCCTCCCCACCCACACAAGCAAATGTTTCTTCCCAAGATCTCATCTCAGTCTCCCCTCTTTCAGCTCAAAACCATTCACCTTTGTCCTATTCCTGCACTCCCTGATCAAGAGCCCCTCCACAGCTTTCCTGGAGCTCCTCATGCTGCTCTAAAGTCTCCCCAGAGGCTTCTCTTTTCCAGGCTGAACAACCCCAACTCCCTCAGCCTGTTCTTGTAGAGGAGGTGCTCCAGCCCTCAGATCATCTCCGTGGCCTTCTCTGAACTGAAGAGAAATGATATTGCAGACGTCTGGGATGGGAATTGCACCTGCAGAGCTGTAGCTACAGCATGAAATACAGGGCAGCAAGCTGACATGGAATTTCTTAGCAGCATTCTCTGTTGATCCAAGTATTTCAGGTCCATCCCTGAGTGCCCAGGAGCGAATTGCCAGCCTGGGCAGAGCAGGCACCTTCACGGGTGCTGGGGAAAGAGAGCATAGAATGCAGCTCTCAGCACCCAGAGCACAGCTCTCATTGCCCTCCTCATGACCCACACTCTGTGGATCAGCGCCCTGAATCCAGAGGACTCCCACCAGCCCCTTGGCATTGCTCATGCCCCGACCCAGAGCGCCGGCCACACGTACCGCCGTAGCACACTGTCAGGCAGGGCGCAGCTGACCAGGAAGACATGCACGCCGATAAAGAGACGTAGGATGAGCAGGCAGAGCCCCACAGGCGCGTAGAGGAGTAATGCCAGCAGCAGGAACCCATCTGTTGGAAACCTACCAGGATGGAGAGCAGTGCAGGCAGCCTGAGCAGGCAGCAACATGACTGGACTCCTGGCTGCCTACCTGTGCCCTCCCCAGGGACCACCCTGTGGTCTCTGCTCTGCGGAGCATCCTGGGCCTCCACAATGAGACTCCTGGTCTGCTCCCCACCCCGGACCTCCCAGTCCCTCATTGATCCCCCTGGTCTCTCTCAGTCCCTCACCGGTCCCCCCGAGTCACTCCAGTCCCCCCCAGACCACTGCCGGTTCCCCCTGTCTCCCTTAGTCCCTCGCTGGTTCCCTAGGACTCCCTAGTTCTCCTCTCGCTTCCCTCACCGCTCCCCACGCAGCCCCTTGCCGGTCCTGCCGTCCCCACTGGGACACCCCAGGCCCCCAGCCCCTCACTGGTTCCCCCAGGATACCCCAGTCTCGCCCAGCCCCTCACCACTCACCACCACTCCCCCCTCAGCCCCTCACCGGTCCTCCCATCCCCGCGAGACACCCAAAGCCATAACTGGTTCCTGTGGACGCTCACTTGTACACCCTCGTCCCCCCCACCCCCCCACCCCTCAATCCCCCGCGCGCCGCCAGGGCTCTCACCGGTGCGAATCGAAGAGCCGCTCGGGGCCCGGGGCCGCGGGTGGCTCCATCCCCAGCGGTGCCGCCTCAGGCCTCAGGCCTCAGGCCTCAGGCCCGCCCGCAGCCATGGCAACTCCCAGCGCGCCCCGCGGCGGGGACATCCGGCAGGGCGGGACTACAGCTTCCGGCTGAACTGTGCCTTGGGACTACAAATCCCAGCATGCCCTGCGGGGAGCGGCCCGTCGCACCCGTCCCGTGACGGACTACAGCTTCCGGCAGGTTGAAGCCTTGTGACTACAGTTCCCGTCGTGCCCCGTGGCCGGAACGTCCGCTCCCGTCGTGCCCCGCAGTCGGAAGTTCTGCCCCGCGGCAGCATGGCGGCGCTGTGGGCGCGGGTGCCGCTGCGCCGGGCTGCGGCGCATTGGTGCCGGACGCTAAGCGGGGCCGCCGAGCTCCACCCGCCGCCGCCTCCGCCTCCTCCACCTCCGCCTCCTCGCTGTGCCGGGTCGCGGGCGCTGGCGGCGGCGGTGGGCGCGGGCGCGGCGGCGGCGCTGCTGCTGCTGCGGGAGGGCCGCGGGGCCCTGAGCGCGGCCGAGCCCGCCCCACCGGGGCCGCCGCCCACCTCTCCCCGCGCCGCCTTCAACTTCATCGCCGACGTCGTGGAGAAAACCGCGCCCGCCCTGGTCTATGTGGAGATCGTGGGCAGGTACTGGCCGGGCACCCCGGTCCACCGAGAGGGATCCCCGCGCCCCCTCCGCCCCGGAAGGGACCCCCGCGTCCCCCCGGGAGGCACCCCCGCACCCGCTCCCCAACCATTCCGTTACTCCTGATTATTCCTACCTGTTCCTTTGTCACAGGAGTTGGTGTAGACTCTAGAGCCGGCAGCCTTTCATGGGGAGGTGAAGGAGATGAATCGTGCCATTGCTATCCCGTGCTTTCTTCCCGGCCTATCCATGCTTCCTGGCCCCTCTTCCCTCCCCATGTTCCCCCATATGCTCCCCAGCTCCCCTCTAGGCGCCCACTGCGCCTCCCTGACCTGTCTCCACTTGCAGGCATCCCTTTTCTGGCCGGGAAGTGCCCATCTCTAATGGCTCAGGTTTTGTGGTGTCTCCGGATGGGCTCATCGTGACCAATGCTCACGTGGTAGCAAATCGCCGACGCGTGCGGGTGAAACTGGCAAGCGGTGAGCAGTACGACGCCGTAGTGCAGGATGTAGACCAAGTGGCCGACATTGCTACCATCAAGATCAAGCCGAAGGTGTGGATTGCAGTTACGGAAGTGCTCCCTGTGATGTATCCTTTCATCCACTCACCCTTGCTCCTCTCTCGCAGCACCCGCTGCCCACGCTGCCGCTCGGGCGCTCGGCAGAGGTGCGGCAGGGCGAGTTCGTGGTGGCCATGGGCAGCCCCTTCGCCCTGCAGAACACCATCACCTCTGGAATTGTCAGCTCTGCCCAGCGTGGCAGCCGGGAGCTTGGCCTTACCGCTTCCGACATGGAATACATCCAAACTGACGCCGCTATCGATGTAAGGGGAGCTTGTGGTGGATTGGAACTGCACCCTGGCTGTGCTCTCTAGGGAGGGGGGAACTGGGAAAAGACTGGGGGTACTGAGATGGGGGAGCTGGGAAAGGACTGGTGGTGCCATGAGGTGGGATGAGGCTGGACATGGAGCACTGGGAGAGGAAGGGGTTCTGGCTGGCAGCCCGGGATGCATTTCCCAGCCCAGATCCTGTCGTGCAGTGCCAGGATGGCACCTTCATCCCTGTTTACTGCTCTCTCCTTTGCTGCAGTTTGGGAACTCCGGGGGCCCCCTTGTCAACTTGGTGAGTTCTCCTGCTTCTAGCCTTGCTGACTGGGTTAGAAATGTGCTGCATGCCCCTCGCTGGGAGCATTTGTGGGTGCTGCTGCTGCCGGAACCCTGCAAAGGAGCAGGGATCAGCCCCACATGGCTGTGCTGGGGAGCCTGAGCTGATGGGATCTAGCGTGGTGGAGCTGATCCCTGCCCTGGCGAGGTGCTGGTGGGGTGGAGGGACAGCTTCATGGAAGCAGCCCGTGCGAGTGGTCCCTGCGTGGTCTCAGCGTGCCAGGCTGCGGAAGCAGCGGGATGGACACGCAGGCGGGATTTGGGGCTTGTGCAGTGGGTCCCTGCTCTCAGCAGCTGGATCGTGCAATGTCCCTTTCCTCTGCAGGATGGTGAAGTGATCGGGGTGAACACGATGAAGGTGACATCAGGAATCTCCTTCGCCATCCCTTCAGACCGGCTGCGGAAGTTCTTGCAGAAGGAGGAGCAGCGCAAAAGTGAGTCGGGTGCCTCCCTGCTCTAGTGCTGGGGAAGGAGGGGAGGGAGCAGGATGGAAGGAGAAGCTCTGGCACGCTGAGCTCCGGGTTCTCCTCTGGGGAGTAGGGCAAGTGGAGCGAGAGAGGGAGGTTTTGGGGTAAGAAACCTCCTCTGCCACGGGAAAGCTGTGCTGCTTCCCTGTTTCTGGTTTTTGGCTGTGGGAAGGATGCTGGCTGGCTTCTGCTGCAGACACAGACTCCTAAAGCATCCCGAAGTTCCCACTGGATCAGATTGCTCAGATCCCCATCCAACCTGGCCTTGAACACCTCCAGGGATGGGGCAGCCATGGCTTCTTTGGGCAACCTGTGCCAGGGCCTCCTCACCCTCACAGGAAAACATTTCTTCCTGAGATCTCATCTCAATCTCCCCTCTTTCAGCTCAAAACCGTTCCCCTCATCCTGTCCCTGCACTCCCTGATCAAGAGCCCCTGCACAGCTTTCCTGGAGCCCCTTTCCGTGCTGGGAGTCTGCTCTTAGTTCTCCCTGGAGCCTTCTCTTCTCCAGGCTGAGCAACTCCAAGTTTCTCAGTCTGTATGGGAAGTGCTCTGACCCTTGAATCATCTCCGTGTCTCCCTCTGGCCCCGCTCCAACAGCTCCATGTCCCATTTTGTGCGGAGAACTCCAAAGCAGGAGGGCAAAGCTTGCGGTGCCTGTAGAGCTGCCGGTGGTGAATGCGGCTTAGATAAAGCTGTTGGAGGGGCACTGGGATGACTCCCTGCACACAATGCCTGCCTCGAGGCGTGAGGGCTTTGTGACTCAGCAGTGCAGCCCATCCTGCGTTTCTCCAGCCTCCTCATTTGTCCTTTCCCTTTGCAGGCTCTTGGTTTGGGAACGCGGAGACGAAGCGGCGATACATAGGGGTGATGATGCTGACACTGACGCCGAGGTACATGTTCCGATGTCAGGAACTGCATGACAGGATCTCCAGACCAACTGTGCATGCTGTTGTGGGGAGCATTGTCCCCATAGTTCAAGTGTTCGCTCTCAGATTTCTTTGTGCTCCAGTTGTGTTCAGCCTCCAGGGATGTCAGAGGTAAATTAGGAGCCTCTGAGTTTCCATGCTTGTGGAGGCACCTGCAAGCAGATAAAATGTCCCAGAGTCTCCCTCAAGCACTGGGCCAGTCTGTAGTCATGGACTTATGGAATAGTTTGGGTTGGAAGGGACCTCAAAGCCCATCCAGTTCCAAACTCCCTGCCATGGGCAGGGACACCTCTGAGTGGATCAAGTTGCTCCTGGCCCATCCAACCTGGCCTTGAACACCTCAGTCATCACTGAGGGGAATGCCGTAAAGAACCCTTGCAGCACAGCCTGAATGAAGAGCCTGGAAGCAAGGTATAATTAATGGATGGGCAACAGGCTATGGGAAACTGCGATGAGGTGGTGGGGACGGTGTTTCTGTGCTGCAGAAATGGGACTTTCAGAGCAGGTGCTGGATTATCTCTGGATCTCAGGGAGCGCTGGAAGGGAGACAGGAGGGTCACCTGCTGCCTTCATCTGGTCTCTGGGATGTACCTGAGACCTTGGCAGCCAGCTGACCACCCAGAGAGAGTGTGGGCAGTGGGAGCTGCATCCCACAGAGAAAGGAGTCTCCTTTTCAATGCTCTGCCCTTGTGGAGCTCTCCTGGCTCTCATGCTGGTCAGGTTTACAGGCTGCCTGTGCCTCCAGAAACCATGAGCAGTCTCAGGCCTTCCAGGGAGGCAAATGGAGGAACAGATGCTCCATGCTTCCCAAGGCTCAGGGCAATGGGATGCAGGGGACATTCAGCCTTTCTGACCTACCCAGTTCGTGCCCAGCAGATGGTGCTGGCACTTGGCAAAGTCTGTGGAATGTGGGAGCCCAGCCTCCTCCTGCTTGGCTGGATCAAGTCTGTCAGGGAAGAGGCATGAAATGCTTGGGACGTGGCTCCTAGGAAGTGGGTCCAGCTCCGGCACAGCCAGCGCAACCTCGGAAACCATCTGACTGCAGCCTTCTTTGTGCCGGGTCCTGGGAAGGTCTCCCAGTGAGGGATTGTTTGCTCTGGAACCAGGCAATTGCACTCATTGCAGGAGCAGAAACATTCCCTACTCAGGGAGAAGCTCCGTGTTGGGTCCAAGCTCCCTGAGATCCTGGTCCCACTGGCAGGTGGGAGCTTCCCAAGATGCCACGCCTTCACTCTCCCACCTGGAGGGGCTGGGGTGGTGCTGGGGCCTTTGCACTCAGCTGCGGGATGGCTCATAGGCACCCTGCCCGAGCCACAGAAATCCAGGGAATGAGCTAGGGCCTTGGCAGTGCCTTCCAGCACAGAGCAAGCAGGGACAGAGCATCAGCCTTCATGATTCCATGACTGATTCCATGAGATCAGTAGTTTTGTCGATATTGCCCAGCAGCAGGTCCAGAGGCTGCAGGTGGAACTGAAACCCAGGAAGTTCCCTATGGATGTGAGAAGGGACTCCTTTGCCATGAGGAGGGGGATCAGGGCTTGGCACAAGCTGTGCAGGTAGGTTGGAGAGACTCCAGCCTTGGAGTCTGGCTGGACACCATCCTGGCACCCTGCTCTGACTGAGCCTGCTGGAGCAGGGGGCTGAGCTGGATGATCCAGGAGATACCTCCAGTGGAGAACCCATCTGACCTCAACGCTGTGGTGATTCTGGAGATCAGGAGAGGGTGGCAAAGGTGCATGAGGAAGTACAGTAGTGTTCAACGAGGATCAGTGCAGTGTGGGGAGCCGTGACCTGCTGAACAGGAGCAGGGAGACAGGCAGAATGATCTTGGGAATTCTGGGGCTGCTGGAGACCCAAGCCGGTGCACAGGAAAGATCAATGAGATCCAAGTGGAGTGCTGTGTCCAAACTGGATGCTTTCAGGAGGGTGAGGAGCGGCTGGAGAGAGCCTGAGAGGAGCAGAACTTAAGTGAGGTTTAAGAAACCAGATCCGCAGGAAGGAGTGGAGGAACTGGCATTTACAGTGTGTGGATTCTGGAGGAATGGAGCGGGTGTGCCTCTGCGTGGCATGTCTGGCTGAAAGAGGGGACATGGCTTTGTTCTCTCCGTCCTGTCCAGCAAAGGTGGAGAGAGGAGATGGCAGCAGGGGAGTAGGAGGACTGGGACCTGGAGGGGCTGCTCAGAAGGGGACAGGCACTATGATCCAGCTGGCGGCTGCTCCGGAGCTTCCTACCGCTCTTGGGTGTGTCAGGATTTCCATTTGGCCAGGATGAAGGTGGTTGTGTGCCACCCAACTTGTGCCAGTGTGCAGGAGGAGAGGTTCTGCTCTGGGGTCTCTGACTCTGTGTGGCCACAGTGGAGTGGGAGGAGCCCTGCTCTGCCTCCCAGCTTCGACTTTCCCTCCACAGCATCCTGACGGAGCTGAAGCTGCGTGACCCCAGCTTCCCAGATGTCTCCTATGGAGTGCTGATCCACAGGGTGATCATCGGCTCCCCGGCACATCAGTGAGTGCCACCTGACACCTTGGGGGTGGCATTGGAGAGGAACTGCAGGCAGGATGGGGTGTCGGCAGCCACATGGGCTGGGATTAACCACATGGGCTGGGATGTCCTGAACTAGGAGTTTGTTAGTTTGTTAGAGGGATAGGACATGGTGAACCAGGTGGGTGGGATTAACCCCATGGGGTAGGATATGAACCCCACAGGAAGGGATGACCTTAAATAGGCAGGATGGGATGTGTCAGATAGCGGGATGGGATAGCATAAACCCTGTGGGATGGGATGTCTTTAGCTCAGAGCCTTTTGTTCCAGAGCTGCAGGGCTTTGACCCCGCAGCCTCCAGCTTGGAGCAGAATCCAACTGGCCAGGGCTCGTGGAGTGCCTGCTGCTGCAGCCCAAGCCTGCCGCAATGCCCAGTTCCCTGTTTTTTCCTCCCCTTCTCCTTGGGAATTGGAAGCTGAGCACCTGCTTTGCCGCTGTGCATCTCTTGTCTCTCTCTGCAGGGCTGGGCTGAAGGCAGGAGACGTGGTGCTGGAGATCAACGGTCAGGCCTCACGGCGCGCCGAGGACGTGTACGAGGCGGTGAGGACGCAGCCGAGCCTGGCGCTGCTGGTGCGGCGTGGGTACGACACACTGCTAGTGAGCGTTGTCCCCGAGGCCACAGAGTAGCCATGCTGGCATGCAGGGCGCTGGCCAGTTGTGCTGGCCAAGGATGCAGGACTGAGCTGTGTCCAGACACGAGAGACTTAAGGGTTTCTGAGGATCAGTAAGTGGCGGCAGAGGGGCCTGGCACAGTTCTCGGTGCAGCTGTTCCGTACATGAATAAAGCAATTTTCTAGGGATCCTTCCCCTCCTGCCAGCCCTCACGTGCTTCCAGCTGGGAAGGAGCTGTCTGCTGTGTCCCCAGGACCTCCTCAGGGGTCAGTAGAGGTGTCCTGCCACCCATTTGGCACCACCACCAGCTGGGATTCAACTCTTCCACCTGCAACATGTGAGCCCTAGCTCCTGGGCCACCTCCTGCGGGTGGGAGCAGCTGCGGGGCTGCACTGGGAATGGCTTTGCCAGAGAGGCTCTCCCTACCTCCCTGCTCTGCTGGCTGAGCCACTCCTTGGCATTGCTTCCTGCTGTGGTTGTGCCCTCGAGGCCAGAGGGATGGAACATGGCAGATCACTGCCTTGTGGAATTGCTTCCACACGGAGCGTTGTGGATGTTCCAAGGTCTGCTCCCACAAAGCAGCATCCCAGGCTGTGTGGAAGGCGGTGTTGGTGCTGGAATCTGAGGTGGCCGGGGCTGTTCCTGCCTCCTCCTTGGTGCTGCCTGTCTGTCCCCGATCCCGAGGGCTGTCTGTGACAGAGCACAGCTCTCCCACGCATGCAGCCCGGCCCTTAGGGACACTTGGGCCCCCCTCCTGTGCTCCGGATTTTGTAGCCAAGAGCCTGGCTGGCCCTTCTGGGAATGCGCAGCTCCGGCTGTTCCTTGCCTTCCTGGAAGAGCCCCTGCTCTGCTCCAGCCCTGCCAGAGGCTACTCAGTGTCCATCCCTGCTCTGGGAGGAATGTGCGTGTCTGGCCAGGCCATGCCTGTGACGGGGCTCCCTGGCCCTTACCTAATTATTTTTAGGAGATGAAAGCAGCTCACTTCCGTGGGGATTTGCGGCACAGGGCAGCTCCCATCCCTGCCCACGCTCCTCCTGCCTGGAGAACAGGCCTTCTTTGAGGCAGCGCTGGCCTCGCCGGAGGAATTTGCTCCCCCAGCAAAGCCTCAGCCAGCAGCTCGCAGGGGAAATAGCTGAGACAGTGACGGCGTTGCTTGCATAGCTGCTCCGGCAGTGCTGACCGCAGTGCGTTCCGGAGCCCTGGACACAGCACAGGGAGCAGTGCTGCAGCCCCAGTGACGTGGCCGAGGCTGCTGCTCCCAGGATGGGAGCTGAGCGTCTGACTGAGGTCCGAGTGCTGCAGGAGTCAGGGTCTTTCCCTTTCCCATCCTGTCATGTTCTTGGCTTTGGTTCCCTCCACTCCAAACGATGCAGCTCAGCTGTCCCATGGGATTGCAAGCCACATGGAACACAGCCCCACACTGGGATTTCTGCTCGCCAACAGTTATGTTGTGTCTGGCATGGGGGAACCAGTGCATCCCTGCATCCCTGTGGCACTGCTTGATTTTCCCTCTGGAGCCATGGGGCTGCCTTGCCTGGGCTTCCCTTCCTCGCACCTGTGCCGGCTGCTCCCAGCACTGGAGAAGCCCCCACTGGCTGGGGTGGTGCAGGCAGAACAGGGGATGGTGCACGACTGGTCCAGGGCTGCGTGGGCAGGGAGAGATTTGCTGCTCCGTGTGGGAACTGGAGGTGGATGGCCATGATGGGAGCAACACTGTGCTGGAGTGGGGCAGCTCCCACGCTCTGTGCCAGCCAGTGTGAGCTGTACTTCCTGGCTCCAGGCTCCTCGTCCCACCCCACAGAAGAGCTGGCAGCCGTTGGGAAAACAGAACAGACACCTTTATAGAGACAATAAAATTACAACTAAGATTGGGGTGTGGGAGCCGCCCCATCCTGCAGGACAAGGTGCACCAGGGGCTGTGCCGGGATGCAAATCCCTGCGTGGCCGTGGGTCCTGGGGCAGAGCCTGGGGAGGGTGAGAGGAGCCTGGATAGGGAGTGTGGGGAGCAGCCGGACAGCAAGGACTGGGGGTGCAGGACCCCCTGGACTGTACCCGTGTGCCACAGCGCAGGGAAGCGGGCGCAGAGCCCTCTGGCAGTGGTTGGGGTGGTGGCCCCAGGCTGGAGGAGCAGGATCACTGCCTCCAGCGCCAGCTTCCAGGGAGGGAAGGGGCAGCTGGCGATGGCGAGTCCTGGGCAATCCCGTCTGGACACGGTGGTGATGCTGGGCGCAAGGCCTCTCTGCCAGCACCCACCAGCGCAGGGCGAGGGGGAAGATGCCATCTCCCCTAGGAGATCTGATTGTTGAGCTGCCCCGGGTACTGCTCGAACCGTTTGTTGGCCTCCTCACTCAGTGCGTCACCTGTGCCCACACAGGGAAAGCCATCGGATCCAGCATCGCACGTTGGCTGCACCACCAGCACCACTGCCCCATGGATCCCATCCCACCCCAAGCCCCATGGAGCCCTCTTCCCGAGACAGACCTGCTGGGACCCCCCCCGCCCCATGGACTCCATCCGAGCCATCCCACCCACAGCTCCTTAAGCCCTGTTGTGCCCCTTCCCAGGGCAATAATGCCAGGACTCCAAGGATCCCATCCTGGCCATCCCACCCTCAGCCCCACAGCTCCTTAAGCCCTGTTGTGCCCCTTCCCAGGGCAATAATGCCAGGACCCCAAGGACCCCATCCTGGCCATCCCACCCTCAGCCCCACAGCTCCTGCAGCCCCACGGTGCCCTCCTCCCAGGGCAGCAATGCTGGGATGCCCTCCCATCCCAGTGTCCCCTCACCCCATGCCCATCCCAGGGCCGTTACCGATGTGGCAGCTGTGCACCCAGATGCGGTGCCCATCGTACTTGCAGTTGCACTTCATGGCATTGTTGGTGAAGTCGCTCTCTGCCACCTCAAAGTTGGGGTTGATCACAACCTGTGGGGCGATAGCAGTGAGGGTCACAGACCCTGCCCCACATCCCGCAGTACCATGGCCCCACACCATGTCAGGTTGGCCTTCCCGGCCCCCAGCACCCAAGGATTTGTCTCTCCAGCTGCAGTAGGATGTGCTGGACCTGGGAAAGAGCTGGGGGGCAGGGACAGAGCTGGGGGAACAGGGGTGGAGAGGGTGCAGAGGCAGAGGAGGGAGTGCGGTGGGAATGCAGGGGCAGGGGAGTGCATGAGTGGAGGGGGGTGCAGGGGAGGAGGAGGGTGCAGGAGCAGAGCTGGGGGTGCAGGGGCAATGGGGGTACAGGGGCAGAGCTGGGCTTGCAAGGGGAGAACTGGGGGTGCAGGGGCACAGGAGGGGGGGTGGGGGAGTGCATGGGTGGAGGGGGGGATGCAGGGGAGGAGGAGGGTGCAGAAGCAGAGCTGGGGGTGAAAGGGCAGAGCTGGGGTGCACAGGGGATGTAGGTGGGGTGCAGCATCAGCACCTGCAGGATGTAGTTGCCGGGCTTGACATCAGTGATGTCGATCCACTGGCAGTCGATGTCATGCCGGTACAGGTCCCAGCACCCTACAGTGATGCCCTGCTCCCCAAAGTTGGCACACTCGTACCGCTTGGCCACGTCTGCAGGTGGGAAGGGCACATGGTTTGTCCCTGTCACAGCCCCATGGGGACAGGGATGGGGACATGGGCAGGGATGGAGCCACGGGATGCCCACCTTCCTCACACTCGGTGTCCTCCAGGCAGAAGCTGGCCTTGTGCCCCTCGGCCACCTTGGTGCCATTGGGCGTCAGGATATCATAGTGTGTGAAGATGTCCATGCTGTGGTAGTGCCTGTGCGAGGGACCCCCAGCACGCGCTGCACCACTGCCCGGGTGTGGGAGCTTGGGGGGCTTGAACGGCCCTCCAGAACAGACAGGACTCCCACCACAGCTCCCCCACTGCCAGGGAAGTGCATCACAGCCCCTGCTCTGATCCCGCAGAGGTGCTGGGTCAGGCAGAGCTTGGTCCCACCATGGGAGGGAACCCGGCTGTCCTTAGTCCAGTGGCCCAAGCAAGCAGGGGCCAGAGCCTGAAGCCCCATCCCAGTTACCCCGGTCTCCCCAGCCCCAGCACTGCATCCAGGGACAGCCCCGAGCCACAGTGGGCAAAACTGGACCCTAGTCAGTAGCAGGTACCTCACCTGGCATCACTCACAACCAATGTTGCACTCATTCAGTGTCACCCTTGCCCAACATCACCCTCACAAGGCGTCACCCTTATCTGGCATCATCCTTATCCAGCGTCACCCTCACCCAATGTTGCCCTCACTGGGTGTTGCCCTTGCCGAGTGTCAGTGTCACCCTTGCCTTGTTATCACCCTCATCTGGTGTCACTCTCATCCAATGTCGCCCTTACCCAGTGTTGCCCTCTCCCAGCATCATCGTCACCCAGTGTCACCCTCACCCGGCATTGCCCTCACCTGATGTTGCCCTCACTCAGCATCACCCTCACCCGGTGTCACCCCAGCTATTTCCCCACCCATGCTGCACACGCACCGGTGGCACTCGTGCCAGACCCAGGAGTGCCGGCCAGCCTTGGGTCGGAAGTCGGCACGGCCGTTGTTGTGGATCTGAGAGGAAAAGCGGAGCAGGCGGCGGTGCCCGTAGGGCCAGTTAGCCTGGCGTGCCGAGCTGGCGAGGCAGTTCTCCTCGGCGGCGCAGTACAGCATGTGCAGCGGCCGGTCCTCGATGTACGCTGTCTCCTGCACCAGCGGGGCGTGCAGCAGCAGGTCGGAGGCGGCTGGGGAGCGAGTGGCTGCTCAGGGACAGCTGGGTGCCCCACTCTGCTGCTTTGCGGGTGGTGGTGGTGGGGCGAGTGCCCAGCGTGGGCACGGGGTGGCTGCAGCCCCTGGCCCCACAGCCCCAATCACTGCAAACCCCACTGCCCACAGCTCCACTGCCCTTAGACCCCACAGACGCCACCACCTGCAGAGCCCACTATCTGCAGCCCCATTGCTCGCAGCCTCCTTCTCTGCAGCCCCGTAACCTGCAGCCCTCAGACCCCACTGCCTGCAGCCCCATCACTGCAGACCCCACCGCTCTCAGCCGTCACCATCCTCAAACCCCGCAGACCACACCACCTGCAGCCTCCAGACCCTCCAGACCCCACCATCGTCAGTCCTCACTGCTCTCAGACCCCACAGACCCCAACACCACAGCCCCACCGCCTGCAGCCCTCAGACCCCATCACCACAGCCCCCACCACCTGCAGCCCCATCACCTGCAACTCCACTGCCCTCAGCCCCAGCCCCTGCAAACCCCACTGCCCACAGACCCATTGCCGGCAGACCCTGCCATCTGCAACCCCATCAACTGCAGATCCCATCACCGCAGCCCCACTGCCCTCAGACCCACAGACTCCATCCCCACAAACCCCACTGCCCGCAGCCCCATCACCACCCTCAGCCCCCAGCACCTGCAGCCCCCACAGACTCTGCAGCCCCATCACCGCTCACTCTCGGAGCAGATGACACCAGCGGCGAAGCGTGTGCCAGTGTTCCGGCAGTTGAGGCTGGCACCGTGGTGCTGGCAGTGGCTCAGGGACATCTCGTGGCCGGCGCACTTCACGCCACTCAGCACCATCTCTGTCACATTGCTGGCATCCCAGTACCAGGTCTCCTGGGGAGGGTACAAGGCAGGCTGGGCGACTGGGCCAACCGCTGTGGGTGCCCCAGCTCACGCACACCCAGTGCCCCAGGACGCAGCCCTGCCCGCGTGTCCCAGCTCCCACATCCCATACTGTGGCACAGAGTGGCCACTTCCCTTTGCCCCCACACAGCCACCAGGGAAACCACAGCCATCAGGGAATCATAGGGTTGCCTGGTTGGAAAAGACCTTTGAGATCACTAAGTCCAACCGTACCTGTCCTCCACTAAACCATCCCTGAGCCTGTGCCAGTGCATGCGCTCGCCGGTGTCACCGGGGCCCTTGCCGGCACCTACCGTCACTGCGTGCAGGGAGTAGCCCAGGCCGAGCTGGCGACAGGCCACCATTGCTTCCTTGGTGGTCCAACCATCGCTGCACACCGTGCCCCACTTACTGCCTCGCTTCACCTCCACGCGTCCCTCAAACGCCGTTCTGCCGCCGGCCAGGCGGATCTGCAGGGAAGCCCTGGTGCCGTGAGTGGGCACCCCATTCCATCCCACCTCATCCTTGAACCCTTGTCTCCATCCCTGTCTCCATGTCTCCATCCCTGTCCCCGTGTCCCCATCCCCGACCCCACGGAGAGGTGGTGGTGATGGTGGCCGCGCTGGCCAATGTGGCGCTGGCACCTACTTGCAAGCCGTGGTTAGCGAATCCCAGCCCCAGCTGGCGACAGGCCACCATCGCCTCCAGTGTACCCCAGCCTTCGCCGCAGACCAAGCCCCAGCGGCGCTGGTCCCCATCACCAGTGCCCACCGCCACCTCCACCCGCCCCTCGAAGCGGCTCCGGCCCCCGCTCAGCCGAATCTGCGGAGAAAGGCAGTGCCAGCATCATCATCACCATCACGAGTGATGCTGGGGCCATGTCCTGCAGGACAGAACCCTCAGTCCTCCCAGGCACACCCGGGTGGATCCTGGGGGGTTTCAGGCACACAGGGTGGCGGCAGCCAGGAGCGGAGCAGAGCCAGGCACAGCCTGGGGCAGCAGGGACCTTGCCAAAACCGGTGGGTTTGGGGCCAAGAAATGGCTTGTGAGTTTGGTATCATCAAGTCATCCTGGCTTGGATCAGCCATGGTGTGGCCAGTAGGAGCAGGAAGGGATCGTCCCCCTGGTCTCGGAGTCATAGAATCGTTTGGTTGGAAGAGACCTTTGAGATTATCAAGTCCAAACGTCCCTGTCCACTACTGAACCTGAGCATCCCCATCTGCCCATCCTTTGAACCCCTACAGGGATGAGGACTCCTCCACCTCCCTGGGAGCCTCTGCCAGGGCCTGACAACACTTCTAGTAAGGATATTTTTCTCAATATTCAACCTAAGCCTCCCCTGGTGCAACTTGAGGCTGTTCTCTCACATCCTATCGCTTGTTGCTTGAAAGAAGAGCCCAGCACCCACCCCGTCACAGCCTCCTTTCAGGCAGCTGTAGACAGTGATGAGGTCTCCCCTCAGCCTCCTCTTCTCCAGGCTAAACAACCCCAGGTCCCTCAGCTGCTCCTCATAAGGGTTTTTCTTCAGCCTCTCCAACCTCCAGCTGCTGAGGCCACACCTCAAATCTTGGGTTCAGTTTGGGCCCCTCACTCCAAGAAAGACGTTGAAGGGCTGGAGCGCATTTGGAGAAGGGAACGGAGCTGGGGAAGGGTCTGGAGAACAGGGGTTCAGGGAGCGGCTGAGGCACCTGGGGCTGTTCAGCCTGGAGAAGAGGAGGCTGAGGGGAGACCTCATCACTTTCTGCAGCAGAAAGGTGGTTGGAGCCAGGCAGGGTCAGGCTCTTCTCCCAAGGAACAAGGGATGGGATGAGAGGGAACAGCCTCAAGTTTTGCCAGGGGAGGGTTAGATTGCATACTGGGACCAATCCTTCATGGAGAGAGTGGAGAAGCCCTGGCAGATTCTGCCAGTGGGCAGACACTGTGTGGCTGTGGCACTTGGGGACAGCGTTTGGTCACACAGGGCAGTTGGACTGGATGAGCTTAGAGGGCTTTTCCAACCTCAATGATTCTATGATTCCATGAATCGTCTCACCAAAGCAGGGAACGTGGGTCATTTTGAAATGTCATTCTCATTTCAGAAATGATGGGTGTGAGAGGGTTAAAGATGGTTAAAAAGCCCAAAGTAGATGAAATGACCGGCAAGGGCAAATAAGAATGCGCGGCTCCATCGGCTCATTTCATAGTCAGGGAAAAACCTTGCCTGGTGGGGCCATGGGGAGTTTTTTCCTGGTGCTTCTGCTGGAAGCTGGCACAGGATCGGCTGCCCCACATCACCCCACACAGTGAGCACCCCAGGAGAGCAGGGGGGTCAGCTGCCCCACATCACCCCGCAGCACCCAGAGCCTCCCTCCTCCTCATGGGGGCAGCTTAGGACTCCCACCCACCAAGTCCCCAAGCCCCCCTGGGGCAGCCCCAGCCTGAGACGATGTGTGGGGTGCAGAGAAGGAGGGATGGGGGGTCACCCTATGGCACATCCCATGGGTACCCCACTCCAGGACCCTGACAACCCCCACGGCCACCAGCAGCCCCGCACGGTGCACACCAGGTTCTCGTAGCCCATATAGGGGATGTTGCAGCGCACGGCCGCATCCTCGGAGTGCTTGCAGTCCTCCTGCGTGATGTTCTTGAAGGAGCAGCTCCAGAGGGACTTCTCAGTGCCCAGGCACTGCACCTCGTTCATGTGGACGGGCCCCGTCCCTGCCAGGAGACAGCAGGGCTCAGGGCCACGGTGGCACAGGGACGGCCGTGACCATCTCGTCCCCACGGCTGCCCTTGCTCCTCGGGGGCACACGGCTCTTTGCTGGCCTCCACAGCAGCACGGTCAAGTGGCCACCACCTGCTTGTGATGCTCAAGGCAAGCCCTTCCCCACATGTGACCAGCAGCCAGGTGCCCACGGGACACACCTGGCCATGGATCTCCCAGCCCAGCATAGCCTTCTGCCTGGATAAATGTGTCTTCCACAGGTTTAGGAGGGTGACCTCCAGCCTAGCAGCCTCACCTTGGCCCATGCGTGCCCCAGTGAGGGCCTCTTTGGCGCTGCCGAAGCCCAGCTCGCGGCACACCACGCTGGCCGACAGCAGGTTCCAGCGGTCGTCGCAGATGGTGCCCCACTCGCTGCTCTTGAGCACCTCGACGCGGCCCTCGCCCACCTTCGCGCCGCCCTTCAGGCGGATCCGCGGCTGCAGGGGAGCAGGGAAAGAGCTTGGTACAGGACAGTGCAGTACGGAGCAGTGCTGGTGGCACGGCACAACACGGAATCACAGCACGTCCTGAGCTGGAAGGGAGCTACAAGGACCATAAAGTCCAAGTTCTGTCCCACAGCACAACCCCAACATTCGCACCGTGTGTCTCAGGGCACTGGCCAAATGGTGCTGGAATATTGTCAGGCTTGGTGCCGTGACTGCTTCCTTGGGGAGCTGTTCCAGTGCTCCACCACCCTCTGGGGGACAAACCTTCTCCTCATGTTCAACCCAGCCCTTCCCTGCCATCTTCCTGCCATTCCCTTGGGAAAGAAGAGCTCAGCGCCTGCTCCTCCTCCTTCCCGTGTGAGGAAGCTACAGAGCATGATGAGGTCGCCCCTCAGTCTCCTCCTCTCCAGGCTGAACAGACCCAGTGATTTCAGCCTCCCCTCACACCCTTCCCCTTTAAACCCTTCACTCCGTGCCATCCTCTTTATGCTCTCCAGGAGCTTTGGATCCCATTTATTCTGTGGTGCCCAAAGCCGAACCCAGTGCTCAAGGTGGGGCCACCTCAGTGCAGAGCACAGCAGGACAATCCCCTCCCTCGACCAGCGAGGATGATGCGCTGGATGCACCCTAGGACACAGGTGGCCCTCTTGGCTACCAAGCTGTTGGTTCATGGTCAACGTGCTACCAACCAGCACCCCTAAATCCCTTCTGCAAGGCAGCTTCTTGGTCCCCAATCTGCCTGTCCATCCAGTGTTGTCATGTCCCACGTGCAGAAGCCAGCACTTGCCCTTGTTAAACCCCATGTGGTTGGTGATCGTCCAGCTCTCCAGTTTGCCCAGACCCCTCCGCAGGGCCTGTCTGCCCTTGAGATTGTCCACAGCTCCCCTCAGTTCCATGTCATCCACAAACTTGGTCATTAAACCCTAAAATCCTGCATCCAAATCATCCCTGAAGACATTAAAAAGCACTGGTTCTGTGGCACAGAAGTTGCTGGGTACAACTCTTGGGATGTGGAGGGAACAGGGCATCATCCCGACCTCCTGCTCCATGAATTGGTCACCCAGGAACCCACTTGGGTGCAGACAGGGGACAGAGCCCTTCAGTGGGGCAGCATCAGCTCTAGGCCACCTCCTTGTCCATAAGTTGGTTGTCCAGGGATGAGAGCATCAGCTCTGAGCCACCTCCCGCTCCATGAGTTGGTCACCCAGGGACCTGCAAACCTGCTCTCAGGTACAGGCAGGAGGACAGAGCCCCGAAGCAGCACCACATCCTGCTCTGGGCCACCTCCAGACCTGCACACCTGCTCTCAGGTGCAGGTGAGGGGACAGAGCCCTGCAGTGTGGCAGCATCCAGCTCTGGGCCACCACAGGTCTCAGTCCCCTCTGTGCAGGGCTCACCTGGCTTTGCTGTTGCTGCTGGCGCTGCTTCTTCTTGTGGGTGTTGCCGGCAGCGAAGAGGGGCCCGGGCACACAGCTGACGACAGCGGGCATGCCAGTGGCACAGGCGGCCGAGGCGTTGCCGCGGTAAAACTCGAGGGCGCACATGGAGAGGTGCACCTCGGTCCCCGCGCAGGACACCGAGTGCAGGCGGTAGTTGAGCTGCTGCCGCTCCGTGAAGAGCCTGCGAGGAGAGAGGAGCCCTGAGACGTGACTGGCACAACTGGGCGGCGGTAGAGGTGTCAACGGCTACCCTGCCTGCGCCTGTGCTCGCTGTCCGTGCCCCCTGCACTGCCCTTGGGGAGACGGTGCTGTGCATGCATCGCCCACCCCTTGCCCGCTGCCTGCGCGTGGTGCCGAGGGGCTGCACAGGGCTCCTGGCACTCCGACTCTCGGCTGGAGCCATTTACCTCTTCTTGGACCCTACGTCCTCCCTGCGCTTTTGTTTAGGCTGAGATTTGGAAGCCAGTCTGGAAAACAGAAAACAACCATCAAGGAGCCCAGGGCTTCAAGATGTCACCTCGGCCGGCCGCAGGGACACCAGGAGCACAGCTTGCCCAGTTCCCACTGGAGTCATCAAACTGGGCACGCAGGCTGCAGGGACACTGGAAGCACAACCTGCCCTGTTCCCACTGGACTCCACCAAACCGGGCATGCTGGCCACCCAGGGAGACTCCTGCGCATCCCCTTCGCGTCACGCATGGGCTCAGCAGCATCATCTGCTGCAAGTAATGCGACACAGCCGCTCCCCACAGCAATGATGCAGTTTCCTGCCTGCATCCCACCAGGAAACTGGTGCCAGATGCAGCGACATCCGCGCTGCATTGCCAAACAGCAGAAGATCAAACACCAGCAGCAAGGATTTGATCTCGCGGGTAGAAGCAAGGTGTGCCCATGTCCTCGTCCAGACACCGGCAGCGTCACTGTGCCACGCTCCGAGGGGAGCGGGACACCCAGCAAGCATGGAGCAGGTGGCAGGTGCTCCCCCAGCGCCATGGGGCACGGTGGGATGCCCTGCTGGCCTGCAAGGACCCACTGCCAGCTGAGCAGTGTGGGGAAGGGGAGACTGCCCGAGCCTGGAGCACAGGGATGGGACGTCAGGATGGTCCCAACATGCTTAGCTACTTTGCTTCACTCAGGGAGGAAGATGTCAACCCTGGGGACTACAAGGTGTGAAGAGCAGGTGCCCCAAAACATGGCAGAGGAGTGAGACCGCCCTGGGGATGAGGGAAAACCACGCCTGGCAACCGACTCTGCTGCTTGTGCCAGCTCGCATAGCGTAGCAAGCACCAGGACACAGCACGGTGCTGCTGGGAGTCAGGATTCCAACAGCCGGAGGGCATCAACGCCCACCAAACTCACGGAACCACATCTCCATCCTGCACCCAGCTCTGGGTTCCTGGTACAATGACACTGTCAGCCAAGCAGCGCGAGCTCTGGGGATGCCACCAGGATGGTCGGGGCTGGAGAGGGGTGCAGGGCAGCTCCAGCATGGGCTGAGGTGGCTTTGGGGGCTCTGGCAGCAGCTGCCACACACCCTGCGCTTCAGGGGCTGCCGGGGAGCTGGAGCCTGGCTCTGCCAGCCACGGGAGGGAAAAGCACGAGAGAAAACAGGCAGGACGGGCAATGTGAGGTCTGGGCTTGGTATAAAGAGAACTTTCCCCCATGACGGCGGTTTGGCATTGGAGCAGAGGCCACAAAGCTGTGGGATCTCCATCCCTGGTAGTTTTAAAAAGCCAGATGGATGAAGTCCTGGGATGATCATAGCTGGCCCTGCTCCACGTGGTGGATCAGGACACCCCAAGGTCCCTTCCACTCAGATTAGCTTGTGACCCCATGTATGACTGCAGCTGTGCAGCCCCAAACTGATCCTCCCTGGCAAACTGGCCCGTGGCTTTCAGGAGGAGCTCCTGCTTCGGGCAGAGGGAAGGGAGGAGACCGAGCTGCGGGAACTTGGCAAAGGATTTCACCCAGTGCTGCAGGGAAAATGCCCGTTCACTGGAAAAGAGTCAGTCAGCACTAAACCAGACACACAAGAGCCCTTTGCAGGAGTCGGACCTGTGGGAGAAGGCTGGAGGAGACCCCATGGGCTAACCCCATCTAGATTTTCACCACCAGTGCATGCACAGCTGCAGGAGCTGGCAATGACACCTGCTGGGGACACAGAGCTGGGGAGCGTCACAGCAAAAGGCCTGGGAGCAGAGCAGGTGGCACCTTCGGCACCAGGAAAGGTGGTGGGACCATGATGGTTGTCCTTATCCCTGGAAGTGTTCCAGGTAAGGTTGGACGGGGCTTGGAGCCCCCTGATCCAGTGGGAGGTGTCCCTGCCCAGGCAGGGAGGTGAAACTGGATGGGCTTTGAGGTCCCTTCCAGCCCAAACCATTGGGAGGGAGCTGGGGTTGTTTAGCCTGGAGAAGAGGAGGCTCAGGGGAGACCTTATTGCTCTCTACAACTGCCTGAAAGGAGGTTGTAGTCAGGCAGGGGTTGATCTCTTCTCTCAGGTGACCGGTGACAGAACAAGAGGACACGGTCTCAAGCTTCGCCAGGGGAGGTTTAGGCTCGATATTAGGAAAAAATTCTTCACTGAAAGGGTGATTGGCCATTGGAATGCACTGCCTGGGGAGGTGGTGGAGTCACCGTCCCTGGAGGTGTTTAAAGGGAGGTTGGATGAGGCACTTAGTGACATGATTTAGATGATGAGTTGGTGTTGGTGTTGGGTCATAGGCTGGACTCGATGATCTCAGAGGTCTTTTCCAGCCTTGTGATACTGTGATACTGTGATTCTATGATTCTATGACAGGGCAAGGCCGTGTGCTGGGGCAGGGCAGTGCCTCCACGCAGCAGTGGGCCCAGGCGAGAGGTCCCATGCTGTCATCCAGAGGGGATGGGCTCTGGCTCACTGCTTCCACCTCAAATCGGGCAGCAGGGTCAGGGATGGAGGCCAAGGGCAGCCAGACCATCCCTCGGGACCAGCAGCAAGAGTGAGTGGGCAGAGTGTGCAAGAGATCCCAGCAGACACAGCACTGGGACCAGACCTGTCTCACGGTGCCCATCACCTTGGTGCCCAGCACTGCCAAGCGCATGCCCACGCCAGCCCACCCTGCAGGGAATGAAGGGGTTCACAGCCTTCCTAACCCCCCCACTGCTGCTTTCTGCAGAAAGCAGCCCATTTCCACAGCCTTTCACCCACCAGGAGAGACTGCTCCACTCCAGGCCATCTGGGGCCACAGCATGGGACCCTCTCCGTGCCCCCCGGGGGATCATGATCCCCCTGCCTGGTCCACACGATGAGGCACAGCCTGGGAGAAAGCTTGTCTCTCCTGGGGGACAGGACCCCGGCATGCACAGGTGGGTCCCACTGGAGTGGGGTCCATCCTGCCCAGCACAGCCCAGGCTCTTGGTCTCCTCCGTCTGGATCCATTTGCGCCAGGATCCGTGCCGACGGCAGAGCCCAGTGGGGCCAGAGAGCCCAGCTCTGCCAAGGGCTCAGCAGATGGGGCGCCCGGTCCCCTTACCTCCTGCCTGGCCTCGGGCTCCGGCCCTTCGTCCTGGCTGCGCGCTTCAACCGCCTGTGGGACCAACACCGTGGCTGCCCTGTCAGCACTGGGCACCGTGCTGGGCACCGTGCCAGGGCAGTGCATCCATGTCTGTGCTCCTGGGCATCTCGCTTGGACCACGGTGCTTCTCAAGCATACCTGCCTGGCTCAGCTACCCTCCCCATGGGATGGGGTCCCCTACACTTGGTGCCAGAGGGAAACGTGGAGGTGGCATCACTGCCAAGGTGTAAGAGCTGCCCTCTTGGAATGACCTCTGCAGGAGTAAGGTGGGTGGCCACGGCCATGCCACAGCTCCCCAGCTTGGTCAGCAAGCACCCAGATGGCCAGCTGGGGCTTGGACTGGCAAGGAACAGGGATGGGAAGGATGCTGGGGAGCCACAACACCCAACAGCGTGAGCCCCAGCACTGCCCCATGTCCCTGGGACCGTCCCCAGCCCCGTGCCCCCAACCCCACTGCCCTCACTCACTTGTAGAAGTTCCTGTTGACCTTCTTCTCCGCGGGAAAGCCCAGCATGCCGCAGACTACACGGCTGTTCTGGCCACTCCAGCCCTCGTCGCAGATCTGTGCCCAGCTGTCCTTGTAGCGTACCTCCACGATGCCCTCTGTCACCGGCAGCGGCCGCCGGGCCCCGGACACCACCGGCCGCAGGCGAACCTCCTCCACGTGGCTCTGCTCCGTCTGCAGGGCACAGGGCAGCCAGGCTTGCACACATCCCACCACCTGCCAGCCCTTTCCCAGGGATGCCCTGAGGATGCAGGAGGTGGGGTCCCCAGTTCCTGGTGGGGAACAGGGATGGACAGGTCCTACATCCCTGCAGGCCGCATCTGATGGCCCTGGGCAGCCCAGGACCTAATCCTATCCCATGCAGCCAGTGTCCCATGTCCCCGTGGCCCCTGTGGGTGCATCTGTGGATGCATTTGTGTCCCTGCCCATGGCAGGGGAGTTGGAATTTGGTGATCTTTAAAGTCTCTTCCAACCCACGATTCTGTGATTCTATTCCTGGGAGCACAGCCAGGAGAGCCAGCACTGCCACCCCATCACCTCAGGATCCTGCACCTGGAGAGAGGATGCCCAGACCACCCCATGCCCACCCACTCAGAGCAGGATGGGAGCAGCGGGTGCCAGGACACTGGGAACAGCCTCCAGGACACGGTCCCAGCCCCCTTGCCTCGCAGCAGAGCTGCTGTCCTGTGCCCAGAGCTGTGCCCTGGCCCACACCCAAGTAAAGTCTGGTCCTTCACGGGTCCGTAGCTGCGGGGACAGGCAGCCGGGCAGCCGGGCAGCCACAGGAGCTGGTCTGGGAAACAGAGCTTGGAAGAGATGGAGAGGCCACGTGTGCCAGAGGAGCACAGCATGGAGGAGCAGGTCTGGGGCCAAGGGTGCCTGGCAGGCAGGAGAAGGAGGAAAAGAGGCTGTGGAGATGACAGAGCCCCTGGCCCAGAGCTGCTGCTGGGGGAAGTGGCAGCTCAGGATGCTCGAGGAGTCTGTGGCAGCTCCATTCTCCCATGCGCGGCAGGAGAGGGATATGCCTGTTGTGGGGTGGCCTGTTAGGTGCCACCTGCTCCCCCCAGCCCCAGAGCTGCCCCCCCAGCTATTCAGGGAGGACTGAGGCCAGGCCAGGCTGCCCCATGGCACGGCTCCCCCATGGCATGGATCCTGGCCACTGGCTCTGTGGGATCCTGGCCAGCACCGGCTGCCCCCCCTGGCCAGCAGCTCCCTCACCTCGATGACGTTGGAGTCCTTGAAGCCCGGAATGCGCTCATCCTTGCAGATGACACCCGCGTCTTCCTCGTGGCTGCAATCACTGTTGCCCCAGCCCCTGTGTTTGCAGTCCCCGATGCTCTTCTCACCTCCAGCACAATTCACGTTGTCCAGCCAGATTCGCCCTGCCAGACACCAAGGATGGGGTGAAGGGGGGGTCCAATCCCTTCCAGCACCCCAGGGACACGGCCAGGGACCACACCGGGCTACGGCAGGAGTGTGGATTTTGGGCTGGGGCACAAAGCTGAGGCTGGCAAAATGCCAAGATTACTGCCCTGAGCAAGGGGCTCTGCCAGTTTCTGTCTCCACCAGTGGTTGCTCTGCCAGACACAAAGCCCCCAGGTAACACCTCACCTGCAGCACAGCGCCCTGCACCTCTGCACCGCACACCTGCACCAGCCCAGACCTGCAGCCTCCCCAGGGGCAGGTGCAGCTGCAGTGCCTGCCCGCAGCCTTCCCGAGCCCTGGGTTTCCCAGCCCACTTTGCATAGAATCACGGAATGGTTTGGGTGGGAAGGGACCTCAAATCCATCCAGTTCCACCCCTGCCATGGGCAGGGACACCTCCCACTGGATCAGGGGGCTCCAAGCCCCATCCAACCTGGCCTTGAACACCTCCCGGGATGGGGCAGCCATGGCCTCTTCACTGTGAGGGTGGGGAGGCACTGGCACAGTTTGCCCAGGGAAGTCGTGGATGTCCTCTCAGTAGTAGCTGGTTTTCAGGACACCATCTGCAGGACCCTGCCCAGATCCAGGGAGCTGAGGCCCCTCCAGCTGCCGATCAGGGAGTTGTGGAATCATGGAATGATTTGGGCTGGAAGAGACCTCAAAGCTCATCCAGTTCCAACTCCTGCCATGGGCAGGGACACCTCTCACTGGATCAGGGGGCTCAAAGCCCCATCCAACCTGGCCTTGAACACCTCCAGGGATGGGGCAGCCACACCTTCTCTGGGCAACCTGTGCCAGGGCCTCCCCAGCCTCACAGGGAAACATTTCTTCCCAATACCTCATCTCAGTCTCTGATGTGCAGAACAGGGGGGTTGCCCACCACTCTTCTCTTACCAACGCCTTTGCCGTACTTGGCACTGTGGGCCCAGCCAGTGGCAGCCACGAAGCCAAGGTGCCGGCACAGCACGTGTGCGTTGGCCAGCGTGAAGTCGTCATCGCAGATGGTGCCCCACTCGTCGTTGTAGAAGACCTCGACGCGGCCCTCGTTGTGCTTGCGTGGGTAGCCGGCCAGGCGGAACTTCAGCTGGGGTCCTGGGGGGTGCGTGGGGCCTGGAGGGGCGGGCTGGGTGCTGCCCAACCACAGCCACACGCTGCTCAGCAGCACCAGCAGCTCCTGCCGTGTCCACGCACCACACCTTCCCATGGCAGCTTGGCTCTGTAAGGGCAGGAAGGTCAGGGTACGTGACAGCGGTTCCCCTGACCCAGACCCTGCTGACAAGTGGGTCTGCTCAGCACCAGCGTGTCTGTACTTCTTGTCCCCCAACAGAGCCATCCCGCTCTCACTGCCCACCTGGAGCATCCTGCATGCGACAGCCTTGCACCAGCTCTGCATCCCAGCACTGTGCTCGGCCTCATAGAATCACTTGGTTAGGAAAAAACCTTTGAGACCATCGGGTCCAACTGTATCTGTCCACAACCAAACCACCTCCAAGCACCTCATCTACCCGTTTTTTAAACACCTCCAGGGATGGTGACCCCACCACCTCCCTGGGCAGCTTCTGCCCGTGTCTGAGAAACCTTCTCATGAAGGAATTTTCCCACTATCCAATCTAACCCTCCCCTGATGCAACTTGAGGCCGTTTCCTCTCATCCCATCCCTTGTTCCTTCGGAGCAGAGCCCAGCACCCACCTCACCACAGCCTCCTTTCCGGGAGCTGCAGAGAGCGATCAGGTCTCCCCTCAGCCTCTTGTTCTCCAGGCTAAACAGCTCCAGGATCCTCAGCTGCTCCTCTTAAGACCTGTTCTCCAGCCCCTTCCCCAGCCTCCCGGCACCTCGTACTCCGCTGCCAACGACTGCTACCAAAATCCCACAGTGGCATCTCCTGCGCCGAAGGAGGAAAGTCAAACTTTCCTTGGAGGAAAGTCAGATGGAAAGGAGTGGGATCGGCTGCCAGCACAGAGGGAGCTGGAACAGGACCAGGGAAAGCCCAGCTGGACCGTCCAGGAGCTTGATCCACCACAAGTAGAACCGTGGCTGCTGGGTGTGAGGGGCTGCCAGCCCGCGCTCCTGCCCACCGTGATGAGCGAGGCAGCCGAGCCTTCCACATTCCTCTCCATGTGGCATTTCCCCAGCGCTCCAATAACATCCGTGGCTCCGTGCATACCTGAGGGAGATGTGGTATTCCTGCACCAGCCCCACGGCAAACAATGGTGAAAACCCTTCCCTGTGAGCCGCCTTACGCTGTTCCCATTTATCCCATCAGGCCTCACTTTAACCCCACCGCTGCCACAGCAGCCCAGGATCAGCATTTCTGTGCCCACTGTGTCAGCCCTGCTCCAGCCTGGGCTCGCCGTGCTTTGGACAGCGAAGCTCCAATACATCCAAGTCCCGTCAGGATGGTGACCTAACTGCCTCTCACCGCAGCCTCACATCACCCTTCCAGCCAGCCCCTTCTAGTGGTGGGAGAGCACATCCCCAGACCTGGGAGACCCCAGGACAGCCCATCAGAAATACATCTCCGTGCCCTGCAGCCCCACCCCAAGAAAAGATCCAGCACGATACACTCGCACGGATCATGCTTGTCACCAGACCTGGCTTGCCCACAAGTAGAATCATGGAATTATGGAATGGTTTGTGTTGGAAGGGACCTCAAAGCCAGTTCTAGTTCCAACCCCATGGGCAGGGACACCTCCCACTGGATCAGGGTGCTCAAAGCCCCACCCCAACCTGGCCTTGAACACCTCCAGGGATGGGGCAGCCACCACTTCCCTGGGCAACCTGGGCCAGGGCCACACCCCCCCCCCCCCCCCAGGGAAACATTTGTCCCTAAGATCTCATCTCAGTCTCTCCTCTTTCAGATGAAAACTGTTCCCCTCATCCTGTCCCTGCACTCCCTGGTCAAGAGCCCCTTCCCAGCTTTCCTTTAGCCTGTTTCAGTAGGGAAGGCCGCTCTAAGGTGATTTAAGACTCCAGGGTTCAGCTACAGGCTTACAGAGGAAGGAAAACAAATGCAAACCCGACACATGCTGCTGGGACCCCTCTTGCAGCCCCTCCCCAAAGTGCCAGCACACTTGGCGCCAACCCTGTGAGCCACGTTGGAGGTGCCAACTAAAAGCAGTGATTTCCTTGGGATGAGCACCTGAAGCCTGCAGGGATGCTCAGGGAGAGAGGGTGAGGGGTTACAAGGACCAGCAGCACCCATTCAGGCCAGAACAAGACAGCAGGGCAGGATGCACACCAACTCCCTTGGTGCAATCCCATCAGGTCCACTCCATCTCTCTCCTCTGTCAAAGCCATGGGGGGCTATGGGAGGCACCACAAAGCTGTCAGACCATGAGGGGCTATGAGGCCACTACAGCACTGATGGAGCCATGGGGGGGCTGTGGGGGCCACCACAGCGCTGATGGAGACACAGCAGCTGCAGGAACGTGTCCTGGCGCAGGGCAGCCTGAGGACCCTGGGGCTGGTGGGAGCTGGCACAAGGCCCCCTGCACCTCAGCTGCTCGCTTTGGCACGGCGAGAACAAAACAAAGCCCAGCAGGAAGCATATTTGCAGGCAGGCAGCAGGAAAAGGCTTTGCTGGACCTTCTAATCAGCCTGTTGTGGCAGGAGAAGGAGGAGGGCGGGTGCAAAGGCCATCCAGCCCTGCCAGCGGCACCGGGAAGAGGGGTTTGGGCTTGGCAGGGGCGAGCAGGGCAGGAACACTCCATCCACATCGCTGCCCTGCTACACCAACTCACATGATACACAAGTCTGGGCTCTCTCGGTGCTGATCGCAAGCATCCCGGAGACTGGGAAGCTGCAGGCACACAAGGACTAAGGCCTCTCCAGCGCTTAGAATCATAGAATCACAGAATCATCTGGTTGGAAAAGGCCTCTGAGGTCATCAAATCCAACCGTACCTGTCCTCTTACTAAACCTTGTCCCTCTAAGAAACCCATCTGCCCGTCTTTTAAACACCTCTAGGGATGGCAACTCAACCACCTCCTTGGGCAGCTGTTCCGGTGCCTGACCACCCTTTCAGTGAAGAAACTTTTCCTAAAGTCTTGTCTGAACTTCCCCTTGTGCCACTTGAGGCTGTTTCCTCTCGTCCTATCACTTGTCACTTGTGAGAAGAGCCCAGCACCCACTCCATCATGACCTCCTTTCAGGCAGTTGTAGACAGTGATGAGGTCTCCCCTCAGCCTCCTCCAGGCTAAACAACCATAGTCCGCTCAGTTGCTCCTCGTAACACTTGTTCTCCAGCCCCTCCCCAGCCTCGTTGCCCTTCTCTGGATGCGCTCCAGCCCCTCAGTGTCCTTCCTGTAGTGAGGGGCCCAAAACTGAACCCAGCACTAGAGGGGTGCCCTCACCAGTGCTGAGCACAGGGACACAATCACCTCCCTGGCCCTGCGGGCCACGCTGGGTCTGGCACAGGCCAAGATGCCATTGGTCCTCTTGGCCACCTGGGCCACTATTCAGCCACTCCATGTTCAGCCACTGTCAAACAGCACTCCAGGCCCTTCTCTGCCAGGCAGCTCTCCAGCAAGGCTGTGTGGGGTGGTTGTGTCCCAAATGGAGGACTCTGCACTTGGCCTCGTTGAACCTCATCCCGTTGGTCTCAGCCCATCGACCCAGCCTGTCCAGACCCCTCTGCAGAGCCTCCCTTCCTTCAAGCAGATCCACACTCCCACCCAGCTTGGTGTCATCTGCAGACTTACTAAGGGTGCACTCAATCCCCTCACCCAGAATGTTGATAAAGATGCTTTGAGCACCCTGATCGAGTTGGGAGGTCTCCCTGCCCATGGGGTTGGAACTAGAACTGGCTTTGAGGTCCCTTCTGACACAAACCATTCTGATTCTATGATTCTAAGAAGATCTTTGTCGATGCGGGCTGCAGCCTCCAGGCTGTTTTGTAACAGGGTCAGTGCAGCGCTGCAGGACAGCAACGCAATTAGCGCCGATCTCCACAGCCCCGCAGAAGGAGCCCACGTCAGAAAGTTGGGGTGACCTTTTATGAGATCACAGGTTTGGTTAATTGGAGCAACCACGCTGATATAACAGGCTGAGACGGCAAGGCATTCAATTCATCTCGCATCACCTTTTAACGAATAATTAGCACTTGACAAAATCAATGCACCTTATGCTAAGTGGATTAAAACTGGTCACCTGCTGGAACTAAAATGTGGCCACAACACAGAAGTCACCTTTCAAGGGGCCTTTCTGGTGAGGATCACATGCTTTTGAAAGCAAAACTGTGTCTGCAGGTGGAAAAAAGTCCTTGTATGGTCTGCAAAGACAGAAATGGGGCAGAGGGAGTGAGCAGAACTGCGATGGGGGTGGACCTGGACAGCTTGGTAAAACGGCATCGCAAAGCCTACGCCCTGAGAAGGTGCTTGGGCTTCGTGCAGTGAAGCACTGAGTCCCCAGCAAGCCCCAGCAGCACCACCTCTGGGATCACGTATGCTCAGGCTGAACAGGACAACCGTCACCACTGTCTGTGACACCACTTAGCTTGCAGAAAGGTCTCAGCCACAGCCCCACAGCACCTGTGGTCTCACATCTCTGCCAGACAAGCGTGTGGCCCCATGTCCAGCTGAAGAGCTGATGCTGGGATGGCCTCCATATCCCAACATCACAGTGGTCGGGCGAGAGCTGCACGGCTGCGTGAGGCCACGGGGAACATCTCCAATCAGAATCTCCCCAGGAGAAGCTTGTACCCATTGGCTTTGTCTTTTCCATGTGACTCCTTCTGAAAAGGGAGTCTCCATCCTCTTGTACTGGTACATGGCAAAAAGGTCTCCCCTAAGCCTTCTCCTCTCAAGGCTGAACAAACCCAGCTCTCTCAGCCTTGCTTCGTATGAAAGGTTTCCCAGTCCTCCGATCATCAAATCCATGGTGGGTTTTTAGATGCAGAGGCTGAGGTGGCTGAGCTGGGGGTGCCAGCTGGGGGCAGCAGCAGGACATCCCTGCTCTGTCCCAGGGCACCTCCTGATGCTGCACGAGTTGGGGTCATAGAATCATGTAATGGGTTGGGTTGGGTTGGGTTGGGTTGGAAGGGACCTCAAAGCCAGTTCCAGTTCCACCCCTCTGCCAAGGGCAGGGACACCTCCCACTGGATCAGGGGGCTCCAAGACCCATCCAACCTGGCCTTGAACACCTCCAGGGACAGGGAATCCACAGCTTCCCTGGGCAACCTGGGCCAGGGCCTCCCCACCCTCTTCATGAAGAATTTCTTCCTAATGTCTAATCTAAATCTTCCTCCTTCCAATTTAAAGCCATTCCCACTTGTCCTGTCACTCCAAACGTGCTCCAAGCCCACGTGCCAGGGAGCTCAGGAGCTCAGACTAACAGGGCTCTCGTTGTCCGGATCACTTTTTCCACTTTCTGAAATGCGAACGGAGCGTTTGCTGTTCCTGCCCATGTGACGCTGCCCAAATTCCCCGGTCCACTGGCAGGCTCTGCTCCGGGTCCTGCTGACTGCTCCTGCACGGGGAGCCCAGCTCCATGCCAGTGAGCTGCGGCACAGCTTGGCAGCTGGCAGCTGGGGCTGATGCATGAGCAGCATCTCCCACTTTCAGCCTGAGGACCTTTCCCCAGGGCAGAGGGCCAGCCTGGACACAGCCTTATGGGGTCGCGGTCCTGCTGGCCGGCACAGCAGGAGGACACAGGATCCATGCCAGTGCTGGGGTTCCAGCTGGGACAGACAAGGTCCTTCCACCCTGGAGGGGCTGATAAACCAGCACAACAGTTCCAAGGTGGATTCCCCATCTCCTTCCCATCTTTGCCCAGGGGAAGGTGCATCCCTTTGCCCAGGCTCTGTGGGCTATTCCTACTGGGAGCAAGGGTCCCAAGAAGGGTGATGATTCCTGCTCTATTGGCACACTGAACACTGGTGCCAGCAGCAGCACTGTGGGAGGACACAAGCACTGGGGTTTTCAGAGGACCAGGAATCGCAGGAATTGCATGCATTCTCTGGACAGGGTGAAAGGCAGAGGTGAAAGCGGTCTGGGAGGGGTAGGGGTCTGGGAATTGCCAGGGATGGGAATGTCCGCTGGCTGCTGCCACCGTCCCGTATGTCATGGACAGGACCCAGTCACAACTCTGCCCAGCTATCCTGCTGCCAGATGCCTGCTCCAGCCATGAATGGTCTCTTCTTGGGCCGGGGGCTCCTGCCAGAGCCACCGGCCAGCCTATGCTGCGCCGAACGTGCCTGTCGCGGTGTGCGAGTGGGCTCAGGCACGGATCAGCACTGACGCTGCGAGTGGAAAGGGCGCAGGAGGACGGGCTGGCCCCAAGCAGACACTGGGCGTGGGAGCCGGAGAACTGCCCAGGAAACCTCAGGAATGTCCAGCCGGGCGCGGACGGGGCCCCCAGCCACGTCCCGGCTCGTGGCGCAGCTGGGGCTGGTGCTGGGGTATCCAAGAGCCCTGCGGAGCTGGAATCCCAGGGCTCCCCTGCCTTCATTCCTGCGCTGTCGAGGCCAGCACAGGCGCGGGGACCCTTTGGCACAGAGGGCAGCCCTGGCACCGCTTGATCTCCTACACCACACCCTTCGCCTCTGCCTGTCCCAGTGGACCTCAGGGGCTCCTATGGCCCCCTTAGCCAGGACAGAGCCCCCCTGGCAGAGTTCACAGCCCTCCTGGCCAGGTGCTGCACCCACCACCGCTCAACGCCTGTGTCCCATGCAGGGGCTGTGCCTCTGATGCCCAGCTTTCTCCTTTGAGGGCCACAAAGCTGGTGAAGGGTCTACAGGGGAAGTCGTATGAGGAGCGGCTGAAGTCACTTGGTCTGTTCAACCTGGAGGAGACTGCAGGGAGACCTGGTAGCAGTTCACAGCTTCCTCTAATGGGGAGGAGGAGGAGCAGGCACTGAGCTCTTCTCTCTGGTGACCAATGATAAGACCCAAGGTAACGGCAGGAAGATGCCAGGGAAGGGTTAGGTTGGACATTAGGAGAAGGTTCCTCACCCAGAGGGTGGTGGAGCACTTGAACAGCTCCCAGGGAAGCAGTCACGGCACCAAGCCTGACAATATTGCAGAAACATTTGGTCAACACCCTGAGACACACGGTGTGAATGTTGGGGTTGTCCTTTGGGACAGGAGTTGGACTCAATGATCCCTGTGGGTCCCTTCCAACTCAGGGCATGCTGTAATTCTGTGATCCCAGGGGAGGGTGCTGTCTCCCAAGGGCTGTTTCAAGCCGATGTGCCATTCCACACTCACCGGGCACTCAGAGGGATGTTGGTCCACCCTGGTGAAACCCTGGTGAGGTGGAAACAGACCTCAGGAAGGGGCAGCTCCTGGTGAACTGAAGCCCTGGCCGGTCAGTGTATTTGACCACTGTGCGTTAGGGCAGCCAAGTGCAGGGCATCATTGCGGACGGCATCCCAGCCGCATGGAAACGCTGGGCTGTGGTGGCCCAGCAGGAATACGTGCTTCCACACCAGCCCCAGACATGCACACGGGGACAGGAGCAGCCCAGGCTCTGACAACTGGAAGGACTCAGAGAAGAGCAGCACCCGCAACCAAAGACCTGGGAATCCCGCCAGCACAAGGAGGAAGGCGCTGCCTCTGTTTATCCTTCCTTGGGAAGATCGAGGGGTGACGCGGTCATGCTCTGCCGGGGCCCACGCCAGGACATCCCTGGGAGCATCAGGTCATGTCCCCAGCACTCAGGGCCGGAGAAGGTCTGGTGGGTCCCATGGCTTCAGGCACTGGGCTGCATCCCTCCTCTTCTTCCCAGGGCCCCAGCACACGCAGCCCAGCACTGGCCCTTTCACAATCCCAGCTTCTTCCTGCTTCCTGGCAGCCCTGGGATGCTGGGAATATGTGTGCACGAGCTGGGGGAGCCCCAACTTGGTGCCCACAGGGATCCCATGGGATCAGAGCTCCAGGATGAGCACAGCCAGAATCTGGAGAGCAGCAGGGCTCCACAGCCAAACTGGTCCCACAAGCACTGAGGAGCAGCCCAAGACCACCACAGGAGCCTGGGTAGGTTTGATGACACCTCAAGCACCATCCACCAGGCTAGGACCTCACACCTCTTTACAACCTGAAAGGCAGGGTGCCCGTCCATGCCATCCCGTTGCGTGTCCCCATCTCGGGTGGTGGCAGGGACACGGCTGTGGATGGCACATCCCAGCTCCTGGACTGCAGAGTGGACATCAGGGCTGCCCTTTCCTTCTCCTACTGACTCCAGGTCCAGGCCTGTTGGGATGCCCAGTGTCTCCCGGTCCTGCTGTCACCCTCTCAGCCAGGTGATAGCACAGCTCTCTGCAGTTTCTGCCACCCCATTTTTCGGAACATCGCAGAGCCATGGGCTCTGCCAGGAGCTTCCCTGTTCTGCTCCAGGCTCTGCTCTACAGGGGGAGCAACCGGCCGCAGGCGGGGGGCAAAGACACATGGAATGAACAGCTCGGATGGGCTGGGGGCTCAGGTGGGTCTGGGGGCTCAGACGGGTCTGGCATCCTCCCACAGCTCCCCCCCTCTCGCCCCCCCCGGCTGCGATCACCGGTTCCCTCCCGCCGCAGCTTCTCATCCCTCCAAGTGCTGCGACCCCCGGGATCCCCCCTCCTTGCTACAGCACTTCCCCACCCGCAGAGGCTGCACGGCGACCCCCGGGATCCCCACTGAGCAGCCCCCTCACCAGCTCTTCTGTGACCTTCCGGACCCCCCCGCAGCAGAGACCCGCAGCCTCCTCCCCCCTCCCCCCAGTCTTGCGGGGGCTCGGGGGACTCCGAAATCCGGGGGTGATGGGGGTCATGAGACTCCCGCCCCTCGTCCCCGTCCCCTCCGGCTTCTCGGCATGGCCGGGCGGCTGCGCGGGTACCGGTGCCGAGCCGAGCCGAATTAAGCCGAACCGGGCTGAATCGGGCTGAACCGAGCCGAACAGGGCTGTACCAGGCTGAACCGAGCCGAGTCAAACTGAGTCAAGCAGAGCTAAACCGGGTTGTATCGGGCTGTACCGAGCCCAGCACAGCCGAAACCAGGCTGAACCGAGCCGAACCGAACCGAGCCGAGCCGAGCCGAGCCGCATCAGGCTGTTACCGAGCCCAGCTGGGCTTTATCGAAATCAACCAGGCTGTACCGAGCTGAACCGAACCGGGCTGTGCCGAACCGGGCTGTAACGAGCTCAACTGGGCTGAACCGAGCCGAGCCGGGCTGAGCCCGGCGGTACCGAACCGGACTGTACCGAGCCCAGCTGGGCTTTACTGAACTCAACCGGGCTGTACCTTGCCGAACCGAACCGCACCGGACTGTGCCGAGATGACCGGGCTGTGCCGAGTGGAGCCGAGCCTTACCGTGCCGTTCCGAGCCGGGCCGGGCTGTCCCGTCCCGAGCCGCCCCTCTCCGCCCCGTCCCGCCCTCCGAGTGCCCGGCCCCAGCCCCGGCCCCGCAGCCGGGACGGCGAGCACGGACCCCCCCCGCCCCGGGATGGGACCAGACCCCTCTGGAGCCCCGCCCCGAATCCCCCGCCCCGGCTTGGGCTCCGCTAGGGGACCGGCACGGCCTCCCCGGGGTGTGTGTGTGTGTGTGTGTGTGTGTGAGGAGGGGGGGCTGTACGGGAGAGGGGAGGAGCTGCCTGGGAAAGGGGCGGCTGCCCCAGGGAAGGGGTGGGGGGGGCTACAAGGGGAGGGGAGGGAGTGTCCGGGCAGAAGGAGGGATGCCCAAGGGAGGGGGGCTGCAAGGCGAAAGGGGGGCTGCCCAGGGAGGCAGGGGAAGGGGCTTGCCTAGGTAGGGGGGCCTGCCCGGGGAGGGAAGGGTAGCCGAGGGAGACAGAGGTCCAGGTGCACACAGCACCCCCAGACCCACATAGCAGCCTTGTCGAAAGGGAAGCCCCCAGCCCAGGATGTCGCATCCCTCAGCAGAGCCCCAGACCCATAGGACAGCCTTCCCCCCTTGGCCATCCCCTCTGTCCTGGACGTGCAGCAGCCCCCAGACCCACACAGCAGCCGTGTACAAGGAAAACCCCAGGCTCCTGGGCGTCACATCCCACAGCAGAGCTCTGGACCCACGGGGAGCTCTGTCCTGGAGCATGGTGTAGGGGGACACCAAAGCTGGGGAGCACTCAGAGAGGTGGGCGCATGGGGAGCTGCTTCATTTGTCGTTAAACAGCCCGGTGATGCCAGCTGGTGCGAGCTGGACAGACTGGGCTGCACAGAATGTGGGCAGGAGGGTGGGAAAGGGACACGCTGGCACCCCAGTGCTGTCCCCAAGACACAAGCCATGGTGAGAGCCCAGCAAATGCTTTATTGCCCAGGACAGTGTTTCCCTCATCCCTGATGGGCACTGCCTTGCTGTGTCCTGTACCGCATCGGTCCTGGGTGCCGAGAGCCAGCCTGGCACCACTGCCCAGTCTGGGGATGGAGAGAGCTGGGCAGCCCAGCCTGTGGGACAGTGACCATCGCGTGGTGTTGATGTACTCTGCTGTGCTCTGAGACCACCACCTGTGTGGCTCCTGGCCAGGCTGGCGGTCTGCAGGCAGCCCAGGGGTGCTGCTGGCTCCCCAGAAACTGTTGAGGTGCTCAGCAAGCAGGAATAGTTGAGAGAGGAGCAGAAGGGCCCTGATGCCCACATCTCCTGAGATGCCACCCATGGACCCTCAGATCCACGGGACACCCTGCACACCCCAGGCTGTGTCCCCCATCACGCGTCCATGCCCAGCCCATGGTGTCCCCTCCTCCCGCTCCTTCAGGACGGTGCTGCGGGATGGGGGTCACCCTGTCCCATGGCACAGCCTCCCCCAGCACCCAGCATGCTCAGAGGAGACGTCCCAGGAGCTGAATGCCAGGGAAGCTACCCCAGGCCACTGGCAGGGCCACGAAGCCCAGCTTGCTGTAGAAGCTCAGCTGCTGCTGGTCGCTGGCACTGACCTGGCAAAACACCCCCCGAGACCCTGGAATAGAGGGGAGATATCAAGGTGCTGGCACTGGGAATGCAGCACTGGGGCTGGGGGCCATGGATGGGACCCCCTGCCCAAGGGCATCAGCTGCTCCCCTGCCCTGTGGCACTGGCTCTGCAACGCTGGGACTGGGGGCCATGGCTGGGACTCCCTCTCATGAGCCTCTCCTCTGCCCCTGGCACTGGGAGCACAGTGTTGGAGTGGGAGCCATGGCTGGGACCCCCAGCACAAGGCATCAGCCTCTCCCCAGCCCTGTGGCACTGGGAACGCTGCATGATGCCCTCAGACACAGGTCCACATGTCCCCAGGTGCAAGGGGAGGACACGGGGCATGGGAGCTGAGGCCAGATGGCATCAGAGACGGAATGGGGACCACTGGTGAGGGCCACCTCTGCCTCGTCCTGAGAGGTGGGGTGCAAGGGAGTGGGGTCAGGGCCGTGCTGGATCAGGGGTGCCTGGGGATGCCAGACTCACCGTTGGCCCTGAGCGCGCTGAGCAGGCTGATGGCGAGGCTGCGGCTGGCGCCCACGTCCAGCACACGGGGAGCCGTGCCCAGCTGCACCAGGGACGGGAAGCGCCGCAGCACGGGCAGGGGCACAGTCACAGGCTCTGCGTGGAAGAAGAGCAGTGCTTCCTCCAGGGCATCCTGCAGGCAACAAACACAAGTGAGGGCACTCCCTCCATCCCCCCAAACCCGCTCTGCTCCACTTCTCACCTGTCCCAGTGCTGGGGATCCTGTGCTCAGGTCCTGGGGGTACTTGTGCCGCATGGCTGGCAGCCAGCCACTGTCTCGCTGCTGCAGGAAGCCCTCAGCGCAGAGCGCTCCAGCTGCGTAGCCGCATGGACCATCCTCATCCTCCAGCACGAAGGTGTACTCGGGGCTGAGGCTCAGGAAGCTGCCCAGCAGCCTGTGAGCCAGAGCGTGAGCATCGCTGAGCTGGGGATCGGAGCCCAGCCTTCCTGGAGAGAGCTTGGGCACACCGGCCTCCTCCTCCCTGCTCCAGCAGGACAGCACCCCGGACCCCACCCACCCATCCCTTGGAGACCCCCTCCCCCAGTAGAACCCCTTGGCCAAGGGGAGCCACCGCAGCACCCTGCAGCCAGGCTGGACAGTGGGTCCATGCGCTGTCGTGACCCAGCTGGACAGTAGGGACTGCCCTCGCTGCCCGTTCCTCAGGACGAGGCCACCACCAACCGCGGTGCAGGCAGAGGTGGTCCCCACTGGGATGCGAGGAGAGGCCACAGCCTCACCCCACAGCCCCGCATCACCCAGCACCGGGCTCAGCACGTGCTCAGCAAGAGGGAACCCTGGAGGGGTCACATCTCACCGGTCACCAAGGAGATCGGGGTGGGCTGCAAGGATCTCGGCGACTTTGGGGTCACAGTCCAAGCTCTCCCGGCACATCCGGTAAAGCTCTCCCTGGAAGAACCAGACCCAGCTCAGCCCTGGCTCTGCCTGCCCTGTGCCCACTCCCTGCTCCACTGCCACCCCACCACAGTTCCTGCCTCAGTGTGGCACCAGCAGCCATGGCGAGGGACCGTGACCACCAGGGCTGTGGCCTCCAGCGCGTCCTGGCCAGGGGAAGGGGCTCCAGCTACCCAAGGGTGCTGATGTCCGCACCAAGCGATGCCCTGTGTACCCATTTCTGTGGCGCCTTGCCTCAACAGAAACGCTTCCAAATGAGGAATTGCCATTCTGGTCAGGCCACCGGGAGCGGCGGGAATGCTGCTCAGCTCCAGCCTGGAGCATGCTCAGAGCAGCTGGAACACCAGCAAAACCAGCACTGAAACTCTGGTCTCCACGGAGCATGTGCACAGTGGGAAACGGCAAGACTCCCCTCTTGGGCGGGTTTGGGTTTGCTGCTGCCCACAGCATCAGCGGAAAGAACACCCTGACAAAAGCATCGCTTCCCAAAGGCTGCCTGGACCGCTGACAGACAAGGAGAGCACACTCCAAGCACCATTCCCAGAACAGGATGAAGTGCTCATCTGGATTCGTCTCTCCAAGTGGACACGGACACTCAGCTGTTAAAGTTCAGCCCGACCAGATGAGATCTGACCACAAGATTGAAAACAAGCTGTGGCGGCGGGAACTGCTGGCAGCTGCAGCCTGACATTACAACCCGCTCTCACGTGCCTGCAACTCCTCCTCTGTTGATGCACGCTGCGGCGCTGGGCGCTGCACCGAGCAGGAATGTACGGTTGTGTCCTCGGTGGCTGGGTCTGCAGCATTACCTGTTCCTTTAGCCAGGGGCAGCAGGGTGAGGGAGTGGGACGCTCGCTGCAGGCTGTGAGGCATGTGGGGAATCCAGGGCTCTGCTGGGTCTGTGTGTCCCTCCACCTCCAAGTTCTCCCTTTCTCTCCCCATCCCATCTAACTGCTGGCATGTCAGGCAGAGCAGGGGCCTGGCAGCAAGCAGGTCATGGCTACAGAGGGCATGATTCCAGGAGAATCATCCTGTGAACTGGATGACTGTTTGAAGAAGGGACCGACTGGGCACAAACCTCAGCAGGCTCAGGGCAGCCCAGAGCTGCAGACTGATGAAGGCAGCAGGAAGTCTCCACCCAGACTTCACAGAATCACAGAACAGTTTGGGTTGGAAGGGACCTCAAAGCCCACCCAGTTCCAAAAGCCCTGCCACGGGCAGGGACATCTCCCACCAGCCCAGGCTGCTCAAAGCTTCATCCAACCTGGCCTTGAACACCTCCAGGGATGGGGCAGCCACAGCTTCCCTGGGCAGCCTGTGCCAGGGCCTCAGCACCCTCAGCGTGAAGAATTTCTTCCTAATGTCTAATCTACATCTTCCCCCTTCCAATTTAAAGCTGTTCCCCCTCATCCTGTCACTACTTGCCCTTGTAAAAAGTCCCTCTCCAGCTTTCTTTTAGGCCCCCTTTCAAGTACTGGAAAGTCACTCTAAGGTCTCCCCAGAGCCTTCTCTTCTCCAGGCTGAACAACCCCGAGTCTCTCAATTTGTCACCTTAGCAGGGGTGCTCCAACCTTCTGATCATCTTTGTAGCCTCCTCTAGACCCATTCCAACAGTTCCATATCCTTCTTATGTCAGGGATTCCATAAGTGGACACAGGACTCCAGGTGGGGACTCGTGCTGTTCTGGATCTTTCTCAGCACCTGTTCGTGGCCAGTGCTGGAGACCAGCACTCTGGAGATTGCCCTCACAACCTGGCCACCCTTGTTCTGTGCCTGTTTATCTGTGTGCCTGCTACTCACTTGGGAGCTGGATTTCGCCCTCCTGCTGCCAGCTGCCAGGAGGGGCTTTGCAGGGTGCTCCCATCCCAAGGAGGTGGGCAATGGTCCCTCTTGGCCGTTCTGCAGCTCAGGGCTGGCACACTGCAGGATGCAGCCCTGGGTGACCAGCCCCAGGCTCTGTGTGGGTGCTGCATTCCAGAAGTCCTTTCCTACCTGCACCACCCTGCACTGTGAGCTCAGCAGACAGGCCCATATCTCATTAACGCTCGTACAGCACAGGCCACGCAAAGGTGAACTCCAGCCTGAGAGGCGGCTCTCACCTTGTCCATGGGCAGCAGCGGGCGCAGGACGTACATCTGGCTGGATGGGAAGAGCGGCGGTGGGTGGTAGAAGAGGTCACAGCTGTTCCCCACAGGCAGCAGAGCCTGGAAGAGACACAGTCTGTCAACAAGCAGGTTGTTCTGGCTCCAGACCTCATCCTGGAGACAGCAGGATGGTCCCTCTGAGACACCCTAAACCCCAGGAGCCACAGCAAACCCAGCAGCCCAGAGCAGCTCTGCCTTTCCAAGCTTGCAGTGACCCAAAGGCAGGGCGAGGAGCAGCACCTGGGATCCCAACAGGTCCTGCAGCCCCTGCAGATACCAGCATGCTCTCACCTGCAGCTCTCCAAAGAGGCCCCCGCGACGCACCCAGGGCTCAGCGTCCCCCCCGAGCAGGATCGGATCGGTGATGCTCTGGCACCCTGGAGGCAGCAGGAGACGGACACATGCAAGGTGAACAAAAAACTGGGAGACCAGTTCCACCACACTGGTCACACTGTTCTGGGCTCTAAGGACCTGTTCCCAGAATCAGGGCCCCACTAAGCCAGGGCAGCACATGTACTTACAACCAAAGCAGCTTCCCCAGGTGCCCTTGGGGTCAGGATCGCAGAGGAGACGGCCATCTGCAACGGAGAGGAGGGGGTCAGCACAAAGCACTAGTCAGCAGCAGGGAAGGCATCAAGGGGAGGTGTATCCCAAGGAGAGATCCTGGCACCCCCAGCTGGACACAGGGACTCCAGACCTCCCAGAGGGTGTCCCCGACAATGGGTCAGCACAAAACAAGCTTCAGAAACCCTGTGTGCACCCCAGTGCCCAGGTGCCCCTGCACTTCAACAGGGCTGGCTTTGGCCAGGGTGTGGATATGGGGTCACAGGGGCTGGCACAGGGCAGTAACAGTCATGTACCCAGCCAGAGGATGAAGGCACTGGCAGCCAGCAGCATGTTGCGGATGTCCCAGAGGTAGGGGTGGAGGTCATAGAGCAGTGCCCGTCCAGTGCTGCTGACGAAGCGGCTGTGCAGGCGGCAGGTCTGAGCACAGAGCTGCTGGAAGGAATGGGCTCGGCCACGCCAGCACGTGCCCTGGGAATGGACTGTGTGTCAGTGCAACCACAATGGGCACCAACCATCCCACAGCAGCACCCAGACTGGCCTTACCCCACAGGCATCAGGTGTTGTGGCTGGGACTCCCACGCTGAGGCTGTTTGCCCGGAGCCACCGAAAGTGCTCCAGGAGCTGCTGTGCCTGTGGCCCGTGATGGTAGGGCAGGTAGAAGAGCTCCACCAGCATTCGCACCTCTCCCAGAGTCAGTGGTGCCACAGGGATGGATCCAGCCTCCTCTGTCATCATCGGTGCTGTGGGGATGGACCCAGCCTCCTCTGTGGTCAATGATGCCGTGGGGATGGATCCAGCCTCCTCTGTCATCAGTGGTGCTGTGGGGATGGATCCAGCCTCCTCTGTGGTCAGTGGTGCCGTGGGGATGGATCCAGCCTCCTCTGTCATCAGTGGTGCTGTGGGGATGGATCCAGCCTCCTCTGTGGTCAGTGGTGCCGTGGGGATGGATCCAGCCTCCTCTGTGGTCAGTGGTGCCGTGGGGATGGATCCAGCCTCCTCTGTGGTCAGCGGTGCTGTGGGGATGGACCCAGCCTCCTCTGTGGTCAGCGGTGCTGTGGGGATGGATTCAGCCTCCTCTGTGGTCAGCGGTGCTGTGGGGATGGATCCAGCCTCCTCTGTGGTCAGCGGTGCTGTGGGGATGGATCCAGCCTCCTCTGTCATCATCGGTGCTGTGGGGATGGACCCAGCCTCCTCTGTGGTCAGCGGTGCTGTGGGGATGGATCCAGCCTCCTCTGTCATCATCGGTGCTGTGGGGATGGATCCAGCCTCCTCTGTGGTCAGCGGTGCTGTGGGGATGGATCCAGCCTCCTCTGTCATCATCGGTGCTGTGGGGATGGACTCAGCCTCCTCCGTCATCAGTGGTGCTGTGGTGATGGACCCAGCCTCCTCTGTGGTCAGCAGTGCCGTGGGAATGGACCCAGCCTCCTCTGTGGTCAGTGGATCCATGGGGCCAGATCCGGCCTCCTCCAGGGTGAGCAGGGCCATGGGGCTGGGGCTGGTCTCAGTCCCACCAGTGAGCGGTGCTGGGCATCTAGGGTTGACACCAGCCCCACCAGTGAGTGGTGCTGGAAGGTCAGGGCTGGTCCCAGCCCCAGGCCCTGCGGGTATCTGGGAGGTGTCAGCCCTGCTGGCCTCAGGCTGGGTACTGCCAGGGGGCTGGAGGGGGCTGCCAGCCCCTGTCCTGGCACCTCTGGTGGTCAAGGGAAGGTTCTGGCTGGTATCGCTGCAGCACATCGTGGCACCCGGGCTGAGGAGGGTCTCAGCATCCACCGGGGTTCCCATGGACTGCACACTCCCAGTCGGGCTGGGCACAGCAGATGAGGGCTCACCGCGCACTCCGTTCCCCGTGGGGAGCTGCTCCTCAGCCCCTGTGGGGCTTTCCCAACCGCTGGCAGAGGTCCTGCTCCCATTGCCTTTCCTGGGCTCTGAGGTCACCTTCCTCCTCGCCTCCCCTGGTGCCACAGTGCAGGGCTCTGGGCCGTGCTGGCCTGTCCCGCTGGGATCAGAACCGTGGGGCTGGCATTCGGGTATGGCCTCCTGTCCTCCAGCTGCGCCCGGCTGCATCCTCGTCCCTCCCTTGACGCTGATGCTGGGCTGTCCTGGGGTCCTTCCTCCTGGCAGAAGGGAGCAAAGGGGGAGCCCCTCTGGCACCTGCATGGAAACTGGTACCCGTGGGGCAGGAACTGCATCTCTGAGCTGGCAGGGACCGGGGAGCTGACAGGATCATGAGTTTTGCACCACTCTGTGCTCCAAAGTTCCAGTGTCCGCAGCTGCTGAGGCAACAGGCTTTGCGGAGGCAAACAGTGCGGAACCCTGAGTTTGCACTTGGCTGAACTCCCTCTTCCAGAGCCGTATTGTGACCCAGGTTCCCACACTGCCGGCCGAGGAGATGCCCTCAGGGATGTGGCCAGGGCAGGAGCACCATGACATGACAGACACCCATTCTTGCCCACCACGACCCACACAGACCCCACTGCAGCACCGGCCAGGGCAGTGGGCTCCTCACCCACCAAGATCCCAGCAGAGTCGGCCCAGCACTCCAGCGGGGGGGGAGGTTAGGAATGCCACACGGTGCAAGTCCATCACCTACCTGGCTCCAAGGCCTGCTGGTTTATCTCAGCCACCCAGTCAAGCAGCGCCAGCTCCAAGGCTTCCTGGGGGCTGTAGCTCCCCTCCTGCAGGCCTTGGCTGTCCCCAACGGCTGCTCCGGTCTCCATCCCTAAGGAAGCGCAGCTCATCAGCGTGGGCAGCCCCACTCTTTGCTCGATGGATCTATCACACCAGCAGCCCCCTCCTCAGGGCAGCCCCCTGCCCAAGGCAATGCCCCCACGATGGATCCCACACCCTGGGATGTCGTGTGAGACACCTCACCCTGGCTGCCACGCAGGGAAGCCTGTGGGGCCAAGACAATGATGGGCAGTGATGGGCAGGGTCCTGCCCTGGGCGCACAAGCTCATGGCATGAGGCGCTGCCAGGTACCTGTGTGATCGGCACGGGCACAGCTCCCCAGCTCGCTCCGAAACCAGCTGCCCAGTGTGTGTATGGGGATGAAGTTGGCCTGGAGCTCGCAGTTGGGGTTGAGGAGCAGTCCATGGAGCCTGGGCATGAGGCCAGGTGCACGTCCCGTGTAGGGGCCCAGGAAGACGCGTCTGCAGTCATAGTCGTTGGCGTACAGGTTGTCCCAGATGACGGGGCAGCGCCGCAGGACACCCTCCACCTCCTCCAGCAGCGTGGCTGAGAGCTCCCGTGACACCACCTTCGGGCCTGGAGCATCACAGCATGGACGCATGTGGAGCACGCTGGCAGCACAGGCTGTCACACGCTCACAACAGTGACACGCATGCATCTGCACACTCAGCATGGAGGTGGGGGTAGAACCCTATCCCACCCTCCCTGGGCACAAGGAAAGTCGAGACGCATCCTGACCCATGGCTCCGCACCCCACGGAGCCGTGCCAGGCGCTCACCCGTCCAGATGACACCGATTCCTGGGAGCAGGTCCTGGCCAAGGGTCAGCAAGTAGCGGGACTGGCTGGGACTGGGAGAGCACAGAGAGCTGCAGTACTCTGGGGAGAGAGCACAGAGCATCCCGTGAGCCACAGGGACACTGGGAGAGGCTGCCTGGCATCACTGGAGAGGGGCTGGGGAGAGGCACGGTGGAGGGAACATGGCACGCACGGCTGCTGAAGCGCCAGCCTGGTCCTATCCTAAGCTTGAGATCTCTGGGACTCCCGCAGGAGCATGAGGGGCTGGGGGAGCTGTGGGGGCTGTCAGGGCAGTCAGCTCAGCAGACACCGGTGCTGAGTGCAGCCCGGTCTGTGTGGGTGCCACAACTGGCCGAGCACCAGGCTCCCGGGGACAGTATGGCTGGGGCTGCAGGCGGTACCTGTAGGGCAGAAGAGGAAGACGGAGGGTTGGCCCAGCTCCTGGTACACCTCGTTGGCCACAGAGGCTTGAGCCTGTGCCAGGGAGAGGAAGACGTCTCTGTCAGCTTGGCACATGCAGGGGTCGATGTCATCGAAGAGCAGCGCGAAGGAGCGGCACCCCATGGCAGCCACCTGTGGGCACGGCCACAGGCTGCTAGGACCTCTGGGCAGCAGAGGGAAAGGAGACAGCAAGCCCTGGCTGAGCCCCTGTGCCAGGACCCGTAAGGACAGCAGAGGTCTGGGGTGCCCAGAGGGACAGGGTGGGCACAGCAGCCCTTGCTGCATCCCTCATGCTGGTGCAGCAGATGCCAAAGCCCTGTCACTCCACGCTCGTCCTGCGGCCACGTCCCACCTTGCTCTAAGCCCTGGGCACGGTGGTCTTTGCCATGGGCCAGGAGCCCTTCCAAACCACGGTCCAGCCTGTCCAGTGCACAGTCCCACTGTGACACTGCTGGACACTGTCTGCTCCCTTCGCATCACCCTGTGGCACTGGGAACCTCGCGGCAGGACCAGCAGAGCCTCTGGGAGGAGCCTCACTGCATGCCCAGGCAGGGAGTCCCTGTGACAGGATGGGACGGAGGTGGCCAGAGAGGTGGCCAAGCATGCCACAAAGCAGGGCAGATGCCCACAGAGTAAACCTATCCTGCCAGTGGCTCTTTAACCTCCCTGGGGACCAGGGCTCAGCACCAGCTTGCACCAGCCTCCAGTGCTGTCCAGTAACACTTGGGGTTTGGCTGGTCCCTCTCTACTCCCAGTGCTGCCCACCAGCAGCCAGGTACCCACAGAGCTCTTAGCTCTGCCACTGTGACAGGGACAGCATCAGCCACCAGGCACCCTGCAGGTGCACAGCAGCAGGAGGGGTGGGCACGGAGCTCCATACACAAGCACGCGTGCCCCTTGCCTGCGAGCGGTGGGATAAAGGAACGGCCCACGGTACCTGCCTGAGTTTTTGCAGCAGCAGGCGCCGGTCCCCAGCGCTCGAAAACACCATGTCCTGGCCAGCAGAAATGGCGAAAACAAACTCCACACCCTGCGCTTGGGCGGCTTCGATTAGAGATTGCATTCGGGCTGGGGACAAAGAATAGGGGGTCTGTGAGCGCTGGGAGGCGAGGGATGGAGGGGGCAGAGGGAACAGAGGGGGATGAGGGATGGAGGGGGACGGAGGGAGAGAGGGGATGAAGGGGGACGAGGGATGGAGGGAGAAAGGGGACAGAGAGGGATGGGACCATAGTGGCCTGAAAGGAAGGAGCTGGGGGCACTGGGAGGCATGAGAGAGCTTCTGCAGGGGACAGGTCTTGCAGAGAGAGATTGTGGTCCCTTGGGACACAGCGGACTCTCCATAAGGGTCTGTGGGTCTTGGCATACTCACACGCGTTGCCAGAAACCCACACGGGGAACTCCCTATGCTGGATGGGCTCCTGGGCGACTCCATGGGATGGGCAGGGTCTGGGGGGGCTCCTTGCACTGGGCAAGGTCTGGAGGGGCTCCCTGCCATGGGCAGATTCCTGGCAGGAAGAGTGGTAGCAGCCAGCCTGACCCTGGCTGAGATTTGGGCCATGCGTCCCCCTCAAGGATCTGGGACCCCCACCCGCGCAGGGCCCAGCAGAGCCGGTACCTGCCTCATGCTCTGTATAGGGCTCTCGCCAGAGCAGCCGGTGCTTCAGCTCGTCCTTGGGCGCGTACATGTAGCAGTTCAGCCCCCAGCGCTTCAGCCTGTGCAGCAAGGAGAAGGGGTCACTCATGGGGTCTTTCATAGAATCATGGAATGGTTTGGGTTGGAAGGGACCTCAGAGCCCATTCAGTTCCAATCCCCCCGCCCATGGCACCTCCCACGGGGTCAGGGTGCTCCAAGCCCCATCCAACCTGGCCTTGAACATGTCCAGGGATGGGGCAGCCACCTCTGGGCAACCTGGGCCTGGGCCTCCCCACCCTCACAGCAAAACACTTCTCCCTAAGATCTCATCTCAGTCTCCCCTCTTTCAGCTCAAAACCCTTCCCCTCGTCCTGTCCCTGCACTCCCTGATAAAGAGCCCCTCCCCAGCTTTCCTGTAGGCTTTCTCTGACCCCACTGACAGCCCCTATATGCCCGCTGCACCATCCCCACGCCTTGGCCAATCGAGCAGCTCAAGACCTTCAAAGCTATCTCTTTGCAATGGGTTTTGTAGCTGCTGCTGGGTCTCAGTGGGACTCTTCTGCACTCCTACACTTTTCCACCTCTCTCCAGTGAGACCCCAGCACAGGATGCAGCACTGCAGCCCCAGCCCTGGATGCAGAGGCTGCAGCCTCCTCACAGCTCCTGGGTTGTCCCTTGCCTGTCTTGCTCTCTCTTCCCCCACACTGTGGCCAGACGTGCCTTACAGCACTTGCCCAGCTCCTGCACAAACACCTTTTTGGCTGCATTAGGTGGTGTTTCGGTGGCAGAGCGCCCAGAGCAGGCTGTGTGCTTGCTGCTGGGGTGACGTGTGTGCCACACGCCACTGTGGTCTGACACGGACCCCCAGAGGCAGCTCTGCAGCAGCAGCTGCACACACCCTGCCAGTGAGGCACACAGAGCAGCTCCAGAGACTCTGCATCCCTCTGCGTTGCACCCAGTCAATGTGGGGTCCAGCTCTGTCACTGTAACAGCACCAGGATTGATCAAGGCACAGCATCTGGCACTGACAATAATTCTGCTTTAACCAAAATACTTTTACAGGGAATCCAGAGCTGCTGGCATTAGAATCACAGGACAGTTTGGGTCAGAAGGGACTTCAAAGCCCAATCAGTCCACCCCCCTGCCATGGGCAGGGACACCTCCCACTGGATCAGGGGGCTCCAAGCCCCATCCAACCTGGCCTTGAACATCTCCAAGCATGAGGCAGCCACAACTTCTCTCGACAACCTGTGCCAGGGCCTCCCCAGCCTCCTAGGAAAACATTTCTCCCTGAGATCTCATCCCATTCTCTCCTCTTTCAGCTTAAAACCGTTCCCCCTCATTCTATTCCTGCACTCCCTGATAAAAAGCCCCCACTCCAGCTTTCCTGTAGGCACAGAAGATCCGATGTCTGAAGTAACAACAAGTTGAACACGAGTCCTCTGCAATGCCACCAGTAACTCAGTGCAACAGACCCCGGGTAAATCACTGCAGAGGGCCAGGCGGGACGAGGGAGACGCAGTGCTCTCTGTGCTGGCGGCAGATGCTGCCAGAGCAGTGGGCACAGCGTGGGAAGGACATCGTAAACCAGAGTGGGTCTGACAAGAAGCCACACACTGACACGGTGGAAAGCTGTGAGCAACAGTCTTGGAGCCCGGTCTGCTCCTCTCTCCTCTGGAGAAGAGAAAAGCCTCACTTGGCAGTCAGGGACATGACAGGGTCCGGGGTGACTCACAAGCATATGCATTTGGGTGAGACGGGAGAGAAAAGGTCTCCAGCTCTCCAGAGGCTCCACGGCAGTCAGAGCTGAAGGAAAGCAGCTCTCATAGAGAACAGCGCCTGCCTGCTCTGGGAGACCAGACTGCACTGTCAGAAGGCCCTTCCTGGCCTCAAAAAGCACAAATTCCTTCCAGAATCTCCCCAGCGATCCAAGACTTACTGGAAATTACCAGGACAGGGTAGACACCTCCCTAGACAGCCCTTTTGGCTCTCCTGTATGAAAGCCATCTGATATATTCATTTATTTTTATTTATTCTCCTTAGTAGACAATGTTTTACATTTTCCCACGATGAACGGGCTGGGAAGCACTTCATGTTCCACATGATTCAAGCATCTCGTGTCTGTCCAAAGGAGAAAACCACTGATGAGCACACTGCTCACGTGTGTAAACACTTGAACATACATCCCAGTCCAGCACCAGCCAGGTCACCACTAGACCTCCTCAGTCCTAACATATGTTAGAACATCACCTCTTGTTTTCCTTCCTACACATTTCCCCCCCATTGTCTAAGCTACATTTTTCTGTATCTGCATCTCAGGTCCCTGCACTGTGGTCCTGACCTGCACTTCTGAGTGCCCACACTGTTACCAGCACGCTCCCACAACACGACCAGCACATTTCCCACGCAGTGCACAGCTGCTGGTGCCATCATCAGTGCCATCACCAGCACTGTTGCCAGGACACAGCCCAGCTGGCTCTGGTCCACTGCCCAATCACCACCAGTGCACTGTCCATGCCAAAACCAGTGCGCTTCTCCACACCATTCCCAACGTGCTGCCCATGCCCTCTCAGTGCCCAAACTGGCCAGCCCATGACCAACCATCCCACGCTGGATGCTCCAGGGGGGCCCCACAGATCCTGTCCATGCAGCTCATCCCACTGACAGCCAGCACATGGGTGTTAGCTGCCAGGAGAGCTGCACAGATCAACTCCCATTCCAAGGTGATCCTCACAAGCAGCCAGCAGCAGATCCTGCCCACAGGGACACATGGGGACACATAGACATACATGGGGACTCATAGGGACAACAAGGGGCACCTCAGCTCCAGGCAGGGATGGCAGCCTCAGGCTAAAGCCACTTGTGCCTATGGTGGAGCAATGCAGGTTTGCTGTGCCGTCTGTTTCCACAGGGATAAGCCCAGCTTCAGCGAGAAGCTGCTGGTGCCACATGGCGCTGCCCAGGCTCGTGCAGTTCAGACATGAGGCAATGGGCGCTCATCCAGCCCACCAAACACCCCTACACTCTCTTTCATATGGATTTTACTTCTCATTTCCAGCCCCTCTGCCTGCTCCTGACACCCTGGGCATGGACTGGCATAGCTGACCCATGACACACTGCAGCCAGGGCAGAGCAGCTTTCCTGGCGCCTCCAGAAGCAGCTTTGCCAGGCTTGCATAGCCCCCACACTCCTCTCCAAACCCTCCTGAGCTACCATTGCTCCTCCCACGGCGTGGGCAGCAGAGTCCAAACCTCTCCCACCGACAGATCCCTGTGGGTCTGCATCCATACTGGAGCATCTGTGATGGCACACAGGGGCTGGCACCCACTCAGCCCCTTCCAGGCCCCATCTCTGGACCCCTTTCCCCTGGGGTGCCAAGCCCTGGCCTGGCTCCCCCAGCCAAGCACATCTGGCTGCAGCTGGGCTGTGGTGGAGTCCCAGCACCATCTGCTGGCACAGGGCAGCCCAGCCCGCATTTGGCCACACATCCCTGGGCTGTCTGTCCATCCCACAGCCACCACATTCAGGTCCAGGGTGGAGGAGTCTTTCCCCGGGCTGGACCTGTGGGTGCAAGAGTGCTGGGACAGAGGGGGCATTGCAGGAGCAGCTCTGTGAGAGGCACGAGCCCTGCCATCACCCCAGTGTCCCAAAGGCAGACCAAGCCCAGGAGCCTCCCTCCAGCATTTTTTCCCTCACTGCTCCCACCTCCACAGCTCTCTGGCTTCCACCTTGTCACTCTGCTGCAGGCTGGTAGCTTCAGAGAGAAAAATTGAGGGTACTTGCCATTGGAAGAGAAGTTTCCTCTGTTCCATAGACCATGGTCTCCCATAGAAACCTGTAAAATAGGAGAAAAAATGCCAAAATGCAGTTATCAGTACCTGCCTTAAAACAGGATCTGTTATCCTGCTGTGATCTTGCCGGGCACTGGAATTCAAGCCGGCAGGTGTGATGTTTGTGCTTCCATCCTTCCCAGAAGGAGGCAGCTGGGAAGCTTTGCACCAGGTAGCGCTTGGCCTGGGAAGGGGCATTCACACAGTGAAAGCCAAGCCTAGAGGAGATAGCTGAGTGCTGGTGAGCTTATAGGGCAATCCAGCACAATTTTGGGGTGCACCGAGATGCAGAGCTGCTGCACAGCCATCCTAGGGTTTTCTCTGCCTGGGGATTTTCTTCTCCGTATGTCTCTGCATCTTCCTGTGTCTGTGTAGAGTCAGCTGTATCAAGTAGGGCAATGTCACTCCTGTACGGGCTATAAAAGCTGCTCTCGCCGACTTCAGTCACTGCACAACTCCAACAGCACCCAAACTGCTCCGACCCCGCTCTCCCCCACACCTCGCAGCTGCACACCCACACTGCAGCAGGGCAGGGCGCTGAGGCAGCATCCCTGTCCCATGGGAAGCTGTCCGGAGCAGGAACACTCAACCAGCCTGCGAGGATGCCCACAAGTGCTGGGACTGTGGCTCCGCAGGATGTTTCAGACACCTTGGCTGTCCCCCACTGGGAAACACCTGTAAGTTTGCCAAGGGAAAATCCAGAGAGGGAAAGCAACGAGGGAGCAACCTTACCAGCTGTCTGCTAACAAAGGCACTCACTGACGAGCACCAAGGCTGGCCACAAGTACCTCACCCTTCCAGAAGGTTCACAGAACCAAATGCAGGAACTACAGATCCAGAGTCAGCAAATTCCCAAGCATTTCTTAACATTTCCATTTCTGCTGCTCGCAGGCTGGAGGTGGTTGCTGGACACCAGTGTCTGACCCAAGCCTGAGGCCACAGCACCACAGCAGCCCACAGTCAGCCCTGGGCTCTCTATCTGGAGACAGAAAGCAGGGGCACTACTGGGCGTGCGGCACCCATTCTCCCACTGGGACCACTTTCAAGGAAGAGTCCAGCCAGTTTCTGCCCGTAGGAATAGCAGGTAAATGGGTTTGGAGAGACGGAGATTTGACAGCTTAAAGAGGAGGTGCGGGGAACCTGTAAGCGCTCCAGCACAGACCTAGAACTTAGCAAAAGAAGGATTTTCAGCCATTTCAAGTCTCTGCAAGATCTGGCCGCTGCAATGTGAAGTCTCACAGAAAACACATCATGTTTTGAACAGGGATGGCTGTTAATTACCCATAAAGGCAGCTTCCCAGTTTCAGATGGGCTCTGCACCATGGGCAGCTTTTAAACCAGTGAATGGCCCTCCCAGCACACGGCCAACAGGAGCCGATATTCAGTGGAGGGAATTAATTCACTGAACTGGGTGGTGCACAAGGGCGACAGCAATGACTCTGCTGGTCTGCGAGAAAGGACCAACTCCCAGCACCTGGCACGAGCCAGCGCTGCCCAGGAAAGCACCTGCATTTCCCCGAAGCCCTGAGTGTGCCAGCACCGCTCTGCCTGGGAGGGGACCCCACTGCCCTGCTCCCTTTGGCAGGAGCCCATCCTGCAGCCCCTAACACCAGCCTCGGGCAGTGCTGGGGCAAGTTGTGCCACAGCACACACTGAACACTATCTTTGCAGGCAGACCTTCTACTTGCTTGAACATCTAAAGACCTCAGTCCACTCTGAAATAATAAAAATACTCGCTTTGCTAGCCAACCCTCACCATGCACGGGGCCAATTTTGTGGCCACTAAAAGATCCCAGCAAACATTTCACCCAAAGAAAGTATTTCCATCGTAAGTAGGTTTTACATTTCCCAATCCACTGGAACAGCTGTTCAGCTCACAGTGGGGTCCCCGAGGTCCCTCCCTGCACAGCACGTCCTGCAAGCACCTCACTCACACTTTGCTGTGATCTGACACTGATTTGCAAGTACGATGCTCACCTCCTACACACACCGGGGCAGCAGCAGCTCTGTGGAAAATGCCACCCTACTTTATATTCTGCCCAGTAAACTGGTTAAATTGTACCAGCAAAACGCTGTCTGTACCCATGGCTGCATCTCCAAGGGAGTGATGCTGCTGCTCTGCGTTTCTGAAGGCAGATGAGCACTGATGAGTGATGCTGCGCCTTTGCACCTCAGCTCTCTCACAGCCCAGATCACACCAGCAACCTGTCATCACCGTTACTTCCCGAACTCTGGGCCATCTGGGATGTCCCTCACCGATTTCTTCACAAAGTCCTGATGAACACAGTGGGAAGAAAAGACCCTCAGCCCAAACTGTTCCCCAACCCCTCCTCTGTCCTGGATGCGGGTTACTCTGAGACACCAGTCGGTCTGTGCTGATGGACTGGTACCAGGAGGGAGCAGGGGCTCTGTGTGGGAGATGCCACTCCTGGTCTGCCTTATCCTTGCTGCCGCTGCTCCCTGCTCAGCAGCGTGCCCGCTGCTGTGCCATTCCGCATTCTCTGCCACCATGCACTCCCTGCCACGGCCCTGCTGCCATGGTGAGGGATGTCTTTCCCTCTTCAGTTTCCAGGGATCTCCTCCTCCTGGAGCAGCTCTGCTGGCAGCATCCCTCGCCTTCTCTTTCGCAGGTCATCCCTCCTACATCAGTGATTCTCTCTGACTCATTTTGCTTTCCACTACCAGCTTCCCCCTCTCTGCACTTTCTCTTTATTCTGTGTTTATTTTCATGGTGCTCTTGCTTCCTCCCAGGCAAAGGCAGTGGACACTGGGCTGCAGCAGGGAGTTGTGCTGACAGGAAAAGCGGAGATGCTTTTCCCTAATGGGTGCCAGGTCTGGTCCAGCTCCAGAGGTGCCATGCTGCAGGAGCAGGAGTTGGGGGGCTGTGGGGAGCAGAGCCACACAGAGACCAGGATCTCCCCGGCCAGCTTTGGGCACGGCGTTGTGGGCAGGGAGGCAGGAGGGGCACACATGGGGATGCTGCCCCAGGCCCAGGGCAGAGCTGGGGGTCCTGATGCCCCACTGCAGGGTGCACCAGTGCTCCACGAAACAGCTGGGGAGCGTCACTCAGGGTGCCGGACCTGTACCCCTGGGCAGAGATAGGATGCTGTGCTGGGGTCTGGCTCCCTGCCTCCTCAATTCCCGGGGTCCCGGAGTCCCTTCCTGGCCCCTGGTTGCTCTGGGTGTTGTGCCAGCCCCGCAGTGCGGCCCCGGGGGGGACCTTACCTTCCACCACGCCGCAGAGGAAGTGCGGTCGCCCCGCCATGGCCACGCAGGAGCGGCCCTGCCAGTGCCAGGGGCACGGGGGGATGCAGAGAGGGATGCAGGGATGCCCGAAGGGGAGGAGGGATGCACGGATGGGTGTGCAGAGGCACGAAGGGATGCAAAGAAGGATGCAGGGAGGGACGGAGGGATGGGAGGAGAGATATAGGGAGGGACGGAGAGATGAGAGGAGGGATGCGCAGCCGAAGGGATGCAAGGGGGAATGGAAGGATGCGCAGAGGGCTGGGGAAGGATGGAGGAATGCAAGGAGGTATGGAAGGGTGCGCAGAGGGACTCACAGAGGAATGGAGGGGTGCACAGAAGGATGCAAGGACGGACGGAGAGATGCAAGGAGGGGTGTGCGGAGGGGTGCGTAGAGGGACGTACAGAGAGATGGAGGGATGCAAGGAGGAATGGAGGGATGTGCGAAGGGATGGAGGAACTCGCGAAGGGATGTGCGGAGGGACAGCCCCCCCCTCGACTCCCCCTTCCCCGCAGGCGCGCCCGCCTCAGCGCAGGGGGCGGCCCCGGCGGGTGAGCGGGGGGAGGGGGGGGGGGAGGGCTCGCGAAGCCCCCGGGCGGGGGCCTCAGCCGTCCCTGGAGAGCGGCCGGCAGCTGCCCGAGCCCCTCTGCTGGTGCCCCCTCCATCCCCCCTGCGGGTGCTCTCCCGGTGCTGCGATTCCACCCCTTTGCAGCTCCCCGCGACCCCCCAGCCCCGGCTCCGGCGCTGTTCCCCGGTGTCACCACTCCATTGTGTTCACCACTGAGCTGCCCCTTCCCCCTGGGACCCCCATGCCGGGCGCAGGGTGCGATGCCTGTCCAGGTCATGACATCGGGAATGTTCCATCTCCTCACATGTTGACCCACCCGCGTGCCTTCATCGGGCTGCTGCTTGCCTTTTGTCACCCTGCTCCGGGCCGCCAGCACATTCAGCTCGTGATCCTTTCCATCCCACAGGTTCTGGATTGCAGAAGTACTGTTGCATCGTTGGGTGCTTGGCATCACTGAACTGCTCTGCTCGCTCTGTGACCGCCTTTCCTGTTGGCCAGTCTCACTGCAAGGTGGGCCTGCGTTCTGCAGCGTCCCTGCAGCCTTCCCCCCCAAACAGCACCGTAACCCCGCCATACCTGACTTTGCTACTCTGCGGTGGTGAGGGATGCAGGTGAGCAGAGGTGCACCAGGGAGCATGCCAAGTGCCTGCGGATGTCCCATCTAACCTACAGGCATGGGCTTGCGCAGAAGTGCGCATGAGAGTCCTAGAAAGTCAGGATCTATGGCATCTCTTCCCTTTCCAGGTTAATGCAGTGCTAGGAAGCCAAGTTATGGTGTCCAGGCCATCACAGCAGCAAGGAGCCCAAGAGTGACTGACCTGGCAGGCAAGAAGCCATCAGAGCAACTGTGGAGTTGTAAGGTCTGCCCAAAGCTCAGCAGCATGGCAGGGGGAGGCTGCACAAAGCAAGAAGAGCATGGAGCACTCAAAGCCTTGGCCCCTGAACAAGGGTCTGATAACCAGGGATAGGATGAGGGGAAACAGTTTGAAGCTGAAAGAGGGGAGATTGAGATGAGATCTTAGGGAGAAATGTTTTGCTGTGAGGGTGGGGAGGCCCTGGCACAGGCTGCCCAGAGAAATTGTGACTGCCCCATCCCTGGAGGTGTTCAAGGCCAGGCTGGATGGAGCTTGGAGCACCCTGATCCAGTGGGAGGTGTCCTTGCCCATGGCAGGGGCTGGAAGTGGATGAGCTTTGAGGTCCTTTCCAACCCAACCCATTCCATTAGTCAATGACAATCAGACTCATATGGGGCAATAAAAACATATGCTGGGTGCAGGACAGACGATGCTGCAGGGAAACCAGCTCAGCACTACCAGGTTGGGTTATTCATGCGCCCAGAGCAACTGCTGGGGCTTGCTGGGCACAGGCCATGCTCGTGCTTGCTCTTCACCTCCTGGCTGCCCCAGCCCCTGCTGGATTTCACTGCTGGGGAACACTGAGCCCGAGCCTGGCCCTGAGAAGGCTATTGGGGCAGACTGGAGCAGCCAGCCACAGTCCGGCCAGTGCCGGGAGTAGCCCAGTGCCCTGGAGCAGCTGCAGCACCCAGGGATGTGGCATTTTTAGAGCAGAGAGACTTGGAGGACATCATCACCCTGTCCACGAAGACTGTCAGAAAAGGTAGCCAGGCAGGGCTGTGCCCACACAGCGTGTTTGCTGTCACTCTGCCCCTTCCTTGCTGTCTCTGGGAGCACCTGCATTTATTTGCTCTATGGTTTTCTTGGACTTGGAAGTTGAGTCAACTGGCCTCTAATTCTTCAAAGACAGGCATTGTGTTGCTTCTTCTTCCTGTTCTCTGAAACCTCATCCATCCTCCACCAGTTCTCAATATTGCCCTTACTGATCTTCACCCCAGACAACCTAATCCCATTTTCCCTTACCCAGCACAGCAAACGCCTCCACCTTTCGCATTAGTGGTGTTCGTAGAAACATGGAACATCCTGAGCTAGAAGGGACTCACAAGGACCATCCAGTCCCATTCCTGTCCCACAGGACAACCCCAACATTCACACCGTGTGTCTCAGGGTGCTGGCCAGACACTTCTGGAATATTGTCAGGCTTGGTGTGACTGCTTCCCTGAGAGCTATTCCAGTGCTCCACCACCCTCGCGGGGCAGAACCCTCCCCTGGCATCTTCCTGCCATTCCCTTGGGAAAGAAGAGCTCAGCGCCTGCTCCTCCTCCTCCTCCCCGTGTGAGGAAGCTGCAGAGTGCGATGAGGTCTCCCCTCAGTCTCCTCCTCTCCAGGCTGAGGAGACCCAGTGACTTCAGCCGCCCTCACTCCATCCCCCTCTACAAATTCTCCAGCAGCTCCAGGTCCTTTTCCACCCCGTGGAGTCCCCCCTTCCCCTGTCTGCCCCGCCGCCCTCCCCGCCCCTTTCCCTGTCTGCCCCGCCCCGCCTCTCCCCTCCCGTGTCTCCCGCCCCTCCTCTCCCGCCCCGCCTCGGCCCTGCTGCCGGCCCCGGTCCGGCCCCGCCCCTGCCCGGTCCCGCCCCGGCGGACGGAAGCGCGCGCTCTGTCGCGGTCTGTCCTGGGCTGTCGGTCTGTCCCGCTGCGCCGGCGCGGGATGGACCCGCCGGCCAAGGAGGGGCCGCTGCTCGTGCAGCACAGCCACAAGTTTGGCACCAAGGTGGGCGGGCGGGACCGGGCGGGTCGGGGCCGGGGTCCGTGGTAAGGGGTGGGGTTGGGATGGGTGGGATCGGGGTCGGTGGACTGAGGTCGGGGTCGGATCGGGTCGGAGTCCGTGGGCTGGGCGGGGGTCGGGGTCGGATCGGATCGAGGTTGATGGGATGGGGTTGGAATGGGTGGGATCGGGGTCCGTGGGCTGGTGTTGAGGTCGGTGGGCTGAGGTCGGGTTGGGATCGAGGTCGGGCCGGGGTCGGTGGGCTGGGCTGGGGTCGGGATGGGTGGGATCGGGGTCGGTGGGATGGGATCAGGGCCGGGGTCGGTGGCCCAGGCTGGGGTCGTGGGTCCGGTCGAGGTTGATGGGTTGGGGTTGGGATGGGGTTGAGATGGGTGGGACCGGGGTCGGTGGGCTGGGCTGGGGTCGTGGATCCGCCGGGGTCAGTGGTCCGGGTCATTGCCCGCCCTTTGCCCTGCGATGCCCCCGCAGCGCTGGAGGCGGGGGTGGCTGGCGCTGTACCCGGGCAGCGCGCACGGCGTGGCGCGCCTGGAGCTGCTCGAGGGGAAGGAGGCGGCGGTGCCGGGCCGGGCGGGCGCGGGGCGGGCGGCGCGGACCGTGGTGCGGCTCTCGGACTGCACCGGCGTGGAAGCGGCCACCGAGCGCGGGCCCCGGCCCGGCACCGCCGCCTTCCGCCTGCACACGCGGCACCGCTCCTTCCTGCTGGCCGCCGAGACCGCGCTCAGCCGCGAATGGGTGGCCACGCTCCGCGAGATCGCCTTCCCGGTGAGCTGGGGGGCACCACCCCATCCCATCCCACCCCATCTCATCCCCATCCCATCCTCATCCCACCCCACCCCATCCCATCCCCATCCCCCTCCACCCCACCCCATCCCCCTCCACCCCATCCCATCCCATCCCATCCCATCCCATCCCATCCCATCCCATCCCATCCCATCCCATCCCATCCCCATCCCCATCCCCATCCCCCTCCACCCAACCCCATCCCATCCCATCCCATCCCTCCCCATCCCTCCCCACCCCACCCCAGCCCATCACAGCACAGCACAGCCTACAGGGAGGGGGGCAGCAGGGCAACCCTTCCCTGTGAACTTGGGGTAGTGGGGGACAGCGGGAGGTGGGACTCCACTTGGGACCCCACCCCAACCCACAGGGAGGGCGGCAGTGGGGGGAACCTCTTCCCAGTGAGATGGAGGCTGGGAGGGGGCAGCAGGGGGGGCCCTTCCCGGTGAGCAAGACGGGGGCAGTAGGGGGATCCCTTCCCACAGGCGAGGGGCAGCGGGGAGGGACCCATCCCACACAGCGACAGGGCCCAGTGGCACAGGGAAGGGAACTCCACACCATGTGTGGGTGGGCCAGCAGTTGGGGGACCTCCTCAACACAATGTCAGTAACTCTTGGCTCCTGGGCAGCAGCACCAGCAGCTGTGGGCCCCCCACACCCCTCACTCAGCCCTGGGGCTCCCCCCTGACCGCAGTGCTGGCACAGCTCTCCGGCTCCCCATGCCCTGCCCACAGCCCCATGGCTGCTCTGCGCCCTTCCCTGGAGCTGGTGGGCAGCCGGCACGCTGTCTCCCTGCAAAGGCTGTTTGGACCAAGGAACAAGGGATGGGATGAGAGGACCTCAAGCTGTCCCAGGGGAGGTTTAGATTGGATATTAGGAAAAATGTCTTTACCAAAAGAGTGGAGAAGTCCTGGCAGAGGCGGTGGAGTCCCCATCCCTGGAAGGGTTCAAACACCGTGTGGCCATGGCACTTGGGGACAGGGTTTAGTTGGCGTGGGGGAGTTGGGCTGGCGATGAACTTGATGATCTTAGAGGTCTTTTCCAATTTTAACGATTCCGTGATCCTACGACAGTGCCTGGCCTGCAGGTATGGTCATCTGCACCACAGAGGTCGTCTGGACCCTGCTCCCTCCTGGGAGATGTTTGCACAGCCCCAGGCTGTGCTCTGGCCATGTTCAGGCTTGGAGAGCAGGGCAGGGCTGCCTTGCAGGCAGCTGGCTGCAAGGCTGGTGATCCCCGTGTTTTCCCACAAGGACCTGGCTGTTTGCCGAGTGTGATTTACCTTGAGCCTTGTTTTTTTCCCTGCCTGGGTTTCCCCACATTCTGCTGTCAAGCCACACGTGTCTGCAGCAAGTCCCTGCTGAGCAGGCTAAGAGGTGCTGGCGTGACACTAGGAGTTACTCCCTGTCCATGCCCGTGTCTGGTGCCGACAGCATTGCAGCCTTTGTCCTGGGAATGGCTTGCAGGGCTGTGCCAGGGACACAGCACTCGCATTCAGAGTGGGGCAGGGTAGTGGCGAGGCAAGAGGAGTGTCTGCTTCGAGCAGGAGTGTGCTCGTGCCTTCCTTCCCATGGTGGCTGTCGGTTCCCACTTGAGGTCGTGGAGCAAGGTGGCAGTTCAGGAAGCGGTGAGCAGAAGGCTGCAAGGATGGCATGGGTTCCCGAAAGGGCTGGCCTGGAGCAAGGGGCGCAGGAGCTGCATGTGGCCACTCTGCAAAAAGCTGAAGGTCCTCAGCTGCGATTCCTGGTCATGGAGAGAATGATTTTTTGTTGTGCTGTGTGTGGCTGCCCGGGGCGTCAGCAGGGTCCCGTGGGCTCGGAGCTGGGGCCAGAGATCGTTTGGAGGTCAGAATGGAATTACTTTTTCTTTTGAAGATGAAGGAAAGTGCAAACAGAGCCTGGAGGACTCTGGTGGAGCGTGTGGCCCTTGGCTCCCTGATCCCAGGCTGGAGCCTTGTCGCTTTAGTTGAGCGGGAGCTGCTGCTGTCAGCTCTAAGCACGCTCGGTTTTAGCACTCCACGCTCTGTTTAGGAGATGAACAAGAGGGCCTGAGGGCCCTTTTTAGGCCTTGCCTTTTGTGAAGCTGATGTAGCTGGGTTTTAAACCAAAACTGTGACAGCTTGCCTTCTGCAAGAGGTACAGCATGCTGCAACCCCACCGCATGTGACCCTGAGAAGCAGCTTCCAATTACAGACCCTCCTGCAACGGTGCAAGTTCTGCTCGAGCAGCTTTCACAGGGCATCCATGAGCCTTCGATGTGTGTGGGATTCCCCGGAGGGGTTCTCTGCTGTTTGGATGGCAGCACTGATGGTGCACCCCCATGCAGGCCCTTCGAGGACCCTGCGGCAGGGACTCGGCGCTGATGGAGCGTGTGCGTTGCACTTTCAGTTCTGCATGTGCTAAAATAGAAGTGCTCGTTTCCCTTCTGCGGGCTGCGCACCGATACTGGCCCGCCTTCCTGCCGGTGTAGAAGCAGGACAAGGACCCTCATGCTGCTCGGTCGTCCCATCAGCTCCCTCCCTCGCTGCTTTTGCTGGGAGCCAGGGTCCATGCGGTGCTATGGGTACCGATGTCACCTGTGCTGGAGCACATGGATGAGGAAGCAGAGCTGGACTCTGCCTCAGCACCAGGGCAGTGGGTGGATGAGTGGGACCCCTGGGTGCTGCCCTGCCAGAGGCTATGCTGGTGCTGGTGCTGGCTGTGCTGTCCCAGGGCGTGTCCGAAGGGTCAGGCTGCTGGAGTCACTGCCCTTTGCTGCACCCTGTCTGATGCACAGCCCAGCAGAGCCCTGGGATCATGACGGGAGCTCCAGGGAACATCTCCTGTGCTGCCTGGCCCTGTTCATCTGTGTTCACACCAGCTCAGGGCAGGGTCTGTCACCAGCTCTGGGCAGGGAAGGGCTTGGAATGGCTGCAGGATAGCCAGGCTGTGTGGGGCTGGGGTGACCCTCTTGGGGAGTGCAGCAGTGTCCAGGCGATGCTGGGATGGGGGCAGTGGCTGCAGGAGGACCCAGGGGCTGATGTGGGAATGGAGGCTGGGGCTGATCTGCTTTCCCTTGCCAGGGGAATGGCCCCAGCGATGCTGGCGTGTCAGCCCAGTGTGGCAGAGAGGGCAGTGGGGATGCGCCTGCCATGGAGATGGCTGTGAACTCCATCTACTACTCAAGAGATGAAGGTGGGAGCTGCTGCCGCCCTGACTCCGGGCTGCCTTCTGTAGGGCCTGTTCTGCGGCTGCCCCATCACTGGGGCTGTGGTGGGCAGCGTGAGGCCTCACTTGGGGCTGGAGACATGGTTTCCTCCACTCCCCTGGGCATCCCTGTCCCCACAGTGAACAGCTTCTGGGTGACGGTGCAACGGACCGAGGCTGCAGAGCGGTGCGAGCTGCACGGCACCTACGTGCTCAAGGCTGAGCGTGACAGCCTCGTCCTGAAAGACCCACGGACAAACGAGATCCTCTATGTGTGGCCCTACCGGCTGCTCCGGAGATACGGCCGGGACAAGGTATGGAGCAGGGGACCCTGCATGCCACACAGTGAGACCTGTTCCCCTGCGGGCATTTCCTTGCCAAAGAGTACAGAACTGATGCACCTGACCAGCCCGTGGCAGCTGTGCAGCAGGTTCTGCCAAATGCCAGAGATGCTGCCGCACTTGGCAGCTGCCGCTGGATCCCCAGGGGCATCTGTGATTTCATCTGTCCTTGGCTCCCACCTGTGCCTGTGTTTGGCAGTATTGACTCACAAAAAGAAGTCTGGCCCAGAGGCTTTTGCAGCAACCACAGAGTTTGCTGCTGCTGCGTGTGAGAGCACCAGTGAGGCAGAAAATCTCTGCTGGATCCAGGCACTGAGGTTCAGACAGGGTTAGGGGAACCGCTGCGTCAGTGTGTGCTCAGGCCTGAGCAACACAGCCTTGTATCTCAGCCCTGGATCACTTCCCTTCTGCCTGGATAAGGGCTGACTTGCCCAAAACGACCATAATCGTTTCCCCTCATCTTCTCGCCCTGCTCTGTTCTCAGCACTAACCGACTGCTATTTCCTAGCTTGGTACCAGTTGTTGACCTGCTGGAACTGCTCAGGTGAGGCAGCAGGACCTGCAGATCCAGCCCTGGGGCATCTGGCAGTGATGTCCCCTCACCTGTGCATCCTGCTCCTCTTCCGCAGCTCTTTCTGGGCTGTAAGGCCATGCAGCCTCCCCTGGGCAGGGCTGCGCAGCTGCTGAGCACAGTGTGCCCTGGGTGCCTGCTGAGCTGTGGCCCTCGCTGCGGGAACTGCAGGGAGCAGGACGTTCAGTGAAGTCTCTCTTGCAGGATCAGCACCGCAGCCATGCAGCCTTCAGCAGGAAGCACTGCCTGCATGATGCGCTGGGTCAACAGGCACTGGGCAGGATGTGACACTTCTGCTTCCCCTGCAGGTGATGTTCTCCTTCGAAGCTGGCAGGCGCTGTGACTCCGGCCCAGGAAACTTCACCTTTGAGACCAAGCAGGGCAATGAGATCTTCCGCCTGGTGGAAGCCTCCATCCAGGAGCAGAAAGCGCAGGTGGAGGAGAACCGGCAAAGCTGTAGCTCGCTGGATTCAGACAGCCCTGGTGTGGAGCTGGTCCGTCAGGCCTTGGCTGACTCCCTGAGCCTGGAGCTGCCCGTGGAGGGGGATAACAGCCTGGCACCCAAAGCGAGGCTGGTGCCCAGGCCCAGTGCAGCAGAGGAGAGAGACGCCACATCTCTGCTGAAGACTCGGACTCTGCCGGAGCTCCCTGGGCCACAGACCAAGCCTGCAGTGCTGAGCACACCCCCGCGCTCCCCTCTGCCGAAGGTGCCCCGCGCCGTGCTGCCGGCTGAGGACCTGAGCAGCGTGTACTCGGAGCCCCTGGACTCAGTGAAGGGCTGCCGGCCCCGGCCAGACCCGCTGTACTCGGACCCCATCGACAGCAAGCCCGTGAGTGGGGCCAAGGTGCCCAGTGGCACCTCGGATGAGTCGAAGGTGCGGCTGCCAGTGCCACTGTACTCAGGCACGTATGAGCAGGTCCGGGCTGAGGGACGCAGCCTGGCCCCCACAGTGCCTGGGCAGAGGGAGCACATCTACGATGAGCCCGAGGGTCGCGCTCCTCGCTCACTGCCCCCGCCCCCCTCCATCTACGACGAAGCACGGCCCACGGGCGAGGCCTGGCGCACCCAGGGCCATGACAGCAGGGTCGGCCATGAGTATCCCTACAACCCCAGCACTGACGACTACTCGGTACCTGCCTTCCAGGCCAAGGCCAAGGGCCCCAAGCCAGTGCCAGCCCCTAAGCCCCAGGCAGTCTTTATCCCAAAAAGCGGTGAGAAAAGCGGGGATGCTGGCAGGCGGTGGGGGAACACTGCTCCCGAGAAGGCAGCTGTCAAAACCAACCTCAACAGCAGCAATAACAACAACGTGGAGGTGCTATACAGCCAGGTGCTGAAGCCCCAGCATGTACTGAAGAAGGAGCAGTCTGTGGATGAGTACAGCTTGTCGCCTGTCTACGAGGATTTGGGAGAGATCTAGCACGCTGCTGTTCGGTACCTGCCTGGGAGAGAATGGGGGGCCGGTGGCATTCAGGAGCGGTGCTGGCTGCCTTCCTCTACGGATCCTGGGGGTGGGTTGGGACTGAGGACTGTCCTGGCCCAGATGGAGCCCTTCTTGCTCACCAGTGCTGAGGGACTGCCTTTCCCTGGCTCAGCCCTTTCCACTGCAAGAGCAAGAGAGATGTGGCTGGTGCAGGTGCCAGTGTGCTGCTCTGGCTCCCCTGGCACCTCCTGGGCTGCAGAAAGGCTGGCCGCACCGCCCTGTGCCTGCTGCTCTGGCTTTGCTCTGGCTCCCTCTCTGACCAGGCCACAGGGCTGGGATGCGCATTGAAGTGCATGAAAGACTGCTTGCCCTCAGTCTCCAAAAGTATTTTTATACAAAGTTATTTTAATATTAAAATCTCTCTCAGGATGAAACATTTGCCTCTGGTATGGCTGGGCTGCCAGGTGTACAGCTGGGAGGTGCCAGCGCTGGGCTACGGAGCAGGGCGGCCTGGCTGAGCAGTGTTCACACGGTAGCACATTCCTGTCTGCGCTGGAGCTACTGAGCCAAGGGGAAACTGAAGAAAAGTACCTGCTGGGTTCAGCTGTGGCTCAGCTGTCCTGATGCCAGGGGAGTCAGGGATGTGAGAGGCAGGCTTGCGGGTACCTTTGTGCTGATCAGGGCATACGATGTGATGGCCTGAAAACAAGTGGGTCTCCTGAGCGTGAGGCTGGGCAGGGTGAGGCTCCAGCTCCACTGCAGCGCAGTGAGCAGTACAGTACTAGGATATACCTGCACAGAGGACTGAGCACAACTTCTGCTTCCCCAGCTCAGACCCGGGGAGTTACAAATTGGTGGGGAAGTCTGGAGGATCAGTTTCAGGTCCCCAGATCAGTGAGCTCTGACTGGGCATTTAGAATCATAGAATCATAAGGTTGGAAGAGACCTCAGATCACCGAGTCCAGCCGTGCCTGTCTCCCTACTAAACCATGTCCCTAAGGAACTCACCTACCCGTTTTTTAAACACCTCCCAGGATGGTGACCCCACCACCTCCCTGGGCAGCCTGTTCCAATGCCTGCCAACTCTTTCAGTAAAGAAATTCTTTCTAATGTCCAGTCTAAACCTCCCCTGACACAACTTGCCGCCATTTCCTCTCGGCCTATCATTTGTCTGATGCCCGATTGTGGGCGGGAAGCCTCAGTCCAGTAACAACACAGAACAGCTGGAGCCAGGACCAGTTTGTGGCTACTCTCCTGTGCTGGGTTGTCTTTCCCAGTAGGGTTTTGCTGCAGGAAAAGGGAAAAGCCTAAGGGGCCTTGGAAATCTGAGGAAGGCTGAGGCCTGGGATGGGAGGCATGAGCAGCAGGCATCTGAGTGGTCCCATGCCTATGTTTCTGTGCCTGGCAGGTCCATGTATGCATCTCAAGAGTAGTTCTGTTCCCTCTGCTCTAGAGAAGAGCTCTGAGCATCGCTTGGTGGAGGGGCCAGGCCCCTGCCCATACTGTCCAATTTGCATGCCCCAGGCTGGGCCATTTGTATGTGCGTTACTGCCCTTTGCTACTGTCCCTTCCTCAGTTCCTGGTGCTGTGATCTTGTTGGATACAGGGAAGGAAGAGCCACTGCCTTGCACCCCCCACAACAAACCTGTATCCCTGTGCCCAAGGGGTGACTGCCTTGTCCTCCAGGTACTGGCCCTTTACATCCCACTGCAAGCAGCTGCTGAGGATGCAGCCTCGTGCCAGGCATGGAATGCTGCCGAGGCATGGGACAGCAGGTCTGTGCCTTGGCTGGCTATCAGGGGCTGTTACGGAGCTGAAGATCTCAGGGCAAAGAGCTGGCACTGCTGGCTTTGCTCCCCTGCCGAAGCAGTTCCCCCCTGGAAGTGTGGTGGTTTGCATCCTGCCCTTGGCCAGCTGCAGCTGCTTCTCAGGAAGTACAGGTCAGCAGTGGGATTGCTGCCTGCGGCACACAGGGTAAACTGCAGGTGGTAAGGGAATGTTATGGTAGAGAACTTTATTTTGAAACTGCTTTTCAGTACAAAGTAAGTAGAACACAAAGCCCTGCTGGTGCTCAGCATCCCGGAAGCCCAGTGGGAGCAGCCCAACTTGGCTCAGCCAAACTGCCCGCCACTCCTGCCATGCCAGAGGTAGCTGTCCCGTGTCTGCACTGAACAACGGGCTGGCATCTGCGCAGGCACAGGACAAGAGCTCTCCAGAATGCTCCAGGCCAACTCTACCCACCTTCTAAATCCTGCCAAAGAGTAGAGCCCCACCCCAGACACAGATGAGCCATCCATGCAGGAGCTGGCTGGGAGAACAGAGCCGCGCTGCAGCCCTGGCTGCAGTGTGCTGCCCCTGTGTAGGAGCCAGCTAGGCTGTTACAGCTGGCCTTGGCACCAGCTACAAAGCCCTCATGAGCCAGGGAGTTGGCCAGTGAGATGGGTTGCGGAAGCAAGCAAATCAGTATCATCGTGGGTAGTACTGCTCGCAGGAGGGCAGCATTCTGGGCTGTAAGATTAAATGCAAAAGCCCAGTTCTATGTCTATTCAAACACCCTGCCCATCTTCCTGCAGGATCAGGGCAGCTTGAAGTTACCACCTGCTTTGTTTATCTGTCTGGCTTCCTCACGGTCCTGCTTGCAGCTTTTCTGCACCCACTGACAGCAATCTGTGGTTTGTGGCCTGTGCTAGCCCTGTCCCAGAAACCAACATTTAGGGGCAGGTAGACGAGAACGGGAAACACGGGGCGCTGCGGGGGATAGGATCTCTGAACAGAGGGCCCCAGAGAGGCAGGCTTCCTGTGGGCTGAGTTAGTGACCAACCAAACCATAAAACAACAAGGAGGAGCAAACAAACGATGAGAAGTGCCCGTCTGCCCAACCTGGTGTCTTGCCTGACCACTTCCGGGCTGGTGTGCCGGGCCTGGCAGCCAAACAGGAGGCTGAGCGGTGCCTGCACATGAGTGGGCTTCAGCAGCGCCCTGGGATTCACTGCAGAAATTCGTCAGCCTCTTTGGGGAGTGGGGAGCGCTCGCAGGAGCCTCTCCTCACTGTTGCTGGTCTGAACGCTTGGGCAGGAGAAGGGGCCATCAGAAGGGGTGCAACCGTGGCTCTGGCTCTGCTCTGATGCTGCAAAACAGGGATAACACAAGTGCACCTTGTGGGGTGCTGGCTCGCCCACCATGCTGTCCAATGGTGTCCACATGTGCCAGCGTCCCTCTCCTCAGCCGCATGAGCTTATGCTACACCCATCCCTCTGCTCCGCATGTGGATGTTGCCCCATGCTTCCTTCCCTGTCCTGCTGGGGTGCCGGGGAGCTGCCCCCCACCCTTCTGCAGGACATAGACGCCAACTGCTACCCAGCAGGAGACATACTTGCTTGGGCTGGTGTCGCTCTGGCCGCTGGTCCCTGGGCTGGGCCGGCTGCCTGTGCAGGGGTTTGTACAACACGCTCTTCAGGTATTTGTAGAGGTTGCTTTTTAGGTGCACAGGGTTATAAGCAACTTCCACTTCCAAGCTGTTCAGGGCACTCTGCTCAAACAGAAGAAAGAACACGCTGGGTATGAGATGTGACATGTAGAGGCTGTGGGGTTTTCTTGGGGGTTTTGTTTTAGTGTCAAGGGCTTTGTTTTAGGGATGCGTGTTACAGACACTTTGTGCGACCCTGCAGTGACAGGAGAAGGGATCTTTGGCTGCAGTGCTGCTCACAAGGACTGCTCTTCGTTGTGCATAGAACAAGAGGCACCCACAACCAGGTCTCAGTGGATTTAAGCATTCCCTTGAAGGGTGCAGTCCTATCCTCCCCCAGGCCCAGAAGCAGCGAACAAGCTGAAGCACCCTGTCTGGGCACCCTCAGCTCCCTGCTTTATATGGCCTCTTCCCCCTTCCCACAACAGACATGCAACATTGCTCCTAAGGACAGGCATTTGCTGTCCATGAAGAAAGCTATAGGATATATTGGAATACACATAGGATATAGGAGGTTTTGGAGCGCTCCTTTGTGTTCCAGCTGTCACTAGACGTTTTCAGAGCTGTTTCCTCCTCCATTCATCCACTAAGACCTCTAGGGAGGGCTCTGCCCTTCCTGGATCACCCAGAGCAGAGGCAGACAACTCAGAAGAAGAACACATGGATGCACAATAGGAAACACAGAAACCTGAATCCACTGGAAGAAACAGACAGTTTACATGTAGGTCCACCCTATGCCTAAAACACCTCTCTCTGCATTCTGAGGAGATCCATGGTCGCCAGAGATTAGGGAGATGGATGCATCTTCAGCAGCAGCTTCACGTCCTGCACAATAAGGCTGATCATTTCTCTGATCCCTGCTTGTCCAGCTGGGATCCTTCCCGCAGATACAGGGCTGTAAGTGACTTACCTCTATAGGGCCATGCACTGTCTCGGGATGTTCCGTAAGGAGGGCTGGGAAGGTTGATGGCAGCAAAAGCTCTCTGATAGCAACTGCTTTCATAAGTAGTGTGGCAGAGTTGGAAGGGACAATGACGTAGTAGGAATGCACCATGATGTTCCAGTTTGGACTAGTGTTCTGTGGCTCACGTCTGGCCAGAAGCAGCCACTTCCTCTTCTAAATGGCAAAAGTCAAAACCGATGTGAACAATGGGCAACAGCCACTTCCCTCAGCACTTTCACTATAGGGGCTGCTGGGTTCAGGGACAGAGACATTCACACGTGTCAGAATAAGAACACTACTCTGCACTATAGTTGAGGATACTATGGTTTTTGTTTGGGTTTTTTAATTGAATACAAGGCTGTCATTTCCACACACTCACCAGAAGACTATGGCACAGAGCATGAAAGCTGTGCTGGTTGATCTCCAGTTCATCCCAGTCGAGCTGCCAGCAGGTTGTGGGCTTGATGATGAAGGGCAGCCCATAAAGCACAGACTCACAGACCCCTTCTGCCTTCAGAGCCCTGCAAATACACAGCTGGTGTTAGTGATGGGAAGCCACCATGAAACCATCATGGTGACTGCCCCAGGAGATGATCAGCTCTGGTGGCTACGGCAGTATCAGCTGCAATACTGCTACAAGCATTTAACGTCTATATCGCTGCGGCCTGTCACTATGAAAAACTGCAGAAAAGGCCAATTGCAGTGAAAAGAGGCTTTCCTGCTGATTCTCAGATTGTCTTGTATCTGCATGGACAAGGAGCCTGCCAGGATGCAAATCCATTCTTTATGCATGCTGTATAGAAAGCAGATTGTTTATCTGGCCTCTGGGGCAGTAACTCACCCAGGCAATTCCATCTCTTCCCAAGTGATTTTTACAAGATCATGGTGATCCTTCACTTAAATGGACACGTGCTCTACTCCTGCACAGAGACACTATCTCACCCCAAACACCATGACAGGCTTTATAGTGTGTGACACTGTCTGTCCATTGCACACTTCCCATCTCCTGACAGGGCTAAGCAGCTTCAGTGCTTTGGCTGTGGCCATGGATACTCATTTACCAGGTGCTCCTCAGCTACTGCCAGGCTGCAATAATTTTAAGAAAATCTGTATACTTCAGAAATTACACATTCTTCCTATAAGCAAAGCTGAGAAAATACACTAGAGAGCAACCCTCCTCTTGTTACACTCTGTGCTTACCAGCCACAGGCTGCTGCGGGGAAAGCAAACACAGTCTTAGGTAAAGTCACATAGCACTGTGAAGCTTTGCTTGCTTTTCTACCAGTCAACTAATTAGCTCAGGCTCTGACATCCAGTTAATTGCTGTGGCCTCATTAGGTAGTGAGAGAGCAGTCTAATCATATATGGAGCAATGGCTGCAACCTACACAACTGCACACTGGAGGGAAATCACTGCACGTGTAACATCCATGGGGTTACAGGCACCAAGTGTGAGTATCACGGTAACAGCATTTTTGACTGTGCTCCTATATCACAGAATCACAGAATCATGGAATGGTTTTTGTTGGAAGGAACCCCAAAGCCCACCCAGTTCCATCCCCATGGGCAGGGACACCTCCCACTGGATCAGGGTGCTCAAAGCCCCATCCCAACCTGGCCTTGAACATCTCCAGGGATGGGGCAGCCACCACTTCTCTGGGCAACCTGGGCCAGGGCCTCCCCAGCCTCCCAGGAAAACATTTCTCCCTAAAATCTCATCTCAATCTCCCCTCTTTCAGCTTAAACCTGTTCCCCCTCATCCTATCCTTGCACTCCCTGATCAACAGCCCCTCCCTGGCTTTCCTGGAGCCCCTTTCCATATGGGAAGGCTGCTCTAAGGTCTCTTTGGAGCCTTGCCTTCTCTAGGCTGAACAACCTCAGCTCTCTAAGCATGTAACACCTGGCTGGGACGTGCTGTTCCGTAACACTCAGGGTTACAGGGGTTGAGGTTATCTTACACCAGAGTTTTGCTCAATAGCACTTGCAGCCCCCCAGTGCTTTCTGGTGATGTTACTAGGCCCTAGGTGGAATTGCACGGAAAGAATGAAGGTCGCTATCACACCAGCCTTCCAGTTACCAAGCAAAAAGCACAGAATATCACTTACTTCACAACCCGGAGCTTATACAGCACTGTAGCAGGCCAGGCTGCCATCTGGCACGGGGAGTTCAAATCTGCTGCTCTCATGGCACCATCAGCCGTCCCAGAAAGGAGAGCTGGGTCCAGCAACCTCTCCTGCAAGTCGCACTTGAGGCACACTAGAAGAAGGAGAATTGTTTAGATTGATGGAAATGGCAATGTTTAGCACATGACATCCTAAAAGCACTAACAAACACTCAATTAATGTTTTAAAAACATTATAAATAGTAAGTTAATGCTTTCTAGCAACAGCAACTATTAAGAGCAGATCAGTGCTAAAGCCTGTGACACCAGGAAGCGATCTATCTCCATTTCACATGCAAGGGGAAATACCATGTGCTTGACATGTTGATGAAACCATGATTGCTCGGCCACAGCAGGCAAGTTCCAGTCTGGGAACTGTTGCCACCTGTAGAGGCAGCAGAAGCTGTTTCACTATGCCACACCAGGTTTAGTGCCAGCTTCTCTTTTTGTTTGCGGAGAAACTCAGCATGCTGATGATGCTGACTCTCTTTAATCATAAAAAGCTATGTACAATTTCTCTGGCCTTGTATGGATTTTTTCAGTGTGGGAAGGTGAAAAAACCTGGTTTGTCTCGCTCGCTATAATGAGACAATGCAAGTATGAAATTCAATATTACAATGAAGGAAAATCCACCTTTAACAAAGGATTGTAATTGCCTGTGCTGGTCTGGAGGCTGTTCTGGTAGCTACCACGTAAATAAAAAGTCACACCAGGCTTTCTGCTCTGCTTGCTGTGGAGCATATCTGCAAAAGCCACCAGCAACTCTACGTGAGCTTGGCTTCCAGTCTGGGACTGGCTTGCGAGCACCAGAAGGAAACAAGCGTGCTTCTTCTACGATGGCAATGGGAAGCTGCACACGCGTACCATATTGGAGAGGAATAGAACAGGGATTGCTGGCACTGCATGTGCTGATTCCCATGGCAGTGCGATGGTGACAGTACAGTTAACGACAACTTACAGGGAAACACCCACGTCTGCTGTAGCAGTTGGTGTTTCTAGCACTCAACCAAGGATGAATCAGTGATTTGGACTAGTAAAGGAAAAAAAATTATATACTCCTTATACATATTCCCATGCATTATTATAACTGTTGGCAGCTACAGCAAAAGCATCAGCTATTTTAGCGCTAAATCAATAGATACAAGTACAAGCCAAGTCCATTTCTCAGACAGCCTTTGTTTAAGTGCAGCTCTGACATAGTATTTTGGTATCAAACACAAGGAATATGATATTTAGGGCTATCTAACTCAGGCATCTCAGTATGTAAGGCTCCTTTTACCTTGACCAAGTGGCTATAAATTCATGTACTCTTCAAGGCACATTTTTGCTGCAAAATTACATGAATTAAGCATCAGCAGCCACAGGACCTGGCAGTAGCCTACAAGTATTCTAAGCAAATGTCTCAGCCGGAGACAACAGAAACTCCACACAGCTTTCAAAGTCACCCAGAGACCCTACTTGGGTCTCTAAATGTGAGGGAACAAGCCCACAGGATAGGTCTGGATAATCTTCAAGGCTGTGGGATTTAGGAGCTCCCTGCAGAGGCAGTGAAAAAACAAAATACTTAGGGTGGTCTTGGGCGCAGAGGCATGGCTGAAGGCTCCTGATGGCAAGAGGAGATGGAGATGCTCTCTCTCTGTGCTGTAGTCATGCAGCCATGTTTTAAACAGCATCTCCAAGCTGATAACATTGTCCTCTATGGTTTGCACATCAATGTCCATTCCCAGGATTGCAATGTCTGCATGGAAAAAGGTGAAAAGACAAATATTCTGAGCTACGGGAAAGAATATTCTTTGGCATTTCCCACTCCACTACACCTCCTCAGTCCCTTGAGTGTGACAGCACAGCACCATGAAGCCAGTCCGCTTAAAAGGAGATTGCTGGAAGCAATCTTGCAGCCAAAACCATCCACCACTGGCACTTTCCATTTCAAACACATGAAAGGTATAAAATGTAAAGACTTGTTAAAAAGGAATTAGAAGGAGAAAGAAAGTAAAAGTGTTTGCAAGGGCATAACAAGTACCTAAGTGCCATGTCAGAGGTGCGTACAATCTAGTAACAACATTCAGAAATTGGAGACACGCAGGCTGGACAGCAGAGTTAGGGAGGTCATAAACAAGGCTAAACCCTTGCGAAAAAAGCCCAAAACATCCCGAAATAGTAACTCAAAGGTGCATCCAGGTGAGAAGTTAAAAATCTAGCTGATTAAATAAAAAAATAGGTGAAAGTAGAGAAAAAAAAGAATGAGATGCTCAGTTTGCACAATGCCCAAGACCTGTAACACACCCGTTTGCAAATGCAGAAGGGACAGACAGCCTGGCAGCATTAAAAGAGCCACCATGCAGCCAGGACATGAAACAGCTATTCTGAGGTGATGATACACAGCAGAAAAAGCCTTTTCCCCACCAATGTGTTTGTCAAGCCAGATGGGGACTAAAATACGGTGCTACACTCATCTGCAATGAGAAATCTTTTCTTTATGCATTAGGAGTTGTAGTTTGCAAAAATGACACCATGCCTCTGATCCTACACTAAAAAAAACAGAAAGTCATTAATCTCCCTCTATGTGGCAAATAATCGAGGGCCAACACAACAACTGTGGTTCTTCAAATGGCCTGCAACTCACAAACCCACTCTTTGTAGCATGGCCATGACAACAGGACAGACCTTCTGTCCTCACCTCCCAGCCCTTTGGGAGGCACTGGGATCGCATAGGCTGTGACTCTGCACCAAAGCAAAACCACTTCCTACTCACAGCGGGATATCCTCACATCATCCTTGCTACTGAAACCTTTCCTGCTCAGTGCCCAGCCTGACTGCCCTTGGCTTGCAGGGACATTTTACTCCTGCAAGGACATTTTGTTCCTTTTTTTCCCAGTTCTTCCCAAATCTATACAGTAAACCAATTAAAACTGATTCTTCCCTTAGCTTTGTAGCAGCTTTTAAAAACGTGTCTGGTCTGCTCTGAGGCTTACGGGCATAAGAGTTTCTCCCCCATAGAGCAATGCTGGAGGATATTCTGGAGGAAGGGAACGTCCTGCTGCTCTGTGGAGGCTGCTCTTCATGAACGGAGCTATCACTCCACAGGCAGAGCCAGTTACTGGTCAGCAAATCTGCAGAGTGCGTATGGAAAAAAGGTTCCCTGGGGCTGGCAGAAGATGGATTATGTTCATAAAAAAATCTATTAGTGCTTCAGCTGCATCGCCTGTTTTTTGTTTTCCCAAACCAGAAACAGACAGGGTTGGTATCTGCATCATGTACAAGTACTGATCTTCATTAGCAAACATCTTGGCAATGCTCAGATGCAATAAGTGTTTGTAATGGGGTGGGGGCAAGGAAGTGATGACAATAATTCTCATGTTACCAATTAGAGGTCAGTCCTGCATCCTATCAATGACTCCCCCACACTATTCCTGCCATCAGTACCACATGCATCGCTTTCTTTATGGGATTTATATTATTTATATTTATATTATACCATGGTCTCTGCTCCAACCTGCAGCCTGGCAAACCCTCATATTTTACCACTAAAGAAATATTGCAGGTTTAGTCTGTGTCCCACAGAGGAGCTGCTCTACAGTTTTGAAAGAGCAATCCTTGTTGCTCTTCACAAGGCCTTTGTTTCTCTAAAAATGCACTTGCCGGAGGAGGTTGCTCTTGTGAAGAGAACAGTGAGCAGTTCTCGCCCATGACAGCCTGTTCTTTGCATGTTCAAAGCTATTCTAAGACTTGCCAACTGCAGGGCTTCAAAATACAGAAGTTTTTTCTAGCTGCGTTAACCTGGAAAAGAGCCTACGAGAGGGGATATCCTGATCCTGCCTTCCTTCTTTCAGCACCACGGGAAATGGTAACTGCATGTTGCTCCACCCCCCACTATGGTAAACAAGAGAGGAAATTTTCTGGGTGAACTGAAAAATCAGGTGATTTCTCAGGACACAGATTTTGCACCTTCACATCTTCCTGGCTTTGGAAGAAGAAATTTGTGGTCTAGTACTATGTGACAGTAAAATAAGACAGATAATATTCACCAATGGTCCAAGAGAAACCCTTGCAAGATTAGGATCTCGCTGCAGTAACTGCAACGTAAGTGAGGCGAGGGGATAATCTGAGCCTTGAAGGTCTCACAGTCCAACAGAATGTCCAGAAGAAGGAAGCAGGGCAATACTATATGCTCCATTGCAATCAAAGAAGAAAATGCAAGCTGCTCACTGAATTGTCATTAAGAGTGTCTTGAAATCAAGGAATACAAGTCCATTTTATCTGGCAAGATAACCAAGTCATAGAATCATAGTATCGCTTGGTTGGAAAAGATCTTTGAGATCATCAAGTCCAACTGTATCTGTCCACTACTAAACCATCCCTGAGCACTTCATCTACTCATCCTTTAAACACCTCCAGAGATGGTGACTCAACCACCTCCTTTGGTAGCCTCTATTTCTCTCTTTAATCCCTCTGTAAAGCTGCATTGCACATGAAGTCAATGCTAGGTAACACCAAGAGATGCAGTAATGCATAAAGTCTGTGTGCTAACTTGGCCTGCTAGGAAAAAGCCCCAGAGAAGTGCTGTGGTAGAAACTCTTTGCTGCTCCTTCAGGCACAGGTGTTCCCACTTACATGAGAGGCACTAAATGGCACAGAGGAAAGTGGCATCTATCAGACCAAAGCAGGAATGACTGGTTGTCCTGCTGTCCAAGGCCATGACTTCCCCAAGCACCCTGCCTGTCTCACACTCACCATCGCTGCCAGGCTCTTCTGCTGGCATGCACTGCTCTGCATCCTCAGGCTCCAGAAAGTCTCTCTTCAAAACTTCAATTATTTGTATTCTTCGCAGACTCACGAGGTCTACATCTTTTAACATCTTTTCCAGCTCTTTCACCATTTTTTTGCTGGACTGGCCCGTCAAAACTGTGATCTGAAACACAAATCAGAGTGTCTTAATCCTCTCCTGATGGCAATGATGCCTGATCTGTTGAACAGCACAGGTCCCACCATGGAGAGAGAAGAAAAACCTTGCTAAAATGTCTCATCTGTTCAACAGCAGATTTAAAAGCATTTCTTTGAGCTTTGCCTTTTGTTCAAGCCAATATGGAATGGATTGAGACGTTCACTGCAGGAACACAAAAAGGGTTTGTGCCATTGCGGGAAGAAGATGAAACAATCCACCACTGCCTAACAATCTGTGCTTGGCACTTGTGGTTGGTGAGTCCCTGCGTACAGGAAGGACTCTATCAGAGACCTTCTGAGGGACAGCGCCGCTTCCCACTCGTGCATCAGTTGGAGTTCAAGGGGGTGCCATGTGCATCTGTCTGCTGTGAATACAGGCTCAGCTTCACAACTGGCTGGACCTGAGGGCAAGGAACTGCAGCAGACTTGCTGATGTTGGATCAAGCCCAATTTCCCTAACCAAGTACCTCTGCCATAGAACTTATCCCTAGTGGTTGCCTCTGAGTTACTGGGAATGAAGAGACTATTATGGGCTCCTTATAGGAGCTAATAAAAACAGCTAACGGACTGTTCTTCAGCTGGGAGCAGGTGAACTGTCTAGATGATATAATTATCTTTCACAGAGCTATAGACAGAGCATTTGTTATGTTGATGCACCTTTACTCCACCAAAATCGTCCTGGGTTACATCTGTAGCTTGTCACCTCCGATTTCCCCATTCACGACCTCATGCTGGTCAGAGAAGAGGAGAAATACTGCACCACATAAGAAAACTGAGGCAGGCACAGTTTCTAGATACAATCCCTGAATTCCATTATACTCTCATCTGACAAAAAATTGGCTACTGGTGACTTGAAAAGTGCTTTTCATCCTCTTGCAGCCCAGCCACACTTCCTGTCCTGCAGCTGCTGCTGAGACTCCACTTTGCTGACGCTGGTGGGTTTCCCCTCTGAAGTCAGCATCTGAAAAGAGCAAGCATTTTCAACACTTTGAACAGATACTGGGGTTTTAAATGATTGCAGGTTGTAACAACGCCTGCCTCCCATGCTTAGCAACCAGCTAGGAATATTCTTGTCTCTTCGTGGTTTAACTGGTAGGAAAATGTACATTTGCCTGAAGACTACACCTGATTTGCACAAGCAAATCACCAGTGGTGCTCATGTGCTATAAATACCAGCCACTGTGGTCTCACACTAAAGAAACTGTACTTCTAATATAACCTTAATGCCTTTGTAAATGCCTGTCTTTCTGCTAGCTCGCACGTAAGCGTACTTCATCAACAGCTTCTGACATACTATGTTCCTTCATCCTTCTGCTGTTCTTAGTCTGTCCTGCCCTTCCTGCCTCTTCCCACTGTGTCGCAGCAGGCATGTGCCCGGCTGCCCACAGCAGGCTTTGCCTGCGGAACAGTGGCAGTGGGAATGTGTTGCAGGCAGCACAGCAGCCATGTGTTCCTGGCACGCAGCTCCAGGGTAGTCTCTTCCACATGGATGGAAGCACGTAGAAAGGTTTATGCTTTAACTTGTGTTGCGTTAGAAGCATAAGAGTAAAATCAACAAAGAGCATTTCTACCAGTGGAGAAGGCTTCACAAACCGGAGCGGTAATTTGCTCTGCTGAGATGAGCCCATGCACCTTGGTGACGGGTCAAGCCCTTCACTGCCTGCCTTTCTCCTCCTGCCCAGCTGTGCTTCCTGCTAAGCATCTTCCTTCTGCTGCAGGATTTCACGGATCGTGACTTTACTTGTTCTCAATTATTTACTCCTCAGTTGTTCACTGTTTGTAATCACATGCCTGTAATTAGCTGTTCCAGCCGGCACCACGGGTCACTGTCTCTCAGTATCAGGACCACTGAGACGCCAGTTTGGCCATCAGGCATTGATACACCACAATGACACACAAAGCATTACATTTTGATTAATTACAAGCACTCTAGATAGGCCTCATGTTAAATCTTAACTGCAAAATATCAGAATCAACTGATTTATGAGAAAACTAAGGCAAGAAGCTTCAAAACAGAATGAAGAAATCATATTGGTAGAACCTGACATTAAGTAGAAGCTGACTTTACTCCCATCAAAAAACGGATGGAACTTGAGAGTTCAGAAAACTCAATAAAGTGGGGCTTATTTTCTCTTGTCCTTGCCTTATAGTTCACCAAAGAAGAACTTCTAATATATTTTCTGCCCTTAATCGGGGCTCTGTAAAGTGCAAGGAGTGGGGGATAAAGTATCAGCGCATCAGGATATAATCCTAGTCCATCAGGATCATGGCAGGCACAGCTCTCCCCTGATCTTTGGGGCCTGGGCAAAGCAATGCATTGCCCTGTTCTTTCTGCGTCTGCCATGAAGGCGTCAGAGATTTCCCTTTTTCCATTCACCCAGCGGAGGGAAGCATGCCAAGACAGACACGACACTTCCTGAGTTTCCAGGGCTGTTTGTTGCACAGAGTTTACAACAGCCTCCTTAGACTTTTCAGCTTTTCCATGCCGTCGTTGCCAAGGATGCATCGTAAGGGAGCCCTGTTAGGATTTGCAGAGCTGGAGTCCTGTGGAATTCCTAAGCTGCCACTAAGAAAAGAAAAATGCTAATTATAAACCAAACGTCCTGTTACTCCAAATACTGACCATATTCTCTTTTTACTCTGAAAACTGCCTTGAAGAGGGCTGTGCCAAGAAAACGACCATTCTGCAGGCCCTTCCTGTCCTGTGCTACCAGCTGCTCCCAGGATGAAATGCTTTCATTTTGCCTGCATGACCTCACATTCAGTGGGTCGTGGAGATGCTTTCAGGCACAGTGAGGACCTCTGTACAAACATTCTACTGCACCCATGAAAGTACAGAGACTAAAACTGCAGGATGTAACTGCAGGATGAAAAGAAAATCATATCCATTAGTGTGGTGAATGCCTTTGACACAGTTCTTGTGTGAAAGCCATCAAAATAATGCTGAAACAACCATGCAATCTTAAATGCCTGGAAATTAAATTAATTTTTCTATACTGTAAAGTAAGTCAGTATCCATAATTAATTCAAATCTGAATCTGTCTGGTTTACATGAACACTCAGAGATTGTCATAGGAGTTCTTCTTGAGGGCTTGCTTTCTTAACTACTCTCTCCCTCCCATAAACTTTATACAAGGACTATCACCTTCATGTGCTACTGAGTGGAAAGTGTGGCAGATGGCTCTCACTCCCTTCCCAACCTTTTCTTACCTCAACGAAACCATTTGCAGAGCTCCCTGCTGCTGTGTGTCTGCTGTATTGCTTGAACTGTTGCAGCCCATCCTGCACAGCTTGCACCACTCCATTTCCCCCCTGTGGGAAAGAGCCTTCTCGTGGCAGCGAACGCAGCTCTGAAATGCAGGCTTGGATTCGCGCAAAGTTTTCTCTCACTTGCTGCAAAACAGAGTTCAATGAAATAAGGATGCTGTTGAATTCACAGCACTGCAGTAAGACTGGGAGCAGGAGCTGAGTCATAAAGCGGTGAATAGTGATATAAATCAGAATAGCCTCAAATGTATCCACTATTACACTTAATACCACAGCTGTTAAAACTAGGGGAGTGAGAGGAGAATGCACTGTAGAGAGTGGCTGAGCTGGGCACTCCCCAGAACAGCCTTCCGTTTCAGGACTGCACAGAGGGATCGTTGGCCTGAGCCAGGAGGGCTGCCTTGTGCTCTGTTAATCCTCTTTCAGGCCATCCACACAGCATTGATTAGCAATAAAGCAAATGCTGACGGAAGGTCTGCTGACCCTCCAGCGTCAAAGATGATCTACCAGAGCAAGGGTTAGAAAGGAAAGACTATTCTATAGCTGTTGTTTGTGAAAATGTTTTAATCCCACAGGCAACAGCTCCCCCTGTACAACAGCTGCCCCAAGAACAGCTCGTCGGACTTGTTATGGCAAGGTGAATATTAGAAATGCAGTGATTACCAACCCACTGTGTTCCACTGTCTGCATTAGTCTCATGAACTGGAGGATATTGGGCTGTATTCTCACTGCTTGCTACAGTGATTTAGACTGCCTGCAGTCTGGGGCTGCTGAACCCTTCTGTCACACAGGTTGCTCAGCACTTTCTTTAACTTGGAGTCACTTTGTAGTGGTTGCCTCACCCCACAGAAGGCAGATGAATCTGAATCAGGCTGGCTGGGATCACAACAGATCCCTCGTGCACTCTTTCTCCACACAATATTAGCTGAGGCTAGCTGGTACCTGTTCCCCAGCCACAACCTTTCCTTAGCACTGACGGACAATGCTTGGGAGCACCCAGGATCCGAAGGTGCGTGAAATATCCCAGCTAGCACTCACACAGATGTCAGCTCCCTGAGCTTCAACAGGAACTCTGAGTTGCTGAGATGTACTCAGCAGGCAAACTGGCAAAATCTGGCCACAGAAGAGACTATTAGCAAACTCTACCCAACCTGTTCGAAGCAATGTAAGACACTGCTGCCAGAGGTCATCTTCCTCACAGAGGAGGCAACAGATGAGGAAATTACTTGTTTGCTTCAGACTCACTGAACCCTCCTGAGCAGCCACAGTCTACAGCATGGTCTGTCAGTGTGACCAAATTATGAACTAGGCAGCTCCAGCATGTGCTCACTAACAGCTCCCACAGTTCTGCAAATAGGGTGGGAAGGAAACTGGGATGGTTCAAACCTCGCCTTCAGATGGTGGAGAGAGCAGTTGTAAAGAACCTGCAGCATGAGAAGTATCTGGCCTATTATGTCAGTTCTGCCATGAAGCTGGCAGTCTTCGATAAATGCACCAAACAGATGCAGCCAGGAGCCTCTTGAAACAACTAATAGCAAAATTCCCTGCACTCCAGATACCTGCCCTTGTTTTTTTCAGCCCTTTTTTGTCAAGAAGGGTCTGGCAGTTGTAGGGGATGTCTGTCCATCCCAAAGGAAAACCAGTACAGGGCCCATCAGTTGGAGGGCCCATCTGCTTGGAGCCCTCACTTGGCCCCACATTTTTTTACGCGCCTATGCTCACTTCCCCTCTTGTCATCACGTGTTGTCCCCCATGGTTATTTTCTTTCTTCCTGGTTTCTTTTTCTTTGGCATCCACCTGCCCTTCCCAGGGAAGCTCTTTGGACTTGTTAGTGTTAGACCAACAGAGGAGACCAGTAGGAACAGAGACCATAAACAAGTGCAAGAAAGCCTAAGAAGAGGGTAATTGTACATGACACCTCCCCATGTACTCTCCCAACCTCTATTTTAACCTCCGGGGCTTTCCCAACTTCATACAATTTGTCTATATAAGTAACTTCTAATATAGCTCTGTCCTGGTTCCTCACTGAGAAGTATCACATCTTTCTCCAGTTAGTGCAGAAACTCAGTGTGACCAACAGCACTCCCTGCCGAGAGAATGGGGCAAATCCAGGAGTACGGAAAAGAAACAGCCCTGGATTTCTGCAGAGGGCTGAAATAGAACAGATGTTTATCAGACAGAGATGTAAAACTGCTTCTGGTTCCAGAAGCTGCAGAGGACCAGCCACCATTACTGATGAAATTAGGTCCATCGGGAAAGATAATCACACTGCTACACTTTACCATTCCTAACAGAGAAAAAGCAGCTCTGACAAGCAGCCTCCTGCACCCCAGTACAGGTATAAAACAAGGAGATGGCTCACCAAGCAGAACCCGAGCACGGCTGGGAGCAGGGGAGCACAGCTCACACCAGAGCTGTGCCTGTCAACCCAGTACACACCCAAGGCTCTGGGTGGGAACTCAGCTGTCCCCGACAAGTCCCAGAGGAACACAACATGAAGGCAGAAGGGTTGATGTGGTTACCAGTCATATAAACAGGAAGAAGGGGTATTTTTCAGCTCCCTGTACAGCACTGCTGAGTCCAGTACTGGAATGGAGTGCCCAGAAAATCAGAAGAGTGAGTAAAAGCAGGGCTTGGAAGTTACTAAGGGCCTGTAAAAATGCCTTGTGACTCCACTTATACTTTGTTCTCTTTCATTTACTAGCCAGAAGATTAAGAAGGGAACTGCTTATGTATAGAGGAATAAAGTATAAAATAGAAACAGGTTCTTCAATCTAGCCAAAAGAGGAAATATCTTATCAAACCCCTGGAAGCTGAAGCCAATAAGTGCAAATTAGAAACCAGGTGCAAGTCTCACAATGACAGTGATTAACCACTGGAAGAAATTACCAACAGGAGGACTTGATTCTCTCCCTTGTAATTCCCTCAGATCAAAATCAGATGTCTTTCTGGGGAAGCGCTTTAATGACAGGCAGGTACTTCAGTGAAACATGATAGCCTGTGGTATGATGGAAGCCAAACAATGATCTAAGAGTTCTCTATACTTAAAAGCTGTGATTATCAAAATGAGGAATTGTTGTTTAAACAAAAAAGACAGCTTGTCATGAGCAGAAGATTCCTATGGTGGGGCAAGCAGGGGGACTATGTCAAAGAGCAGCCGTGCTCTGGTGAGCCACAATTACCATGTGAGATTTGAGGCTGCTGTCAGCCAGCACACATTGGATCAGTCTCAGGGCATACCTAGAAAACACAAAAGTGGGCATCTGGCCCCAAAACCTCACAAATAAACCTGGATATAACAAAAAATCCCAGAAAACGGGCCCGGAAGTATAGAATCATAGAATCATGGAATGGTTTGGGTCGGAAGGGACCTCAAAGTTCATTCAGTTCCAAACCCCCTGTCATGAGCAGGGACACCTCCCACTGGATCAGGGGCTCAGAGCCCCATCCAATCTGGCCTGGAACACCTCCAGGGACAGGGCAGCTGCCACTTCTTTGGGCAACCTGTGCCAGTGCCTCACCACTCTCATTGTGAAAAATTTCTACCCAATGTCTAATCTAAGTCTCCTCCCTTCCAATTTAAAGCAATTCCCCCTCATCCTATCACTACATGCCAGGATAAACTATATAGAAATTCATCCTAGGAAGCCAGACAAGTGTCTGTTCTTAAAACCCTAATCAAGAGGGATTTCACAGGATCTCTGGGCAATGTTTGGTTGGTATCCCCTTGTTACATCACCTACAACCTGATCTACAAAACAACAACCACCATTAGCCGCAGTCGTCTTGCACATCACATCTATTAAACTGCTGTTACCTCTGTTTTTTTCCCAGTTGGCCTCCACCTTTCTGGGGATGTGAAACTGGGACAAAATATTCAAGAGTGTTTTCACCATTGCTGGATAAAGTGGCAGGGTTAATACTGGGTGCTTACACAAACATGGTATGAATGAGAGTGCTCAGTATGATTGCTTATAAGTGTGACTTTATAGGTTCTTGTGAACTTCATGGTGCTTTGTAACACCACACATTTATATAGAGCTGCCAGCCAGTCTCCATCTACATTTAATCTGCTGCATATACCCAGATCAGTGAAATGCCTGATCTTACTGACTTAAGATCTTAGGAGTTAGATCTTAAATAAGATACTAAGATATGGCACTTGGGGACACAGTTTAGTGGTGGACTTGGCAGTGTGAAGTTCATGGCTAGTCTCGATGATCTTCAGGATTTTTTCCAACCTAAATGATTCTACGATTTCAGTGCTTGTCAGGCTGCACCTGGAGTGCTGCATTCAGTTTTGATCCCCGCCACAGAAAGATGCAGGCAAGCTGGAGAGGGCCCAGAGAAGGGCCACTAGGATGGTCAGAGGACTGGGAAACCTTCCATGTGGTTCCATAAGGCTGAGAGAGCTGGGTTTGTTCAGCGTTGAGGGACGCGTTAGCAGAGACCTTATTACCATGTACCAGTACATAAAAAAGGGTGTCTGCCAAGATGATGGAGACATAGAATCATAGAATCACAGAATCATCTGGTTGGAAAAAACCTCTGAGATCACTGAGTCAAATCGTACCTGTCCCCTTACTAAACCATGTCCCTCTAAGAAACCCATCTGTCCATCTTTTAAACACCTCCAGGGATGGCAACTCAACCACCTCCCTGGGCAGCTGTTCCAGTGCCTGACCACCCTTTCAGTGAAGAAATTTTTCCTAATGTCTAGTCTGAGCCTCCCCTGGTGCAACTTGTGGCCATTTCCTCTTGTCCTATCGCTTGTCACTTGAGAGAAGAGACCAACACCCACCTCACCACAACCTCCTTTCAGGCAGTTGTAGACAGTGATGAGGTCTCCCCTCAGCCTCCCCTTCTCCAGGCTGAACAACCCCAGGTCCCTCAGCTGCTCCTTGTAGCTGTTCTCCAGCTCCCTGGAGTCACATGGAAAAGACAGGGGGTAATAGTTACAAGTTGCTTCTGGGGAGATTCTGATTGGATTCCAGAAGGAAACTTTTCCCCATGAAAAGAGTTAAACATTGGAATAATCTCCCCAGGGAAGCAGTGGATTCCTCTACACTGGACACTTTTAAGGCTCAGCTTGACCAGATGCTGGGCCACTTAATTTAAACTACAGATCGCCTAAAAAGGCTGGACCAGATGATCCCTGAGGTCCCTCCCAACCTGGCATTCTATGATTCTACAATATTTCTCAAATTTGGAAAAAAAATACTTTGAATTTTGATCCTTTCTCCCTAAGCACCTGGAACCCCTCCCAAAGCAGTAAGATCTGTAATCAGCAGGAATACAGAGCCTTTCATCATACAGATTACTGCATCGTAGAGCTGTGTTGAGTAATTCTGATCGAGAAGTGGTACAGACAGTGCAGAAAGCAGTGTGTGAAAGGGAGAGCTATGACAGATGGTTTAGAACGGAACAGCACAAACCCCAATTTATGCACGTGAGCAACTTCACAGACCAAAAATACGACACTCATCCTTTTAAATGTCATTCCTTCACAAAACTCACCTCTCCCATGAAGTGTTTGAAACCATGCTGTTTGAGAATGATTTGGTTTTAGATATACATTTGTAGTACATCATAACTTCCTGTACTGAACTGCAACATGTTACGTTCGTGTTTGCTGGATCCCCAGAGACACAGTTTCACACGTACCGTGAAGGGAAGCAGGCACTCCTGCTGGTTCTGCACCACGTAGACGCTCAGCAGGGGAATGCGGCAGGGGCCTGTCAGACTGCACGCCAAACACAGCGTGTTTTCCAGAGCTTCCGAGAGCACAGAACACGTGTTGGTCCAGGAAGGTGCTGTGACATCCACAATAAGGGTCCGCCACGGCTGCTGGCAGTGTACTTTAGTAGCAGGAAAGGTTCTCCGTGTTTCTGAGAGCACTTTTCTAAAATTCATGGCTTCCGAACATGGGTATTGGATACCCAGTTATCCACTTGCATCTGAACAGGAACATTTAACAAAGAAAAAGCAATGAATGAGACTCTTCCACCACATGAAAGCAGCCCAAGACACAGAAGGCAGTAATGAATTAGAGTCCTGCCGCTTTCTCCCAATGATTTGGGCTGGAAAGGACCTCAGAGCCCATCCAGTTCTATCCCTCCTGCCATGGGCAGGGACATCTTCCACTGGATCAGATTGCTCCAAACCCCATCCAATCTGGCCTTGAACACCTCCAGGAATGGTGTTAAAAACGTTAATAGCACAGCCATGCTAAGCCTAGGGATGAGCTGTGTGACATGATCCCTCGGTACGGCTCTGGCGCTGGCATCAGCCTCCAGCAGAGACATTATCTCCAGCAGTTGATGGACAGTAGGACTTAACCCCAACTCCTGTTGCTGCAGTGCCCAAGCAATTACACCCAAACACCTGAGGAGAAAATGGTCCCCATGCCCTGACACCCAGCATGAGACAAAAAGCCATCATAGCCAAAACCAGCCAGCATAACGCATCAAGAAAGGACTGCATACACATAAATTCTGCTTTGTGGATGGTGGAGAGCTGACCCTTGTCCCTCAGAGCATCAACCCCTGCGGTTAGCTCTCCGCGCAACAGCAACCTCCTGGAATGCAGCACTAAGGCTGCCTCACGAATATGGGAGCACTGCGGGCCTGAAAAATCCATAATGCCAAAAACTCAGCAGAAAGAATGTTCAGCCAAACACCATCTTCGATTCCCGGAGCGCGCTGGAGGTGCTGGGAATGGTAAGCATGGCTGTGCTTCACGCATCACAGAGCTGTGCCAAACAATGCAGAGAACTGTTAGAACAGCTCAGTGGTGCCGTTAGAGTGATTGCAGACTGAATGTCAAAACTGAGGCTAACATTTCAGAACCAGTCAAAATATTATATATGTACATAGACAGATCACGTACATCTGCGTCAGTGTCTTGCCTTGACTAGTAATCTGATATAATTTCACTGGAAAATGAAAATCTGTCAGTTACCTCTTTAATCAGCGTCCCTCTTGGAGCTTTACAATTCAGAGGACAGTTTACTAAATTAATTCACTGAGCCTGGGTAAATAATTGTCTTCTTGCATTTCTTGTGATGAGGCTTCACAGGACAAGCCTGCAAGCCCCCAGGGCTTTCTCAAACAAGGACATAAACCCTACCTCACAGTCAGAAATCTTGGGGAGCTGAGTCTTTGATTTGCATTTACTTCAGAAAGAAAAATGAGCCTTGTTTCTGAAAAACACACAGCTTTCCTAATTTGAATTGCTTCTCTCATTCTTGACATTGCACAGGACTACGCTTATTTTAAACAAGCTGCTTCAGTAAAATGGATCCCTCATCAACTTCACACTTTATCAACTGAATTTCTTTTCTTTATCATTGTGGTGCCTTAATTAACCTCTAATTAGTGACATTCACATGGTTTATGTGCAGTTCTCTGTACAATATTTGTCAGACAGTGCAAACCACCTGTCCTCTCACAGCCCGCACCGATGACTCTGAGCTGCGATGAGGCTGGATAACTGAAGAGCTCTGTACAGTCTAACCAGCTGCTGTGGTAGAACCACATCTTCAGTTAAGCAGCGAGTGAGCTGACAAGAGCCCAGCCTACAGGACAGCACCATCGTGCAGTATGCGTGAGTGAAAACAGTCAGTTCTCACAAGCTGATAGACACTGGCTTCTTGGCCGATCAACCAGAACCCACCGATTGTCAGAGCTCACTGCTAATGGTGACGTACGCTTTTGCTGGTGATGTACGTTCCACTCAATGCAAGAACATAATTTTTCAGATCTAGGAAGACTGGGACACAAAGCGAAGTCTGCTGTATTGAGTGACTTGTGAGCGTTGTCGACATATCCTGTGTGCCCAGTTTGTTACAGTTATACAAAACGATTAAATAATATCCAAGTCTAAAAAAGTGTAAAAGGGAGGCAACAGTAAAGCCCCTGTTACAGAATACCAAGGACTATCTTCCCCTTCTTCTGGACCCAAAACTCGGGTCCAGCCTCACTCTAGGTGGGAAGAAGAAGCCCACAGCAATGTGAATAATGAGCTTAAGTGAAGAATGCCTGATTGGGTAGCAGAGCCCTACAGTTCTACGCTTGCAAAGGCAACAACTCTGACAGTGGTCTGGTGACAGAGAGGTAGGGAGGCAACCCAAGAAAACCTTGAGCTGCGATAATAATGAACACAAGCTATCAGCAAGGAAATGCACACAAAATGGTGACCAAAAGGCACCAACAGTGACAGCCAGCAGGTTTCAGGACAATAAACACTTATTCTGTACATTATTAAAGGATAAAAGATATCCCTTAAACACATCAAGGACACAAGAGAGTCTCTAAACACAGCATACGTCTGCTGTTAGCTTACAGGGGTAAGGATTTCTGTAACAGTGCAGAAAAAATATTCACAGTACGCACTGTTAACTAATTATTCTCTTCCCTCAGTGGTTACGGAGGATATTGACCTGCAGTGCTACAATCATGAGTTTTACATTCCATAAAGGGGAGCTTTGGACCATTCCTGTTAACTTTTAACTCATCTTGGAGCTGTGCGGGTTCCAGAGTGACCAGAATGTTCTGATTTAAACAAAAAGCAGGCAGAAGGACTCAGATAACAACAGCCTATTTGCCATAATGTACGTACCAGGCAAATCCACAGGAACATAATGCAGTCAATAAGAAATTAAAATCCAGGTGTGTAATTTGCTAAATAAACCTCATTAATCAGTAGATTTTAGTAGAATTACACATAGGCCTAGACAGGATTGTCAGCAGGGTACAACTCAACTCTATTCAGCATTCAATTTAAACACACTTGCTTCTACTCACTATAGCACTATAAAAAGAAATAAATCCCCTCGAAGAATTGATTAAGAGCTCATTAATGGAAAAATCGCAGGTATCTATAAATGAAGATTATTCAGTAAAATGTTTCAACTGCAGTTAAAAAGCAACAATCTGGTTTTCACACAATTAGGTAGAACCCAGAAGACACATAAATATACCTCATAAAATTCACAGAAGACATAGACACTGACATTGCAAAGAACAATTATTTATATGGGCCTACCACAGCTGATTATCGAAATGGGCTCATTTGCATACTAAGCATTTTAATATAGACAAATGCAATTAACCAGCAGGGGGGCAGTGGAAGATGAGAGTTTATGCCACTGCCAGCTCGGGCAGTCCCTGAGCTGCAGGTGACCAGAGGTGGGGAGAGTGCTCCACAGTAGCATCTCTGCAGACTCACCCTCTCCCTACAGCATTTGCCTCGGGCCAGAGGCTCACAGAGGAGACAGATCTTGGGTCTCATCCTGTCTATATTTTCATATATTTATCATTTGGATTTTCAAACTAGCTGGTTTAAAACGTGCTGCTTTCTGATTAAGCCTCTGGACCCTGAGAAATGTGAATATTTTCATGTTGAAAACAGATGAAGTTGCGTAAATAAACGGGTTTACTAGAGAAAAAACTGGCAAGCCATAGAGAAGCTGGACCTGTGAGGTGGCCATGCAGTATGGATGGCCCCAGTTATACACTCAGTGTCACTCGCCTAGGAAGGAGGGCATTTATTTAAAAAGGTCAGGAAGAACAGAAGAATAAAAACAAAAACCAAAGCAAAGTTAGCATAAAATCAAGCTGCTGAAATAAAAATTATCCAAGACCCCATGTAACAGAAGATGGCACGTGGTTTTCAGTGCTAAAACCAATAATAAATAAGTGGCTTTAGACTTGTGCTTTTATTGACATAAAATCACCCGATCTCAGTAAGAACAGTCACTTTATTGTAGTGTTAAAATCACTCGTTATAATCTTGACAGGGTTTTATTTTCTCTTAGAAAGAGAGGAATTTTAACATCACAGGAGCTGACAGAACGGCTTTTTCTAATTATGCATCACTCAAACTGATGCCGCAAATGACTGTGAATGCGTTTTACCCAGATTGCTGACAGGTAAAGCGACACAAAGACAAGCAGGTGCATAATGGATGTGCCCGGGCACCCCTGAGGAGCAGCCGGAGCTCACAAACCCATCAGGAATGCTCCAGGGAAAACCGTGTCGTCAGGAAGGGCTCCTGTCTGAGTGACGTGCTGGGACTCTCAGAATTCAAACTTGCTCAGTATCGTAATACCTTTTTGATGAGATTATACGCATGATTAATGAAGCCTGAGAGGGCGCACACTCTACCCGGCCTGGCATCTCAATTAAGAAACTCAAATGATATTAAGTCAACATATATATTAAATGGATAAAACCTGCATAATTCATAAGCCTCCACACTTAACAGCACACAGGCAATCATCGCTGCGGGTGCCTTAGTCATGAAAGCATGAGACACGCACAGATTGGAGCAGACTTGAACTGTCCTCCATGGGAATGCCCTACAGCCAGCCTCACTGCTCTTTCTCCTTTTCCCTGCCACAACACATCTTGAATTCTTTTCAACACAATGAAACAGGACATTGCACCGTGAAATATCCTTTATGCTGGGCACTTTTCCAAGGGGCAGGGTAGCTCTTCCCCCGAGAACGGCATTGAATCCATACCTCACACATTCAGGATGTCTCTTCGAGCCATTAACCCAGTGTATGAAGCGAGTAGTGGCAATAACCACATCGGCTTCAGCAGAGGAGCAATCTCTTCTTGCTTTTTGAACGCAGCAATTTGGTTAATGGCACCCAGAGAGAACTCTGGTATGTGCCTCCACAGCGGAGGCAGCTGCCTCACCGTAACCCAGACAGGGGCACTTCTGTGCCAAAGAGGGAGGATTTAGGATACCACTTTCCTTTCTCTACTTCTATCTGGCCAGCTGACGTAATTCCTTAGGGTTAGACTCAGAAATTTATCACTGTACTCTGGGTTCTCCTTTGGTTCTGCACAGGATCTTCCCAGCTCTGACTGGACAGGACTTGCACCTCTATGACCAAAAGTGCTGGTAAAGCAGGGCTCTACCACAGGGGACGTGCCTGTGACTTCACGCTGGGCTGGCAGGGCCCTGTGCAGGGGACATGGTATGGTTTGGTCTGCGCCCTTTGCCATCTGATCTGTTGGGAAATGGATGTTTGAAAAAAACAGACATTTTTTTAGAAAGGATTTTAGTCTAAGAATACATGCTAGAGTCTCAGGCAGAAATCAGTAAATTTCAGAACATTATATATTTGCCATTTCAAAACATCATATACTAATTTATAGATTAAATACGCCAGTTCAGTAATAAACTTAATAAAACTATAAACAAAACTAAAATAAACATGCACTGAATCTCTATTACATCCTGATACCTCACCAGACATGTTTCTGATCAGTCACTACAACAATCTACAACCTCCCATACCTTCCTCACTCATCAGAACAGATGTTTCCAGCCATTGCAGTTGAAGAGTATAGAGATTACAATAACCAGAGCAGTAAACAACAAATACAGACCAGTTGGAACAGCAACGTGTAGGTCCTATTTGCAGAGGGCAGCATATTTGTGAAAAACAAGAAGAGAATCTAGATCATGGTGAAAATGACAGAATATCTTAGAGTGACACAAACATTTGAGAGGCAGGGCTATACTCTCACATAATTAAGGAGATTTCAGATTAGAAGGACAAAACTGCATCGTCTCTGAATCCTAGCACAGAGGATTCTTTAATCCATCAAACTGAAGAAGAGCAATTCCAATGACTGGAAGCTGAAGCTCGATAATTATTTAACTTTTAGAATGTTTTCACAGGGGAAGCACGGATGGAGTCTCGGAATCGCTGTTAGTGGTAGCACTAATAGTGAGTTTATCTTGTTTTATTATATATATTATACGTTCATCTAGCAGGACTTACTAGCACCGAACACTGTTTAAACAGTGAACAAAACCCCAAGTACACAAGGGATTGACATTGCAGAAAACACAGTATGCCTTGTGTAAGCCCTCCATGAAGCCAATTTTAGATAATCTGTGCCCTTCTGATCCTGCCACTTTGAAAGGGATAAAGTACGATCAGAAAAAGTTTGGGGAAAACAATGGCTCTGATACGCATGTCAGAGCAAGGAGAGATTCCTTAGCTCCTAAAAGAGTTGTCTGAGGGAATACAGGACAGAATCATTTAAGGTCGTGAATGGTGTTGAGAAGGAAAACAGAAATGCCAATTCATGTTTCTTTTACCAGAAGAGGTAGGAGACGTTGAATAAAATGATCTGGCAGAAGTTTAAAATGAAGAAAGGAAAGCATTTTCTCATGCAGGACATAGCTGGAGTTCATAGGCAGAGGATCGTGTAGAGGCCAGAAAGAGAATGAGTTCCGAATTATTTTGTAGTTAATTACTTCATGAAATGAGACTCCATCATTTGCTAAACTGAAGGATGGAGATAAAAACTTTGTCCTAGAGAAAGTTCCTGCTATGGAGACGTTTCTCACCTCTATACACTCAGTTTTTACCCTCCTGCCAGCAGCATCTCCTGACTGCTGCCAGCAGCAACATGCTCAGCAGACAGGGTGCAGTGTGACCCGGCTCCCCAGCTCCCTTAAGGTGGGGAGCACTGGGTGCAGTGTCCTTTGCCACTGATATCAAGACTCTTCAAATACAGGATTAATATAATTTATTACATCCAAGGAGTTATAAAGGAAATACAACTGCTCTCAGGAGGCCACTGGTGTTGGTTTGTGGAGAGTGAGAGTAGAAGTTCAGAAAGAAAAAGGCAATAAAAATGAAACCCACAGACCGCCCATTGGGACTGTATTTTAAGGCTTATTAGAATTAGAAGCTGAATGTGTGGCAACAGATGGAGGATGTACCAGCTCTCCATACGTACTCCAGAAGTAAAAGGATCAGAATGTGTCCCACCTGGTCTTCAAGCATGTAAGAAGATGATGCAAAGAGGAGAAGAATAACCCCTGTCCTTTCCAGGGAACAGGGCAGGTCACAACAGTGTTTGGATAAAGGCTTTGTAATAACGAAGCACAGGGCATACATTACCTGAGGAGACTATGGCATCTCAATCACTGGAGGTCACAGAAGTGGTGGTGCCATCTACAACACAGTGAGTGAGAACGGAATTAGCTAGAGAGCTGGGAGAGAGGAAATAAAGTTCTGTAAGGTGGTCAAGCAGGCATCAAAGATGGAACGTGAGGGGCTGAGAATTCCGTTTCAGCACCCCTGAAGTAGTCTGGTTCATATGTGAGTTGTCAGCATTGATTTACAGTCCACGAAATCTGTTTGCAGATGATGGAAAAATCAGACAGACTTGATGTCAGAGAGCCACGGAGATGCATTACATGAAAGAAGAAGATAATTTCTGCAGAGATTCCTAGGAAAGGAGCAACTGTACAGGAACCGCCAGGACATGTGAGGTCAGATGATATGCCAAGAGGACAATGAAATAAATGAGTCCAGTTTGTGCAAGGAGGATAAAGACGGCGCAGTGCTCTGTGCTTTTGCTAAGAACAGGCCTGGGTGAGAACAATGGCAGAAGCTGGGGTGGAAAAAGAACCCCAAGAGACAAGAGCAAACAACTGATGGGAAAATGGTGAAGGAATTGGTGCCAAAACTGCAGGGGCGGGTGGAGTGATGGCATTTGAGGGGGATGGAAGAGATTTAATTGAAACTGTCACAGGCGCAGAGCAGTTCTGCTTTGGAACAGCTGACAAGAGAGAACCTCAGGTTGTTCAGCTGGCAAAGCAAAACCCGTGGGAGCTGTGACTGTTGCCACAGCCACACTGAAAAGCGATTAAAAACAGAGGGGCAACAAAAATAAAGTACAAACTATCTGCCGATAAAGCCTCAGTTAATGACCACCGTTAATTATCGCCTCGTTCGCGCTGCCGCTGCCCCGGCCCAGGGACGGTCAGGACACCCGGGCGGCCTCTACAGGCGGCACGGCCTGCCGGGACGCGCGCTCCTCCCGCCGGGACCCGTGCGCGGGCGCGGGCGGCCATGTTGTGGGCGGGGCTGTTGGAGCGCGGGGCATGCCGGGAGCTGTAGGCCCCTCGCCCCCGGCAGCGCCGCACTGCCTCCTGCTCTCGGTGCCGCTTTGGTGCCGTTTTCCTATCGTTCCCAGCCACGTTCCCGCTGCCGCCGCTCCGCTGAGCGGCCCGGCGACGGCTGCTCGGCTCCGCTCGGCTGCTCGCGGCTATTCTCGACACCCCTCGACACCGCTCGGCTTTTCTCGACTACTCTCGGTATCTCTCAGCTCGGCTCGGCTTCCGAATCGAGCCGAGCGAAGCCGAGAGGAGCCGAAACGAACCAAGCCGAGCGAGCCATGCCAAAGTCAGCCGAGCCGTACCGTATCGTATTGAGCCGAGCGGAGCCGAACCAGTCCGAACTGAGCCGAACAGAGCGGGCTCTCAGTGCTGCCGCCGTGTGGCCGCAGTCCAGTACTGCAGCTCGGCTGTTGCGAGGGTCGGGGACGGTGATGCCCCCGCCCGCAGCTGTCTGCTGCCGCCGTGTGACCGACAGTCGGTACTGCAGCTCGGGCGCCACTGCTCCGCACCTCTCCCTTCCGTTCGGCTCCTCTCGGCTTAATTCGGCACCTCTCGTCTCGGTTTCGCAAGTCTCGATTCGGCTCCGCCCGGCTCAGGTTGCCTATTCTCGGTACCTCTCGGCTACTTGCGGTACCGCTCGGCTATTCTCGTCTCCGCTCGGCACTTCTCAGTTCGGCTTGGCTCTTCCCGGCTCCGCTTGGCTCCTTTCGGCTTGGCCCGGCTCGGCTCGGTTCGGCTTCACTTGGCTCGGTTACGAGCCGAGAGTAACCGAGAGGAGACGAGCTGAGCCGGGAGTAGCCGAGAGTACCGAGAAATGCCGAGTGAATCCTGTGCTGCGCGGGGCTCAGAGGACGCCTAGGGCTTTGAAAAGCGATGCCCCGAGTTCCTCTGACTGGAACGCAGTGCGGTCGCAACAACGGGGTCTTTCGAGAAATTTGGAGTATGAACCCGTGGCCTTGGCACACTCCCTCTCTTTTCATGACTGACTTTTTCGTGACTTTGGTGGCAGATTGGCCATTGGAATGCGCTGCCCGGGGAGGTGGTGGAGTCACCGTCCCTGGAGGTGTTTAAAGGGAGGTTGGATGAGGCACTCAATGCCGTGGTTTAGATGATGAGCAGGTGTTGGTGTTGGGTCATAGGTTGGACTCGATGATCTCAAAGGTCCTTTCCAGCCTTGTGACACTGTGACTCTTGGCGCCTGTCGAGGGGGGTAAAGAGAAGGGGCTGGTGGTGAGGTGCTGATACTAGGGGAGAATATGGACTTCACACAGGAGAAAGCACTGGAAACTGCAGCGGCGTGGCAGTGGCTGTGAAACGTGCTGCCCGGTGCTCCGACTCGGTGCACCAACTGGCAAGGCGAGGGGAGAGCACAGTGATGCGTTTCAACTGCTGGTGTTGACAGAACCCCTGCTGTGGCAATTCCAGCCGTGTCCTGAGCTCCACTGCAGTTGGTTTGGGCCTCGATTCTTCTCTTTGCTGCCTTTGGGTCCTACCTCGACACCTCCGCAGCCGTGGAGCTGGGCCTTCTCTACTGATGTTCCCCTTGGCTGTTGCGGTGCTGTGCTGGGGGACAGAAGGCTTCTCGGAGCAGCTGAGCAAGGCATTCTGAAAGCCTTTATGCGCACTTAAAAGATGAAGTAGAATTTGTGGGTTTACATAGTGAAATGTTTGTTGGTTGTTTTTTTTCTCTGGTAGCAGAATTAGCTGGAGAGTTGGTCCAAGAGTTGATTTTCAGGAAGACTGAAACTTTATTTGATTATCTGGATGGCCCTATTCACTCTGCTTAAAATGGAGTCATCTGAGAGACAACCAAGTGAAGTGGTCCGAGCTGAAATTTGCAGGGAATTAAGTGAGATCAAGCTACTATGGGCAAGGCAAAAGACAGAAAATGTTACTGTCTAGGATGAATGTGAGCATTACTAGACATGATAAAAGAGCACAGCAAGCAGCCCTAGAGAACAGCAGAGATTACAGCTATGTGATCAGATGGCTCTTTTAAAAACCACTTGAAATTGAACAACTTAATTCATTTTGCAGGAACAAAGGAGTTGTCACGCTCAGCCTCGCTGATGGCGCATCTGATTCAGACTTCACCTGATATTTCAAATGAAAGTTGCTTTACCTGATCTGGGTTTTGCAACAGGTAAAGCAGATAATGGCTGTGTGTACTCCAAAATAGAAACGAAGATTAATTATGATGTGAGCAACTCTTAGAAATGATCAGGTAATTTATCAACTGGTCTGTGTTTGCCATCTAGTGGTACAAAGCCAGAATTCTTGTTCTGATATGTGAGAGCAAACAAAACAGCTGAGATCTTGTCTCATAAGTAGACTCTCATGCAGAAATATGACTGTTTCCAGACAGATGGTGGTGGCAACTCTAGTTACAACTGTTCTTTTAGGAGCTAGGGACAGAAATCTTGCAGCCCCTGACCCACCAGGCTTAGCACTAGATCATAAGGTAGTTAGCAAGGGTTATCCAGTAATTGATCTGTTGCTCTCTTTTAGTATTCTGGGCATTGCGCCAGTCTTTCAATCTTACAGGTCCAGATTTTAAGAATATTCAGGCACCCAACTTTTCATGGCTTTCTGTGAAAATTCAGGCAGCTAGATACCCTACGAAGCTGAGAGTGTTCTAACAGCTTGAAGACTCCTCCGCCAAGGGCGCTGCAGGTTTGTCTAGGGAATATATACCATTCTGGCAATGGAGCATATATACATAAACATAAGCTATAAGACTAGTTTTCTCTCTTAAAACATTACAAGGATGTGGGAATAAAGAATTAAGTGAAAGGATTAACTTTATTCTCAATTATATCACATAGTAAATACAAGACAAGAGGGATGCATTAATAGAAATACATTTTAGCAGAAGAAATTATCTACAGCATATCTAACCATACCTGTTATTTACCTGGATTTCTTGCTATATATTTAAGAAAATAATAATTATATGTTGATTTTTCGTCAGAATTTAGGAAGTTTAAAATAATTCCCACATCCCAACTAAATAGCAAATGTTTTCAGGTTATACTATAAAAACACAGGTAGGAATTAAGAATTGGAGTTTTCATAGTATCTCTGTGATTCAGAAGCATCATTTAGTTTAGCTGTTCCTGGGATTTTCCCTCCTGAGTCGTATAGATTTTTACTTTTTCTAAACCTCTTTCACAAGCCACAATGAATGAAAACAAAGCAATACAAATTATGTAGAGGACAAACTCCAGATGACTAAAACAAAGATGAATGAGATCAAATTAACTTTGCTATGCAGAGTTAACCATATTAACACTAACAAGATTCTGAAAAGTGTACCTCTACAATTATACCACATATATAACAGAACACATGGAAGAAAAATAGAAAAAAATTACATGCTTTTAGCTATGGTCCCTTTTTTAAAAAAAAAAAAATAAATTGAACTTTCTATTTATTGAGCAGCTGTTGCTATGTTCACTCATTCATTCCTCCACTCACTCAACTGTTATTTACTTAATTAGTTATTCAATCAATTATTTACTGAGGGATCGTATGTGTTCTATGTTTTACAATTGACCTCAAAGAGTGAGGCAGCTGAATGCATCCGATAGAAAATAGAAAAAGGCATTGCAAGGTTCACAACAATTATCCAGGGTTCGAAGCCAAAAACTATTTCTTCTAGTCCATTGTCATATTCCGGGCGGCACCCAAATGCTGGTGGTATCCAGAGCTGCAAGGAAAGAACGCAAGGCCAATATTAATCACCAGTGACTTAATGACCAGTGCTTAATGACTGTGACCCTGCCAAACTGCAATTTGGTTTCAGAAGTCCTGAGGAAAACCCTCTCTCCTGGTACTGGGGTACTCTGATGGAAGAGGAATTCAGCTTCCGCTGCTGCTACAGTATTTGTACTGTGCTTAAAACAAGCCTAGGCTTCCAGATTCCATTTTTAAATAAATTTTGTTCCTCAAAGGCACGTTCATTTATTCTTCCAGAAGAAGTAAAATCTACTTGCTACAAACTATAGAACCATGTAATTTTAATATACTTATCAGGCTTGAAAGGTTGGGAAGCTTTTGGGTATTAACTTGTGAATCATGTTCTAAATGCCTTACCGAAAGATTGCATAGGAATAAAAATGCAGCGATGTTCTTCAGAACTCTCCTCTTGTTGTTAGTGACTGAGTTTCTACTGTAAAATGAGAAATCTGAGGCTGAATGTATGACCGAACTATTTTCCTGATTTGTTTCTTCTTTGGCACCATCACCAGCATGATTTTCTCTCCCGCAGATACTGCCCTTAAACAGGCAGGGCACCTCTCCGCTGTCAGAAGTGGCTCTGCCATTGTAAATCTCTTTGTATGAGGGGGTAAGTGATAATGTGCTCCCCCGAGATATAGTCACAATTCGAAGAGTTTTAATATCGTCGTTTGCTTTTTCCTGCTCACGATGTATGGATTCGATGATAAAGAGGTTCTGAATGTATTTCTCAATAATAACAAGAACGGAGTAGGGCAGGTTATACCATGTGTATTTTGGATGAGCCTGGGCACAGATAATGGCGAGGATCGAGCCCCAGGAGAGGAGCCAAGACCCTGCAGCTGTGCCCACCAGCAGCTCTGCATCAAGTTTTCGAGCGGGATTTTTTGAATTATCCAATGATCTATCTTCCAGTCTGTAGATAAGAAGGGCGACAATTCCAGCTGTACACATGAGAGCCAACACAAAGATAGCATGCAAGTAAAACATAGTAAGCGCTAACTCGCTTTTGATTTTCGAACGTCCAATCTGAATTAAATACACAACAACTATGGCTATTGTGCTAGTTAGCACAATTAGTCCAAAAATCATTCCAACAGTTATGCCATGGAATTTGAATGGAGTTTTGTGTTCCTGTTGGCGCTCAACTTTGCGGCCAATGTTCTTCCACAGGACATAGAGCATTGTGGATGCTAGGATGTGGTACTCTATATTAAAGGGGTATAGATAATATATTCCTTGTGAAAATATGGAACAGAGAGTTGTTGTTGTGCAATTGCATTGAGGTGCATGATCATCTAAAACTAAAGGAGAGGGAGAGATTAGTTAAGTGCGTTATAAGGATTTCTCATTCAAAGTGAATAAATAAAACATAAATGAAATAATAAAACATAAAGGTAAAATTTTGGTCAAACAACACATCATGCCACCTAGTTACCCACCTAAGAAAAGGTATTGCCTTCGAAGTCATTAACCTAACAGAGCTTTTGCATATGCACTGAAGTATGATCTCTGACTTCGCTGCTCAGCCGCTGAGCAATAAGCACATTGTCACCAAATGCTGCACCAACACACACCAAATTTCAGCAGGGTCTTGGTAAAAATACCTTTTTATAACTTGGAAACCCAGATCCCAAGAGCTTTTTGTCCTCAGCCCTTCAGCTTTGAAGGCTTTTATAGAAGCCTGAGTATCTGTGGATCAGATCAAGAACAAGCTTAACAAGCAAAGGGCTTAGTTCCACTCTCATTTTTATCAGTTATTTACACTGGCGTGGTTTTTGATACCACAACCACAGTGTTAAAAACTTGTTTATGTCTAGGAAAGAGGTGAGGTAAACCACAGATACTTTCACTCAGTGTCCCAGTATAGTTTTAAGTTTTAGTCATGTACCAGCTCACTACCAATTACCCAGGAATGATTGTGCTGACATAGTTCCGAATGACCCAACTCCATCCTACAGTGGCGCAGTATTTTGTATGAGAATGTGTTGGAATTCCAAAATGTATCAACCCTTTCACTTACCTATTGTTATATTCCCAAAGCCAAGTGTGATTAGTCTTTCCTTATGTTCATTCAGTTGATGTTTCGACTCTGTTAGCACTCCATTTGTCCACAGAAGTAAATTTGTGAACACAGAATGGATAACCCCAAACCTACCAAATAAAGTAATTATTGAAGGAATCTGGACAGAATATACCTCCACATATGTTAAATAAAATGCATTAACTGTCTGTAGACATGCTACGTGGCACTATTTAGCTGTCAGTGCAGGGAAAATAGAATCATAACCAGTCTCTCTAAAGATCACAGTATCACAAGGCTGGAAAAGACCTTTGAGATCATCGAGTCCAGCCTATGACCCAACACCAACTCCTACTCATCATCTGTGTTCCTCAGTGGAGCACAATGAACGTTAGACTTCCAAAATTTTATAGAAACACAATGGATTAATGTATTAAACCATTAATAGCATGCTGTTATTATTTGTTCTGCTATCTTTTGTGATGGTTGTAACTCTTTGGGCTGGACAACCTTCATGTTGGTGGCAGTGACTGACCATTCTAAATAGGGCTAATTGTTTCATAAACCATATATCAAAGCCTTCTGGGGTGCTCCTTCGTACTCACTGTGGCTGGTCTTTCTTCTAACTTCTGGTCCGTGCCCTTTTGTCTCCTGGAGAGACTTGAAGGCAACAGATGGCTTTATTCCATTCTGTCTACTGGTACAGTGAGGGTAGGTTTCCAAGTATTTTTGAGACTGCTGGTTTCTGACAAGCCACGTGTTTTTCTCCTGCACCTAAGGCTGGTAATGGTCCTTCACCAAGAAACAGTTGTTTATTACTGCACTGTTCTCACTGATAGCCTTGCAGTTTGGGATTTTTAATGTTCTACATATAAACAGATCTGATTTCGCCAGCTGACGTTGCAAAGCCTTCTGCGACCTCTCTCCTCGTTGGCATGAGGTGTAAAAATATTCCCAAGAGAGCAAAACAAAAGAAGCACCTTCTCTATCAAGGACATTTCTGAGTAAATTTCTTTTGGTTCCTGTAGAAACTGGTCAGCTCATTGGTAATTTGAGATGAGTATTTTAGAAGTTATTCTGTTTGTTTATTTATGGTCTATGTACAGATAGAGTCATCTACAATAATCCACCCACTCACAACCCCCAAAATACCTCGGAATTGGCTCCGATGACTCAAAGCCTAATCCTCAGTTCTGTAAGAAATGCATGTATTCAGCTGTTCAGAGGACACATCAGTTACACCGTGACAACCAAGTTCTGGTGTCAGAAATGTCTACAACCTGTACTGATTTGAGTAATACGAGATAGCATTGAGGAGGCTGTTCCCCAGGGAACTTACACATCTGCATCTAGTTCCAAAAGCTGTCTTCTATAAAAATCAATACAAAATGCCTCAGATATATTGCACTGACTTGCTGGTTGCTGATGCAGATTTCAGCAGCTAAATAAAGACACAGTAATATAGTGCATAGTCCTAGGACAGATACATGATGCTTCCTTCCTCAAAAATCACAAGTGACGTGGTAATACCATACACTGCCCATTTCCCTCTCTCATGAGAAAGAAATACTTATTCTGTGATGATTGTATATTATAAAATATAAGCACAATTTAAATAAGAGTAAATGGAGCTACTTTCTATTTATCTTAACACAAATAAAAGGAGCATCAAACTCTATAAATTTTTGATGATGTCCCTCAAACAGTAAAACTGTAGCAGTTAAAGCACCATGCAGACCTCTACCTATTAGCATTCCAGATGAGGATAAGATCCACTTTACCTTTCCAGTGTTTTGAAAGACTGGATAATATCCTTTGCATGACACCAAAGAAAGTACACCTAAATGAAAGCAATACAGAGAATCGTCATTACACTCAAAAAGGAAAGTGCATCTGTAGACCGAAACACTGATGGTTAAATCCTCTCATGATTTAAACTGAGGTAGCTCCATCTCCACACATGTGAAATAACTCATGATTTCTTCTGATGTTCACCCAGAAACTCTCTGGCATGAAGAACGTGGTATTTCTTATATGCAAAGTCAGCACCTTAACATTGGAGAGTCTCAGTATGACTCACAAAAACATATGTTGCATCTGTATCTGGAGAAGCTTTTATTTCAAAGGAAATAAAGATTCCAGCCTTAGACAGCAGTCTGATTGCTGCACGGTGTGGTGATGCTACGTTTGAATCATTTATTAAATCATAATCACATGCTTCTAGAAGGAAAATCTGTGTTCATTTGTTATAGGAAAAGACGCAGAAGTATTTTATAACCTGCTAAGAAGGGTGTTTTTCCCTTTCAAAGTATCAGGCCTCCACTCCTAACCACAACGGGACATCAGGACAGACAGACTGAACTTGTGTGGCGAGTCCTACATACAGAAGTAGATTAATTGTCTTTAGCCAAGCTGCTCATTTCAGCCTGAAAGTTCTGAAAGTTATATATGTAAGTTGAACAAAAAAAAAAAGCATTTCAACTATAGGGGAACATTTTTTGATCATTTATTTTTTGAACCTATATGAGTTTCACGGCTGAGCAATTTCAGGTTGCAAAGCCTGAATTTACACATAGAAAGGATATATGTGCACAAGAAATTAACCCTTAAAAGTATCCTGTGATATGCTTAGAAATTAAATTACTGTAAAATTCACTGATGATGATAAGATAAAGGATATTTTTGATAAGAAATACAGATACAATATAAAACTGCAACCAGTGACTTTTACCTGTAAGATGGTGTGTACAGCATGTGTGACGGGAAAAATGCCTTCAGTTGGTGACAAACAATTTGAAAAATCAATATAATATCCGATTTTAAAAGAGTCCAGAATTAAAGTAATCACTGCAAATAATGTAATCCCACCTATAAATGAAAAAGATATTAGAAAATGTCGATGTACAGTTATAGTGTTTAGAGACAATTTGTACAATACGCTGAAATCTGTTTGGGGAAATAAAAGTAGAACAATATCCGTGTTCTTGTTTAAGGAAATAAAAGTAGATCAATGTTCATGAAGATAACTGACCCAATGTAGTAAATCCCTCTAATTTGTGAAAGCGTCTGCCCGATAGATTATAAAAGCAGTCAGTGTAGAGGAGCCAGTCCAGCAATGGGCAGGACCTGGAGATGCTCAGCACCTCACAGATGGCTCCCAGCTCCTTGCAAGGTAAAAGCCTCTCAAGTAACGGTGGCACCGAAGCGGCCGTACACCGATGAATTAACGCTCTATACAACCACACAGCAAACTATACAATTCCAGGGAGCAGAACAATCGTGTTACAGTCTCTTGGCCCAAGAGCTCAACAGTGTGAAGTAACACAATCACTTGGTGTGCCTTCCCCGTGGTTCAGGAGGTTACACTTTAACTCAGAGACCAAAACTACACTGAGCTGTATGGTTTGTTCTCCTAGAAAAGGACCAAAGATTTTATTGCAGCACCCACTATTTTCACATACACACAAAAAAATCCCTTATATGTTTCTCTAAATATGTATTTCATATCGTCCAAAGTATTTTCCCCTTGTTAATTGTTTTTTTGAGGAACATCCGTGTTTGTTACAGACTTATTCTGAAAGTAACACAATGTATATTATTAATTATAGGTTTTGTACCTGTATGACAAAGCACAGCTGACAATAAAATTACTGAGCCAAACCCTAAAGTCTTCATTTGCTTGGGGTTTTTTTTCTCTCTAGGCTTTTCTTCAAATGAGTTTCGCCTGGATTTAGTTTGGGTTTATTTGAACTAAGACTAGATAAAAATCTATCTATGGATCTTAACTGGACCTTAAGATGTAGAGCAGCACCAGCATCTTAATCCTCCTTGCAGAACCAATGACATCAGTAGTGTTGTCTTTGATGAAGGTTTATCTTTCGTAAGGGCCCACAACTTAGCTTCCTTAATAGGCACATTTCCCACCTGACTTGTGTTAATAAAATATAATGCTAATTTAACAATTTATTCTTATTCTTAAAGTTGCATTGATAAAAATGACGTATGACAAAAATGCAATCTAGTTTCGTTTAGTGTTTCATTGATCCTTTGAAATTAAATAAAAATAGATTTCAGAAAAGTTTTTAATGACAAGGGTATGAATTCCAGTAGGATTTTATGTTTCTGTCTTACAATGTCTCTATAATAAAATCAATGTCAAGTTACTGATGGAGTGTACTTTCTACTAAGAGATATTTTGCCTCCCCCCAACTTTTGCCCTCATATTTCAAAATCTAAAATGTCTACTCTGTACTTCATTCACATATATAATCCCATACATTTTTTTATTTATGCTTATTACATCAGCTAATTTGTATTATTTCTAACACATGTGAGAGGACTGTAGCTCACATTCAAATACATATATTATTTTCATTATGTATAAAAGTAAACGGCACCACAAAATGCAAAATTCAAGACTACTCTTGAGGTTGATTGATGTTTCCTTCCTTATTTAAAGAACCTGAACTATTCTAAAATGAATTAGAATTGTTAATTATTCTGAAATAACTTTATCTCTGGTGATTGGACCTTCCCTGAGCAAGGTATTGGACTAGATGACCTCCAGAGGTCGCTTCCTACCTAAATTATCCTGCGAGTCTGTGCTTCATAGTTTATTTAGAAAGCGTCAAGGAAACTCAGCCTGTTTCACTCTTTTTTTCTGAAAGATGTCAAAGATGACTTATTGTGTATTGTGTTTCAGTAAGAAGGAAAATGCTATCTTCTGAAGAAAAAGTTATGGGAGGTTTACATTAAAACATTCTTTTTCAAAATTTATCACAACAAAATGCTTTAAATAGTGCTGTTTAAATAAATGCTTTAATTCAAATAATATCACCGCTTTTACTTTTAGTAAAACGTGATGCTCAAGGTTTGAAAGCAATTGTGAGAATACACTCATTTTATGTTGGTTGGTACATGGACATTTTCTCTAACAAGGAGAACACGGAGATATTCTTCAAAAGAAGCTTATAAAGCAAGTGAAAAATTCCGGTGAGCTTTCTGTGGAAAGACTTGATAAAAATTTTTCCTCTTCCTCTTTGGACTTTTAGTCTTTCAGATAAAAGATTTCTATGACAAAACCATTCATGCAGAGCAGGGCAAGGGGGATCTTGGCAGAGGAATTGAGTTTTTCCTTAGCTCAAGTAACTTTTTTTCTACCAACAGAGGATAAAAGACTTCTACAGGCTTGTTGTAACAATAAGAAACTCCAAAGAATAGGAAAGTGTAGGACTTTCCCTAAGGTGAATTTGTTGAATTGCAGCCTAGACATCCAAGAGAAGCCATGGAAGCCGCCCCACTTGAGAAGCAAGTACAAAGAACCATCCTGTGTTGGCAAAAGAAATGGATAAGGTAACCTAGTAGGTCATTCCAGTATCTTATTTCTAAGTTTCTGTGACTCCTTATATCCTGTAGGACAAATGAAATGCTGTGATCACTGTGCCAAAAGCAAAAGGGCAGGGGGTCCTGCTGTACTTACCCATGTTAAGCAGTATTTATTCCATGCTTAGGAAAGGAAAGCTACCCTTTGAGTAACAAAAGCACAGCTTGGTCCAAATAGGATCAAATTAAGCCTTGCATTAATGACTTGCTGGAGGTTATAAACCACATAAGCTAATAAATGAAAAACACATGAGAGCTGAATATCGGTTTGGAAAACAGTGAAGAATCAGAGAACAAGTCAACAGTTGATACATGAACTCCATACATTTCAGGAAAGAGTCTACAGACCAATGTTAGACATTAAATAAAAGATTTTCCTGCAGCAATTCATACAGCATAACTCAAAGAAAAATAAGACAGTCAAGCACCGAGGCTGAGAACAAACTAAACTTCCACAACACAACCTTACTTTTAAAAATAATCAGGTTTTAGCTGTTTAACCAGGTTTTATCTGTTCTTTGGATTTTCATTTAGATATTTCATTAGCTGCTGCTGTTATAATTAACTCTTGTCTCATTGCTAGCAGGACTGAAATATTTTATGGAAATAATAGTAATGATAGGGAAATAATAGTAATGATACGGAAATAATAGTAATGATAGGGGTTCCAACTAGCTGATTCTACGATTCTATGAAAAGCTGACTTACAGCACTCCACTTATTAACTTTCCAAGCTATCATTTACAGTGCAAAAACTGGACAAGAGGTTGGTAAAACTAGGCTTGCCTATTACTCTACACAGTAGTCATGTGAGTTGTTTCTTTTTCTTGGGAACCAGAAATGGAACTTTCCTGTTACTATGACCGTGATGTGCTCCTCAACTAAGTTCTCTCAAATTATGCTTTTATATCCTTACTCCAGTAGGCACCTAAAATAAGGGTCATCAGATCCCACTACTATCCTTGCAAACATGCATACTTTTCCTGCGAGCTAATGCTAGCTTTAGAGTTCCTGCTTAGATGTTTTTACTCATCTACAAAGTGATCTGGTCACAGATTTTGTTCTCTTCTAAGTCCACGTTTCTAAGGTATCTGTACACATATGAATGGGAATCTCTCATATCAGTTGGCGCAGAATCATAGAATCATCCAGTTGGAAACGACCTCTGAAATCATCGAGTCCAACCGTACCTGACCCCTTACTAAACCATGTCCCTAAAAAACTCATGTACCTGTCCTTTAAACACCTCCAGGGATGGCAACTCAGCCACCACCCTGAGCAGCTGTTCCAGTGCCTGACTAGCCTTTCAGTGAAGAAATTCTTCCTAATGTCCAGTCTAAACCTCCCCTGGTGAGCGCAGGAGAGCACCTGGGGTCCTTTCTGACTGGTACTAGCCTGAAGTAAGCTGCATTATGTTCATTGGAAAAGGTGATAATTCCTCTAAAAGAACTGCACGCCATCAACAAAATTGCCTCTTCTATTAGTTATATTTTTTTTTTCAAGTGTTGCCAAGCCAGCCTGCTCGGGGAAAAAAAGGCACCTGAGCTGTCAGCACTGTGAATGGCAGGTTGGAAAGTGAGGCTGTTTAGCAAACAGCTCTCCCATACAACCTCCCAGTATGTTCAGCTTATGCATATATTTACTCTAGCGAGTACTGCAAGTGCGTAAGTTGATGAATACCAGGATGGCTCCTGGTAGGGATGGAGTGGGTAACAAAGCGGTAGCAGAGATGGGCGATGCCACCCTGTGTGCCACCAGCCAGTACTTACACTTCAGCCAGCGGGCTCCCGCGTGCGTGTCCTTGTCTCGGATCAGCCTCCTCTGCGTGCAGCTCCTGCAGAGGTACCAGAGCATCCACAGCAGCTGGATGAGCATCAGCGTGATGAGGTAGGAGAGCAGGTGGCTCTTGCTGATGCCCACGGCATGCACGGCCCAGGCGAAGGTGAGCAGCAGCCCGGCCAGGAAGAGGTTGATGCCGTACTGGCTGCTGAGGATCTCGGCGTTTTTCTGCGGGTAGCTGCCGCCCACGGACAGGGAGCCACCGGCTTTCTCCATCTCCCACGCCGGGCGCCGCAAGGAGGCGGCCCCGCTTCCCCCGGGGAGCCCCGAGGCTACGGGCTGACCCGCCTCCCCCTCAGCCCCCCCGACCGGGGCGGAGCGGGGCCCCCGCCGTGCCCCCCCCCCCCACCCCGGGCGGCCCCGGGGCAGGGAGGGCGGCAGAGGGGCACGGGCTGCTGAGGTTCTGCGGGGCGGGGGTCATCCCGTAGGGTTAGGCAACAGGTGGGGGTAAGGACGAGAGGAAACGGCCTCAAGTGGCAGCAGGTTCAGACTGGACATCAGATCGGACATTGGAGAGCTGCCTGGCACAGAAGGGCCTGGGGGTGTTGGTTGGGAGCGGCTGAACATGAGCCAGCAGTGGCCCAGGTGGCCAAGACGGCCAATGGCATCTTGGCCTGTGCCAGACACAGCATGGCCAGCAGGAGCAGGGAGGTGATTGTGTCCCTGTGCTCAGCGCTGGTGAGGGCACCCCTCGGGTGCTGGGTTCAGTTTTGGGCCCCTCACTACAAGAAGGACATTGAGGGGCTGGAGTGCATCCAGAGAAGGCAACGAGACTACAGCATCCTTTGTCACCTGTGAAGAAAAGCTCTTGGGTGCTGGTACAGGTTCTCCTCAAGTGAGAAACAGACACAGACCATACATACAGTGGGCTGTAACCAGCTAATAATACACTCGAGCTAACAGCTCTTGCTAATCTCTTGTCCAAAGTTCTTTATTTGGTGGTAAGAAAAATAACAACAGCAAGATGTTCACAGAACTGCAAGTGGCAGCAGCATTTTTTCAGGTTGCTAATCACAGCAAACATCGTTTTAAGTTCTTACCAGATTCGCCACAATTTCCTTCCAAGCATGTAAGCAAAGGAGTATTGCACTGGATACTCATAACTTGCCGATTTTGCTGTACAGTGAGTATATCTACCTGGGATTTTCACGAAAAGGCATCTGAGAAACCAGAGGACAAACAGCTCTCCAAATGCGTACAGAATGTTATTACACCTTCAATAAACCCAGCTGAGAGGTCATGAAAGTCAAACATACTCCAAGTATAGGACTTAAGATCTACATGAACATCTATTTTCTAGGCAAAATAATGGGCTGACAGTCCCCAAGACGATCAACAATTAGTACTGAACAATAACTGATCACTTTTATACAAAGTTTATTAAGATGTCAAGAATAAATCTGAAAAAACATGTAGCAAATATTAATAACTTTAATTCAAGAGTACAAGGCAACTTAAAACACCTAGAGCTTTTATACAGTTCACAAATACAGTAATAATTACTGTCCCTGAGCAACAGTGTACTTTAAATTCATAATAAACAAAGTTACTCAAATGCACCTGTGCATGCAGACATGAAAATGTTAAAATCTGTTAAAAGACCTGATAAGCAACTTGCCCTTTTAACATGTGAAGTACAACTGGTTCTGGAAAACTTAGACGTTACATTTAAACAAATCCAGCTGTTAACTCACTCTACAAGCTACTTAACAGTTGTGTCAAATGTATTTTATTTTGGTTTGACTGATCCTTTGTATTGCAAACTGACAGCAACTTTTTTCCTTAATGAAACAGTAGCAGCTTAAGACAATGTCTATCTTTTTCATTACTAAACATTTTGTGTATTGTGTATTCAGCAACGGTGTGAATCTGGAAGTCAGAATTAAGAACGCAGTCTCCTCTAACAGTCCACATTTAAGCAAGTCACAAGAAGTGAATTTTATCAATACCCAGCTTCTACATTCTCTTATCTTCCAAAAGGTGCAGGTGTGAAAATATTTAAAACAAAGATCTAAATAAAATGGTCTAACAACTACATAGTGCCCAGGCTTCCAGATACCTAAGTAGCTCAGCCAAGGTGAAGAGACAGAGAATGTTATTTAGCATTTAAGTAGCATTTAAGTTAATATCAGCCTCTTTATTGCTGAGGAAGAAAAATAGCAACTTCATTAACAGGTACTGCTAAGAATGAAAAATTAATTTACAGAAGAAAAACGATACTGAATACTGAAAAAATAGTGCATAAATCACAAAAATTTACTTTGTGCTTTTAATTTCTTGTGTAGTGTTAATATCGTTCATGATGTTGCTGTTTGCAGTATAACAGTTACTCAAGTCCTTCACATGAGCTGAAAAAAACAGAAAAAACAAATGCAACTTTAACAAAAAGCTGTAAGGTGCTATATATACTCTGCAAGCTGTAGCTTGTACCAATTCAATATTGAGTAGTTCATGATTTTGCATCACCAAATAATAATAATTTGGCCCTAATTATTAGGTCAATTATCTGGCCCAATAAGGAATTAATAAATTCTGTGTAACAGAATTTACTTGGCTGTTCATGTAGAAACCCAGGATGTCTTCGTAAGGGTCAGCTGTTCACTTGTACTTCTTACTTTCTAAACACAAATTAATAAAGAATGGTTGTTTTAGTCTGTTAATGCCATCAGCTCTAACAGACCAAAATGCACCCTTTCCCCACATCCTTCCAGTGCTCAGACAGAACAGTGACAGAATGAACAAATATGATTTGAAGAAGTCTGCATTAACCAGTGTGACTGAAGCTCTCATAACAGTAAACATGTTCTGAAGCAAGTATTGTATTTTTCAGAAGTCTACAGATGTTGCCAGAGTACAACCTGAGTTAATTACCTCCTTAAAATATCAGTTTTCTCAATATCTAGAAAATATGGAAAAAAATGCAATACTAGTTTCAGTTCATTTATGCAAACAAAAGCTGTGTTTCACTGTCCCAATCATTAAATATTTTTTGCCTACAACTCTGGCACTACAAGAGGCTACGCTCAAAATCCAGCACTGTTTCATTCTTCTTGATGCACTCAAAAATGCTGGGGGACTTCCCCACTGGAAAGAATTTGTGATGGCAAGCAAAACCAAACAGGCTTCCTCACATTCCCTTGAGAAGTACAGCAAGCAAGACCTCCTGAAGGAGGTCTTAGAGAAGAAGGATATTCTTGCCCTTAGGATATTTGCACATTCTCCAGTTACTGTATATGACGCAAAATGTCAATATTCTAAAAGTGTACACCAAACATAGAGAAAGAATCCTTACATGGTGTCACAATGATTAAGTGTCTAATAAAGCAGTTCATGTAACAAGATGATTATCTTTATGTGCTTAAACAATTCAATTATTTACCTTGAGGACTTATCCCAGAAGTGACACAAGCATCACAACACCCATAAATTGAACGAAGAGCAACAAAGGTGTCATAAACGACCAGACAGGCCAAAAGGCAACATTGAAACTGGGAATAAAAGCAGTAAGTTTTTGGTTAGTTCAATTGTCATACTATGGACACACCAGCCACACAAAGAAAACATGGCACAAGAGGAAATGAGGCTTAAATTACTCGCACTGGAAGAACACTTATTTCTTTAAAACTTGAGAGAAAACAAAACACAAAGACCTCAGGACCTACTTATTAAATTGGTAATTTAGTTCACTGTTTATTTACTGACAACTCATCCTAGAACTTCAGTAGCTGCTGCAGATTTCACACTGAGCAAGTCCACTGAGGCTGATGAGGTATAAAGAGACCTTCTACTTTCAGAATCTCTGTATATGAGGCACCTGAAAATTAACTACTCTTGATTTTTCCATGGGCATACATGGCAACTGAGAAAAGCCTTACTTTGTACTTCCAGCCAAGCAAATTTGAGTTAGCTAAAGAGAAAGAGGGAAAACCAAAGAAAGTAGGTCTTACTAAAAGTACGTTCTCTGACAAGTTATAAACCCTCAAAGCTCATATAATAATAATTAGAAGAATGGACTTCAGTATGTATTTGCTATTTATAAATTGTTTGATAATGAAGAACTCTACATTAGAAACCAAATAGGCATTATTTTTTTCTCAGCTACAGAATACACCTTTGTCTTAATTTGTAAATCTCAAGTAGTTGTCAGAGGTAATTCAGACTACAAAAGCTAAGGACTTCAGTTTTCCCATAAATTTGCAAGAAAGAAAAGATCTAGTACATCTATACGCACACTTAATATATGGTTTTGACAGTTGCAACTCTTGCTTTGTGGATGAATGTTGAAAGTGGAAGAAATGATGCTATGTAGAACTGGTATTGCCACCAATACACTTAGTAGCATTAGAAAAATTACACTTTTTACAACAGGAGCACATTAACACAGACTTGCACAGGTTTAGTAGAAGTCTGTACACAGTGTCCAACCTTACCAAATTGCTGCTGCGATGAAGGTAGCTACTGTGATAGGTATCAGTGCTGGATACTGTGCATCATAGTCTTGAATTCCACAATACCACTCAAGATACAGTATGCAATAAAAGGCAACAGATGAACATGCAATCAATAAACAACTGCCAGAGGTAAACCACCAGCTGTAAGGAGAAAACATGTTGGGCACAGTCATATTTCAGTTTGCACATTAATTTTCATTCTAGTCTAGAGACAGAACAGACAATAGCTGTTAATTATACGTCAGCCTAGAGATCCCGTCTTGTTTCTCTAAAATTACTTTTACAAAACACTTTTGCCCTTCTAAATCTGTCTAATATACCTAACTACTTGAATTTAATTTCCTGACATTTATTTTTCCCTCAAATATTTTGAAAATGTAATGCAACAGACCTTGTCAGTGATCTGCTATAATACCAAAAATACACCAAAAATATTTGGTCAGTAGTAAAATAGATAAAGTAGGCTCCACTGCAACCGTGTTTCTCAGTGCAAATCAGACTACGGATTTTTAAGTAATAGAAATGACAAAGAAAGCTTTAATAGGGTTTCACATTTACAAACTCTCAAAGGTAATAGACAAGAAGCGCAAAGATTTTTCTTTGCAGCAGCTGAAAAAAAGCATAGAGAAATTTAGGATTTCAAACTCAGAATCAAGAAAACACAGGGAATGTGTTTATTTAGGAGGATGCACTTTTGAGCCTCTTTGAGGACGTACTTTAAGATATGATGGGAAAGACAGCTTGGGAGGAAGGTGCACTTTAATAAATCTTATACTTATCTGAATGTGTATTTAGTAAATAAAAATTTAAAAAGTGAATTCTTATTACCATAGTAATAAGATGGTGCATTACAAAAGGTAATCAAGGATCTTCCTACTCAGGTTACATTTGCTCTGATATGGTACAACAAATATCATATGCTATTTTGGTACTTCAGTACTACCCATCAAGAAATCTGCATTAAGAGGGGAGTTGTTATAGTCTACCTAGACAAGCAGTGCAGGAAGACAGCATCCTGCAAGGAGCAGATGGGGCTACCCAAGACCTGGATCACATCCTGGAATCACTAACTTGTACCCACAAACAACTGAATGTAAGGTGTATCTAGACCAGCCTGGAACAGCAGTTCCAGAGAACCCCACAGCACAGAGTGAGGCCCTATCCGGCTTCCGCACACCGATACAATTATGGCAGAGAGTTTAAAAGGCACTTTCAGGCAAAGCTATCCAGAAATACTTAACATCCATCAACACCATAGAAAATAATGTAAAAGAAAAGAAATAGAATAGAAATAAAAAATATTTAATAGAAATTACTTCACTGATCTTTCACTGGTTTTCTCAAATAAGTCTAGAAAACTTATAGAGAAACAAACTACATTTTGACATTTAAAGCCTAATTTCAGCTTATTTGATTAAAATAATAAAATAAAATAAACCCCCAAACACTTTCAGCAAAACAGGCAGCAATTTCTTGTACTTTAGGGTAAACTTTAAGGCCCAGTATTAAACCATTCTGCTATTAGAACAAATTTTTCATGTAGATGGCTCAGTAGAATCTATAATAATTATAATAAAATAATTTCTATAATTAAAAAATAATTATAGAAAAATTATACGCATTATGTTTACTTAAAAATTAGTTTAATAATAATGACTTAGGTGGTCATCTGGTCCACCTCCTTTGCTCAAGTACGGTCATCTGATGGCTTTTGATTATCTCCAAGGATGGAGACTCCACAACCTCCTTTAGCAACCTGTGCCAGTGCTCAGTCACTCTCACAGTAAAAACACTTTTCCTGATGTTCAGAGGGAACCTCCTGTGTTTCATTTTGTGCTCACTGCCTCAGGGCCTGACACAGGGCACCACTGAAAAAAGCCTGGCTCTGTCCTCAAAGCACCCTCCCTTCAGGTGTTTATAGACATTGATAAGATACCCCTAAGCCTTCTTTTTTCTAGGCTGAACAGTCTCAGCTATCCTATTGTAAATTTAAAATACAAACTGAATGACTGTAAGATGAAAACACAACTTTATTTGTTAAGAAAAAGTACCTTACCTATTTGATTGAAAAGTTTCTTTCACAGTTTTAAAAAAATCAAAGTAGTACGTCACAGCAAACAATGCCAAAATCCAGAATGCAGAATGAATATTCAGTCGGGTAATAGGCGTCTTTTTCTTCTCTACAGCTGCAGACTCTTCTGTAAATAAGAACATAATTATAGCACTAAGGGCAGTCATTAAATGGAGTATGATTATAGTTACGTAAAACATGATGCTTTATCCTTTTAATTCATTTATCTTTGGAGATCATTATACTCAGTATAGTACACTTTGTATCACAAAGGAAGCATTCTGAAAAGCTCTGCACATTTCCTGAAATAAAACAGATGAAGGTAAGTAGCCTTTCATAAATTGATAAAGCAGTAACGATCAGCATACACTGTGTTTGTGTACCTTTTTAGGAAATGAACAGCTGACTAGATTATGAAAGGGTTACTTAACTAATTAAAACTCTCATGGCTTATTAAAAATCTCCTGCTGTTGTTAAAGCATTTTTATGAAACTAGCATATAGAAAGTCAGGTTGGTATTGCCAATTACTGATTTATTTGTATCCTTTTTTGTTAATTTTAATATTTGCAAACCAATTTCAGGCATAAATCCATTTTCTTGTACTCAACCACAGTTACTTCACAAGAGGTTTTCAACTGCAGTTTCAGGAGCCAGTTTGATTCACACTGTGACCTTCAGCATGTGAATGAAAACTATTATTACGAAGAAAAGTATACTTTCTTTTCCCCCTCATCAGTGTAAGTTGTGTTAGAGAAAGCAAGACAACAGAGATTAGACTGAAAGTGTATTTTTGTGCACAACAGTAACCAACTAAGACACTCAATATTTCTACACACTGTTAAAAAAAAGGTGCAAAAGGTGCCTCAGATGTTTCCTACTTGGAACTTCATCACTAGAAGCTACAGGTGCCCCAGTGCCTCTGGCCCCGCCTACTCCACGGACATCACCACCAACAGCTCGGGCTGGAGTTCACAGGCTGGTTTGGGTTTTATTTCCTAGATTCTTCCTCAAATGCCAGGGCCTGGCTCAGGAGCATTTAAAACACTTGGTCTGTTCACTCTGGAGGAGTCTGAGGGGGGACCTCATGGCCACCTAGTGTTACCTCATGAAGGAAGGAGGAGCAGGCGCTTATCTCTTCTTGCTAGAGACCAGTGACAGGACTTGAGGGAATGGCAGGAAGATGTGTCAGGGGAGGTTTCGGTTGGATATTAGAATGAGGTTCTTCACTCAGAGGGTGGTGGGGCACTAGAACAGCTCCCAGGGAAGCAGTCACAGCAAGCCTGACAATATTCCAGAAGCATTTGGACAACGCCCTCAGACACACAGTGTGAATGTTGAAGTTGTCCTGCGCAGGGATAAGAATCATAGAATCACAGAATTACCTGAATTGGAAGGGACCCAAAAGGATCATCGAGTCCAACTCTTATCACTACCCAGGACACTCCCAACATTCACACTGTGTGACTGAGGGCATTGTCCAAATGCTTCTTGAATGCTGGCAGACTGGTGAGCTGTTCCAGTGCTCCACCATCCGCTGGGTGAAGAATCTCTTCCTAATATCCAAACTAAACCTCCCCTTGCACATCTTCCTGCCATTAGCTCAGCTCCTATCATAGGTTGCAAAAGAGAAGAGCTTAGTGCCTGTTTCACCTCCCTCCTTGGTGAGAAGGCACGAAACAGCTATGAGGTCCCCTCAGTCTCCTCTTCTCCAGGCTGGACAGACCAAGTGACTTCAGCGGCTCCTCATACATCTTCCCCTCCAGACCCTCAATGAGCTTTGTGGCCTCCTCTGGACACCCTCCAGTAGCTTTTTATACCATGGCACCCAAAACTGCACCCAAGTGCTCAAGGTGGGGCCACACCAGTGAAGAGGATAGTGGGACAATCCCCTCCCTCACCCAGCTGGCGATGCCGCGGGCTTGATGATCCTTGTGGGTCCTTTCCAACTTGGGTCATTCTAGGGTTCTGTGATTCTATGAAGGCCTTCATCCCCATCAAGAACCCGGTGGCTGCAAGTCACTGTATCACAGTATCACGAGGTTGGAAAAGACCTCTGAGATCGAGTACAAGCTATGACCCAACACCTACACCAACTCATCATCTAAATCATGGCACTAGGTGCCTCCTCCAATCTCCTCTTAAACACCTCCAAGGACGGTGACTCCACCACCTCCCCAGGCAGTGCATTCCAGTGACCAATCACCCTTTCAGTGAAGAATTTTTTCCTAATATCAAGCCTAAACCTCCCCTGGCGAAGCTTGAGACCATGTCCTCTTGTTCTGTCACCGGTTGCCTGAGAGAAGAGACCAACCCCTGCCTGACTACAACCTCCCTTTAGGCAGTTGTAGAGAGCAATAAGGTCTCCCCTGAGCCTCCTCTTCTCCAGGCTAAACAACCCCAGCTCCCTCAGTCGCTCCTCATAGGGCTTGTGCTCCAGCCCCTTCACCATCCTCATCGCTCTCCTCTGGACACACTCCGGCATCTCAACATCTTTCTTAAACTGAGGGGCCCAGAATTCCACACAGTATTCAAGGTCTTTAGCAGAGCTCGCGCCTCCGCCCCTCAGTTACCGCCAGACACCCGAGGGAAGGCGCAGCTCCGGCCACCCGCCCCCGGCGGGCCAAGGCGCCTCGCTACCCGCGGAGCCGCCCCCGCTCCTGCTCGGCACCGGGCCCGTTCCCCCCCGCCGGGGCGGGTCTGTCGCACCTCCTGCCACCGCCCGGCTCCGCTCCCCGTCCGGCGCCCCGAGCCCGCGGCATCACCCACCCGCCGTGTTGCTGTCCCCCACTGGCCCGCGGGGCTCTGGCCCTCGCAGCAACGGGCGCCTGAGCCTGGGGAACGAGGCGCCATTCCCGGCCTCCATGTTGCGCCGCTCCGGCAGTGACGCGGGGGGCGGGCAGCGGCCATGGGCGGGAGCGAGCTGAACGGCTTCCCGCACCCGCTGGTGCCGCGGTACCTGGGCACGGCGATGCCGAAAATGCTAGCAAATAAACTCTCTTAAGACTCGTTTTGGAGATTTAGAAAGCAGCATCCTTTGTTTCAGCATTGAACGCGTGAGGGAATGATCTCCATCGGGCATGCGTAACGGGACAAGAACTGGGGACAGAATATGTTTCCTACTTAGGTGCACGTGTATTGATTTTCCCAGAAATCTTATGCATATTCTGATACTTTCCAAGGACTAACTTTAATGTTATTGGGGTGCCCGCAGCCCAGAAAGCCAGTCGTGTCCTGGGCTGCATCACAAGCAGCATGGCCAGCAGGGCAAGGGAGGGGATTCTGTCCGTTTGCTCTGCTCTGGTGAGACCTCACCTGGAGCCCTGTGTCCAGATCTGGAATCCCCAACATAAGAAGGAGATGGAACTGTTGGAATGGGTCTACGAAGATAATCCAAGGGCTGAAGCACCTCTGCTATGAGGACAGGCTGAGAGAGTTGGGGTTGTTCAGCCTGGAGAAGAGAAGGCTCTGGGTAGAGCAGCCTTCCAGTGGCTGAAGGGGCTCCAGGAAAGCTGAGGAGGGACTTTTTCCAAGGGCCTGGAGTGATCAGATGAGGGCGAATGGCTTTGAATTGGGAGGGGGAAGATTTAGATTGAACATTAGGAAGAAATTCTTCGTGATGGTGGTGGTGAGGCCCTGGCACAGGTTGCCCAGGGAAGCTGTGGATGCCCCGTCGCTGGAGGTGTTCCAGGCCAGATTGGATGGGATCTTGAGCAGCCTGGTCTGGTGGGAGATGTCCCTGCCCATGGCTGGGGGTTAGATCTGAATGATGTGTAAGATCCTTTCTAACCCAAACCTTTCCATGATTCTGTGATTCTGTTTCAGCGTTGGACGTATGAGGGACTGGTTTCCATCAATCATGCATAACAAGACAAGAACTGGTTACAGAATGTATTTCCCCCGTTACATGTGTATGTATAAATTTTCACAGAAATCTTGTGCATATTTTGTTACTTTCCAAGAACTAATTTTGATGTTATTATGAACTTCACAACAACCAAATCTCTTGCTAATTGGAACTCTGGAGCCAGTTCTCTGTCTGACCTTGCGTTTTAGATAGGGAAAGACTGCAAAAGGAGCTGGTTATAGAAGACACATCTATTCAGCACGTATCATACTTAACACAAGACATTATCATTTCTCTCTGAACAGTGTCTGAAAAAACACTATTTGAAAGAAAACATGATATAAAGAAGTGCTATCAGAGGGACATTCTGTTTAACTTTCAAAAAGTATGGTTACTTACATGAAATTTAACTCTACTTGAGATTAAATAAAAATATTGCATCTTTTGTAATAGTAACTACTTGTATCAACAGCCTTGCCAAGCCCCTTCTCGGTCAGAGAGCAGGTCTGAGTGGCCAGTCCCCATGGAGGTGCACGGGGGCAAAGTGGGGCCCCCTCGTACAACCGCTATAGCAAGTGGTATCCCTGTCATGGCCAAGTCGTGTATTACACATCAACACTATCATAAATTGCACTAATCCCCACTGAAGATTGTGAACAGTGTGGTGTAAAAGATAAATGATGTGATATAAACCAAAGTTCTGCAGTGAGGACTGCTTTGTGAATATAATGAGGATAAACGGGGAAAAACTGGGTGCATATAAATACTTCGCTTATCCTATTTTTCAAACCAGATGCTTTCAAGTACAGATGTTGGGAAAATTAATTTTTTTTTTTGACGCAGAACAGCAGCTTAAATAGAAAAAAGTAAAACCCAAAGCCCTGAGAAGTTTTGAGAAATGTAATACCATGAGAGCAACCCATAACCGAAAGTGATAACCACGTTTGCCATGTTTGAAAGACAAAATATATAAAAGTTAAACAAATAAGATGGTAAAATAGACTGCATTTTTTTCAGCTCCAGTGAAATTCTTTTGCATGACTAAATGTGAAGTCACACTAACATGTTCCTGCTAACAAAACCTTGACGCTTAATAGATTTGTGTTGCTTTATTGTTTATTCAAATGGACAAACTCAAACCTAATAAATTATATGGACAGATTAGATCAGGTCTGGTCTAATTTTTCCTGCTTTATAAGAATAATGTGAATATGTGTATTATATGTTTCAGGATGTGTTCATTGAATAAATAACCTTGCTTTTCAAATTGAAAATTCTAACAGTAATGATTTATTAGGCTAATTATATTACATATGTGGTACATACCGATCCTGTGCTTTCTTAGACAAAATCATGTGTGGCATGAAGCTCCTACTAAGGCAAAAATCCCACTGAGCACAGAACAGCATTCCCTGTCTGATATGGAACGTGTTATGGTTCGCTTTTCTTTACGGTGTAATTAAATGGAGAAATATTCAATAAAAGCACAGATTATTGTAAGCTAGATTGAAGAAGAAAAATTAATTTCAGAATGTAGGTTTTACTTACCACAATAAAATTTCTAGGCCATTTCTAGCTCTATGTAAAGATCAAAACCCAAATATTTAATTATCCAATTGTACTTTTGCATTTTAGAAAGCAAACCAAGTATTTTGCATGAAAACAGTATGAGAAATATGTCAAATTTTCACTTAACGTGTGCATTCTTTGCATATCTTGTGGCATTTATCAGCCTAAAATCTTTGCAGATACTTGCCTGTAGTTTCATGTTAAGAAAACAGGAAAAACAGAAGAATGGAATGTAAACTGTGGGTATATAATTACATATTTTATCAGTCAACCTTTAAAAATGTCAGTCCATCCTAAGGGTAAAACCTAACTGGTAGAAATTAATTAGGGTACAGGCTAGACTTGCTCTGACCTGCACTATTTTTAAGCAGTTCTAAACCTGTTGGGTAGCTAATGACATTAACACATGCCCTTTGCAATGGATGGAAAAAAATTAGAATAAGTATTAATAAAATAATATATCTTCTGCATATATAACCTAATTCATACAGTATTACAATGGGTTTAACTCAGGAATCTTACATCAGTTTAATTAGTGTAATGATAAAACTACATAAGATTAAGTTTTTTTAAATATATTTAGTCATCACAGCTTTTCTTATATTTGGTTTGAATTTTAAGTGCTGAAATAATGGAGAATTTGACTTAATCTGTGCTTTCTACAATTAGAAAAATAGCACTGGCTCTTCATTTGTCATGTAACCTGATATTTAGATACATTGCTGTATAATCCACCTGGAGATGTTATCTTTTCAGCAAGGGGCTGCTAACAGTAATTTATCAGGAATGTGACTACATCTCATCATCTGCTTTATAGATGAGTGTGTTTCTAGGGGCAAGGGAAGTAAGAACTCTAGTTATTCTTTGTTACTTTATGTTGAGTTTTTGAGTAAATGCAGCCTAAAAAATACAAGAATGGAATGATTTTTTTTCCCCTGCAGAAAGCTGATCCTTCATTAACAGTTGAATTTCATGTGAGCCATGTCATAGTGAGCAGAAATTGGTTTTCCCAGCACTAGAATGTCTCATATAAAGGCCAACCACATCATAGTCATTAGTGACAACAGTGATTATTTTTTATTTAGTTTGTTTGAATATTTTGAAGTTAACAGCTTGTGGGAGCCTCTGAGTTTTACTTTCTTAGCGATCAAATAGAGGGTTCTTTGTTTTATTTCCTTTGAGTGAAATGATTACCTCAGCCTTCACTTTCATGGTAGTGATTCAGAAAAAAACAAAGGAAATCTTCATGTACTTTCTTTGCAAAAGCTATTAATAGGAAATATCTTTGGTTTAAACATGGCAATTAAATCAGTATGTATGCCTGAAAAGGTTAAGATCAGTTAGTGTTGTTAAACTGAAGACTCCTGTTTACCTACAGAGTAGGCATTGTGCAGAGAGCTGAAATAAGACCTTCCCTTCCCTGACTCACTATTGACCTTAACCTAGACCGCTCATGTTCACTGTTTGTAGAGCAGAGATGTTTTCTGTGATCTTTTCACAGTGCCTCCCTGATTCAGAAATTATTAATCTGTTAAAAAGTAGATAGGGATCAGGAGCTGAACTGAGACTGTTAAAAAATGAATAACATAATTAATAAAGCATCTAAACAATGGGCCTGTTAGGGGTAATTAATTCTTGCAAGTAAAAGTTTGAGAAGCCCTGCAGAAATGTTAGAAAGCGTTTTAAAATGTGGTGCTTGATCTGATAAATTTACTTAACAGTCTGTGGAAGGGATTTGAGAATTTGATGATTCTGTGAAGGAAGTGTACGAAGGGCAAAGTTTGCAGCAGTTTTTTTGTTAAATGTATTTCTTGTCTCTTGAATAATGTGGCTTCAACATCTTTGTGTTCTTTTACATAGAAAAGAATGCTTTGTAAGTTATTGAAATGTTTTTAAATATTCAGATTTTGCAGTTATAAATGAAAACTGAATTTTGCAAGCTACTTGGCTATTTTAAAATTAATTTCCTTGTTGCTCTGAGTATTTGCCATTTACTCATTAGTTGTGCTCATGTTAATTTTCAGATAACTCTTAACAACACACACAAGAAGTAGGTTTTTTATGTTCCTTGACTGTGAGTTAGGCTTCTTATTTAATTCTCACTCTTAGATGGTCAAATTAGTTTTCTAGTATTCCAGTAAATGCTTGTAACTTTTTCTCCATTACAGAAGTCAGTAGCTAAGTTTACCCAAACATTGTCTCTTCACAAAAGACCTAATTGTATTTGTTTTCATTTCCTATCTAAGTAGGGTTGGCTCCTCTCTCTCTATGCTCATTTTTAACTGAAGGAGGCTGGCGACACTGTATGCATATTCTTCATTTCGAGAAATGATTGAACAATATACTCTGTGCTTTCTGTTCATGAATTAGAAAATAATGAGGTGAGTAGCAATCTGCTGCTTATCTTCCACCATCAGGAGTAAAAGGATTGGATGGGTAGAGATTCTTAATCCTTTCTGAACGTTGTTCTTGGAGTAAAGCATTGCATATCCTGTCTTACACTAACTGAAAAAATAAGTTCATTGTCTTGGTCATCCAGGTAAGAAAAAAGTCTTCAAATAGAGCTACAGTTCTCTTGCTTTCATGGAGTATTCTTTCAATTATTTTAAATACAGCACAAAGGAGAATATTGCCAAAGGACTTGAAAGCACTTGATATAAATAATGCAGATCTGAAGAACAACTGAAGGTTAAAACTCCATTGAATCACAATGTTGTACATACACAAACTATTGAACTCAAGTTGAATTCTCATGCGAGTATTAAATTACCGTGCAGCCCTGAGTTGACCCTTTAGGAAGGAAACAACATGTATAATAGTGTGTTTTGTACCAAGAAGGCACTCTATATGAGCACACAAACATTTGGACTTTGTGAAGGAAAAGTAAGTAGAAAAGATAAAGGGAATTGAAAAGGTGAAGAGAATAGAAAAAGAGTGCACCACACAATGTCATCTGATTTATCTGTATATTATTCCTCAACTGGAAAGCTATCTTCAAATTACAATTACATGAAGAGTTACAAATTGCTCATCTAGAACATTGTTTTGATCTGAAGCATCTCTTTGATGGAAGACCATTTCAACACCCTCAAATGTCCTGGTTAAAAATGTTGGGTAGCTTCTATGTTTAACTCTTGCCTTTTCCTATAATTGGCTTTAAGAATATAAAATGAGAAGACTGTTCATTCCAGCTTGGATCTTCAAACACGTAAACAAAGCCCACAAAATAAATCTAGATAAACCATTCTCCTAGAAGTTGCTAAGTAAATCTTCTTTCTCTCCTAATTAATTTCTTGAGTTTAGTTTCACATAACTATACGTACTTTCTTAGGGAGTACAATGGCTTTCAAAATGTTTTCCTAAGACTGCAGTTTAATGGTACAAAGCACTTGGAAGCAATTCTCTAGCTATAATTGTTCTTGACTACTCAATTCCCAGTAGTGCTATATAATACCTCTCAGTTTGAGGATTTGATCTGGTTTAAAAGCCTGCAAAAATGCAGAGGGTGGTGGAGAGGCAAAAACAAATGGCCAGCTGTAGGAGGGTGGGAAAGGGAGCACTTAGGAATTACTGAAACTGATTTCCTCACTGAGGAAAAGGTCTGTGCAACCAGGTATCTGTAACAATGTAACAAGAATTTCATACTTGGGGCATTTGGGAACATCCTGAAGTTGTTTGGATTTTTTGTAGAATAATGAAGATCACAGAACCAATTCACATAGGAAAAAACCTATCAATTTTGGGAATATGCATTCAAGTTTATCATTCATCAAACGTGCTCTACAGGAGTATTGCTTTCTTTAGGCATGACACTTTGTATTGGTAGAGGTTAGCATTTTTTTTTTAGGTTGTGATAGCGCATTAACTATTGTTTTGGAAATGATGTCATGTCTCCACTGTCTGTGATTTGACTGCAGTAATGGAGCATGGACAAAGCTTGCTTGGACGCATGGACCTCACTATTAGAAGATTGGAAAGTACAGATAATTTTCATAATGCACTCAGCATAAGAACATGCTGATGTAGATAGGGTGGAATTCAACTCTCTTTGCCTGGGTGATTTTTATGTGGAGTCCTGACAAAAGTAAACATGAAACAAAACTCTTACACACTTCATTCAAGTTTATAAGCAGGTTTCCTTTACCATCGTCCTTCACAGTCCATTACCACCTATAGGGTCAATTTTTCATATGTTTTGACCTGGTATTGTAATTGGACAACAGAGTTAGAGGGAACACTGGCAAAACGCTATACTGCCAGAGAGAGAGGAAGAGAGAAAGAGGTTTGCTGGTATGAAAACTAAATCCAGCAATACCTCAACTGGAAATTTTAGCTGGAGGATGATTGTACAATTCCTGCTACTGTTTTAGCTAATCTGCTTCACATGAACAGGTCTTTAAGAACACAGACTGGGTTCATATTTTTTCCTCACATAGAAGACTTATCCATTGCTAACCCTGAAACCACTTAAGTTCTGAAAGTTCACCAAAAAGGCTTTCAAATGTAGATGAAACAGAATTGTTCCAATGAGAAAAGAAAATATATTTCATGGTGTAAGACAAGGAAATTGTAGGACCAAAAAGTCTGTAAAATGTCTTATAGTAAATAGTAGAATACATAGATGAAACCCCCCCCCCAACAGTAAAGCATTCTAAACGTGAGAGATGTCTGTACAATTCAGTAAAGCTTTATACTGGCAATTGGTTTAGAAGCACAAGGCAGAAATGTGGGCCCAAAGTATTGGCTTCAGTAAGTGAAGCATTTGCTTTAATGTTAAGAAAGAAAAGTCTAGGAGAAAATTCTGGTCCAGTATCACCCACAAAAGACATTAGGTTTTGTCATGCATGGATACTCTACGGTGTCAATACCTGTGTATTCCTCCTTTAATTCCTTCTCATCATCAAGAATCAAAGGCCATCAGAAGGGCAGAAGATCAAATGCATAAATTTGCATTTCATGCTTTGTATTTATATATTAATGGCTGGAGCATGAGCTTTCATTACATGGCTACTGCAAAGAACAGAATGAAGGAGTAAAAATGCATGGGTTTGAGTCATCTGCAATGCAGGCAGAATTCTGTTGTTATTTTTCATTCAGTTTGTCACTTAACTGAGATATTGAATACCTGAATACTTTCAGAAGGATTTTGTGCTGCCTGAGTAGAAGATATGAGTATGTTTAAAAGCATCTTTTTTCTAGTAAATTGTGAGAGTTGAGCTTGACTCTGTAATTACGTCTCAAATAGGATTTTGATACTAATATGGTAGCAATGCCTTGCCCCTACAATGAGTAGGCATACAGAGACACTTTCCATTTTTCTGTTACTTTCAAGCCGTTTCAGGAACTACAAAACTACTTCTGTAGGAAGTCAGGTGTTTTGTTTCTCCTGTAACTCAGATATGGAGGTGAGTAGCAAGGGCAGTTTCTATACAAAAGATCTAATGAGAAGGGCAAAACATAGTCTCTGTTTGAAGACTGGGGAATTCTAAGTCTTCGAGATTAAATTTTAAAAGGAATGATAAATAAAAAATAATAAAATATGTTTGAGAAAGGACTAAGCTCTGTAATCTGCAGTCCTGCAGAAAAATGTCCAATCTAAGAAAAAAGCTTGAAGGTTTTCCAGCCCTTCCCTTGTGAGAGCATAAAAGCATAAGGATACAGGTGCAAAAGAAATGATACCTCAGCAGTGCAAAGAAAAGCTGTTGGTTATAGGTACGAAAGAAATTGTATCTTAACAAGTGCAAAGAAAAGTTACTACTACAACTTCCTCTAGTCCAAGTGGATTTTAGAATTCAATATAAAATAACACTTCCTGTGAAAGTACAAATGGAAAACATGATATGCTGCTTTTCTTGGCTGATAGAGCAGAAAAGAAACATAAGAGGACTTATTCTTGTTTCTTAAAAGCCAAATTGGGAGAAGAAATGGATAAATGTTGACTATATTGACTGAGATATCTTGTAACCTGTGAATACAGCCCAATGTATAGAACAATATGCCTTTTTTGCTTATCTCACACAAAAGGTTTAATATTTGCTCTCTTATTTCCTTAATAAAGGTGAGTGTTACAGCTTTAAAAGTTTCCGAATGAAATAATGTATTGGGTCTCTGTATCCTGTGGTCATCAACTGGAAGGCACTACTCATGTCAGAGTCTGACTACATTGTACTGATTGCACCAGGTGGGAGGATCGATTTTCACTGGGAGAGAGAATGAACTCCTCTAATGCACCAGTGCAACAGAGTGCTGAGCACAACAAATAACTAGCTGTCCTTTGAAGCTTTTTTCTTTCAGTGGTTAAACTCCCTACTTAAATGTTTATGCTATACTTATCAAGAAAGCCACTAGCCTTAAACAATTTTCTAATTTATAGTACTTCCCCACCACCACCTAGACACTCAATTTCTGAGACACTATTTTAGAAAGCAAAACTTTAGCAGTACGTATTTTATTATGGAGATACATTATGCTGTTTAGAAAATGGACAAACCAAACATATTCTGCAACATTTCGCAATGCTATGTTACTAATATCTTACGGTTTCTCATCAGTTTATTGCGACTGTTGACATTAACAATGACTGTTAAACATACAATTTGTGGGAAATAAAATTAAAAAAATCTGCATGATTTTGTCAATTTGTATTAAGTGCTAAATGCAGCTTTATACAAGCATTCTCTTGCATTGATTTTTCAGTACCCTGACCCATGTTACAAAAATAGAAATTTTCATGGTTATAGTACTGAGTGAATACTGGAAACCTATAAATTGTTAACATTAATTTTATCTGTTTTCACATCTCAGTTTGAAACAGAATAATTGTAAAAGATGCAGTTACACGTACATGTTTAATGTTATGACATTTTTTCATACTATAACACTTAAATACCCAGCTCTTTCTACTAACATCAGAACTCTATTTTCATTCTCATTTATTGAGATCCATTTGTACTAACTATATTAAAATACTAGCTTTAATGGTATAAATACAACTAAACTAGGAAATACACTAAAAAAAAATTGACACTTGTGCTGGTCTATTGCCTTTTTTTTAAATTAGGTGATTTTTCAATAGCTTTTCTGCCTCTGCAGAAGCTCAAAAAGGCTCCTTTTCTTTTCCTCAGAATCTAGAGTGGCAGCTGCAACAGAATAAAATCCCTTTCTGAATATTACTGTTGGTTGACTGCAAATGAGAAAAACGCAACAAAAGGTGGCTGGCCATCAGCCACACAGTTCCACCACGCTGCAGAATCAACATTAAGCAATGCTTCCTTTGTCCTGAAAGAACAGAAAGAAATAGTAGTGGGAACGGTGATGATGCTCTAAAAATACCTCATCTAAAGAAGAGGTGCTGCTAGCCTTCATGGATTTTTTAATTTGTTTGATGTTCAAACACTTAATACTTAAGTTTTATTTTAACGACCTGCATAATATTAATATTGAGCTGCACCGCAAGCTTGTGTACCAAAAGATAAAATGAATTTGAAAGGTGTCAGAATAAAAAGTGGAAGTGTTGGAAGCCAGCATTTTTTATTTCAAGGGTCTGCAGTAGCTCAGGGGTCTCTGGTTTGCTGTTGGGTTTGTGGGAGTTTTTTAATGACAGGACTGCAGTGTGTGCTAGATTTTGCTGAATCTCCCCATGTATATAACTGATTACTCAGATGTGGTTTTGATGGTTTTCTAACCAAATGCTAAAAGAAATGAACTCAAAGGTTCAGTATGTGGCAACACAAACCCAATACTCTAGCATGCTGTTAAGATAAAGTCCAATACCACAGATGTTCTGTCAGAAAAAATGTTAAAATAAAGGCTACTTAATACTGTCATGAGAGGAAATGGCCGCAAGTTGCACCAGGGGAGGTTCAGTCTAGACTTTAGGAGAAGTTTCTTCACTGTAAGGGTGGTCAGGCACTGGAACAGCTGCCCAGGGAGGTGGTGGATTCACCATCCCTTGAGGTGTTTAAAAGACGGGTAGCTGAGTTTCTCAGGGACATAGTTTAGTAAGGGGGCAAGTATGATTGCACTCGATGACTTCAGAGGTTTCTTCCAATCAGGTGATTCTATGATATTATTTTAAATATTCTATATTCTACATATATTTTTGAACAGGTCAGTAGTGTGCTTGATAAATGCACCCACAACTATCCCATCCATGCATAACCCCAATCAATTAACTTTGCTGCTGACCACTTAGATCAAAGTTGATGAACTTTCTGGTTCATCATGTGCCTGTTGTGCAATGTGTTTAAAATGTCAGTTGTGGATTGTGTCAGCTAAATTTTTGTGGGCACCAAACTTGGCATCAATGGCAATGGCTTGCAGTAGTTGATTTAGATGGTCAAAGATAGAGCAAAAGGGAGGGATGGCAGTCATGCCGTCAGTGTGGGCACAACACCCAGAACCCATGCAGTTACCATGAGCTAGATCTTCTGTCTTCAAACACGTGTGTGGATGGATGGATGTTAGTCCTGCCATTTGTTCTTGAAAGTGACAGACTCCAAAGTCACTCAAATGAGGATTTAGGAGCTGCTTAATGAAATTAAGGATCTGCCCTAGAAGCTGAGATCAGATAATAATGCTTGATGAACACATTAATTAAACTGCAAGCAGGTGCTCGGCAAGTTTCCACATTACCACTGTGGGTTGTGCTTTGCTGTTCTTTGACTCTCTCTGGAGTAATAGTTTTTAAACATTACATGCTGTCTAAATGCAGCCAGGGAAATTGATACTGTTGCCCTCTTGCATTTGGTAAATCTTAAGGTTGTACATCCTGCCCCTGACTTAAGAACAAAAGAGCATCCACATAACTTCATTGCAACAGATCCATGGGATTTAAAAAACTACTGGTGAATATGCTGGTTAATCACTGAACAGACATTGTAGCAGTACTGTTTTTCTGTCTTCATGAAACGTGCTGAACTGCAAGGGACTGTGCCTCCCTCTGAAATAATTAACCTTAAACTGGTGGTTTTAAAGAACAGGGTAACTTCAGTCTGATTGAGACATCATTAGCTGCAAGCACTAAATTAAAGCTCGAATCTGTTGTAAGTGGAAAAGCCAATTTCAGTCTTCTGAGGAATCTATTAATTGTCTAACGAAGAAAACACAGAAGGGTGGTTTTTTTGTATTTTTTTTACTGGAGGACTGTGTATTGGTAACACTGCCGTGTGCAGACTTCAAAGCACTCAAGTCATCTATTAGGGGCACAGAATCACCTGCCATACTAGGAATGTTCAGAAAGAAAAATACACCTACAAAGCACACTGCTCCCTGCTCCTTCTTTCTGCCAGCAGACTAAGAAAAGGCAAAACTACTGTAATGATGCATAATGAAGTAATGCAGGACTGACTCTCAGTACTCCTGCTAGTGACCATCAATAGAGGCATGAATTTGCTCCATGTCTGCCAAATCAGCTGGTGCTGCTTTGCACTTTAGACAGAGTAGGGAAGAATAAGATGCAAACATGCTACCCTGCATAGGCACTACTAGCACGATTCATGGCCAGGCACAGGGGAGTCAGGTGTTTGAGCCATTAAGGATCACAACAGTTACCGTAGGAAAAAATGCTAAGGTCAAGTCCTACTCAGATAGCTGATCCATGTATTTGGTATTCCTTATTTTCAGCTTTATACTGGTGTGTGGTGTTTCTGAACATTTAGTCTGTTGCTTTGTCTGGAGATTCCTGTAGTGATCACTGCAGCAAACCCTGAACATCAGACACCAGAACTTTGCAATGACAAGAACCAAATACCTATCTGGTTATCTGTTAGACTGAAATCAAAATAGCTGTTGCATAACTGCAAAGGTTCTTTTACACTATTGTTCCCATTTGATGTAGATCACATTCTTTGTCTGGAGATTAGAAAATGGCAATTATTTTCATGAGCAGACACTGTCATTCTCCCAAGCTGTGAGAGGTAACTGGCAATGCTTCAACATTCATTCATTTGCTGTGAATGTTTATTTTTAAATGCATAGCGTAAACAATCTGAACTGCCCGCAGCAGTTCAAAAAGCAAAAAAAGATGCAGCCAATGAGTTCACGAGCATGTCAATAGTAGATCTTTGTGGAAAAACTATGCAGGTAATGCAGGCTGCCAGCAGTAGCGTGGCCAGTAGTGCTAACACAGCCCACTGGGCAGAATGAGCTTCTGCTGCCCTGTTCAGAAGCTGACCTGAGCCACGAGGTATGGTCCCACCACAAGGCAGCTGGCACCAGCTGGCTGACAAGACCTGAGGCAGACGGGCATGCAGGAAGGCAATCCTGGCTTGTGTGCGTGGGACCCCAGTTTGAGGGCAGGGAGAAGAGGATGGAGGCATGGCACCGAATTAACCACCACAACAGTAGCAGTTGTGGATTGCACCCACAGCTGCTGCTGTCATCAGAAGAACTTAGGATATAATCAGCGAAAGCTCTGCATAGTGCAGTTTCTATAGGTGTCAAACATACGTTGTGACAACAACAAAGGAGGATGAAAAGTATAAGAGAATGGCATCATTTGGAATGAATTCTAAAAAAAAAAAATTTAAGACCTGTAACAATTACAATTACCGTACAAAACTATCTAACAATAGTTGTTGTAAAATAAATATAGTGAAAAGATTAAAAGCACTGTATTAATTTCAATTTCACTAACAAGGACTTATGCTTTTAAAAGCATAAATTAAAAACAAAAAAAGAAATATAAGCTTTTAAAACATGTTCAAAGAACTTCTCAAAGCCTCGTCATGTCTGTAAATAGATTTTGTTCTATTTATTGCTAGCCACTTTCATGAATTAACAGCAAACACTTATTGAAGAGATCTTAAATTTATCAGGTATTTTTATTACAAATTTTATAATAAACAAGACAAATAGGTACTCAGAAAAACTGAATCTGGTGTATGAGACAGATAATTTTTCATACTTTTAATACATTCAATATTTATATAAATTCAGATATTTTAATTATGGAGTTTTATAAAAGTCTCTCTGCTTGAAATAGCTATGCAATTTTCAAACCCACCATACTATATACTGCAAGAAATTTTCACTGCTTTCTACAACTGTTTTAAACATATTACTCATATTACTTCATGGTAGGAAAATCCTTATCTGGAATTACTTTGCATTTGATTAAATTCCTATAAACCTCAAGTAGCTTTCCCCAGACAACTGTCTTTTATGTATGTATAAGATTTCTGGCCTGCCTAAATTGCTTCAGTGACTACAATGTAACAGTCTTTGCAAATTTTGCATAATTTGTTGATCAAATGTACAATCAAAGTGGCAAGATTTATTATATTTAAGGCAGTGTTTAAAAGTATTTTATTTCATCAATCAATGTTTAGTCCATGAGACCACTTAGATTGAAGTCGGTTGTATTACTAACTACAACATTCAGCAGTTGTATATATACAGGTAACTTGCTCTTTAGATTTTAACTGAATGTGCAATATTACATACACAAACTTGACAGACACTTTAATTATGCATTTTACAACACAAAATTAACAAGTCATTAAATCCGGGCTTGTTTTTAAATATGAAAATCCTATTTGTTGTATTTTTTGCAAAAATCCACACAACCAGGTCCTGATAAACATTCACACCCATAAATTATATCTGTTGGAAGAACATTAATACAGTAGGCGGCAATTATTTTCAATGCTTCATAAAATTTGTAGAAAAAAATATACATTTTCCATAAAATCAAAAAATAAAGTATCTGAAAGTGTTCCATGATAAATCTAGAAAAAGAGGAATCCAGTCTTAAATTCTGCTCTCACATATACAATTTAAATTGAGACCAATGCATGGTATTTGTACAGCTAACAAAAGAATTTGACTCCAATTTGACTCCAGCTGCAAAACTGAAATGCAAAGATTATAAAAAGTATGCAAACTTTTATTTCAGGAGTTTAACTTTGTCTTTTAAAACTTTAAATTTGGGATTATTATTCACTTTCTTATTAAAAATTACTAGAATATCCTCTTCCGATTTGTGATGTTCACCAGCTACTGCATAGTACTGAGCTATAACCTGCACAAAGACAAAGGAACAGTTTTGAATTAGTAGAGATGACTCCATTTTAAGCAATAATACATTTGTGTTACTGTATTAGAAGTAGCATGGTATTGATTAAGCTGCTATTCCTTTGCAGCATTATCACTGAATTTTTTCTGCACTCCAGTTATCAATAAACATGTCCTTCAGCTGACAATCTGTCAATTGATATTCCATCAAATAATGTCAAACTTTTTTGCTTACGTGGGACAGGGTTTTATGAACTTAGGCATTACAGAAGGAAATTCATAGAATCATTAAGGCTGGAAAAGACCTCTAAGATCATTAAGTCCAACCGTCGGCCCGAAGTCCTACCACCAGCCCAACAATTAACAAGACCAAAGGAGATTACCCACCCCCCTCCATGTTGCACAATACCTTTTTTCTTAGTTTCTTAATTGAAATTTCATTGTCCGGAGCCTGTTTCAGAACAGCTTTGATGGTTCCCTTCCAGTTGAATTTGCCTAGAAAATAATTAGGTGTACAACATCATTAGTAAAATTAGTTGTCTTCTCTAATAGGAACTAGCCTTCGATCTCCTAATTTTGGGACCAAGTCAGCTACTATAACAATTCACTGTTATCTTACTGACCCTACAACAGCAGGGTGTCTTAGGCATAAAGTCGGGTTGGCTGTTTCTGAAGATTACAATAGGATAGCCATGAAGAATCAACATACTACTTGAACAATTAGGGTGAGGATTGCTTTTACTTAACTTCTGTGCTTCAGCTATTAAGCAGCAACTCTTACATATAACAGGAATAGTAGGGAAGACCCCATCTGCTCACCTTTAGAGCACAGGCAGTGGATTTCGCACACTACCCATTTTCAGATGTCAGTAACTGGTAGTTTCCAAATAAACAACCTCTATGTTCTAGTTCAGACACTCCCCAACAGTAACAGTGTTGGATGACAGGCATAAGTAGGTTTATCCAAGTATAAACTAAGGTCAAACACAGCTCAAGTCCACATGATTCACTGAGCAAAAATGGGGATCTAAGAGCGCTGTTACCCTTTGGCCTCTATGTCAGCTAATGGGCACGGCAGCAGGGAAGAAAACAACCAAATCAAACTCCTCACTGCCCAGGGGAAGCACGTGTAGCCAAAGGCTGTCAGAACAGCAAAAGCAATAAATGAGAAAAGCAGTTCAGCATCAGCTGTTAAGTGTAGCACAGGCTCCTTACTCTGGAACAGATATGTATACTGAATATACATATGTATGTCAACACGTATACTGAGGCACAATTTATTTCATGGCTTGCTGCAAAAGTACTGTACTTATATTCTGCACTAGGTCTTTTGCAGAATAGTTTTGTAACTGTCTAAACTCCCCCTTTAGGAATACCTTTATCTGTTCCCACATTTTCTTCATTTTCATTGGTGTTTTCTGTTTCCATGTCTTCCGAAATATTTTCAGTTTTCATTCTCTTTGTTGTTATATGAGGTTCCTCTAAGAGATGGAATTGGATAAATATACACAAAAAGTTATAAAACTAAAAGAAAAGTTCTGATGTGACTTAAAGTTTCAGTTCTTGTAACATGAGTTTATATTTGCTAAAGGGTTCAGATTTTATAAATGGACTGCAACCACAATGCTAAAAAATAATCTAATTTGAATACGTAACTTATTAAAAAATTCTACTAAAGTAGATTATTGACCTTGAAGGCATTGAGAAAAACCATCTTTAAAACAGACAAGAATATAAGGTGTAGGATGGATACCTTCTGCATGTTTATGTTTGCGTTTCTTTATGTTTGTTTCCTCTTCTATTTCACTTTGATTGTAATTTCCATTTATTTCAAATTCATTCTCCAAGCTCTCCTTTCCTTTTTTGGACTTTTTACTCTTTTTTACTTCTGGCTGGTTTTCTAATTTCAAGTCTTTTCTCTCCTTTTTGTTCTTCTGTCTCTCTTCTTTTCGTTCTCTCTTATTCTTTTTCCTCTCAGTTTTTTCATCTGTCATTCCATTTTCTTCTGCCATTGTTTTCCCCCCAGTTTCTGCAGACTGCCCCTCTTCTTTCTGTTGTGGTTTGTCTTTTTCTTTTTCACTTGAAATCTTCTGTTGAACGACATATTATTATAATTTTACGTGCCTTTCTTGACATTGCAACTTTTCTCTACTACATCATTCATGAAGAACACTAACATCCTGAATTCAATTAAACTGCTTATATGTGGTAACACCAATTACCCCAGAAATAGCAGTACTTAGTATGTCTGATTCTTCTAACTTAACAGCCTAAACACTACTTAAACATCACAGAAGAAATACTATCTTACAATATATAAAATTTCTATTTGAAACAATAATGATCTGAGCAAGATAGTTGTGTTATATACTTTAATGCTCTTGTCTATGGAAATTGTTTATTTTATTTTTTAAATAAAATAACTGTTCAGATTAGTGAAGTTGTATCGATTCAGAATTAATGTTCCAGCAAAATAATGAACTTGAAATTCAGTGCCCATAGTTTATGTTATATATTTCTTTCCTTCCTGGCTCTTATATTTGGATTCTTCAGAAAACCTACAAATAGATTTAACTGAAATAATCAAATCAGCAACATGAAGCATGATCAACAAACACGTGATTAGTGTCAAAGCTATGCCTGTGCTCTTCCTCAAAAGACAGGTCAAGAGGTCAGTGTGAATCCATGAGTTCAACACAGAAGTGGAAGGAATTTACACAACAAACTGGAAGATCTCATCTCTCTCCACTAATAAAATGGGTAAGCCAGGTTCTGTTAATTTCCCACTCCAATACACGTTAATTTGAAGCCAATAAAGTCATGAAGAGGTTGTTTTATTCCTTCTTAGGGCACAGTAAAAGACTGGAATCAAAGATAAAGCTAGTGTTTTCCCTTTCCTTATGTGCTAGTAGCAGAGAATAATGTTAAATTAGCCTTCTAATTAGTATATTTTTTTTCCCTGTGTCCAAGTTTTTAATCACAATCTGTCCAGTATGCACAACTACTTCAGCAACCATATGTTCTACAATTAGCAAATTTAGCCTAGGAATGTTACATTATTGTTATAATGCATTTTAACAATATGAGCCAGTATTTCTGCTAACATCTACAAACGAAGTCTGAAAGGTTTTCTTTCCAGGATTTTTGACTGCGTTCCTGTTGTACTATGTAGTACCTCTAAGTTAACTTACGCTTCTGGTTGCTTCGGAGAAAATATCCCACACCTGATCTTGCAAAGTGCTGTCATTAATTCTCAAACTGTTCTTCATCCAATTCTGTGCAGAAAAATAACAACAATGACTGAAAAGACCTACTCGGATTTTTGTCTGGATTATGATATATTTGGTTCTTGGTTTTATTTTTCTTTTAAGATTTTAATCACTTCTGATTAAGATCTGGCTAGATGTTTACTGTCTACCTCCATGTTAAATTGTTTCACATAATGACTGTACTGTACATATCTCTCAATTGCTTCACCACTAATAATCCAGAAGATGTGAATACATAGAAAAATAATCCTCAAGCTTTTGAATACAGCTGGTTATGTTAATGCCCTACCACACCTTTTGACATTCCCATGGGTTAAAACATTAAGGATCTGACCTTAGTTATTTATTTGTGTACTGGACAGATGGCCATGCTCCTAAATGGCTACCCTAGATTATTACAGAAAAGTAAAATTTAAGCAAATATCTCAACGCAAGCATTTGAAAGTTGTTGGGGCTACTGCAGGAGTTCCTGCTGAAAATTAAAACAATCAGTGAATTTCTACTTATATGTTCACACTATCAGCAATGGATCAATTTCAGGAAACCGTGGAATTCTAAGTAAAACCTAACATAAATATTTTTGTATTGTAATGAAAACTCTGGAAAAGCTACATTGGTAAATTCGAACAATGAACTCTAAAATTTTGATCTTCTACTGCAACATATCTTACCAAGAAAGAGGCTTCTTGACAATATCACTTTCTCTGCTTAAAACATTAATTTTGTAGAAATGTGTTCTAACTTTCAGCTCACTAGCAGCAATTTCACCACAGTTTTATTAGGTTCTATTTGAGCGCTTTGGATGTAATTGTGATCTTTTCTCAGCCTCAGAATCCGAGGCACGGAACAGGAGAAAAAAAAAAGGCCAACTTGTCAGTAATTCTTTACTGACATAAAACATTTGGAATTTGCTTTGGCTATTATGAAAACTTTAGTAAAGCATCTAATATGAGAGACTCTGTCAGAATACTGAGCAACAGAGAAACCTTCAAAACTATCTTGGCCTTTACTAGGAAAAAACAAAGCCACAGAAATAAGAATCTGTTAAAAATATGCCTAAGAATTTGGACATTCAATAGGAATTGCAAAGAGAAAAAAAGAAAGATATTAAAAGAAAGATATTAAAAAAATAACAAGTTATTAAAAATAACATGGAGACGAAGGTTGAATGGCGACTCTGGCTTAATACCTAACTAAAATGGCACACAGAGAGTCCTTTTAAGCAAGACATTTTACCAACATCGCCTATTTGAAACTCGGCTATTACACCATCTATTTACCAATACCCAAATAAGCAATTTGTCCCACCTTTGTTAAAAGAGAAGGTTGCTCACTACGAAAATCTACTTTCAAGCTCTGATTATTACAAAACTCTATTGATTGCATTGATTATTACAAAACTCTATTAAAACATACCTGAAACTTTACTTTTTTTCTTGGAATATTGTCAAAGACACGCATTTGCTCCAGAATGTTCCTCACTTTAGGGCTTATGTTTGGCTTCTTCATTACTTCATGAATCTTCTGAATGAAGAAAACCAGAACTGAGTCAGCAAAGAAGCATAATGATCAAATAATACATGCAAGGTATGCAAACTGGAAACGCACTGGACTGCCAGTACCCACAGACAGTTCTTGGAAGAACTATTCGATATGCATGGGAAAAACACTAACCTTTGGTACCACAGATAATAAGATGTGTCAAAGTTATCTATATAAATACTTATACCTGTATAGTAAGCGGAGGCAAGCAGGACTGCTTACCAGTGCTTTCTGAGGTACAAGTTACAAGCATTAATAAGAACTTACAAAAGTAAAATAACTATCACACAGGGGATTCATGCAGCATGAAAAAGATCTCCATTAAGAAAAGCAATTGTCAACTGGTCGTTTTTTGCAAACTTGCGGGGTTAACTGTGAAACATCAGGCTCACTTCGAGGCCACAGTTTGACATGCTTTTATCCTGCTAGCAGCACTAGGTTCAACAATCACTAATTTCCATAAGACAACTCAGGGATATTCCTATGCTATGGGCGCCAGCACAAGAGAACAGAGGTGATGCCAGGGCTTTGTGGCAGTTACCTGAACAGCACTGCTGCCTGCAGGCGAAAAAAGGCTCTGAGCTTCCCATCATTTAAAGATATATCAATTGGACTCTGGTAAGCCTTCCTGTACTTCTACAAATCTATTTACTGGAAGGTGTTTTGGATGTGTTAATACTATCAGAAAAGGACACTCTGTAATAATCCCTCACCTTTCTGTGCAGGAAGGCTAACAACTTTAATAAGCAACAGCCTTCACATCATACTGCTTTTGTACAATGTACTCAATATTCAATTTCAATAATGGCACTAATCTTCAATGTATTTTTCACATGCCTTGAGTAGCTATGTAGCTTAGTACTTTGTTAGACTGTATTCTATATGAGAGAGAAATAAACAAATAGGTGGGAAAAGGTGATCTAATTATTATATCTAATGTGGTTTTAAAAATGTGTTTAAGAGTTCCATCCTAAAACCTTTAAAGGAAACTAACAGCCATAAGAGCTGGTTCTGGCATAGGATAAATAACTACCCGAAGTGTAGGACAGAAAGGCTAGGATATTTTTCCTGTGATTCACACTGCACCCTCTGCTGTTCAATATATTTACAAAATACCTGAAAAGAGGGCAGGGAAATTTTCCTGACAATAGGAAGCTATTCACGATAAGCAGTGAAATTCAGAAAATTAGTGACTACATAATGAAACAGTGAATTAAATTCATCGCAAATTCCTGTAAAGCAGCATGCATAGGAGGAGGAATCTTCACATCTAAAATGGCAGGCTTTAAGTTGATCACTTGGGGTTAAAATAGCCAATTCCATGAAAATGCCCAGTATAACGATCAGCAGCAGTCAAAAAATGAGGGAATCAAAAATCAGTAAGAAAAGAATAAAGGACACAGAAAACATCATTATGACACGGAGTAAATCTATGGTTCATCCGTATCTTGGACAGTGTATGTAGTTCTTGTAACCTCATTTCACAAGGATATAGTAGAACTGAGAAAACTTCAGAGGACTAAAGATATAATTTACATACAAAGAACAACTCGGCAGGACAGGACTTTTCAGCGTGGAACTGAGATGTCAAGATGGACAGAGGTCATGTATGACAGAGGTTGTATGTGGCATGAAGAGGGTGGACAAAGATTGCCTCTTTGTATGCAAGAACTAGGGAATATAAAATCAAATTAGTAGGAAAGAGATTCAAAACAAACAAAAGATGTCTTTCTTACCAGGATAAGCAATAGACCAAGGAACTGTCAAAAGAAAGCAGTAGATATTGGGGAAAAATAGATCTTTGGTTGATCCAATATAGTCTCTCTCGCATCTTTAACAGTTACAAACAATAGTTATTTATCATATCCGTATATAGTACAAACCTCACCTGAATCCACTCCTGTTGTTTAGCATCTCCTTTGCTAGTTTTGGCTTCAAAATCTTTACCACCGTATTTCTGGTCTTCACTTACGCACCTCACATGTTCCTTATAATCGTCACCCCTGAACACACGAGATTTTTAACTGTAGTTCACCAAAGATTTCAGTCCTTTAAACTATGCAAAACCTTATATAATGAACAAACTGAATTAACAGATGACAGCATCTAACATTAAAAACATAATACTGTCAACACTTATACATGTAAAATTTGATGTGCTTAAATATACACGTATAAAGATTGTTCACATTTCTGTCATGCTACAGTCTTCAGTGAAAATTCCCAATTCACAAAATCAGATCTGAGTCTTCAGTACACTACTGCTTTCATTAGTGACTCTGTAACAACTTAGGCACATTTGTACAGGTAACATATGGACAGCTATTAATCCCTATCTGTGGTTTACTACTCACATTGACATGTTTGAAAATTAGAAAAGCAGGTGAAAAACACTTGCACAAAACTAATTCTGAAATATAGATACACTAATGTGGACATGTAGTTCTGACCAGCGTGTAAGGGCCACCAAAAGAATGAATAACACACCTTTTGTCAGTGAAGTATAGAGAAATATCATTATTTGAGGATAACCTTATTTTCTTATGCAAACTCCTATATTTATATTTCACTAGCACTGCTTTCTTCTGAATTCTGAGAAGCAGAGAGGTTTTGATGTTATTGTCAATCATGATCTCTCTGCAGTAGCAGAGTAAGCAACAGTTGATGCTCAGAAGCTGAAAGCACTGTCACTTGCAACTGCAAGAGAAGAAACTTCAGCTCTGTTTACTGTGTGGTTTAGCCATCCACGTGTTTCAAACTTGGATGATTAATCTTGAAATTATACAAAACCATGGATAACTTATACACAAATATGAATTATTCAGAAATTGCCAAATTTATTTCTAATATGCTTTAGGAAAATCCTGTATTTGTGACAACCACTGCAAAGTGAGCAAGGCTAATTCCCACCCTTCACCTACCAGAAATCCTTCCCACAGTCCATACAGGAAAGGCACTCGCAGTTCCTGCAGATGCCCACATGCTTTTCAACCTGTGCTTTCTTCACAGACTCTCCACATGCATTGCACGTGAAAACGACCATGCTGGAGTGCAGGTGGGGGCTCCGGGGAAGCTGCTGCAGCCTCTTCCCTCCCCAGGTGAGCACAGCCCTGGAAAAAGAAGATCTGACACTTACAGACTGAAAGCAGCGAGGAGAAATGTGGCCATGTGTTGCCAGCAGAAACCCTCAGGGATCTGACTGCCACGTGTTAAAGTTCTGAAGGGAAAACTCATTTCGATTGATACCTGGGGCATGAGGGAACTCACAGAATCATAGAATCGCTTGGCTGGAAAAGACCTTTGAGATCATCGACTTCAACCATGTCTGTCCACTACTAAACCACCCCTGTGCGCCTCATCTACCCGTCTTTTAAACACCTCCAGGGATGGGGACTCAACCACCTCCCTGGGCAGCCTCTGCCAGTGCCCGAGAGCCCTTCTGGTGAAGAAATTTTCCCTGATGCCCAATCTGAACCTCCTCTGGCACAACTTGAGGCCATTTCCTCTCATCCTACCCCTTGGCACTTGGGAGAAGAGACCAACACCCACCCCGTCACAACCTCCTTTCAGGGAGTTGTAGACAGTAATGAGGTCTCCCCTCCTCCAGACTAAACAGCCCCAGTTCTCTCAGCCGCTCCTCACAGGACTTGTTTTCCTGCCCCTTCACCAGTCTCGTTCCCCGAAACGAGTAACTGCGAAACCAGTAAAGCCTCCCCTCCCCATATTCCCGCCATGCTGAGGCGCTCCGCTTCCCGGCGCCTCCCCCTAGCCCTGCTCTGCTCTGCCCTCCCCTCCCGCTCCCCGCAGCGGCTCCAGCTCCCGCACCTCAGCTCCCGCACCTCAGCGCCCGCCCCGCGCAGCACGTGCCGCTCCGCTCCGCGCTCCTCCTCCCACTCCTTCCCGCCGCGGCGCCACCGCCCCGCGCCCCGGACGCGGAAGCAGCGGAAGCAACGGAAGCAGCGGCCGCCGGAAGTGGCGTGCTGAGGCCGCGGGTGGGACTGGGGCTGCCGCCGGGCAGCCGCGCGGAGATGGAGCCGGGAGGTGGCCGGAGCCGGTAAGCGCTGGGCTGAGCAGGCCAGGCTCCTGCTCCTCGGCCGCGCCGCGATCCCCTCTCTGTGTCCGCGTGTGTCCGGCGCGCCCTCAGCCCCGTCCCCGTGCGGCAGCTCCGGCCGCCCTCCCGCTGTGCCGCCCGCTCCCGGACAGAGACCGCGCTGAGGGAAACCCTGCTCTGTCCGCCTCCGCGAGCGCCTGGAGCCTGGGCTGTAGCTCAGCAGGGCTGAGAGGAACGGCAGACGGCAGCTTAAGTGGCTGCTGCCGGGGTTCCTCTCGCTCGGGAGTGGCTCCCCGTGCCCGCTCTCTTTCCCGCAGGGATGGGCTCGCTGGCTGGGTGCTGGGGGGGGTGTACACGGAGCAAGCCGTCATCTGACAAAGAGATGTTTCTTCATTTTAAAGCATGGTAAAAGACATAAGAGTAAATAGGAAAAAAAGTACAATATAGTAGCCCACCTTAATCATAGAATCATCGGGTTGGAAGAGACGTCCAAGATCATCGAGTCCAACCGTACCTGTCCCCTTACTAACCGTGTCCCTAAGGAACTCATCCACACGTCTTTTAAACGCCTCCACCACCTCCCTGGGCAGCTGTTCCAGTGCCTGACCACCCTTTCAGTGAATAAAATCTTCCTAATGTCCAGTCTGAACCTCCCCTGGTGCAACTTGTGGCCATTTCCTCTCGTCCTGTCGCTGTCACTTGTGAGAAGAGCCCAGCACCCACCCCGTCACAACCTCCTTTCAGGCTGTTGTAGACAGTGATGAGGTCTCCTGTCTGCTTCCTCTAAGCTAAGCAACCCTAATTCCCTCAGTCACTCCTTGTAGGGATAATGCAACAGGAGGCACAGAATCACAGAGTAATGGAATAAATTAAAGCTTGGAGCGTTTAGCACTGGTGGGAATTGAGAATATGGACAGCCTCATCCTTCTCAGGTTTAACCCAAAGTGATTTCTGTGCTCCATTGATTAGTTAGAAGACTAGAAGTTTTAATTGTTATAATAGTTGGAATTTTCCTTTCATACTTACAAGCGCACAGGGGTAGAGTTGCATCTTTCTTCCAGAAAAAGGAAGTATAGAATTGAATGTAAATGTGTTGTGTCAGAATGTTACTTGTCTTCCCTTCAACCTGTTTAGAGAAGTGATTTTTGAAAGAGGCTTTGCATTGTGTTAAATAAAAAGTTACCGTGCTAACTTGTCTGAAGGCTCTGACTCGTGGGAGATGTGCTTAGCTACAACAGCAAAAATTTGGCATAAATAACGCTGTGACAGTGTTTTCCCTTTCAGTTTCGAAGTGAAAGAAACCAAGGTTTTTCTCTACAAATACTACTGATTTTGTAGGTGTGATAAGTTTTTGCCTTACAAACTAATTCTTGTTGATGTTATCTAAATTGTCCTTTTTTGTGGCTAGAGATTTCAGTTTATTGGCAGTGCTGTTAGCACTTTTTTGCAGAAGCTGTATGCTGTAAGAAAATCTTCATTAAAATCAATATTTCCTGTATATATTGCTGTATTTCTATTGGTGAGCAATACTGGGACTCATCTTTAATCAGAGAAATGTCATCAGGGCTCACATTGCAGGTGTAAACTGAAGTCTGTTTTGTGGGGAACTGAAATTGTAAAAATGTTCTTCGTGTTCTAAATTAATTTTGCAATTTAATATTTAAAATTCATCTTAGCATTTTATTTCATTGTAGGTAATTTAAGTGATTTTCTAGCATGGACACTGTTGCTAGCCATAGTTGTCATCTTCTCCAGCAGCTACATGAACAGCGCATTCAGGGACTTCTCTGTGACTGCATGCTGGTGGTAAAAGGTGTCTGCTTCAAAGCACACAAAAATGTATTAGCTGCTTTCAGTCAATACTTCAGGTATGTGATAGAAAATTCTTCTTAAGCAGTGAACTATATGCTTTTGGTTCAGGTTTTCTCTGAGAAGATTTTTCTGGTAGTTGCAGACTAAATAACTGTTGGAGTTTAAGGGGAAAAGTTAAATTATGCAAAGATAAATCTGTATCAAGTATTCAATCTAATTAAAAACTGTGGCAATCCTAATTTATTTTCTAGAAATATATAGTTAACAGCTACAGTGAGTTTGACATTTTCCTCGCTTGCTGACAGTACCTCATACAATGAATTCTGGCATGGACTTGGATTCAGTATTTGAGTATGAAAAGATAACCGTTTTCAAGGAGCATAGTAGAGTACATGAACAAAACTACATAACGGATATAATTGATGAAATAGTTCACATCCATTTCTGGATATATACATTCAAACTAAAATCTGTGTATATAGGTTATTTTTGCATTTCTGCTTAGAACGCGTTTTCAGAGACTCAACATCGATGTTTTAAAGTTTTAAAGCGATGAAGCCACATCACTGCTTTCTTTCCCCTTGCTGATCCTCCAGATTTTGGGAGATGCTGAATCTCCCGACTTAGTGTTTTACATTAGTTATGAGTAGGCTGCTAGATCTGGCAGGTTTTAGACCTTTCTTCTTGAAACATCTCCAAAGCTTGAGTACAAATTCTTGTGTAAGAAAATTATTTTTATGTTATGACCTGGGAAAATAGATGTGATCGTGTTTTTCCTTTTTCTTTTTTATTGTTGTATTCCTGATGTTGAAGTGAAATTATACTCCAAGATTGAATTTGTAAAGGAGTTAAAAAATTTTAAATTAATTAGAGGCACTCAACTCTTATTAAAATTCAGTAGGATATAGGTTACTAATTAATTTAGACTCAACCCAGATCTGTTTGTTATAGTTCTGGTTTTAATTTAGATAGTATCAGCTGGATTTATGATAGAACTTGGATGTGGGCACTGGCTTCAGCGATAGGATAACTGAAGTATGGGAATGTGGAAACTGCATTTCTAGAGTTTAAGCCTAGACTCTCATTTGCTTGAAATTCAGAGCTCATTGGTACTACATTAGAATCATAGAATGGTTTAGTTTGGAAGGGACCTTAAAGATCATCTAGTTCCAACACCCCTGCCATGGGCATATTATGCCCACCTTTAAACAAAACCCAGTTTGAGATTTAACCCACAGAGGGGAATCATCAAGTTCAGGGTGTTTCCTGGTGAAGGAATATAGCTACATAGGTGTGACCTGACCCTCTTTATATATATCATTTACTGTGAGGGTATCAGGGACTGGGGTTTTAGCAGAAATGTGTGAAGTTCCTGGCTGATGCAGAGTATAACCTACTTAATCTAGGACTGATTATGCATGTAAAGAACTACAGCTCTGATGCTAAGAATATTTTATATGAAAAAGTAAGAAGTCTTGTGAATTCAGACACTTTTAAGGATCTGGTGACAATTCAGTGGGTATTGGTTTGACTGCTGGTTTAGGTTCATGTACCTGTACTCTTCATTATTCTTTTTCTTGGTTCTCATCCAGTCACAGAAAAAATACTTTTTCTGGATGTGAGAGAAGAGATTGAAAATAATACTATCCTCTTGTTTACTATTACCATTCTCTCACCTACTTGCAGAGAAAGAACTAATAAGAACTTTAATAAGGTTTACTGGTAAAGCTTGATGGAAAAGCTCAGTTGCTGGAAGAGAATAGTTTAGTTGCCTTCTCCTTTTTGCTAGAAAATTTCTTGTGTCCTGTTTTATTTGCCATGATGGAAGAAGAAACACCATTCTGAGTCAAACAGCTTTTGGAAATAGTCCATAAATACACCACTGCATTTAATATGTAAAGAACATTGGACAGGAAACCACAAGTATAGGGTGTGATTTCAAAACATTAAAAAATGGAAGATTGAAGTTATGTAAAACATAATTTGCTTTGATCTACACCTTTAAGTGTGCTACTGTGGGACTAGTATGTAAGACAAGTAATTGAGCAGTTTTGAGATGATTATCTGCAAAAACACAACAATCTAGAGAAGACTGTATAGTGTAAATTGTTGTTTTATGCCAGGCAGTCTATTTCAGATGCATGTGTATTTTTTGATAAAAGTGCTTGTGAATTATTTGTGTTTGTGTTTGAATATTTGCCTTATTTTGTCAGGACCCTTTTCCAGAATTCTTCAGGCCAGAAGAATGATGTCTTTCACTTGGACATTAAAAATGTAGGTGGAATAGGCCAGATCTTGGACTTCATGTACACCTCTCACCTGGATCTTAGCCAGGACAATGTACAAGCTATGTTGGATATTGCACAGTGTCTCCAAGTGCAAAATGTGCTGAACATTTGCCATACCTTTTTAAAATCTTCTACAGCTGTAGAGCAAACAGCCAGCATGCCTTGTAATAGCATATTTTCACTGCAGAATACTTTGAGTGCAGATACTAGCTGTGCCAATGACAGCTATGGGACAAACCTATTGCATGAATGCTCATCTGACACACAAGCTAATAAAGTCTTGGCTGACCACCATTCTCATGCATCGCAGTCTCTTAATCTTCACACACCCTCAGGTGATGTACAGAAACAACCGCAAGAGTCCTTAGATGGCAACTGCACAGAGCTTCCATTTAAACAACCAAATTACTATTACAAACTACGCAACTTTTATAGTAAACAGTTCTATAAGCAAAACACTTGCTCTAATCATGAGAGAGTAGCAGAACAATCCTTTTCTTACAACACATCTGCAGAAATAAATACAGTAGAGAATAATTCTTGTACTGTCAATCACTCTGAATGTATTCTTGAAACCTCTGATCATTTACCATCAAACTTTCTGGTTCAGTCTGTGAATGAAGCTGTTCCAGACCAGGATGCAGACGGCACAGTTACGCAGCCGAGCAAACAGATGCGACTGAAAAAGGCAATACACCTCAAAAAGTTAAATTTTCTAAGATCTCAGAAATCTGTGGAGGAGCCACGTGAGCCTAAAAGAGATGACAGCAGAATGACAGGAGTAATTGAATCTGTAAATGAAAGTACCGTGGACATGACAAATGTTAGAATTACTGAAGAAAAGGAAGCAGAAGATGTAGTGAATTCTGAGACTATTGAACAAACTGTTGAAATTGAAAGATCTCAAGGTCCTTTGGAACAAGAAGGGCAATCACAGACTCTTCAGTCACAGAGACAATATACTTGTGAATTATGTGGGAAGGCTTTCAAACATCCAAGCAATTTGGAGCTCCATAAAAGGTCTCATACAGGTACAGTTATCAATAACAGACTAAATATTGCAATTAAAGAGATTGTCTTGCAGTATCTCTTGTTTCAGAGATGCTGCTTAAGGGTCTGTTTTCAAAAGGGTGTGGTTTTGTCCTTTTTTAAAAATGTATACTCATACAAGCAGATTTAAGACTGAGTTTAGCTGAGAGTTTTATTTGTATTAAGGATTTCTGCTTCCCATTTGATTTTTTATGGTTATTTTTTAAAGAATGTCTGATATTTTAATGAAAATTTTAAGTGTAAATTAATAGAAGACTATACTACAGGTGTTCTAGATCTCTGTGATCATATATTCATTGCAAGATACAAGGGATTCGGGCTTGGTGGTCATTTCTTTTTAACCTGTAGAAATATCCTCTATAATTAATTTATACTTTTTTCCTACTGTGAACAAGTTCCATTGCGTTTACCTAGAGGGTAATGCTGTTGCAGACATATAGGCTGCAGAGTGAATGGGAATTTTTAATTGAATGACTTTGTCTTAAAACCTCACAGGTAACATTATTTTTAAACCCTGCATAGATTTATTTCTAAGTAACTTTTTATTCTAGTGAAAACCAAGACCTAGTAGAACTTTGAATTAACAAATTTTTCTGTTCAATTTAACCAGCATGTTTTTAATTGTATTTCTACAAATTTAGATGTATTTTTTTAAACGGTTTTTAAGAATTACCTTAGCTACCCAAGTAACACCATTGATTTGAAGTCCTTGAGATGGCATTGTTTCTGATTAAGCTGTAGAATATATTTTACTTTCTTTTTCCTTGTTTTAAATATTCAAATGCATCTCTCTCAATCTTGTTAAATAAACACCACTTTCCAAATGAGAATGCATATATTGTTCCAGTAAATGTGAATCTCTATTAGCAGACATTCATTTCTTTTGTTAACTCATCCTTAGTATTAAGAATTTATTCTTCCATGTTAGTAGTAGAAAAATCTTTCCAGAACCTGAATATACGAACACTTGCGTTAGCTTCCTGCTGTTTTCACTTGGTATCTTTGACTACGCCTGTGTGTTCACATAATTGATACTATTTTTTTTTATAATTTGGTCTCCTTTGAAAGAATTGCACATGTGTCTTGCCTGGGTTCTCTCTTTGCCTTATATTTTTTTAATCTGTTGTCTAATTTGAACTGACATTAGGTATATTTTAATATCTTAGAAATTTTGGGAAAAAAGGTGATTAGATAGAATATAGAGTATCTAGAGGAGTCCTAAGTGAGGGGGAGACTCAGAAGTCAGTAACGTTGAGTTTGTGCTGGATAATCTGTTCCGCAACGCTGCCTCATACGAACTTGCTTGATACGTTGTGTAAGAAAAGAGATCCTAGGCTTGGTTTTGTTGTTCTGGCTGTCTTCTGCTAATCTGAGTATACACTGGATTCAGGAATTCCACGCTGCTTTTCATACACTATGTTCTTCTAATAGTTTTAAAAAAGTTCTGGACTTAGTGCTACTTAATATGTCATTGACTTTCTTCTATAGATATGCCCAACTGGCAAAGCTTAAGATCGTAAGTTTAACAAATAATAAGCACAGCAAAGGAGGATGGGGAAACTGAGGCAAGAATATGACTAGATAGGCGTGTTTGCTTGCCTGGGTTTTGGGGTGTCATGTTAATTTGTTTTTAAATATCCAGCAAAAAAGTACTTGAAAAATTACAGTGGATAGTGAGTAGGATATTAATATAGGAAGGATCTGTAGCTGAAGGTACAGGGCACATCTGCATCGTTAATATTAGGTATACTGGTAGTCAAATAATGTAAGTGTATGCTAAAAGCCATTTCCATTTGTCTGCCGCTTCAGAGAGCAAAGCAAATTGCTAGCTAATCAATTTTATTTAAGAATGTTCATTTTCTAGAACTGAGTGAAAGGGTTAGCAAGCATTTAAGTATTACAGTGCTTACTGAAAGTCCTCTAAATCTGGCTTTGCTGAAGAGGTGGAGGAAGCAAATTACTTTCACGCTGGCAAGCCAGTTTTTAACCCATAAATGAAAACTATTTCAACACAAGTGTTGTCGTGGGCTGGTCATCAAGAAAAAGCACATGTGAAATTCCCTGAACACTAGGAACTACTAAAGCACTTACAAGGATAACATGGTTACATTGATGAGTTGTCTTAAGTCAGGCATATTGTGTTCACTAAGTCCTTGTATTGCATTGCCTAGCTGTTCTAATTGTATTGCTAGTGGGTATTTGAAAGAATCTTTAAGTAGAGCTTATTGCACTGATTTTAAGATTGATTTTTACTTGACTGAATGTTATGATTTGTTTCTTATTAGATTGACCTTTCTGAAAAAAAAAGAAGCAAGTATATCTGTCTTACACAGTCCTTACCTATCCATGAACATCCAGTGTTCTGGGTTCTTTAAAAATATTTTCAGGAAACATCTCTGAAAAAACCCCACACCCCAGCTCTACGGAAAGAGCTCTTGGCATGTTGGAATACAACAGGAGCAGAATCACACCGTCATGTAATACACTTGATCCTCGACCTTTTTATTCTGAGATTTGCTGGAGCAAGTTGCCCTCATTCTGTGCCTTAGTGAGTCCTGCTCTTCACCTTTGTGATCTCTTCAGGAACCCCACTTCTGCCTTCATGCCTTTCTCTGGAGCTGACACACCACCGCTTTGATCGCACTGCAGTGTACTTTGTCTTCATCTCTTCTTGCAGAGCATTGGACAGGAAGGATGCAACAGAACATAGAAAACACAAGGCAGTCCAAGGGTTCAAAAGTAAAACTCTGTGGATGTTTGCTTAAGCATTGTCTTAACTATAGTTCAGTTACTACTTTCCCCCAAATTTTCTCTATTGTTGTTGATCCAACGTGGTCTTTGAGAAGATTAATGTTCTCAGATAAGGTTTTTGGTTTGGAATTTAATGACAATCATAGAATAATTTAGATTAGAATGGTCCCCTGGAGGTCATCTAGTCTAATCCTCTACTCAGGGCAGGTCAAGTTAGATTGGGTGGTTTTGCTCTTGACCTTGTGTAGTCAAATTTTTGATAACTTCAAGGACAGATTCCATAACCTCTCCAGGCAACCAGTTCCAGTGTTTAACCACACTTATGGGATAAAATGTTTTTTTCATATATCTAATTGGAATTTCTCATGTTCCAACTTGCATCTGTCGCCTCTTGTCCTATCACTTTGAATCTTCCAGGACAACCTGGTTGCATCTGTCTTCTCATTCCATGCAGGATTTCCTGTTTTCTCTTCTTAAGGCTCCAGATGTGATCTCACCAGTGATAGACAGAGAACAATCACAGTAGTTGCACTCTTAGTAATATGCCTTAGGAAGCCATTAGCCCCACTTTTCCTGAGGGATGCTACAGAATTAAAAGTAATTTAGTATTTCTGCTAGAATTCATTCTTGGAATAGGCTGCTTGATATGCCCAGTAGTTTGGAGTTTTATGCAGGTGCGGAATTGTTCTCCAAAAACTAATTGGAGTTTCTTTTCAAACATTTCAAAATTTTTTTGGTTTATCTTTGTCATAGGGATAAAACCTCCAACTCTTTGTACATCAGTAGAGTTACAACACGGCTATATGCAGTCTACAACAATTGTTTTGAGAAATTTGAGCCTCCAATTCAATTCCTATCCCTCTAGTTATTTAAGGGTGGATTTCTGTTCAGTCTTTGTGTCAAAAGCAACTTTGTTTTAGTGTAGGTAATTTCTGCAGAAATTACTACTACTGTTTTCTAGCCTCCATTTCAAATTACCTTGATGCTTTTATGGTTATCAGAACCCTTCAGTGTTGCCAGAAATCTGGCTTCTTGTTGCTTTCATTTATATTTTTGTTGTCAGTACCAGAATTTTTAGTCTTTTGCAAATTTAGAAATGAAATAAAGCCTCAGTGCTTTTCATAGTTGAGTTATTGTTTTCTTAATTTTTTTCTTTAATTGAATAAAAGCTTTCTTGAAACTAATGTAACATTTCCATTCTTCTTCATTAAGTATAAAAAGTAGATTTAGCCGCAAGTTGTCAGACTAACTATAGTCTATGCTTATTCTGTGCTTTAATATCTGAGAACTGCATTTGTTCCTTGATCCTGAAATATGTTGAAAGAACGTCGCCATGTATTTGGCATTAGAGAAGGAAAATGGAAGCTCGACACCTGGATATTGTAGATGTTGCTCATAACACTTCGAAGGACAGAGGAAGAACACTGATGTAGAGGATACTTGTTGGAAGAGAAGGCTACAAATAGGCAAAAGTCTTCTGCAAAATCAGGGAAATTATAGCTGAATAAGTAAATAAAATTCTTCAGGTAGATTTTGAATTAGCTCCAAGATGAAACACAGTGCAAGTTCTTTTTTTCCTTCTGGAAATATCTGCATTCAGAACTGCTAGTTTTGCTTCTTTGTACCTGTGGGTCAGATTGTATTACATCCTTTCAAAGTACACTTAGACTCATGAAAATATCATTAGAAACCTGACTGTCATTGAATTCAGTGGTATTTGAGCATTATTATTGTTTTAAAAATTCTAGAAGATGCACAGGGATTTTTATCAATAGTGTAAAAAATAGGAAACCAAGAAGTAATCAGGAAAAAAATTGCATTTATTTATTTATTTATTTATTTATTTATTTATTTATTTATTTATTGTGAAGGAGAAGTACTGATTAGAAAAATACATTTGTCTCGACAACTAGAGAATGGAAGTATTGTGCAATCACATTCTAGGTTGAGAGTCAAGTTATTTTTAAGTTCTAGCAGGCTGCACTAGTCTTTTTACTAAAGCTGATCGGGGTTTTTTGGAGATTCAAGAATATGAGTTTCCTATGTATAAATTTAGAATTTTGGAGCAAAATACTTGGGTTAATTATCAGATGCTCTTATATAGGATGAGAATTCAAAGGCAAATATGCATTTGCTGGAAGTGAATAGCTATGTACTGATCAGAGATGTATGGTACACATCACAGAGAAAACAGAATCCTTCCAGATTAGCTTCTCTGTGTTCCTTACGCTTTTTAAGAGTGGGCCTTTGTGAGTACAAGTGGAAAAACTGGTGCACTTCTCGTAGCTTTTGTTGTTGTTGTAGGACCTTGTCAGCTATTCTGTTTTTCCTGGAAGTATGGTACCCCTTTCATTTGGAAAAAAGTATTTAAAAAAAATTAACAAATACTCCCACTCATATGAAAACTCTTCTACCTACTCGCTTCAAAAGATAAATTCTATTTCTGAGCAAGTCTGCCTTACAGGCTTAATGGTAAATATTGTACTTCCCTCTTGAATTTCCCCTTAAATATATGGGTAAGTGTCCTTTTGGGGATATTTTTACTCTTACATTATGTGTTTTTAAAGGAACCTTACCAATTTAAAACATTTGTCTTTTTTTGCAACTATTAGAAGTTCTATGTTCTGTTTCTTCTCCTTTTAGGTGAGAAACCTTTTGAATGTAACATTTGTGGGAAACACTTCTCACAGGTGGGAATATTTTATATTATGGTACTTACACTTGAAAATGAAATGCATCAATGTGTTGATTCTGAAAATAAGCTTAATTTAAAGTCTATAGATTAGGTAATTTTTGTTCAAAGACCAGCGACTTCAGGGATAAAATATTGAAATGTCTTAGTTGAAAATAATGTGTTAAATGTTTTAGTGTTCTTTGATAGATTTTGTACTTTTGATTCTGTCTATTCTCAGTAGATGTTATGTATTTTACTTTCAAATGAATGTTTAACTCTACAGAGCCACAACTGTATTTGAAATACTGAGAGCATTCTGACTGTGCTTTTGGTGAACGCTTCAGGGATATGTTGTGAATAGCACTTTTACAGTGTCTGAAAAAAATACAGGGTAGAATTTTATATAATGTTGTATTCACAATACAGTTTCATCTTCCTAAATGGCATAAATTATTAAGCAGAATTTTTGAGTCAGTTTCCTTCTGTGAAGATGAACAGCACAGTTTGTCTGAAGGGACAAAATTCAGCTATGATTTTAAAAGAACCTTGTGAAATTCCCTACTTACATACAGCGTGTAAGCTTTAGCTGCCTTAATTTGCCCTCCAATGCTTGCTTATAGCTCTAGGTAATTTACAAATTTGGTGCCTAGTTGTCTCATGTTTCCTAAATGCCTGTTTCTTTTCTGTTTTCTTGGTTGGAATATGTGCAGTTAAATACAGGAGAGAATAGACAGGTGCATGATTTTATACTAAGATTAAATAATAATTGCTGAATGACTTTGGTTGTGGTTTAAGGATTAGAGTTATGTGATCTTTGTCTACTCATCTGACAGTGCTTGTGCTTCTTTTGCTTCACTTTTGTAGTCCCTCAGTGGGATTTCTCTGACCCATGAATCTGAGCAACTGCATCTTCCACTCTGTTACTAAATACAAATATAACTCTGCATCCAGTGAGAAATACTGGTTCATCATGCTTATCAAGCCATTTGAGCAGAACTGGGTTTGCTTATTAGACAAAGAAAGTGCATTTTCATTCATTTTGATGGTTGAACTTTCAGTTATTAAAAGAAAAACACAGGTATTTCCAAATTCCATTAAAAGTTCTTTTGGCAAATAAAGGTATTCTGTACCATTACTGTGGGGGGGGAGGGAAAAAAAAGCTTTACACATTCAGAGTATATGACGGGCATGACAGGCTTCTCATGCAACATGCATTGCACCTCTTTAATTAGAAACAAAGAAACAAAACCCCAACAAAACTGTACATTTCTGCCTTTGGATTAACCACTCTTGATCAGCTTGCTTCTCTTTCCATCCCCATGACCCCACTTGCCTGAAAGTACAGGTAAATACATACTGATGGACAATTTATACATGTCCAGAATATGAGCTATAGTCTTCAGCTTGTGTGCTGCAGTTCTCTCTCCAGTCATAAAAGGGAACTTGCATGCCTCTGAGGTATGAATTGTGCAAATAAATAAGACTCCACCTACCAGAAAGTAGGATGCAAAGATAATTATTATCTACTTCTTGGTTTAAAAAACATCTCTTGTCTTCTTCTTGGTCTTCTCAGTTTGCAGGCACAAGAAATAGTAACACTTATTTTAGCTTTCAAGTTCTCTGCTTTTGGGACAGTGCAGTTATGCCTGGTAGCATCTCTCCTCCTGCTGGAATTAACGGACATTCTGTGTGTTGGAATGTGAAACAGAAAATGAAGAAAGTAGGGATTGACATAGGAGCTCAGTCTGGAACAAATAACCATAAATGTCTTTGATTTTTGGAGAAAAAGGTTCATTTTCTACTTCCAAGCCTGCATCTGCCCCTACAGCTGGTACACAGCCTGTTGCTATGTGGTCCTTCTCTGGCTGGTGATCCAGGACATCACATTTTGCCTCCTGACTACCTCCTTCTGTAGAGCTTCCTTTGGGGGACCATATGCATGATTTACTTCGCTTTAAGAGCGTGCGAGTAACGACTGGACTAAGTCTAGCATATCTCTTTAGTCTGGGAGTTTATGCTCACAGATTCTTCCGCGCAGTTTTTTTTCTTTCACCGAAATCCTAGCAAAAGTCCTCTTCTACTTTTGCACGAGGATGACATATTCTGCCTTAAGCAAGGTTGTGTATCACCTTAAAAGCTTAGGAAGAGTAGAAGTTACTGATGTTTTTACCTTTTTTTGTCTCAGCATAGATAATAACAAGCTTTTGCCCTCATTAAGAGGAGTGAGATAGGCTTGTAACAAAGAAATGGATCTACTTGCTACTCTCTGTAAAATGTTTTTATTCTGGATAAAAATGGCTATATGTGAACTATTTCAGAACAGTTGTTACACTTCAAATTCACCCTCTGTCTTTATCCAGAATCACTTTCAAATGCCTATGATATGGTTTGTTTTGTGATAAGGATAGAGGTAAAGTTTGTCTTTTGTATGTTTCTCTCAAATGCACCTCTGCATAAAATCCCATGTTTGCAAGGCACAAATTGCTCCATAGAGTAGTCCTCTTAGTGTTCTCCTTCCTCATATATAGAAGACTAATGCCTCTCTCTGAGTGGATTTCAGTATTATAAAGTTTGGCCTGAGAGAACAGTCATACTGTTGTCTGAAAAACTTTGCAGGGGTTAAAGAAGGCTCGCTCAGGGTTCAAACGGTGATCCATTTAATACTGTCCTCTGTGCCTGCCTGTGTGTGTCTGCACTAATTCACTTCTGGTGTATTATAAGCTCTGATTACAGTGATTGATCATCACAGGTAATTATTATCTAAAGGAGTCATAAGAAATTACTGATTGGTCTTACTTTTGTTGTCTTCCTGTGACCAAGTAGGACATGGTAATCTTTGCATCCCCAGTTTTCTTTCCTGATTGAAAGGACTTAATGTTCCATTACTGTACTTGGATAAAACCAGGCAATTATCAATCAAAGAGAACAGAAGAGTTATTTTTTACCTGTGGAAGTATGCACAGTTTATGGAACATCTGCAGCTCTTCTGTCCACACTAGCTGGTATCTTGTACTTTGAGAACTGGACTTTCAGTGGATCAGCCATTCAGAAGCATCAGTGGCTTTTAAAAAATATGTATTTTAAAAAGTTGTGACAAGTAAGATGGTTTTGTCTGGTTGTTATCTCATTTGCCTGTTAGACTAGCATGATTTTTGCAGGACTGGGAGGGGAAAGATAATGTAATACAAATCAGTTGCCAGTTAATTCCATTTGTTCATTTCTGTACTTCCTCTTCGTTTCCTTTTGATACGAGTAAATATTTACAGGTTTGGAGCACTTGGCACTGAGTATTTTCTGGGTTGAAAAATGTTTACCCAATTACTTTCTTTTTAACCTTCTGATAGGTGAATTCAGACATACTGATGTAACAATATTTTATTTGTAGGACAGGGAAAATGAGACTAACATGAACCGTATTACTAGTAAGTTTTCTTCTTCACTGCAATCTAGATAGTGTAATTTTCATTTATAATCAGACCTGTTTTCAACTATAGGTCTTTCTTTTTCCTTAGCATTTCAATCTAGGCTTCTTTTTATTTATTTAATTTCCCCCTGTTTTTTTCTATGTATAATTGCATACATAGGCAATTTGATCTTGAAGTACATGGTACCCTGTCTTTACTAGATAAGAATGCTTGAGTTCATACATGCTTTGTAGTTTTCACTGCCTTAGAATTAGGAATAAAAAGCCAGTCTTATAGTCCCCATCGTTGTCTTTTTATCTGTATACAACAACAGGCTGAATTTAAATGTTTGAATTACTGTCGCTTCAGGCAGGTAATCTCCAGACACATTTACGTCGACATTCTGGTGAAAAGCCATATATTTGTGAAATCTGTGGGAAAAGGTGAGTGTAATTGTTCATGGTAACATGATAAAACTTCTTCATATTTTCTTTAATCTTCATGATAAACTAAGGGCCAAGAGCTAAGGCAGCAGGCTGCTTAGTTTTGTTTAAAAGACTTTGGGTCTGAGAGTGTACTAATTAAAAGACACATGAGTCTGCAAGGGTCTTGTTGCAAATCTGAATAATAACAGAAAAGACGTCACCACATATATATAGTCTGGGGTCTTAATTAATTTGTTGTATATTGGTATCTTTAGTTAAAGATATACTGTTGTGTGTATTTTGAACAGTGTGAGTCATCATAAATCATGTAGTTTTGTACCTTTTTCATATTTTTTCATTATTTGGTCATATATAATTTTTGTTACATTTTATGAAAATTATGAAGTATGGGAAACCTGATGAATTGAAGCAAAGCATTAAATGTTTCTGCCTTCTGCCAACAGGTGACAAAATACACTAATTTAGAAGTAGCATTCATATTTAAGTTAAATGCAGAAAAAAATTAGTCACATTAATGGTGAAAAGGTTTTGTTTGTTTTTTTTTCCTTGCATAAATTTAATTGGACATTGCCAGCTTCAAAATGTTTTTCTTAAATGCATCCATTTATCTGTGTTTTAGATTTTAACCTTTGCTCAGAATATCACACATTGATTATAGTTGCTTTCCACATCATACTCAGTTTAGGAGAATTAAGATTCTTACAAAGACAGTAATTGGCTTTGCGTATTATGTTCCAGATTTGCTGCTTCTGGTGATGTTCAGCGTCATATCATTATTCATTCTGGAGAAAAGCCTCATCTGTGCGATATCTGCGGCAGAGGTATGCCAGAACCAAAGTTTCTACCTCTGAGGCTTTTTGATTTAAATGCAAGGAGTCATTTTTAATCTTAGCGTCTGCCATGTATTTTTAGGATTCAGTAACTTCAGTAATTTAAAGGAGCACAAAAAGACCCATACAGCAGATAAAGTATTCACCTGTGATGAATGTGGGAAGTCATTCAACATGCAACGAAAATTAGTAAAGCACAGGATCAGGCATACTGGAGAGAGACCATACAGCTGTTCAGCATGTGGTAAGGTTTACTGTGTCTTTGCTTTTTAAATGATAAGTAAAAGTTCCTTTGTTAGCAGAATAACAATTGACCAAAATGATTTTAAATTGAAATACCATGTTGTGAAAATTTTCCACAAAATCTACTGTCTTGCATATGTTACAGTTTTTCATTTGGTGTAAATTTGGTGTAATTTCCTTTGGCTCTTGTAAATAAGCTCAGAGGTGAATTTCAATTGAAGAACAGGAAAAGAAAATAAGAGGAATCAATGCTGGATGTGTATGTATTTGCTAGAGAAGTACTGATACTATCTGCTCCAAAAATTGTTTTATTTTCAGTACTGTCCTGCCTGATGGAAAACTAGGTTTGTTATCACTTGGCTGTCAATGGAACCCTTTTTTCTTCCTTTTTTTTTTTGTTTCCAATTCAGTACTGTTTGGATTTAACTGCATTCAACCACAGTTTGATAATCACAACCTACTTTGCTTCAATCTCTGTAATAAAATCAAAATTTGATCAGTGCTTCATACCAGAGAATGCCCATTTTCAAAATCTGCTAGATAAGTTGTACTTCCAGGTGGTCTGAAAATGGGTCTCTGATCAATGATTCATCCTTGTATAACATAGTTCTCAAACTGCATTGTCTATCCTTATCTCATATGTTACTTAGCATCCTGCATACTACTTATTTTTCTGCCCCAAAGTGCTATTTTAGTATAATTTCATTCCTGTTCTGAGGAATCAGCTTTGGAGGAAGGTAGCTCCGTACGATAACATCCAACTGCAGTGTTTTATTTGTAATGCACAAGGAAAGCTAATATTATCAGGAGGTCTTGCATCAGAGGGAAGAAATAGACATGCAGGGCATGAAAGTATAAACAAACAGTTTTATTGCTGTCATTAAAACAGGCTTATTTTCATTTTGTCTTGTGGTGTTTTTTTGATTATTTTTCATTTTAGTCGGGTCATCTTGTACTGAGAAGGCAAAAATTGTGCAAAGAGGATCTGATCAAGCATTAAGAATTCATTCACGTTATGCAAAAAATCCCTATGTATTATTCACGTAAATTGTAATCTTACTGTTACTGTTTAATGGCTTTTCTGAGGAGAAACCTGGGTAGCAGAATGACAAGTATTCTGCTGAAAATTGAGACTGCACTTTTACTGGGCCTTCAGATAAAATACAGTTCATATTCATTGGTATCTCTCCACACAAAATAAAATAAACTTTAACCTAGGTAAATTGAGATGAAATCACAAATAAGTACCTGCTTATTTCTACTGTCCTGAAGAATATGAGGTGTCTGAATCATGCAGAATCCTGGATCTTGATGCTTTCTAGTCCTGCCTGTTCTTCTGCGGTTTGCTTTAGGTCAGCCTCAGACACTTTTTCTTTGCGGTGTGGTAATTGAGCTTATTTGAGCCTGTGGTTCTGAACGCAGGAAAACAGTTAAATATTTTCAAGCTGAAATAGGGTAGATTTAGATTAGATATTATGAAGAAGTTTGGGTGGTAAGACATTGGCACAGGTTGCCCAGAGAAACCGTGGATTCCCTGTCCCTCAAGGCCAGGTTGGATGGGGCTTTGAGCACCCTGGTCCAGTGGGAGGTGTCCCTGCCTATGGCAGGGGCATTGGAACTGAATGGGCTTTAAGGTCCCTTCCATCCCAAACCATTCCATGGTTCTATGATTTTATTGTATTCTAATATTTACAGCAATAAAATATTACAGTTTGGACACATTCTCTGGCTAGAATATAAAAAATGATCTGCTGCATTACATTAGCTCAAAGACAACAAAAAAGCTAATTTTGTCAGCACCTTACGAATAGTTCCTTGGTAATGAACAAACCATTACTTTCTGTGATGCATTTCTTACTGGAAAAATATATTTAGAAGCTTATCAGCATACTGTTTTTCCAGGCAGATGAATTAAATTGATTATTGTATACTTTTTTCCTTCTCGAAGATTGATACAGAATGAGAGCACTCATAACTTTCAAATACTAATGGGTATTCTTATCTCTTGAGACAAAAAATAAAGCACTGAGAAACACAGGTTAGAAACTTAGATCAGGAAGAAGAAAATAAGTCATTGAATTGTAAAAAGAGATGGCACTTTTTTTAACCTGTTGTAAATAAACAAAATACCACAACTGGGACATACTGTACCTTATCACTTGATGTTTTCTCTAATTTAAACATGTTTATGCACTTGTGTCAAGATCAAAATCTTAATCTGTCACTTCTGTCTTGTAGGGAAATGTTTTGCAGGCTCCGGTGACCTGCGCAGACATGTGAGGACTCACACAGGAGAAAAACCCTATACCTGTGAAACTTGTAACAAATGCTTCACTCGCTCAGCTGTTCTGCGGCGGCACAAGAAAATGCATTGTAAATCTGCTGATGAAAGTCCAAATACACTAGATGAATTTACTCAAGGGATTGAAACTTCTGACCTTGACAAATCTCAGAGCTCTGACTCTTTTGGCCAAGAAATGTCTGTTACGCTGTTACCGGTGTCTGTTAAGTTTCCCGTTCGTCCAACTGCAAATTCAACTGAATTTGATAGTTCTGCAGATTCGTATTGTAAGTTGCGATCAATGATTCAGCACCATGACTCGGCAAACCAACAGAAACTGAATGTGGATTCTGCTAAACTCCCAAAAGCTCAGACGCAGCAAAATGCACCACCACCACCCTATGCTTATGCAGATGTAGATGTATCTTCTGCAGATGAGCCCTTACAGCCCGATAATATTCCCATGATTCGTTCCTCTATGGTTAGCTTGGACAGTCATTGTAATGATCCACTAGGCAGTCGAACATCATCTGCTGCATACAAGAATAACGAAGGACCCTTCTTCTCCAGCATGACCCTCTGGGGTTTAGCTATGAAGACCTTGCAGAATGAAAGTGAATTGGAACAATGACAGCTCAGGTGACTGTATCAAAACTTCTTACAGGCATATCGTGCTAAAGTGATTGCAATTGCACTGCAGCATAGAGAGATCAGAGCTAGTTTTCAAGACAACTTGCTTGGATACTGGTAGAAACCGAGATGCACATGTCCAGAACCCAGTGTAGGCTGCCTTTACACTGCTTCTCAGCAAAGCTCAGATCTAGTTTTGGGAACCTTAGTTGTTCTGTGACTGCACTGCGTAGCTCATGTGTTGCCATGATTTACTAAAATTTGCCATTTAGTAAATTTGCCATTTAACTTGCTATTTCTTACCTGATAATGAAGGGAAGGATGGCCCAATGCCTAATTTCATTATATGGGTGGAATTCCAAGTATGAGTCATCAGAGTTGTGTAAGGGTGTAGGTATGAGAAGAGGAAAATAACAAATCGCTAGTGAACCTGAGTTTCAGTAGTGACTTTCTTACTGGTAGAATCATTGGTTTACATGACTTGAGTATTGTGATATTAAATTTAAATGTTAAATACTGGGCAATATTTGTGATAGTGCAAAGTAACTGTATATCTAGAAACTTTATTTTTTTACAATAAAAGCTTTTTTTAGTGTTTTATAAACTATTTTGCACAGCAGATTATTTGTACAATGAAGGCGAAGATCAGGAAATGCAAATAAAGGGAAGTTGTTTTACATTGTATCTTAATTGCTCAACGTCTTTCAACCTTCATAAAAATATTTTCAATAACGTAATTCCATCTATTCTAGGTGTCTTTTCAATGGTAATGGGGATACCACCACAAGAAGAGCTGCACTATAAAATAAGGGCAATCAGAAGACCAGTAGATTGTCTTGCATTTCTGTGAATTAGTGCAAAATGCTGGCTAATTAATGGAATGAATAGACTCGTAAAGGATAAAAATTTTGTTTAGAGGCTGGTCTCTTCTCACAAGTGACAAGCGATAGGATGAGAGGAAATGGCCGCAAGTTGCTCCAGGGGAGGTTTAGACTGGACATTAGGAAAGATTTCTTTACTGAAAGAGTGGTCAGGCCCAGGGAGGTGGTGGAGTCGCCATCCCTGGAGGTGTTTAAAAAATGGGTGGATGAGTTTCTTGGGGACATGGTTTAGTAAGGAGACAGGCATGGTTGGACTTGGTGATCTCAGAGGTCTTTTCCAACCTAGTGATTCTATGATTCTATGATTCTTCTTTGGTTGCTTTGAATGGTTGTATTCATTTTCAGTACAGATCTGTTGCCACATTTCAAACTGCTGGCTATGGTCTCGTGAGTTTTACTTGCCTAACTTTTTCCAACCCATCAAAAAGTTTTAGCCATGTGTTGTCAAGCATTATGGTAAAATTTTTCTTAGATATTGTAGTTTCTGGAATGAAAATATCCTCGTGCTAACCTTTTTTTCTGAACTTCATTCACAGGCTGGAAAGTCTGTTTGAGGCACATGCATCTTATTTCCTGTAAGGAGTCTTAGTGTTCACCACTAGCAAGACAGCTGTGAGTACAGGTATCTCTAGATAAGACCGCGAGACTTCAGAGTTGCACTTGCATTAAAAATAGTCCAACATTTATTTAAGATTGCACATAAACCCCTTAAACATCTGGTTATATAAAAATTTTGGTTGTGAAAAGCAGCAGTTTGTAGGCTGAGAATTAGATTTCAGTATTTTGCAACAGCTGACAAGATCTGGTATCGCTGCTATTTTAATAACATTGCAATTCCTCTGCTGAAAACTAATAGTTGTAACTGTCTGGTAATTTATATGTAATGTCACATTTTCCTGGTATTAGAAAATATATTGTCAGTTGTATCCCATTAAAGCACAAAAATTCAAATCTATTACAGTTGGCTAGTTCTGGGTAGAACAAGAATTAGTATTGCTAGAACAGGAATGCAGACCACAGATGACTTGCATTCTGTGGAAGTTCAGAGCCTGGAAAATATAGTATTTTCGTATTTTTAAAGGGCTCACCATGTTTTTCCCCCAGGAATTCAAAGCTAGTTGTTCAGTTTCTTACTGCTGAACACCATGCATTACAATTTGTGGCTTCCCTTTCTTTTCTTGGGCCCTGTACTTCCCTGGTTTTAACGGGTTTCAACCTGAGTTGAACTGAGAAAGATAATATTGCGGGCCAGAGCATGGCACTACTTAAAAGGTGCAGAACATTGCATGGTGTTATGCAACTCTTGAAAGAAATGCACTTCTATCAATCATCACTTAATGTTATGGAAAACTTTTAACTGCTCTGTTAATGTAGTGGAAAAAAAGTAATCCAAATGTACTGTAGACCAAGCTGGGATTTTTTTCACCTTTCTTTTTTTGTAGTGCATGTACAGTAGGAAACTCTAAAGCATCTATATTTTTCCAGCCAGTTAAGTTGAAACAAAGAAGCTTTTGCAGTGTCCTATTTTAAAAATAGCGTGTAGGCTAGCAGAACACATTTCCACAACACTTTCTATATTTGACCCCTTTGGTCTTTTCTCATTCATTTTCTTTTACATTATTTGCTGTTGAACACTGCAGATCTTTATGGAAATCATCCCCATGCTATTCCACAATCCATATATTATGGTTCTGTCCATGACCATGTGTGTTCATGCTTGCAGTCACTCTGCTTTCCTTGCACTAGTGCCTAAGGCAAAATGTGAGTATCTGCCAGTCACTAGCTCTGTAGCATTCTCCTTGTCAGAAACTTTTTAGATTTACTCATCCCAAGAGAAAACAGAAATTTGATTCTGTTCCCACAAGCATTCTGTGGCTTGGAAAGGACGAATCTGCAATTTGTGAACCTCCTGACTGTTTAGTTGCCTCTGGTTCTGCAATGGTTTTGCGTTCTTTGTTGTATTTTGGTGGAGTTGGTACAGGACAGCTTTTAAACAGACCATGTTGCAACCTTTGTGCTCTTCTGACAGAATATGAGAGATCTGTACACTTTGTTTTGGAGGAATGTGTTATTGCTGAAGAGTGAAAATGGCATCTTGAAGATGCTTGTAAGCACGTGGATTAGATTGCTAGTTATCAAGTGCATTTTGCACATGGGGATAATCTCTTTTGCTTGGCAGTATTTCTTTCTGTGAGAGTATTTCACACTAGAAACATGAAGGTTCTCAAACTTGATATCAGATCGTGAATACTGTTTGCAGCTTGGGAGTCTGATAAAACACCATGTGGCAATGTGGCATCTTTGAAAAGGAAGCAGAGAAAACACTGGCAAGGAAAAAGCAGTCCATCTGCTTTTGCACAGCTGGAACCAGAAAAAGCAAGAGTTGCAGCACCAGGCAGGAGCACTAAGAATTGTTATTTCTAGCTGGCTTGAAGGAAAAGCTAAGCAAGAGAGAAAATTCAGAACAGGAGTAGATGGATGGAGTCAAATGGAAGACTTTATGTTTGGAAGAAGAAGTTTTGGATTAAGAAGCCCCATCCCTGCAGCCACTTTGCAGTGAAAATGTCACTGCCTGACTGTAATAAGATGATTTTGCTTCTGTGTGTTTCCAGGATCAGTATGTTGGTTAAGTATTGTCTGAGCTTTTCTCATGTGTAGCAAGTTACCTGGAAAGAGGATCTTTTCTTGTATCCTAAGAATTTCCTATGCCAACCTGTAGGTCCATAATGAAGAGGATATTTGAATAGGAATAGCAAATATGGTCTGATAGTCCTAATGTTGCCATGAAGCTGGCACAGCTAAAACCAGCAGCAACCCCATGACTTTGAAGAACAGGTGGAAACCGTGACATAATTACTGAGCCAATAGTATTTCACAAGCAGCAGATGCCCAGCTGTAATTATTGCTCATAAATATCCATAGCCAGCATGCAGAGGGGTATGCATAAGCATCAGTCAATTGGCTTGTAGCAGGCACTGCTGAAGTGCTGTTATAATCAATATAAAAGGCATGCTGTTTAAAAAAGTTAACTAACCTGACATAATAAAACTGAAGGACTGCTCAATGTTATTTATTAGAACAGCTATCCTGCATTTCAGAGCTGCTGTTCAGTTCTTGCAAACTTTAATCACTTTTGTTTCTGGATGATGCAGGTAACTGCTCAGTGCTTAGTTTGGGATTGTTCAGTGCAGAGGTATCTCTGTCATTTAACTCCTGCACAATATAAAAAAAGTAAATTATAGTAGTGTTTAAACTTTTGAAGGCATTACTGCTGTTTTTGCATTATTTAAGTGGGTTAAACCTATACAAAATTTAATATGCCTTTTTTATGTGGGTATGTTTTCTATGTGTACACAGGAAAATAATATATAATTAAGTGTAAATTCAAATAATTCCCTCAAAAAAAATCTTCTTGCTTATCTTGAGACTTACAGTCTAGTTTGGTTAGAACTGAAAAGAAGTTGTTTAAGGAAGGAGGAAGTACTTACAACTTGTGCTCAACGGCAACAGATAATGAACATACAGTGTTTTTGTGGTCTGAGGCTTTACCCGTGTTCTCTCATACTCTTTTTAAACCTGGCACACTAGATATTTTGCAGTTTCTTGAATCCAGACATTCAGCTTTAGAACAGAGCACTTCTGCTTTGTTTCCATGGCTTTCTCACTAAGTCCAAATAGGCTTAAACTCCTGTTGATAATTTTATAAGGAAGTAATTACTACACATGAAGTCTTCCCAAAACATCTAAGTGGCATATACAAGAGGAAGCCAAATTTAAGACAAAATCAGTGTGAAGCAAGTGGAACTGGCCCCATGGGCCATTTACTTCTGGAATCTACTCTTTGCTCTCCTTTCATTGTCCTCCCCACTGTGGGTAGCTCCATTCATACGTGGACAGCTGCATTCAATTCTTGCTGCTCACTTCATGCCACTTACCCACCCCTCATAATCCAGACCAGGGGTTAACCTATTCAAGCTCAGTGAGGAAAAATGTAGAGGCATATAGGTAAACAGAGTCCCATGTAATTGTAAAACTCTATAAAAATCTTGTGTCTCCATCGTTTGTAGCGTGTGCTGGGATTTTGGGTACTTAGCTTTCTGAGCAGCGATACGTAGAACAAATACAACAAGAAATGTAAATGGTCCTGCTTGTACAGAAGACTTAATAGAAAGCAAGCAAACATGAGCTTTATAGGCAGATTTGAAGCAGGAAAACGTGATGGCTTGGGAAATGTGTTCTAATGAGAAGTGAAGGGCCTTAGATGCAGCTATTTGGTAATTCAGTATGCTAATGCCTTCAAAGTGACCTGTGCTCCACTGTGCTGCAAATAGATTTCTTTGTACTGGTACACACAGGCTTGTGCTTTCTGGTCCATAGCCTTATTCATTAATCCTTACTGACATCTATTATTGAATTTGTCTTCTCTAAACAGTTGGTTTCCATCTCTGTTATTAAATCTCCATCCTAGCAAACAGATAAATATTACCTTTAAAACACATCCTTGTGAAGACACAAGCTAGTGACTCAGACATTCTTTTCTCTAAAGACAGTACCCCTACTGTTTAAATATAATTTTCTTCTTTTTCTGTCGTTGATATTCACATGTGTGTTCAGATCTGACAACAGTTTTGTTCTCTTGGTGAGGGAATTTTTCCTGGAAGGTTACAAAAGCCCATTAATACAGCGGCACAATGCAGTGCTGAGGAGCGTGCATGCATGAACTACAAGTCTGCCAGCTTTTTGTGAAGCTCTGCAGGGGGCGTTATGCTGAAATAAAGCCTTTCAGGCCCTTTTAATGTAGTTCTGACCTTCCACTCTATATTAAACAGATGACTGGAACCAGAAAGATAGGTCATTGTGACTGCAGTTAATATTTGTAAGGACCAAAGCAGCTCTCAGCCTTTGAGGTAGAAGGGAATCATCTTAAGTGTGAAAATGTATCATCACAAGAATGGAGAGGATCAAAGGAAGGCCAGCTGGTGCTCGGACATCTTTTCATAACCTTTATTACAATGCTAGAATACACTAACCTCAATGGGAAGTCCATTCAGTTCGTGTATTTCAAATAGATAATCTGTATTCTGGTGAAACAAAGAAAGCTAAGAGAGCCCCTTCTAAAGAGAGGGTGGTCGACACAAATTTGCCTATGATTTAATCATATTGGTTTTCTAAAATCAGCTTCGCTTTTTCAGTGCAAATATATGAATGTATGACATGCTTATTTTAGAAGTGACTGAAAATTTGTAAATTTAGGTACAGAGAGTTCTAGCTGATTTTACTGTGGTGTACTTACATTTCAGAATAAAGGCCCTCTGCATTTTCATTTGCTATGCACAAAAAGTAAGGCACAGTATTGCAGGGAAAAAATACACAGAACAACCATAATGTTAAGTCACCCAGGAGGCACATAAATGTGGAGTTGTGAAAAGCCAAGATTAAGGCTGACTAGTTTCAACAAACACTGAAATTTAAGCTTGGACTTCCAGGGAATATCATACCACTGTAAGTATGTATGAAATTAGCAATATCAAAGCTGTTACAGTAAAGTGCTGTGTCCACAGACTGAGGGCTCTGCTACCAGATCCATGCTAAATCGATAGGGAAAAGCAATAGCACTGTAGGGATAGACCAGAGGTAAGCACTTCTGCTGTGATATTTTTTTAGATATGGAATGGTGAAGTTCACTAGAACATCAAAGTTCAAACTCAAATGTTAAGTGGTTTAGTCATTGCTTTCAGATTTGGATATCAATCAATCACTTTCTGAATTTGTTTCTTGGATCCAGAAAGGCGAAAGTCTCCTTTTTACTTGTTGAGCAGGGAGTTATTTCCAACCAACTTTATTAAACGTTTTGTCTAAAGATTGACACTTATGTAGGAATTGTATTATTTATAAAGTAAGGCCTTGACAGGAATTTCAGCAATCAGTCTCTTAATATTGCAAGCCACCAGATGGACAAAAGAATATTGTGTTTTCCTAACCAGAAAGAGACAGCAGACTGTCATCACATCAGCTGCGTAACCACTGCAGCCTGTGGAAGAGATCTGAGGGGCACTGAAGTTCTGACAGCTTCAGGAGATGCAACAACTTTGTTTCAATTCAAAAGTAATTAAAATCATTCTTAAATTCTGAAGCTTAGAAGAAAAGCTATTTAATTGCTTTTTCTCTGAGTGAGTTGCATGTCAAATCTCTCTCCCTCTCTCACACACACTCTCTCCCGTCGGTGATGTCTCTCTCAGCAGCTGTCTAGTCATGAATCACTGCTGTCATCTGAAGCATATTTTTAACACTTCCAGACGTGCTCTAAAAGCAAATGCTGTTAAGCAAACAATTTGCACTGTTTTTCCATACACTCTCTTCACTTCCCAAACTCTTTCATCATCATGATTTTAAAAGCTGGGTCACGGGGGAATCAGGTACTGGAAAATACAACCTTTAGTATTTCTGAGCATCATAATGTTACATCAAGTTCTCATGTAACACAGACCTTCTGTCTGACTTACAGAAGACTTGAATTTGCCTGGAGCTTGAGAATTTCACTTCATTAAGATTCATATGAATGTTGCCTTTGGTTACAACTCATTGTCATCTGCACCCTCTCAAGCTCAAACTTCAGTCTGAGTTTAGGAATTGAGCATACAAAAAGAAAATCACCATCGAAGCTTAGTTCAGCTGCTGTTATGGTAGATTACATCACATCATGTTTGCTTCAGAGCAGTTATTTTACAACCTGAAATACAGAACATAATCATGGAGCCTGATAAATTACTTGTTTTGTAATCATGAATTTCAGAGCTGCCAGAAAAAGGACATTGACTAAAAACATTTTGATCTTAAAAGCTTTTCTGCTTTTCTCTGCTTTGGCAGGAAGGTGCCCACTGGGGTCTTAGGGCACCAAGGATCTTTGCTAGGTATCTGGAAGGCTTTTGGAATCATCCAGCAACAGGTCAAATAGGAAGAAAAGTGTACTTTGTTCTCCAGATGGCTAGCAAGGAACTTCTGTGGTAATTCAAATATCTGTCAGGAATCCAAGTTGTTGAGTTCCAGATTCAAATGATTACATAGGCACATGGGGCAAAACAAGAATCCTGATTGTGCTCAGCTGGAAAGAACTTTTTCTTTTCAAGTAAAATGTGACTTAAATACCTAGGACCAAATTAGTTCTGATTTTTCTAAAGCCTCTAAAGCAATAACCCTAAAGGATGCTTTTGACTGAAGTCCTAATACAAGTGTTACGCAAACAGTATTTATGAGCCATGTATTTCCACTTTGTGTTTCCATCTATAACTTCTGTTTTCCTTTCTTGCTGCTTTGATGTCGCATGCTTTTGTATTTTTAAGTGCTTAAAGGAGCCCTAGTGTGACAAAATACTAAATAATAATCGAAGTCTAGAACATAAAATGATAGTGTAATATATTTCTGATAAGGCATGCTCTCATACATGGACTGCAGTATGAATGAGAATGGTCCTGCACGTATCATTTGTCTTTGTAACCCGGCCGTAGTGGAATCATCAGTCATCACTTCAGAAAGTTTTGTTTAAAATCAGGAAGCTTTGTCAACCACAATTAATATTGCCACTATTCGGCAGCTGAATTAAAAGATTAGTGCTACTTGCTGTTCTCAAAAGTTCTTCCCTCTGAAGATGTAATTAGGTAAAACCTGCCATCAAAAGGAGTTGGCCCTCGGTATTTCCAGGAAAACCTGACGCACCGTACGTGCCTAAAAATCAGTAGACAAAAAGCACTTCAGAATCCTTGTAGCCATTATTTGTGAGTCACCCTCACGGTGCTTTAGGGTGCACCCGCATGACTTGTGAGTGTGTGGTCTGTATCAAGCAGTAGGTTCCTTCACCTCTCTCTTGTTCCTCCACGAATATGGGGTTAGCAGTTTGCTCAAGTCCACTGAGCCGCTCGCCTCCCTGCTGCAGGGATGCCGCTCCCGGGCGCTGTGGAGCCGTTTGCCCACCGGGTGGCAGTGGAAGCCCGGGCTACAAAGCGCTCTCCGCTGTTACACCTTCCCATTGCGCATCCCAGATACTCAGACTGCGGGCTCTGGGGGACCTCTTGTCGTTTCCTGATGCTATTTTCTAAAGAAACCCTTCACTACTTCCTTCACTTGACCCGAAAGGATGCCCAGGTCACTAAATAGTTTTAACAGCACTTTTGTCATCCTTCGGTTGTACGATGCCCACCTGCCAACTCACTTACTGACTTGAGAAGTCATTCCCCACGAAGTCTCCCTGCAGAACAAGTGGCTTCTGCTTCTGGCCAGGATCTGCAAGTATTGCACAGCTGCAGGTATTCAAGCAGAAAGGGCAGGGATTAGAGAAACCAGTCAAAGCATAAACAGCGAGAACCAGTCCGTGTTCAGAATAATTGAAGTTATGAGTGTTTGGAAATTGCAAGATTGAAGTTGCTTAGCTTGTACCCTCCTTAAAATTGGAGGAAAAAAGCTCAAAAATCAAGAAAAAAGAATCTGAAAGTGATTCCTTTAAGAGTAAGGGAATTTTTAATTATACTTACTAATAAGCAGTTTTGTAACAGATCCAACGCCATTCTAAAACAACTTGAATCAATTATTTGCAGGAAACAATTACTTTCCAAATATTTTTAATATTTTGGTACTAGAAGAGTCTTGATAACTGTTTTTCTAATATTTCTTCATATTTGCTCATTTTTTAAAATGAGTTCTGTACATTAGACAAGAATGTTAAGGATATCAGGCTGTTAGATTTGTAAAAGCACTTAGGTATCTCAAGAAGACACGCTTCTGTACCTACCTATATACAGGTACCCATAGACATGTAAAAATGCCTTTAAAATTTGGCCTTCAGTTTCCAGCAGAGCTGGATGTTGGCATTCTTTAGAGGTTTTCTATACGGTGTATGTTGTGTTGGTTAAACTACTGAAGGAACACATCAGCCATATTTGCTGTCCATCTATAATCAAAATTTTTTATGCTTCACTTAAGTGTAATCTTTTCCAAATGAGAGAAAGAGTAATCTTCATCAGGATGAGATGTCTTTATACAAATGGAAATGCCATTAACTATGGTGTTCTGTGGGCATGATGATACTGTTTTTTTAAAAAAATAATTTCCCAAACTGACATAGTTGTAGCCTGAGCAAAAATAATTTTTGAAGAGGCTTAAACTTTCTCTGGAATTCCTTGAGTTAATATGCTGATCCTCTAGAAAAATATCTTCAATATCTACAAATTAAGATCACAGCTTTTCTCCAGAAGCAAATATTAGAGACTTAGACTTAGTGAAGCTCAATATAATCTAGTTTAAGAAAAATGTCTATATAGATTTAAAGTTACTCCCCTGCAGTGGGGAGAAGGCAACCAGTCCCTGTTGCTGCTGCTTGTAGAATGTTTTGTAATATCCATAGCTGCACAGTTGGACTATACTGGCAGAGAAGATAGGATAGCTCTTCACTGGCTGATGTCCTCCTTTAGTAGAAGTGATAGATACTTCTCTGTCTTTGCTGAATATTTCCTTAGGCAGCACTCCTTTTTGACTTTCTGGTAGCTGACATCTATGTGCAATAACTGGAGATAGATGAAAACAAGAACTGACCACTGAGAAACAGTAAAAATATCTGTCTGCTCCTCTCTGTGTCTGGTGTGCTGTTGCTTTATGATCTTAGGACTGTCTGCAAACTCTTTTTTTGTTAAGAGCCAGTTGGGTTGACTTCATTTGAGCAAAATCCAGTTAGGCAGCCAGGAAGGTATTACAATACACCACTTTGGGCTTCCTTATAGGGATTATAACCTTGAGATCATCATTAACTACTACTGTGAATTAGCTTGGCCATCCCAACACTCTTGAAAAATTGTCCTCTGCCTCTCAAGCCTCAGGCCTGATTTGCTTTCCTTTTGGAATTCAGCTTTGTCTACAATGGGAAATGGAGCAGGGATTTGTTAGTTCATCTTTGTCTAGTGCTTTGAAGACGTCAAGTATTTTTGGAAGCTGCTCATAATCTCCTCAGGCAAAGGAATGTAACATTTGCTCTCCAGAGCCTGCACCCTTAGTCAAGCATTCAAGGAGCTGTTGTGCCCCTTCTGTTCCCACAAGGCAACTGGACATCTTTACTGCTGGTTCTGATTGAAGACACTGATTCAAGAACCCAGTTTATGAAGAGTCCTGAATGTGTTGGCAGATGTCCTCTGGTGCTGTACTTCAGCACTCAGTGGGAACCCTGTCTTTCTGGAATTGTTCCTCACTTGTCATTTTTATGTTCTATTTTTCACTGCATTCTCATTTTTTAGTAATTTTGAGTAATTCTTTTTCAAATGTGCACCATGTTCAGAGATCTGATTGATTTAAAATTTGCAAGTACTGGGTTTAGATTTCTTAGCATCCGGGGTGCTTAATGCTCTCAGTTGCAGTTTCCTAAAGTAACATAAAATAAGTAATTCAAATGTAGTGGTGACAATGCCGCATATTTTACAGAATACAAGTAGGGTGAGGTTTTTTAAGTTCTTAGATCTCTTGCTGTGAAGCATCAGTAATCCTGTAAACCAAAACATCTGTGCTGTCTGGATGTTGTGCATCTTGGTTATATTTTTTTCAGCTGGTAGAGCAGGAATTACTCCTGTGGCAACAGAACCTGCAGAGTTAATACTGTTTCTTTGAAGTTACTACTGATGCTTCTTGCTACATCTTTTTGTCATAATTTTTCAAAGTATATTCTCATGCATGGTTTGTCAGTTTAAAGCAATGCAAAATGGGTTACCAGGATAGGAAAAACTGCTGTTTTAAAGCTCTAATCTTACAAATGAGTGTGATACGCAGTGCATATAAGCTGTGAATGAATTTTGCTTTTACAGTTCCTAATAACAGGCAAGACTTGTGCATGTAATAAGCTTTCCATCCAGGATATAAAACTAATAATATTATATGTTACTAGCAATACATCTTAAAGTCAAGAGTACCCTTCTGTTATTATAAAGTTTTACTTCATTCACTGAGTTACTCTTATTTCATGTGGGAATGGTTCAAAGCTGTGCCAGGGGAGGTCTTAGAAAGGACATCAGGAAACATTTCTTTACTTAGAGCATTGAAATAGGGTTCCTAGAGAGGTGGTCAATGCCCCAAGCCTGTCAATGTTTAAAAGGCAGTAGGACAATGCCCCTAATAAAATGCTCTAACATTTACTAGCCCTGAAGTGGTCAGGCAGTTGGACAAGATGATCATTGTAGCTCCCTTCCAACTGAAACTATTCTATCCTAGTGTAGTTTAGTCCAGTCTATTAACTTCATTTCCTTGCTCCATCCAGCCTGAAAATTATGAATATAATAGTGAGTACAGTATCTTGCTTAGTAACATCTGTTTGCAGTTCTCTTTTTTCAGTATACTGTGTTTAATGCTTTATATTAAAAAATTACTTACAATGGAAAGCTGCTGCAGTCTAATAATTCTAATAATTCATTACTTCCTAAAATGAATAATTCATCCTTTCCATAAAGTTACCTGGCTCATTCATGACTTGCTTTGCAGACTCCCTGTTATTTTTCACTTGTCATCTGGAGCGAGCAGATGTTTTGTACACCCCCCTCTCTTTGTCTTTTGGGACAAAGATTTGGGAATCTTTGTAAATAAGAATCATATTTAGGAGCCACAAACCCCCCCATGTATGAAACCTGTCATAGTCAATAAATGCAATCCCTACAAATTTAAACTTCTCTGTCATTTGGCTGTTTTGGAAAACTTCCCATTATGCTTCATCCCTTTTCCATTCATTTCAGCATTTCTTTTCATCATATATTTAAATATCAAACAACTTTTTAACTTGGTGACCCAGTTTACCAAATGTGATCATTCGTTTCCCATGCCTTAGATTGAAGTGCTCACATTAAGAGTGGATCTTGATGAGCTGGCTCCCTTCCCTTTGTTTTCTTGAAGCCTTTCTGTTTCCCCACTAAAGACTGAGATACCCCCAAATCACTTGCTTGTCTTGGCAATTTCAGTCAGTGGATACTGAAGTGAAATCTTTTTAGAATTCTATTACAAGTACAAATTGAATATATAAAAGCACAAAGATACAGAGGTTTCAATTTACATGTACATTAGAAAATGCCTGATTGCTTTTGCCCGCCCCTCTGGACAAGTTCTATCCGCAAACTGAAATACAGCAAGATCAGTGCCATGTGAAAAAACTTAAATGGCAGCTTTTGAAAAATTGTCCCATTAACCTGATGAGTTTCTAATTACAGTAAGATGTAAAAGCTTTTTTTTCCTCATGCTATGTAGGATTTTGTCCTAAGAGTTTTTTTTAAAGCTACCCTGCTGTTAAAATAATTTAACTGCAGTGTTTGAGTGTAATTTGTCCTATATTTCTTTTGCTTTCTCTGAGGATTTACATAACTTTTTCGTTTCTAATGAGTTTTCCTAAATATAAATTGTGATATTATGCACCTCCTTTGGCTCCAAGTCAATTAATTTGAAGTGGTTCAAGGCCAAAGAGAAGTCTGGGATTGCATCCTGGCATTCCTGGTGAAAGGCTTGTTTATGCACCTTTTTTTTTTTTCAATAAATGGTTCAGTGGCTAAGTCAATCTTCTGTTGAAATTGATCTTATCCTTTAAATTCATGTAATACTCTAACAGAGGATCATTTGGATAGCTGCATGACCTTGTATGACTTAGATGCTGCTTAAAACCCATTTGTATAATAGCCAAAACATTATTGTGCTTTCCTAAATCAGGTAACTTCAGCCATTTAAATGACTGTTTAATTCATAAGCAGGATTAACCTGGGAAGAGATCAGTAAAAGATCAACCTCACTTTACCCCTAAAGCAGTGCTTCTTTGTGTTTAAGTATATCCCATCACCGCTGTCTCCCCAGATCCCTCTTGCCAGGGTTCTGCCTCCTCTTCATCAGGAACTGTCACCTTTCTGCCCCGGATTAGCAAAGAGGCGCGTGTGGTAGCTGAGAGTAGCAAGAGGCCTGGAGAACAACCCGTCTGTTAGCACTGCCTCTTCTTTTCTGCCCCAGACTCTGAGCACTCATCTCCCCTGCTGGTTTTTTTACATCTCCTGCTGGTTTTTGGCACCTTGTCTTCACTAGGAGATGAATCTGCAGGTCTACAGGCGGTGTGAGGAGCTGTGTACACCATCATTCTCCCTCCTGCTGCATCTGCTAGCTCAGTACTGACTCTCAAAGCAATCCTTCTGGCTTTTATGGTGCTGTGGTTTATGTGAGTATGTCACCGGTGTTTGGTTCATCATTCGAGAAATGCTGCTTCTGAGAATCTGAGTTCTAAGAACTTTCTCTGTCTTAGAGTTATTACAAGTGGACAATTTTCCTTCTGAAAGATCTTATTTAGATGTTTACATATGAATTCAGGACAATTAATGTTAGGAAGTCAGGATTGAAGAGTTGTTTGATATTTTAAAGAATTTCACAGCTTTCCAGTGTCCATTTCTCAATTCTCCCCACTCAAAGAAGAATTCGGTCTCCTCCTTTTCAGTGATTTTGGAAATAAGAGATATCCATTCTTCAATATCAATATCTTTACTTCCGTTCACCAATTCTACAAATCTGACAGTAAGTGGCAGTAACTGAAAATCACAGCTCTGTCATGTTTCTGTTTTCTGTCATCAGGTTCGTTATCCATTTTTCTGTGATCCATTTCATCATGAATTTAACAATTCTGCAGTTGTTCACACATAAGGCCTGTCAAATACACAAATCAGAAAATAAAATCCTAAAGAGGACGTTCAGTTTTAGCTTCATTGTTGGTATGGACTGACTGGGCAGAGAGAGGGACTAAAGGGGCTACATAAACCTTAGCACTGTCTGGTGAGGTGAACTCCTGGTGGTACCATGTGCTAGTAAGCCATGCAGCTGGCTCCACCTGTCTGACTTTGCATTTCTTGCATCTCCTTTGGTACATCACATAATCTGTGTTTCCCTATTGCTGACTAAGAGTTTAATATGATTTCTGAAGATGATTGGCTTGTTAAAATGGACTAGTGGTTTGTGAGCATTTATCCAAGAACGCTGTTCTTCCTTTAGTATTTGTAAGTAACCTCAGATATCAAAGGGATGGAGCACTTGATGCTTTAGGGAAAATAAACTGCTGGGACAGCTGACAAACTGCAATAGGTAGTGCTCCTTTACCTCCACAGAATTTGTCCCTTTTCATGAATGCTTAGCACAAGCAATTGCTGCATTGCACTGCATCAGCACTGTTCCTAATCCTGATTTGGAAACATGAACTGTTAACTTGACAAAGCGTGACACATGGTACGTTGAAGTGTTTTCAGCTGCGCTAACACAACAAATTGTAATGGCTCCAGAAGAGCCGTTTCAGTTGATTGTGTCAATAAACTACAACCCACAAAGAAAAAGACACGTGGCCAACCTGAATAAAGCATCATCAAATCACAGATAACAGGTTAATGGTCACAATTTTTTGTCCTCATTTTTAGAAAAAGTATTTTGCAGGGAAAAAAAACGTGAAATTTCTAGAGCTTTTGTCTGGGGTAAATCAAAAGTCCAGCCCTATGGCACTTAACAATTTACAGTATTTCCTTCATTTCCATATGTAGAGATTGTGTGACTTCATTCTTCATACATCTGCCTCAAAATGAGGACTTGGCGTGTGTTCTCGGTTTAGGTCAGAATGCAGGCTGTCCCGTGCAATTGGTCTTTCTCCAGCTTTGGTGAGACATAGGCCTTCTGTTATTTAAGGATGACTTCTGTATCATTTCCTGAACCAACTGCCAGCAGACACAAGCCTTGCATTACTTCCCTTTTTTCCCCTCCATTACTTAGTTCATTGGGAAGAACTACATCTGCTCAGTGGTAGTGCAAATTTTCCGCTTTCATAGTTAGGCTGATGGTACACACAGTGAATTCTAACCTCGCTGAGACCATTAAGATTTCAAAGTAAGTAAATCAGGGTACAATCTGACTTAATGAGACTAGCCACTAGGTCATCAATTCTGTGCACTGGCTGCTTTTTCTATTGCCTATGTACCAGTCAAAACCCATGGGGGGGTTCCTCAGAGATCACTAGCATTAGATAAAGGTTGCTGGCCATGACACTTCAGTGCCTCAGCAAGGAAGTGTGTTATTTGTGAAGCACCTTGCTGAGTTACTCTGTAGAAGGTACAGAGGAAGACAGTCCTTTCCTAGAATTTACAGCATGGCAAAATGACTTACAGCAGGAGCCCTGGAGGAAAGAGGAATGCTAGTTTTTAAGATACATTTATTTTCAAATATTCCTTATGTTAATATACACCTTTTTGCATCCTTAGGGCAGCAGTTTCTTAGTAAGTGACCTCATTCTTTCTTCTAAAACCATCAGTTGCAAACTCTAGTTGGTTATTTGGGATCAGAAATTAACTCCTCCCAGCTGCACCTTTCACTTACCTGGCAAATAAAGGCACCTATTAGTCATAGATATATGCACAGGCACACACAAACACATATCTTTTTCCTGTTACAACATAGTATATGGGTTGAAATGCACTTAAAATGAAAAAATGGTAAGCCAAGTACTTGTAGTAGTACACAGTTGCAACAGTGCAGTATCTAGTCACTTAAGAAAAGTGTGACATACGCATTTTTCTGTAAAATTAGAGAACTGGATAAGACTATGCCTAGTTAGCTAAATTCATAAAAGGTGGATTACCATCAAAGAAATGCACAGTGCCAAAGAGAAAATAACTTACACTGTAGACAGGCTATGCAAAAGTCTCCTTTTCTCTACAAGGGACACTAAAACACAGTAAGTACCCCATGAACACACTCAAATAACTAAAAAAAATGCCTTATCAGTCAACTGTGGAATTGACATCCATTCATCTTAATCTGATACTGACACTTCCTCAGGCACATAACTTGATACGCAACTGCCCATTGCTTTTGACCAACTTCAGCCAACAGAAGAGCTCAGACAGAAAATCACATAAGCTGCAGATGAAAGGACCTAATCAGTCAATTTGTTAAACCATTTGCTGTGTTATTTTGGCTTCCTGTAGTACACTGTCAAATACACTTCCGATCATCACTTGGACTTTTGATGTCATTTGGATTCTGAATGCCTTTGGCTTCACAGACAACTGAACGGATTACATTCATCCATCCACGGGTTATTCATCTGTTCTGTTCTAGAACACTTGCTTGTTAAGACAACAGTATTTCCAAAATTAAATAATTACAGTGCTTTTTGTTTTTGGAGAAACACTTTCATTTCCACTTACAGGTACAATCTTCTATATAAAATGAATAACATTTTTTCTACTTAACATGTCCAAGTATGATTTATGAAATTTTACTCGAGTAAGACAAGCTTATTTTACACTTTATTTACTCAGAACAGAACACTGATGGGAGAAATAAATGAGACAGACAAGATGATCCATAGTCAGAGACATGACTTGCTTTATGACACAGCCAGGAAGGGAATCTGGGCCTCTTGCATTACAGACCATTGACCTCAGAAAAAGAGAGATGGAATGCATTTTGGATTGGACAACTGGAACAAACCACATAAGAAATCAGTATGTATTGAGAGCTGCTGACTGAATGCCAGCCATATCTGCCAGACACAGGGGTCAAGATGCTCTGAACATGTAAGGCTGCAAAAATAAGGTATCAAGAGGTAAATAAGTGCCATTACAATGCTCGGAGATGAATTCATCGTTTCAGAGTTCTCCTCTTCCCTATTTGGTATGATCAACAACAACAAAATCAGAACTGCTTGCTCAGTAATTGAGAGGTACAACGATCAATTTCTACCTTGAAAATGTTTTATGTCAGTTCTATATATGTTCTATATTTGAGGTAAGCTATTCCATTGAGAATGTTTGGAAAATAAGTATTAGCCCACTGATTGTTCTCATCTTCCAGTATGTTTATGTGGCTGCTGCTAAGGTAGTTATCCAGTCAGCAGAGTAACTAATTAAGTTGTACTTCCCAGAACTGTGCTGACGACACTAGCATTATCAGTGACATTTATGACAAAAACCCAAAGCGATTGAAGGAAAATCCATTGCCCTCTGAGAAAGAAAAGGGAAAAAAACCCCAATTATTTGCCAAAAAGAAAAAAGGAGAGGAGATTACAGGAAGCACAGCATCTCTCTTTAAGAGATCAACAACAAAAAAAGCCTATTGTCACTTTAAACTATGAGATTGAAGTTTATTTTTCATAGAATCATAGAATCATCTGGTTGGAAAAGACCTCTGAGATGATCATGTCCAACCGTGCCTGTCTCCTTAGTAAACCATGTCCCTAAGGAACTCATCTACCCATCTTTTAAACACCTCTAGGGATGGTGATTCCACCACCTCCCTGGGCAGCCTGTTCCAATCCCTGACCACCCTTTTGGTGAAGAAATTCTTCCTATTGTCTAGTCTAAACCTCCCCTGGCGCAGCTTGTAGCCGTTTCCTCTTGTCCTATCGGTTGTCACTTGTGAGAAGAGCTCAGCACCCACCCCGTCACAACCTCCTTTCAGGCAGTTGTAGACAGCGATGAGGTCTCCCCTCAGCCTCCTCTTCTCTAGGCTAAACAACCCCAGTTCCCTCAGCTGCACCACATAAGACTTGTTCTCCTGCCCCTCCCCAGCCTCGTTGCCCTTCTCTGCACACGCTCCAGCCCCTCAATGTCTTTCTTGTAGTGAGGGGCCCAAAACTGAACCCAGCACTCAAGGTGCAGCCTCGCCAGTGCTGAGCACAGGGACACAATCACCTCCCTGCTCCTGCTGGCCATGCTGTGTCTGGCACAGGCCAAGATGCCACTGGCCCTCTTGGCCACCTGGGCCACTGCTGGCTCGTGTTCAGCCACTCCCAACCAACACCCCAGGTCCTTCTCTGCCAGGCAGCTCTCCAGTCTCTCTTCCCCAAGCCCGCATCGTTGCATGGGGTTGTTGTGTCCCAAATGGAGGACTCTGCACTTGGCCTTGTTGAACCTCATCCTGTTGGTTTCAGCCCATCAGTCCAGCCTGTCCAGACCCCTCTGCAGAGCCTCCCTTCCTTCAAGCAGATTGACACTTGCACCCAGCTTGGTGTCATCTGCAGATTTACTAAGGGTGCATTTAATCCCTTCATCCAGATCGCTGATAAAGATATTAAACAGCACTGAACCCCAGAGGAACACCCCTCATGACTGGTTTCCAACTAGATTTTACTCCATTTACCACAACTCTTTGGGCCCGGCCATCCAGCCAGTTCTTTACCCAGCAGAGGGTGTGCCTGACCAGGCCAATGGCAGCCAGTTTTTCAAGCAGAATACTGTGAGAAACAGTGCCAAAGGCTTTACCGAGAAAAAGAGAAGCTATGATCGGCACCATTTGACTTTTACCTGTGGTTTACACTTGCATTGGCACTGCTAACGATTCCCATGGGCTGACAGCTGAACCCCAAGCACAAGCAAACCTTTAATCCCTGCCCTTGTGGTACCAAGGAAAATTTTGTTCAAATGGTAGAATACACTATCACAGTGATGCTCTGAGAGCAAGAAAACTTCAAATACGAATCACAGTCACTTTCAGGTTCTACAATCTACTTTTTAATGCAGTATTTTGCCTATAATTCTTACTCCAAGCACAGAAGGCAAAAGAAGGGCTGCTCATGCTGTTCTGCAGGTTGGTTGGTTTTGACGCAGCAAACGGGCTCTGGGCCGGTTGCCCACCGGCCTCTCCTGTCCCCAGGGCTGCAGCCCAGGTCACTTGTTGCGTCCCCTACCGTGGTTTCCCCTCCCAGGCTGGAAAGCCGAGGCACCTGCAGAGGGACAAAAGGCGCGTTGTGTCTGCCTTGGGTTACAGCAGACAGCACAGCCGACAGGAACCGCTTTTCTTTTCCCTTCTCCGAGACAGACGGGATGGCGAGATGCCCTTTCTCTCTCTCTCGGGCTGCGGAACTCTCCGATCCGCATTTACCTTCCAGTGACGCCGGCACCGGCTCCAGTATTCCCATTTGCGGGGAACAACCCCGGTCCTGTCGGGCACGCTCGCCCCTTCCCTGCAAGAAACGAGTGCTGGGAAAACTTAAGGCACACTAAGGCCGAGCAGAACCCGCCCGCGGGGAAGGGAAGGGAAGGGTCCCCTCCCCGCCGCGGCCGGAGCGGCCCCTACCCCGATCCCCGCGGCCGCTAGCGCAGCGCTCGGGCTCCGCCAGGGGAGGGGCGCAGGGGGCGGCGCGTCCCGTCCCGTCCCCCCGCCGCCACCGCCCCCTCCTCCCGCACCTGCTGCCGCTGCGCCAGTCGCCGGCTGGGGGAAGCCGCCCTCCTGCTCCCCGTGCGGCCCCTTTGTGCTGCTGCTCCTGCTGCTGCTGCTCCGGCGCTGCCCTCAGCCAGGCGGCGGCTGCGTCACCGGCCCCGGCGCTGCGGCCGCCCAGAGCCACCCCCGCTCCGCCATCGCTGCGCGGGCCGCGGCGGAACGACGCCTCGAGGCCCCCCGAGGAAGGGCCGGGAGCCGCGGTGAGTGGCGGTGCTGCCGCCTCGCCATCTCCTGGTTGCCCCGGCGGGCGGGGGGCGCGGGGAGCCGCACCGGGGGCCGGGGGCCGAGCATCCCGAGCATCCCGCCGGCCGGTGCCGGGAAACCATCGCTCGGATCCGGCTCACAGGAATTTTGGGGTGTTCTGGGGTGTTTGACGGTTTGGGATTTCATAGAATCATAGAACGGTTTGGGCTGGTTTGAACCTTAAAGATCATCCAGTTCCACCCCTCCTGCCATGGGCGGGGACACCTCCCACCAGACCAGGCAAGGATTTTTTTGACAATAAAGCACTGGCTATCGTTCTTGCTTCCCCAAACGCCAAAATGTAACCGAGTCACAGCGCCCAACGCGGATTTTTTGTTTGTTTGTTTGTTTGCTTCGTCTTGTTTTGTGGGGTTTTGGGTTTTTTGGGGGGGTTTTTTTTTGGTTTTTCTTGACGTATCATTTCGGTTTCCTCAGGGGAAAAGGTCTGGTGCCTCCCGAATTTCTGACATTTTGCGTTTCTGTGCCTGTGTGCCGGCAGAAAGTCCCTCGATCCTGGAAGAATGGTGAAACTGGGGAATAATTTCAGCGAGAAGAGCACAAAGCAACCCCTTCTGGAGGATGGATTTGACACCATCCCCCTGATCACACCCCTGGATGTCAATCAGCTCCAGTTCCCACCTCCTGATAAGGTACAGTAGGCTTTGGTTTCCACCCCGGAGAATCACACCCAAATCCCAGGCAAACAACAAAAGAATAGGTTGCGTGTAACGAGCGGTGTAGAAATGTCAGGAAATACGGGATGTTTTAGGGCATGCGGTTTCCTCTGGGGGAAAAAAAAAAACCAGTTGAACTATTGAAAATCCAGTAGTAGTGATTTGCATTGTAAAGGAGTCGGAAATATTAGCATTAAGCATGTATAGATTTCAGTGCAGCTGGATGAAATATATAGACATACACATGCAAGCTTCTCTGTGATGTATTGCCATAGCCCTTCCTATTTGTGTCTTTCATTTTTGTGTCTGGAAGGTACTGTGTATTGTTTGAACAATGTGGATTTTCTCTGTCCAGGAAAAAGCCCTCTGATGAGGGGATAAAGCGCTGCTTTATGTCTCTGCAAAATGTACGTGGGTGGACTGGGCACAAAGGAAAATCCATATTCCTTTTGTGCTTCAGTAGGAAATTAATGCTAGCCCCAGACAAGCTGAAATAACGAGATGAGAACAGGCCAGTGAATTTTCTCCTTGGCAGCTTACTTGGTTCACAAGCCTCCAAATAGGTGATGCAGATGCTTCTTAGCTGAAAGGGAGCAGTGCTGCTCACAGGTTGAAAGTGAAGTGTGCATCCTGGATTCCTCATTGCATGTCTTTATTGCTAAGGATTTAATTTTAAGGATTTAGGAACATGGTATGATAGCCTGTAAATATGTTTATTCTCCTTACAGTAAAGAATTCAGTTTGGTGTTCCTACAGGTAAGATTTCTAGTATTAGGGTATTTTTTCAGGTATTTCAGTGTTCTGTTTTTCAGTACACTGTGTTAGTAGGATACTTGCACGTTTCTTACATACGCGTCTGGTAAAAAAGCTTTGTGGTCTTTGAAAAGTAAAAAAATTTGATTGGGAAGTAGTCAGTCATATCTTCATGCTGATTTTTATTTTTGGCATTGTGTCCTCCACAAGCTCAGTTCTACTAGATAAACTGATAGCTCTGCATTCCTCACAGCTCAAAAAAATATCACATAATCTTATCTTGGGGTAAAGAATTTTAGCATGTGAAATTTGCCTTGGTAGAATGTTGCTTGTAGGCAATACAAATAAATTTGACCTCCATTTTAATTGCTATCAACATCATTGTATGTTGTGTGTGGTGACCAGTTGGCAGGCATAAATACAATAAGCTGTAACAGCTGTTACAGAGCCTGAGGGTCCATTTTCTGCCCTTGGTTACATGGGTGTAAATCTTGTAACTGAGGACAAAATTGCACCCTAAGGCTTTAAAACAAGTTAAGCCTTTACAATGCCTGATAGGCCTGCCAACTGGTGACTGGATATAACCGATTACCAGGGACCAGCATCCAAGGGAATTTCTTATGTTACTGCACTGCCAAGCAGTCTGAACTAGGGACCTGCATGGTAATAGGTTTAACCTGAGTGGAGCCTCTGTAGTGAACCCAGGAGGTTCTGTGGCAGCCTGATTGCTCCTGCTAGAACGGGGCAGAACTGCCTTCACAGTATTTGCCTTGAATGAAAGCAAATGTGCAACTAGGCTAGAAGCTTAACTAAAGGAATATTTGATTGGCTCTTCTACTCTTTCCACTCTCAATTTGTATATTAGCGCTCTTTTACTTTCCTTTTGCAAACATAAAGGAGAAAAATTAAAACATGTTTATGGGTCCTACTGGTTTCCTTCTATACCTGTCAGCGTGTCTCTACTGGTTTCTACAGCCCCAGTAGGAGTAGTATGGAATCATAGCATCATTAAGGTTGGAAAAGGCCTCCAAGATCAAGTCCAACCGTCAGTAGTAGAGCGACTCATGTGGAAAAAAACCCAACAGAATTAAGTGAAGATTGACACACAGATCAAATTCTGAAATATGAAGACACTTATGTATAATGAGTACAAGTACCTACTCCATATAGCTATGCTTATTATTCTCTTACAAGGCTCCAGTATGGCAGTGAAGCATAACTGCTTGAACGGTAGTGACTATAGCACTAAGAATTTGATGATTTTGACAGCTTCTAAATTAAAGGAATGAACCGATCTAAATTCATATTTAGGTATGTTAAACAAAAGAAGACGTTACATAACCAAGCAGATAGAACTGTATGTTCAGTGTCAGCTGAATGTGATTTGAATTGCCAGAGATTATGCAACATAATGGGGGAGGAAGTGAGGCAAAATGTTGAAAAGCATTCCAAAAATCTTCAGACAGTTTACTTTCATGAAGCTCTTGGGCAATTGTAAAATTAATTACTTAATTTTTATCATCTTATTATGTCTGAAAATAGGTAAAGTAGTTTCTAAACCTGTGTCCTGCATGTACATGTGTAACGCTGTAAAAGTGTCTTAATAAGCTTTGTGGTCCTGAGTGTAGGTACAGTTACGCATTCGAGATGCCATTTTGGATAAGTGAGAAGAGGGGAACCCAAAGCTTTTAATTTCAGTACCTGGTTACCTGTATGTAAGTGTCACAGTCTTAATTTCAGAATAATGTAGTTGCTGTTGATACCATGGACTGATCTAAAGATAGAATCTGATTCTAAAAATCTGGAAAACTCTAGATATTTATTCTTTGGAACAACAGAGAAAATTGAGCAAATCTTCATAGCGCTGCCAGTATAGTGGCTGCACCTTATCTTGAGAGTGATACTTTGAAAAAGATCATGAAAAATTGTAGAAGACAAAAATGAGGCAAATAGGTTAGGTACATGAAAGTTTTGTACAATTATAGTGCCTAGGAGAGCACTGATGTAATGAATATTTTAGGAATAGAGGTAAGGTGCTAAAGTGTGTGGCTTGAAGTAATAGCTCATAGCAACAAATAAGCAGAAGTTCAAGAGCCTTGGGTTTTAAGAAATCTCATTAACACAGCGGTTTGTGTGCATCTTGCTCCTTGCAGCTGGTAATTTAAAAGCTAGAAGTTAAAAATAAGAGTGTGAAAAACTATAGTCTAGCACATAGTGAATAGCAACTAGATGGGTCATTGAACTTTTAAACTCAAAATCGTGCCATCAAAGATCACGGCTTCTGGCATCATCATTACCTTCTAGATTTCTATGGGCACTCTTCAATAATCTTTTCATCCTATTGGTCTCCGGTTTGATATCCCATTAATGGGCTCTCCTGGAGCAAACGGAAGCGGTTATTTTCAAAATATACAAAGTGGGAAGCTTCATGATTTGGATTTGAACTAAGTAGATGCTTGTCTGTAATAGCAGCACAGTACCACCACAGCTGCAAAAATGGAATGTTTGTGAAAATGTTGCATAACAAACCTTCATGCTGGTCCATCAAAACCACTTTGAGGCCTAATTTTGTTGATGATTGCTGTGACAGGAAAAACAACAAATTAAGCTTCCAAAGAAGTAGTACACAAAGTGGGAGGACAAAAAAGATACTATACTCAATGCGCTTGTTAGCAGGTAAAAGAAGAGTTAATGAATAATTAAGATTCCTGTGACTGGTTTCAGCTGACAGCTTATTGATTTTTATTTTTTTAAAGGTTGTGGTCAAAACAAAAACAGAATATGAACCTGATCGCAAGAAGGGGAAGTTCCGTACTCCTAAAATAGCTGAATTCACAATCAGCATCACTGAAGGGGTCTCAGAAAGATTTAAGGTAAGCAGTGCTAGCTGAAGATGCTGGTGACTCGGTTGCGCTCACAGAAGTGCTTAAAATCAATTGCTGATTGTAGCCAAAACTGGCTGTAACTAACAGAGTGGATGCTGTGGGTGTAGCTGGACACGAGAAAAATAAATGCAATCTTACACTAGTCTAGTATTTCGCAGTTAGAAGCAAAAGCAAATCTTGCAGCGTTATTGCTTGTAATCCCTCTCTGGCAGATGAATTCAGAAGGTTTTTCTGTCAGCTTGTGGGTGTCAGAATGTGGCTGAACACGGTGTATGTGGGCTGCATGCAGGTAGCTCTCATGGCATGGAAAAAGCTCCTGTTGGTGTTGAAGGACAAGAACCGCAAGAATATTTGTTTTCTTTTTGGCTTATTATTTTGCACTGTGGCCAAACCATTCTCTTAAAAGCACTGTCATAGCCTGCTATTAATTTTTTTATAGTTAAATGTATGACTTGGCAACTCAGCCATGTATACTAGAGCTCTTTGCTGTCAGTCTTCCTGGTCCGGTTGTATCTTAGAGCTTGGTGGTGTCTGTTCCTGGCAGATGGCAGTTCAGCAAGGATCTGACTCAGATTTACTCTTCAGTGTACGTACCCCTATTAGTCCCTTTAGTAGTCCCACAGGAAATACGGGAGTTGAAGTGTTGCAAGGATTGAATTGCCTTTCCCTCTTCTCACTGAAGGATAGGTTTTCATGCTCTGTGTAAATAAAGCAGAGGGGTTCGCAGTTAAGCTCATGCTTTCAACAAGGGAGGACTACAGCTTTTCAGTGCTCTTAATTTGGCATCTTACCCAAGGATGCCAAAGCATTTTTAAACAGTAGGCAACCACAGTGTTCAGTGCACAAAGCACAGACATGTTTGGAGAGCCTGATGTTTAGGTGTGCTAACAAAGTGAAGGCTCAAGGAGGGTTTAGATGCTTTAGGCTACATTTGCAAAGGAACTTCCCAGAGCATTGCCAGGACAAATGTTTAAAGTGCGGGTCACCTGGTGGAGTCTTCAACCATACAGTGAAACGTGTAGGTTCCCAGTAAGGTATGGGTAACTGCCTACTAAGAGATGTTACGGGGCGTAGCAGGGATTTACTAAGGAGGTAAGAAACCTAGTTCCAGTTTTTCAGTTCCCTGATTTGGAGCAAGGACATCCCATCCCTGAGGGGAAAGGCTGCATTCTGACTAATGTTCTGTTTCTCCTCCTGGCACCATGGTACCAGTCCTTGAGAGTAATCCCCTTCCGATCAGGTGCGGGTTGTGCACACCATACTGTTGGGTAATACAAAGATGGACAGCTCAGAACAAGGAGGATTTGTATCTCTTGTGCATGTCTGGGTCACACTAAGGTGTTCTAAAAATCTTTACTACATTGTGAATGAGAAAGGGGAGAAAGCGTTCGAGTACCCTGCTAGGAGTTGGTTTTAAAGAAGAACCTATGCCTCAGGAATTTTGCCCTTTACCCACTAGCTGTAGGGATTTAAATGCCCCAACATTAAATTGTAGATAAGGAAGGGTTTTGAATATCTTAGTCACATCTAAATGTCTTGTGCATCTCTTTGTAGATCTGAGTTCTTTCTGTCTTTGGTGGGAGAGCTGAGCAAATCAAACCACACCGAACAACAAATAAACAGCTTGTTGTGCTGTCGGGTGGTCTTTTCGATATGTATAGTGGAACAAGTAGAAGCCTGAGCGTTTTTGCACTGGATTTTTATGTACTTTTGGATGGCATACTTAAATAAAATGTCTTTTAGGTATTACTTTATGATGATCGCTCTGGGATTAATCTTGTGCTAGAGGGTTGCTAGGTTTTGCTGCTAGGTAACTACTGCATCAGAGAGGTTTCAGTACGATTTCGTATCTCTTGGGAATTATAGGGTGATTCACAGCACGGCTGTAAGTCTAGGCCTCTAAAGAAGAGTGTGGAGGTTGATCAATTAGGAAAATTGTGGTTGAGTTAATTGAAAACAATAGTTTGATGCAGAACATTCAGATCCTAAAAATGTCCCTTAATCTCTACATAACAGTTTTAGAATTGAATTATGCTGCTTGCAACATTTTAAAGAGAACTGACTGTTTCTCCAGCAGGAATGATTGTCATATTCACCACTCCCAGTAGTAAATATTACATGAATAATTGATGGAATTTCATAAATATGTAGATGAAAAGTACCGATTGTGTGAGATTTTCTCCTGGGTCCTTATTAATTGTGAACCATCATGTTAACTGCTGCTGTTGATTCTGAGAGAGCAAAAGGATATTTGTTTGAAAATTAAATGTTTGCTATAATTATGAAATGCATTATTTAACTGGTTGGATATTGACTTTGGCTTGTGTTCACAAAAAAAAGCTTCAGATGCCATTTTAATGACTTTCACATTGTACATCACCGATGCATAAGCTTGCCACAAGATACAGCCCAAATGTTGTACTAAAAATAAGAAAAAATCAGTCAGTCATATTTACAAATAATTCACACGTGTATTCTAAGATGTACTTCTTAAATAAGGAGCAGATTGCATTTTTGGGATTCAGCAGTGCAGATCATCGAAAGCTGTTCTTCTTGAGAAATTATATATCATAATAAATGAAGCAACTCCAGCATGTGCATATGTCATGTAGATCATTTGGTGTTTTAGCAGCTGGGTGAATAACAAATTATAAAACATATTTTCTGCATTCAATCCACATTACCACAGTTATTACAACAGAGCTGAGAATGTTTACAAAGAAAACTGCAAGTGTAATTTTCCTGTATGAATCCACATTCTGAATTCAAATAAGAATCTGTCAGAAGAATGTGAAGACTTCTTGATTCTGAGAGCCCTGTTGCCTTAATTTAGTTTTATGGCACTAACCACACCAAAGCTGAGGTGATTTTTCACTGTAGATTATTTTTCATTGAGAAATAGAAGTCATGCTTTTGTTCTTTAAACAGTGTAGACTAATGTGGGGAGTTGGTCTTTCACATCTAGAAGGCAACTTTGAATGAGGCAAATTTTTGTCCTGCAAATTATCTGCTGTACAGAATAAAACATGGCTGGAAATATAATTTCAAAGGAGTCTTACGAAGCAGAACATAGGAGGCTGTTGCAGGAGAAGATTGATTGTACCAGTTAGCTTCCCTCATTTACAGAGCAGCATTCTTACAGACTTCAGTTGAATTTTGTAGTGTGATACCTGTTCTGGCAGCCATTGAGCTACAAATGACAGCTGTACACGAACAGACCGATTTTAAAAAATGTTTTTTGTATCAAAGCATGAGATTTTTTTCTGTCTTTGGGGAAACCTGAATAAAGAGCATTCAGAAGTATTTGGAAAGCAAACACTTATGTTTCTCAATAAATTTCAAGCCCTTAAATAAACCCAAGCTGTGGTATGTCTTAAACCATTTGGTTCTATTCAAAGGCAGTTCAGTTCTTCAGATTTTATCCTTGACATCTCTACATACATCTGACTGCAGAGCCAAAGCCTCAAGCTTATTTCTGTGGTAAGACCATATGGAGCAAGCCATGTGCTATTGAGTCGCAGGCAGTTGTTGAAATGTGTGAGTGAGGTTATGGAATAGGAATCGAGACGTCCTTTCAAAATCAGTTCTCACAGTTTTGCCTGGTCAATTTAAGACTGAAAAAATATGTAACGTATTTAAGTGTTGCTTTTTTTGTTCTGTTTTAAGGAAGGCATCCTTTAAAATATTTTCTGCCTCAAGGCTTTTTCACCGGTTGTTCATCAGTATTACTGTGGTGATTATTTCTGCAAGAATAATCACAGACAAGGGAAATATTTCTCTGTTGATTTCTGTGTGATTACACTGTGTGTTGAGTAGCTCTTTGCCCTCACTTCAGAAGTCTGCGAGGTGCATGAGATGTCAACTGATTGCTTTGCAGGATGTTGTGTCCTTAAGTATATTCTGTGTCTGTCACTTCGTGTTGGAAGAGTGACAGGTACTTACTGCCATGAGTGGTTGTGTTTTCTTCAGTAGAACTATTCACAGAATTGAAGATTGCTCACTAGTTCAAGTATTTGGCAGGCTTTGGATTTTTCCTTTATTACTTCAAGCAAGAAAAATAAAGTAGATTCTTTTCTCAATGTAACTGCTATTTAAAAACAATTGATGTAACTAAAGGCACTGCATGACAACTGTTGTTTTTCCACTTTTTAAAATATTTGATAATTCCCTTATATGACATATACAATCCTTTTGCTAAATTTTTGGCTGAAAGGAATTTTTTTACACTCAGAGCTGGAAGATTTAAGTAAAGTGGATTCATAACAGCAACTCCCCTGCTCTGAGTCAGGTGTTCTCTGCCGTTGTATCCATCAGAAACGCTTGTCTAGGAGCAGAACCAGAGACACTGGTGACATAGATGATGTTTTGAGTCTTTCCAGGTGTAACACTTACAAAGCTTTTCCTCTTCTGTAGTAACCTTTTCCAGCTTTTTTCCTGACCGCGGTAGTATCTTCTGGGTTTGCATGGGAAAGTAATAAGGTTTTTATCTCTGAGCCACAGGGTGTCTTGAGCTGCTTCCTGAGGTCTTTGTAGTTAAGAAACTAATTCATGGTGCCATGTGACAGAAGATGAGAACAGTGTCACGAACATTGGTGTTAAACCACAGTGCTAGGCCCTCAAGGCCACTGCCTTGTTAACCTGTTTTTGTCTGACAGTATCTCCCTCAGGTTTTATTAATCAACTCCCTTGCAGGCTGGTTCTGGTGTCTTGCACTGTTGCTGTTAACAAGACCAAGGTCTGTAGCTTCTTTCCAGTTACTGTCCTTCATGAGTCTGTGTGCCTTCCGATCATCTCCAGATAAGCATCCAAGCCAGTTCTCTCTTCGCCTTTGTCATCTCTGTTGAGGAGAACAGTCTTTTGATTCTCCTGTCCAGTCTGCCACAAGGCTATCAACCTCTTTGGCACAAAAGTTTGATGGGAATGCTCTGGTGAAGAAGTTGGGTTTAACAGATAGTTACCAGTCATATAGCTAGACCTGACATACGCTGTTAGAAATACTTGTCTGAAACGTGGCACCTGGTTGTCTTTTGAGTCACAAGTCATCTTGTATATGTATGCATATTCCCACAGACAGTCTGGGAAACTGTGCCGCGTTGTTTTGCATAGTTTGGATTGCTCTGTAAATGAGTATGAGTGAAATGTTGCACATATAGATGTGAATGTTCTCTTTTTTTCTTTCATGTTGCCGTTTACTTCAGCTTGAACATTTCTTATTTTTTAAGTGCCTTGGTTTCAGATGCCTCTTTTGTGTAAGCTTCCAGGGACAGACCCAGGTAATAGTGAATGAAAATAATTTTGGAAAAGCAGGAATGGTAGGGGAAGTGGAGAGCTGATTTCAGTGTTCTCTTAGCATGTTGGTAGAGGGCATTGTGCAGCTGGAGATGCAGGATTTTAGAGAAGAGAGGTGAAATGGAGGTCACAGCCATTTGCAGGGAAGTCAGTGTGATGCTTTATAAATTTTAGTCTGTGGGATGCAGCCAGACGAAATCTATTGTAATCATAGTCTGCCTGCCTAAAATTCTCTTGTAGTTTAAATTGAATAGAAATAATCTTAATTTCCAGTCCTAAAAGGTTGTACAGAGCTTCTGTTTTTCATGCCAGAGGGCTTTTCATTTTACTGGTGGACAAAGCATAACTAGATTCTAAATCACCTCAAATGAAAGGTGCTTCACCGTTTTTGTTTGGTGCCAGCACTGTCTGTTCCTAGCACTTTACAGACAAATCAGAAATGAAAGCTGAGTTCCCAAGAGGCTACAATTGAAATAGGCAATGGATGGATGTAGAGCAGAGACGAGATGTGACCAAGCGGCAGTGATTGAGCAGTGAAAATTACTGCGTGTCTTTTTAGTTCCACTTTAGTTCCACTTCTTGTCGTAACAGGAGTGCTTCTAGATGGGTTTGTATGCTGAAAGGTGCATGACGTAAGGAAAAGCATGAAGGAAGGTCGTGCAAACTAGCAAGGTACGAGTGGGTTAATGGAAGAATTCTAGGCAAGAGGAGGAAGCATGGTGAGAAAGGTGGAGGTGAAGGCAAATGGAAAAGAGATGGCACCCAGGCTTTAGTGGGACATTGAGATACAGGCAGAATGGAAGGCGACAGAGCTAAGAGAAGCAAGCAGGGCAGACGTGTGCATGCCTTGAAACTGGCTTGTAGTTTGTTCAGAAGGGGACAGGAGCCAGGAAAGGGTCTGAAGAGAAGCAGGCACAGTTGGTGCAATTTAAGGGTTTGCAATAATATTCCGGCTTGATTAAAAAGGGAACACAATAACTGTTAGTGAAGTGAGGAAGGAGGAGACTGCAGAGGCCAGGCAGAGAGAAAATGCCGCTTGCAGTAGCAAAGTATGATGGACTGATGCGGAAGATCTAGCAGATCTTGATGGTAAGGCCTTCTCTTGAGCTGTTCCCATGTTGGTGTAGTTGTCCTGTCTGGTGAGTTTCATTTGTCCAGCTAAATGCTTACAGTCTGAAGACAGTCTCTTTTTTGCTGTGGGTACACTTAGTTCATTCATTAGTCATCTCTCATTTCCATTACTGTAATGGCTTCTGGCTAGACGTTGTCCTTCTTCTGCTCTTCACTTACAATCTATTAAAAAATCTGCCACATACATAATATCTTGTCATCTTTTCTGTTCACATAGTTTTGCTGCCAGATTGCCTTAAAACCAACTTTAAAGGACACTCTCAAGATAGAAACAAAAGCACACTTTGAGTTTCTTGTTAAAAGAAATAGCTGTTTTTGCTGTCTTGTTGTTATTTTGTAAAAAGTACTTAAGAAACCCATCAGTCATGTGGTGTGACAGGCACTGTGGAGTTCTGCAGGAGGTACATGGCAGTGAATGATCATAGTAATTCAAAAGACTCTGTCTCCCACTGTGTGGGGTGCTGCACACAGCCAGTTGGCTACCACAAGGAGAAGAGATTCCAGATTTCCTTCTAGAAGAGAGGGAGTAGTGCTTGCAAGTGCATTGCATCCTCTCCTACCTGGAACAGAGGAAGAGGGCAAGTAGCTGCTGCTGCCCTGGTAGGAAGAAGAGAATAACTTCCCTTTGGTTTATAGTGAGTGTGTAAAGTTGCTGTGGAAGAAAGCAATGAAATGACAGCTTTAGTAGCACCTTGGTCTAAAGAGCAGCTTTCCTCTTTCCATGCTTTTATTTCTGAAAGGCTCCTGGGAGGAGAGGGCTCATTCAGAGCGTGAGGCAGGGAGGGAAAGGAGCTGCCTGGCTCAGATTCGGAAGTAAACCTGGGGATCTGATGATTGTGTTATTAGTTAGTGTGTTATTATGAGAGGGAAGGAAAATGGGTATTAGAAGGAAGAAATGGATTTTCAGCTTATAAGGGAGAAGTGGATTGGATTAACAGGTGATTGTGATCACCTTGGAATCCATTAATGGATTTCTTTCCATCATTTGTATGTTTGACTGCCCTTTACTTAAATAGAAGTTGCTCACATCCTTAAGGATGGTAATAGAAGGAAGCATCTCTTTTAACAGGAAGGAGACAAGAGCTTACTTGATGAGGGATTTGCAAATGGAGTGTGATTGCAAATTATTGGAGATAATGAGAGTAAAAATTTACATGTTAATACCAAAATTAATAGCATTAGGGAATGCAGTAAAGTGAGAAAGATTCTGTGAGAATTATGAACCAGGAGCCCTAAGGGCTTTTCCGAGTGGCTTACTTTGTGGCAATGGAGAACCATGCTGGACATGACTTGGTGTGAGCAGTGAGCACTCACAGCTCCACACAGGTGAGTGAAACAGGTAAGTGCTCCGCGGCTCAGAAAGTCAGCCCTGAGGCTGTGGCTCTGCAGCTTGCCAGTCTCCAGCAGGCTGCACAACACTGGGCTTTCGACCTCTTTCAAAAAACAAAATTACTTGCCAGAACAGTTTCAGAGCCTTGGAGAGAGCAATTCTGCAGTGATTGTGGAAATATGAACGTTTTTCTATTGTGTAATATTTGTTCTGAACTACAAAATAGCTTGCTGGCTTTACAGTATGTTCCCGAGGCCTCATCTGTATGTCAAGCTGGGAAATAACGTTATAATTCTACTTTTCCTTGCTAGTAGGATGGCCAGGGAATATGGTAAAATGCTTTGAGATTTGGGAATATTTTCCAAAGCATTTTAAACTGTTTATACCTATCTGTGGAGGAGACAAATGTGAGCTGAATCGATCTGTACTGTAGCAATTGTTCTGCTTGGTGTCCATGTCCCATGTCACAGGTCTGTGCAACCTTTCTTGAAGGCTGTGTGGAATACATCTTGTAGGGCATGGACACCTCACCAATAATCCCATCTGGGTTTTATCTTTTTATCTCCACTTTCTGCTCTCTCTTTTCCAGTTCTTCTCTAAGGGAAAGAGCAGTGACTGTCAAAGCAAAAGGAACCATGTTAACGTACACTTGGTGTCAGTGGGATGTGAATGACCCAAAGCCTGCAGCATGGATCGGGTTGCGTGTGTGTTGTCGAGGTGCTGGGCTGAGTGAGGAGTGCTCCTTCCTTTCTGGTTCCTCATCTTCCTGTGCTGCCCAGCAGCAGCTGGAGCTCAGCGGGGGAACATGGCACTTTGGCCTGGTGGGGCAGGTGGATCCTGGGCATTTGCCTCTGGGAGCACTTGGAGGTACCAGCAGGGGAGGTGGGACAAGGAGCCCCAGGTGGGAACTGTGGATTTAGGGGAGAAAAGTCAGTTTTCCTGGAGCCTGGAATACAAGGAGAATTTGGGGGGAGAGCAGAGAATAAGACATGTTACAGTTGTGGGGAGAGAGAAAGACTGGAAGATGGGATGCAAGGTTTGGGTCAAGCCAGAGAGCGGAGGACCTTGTGCATGTGTGGATGGGGTAGCTGAGGAATTACAGGAAGGGGCCACAAACAACCATAGAAGAAAAAAGGGAGAGGCTGGATGAAAAACATATGGGGAGGGCTGAGCTGGGACATGGCTTGGCCAGGAATGGGGGGGGATTATGTTGTTTACTATTAAACTGGGCCACAGAGAATGACCAGAAAGGAGAATGCACCTTGTCCCTTGGATTCATGGAGACATGGGACACATGAGCAGAAAATGTGAGATTAAGCAAGACAGTAATCTGTCCATGTTAATCTTTGCATACGCGAATGAGTAATAAACCTGGGGAACGACTAATTAGATTTGAAAATTAATTTTGGTGTGAGGTTTTTGGAGGAGGATTAAGAATATGATTTTTTGGTAATCCAGTGACTGTTGTGAGAAACGGAAGAAGTTGCTATTAACAAGAAAACCTTTACTCCATGTCTCCTTTTCATTGCCATTGTTACATTAATATCAACATTTCTTCTGCTAAATTACTTTGATCTGCAGTTCTTCCTGCCTCTCCTCCAGCCTTCCTGTTTTTTTTTTTCTTATAAAATCCTTGCCTTCAGCAGCACGTGCTACTCATGATACTCCCCAGCGTGGTTTCAGCCAGGGAACCCAGCGCTCACTGTTGCCTGCCCATGGTGAAGTTCTCTTCCTCAGCATGAGAAATCCCTGGAAGTCCCTCTCAGGCCTTCATTGGACCGTCCCATTGCCACACACAGTTTGCAGTGTTGCAAATCCTGTTAGTTTAGGGTTCTCATTAAGGGCATTTGTGGTGTTTTTTTACCAAAGCTACAATTTTTTTGTTGCTTTCTCAAATACCAAATTATTCTTGTTTGCATAATTGACCCGGATATGCCAAAATTCTCTTTTTAGGAAGTTTATACAGCTGGCTTACTCGTCGTCATTTAAAATGTACATCATATTATACTTTGTTTTAATTAATTAATCACATAATGTGGTTAGTTTCTGTTTATTAATATGTCTTATGCTGTAGCACAGGCTGGCTTCTTTCTAACTTGCCAAACAAATGCTCAGCCACTCTTACTCTGTAATCGTTCTCATTTGTCTATCAGTAGAAGCTTTAGAATTATAAAAACACACATTTGGGACAATCTCCAAGGTAACGAATGCTATTTCCTCAGCTCACACCTTCTGCAAAAATGAGTCTGACAGGGAGCTTTGCAGTGTAACTGCTGGGCCAAAGTCCTGTGCTTTCTCTCTTCCACGGATGAGGGAATCCTAGCGCGTAGTTGTGTCTCCTGTCTCACCTAAAAGGCTGACAGTCTCCAGCTGCTTGGGGTTTATTCCCAGGAAAGGGTAGCTTGATAGTGACAGTGGTTGCAGGTTCAGCTTAAGGAGTATCTTGGATTTTTCTCCAGCCGGGATTCAGGACCAGGGAGGTACTGAAGGACACGGTGAAAAGTCAGTGCTGTGTAACGCTGTCTGAGATGGCTGTTGTGGGAAGATGTGAACAGAACTCCTCGAGGCTGGCCCTGTGTTGAACATGGTGTATTCCCTTATGGGTCTGGCAGTGAACCACTCCTGCAGTCTCTTTGTTAGAAATTAGGAGCATTGAGCAACCAAGCATGCAGACTACTGGTGTAACTATCCGTACATTCATAGCAGGTGCAACAAACCCCCATCCGAACAAGAGAGCGCAGACATTGCTTTCTCCTTGCCCTGCAAGAGCCCTTTGTAGTATCTGGATGACACTTGTGCTGACTTAACTGTCACCTGACTCCATTCTTGGACAGGCAAGGGAAAACAAACATGCTGACCAGCTGCCATGAACTAGACTTACACCATTCCAGTACTGAAAAAGCAGCAGACCCAAGCTACCTCCATGTGTCCTTCTGGCCTCCTGTGTGCAGTGGACAGAAATGCAACCAAAAAAGCCTTGTAATACAGAGGCAGTGGCCACTGACCAGATCATCTGCTTTCTTCTCCGAGAAGGAGGTACAAGCACTTAACGTACTGCTTCCCTGTTCCTTCCCAATAATTAAGAAGCTGGTTTTATCCGTCATTTGGTTTTACTGTAAAGTGCATTCACAGCTTGCTTATGCCTGCAGTAACAAACAGCAGTATAATAACCAGTGCATTACTAACATAAGCATGTTTTATTTTCTTTACAGGTAACTGTGCTGGTCCTTTTTGCCCTTGCGTTCTTAACATGTGTTGTATTTCTGGTAGTCTACAAGGTTTACAAGTATGATCATACCTGTCCAGAAGGATTTGTTTTCAAGGTAAATTGCCTCTGTATCCTAGAAAAATAGGGGAGAATATTATATTCTCTGTGTTACTTTCTGCATAATCCTCATTAAGTCATGTTGTATTGCATAGAAATTTGTGTTTGTTTTTGCAGGTTACTGTGCTTCCTGCTATGTTTCTTGCTAGGTAATTGCGTTTGTACTATCGCACAGTTCTCATAATGTTATTTTGCTAATGCTTTAGAATCATAGAATCATGTGGTTGGAAACGACCTCTGAGATCATCGAGTCCAGCCGTGCCTGCCCCATTACTAAACCATGTCCCTAAGAAACTCATCTGTCCGTCTTTTAAATACCTCCAGAGATGGTGACTCCACTGCCTCCCTGGGCAGCCTGTTCCAATTCTCAACTCCCCTTTCAGTGAAGAAATTTTTCCTAATGTCTAGTCTAAACCTCCCCCGGTACATTAAATATTTAAACATTGAAAATACAGTAAAAGTCCCAACACCAGTGTCCTTCAAACCTATTTAATCTGCACTTGTCTGGACAAAGCCCTCATTTATTGGGTCATAAGGTTTAATGTTGCATATTCCTACAAATGCATGTTTCTTAGGAAAAAAGAGAATCATAAAACCTGGAGGAAAAAAAAATGGCTCTGGAATATGTGTCAGAGAAACAGTAGAGTGATGTTCTCATTAAGAGTAGGAAGAGTTACCTCAGGGTTATTTTTGTAGAAAGAACTTCTTGTTCTAGAACAATGACCTCCGAGCCCTGCTGCCACAGGCCAAAAGTGATGCCAAAAAAGGTAAAACACATTTATTGGAATAAAAAGTACTGGTGCTAACCAAAAGGGAGGCTGGGGCTCACTTCCTTCGTGTGACGTGATGGGGCTGGCTCCCCAGTTGTGACCTGGGCTGAAAGTCAGAAAGGTAACGTCGCTTTCTCAGTTGTAAATGTAGCACTGCAGAACTTGGCTGCAATTAGGTAAGAAAAGTAGCAGTGGTGGTGCTATTATTCCATCAATTTAAGAATTATTTAAGAATATTTAGTCACGTCATGATTCAGATGGGTACCTGGTGTGATTTCAGAAGGATTTAAGAAGGAATGGCTGCCTCAGCACTCCTTGGCAGTCACGTTCAGGACTTTTGATTCTGTCACTTCAGGCACATAAATATCTTGAAAGAATCTAGTCCAAAGTTACAATGAGTGATGCCCTGATGGATTAACTTGGCTCCAAGCATTCAGTTTTAGGTTGCTGCTTTTCCTTGGTTTAAGGACAAAGGATATTGTGGTTAGAATATTTGGCTGTAACTCTGGAGATCCAGTTTTCGGTTCTGCTGTTCATTTTTTGTGTTGTCTCAGGCAAGCACCAAAACCCTGCTGTGCTCATGTTTCATGGGCCATTTTCCCTAAGCTGTCTCTTGACTTTGAGCAATTTGGAGTATGGACTGCATGTTCCTGCTGAGCCTGTCTTGATGTGATCCTGACTTGACAGCAATGGCCAGTTACGTGCTCCTGTTATAAGTCTAGTAAGAGTCTGCTGCTTCTGCTTCCTTTCATACCACGTTGTCCTTTCCTTTGAGTTGCAGCCTTCTGGCTTCTTTTTCTTTTCTTCCTAGTGTCACAAACATTAAAGGGGAGAACGATTTCTTAGCTACACTTCAGTTGCACTGTGAACAGAATCTGGTCAGGTTTCTCTCCTTAGGGCCCTGTGTTTGAAACAAAGGTCATGCAGAAGGTCCCAGGGCTTGTGCTTTGTTTTTAGGTGCGACACGTACACAGAGCTGCTTTACTGTTACTCCCCTGGTGCGGGGTTTTGTAGAGGCTGTTCCCCAGCTGCTTGATGGTGAAATGCCAGGAGACACAGCTTCTTTGGACATCTAACTCTTAATTAGGAGTTTTACAGGATAAACAGGTTAGCAAATGACAGAAGGCCTGAAACTACCAGTGTTGATATGAATTTCTATTTATTGCCTTTGCATCTTTTTTTGGGAGAGTCCATAATATGCCACATGGCACCTAAGAGAGGTGAAGTCTGTCACCAATGTCTCTGCAGACTGGCTTTGTGCTTCAGGTGAACTCAGCAACATTTTCTGGCCTGGATGTCCCTAGGCTTTGGATGCTGATGGGATTTCCTGGTTAAGGGCAAAGGTGTCTCCTGCCTCAGGAAGCCCGGTACTATGGGAATCTCTGCATAAAGGCTGAGCTACCGCAGTTGTGATTCAGACTCGCTCTTCTCTGCTTTGATGCTCTCATATCTGGAGCAGTTCCAAAGGTTTCAGTGTTTCCAGCCTTTCTGCTACCCTACACATCCAGGGCTTGAAGGTGTGCTTAAAAAGGCACTTATTTTCCTTTATATAGCAATCTTAAACCACTTTAGCCTCAATTTTGTGCTTGCTCAAGCTTTCAGACACAGCTCTAATCCTGCTGTTGTGCACATCGCTCCTCTGAAGTGCTCTTTACTGTCTCTGGGTGAGGCTCACCAGAGTTTTCCTCAAAGACCTAAGTGCATTTACCTCCTGGAGGAATTTCTCCAGGGCTTCAGTGTGCTCCATACTGCATCTGTTCCCATTCAGCTTTCCTTGCCAAGGCTGTCAAGACTTGTGGACGGTACAACAAAGTAATTTCAGTGCGCTGAAGACAACACCATCATCTGTTAAGTTTGGGATTACTGACCCAGCAAAGGTAATGTGTCAGAAGACATTGATTATAACTGAATACCGGAGCTCTTTATGTCTGAGGAACAAAAGGAGCGATATAGAGATATAGATGGGCACCCAGGATTTTCTCTGGCATCAAAGGCCTTTCTTAACCTGTAACTAATTTCTGAAACAGAAGGGCTATGAAAGAAACAAGAGACTGACTCTGCAGCATCCCAGTTTCTCTTCGTGGCCCTCCTTATTACTTACCTGACCCAGGAACCATGGAAACAAATAAAAAGGTTGGAGAGAAATGTTCTGATTAAGCTGAAGGTCTCAGACAAGCGGCAGGATGAGAGTCAGCACTGTTTTCCATCGCTCAGTCGCTCCCGAGTGCTGCCTGGCCTGCCTTGATTAGGAGCTAAGGAAAGGGGGCAGGCCTTGGGCATTACACAAGGAGCAATGAGTGAAAGGGGAGGCTTTCCTGTCTTTTCTAGAAGTTTGAAATCCCAGGAGCAAAAATGCAGTCAGTATGGGAACTGTGCTCTGTGTTTCTTTATGCTCTTCCGTCAGATATTCTGTATGTTTGTGACTACAAAAAATAACATTACTGAGTCATTTTGCTTGTTACAAAGCAAATTGCTTCTAAAAGCAACAAAAGATTCTGTGTTGGTTTTGGAGACTGGCAGTAATCTTGGCTTGTCTTCAGCACTAATAATTACATTTGCTTGAATTTCCTTGGCAGATTTCATTAGATCAATGGATTGTTCCTTCCTCCATTTTAAATATTTAGAATTGCAACTGCATCCCATGACTGGGTGAAATAATGACTACAAAGATGTCTGTGTCTACATACTTCTTAGTCGTTTTGTCACATCAGAAATAGTGTCAGTTATCCCAGATAAAGCATGGATAATACTTCCAGAAGCTGGCTGATGTAGGTGAATGTGCATATCAAATAGCTCTATTCCAGAGTTGTCCTGGATTTCTTTCTTTGCAGATCTAGGTCCCAGTATTGCAGCTGGGCCTGGACGATGGTTGTGACCATGGGCTGATTAAACAGTGCTGAACAGGCACAAGTGTCTGCTTAGCTGGGGATAAATCCCACATGCTTTGTAGTGCTACTGTGAGGGAAGGTCTGTCCTGGCTGCCACCTTAATAAAACATGACAAACAACCTGGGTGGATGTGTCTCTGAGTCTGGCACACACTGGGGCTGCTGCCACAGAAGCTGGTTAGAGCAGATGAGGTGTTAATGCTGTGGGAGGACCGTGAGTGCCAATCTTATTTCAGCACTCAAAGCTGCCACAAGGCTGCATTCCCAGGGCAGACAGGTTCATACAGCTACCTGTAGGCCTGTTTTTTTTGGCAAGGCTTGCTTTTTTTCTTTCATACCTTTTTTTTTTTTTTCTTTCATTCAACATTTTTAGGATGCAAAATGTATGTTAAACCAAGATTCTCTGCTGCATCTTTCCCCTAGGCATTTCGTGTCTTGTGATTTAAACCATTTGAAACTGTTGTTACTGGTGCTTATTTTTGCCACTTCCAAGATGTTTTGGGTATTTTTCTCTCGACAAGAGTCGACTCAAAAGTAAATGTGGACACATTTGTGACAGCATCTGGTTCTAAAAATACCCACCATATTTTTGCATGTGTTTTTGTGCTCAGGAATTTCCAACATTAAGTTTTGATTGTGAAGCTCTGTGAGAACAGTAGCAGTTCAGAGTTGCTGTTCTCTAGTATTATAAAGTTTAGTCTTCTGGTGCTGAAACAGGAAGACCTAGCAGCCTGTTTCTTTATGAAGCAGTCAGAGTAGAAATGTTTAAACTTACTTTTCCTCAAGCTGCAGCTGCTCATAGCTTTTATTTTGGAATATCAATTCAGTTGCCCAGATGATGCCCCAACACTATGAGGTATCGGGTGAGACTGCCTGGACTGGCAGATACAGCAGAGGGCCTGCGGGGAGACCCTTGACCCTCTGGAGCAAAACCCAGGGGGCACAGGTTACATCTAAGTCATGTTTTCCTTCAGTGCAACCGGCTGCCTTGCAGCTTTCACTGCGTCAGTGGGATTGTTGCTGGATGCTGACTAATGCAGTGCACACTCACTTTGGTTTCTAAGATGAGAGCAAAGTTAGCATTCTACCTAGTATTTAACTCTCTAAAATCAAGTATTTCACTTTCTGAGCATCAGGCAGCTTCTGTGTAGTGCTCTTGGAATTCTGGGAAGTTAACTAATGTAGCCCTACAGCTAAAGATAGCTTTTTAAAAGCCTGCTGTTGGCTACATCTGACAAGCAGGAGTGAAGCATTTTGTATGTGTGTACACACTTGCGCATAAGCTTGCCCACCCGCAATGTTTTCCCTATAAATCATCTTATTTACTGGGCTGTAAAACTGTTCATACCTTGGCACCAATAGATGTGTAGTAACTTCTGTCCCTCAGACTGAAACCACCATATTAAAGTGCCTGGAGCCAATCTAAGGGTAGGATCCAGACATCTGCAAATGCAGACCAAACGGCTGGAAGTAGGTGGGGAGGAAACCCTGGCAAAATAGGGCTGGGACCAGAGACTGAGGACTGTTAAAAATAATTCTAGGCAATCATGTTTCTTGTATTAATTATTCTGGCATATAAACTCAGATTGGTCTTCTTGGCAAATGCACGAGTAGTTTAAGGATTGCAAGGAAGATGGTTTTGAACACAGTAGGACAACGCTGTAGTTATTTGCTCTCTGTTGCATCTTGACTCACCCAAAGTGAATGTTGGTTTAGACTAAAAGGAAAAAAAAAAACTAACCTGCTTTTGGGGGGTGTGGGATCGTACCTGTAACCGAAGTGATGGATTTTTTTTCTTTTCAGAATAATCAATGCATTCCAGCTGGGTTGGAAAACTACTACTCTGAGCAAGACTCCAGTGCTCGAGGGAAATTTTACACAGTCATAAACCACTACAACCTGGCCAAACAAACCATCACACGCTCGGTGTCCCCGTGGATGACAGTACTGTCAGAAGAGAAACTTTCTGAGCAGGAGACTGAAGCTGCTGAGAAATCAGCTTAGTATGATAAGCTAATTATTAACACTATGTCATTTGAGGGTAACTAAGGGACTTCAAGGAACTTTTCATTAAATATAATTCTGGATAATTTAGAGGTTACTCATGTTTATGGTGCAGTTGCTTCCGTTTGCTGATACTGCTTTGCAAAAAAATACCAAAACAAAAAAAACTCGCTGCAGAACATTCATGGGCATAAACCAAGGTGCATATCAGCATCGCTTTAGAGCTCTGACACCATTCTCAATGTTAAGAAAAATCCAATGTTAGATATGTTCTTGCAGTTTATTGGATACTGATAGATTTCTTCACCGGATTTTCAGGGCTTGGACCTTAGATGAATCGTGTTCTGTTGTCTGAACTGATGCTTTTATTTATTAATTTTTTTATTTTTTGTCATTTTGCAAACTGAAACATCTCAGCCATAACCAGAGTGATCTCTTGTTTAGCTGAAAGCTATATTTAATACTTAGTTTTGGCTCAAGCAAGAACGATAGCATTGATGTCAAGAGCATAATGTAATGAGTTTTATGGAAAAAAGGACCTGTCAGTAGCATTTTTCTTACATTTTCTTTCCTGTTGTTTATTTGTAAGTGATAATGAAGTTCTCTGCAACAAGGCATGCTCGATGTTTTATTATTGCTGTCAACAGGATTTAACTGCATTTCCACTGTGGCTTTAGCATCTTGGTAAAGATGTGCACTGAAACACAAACTAGATAGACATTATGGAAAAACACAGACAGTTTTAGTGATGGATGTTGAGGATAGTGTAAAAAATATACGGTTCAGGATGTTCTAGTGAGAAATGACATCTTTTGATCATACTTAAGAGGCAGAAAGCCTATTCACAGTAGATGTAGTCCACTATGTAATTTGTTGGCTATGACAGAGGGAATAATTAATAAGTTTAAATTTTCACTTTTATTACATTAACATTTTTCCTTTTTATTGGTTTGGAGGAGCTTTCAGTTTATGTATGGTTTGCAATTTGGTACCTTTCAAAACACTGAGCATCACAGGTGAAACAGCAGCATATTAGGTAATGCAAGTGGCTGTTCTAAAGCTACATGTGAAAAGGAGTGAAGAGCAGAACTGTTCCTGTATGGCTTGGGAGGGGAAAAGATGGGGGAGAACATAGTATTGTGGATGCACGTTAAAGTTCCATTGTAATTACAGACTTATCTATTCTTTGTGTGAAACCATGTTTTCATTTTTATTATAAATCTTAAATATGTATTACAAAAAAAGGCATCTTATTAATTTAACAGTTAGACAAAAATAAGCATCGAGGCCAGCAAGTCACCCTTTTTGTTCATTTAACTTGAGTGGGACAAGCTGTAGTGGACATGTCAAAAGTTCCATTTTTGGTTTTGGTAAAGACTATACAAAAACAAAGGGAAAACATCTCTCTCAGCCATTTCTCAAGATCTGCAGCAGAACAAACATTGTCAGCTCTACTTTTATTTTTTGCTATATCAATACCACAGTAAAAATAACCATTATTTAATTCTCTGGGCTTGACAGGAAATGTGCATTACAGAGTAATATCCGTTAAAGGCTTTTTATTAAGTCATTATAGTATGTGAAATGCATAAAAAGCAATAAATTATGTGCCAAATTTTTTTTGCACTTAAATTTCAAGTTTATGTTAAGATATTCAAAATGTACCATGCTTGCGTTTTCTAACAGGCGAACACTTTATTGGATGGGATTAATTAATGTGTAACTTTTGACATTTTCACTCTGTGCAGTGTAAAGAATAAGGATGCTGCTGCTTGTTGCAGACAATGTATAGAAATATACATTTTAGAAGAGAGATTCCAAAACATGGTTCATATCAACATATTTACAGAGGACATTCAGATTTTACAAGATGGAAAGATCTGTTCCCCAAGACTGTCCCACATTGAAATGATTCATGATACATCTCCTCCCCTTAAATCTCGGACAATAAAGGCTTTAATGCACAAGTAAATACTGATGAGAAACAACTTATTTCTCTCTCCCATAACAATAAACATTAGAAAATATTAAGCTTTACTGTCTAGGTGAAACAGCTTGCTTGTGCTTCTTGAAGGCAAAGCCATTTTTTCTCTCTGATTTAACAGGAATGAGTTTATGGATTCTGATCGACAGCTGGGGTTTAGACTTTTTTAGTTAACAAATTGCTCCCAGTTTTAGAACTTCGAGGAGTTTGGCTTTAATACTGTTTATCCTTTGGCTTTGTTCCAACGTCCCAGAACATCTGTTTCATTGCACAAGCTGTTTGTGTTGTATTCTCCCTTTTCACCTAGAAGTAAAGCTCTTTAGTTGATGCTTTATCATTATTATTATTAAATCAACCTGATCTGACTTGAGTAGTTTCAGAGGATTAGAAGTAGAGGTCATACATGTGCAAAATGATCACTCTGTACTCAAGCCCTATGATTAAACAAAAGCCTGAGACAGTGTAGCTGCTTTTGCACAGTAACGGTTTTCTCTTGATCTGGTCTGCACACTGGGAGCTGGACTTCAAACATCACAGATGTGTGGGTGACTACGATAAAACCATTCTCTTTTTTTTTTCCTCAGCTGGCTATGCTCTGGCTTGTAGCTTTCTTACCAGCTCTTCAAAGGTTTCTATGTTCTTTGCAGGATTAAGTGTGGTTTTATGTTCAATAAAAGGATTTAAAATGAGGGCTCTCAGCTCCCTCTGCAGTAATGGATACGTACACATGCTTATTTATTGGAAAATATTTCCATTATAGCAGCATGAAAAAATACATAAAATGTACAGGTTTGCCATAGACCCTGCTCCGTTGAAAAAAGTTTTACAAACAAAGCATGTAGACAATATTATATTTTAATTAATTATCATACCAGTCCAGGAAAAGCAAGGAAAATGAACACATCACAAGGAAGAACAGGATCCATACTCTAAATCCAGCATTGTTTTTGATGGCCTGCAAAGACAAGGTTATCTCTGTTACCATCACCAATTAAACACACAGTACAGTTCCAACAGTGACAACCCACGGACTGTCAGTGGCTTCACTATCCCGCAGGATAAAGGACAAAACTTGCCATTAATGCCAGGTGACTAAAAGTCAGGCTGGCTGTGCCTCTGATTTATCATACTAAAGCTTCTCTCAAAATCTTAACATTTAAGACTTAAAAAAATCCCAAGATCCCATGCAATTGAAATATATCCAAAATATTTAAGAACCACATCAAACCGTACATGCTTAAAGGCTGAAGTTCCAACAGTGAATTCTGTGATTGGAAATAAATGGGCCATCATCATTCTAACAAACATCTTGCGACTGAAAAAAACCCCAACTCCAATGCTGACAGTGATTTCTAGGGGTTGATTTAACACTGTTGATGAAGTATTTCAGTCTCAGACCAAGTACAGCAAGCACTGTTCTTGGATTCTTCACAAAATAGAGGAGGGGGCCCCATTTTTCTCTCATTTTTCATATTTACACATGGAATAGATGTTTTTTATGTGAACAAACATTAATGTGACTGACCCAAGTTTTGCATTTATAACCTTTCTCTACTGTTTCTCAGTGTTGTTTAGGAAAGTTTGTTCTATCTACAAGTGTGAAAAGTGAAGCCAAAATACCTTCAGTTCATGCTATGTTGTTGAATAGTGATTTTTAATTAAACAGAGGGACAATCAGCTGACAACTTGGTATCCTCCAGCCGTCCTGTCTAAAGTGCTTACAGATGATGAGTTAAAGGCAAAGTAACTGTGCTAAATATTAGTAAATCTACTTATTTAAGTTGTTAAAAAAAAACCAAACCCAAATATGCTCTCCACCATGTGCTGCACCACGATAGCTACTCGTCAGCTACTGAAGAGAATACTCCAGATATTCTACTTGAAGATACATGGGAATAAGCTCCAAATCAGAAAGGTTAAGTCCCTAAGTTACACTTGCTACTGATTAGAATCAAGAGAATCACTTGGTTGGAAAAGACATTTGAGATCATAAAGTCCAACCGTAACTGTCCACTACTAAACCACATCCCTGAGCACTTCATCTGCCCATCTTTTAAACACTTCCAGGGATGGAGACTCAACCATCTCCCTGGGCAGCTGTTCCAGTGCCTGAAAACCCTTCTGGTGAAGAAAATTTTCCAAATAGCCAACCTGGACCTTCCCCAGCACAACTTGAGACAATATCCTCTTGTCCTATCGCTTGTCACTTGTGAGAAGAGCCCAGCACCCACCCCATCACAACCTCCTTTCAGGCAGTTGTAGACAGTGATGAGGTCTCCCCTCAGCCTCCTCCAGGCTAAATAACCCCAGTTCCCTCAGCCGCTCCTCACAGGACTTGTTCTCCAGCCACTCCCCAGCCTTGTTGCCCTTCTCTGGACGCACTCCAGCCCCTCAATGTCCTTCTTGTAGTGAGGGGCCAAAAACTGAACCCAGAACTCGAGGGATGCCCTCACCAGTGCTGAGCACAGGGGCACAATCACCTCCCTGGCCCTGCGGGCCACGCTGTGTCTGACAGAGGCCAAGATGCCACTGGCCCTCTTGGCCACCTGGGCCACTGCTGGCTTATGTTCAGCTGCTGTCAACCAACACCCCTAGGTCCTTCTCTGCCAGGCAGCTCTCCAGCCACTCTTCCCCAAGCCTGTAACGCTGCACAGGGTTGTTGTGTCCCAAGTGCAGGACCCATCACTTGATCCTGTTGAATCTCGTCCCGTTGGTCTCAGCTCATTGGTCCAGCCTGTCCAGACCCCTCTGCAGAGCCTCCCTGCCTTCAAGCAGATCAGCACTCCCACGCAGTTTAAGTTCATGGATAACACTGAGTACACCTGATCCCGTCATCCAGATCATTGATAAAGGTACTGAACAGCACTGGACCCACACTGAGCCCTGGGGAACACCAATAGTGACCAGCCTCCAGTGCCCTTTTCAGGAGAGCTGAGCAGTAGATAACTCATCCTTGCATACAGTCTGTGTGTTTTCAGGAGGGAGAAAAAAAGAGAACTGAATCATTTACTCAGCTGCCTAACTTAGGAACTCTTGTTTTTATTAAAATCTCAGTTCCTGAGAGAAAACATCATTTTATTCTAATTAGTAAGACAATGGGATAGACTTGTTTACTAGGAGCATTACAGATGTGTTCAGCATAGTAACGAGACTCTTCTGCTAACACTTGGCTTTTAAGTCCAGTTTCAACAATTTCAGCACTACCCTTTACACTTAGTCTGCAATTTCTCCCCTTTGCTTTTTTTTAAACTCAGCTTAGAGACATTACCTCTCTTATGTCCTCATTGCCTTCTTTGATGTTCTCTGTTGCACCCACAACTAATTGATGGATATTGTCAATCTCAGTTTCCTATTCGAAAAAAAAAAAAAGAGAAATTGTTGAATTTTAGGGAAAACCCACCACTTCTAAAGATTTCTAAAGCAGAACTTAAATATAAAAATAAAACTGGTATTACTGGCATCCTAGTTTCAATGATGCAAAGGTACAGAGGCAATTAAGTTAACTCCCTTGTGATTTTATGAGGCTCAATGGAGACCACCAAGATCAACAAGAACTCTCCCATTTATCTAGAATCAAATCTAAGCTATCTTTGGCAGTTCTTTTGGAAGAGGTACCACCATTTGCAGAAAAGATGCTATTAAATTTAACAGGACACTAATTCTGGGGCAGAGGGATCACTGTAACACGTACATTGCATTTTCCATTCCCAGTACATAGTGATAAGTAACGACAGTAAATATCTTAATTTTGCAATTGAAAAACAAATGAAAATATTTTCCTTCATATTTGTGTCAAAGATTCATTAATCTTACTTTTACATCTTGCATGCAAACAAGACCAAAATACCCAAGAAAATTTTCAAGCTGTATTTGCTGTTGTAACATTGAATTATACTGACCTGTTGCAAGACTTTTTCAGTGAATATCTCTTGTAACCTGGAGATTTCCACCACTTTTCCTTCAATTTGTCTTGGCAAAGAACAGAAATACTCCATTAGAAACCAGGGCAAAAATTTCTTGCTCCTGCAGATTTAGATTGTCCAACCCTGTAAGAAGGCTGTTCTGAAGGCATGGCTGGGCCGTTCTGTCAGCCAGCAACAGCCAGCAATTTAGGCTCTGACAGCTTGTGACTGGAAGACAACCAGCCCACAATGAAGCTCTGGGAAATGCACCACTGGAATTTCTCAGCCTTCCCTGCAAGAGAATTCTCATTAAAAACCCCACGGTGGACCCTAAGTAGTTAATTTTGACATACCCTTTTTATATGCTACAATGAAGCATGGAATTCATCTTGCCAGTGTTAACAACCCAAGAGTGAAGTTCTAGCTGGAGTTAACTCTTCAGGCTTTCTGCACAGCAAGTGGAGAGCAAATTGCACCACTGCTCTGCTGTAAAGACCGGTCTCTGTGCGGGGGTCAGTGATTGCACCTCCTCTACTGCTGTCTGTATGTGGACAATGCATACACCTATACAGTTCATTCCTTGGGAGCTCCTGTTTCATGCCCCCTTCTCCCACCCCACTACAATTCATTCAGCCCGGTATCCTTCGCCAAATTCACTGTCTGTGGGGGTGTCTGGGTTAAGGGACCGGAAAGCACAGCCATCTATCAAGTAACAGAAAATTGTACCTGACTTCATCAAAGAGGTTATTCATTTCTCCAACAAGTCTCTGGTTCTCCTGCTCAAACTGGAAGGAAAGGAGGAAATCACACATCAGTTCACATGCTTGGACCCAGGGAACTTTCTTCAACCCTCACCCTGATCAACTAAATTCCACCCTTCCCTACAGTCTATTTACAATATGTCTCAACTAAATGGACGTTAAGAATTACTAACAGTGGCCTAAATGCACAATACTGATGTGCTGAGTTGTAACCAGTCACTGTAACACTTGTCATGCTCTTTGCAATAATGAAACAAACCCCCAGATAACTTGAAGATGTCGCTCAATGTATGGATGGAATCTGTCCTTTTTATTATTTTAGAAATTTGAAACGGGAAGGCTTTCATACTTGTGAAAGCTCGTGGTTCTCTTCATGACATCTCTGTACTGTCATTCATGTACAGCCCATGGTGTGATGTTAAGAGCTTTCAGATTCTGCTACAATATGCAATATTTTGACATCTAGTACTTCATATTTTACATTGCCTTGGCTTTAGTTATTCCAGCAGACCTCCTCCATTTAAAACTCATGAGTAATCAATGAAACATTTAAATATACTCTTTGCAAAACATTTTTCAATGTAGAAGATGTTTTTCTACAAGAAAATAAGCTTTGACCTTTCCGATCTACTTGACTGTCACATCATTTGGGATTCTTTACAGAACAAGTGATCACGCAGCAGGTCTGATGGCACAATTTGGTGCAACAAAATCTGCACAGCCAAAACACAATAGAGAAAGGTGTCCCATGTCATCACGGAGCTTGTTGGAAACCGCATTACAAGGACTGTGTTTTAGAGGGAACCCCTTGGGACATACTAAGCTGGGACTTTCAAGGTGCCTGAGTGAGTTTGATCCTGAAAAGCCTAAGGAGGGGCCAGTAGCTTCTCTGCCACACAGCCGCTCAGCTCCGGGCAGTGTGCTCTTGGCAAGCATTGTAGCCTATCCCAGCCCAAAGGCTCTGGCCATCAGCAACAGCAGAGCACTTCGTATTGGAAGGCACAACTCCCGTTCTGGGAGAGGCAGGGGAAGCTTATTCAAGGTATTCTGTCAATTAATTGTCATGGCCAAAGCCTTTGTAACAGCTGGGCCTTTGTGGTATGGACACAATTGCCCAAATCTTTCCACTTTCCTCACAAAGCTGTGAAAGACCTGGTCTACTGGAAACATTACCTGCCATGCACCTCTGACAGACCTGCGCGATACATTCAGTGGTGCAAACCCAGAGAACAGGAAGCAGAATGCAAAGAATTCGACACGGGAGCTAGGCAAGACAGCAAACCCTGTTCCAATTCCATTAATCTCCATATTTTGAACTAGCCTACATAACACAATGGCATTTGGGCATAATTCAATCACGTTACAATTTCATTAACAGTAAAAGTGTAGCAGCCCTCCCAACCACCTTGCACGGTCTCGGTAACCAGCGTGTGTTAAAGATGAAAATGACAAAAGAGCAACACAGCTTCCAAGCCAGACTCGGTTTTCAGTTGCTGCTGTAGGAATTGCTTGCTGAGCAAACACCGAATGCTTAAGCTTTCAAGAACAGAGGTGCTGCTCAGAGAAGACTGGAAAACAACTATCACCTCGTGCAAAAAGGAAAAGGAAGGAAAGGTCTGAATCAGAGAGAATTATGATAACAACAAGAGTTGTTACATCAGTGAAAGGGAAATGGGCGTTTTGCTTTTAGAGTGGTACTACTGAAATAGCTGAAAACGAAGCACTTGGTATTTCAAAGTAGTTTAAACAACAATGCAGTTTGTCATTAAAATGCAACGTGAAAATTAGTGGCTATAATATGACACAGTTCATCTGACCCACAGCTTCATTCACAGAGCCAGTCTGTAGGAATACATAAATTAAAGACTATTATACTGCCATGGCTGGTGACGATCTTGGCTCACCTCTGCGACCCCTACCCTGCCCCAATCATGCCACCAGTGTGTCTATCCCAGGTCTTTTAAGATCTTCCTTATGCAGCTTGTGCAACCCCTCGTGCGCAGTGCTTCAGATGCTGATGTATGACATCCCTTGAAATGCTCCAGAATGTTTTTTAGAACTTCTGACATATCAAATACTTTAATAACACTAACACAGAGAAGAAATAAACTGTGCAAACTACTTAGGATGCAGTGAAAAAGACCTAGTGCAGCCACTGAGGAATTTGTCCTGCTCCTCTCCCCACATACCCAGTCCTGAACAAGCGCTGTCGCTCACTGATGTCGTGGTGTGACCCTGCAGCTCACTACCCACTTCTTTCTCCTGAGTTTTCTGGTAGATTAGTAAACTAAGTCCCACCACAGCCCTAGATGACAGGGCTGCCTTAAGGGAGAACGGAGAGCAGGAGCTCAGCAAGACTCCTGTGCTGCCACAGAGCAACACAGAAAAGCAAGAAAATGAGAAAAGGCAAACCACCTTTCATAACCTTTGTCTTCGTTCACTCCTCCTCACACCCCACACCACTGCCACTGTTCTCCCCCGATGTTTTTCATCTTGCTTTGGGCCCATCACGGCCTCAGAGAAACAGTTCCTGACTCCCTGCCAACATCAAATTAAGTGTCAACCTGCAGGACTTGGGGGCAAATGGCTACTGTGTTAAAAATCAGAAATGTGTGGGTTTAATCTGGCAGAAGGGAGTGTGAATGACAGGCATGTTTAAAGAAGGGTAACAGCGACTCTCATAGAAAAAGGTTTAGTCTTCTGACATAGGCAATTTATGTCATGAAGAATAATGAAAAATGATTTTTAATTTCTTTTAAAATACAGATTTATTTTTGTACAAGGGGTTCACTGTCTACCTGATTGGCAAGAAGAGCTTTCTCTCCTTGGTTAGAGGGCTCCAGGGAGTCCAAGATCACAGATGAGTAGGGGGATTTATTTGACACTTTCACCTTCAGTGTAGGGACAGGCATCGGGAAGGAGCCCAGCCCCATGAGTCGAGGGTAACAGAGGAACATACTGCCCAGCTCCCTGAAGCCCCACTGGTTTCCACCCTAAAGATCCAATGGTTTTGTTAAATAAAAAAAAAATATCAGTTTGTAATACACTCAAATGCCATTGTCACTGCTGTCTGCAGGATCTCCTTTTACAGAGCCAGCATTTGTTAAAATATAACTGACTAATACAGTGGTATTTACTTCACAGTGGCAAATGGTTAAAGGTGTTTCATCACTGCACTCCTTTACCATCACACCACCTCTGGTTTTAGTGTCATCACCTCAGAATAAAGATGAGGAACAGAGCAATGCAACAGAGCCAGACTGGATGGTCCTTAAGTGACTACATGGGCCATCAAGCTGTAATTGTTATTCTGACTTCTGTAAGGACAAGTATTTCTGCACAAATATTCAACATCAGAAATTCCCTATTTTGCTGCCTTAGTAAAACTGAGATAGTAACTAATTTAGACGGCAAATTTTCAATAAAGAAACAGTGAATGATTTTAATCCCTTACAAATAGCACAAATCCACTTGAGAAAGCATTCTTTAAAAAGCCCCTTTGATATTCAAAACCCTCTGCTGGCACAGACTGCCTTTTAAACTTCTAAATGGTCTTTGCAATTTGAAATCATGGGTGATGGACTGCTTGGTGCAGACAGCAGCTAAGATATGCTAAAACAGTTGATTGAACAAAAGGTTAGAGCACAGAACACATCATATACCAGTGTGTCAAAGGGATTTACATGACGGGAACATAAACCAAACTCTAGCGATCAGTATAGCTTAATGATTTAGGGCTTATTAAAGCAGCCTCCTTTATGACAGTGAAACATTATGCTCTTCTTTGGTAACAGAAAGTGATAAACTGCTTAAGATACATCTAAAAGTCTAATGCATAGAATAAATAATCACAGTTCTTTTTTTGTTATTCTGTGAGATAAATCATTGTGTGTTCTGTACTCTGAATTTAAGAAAAAAAAAAAAAAAAAGGATAAAGTCAGGGAAAATTTTCACAACTGAAACAGCAGAGCCAGATTTTTTCCCCACTCAATGCAATCACAAGACATCTGCTCTTAATAACTATAAAAACCACTGATATACCTGTACTCAGGGTCATAAAGTGAAATTTATTGTGCAAATCACACAATAGCCTGCAACCATTTTGAACAATGTAAAGCTCTCTCCTGTGGGTAAAATAATGAGAGAAATTGCTGCTGTAGCAATACGATAGGGCTTTAATTTATTATTTCACCCACAGGAAGGATCATGCAACCATGACTGAGAATTGTTAAGGTATGATTTGACACAACACATTCCAATTTAAAACCAACACAGCAGCTTCTACACTGTAACCTACACTCTCTTTGGAGAGCTGCTGGATTTTCTGAGTAACTGAAAGGCAGTTGGTCCACTCTTCACAAAGGTTAAAAAAGTAGAAATTAACTTCTCTGCAACAGCAAGTGTAACACAGAGGAGAAATAATTAACTGTCATTGGAGTAAATAAATTAACTAGAGTTGTGAGGGTTTGTTAGATGTTTGTAAAGAACTTTTGATTCAAACATTAAAAGCACACTGAAACCATTAAATATTGCCAAGGTAACGTGAAGGATTAATGTGAGCAATGAAGAAAGCAATGCACATTCAAATACTCAAATTATTTCCTACTTACACCTGTCTTTACACCTTGGACCCAAATTTACCTGAAAATTAGCATAACAAATGCAGTGACTTTAGAGTGTTAGGAGTGATATTATACAGTATCCAACTTTTACCAATAAAGGCCAACTCTTAGCTATTAATTTCCTCAAAAATGCAGGTTTCCGCAGTTTTGCTGCAGAATAGTCACCATGTACATCCTTATCCTTTGCAAATTACATATTTACGGCGTTCAAAACATGAAAAAAACACCCCAAACCCTTATATCAAAACACAACACAACATGTTTGATCCACAAAACAGAGGGGTTTGCTCAGCTCTGAGCATCAAAATAGTAGTGGCAACGTCTACAAAACCCTGCTGTGCTCATACAGGTATTACACAAAGGTAAAACTTTGTGTTTACAGTCTGTCAATTCAGATACCATGCGACCCAATCCAATGGCAAAAAAATTTACCTGACAATAAATGAACTTCATCGGGGCAGCTACAACTACAATCAGCACCTCTCTACTTGAAACTAGTGGAGAAAGAAAAAACCCGTCTGTATTAACACTGCCACGAATGCTAGCTCATTTATCTCTTAAATCATAATGAAAGTAGACCCCTTCCAAGGCATAATGTGGAAGTAATTGATGCTTACTAATTTGTAGGAGAGGTAGAAAGCAAGTCTACATTTCTTTACAACAGCACCAGATGCACAAAGTTGTAGCCCATGTGAGAGGAAGCTGAAATACAGACAGTCCTGACTACCGGTGGTCAAATTGTCAGCTTGCAGAGAGGTACAGTACAAGAGCTCAGGGTGAGATCAGAACAGCAAGATTCAACAAAAGATTCAGACATCCAGCTCAGAACCAGCCTTCTCCAAAACTTAACATAGATTATAAGTTGAAACAAGGCTGTTCTACTGGTAACTTCCCTTTGTATACTTTTTTGTATTCTGGTTTTCCAGTATCAGGACTAAACCACAAATACTGAGAGAACATAACAAAAATGGTTTTTAAATGTAAATTCAAACATGGAAAAATCAAGAATTAACTATGGCACAAGAGCAGTAATAGTATTCCAGTGTATTAATATATATAGGACTTAACAAGTACTTATGAAGTATATTATTTTTATTTTGGTAGCATTTTGATCTTCTGCTTCTATAAACTAACTAGTAAATTTGCCTGTTTTCCCACTGAGCAAGCTGATAAACTTAAAGCCGATATCTGAAGTCTCCAGCACAAGTCATTTTTCTAGGTTTAATTATGACACTGACATCAAGGCACTGTTACATACTATAAATTTCTTACAAACTATAGGCAGAACCGTGTAAGCTAACAATAAGGTCATATTATAGTCTGCCTGAACTAAAAGCTTATTTAATTTCACCATAGAATCATTTTGTTGGACAAGACCTTTGAGATCATTGAGTCCAACCATACCTGTCCACTACTAAACCACATCCCTGAGTAACGTGTACCCGTCTTTTAAATATCTTCAGGGATGGTGACTCAACCACTTCCTTGGGCAGCTGTTCCAGCGCCTGAAAACCCTTTCACTGAAGAAACTTTTCCTGATATCTAATCCAAACCTCCCCTGGTGCAACTTCAAGCCATTTCCTCTCAGCCTATTGCCAGTCCCCTGGGAGAAGAGACCAACACCCATCTCGCCACAACCTCCTGTCAGGCAGTTGTAGACAGTGTTGAGGTCTCCCCTTAGCGTCCTTCTGTCTAGGCTAAACAGTTCCAGTTCTCTCAGCCACCTCTCATAAGAGTTGCTCTCTATTCAATTTGTTCTCTATTTAATTTGGAGCATTAGAGTTATTTTTGTACCCCTTTCCACAGGAAGTACAACTCCTGAAAGCACAACACATAGATAAATCCGTGCAAAACAAGCAATAATTGTTGAAGAAAAAGGTAATAATAAGAAAGCATAGCACAGGAGAGGTCCGAATGGGTAAAGGATTTTTTAAAAATATGCATTGGTTCACCCCTAGAAAAAGCTGTCCAGGTGTCCAGTAAGAAGCAGTTTAGGTCTGCAGATTAAGGAGTCTAGAAATCCTTCAAAGCATTTAACTATGAACACCGATTTTTCTCTTACTTAGGCCTGGAATCACACTCCCTCAAAAGTCAATAAAGAGAACTTATTCCAGGGAAAAATTCAAATCCCCTGGGGGGCAAAAATCAGCGTTTTGAGGTGTTTATCTTTCTTCATTCCTGGTAACCGAAATAGAAATAAACTCACAGAGTTTGGCAACTCATCTAAGTCGTGAGGTATCTGGGGCCTTACTCTATGAAGTATAAAAGGGCTTAATGAAAAAGAAATGTATTTATTCCCAAAGTACCATGGCAGGGGATGTAACATGTTTAAAACTTCATTACAGTCGCAGGCCTACAAAAAGCAATCCAGCATTTAGCAGTCAGTTATTAGTAAGGCCTGAGAGAGCCATCATCTCTAGTGCTTGTTTTACAGCAAAGGGATTAATAACACTGCGCCTAAACCACCAAGAATGAAAATACGTAATGAATTCTCTTTAAAAAGACAACAGAAAGCAGAGTAAGACCTTAGATGTCAGACTGGTGCTGAAGAACAATATAAGAGCATCAAGAATAGCCTCTGAAGAACCTTTTCTCTTCAACAAACCATACCATAATTAAGTGCAACTTACTCATCCATGATGAGAATGATGCACACTGTGTTCGGGAACATCTGTAATCGCTGCCAAGGAAACTTCCCATATTCACACTGCAGCAGCCCTTTGCCGTAGGAAAGCTCACCATTTTGAAAACTGAACATCTACTGGCTAGTTGAGTTTTTCTTTCTTTATATAGAACAAGGCACTGTGTGGTAATTTGGAGAGGATTTGGAGAGATTGTTGAGCCATATTCAAAATGAGAAACTTCAGGAATATCAAAAAGTAAGATCGGTTGTCAGCCATTGTGTCTATGCCAGATATTTTGTAGTGTATCAGTTCCACTGTAAGCAGGATTGGAGCAAACATTACGTAAAGATGCTGACACTTCACTCTTTCAGAAGTTTCATAATGCTTTTTTCTGATATTACCTTGTCTTCTATTGTTTCTTGACTAAAAAGGAATTCATAATTGTAATTTTAAAAACAATTTTAATTTCAATTGTTGAAAAACAATTGTTACTAATTTCATGACTCCACGTAAGTATTTTGCAGCAATTTAAATGCCAGCTGCTACCAGAAGAACCAGGAAGCCACATGCAAAAAAAGTGCATCTTGTTATGTCATTATTCTACATAACATGAAAGCTGAAAATGAATTTGGGTGAATCCTTACTTTCTTAACATACGAATACAGCCGAAAGTTTAGTAAAATGGACAATAAGACACAAGATATACTCACCATTTGTATTTCTTCAGGTGACAACTCATCTTCACCTTTGCTGTCCCCCCATAATCCAAGGTTACTCTCGGTATCAGGCACATTCATGTCTGCAGAAGAACCAGCAAACACTTAAGACAATGCAGGATACTGAGAAGTGAAGTCAAAATAATTTTTCTTCCATTTCAGAACTGTGATGACATTGTTATTTCTCATTTGTCGTTAACGGAGATTCACCCTATATTTACAGTACAAAATTACATCAATAACATTTAACCTCTAAACTGGGACAAACCCCTATGCATGTGTTTACTTTTGTGACCTATGATACGTTGCACTAATACATTGAGAGCAAAGGATGTAAAACAACTCACAATGCACTAAGCCTTGTTAAGGACAGAAAATACTACAGCATTTGTCTTTCAACAGAAGAAAACACACTTTTCAATATGCCAGTTCACATGCAAAGCTATTCTCCTACAATGGCACTTGACAGAACCACCAGCTCCTCATTCCAAAAAGTAAAACCAGAATTCAAAGACATTTTGAGCAAAGGTCACAGGACAAACTCCATTCCCTGATGTTGTTCCACCTGCCTATTGCAATGCAAATCCCACAGCGCTCTGCACGGGGTCATTCTGCATGTAACAGGAATCAGACCGGATCCCACAAACTGACTTTTACACACCATAGCTGCTTCACTGATTTCAATAGTCCTTCCCCTCTGATTAAAGCTGATCATCTGCATAAATCTTCATAGGAGTTGGGCATAAAAGATTTCAATGGCTATTTCTGGGATGTTCCCTTCTGGAAGATTTATTTTTAGGCTTAATTACATACTTCTGATTATAGACATAGAAGTTAGAGCAGGAGAGAAAAGAAACTATGCTGTTGTAACCTACTGTTTCTGAAGCTGTTCTAGAATCAGTGTTTAAAATCCTAATGATGAGATGGCATGCTTAAGAAAGCTGCTCTTTTCTCCACTGGTTGAGACATTTTTACAAATCCAAGAGAGATTTTCACCACCCAACAATGGATCAAAGCTGAATTTGCTCTGACTTATCAGATGCAGGTTGTAAATTAAAATACAGAAAGACTTAGTTTTTCATAGACTTCAGATCTCCTATTTATCCCAGTCAATTTTTTCAGGCATTTATAAGTATTTTTGTTTGTTTTGTTGTAACTTCGTAAACCTTTTTTTTTTTTTGTTTACAGTTACATAAGCAGCACTGACGCATTATCATTCACATACTGACTTCTCTTGGGAAGCCTATGAAAGGAGAATACAAATAAAATACAAGAAAAACAAATACATGAAAAACAAATACATGAAAAAGATTATAAGGAGAATTTTTTCCCCTTTATCCTTCATCATAATATTTGTAAAAACTCTTGAAAAATAAATATTATAAGGGTAATGTTGTGTATGACTCCCTTATAAATGTATATTATCCTTCCTAACAACCAAACCAGGATTTACAAACAATGACAATGTTACAAATGAGTAAAGTGGGTAAGAAATACAGCAAATTTAAGAAAACATCAACACCAGCAAAAAATCACCCCCCCCAAAAAACCCAATACCCTCCCCCAAAAACCAGATCTGCTCTTTCTTATAAGAAACAAAACCAAGAATATCTTTGAAGACTGTTTAGAAAGGATTCAACTACATGTTTTCCATTGGGTATCATTGATATTTCAAGTCTGTTTCAAAGAAACACAAAACTTATTTGTTTAGGTGATCAATATGTTTACATTATACCAATATTATAATGAATTATTTACCGGATTCAAAGAAAGGAAGATAATTAGTTGATCGAGTCAAGAAAAAAAGGTGTACTTCGACTTTATCCCAGAGGAATTAATTACTTTCAGGCACTGTCAGCACTTAAAAAACTATCACCTGTATCCAGTATGACTACTAATAAGCAAATACACTTATGGTAAGAGGTAAGTGAGAAACACGCAACTCCCCAGGGTTTCTCCTGTTGCTGCAGTGTGTTTCTGGCTATTGGGAAAGTTGTTCTGCAGCTTTCATGGAGCTGACATCAATGCTTTTCTACAATTGATCCAGCAAAAGCCAAACTACATTCCTTTTGCAGACAGAAGTAGATAATGCATGACAGAGATACAAAATAGTGATCAAATTCTCCGAACCCTTTTCTATGCTGAAAGGAGGCAGCTGCTAAGCTTGTGGACCAGTTCAAAAGCTACTCATTATTTACATTTATTTCCATAAACTAAATGTCAGATTTGTAATATGCAAATAAATACCGTCAGCGAAGGCTATAAGATTTAAACTGAGCTTCTTGTTTCCCAGTCATCTTGTCCATGCTATTTCCATGCTTCAACCACCACCTACCAGTGAAGTCACAAGGCTGATTTCTATAAGCAGTAGCAACCAACACTTACGTGAGGAATCACAGGCTGCCTTTACAAACTGTTTCAGACAGATTTATTTATTTATTTAATTTTACATTACTTTATTTATTTATTCCAGGCACATATAGAAGTCTCATTGTTTTCTCAATGACTAGGCAGCAATCCCTCATAAGTATTGCATCAGCATCACTTATGTGATGAGACCTCTACTTTCTTATAAAAAATTAAAGCATAAACTAATAAAAGTGAAAACCAGAGTAACCCAAACTAATGATCAAGAGACCGAGCTTCATTTCTACTTATCGCAGTGGTTTGCCATGACCAAGGCAACCACAAAAAAGTGTCTTCCACAGAGTGGCACAGATTTTGGAGCTAAAAATTGCAATGACACTAAGTGATAGGACTGCACGCTTCCAGAGATTGTGGAGACATTCAGCAACAGGGAAAGAGCACAGGGCAATGAAGATGCTACTACACTGCTGCTTCTCTGCTGGCAGTAACTCACAGCTGCGAAACACTGATAACGTGCTACGGTGACACTCATCTATGTGCCTGTGTGCTGCATCACTTAAGACATACTGTAACAACGTAGTGAGCACTACAAATGACACAGAATCAAAATATTTTCTTCTTACAATAAATTCAGCATCAGGGAGCAGTGCAAACTGGTTAGGAAGATAAGCAATGCTGTACCAGAAAACGAAACTGTTTGCACACTGTGAGGTGATTCATTGTGAGGTATTAGAGTCTTCATCCAGAAATGGAGTACCCACTTCACATGAACCCACCCTTTGTATAGCCCTAAAGTCACCAACCAGAAGAACTTTACTCTTTCAATAAAAATCATCAAAGAAACAATAACTGATTACCAGAATAAATATGGCCATCCAGTGCTTTTCTTGTACCTTGATGAAGTTTCACCCTAATGTAATGTCACAATTCACAGTGTCTGTCTCTCTACAAAAATAATTTTCACACCATAAATCACAGGGTACCTCAGACTCTTCTAGACAGCAAAAGCAAGAGAACTTAAGCCAAGGAAAGCAACTCCAGAATCACAGAAACAAGATTTCTCTTTAGGTGTGAAGCCTGAATCTATCTGCATAGTGGTGTACTCTGAAAGGCACTCTGCGATGTAGCTCGGCCAGCGTATGCATCTCAGGACAGACCAAAAGGGCCAAGAGAAGGGACCTGCATCCCCTGGCCTCAGAAGCAGGCCACCAACGGAAAGAATGTTCACAAGTCCTGTCATGAACAGCAGCAGCTGAAATGACCCGGAGGTTAAAGATACTGCTTTGGACTTTTGGCTGTCTCCTGCTCACTGAGATGAGATACAATCCTACCAGCTGGGAAACTCAATGTTGTGGAGAAGAACATCCCCAGAACTACTGGCCAGTCACTAAACTGTCCTCTATGAACATATTCTACTTTTGGGATTCTACTGTAGAGGTGTCCAACTCACGGTCTCCGTAGTTAAAACCTAGAGAGTGTTCCCAGAAAGTCGTTGAGTTACTTTCCAATTCCTTGCCATCACTGAAAGGTGTGTGGAAAAATCAGACAGATGTCACCAGACACGTAAGGAGATAGATATTAACAGAAATAAATAAGAACGAAAGCGTTCACACAGAATTTGAGAGCATGAGAAATTCAGCAAGGCATAAGACTTTTTTAGCTGATTGGAAAAAGTGTGTCAGAAAGTTTAAGACTTTGCTTCTTCAGTCCGAGAGTGTGTTTCACAAAAGCCTGCTCAAGTCAGGGAAGATGAAAACAGAAGAGATCCAACTCACCGGAACAGGTCCTTGCAACGTGAACAAAGCACTACTGAACAGACAGGCCTTGCCACAAAAAGTGAAATACACATTTTATTCTTACCCTTGCTTTCCTCAGCAGAAAGTTTTTCTTCAGAATCATCTAAAGGATTCAGTGAAGATTTTTCAGGGGAAAGAGGTGATTTGGACACATTGCTCTGCTCAGGTTCAAGTCTGGACCTAGAAGCAAAAAAGACTGTAATTTAACTGACATTACTGAATCGAATTCCTCTAAAATGAGAGCAACCACACATTATTAAATTTGACACTTGAACTCTTGTAAATACCACACTAAAGACTTCCTAGCCAAGATACAAAATATACTTAGAATCTTTCACTCAAGTATTATTACAAAAGCAAAGAAAGCATGAACAGTATTCCTGAACAAAACACATGTTCAGTGTCGAGGAGAATTTTGAAGGCTATAGCATAAGAATAAAGACATTATACTTAATTTCCTTTAAAAAATCCTGTGCACTAAAATATATCTATTTTTAAAAAACAAATAAACCACGTTTTGGTCATACTGAAATTTTTTTTTAGTAGCAATAGCCAACACCACTACTTCATTTTCTTTCAAGTAATAATTACAATTTTACTTTATATTGTCATTTATCATAAGGGAAAAGTAAGAAAATACAAAGGAATTAGCTTTTTCTCAAAACAAGTATTTTTATTTAACTAGCTTTAAAGAATGGTTTAACCAGGATAAAAGTGATCCTTACTTTGTCTGCAACAAGGCACAATAGACCACTTAGAAGCAAGGCAAAGAAAAATCTTATGTAAGACATCTCAGGGACATCTAAGTCCCTGTAATATGTAATTTTAATGCAAAGGCAATGCAAAAAATGAGAAGCATATTCAGTGATTAGTTATTAAGTATTTGTCAAGTATGTTTCATTGTTGCACCAAAGAGAGTTTAAAATTAGTGGCAATATTTTTTTCCAATAAACTTCTGTGGTTTATTTTTGTCTAAAATGAATTCTGTAACTGCTACATAGGACAGGTAAACGCTTAGCAATTACACTGCTAGAGGAGCTAAAGAACAAAAACCTAAAAGCAATGGGCTGAATCATCTGCTGTGTCAACTTCATCACTTCCGCCCCTCTTAAATAATCAACAGTTAATCTCATTATGATCTGCAATATTTCCCTGCTGCTTAATAAGAAGTGTTGCATTTTGCATTCCTTGCCTTCTTTGTATTGTGTCTAAATTCTAACCTATGATTAGAAAATTCTGATAAAAACAGAATATAATGCATTAGTCATCACTCGGTGGTATTTAAAGAAGAAGAAATACTAACAGGGAACCTTTCTTAGTTCTAAAAACCTCCAAGTACTGGGCTCTTGGTAATTTTACAGAAAAGAACTTTTCTTCTCTCACCTTCTCCTTCTCAAGTCCCAAATTTGCCTAATACTGAGGAAAAAAAAGACCTATCTGGATGTCACGCAGTTCAAAATAACAGTCCTGATATTAATAAAATATGAATTCTCCAGATTTAAAAAAAAGCTTGATTGGAATAATTGCATATGTAATTCACAAAATATTCTAATGGCAAAAGAAGTTTAAAATTGAAATATAATTTTGAATACAAATAAACACAAAAAATGAAAACCACTACCAAGTACCTTTACAGAAAAAGCAGTTCATGCTTCTATTTCCTGACCTTTCATCCTGGGAACTACTCCTATGTAACCGGCAAGACTTTTCAATCAAAAAACATGAGTTAATACATAAAAGCAATTTATCTAAGCAAATTATAGCACTTGGGCAATTTGTTGAAGAGTTTAGGATGTTTAATCAATATAGAAGGAAAGAATGAAGTCTATTTCTACTGAAAACCTTTCAGTATTTTCTGATAAGCACATATTTAAGTTAACTACATTGCAGGAAAGAAGACCTGCACTAGGATCAATTTACTTTTAAATAAATGGATTCTTTAATTGTTTTTTTGTCCTTACTTTGCAGGGCATGCTAATGTACAAAGTTTTCAATTAAAAACGAACCAAATGTCTGGGATGCACTATTTAAAGAATGTCTCATTCTTTTAAGTGACAGAACATGTTCTTATTATCACATAGAATGTCTGCTGAAATCCTTAGGGAAATTACGAATCAAATAGTTGAAGGCATATGAAAAGAGATAATTTTTCTTCAAGCCATCACAAGATTGGTTTATGCCCTGTGATCTACTAAAATTTAATTTTAATTTAAATGACAATTTAGCCATTATCACATCTGCAAGGCATACGCACTCCACCTGGTCAACATCTGTTTTCTAGTCCTTACATCTGTAAAAAGTATCCTCCAATGTTACAAAGGACTGTATCTTCTAGGTTATTTTTAATGCCTTACTGCTCTTTTATTAAGTGGTGTGCTAACTTCTGAAACAGTTCTTTCATTGCTCCATACATCAAACTGAATTGTCTTCTCTGTTTAGTCATCTAAGGTAACTTCAACCTGGGATTTCACAAGGAGACAAAAACATAAGAGTACCACAAACTGAGAGCTGGTATTTGTTAGTCAGGTCTATAACTGCAGAATCCATGCTATCTTTCTGTGAAGTTCTTCAGTGTGAAGAATACTGATAAGATTATGTATTTTTACACCTAAAAGTATCATGGTTTGTTTCTGTATGTTTTTTATGAAAAGTTAAGGGAGTTACAAAAATACCAATGCCTTCCTTTACACTCATTACCTCTTTCCAAATTTCAGCAGTAGTTTGGGATATTTTGTTTACTCGGTTTCAAATTGTACCACTACTTATGTCTCCGTAGGATATATTTGAGTTAATTCAACTGTGCTTAATCATGCTGAATGACTCTGAATAAAATGCACTCATGGACTTTTCAAAACATCAGTAGTTTCAATGTATACAGCTGATCAAGCCAAACACCAAATGGATAAAACAGCATCAAGTCTTTGAAAAACATCTGATAACTTATTTATTGATATGTATGTTTTAGAATTTGCTATTTTTAGATTAAAATGTTCATAACAGAACTTAAGGTTAGAATTCAAATAATGCAGATTGAGAAGACACAGAAACCCTTTTACATATTAAATAAATTGCAAACCTCTTTATTCTTCCTGTCATCCTTATACCTGGGAATACGCAGGAAAAGAAATTGAAAAATCTATGGCATTTGACACCTAACTGGAAAAAACAAACCCAGAAAACCCAGCATGCACATCATCTTTAACTTCTCCCAGACATCCGCACCTCTATATGTTAACAGCCTGAACGTATGCCAGAATAGGAAGCAGAAATTTTTGTTTCTATTTAAAATTTACGCATGAGATTTTTATTTTAATCATGTTTCTACTTTCTATGAAGACCTCCCATCTCAAGTAGCGTTTACTCACAACATAATCACTTGATTTAGCAGACAGATAGTGGCTTAAAAAAAGAGGAAAGAAAAGAGGCAAAAAGAAGGAGAACGAGAGAAGTGAACATCTCTTGTGGCTAAACAGACAGTAGCCTAAATAACACCTTTGAGACAAACCACCAATGTGCAGGACTTCCTTCTCAATTATTTTATGCAGAATACTACCTTATGGGTGACACAAAAATATTCTGCTGCACTTGTACAGGTCCAACAGGCTTATAAAACCACATTGTACTAATTTGGTACTTTAATAATTCAGATAGATGAAAAATACAACACTATGCCATTTACAGACTTAACTTCATATGTCAGAAGTGTAAAAGAGCCCTGGAATGCACCTGCTGACAGCAGAAGTTAGAACAACCTCCTTACAATCTAAGCATAAGTAATAGTGTTGAATGTGCTACACATGAAAGGTACAGTTAAACTATTTTTTGACACTACTCACAGTCTCTTCTTATCTATCACTCGCTTAACTCGGATGGCTCTTTGTTCAGAATACAGCTTACACACTCCTGTCCAAGACAGCAGCAAACAAAACTGCAGGTTAGAAGAGTTTGATTTCTTTCTTGGAAAACACAACTATTCATTTTTAATGAGGCAATAAATACTAAGTACTTTTTAAGTAGTCTTCAATGAAGTCCAAGACAGCTGTTCTGTGCTCCTTTACCTGAGCAGACTGGACACCTTTGTGTGCTGAAATGCAAAAGAAAAGAAAGAAATAACACAATCTTTTAACTTTATACTGAATTACACAGAACTTTGAGTTTTCAGTTCATATGCAAGTTACAACCAACAGCCTATTAACATTCTATAAATGTTATATATTCGTATTTATTTAAATCATACCTATACTAAAATACAGGTTCTGTAAAACAGCAAATCGTTACAACAAAGCAGAAGCTGAAAACATTTAGTGTCTTACAATATTTATGTTATTGATTTGTTATATATTCTACTGAGACATATTACGTCAATTCAATTTCTAAACAAGAATAGATGTCATCAAGTAGAGCATAGCAAAACAGATCTAGAGACTTGCTTAAAATATTGAACCTCTAACATTTTAAATTCTCCAGCATATAGACTATGTAGAAATCTTTGGGGGTTACTGTGTCAAGCATCTTAATTCACAGATATAAATATTTCTTATTTTGATACTATGACGCTCCCATGCCTGAATAATCATACGTCTATATTGAGATGGCATTTCAAAGCTGATTACAATATTTGGCCCACTGATAAACTGCAAATACAGCAAGCCAAATTGAAAATGGCAATACAGAATTTCCCTCCACAACTTGTATAAGGTAGTGTTTTAAAGGTATGATCCCACACTCAAGCTGTCAAAAACGCTCTTGCTTTACCAGGACTCTGTTAAAGTTGCTTAATTATCTCAAACTTGGAAAGATTATATTTGTAATATATTAAACTTGGGCAAGCTTGAAACAGACAGTCATTGAAATTAGTGCGCTTTGGTTCAGGCCTCTGTGCCACTGTGCTAAGTTACTATTCACGTAGTAAATGTTTAAGACTATCTTATTTACACTTGCTAATTAGTGTATTGGAACAAATACATACAATGCCACGCTCTGGCTTCTCCATCCACTAACATTAACGAAAATTAAGGACAGTATTAATCAGTCAATGGGATTACCCAGGTGCAAACAAAAAGGCAATGAGAGCTTACCAATCTCTCTCTAAAAGCAATTTCAGATTTACCGCCCAATATTCAGCATTACATTAGCCTGAATCAATAATTAAGAGAAAAATACTTAGCAGTTACTCAGTTACCTTCTGTTCTCAGCTGGTGAATGGCATCGGCACACGTCCTCATAAATATCTGAGCATCCTGATCTATCTGATCACGTTCCGTATCCGTCATCCTCACATACTCGGACATAATATGGCTGAGAAACAAGACGAACTGCCACTTAAGAAATGCCCAACACAAAGATCTACAAGTATATATTTGAGACCTGCTTCCCACTCACCATCTCCACAGAAGCTTTTCTGCAACACTGATTTTAACAGAAAAAGGAGTAAAAAAAAAAAAAAATACAATAACCACCACTGATAAAAACGCCAAGAGGTTTTTTACAACCTTTTTTTTGCCTAGTAAAAGATGTGGAAAAAGCACTGTATTCTCTTATCTCATGAACAATCAAATACTGAGCAGATAAGAAGAAAACAGAATTAGAAAATATATCAGTTATATATACCTTCAGTTCTTATTCCAATAGGGTGTATTTTAATTCTAAAAACATGAAGACAAGTAGGATAAAATAATAGCTCAAATGTGGAAACTAGCAAAACCAACTGGAACATTTTTTATTTAAATGTATGTTTTCATTATCCTAAACACCGAGCTTCATTTTTAAAGTAGCTGTAGTATGAGATCTGTGAATTCAAAGCAGACTAATGAAAAATAACGTACATTTTTAATATCAAGATGATCAGAAGATTTATTAAAACCTGTTCCCACTATTTATTTCTATTTTAGATGACACATTATGTATGTAATATTTTCTAGTAGGATTAATGTATATTTTTTTGTTACTAAATTAATAAAAATGGAGGCCTGCTGGCAAAATATTAACACACTGCAGATAACCACCAGAAAAGCATTCTGTATAAAGGTATTTAACACTCTTTGCACAGCCATAGATGATAAAACCTTGCTAAAGCAGCTTATCCCATTTTCGTCTTGGGTTTTCTGATGACACAGTCACCAAAGCCTATTCTACTCGCCATTAAAAAGAGGAAAGAAAACTAACTCCTACCCTTATTTTAATTTAGATTTTTATTTACATACAAAAATTTCCCCACTTGTTCAAGGTATGTATGACTATGTTAATGCAGTAATACAAGTAAAAAGAAGGGATCTTCAATTTGCAATATGTACTCCGACATTCCCAAGCATCACACCAAAATGTCCTCATTCCCATCCTATGTGACTGGCACATGCACGTGCACACAGAATCATAGAAGCACAGAATCATTTTGGTTGGGAAAGACTTAATGTCATGAAGTTCAACCATAAACATGGTTCATCTGGCTTGAAAATTTAGTTTCTGCTTACTGGCCAACCAGTATGCTAGCACAGATCAGCCAGCAAACAGTAAGGCAAACAAATACAGAATATTACTTGTAATTAGAGTTGTTTGTTTCCAACACTATCATGTATTTGGCATCTAAAACATCAAGTTTTTCCCCCCCTCTGGTTAGAACTATAAGCTTATTTTTTATAATTTACAGAAAACAGAGAAAAACAACTGTAAATAGTGTTTCCATGAATATTTTTCTAGCTGACTTGCTCTCCTCTGGTCAGGACAGATGGATTTCATAAATTCGCGGCAAAAATCCTATCACAACTATAAATCAGTGGCCTTCTAAGCTAAAACTCTCATTTTCATTCTCTGAGAAAGCAGCCTCTGAATGATTAAAGATTTGAAATTGTCTGATTTGAGATCTCTTGGAAAGGCTTTCCGCAGCCCAGTTAAGATGACACATTGACAGGTCACATATGCAATCTAAGAAAACTCATATTCTTAAATACATTAGGGCAGACCTCTCCCCCACTCCCTTTGCAGAGCTTATAAAGTTGGGGCTTTTACTACTAGTCTGTGGCATAAGCAAGTTCTTGGCATGTATAAAGCCAGAAAATCCTTTGTTACATCCATCTCTGCAAACGTCTAGACAGAAAGGGACCATTAATATAATTTGGTACAGAACAGCGCACAACACGGCTTGGCCAGCCCTGCCTGGAGAGCTACTTGAGCACGTTAGGACACGCAGATTCAGATGGAAAAGGAGGATGGAGTATCAGCTTCGTGACAGCCCCTTGATGAAGCAAATAAACCTCCATTCTTCTATTTCAGATTAAAATAATAAATTCTGGCTGGTCTACTACTGAACAGAGTATAACGTTCTTGTCTTGCACGTCCAGGTTCTTGTACCCTGCCCAGCCTAGTGGTACCTACAGGGTTCTATGCTTTCCATTCACTTTCTAACTTCACAGGGTAAAATAAAGATTATAAAATGCAAACCAGCATTTTCTTTTAAATCAGATTTAGAAATACATATGAAAAAACTGCCTCAGGAACGTTTTATCTTTTTAATAATGGTGTAATCAGTAGTAATGTAGTGATACACTGAGGATCACTGTAACAGTGTTAACACTGGGAAATAAGTAGTTCAGTTACTTTTCATAGTTCCCAATACAAAAACATGGTAGACCAAATTCTTTCGCAGCTTCAAAAGTAGCAAAATGCAGCTTAATCCAGTAAAAAAGAAACTGAATGCTCTTCCTTTTATAACTGCCTATAGCTTACATAGAATCTGGTACCAATGCTTTTAACAAGAGGTGGTCAAGCCACTCAGACGCAAGGATACCCGAAACCCAGCCTCCCTGTGGAGACAAGAACGGAGTCATACAATCATATCCCATTATGTCAAAACACATTATGGCATTCACCAGTACTAACAGGTTATTGAAGTCCCCAGTAAATCTGTATGCGGAGATTATACTGAAAACCCATCTAATCTAGCCTACTGTAAAAAGAACGATTCATTTAAAAAGAAGGGGCCAAGGAAAAATAAAAACACACACACACACGCACACGGACACTCAACAAATGAAAAATTCAGCAGGCTTCTGTATCTCTGATATATAAATACTTGCTCAGAAGTGCAATGACAGTATTATAGCAATGGGCTGATACACTACTAAATCAAGAAAGGTCAAACAAACCAGATTTTTCAGAAGCAAATCAGGAGAATTAGCCAAGAGACACATTGACTAATGCATGCAGATAAGAAGGCAGAAAGGGAGAAAAGAAATTCTTCTAGATTTTCATCCTACTGAATAGCAGGAAGCTTTACAAGAAACTTGGGCTTGAAGGCAACTTGGTTATTTGTGATTTTTTAAGAAGGTGCGTGAAGAGTAAGATAAAGACAGTGGCCATCAAGCAGGCAGACTTCCATAGTCGAGAAAAATTAGTAGGTTAAATTGCATAGAAAAAGGAATCGAACAGGAACTTAAAAGAATTCAAGTGATCTAGCAGTTTTTGTATAGAAATTACAAGAAAATTTGCAGTTCTGCCCATGATGAAAGGGTAGAATGGGCAATGCAGTAAGAGATCAACTTAGCTACTTCACGAGCTCTTCACAAAAAGCAGAATAGAGAAAGTGCAAATTAGGTCTGATTGCTACTGAATAGTCTAAAGGAACACAGCATGTAGGGAGACAATCAGAAAAGGGTCAGCTGCAGGATAAGACACAACTAGCAAGAAATGCCAATGATAACACGAGATTACTCTGCAAATATTACTAAGAAAAATACCTAAAATAGGAAATTCATGAAATGAAAGGATTCATCCACTGCCAAGAACTAGAGGAGAATAAGTGAGTGCTAGGCTGATGAAAACTAGAACTGTGGCAACCACCTTTAATAAACAAACAGAGTTAAGGAAAAAAAAAACTAAGGACTTGTAGACCCCTCAGCCTAGGAAAATAAGAACTTAGAAGTGGTTAGAAAAGAACAAAAGAATAACCAGTAGTCAAGGTGTATCAAGGCTAAGTCCTACACAGTGGGATTTACTTCAGGGATGCAGTAAGAAGTCTTATGGACGAATGAAAACCAATCATGGCTATGTCTCTTCTCTTTAGAGTGGCTTTTGCTACCATCTTGAATGACATTCTTACAAGCTACTGGCGAATAAATGGGTTAGAAGAAACAAGCACCATATGGACGTGAAACTATTTGAAAAGCTGAAGCCGGAGCAGTTACGTACTAAACCAGAAGGATACAGAGTTGTGTTCCACAGGGATTTGTCCTGCATCTGATGCTATTTAATAATTTGATTAACAGCTTGGATAGCAGGATGGAGAACACTCTTATTGCACTTGCAGAGGCATAGAACTAAGTGAATTAAAACTGTACCATGAGAACAAGACTTCAATTCAAAACAAAACGGCCAACTTTGAGAAATGACATGAAAAATTTGAATAAGGAATGGTCAGAGCCTCTTTGTTGTGGCAGGAACAATTATCTGAACCCACAGAGAATGAGGAACAATTGATTAGGGAACAGTTCTTCAGAAAGTCACTTGGGATCATACTAGATCGTAAACCAAACACAACAACAACATGTTGTTGCACAAAAACTCATCATTACAACAGGATGCACAAATGCAGTATAACCATTACAAATGAAAGGTAATCTTTCTGTTATCCTTAGCTTTGGGCAAGGCCTCAGCTGGAGTTTTGTTTCATTTCAGCACCTCACTACAACACCACTGGGACAGTGTCCAAAGGAGAGGGAAAAGTATGATCAGAGGTCAAAAAGACCACACATGAAAAACTAAATCTACTGTAATCGTTGATTCTACAACAGACTGAAGAGAAACCAAAATAATTTAGTCTAAAAAAAATAAAATTCTAGTAGCATGAATAAGGAAACAGGAAAAAGCAGAGGGAGGATGCGGAATCTCCACTTAAATATTTTAAAAGCAAGCAAAACATGGTGGTAGGATGACCTAGTCATTCTTTTTTTGAATGTGTCACTCATGCTCTTTCCAGCCTATCATTTCTATTTGGCTGGCAAAGCACAGGGAACCACAGCTGATGGAGGATTACACCAGCTTTTGCAATTAGTAACGCTTTCTGCTGGTGCATGAAATATTTTCTGCTTACTGATTCAGTAAAGACATCAAATCAAGCACAAAAACTTGATTTTCTTCCAACAACGCATTACAAGAGAAATGAGAAGCTGGAATAAACCGGTTCTGAAATACTGATATGTACTGTTTTAGCAGAAATATGCCCAATTCACCACCTGCAGATATTGCCTTATGAATATACACACACATGGTGCCACACACACATAACTGTGTAGGTCACACAGTATCACAGTATCATAATGTTGGAAAAGACCTTTGAGATCATTGAGTCCAACCTATGACCCAACACCTACACCTACTCCTACTCGTCAACTATACCATGGCACTAAGTGCCTCATCGCTTATGAGAAAAGAATCTGATATTCAGACTTCAGAGAATGGGGAAGGGTGTTTTCTTTTGGGTTTTTTTTTCCATTTGTCTGTTTTTTTAAGGCACTGTTCATCACTAACTCACTAAAGATATGCACTAGCCAAATGCTGCATTGCTGTGAAAGCCCTTAAAGATCACAATTTAGCAGGCATAATTGTCTAATGCGTCTACCATACTTAATCATCAATTTAAAATTATTTTTGTGATTATCAAGAAAACTTTAAAAAAATCCAGTTAATCAGTTCTGTTTCAAGGAAAAGTCCTTGGTTATTTTTCTTATACACTGTCTCAAGGACTACACCCCATACGTGCTTTCTAAACACCACTATGAGGCTTAACAAGCCTACATGAAAAAGCTGGTGAGGATGTCGAGACAAACCATAGACCAAATATAAACGAATATTCAAATTCTGTTTACCTTTGCTATTTTTAAGTATTGGCAGAGCATTTTCCAACAGAAACAAAATGATTTTCAAATAGTCCAAGATGTCCTAAAGCCTTTCTTGATTGTTGAGTTTCACTTCTTTCCAAATATTCTTGGAGAAAGACTGCAGTTACCAGCACCATGAGTGACTTTTCAGAGAAGGATCCTTTTAGCAGGAACAGGGATGATGCAATGTCCCATGATTTAGCTATGTTTCTTATAAAATACCCTGCCACTGAATGTGTTCACTGATCACAGGTATGATACCCAAGGGGCTTTGTTCGGTTTGAAATGTGTCTATGAAGCAAAAAATAAAATAAATAAAATTATATAAGTTATTTTTCTGTAAGATAAGGCTCTAATATCAAACAAAAGCAATGGTACACATAAAATTATTGGCCCTTCCCTCAGTAGGTGTAACCAACAATAACATAAGTCACTCAGTCTTTGCTAGTAATTCAGTGTTTTCCTTATTTATTATTTTTCCTTAAAATGTGCCTGGTAGAGAATGCCCAAGTTTTCTCTGTTATTGCCACAGATTTTAAGACGAATACAACCCCCAATTTTTAAGCCAAATGACAAGAAATACCCACACATTTGGAGTGAGGTTTGAAGGAGGAGCTTCTGTATGTGCCTCTCTGTAAACCAGTCTTCCAACAGGACAGTTTCAAGTTCCTTTCCATCACTAACTCATGCTGTCAAGGGAAGATGATACCGTATCTCTGGTACTGCTAAAGCTGTCCAAAGTTCTATCCAGAGGACAGAATCATGAAAATTTCCTTATCACAGAAAGCTGAAAACCAAGGTGTAAGAAAAAAGCAAATGAATCCTGATAAACAGGTAAGGATGGCTTGTAGGTCAGCAAGCTTAGATCACAGCATCGCTGGTTTCATGTGTTTTGCCATTCACGTATTTAATAGCTAACAGTCAAATCAAGAAGAAAGGTGTAAAAGTAGTTACTAACTCTTGAGCTTTTTGGACTCAATTTAGGTATTTCAGTAACATGTTTCAAGTTTGACAAAATGGGTCAGGGCCTTAGTTTCAATTAACTCTTCTTCCGGTTGTCTTTCTCATTGCTAAAAATCTTTCTCTAAAAATGAATCAAAGACATCCCTTCTGTAGCAAGATATTTTATGTATGCCAAAAATAAAAACTCTATTACTAAAGAATTTATAGTCTGCAAAAGTAAGGTCAAAGCAGCAATGAAGAACCTGAATGTAACACATTATGAAGAAGTTTTATAAGGCGTACAACAATTCAACTTGGCAACTCAAAAGCCGTATTTCAGCAATACAGCTTGCTATAGTTGCAAAACAAATAGCAGGATTGACAAAATACAGATAGACAAATTTCATTTACAAAATTAAACCTCCTACATAAACTCCAGCATAGCTTTTCAGTGTTAGATTGTTTAAAAATTCTCCCCATAGCTTAAGTACTGAAAAGTTATTAAAACTGCTGTCTTGGATGAGTGAGGTGTTTGCTAAGACTGTGAGACTGACAGCATGGATGCTACAGTCCTCTTTGCATCCACAAAGTAGAACAGCATAAGCAATCTAGTATGGAATTTGACAGTACTACCTATTTTAAGTTTGACCATTAAGGACAGGATCAACTGCAATCACAGATGAGATTTGGAGGACTATTTTATGGTTTAACGAAGGAAACGACACTTCTTTTTTCATATCCTTAGTTAATATATGAGGTGAGAGAGGTGAGAATTACCATGATAACTGCTTAAAAGAGAGTTTACAAAAAGAGCATTAAAAACTTTTTAGAAACTAAAATAACTTGGACAGATTTTTACTCCTCTTACCACTTCAATTTTATGCACATTACTGTTAATAAAATACAAATACCACCCAAAATTTAACTGCTACTGACTGTTTGCTCTTACTGTAATTATTTGCAGTTTCTCAGCTTATGCATTCACACAGTAGAGTGATTTCAGTACTAAATTGGTAGCTCCACCTAGTGTTCTTCATGACGTATTCCAACAGAAACTGAAAGGCTGAGAGCTAGTCACATAATACATAGCTGTACACTACTGCTTGCTGCTTGGGGAAACAGTCCTTCCTACACCTTGCATGCAGAATTGACATGCACACCCCTGAGCTTCATTTTCACTGGCACTGACTACGAACAGCTCTCATTGCCTTAAACTTACAAAACATGAAAAAACTGCTTTTAAGACTTCAGACAAAAGTCTTCTGGCAACTTACTCAGCGATGCATTTTGATAGCACTGACTATATGATGTTGCTACTGCTGTGACAGACCTTTCAGTCCTAGAAGTTGTTTCTCAGAAGCACTGTTTCTCTAGTATAGACAAAGCCTAAGGAATAGCATATTCCTTATCTGTTATATAGCTTATCTGTTCCTATTGCCTTCTCCCAGAGGATGGATATGTGCCTGGATAACACTCCTATATTTGCTGCCTGTGAAGCCCTCTGGAAAAAGGTATTATTAAATTGACTTGGGACTCAGTATCTTCAACCCAAGAGGACTTCAGACTGCGTTTTCTCTACCTGGATTGCAGCAACAGCTTAGCTTTAGTCAGGGTTGTGGCAGAACTGGAACGCAGATAGAGCCGACTCACCCCATGCAATAATACAGTTACGCTGAGGGACTGGAGGAATACAATATGGGAAATTGTGACATTTTAGAAGATCCTTTAAAAAGGAAAGCTTACCTAAATTGTTTAATTTGGATATATACTCCCCTCCAGTCCTCAACCAACTGGGTTGTGTGCATGTCATGACTTAAAAAAAAAAAAAAGAAGACATTTACTTGTTCTAAGTGATATTGCCTGCCCCCCACCCAAGAAGGGGATTGCCACGACAATCAGCTTAACAGCTTGCTGATGTTCTCTTTAAAGGGGTTCAGTATGGAAACTTCACTTGGTAGAAATTAATTGACTTATTTATCAAGGGTGCACCCCAGTGCTTCAGTGCATCTCAGTTTGGACGCATTAGTTCTGTATTGCACATACAGCACATTCTGCCAATTTTACACATGGTTTGGATTTTAAAAGTATTGGTTTTGAGCCATCACTCTCAAAATAAAGTGGAGTCCCAGAATCCTGGAGAGCACCCCTTTTCCTACGCATAACCAGGGTGGCAGACCATACTGATTTAAACTACAGCATGATGAAGGTGATGAAGGTATGGCAATTTGGTGAGCATTTTTTTTTTACATACAAATCTTTTTTCCCCCAAAGAGAGCATTCACTGTTACGTTGCAATGCTCATTTTTTATCTCAGACATAGCTGTCGACTAAGCAGAAGGAAAGGAATGATTAGTTAGATGTTGTGGGGTCTGCATTATGAAGACATGCAGAGGAAACCTACTTTTTTCAGATAAATACTTACAGCAGTCCTAGCCGTGTCACAAACCCGTATCTAACGTATGAAATAATGTTCAATTGGAACTGTTAAACTTCTCTTTACAACAGCAAAGTTAGTTAAGGGGAGATATTGTGAAGTACTGTCTATTTCTAGAATGAAGTATTGCACAATCTATATGAGTACTAAGTTTGCATATAAGAAGAGTTTATTAAAAAAGCAGGTTTTCCATTTCTCATATAATATGATTTTTTGTACTGAGTTCACCAAAATACCAGCTGCAGTATCATTTAAATCTTAGGATTACTTGATATAGTAATTCACTGAGAATGTTAAATCCGCAGACCACAAGACAATTCTTTTTTTGCTTACTAACACAACCTGCAAACTTTTTTATTCTTTTAAAATCCTGCTACTAAAGCTATCAGCAAGCACATACTGCAGTTTTGAACGTTTTCTAATGACTGAAGTTAAAAAAAGTTTCTCCACACAAAAATAACTACGAGAAGTAGTTTCGAAGCCTAAAGCTTTTGTCACAAAAAAGTAAATCCTGTGCTTCTTTCTCCTGACACCAAGTTCTCAATGGTGTCTTTCACCTGCAATTCATATTCCAGGCTCTGAAGAGTTCATGCTGCTCTCCCCCAGGACCTGTTGATGCTACTGACTGTATACAAGGTCCGACACAAAAAAATAAGGCTATAGCTTAGGAATCAAGAGTGGGAGAGGAGAGACAAAGAGATGGTTACAGAACATGTTCTAACCTGTCACAGTGAGACAAGGCTCCACTCAACCACTTCACTGAGTATGAGTGGACACGTTCAAATACAGAAGTTTTACCCTCAGTCAGAAGATATTGGTGTGTGAGAGCGTACAGTGAGTGAACATTGAATTTCGTGTGAAACTAGAGAAATCCGTGGCAGAAACTTTTGAATTATTGACTGAGGCTTACGATGAAGAGATTCCCAAAGATCAAGTCAGCGCTCAAAGGAGCTGATTTTTTGTCGGTAGAAGATGTGAAAGCAAAACCAACAGAGATTCTCATCAGCTTTTCAGAAAGTGATCTGCGGAATTGCTTTGAATTTTGGCAGCATTGTATATAGCTGTCAACTCAGAAGGAACATTTTTTGATGGTGACAGTAGTTGATTTTCTTCATTTGCTAAATAAAAACAGTTACAGCCACAGTATCCAGGTTTTTTTGTGTCGGACCTCCTACTTACTTATTGATAACAGGCACCTTTAGTGTCACAGAGTGAAAAGGATAAGCTGGATACTAAATCTAGTTTGTCCTGCTGCCTCAGGAACCACTTCAGAAATCTACCCTGCAGGACCTTAAAAGGTGTTGGACTTGGACTGCCAGGTTGTTTTGATTGAGAATTCACTTCTCAGAGCCAAAAATTATGTTCAAATTCTGAGTTTCATTTTATTCAGTACCCTTTTCTTTTTGTGACAGAAAAATACTTCATCTTAAGTTTCTTACAGTAACCTAGTTAATAAGCAACCTATGTTTTATTTCTAGTCATTATACCTATGGATATTTAAGCAGTTCACTTTATAACATTTGAAAATAAAGCTATTAAACACGATGCACACTTACCTGTAAGCATTAATGTAATCCTTTCTGTGTTGCAGAAGAAAATCTTTCAGCTTTCCAATATGAGAAATCTAAATGAATAGAAATCACAATTAGTAGAATTTTCACATTTTGCAAGCAGTCAATATCTAAAAATCTTCTATAGAAGATATTTTAGAAAAGCAGTACTCAGATAGAACGAGTAAAATCATGCCTTCTGTCTAAACCCCATAAATTAAAGACTACTAAACACTCAATGTAAATAAAATAATAAACATGCAGATAATAACACAAAGCATTATCTAAACTGGCACTCAAGACTAGTGTATATTTTAGAAAAATTCATTTTTGAGAATAATGCAAGAGAGTTTTAAATATTTTATTGATGAGGTATGACACAAGTATACAGGTTGGTTACCAGAACTTGTAGAGCGAGGTGCAGCCCCTCTCTCCTATTTTTGCATAACAGAGTGACCACTTTGTGTCTGAAATGGTGTGGTATTCTTTCATCTGATAATAGTTAGTAAGTTTTGACAGCAGATACATGACTCCCAAATTCCTTTTTCTGGACTTCCACTTTACCGTGGATACATTTTGCTATAAATCCACTTGATTTTCTTTATTAAAAGTCTTCACAAAAATCCTTTGAAATGAGTGAACTCCTACAAATCTGAGAGAACTTTTACAAAATTTATTCTGATTTAGAAGATTTGATGTATATAAGGTATTGTCAATTTAAGAGAATGGGGGAGCTACATAAATCTAGTTTAACTGGCCACAGAAATGAGATGACTTCCTAGAGAGGTCTTGAAGGAGACAGGGGAGGGAGGAAAACTATACACATTAGTGGTATATATTTTCAAAAAGGCAGCAGCGGGAACCTTTCTAAAGCACACTATCATATATTCATTAATAATTCAGTGTAAAAAATTATGCAAGGAATTTTGCAAACCCAAGTTGTTTTAGTTTACAAATACAATAAATGTGGTTTACTTGTGTATCTGGGAAAAGGCATCAGAAGCTGTTCGAGTCTTAAAATCCTATTTTCATGCAAATGTTCCTTGTAATTAAACAAAAAAAAAATAAGCACAGAGAAGGAATACAGAATAGTTTGGATAAATAGAAGATTAATTTCCTCAATTATTTTTTTCAAAAGATCAGCAGCTCTTTGAAAAAAGTAACAGAGGAAAATGTACTTGGTAAGACCACAATGATTTATACAACTTAAAGTAGGTGTTTGTGCAAATAAATACACATATATTTCCCTATTATTATTTGCTGCCTCTTTTTTACTACAACTCGTCATACTGGAAAACAATTTTCCCAGTTTTCATGTTTAATGTTTCCATGTGATTAACAGCACAGGAAATTTCACTCCATTCATAGCATCGAGAGTACCTCCAGTAGATCCAGAGTTTCCTAAAGGGTGTTAGAATCATCATGAGCAATAAGAAGGGAAATACTGAATTCACTACAAGATCAATGAGGCACAAAGAATAAGCTAAGCCATTCTACATATGTTCCTTCTCATTGCCACTGGAATTTATTTTTTGTATACTAATCTCTTCCTCAGCTCAGACTCGGTACGTCATGAAATTTGCTGAATAGGTAAATTAGGCTTGACTGTGAAAACAAAACATTTACAACAGTCATAAAGTGTTTCAGTAGAACAATAATACTTAATAGGCAGAACAAAAGTACTACAGGGGACAAAGAGTAGAAATGTAAAATAAGAAACAAGTTTCAAAACATTCACATTAATGTGAAACAAGCACTAAACTAGAAAAGAGATTAGCAAGATTTTGTAAGTAATAAATCTTAACATTATTGCAATACCTACAATTTAGGAGTGATTAACAAGCAGAAAGAATCAGAATGACAAGCAAGAACACTGTCTTACAGTAATTAATTCATCTAGTCACAAAGAGCATTCTATTTAGGCTAAAATTGTCATCGTGTGTTTGAACTGCACTGACCCCACTTTGCCTCTCCTTCATTTGTAAAGCTATTTTCATGAATTTAGAATGACACCATTATGCCCATACTCGCATCAAGCTCTTAGTTCCCAAGATTTGCATCAGAAGTGAGGCTTCTTGTTCTACTTTCCCTCAAATTCTAACAGCATCTTCTGTGATCCTGAACTGCTGCTATTTTCTCTTTTGCCTCTCTTCTTACCGTGTACTGTTGGCGCAGTTTTGAAATCAATTGGTCATTACGATATCAAAAGAATTAAACATCTTTTTAAAGAAAAAGTTCTCACTAGCATTAAAGGGAATGAGAATTTTATTTACTTTTTTTTTTTTTTTTGGCACAATGTTTAATCTTCCGCAGACACAATGTATCCAAAGTAGCCCTGATTATATAAATATAAACTTTGAAGATACCTCCAGGGTCATCAACCTACAATTATTCTGGGGTTATCAGAGGCACACCATGCACTCTTTACATGTAAAAAGTTATTAAGCTCCAGTCTAAAGGTAATAAAGCATCTCCCCGTTCCAACTGAACGGCTTTATTACAATCCCATTGCTCCTATTGTGAGTAATAACTGTCAAATCTCCAGGTTTACTGATTACCAACATCCATCCATCTGCTCTTGCTTCAAAACAGCCCTTTAAATGCTCTGTTTCCCTGCCTCTGCGTTTGAGTTTACCACCAACAATCCTATCTGCCTCAACTTCTGTAGCCCCAGACAAACGACACCAAGCTTTTAATTTCTTCTCACAAGGCAGTTCTGAAGTTGCCCAACCCATAACTTCCCTCTGCATTTGCTCTGGGTTCATATCCATCCTTTTCCAATGCAGACAACTAGAAGGGCATTTACGGCCATTAGTTACTTTTCTTCACCATTTTCATTGACTAGTTTCTTGTTCATTCTTTATTTCAGTCTCTAAATGCCCATCCTGTTGCTGAATTTCTTTCTTCTTCCCGCAACTCCAGACCCCAGACTTATTCAGAAGTTGCAGTAACGTACCATGATCCTCAAGTCTCCTTCCTCTCAGCATTCTCTTACTAGTAAATTTTACTGTTTCACTTTAATAAAATAAGAACTCTACTAAACAAGGGGAGTTTTAAAATCAGACCCAGAGCAATCCCACTATTAACCTCTCATCAGTGCAATATTTCTTTCAACATAGGAGCAAGTATTGCTTCTGTTCACTCATCTTATTCAGTTTATATTTTCTCTGTTAATCTCCTCTAGACTTTAGCATCAGACATCAGGTCTTCTTAATGAAGGAAAAGCAGATTTTCCTAAAGCATCAGGTTGGTTGGGCACATCCTGTTTTTAGTAAGGCAGTAAATTGCACTGCATTTATCTTTCTTTCAATTTATCTTTTTCTTAAAATCTTTTCTGAAGCCTGGACTACTTCTGCATCAGGCGCTGCTGATGCCATCATCAGTTTCCCTTTGCTGACTTAATTACAGGCATTAAATTTTCTGCCCTCTGATCAAAGGGTACAATCTTCAATTCTATGTATTTTCATTAAAAATAACTGCTTTCAGAATTTGGGATTTCTCAAATCCATGGTGGCTGAACTCAGCCCAGAGATTATCTAATAACCACAAATTGACTACACTAAAGTTCTGAGACTTTGTACAATTTTAATTCCATGCTCTGCTTTCCTAGGACATTTCTTGCTTTTACCCTGCTGGCCCATGGCTTTTTCCTTATTAATTTAGCTAGAGATCATGCCTAAACTAGTTTTAATCTACATTCCAGCTGCATGACAAGTTCACTTTTGTGCTAATTCTTTTTTTATTTACATAACTAAAGAATATTTTAGTTTTAGGGGGTTTAATACCATTAGTTAACTCACTGTGAATTTTGCCACACCTGACTTTACCTCTACAAGGCCTTCCGTTCTCCAACATTTTTGTTGGCCAGTCACTCTTATTGTCTTTCCTCTTCTGCTTCATATCGCTCCTGGGCTAATTTGTTGTACCTTTTCTAATTAATCTTTCAAGCAGATCTACAACAACTTTATATCCCACTTGCATTTCAGCATAACCATTTTTTCCACTCCATTTATCCATCCATTATAACTGCAACTTCTGATTTGCTGTATATGCCCATTTTCAAAACATTCATACCACCAGTCAACACAGACATGAAATTCCAGGTGAAAGCAACTTGACGACAAAGCACAATCACATCTGAGTATCGAACTCCTGTCATGGTTCCCCATTTTCTGCTTCTGGAAACCAGCCTTCTCCTTCTCTGAAACTCTAACAGAGAAATAAGCCTCTCCTCCAACCTTGAAATAATGAAATTATTTCCTTTTTTCCCTGAAGGGATAGGAGGACTTAAGATAATCTAACGCTCATCATTGTTGCGGCACTCTTGCACTACATTAAGACTAAATTTACCTTATGGGGAAGGACACTACTGAATTTCTAGATATAACGGCCATTCTTATGGCAATCTGGAAAAAAACCCCAAACACTTCCTCCCAATTTTGCCAACATCATCTATATTTCTATGGTAACAGCATGTTCTGGAGCTTCTTTTCAAAGACTGCTTACAAAACTCCAGGCTCTCCTGCCTCTCTTCCCATTCTCACCAGCAGTCCCCTGGGGGTCAATATCACACACCAAAACGCTGACATGATATATTTTAACATTTAACATTCTTCTGGAAATGGGGGTTAGTAATACTTAAGAATACAAATACAATGAATTCGTATCAATATAAGAGAGAGCAGAAGGTGGGTAGCACCAGTAGAGAACTTCCCAAAAGATCCATCTGCCATGAAATGAGGTATATTTATTTGCAACTTAGCATGATAACCTTCTAAGCTCAGGTACCAAAGCTGGAGCCTCTAGATGGTATTTAAAAAACTCCCAACTGTAGTTTGGATCATAAAAACCCAATTGATTCTCTACAGCAAAGCAGCAGCAGTTTTCCACTGGGTGGCAACAAAACTGTCAGCATCACAAAAGCAAAAAACACCCCATAAATTCACATTAAAGGCTGCAGCATTAACTTTTTAAAATTATTTTACGTTCCAGTTTCCACTTTTAGAAATTTGCCTTCTTTGTAAACTACCTCTTTAATGCATAGATCTGTTTTGCTGCCACTGTAGGTTTTTTTGAACAACTCTTACTAAAACACAAAAGCAAATATTGCATATAATGCAGGTCCAACACAAAAGGAAGCTGTGAATGGCTGCCATCTGCTACCACAGGTGGCATGCACAGCTCTATGTATGGTTGGGGCCTTCACTAAAAATGGTAGATGTTCCCCTATTTAGACATTTTTCTTCTGATTTTAGAGCAGGCTGTATTTTTAAATCAGGAGAGAAACAGGAAAGCATTCCCCTCAAAGCAACATCTTCAAAAGATGCACATACTTTAGAACGAAGATGCTGATTGTGCTTCCTTCAGTATCTTAGCAATACATACATTTCTTTCCACTCCCAACAAAGAATTGATCACTCATGAAACAGTAGGTTCCAATTTGCATACGTTTAACCCACTGCAAGGAGCAGCAGCATTGTTTACAATTAAAATGATTGGAGTAGGTTCCCGTGACATTTTGTAGAGAGAATTCGACAGCACTAAACAGTCATTTTCATAGAACAAACACAGCGTTTCATCAAGCTTTTTCTTCCATTGGAACAAGCAACCGTTTACTAACACATAAAAATGACTGTTACACTTCGCGGTGTGTTGCCAGTCTGAATTTTTAAAAAAAGATGTACTTTGTTAAAGGAAACTTTAAAAATACTTAAACCCAAAACATAATGGAAAGGCTCTTGCAAAATTTGTAAGTGATACAGCATTAACTATAGCAATTCAGTAGCATTGAAAAGCACTGCTGATGAAGGTGTCTTATTAACCATAAAAATTATTATTATTAATAATAATAATAATAAAGTTTTACATCTGTTTTTTCAATGTCCAAAAAGCCTGATCTTCAAATGTCTTAAACAGATTCCATCTATAGATTAATGGAAAGGTAACTACATTCTACAGTCCCCTCTGCAAAGAGCAGAAAATTTAAGATTGTTATAGTATTAACATCTAGACATCTGTTATGTTTCCTATTTTAAACACCCAGTCAATCCAAACATACCCACTGCCTGATTCAGAAGAAATTAACAATTTTAGCAAGACATTAGGTGATGTACAGGGACTGCATGTTTCCAGCCAAAAAAACCAACTACTGTCCTAGTACCAGGAGGAGATACAGTAATTGGTGAAAGAACATAAACTTGTTTCCATTACAAAACAATTTACAGTGTCTAAACTATATTAAAAGGGCTGTGTATGTGGGCAGAATATTCCCTGGTTAGTTCATGTAATGTAAGCAAGCATTTTCAGAAATCTGGAATAAAAGCCAAACAGAATCGATTCTATAAACAGAAACCAAATTAATATAAAATAAATTTTAAAATCAAGATCTTGGTCTCTTACCTAAACTATCACAGCTGTGAAAAACTAGTTAGAATAGTTTTGATGCAGAAAATACTCCTATGAAGAAGTTCTCCACTGCAAGCCTTTGATTAGACAGAGTTAGGAAGTTTTTAAAAAATAGAACACACAAAAGCCCAGGTCCCACACAGCTCCCTTCATCCCTGTCAGCCCACTGAATTCACACAGCCTCCTGCAGGGCGTTGCTTAAGAACAGATACAATTTCGTTTTCAAAATTCTATTACCTGGATTCTATATTTCAGAAACTGGAATCTTCAAAAGATTAAACAATTCCCTGAGACAGCTGCATGCAACAAAGGTTAAACCATTTAAATTAAACCAAAGATTAAATTCAGCTCCGAATTTAATGGTGTGAAAACCGTTAGGTAAAGAGGTTTGAATGGTGACTGATCAGAGGGCCATGAGGTGGTGCTGTCCTACCAAAATCCACCGCAGGAGCCCTGGCTGCCTCCAAACCTCAACTGGCCGCTTTTCAGCTGATTTGTCTCTTGAGGGGATACATTTGGTTTCAGTTTCCCTAGCAAACGCGACAGTTTCTAAAATAGGTCACGCAGATCAATTGCTCTCGAAATCTGAAACCCAGAAGAGTAAATAATATCTAAACTGTGGTGTAGGGGTGGCCCGACTGCGAGCGGGGAACAGGAGGCGAGGAGACAGCCAGCCTGGCTACTGCTAATCTCGGGGAAAGGGTGACTTTGTCCAGTTTCTGCTTTCTATCAGCACGTGGGTTACAGCAGCAGCAACGGGCACAACACTTCAATTCTGCTTTATCCTATAGGAGTCTTGCGCTCACAGCAAAGCCATTAACGTGATGAAGAAGGCGTTGTGTTAATAGAACGTATGGTACATGGGATAAGAACGGTGAATTAAATGAATTAAAAGCCATGAAAATGAGAAGACTGAGGCATTCCAACTCTTTAAGGCAAAGATAGTATCAAACTTTCAAAAATATACATATTAAAAAAATGTGTAACATTATCAACAGTTCTGTAATCCAAAGTAACCCAATATTGGGGGAAGAGGGGATAAAACCAAAGTCAAATTTTAGGGAAACTGCAAAAATGTACATTAGCCATTATGGGATGTTGGGAAGATAAAACTTTAAAATATGTATATATTAAAAAAATGTGTAACATTATCAGCAGTTCTCTAATCAAAAGTAACAAAATACTAGGGGAGAAGAGGATAAAACCAAACTAGAATTTTAAGGAAACACTACAAAAATACGCATTAGCCATTTTGGGATGCTGGGACGATAAAACATGTTTGCAGTATTCCCTGATCATTAACAAACTGATTAAAAACCTCTAAACTGCAATATGAGACAAAGAATTTCCTAACATCTACTCTGGCACAGAAAATGCTTCCTTTTGCTTAATATCAAATGGGCAAAAATGAAAAGAGTGAAAAAGCATTGTCTTGCACAGTAATGAGAAAATAGCTTATTTTAAAGGAAATGTTTCTTGTTTCTTAATTCCTGCGTTACTTAGCATATATTTATAAATACTGGCTATGGTTCAAAAATTGTCTCACTGATTTTTGGTACTGTCAGTTCACATTTGAAATACTTTGCCCCTGAAGTGCACTGTAGGTCTCAACTTGATTATTTTGATTTTTTTTTATTCATTGTTTATTATACAAAGGGGAAATTTTGGTAGTATAGAACTCACTATCAGCCTGAAATCCTCAAACTTAATCTTAACATGCTTTCCTTAAAAATAATCCGGATTTGGTATAAGATTTGGTCAAAAGCATGATGGAGAGACTGGTTTTGGAATTTTCTGGCACAACTGCAAACCACTTTTTATTAAAAGACTTTTCTAATAACAATAAAGCAAAATTAAGATTTAAGAGCTCAAAACCTCTCCAGTTTCCATGGACCATAACGAAGACTCAAATACCCAGTATTATCACTGAGTTTAGGGTTCAGCGGGGGGGTTATTTGGGGGTGGGGAATGCTACATTTTTAAAAACGTGTATGGTACCTACAGCAAACTCCAACTGTAGAGAAAAATTATTTCAGAGGTACTAAATTTTTTTTAGATTTAAGTTATGCTAATGTATATCTTAATACTTTATTTCATGTATTTATAAATGCAGAAAAAAATCTTACTTTATAGGATAATTACTTATAAGCACTAAATTTCAGTTCTGAATCAGAAAACTGCAGTATATGTAGAATTTAAGATAAGTAAGTCTTCTGTTTTTTTTAAGATTTGTAGGAACACACTAGTTTGATACCTGCATGGACAGAAGCACATCTAAATATTCTGAAAATGGTCTGTAGAGGGTCAACAGGAACATGACGTGACCTCCAGAAAAAATTAACAGCAGGCTTTCTGAAACATAACATCATGCTAAATGTTCCTATTAACCAGTCTTCAATTATTCCCCGTGGCAACAAATACTTTCAATTAAAAAAAAGGCAGCATCTGATTTTAATAAAGCCTACTATTTCTCTTTTCTTGTTTATTGTCCAACTCTAATCATAACTTTCTTTAACATTTACATTTTTACACAATCATCCAAAACCTCATTGACTAGAACATAAACCTCACAACAATTGTGGGGAATGTTTTGGTTGAGAAAGAAAAGTAAATTGGTCCAAATACATATTTGCAGTAATTGGCCTTTACCATTGCTGTTCAAAACGCTCCATTTACAAGCTTTCAGTAACTGCATTCAACTTCGCTTGTGTCTTTCTCTAAGGGATATTTTTCTTGTCCCTTGTTCTCACAATCTGAACTCATTTAGTGCTGGGTTTTCTTGAGAAAAGTTGTTTTCCAATATAAAAAGATTTCCAGTCTCATTTAACAGAATAATGAAAGGTTACTCTGATCATCATTATGAAATTCAAAATCCAATTTTTTTGCAGTACAGTACAGAGTTACGTGTGCACATGCTTCGTTCTGGGACTACTCCGAACCCGCTCCGCTCCAGCAGGCTCCCTCACCAGGCACCGGAGCAGTTAAACCTGTGGCACCCGCTGTGCCGCTGGGCTCTCTACTGAAGCTTCAGCGGGACCAGAGCCTGCCTTGCGCACGCCACAGTCCCATGCTCCTCTGCCAGGCCCTTTTCATTCAGAGTTCTACACTTTTGGTGTATTTACACTAATAAACCTATACACGGATGCAGCACGAACTGACACAGCACCTACTCTGTCTTAAAATCCTACCACTCTGTCAAATGCGATTCAGGGGGACAAGAACCGTTCTGTTTCAGTGTTCAAGTATTTTGCTGGATTTTCACCATTGGTACAACAGTGTTCTTAGTGCAAAAATCCTTTCATTATGTTTCTACACCTTTCCTTCGTATTATGCAGATGAAACGCTACTTTACAGGTTGCTCTGGCATTTATGCCAAATAAGTTTCTCCTCCATTAGAATACTCGGTTGGACCAAGAAAACACCCAATTGGAAATGAGAAGTTTACGATTTATCTGAAGAACGCATACAGATCAGGCACAAAAGCAAATAAATGAATATACTAGAAAGAAGCTAATTCTGCACATATAAGATTTTTCATTCAAGTGCTTCATGATCTCGGCAGGAAAATTAACATAAAGGGCTTTTCCCCAGGCCCCTCTCATATATCAGAAAATCCCAAGAACCGGATCATCTGCTCTAAATCAAAGGAACTTACTGGGCCTTGGTCACTGTTAGCCCTTATGTGACTGATGCGGAGTGACGCATGATAGAGGCTATTGACCTCATTGGTAAATCTAGACAAAGTTTCTCCATCAGGCACATGGACCTCTACCATGTCGCCTCACTGCACATGGACTGCTTTCCTGCATTTTCTGAGCAAGCTCTTATCCCTCTGTAATAGCGCCTAGGAAGGAGAACCTAACAAAAATTGCCTCCCACATCCCTGAGAAAAAGAAATCTTCTCCACTAGTCCTTATAACAGCAAAAAGTTTTGGCTAAACTGAGGTGAAGAAAATAACAGTAGCAAAAAAGGAAAAAAGGGATAATCCTTTTACTAACTCTTGGACTGGACAGGGTTACTAACGGAGTGAGTCTGAAATCCAGCCTGCTAATATCATCCTGCTCCCTTCACTCCGCCCCTTTCTAAGAGACAAATTGTCTTATACAGTGGTAATTAAGGCAAACCAGGATAGGTTCTCAACTCTACAGCAAAGGCTGGAAGTTTATTAGAGCACAAGCTGGTCTAAAAGCACCACTGAGAACGAAGGCACCTTACTTTGTCCCCACTGAAGAATCTTCCAGCATGACCAAAGTCAAGCTGTAATGCCTGAGAAAAAACCCCTCTTTTAGAGTACATTGCTCTGCTATGTTTCTATTATGTTGGCTACCAAAGGACCATCGGCTTCACAAGGTAACGTACAATGTGGCATGAAGAGGTATCTCTGGGCCCCTGCATTTGTTCACCACAAAACGCTGTCAATGCTGGTTTTGATCTACCTAGGGCTATTTGCCCATTGGTTTGGCCTATGAAAAAATTGTTCCCCTCCAACCACGGGGGAGAAGAGTTTCTACTTGAAAAAATTCCAGTAGATACTCGCATAGAAATTTCTCCTGAGAAAATGCTTGCAGAATTAAGGAGCAGCAAGCTTTAATTGTAATTAAAAGGCAAAATGAATGCTATTCTTTCGCATCTCAGTCACGCTGACAATTCAAAAGTATATTTTTAATCACTGAAATCAGAAACTCCTGACAAGAAGTTAAGTTGTGAAGTAGGGCACTTTTCCTTTCTCACTTTTTCTCAGCCATGAATCTCAGTAAAATTTTTTTAAATGTCCATTTCCTGTAATTTTGGTAATTTTAGAGTATAATTATTTTTACATTTTTATGATGCCTTTGGGGTATAATTACAAATATTTTTTAAGCATTTAAACTTAGGAAAATATAATTAAGTAATAGCTTCTCTTAAGGAGAGACTGTCAGCCCTGTTCTGAATAAACAATCCCTTTTAAAAGCAATCTAGAGATTTATATACTCTGTAACCATAGAAATTAATCTTGAGTTTAAACAAAATAGAGTAAAACATAATTTATTTAATGAAAATCAGAACACTGCTATTGCAAATTAAAGCTGGGTTTCTGATTTTCTAACTCAGACAACTTGGTACGCAGTTGTAAGATTTTACTTGATGGGCTACTTCTTACAACTTGATCATACTCATTTAAACAATTTGAATAAAGCATTCAGATTTCTGAGTAATTTAATTTTACCCGAGGCAGATGTCAATCAGGAAGAAAAAAAGTTAGGCTTTTCAAATTATAGAAGTGGAAGTTAAATGTAAGAAACATATTTAATGATAAGAGCAATCATGAGAAACTGCAATGACATTGTGAGGCCAACAAGAAGACAGTCTAAAATTTTTATGAGTTTTTGATATAAAAAGTTCAGGAATAGCAGAGAACAAAAAAAAGCACGAACTGGGAAAACATTTTTGTAGGTCAGCATAGCTAAGAAATGACATGTTCAGAAAAATGTGTTTTCGTACAGACTATGAGTATTTACAAGGTTGCATGAAACATTCCTGCATACAGATCCTCAAAAACATCGATAATGTGCAAAGAACATCAAGGTTAAAATAATTAAATATTTATGTCTCAGTTAAGTAAGAGCTAAAAGAGCATTTGCTGTATTTTCAAAAAAGCAAGGACTTGAAGTTCACACAAGGCAACACTGCTACGCTTTGCAATGTAACATGAAAAAAAGAAATCATAGCCCCAAACCCCTATTTTTCACATCACAAAAGACTGAAATAGTTTCAGTCTGTGAGAAAACCGGCAACAGTCACATGGATTTAAGAGTTGTGAAAAATATACATGTATACAGGAGAAGAAATCTTTATCAAAATAAATAAAACCTAACAGATCATTTCCCTAATCCTGTGTGGATTATGATAAACTATTATGCAGCACTTCTAGCTGTTACGTTACCTGTTTAAGACCTTCTTCTCAGCTTCCCTCAATCATATCAACAGGAACTAATCAGACTGCATCAGAAAAAAAATCAGCCTTATTTACAAATAGAAAGCTGGACTCTAAACTCTGTAGTCTAAAACCAAGTACTCTCATCGTACAATGACACATACATAACTGAAGAAGAGAAAGAAAGAAAGAAAGCTAAGCTGCTTAAAAGCCAGAAATTTCTAAAAAGACAGCAACAGTTAGTAAGCCACAGCAGCAGCTCTGTAGTCCTCAGGAAGCCCCTCTACACGGGGTGACTCTCTGGCTTTGTGATTTGAAATCAGCAAGTTGCTATGATAGTTGCAGCTGAAAAACAGTGTTTCCCATAATTCAAAACTTTATTCCAACTTTAATTTTTCTCACTGTCTGTGATAAAGAAATGAGTTTCCAGAATGGCATTGCCCTGACCTCCTTGAGCGAGTTTTCTTTAAAGAAGAAAATGGACAGCTGCAAAGGGCAACCCTTACAAAAACACTGATTTGAAAGAGCAGTTTTTTGTTGTCAACGCATAAAATGATGACACTCTCTACACTAATGTATGAACAGTTCTAGGATGCCCCTATCAATCCAACCAGACTACAATCCGCAGTTTACTCCAAGTACTTTTGCCTATAGATTGCCCTGTAAAACCATATTTGAGCAAAACCTAAACCTGGCTCTTCATTCACAGCCAGAAACCACAGGATTACTTGCAATAGCTTTAATTTTACCATCAAGAACACAAAGGTACACAACGGCACACTGAGAACATGTTAGCAAGAGCTCCCTCCAAAGTCATCTCTCTCAAACAGAGAATGTAGGTGACTTTTCCTGGCAAAGTAACCTCTTTTAAAGAAAAGGTAAATTGCATGCTCCCGTTACTCTCCCCCACCCCTTCCTTCACACACGTGCACCCGCCCAGGGAAAAGGTCTAATTCTTCCAGGTGTACCCAAAGCCCAGTGACACCGAACTTAGTAGATTTTCACAAATACTTCTTTATCTAGTAATGCTCCTTAGCACTCACGGCAGAAATACAACAAACTTGCACATAGGGCCTAGAACATAGGGCCCAGAACATAGGGCCCAAATTGATGCAAGCTCTTGCACCGTCACTATTGGGGTGAGTTAAGCAACTGTGTAATAAGACACATGAATATGCATCATCCTAGCCAATGCTAACATGCGAGATGTAAGCTTCTGGTTCCTTCCTCTCCTCTTCCCCACTCCGTAAGAGAATCATCTAGCAGACACTGTCAAACTCAAGGCTCACGTGGACATAAGAAAGCTTGGCTTGTAAGACAAAGTGGAAAGAAGAGACTCAGTGAAGTGAACTTTGCAAGGCTGTACGAGACACTTGAAAATACAAGAGTTCAGTCCTGTCACCTAACTCATCGATTTACTGAAATAGACTCCCCCTCCCTGCAATGTATTATTCAATTCTGAAAGCATTATGTCTATCTCTACAAAGCCCCAGACTCACAGAAGCCCACAACTTAACGCGGTAGGTAATTTTTTGATCCAATGCATCCACAGAAAATACATGATGTACAAACAAGGAGAGAAAACAGAAACAAACACCCCCAAACTAAGGCAAAAACTTAGCACAGAGCCACAAGAAAAGGAAAGAAAAGGGATGGCTGAAATAAAAGAACACAGCATCTGCACTGAGACATAGCACCACCATACACTGCTGTGTTGAGTCTGAGGTTTCAGTCAGCAGTCAGCCCCAAAGGGTCTCCAACAAGAAAGGGCTGTGAACTAAGGAGCTATCTTCGTGGCTGCTCAGGAAAGTAACAGAGTCTCCCTTCTGAAATTACTAAAATGACAATAAATACAAGTGAGCCCCCAGCCAGCTGTCAGACAATTTTAGGAAGCAGGCTGGGAATACACACACTGACACATCACATATCTGATGACATATTTATGTTTACCAGCACACTGTGGTGAGAACACATTTCAGTTACCCAGCACACTAAGTACGTTAAGAGTGTGTTATCTACCAGTGGGAGGAAAGAGACTGTGCTTATTCCATAAACTCTGATGATTCAGAAGACATTCAGAAGACAAAACTATTTTGAAAACAATATTTTGCAAAACAAAACTGAGTTCTGATTTTCTTTGAAACAATCTGCTAGAAAGAATAAAATAGTGACAACCTCACCCCCCATTTTTTAAGAGAGGTATTATAGACAACAGCAATTTTTCAACAGCTTGTGGCATGTAAGGACTTGAAAGATGTGACAGTTTTCATAGAGGCCTTACTTTTCACAACTTTCTGCTAACCTACAGATGGGCACTGCTGTAGGGTACAGGGCAAGAAGGAACCTTTGGGTAACTAAAACATCATCACATCAGCGAGTAAACACATACAAACTGTCTAAGAGTTACTAAGAAGCTTTGTGTTAGGGTTCACTGTCTATCAAGTTTCATTGTGTTTCACCAAATTGTACACAGGAAAGAAATCAACATCACCCCTGTGCCTTTTGCCATGACAACCAGATCACTCAGGTTTGCTGGCAGTAGGTATAGGCTTGGCCAGGATGGGAAGTAACAAAACAACGGGATAGAAAATACTTGTGTTTCAGCAGATATGAATATGTAGAAAAAGGAGTATCTAACGTAAGTTGGATATTGTTTCATATATAAATTTTCACTCAAGATCAGAGTAAAATGCATTTTGCCACACCAGTGTTTTACAGCTCTTACATGAATTCTATGGACTGTCTTGTGTGTCAGAGGTGATACTACATTTTCCAGATTTATTTATCAGGTATTTCACGAACACCTGATATACAGATGTCATGCCACTGCTCCAGCATTCAGCTCTGCACTACAGAGCAATCAGCATTACTGAAATATATTTCATCAGTATTTCAGTATTCTGCTCACACACAGGCAGGACGTACTTAGCAATGAGAGAAAGGTAAACGTGAGGACCTCTCCACTAAGATGAAAATTTCAAGGCTATGAATCAGGCCCAAAACATGAAAACTGAAGAGAGGGGAGGAGAATTTAACACAAGGAGACTTGTCAAGATAGCGTAGCAAATGTCAAGCAGATACGTGGTTACGAGTAGATGGAACAGGAGCTGGCAAAGCACACTATGGCACAGAGATGAAAAGTAAGAGCAATACTGAAAAGTTAAAGAAGAATTGAAAGGAAGATGCAAGAGATATTAAAAACATCAGCAGAAGACCACGGTCTGAGGCAAAGAAAAAAAAAAAAACCCAAACCATAAAATAAGTCCTGTCTAAAGCAATAATTATATTTTCAGTGTAAAGGTGAGACAGATACTGGAGACACAAGAGCTAGCACGTACTCAGAGGAACGAGACCGTTGTTTAGGGTAATAAAGCAAAAACTCCTCATAAGATGAGGAAATAAAATCCCCAAACCAACGATGAAATTTATTAGGAGGTAAAACACTCTGCTTGAAAGTGCTCTAAATAAACTAAACATAATACTGTATGCAGTATATATACTATCAGAGTAAGGGTTAACTTGACCTCATGTTTTTGATAGCATGTTTTACTCCTTGGCACATCAGCATTAGAACACAGCATTCCAAAATTATTATTTTTTACTCACAGAAACACGACAGCTTCAAATGCCTGCAGCTCAAATAGTATACAAATGGAAAAACGTATTGTTGAATGCGCTAACTATATGGCAGCATCACAGACACTGAAATCCACGATATCAAAACCAGTTTGAAGTAATCTTTTCTCTTTTTGTCCTGAACGTTCTTTAGTCCCCATCACAATGTTTCAAACACTGTTTCTGCAAGAAGCAATTCAATTATCTGTCTAATATGACTACAGCATCAAAAAGCACGGAGGAGGCAGACAAAAATGACTAATGTCAGAAAAACAGAGGAACACAATAAAACAGCCTTGGCTGAACAGAAAGTTTTACCAATGTAACTAAGTTGCATTTTATTTAGTTGCACTGTATCACATTAGCTGAACTGTGACTCTTTATGTAGTTTAGGTAATTCTATGCAGTTTTTCTTGCAGTTAAACTGATTTGAAGAATTTGCACTTTAGAAAATAAAAAAGTATAGCTTTAATGCCCGTATACATGTTTTTATTGCTTAATTAGTAGCCATTATTAATACCAATTAATGATATGAACGGATTCAAGAAAAGGAAAAAGTGCAAAAAGCAAGAGCTAGACAAGACAGAAAAGAAATGACAACAGAAAAATAAAAGAAGGTTATAATAATAATAAATAGACCAGAGTTTCACACGGACTGCCCTTTTCCTTTTAATGTCTTTGTTTCATAAGACAAATCGGACAGAAAAAAAACCCCAAGCCTGCCTACAACTGGCTACATATTTGTGGGCAACCAATTTATCCTTCCTACAGCTATAATTTTAAATACAGAAGCAACTATTAATTACACAATATGTGCTGGTAGAAAATCATGAAAGAAGTACAGTAACAAAGGAACCAAATGGAGTGCAAACAATGAAGAAAATGCCAACAAGGAGTGACACTAAAATTGTGAGAGACAGACTTCAGAGAGTTATGATGAAATACAACACACAGAGCTAGAAATAAAAGCAGACATCATCAAAAGAAGTAAGAGTTGGAAACAACAAATGAAGGCAAAAGAATGCCACTCCTCTTTTTAAATGAGTGAAACAGGAGAAAATGAGGTGACTCCTGAAGAGGCACGAATTTTCGCCAAAGTCAAGTCCAGGGACTTCATACAGTTTACATTCCCTTTAGATTTAAAAAAGATCCTAACATGGAAAAATCAAATACATTTACTTGAACAGAGGCAGTTATGAGACAAGCTTTCCACCCAGTTTAGAGTGTGTGCTCTGAGGCAGAGGATGAACATGCAATTGTAAGAACAGACTTAAGCATCTGGTTTGAAAACTGTCAACGCAAAAATATCCACTGAAGCACAAACAACAAATACTTTCCTTTTTAAAATTTCTCTTTCTGTTAAACTGAAAAACACCCCAATTGTTTTTTTTTTAAAAAAAAAAGAATAGCACTGCCTGTTTTTTCTCTTACATTACAAACACAGAGTTTTGTGCAACACACAGGGCAGAAATCTATCAGGCAGCATTAGCTGAATGTGACTTCCTAATTGAAATTCAGTATTTTCTTGCAACAGTCACAAAACCAAACAAACTTCTTTTGCTAATGAGCAAAGAAGTGGAACTGTACCAACCAACCCCCACTTGGGACAGACTCGATAAAGTCAGGAAAAATCTTGAGAGACTATGAAACAGTCATTTTTCCATGTTTACCGTAACAATTTTTGTTTACTGTAGCAGGGCATTACTCCTTGAATGATTAAGTTAGCAGTCTCAACATTTAGGGCAAAAGGAGCATCGCTAGATCTTAGAATTAAAATTACCTAGATTAAGCATAGTGCAAAATATAGATTTCTCATTTCAGGTAACCTACAGACTAAAGCTGTTGTCATAGTTTGCTCTCAGAATATACTCATTTTAGCTGTTGGTCTAAAATGCTTTTGTTTCTAAAGTGCTGTGCAACACTAAAGCCCTATAAAATGAAATGGAGCACAAGTAACAGATCCTGCATTCTCGATGCAGTGCCCTTTCTCTAACTCCCATGAAGCTATAACACAATTTTATTACATAAATTAAAAGTTCATAAATTCATATCAGCCATCCTTGTTTTCACTTAAAGCCTGGTGTTACGTTGCATGGCAGCCTAAACTGCACCAGAATTTCCAGGTGATTGTTTATTTCCTATAGTCTTTATGGTAAAGAGGAAAACAAAAGTGCTAGGGGTCTTACTGGAAGAGCTCACTAGTTTTATACAGTGTATTGTCCTAACTTCTATAATAAACCTACTAACAGAAATACGATTATGGTATTTGCCACTAGCAACAGCTGAAAGGTCTTCTTAGCTCCTGATGTGGAGTTAAAGCAGGAAGGAAACAGGAACTTCTCAGTGCTTTCGTAAATATGATTTTGATGAAGGACTGAAATTGAAGACTAGACTTCCTGACTTCCAAGTGCATGACAGTCCTTTTTTTGAAAGAAGAAAACCCAGACTTATGTTATATACCAAAATTTACTATGTTTCCACACACCACTACAAGTTTTGCTCTAAAATTGCAATGATGCAAATAATTTATTTCCATATTACCTCCTTTTCAGAATATGATTATTCATCCAGAAAACTACTATACACACCAACAACAACAGGACAAGTATTAGACATTTTTTCCTCTACTTATAAAATACGGAGACAGAATACATGCAAAATAATCAATGCAATCTCTTGGAGCTCTCAGCTTTGCAGTTAAGCAACTTTTCATTAGATCTTTTTTTTTTTTTCTCAAGCATTACAAAGACAACCAACTAAACATCAAAAGATTCCTGCTTGTCACATCAAATTTACTACTCATTGGAACAGTATGCCTTACTTGCTAAATATGTGTTGACTTGGAAGTCATCATGAACCACATTCTTAACTAATTACAGCAACTGCCACAAAATACTGATTGCTAGTAAGAATCAGTAAGTCAAAACTAAACGCATCAATTATCATAGCCTTCACTTGCCAAGAGACTCCATTCCATCAAAAGCATACTGCACAATGAAATGTTAAAAATATAGGGTTTATTCTGTCCTTAACCATTGCTCCTCCACTGCTACCCAAGAGATAGGAAACATACAATTGCAACAACAAAAGTCTTGCACGCTGCACTTGGTTTCTGCAAGTTAGATGCCTCTTTATTGCAAAGAATCCTTTTCAAGTGATGGTTGCACAGAAATCATCGTATAAGGAATGATGTCATGTTGGCAACGTTACTGTGTCAGACAGCAAACACAGCACAGGACACTTATTGACAAGACATATATTAGGTAGTTTGTTTCATTTGTGGGATAATATCAAAAGATGCCTGGGCTTCAGCTTGGTGGTCAAAGGGATAACTTGTACGAGCTGCTATAACTTGTAGCGGTGTGTGAATTCTTTAACATTGTCTGTATGGCTGAATGGATACGCTGCTTGCTCTAACTGAAATATATTAATAAAACTGTCAAAAATCTATTTTCAGCATAGTTTCTAAACTATGTCAGCTACTGGCAACATTGCAGTCAAATAGGTTTGGGGTTCATTCTTCTAAAAGGCAAAAAAACTAAGTCTTTTTTTAATTTGAACATTACACATATGAATACAGCACAGAGAATAAATTACATAATTCTGTTCAGATTCTTTCATAATGTCACTGTAGCAGTATTAAAGACTCAAAAGAGCTGATTAACCCACTTTTGTTATATTTAAAATTATTTACCCAGTAAACTCTTAGGACTTGGTGTCATTTTATTAACTCTGAGATAAAAATATAGATGTAAACACTAGATCAAAAAGTAAAAACTTCCCTGATATGGCAATTAAGTAACAAAATAAATCTTTTATAAACTATCAAATGAAGCTAAAAATAAAATTAGATATAAATTCAAGTTTTAGACTGTGTTCAATTGAGGTCTAGACAAAACCCTATGTTTGTTCACTACCTAAGTCTCCAGTCTGCTCCAAGTTTGAAAAGGTAATTGAACTCAGTCTATAATTACTGGATTAGATACAGATGGGCTCGGTACATTTCAGGGGAGGAAAGAACTGTTTTGATTCATTTTATGATTGCCTGTAAGGTCAAACTTTTCAAAATGTACTTTCATCTGTTAAACGGTTTCTCAAAGTCCCAGGGGACATCTTCAATAACTGATGTTTTAAGCAATTTGGGTCTATCAGATCCAGTCTTTGAATGTAATACGCTGTCCATTTTCTAGAATTATGAATGTGCATGTAGGTTAATTGCTACAACTCATACATATTTTCAAAACTACACTTTTTGGAAAACTTGCAAGTTTTAACCAACAACTGCTATGTATAAATATTTGTAGAATTATTTTGGTTTAGGATACAGAATATCTTTGGCAATGCAAATGAAAAACACAAATTAGAAGTGTCCTTACTCATAACCCCTTCTCATTTGTCAGAATTTTCTGAGAATGTTCTCTTAGGATGCAATTCAATAACATACGGATAGTCCCAATGAATTCGGTTCACCTCTTATAAACCAAAAAAATTAGGAATGAAACCTAATAAAAAGAATTCTAAAAAGCACTTGAGAAGACTGCTTTTTTAGTACTCTCTTATTTGAGCCTTCACCATTACTGTCACTCACAAGGTAAGATGTGGAATAAACAATGAGCATTAAACTTTCACTCTGCCAAGAATTTTTTGCAAATCTTTTTTTCAACATCAACTGTAACTCTGCAGCCTGTTTCAGTACAAACAGGATTTTGTCTTGCATCTTTAAATGTTTGGCATAGTTAGAAGTTCAAATGCTTGACAAAGGATATCTAGCTCTGCTCTCGGTTAGGGACTCTCAGAGCTACTGTAAAAGCAATTTAAAGCAGAAAACACATCATGCAATCAGAAGTCATTATAATAGTTCAGTCCATAGTATTAAAAGACATAGGAAAATTAATTCCAAACAACTTACTATTCAAGAGGTGCAGTATATTTGCATTACAACAATCTTTTTGCTTATAAAAGTCCAACAAGAAAGTATTTTTTGTTGCAACATACATTTGTGTTCAATCAACAACACAGCAACAGCCTCAGTTATCTCTGTAGGATCAGACACCTAAATAACTGTTCTGCCAGATATTTAGTATTTAAGCACTGACAATAAGAATAATAGGAAATATGTTTATATAATCTCCTTCTGTCTCCAAGTGTGCCAACAAAACAGGCTGAAGAAAATAGCAAGTTATCTCATATAAGTGCTGTGATTAACATTTTACTTGTACTGTTTTCAAGTCCTCCACTTCCACATAAGGGACAAAGCCTTAAGTCAGAACCAACCACCTCAAAGCTCCAGCTATATCATACTATGCATGACAATAAGTTATCTGTGTGCTTGCTCTGACAGATCGTGCCCGTCATCATTAGCCTACGTAGCATCCTCACTGCAAGTCTCAATGAAAGAAGAAACTTCTTCCACTATATTTTGAGACTCGATTGATACAAATCAGTTTGCTCAAACAGTTCAACACATAAAAGGCCTGCAAATAAGTGATGGGGTTTTGCAATAGCAGCTTTTTTAAACATAAAAGCATCAGTAACAACCACGTATAAACAAAAAAAAAAATGGTCTTCAAAGAAAACTTCCAATCCTTTTTAGAGTCAAAACCAAGCATGCAAATTTTAATGTTTACATTATCTTCCTTCCTATATCTCTAGGATGGATGCTTTTATATTTTTATCTTTAAAACTAGAATATTCAGATTAGAATTTACATAGGGTGCATATGCCTAATTCAATAAAGTAAGAATCTATCTTTAAGAGGTATATAGAAAAGGCTTCTTTTCATTCACTGGAAGCAAAAGTTTCTTTCAAAAATGTACATGCCTTATTTTCCCTACAAAGAGAAATTATACTAAGTATTTGAAGTGCATTTTGTGAACCCAAAAACCACTCCTGAAAATACTGTAATTTTTCAGACAGTAAATTGTGAAGAAATGGCAAAGTAACAGCCAGACCACAGCACCATATGTCGTAACATGCAGGAAAATAAATACGATATGAGAAGTTACCTTTTACACCAATTAATGAACACTAATATTTTTACTTTTTTTCTTCTTCACATTTTGATTATCTCTAAGAACTATTTACCTGTATTTGCTGGGCACTCCTTTACAATGTATTCAAAAACATAAGAAACAGTACCTGAGTTCTCGTAAGTATCTCCCATCTACACTTTAATGGGCTCCACAGTAAGCTAAGAATTTTAGGAACTGGAAACAACATCATTAAGAGAAATAAAGTGTCTCGCTCATATTAAAGGAGATATCCAATTCATATACATGACATTCAGTCAGTATGCAGACTTACAGCAATGTAGTATTATTTAGTCAATGAAAACCTCATATTGGCTAATGACTCCTTTGTTCTACCAAAAAAAAAAAAAATAAAAATCTTTCTATCTTCATTCATCCTCTGAAATGTGTGAGGAACAAATCAGAAAAAAACCCACCCACATTAAAAAGTGGTTGCTTACTTTGTGATAAGTAACTTCTGTGGAAGATAACTACTTTAAGCACCCTGCTGAATCTAATATGGCTATTTTATTTCAGAAATACTTTAACGTATTTTTTCCTGTAAGTTCATGTATTACTAAAAATGCAGACAGAACATTCACACATTCGCACAGTCTAAGGTCAGACTGATCAGAGTCACAGGTCACTGGAGCAGTAGTCTGGGATTTGGAAAACCAGTATCCAATATTTTGCTTTGGTATGAAGTAGTGTCCCATATGTAAAAAGGAATTCCTGAGCCATCTCTATGCATTAACTCCTGCATTACTTGTTGAGTACCATATGTATTTTGGAATATTTGTGTTCGACTTAAGAGATCTGAAGTGCTGCAGAATCTACCAAATCAAGGATCAGCTGAATCACACCACAAATAATGTGTACCTTTTTCAGCACTGTATATTATTTTTGTTTTTTCACAAGATCCGTGAACAAATCAGAGATTTTTTTCCTCATGATCATATCCCCTTAACAAAACAGGATGAAAAAGTTTCTCATCACACAGTAAATTTTTCAGACTTTAGATGACTTTTGTAGCTCTTTTCAATAAAAAATAAAAAAACACCAAATCAAAGCAACCTACTATCACCATATTTCTGAAAAAGGTTGAAAACAGAAGTGGACGCAACATTTTGTTATGTTAGTAGTGATATACGCTTTTCCTTTAATTGACAATTCCCCTCTGTGCTTCATTAAACTCACATCTTTTAGAAATTAAGTTTCTTTATTTTGGTATTGGCTCCTATGTGCAGTATTTATTAGGAGCCACAGATGCCAAATTATGCTCTACCAGATCCACAAGAGGAATCGATAAATGCCCTACTTACACACGCAAGGTAATATCACGCCCAAGAATCTTTGCATATATGTAATAATTTTTCTATATAGTTGAATGAGCCATGCCTCAATTAAAGTCTACACTTTCCCTTGAATATCACAGCAGAAACTAAAGTATGCATCACACCATCTGCTGACACAAAGAAAACAATAAATAACAAAAACAACTGCAGAAAGGAGAATTTTAAATTAATCAAAAATTGTAGCTGTCACTTGAAAACAGGAATGCAACAAGGTTCTGAAAGAAGAATATCCCAAGAACACACACATCTGTTTAATATTACAAGCCAACTGTCAACATCCTAAGTGAAGTTTTAATTTAATATTTTTTCTTTCTTGATGTTTTACTCTCATGAGGTATCAACTAAAGGTATCAGCTTTCTATAAGAAACTGTTAAATATAAAGAAATGTTATTGTAGCATGTTTATAAAATCATAGTTCGAGAACTTTTTATTTTTCTAAAGCCTGACCACAACTTAATTATCTGCAGGACATTCCAAGCTCACAATTGCAAGCTCCAGTTCCCAAGCAATTTTAAACAATATCTACTGTACAGGACACATGGTATTGCAAATACCACAACATGTTAGTGTTTCCAAAAGTCAGGATTGGAGCCTTTAGACATGGTTTTTATTTTCTATAAATATTTGCTTCCTTACTAATCATTAAATGGTTTTCAGCACCATTACATGTTTGTCTTTCACATGTCAGTTTGCTAGAACGATTTATTTTTAATAAGGGAACTAGTTGTAAAAAAGACAGATATAATGTATCACACGCCTTATATTACACATGAAGTGTTGTAACTGTAAGCAGTATGTTCCTCTGTAGCTCACACAATGTTCTGCTGCTTTTCCAGGAAAGCAAAAGCAAGGGAAAAACCCCCACTTAGTTAAACTGAGGAGAAAGCAGGAGGGCAAAATGAGGCTATTACCTCAGCCAAAAATTCTCACAGGAAAGTCGGAAACTCTTTAAGAAAGAGAAATCTCAAAAATCCTGGGAATTCAAATTTGTTTCCAATTTCTAAGAACATTCAAACCACCTGAAAACAGGCAAGAAAAAAAAAAAATCCGTGATGCAGTTATGTCTGTAGTTTGCACATCAATTTGAAAACCAGCAGATGATACAACACTTCTTAGAAGAACTCAGAACTCCAGAAGTACATTTTCCTCCTCAAAACACCAATACTCTGTAGAACACCTTGGTTTCAAAACACTGCAGGCAAACTGCCCTGTCTTACTCCCACTTTAATCAACTTTTCCTTTCTCTTGAGACTGTTTGAGGACTCTGGCTACCCTGCACTCCCAGGCATGCTGCCACCATGAAGCCAGCGTGAGGAGTCCCCACTGCACCCACAGCAGGGCTGCCGTACAACCCAGTGCTCTGTTCTCCACTCCTCGTTTTCCTGCCAGGCCTCAGGTATCTACTGTATTCCACATAAATTTATCTATTTTATTTAAGCCTCCCCCCCCCCCCCCCCAAGTTCTGCAACAAGATTATCTCTGGTCTTCTAAATGCAGTGATATTTTACTTTCACCTGCACTAAACATTCAAAGACTTACGTTTTTTTCCATAAAAAGAGATGTCATTGAATGACCATATTAGACTTCTAATTAGAATATTACTCCATATTAGAGCTCTAATAAACTTAAGAGGCAAGCCAAGACCCCTTTGCTTATTTTCAACCATAGACCAACACAACTTTTAAGAGCTTCTGGATATCCTCACAGAACCTCCACTGACATTCACTTGAAATTCATTTCATGCTTGCTATCCAACTGAGACATCGAGGGGTGGGAAACTCCAGTCAGATGCAACTTGTACTACAGAAATGAAATATTCAATTTAGAATCGGTGAGATTATATCCACATTCAAAACTGTTTAAAAGTCAACCAAAAAAAGGAAATAACCAGTGGGAAATGTCAAGCAATCTATTAATAGTGGAAAAGTAAATACTGAAAAGAAGCTGGATTACATTTAACTGTATGTGGTTTTTGCTTTGTTTGTTTTTCAAATGCTGGACAATAGTTATGGAAATGGAATAGATTTAAATTTGAGCAGATGTAGTACATCTGCTTTTCTATTGCTCTCACCACCCTTCATCAAATGGGAAAGCGGAGTCAGAAAGAATAGGTAATAAGGGACAATGAACACCTCAAGGCTGGTACCTGGTCACTACAAAATGTCATTTTTTGGCAGACAGAAAGCTTTGACACACCACCCTGAAGTCAGGAAACTTATGTTTTCAAAAAAGTATCCATCATTTAAAATACTATGCAATTATATCACTCTAATATTTTCAACACTGAAAAACATTTTTCCAAAATTACTGGAAATGATTCATACCTCCAATTTTCACCCTTTAATTGCTTTCACTGCTGAAGCTATCAAACCAGGTTTTAGTATTTGCCAATCTGAAAAATATTTTCAAGCACAGTGGTCTGAAGTTTCAAAGACAGAGCATACGATTACATAATCTTTCACTGAAAAATATACAGGGTTTTTTTTATGGTGAAACACATAAACACTTACTCCACTTATTAACCCTTTTTTTTTTTTGCTGATCACACGTTAGGCATAGCCAGCATCCTAATTTACAATATCTCCCCATTTTATTAATATTTCAATACATTTCAGAGTTCAAAGCAATTAACGCGTGTAACGACTGAGAAATTCTGCTCACTAAAAACTCCTTAGTCCGAGGGTAGATGTAGTAGTAGTACTTTTCAAATGTCCAAGAACACCCCTCTCTACCTAAATTAACAAGAAGGATACACCATGTATACAGAAACGAAAACTGCAGGGTGCTGGGAAGAGTTATGGGTAAGTTCTTGTCTGGGCTACTATCCACCTAACTTCCTCAATTTTCAAGAAGAGGAGGAGGAGGAGGAGGAGGAGGAAAATAATCAGAGGCTTAAAGTTACTAACTTCCAAAGAAATTACGTTTATTTTGGCCTGACTGCTAATACCTGGAAAAATAAATCCCAACAGTTAACCTCTAACAAATCACACTGACGTTGTTTTGAGGCTGCTTATTTTTAATTTCTATCCCAAACAAGAGATTATATTTTAAAAAATATAAATACAGACCCCAAAGCTTCTAGCAGTGCAAAGTACTCAAAATAAGGAGCTGTTCTTAGTCAGAAATCTTTGATAAAAGGTAAGAGAAAAAACAAAACCCACAAATACAAACAATACAATAAAAACCCTAAATTAACTAACCTGTAAGGAATAAGTTTCATTCTCACTCTCTCTTCTTCCACTTCCCTTCCTTTCTTTCCTATTCAGATGTATTCCATCACAACCTCCATATCATATATTGGTATTCATTCTTTTTCTTTTTTTACCCAGGTATCTACCTCTCATGTTATACTGTCTCTTCTCCAACCTACATCGTTCTGTTTTCTTCCAGCTAAGCCTGCTTGCTTTCTGTTGTCTTTCTCTTCCATTATATCACTCTGGCTTTTCAGATACCACAGGACTGACTGCCCTGCCCCTAGTCTGCCTTTATTCTTCTTCAGATGTCATGCTAATGCAACCTATGTTTGAGAAAGGAAAGAGGCTACATATAATAAATCTCACCTTTTTTCCATTTCCATATGGACTACAAACTTCTATAAATTTTATCTTTATTTGTGGCAAATCAAGAACTCACAGGAGGGATCAGTTTAATGGACAACCACAGTCAAGAAAGAGTTTGTAGTGACCAGCAACATGTATGTCAGGAAAGGACCTCCCACAACCAACCTGGAAGAATATTGAGTGAGGATTAAGACAATGTCCTTAAAATGGGAAATGTAGTCTTAGATACTTTTGGACTCAGCATTTGTGAGCAGCAAAAGAAAGTTGTCTCCCAAGCCAACTTCCAATCCCGTTCAGTTATATTCAGAAAATAATTCCCATAGAAAGAATATACTTTAAAACAAACGAAGTGTAGGGAGGGGGAAATGACAGTCATTTGCACACCCATTTCCCAAAATATAAGAGTTCCTAACTCTTCCCTCAAGGCCAACCTACACCCTCACCACTGCTACCGATGTGAGTTTTGCTAAAACCAGAAGCATCACATGGGGACCATTAGTGATCTGGCATTTAATCCTATTGCATTAAGCAAAGTCAGCACTTCATTCCTCTCAAAAAAATATTTTAAAAAAATCTTTCTTCTACTGTTTCCTCAAGGAACTTTTTACATATTTCTAATCCAGTAATTAAAATTACCAACTTCTTTCCCTTCCATCTCTCAGGCTAAATTTCTTCTCTAACAAGAATGAAGGAAATGAGAGGTAAAATGAATAAATGCTCATAATAAAAAACCTAACATTAACCCTAATTTGCAGAGGGGAAGAGATAAATCTGAAATACTAGAAAGCAGTACACTAACTCCTCATTTGAAAACATACAATTTAGAATGGCATTTTCTGCCTAGGAAACTGGGGAGGAAAACCCACGTGCATGTAACCGAGTACAAAATCAGTACCATCAGTGAACTTCAAGTAAAGATGTGACTGTTCATAACTCTACATAGGAGAAGTCTGAATTAATTCTAATGACCCCAGCTATGGGCCCAATTTATTAGAACTTACCTCTCATAAAAAGTTAAGAAGTGAACTGAAATATCACTTGCTGTCCAAAATTTGGCACAGTCATTTATTTCTAATAAAGACTATAATTGGCTATACCATAAACAGTATATATTTCCCTTATATCCAAAAATTCTCTTATGGGATTTATTCTTACGTAACAATTAGACTCAAAACGATCATATAAACTAACCTTAGTAAATCAGGTTAGAATTTTTTAGTTTGGTTATAAACGCTCCCAAAACTAAAGCACACCATTTCAACCATTTTTCACCATTTCCCTCATATAACTGGTTAGTATCAGCATTCAACTATAACAGAAGTAGTTCACTATGTGGCCACAAAGCCTGTCACGCAGTGCCTGGGTTCTGCCATGGACTTTACTGGCACCACTCTCAGATATGGACGTTTTCAGAATTAAGCCTTATTCAGGTCTGTTCTAGATCTGGTGAATACACATCCCATCTATTAAAAGTTAACATAGCAAGCTTATTTCATTACTTTGGGTATTTCTCAGTCTTTTCAAAAGCTTAGATGAAATTTGATTTGTTCTGCAGACACCAACCTGAACTTGACTCAGAACCAGCAACATAATAATTATTGTCATAATCTAATACAATGTTCAATATGCAACACTTATTTTCATGCATCTTTTAGAACAGGGATGGCTGTTAACTCCCTGCATTAGCAGATTGGTACCTGCCTACGCCAAAGCAACTACATATACGCAAGCAGGCACTGGAAAAGCTCGTCAACGTCCCAGTCTGCAGATCAACTCTTTATTCTTATGATACTAAAATTGTGTTAAGCACGAGAAACCCTTTGTTTGAAATCTAGATCATCTACTAATGGTTTTCAAACTTTTTTTGATCTGTAAACCTCTAAAACTTTCGAGTGTGTGTGCAGACTTTTTCTCTCTTTCAGCACTTGTGTACTGGCTGCTGATTATATACTGTAACCAGACCCATTACAAAATTTTAGTGGCTGAATTTTACTCTTGGTACCTCTTCAATGAAACCTGAACGGTCTGAGAAGGATCAAAAAGTGCATATGTTTAAAAACACTCTCTTTTAATTGTGCTATGTCAATATTTATGTCATACTGTTCAAGGTGGTCCTGTATGGTCAATTTTGGGGACCAGCTACTGGTTCAGGCATTCCCCACGCTTTTTTAGGCTTTATTAATGCAGAGACAATGGCAAAGATGAAGTCACTGTAAGCACCATATACAAGCACCCCGACCCCTTTTTTTCTCCTATGAGAATGCTCTAAATACCAAACTGTGCAAAGATGCACATGAAGATTCCATGTTTGGGACCAAAGAAAAAACATCAGATCTCCAACTCTTCCAATAATAATGTTCTTCCAAATTATTTCATGAGGTGCATCCAAACAATGAGATATCTTAGACTTAGGCAGGTATGCATGAAAAGCCATTTTGCTCTGAGTATGTAAAATTAAAAAAGGAAAAAGCCCCACCAAACAAAAAAAAGTCACTACCAACCTATGCCAGAGCAGTATAGTAGGAAAAAGTCAGATGGCCTTGTAAATAAAAGGTTTGCTCAAAATTTATATTCAACATCATTTGTTCTGGCTTTCACAAGAACTAGTTCTGGAGACAAGTTTTATGTGGGGACTTTTCCTACTCATTACATATTAGTACAAAGGAGCCAAACATATTCTTGATGTGAATATTTGCCTATCATACCGATTTTTTTTAAGAATCAGTTAATCATCCTACAGAATCCATACATAGAAGTTATATGAATAACAGATGTTGTAGGCTCATGAATCTGGCATCCTTACGCGTTCAACAGCTTCAAACAGACATTTGATCATTCTGAAATTTTGCATTTAAAGACTTAGAAACATTTAACCTTTCAAATTTTCCACTCTCAAGGATACATTTTCAGATATGTCTGGTATTGCTTTTGAAGGATACATGCTCCAGCACTTCATTTTTCAGCTTTTCACAAAGCCTTAAAGAAGAGAATCTCGCTAGTAAAACACAAAATTTCATTCACAGTTGCAATCAAGCCCACCATGAAATTCCACTTGACCATTAATTTATCTTTAATAGGCTGCATCAATCCTGATTCAATTTCTTTACCTCTTACTGAACAGTCAGCAGAAGTAAAAAGTTCTCAATATTTTCAAATAACTAAGAAGTATATTTGACAGGTGACATTCCCAATAGCTCATAGTTGCCATAAAAAAAGTAACAGGGAAGGCTTCTATAGTCATCTCCTACGTTTGTCCTAAGACAGTAGTTCAAGTTCCAAAGACCCTCCAAAACTTATAATCTTTTAAAATATCCAAACCTGCAGGTTTAAGACCATGCTAAAGATGTAAACGAGTGCCACAAACTAGGTCTATACTATATCTGAACTGCTGATGTTTGTCACTGAGGACTTAATTCAAGCCCAACATTTTTTATTTAAATACTTCTGCTCTAATCCTTAAAATTCTTCAATCACTTAGCACATTAACTCATCTTAATCTCAAACCTGGTATCATACCAAGGAACTTGCATATTGGGGTTTTGTGGCCAGGTTTTGGTAGGGGGAGAGGTACAAGGGTGGCTTCTGTGAGAATCTGCTAGAAGCTTTCCCCAAGTCTGATAGAGCTGCAACCAGACAGCTCCAAGACAGACCCACCAGCAGCAAAGGCCAAGCCCATCAGTGATGATGGTAGAGCACCTCTGAAATAACATAGTTAAGAAGGGGAAAAAGTTATTGTGCAACAGCAACTGCAGCCAGAAGGAGAAGTGAGAATATGTGAGAGAAACAGCCCTGCAGACACCAAGGTCAGAGAAGAAGAGGGAAGGAGGTACTCCAAGCATTGGAGTGGAGATTCCCCTGCAGTCCTCTGTGGGATGGGCTAGGAAGAAGCACTCTGATCCCACAGCTGTGCACCTGCCCAACCCCACACTCCACCTGTGCTGCTGCATGTGTGAACCAGGGCTGGCTGCCACTCCTGTAGCCTGGATGGCAAGCGGAGTCAGCGCAGCTCAACCTGCAAGAAGCCAGGCAAACCCACGCAGAACATAATACTGGAAGGAGCAGGTCTGTGTGTAGATTCTGCATAAGTATTTCAGTATTTCCACATTCACATGTCAAACAGAGATCTTCAGCTAAGGACTTTGGCCTTGTCTAGTTTGGAGAAAAGGAGACTGAGGGGGGACCTATTTGCTCTCTACAGCTTCCTGAGGAAGGGCAGTGGAGAAGGTAGTCCTGAGTTCTGCTCCCTGGTATCCAGTGACAGGATGTGTAGGAATAGTTCAAAGCTGCACCAGGGGAGGTTTACACTGGACATTAGAAAGCATTTCTTTGCCAAGAGGGTGGTCAGACACTGGAAAAGGCTTCCTGGAGAGGTGGTTGATGCCCTTGCCCCAAAGCTGTTTGTGTTTAAGGCATTTGGACAACGGCCTTCACAACATGCTTTAACTTTTGCTGAGCCCTGAAGTGGTCAGGCAGTTAGACAAGATGATCACTGTAGGTGCCTCCCAACTGAAACTATTCTATTTTGTTCTGCAATCAAGTAAGACACAATCAAAGAGGTGACTAGATGTAGGCTATTCAGGGCCTCCACTGTTATGCTATAGGCATTCTAACCAATATCTCTCATGACAAGCTTTAAAGACAACACTAGTCAACCATTTGATGTGTTCCTCACTAACAAAACTCCCCTGTACATAGACTTGGAAGAATTCACTAGCTTTTGTGGGGCTTTTTAAAACACAAATATGCTAAAGAATTAATGCGTCCCTCAAAGATGACATTTGCAAACTAAATTGCACTGTCATGGCAGAAGCAGCTATATTTTTAATTGGGAGACTACAACAAAGTATGAGAAAGAGGATTTGACACATACATAATCAAACCAAACTGCATTTGACTGAAACAATCAATTAAACATCATACTTTATTTTACTACAAAGCTTATTCTTCCAGCTGCAGTTTCAGTGGTTTATTCACATGTTAAAATGGTGTTCTCTGGTCTGGCAGGTTGTTGGATCACTGTCACAAGTGTAACCAAGTTGCAGGAGAAGAGGAAAGCCAATTCATCTCAATCCTACTTACTGATAAACGTGTTAACAGTAATCATGTTCAGACGTGCTTCAGCAACATATTTTTAGCCTTGGCTTCTTCTCCAAAGTCACTGTTTATTTAAGTACAATTAATTAAACCCATTCTCCCACTCAGACAGACTGTTCAGCTCATGCATGTTGCCATTAGCCATCTCCTTCACTTGAAGCTCTTGTAATTCAACAAGAAACTCTTATCCACATCTATAACCTCCTTTCTATTACCTGGACAGGGACCCAAGAAAACTCAGAAGGCTGAGCTCAGAGAGAAGACTATGGCCAGCAAGAAAGTGTAAGTGTGACAGAGGGAAACAAAAGACTATGGCAAGAGAAAAAGGACATCGCTATAACACACCACTGCCACCCAGGACTACGGCAACAAGAAGATCAAGATAAGGATACATTTGAGTACAAACAGAACTTCAGAGAAAAAAACAAAACTGGGATAAAGCAAAAGCAAGGGAGTGTTGGATGGAAAGAGCCTAGTCTGAGGCTATAAAGTATGTGGAATACAGACACTGAAACTGGAAGGAAGAACTAAAGCGCAGACAGAGACAGTACTGGAGGCAACGGGGCAGAAGGTAAAAAGCTTCAGAGTGAGCGAACAGAAGTCTGTGGCTGTAAGAGTATGTCGAATGGAAACTAAAATCCTCAGACTTTTGCTTCCTCTGCCACCACAAGCTACTGTGAAACACTTTGGTAAACTATACAAACACTTTAGCTGGCTTTTTTCAGCTTTAGTTAAAATCAGGAGATGCAGTGAGGGAAAAAGAGTAGATCTCATGGACAAAGATCTTGAACACAGTTTTATGGACTGCTCTGATCACTGCAGATAGATCCCTACCACAGAATTCACAGTTTACAAGTCACTTAAAGCAACTTTTTGTAATCAATTATATGTTCATTTAATAGGTACTCAACTTGACACTTTTTGCATAGGCCTCAAAGCAATCAATGAGCTACTAAACATCAAGTGTTATAAAACGCAGTTTTCATAGAATCATAGAATGGTCTGGGTTGGAAGGGACCTTAAAGATGATCCAGTTCCACCCTCTCTGCCGTGGATGGGCGGGGACTAGACCATCCAACCTGGCCTTGAAACCTCCAAGGATGAGGCATCTCATTTTAAGAATTCTCTCATAATTAAGTACAATGAGCACAGAAATGTGACAGCAATGTCTGTGCTTGAAAATGAAATTATTTGCAAGTTAGAAAATGACTGTATAGGGTTTCTTGTACATCCTTTGTTTAGTCCTAAACTTGCATATGCATTCTGTAAGCCTGTCTTCTCAAAGAGTGCACTGAAAAGTCTTTTTCTTTTATTTTTTCAAAGTATGGTTCAGAACCTTTTTAAACCCTGCTTTGGTATCAGAGTTTTTTCCCTGCCTTCTGCTCAGTACAGAGGAAAATAATCTGCAAGAAAATTGTTTTTACATCACGACTGTGGATTGAGAACTACTATTAATGCCTTCAGCTCCGGTAATTCCCAGACTTCTCTGCGCTGGCCTTTTCAAGCCTTAAGATGCCGGAGCACCTCTGCTATAAGCACAGGCTGAGAGAGCAAGTGGTGTTCAGCCTGGAGAAGGGAAGGCTCTGGAAAGACCTCACTGCGGCCTTCCAGTACTGAAAAGGGGCTACAGGAAAGCTGGGGAGGGACTTTTTACAAGGACCTGTAGTAATAGGACAAGAGGGAAGGCTTTAAACTGTAAGGGAGAAAATTTAGATTAGACATTAGGAAGAAATTCTTCACGCTGAGGGTGCTGAGGCCCTGGCACAGGCTGTCCAGGGAAGCTGTGGCTGCCCCCTCCCTGGAGAGGTTCAAGGCCAGGTTGGATGGGGCTTTGAGCAGCCTGGGCTGGTGGGAGGTGTCCCTGCCTATGGCTGGGGGCTGGAGCTGGATGAGCTTTAAGGTGCCTTCCAACCCAAACCATTCCACGATTCTATGAAATGATGTGATTCGATTCTGTGAAGCGTTGTGAATCCCGTAATTTGTATAAATCGGCTCTTTACAGCCACACTACGGGAAGCAAAAATACCAATAACCCTGCAGGCAGCGCACACGGCCGCCCCTGCAGAGGGGCGCGCTCACATCTGCCACGGCAGCGTCCCCTGACGTGGCCGCTGGCGGGACGGCGGCACAAGCGGAAGGGACGCCGGTTTCGCGGCACGGGAAGCGCCAGCCCCTGCTGCAGGGGGACGCGGCCCGCGGAGGCCCGGGGAGGGCCCTGCGCGCCCCTGCGGGCGGCGGGCGGGCTCGGCGCCTGTCCCAGCCGCCGCATCAGCCGCCGGGCTCCTGGTTCCCACGCCGGGCTCCCCTCATCCCGGCCCACACCCGCGTGGGAACGAGCTGCCCCGGGCTCGTCTGCGGGCTGCTCCGGGGCGCGCTCGCTCGCCGCGGGCCCCCGGGGAGCGCTGGCGGCGGCGGCGGGGCGGCCTGGGCGGGGCCGCTGAGGGGGCGCCGGCGCTCGTGTCCCCCGTCCTCCCCCGGGTCCCCGTACTCACCACCTCGCGGGCGCGGCCGGTGAAGTCGCTCTTGGAGCGGGCGGCGCTGCGCTTGAGCAGCTCGTCCCGGACGCTGTCCCCCGCCGCCACCCCCAGCGCTTTGTTGCGGGTCTTCACCGTCTTCACGCTGGCCTTGAAGAGCAAGGTGATGTCCACCGCCATGGCTGCCCGGCCCAGCCCCCCCCCGCCGCCGCCGCCGGTGCCGCCGCCAACCCGGCCCCGCGCAACGTGGCCCCGCGCCGCGCGTTCCGCCCTGTGCGCGCGCTGCCCGCTCAGCGCTGCCGGTTCAATCCATCGGCGCTATCCCGAGTCTGGGAGAGACTGGGAGACGCGTTCGCCTCCCGGGAGCGCTGGGGCCGGGCTGCCGCCTGCTCCTGCCGGGGTAACTGATGCTCCAACCAAACCTCGGCGGCGGGAGCTCACGCCATGGCGGCCTGGCCGGTGTCGCCAGGTGGTGCTGTCACACCCGTCTCCCAAGTTCTTGGCTTGGCACCTTGGTCCCGGGAAGACAGGTTAATTAGAGCTGGTTAATACGTTGGCAGATCTGCACTGGCGTCTGGGATTGGTGCAGGTGTGGGATTCCCCAGGAATCTTGTTGCCCAGGGAAGCTGTGGCTGCCCCATCCCTGGAGGTGTTCCAGGCCAGGTTGGATGATACCTTGAGCAGCCTGGGCTGGTGGGAGGTGTCCCTCCCCATGGCAGGGGGTACAACTGGATGGGCTTTGAGGTCCTTTCCGACCCAAACCGTTCTACGGTTCTGTGGTTCCCCTAGGAAAACAGTCACAGGTGTATGTCCCCTGATGATGTATCCTTGAGCTGTGCAGATGAAGCAACTTGTCCCACCTGGAAGGAGCAGTAATGATTGCTTATCCACCAGGACACTGACCCCCAAGGTCCTCCGATCCACTGCCATCCAGCACTGGGATGGTATTATACCATACCTGGAAGATGTGTCACATGGTCGGCCACAGCACAACGCTGTTTGTGATCTAAACGATACTGAAGAAACCTTTATTATTGAGGCAACTTTATCACTGTGTTCCCTGCAGTAGACCAGCTACGTCAGGTTTTATGGCACAGAGGGGAAACCAACACCACCGTGACTACTAAACCATGTCCTGAAGTGCCACATCTACACGTTTTGTGAACTCCACCAGAGATGGTGACTCCCCCATTTCCCTGGGCAGCCCATTACAATGCTTTGCTACTCTTTCAGTAAAGAAATACCTCATGATATCCAGTCTAAACGTCCCCTGGTGCAACTTGGGTCTGTTTCCTCTTGTCCCATCGCTAATTACTTTGGAGAACAACACCTACCTTGCTACAATGTTCTTTCAGGTCGTTGTAGAGAGTGATAAGGTATCCCCTCAGCCTCCTCCTTCTCTTATACATATATGGCAGTTTTACATATATATGTTATATATAAATCCCATATGATGCTCTGGGATCCAGTAGGAACCTATAGTTTTTAATTGTGCTGTCACTGACTAGAAGAACGTTCCCTGAGACAGTCTCCAAAGAACACAATTTCAAAATCCTACCTCTCCCTAGCGGACTCGAACTTAATCAACCACAACTATTTTTCCTATCTACTCCAGAGACCTATCTACTCCAGACTCCCTCATTGATTACTATTGAGCTTTTAGTTCTCATCAACTCAGCCTTAGCTATAGATTAGTGGTTCCCTCATAGTTATACTTTATTCATTCATACATTGCTATTATTGTTCTATTCTAAGTTATGTTTTTATTGTGGTATGGTTATGTATTCCTAATTAAGGAATGGACCATTTTAAGTCCCTGTCCTCGGTGCTGGATTTACCATCAAAATATATTCAAAGTATTAAAAAAGTGGACAAAAAGGAGGCTAAACTTTTCATTCCAGGAATGCCAGCAGTATATTATTGAACCTTGAGCCAAATGCCTTTTCTTTTTCAAGATTAGGAAAATCAGTATAAAGATACTTTAGCAAAGGACATATTTAATAAACTGTGTGGAATTTACACACAGTAAATCAAATACATTCAGGTATGTTTCCTTTGATTGGCTGTTTTCATTTTCTTTGCATCATCAAAACCTAACTAAGCACACTTAGTAAGATTCCAGAAATGTCTTGATCACACTGACACCCTCAGCCTGAAAATCCTGAAGACATGTCTGAGACGTGTTCACCATTGCTACATGTCAGGGTAGTTTTCATATGCTGTGGTTTTGCTGTCCTTATGGTAACTAATGCTTCACTCCACAAACAATTTATTTCACAGGTATTTGCACAGCTAACTTCTTGACAATAGAAGGAAGAAATTCACAGCTTGGCCCACAGTAGAATGTTCGTGAAAATGTGGGTGATAGAATTAACCTCTGGTTTTGAGCTATATAGCTTGTTATAACGTTTAATGAAGCTAACATTTACATCCCTTGAAGCATTCCCATTTAAGTGGGCATTGGATAAGAATCTATAGATTTTTTCTACAAGAGTGGTGCTTTTTAATATTTAAACTACAGGACTATGGAAGTTATTTTGAAATGTTGGACTTCCCTTCCCGCTTTCAGAAAAAAACAACGTATTGATGACTATGTCATGTTATAGTTTACTCATTTTCTAATGACATTTAAGAACTTTAAAATAACTGGAATACCCTATATATTGTTGATGAAAAAAAAAAAAATTACATTTTGTTAAAGCAATGTAAATGTTAAGAGATATACTACAGTTTACCCCTCTAACTTTGCAAAGATTTGTACTCATACTAATGCTTCCAGTGAAGTCAACAGAGGCACATGTGGTACATACAGTTAGGCACATAACCCTTTTACCAGATCAGGACCTTAGTTGGAAATTCTTTATTGTGTCTTAATTTCTACTTTTACTTATTTATTTGTATTTTATGCATGTGACCAGTAGTTACCAAAACCCACTCCAAAACAGTAATGATAATATTACATAATCATTTTTGAACCTCAACGGTCTTAAAACTTCCATTTGGGCGCAAGGAAATAAACAGAGACACATTTTAAAAGAACCGTAGTATTAAAATTCCATATAGCTGATCTCATCTGTCAGAAATGGACTGAATAGTTAATCTGGCAAAGGAAAAAGTTCAAGTACCTTTTTAATGTGAAAGAAGGTTGCTCAAATCGTCTAACTCATTAGGTATATAATACCCAGGGCCTCTGCTGTAGAGATAAATAGATAGCTTTGAAGATTACAGCTGCTTTAAAATCAGTTGCTAAGAACTGGTGCCCAGAGCTTTTATTTAAACTTGATCCTAGCTTCCTGTATACAGTAACTGCATCTACTCAGTAGTTATTTGCACTTCCATAGCTGCCTTGTTTTGAAAGTTTAAAGCTTACTTGGGAGCAGATAGGTTTCAATAGTACATGCTGGAGCTTCCTGTAATTGCTAAAAAGACTAACCTTGAAATTTAAGATTTTAAGGTTGGAGTAAAATTCCAAAACACACACAAAGGGCTACAGTCCCATCACAAGCAATGCAGTAAACCTGTAAGAACACACGCATGGTGCTGTCAGTTCTCCCTCAGCAGAAGTATGTCTGGAAGATGAGGAATTAAGAGTTTGCAAACTACAGCAGTTTTGTGTGCAGTGTGAGGACAGGATGCTGATCATCGGGTCCTGATGTACCTGCTTAACAGGCATGTCCAGTAAAATGTCCTGGGCAAACCTGCCAGTGAAAAGGAGTCAGTGTTCCCTTGTGCTTATCAATCAATGTGCCTGTTAAAGAGGGGCCACTGGGGTTCATCTCCACTCACAGAGCGGTAACTGCTTGCATTTTAAGTTCCTTTTGCGTGAGAGGTAAACGAAAAACATAAAGCTCCTGGACATCTTCCCTTTTAATGCACTGCAGCTACAACCATCCTATCAAAATGAAGGCAATTTACTTACAGGGCACATTAGTAATCAAGGCAAATCAAAAAGGGAGAAGCTAGTGTGAATGCTTGTTGGCTTAAACACAAACTAAATACAACAACTTTGTGGATATGTAAAGAAATCTTTGGTTTTTGAGAGTAGGATTGTAAGACAGTACAACTTGTGCAAAGGAAGTATGGGCACTGTGTGCAATCAAGGTTTTGTGGAAATAATGGATACGAACTGCATAGCTATGAGCAGCAACTTGTATTGTCTGTGGCAACAAGTATCGACCACTCGAAACCACTCAATTGGCAGCAACATAAAGGTTCTGTTATTCCTCTTGAAACTAGACCATCACATCAAAATTTACTCCAAAAATAATGGAAACTTCTCATGTAAAATATATTTCTGCCTTATAATATATCTGTATATATGATGTCTAACAATAGAAATCCAAGGAAAAAAATGGATAACTTGATTTTCCAGTTGTTCGGAGGCATATTTAATTATTAAAGCTGTTATGCATGAAACCATTCTTTAGTTGTAATGTGATAACATTACATGATATATGCTATCCAAACCACATCATCAAAGAAGTGTGTTGTGTGTGTGTATGTGTGTTCAATGCAATTAAACTTGAACTATGGAAATGTTGAAGAGATGGCTTCTGCATGCAAGAATTCTCAGGAGTGCTGATTCTTCCTCAAGTAAACAGAAACACTGCCCTTGCCTTTGGACATTGTATTCAAAAAGCAATTGAAATTCCAAGTGAGGAAGAAAACTGTAGGTCTTCAGCAGAAAAAAATTACCTTATAGACAAAGTTTTATAAAAAAGTGTGACTTGGGTTATATACTTAACCTATACGCTTAAATAAATGTTATTTTCCAAAGTAGCAGGCTTCAGAGGATAAAATTTTCAGTTCTTTGCTTGCAACTCAAAGTGTAAACCTTCAGATCTCTGCTTCTTCTACAAAGCTTTGAAACTTATAGTACAGTGTATATTAGGGGGTTTTGGCCTGGTTATCACTACTGCTTCTTCAGTGGAGGCATTTTGAGAGCAGCTGCTAAAATATGAGCAAAATAATACAGGAAGGCTTGCACTGTCACTAGCCCAAGGTGGTGTTTTTTTCACTTGCCTTGAAAACCTTTTATTTTAGTCTTCATGGATAGCATGCATATTACATTTATTTTTAAGAAAAACATTTCATGAATGAAAAATATATTCAGACTTTCCAAAACCACTGAATTTGGCAATCCTGAAAAAATATTTGAGCATATACTTGAATCCATTCTGGTTGCATATACAATAATCCCACATCTCTACTGCTAGACCTACAACCTTTGCACACTTGCATATTCTATAGTTTAACATATCTGAAGAGCTTCTTCATTGGACAATTGTGGTAGTTAGAATTCAAGAAGGAGAAAAGAAACATAATGAGCTTAGAGGAAAGATGAAAAGTGGAAGAAGAGATGCAGATAAGGTCTATACCAATACAACTCTTAAAATAAATTCAAGCTGGGAGAAAAATGTAATGCAAAAAAAAATTAAGTGCTTGTAAACCTAGTACAGAACTGGAAAGTTTTGAGGCAGGTCTCAGACTACTCCAGGTAGCTGAATTTTAAGAATTGTGAAAATACATACGGCAATAACGCATTCAAGACAAAGTGAGCCCTTTGAACACTCTCTAAATGGCACTGATGAATGATAAGAGAGAGGCAGCTACGGTTAAGTACAGGAATGTCCAGATGTTTCAGGTAGGGCTTGGTTTAGTTCTTAATACATTCACAACCTGGTTTCCTGCTCACAAGCTTCCCTGAGTCGACAAACCCTTATAAACTGAGCAGCGGCCAGCACAAAGCAATCTCGATGCAGAGTTCTTCCAAGCATAGTTTAATAGTGGTAGTGAAGAGAATGAATATCCTTAACAACTACAGCTGGGGCTGTCAGCCTGTGGGGCCTTAGAAATGGGATAAAATGAGCACAAACCAGACAGGCACATCAGTGCCCACCATATTGGATACAAGAGGATTTGGCTTGAAAATATATATGCAATAAATATATGTTTGGGATGCTTATATTGTCCCACAGGCTCTGAGTTACTGGCAGTGAGTAGAGCTAGAAGTATATATACAAGAGATCCTTTAGAATTTCCCTAAGAAAAATGATGTTGATATGCCCCCTGTGAAAAGTGTAGGAGAGAGGCTGAAAAGAAATGCTTTTCCGGAACCATCCTAATGTAAAGACTGAAAATCAGTGCAGACACAGCAGTTCCCCATAGCACAGTCCAAATTCAATTTATTTCTCAAGATTCATGGATTTAAGAGTGAAAACAACTTAGCCACTGTCTAGAATTCTAATCCCTTAATAAAAATGGAGAAGAAGAAATCTGTTATAAAATATAAAGATGAACCTCAGTCATGGAAAACAGTACAGGGCATACCGTTGTCTTGCATTAAAGAGGAGCTGTATGTAAATGTGATCTTCCATTGATTCCATGTTAACAGCGTACAGAAGTGATAGTGAAGAAGCCTTATAAGAGGATGGGTAGAATAAAAATGCAAAAAGGGCAGAAAAATTAAAATGTAAAAATAATCTATTTAAAGAACTATTTTAAAGGAGGAGAGGAAAAGGAAAGAGTTTTTCTGAAGTTATTTACAGACAATGGCTTAAGAAAGGATATTGGGAAATGCAGACCATTTTTTGTTCAATTTTCTCATAAGAAACTCAAATCCCGTGTGTACATAACAAACCATGATGGTTGGACAGACATTGAATTTATGTTATTATGAGTGCTTTACAAGTGAAAGAGGAAAAATCAAACTGGGATTTTCATTCTGTTTCATTTGATGTTAACTGCAATGGCCAACTGGTATGTCAGAGAAACAATATCTTTCTTAATGCCTGAGTGCTCCCCGCATTTATAGGGTCAGAAATAACAATAAGCCAAATCAAAGACATTTCCGTTGTTGGGATTTGAATCAGGTCCAGCGTACGTCACCAGAGATCCTACGAAGTCTTTGCCAAACCCACAAAGTACTGGAGTAACTTCATAGCTCCATTTCTGAGGTTAGGGAATAGTTCATTATCTGCTGAGTATCATGCAAGCAGTACAGTGGCTTGTCATAGTGGCTTTCACAGTAAATAAAGCACCAGTGAAGACACCAAATTAATTGACGTCTCGGTGCTCAAAATTAAGTTCTTTTTAGTTCTATTGTTTATGACTTCAAGCTTACGTATGTTCTCACAATATTTACCTAGTTGTATTACAGCTAAGCTCCCTGCACTTTTTCATGGCCCAGTTGCACAAAGCACCAGTGTGGGTACAAGGGAAAGGAAGGGAACAAACAGCTTGGGGAAGAAAAGGGAAGGAACTGCAAGAGTCCCAGCTTATATTGGTTTATTCTGTCAGTGCACAGACCCAAAAAACCAAACTGGCAGAAATAAACCAGGCAGACTAGCCTTACAGAGACCAATTTTATTCTCATTTGTATTGGCTCGTTTTAGTAATTCCACAAAACCAGTGGAAAAGGCATAGAAAATAAGCGTCTGACTCTATTCTTGCTTATCTGGGTAGGAGCAAGAGTTAAACTTGATACAAATAAGTGTTAGAGCACTTATAGCGTGTTTACAGCCTGCTGGTAGAGGTCCCTGAGCTGGCTCCAAGCAGGCTAGCACATCTGCAGGGTATGGGATTCAGTGCCCTCAGTGTTTGCTGCCAGGGTGTAATCATATCCCCTTAGCCTTTCAGCATAGACGTGTATAAAGGCATTATTATTGCTATACAGAATGTACCTTACCTGATAGGGTCTTAGAGACAACTTTCTCTTTTCATGTTGATGACTGAGGGTCAATGTCTGAGCTTTCCTTGTTGTCTGTCTTTTCCAACTGATGAACCAACACTTTGGAACAGAAATTGTTCTTGTAATCCCCTAAGGGACAAAGAAGGTAAGAATTGATACCCCTTAACTCTAAGTAATGTCAAAGTTGGTAGACAGTCTCAGCTTATTCTCTGGCCACCTTTAGTAGTCCTTTTGGCAATGTGTGCCATTTGTTCTAAGCGACATCTAAGGGTGCGATGCACCTCCTTGCAGGGCCTGTCTTCAGAGTCTAGTCTAGACTAGACTTTCAGCTTGGATTAGGCATCCAGTTTTGAGGAAATTACTTCAGGTTAGATGAGTGCAATCTTTCTGATCATGGCACTCCACATGATAAAAAATGGAATATACTAAAATGAAATGATTCAATACTTCCTCGAGAACACTGGAGGGAGCTCACAGAAAGAGACAGGAACAAAAAAGACAATGTGGCAAGAAAGAAAAGTTGTTCTAGTTATGTGAAAATTTATGGGAATATTTACACCTATAGATTGCATCTCATTTCAATCCATGTACAAAGTAGGAAAGAGGCATTTTTGTTTATATGGAACACTGGCAATTTTTCTTTGAATTTGTGTCCTAGTATCATTGTAACTTTTTGTTTTGAGCATGTATATTTAGAAAACACACGTAACAGGCCTTTTCATTTAAATAGATGTTTATTTGAGTTCTCTTTTTTCTGTTCACTTGGCTTCATGCTCTGTAGTCTGATATTTAATCTAAAATGAGAGAAAGGGACTTTGGCAAACTGTAGTTATACCTCCCCTAGGAAAATACCATCATCTTCAATGAACACAATATAACGAGGAGGTGTCCTATTACATAATTGAGGAGGCATTGTCTTTTATATGCATTCTGGTTCACTTTTCACACTAAATTAATCTTAATAAGCATCTGCTTTGAGTAAAGGGAGTTTTGTGATATTTCAACCATGACCTCTCTGGAAGTCCAAATGATTTCACTTTATGCTTCAGACTGGAGTATTCTTTTGAAACTTTTCCCTTTACTATATGATAATCTGTGTTAAAACGAGCTGATTAATCCCATCAGTCTAACTCTGATACCATGGCTCCTGTGCCCTTTCCCCAATAACTTCATGGCTGCAAAATCACTGGCTTCTTAAATGAATTCAGGGCAATCCTACAGATTATATTATTCAGGAGGCTAAATTTGATGACCACAGTGGTCTCCTCTGGTGTATAATCTATGAATCTGTAACTCAAACTGGAAGAAATGCAAATAATTGCACAATAGCTGTAACTGAAGAAATAAGACTAACGGCTTTTAAGATAGAGCTTGATGTATTTATGAAAAAGATTATATGAGATGGTTTCCTGCAATAGCTGGAGCATGGGCTTGGTGGTCCTGCGGTAACTTTCAGATCTATTTGATTGTGTTTCAGTTGCTCATCAGTTTGCTCTAATTTTTTATATTCATTTTAAAACAGTTTTTAGTACAGTTACTAGGAAAACAAATTAAAGATGGATTTTAGCTTTTTAAAGAAGCTCTCTTTCATTTCAGAAGACAGACTGAATTGAGGCCTATGAATAATGCTTGTGTTGACCTGCCAGAATATGTCTTAGCAGCGATGAATTCTCAAATACCCAGGCTGACCTTATTCAGTTTGAAGTCAATGGGAGGGAAGGCAATACAGTCCAGTGCTGCTGAATCAGGCTGCATTTTAACATATCAGAAATCATATACTGTCTTTGTTTTAAAAAATAGGAAATGTCTTTGCAAAAGTCACATTTAATTTTACAAGTGTGACTTTTGCTATATAGTTTTTCTGCTTAAAATCATACTACCATATGGCATGTTACAGTTCTCTCCTACCCTCGTAGTTTGCAGTTTAGACAGAGCTGCAGCTCAGGGAAGAGCTGGAATGGATGAATATGAGAAACAGAGACATTTCCAAGAATAGTAGATTGTAGGTTTGGTAACTTATTCAGTAGTTAAGTATCACCAAGGATCTGGTTCAATTAAAATAATTTGTAAAATTTACACTGGCTCAGAGGGAATAAATATGGGGCTAACCATTTTAAAAGCAAGCTACTTATTTACCCTGGGAGATATAAGAGCAAAGGAGATTGTGTTCCTGTGTCAGTACCAGTTTCATGGCAATTTTTAATAGGATTGAGATTGGGGAAAGGATTGTACAGCATCGTGTCTTGGTCAAATTTAATCTCCAGTAACTATATTTAACCACCTTAATTTCCTTCTGTGTTTTCTGGTATTTATAGTGTTGCTAGGTTTTACTACCCCTGCTGTGTTTTCCTCAAGATGTACTTGCCTTCCACTGGCAGGTGACTGGCAGGTATATTTTGCTGCCTCATGGAAAGCTTTATGAAATTCTATAGTTGTGAAACACTTGAAGCTACTTATTTGTAAAAGAGCTTGGAGGTACTGGTTTAAACTCATTATTGCAAAAAATCTCAATATGCAATCCAAAAACTTAAAACAAAAGCATATTTTGCTTGCATTCTTTTGTAAGTTTTCCAGTCTTTTTCTCTTCTGTTCTTCCTTCACTCTAACATGAAGTTAAAGTATTTCTTTTATTAAAAGTTGATATTTATTTTATTGTCTGTATTTCTTTGTCTGCTTCCTGGCAAACCACCAGCAGATTGCTTAAATAGTACAAGAAACAAATGCACACAGGCTGAAGGGTGCAGTTACATCGTCTCTCAAGTTAATGTGAGTTCAGGCTGGTGCTGAAAGACCTATCCTGCCTGTTACTGGCCCTGGCAGCCTAAGCCCATGTGCTGTCATTACCACTTGGGTGGCTGCCCAGTCAACCAGTTTACCTTGCATTTTCTGTAAGCTTATATTTCCATCAGATTGACTTGCTCACAACCATGAGTGCCAGCATATTTAATGCAATGAGATTGCATAACCAGAGGCTACTTGGAGGTTAGGATTCCCTTTTTCAGCAATGACCTCCATGTGAGAGTGACCTGACCTGATGGAGAAAGCACACCTGTGATTTTTAAAGATCAGTAGCGATTAGGGCTGCCTCTATTTCTGAGTATCTAATTGAAGATATTTTTAGAATGTGTGAAATCCAAAATCCTTTGATAATCAGATCTCTTTACGGTGCTCGAATTGAGCTCATCCAAAAATTAAATAATTTCTGAAAATCACAGATATGATTTTCTTTCTTAGGGCTTCAGATCTAGGGAAATTTTTCAGATATGAATTACTTGGTTGGTATCTGTACAGAGCTGACATCAAAAAACCTTTCTTTATAACTATGAGATACAATAATACACATAGGGGATATCAAAATCATGGTAAACTCATATCCTAAGGTTAATATCAACTGACTGGATTTCAAACAAACTTTAAAAGTCCTGCTTTGTTTTAAAAAAAAGTTAGTAAATTCCTTGCAGTGAATCATGTCACATGTATTTTAACATCTCCCCCTGCAATCCAAATTTTGAATCAAGATTACTTGAGTGGGTATCAGCTATCATGCATCATCAAACCCATTTATTCAATGACTTGTCCCCTTTCATTTCCCACCCATAGCTACCTGCAACATACAAGCTTAAACCTGCAAATGTAATTCATATGTCAACACATTTCCATTAAGTAATCACAAATTATCAACTACAGTTCTATAGGTCTGACCACAGGTAATTTTTCCCTTTGTCCAACACACTTTAGAGCTCAGGTGGAGATTTTGAATGTGATTGTAAGTGATAAAATATATAATGACAGCAATATTTTGTGCTTGAAAGGGCATTTTTAGACTTGCATGCTTGTGAATACATTTGTCTTAACCTAAATTAACATGAATCTATGGTCTGCATATAGCTCAATGCATGGGGTTACTCAGTGATTTAAAAAAAAATTAGTAACTTTATTAATTAAAAATTAATTTGAATGATATGAGCTATAAATACCTAAGTTAAGAGGATTTTAAGGGAGTATAATCTGTGGGAGAAATATAACTGTGGGTTAGAATCTGCCTTGGAGAAGAATGTTATTTTAGTATGGCCAGGGTGGTCTTTCCTAGCTCTTTCCTCGTGTAAGAAGGAAGATGAAGTGCCTTCACAGAAGTTCTGCAGTGCTAGAGGTGTCTGGTTCTCTGTAGTGCTTTGTGGGCAGAGACGAAGAGGCTGTCAGTTTGCAGGGAACAAGCCCACGGTCTCAATGCATTGAAACTCTTGTGTCACTCAAAGCTACCCCTGAAGGAACTCAGCAGAGCTGAGTTAGCTTGGCTATCACAAGACTGAAAGCAGAGCACTGGCAGACACTGACACGTGTTTTCAGCTTTGTGAATTTGGGAATCCTGTGTGGTTGCTGGCAGGCGATGACCACTGCTGGACACGTGTCTCCGGCACCCACTTAGGAATTCAATAAAGCGTCTTCTTTCTTATGCTGTTTACCAAAAGAACGAAACTTCTTATTATGAATTCAGCTTTGGACAGTATTAAGTTGGGCCAATCACTCATACTAATTGTAGCAGAGATTTTGAAGACATAGGTTTCCATATCAACATACAGAAAGTATTATTAGACATCACTTACTAGAGGACGCTGCCTCAAAATAGGAAGTCCAATAAAATCAGACAACTCTATAACCTTTCCACTGGTGCTTCAGTTATATCCATATGCGAACTACAAAAAAAAAGGCTATCTTTTCTGTCCATTTATAACCTAAAGATTGCACTTTTCTCGCTGACTTGAAGATAGGAAGCAAGTCAGATGTGAAGGTGGTAAAAATATTTAAATGTGATTGATTTTATCTGAAAGAGGCCTCATTCTGTAGATTTTAAAAGGCAGAAATAGTCTTTCCATTTCGAAGAGTTGGTTTGCTTTTATGATAATTTTTGTTTCTCACTTGATTTATTGGAATAATTCCTTACTTACATGACAGGTTTTACAAGCAAAATAGTTGACTACAAAATAAAACCTGTGACAGCTTCTTATTAAAGCAGTGTCAAATTCTGAACCCACTTGTCTGACTTTTCCACCACCTATCTCTCCCTGTTTTACAGTAAATCACTGAAAACTAGTGCTAAGAACGTGAATACAGATTTTAACACTTGTCCCAAAAAATAGTTTTTAATTCTTACATACAAGTAACTAAACATGTACGCATTAATAATAATTTATTTTATACTTTGAAATCAAATTGGTGTAATCCTGCAGATTCTCAAGATTTTTTGTGAGATGATTTTGAAGCCATGTCCACAGCCAGCTATTGTTAAAATTTAGCTAAATTGGTAAAGGATTGTTAAATCAAAATAACTCTTTTATATTGAGACAGTCATATTAGCACAACATGGTCATAGCCTATTTGTTCACACTTGACTGAATTTATGACAGCTTAACTATTTGAAAAAAAAATGTCTATGATAGTATAACTGCATTCAGACTAAGGGATTCTAACAATCTAATTTGTCTTTTTGTTTGTTTGTTGCTGGCTTTTTTCAAATTATTGATTCATTCAAATTGTTGGGTGCAAAAACTGAGTGTAGATCAGGCCTCAGATCATGCTCTTATTAGCAAACCAAACACTGGTTTTGTTTTTGTTGCTGACGTTGTTTGTTTTCATTGCTGTCTGAATGAGCCTTTTATGGTCTCTGTCCTTTGCCTGGCTGACTGCACCCGATTGTATTTAATTACATTTACTCAGTAGTTTTAGCCAGGATCCCCGGCCACTACCTATCAACTCCAATCACTATTATTTAAATCCAACGAGTCAGAATTCGAGAATTTATCTTTTACACAGTTATTGCCTAAACATCCAGCATAAACATGCAGAGATCTGGAGGACTTGTTCTGACTGTGCTGATTAAAGGCAAAGAGCAAGATGGATGGAGTCAGTTGTGATCAGCAGGCTACAGCGTCCTGCTGTGCTCCAGTCTCTGCCATTGTGCTGGGCTCTGGGTACCAGACTTGCCATGGTCCTCTCAGCTCTAAAAGGAAAACTGGCTTTGTTTGCCTGTAAGCATCTGCAAACTGTTCTGACACATGATCTACCCTCTCAGCAAGGCCACTCATTAGGCTGATTATCACTTCAAAGTTTGTATTATCATCCATCTCTAAAGGCAATTAGGAATGGGTGGCTTTGAGTATCAGACACTGGGTGACACTAAGTGACTCATCTTTATTGATTCTTTTGTGAGCAGAGACAGTGATTGAGATGATAGGATTGCAGCCTACCTGCCCCTTTGACTGGTAAATACTGAAGAAAAACGGTGTGTAATTAACTGACAGTTAATATAGGTTCTGTTTAGTGTTCAGAAAGCACAATAGTGGAAGCTGCCCAAAAGGAACAAAGTAATGAAACTCCTTTGACAAGTTAAACTCTAAAGCCAACTGTGTAATTATCTGACAGTTAAAGGGGGGAGGGGAGGGCTTGGTTTAGTATTTATGAGACCAAAGGAATTCCTGCGCCTGAACAATGGGGACAGTTACTGACAATAATCATAACAGCTACACAAAATATTTGTTTGTGCAAGTCTGGCTTTCAACTGAATAATGACTGGTTTCAGGGTCAGAGGAAGCCTTGCAGTTTCGTACTGCAGTGCTAGGGTTGTGACTGCCTCCAGCCAAGTGATTGGAGCATCCTCTGGGGCCTTGTTCTTGCACTGGTGGGGCTTTGGGCCCTTAAATTAATCTGACTTAACTGGTGGGGAGAGAGTTAGGCTTGAGCAAAAGGGCTACAACCTAATCTGCACGAAGAGATGTATCAGAAAGACTTGATCCACCCTGGTTAGCATTCACGTGTAATGTTGTGCTACTAACAAACCCCTTCACCTTTCCATCACAGTTATAAATATTCCTTTTTATGTAGTGACATAAACCTTCTGCCAGAGCAAGTCGACCAACACTGAGGCAATTCAGAGGCACACTTACTCCACTGCGACACAATAAGATATTCTCCCAGTACACACACTCCCACGATGCAGTATTCCCTGTAGCAATAGCCTGCCTGGCAGCATTTTGAAATCCTCTGCATGAGGGTCTCGGTAAACAAGGAAGAAAAAGCCAAATTCCTGTTCCAACGTGAACTATGCTATTGTATAAAACGATCTACTCTGTCATCTTCTCCTGGAGGGCATTAAAGAGAGAGTTACTAACTTTTAAAGTTCACAAAGAAGTGTTACCACTGGAATAAGCCTTCTGGTAGGTACTGAAGTGCAAAATAAATGATCAGGGCATGCTGTCGGAAATGTCAGGCTACTACTGTCATAGGGTTTCAGAGGAGGGTCTTTCAGAGTCTTTAAGGTGGCATTTTGTGGACCGAGGGCTGTTTAATATCACTTGTGATTTCATCACCCTGGGAGAGCGGGGGGTTCTTTATTTAATTTTGTATGAATTCTCAATCAGTAAGTAATACTTAGTTTCTTTGTGAACTGAGCATCTTAAAGCACATGACAGATTAAATAAGCCTGAGAATGTTCATCATGAGATGGGCAGAGAAATGGAAGCATTAAGACAAATTTTAAAAATTATGTGCATGTAGAGCATATAAAAGTGGACTAGGTGTCTTGTTGAAAGAACACTGCTACATGTTTTCTTTCCTTTTCTCTTCTGTTGACTTCCCATTGACCCTTTCCATACAACAGAGAAAGAGTTTGAGGACATGTAGCAATAATGGTTAGGACCTCTCATTTTGAGTTGTCTCAGACAAACCATTTCCCTACTCCTAGCACTGATCACATCTTGCTGGACATACTCACAACAAGGATGAAAAATCATCATTGTGGGGTTCAGTAGAGGCCCAAGAAAGGAAAGAATCAGGATGACTTAAGGAGCTGTGAGATTAGGCATGGGGATGCAAAATAACTCAATGGAGGTGAGGATTCGCTTAAATGGGGTAGTTGGATTATGAAGCAATACCAATATCTTGTGGTAGTGGGAGACCAGTTAGACAGTGTGGACAAAAGTGTGAGGTATGCACAGATTCTCTGCTTTTAGTTGTCATGGTAAATAGTGAACTGAATATGGTATGACTGGAAGATCTCTGGATGCGTCAGCAGAGGACTGGCCAAACACAAAGAAAATACTACAACTGTACATGGTCTTTCTGAAACCACTGCAGAAGCTGAATTTTGTACCTAGTTTGGATACTCATTCTCCCAAAAGACAACAGTGACAAGGTAGAAGAAGTACAGAAAAGAGTGATAATGATCTATATGAAAGACTAAAAATCCGAATCGGTTTGATTTGTCTAAAAGAAGCTTAAGACCATTAAAACCCATCCATTTAGCTGGGAGATTTTAATCTAGCAGACAAATACTTAACAAGGCTGAACATCTGGAAACTGAAACCTAACAAATTCAAAGTAAAATAAATCATACGTTTTAGAAAATGAGAGCTATTAACCATTGGAAAAGGTTATGTAAGGGTGCGAGGTTACATAAGGGTGTTGTGGCTTTCTTTTTGGTTTTAAACCAACAAGTCTCTCTCAATTTAAAAGTAGATCACATGGAATGGAAGAAGGGCACCATAACAAAACTATCCAGCTTGTAGAATAAAGGGACATGGACTAGATAATTGTGGTTTTCCCTCTGGATTTATATCTACAAGGGGTTGAAATAAAGAGGAGCTGCAGAGAGAGTGAGAAATGGGAAAGATGCCTATACTAGCAGCTTGCGGATGCTGCTGAAGCACAATAGATCTCCAGAATCCTGGCCCTGCTGCTGCTGACCTACTGTGCCTTTGGCAAATAATGATGTCCTGCAAGGTTTTGAATTCCCTAGGCATCATTTGACTACCCTATGACCTTGACATAAAGTCATAAGATAGTGCTGTTTCTGAATAAAACAGAGTTCAAAACTCAGGTACAGGTATTATTGCAATACAAAACCAGAACCACAACAAAGGACTTTCACATGGTCAGCCTCTTCCTTCCAAATCACATCCTGGTTAGGCCTCTCAATCTTCTTGCAAGAAACCTAGGATAAGTTTTAAAGACTGATACAACAGTTAAAATGAATCAGTATGAGCAATGCACAGTAGAACAGAAAGTAATAGCAGCTACTGGAAGAACTGTCAGCATGCAACAGTGTGACAAAGGGAGCTGACTGTGTTAACTTCAATTGTGTTACATTCTTTTATTCTTCCCAAGACATTTTCTTATGTTACAACAAGGAGACATTTCAAACTCACATGATCTAAAGCATTTCCTTTGGACATGCTGTTAAAGCTTCCCTCTTCCAGAATACACAGAAAGTCACACAAGAGGAAGGGAAATCTTCAAGCACAATGTTTGCTAATTCATTTTGACTTCCACGACTCAGTTGTAAGGTCCATTCTGCTTTCTCTCTCACTTTTACCTTCTTTTCAATTTAATCTGATCCAAACAAATTATACATGAACAGTCATTTTCATTTGGGTCTTGTTCACTGAGATACTTAGCAAACAAGCAACTGATGAACAAGATAAGAACAGCAGAAGAAAGATAAGCTTTTGTTTAGATAGCGGAATCACAGATAAAGACCTAAGCATGCCTGCACAAACTCAAGAACCAGTGATATTATCTTTTAAGCTATGGCACTAAGACTGCTTCCATTGTATTTATTTGCTATAAATTCTCATAAAGACTAATTTGCAAATAATTTTAAATTTACACAATCCAAACTTTTTTTTTCCTGCTGCTTTTTTTTGAAATTAAGGGAGGTAGTCTGAAAAGTATATTATTTGCTTTTGAACCTTTGCAATTTTATTCTGGAAAAAGTAAAGCAAAAAATAAAATAAAAAAATAATCACTTGCACTGACAGGAAACAGAAAAGAAAAAAACTGTGGAAGTTACAACATGGGAGTTACTCTTCTCATAACGACTTAGTTTTATTAATGGTGTCAGACAGCTGGTACCACAACTAGAAATACAGTACCACTTCTACGGATAAAATCACCACCACAAGAGGCAGGCTTTGCTTTCAAGTCAAGTATTTCAAAGCACTTTATGAACACTAATAAAATAAGCCTCACAGCTTTCCTGCAGAGCCAGTAGGAGAGATTAAACCCTCCTCCTCAGGGATGGGCAAACAAAAGTTACAAAGTGATCAGGTGACTGGCCTGAGGTGAAGCAGCAGGTCCAGCAGGGTGGGGAATGGAACCTGACCCCTTGACACATGCCTCTAGTCCCTAACCACAGAACCTGGGCTTCTTCTATAATGCTGATGTAAAGTAAGTCTCTACATGAAACCCATAGAAAACTGCAGTCTCTGAAGATATTTATTTGGCACCTTTCACTAGCACTGTAGCTACATCATTTTTTTAAAAGAACACTCCCATTTAAAATACACTGCAGGTTTTCATTTATTCTGTGAGAAAACGCATGTGTACAATTAGAATACAACCAACTATTTCAGTTGATGAATGACCCAAATATTTAATTTGATGAATGTGAACTTTTCTAGCAAGTTTTCCTGAGAAGATATATTTAAATGCTGTTCTGCTGAATATATATGCAATATATATTTGCTTAAAATGTTGCTGGAATATGTGTGCCTTTATAAATATGGTCTCAAATTGCATATAAATATGGACTTTTAAAAAATATAACTAACTTAGAATTTAAGTGTACAGTTTCTTCATGTCAGCGATATAGGATTTTTGTGAATTTTTGTTGGGATGGCTTTTTGTATGTGAGGAAACATTTCTTTCCTTTAGTTTGTGTCGTATGTAAGCTCTAAAGCAACACTTATGTAGTTATCACTGTGCAATGAGGAAACTGAAATTTCCTACAATCTAAAGTGGATATACATACCAAGAACTGTACTGATTTTAGCCTTATGGTGACTGCAGTCATTTTGTAATTGTGGGGACATTCCCATCCAAGGCACTGTCTGTGCACACAGGTGTTCACACACTTTAAAGGACTATGGAAAGGGATGTTGTGCTTGTCAGCTCTTATACCTGTTCTGAAGATCAAAGCAGAAGCAGGCATAAGGAACTCCCAATGTCTTGTGCCACAAAACTCAAGAATAGTAATGTAAAACTTGGCTGGTGGGGAGCAAATTGGTTTAACAGACCTATATGAGACAAAGACAGGGGAACAAAGGAAAAGAGAAGTTTAAGTCATCATGAGGGGAATGAGTTTGGAGTTGAATGTAGTGGAATGACAGTAACTGATTAAAGGATTCGGGGTGCCTGGGAGGGATATCATAGTCAATACGGTGGATGACAACCACAGCAGCAGTGTTTGGAATGGGCAGATGGTGTGTAGAACAAACTGGCACAGCTGGGGACAGGAAAGGAGGAGAAGCAGAAGCAAAGGAATGTTATAAAAGCCAAGCATCAAGCCAGGAGGTAAAGGGAAATGTGAGCCACCAGAAAAAGTCACGCTGTGAAAACACTAGGGAAAAAGCAGTAATATTTATAGCTGTAGTTTCGATGTTTGAAATGAAGGACAGGGATGAGCTGAGGAAGAAATGAAATTTCAAAGGAAAGAAAATAAGTCAGATCTGGATCTGGCTCCAGGTTTCAGACATCTTCTAGTCTGGAGTTTTGGTTCAGCTCATAAAAGGAGGAGCCATTCAAGACTGGGTTCAGATTTCAGTCACACTAAAGATGCAAGGTTTTGGTTTGACACCATCTTAAAAGAAAACCCCATATAAAACAGCTCGGAGTTAGGTCTATATAGAGGACAAAATATAGAGTATTATGGTGATTGATATTTGTTTGGGAGTCAAATTTGTTCTGCATGAAAAAGCCAGGGAAAGGGTTCCTCTTCTCTGATTCACTGAACAGAAGGTAATTGAAAGATCTCTTTATGGCAGGATTTACGACCCCTGAGCCTCAGTCGTTTTGAGCTAAGTAATAATGCATTTGCATCGTAAGTGTATCTAATTTGAATTTCGCTTCCTGCCTAAACACTTTGAAAAGATGCATGCCTTGAGGTGTCTGCCTGAATAAAATTCCTGTGGAATTGAGGCTAACAAATAAAGTATGTCGTGGTGTGTTAGAATCTGCTCTGCCCTGGAGAATAGCTCCCCTGATAAACTGTTTGATTTATAATGACAACTGCTCCCACTGTTGTATACAAGTATACCTTACAGTAATGGGGAATTAAAGAGGCTTTCATGTGAACCAAATATGTAGCTTTGAAGTCAGTGGGAGCTGAGAGGGACCAGCACCTCACAGGATTAGTCCCTTGGGAATTAACCTTTTCACCTTACTATAGAGGAAGGATGAAATTTTTAGAAGGGATTTTAATGGTGTGAGTGTACTGAGTAATAGGAAGGATAAGAACTCGTATGTGAGTTACCTTCTACTTTGACAAACACTGGGATTGTTTTATAAGACTACCTGACTTTCTCAGCACCTTATCCCCACTACAATTTACACAGAATTAGTTTTCATAGAGAATGTGGCCTGTGGTCCTTTCTCATAAGCTTGATCATACAATGTAAGAGCCCCAGGAAGGGAATTCATGTTTTAAGTTACTTTGTTCACTAACCCATCAGCACTACATGAATTGTGCAAAAGCAATAACAGTTTTTATGTTTTCTTGTGAGGGATTCCATCTGCTTTTTGCCTTCTGTTCACTGTTTAAATCAACAAAAGTGGCCATGGAAATCCAACTCATTCTGCAGCTTCTCGGTCAAAAGTGACCACATTTTTTCCAGGTAATGTTTTGTCGATGATGATATTAAGTGACTTTTAAATTGGCTGTGGTGAAACAAACAGAATCTGCCATTGAGGGAAAAGACAAACTGCTTATAATTAGTTCTGGCAGCTGGAGGATGGCACTCCTGCTGTTTCTGCTGCTGGCACTGTAAAGTACATCATGTCACAATGCGTCAATTATCTGAGGTCAGCTTTTCAACACACCCAAATTGCTACCAATTATTAATTAATTAGTATAATTATGGGACTGCCTTAAGGGCCCTATCTGTCCCCTTGAAACAAATAAAGTGACTAAGAAAGAAAAGGAAGTATAAGTGTTTAGTGATGAGCAAAAAGGTAATTGTAAGGACAACATCAAATGGGACTAATCTTGCAAGATACATAAGGGTTCCCAACTGATCTCAAATGCTTTCCTCATGATCCTCAAATGCATTTGGCTTGCATGTGATATAAATCACCTGTTTCATATTAACATGTTTTTCAAGCCAAAAATTTTAGTATTAAAATATTACTGTCCAATTTTATTTTTTTTGTTATGTTGCTTCACCTGCTCTTCCTCTGAAGGCTTCATCTACAACACTTAGGAGCTGTGTGTCAGAAGATGTGTAGTTATAAGGCTAAATAGCGCTGTATCTAACATTTGTCATCTGTCCTCGAAAGTTAAATTACTTAGAATGTAGTTTAAAAGAACAAATGCAATGAGAAGGGAAGATGCAGTTTATTAACTAGTGATTAGGGGATAAGAATGAGTGAAACAAAGTCTCTAGTTCTACCTAAGTGCCATTTTAGGAGTCTAAGACCTTATTTATGGAAAAAAACCACCATTAGTATATACTGCAGTCGTAAATGTGCACAAATAAATATATACCAATGCACATGCCTTCTGCAGTGACATATGGCTGTCCAGAATAAAGGCTCTGTGAAGTCTGTTGGATTTTGATAGCTTAGTATCATCCGAGTTTTCCACAAGTCTTCAGTCATTGTAAAGTGCTAATTGATGTAGAACAAAGAAGAGGAAAACAGCCTCGATTAATAGATATTTATGAGGAGTCAGTAGATAGTTCTTTAGCTCAAGTAAGAGGCAAATGTATTTTTAGAGGACAAACACCTGGATTTTGTCCTAAAAGTATTTTGCAGTCTAAGCCACAAGAAAGACATTTGTAACTCTCATCTTTTTCTGGATCACTCATTACTGGAATAATAGAGGACCAGAGTTTCTGAAAAGCTCAGCATCCACCTAGACAGGAAAGTGAGATTTACATTTCAAAAGTGCACCATATCCCAGGAGAGAGCCTAGAATAGAGTTACAGAATCATGGAATCATTGAGGACGTAAAAGAGGTCCAGGGTCATAGAGTCCGATCATCAGCCCAACACCACCAGCTAAACCAACACACCTGCTAAACCATGTCCTGAAGTGCCATATCTACACAGGTTTTGAACACCTCCAGGGATGGAGACTCTGCCACTTCCCCGTGGTGTGGGGGAGCTTATGGGAAAAGATTTTCTTATGTCAAGTGGTGCTGAAGTCTTGAAATTCAACAGCTTACTACTTTGCTACAAGAAGAGTTCATGTCTTCCTAAAGCGCTTCCCAAGGACCTCAGTTCTACATGTGGGAATAAGTAATTAAGAAACTAGAGCAATTCAGTAGGTGACTGCAATCTGTTTTTAAGCCTGCTTCTTGCATGTTTTGCCGCAAAACTTCGGTGGCAAGTCTATGCTACTGTGCCTGAAGTATTTTCCAGAAACGTTTCTTGGAAATAAGGGAACATAAATAAGGCAAAAGAGATAATGTGAGTCATAAGTGATTTTAACCATGGATGTTCATTATTGCTTCAAACAGCTGACTCAGGGAGGCTTTTAAAAATATATTGCTACTATTACATGTAATTGCTGTAATTTCTTTTTGGGTCCCTAACCGAGCGAGGAAGTTTATCAACACATTCTCTCTCTCCAAATGCATTGCAATTATGATGAGGATAGTTATAAGCAAAGAAGGCCAAAAGAAGAAATGAGGGCAGAGTTCTGGAGAGAATAAGCAGAAAAAGGAGTTTTTCAAGTGAGAAAAGTACATTCCCCTTGTGCATCCAATACTGAATATAGCACAGTTTATCCCCTCATCCCCATATTCATCTCCTGTGTTGATTTACCATTGAATTATTACTTTTAAACTTTAATGGTGTATTTGCTTAGAAAAGATAATAAGAATTGAATAAGGACTTCAGCATATGGTCTGCTAAATACAGCAAATAAAAGGACTTATTATATAATTTTGCCATTCTTCTACTCAGTATGTTGGGTTTGCATTTCCAGTTTTCAATTTGATTGCTAAGCAGTCATGGTTGTGTTCTAGATGCCTTTCCAAGGACCAGTTAGACTTGCAAATATGTAATTTGACCAGACTATTAAGAATTATATCACCTGAGACATTTCATTACAAAGAAATATCGCACTGGTTGTAGCTACAGTCTTAAGAAACAACATATTTTTTTTTTACAAATTCATTAATTACTGTAAAGAAGATGTATTCTCTGTGCTGAATTTTGACTTCTTCTGAAACATATGTGTGAGCAATTCAGAAACAGTATCTTCCATCAGCAAAACTGCACTGACGTTGGTTCATATGTATGTATTAGACAAAAAAGAGTACATGTCTCTGATGAATGGTGACATCAGGCTTTAAACTGCAATGTCAGCACAGTCTTCCCAAAGAACCTCCACAAACTGGCATGATTTTCCACCCATGAGCCATATCTGATCTCCAATGTGCTGATGAGAAGCCAAAGCTTCTTTTCCTAATACTTTCTAAATTAAATGAAAGAATACAATCTCCTGTGAGATAACATAAAGTTGTTTTCTACAAGCACCTGTTGTCCAAAACAATCTGAAAGAGGGTTTCATTATGTTGTGACAAACACCACTAGGGAGTAGGGAAATTGTCATGATTTTTGTAGACATTGGATAATAATGAGCTGTTCTGAGTAAGATGATTTTCTGTGCCTTATGTTCTAACGTCTTAGAGTGTGAACAACTCCGTTTGTCCAATTCCTGCGGATTATGGCTCCTTTACCAGAGGTCCCCATTGTCCAGCTGTCTGCAGAAACCATCTAATCTTTATTTTGGGTCCCTTCCAAATCAGGTAATTCTATGATTCTATGATTCTGTGTTTCCAGAACAGCCTTTGGACACCAGTGTGATGCAGTAGGTGCCAAACTGCACCTCGCAGTGACCGTGTTTGGATAGGCACACTCAAGGCATTAGGATTTATGGCCAGTTCCTTCAGACAAACATAGACTAAGGAAAAAGCCTTCCTGTGGTTTTGATGTGTCACATCAGACATGCTTTATCTTCTCAAGCAGTGTGTATCACAAGTAACAGATCCAGACAGAAGAGATAACCTGCGACTGATAGGACCAGTATTAGACTACTTTCAGAGAAGACAAAGGAAAAGCCACAGAAGGAAACATACTTCAAGTCCTGATTTTTTTTCTGTGTTTGATGTAGTGAAGTTAACACATTATTTCTCAGCAGAACCAATATCTCTGCCTTTTTCTTCAAGGAAACAATTTTCACTACAACTACTTTCAGCTGAGTGGAAATTAAAAATAAGTGACAACTTTCATAAATAATAACTATGTAGGTAAAAGGACATTTTGTTTCAGTTTTTTTTTACCATTACAAGGGCTGTGCTGTGTGGTTTAGGGCCTCAAATTAGCTTTCATGAAGTTGGCTTTTGAAAGACAGTAGGAATGGAAATATTGCCATGATCTGTGCTTATTATAAAGAGAAATGTTTTGTGTTTGAACATTCCCTTCCAGTGTTGTGAGTCCAGCTAACACCCCAGGAGTGCCTGAGAACTAGACTACGAACCTAGCCAGAAAACAGCTATAAAAACAAGTAACACGGACTACTCTGTTTTCCATTTGCATTTAACTCAAGTGGAAGGTAATAAGAAAATTGGATTAAAAAGTGTTTTGGACCAGTTCTGCATGGCATTTGTTCCTCCTTGTACAGGCGTACGCTAAATCGTACCTTCTGCAAAATCTTCAGAGAGACCATAGTCGCTCTACAGAAGCTCATGAAACAGTTTTTGTGTGCAGACTAGGAGCCAGAAACATGCACTTTATAGTGTGTATGGTCTTGCTGGCCACACCTCTATGGAGTCTTTTTATATTTGAGTGATTGGGCTCTTGGAGAAGGAGCCTGTGCATGGCTGTGCAAGGTAGACAGTTATCCCTATATTTGCTCTTGTTGGTTGTGCCTGATGAGCTCAGTGCTCTAATAGATAAGGCCTAAACTGGTACCCTGGGAGCTGTGGCTTCACTTCCTCATAGCTTTTTGTGCTCATGTATGGATGTTTAGGGATCAAGAGATGAAAAAAAAGGGTCTGCAGCTGTGTCCCAACTACTGCACAGAGACTGAAACATCTGTGTTCTTTTCTGTCCTTCACATTAACAAGGTCAATGTCGAAGGAAAACTGTGGAGTCCAGAAATATCTCCCAAGTAGTTATGAACATTGAAGGAGTTATTAATAGAACTGGCCCATTTTTTTACTACAAAGTGTCTTCCTGACAGAAAGTGTAATTTTGTTGATCAGAACGTGGTTTTTTATGAGGAAGTGGTTGATTGAAAGTTTTTTACAAGAAAAATATGAGGACAATATATTTAATTCAAACGTAAAATTCATTTTTTATAGTTTTTTTAGGAATGTTTTACATTTTCTGTTAGAAATATATTAAAACCTAATGTTCTCTAAAAGAAATTTATTTCTAGTTGCTAGAAATGTAGAGGTTTTTTTTCCCCTATAAATACTTGAATGCTATGTTGACAACCTCTCTGTAAACATATGTCCTTTTTGTACTTACCATGTCACACAAAAGTATTGGGACTGACAGCTCTTAAATCTGAAAAGGGGTCAGCAATTTCTGAAATGCCAAGAAGACGAAATGTGACTGCATCCTGTTGAATATTTCTGGGTAGTAATGACACTGTGCAAAACTTCGAGAAGATGTGTCCCAGCTAATTAACCTCTTTGACCAGCTTCCTTTTGTTTGGTACCAGTTGCCATATGGAACCTTTAAACTCTTCTCTGACCATGGGTGGACAATTTGCTACATATGCTTTCATTATTTAACTCAAAGGTGAATATGAATGTTTTTCAAAAAGATCCTTTCAGGTCCTACTCATTAACAAAATGCATCTTTCAGACATCAGGTTCAAAATAATTAACTATTGACAATAAAATGTAATGAATTTTGCTGATGCAGGTGAACCAGAACAGTTAAAAATAGGAATAAATCTGGGGATTTTTTTCCACAAAGCCCAAACCGAATCAACTATTTTCTTAAGAAAATAAATATCTAATAATGGTATACCACCAGCCGTTTTCTTAGAGGATTTTTAAAGTCTTTGCCATTTTCACTTGTCTGTTTTCTCCCTGACTGGAGATTTATCTGTACACTAGTGTTTTGTCAGTCTTGTCCCCATCTCAGCTAAAAGGCAAAAGCCCTCTGTAAGCGAAAGGAGAGCAAACCTGTTTGAGCCTTAGGGCCTGATCTCCTCCTTGCTGAAGTCAGTGAGAGTCTGTTAATTGATTTCAAAGGGAGCTGGATGAAGTCCCAGTATCAGATATAACTGTTTGGAGAGTTTTTGAGGATAGGGTCTGGATAAGCAGCTAAACATTTGACTAATTATCTGAACCCAATTGAACTGCCAATGCAGAAGGTTCATCCATCATTCCTTTCTGCTTTCCAAGTTCAGAGCTCAGGGATTTATCTGTTCCTCTTTCATCAGTGAATCACATTACTAACATGATTATTTAAAGCAATGCAGAAGCAGAGCTCTCCCTAGTGCTTTTAGAGAAGTCGTTTGCAATAGAGTGGGTGGAGGATGCTGTTGAAGAAATACTGAGAACTCTGACATAAAAGGATCCATTGACTCTTTTCTCTGGTTTAGTTGAACAGAGACTGTGCTGTCTCGTATCACCTCAGCAGTTTTGGCTGAGTATTTAAACAAGGGACTCCAGACAGTCCCGAGCCTGAATCCTTCAGAGAATGGGAAAGTTCACACTAGTAACTTGTAAGTTTTTACTCCAGGTTTCAGCATTTATACATGAGAGCTTTTCAAACAGAGGGAAGTCTGAACTGCATTGCCCCATTTTTAGTAGTTAGATGAAGGAAGGACTATGTTTAAATGACACACTTTAAATTGCATTTTCAATGAAGTATTTGTAATTTCTGGTTGTACATGTATGTTCAGCTAGTGATCCAACATTTTGAAGAAGAGTGTTTAAAGCACTTTACGTCATCTTTAACCACAATTCTGTAACACATCAGGACGCTGTTTCAACAACAGAGCTCAAGGGTCTTCAGGGTTTGGGGACCCTGGAGTCTTTAGAGCTGGCCAAACCAAGAATCAAGTGAGGTCACAGTCCCCAGCCCCTGCCACCCTACCTTCAAAGCATCTGTGGATGCTCTCACACTGCAATTTCCTCCTCCATGATCTGACAATGACAGCGCAGCCATGGGACTTTTCTTTTTCCCTCTTTTCTTTCACTGTTCTTGATGCCTCTTTCAACTTTAAGGCTTCTGCACAGTTGTCAGAAGTCTGGCTTCGATGGTCTGAAATGAGACAGATACTGATAAATTTCCTTTTGATCTCTGCTCTGCAAAACCACTCAGTCAGAAAAAAATAGAGGAGTCTGTGTGTGTAGGGGTTAGAGGATGTGAAAGGCAAAAAATACCCTCTCATACCAGAGTGAGTATAACTCCCACTTCACATTAGATCTGAAAGAGAAATATAAAGAGTTTTGTATACATTTTGCAAATCAAGACAATGCACTGTAAGAAAATGAGGCCAATGAGTAAAATGGGGTAATGATACTGATCTCCTCTCTAAAGTGCTCTGAGATCAGTTGATGAAAAGGACTGTACAAGAGATAGGTATTATTATAGTTAGAGCATTGCAATTGCTTCTCTCAAAAACCTTATCTTTTTGTTGCATATTCATCAGGATCAGTGTTGAAAGGTTACAGTTTATAACAACTACTTTGTTATACTCTAAGTGAGACTGAAAAGAACTTTTGTTTTCATGGGGCCACAGAAATTCGCACATATCATTCGAGGATGCATGTATACAGCTGTAGCAGGTGTCTTCCACTCAACTTTCTGTATCTGCCCTGATCTAAGGTTGAATGAAGACAGTGCGCCAGTGATATGAGCGCTGTCAAGTGAAGAACTCAATATTTAAAATACAAAACGTGAGCCTTGATTGTGGGTAGAGAAACCGTCTTGAGCTTGGTAGACACAAGTCATGAACAATACAGGATCCATGCAACTACATTAAGGAGCACTATTCCCAAAACACTGTACCACCTCTCATCTTATTTGACCAGCTGAGGTACAATGCTGCACTAACACAGCCAGTCAGCTTTCTGACTACAGCAGGCTCGTCAGCAACCATCTCAATAGCAGTGCAGGGCATGCTCACATCTGTTGTGTCTGTAAAGGCATATTCATATGTTCCTTCACTGAATGGATCTCAGCATTGGTAGAACCAACTATAATTTGTCACAACAGCGAAGGTGGAAAACTTACAAGGGAATAAAAAAGCTGAAATTATGACACCTTGCTTAGCTTGCACATGCATGGACGTATGTGTGTGTGGAAGAGACTTTAATTGAGAAGTAGAGCAAAGCTCAGAAACAGATCGAAGACATAAAAGAAGCAGTGCTAGTATATGCCCTAGGAGAAGTCTACAGAGTGTATTATTGATTGAGTACTGACTGAAGGATGTATTATTTCTGGCACAGACATCAACAAAAGAGAAAACTGTGAAGAAGCTGTGTCCTGTCGTTGTTTGTGGATAGTTCCTCCCAAGCACAATGGACAACATGGGCAAGGAATCAATGTAGTTGTTTTAAAATTCATTATGTGTATGTAACTGTTGAGAGCACCATTATGTTCCTGTTAATATCTGTGAGCCAATATTTGAAAATGAATGAGAGAGACTGTGTAGGATAAGGATATGTAGTCTACAGGTTTGAAAGCACTTTGGCAATCATCATTTTGGTAGGATACAAAAAGTGTTGGCTGGAAGATTCTGTGATGGAACAGAGGAGAGAAACTCAATTTTTCATTCAGTAAATTTGTGAAGTAAAATATAAATAGGGCAAATACTGGAAAGACAGGGGTGGGGAGGTTACTGTGGGATGGACTGAAGCAGGATTGTGCTGGAAAGGGAAAGTGACAAAAGCTGTAGGAAGAGTAATGGTTAAAATGGAAGAGGAGTATGAAGTGATGGGATGGGGCTGCTGGAGAAAGCAGAACTCTGGGAGGAAGAGAGCCACTACAGCATCTCTGCCTTTAGGGAAATGGAGAGAAAGCTGGGGAGGAGAAGAGAAAGCAAGACAAAGCAGAAGCCTTTGCTGATTTCCTCTCATAAGATGTCAGTGAGATGTCATTTGAGGAGAGAGAGAAATTGGTACAGGAGGATGGAAAGCTTAAGGAGTGAGTCAGAGATGTGGAAGAAGTTACTGGGGTTAAGTAGATTTATTCTGAAGAATGTTACTAAGGGAAATGATAAAATTGGCAGAGAAAACACATCTATGGTGCAGGGGAGGCATTTAGGCCACCAAATTATATTGTGCTGTGCAAGATCAGGAAGAGCGGAAAGGAGCAATGGGAGTTCTGCTGTCAGAGAATGGGTATAAACAAAATGAAGAGCTGAGAACAGGGAATCACAGAGGGAGGGATTATTGGATTAGCAAGAAAAGGGACAGAGTGTGAGGTAGAGAGCCGTTTCCCTGTGAGTTTTCTAGTCAGGCTTACAGACTGTTCTGGCCTCAGATCAAGAAGTGGTTAATTTCTGTGAAGTTAACTACATAGTCCTATCATGCAATCAGTCAGACCTTTAATTATTTTCCCTGAACACAGCTCTCGGGTGTGATTTCTGTATCACCTTTAAGAAGTTAAAGAACAATACTTCCATAAATGGACATTTGTCATTGTTAGTCCAAAAATGTCTCAAGTAATACAGTTAAGCTTAAATTTGGAAGCAAAATTCTTTCTTACATCAAAACTTTATAGAAACACAACAGAGAAAACACACTTCAATAATAAACAGATAATTAAAACCACTTGAAACACATGTATGTGTTCTATTAGTGACTAAAATCAATGGTATGTTGCAATTTAGTTATGTGGGCTGATTTAGTATCATGTTATGTAGCAGTTACATAGACATGTGCTACAGGCTTAGTCATAAAAGTGTGGAATGCACCACTAACAAATTCAATTTTTTGCCCTTAACTACTCACAAAACTCCTCTCCTTCTAAGAGGAAACCACACATCATCTCTTATAAAAGGCTCAGTCAAAAGGAAAGCCAAAATAAAGACAGTCCTTAACGGCCCACTGGACCCTCACTAAAACGATATGTTTTAAGGGAAAAACAAAGGAAAAGAGAAACAGTTCGGAAAGTTCACCCCTATGCTTAGAAGAAACTGCTGTTCTTAACAGAGTTCAAATATTGCAATGAGATATCCATGTCACTTGGAAAAGCTGAATATACCTAACAAAATGCTGACATACTTTTTCTGTCATTCTGGTTAAGGAAGAACAGCACACGGCTGGCTCAACAGTGCATTAAGGATTTCCCTCTTTAGCTTTGTATTGGAAATTATATTTTCAAGTAACTCATTTATAAGGGCTGACATCTGAAGAAATAGCTTTCCTTTGGGATGCAATGTCACTGATGCCAAGAAAATTAAAGACATAGACATTTTCACAGATACATGCGCAAATGCCTAGCCTTGGCCTGTCTCGTTCAGCTGCCTCTGGGGAACTGTAGCTTGAGTGACTCGAGCCTGGTTCTCCTTCACTGGCTGAACTTCCCATGCAACTGCCCTTGAATGTCCTGTGTCAGACAGTTCCTATGATACCTTGTCCAGGTGTGACCTTGCTACATCAGGGAACCTGGACTACAGAGGAGAATAGGACGTCTGAATTTTGACTCTAATGAAGTGTTCTGGCAAACATATGCTAAAATCAAACTGATCCCAAACCAAAACGAATGTACAGAAGAGACCTCCTAGGTGTCTGAATACTGCCCTAGCAGCATTTCATAACCACGCACTGCATTCTTTAGGTGTGATTTAGTATTTTGATTAAAACAGACTCAATTCTACAGTGATTGCACACTGGTCACGGGCCTTATCTTTCCCCATAGACCATCTTTCACCATGGGAGAAAACAAACTGTAAGTTTATGAGCAGTGTGTGAATAAAGAATGACTTTTATTTTACTTTAAAATGTTTTTGTAAGTTAGAAATCTAATGGCTATGAAAAATGAATTGCACAGGAAGGGATCACTATGGAAATTAACCATCCAGCTGCTGCTGACTAAGTAATGGAAACTAAGTAATCCAGAGCTACTCATGCATTTGAATATCTGATATCATCAGTGATTACAAGTTTACACTGAGATTGGCCTACACACTTCAGCTGATTCAGGCCCTCACTGTGCAAAAATCTTTCTTGACCCAGGGAATGTCAGACCTGCTCTCCTAACTTAATTATGAAATATAAGCTTATTTAAGCAAAGGTTTGCACCAATGCAACTGTATACATTTGTACATATTTTAAGTATATTTAGTAGATTTCTTATATAGGTAAGGTATTATATGTACTCAAATTCACTTACATTCAGATTTCCTTAAATATATATGGATGATGCCTGGAGATGTTTGTAAGTCATGCTTGCTCTGATGTGGATAATATGAACACCTTTCCTGTGAGTATGACTTCTGTTGAGGCACAGTAGCACAAATTAGAGCACAAGGAGAGCCAAAACTTATGATATTTAGCTGCAATGGATACTACATAGTATAAGCATGTTGAACTTTTCCCTAGGGCAAATGTCTGAACTTAATCTCACACGAAGGTTGTGAGGAAGCTCACAGCCTACACTACCCATAGGGAAAAGAAATAACACAGTCTGATAAAGCTGCATTATAAACTTTGTATTGGTGGTTTATTGCTTACTTAGGTGAAAGAAGGAATCCCCCTAACACTAAAAATGTTTGATAATCCCTTGTGAAGAAATTGGAGTGTAACCTGTGTGGCTTTGGCTCCTTTCAAAACGCCAGTATTATTATTCTCTTTGACATGCTAGGTTTTGTTTTGTTTTTTATCCTTGAGATAATCATGTTTCAGGGACTGCCAGGAGAAATATAACAACAACAAAACATCTTGTTCAGTCTTTTTTTAAAGGCTTAAATGAATGCGTTACAGTGAAAGCTACTTTCATGCACTTCAGAAGTTTATCGAGCTTAGAGGACTCATCAGGTTAGGCTTGTTTAATTTTGTGTTTGGATGCTGAAATCATGGAAGCAAGTTTTGCTAAGGCAGCTTTTAGTCAAACTTTGACTAACAAGCATTTTTGCATGGCAGCAGCAGAGCTGAAACCTGGAATAATTTGCCTTTCTGGTCTTCAATGCTTTCACTGCCAGTTTCTATGACACAATGGATACCAATTATAGTGATAAGGAAAGACATTTCCTATCTCACAGCAGAAAAAGATGGGACAACCAGAAGTTAGGATCCAAACCTGTGTTGTGAGAAAACCCAGACTGTGGTGCTTGAGATGCGAAGTACTAGAACCAAAAGCAGTGGAGACCGTGTTCTCCAGCTCAAGCCACACCTGCTGTGCACAATCATTGGAACTGGTGCAAATATCCCACTGAGATGTTTTGATTTTGGTTGACATTGATTGAAAATTACATGACTGGAAATCCCTAATGAACTGTAGGTGTCACATTTGCTTCACGGGCACTGAGGATTCATAACCATTCAAAAGCAGAGGAACTCACAGGTTGCCTCCAGGAATTGTCAGGCAATCATTTTTCAAATTACTTTCCTAACAACAAAAGCAACTTGAACCCCACACTCATTCTCACGGCACCTTTTGCTAAATGAACCCGATGGTAAACAAGTTACAATGAATTAATAAGATATAAAACTCCTAAATTATCTTTTGGAATTTTTACTGCCCAAACAAGGTGCACTATGAATCCTATAAAATCCATACAGTAATTAGGGCTTACTTTTACATTAATGATATTATGAACCTAAGGTGAACAGCAGTATGAACTAGAGAGTGAGTTTGGAAGTCAGAACACTGAAGCTGAGAAGAATGTAAGAGAAGAATCAAGCACTACAAAGCTCTCTAATGCTAAAATGATCTTTTCTGGATCTTGATCTAATCTGTATTGTTACGGGATAACATATAGCAAAGGAGTATTAAAAGTAGTTTCCACTGTGCAGAATGGAGAAATATGCTGCCAAATCAGGCTGTTAATGCACCTATGCAAGACAGGAGGAGGCTAATATATCAGATAACCCAGCACATATATGAATGATTTTGTCAAAAGTGAGACAGCTAAATTATGTCTCTACTTTTTTTCTATGAGATGTTTCTTTTAGTTTCATTTTATCAACTGTTTAGTATCACTTGGAAAGAAATCTGTCAAGTTAACTCAAGTGTTAGAAGTTAGACTGATTTGAAAAGAACCTCTTTATAATTATGATCTCCACTAATAGTTTTTGAGAAAGGAGTAACTCCCACAGTACTTGTGGCATAGAACGAAAATACAGAAAATCCCTTCAATGGAAAAAATAATATATGATATCAAATTAAACTTAAATTGACTTTATAACCTGTGATTACTCTTCTGGGAAAATACTTTTAAAACCTCAACATACTAGTTTGACTAACATCTTCTAGTATTTGACTCAAAGTACGTTAGTAATAATGTACATGTATATAACCATCATAATAAAATAAGTTTTTATTTTAAAACACTGATTAACAGTTTGACATCTGAAGTGCCACAATGCTCGATATGGTTTTGTTTACATTTCACGCCAAAGAAAATTTGTGACTAAGTTGCCATGTTTTTTGCATCTGGATTTTATGATGTTTGGCTTTGTAATGGCTGTATATAGAACTGATTCCAGTATTTGAGATTCTGGCTAAATGTAATTAGCTTAAGTGCCTAGAAGATGAAAGTTTATTTGCTTTATACTGGATTAAACTGCAAGTAGCAAAGGTAGCATGAACAGACTGCTTAAGTTACCTCCAGCTGTTCAAGTTCCAAAGAACTACATACCAGTAAAGGACAGTGGTGGCCAGGAAGTTGAGGGATGTTTGAATTTGTTAAATTTGCTGTAAGAAAATATCAAATATGTTCACGGACTAAAAGGGCTAAGTGAAACCACAACTAGCATAATGATTTGTCTCATCATATTTCTTCTCAGAAATTTTATCATGTGCATATTATACATCAGTGCTTGTAGTTTGAACAGCATTACAGGGACATAAACTCATTGCCAGGTTTTTCTCACCTTCTGCACTGAAGAAGACAGCAGTAATTCTCACTGTTGTGAGTGCTGAAGGATAAGAAGAGGGAAATGTGCAGGTGATTACTGGCATTAAATTCCTCTGATTTATATGAACCGTTAGTGCAGGAAAATTTAGGAATCATAAGTTAAAGTGCAATTATAGTAAACTGAAAATAAGATTAAAATGAAGTCAGAATACCAAAGCAGTTTCACATGGGAAAGATCACTATTGACTGCTAGATGTGGAAAATATACAGTAAGATAAAAACCCTGCCTTGTAGGCAAATGCTGTTGGTAGATGGATCACTTCTCTTGTTGACAGAGATAAGCATTCATGCTTGGATGCTATTCTTTATTTACAAAACCAGATTACATCAGTTTTATCACACCTGCATTCATGTAAAACACACATTATCTGATAACTGTTTTGAATTCTCTTTAGTGCTATTAAATCTTGGCTTATTTATAACATTTGGGGTTTTTCTCCCTTCTTTGATACGGGAATAACTTGCACCTTTTGCACCACATCCAATGACAAGAGATGGAACTGCTAGAACCCCTAGTTTGTTCTCTTTCTGCATCTTTACAGAGATTCTTTTGCCCATTGAGGTAAAAAGAAGAAGACTTTGCTTCCTTTGACTCAGTTCTGCTGTTTTTTTATTCTGTAATTGAAGGCGTGTAAAAATGCCTGGAGACAGATACAGAAGCTGTTTTAAAGTCCAGACAAACATTTTTACAAATTCCACCTTCAGTTTTTGAGGCATGTGATAGAAAAAAACAAGGCAAGATTATACTTATGGGGCAAGTCAGAAGATACACATTTTATCTTTCAAACCAGAACAAATTACTAGAATCTATTTTTGTCAAACCCAATGATATTTTGAGTAAGATTCTAAGAAAGAAAATAATCCAAACAAACACGTAAACATTACATTAAGACACATTAAAGTGTATTTTTATGCAACTTAATTGTTATGGAATTTTGTGTGTATATAACTGTTCCTGCCGTGCTTAAGAATGTGAAAGCATCAGTCCCTTTGGTTGCTTACGCTGCATCAGAAGATATATTTCCTCTTCTCTGACACACTTAGAGTATATCCATACCAGTAAATAAGACAGGTCACAAACTGTTCTTTGGTCCCACGGTTAAGTGATATGATGTAGCTCACATATTTACAGTTGAATTCTCCTGTTGGAATCAGCAGGCCAAATCCAAACTATCTGTTGATAATAGTCATTGTACCAGATGTAGTTTGGAAGACTGTTTTATTGGCACAGGTCAAAATTGTCTTTTCACAATTGTTATTGTGCTAATAATTTAACATCATAGTTGATTATGCCTGCAGCCTAGGTCTGTGCTTGATTCACAAATACAGACATGGTTCTGCAGTTTTCATTGTAAAAAGTATGGATACTCATATATTTGTCAATCCTCTGTACTCTGTGGATTCAAAAGAGTCAGTTGACAATAGCTTATTTAACTACTTAAAAATGAAGAAAAATAATATTAAGCCTCTGGGTGTCACTTGCACTGTAGATCAAGAGGAATGGACACATGACTTGTCTCTAATTTTTCCCCACTATTGAAATTCTAGATCTATTTTAGAGTGTGTTCTCATGATATGAATGAGGCTGAGTAGTGTCTTGAGCCCTTTCTGTGGTTACAGTCATCTTCTGTGCTTCTCCATTAAACTAATGGCAGCGTGGCAGCCTCATTAACCACTTTCAAGTTCCAGTTTTCCCCCAGAAATGTTTTTCAATGAACAATATGAAAGTTCATAACGATGAAAGGCTTCACAATATTGTTGTTTCAGATGTAAAAAATGGGGCAGAGCTCCGATGCTTGGAGCTAAAGGTAGCTCATTGGATCAAGTACTTTTCTGGGGCTTGTGCAACAAGAAACTGCAGGTGAACTCGCAAGTGTCATATTTTAATCCTCCCTTCAGTTGCCACAGAGAATATAAGGAACAAGCATTTTTCAACATATGACCACATCACTCCCAAGAAACCGACCCCTGGCTTGGAGGCTATTGAAATCTATAGGATTGAATGCTGTGCATTTCTGAAGAGAAAATGAAAGTTTACCATCTCGGGGTGAGGACAGAAGAGTTAACAGTAAGCATAATTAGTCTAAAAGGCTAGAGATAAAAACCAGGCCTCATAGGAATCAATGGGAAATTGAGTGAAGATTTCATATTTTGTTTTTTTTTTCCAGGACATTTCTGTTCCTTAGTGTTTTGTTCATAACAGTTACTGTTTCCCTGCTCTTATTTTCTGAAAAATTATATAATGAGAGCTACTGTATTTAGTACCTTCACCCTTTGGAAACATTATTTATATTTTTTTTAAAATGTAGGTTTTTTTGCAAGATTGACATATGCCTATTTTCCACAATATGTTGTCACAGGAAGCTAAAGGTAAGTAGCATTAAAAGAACTGCGCACCAGGATCACCCTTCAAAAGTGCCTGAGGATCGTGAACTTAATTTGCAGGTTTTACAAAGCAGATGTTTGGCTGAAAATTAAAGACTGTTTCACTGCAAGCAACAACCAGAAGTGAAGATAGTGCAGCAGAGTGGAAGATGAAGCCCCTTTGTCTCCTAAAGCGGTTGAAGGCTGCAAGAAGTATCAAAGATGCCTAGGAGGAAAGTCTTGAGAGGTATGAAATAAGGGAAATAAAACTTTTGCACTAAAGGGATCACATACGTATACTTCATTTAAAGGAAAGAAGGATGAAATATGTGGTGTAAAAATTGGTTAAACATCTTACAAAAATGTATGATGAAGCTTTTGGCCTCTAATCTACATTTTGTCTATTGCTGAATCTCTTGACGTTTTATGTCATATTCTGGATTTATGCACAGCCTCTTCTTTTAGCAGAACAAAATCTCTCTAGGCTTGAACAGAATGTCACATTTTTACTCAACATTTATAATACTTTCTTTCAGAAGCTATTTAGAGACACATTCTATTTGAATGAACTGATCAAACCCAGAAATCATCTTCATAATTTATAATTATTTATAAATATTCAAATAATGACTATAGCAGTATAGAAAGAGAAATTACTTGCTGAAAATGAGCTTAGAAGAATAACTATTTCAGTTAATTCTGCACAGAATATGAACCTTAAAAGCATAAGACAGGTAATGTGCATAAAGAGATGTAACTCAATCACAACACCGATGTTATTTTGTCCTTCTCTGTGTTTTAGATCTAAACCTGATATCCACTGTAGCCTGGATGTAGCCTCACATCTTGCATTTGCTTTAAGATGAACTACTAAAGGGGCTGTACTGACCCATTCTTGGTCCCTGCCTGTACTTTCAGATTTCTTCCTGTGCCAGCTCTAGCAATTAGATGACTGCCCAATGATCTAGATGAGGGAATTGACACGCATGATTTTTAATTTACCAAAAAAACTCAGAAAATGCTGCTTTTTTAAAATTTAGTGGTTGGATTTGCTGAGGCTGCAAAGCAGTTTTGTCGTACATCAGGTAACTGGCCCAGCTGTGACTGGATGTAATATCAGCGTGAGGAGCGACATGAGAACGTACTACCAGTAGCATGGAGGTTGCTATCAGGTTTTTTGGCAGCAGTCTGTTTTTAAATCAAATTAAAACACTGTAAGACCAGGATCTGAGGTTCATTGTACTGGAAGGTTGAGGGAGGGGATTGTCCCACTCTCCTCTGCACTGCTGTGGCCCCACCTCGAGGACTGGGTGCAGTTTTGGGCACCACAGTATAAAAAGGACATCAGACTACTGGGGAGTGTCCAGAGGAGGCCACAAAACTGGTTGAGGGTCTGGAGGAGAAATAGTATGAGGAGAGGCTGATGTTACTTGGTGTGTTCAGCCTGGAGAAGAGGAGACTGAGAGGGGATCTCATAGCTGTTCAGTGCCTTCTCACCAAGGAGGGAGGTGAAACAGGTGCTGAGCGTTTCTCTCTTGCAGCCTATGATAGGAGCTGAGCTAATGGCAGGAAGATGTGCCAGGGGAGGTTTAGTTTGGATATTAGGAAGAGGTTCTTCACCCAGTGGATGGTGGAGCACAGGAACAGCTCCCTAGACAAGAGTTCATGGCACCCAGTCTGCCAGCATTCATGAATCATTTGGACAGTGCCCTCAGTCACACGATGTGAATGTTGGGAGTGTCCTGGGTAGTGATAGGAGTTGGACTCGATGACCCTTTTGGGTCTCTTCCAACTTGGGTAGTTCTATGATTCTATGATTCTATGAAAGCTCTGCAGACTTCCTCCAGAATGGCTGGGCACGTTCTCATCTCTGACCATTTGCTTTTTTTCCCCTTCTTTAGGTCAGCTTTAGCAGAATCTGAAATGGTTTGTTGAACTCATGCAATGAAAAAGTATTCTTTTTCTTTTGGTGGATTACTTTTCCATGGAAACAGCAAACTGTACTCACCCACTCTTAGCTCATTTGGTTGTTAGGACTATGACAAGTTACATGGCAGGAAACATGTAAAAGAACAAATGCAAGAGCAGGACAACCCCATTTGAGAGTTACAAGTGTGGTTTCATGAGATTAGCTGTAACACCAAATTACATGACAGTCATCAAACTCTCTTCCAACTCCCAGTAAATAAGTACGCGACATTTCAATTCGGACGTATGCAGCCACTTCCTGGCAAGTTAGACAAACATCTTACTTAAATTATTTCTTCTTGATAATTTCAAAATACTAGAACACATTCAAACAAATCTCTGATAATTTTACCACCCATTCTTATATTTGTATTGCAGTGATTGCTCTTGGTTTTGAAAGCCGGTAACACTGAGAATTCCTGATTCTTTCTTTACTGGAGCAATTAGAAGGTCAAATCAAGGAATCGGGCAAAACAGTGTAAGGATAGGCTGCTACTGTCCCATGGAATTAACTATGAAGATAAACTTGAATAAAATAGCAGATTATGTGGTCCCTTGAGACTACAGTCTTTCATGTCTCTCCTTCTCAAAAAGTGTTTGCAAAAGCTATGAATCTTCATTACAGAAGGCATGGAAATTGTAAAACTATTTGCTGATCTATGAGGAAAAGAAGATGAAAACAGTATGCTTAAACATAAATGTTTTTTGTAGAAGAAATCTGCAGAAGAACTTCCCTCTGGCAGGAGGAATGTCTTTATCAAGAAAATAACTTAAGGTTTTAACTAGTATTAAAAAGCAGCTATATTCTCATCTCCAAACTGGATCACGCCAACATGTCATTTTGGTTTTCCCATTTGATGTTAGCCAAATAAGCCCTCATATACATATGTACTGGGTACCGGGTCTCAGCTGAGAAGTGGTAATTAACTACTGAAAGCAGGAAGGAACAGCTACTTAAACTGCTTGCCTAACCTGATAAATAAGTTTAAGTTCTAATAGTAATTCAGGCTTGCAGGCTTGACTTGGCATTGAAAATGTGAGGTTCATATGAGAAATGGTTTAAGGAGGTGCTGATTTTCAGATAGTAGCTGCTCAGCTGAGAAATTTAGCAGTCTCATCTGATGGCTCCAAGGCTGTTTAAGCCAAAGTCAAACAGGCTACCGGATATCACTCCTAAGGAGGAAGATTTAAACTCACCTGTTTGTTATTTGAAATAGAATATAATCATTCATACAGCCGGTGCTACAGCAGAGAAATGGATTTTAGGAAACTATTGTGTATGACTTCTCAGCAGTTAGGTGTTAGATCTCTGACCAAACCAGAAAATGCAGCTCCCAAATGCCTGGACCCCGGCTCTGCTCCTCTGCCCTTGCAATCGCTACAGACTCCTGTGCTCGGTCTTCTGACTGCAGCTCTCCTTGCCTCTCTTATCAGTTTGTGCTTGACTCTAGCTTAATCATCTCATAGACCCTATCTGGTAACAAAGAAAATCAACAGTGTTTCTTTGAAGTCAGGACAGTTGTTGAAAATAAATTCTAGGTAGAAAAGGCCGTATAGAACACGCCCCACAAACACAGCAGTGTAGAAAGCACCCCAGAGTGAAGTGTTCTACAGGCTTAGAAGCAGGAGGCTGGAACAAACAGTGCATCCTCCATGACATTTTAGGAAAGCATAGCTATAGATTCATGGCTATGTAGCTAGAGCTGTAACAAAGCATCTGGGGAAGATGGAATTTATTGCATAAGGAGATGACCATAGTTTTTCACTGGCTATACAGGAAGTCTGGGTAAGTGAAGCAGACTCCAGTCTTAACCTTTAGGCAGCTACGTTTAGGCAAGATAATCCCATCTGCAGTTTCTCACTTTCTCCAGGGAGCTGGCTGGGATAGCAAAGCTGGGGGTAAACTCCCAGCCTTTTTGAAGTGAGAAGAAAACCTTCTGACTAGATCAGCTTCAACCAAATAAAATAAATACAACTGTTTAGTGACTACTGCACTGTTCAGTACATAGTAATTACAGGATATTTATGTGTGTAAGCTAGCTAATAACTATTTAGCTGGTAACAAAACCAACCTCAGCTATCTTTTTAGGATAATTATCATATTACTCTTAGGTTAATTTTTATTTTCACATTCTTGCACTCTAGGTATATACTTTATGCTTTTCTGTTAGCCTAAGAGCTTTCCCAGGGGCTGGAAATAAAAATGAGCTTCTTGGAAAAAGTGTATTCATAAACACAGTTTTAATTTCAATGTTTTATAATGAATGCCTGAGTAATTGTCCTGAATGGACTAGAAACTGCCCGAAGGCAGCGACAATCTTGGTCTCAGACAGGGCTTTGTCTCTGTGTGGAGTATGGCAGAGACTCAGGTTTTAGGTATAATTACTTGCTCAGCCACACTAGGTGTCTCTTCCAGCATATTTAACACAAAATGCCCCCAAATCTGATTCCTGGTGTCCAGTCAAAGGAAGAAACACATACCATGGGAAACTCTTGCAGAAACTTTAGTCTGGAGTGAAGTCATATCCTAGCTTAAAGTATACTTTTTTCTTTTATATAGTAAAAAAGGACTTAAAACTTTTAAACTTTGTACATGTGGTAAAGTGAACAGAAAATGAGCAGCATGATCAGAGTAAAATGTTATTCACATGGTCACTGCTCTTCTCACTACCCAATCACTTGTAAAGTACTTCTGCACAAATTAAATACTTTCTTTATAGTTCAGTGAATCTTGTTTCTTTATTTAAAGCTTAACTTATTTTTCCGATCTCCCCTATAATGTTGAGAGACTTCTTGGTTTCCTTTTTTGGTCTAGGCCTGGTTCAGCAAAACATTAAAGCAAACATTACAACCAGTTTCACATCAGGTTTGTAAATGGAAGCATTTGTCTAAATTTCATTGGATTGAGATTAAATATCCCTCTTCAAAGTAAAGGCACAACATGAGGGTAAGGTACTATTGTCACTGAGTGGCACAGACTGGGTCACACTGAATTAGCAATTGTTTTGGAAATGATTATAGCAAAAATGAGGTTCTACATAGGGTTATTTCTAAAAGATTCTTGCTAATGATTTTTGCTATCATTGCCATCATCGTTTTGTTAACTGGGAGGCACTGTTCTGTTTATGTCAACTACTGTCACAACCTCCAGAGACCTTGTCAGTGGTTACCCTCCCTGTTCACCGTGCATGTCTGGCTGCACAACTTCTAGTTCTCCCTTCCTTAACTGCAGCAGGACCCGAGAGCACTGTGAGTTAAGCTTTACCTTTTCTTACAGTTTCGGTTGACTATGACTCTACAGATGTAGGTTGCTAGTGCATATTGGCTCTGGACTGCCAGGTGTTGGTACAAAAGGAAAAGTATGTCTAGGATAGTTTGACATGTAAATCTTTCAATGTCTTGTCCTTTAAGTTCCACCTTAAATTTACTCCCTTTGCAAAATGCAGTGCTTGATCATTAGTGACTCAACATTGATAAGAAGCAAGGGTAGCCCTCATAACCATAATATGCAAACGACACGCTCTCAGTGCTTCTTGCTCATGATCCCATTTTTTTACACTTTAAACAGCAGCCCGCTGATTTGTGGGTAGCTAAGCCTTCGATTACATTCCAGATCTCAGGTTGATGGTTGCTTTTTATCTCTCTTCTTATCAACCTTTACTATTTAGTGGCTTTAAGAAATAGACATACTAATCAAAGGGTGGTGCTTTTCCCTAGATTTTGATCAAAGGCATTTATTGACAGAGCAATTTGTAGCTACATATGGAAAGTGAACCTACTTAGAGAATAGACAAGCCACTTCCAAGATAAAGATGTATATAAGCTGCAATTTTGCCTGCTTGAACACTTACTTTTTCTGTTCTGCTTTAAGAACTGTTTAATGAAATACGCGATGTGATTGCATTTCCATATAATTTTAACTGTGTTTAAATATTTTTTATTTTAAAGTAGATATTGATATTCATATTATACTTGACAATATCCTGACTGAGCTGTAAAGCTCGGTAATTTCCCTGTATATCCTTCCTGCTAGGGTATTTAAGTCAATTGAAGCAAAGATTTTCTAACCCGCTGTATAAATCTCTTGAAAAATGAGCTTTTCCCTTGATGTAGGCACATAGCTATTCATTTTAGAAATCAATTACTTGGAATGCCCTGATAAAAAACTAAATTAAGACAGTGTTAAAGCCCAGAAAACAATTAATTCCAGGAAAAATATTGTACAGATTTGTTTCAATTACATCAAAGTCAAAGCTGGAAAATGTGATTAAACTTAAAAGAGATCCACTCATTAAGGTAATCAATGAAGATTAAGACTCTGAAACATCTTTAACTGTGTGGTAATTATATGATTATAATTAAAGCATTTTGTATTTGTGGTCCTGGATTAGATTATATTTCATTTTAAAAAGCACATGAGATTCCCCAATGCTATGTTTTCTCTACTTGTGGTATCACTGAAGGGCAGAGTTAAAGTTATTTAGGTGCCAGACTTCCCTAACCTTAATGTGTTTGGATTACCATTATGTGTAACCAGACTCAAATAAAACACTGACAGGGATGCTAAACTACTTGAAAGAGGAGCCTGGTTTTAAAGGATGATGGGCTGAATTAAGATAATGTATTTACCTGGAGATTTGAAAAGACTCATCCTGCACTCCAAAATTGTGTTGTAAATACAGGGTGGTTTGCTGCCTGGAGAATACATTCTTGGCTTTGGGTACAGAGTAAGTGAACCTTCGCTGGCTTTTCCACGTCTGCAACAGCATTGACGTGCCCTGACCTAGATGGGTACACGCGCACACTGGGAATCAAGTGCTACTGAAGACCCTTAAAGCCTTCCTGCTCTCCTCAAGGACTTCAGGGTAGGGCTGCAAGCAGAGACAGTGATTTGTCAAAAGGTCTCACCCTCTGCATAGAAGGACAGACAAAATGCAGAGTAAAGGGAGGATTTCTGTCAACATTTTATACATGGAAGCTGTCTTCAGGGCTGCTCTGTCACCTCTCCTCCTCTGCTTAAACTGGCTTGAAGGCCCAAGTGGAAACAAACGTGCCAGTTGGTGTGAAGAGCATGTTAGTGGCATCAAGCCCGGGAAAAATGGCACGGGAAACAACTTCTGCAAGGCAAAGGCTTTGTGATGGCAAGCCTCTCGTTATCTGTGTAAAGAAAAAAATTAAATAGTCTCATCAATAGCTTTCCAGCAAGCTGCAATGTGAGAAGTTTCCAGCCAATAAAACATCTGCCAGCAAAAGCAGTTTCTTTATACTAGTATTTATAAACTATTTTAAGTGTGCTGCTGTCCGTTTCCCAAATGTCAGGGATTGTTTGTTCCATTGGCAAAATGTTCAGCAGAGAGCAAAACTTCTTTCACTTAATCCTGTTACCGTGATGTCCAGCCTTCCCATGCTCTCATTGCATTATAGTCCAAATCTGGTTTTATTTCTTTCTTGATTGGTGCTTCTGTTTTGCACTTTTATTCACAATTCAGTCCATTTCCAAAATGGAATTTCTTACAGGCAACTAATTTTGAGACTTGACAGAAGTTGTGATCCTATTGAGTTCTTCTGAAGAGTAAAAGAAGTACAAGGATGAAATTAAAGCTCCTGATAAAAAGTGAGTTTATAAGGCAATATCAAATGAGAAGAATACAGACAGATGAACAGGAGATAAATTCTCCTTCTAACTCCTTACCAACTTGACAGTTTTTACAGCAATTACAGTGTGTTAGAAATTCCTGATTAAATCTTTTCACCAAAGATTAAAACCTCAGTTTGCAGTGACTTATGAAAATACTTTCAATTGTTATTAACAGACATTAATTGCACCAATATGCTTTTCTGTGCTTAAAAAGGCCTTTGTTCTTCACAAATAGTGATACAAAGGTAACAGCAATACTTCAGTGGCTTTTATTGCTTGGATGCAAAATAGGAGTCCTTAAGCTTTAAAAATCTTTTCTCTCAGAGATACCATCTTTTGCCTGGAGCTAAAGGAATTAGGGGATATTTACATGATTTAAGGCTAATTTTATAGCATATTATGTTCCCTTTCTGCCATGGAATCAAATACTAGAGGATTTGATTTTTAAAAAATGTAAATATGGGTCAAATGTAATAAAACTATTGTTTGTATGGGAAACCTCCATATTAATCTGGAAACAATATGCAATATTGGAATTGTGTAAGTTGGTGGTCAGCAAGAGGAAAAATAACAGTAGCTCTGGGAAGATAAGTACTTGTGATAATACATACATAATTCATACTAGAAACTTGGAATAGTGAGAAATGACATTTTGTCTTTGAAACCTTATTGTTTACATGACAGGGAAAAAGAAAACAGTCATAAAAATAGATATATAATAGATATGAATGCAGTATTATTAAAATCTGGTAAGTATAGCAGTTTGAGCAAAACTATTAAATTAATTTCTAAAGATAATTACCAAGTCATGGATTTCAGACATGAATTCCAGAGAACTTCAACAAAATTTTGGTGATGAAAAATGTGCAATTAGGACAGAGGAGGAACAGTTGTTGCTTTTCTCTGAAGATAATGTTTAGCTTAAGGCAATTGCAGATTAAGACCGGGTTGCCAATATATAGAACCAGGGGAGATCTGTTGTCCTATGTGGATGGGAAACAAGGGTAATGAGTAAAAAAGAACAGAAGACAGTTAAAGATTTTTGAGAATAAAATCCTGTGATAAATATTTCGGTCAGTTAGAGAGTGATGTGTGGAGGGAAGCATTGAACAAGGGACTGTGGGAGGTCTATGAAGAGCCAAATGCAGTGAATGGAGTTGAAATCCCAGTGACCTGAGTGGGAGGAGTGTGTGGTTAGGATGACAGAAGACAGAGCAGCGAGGCTTATTTTGGTCAGTCATTTTTAGGAGTTTCAATCTCCAGGCAATGAAGAACATGGAAAGATAATATTGAGCAAGACCTAATTGCTTGTAATATGAATCACCATCAAAGAGAAAACCATGCATTTGGCTGAAAGAGGTAGGAGAAAATCTGCCAAAGATGTTTTGGGTCTACAGAGCTGAGGGATAATAACACACAGATTCGAGGAAATTTCATGTGATTTCTCCCATCTTTAGTTCTGGAATGAACTCGCCTAGAATTTTTTTGCCTTCACTCTTGCTAGAACTTAAAGAACATTTGGAGGAAGAGACTAAAGAAATGGCTAGCAGTTGTCCATGTAGAGCTTAACTTTTCCGCGAGTATCTAGGAATGAAGCAGAAACAGGGCTTATTTTGTGACAAATGAAACATGAAGCATTCTACACCAGCAAAAATAGCAAAAGGATGCCCAAGCTTTCAAATTGCAGTATAACTGTTCCTAACTTTTTGGATGGTGACCATATGCCACAACAGGGGGCATTCAGGTCCAGTCCTGTAAAACTGCACTCGTAGAAGTAGGGGTTTTCTATTTTCTCTTTTAACACAGTGGGATAGACCACACTTACACAGGAATTCATAGGATGAAAATCTTGACAAGAGACTGAGATACAACTCTTACTGGTCCTTGCTCAAAACATTCATGATATGAATGGACTATCAATGAAAAAATCATCAAGGCCTGCTGGAATTGTCTGAAAAATATCTGTGTGTACATATTTTTGAAAAAAGGAATGAGATCTTGCAACTGAAAACATGGAACAGTTTCTTCTAACTCTGGATTTGTCTATCTAGTTAAGAGTCTCCCAACATGTATTTCTGTCCTCTAATGATTCCAACCAACCTTCTCTCCCTTTTATTTGCTTATGTGATTTATTTGCTTATGAGTAAAGAATTTTTTAACTTCTGTGACAGAAAATGCTGTAGCAGTAATATTTTACTGCAAAAATGATTGCACACACTTACTTTGTCAAGTAAAACCAGTGCATGACCAATAATGCCATCAACATCTAAATGAGCAAGTTTACATCAGAGCAGTCTGTGGATCAGATTTTAAATTAACCTCAAGTATGCAAGCTATAAAAGTATGTGCCAAAGCGTTTCTTACTTTTGGTCTAAAAGTCTCATAATTAATATTAGTGCTTTCAAGCCACAGGCAGTAAACCTTTAACAAAATATGCTGCACTTTCTGAGTGGTCAGATTTCCAGGCAGAATGTGAAGTTGACACTTATTCATGTGCAGTTTCTGAGTTTAGGTTTGAACAGCAACAGAACCTGTTATATGCACTTTTTTCCTTTAGTGAAACTTCACTCACACATTTGACTTGCCTTTAAATACCACCCTTAAAATCTTGTAATCTATGCTGGTTTCAACAAAATACCCTTTCACGTTTGTCAATTGTCTACATTGCACTGTTACAATAATTTTATTGCAGAATATAGAATACTTTTGAAGACGCGAATATCTTGAACCTTCAAAGCACAACTGAGATTTCTCTGTGAGGAAAAGCTTTGTCAGAACTCCAGGATTCTTTCAACTGAGGTGATTTTATATTGACAAAACATTTTTGCACCTTTGAAGGTCATTTTTACAAAAACATTCACATGCTACTTGACTTTATCTTTTACGTTCAGTGTTACGATATACAGTACAGTTCTTTAAAATGTCAGTAAACATTGCTATAAGGGACTTGCAACTAAAAAGCAGATTCCTCTAATAAGCACGGATCTGCTGTTTTCAGAACAAACACAAGAGGGGGCGTTTAGATGATGTATCTGTTCTTTAAATGCTGCTCTCTAAACTCTCAGTAAGGCACTGGGCATGAGTAATATATTTATAGCTTTTGGCTCTCATTCTCTTTCACTCACTTTCTACTAGTGTCATCTCGTAACTTCTCAATTAAATGACACCATTTTTACTTCAATTCATGAGCAAGAACCAAACTCTGATTTATTTCCTCTCCAAGAAAATTTGACGTACTGCAACATATGTTTAATTTTACTTTACACCCACACACACTACAGACATGTACTCAAGCACCAGATCTTCATGAACTTTGAGACAAGGTTCCCAAATTTCACAGCCCACAAATGAAAACAAACAAGCAGTTAAATCATACCACACCCCACTTACAGTCCACTGACCAACTTTTCTTCTCGACCCCAACTACTTCCCTTCCATCACCCGCAACCCACATTCTCCCACCTCAATCCAGAGCCACCAGTGTACAGCCTTGTACTTTAAACAGTGTTTATTGGTTATAAGTTCCTATGCTACCATGATTACTCTAGGGTTGGTGTGGATTTCGTGTATTACATTTGAAGTAATTCTGCATGTGGTTTTCTGTTGGGATGCTTAAGTGAGACATAGTGAAAAATGGTAGCTGTAAGCTGCGTTTCTCTAATATTCAGAGAAATGTCTGAATGGCTGATCTATGTTTAAGTGACTTTTTTTCTACATTTGGTATTAATTTTTATGATGAAATTGCATGATTGAAACCTGCCAAAGTGTTTTCTTTGGTGTGTTACATTTACAGATGGAGTTATGGTTACTATTTTGTTGTCAAGGGTGTGAGTAGAAATATATGAACTGTGGAAGAGATAAACTCAGAAGAGGGTCTAATTCATGCAGTAACTACTTCTTGTAGGTTTATGGGATGCACACTCCAGCAACTGCAGTGAATCTTACTTAAGGGGTTTTACTGTCCTTGGATTTTCTTGAGTGGGACAATTTGACCATTTTAAAAACAATGTAGCTCTGCTCACAGCTGTTCACCTCGCAAGTTCTGTCACTGATGAACTTTTCACTATATTACCCAACAAAAGTCATGTGCTTTTTAGTCCTCACTTTCCTTTACCAGGTATTGCTGAAAATCCCCCCAGATTTGCTCTCTCGCATCCTCCCTGTAATTTCCAAACTGTGAGACACTGTTATTTCTTGCTACAAGAAAGACCGTGGAACTGATCCACCATGAGATACAGGACAAGAGAGGATTGTGCACTAACCTGCAGCTGGGCAACTTGCAATTCCATGGAGCTCCTTACTTTAAGTGACCTTATTTAAAAAACTTATTTCGTTACTGGATAGCAGAAAGCACTACACCTACACGAACAACCTACATCTCTTCAGAAGAAGTGGATGTGGAAGGATATATGTATGTATTTGATGTGCAAGAAATTTGTGCTTCTGACCGGTTTGGGTTTGCTTTCTGCAGTGGTTTCTTGCAAGCATTGGCTGGTCACAGTGCTGTGAAATATACAGTTGCTCTAGCAACGATGCAGTGGCTGTCTTTTGCAGGTTTACATACCCTTCAGATGCAGGTATGGGTGAACAGGATTGTTCAAGAGCCACAACAGATACCAGGATGAGACTGGTAATGGAATTTGCAGGATGACTGCTTGTAAGGAATTGGTCAGTCAGGAAAACGGAAGATGAGTAATGAACAGGTGAATAGGTTACACTAAGGAACCTCTCTTCAAAATTAGTCAAGTTATTGCAGTGGAATGTGGAAATTAATTATGCATACACTGGGCTTCTCACTAGAAGCAGGTAAAGGAAATAGCTTTTGAGTGTAAGAATTTTTCTCTAAAATCTACAGTGGTTAACAATCATAAATAGTAGATTTTTTTCCTTTGAAACATTTAGCATCTCTTCCTGTTACAAACAAGATTATGGACATGATTCACTACAGTTACTATTTTGCAACATCAGTTTTTCTGCAAGTATGAAAAAAATTCAAGATGTTCTGTTTCCTCTCATAATGCGAAAGCTGCGATGCAGCAAGGTGCATGAATATCTCTGTACATGTTGCTTAAGACAAAACCAGACTAAAATCTCTCCACTGCATAAAACAAGTTGCTAAAGTAATGCTTCTTGGCCCCAAAGAAATTCTAACACCTAAATTATCCACAAAATGGTTCTGAAACTCTTTCTTTCTCCATGCATAATTTTATACTTTGACTTGCTCTGAAGCATCTCAAATTAGCAACTGTCTTCTATGCCTCTCATCAAATGCAGTCTCTGGCTGATTCAAATATTTTCCCCTAAATGATGACTCTTTGAAAAGCTGAGGTCACATAGTAAGTCAGAATACATTAGTTTGCAAGTAAACTGATGCTTTCTTTCACTAAGCTAGCCATTTTATCCACTTGCACTATTTTCTAGGAAGTTCAGGTTTTCAACAGGTAGATATGCTTAGAAAGTCTGTCACCTGCTTAACAAATCGCTGAATTTTGTCAGCATCTTCTCTGTGTACCTGGTAGCTATTTCTACCTCTGTATTTATTCCCCTGATCTTCTGGTAGCTCACAGTGCTAATACTTCATCCAGAGCTTTTTGAGAAGCTTTTTGTGAGAAGGCTTGATTAGATTTCTGTCCAACACCTTTTCAAAGTCACCAAACATTCTCTTTTGATGCATTTTTATGACCTACAAAAGTCTCACAACCAGCAAGGATGATTCACCTGTAGTGATAGTGGAAATAAGATAAAACAGCCATACTTTTCAATACAATAGTAAAATTTTAGCAAGGTTCACCTGAGATCCTACTTTTGCTTCTTTTGCTAAGTTGTGTATATTAAGCATATTGCCTAAAACTTTGTTGTTCTTACGGCTTTGTATAAAGGGTAGAGGCACGGACAAAGCGTGTTTTCCCCTGATACAACCTGAAAAGATGATATGGTGCTTGCAGAGCATTCAAAGCTAGACAGTTCCGAACAAAGCAGACATTTGGGGGAACAGCATGTGTTGTGAATATTTGAGCTGGTAAGTATAATAATGAACACTGCAGGCAAAGTTGGTAGAAAAGGAAAATAAATTAATCTGTGCTCGGTCTAATCTGGAGGTGGCTCAACTGTGGAGCTCTGCAGTCGCAGCCTCTCTGTGGCAGTTGATGGTGAAGTTGTCAGAGTGAAGGGACTGCAGCTGTGCTGAGACAGTAACCAGACTGCGTGCTCCCAACAGGAGCTGTTCTAGTGTGCAAAATGTCTCTAGTTATATTTCATATGGTCAGATTCTGAGTGGGGGATATTTCTTCAACATGAATTTTTTTTTTCCACAGGTTCACAGCCAGCAAATTCCTCATTCACATCAACATGAAGAATTCCTTCCAACTGTGGATATTCATTCAGATCAGCCTACAGGAACGAGGTCCTCAGTTGGACAAAACACACTTAATTTCTTTGAAGTACTGCAGTCTAAAGAATCCTTTTCCTTTGATTATATAAAGTTGCTGTCCCACTAACAGCACAATAGCGGAGGAAGCTTTGAGCTGCAGAGGTCCTGTTGGATCCAAACCTAATGTTTAGACATTTTCTTCTGCTTTTTTAATAATAGACACAGTTGAATCAATTCTTTGCCTCATTTTTCTTTGACAAAATTTGCTTGACATACTATGCTTAGTGTTGTGCTATGGCTTTCTTATAAACTTTTATTACAGACTCATCAGGGGTTTTCCAAGTGTGGGACATTAAAGAAAGCGCATTTACAGTCACATCCTCATCCAGTTTTAATTTCATTTGAGTATCTCCCATGGGTAGATACTAGATTTTACTGAAACTGTCCTTTTACAAAGGAGGAGCAGACTAGATGATCTATGAATCTCATCTCATTCCAAACTGTACATACACTTGAAAGGATGTGCACTTAAGGACACACTTCTCAAAAATGTTTTTGATTTATTCATGAGTATCGTGACTTGGTGTCAATAAATATTTTTTCCAATGGAGTTTGTGGAATTGTTTGGTGTTTAAAAAATTAGAACCAAATTTTTGTTAGGTTGCACGCCAGGGTCAGTGTGGTGAAGATGGACAATTTTTTCCTGCGTGCTATATCTATGTAATCCTGAGTTCTATCAGCTATGACAGAATGGTATTGTGAACTGCAATTAATTTCCTTTACAATAGTGTGGATAACTTCACGGCTCATTAGACTGATGATTTCATTCTGAATTGTTGGACTTGTGTAATCTTGTTTTCTCTTCAGCTAGCTTCCCAGGGTCTCATTGTCATTGCTGTGAAGCTTCAGTAATTCAATAAAATTCTCCTCATCAATCTGATGGCCATGAATTACCAAGCCTTGTCTACTCCGGTAATGTACGATGAGTATTATTTTATACAGAGAACAAAAGTGATCTCCCATCTAACATTTCAGCTTTCTTTATCCTTCAGACATGCTGGAAAATGTGCAATTCCAATATTCTGATCAAACAAAAGCAATTTGGTGGCAATTTTAAAAAAAAATATTAGTTAGGGAACACCGATGAATGGTGGAACTTTGGCATTGAAGTGGATTTCTCTCCCCTCCACCACTACTGACTTGATTCCTCCTACTGCTGCTTTCAGTAAAGCTTAGTGTCAAGTGGTACAGCTGTGGCATCAGAGGTAAGACACACAGGGTACAGCTAACTCCTTATGGAGGATGAAATTGTCATATCACACCAAAGGACTTAAGAAACAGTCACAGAGAAGTAGAAATCGCCGAGATACAAACATAGAAATATTTAATGAATATTTTTATAAAATAATGATGACAGCTGTTTCTGGTAATCAGAAGTTTGAAGAATATTGCTTGCCTAAGTCTGCCAAAATACATCCTAACATTATTCTTGGAGCTATACCAGAATATGGTACTTTCATGAATGACGTTGAGGTGGCTTGTATCCAGATTTTTCCATCTCCAAAAAACTAGTATGAAAGATAAAGGGAAGGGTGAGAGAAAGGGAGAACCAAAAGACACAATTTTCAGTAAAAAATGAATGAAAAAGCAAATGTGGTTAACTGCTGTTAAACTAACATTCAGATAAGCGAATGTACAGGTTTTTATTTTATACATCTCATCAGAAACTGTGGTCGGTACATGGAGTGACAAGCCTGCCATGCATAACTTACTTAGAAATATTAAGTCTGTGGATACATGTAGAATTGAAGTTTGAAGCTGAGAATAAGACTTGTCTTATGTTTTCATTATTCATCTGTTTGTGCCTCAGTTCTCACCTATGAACGGAAATGAATTTGTCATTATCATGGAAACTTTTAAAAACGATATACAAAGATTAAAAATATTCACATATTAAAGTGAGAGGATGCCTAAATATGCATAGGCACAAGTCTAAATCCAAGGCCTCATTTCGTTATCATTTGTGAAGAACATAATAAAATAAATACTGAATGACAAAACGCTTCATTTGATAACATTTCAAGTACAATGTTATATGATATGAATTGTACAGCCTGAATTATCTCAGATAATCTCAGTATGGTACGTTTTATGTTCGGACAACTTCACTGTCTTTCACTGTCATAGTTAAATAATGGAGAGCTTCCATGAGGAACTGGACAAAAAGAATTAAAGAATGGAAAGTGAAAAGGGGTTGGGCCACACTTTTTAAACTTTTATGTCATAAAACAGACCATGAGAAAATATGGTTTCTAACACATAAATAAAGAACGCTATAGTTACACTATATTTAGACTACAACTATATTGTGCTGTGTATTTTGAGTAACTGTGGCTAATTCTCAAATTTATATACTGGACATATAAATACATTACTACATGTTCACTTTCATATTTAATGTTTTTAAATCTAACTGCATTCATTATAGTATTTATTTCAGAGTAAACATTCCGAACATAAAGCTTATTGGCAATTAAATTATAAATATAGAAAGGAGTAACTATATGGTGTAATTAGTGTTTTAAATAGTAATTATAGCACTTTTTGACATGTATGATCTAAACTGCCATTGCTTAAATATCCTTTTGAATTATATCTAATATATAAACAGTGGTAATTGCAACATGGCACCAAGAAGTTATTAAAGCACTTGAATTTTGCCAGACCTGTAGAGCTCAATCTTGAGCTTAGCTAAAATTCCTTTATATTTATATTGTTTATGCAAACTATTTCTATTGCTGAATTACATACCAACTGGAAATTTCAGTTTGTAGAGAATCCGCTGATAGCTGAAGTTTTCGTAGTCCCTGCACCAGTTTCATGCATGGGGACATGCTGGGAGGAACTAGAGAAACGTCAGATAATTCTTAAATAGCAGCATGAGACTGAGAATGCCTTTGCTATCAAATTGCAGATTGAAGCAGCTTTGCTCTTAGCCCTGCCCCAGAAACTTTATGTCTTTGCCAGGATAACGAGGGATAACACACAGCCAAGTAAGTTCTTGGAGGCTGCTTCGTAAGCTTTAAGATGCGTCTACATAATACAAATACCTGCACAGTGCTGGTGTGACAAGGTCTACAACCGTTAATTGTAATATTCTGCCTGAAGATGTGTACGAAGTGTTCCCATGCAAGCTAGTGGGAGCTCGGCAGCTGCAGCATATCCTGAGGATAGCTAGCCAGAAAAATGCAAAAGGACTACCTTTTTCTTGATTTAAATTTTGCAGCAATTCTTTCAGTTCTGCTAGTGCTTCTGCTCATAAATGTGAATGACCTTGATAACGCAACCGATGTATTTTCAAGGCTTATTGGAAAGGCTATTAAGATCAATTTTACAATTCTCACTTTTGTGCAGAGTGTTATGGCATGAATCTACCAGCTTTGTTATTAGAATATGTTTCATTTCATTCACACAAGCACTTTTTTTCATTCATAAAACCATGAGAGGTAAAGGTGTTTTGTTTTGGGGTTGGGGGTTTTTTTTCTTCTATATGATTTTGATTTTCAGAAAAAATATGAGATGGAGGATTTGATTCTTTAGGACATCTTCAATGGTTTCTCAACTACCTTCTAAACTGCCTTAGTAATTTAGACACTTTAACACAAGTTCTATAATGTTTTATTGTGATGTTAGTACCTCAAATTACCTCTATGAGGCACAGTCTTTTAATACTGTGGCTAAATTGTTGTTCACAACAGGAAAAAAGGGTCAGTATGTTTGATCTAAGTGGAAGATTGATCATGGCTTGTGCTTTGAAATTTCTACTGGGTACAATTACATAGTTCTGTACCAAAAGTAGATTTATCTATCTATCTATCTATCTATCTATCTATCTATCTATCTATCTATCTATCTATCCCTAGTAAATTACAGGTATTTTAAATGTATTTTCTCAAAGAAATTATTCACTTTATGCTTCATTTCTGTGACAAACCCGTCACAGGCTTTTTCTTTTTCATAGCAGGGAAGAGATTGAGAATTACTGCAGACTTCTAAAGCAGGTCTGTGTGCCAAAATGTCTGGTTTTACTTGCATTAGATCTTTTTGTAATTATTGAAGATCGGTCTTATAGTCAGCATGCTCCAGAATGCTACTTTTTATTCACTGGAGATCAAAGTTTTTGTGGGCACAAGACTTCTCAAATGCTAAAACAGGTCACTTATGTTCCCCTTATAGCAAACTATTTAAGACAATACTCAACACTAATATCTGGATGAAGTTTAAATATGTTAGTGACTTATAAAGTTTACAGTGCTTAATTTGTGATTGCTTGAGATGCTGTCTCTAGACCCTCATTATCCAATTATTTCTCCACCCATAGTCTTACAAAAAATAGGCATTTTGATAGCTACAGTGCCCTCTTCCATAGGGAAGAAAAGAGTTCATATTTTTCTGAGCATCTTGAGTTATCATACAGCAATCAATTAATTTGCTACAGCCTTTTTTCAAAATCCTTTGTGACTGAGTTAAGGAACCTATCTTGGATCTATAAGAAATGGGAACCAACTGAGAGATGCCATCAGAGATGTAACATGATGAAAGTGATGAATAGGAACTTTTTGTGTTGACGTGTATGGGACAAAACTGTGTTTCTTACAGTAAAAATAGTCCAAATGTTATATAAGAACTTGGGTAAGAAATCACCAGTGTAGACAGATAATTGTGTCTAAGAGGTTATTGAAGCAAAGAAAAGCTGTAGGAATTAGACTTGTGGAGGTGTGAACATATCTTGGCTAGCTAGGAGATGTCAGAAACACAGTTCAGGTTTGGAAGATGGAACATTACTGACGCAAGAAAACAAAGACGATTTCTATACAGAATAGAATGATGACTGCTTTGTGGTACAGAATCCATTTTAAATCACTTCACTGGATACATAACTTCAAAATCTTTTGCCTGCTAATGGCATAATCGCATGTCAGATTTCTTTTAATAAGAGAAGATACCACTTGCACATTAATAGTTTAATCCAAGAAGCAAAATTTAGCATCATTGTTGTCAACTAACCAATGATAAACCCATCTAGGACTTAAAATCTGCAACTTCCAAATTTGGATACACCATTCTCTCCTGTTTCTGACTACATTTTTTTCAGCTTGAATTTCAAGGCCTCTTGCTCAGTGACCTATGAAAATTCCTTGTCCTTACATATCCATTTTGTTCTACACAAACTGAAGAGAGAACACCTCTATGCACCTTAAGTCAACTTTACAGCTATAAGAAAGGCATTTTTTCAGGGTACAGACTGCATGATTTTTCTGTTACTAAGAGCATTTCCTCTAGTTGTAGCTAAGATATATAACAGTGGGTACTTCACTCTGAAGTGGTCTGAGCTGCGTTTACTCTATCACTAATTTTGAACGAAACTCAAGCAAAATCACCCCACCCATTGCTGTTTTTAAGAATGGTACTAGAATATAGAGTACACATTTGAGACTACATATGTAACAACATTGACTTAGTAGATTTTATTTAACTAGTGAAACAAAATTCGATTCAGTGGACTATTTAAGCACAGAGAGCTTTGCTGGTAGCCACAATCTGTGAGTCCTGTAGCCGTATCAGAGACCTGCGTACTTGCTACAGGGAAATTTACATCCACCAGGGAACACGAAAAGAGTACAAGTCAGTCTGAGCAGTAAGACGTAAAATTCCAAGTTTTGGATGGTTAAAAAGTCTTTGATGTTCTACAGAAATAGAATATACATGGAGACCAAATGCATACTCTCCAAATTTGATTCAATAAAGCTGAAACTCTCTGCCTTGCCCTTGGCCTCATAGTGCACTCCACATTAAAACCATTCAATAAAATTTGATACGTTGCCAACTGTTGCCTGCCTGAAGATTAAACTACTTAAGTTTTCGATTACAACGATATAATACAACAAAGACACAAGAGTAATGTCCTTAACCCTCCAGCTGAGCAATCAAAAAAAAAAAAAAAGTGCTATTTACACTGGTGGAAGACCTGAATAAAGACATGGGTTTTGCACTGTGCTTTGAAGGTCAATAGAGGGGGACTTGGTCTACCCATATAGCTTTCCAGTATAACGATGCCAGTTTGGGGCCTGATTTTAAACATTTATAACCCTTGACATTGATGTATTTCTATGAGTATGAAGATGCTTGATCTTAGTAGAGCTGATGCAGCAGTTTCAATGCAAGTGTAGTTCGCTGATGAGTGAATGTGAAAAGGCATGTCTGCATTATATCCTGTTACAGAGGTGTCTAAGCTAACTCTAGCTAATGGGAAAAATTGTAGCTGTATTAAGATGACATTGAACCTTTAGTGAGACATTTATAGTAAGTCAACCACAGAATTGTGATAACGTGGCTCTGCTGTTTCTGGGTTTTAAATTAATGCTGCGCTGTGCTCTGTGGACAAACATGCACACTCAGAATTAATTAGTTGGTGTCTACTGTGGTGGTACTGACTTAATACAGTTAATCACTGCTTCCCACTGTTTGATCCCTGTAGATCTGACCCTTAAACTAACAAGAATAATTTTCTTTCTAATTCTTCTCATTGATTCTAAAGCAAGGCTAGATGATCTGTTCAGCTGGAGAAGTTTATATCATAATACATTAGTTGATGTGAGTCCTAATTTTAAAGTTTTGAGCAGAAGTATATATAGCATATATTCTAGTGTAGCTACATTTCTGTCATTAGGACAACTTCATTAAAGTAAGCAGATCTAATTAATCAAAGTGGTATCATTCCTGCATGCAGAAGATGCAGCCCCAGCCACACTCGGAATATGGGAATGAAAACTCCAGAGATGGGAAGTCTGGTGAGAATCTGATGTTCTCATCCGCAAATAAAACGCTACTAAATCACTTGGTCTCGGCTATTCTCAAGAGACTTGCAGCAGTGCTCGAGGAGAGAAAAGTGTCTCTCAGTTAGTTAAGCCTCAGATCATGTAAGGCTCTCAAAGTCAAAAAAGCATGCTAATTTGCACTCTGAAGGGAAGCAGTAACTAATGTACTGGTGCAGTGTGACTCTCCTGACCAGTTTGACTAAAGAAGTGGGTCACTGCATCTGCACCAGCTGGAGCTTCTGAGTGACTTTCAGGAGCATAATATGTTTAGCAAGCAGCATGGTAATCTAATCAGTGAATGGAAAAGCATGACTGTAGACAAAATGTGGCAGAATGGGAAAAACTTATTAGTTAAAAAAGGAAACCAAAACAAAGTTTCCTCAACATTTCTAAAGCTACATCTGTTTGTGTATTTCCAGGAGTTATAATTAATTCGATTTCTATGTTATAAATCTCATTGCCAAACATTTTATTATCATGTCAACAGCAATCTTCAATAGCATTGTATCTCACCAGTTGCAGACTGTGGCATTTTAGGTTGCTGCTTTAATGTGAGTTGAAGAAACAAGTGCAAAAGCATCTGGTCCTGTTTGCAGTTAAGTTCAATCAGCGGACTCCTTATTTCGGTAAGAGTCCTAAAAGTGGCTTCTCCTGAAGTCATGCACAAGGAATGAGTATTTTACATTTGCAAAGTCTTAACAAGTTTGTATTTAAGATGTCTGAAGTAGCAAGCTGACATCCCAAGGAAAAAACCCATCTTTTATTCAGTGGAGAAGCAACTAAATATCGCAAATTTTGTTGAACAGTACTTTTAAATGGCTTTGATATAGGACCATTTGAATACTTTTATGTAAAGCATGACAATATAATATGTTATAAAATTTAAGCAGATGTAAAATGAGTATATAAATTATATTAATCTTTTTTTGGGAGCTATGAAGTATCTTATGGAAAGACAGTAGGGTCTGCCCTTAAAGGCTCTTATTTAGCCTTTGTCATATAAGGTTCAATAGAAAGAATAACATTGACAAAAATGTATCTCAGACACGAAATCATATTATCCATCTATCTTACTATAAAGTGAAAAAAAAACCCTTCTGCTGAGTTTGCATAAATTAAAATTAATTCATTTTTATTTTGCAGTAATTTGCAGCAAAACTACAGAAACCCTCCTAAAAGAACTGGTCCAACCTCCACACTTGATTACCCTGGTGAAAATTTGGAATTACAACCTTAAAAATCAGTGAAGATTTGAAGAATGGAATTTAACACGTATGAAGTGTGTGTTGGCAAGTTATCTTTTTGCAGTAAAAGGAAACTTCAGATAGTTTTCCTGTTCTGCGCTGCAAATTCCTAAATAATTCTATAGATGGCAAAGGCAATATTGCATTTGGCATATTGGATCAAACTGATGGTATAAACTGCTTGTGACAAAGGCGACAATATCAGTTAATTTAAAGAAAGGTAAAAGAAACCACAAAGAATAGGTATGGAATGACCTGCCACAAAGGCAGAAATATGGGAAAATACAGGAAAAGCACATATATATATATACATAATGAAAGGGAATGATATAGCAAATGGAAGCAAGGAGATTAATGCTCTCTTTCTAAAGGTATTTGAAAATGCATGTGTGCTATATAAAATATCAACAGTTATCCTTTTTATTAAATATTTAGAGTAAATTCTCTATTTAAAAAAATGCTGGCTACTTCTTTTGCATCCAATGAATATTCATTGGGAAGTTCATTGGTGGGTGCCTATTCAAAACTAAAAGATCAAAAGGGAACTGTGTCAATTTTGTCCTTTTCTGGGTTGACTGCTATTTTTTGATGTAATAAATTGCCAATTTTAGAAGGGTAAAGAACAGAAATGGAAACGAGTATGCCTTTCAGCAGACTTTTGACTGTGCCATTATGAATAGTCTCCAAACAAACAGCTTGTTGCAAGCCATTCACATCGTAGATAGACATCCAATTGTTAGCCATGCAAATAGCCATATCCAATGGTCAGACAGCTGTTAGCTGGCTCTTAGAATGATTGGTAACCAGACTGTTGTAGAACTTACTCATGCCTACAGGCTGCTGGGTCTCATCTTTTTCTAAAATCTTATTAATAAATTGAACACGTTTTATGGGATCACTGATGTCTATCGCCTCCCTTCTCACCATTTCTCTCAGTAACCAGCAAATGACAAAACCAAAACCAGAATGAGCAGGAAAAACATGTTTACAGGTTATCTTTATAGACCAGAATTTTATCCCTGCAGGAGTATCATAGGTAAAATGTAAACATTTTTTGTGCAGCCATTGCAACACTCTTGTACTTCTAAGTGCAAGTATATTATACAGACACACACATACAGAGATGCTATCACATATGCTGCTTATACACTTGTACACGTATTTATTAATCTCAAAGACATATTCGGAAATGTGTATACCATGAGTAAATTTAGACTTGTAAAAGTTCATAAAAACTGCCACTGATATCCAGGAAAGTCTTCTACAAGTGCTTTTATAGAACACGGGGTAATTGTACACTCTTTTGATTGTGGATGGCTTCTCATTTGTTGATGAAATTTTATGTGGTGCAAGAAGAAGTTGTCTAATGCAAATTGACTAAAAATGTTTCGCGTAAATTGAAAAAATGGGAGATCAATGATTACCAGATATCATGCTGCTGGTCATGGCCAGGACTGCCCCATTGTGGTAGAATTCTTCAGCTGGAGTGTCCATCCTGTTTGCAGGACTGGATGCATAAGTCAAATTGTAATGGATAGTGGGAGAAGATGGGTTTCTCTCATTTTTATCTAATTCAGCAGTTTCTGAAATTTTGGTAACTGATACTCGTTTAGTAAAATTGCTGGTGTTTAGGCTTAGGTAGCCCTGTCCCTGGCTTCCTCCCCCCATTCTCTCAGACTCTCATGACCTTGTCTTCCTCTTCTCTGGATGAGATCTTCAAGTGCTGCCGCCTCACTCTTGTTTCTGTTGCACCAGGCTGCTGGCGTCCCTTGAATCATCGCATTGTGACCTCCCAGCTCTGGTAAAACCAAAGCATACTGACTGAATTCTCCAAATATACTAAAATGTCTTTGTGTTGTCTTGCTTTGTCAGATTTCTCATTTCTGGAGAAACAATGCATGTTTTCCTGAACAGGCTCTCCAAAAAGCCAATGCAGCTTCAGGAAAACTTAGCTCATTGATTCTATACTGAATCTTGTAACATTATCATCATTGAAACCCACAGCATTCATCAGGAACCACAACTCAAAGGTTAATGGTGACACAACCGTGTTAAATTTGATTTCCTTTTCTTTGAGACAATCAGAGCCTTTGCTTTCTGCTACCTTAGTACTTGAATTGCAGAGTTTTAGGCTGAGATGAAGCCCTGGCTGTGCATCTTTTAAATTTTAAAATTGCTGATTGTTAGGAATAAAAGGCAGCAGAAAGTTAGATTATAACTAAATAACCTTCTGAGTTAGGGTACACAGTTGAGGAAACAGAAACCAAAGTTTCCATCCTGCAAATAATTACTGAAGATATTTTTTAGATTTAGAATTAATTGTAAGATGATGTGAGTGCACACCTTCCCCGTTACGGTACATCTGTTACCTACAAGGTCATTTTGTCTTTTTCTTCACATATGCTTTCTCTGTTTCTTCTCATCTCTTTCTGGTTCAATGATATTTTGATTGTGCCAAACACAGGAACAATATCAGCAGTAGAAACAGAAGACATATATTCAGCCTCCTCATCCCCTTCTCAAGGCTCTGTGTAACCACCTAAAGCAGGTAATTCATTGGGAGAACAGTTTCTTTCTAGAAGGTAGGCAACTCAGCACAGGCTTCCTGTCTCTGGATGAATATTGAAACCAGATCATGTATCTGGCCCCTTAGATCTCCCAATGGAATGCAGACAGGATTGAAACACTTATGTGCATGGGTTGCAGTAGGCAGCAAAGGTTAGGTACAGCATTACAAGGCAACGTGAAGCCTAAGTCCTTCTAGAGGTAACTCTATATAGGTATTTTCGGTATCTAAAGTTAGGACAATTACTATGATGTACCTCGCAGAGATGTTAGCAGTTAAAGATCACAACAGTAACAGAATGATTCAAATTAGATCTAGAACTACATTACATTGCCCCCAAAATACGAACAGCTAAACCAGTATTTGGAATGACTGGAATAATTAATATTCCTTTTGACATATGTCACCAAACGACTTCTTTCTGAACATCATGAATATATGCACTTAGGAGCTCCTTGGAATGTTGTTGTTGCTAAAACTGTGCCTTGTCCTGTGAGAGTTCCAGATTTGCTTATGGACTAATAGGTTTTCCTTCTCACCTATTACATGGAACTGATTGCAAGTATTAATCTTTTATTTTCCAAAACATTTAGAACTTAGCAAAACCTTCCTCGGTTTCAATTACCTACATATGTCCATTAATCAAAGACCTCTAGCTGGTATTTTCCAGGTCCTCCAGATTTCTTAAATGAGTATCTTATTAATTACCTCAAATATTGCTTTAGTACTCCCTACAAGGTCTCTGATTTTCCTGTTGCCAGATGTAAGTTCACTAGGTGTAAGTTACCATGAAACAATTTAATGGGAGAGTCGATCTCATTGTTTTTTACTAATTATTATTAATGTATCCAGTGCCCCAGGTGTCTTATGGAGCTTAACAGGAGTTTAAAAAAAGGCCATAGCCCAATTAACTAAAACAATAATTATTAAAAAAAGGTGAAAGTGTTTGGGAAAAAGACAAGATGACAAGAATTATTGCAAGATTGAAAGGTCACGAATATGCTTACTGTTACAGATGAAACTTGCCGATTTACAGGAAACTAAAATGGAAAGACTGGAACAAAGAGCGAAGTGCTTAGCACTGGGAGCCTAACTGGAAGCTGAGGGCTTTGGAGAGAGATCTGAAGAAAGAAGAATCATTGTGTGGGGATAAGAAGCATGAAGCAAACAAAAGCATGTGTCTGTTGTGAAACAAAGAGGCGAGCGGAAGTAGAATCTGTCAGGCTGCTGAGGGGGAAACAGGGTAAGTCAATAGCTGGGTTGAGGCAAACCTTTCCCTGGAAAGTGAGGATGAGAAAGTATTTGCTAACATCCCTATATCCCTTGCTGTGCTTGGAGCTGCATGCTACACAGAGGACTTTGTCTGGACCACGAAAGAGTTTACTATTTGAAAGACTCATAGTTTTGTTTTATCCACCACGGTTCTTGCAGCTACCTTTGCCAAACTGCAGCTATGCCAAAGCTTAAGATTAGGCTGACTTCCAGTGTCAGAAACCTTTGGACTATTGAGGCAAATTCTGGACCACAATTCATTAATTTCTCCACTGTAGTGAATATGCATAACAACTAAAACTGTGGCATAGAATTTGTTGCTCTTCTGCTTGACTTCATTATGGGTTCCATGAAGGAACTTTTTCTCCTGAGTGAAGGCGCAAGGATTCAGTGCTGCTTTGCTGAACAAACTAATACTTTAAATTTTGTAGTTTCAGCTTGTCTAGATATTTCTCTCATGTTTAAAGCGCCAACTCTCTTTTTATGCAAATTGCATCTTTGACGACGTGGGGAATTTACACAAATCTGTGTTATTTCAGAATTCTCAGTATCGACAGCAGAGATTTTGTCAAATCTTCAGCTAGTAGAAGTTAAAAGTACTTCTCTTTACTATGATTACTGCAAGTGAACATGTGAGTTTTGCCTTGGTTTACTGCAGTATGACATTTTAATTATTTCTGTGTGGTTTTTATAATGATCTCTTGGTCCTGACTTGAGTATTTTAACTGAAGCATCAGCACTAAAAATAAAGTGCAACTACCACATCAGGTAACCAAGGAGTGTCAAACTCACGGCTCCTGCTGTTTTCCTGCTCCTGCAGTGTAACGCGCGTCACACGCTGCACACGTGACCAGCACGGTGGCAGGAGTGCAGGGGCAAGGAGCTCAGCACTGCTGCCGGGTAGAAACAAGGTGCCGGGCCAGATAAAACAAGGTGGAGGGATGGATTCAGCCTTGTGTTTGCCACCTGTGAGCTAACCTAAAACAAGACAGACAGTTAAGGTTATATTTTTCTCACAATGACAAAAAAATTGTAAAAATATTCCTTTATATTCACCAGGACTGTAAAATTTGTTTCATTAAAACTCAGTGGAAAAATGAAGCTGTTCTTTGACTTTGGCTGCCTCATTTAAACGCAAACACTAGTTAGTATGGTGCATTCCAGGTAAACAGCTTTAAAGGATGCAGGTGTAGGCTCATCCTTCATGACAGTGGTGCTGCTTCAATAGTTCTGTGTCCAGCAGTGGATGGCTGCAGGCCAGTGCCCAGTTAACTTCCTGAATACAAGGAAAAGCCAGTTACTATCTCTTTTATTTTATATATACCTCTCTTATTTCTAAGCAGTACCATTAGTTTTTATTGATGGGACTAATGCTTTGCATTTAGCCCAAATTACAATAGAAAAGGAGATGCTTAAGGGTAACTGGGTGATGAAAGGACTACATTAGACTACAAGTCCAAAGGCTGCTGTTTCCTATTTGTAATGCTGAATCCACATGCAAGTCATATTTAAGCTATAAACAGTGGCGCCTAGGGAGTATACACACAGATTGCCTTGAGAAACAAAATACTTTTATCAAATCACCAGATGGACCTAAGTTCAAAAAACAACTCTCGAACAACATGACTTGAACAACATGGCTTTTCCGACATTCATCTTTAGACGATAAATGAGTGTTTCAGCAAACCGGACAACTTAATCAGCCTCTGATCTTTTAGAGTTTTACTTAGAGATACCTACTACACACAATTTCAAACTACAGGTAATTTCACATATAGCACATAGGGTCAGCTAGCCTGCACTGATCTGCCTTGTTTTAATAATCAGAAATATTGTGCAGTTCTACTACCTTCAAATTTTTCATCAGAGAACTGTTAGACTATGCCATCCTTATTCTGTCATCATAGGATATCATTTGCAGTTGGGCAAGACTAACCACTTGATGCTATGAAGTTTTATCCTCCATAACAATATATTTTGGACACTGATTTGGAGGAAATTTCAGAGAATAGAGACAAACCCTGGCTAAATGGAAGAAACACATCCAGAGTGTGTGACTTTCATGATGGCACTAGAAAGAGGCGGGTTTTTGATTCTCAGGATGTCTCAATGGGACAATACTCTGTTTGGATGAAACAATTTTCATCATAGTTGGAGGAGCACTGATAAACACGAAGACGTTATTGAATATACTTCAGACTGCAGCAGCTGCATAGAGGTCTGTTACCTCAGATGCCATTAGTTCCAAAGTAAAGGGTCTTCTGAATCAAGAGAAGAAGAATAGTAAGGATACATGAGTTTAATTACCTCCATGTCTGCATGTATGTTTGAGGAATATGTCAAATGATCAAGAGGAATGGTAGAGCATTTGACAGTGATTATGGCTTTGGAGACAGAATGGAAGATCTTATGGGTGGATTGTGAAGTGAAATCTCAGTTCAACTGCAAGAAAGAAATCAACAGGAAGACCCTTATTCCTTGTGTCATAACTAAAAACAAGCTCACAGCTGTAATCAGACAATGCAAGGGGAATATAATATATAAAGCTGAATATAATAAGCAGTAGCTGTGAAAATTGAAGGCAGCTGAGAACTGAGCACTCTGTAGATTGCTAGTAAATGCTATGTACCTCTTCTGTACCACTTTTCCACCAGTGTATCAGAACATCCAGAGCCATACTGCTGCAATCAAAGCTGAAAAGCTTTAAATGTCAAGATAGTTACATATATGACCAAATTGGAAGAGAAGAGTGTGCGTAAGATCTGAGCCGCTGTAAGCTGCAACAAATTACACTCTCCATGAATATGAAAAATATGAAAATAATAAAAGGCTAAGGACAATGTTGGATAGGGATGAATATGGGCAGTGATAAGGAGAAGAAGGTAAAACAAGGAGAAATAAGAGAAGTCTAACAGAAGTTCATTTAAAACTTATAGATGAGGAAACAAAGTTTTCTTCCTACAGAGATACAAACACATGAGGAGATGTCGTTCTTTCTGAATGAACAATGGACAGGAATTTGTGCTAATTTTTTCCAACATTAGCTATGAAATTTGGTTTCCTTGATCACAAATTAATAAGATAAAAACCCACTGAAAATGGAAGTATCATGAATTTATATTTTTCCTTAAAAATAATAAAGAAAACATGGGTAGGAATGAATTAAGGTGGCACTAAAACTGCCAGTGTTGGCCTAACTTTGCTTACAGTAAAGCCAATGGTAAAAGTAACATCAGCCTTGAGAGAACTGGCGTTAGGTTAGTGCTGAATGCTTTTGAAAATTACCCCCTCAGAGGATAACTGAACCATCAACCACAATTGCTTGGTGAAGAGTAATTCTTGCCAGGCAAGTTGTTTATTTGTTTAGTTTTGTTTTCTTTATGGGAAAGCATAACAAAATTAGCAGATGATGAGAAAAGTGGGGGAGGATACTGGAGTCTCTGTAGGATGGTCGCTATGGTTTGTCACAGACCCTTCCCGTTAGCTCAGTTTGGCAGGAAGAGCAGCCTCACTGCTCAGGGGCTGTGGTCAGGCAAAGAGGAAAATTCACCCAGAGACAGAGCAAGGCATATGGTGGTCTGACTAGAAGAAAACGGTGACACTTTTGAAGCTAGCTAACTTTTACTTGAAATTTACTCACACATAGTGATGGACAACACTTCAACACAGTCAAGGTTTTGTACAGCATCAATCATGCTGTCAACACTTACCAACAAACACAAAGTGATGCTACTACCTGAGAAGTATGTTGTGTTCGAGACCAAAATGCTAGATATACCAGCAAAAGACATATTTACCAGGAAAATGTGGTTTTCCATCCAGTAACATGAGAATACTTGATCCTTAGATTTGCTAGGGATTCATCAATGATGAATACAATTTAAAAAAAACAGCTTTGAAATCAGTTGTGTTGCAATCATGGGTAAAGATAATACTTAGTAAACTGACCATTACATCTAAGTTTCTAAGGCAATACGTCAGCAAAAAATAATGAAATTCAATCTTAAGGTCTTAGAGTTTACTGAGAAATAACAGTATTTGATAAAGAATACAGCAATATTGCCCTAAAAGATTATAAGACTATTAAACTGTGTGATACTGCATTGCCAAAAAGGTACATCAATTGCATAAAGCACAAAGAAATGAAAATAACCCCAGTAGTACCACCTAGGCTACATTTCACAGAGTAAATTCAAATATGCTAAGCAAACAATTTAATTTCTTTTGTATTGGTATGCCCTGACTTGGATATCTTACAGAAATTATTGTGAAGATACGATTTAACAATACATTTTGATTGACATTTTTGTCTTTTTTACCTAACAAGTTAGCATAAGACACTAACTCAGTTAAAAATATCCATTCCTTTGGAATGCAAGAATAGTAAAAACATTCAGGAGAACATAATGCTTGTGACCGACTACAAAAAGACACAGTTAAATCAAGAATGAACAGTTATATCTTTTTTTTGATGCTGAAATCCTAGAATTTTCTCTGCTTGTTGCTTTCTTTTTGTCTGAGGACATGGGCAAATAGGCAGAAGAATACTCCATGCAATAGGTGTTATCCCAAAATGTTACTGAGATGCAAACTTGTCCCAGCACTTGACGGGGCCTTTACATGACAGTAGCTGGTTCAAGTCACTGCAACAGTCTCAAAAGGTGTGTTTATACTGCATTAGTTGTTTTCAAGTACAGATTTTTATTCATCGTGGTTTAAGTCAGTCGTATCTTTATTGCTTGATCCTCCCCTGAGTTTCTCTCTTTGCCAAATACACTTCCTTGCTGCAGATCTGAGCCAAAGTGTGAGATAACTCATAGGAGAAGTATAGATGGCTGGGGAATTTAGTCTTGCATGCTAGTTTGAGCCGTAAACTAATGTGGCTGGATAGACTTACCAATAAAGATCAGTATTATGATGTCAACCAGTTAGTAGCTAGAGATGCTGAGCCAAATGACCTCATAGAGTCCTGCATGTCGACACCACAGACACTTAAAAATAATTACCAATATGATACAATATACACAAACAGAGTTGCTTTTTTTCCCATAGACCTTTATACCCCAGACAGGACATGGGTGGCTCAATAACTTCTAAAGACAACTTCCCTCATCACATCACCCACCACTAATTAGGAGTATTCCCTGTTCTTGGGATTTTTATCATGGTCACGTTATTTGATACATCTCTGTAAAGCCCCTCTTTTGGAGCCATGTGATTACATCAGACAGAAAGTTTCCAGACCTCAAGGTTATTTTATTTTTAAGAATAAAGGAAAGCTATAAACCAAAACAACAAATAGAGAGCCTCAAAATTCTGACTTTTTCAAGTGTCATTTCTGTGGCCCGATGTGACTTGAACATCTGACATTAACAATATGAAATTAATGTTGTGTTAAAAAAACAAACAAACTAACAACAAAACTCTGTCCGCTAAGGAACCAAAATAAATTGTTCTAACTTTTGGTAATCACCAGCTGAGTTTTGATCTAAACCAGGGGCATGTATTTACTTCCAGTCTTTTCTTTTACCTTTCCCTGCTTCCCAAGATATTTCTAATTATCTCTTCTATTAAAACTGTTTGCTTCTTTAAACAACTCTCAGAATAATTCAGTCTTATTGAGGTTACATGTTTTTTTCCATGTAAACAAAAAGAAATAGTCAGTATAGAAGAAAAGGTAAGAAGGGTAGTTAAAAGTATTTTATGGTGAGAAATACTTCTTTGTTGGCTAGAAATGTGCATTTTCTAAGCCAAGTGTCCATTCCAGATTATGTAGTTAAACTCTCACTAATATAAAAGACATGAAGACTTTTCTTCAGGAATTCTATGGCCTGTCATGCTGTTTTCTGAAGCAATTGTCATTTTGTTTTGTTACACAATTACTTTTAGTGATTCACCTTTTTAATGAGAGCAGAAGGGAAACAGCAAAGAAAACATTTCTCTAAAATGTTTTCAGAAAGGCCCATTGGAATTTGAAATGGGTCTTATTTGGTGTACTTTGCATAATTTGTTACACTAAATACGAAACAGATTTCGGCTGCAGCTGTAGTGCATGTGTTATTCAGAAAAGCTCAAGTCTCACAGAACACAACCATTGGCTTATTCAGAGTTTGTCAAAATTGTAATCTCTGGGCAGAATGACATGGAGTAAAAACATCATGCAAAAAAGAACCAAATTAAACAATCAGGAGCAGACACCATCCACTGAGGATTCATACAACGTTTGTTCTCCCTCGCGTCTGTTTTCGGCAACCTACATGATTATTTCATGTTAAATATACCTAGGGAGGGAACAGCTAATATTTTATCAATTTGTCTGATCAGTGTTACTGTTATCACATGGTGACGTGTGCAATGAGACAAAAATACACTTTGTCCTGCATAGGGCATTTCCCTAGTTGTATCCACCAGGGACCAGTCATGACCGCTGCTCCATCATTGCAAACCTTCTCTGCAGTCAAGCAAAGCTGAGTGAATTTCAATTTGAGCCAGTGAAATGGCTTCAATGAGGCATTACACTTCTCAGGTGCAAACGGTGACTTGCAGCAGGTTTGTTCTGAATTTGCCAAGGTGGTTTGAATTTACAAGTGTAACAACAAAAGTAACTAGAACTTGTGTGGCTATGTTAATAGCAGCTCCCCAACATTCGGTGTTTGCTTTCTGAAGTGAAGGGTGATCCCTGGTGTCTGCAAGCACCACCCAGAATAACAACCACAGCCACTTCATGTATATATATGGCTATAATAGCAACTGGACCTTAACAGTGAGAACCATAATCACAGATGAGCTCTAAAACTGAAAGAATTCTCTATTTCTGAATAAAGAACTGGATTAAATAATAATAATAATAAAAGAAAAGAAGATTTTAGAAGATTTATAATATAGCTTTTAGGAAACAGCAGCTGGTTTTTAACACTTTTTTCATCTCGCCAACAGAATTTAGTAATGGATTAAGGTGAGTGTCCTCTGCACTACTGCAATGCAAGAACATAATAGAACAGGTAGACTCATGACAGTTCTCACTGTTAAGATGTCTAATAGTTCATGTTATAGCAGCCTAGCTTCAGCTGCCCATTATTTGGTTTAATGTTAACACCTAATCAAAACTTTCCCTGTGATTTTCTCTGCAAGCCTTCTTGGTCCTTTATGGATGGCAATGATCCTGTGCAAAGGAAGTCCATGGGGAAGAAGGGTCCTTTTCCATGTTTTTGCCTAGGCTTGACAGAAAAGGGAATAAGGAAAGGAACAAAAGGGAATAAATACCTTGAAGCTATGTAGAGTGGGTGTGCTCGGTGAAGGTTACGATAAATGGACAGAGACACAGGACATAGGAAAGGAGACAAGGTGCTAGTTCTGTTAGCACTTCAGAAAATGGAAAGCAATTGTGTAACTAAAATCACATACATAAGTGACAAGATTAAAACTATAGAAGAAACTTTGTGGAATTTCTTAACTGTTTTATTCCTCTTTAATGCAGTTTAATGTCATTCTTATCTAGGTTCAAGAAATGCCTTACGGAATGACATAAAAATTTAACAATGGTTGACTCAGACTTCAGATATGATTTTATAACTGCCACTGTCCTAGGCTTTAAACTATTATAAAATTTACTAGTTAAAATCTGCTAAGTGTCTGTTCTTTCTTTGATCTACCACTATGACTCAACATGGGATTTCACAGTATTCAAAGCCACAATCTTCACTGAGCGAAACCTGAAACTCAGCTGTTGGAAATAGATGTTGGTGGCTGATTAGAAAAAAACCCAAACCAAACTGACCACTAGTTTTCACTATGGCTGAACAGATAGGGAAAGACACCTTTATTTCTGTTGTCAAGGGTCCACTTCGTGAGGCATGAAGAGATGTGCAGCTTGAGAGCAAAAGTTTTTGTGGAGCTTTGCTGTGTCTTTCTCCCTGGTGTTTTGGGGCTAGGCAAGTATTCCACCATCTGAGAAATGTTTAAATAAGGCCTGATCTTACACCGAAGGAATTCAGTAATAATACTCCTGAGCAAAATCAAAACTTTAATTTCCAAGCCAAACCATTAATTTCCTGAAACACCTTCAACTTTTCTCTTGCTGGCAGTGGTTCCCCTTTTAACCTTCCTTTATCCTAAAACCATCACAAACAGAAAATGAACCAACCATTGCTAGGTAGGAGTACCTGACATGCAAACAGTGATTTGGTCACCCAGATCCTAAGCTGGAAGACCTAACAGACAGGAGGAATTTGAAAGGCTGGATCTCCAGGAAGAAAATGAGGAAATAGTTCCTGTATCCACATTTAGTTGCACTCTTCCCACGTCTAGATGAAAGACTTTGTCAAATGTTAAGAGGGAAGACCTGTGGAGGAACCACGAATTAATCTTGCATATTCATTTTCCATTAAAAAATTAGGTCTTTGATTCTTATTTGTGATTCTGTTTCATTGTGAAGTGAGGTATGTTTGATAAGTGACCTTTATAAAATGCAGAATCAGAAGTAGTCTTTGAGCAAGAAAGAATGAGGCACTCTTTGTCAGATCATGCTGGTCCTCAGTGTCATGAAAATAACAGGACTCTGAATGGTTAGGGAAAGGAAAAGATTCAGAAACTCAAAACAGAAACATTACTTTCTAAATGCAATTGGTAGCTTTCTTTCAAACCATAGAGGACAACACAGGGTATTGCAAGGTTTAGAGATTTCCAGTATCAGTAAATTTACATTTGCACACAACATTTTAGTCTGTTCTTCCCTTTGTTTTTCTTAATTAAAAACTACAAGCTGCAGAGTGTAGCTGAGAATTCATGTATGCCACTCTCAAATAGCTTTTAGTCCCCTAGAAGAAATGGACAAGTCTATCTCATTTGTTCTGCACTGTCATTATGGTAAAATCACGTCACCTATGTTCCTTGCAAAGGAACTGGATGCAGTGTTATGTCTAGGAATTACAGAATAAAGAGAACTGATATTAAAATAGTTTAGACCTTAGCTTGTTTCCTCTGACTTGGTACCTGTCTAAAAATTAGGTTAATAATTCAATTAAGTTCCTCATTCAGTTAGTAAAAAGAAGGTGGTGATTCTGGACAATGATTTACTCCTTCCTAAAATAGTTAGGATGAGTTACCTGCTGGAAATGCTCAGCTCCCCTCATTGATTAGAAGATTATCAGGAGCAAATAGCTAATGTTTCAGTAATGGTAAGTCACAGTTTCAAATAGCTCTTGATAACTAATAAACAGAATTATGACCATGATGTGGAGAAATAATGTGCAGACAATGTATTGTATAAACAGACCATTCTGTCAAAGTCAATGGCTCTGCTGACTTCAAAATCGCTATATACCTTCTAATTTTATTACCAGGTACAAGGTACAAGAATCAGGACGAACGTAAGTGTTATAGAGTTGGATGTCTTGAGGTGTAATGCTTAGTCAGGAGTAATTTCACTTGAAGTCAATGGAAATGTATGAGTGTAAAACTTTGTGGAGGCAAAGAGGAATTAAGAAATGGGATCTGATCCAAAACTCACTGAAATCCATGTGAACCTTTTCTCTGAATCCACTGAACTTTGGATCAATCTCCTAGTTCCTTGGATAACACAGCAGTCAGCCTTGTTAAGGTTGCCAGCATTTCTGCCATAGTCAGCCACATTCTGCTCCACTGCACCTAGGAGGGCACTGGAAGAAATGCTGTGCTGAATATATCTGTACAAAACAAATTCACAGTTTCTGTGGACATTTTCTGTCTCTATCAAGTAAACAGAGGACTAAGTTATATATTAGAGCAACTGTGACTATGACATCTCCTTCTATCTGTCTTTTGTATGTACCTAATACCATGTGTTACTGTACAGATGAGCTGCCCTTCAAATAAAAGAGCAAAGATTTATACCTTCCTTTTGGTTTTAAGATCCAGGTATGTGTTTACCTGTCCAGGCTTTAACAGTTTATAAATGGAAATAAGTTACTAGTAGCTGTATGAATAGAAGTTCTGCATTTACGTTATATTTATATTTAGGATTGATCTCTCCTTTTTGTATAAAATTTATCATTGCCTTATTTCATAACTTTTAGTATAAAGCTTGCAATTCAAAAAATATGTTGATTTATTTTGATCTCAATGAACAAGATAAAATGCGCAGTAATGCGTAAAGCTGGCAACAATTACAGGAACAAATAAAAATATCTTTTCTCTGAAAGCTTGGAGAAGAGAATAGCAAACAAAAAGAGCTGGAATTTTCAGTGGTTTAAAGTTGTCTCAATGCTGAGTTTAAGTATAAAAGAATCTCTGAGGCTCTTCAGGATGTGCCAATAGGTCAAAGCACTTTCCAGTTGCTCTAACTACTTCTTAATAAAGTGGAACTGTTTGAGGATTTTACAAGTCCCATGGGTCAGGAAACACATATTAAACAGCCTTACAGATTTTTTCTCTTTCAATATTGAACCAATATTGTATGACATAAAATGCAGTCCTCCATTCTCTTCTCTGCCATACAGAGATGCCTTTCAAAGTCTTTTTTGAGTGTGAAGGTAGAAGGATATTTGATTTTAAACATAAACTCTACCCAGTTCCATATTAAAGGGGGAAAAAGTGCCTTCTGTGAGGAGGGAGAATTAAAAGGATGAAGTGAGGAGAAATCAAAAAGATCAGGAATACTGGAAGAACAAGGACATGATCAAGGGAAGGAAAAATCTGTTTCTTTTCCTCTTTTTCTTGCTTTCACTACTAGTTTCTGCCTTCTTTTTTTTTCATTATCTAGTTGCATTGTTTCATCTATTGACATTCTGTTCCGTAATCTCTCATTTTATTACTCATTTTGCATAAATGCATTAAACCAGACATATGCAATGTTTTAGATACTTGTTCCTTGAACCCCAAATTACCAACATTAAATGTGTTGTTTTCCCGTGAGAAGATATTTCCAGTTTTCTGTCATCCCTATCAGCAAAAGGCAGCAGAAATCTAATTCACAGGCTCTCATCTGAAGAACTTCATCTCCTCCCCAAGCCAATGTATCACTCGACAGTTATCTCAGAAGGCACAGAACACCATCCTTTGACCAAAATGTCATATTCAGATGTAGGGTAACATCTCAGAGACAGAGAAGTTTACTATCATATTTGCTTTGTAAAATACCTGAGTAAGTTTAAGCATTCCTCTTTCTTGCTGCATGCCCCTTATTGTCAACCATTTTATCAGGTTTATGTTCTAGATTTTATTTTTTGTTTCCCTCTTTTTTCTCTTTTGTTATGAACACCTTCCCATTATGTATTAACTAATTCTAGCATTTTAAGGGATTCTTGTTCCTTTTAGAAAAAGAATTGTCTCCCTATCGATGCTTTCCTGTTCCATCTTCTCTGACATCCCAGACAACAGATGAAATGTCTTTAAAGTTGTTTTACTTTGCCAGCCAGTCACTAAGAATTACTCAGTTTCTGACCCTAAGTGATTTTTATGTACTGTTACACGCCTGCTAGCATATGGCTGAAGCTATTGCTTTTTTTATGTGTGTATAGTTATATTCGCAGGTCCTGCACTCATTTTTTTTCTCTGAGTTCTGCAACGAGAGCTTGTATGTGCAAAACATCAGAGCCAAATGAGTGTCAGAGTGGATGATCTAATATTATTCAGTTTTAGGATCTGTAAGTTGTAACATAAAGTAGGGATAGTAAAAATAATAATCCATTACTTCATTCTTTTTGTTGTTGTCATTACTGGAAGAAGGCAGAATACTCTCATATACTCAAGTAAGGTCATTTGCTGAGCTGGCTTTAAAATGGAAAGATTTTAAGAGGAATTCTTGGAATAGAAGAATCCTTAAAGCAATGGATATGCAGTGCTGATAGTTGATACTTCTTCCATTTTTTAACTTTTTAGTATTTTGAATAATTTTATTATCAAAAGCAATGATTTGGGCTGATGAAACACTTCGCCACTGTCATCACTCCTGAAAAACGATGTCTTCTTTCAAAACCACCTTGTGTCCATTGGATGCAAACCCTGCTAAATTTTACTGTAAATGAGCCATTTCCACTGGATAATCATGTTTGCTTAAAGACTGGAATTACATCAGAATGCAATTTCTTCCAATCTATATACCATAATTCTCATTGTCATAATATCAGTCTGCTTTTCTGAAACTATGCGAAGAAAAAATTTTTACAATATGAATGTCAGAGATTTCTGTAGTCCATGTCTAAGACTTGATATGTGGCCAGGAATTCAAGTTACGTTTCTGTTACTTTGTACTACTTAAGGCAATAAGTGAATTCTGCAATTGATTAAAGGCTGAAGATCAGGGATACATCCAATCTGTGATGCTGTTAATTCTATGCAAGGGAGAACAAAATGAAGGATGCTCATAATTACACAGTAAGGTAATTATATGATGAATGCTTAAAAAGTTGAAATGTCCTTTTCTTGTTAGGCTCTAATATCCTGTACAACTTCGCATCAGATTCTAGATACAGAATATAACTTGTTCAGATAAATGAGTTTCAATAATATTACACCTAAGTAATCCACTAAGAACACAGCAAATGGACTTTTAGATGTATCGTTCCACTCCTGTGTCTTCAAATAAATCAATCAAACCGGCTGATTATATTTTATGTGAAAGTCAACCGTATCCTGGGCGGTATCAAAAGAAGTGTGACTGGCAGGTCGAGGGAGGTGATTCTTCCCCTTCTACTTTGCACTAGTGAGACCTCACCTGGAATATTGTGTCCAGCTCTGGAGTCCTCAGCACAGGAAAGAAACGGATCTCTTGTAATGAGTCAAGAGGAGGGCCACGAAGATGATCAGGGGGCTGGAGCACGTCCCATACAAGGACAGGTTGAAAGCTGGGTTTGTCTAAGCCTAGAAAAGAGAAGGCTCTGGGGACAATTTATAGCAGCCTTCCAGTACTTAAAGGGGACCTACAGAAAAGATGGGGGGCTTTTTATCAGGATATGTAGTGATAAGATGAGAGGTAATGGTTTTAAGCTGAAAGAGGGGAGGTTTAGATTAGCTGTTAGAAGAAATATTTTACTATAAGGGTGGTGAGGCACTGGAACAGGTTGTCCAGAGAAGTCATGGCTGCCCCATCCCTGAAGGTGTTCAAGGCCAGGTCAAATGAGGCTTTGTGCAACCTAATCTGGTGGGAGGTGTCCCTGGAACTGGATAATCTTAAAGGTCCCTTCCAACCCAAACCATTCTATGATTCTATGATCCTGTCAATTCTATGACTCAAGAAGGGTTTACATTATCATTCCACCTAACTGTCCCTTTATCTGAGCCCTTAACTGTTTTTTTAACAATATGCAATGCCACTGAAATAACACGTTACATGAATCCTATGTAACTTGTAAATCTGTGGTTTCATAACAGAAGTAATTTTGCATTAACTAAGGAATAGGGAGAAGAACTATATTGGTATCAATGTTTTGTCCATTTATTTCAGAACTGTGAAATAAATAAACAACAGTATTTGCATTAATTGGCATATCACATATTAATTGGAAATGAGATCAATTTGTTTCAATCAATATCATCAATACCACGTGCACAATAGCTGTCTGTTGATATGATAGAGAGGAAACAATTACGAAAAATATAAAATAAAACCAGAGAGACACTTTTTAATGAGTGGTGTTGTAGGATAGACATGTAACTTAATCCTATTGATAGATTGGTCCTACAAATAACATACTTCAACCATGTAAAACTTTATTGAATGTACCAACGGCTTAGAATGATCAGGTAATTTGTTGATTTTTCATATTTTACCAAATTAGCTAATCATTAGAAATGACTATTTAGCAAAATATTAGCTGCTGAGCAAAAACCTTATGCTTACTTATCTTATTGTACTCAAGCCACTGAGTCTGTGCTAAAGATGCCACTATTTAATATAACTGTTCTTTATCTTTCTTGAAACAAAATCATTATCTTCTTAATATTTTCACTTTATGTTTCTCTAAATGCCAAAAAAATCACTTTTTCATACCTTTTTAAGACTGACTCCCCAGTTCCTGCCAATCTACCCTTACATCCCCAAAAGCCCAAAGAAAGCTGTAAATACAATCCCAGAAAGCTTGTATTTTATTTTGACCTGTTCCTCTTTCCCTTTGGAAAAAAAATCTGAAGAAGCGAGTGTAATATATTACCTCTGGTGGCTTAGCTGGACAGCAGCAGGGGCTTGTAATAAGGATGTGGTAATACACCACAAGGAATCTGTAGACTCATAAAACTTGACCTTATAAATCTGTGTTTATCAATTCCATACAGCAGCCACTCCCTGTGGTGGAAGTCTTAGACCAATAAACCTGCAGTTGATAACTATACAATTTATACTCAATTTTTCCCTCCAGGTCAGCTAATCATGCTACATTAATAATGTCTGTAAAAAATTGGAATGTCACTTGAAAATAAAGATACCATCTGATTCTTGTCATTACTTTGCATATATTTAAGATGTTAAGCAAACTGGTTTACAGTGATAGCCCAGGGTCATAGAGTTTTACTTGTTCATATCTCTTTGTTTAAACTTCCTACTCTCTCACCTGAAAACCATTTCCTGCTGGGGTTTTTTTGTTTGGTTTTTTTGTTTTGTTTTTTTAAATTCACCTAGCTTCCCAAAGTAGATGATTTCTTTCTCTGAACAGTCAACACATTAGAAACAAGAAAAGATATTTCTGCTGCAGGGACTACTGCGGTGCTTAAGCTATGCTATGCAGAGGTGTATCTCGTACATCCAGCATCTTCTGGGACCCTGTTTCATGTAGATGGGACCTAGATTTGATGCTAAAGACTATGATCTGAGTTCCTTTTGCACATAGATCTGTATGCACCAGTGTTTCTGACCCGGGTTCTATACTTGCCTCTAAAAAGAGCTATACAAACATACTAATTCCTTTATCTGATTCTCATGCCTGTTTCCCCCACACAGCGCTTTGCACTCTGGATACACTTAATGATGTAGTGTGAGAATGATTTCAGATTAATTCTGGTTTTCAATAAGAAAATTGATTCAGAGTAAAGCCAAGAAAACCAGAATGAAAACAAATTCAAGATACCCTGATTTATCCTCTGATGTGGTGCTTTATCTTGGATGGAACAGCTGCATATCTCTACTTGATAGCTGATTCCAAATAATATTCAAAAACTGTTGTGAAATGCACTGGGATGAAACAGGATATAGAAATTTAAAATAAGAATAATGCGAAAGTAGTAGGTATAAGTGTTTTCCTTTTTTAAAGCTCTGGTTGCCACTGAATGCCTACAGGAAGTCCCAGCTGTGAGGAAATTAATTAGCATTATGAAAAGCAAAGTAAGAGAGGATTAACCCTAAAAAATTCAGCTTTAGTACATGACTCCAGAGAAGCAAATGGATCCATCAGCCAACAAAAAGCACTCAAATCTGCACACCTTACATTAAATCTGAGATCTGAGATCACCATCAGATTTTACCTTACAATATTTTGCAGAAAAATAAAGTTTCTTCTATTGAAACTATTGCCAGAAACAGAAAACTGAACTAGCTGCACATTTGATCTGTGTGTTATCGCAAGGCAGATCCTAGATCACTGGAGAATACCCCATATTTCCCATATAGCCAAGAAGAAAACAGAAAAGATCGTTGGTTCACCACCACTTCAGTGCACTTGAAGGAGAGAAAGAAAATGCACTGCATCACACAATAAGGAAATACAGGTTTTTTTCTCCCGAAGAGAAAGGAGGAATAGAGAATGATTACTCAAGACATAAAACTTTCTTGGGACTTAAGTTACAGATGCACTCACACATCTGCTCTTATTAAAGGCAAGGCACGACACATCAGCAAAATTCCAGAGAATTCAATGCATTTAGGTTATGATTTTGCACTTGAGGAAACTTTGTTCCACATATATAGCCTAAATATTTTAAAACTTGCATGATCAAGGTCACTCCAGACCAAAAATCACTTAGATTGCCAAAATATGAAATAAAACAATGCACTTGGAAGAAAATATTTTGAGGGAAACAAATTGAAAACAAGCAAATATAAAATCCAAACATGATTAAATATGGTTTTACTTTATTCTCTTTCTTTTTGCTCAGGAAAAAAAAAAATCTATTTTCAGGAAATCAGTTCACTTTGACTATTTAATCACCAGGAAGAGCTACTGAAAGAACAATAATGACAGTCTAATACAGGAGTTCTCTTTGCAGTATTGTTTTTCCCTAAAGGCAACGCAGAAAACAAAACTAAGAGGACTTCTTTTTCCTGTAGCTGAGGAGTTTTAATTTTTTTTTTTTCAGAATGTATTTCTCTGTGATATGAATTTTTAGTAAAGATATACTTATATTTTAATCTTTTAATCATGTGATCATTTACAAATATGTTTATAAAAATATGTTAACAAATTCACAACTCTGCTTACAAAAATAACACTGTAATACCCTGGCTTCTTCATTCAGTGGCAGTTATTCTACAGATTTTAATGGGTCTAGAATTTTTCTTAAAGAATCTTCAGATACAGTGTCACACATAGCATAAAATAATGCAGTTTTGATATATCTCACAAAATATTTTTGTATTGGAGAAAGTATTGCATTTCAGACAAAATGGAATGCGTACTAGATTCTAAAACTAGTCTAGTCTAGTCTAGTCTAGTTTAATCTAATCCAGTTGTATTCTATTAGGTTTTTTTCTTTATCAAGAGCAGCATAAAAATAAGTCGGCATTCAAACCCTTTACTCAGGCTAGTGTACTCTTATTATATACACATAATGGAAATGGTAAATTGCAAGCCCTGGATCTGATTCTACAGTGACCACTAAGCACAGAAGTTGTATCTCTGCTTTCTTTTATAAAAAGTCAATCTGCCAGTCCTTCAGACATAATCCTGCCTCATCAGGTCTGCTCCATGAAGGAATTTCACGTCCAATTATATGAACGAGTAGGATTACACATCTAAGATCCACAAATTCAAATGCTTGTCATCATCATAAATTTTTTTGCCAGTGGATTCATGCAAAATATGTCTACACCACATAAGTGAGAGGAGTGAAAAGATCCTAGAAGTACTAGAGAAAATAAAAGGACTATCTAGCACAGGGATGTTGCTGGTAGACATGGCAGTTCACCTACACAAGAATTATTCTTCATAGCAAGGTAAATTAGGTAAGATTGTTTTTCTGCCTAAATCAGTTTATGCAAAAACAGTACAGGTAGCAGTGCTCAGGTTAGGTGTTGGAGATCCACGTCTGGCACTTACGCATCGCCTTGTGGTCAGACTGAAGCAGCATAATCATTCAAATATTTAAGAAGTCCTATTCTTCGGCACTTCTGCAAAAATATTCAGTACAAAATTCTACCATTCTCCTGAAAGGGGGCATTAAGCCCCTGCAGCAGCTCATGTAGGTCCTTGGAAGACTCTGTGAGTTTAGGCTGCTGAGGCTATTTAGCTCCCATTGGATGGAAAGGCAGAAGAAGAAATTTGGCAAGCATTCTTTTCTTTTTTTTAAAAAGGCCCATATCATTGTAGTTGCAGCCTTATTTTCAGATGTTCCCAGGCTTAGCTTTTGCTCTGGAACCTCTCCAATCCCCTGAATTCCACAAGGACTTGTCTATATAGGAAAACCACTGAAATAGTTATTGTAGAACGGCTGCTCAAGGATAGTCTATTCTAGCAGAAAAGTGATTTAATCCTGGAATAATCATTACTTTTACAAATAGGAGTAATCATTCTATAATAAAACCCCTTATTCCAGAAGAGAAAGTTCACACAGGGAGCTATTTCACTGTAAATGTTGGTCAGTACAATCATATGGGCAAGCTCAAAATATAGAGAAATAAATGTAATGTCTAAAGATTTTGACATTTTTTTCTTGTCACACAATTTATAGTTTGATTCTTGCAATAAACATTTTCTTAGCAGATCTTGTAGTGGGATGTAACTGTGTGTGTGTTTATATAGCAAACATTCGATGAAATTCTAGACAAAAGTGAAAAATTGTCCAAGATTTTATGCTTTTTACAGAGAAACTGACCTACTCTCCGCAAGGAAGAAGGAAGAAAATCTTTCCATGTGTACCATAATCTTCTGAGTTCGGTGGTGCACATGTGAAGCTCTGTTTCTTGCAATAGACACCACAAAGTATGAGAATTACTCAATGCTGATCAAGTTGCAGGGGGACGAGGAATCAGAGCTTCCTGGCAGATGGAGCAGTGCGCTGATACTGTGGAAACAGGTTCTGCTTCTGGCTCCCTCACCGACTTGGTGCACAGGCTTTGTGATAATGATTGCTTTTGAAACATACTCAAAGCCCTCATAACTGCCTTCTGAAACAAACTGAGTATGCAAACTGTATGCAATTCATATGTTCAGCAAGTCTTGAAGGCAATATACATTAAATATGTTCAATTCTGATTATCATTCAATATGTCTGTGATCGTTAGACACTTTCCTATTAAATTGCTTCTTCTAATAACAACTGACAAGAGCTTCAAGACACCTTCAGCCTTCTAAAAGCAGGATAGTTTTTCCATTATGTTCATGCAATGGAGATTATAATGAGTCTTCAAATTCTCCCATAATGTAATCAAGTAATAACCACAACATCAGAATGACTATTTGTACAATCTCGGTGATCAGTTACAGCAAATAGTACTTGTAAGTCATTTTGCTAACAAAATAAATATGTTTATAAATAAATGAACTAATGATTCCTTTCAGGCTTTATTAACTTTTGTGGCTGGGTGGGTCTTGAACATAATTCTTTGTTACTGTTGTATGGAAATGTGTTCTAGGTTAGGAGAGCACTTAAATGTCTGTAAGGAGCTGCTTTGGACCTCAGTGAATAGAATAGAAGTGTGTGCTTAAAATTAAACATGTACTTAAGAGAGCAGACTTCTAAACAGATGCTAATTCTGAGTTGGTTCATGGGTCTGTAGTTAATCTAGAGAAAGGGGAAATATATAATTTCCCTGCATGAAGAAGTGGAAGAGAGCCAAAACTGTTCTCTCCTCCTCAGTGAGGAGAAACCAGGTAGTAGGAGAAGCACTTGATTTCTGTTAGAAGCACGGTCGTGATGCGGCGGCAGAACAAATGCTGCATCTGATGGGTGGCACAGAAGAGCAGATCATTGCACAGCAGTGTTCTGGCACATCATGGTGAGAGAATAAAAGGGCTCTTTCACATCTTCTACATCTTAGAAAGAGTGCAGAGAGGTCTAAAACTTCGTTTTTTGTTAGCAAACATATTTGGCTTGTTCTACAAAGTATCAAATAGTGATTTTACTGTCTAGTTGATGTGCAAAATCTGCATGTTTTCTTCAGGTTTTTCTCTCTTTGATAAAATGTACAGAAAATGTGTAATTTCTTTTCCTGACAGAGTTCAAAGGGAGGCACCTTCATTTATTTATTTGCTTTTTGCATGAGGTTAAAGGAAACTATTTTACCAAAAGAGGAGATGACAGGCACAATTCACAAAGTAAAGTATTTATTTGGGGTGAATGTGAGATCCTAATTTATTCAGCATATTTTTTAGCCCTTGCATTTTATCCTTTTTTAATTAAATAATTTCTAAGCTTTAAACCTTGTACAAAAATATTTTATTGGACTTTCATTACCATTGTTTTCCTTGGGAAGGTTGCTCATAATCTTCATCGTATTATTGTAAAGCCATCACTAAGCAACATGCTTTGGCATTTGTATAAGCCTTTGTCCACCTCCTTCCATCCACCCAAATGCACACATTTGCATTTACTGTTAAAATATTATGGATGCTGACACCAGTATAGCCACAAGATCTGGTGTTAGACTGTCTCTAATTGATTTAATTATTCATAATTGCTCAGCTGGGGCTTATGTGTACTTCAGCATGATTAAGGGACAACATACAAGTCTGCAGCTAATGATGTGTTCCATCATAATTTACAACCGTGAAGTTGCTAGAGCTAAACTGTATAGGAACAGCACATTTTTAATCCTGTTTAGAATGCTTTTTCAGATATTGCCAAAAAAAAAAAAGAAGAAAGCAACAACCCAACCACACTTATGTTGCTCTTCATAAATGAGTTTTAAGGAAATATTGCAAGAGCATGCTGTCTTTTGGTTTGTTTAAATTAAAATTATTGATACTATCAGAAGATCAAGAGATCTAGGTCTATTGAATATGCGATTTAATTGCATTTCTTTTTGTTGCTTCCTTTCTAACTCTACTTGCTCAACCCTCCTTTCTACTTGCTTGTCTTGTGCTAAATAGGATGAAATTTTCTGTGAAAATTGTTACAATTTATGATTATTAAAAAATAAAAGTTACTTCTGTCAATATGATGCATGAAAATAATCACACAGTGGTTTCCTTAATTGTCACCAAACGTACTTTCATAATTAGTTCAAGACAAGCAATTCTGACAATACCATGTACATTTTATGAGACAACATCCCTGAATACTGTTACTGAGGGATGGTGCCTTGCTTGTCTTTCAACAGTTCCATACATGTGGTGAATACTAACACAGTAGCAAAAATATTAAAAATTAACATGATTTCCAGTGTAATTGGGTAATTTCAGATAGGGCCTTTTTTTTTCCACTTCTGACTGGAAAAAAATAAATAATTTTGAAGTGTATGTGTCAGGAAAAGGAAACAGTTGCTGTGAACGGTGAATATTTCTGAAATATAAATGGTTTAACATTGTCAGTATGAAGTTCAGTATTTCTTAAGAATTTACTCAGACTAGTGCCTTATTCAGAGTGAGAAAGCACGGTTTACAGGATTATATCCAGCTTAATCTTAAACTGAATGTTAAACCAGACTGGCTGGTGATGCAAACTGGAAAAGGCAACATCATTGCCCCAATAGTAAAGGCAACGTGTCTTTGTCTGGAGCAAATCTCAATTCCTGCTACCATGGCATGAGCTTTCTGTGGTACTCTGCATTTTGGATCCCGCTGAACAGAGAAGATTCCAAAAAAGAAGGTTCTCCCTTAACTCGTAGTTCCTTACACACATTTTTCTTTTTTGGACCTTTGAGAGACAGAGCATGCAGCATTTAGAACTGCAATGTACTATCAGAAGGACGTAATTACAATTATTTATTTAAGTTGGTTCTGAACCAGGGAATCCTGATACGAAGCTGGAGCCAGTAAAGGCTTGAAAAACTACTGACAATAAGCAATTCTTCATGGAACAAAACTATTACAATAGAGGGTCTTTGATCTTGCCTGTCTCCTGTTGCCAATTGAACTTTGTCACCATGCACTGTCATCCACAAGGGAGCACTTTTGAATTAAGCAGTCTACAGCAATTTAGTCTGTTCTAGCTTTGAAGTGCCAACATCAGTCAGGCCAGTACTAACTTTTTTCATTAAATTTTTTTTGAGTTCTCTTAGGAGTTTAGCAGTCCTGGCATTTAGATAACTAAAGTCAAGAAACTAAGGCACTAAGACATCAAAAGCAAGAGGGGCCCCTAAAATACAAATGTGAACAATCATTAGGCTCTAATGGTGCACTTCATTAATGTCCACTTCAAAGCAAAAGTTTACTGACTTTGAGATTGACTAATTTACACATTGTGGGAAATTGCTGCCAGCCATGCATGTAACCACTAAATGTTTCTGGAATAAATAGAAACGCCCTCTTCCTTCAGAAATCAGGAACTGCAAACTGAGCCTTTAATTGCAAGATGGCCTTTCATTTGAATTGGAATGGAAAACCCGTCTAGCACATAAATCACTAAAGCTGTGCGTAGTTATCATACAGACACATAGATGTCAATCAGCATCCTTTTGTGATTTTTTTCTCCCTCCCGGCACTCTATTGCTAAATAGGAATATTACAGCATAAGCTGGTTTTCTTCTGGATGTGTTTATCTATTTAGAGTCTTTAGAAATTCTCTTCTTTGGAACATAGAGCTTGCTGAAAAGTCAATCTTTCTAAGTAAAACTGGTTACAGCTGACACTGAGTTTCTTTGGGAGGAGGGAAAGCGCTTTAACTGTTTAACTGTTAGTGGTAAGTCTTACAGAAGTAAACAAAGCACCGCTGTTCTAACGAACTGCATACATTCAAAGTTGTAGTAGTCCAGTCACATTGATTTTAAAAAAAAAAATCATAAACTTACCACCAGAGTTAAAAACATAATTCAGATAACCAGAATTAAAGCCTACCATGGTAAGAAACCTCTACACTATGTGGACTGTCTAAGCAACACCCTCACGCAGAAAACCCTAAGATGATGTGGGCCAGTTTGTAAAAGAACTGAGCACGTGCAAACTTTCTTATTTGGTCAGTAAGAATTGCCTACATTAAAAAGTGTGGTTGTGTTTGAATGAAATTGTGATAACTGAGTGAGAGGATGGGAGGCCAGTCACAAGTTAGAGGTCAATGGAAGCCGGGAAAAATTGTGTTCAGCTGATGCCATGGTGAATATAATCTGTCCTTGTCTGAACACTAACCACTAAGAGATGGTAACATCCTGCCATCTCACTAGATTGTTTCCAATCTTGTTCAAGCACAATCAAATCTTTTATCTAGACAAGCCTCATTGTGGCTGTAAAAATCTCAGCGCCTTTGAAAAATCAAGCTCTTGGCTTTTAATGCATGAAAGAGCCTAGAAAACATCTTGCTTAAAACAGATCTATATAGGATTGCCAGAAATCCACACTTTAGTGTGAATGCTTAGAAAAAGAAAACTATTATGGATGTGCATTGGGCAAAGTATGGAGATATTGTTGCCAAAGGTTATGATGAAAAATATTGAAAAGAGTGAGTTATAATGTTTGTATAATGTTACCGCTTTATATTTCAAGTAACTTCCTTAATTTTTAGCAACTACGTTCTTGTTGCAACATTTTAATAAAAGTCTGTGCCTTCATGCCTGGTAGGGAAGCTAACTTGCCATGGGCAAGAATGGCAAAAAAAAAAAAAAAAGGAAAAAATACCACTTAGCAAACCACAAATTTCAGAGACCTAGTCACATCTGTGTTTTATCAGCTTTTTCCGGATAGTATTACACCAAACAATTGTCTGCAGATCGGTAGACAGCTGAGACTTTAAAGTGCTGAATTACTGAGAAAATGCTAGAGATAAAAAACAGCACATGTATCCTATCAATGTAATGAAAGCAACCTGCTGCTAGCGCCATAGTGCCTTAGTTCTAAGTACCCTGTAGAGGAACGGAAGGCTTTCATTTAACTCTTAAGAGGAAAGCAAGGAAAAGAAGAGTAAAGGTCATCCAATACCAGCCTTAATCACAGAACTGAAATACTCTCAGATATACGAAAGGAGGAATGCTTGGTGTTCAAAATAAAACTCTAACTGCAGACAACAAGAGAGTGTCTGATCATGTTGGGGACAGCATTTCCCGTTGGAAATTCCTGAGACTTAGGTTGATGTCAAGTAGAATTACAGACATGGAGCGTGGCAAAAGCTGAAACTAAAAAACCTGGGTACCCAGGCACTGCCACATAAAGGCCAATTCAATCTAGTTGAAAACTCTCCAACAGAACGTAGATTCAGTACCTCAGCCAGAAGGTGCACTGGAAATGAATAATGGATATTTCCTGAATGAACCATGGTTATTAAGCATCAGATCTACTACTCAATGACAGATGTAAAATTTGAAGTTATGTTTAGAACTCCAAAAAATAAAATCCACAGTATACTCTAAGCATAAAGAAAATGGAGAAATGCAGAGATTCAAATAAAGCTCTTCAGTCACAAAAAAAAAAAGATTGTTGAATTTCTCACCTTTTTTTCCTCTACATTGTGTTAGGATTGCATTGCAGATTAGGTGTCATTTTTACTTGGTTCAGCACGATATTCAAGTGTATGAGGTGAAATAACTCATAAAGTACTTGACTGTATTCACTGGAAATTATAATAAAACTTCGATTTTATTATTTTTTAAAAAAAGGAAAATCAATGGGATTTTGTGATTTATTTCATTGAAATTCAAATTTTACTTTGCTGACTTCTTCTGCAGTGAGAGCTAGCTTAAAATCACTGCATAACATGAGAACTTTATCCTTCCTGTTTCATCTTACAGATCCACTATAGCAAAGTCCAGAAATTTCAACAAGCATTAACCTATTGTATCAGTTGCTGTATAACAGAAACTAAATACAACCACTTCCACAAAGAAATCTTAGAAAAAACAAAAGGTAGTGAGCAAAGAAATAAAGCAGATAGTTAATATTATACTTTTTGTATACGTATTTATTTTAATCAGGTTTTCATTAAATGTATGAAATTAGTCTTTCTCGATTAGTCCCTCAGGCTCCAAATGACTTTCAATTAGCCATTTAAAGTTAGCTAATTTTTGTCTGTTTTGAGGTAAAACCATAGAAGAGACACATGAAAGAAGTGCAATATTTATTTCGGGCAAGAAATTCCTAGCTTTAGGAGCAGCGCAGGGAAAAGCACAAAGGCCACAAAGATATTTATGCCCAAATATAGATGATGTCAGCTGAAGCAGGCAGCACGGGGAAAGTGTGAGAGATGAGAGTTGATAAGCAAAAAAAGTAGAGAGAATCTTTTTTAATTAAAAGGTAGTTTTAAAGTCCTTTACACTAAAACGTCTTAACTTACGATTAATGTCACAAAGAGTCATCATGCTCAACACCTGAATCCAAGGATTGGATTATGAGATTGAGATGTCATGCATGAATTAATTCTAATGAATTGCTGGTCTCTGTCCGTGCTGAATACTCTCTTCCATAACCTTACGAGGACTTCTGCAATACTTTATCGTTAGAGTTCGTCAGCCAAGAGGTAAACAGAACTACTTATAAACTCTAGATCAGATAGATACTCTCTGTTAAGAGAACAGAATATTTAGGTGTATAAAGACTAGCCAAATATCGAAAGATGGGAGTAAATTTCAAACAGCTTTATGAACAGAATATGATTGGAGTCACCCTGTGTCTTATGGTTTCAGGGAATGTAAGTGATGAAATTAGTCCCATCAATACACAAATAGAGAAGATTTTCTTTTGTTTACAAAGCTAAGATTTCAAAAGTTTCCAAGCAATAACGCATGTCATTCACTTATTGTTCCAATTCCTTTCTTCTTTAATGTTGATTGATTTGAAAAGATTGTCTTTAATTCAAAAGCTGTTTTCATTTTAGTTTTCATCTTTCTGTCATGTTCCAAATAAGATGAAATTGAATTACCCTGAAGTATAAACAAAAGAGTTTTGATTTTCTTATTTGTTTTATCCCCCAAAGACTGCGAAGATTGCATATAAGCATCTTTTTATTCTCCTACCTCTAGTCTAAAGAACACCATGGAACACCGTGTTGATAAGTGGATGAAAATTCCCCAATATCAGTCCTTTCTTACATTTAGTGCTTCAAAATGATAGTATTTCTTATCTCACAAGAAACATTTATGGCTTACATTTTTGTTGCTGAAGTATCTTGCATCGCCGTTTGTGAGCAATGAGGCTCTGAACTATGTGATACTTGGATCATTCTGACTTCCAGAGGATGTTCCCTCATTCAGTCGCTGTATCTCAGCAGTTATCTGTTTCATGAACAAAATATGGGGGGAGTGAGGTGTGAGAAATTAAATCTTAGAAATTCTTATGTAAGCAGTAGGTCTTGTCCAGCAGAGGGAAGAGAGTGATACCAGTGCATGAGTGTTTTCCCCAAAGTCATACCAAGCTCTGCGGTGGGAAATAATCAGAATGTTTGCACTTAATACAAAATAGTAATAACGTTTTACCTGCTTTGTCTTGGTGACAACACTCTCTTGTATGGTTCTCTGTAACTGCCTCTCTTTTTAGGGTTTTCTACCATACCCACTTCATTTCACTGTAAATACTCCTCTGTAACTGCCTGGCCATTCTCCAAAGCTACGCCAACCCTATCGTTGCACTACACAGCCACACTGCATATACTGGCCGAGTCACTCGCATGGTATTTTATTCCGTCAGTCACATTGGCTGAACAGAGTAACGCTTGGGTTTACATGGGAAAAATTGCATATAAGTATCGGCTGCCTGATAAAGTCAGACATTGACTCAAGGTAGTTATATTTCCATATCAGCATGAAAAAAAAAAGAGAGGAGAGGAGAGGTGATGAGCAAAATCCCTTAAAATAAAACAAACATTCTAGCAGTCCAAAAGGTCAGTTCCATCCCCTATGAACTAATGTAAAGGTGCTGTAAGTCAACATTTCTGGCTTTATAGCCTTGAAATTACACTTTTCATAGCACTGAAGTATCCCATTCATTCTTACTCCACGTTTAAAGGCAACCTAGGCCAATATGCATCAGCAAACAAGACTCAAGAAGTCAGATGGGTCTCTGCTTAGCACTTTGACTTATGCATAGTGGCTAAAATCCAACAATGATTTACTGGCATTGTCTCCCACTGCACTGATGGCGTGTGTTGCTTGTTATTTTAGCAAAGTGTTTATCACCAAGATAATTAATTCTATTCTGATTGAATGATATGCACTGAGTGTCAAAAGCTTTTACAGTCTCTTTTTCTTTATTTTTAAATCATGAAGAAGAAAGGAGTAAAAATTAATATGCAGGATTTTGAAGTTGCTATGTACAATTTTAATTAATATTGATTTTATTTTAGTCATTTTTGGGGGTGTGTGTTGTCAGTTTTCTGACCTATGGGTTTCTGGGTAGAATTAAGCTTCATTTCAAGCATAACTGTTTATGTGCTAGAATCCACACAAAGCAGACTTTCATATAAGTAGAAATAAATCTGTTTGCACAACAAGAAGTGTAATCAGCCCTCTCTACCCAAGACTAGGAAGAAAATCTTAAATGTTTCAACAAAGGGAATATGCTTAGTAAATTTAAAGTAAAATGTGCCTTTCTGTCCCTTTACACTGCTTGCAGAAGTGATATGCATTGGCATTGTTTTAATGCAAATACTGTCAATAAAATAGTTGATTTTTACCTTTGTCTATTCTTCTGAATAATCTCTTCTTTTTCCCCAGATTTGCCGTAATGTGTCTGATGTGAATGACATCATATTAACATATCAAAAGCTTTGAATACACTAGGTAAAAGGGAGAAGACTACATTTTTCCTGAAATATTTGGGCAAATAATGTTCTAGTTTCTACAAACTCTTTGATAGCATCAGTGAAGAGCTGAGATATTAGATTTGAGGGTTTGATCCTACAAATTTATAACTATGTTATTTTTAGTGTTTCCTTAAAAGTGAAAAGCTGGCTTATATACTCCATATATTTACACTTAGGACTGAAGGATTCTATATCGATATCTAATTTATAGTGTATACAGTGTCAACTTTGTCAGTTACATATTCCAATAAGATACTCCGTGGTTCTCAATATACATACAGACATATTTTTTATACTCTTAATTCTACAATCATGTATTCTGTTTTATTGAAGTGTTCAATGTTATTCTTAACTTATGTGACAGCAAATAAGGTTTTCCTTGCTTAAATTAATAAATATATAAAATGCTGTTGTCATAAAACTTTGTCTCTTAAGATACTCTCATCACCGAAAAATTCAGGATGAGAACAAGATACACATATTAGAACAAAGAAGGTAAATTATAATTAAATTTGATAATATACCAAAGATTTATCTTATAGTAATGATAGTTACTTTGGAATCCTTCCTGTGAAGCAATATTTAACTAAAGATCTATAGCTGTGAGGAGCTGTCCTGATTTTCTTGCTAATTTCTGCTATTCCTTCTTTCCAATATCTTTTCTGCCATTTTAGCTTCACCTAAATTGTTCCTCAACTTTTAAGTGTTGACTTGATTCTTCATTTTCACAATTAATTTTCAAATCTCACAAACAGCCTTCTGGTTCTTCCTTGAACCTGGATTTGAAATTTTAAGTTAGAAGCAATTGACAAAACAAACTCTTGGTCTCAATATTCCAAACATTTGACTCTTGGAAGGAGTAAAATTTTACAGGTTGCCCCATTCAGTAATGTCATCTAGAATTAACTTGAAAAAAAGCCCTGCTTGGATAATCCATGGTACTCATACCTTTAAATCTGAGAGCTTTCAGTGAAATACTTAATTCAAACACCTGAGCAAATATGGACTCTACAGGGAAAGATGTCTGCACTTCCGATTCTGCTGCCAGTTCTGCACTGTGAAGTTATTGCTATTAGAGCAGAAAACAAGGCTTCCTTTTGCTTAGTGCGTGTTAGTTCTGAATTAAAATATTGAAAGTAAGCAGGCTGCCAGTTTCACAGACCTTAGCACATCACTCTCCATGACAACATGGAACTCAGAGGAAGGAAGAATACTCCTGCAGGAAAGCTGAGAAGTGCAAAGAAGTTTAATTTTATTTTTTTTTAAATCTGTGATGTGGTGTTTGTTTTTGTTAGCTGAAAGCTACTGTTTGAAGTTCATTTGTGTTGGTAGATTACTTTATCTGCTCTTCCTCAGGGAACAGACACTACACTATCACTTTGTATACAATACACTGATAGTGCCTTTACGTTTGAGCATGGAATTGTATGCCATTACGTTCAAGTGCTTTATTTTCCCCTAAAGCTCTGAAATACTGGAGAAAATTTGCTTGCCAGTTGGGGAGAACTTTGCTTTATTTTTTTTCTTTTAAACTTTGAATGTGTATTGAAACGCTAAAGAGGCTTTTTAATATGCAGAAAATTTAGAGATGCAAGAGGGAAAGGGGTAAGACAAATAACATACAAACCAGCAAAATATTCTAAATTATACTGTAAAATATATCTTGACAAACAGTTATGAACACCACAGAGAAAGCTTTGATAGGAAAGCTATAAACACATTAAAAATACATAACAATGCCAGAAGCAATGAAGTTGCCTAAGAGCCTAGGTCGCCACAATTGTCATTCAGATGTAGGTTCCAGAACCACTGAAATGTCCTTGAAAATGTTATCTAAGAAAAATAACAATGGGTTTTCTGTACCCAGGTAACTCCTTTCATAAGGAAAGGCCTCTATCATTTATAAAGGATGAAGTGCCTCTCAGTGATGGCTTCAAACACACTTTTTTTTCAAACACACAATCCTAACTGTTGGTATACACTCACAACTGCCCATCATAGCCACAAGGAAAGAGGATATTACCCACTATTGGTGCTGCCAGACTTTAAATATGAAAGTAATAGTATCAGAATTTCTACTCTTTCACTTCCATCTGGCATACAAGGAAGTTCCCATTCTAGCTGTCTCTTCTGTTGGGCTGGTGAGCAGACAGACACTTCTATGCCTTGTGCGTACCACTGAAATGATCTGTTTCTAGCTCAGCTGAGATTCAGATTGATGAAAAGGAAACAGATCAGGTTGTCTGACAGCTTGACAAGACAGACACAAGTTGGGTATGAACAGCAAGTGCAGAGTAACCCAGGTTTGAATAAGGTGGTGGAGGAGATTTCTTCCACAGAAAGCAGGACTCTGTTTCACACTGTGCAGCTGCTGTCTTACAGATGTGCAGAGACACAGCTCAAACTCAGCTATCAGTCCCTACATCCTCTCATCCAGGATGCCTGAAGTCTAAGTCAGTGGCAGGACACAGACTTGAGGGCATTCATGGGGCTTTATAAATGTCCTCAGTTTCCCCAGCTGTAAGTGATGCTTTCAGTAAAGAGCACAGGATTTGAGACTGTAATATGGGAACTCCCATTTTATGCAGGGCATCTAGCAACCCCTACATAAGACTACTGAATTTCATCCTCAGGTGTGAAATAGGATAATTTTTCCACTGTTCAAGACAAGATAATTTGGAAACAGATTGCAAGAGAATTAGGCATGCATGTGCATGAGTGCCTTTATTTTCATATGAGGTAGCTGGGAAATCTGGAAACATGTTACCCAATTTAGGCACAGCTCAAGCCTGTGCTTAAGTCCACACTTCCCTGCATTAACATAATCATCCTAGAATATTATCTTGGAACAGAGCTCATCTTGTGCCCAAGCATGAGCCCATATGCACACCTGTAATGTGAAGGGACTGGTACCATGAATGACATTTACTTTCGCGGTACCATCATCTCACAAGTCGGCTTGGGCTGTGACATCAAATGCCGGAGAGATGAAGGCTGTTTGTATTTGCAAACTAAGGTTGCCTGTACATGTTGAGAAGACACCATGAAGACACCCTACATCCTTGTGACACAGTTTAAAAAGTTGGGTTATGGAATGCGCAAGCTGTAACCTGCACTGCAAACCATATTGCTAAAACATGCCACAGTCACGGTTAGCATCTTGTGCTCAGAAGCATTTAGGAAGGCAATTTTATTAAAGACTGAGTTCTGACAGCATTATAGAGCACTCTTTTTACTAGGTTTAACATAACTAGCTTTGGTAACATCTGAATTTACTATTAATTATATAAATTAAATATAATTTCAATGAGGAATTCTCAAATATTTCTTTATTACAGCAGATCTGATAACAGATTAGAATAACACTACCCATTTTACCGGTGAAGAAACTGAAGCACACAGTAATTAAAGTACTGTCACCCATAAAGGCAGTGGTTCAGTCATGAAAATTACCTGTGCGCATCTCATTATAGAAGAATTAAAATAAGCCTCTCATTTGCTATCGAGAACTGTGAGTTACATATAGAACTTTGTTTTTCTTACCTGTTGTATTAGAAACCAAGTTTTAAATCAAATGAAATAAAATTCAGGTTTCTTCAATAAGCAGGTTTTAACGGGGTACTTTAGAACAAGTTTGACTATTTTGGCAGGATATTTTTTTTTAATAAGACAAGGCTTTTCAGGCAATAAAAGTGAAAATCAAATATGGAGCACGCAAAGTATCAGGAGGCTGGAAAATTTGCTAAAAATATATAGAACAGTTTTAGGTTGTTTTTTTTTCCTTTTCTTTATATTACATTTATTTTTCATTCTAATACATGGGGTCATTCTAGGTCTCATGTCTCTAAAGAACATGGTCTCACTTCTTAGTGGAATTTATCCCTATGGCTGGATGTTAGATGAGAGAGCAGACTCCCGAGCCTTTTCAAAGGTTGACACCTCTCTAATGGCTTCTCTCTAGGTATTTTTGCTGCAGAAATAGGAAAAAAATAGAAAGCAATGACGCCAGGAATTACATTATTCTGTAAGAGAAAAAACAGATCTGGAGTTCCTAGAAGCCAGTGTCTGCTTCTGCAGTGTAAAGTAACTCCAAAATTACTGGAATGCTTGTCAGGTGAAGCATTTTACTCAACACACATCCAATGGGATAGCTTATAGTTACATTTAAGGAGGCAAATTCTGTCCACTATTGTATCTCACCATATTCATATACTTCAAATGTACTGGAGGAAAATCAGTGGGAGCTAAATTTGTAGGGTAACATGTCTACTTGAATGGTAGTCCATTGTGCAGACGTAATCAGAAGCCCTGTTATAAGACGGGAGCACCCTAGCACACATCACTCTGAGACACCTCAGCCCCAAAGGCAATGATTATTTTTCACTCAGTATAGAGATATCAGTGATCAAATGTAAGTGCTGCTTATCATCTTGAGAGAAGTTAATAATATAAATATTTCTCATAACTTTGGAAGATACCCCAGTTCTGGAACTTACACTGTCCTTACTTCAGCTTTACAGGCCTATAACTAGACTCTTACAGTCAGTCTGCATAATTTTCCTCCTGCTCTGTTTAACAGGCTGGCAGTAAATGCTTAGGTTTTTGTTTGCAGTAATTTACTGTAACAAGAATCTTTTAATCCATTCTGATATCAGGATGGATTTTTGTCTGATCATTTCCATGCAAATGCCACTACAATCTGCAACAAAATGTTTGTTTTGGTTTGGGTTTTTTGTTGTTTATTTTTTCCAACATAAATCTATTCTTTTGAAAGAAAGATTCATTGATCCATACGCTTTCTCACTTTCTGGGCAGAAAGGTTCACAGTGAATATATTCTGTCAGTCTATACATATAGGTCACATATTTTTTGTTTCAGAAGCTGGATTAAAGCACTTAAAACCAGAAAAGCTTCTATCGGTACTAGAGGACTTCTAGTAAGGTCCACGATCTCCTTTATAGGCTGCAGTAAAACCTACATAAAATATAAGGTGTGATAAAGTCAAGCTAATATTCCCGTTCTCATGACTTGCTGGCTGTTCTTTTCTTGTGGAGAATGATAGCTAGCTATCTAATCAAAATGCATAAGCAGTGTCTGTTCCTTCCACCCCCAGACCCATTCATTTTCTACTCAGAATCTCTGCTTGGGGTAGTATAATTGATTTCAACATAATTTACTGCTTACTTGGCAATGCAGCATTGCAGTCTCTGATAAAAACCATATCAAGTCACAGCACTGGTCTAGAGCTTGAAAGGGAGGCAGTGTAATCACTTTCTTACCCTAATGCACCTCCATCTCATTTCTGCTGGGCAAGGAGCTGCAAAGTAATCATTGTTAAATGTCGCTGGCTCCAGAGAGGGTCTTTCACTTCTCTGCCTGACCACTTCTCTTTGTCTCTCGGCTTTATTTCATGGGGAGGCAGCGGGGAAACTTTTCATTGTTGGATTGTCATGGAAATAAAAGACTATCGTTATAGTTGCCTACCATCAGACATCTACCTCTAGAGCACAGCAAAGATACCCATTCCTGAATTACCCTGGAAAGAAGTGATAGTTCAGGAGGTTGTGGAAGAGCAAGCAATAAAGAGGGAATATTTTGCATTAAAATCTTTGTTGTTCCACCCTTTCTGCACACTCCTAAATAGTTCTTATTTCTCACATTCCTGCCTGTGTTGCCAATGAAGCGAGGGGGACCACTGCCTCTCTGTGTCCCCGGCTCCTGTGCAGAGTTTAGTACAGCTGCGATATAGAGGGGTCTGTCTGCCATGGCCCCTCACCTCCGCCACTCGTGCCACACCAGCCCCAGCAGCCCCTTTCACCAGCCCCGCAGCCTGCACGCACCATGGCAGCATTCAAAGCCAGGGCAGTTTTTAAAAATGGCCGCATAACAGATGCTCAGATGAGTTGAGTGCTGTGGTGTGCTTGGTGGGGGACTGTGTTGCTGTTCATAGATCTAGTCTGCCCCAGCTGTTCACTTTGTAAAGGCGTAAGTGTCTGTAAGGTGATGGAGAACTTGCCTCAGCTCCCCAGCCGCCATCTTCTCAGAGCCATTTCTTACAGGGGCCAGGCTGCCTAGCAAAGCTTGCTGAAAAACTCGCTCTGATTGGCTGGTTTCTTCTTGCATCCCCACCCTGTGGGGACTGGCACCCAATCAGAGCTGCTGTAACATGAGCCAACACCTGCTCTCCATTAATGGGGCTGACTTCTGAGGGAAGAGAACAGTGGAGCTCCCAAATGGCGGCCGGCCCTGCCTCTGCCACATCCTGTCAGAAATGGGACAGCTCTGCTTCCCCTCTGCAGCACCCACCTGGCATAAATGGCGTTTGCTGCATGAGAAAGGAGGAGGTGAACCCCGAGAGGGGCAGAAGTGGTGTGGGAAGTGAATGCCACCACAGCTAGGCTGGCAGAGACCTCACCGAGTGCAGCTGGTGTACTGGTGGGGAGGTGAGGGATGCGAGGGGGAAAGGATTGTTCAATTACAGTGCCTGAATTTCTGCAGACATGTTATTGTTTGCTGTGATTTATATATCATTTGCATAAGTGGCTAGATGAGCACTTGGTTACAGCAGTTCAGACCGTTCAATTTCACCGAGATCCTGGGCTGTAATCATCTGCTCATCCTCTGGGGACAACTGATTAATTATCTTCTACTGGTCACTCCTGCAAAATGGCTAGATATGGTTTTAGGGAACTGCTTAGCCCTGTCTCTTAGCTGACTCTGTACAGGGTTTTCCTGAATTACTTACACGCCCTCTGCCCTATGATCATGTTATGAAATCAAAGGACAAAGTATCACTTGTTAAAAAAGACTCTTACTTTACACTTTCTAGGCAACAGTAAACACACTTGCAAAGGTAACCTCATATTTTTTTAAATTGAGATTGGTTAAGGAAACAACCTGGCTTTTGGGATGAGTTTTAGAGTTACTTTTCAAGTCCCAAAATATGTTTTGCTTGACAACGAGAGATGTTCAATTGATATAGCCCGTTTTTTATTAAAAAATTAAATAGCACTAACCACTCAAATTATTTATACAAAAAGATTTCTTTCCACAACATCATCAACTCAAATTCAGTAATTACAGTGATTCTTCACACTGATTCGGATTATATACATATCTTTGAGAGTAAGGAGAAGATCTCATCTAAATGAATCATTTGTGCCCAGCCTTGATAGACACTGAACATCATTGATGATGAGGTCTGCTTGGGGAAAATTGTGCAACCGTATGCAAGGCTGCCGTGTCTGATGGCCAGGAGCATGCATATTGCACCAGTGGTGTTGGGTCTGATTGACGAGGTGTCCTTGGTAAATATCTGAACAAAAATAATGTGAGTTTCTCACTTTGCAATAAATAGCTTAGAAACAACTGCATTTCACAATTCAATATCCAAAATTTAATTGAGAAGGAGCTATGTGTGACAGTAGACAGGTAAGCATTCATGCCAGCTGGCTTTTAGAAGTTGACAATACAGTCCAAACCAGCTTTGTTCTTTGATGTTGTGAAACAGTTTGCTTTCACTTTGGCAATATAGAAAAGGTTGGGGTTTAGCCCAAGCTACTCCCGCAGTAAGAGACAATGAGCATGAAAACTGTTCACAGTAAAATAATAGGCACTCTATGGAGGATAACCTATTAAAAAAAAAAAGAAAAGAAAAAAGATAAGAATGAAACAAAGATTTGTTATAGCTGCAAATCAAGATGCCAAGGCACATTACTTAAAAATGACTTTTCTTGTATCCACTGAAAGTATCTATGCAGCCATTTCTACATTTAGGACTTAACTCAAAACTCCTTGCAAGTGGTACTGTAGTGAGGGGAAACTGCTATTTAAATAAAAAGAGATAATGAATAATTTTCCTGGCTTCAGTTAGTGCAGTATTCCGCTCATAGATGAGGAAAAAACCTGAAACAGCGTGACAACCTATTGTCAAGCCCACAGAAGCCAAGAACCCGTGGTACTCAACATCGCATGTTGGGTACAATCATCTGCTCCTAAATCACCACAGAGATATATGTCAAAAGAGTGCCAAAGATGAGCAATGTGAATGAGATGAGTTTTTAGCCTTCCTTATGCAGTCTTCAAAAACTGTCCTAAAGTTGACAGAGTTCCCACTGAATTTCATTACCAGAAAGTGGTTTACTTATTTTGCTTTACATTGGTTTTGTTTCCTGAAATTGTTGTTTTTCCTGTATATATAATGTAGAAGGTCCATGTACCGGTTTATTTATTTATTTTAATAAAATCTTGAATTCTCAATAATTTTTGCCTTTGTCATATAAATTCTAATGGTTTTAGATATTTTCTTTGTTCTGAGACCTTAAAAGCACAAAGTGATAGAAAAATCTATGTTTAGGAAACTAATAAAAGGGAGACTTGTGTTTTAGGGGGTGGGGTGAGGTGGTGAACAAAAGGATACCTGTCAAACAGTACACAGGAGTTCAATGAACTGGACTATGCTCTTTTGTATGCTCAGGTTCTAGCCTGGAGTTACTCATGTGCTTGATATTAAGCACATACATAAGTCTGTGCACGACTGGAATCTATTATTACCATGCTGACATACATTTGTTAAGGGTTTGGTTCTGCTAACATTTTTATTGGCAACCCAGAGAGATGCAGTAGGGTCCTGTAGTTCAGGAAGGTATTACTCTTCAATAAGAAGAGATTTTGGGGTGTTGCTAATACATTAAACTTTAGAGATCATTCACAGTAAACCACATTTTAAACATATTTCCATGGTCATGTTTGTTTCTAAAGTACCTAAAGACATCAGTCAAGTTGCAGATTAAAGAAATCAGCCCTGGAAACAAAATAATTTTAAAAGATTTATTAATGGTTATTTATACACTGAGGTCCAGTTCTTGTAAGATCTCAGTAGTGTGAGTAAGTAGTTTAAAAGCTGTTCCTTATTTATTGGCGTTCTATATTTGGCCTGGGTTTTTTGATAGCTTTAAAATATTTTTTGTCTGGATTGAGGCATAATATTGCAAATTTTTGTCCAAAGCAAGAGTTTTGAGAAACCCAGATTTTCTACCATATCTTCACTGTGGCAGCTGCTGCTATTTAACTGATAACATTCTGGTAATTTAAAATAACTTCTGCCAGGAATATAAACCCATACTTGTCTACTTTGTCTTGGGACTTGAGTGTTTTTTCCTGGAGTGTTTGAAATATGTGTTCAGGCAATCTTAACCTTCTGGTTTGAATTCACATGTTTCAACTGCGGGAAGCACTACATTCTGTTTACACATCCATTACCCCTAGAGAATTTAATGTGCCATTTCCTTCACAATTAAATTTCTAGTAGCTGAACTTGGATTGCTTTCTTTGGGCACGAACTTGTACAACTTGGATTTATGAACTGAAGGTTACAGAAACTTTATTCTTAGTAACTTCTTATTTCAATACAATGCTGTATGGGAAAATAATGAAGTATGATGGATGAAAGTGATGATGTTAGTTTTCTTAGGCTCTGTGTGCTCTGCAATGAAGCCTCTTGCAGGGACAGGGTACTGCTTCCATCACCTCCTCCCTTTCTCCTCTCTCTCCTAACTTAGTTCTGGTTGAGCTAGCCTGCTAGCTAAAGGCAATATAACATAAAGTTAGAAAGAAAATAGGTTTGCTAGGAAAAACCTTTGCTGACTTAGGTGCTAATGTAGCTAATATTGCTAATGTGGCAATGTAAATCTTTGAAGCTACTGCCTCTGTGTGTCATGATACTGTGCTACTCCCACTTGGTTATCAGTAGCATAGGCTTTCTAGCAGAACACAGACATTTACAGAAGCAGATATTCTGCATTTTTTATAGTGTTGACCAATCTTTTGAAGCTGCCATCTTTCAACAAGAAAAAAATCCCTTGTCAAGTAAATATTTCTTTGCACAAAGCCTGTGAAGAAAAATTCTGAGTTAGACTCCCCTTGCTTCACAATGAATGTTTTGTTTGTAAAAGTGATCTTGGAAAAGAGGAAATTCTCTGATCTTGGAAAAGAGGAAATTCTTCGTGCCTGAAATAGAGACTATTTCTGCCCCTTCCTTTAAGATCGAGCTGAGAGTGATGAAGAAGTGAAGCCTTAATTCCATCCCTTCCTGTAGCACATCCCCAGGGTATCCCACACAAATGTAACCCTGCATCAGTATCTTCTCAAGACTGTGGTTAACTCATAATTTCTGCCAGAAATTCATAGAATTGTTCACAGAATTCATAGAAGAAAATTGGTTTTGTTGATATTAAGAGATCTTACTGGGACAGATAAATCAATCATTAAAGCTAAATAAAAATCTAACTCAATGCCAATTTCCTTTCTGATTCTCATCTGGGTAAGTACTATAGATTAGACTCTTCCTGCCAGAGAAGTTTTCTGCAAGGAAATTTGCTCCTCGTTGCAGTCTGTTTTGAAACAGGTAGTTTCACATCCACCAGGCTGTAATTATTGTGGTCATCATTTCATCCTTTCTCCATGCCTTGTTGTTAGAAAGGTGAAGGAGAAGCAGTTTCCTAATATTTTTTGTTTGAGAAGTCGGACAAATCTGAACCAATGTTTTATCTCTTCTTTGTTTGCTGTATCCACCTGGCCGTTGTGCTGGGGCTGATCATGTAGACAGATTGCTCACAGGAAAAACACTTAATGCCTTAGAAGGCTGTGCAAGACGGAGCCACAGAAAACATTTATAATATTAACTTGAGTGGACAAATTATTTCCTGACATGATCTACTTGTAGAAACATCTCATATTGGCCAAGAAATATTATTTAGAGAAGGATAGTAGTTTGGCCTGTCATCTGCTTCAGCTGTCCTAGGCCCCACTGTTCTGCTGGTTTGTTTCTTATCAGTTAAGAGCTACATAGCGTCATGTCTCAACTGTCTAAGTTCAGGGCACATGATTGTGTCAGCCTTAGACTCTGAATAGGGAATATTTAGAGCAAACGTTGGCCCCTAAGCATCATGGAATGATAAGAAGTTCTCATGCACAGAATTTGAGTGTACTTGCTTCTTGAACGCTTGATGAACCTGTCTTTGCTGGTTTACTGAGTCTATTCTATTTAACATAAAAAACCAAAGCCATTAATGAAAGGAAGTCTGATCTTCCTTGAGGTATATTTTCTTTTAGGGTCTATTATGTTGGGTGCACCACAGCTCTGCAATGGATTCACAGCTTTCAAACTGGAGTTGCCTTATTTTCAGGGAGTTTAGACTATTTGGCAAAGGTTTTAGGCGTATCAGCCACCAGTCACAGGTGTCTTGCAGGCATGTATTGTTTTGCTTTAGTTCATTGTGGTTACTTCTACTCATGTTACTATTTCCTGAAGATGTCCAATTGTAAGGATATTATAAAATAAGTAGACAGGCATCTCTCCCGTGTTTTCTAAAAAATAGAGCAATCTGTCCATCCAGATTAATTGGGGTGATTTATACACCTTTTATCCAGCATGTTCAAACTCTGGCTTGCCACCTAATTCATGTGCTTAAATCTAGGGCAGATTTTACACACCACAGTCTACTGGTGTGTTAGCTGTCAGGTGCTATGAATCTCCTTCTTTGGTATCTAACTTTGTGAGTACTTTACTAACTGTTCAAGAACTCAGATAATGCTACAAGTGTTAATCTCCATAGGTGAAGGCCCCTAACTTCCAGCCTGGCAACATCTACCTCCTGGCAACAAGGCTGGTGATGGGGCTGGAGAATAAGCCCTATGAGGAGTGGCTGAGGGAGCTGGGGTTGTTTAGCTTGGACAAGAGGAGGCTGAGGGGAGACCTCATCACTGTCTACAACTGCCTGAAAGGAGGTTGTGACAGGGTGGATGCTGGGCTCTTCTCACAAGTGACAAGCGATAGGACAAGAGGAAATGGCCGCACGTTGCACCAGGGGAGGTTTAGACTATACATTAGGAAGAATTTCTTTGCTGAAAGAGTGGTCAGGGATTGGAACAGCTGCCCCTGGAGGTGTTTAAAAGACTGGTGGATGAGTTTCTTAGGGACATGTTTTAGTAAGGAGACAGGCATGGTTGGACTCAGTGATCTCAAAGGTTTTCTTCCAACCTAGTGATTCTATGATTCTATGATTTTAAATCTAGGCTTTGCAACAGATGTTCACAGAGCATCAGTAATTAACTGTCCTGCTGAAAAAATCTCTCAGTGTTCTTGCTGTTTAACTTGAAATCCTGGGAACTTAACCCCTGAAGTTTTGAAGTCACGTAGCTGTAATATAAAATTGTTGGGATCTATGGTGTGACCATAAGCATATATTCAGCCATGTACAGAGAACTCAAATACATTTTTTTCTTCCTTTATGTTCCTTTGTTTTTTCAACCTTCTGCTGTTTGCAATGTGAAATAGAGGCTAGGACTTTATGTCTGTTCCACCAGTTGTTCAAATCTGACATTCCAGATATTTATCAGGAACAGATGTTAAATATTTTATTCTCTTTATTTCATGACTATATCAATAAATTACTCACTGCAATATTATGACTAGATATTTGCTAAACTGTCTAACATAATTAGTGATGAAAAAGGGATGCCCACTAATCACTAGTGCAGTTCAAGTACATGGCATGAATTTGTTCCCCATTTTTGTTCCAAATTTCCACCTTGTTACCTTCACTTGTAGAAAGTCAAGTGATGTTGCCTCCTGGCAGATCTTGTGTAGCACAGCATAGTCAATTGCTACCTGTCAGCTCGTTCTTTTTCACTAGTATTGTTTCAATGCTTATAAACTGCATTTTACAGCACAGGCTGATGTCAAACTTGTGATTTGCGTTTTGTTTGGCACCATTTTTAAGAGACCTGAATAGTTCAAGGGAATTTCCAAGATTCAGATCTTGGTAATGAGCTGAACTTCTCTTTAGATTCTCATTTAAATTACAAAAAGGCAAACAATATCAGGTGTGTGCAGTTACAGTTTGTTTGATTGAAGCCTATCTGTGGATTTACTATTTGTTATCCACAAATATGTTAATTAGCTGTAGTAGGTATAGTCTTGCTTTTAAAAAAATATTTACTGAGGTTAATGGGCACAAGTAAGGTTGAGACTGTAGTAGTATGTGGTAATATACTATGTCAGTATTATATGGGATTAAAGGATGATCAGCATTCTACCTTTATATTGTCTTCTGAAATTCCTGTTACAAACATGATTATAAAACAATCTCTCCAAGAAACTTAGATTCAAGGCTCTGCTGAGGTTGAGCCAAGCCAGTGTCAAGTTCCAAACCATGCCTACTCAGTGGTTATATACAGCGGTCAGCTTCCACTATTAAATAACTACTTTATGAATTATTTGCAGGTAGAACAACAATGTTGATTTATAGGGTTTTATGAGTAGCCACATATTCCATTTAATGCCTAATCTATGGCTTTTTTCTTCTCCCAAGTATAGGAATCTAGCTCCAGAGGACAGTAGTTTCTGTTGTGAGCGTGAAGATTGCCTCTAATAGAATCTCTTGTTTATTATTTCAGAGACTTGTGATCTTGATTAACTCTAGAGTAATTCTCTGTAGAAATATAAACAATGCTTCACTATATTCTTCTTTGGTAGAGACACACTCCAATCTAGTGATCATCAGTGATATCAGTAGCAGATTACCCTAGCAAGTGAAAAATCCCCTATACTTTTTACAGTTATTGAGATTCTGCAGCTGGGCTCAGCTCAGAAACATTACTCTTGGTTCACGCATTAGCAAAAAAATTTATCCTTGTGTAGGGAGAAAATCCAAACAGCAACTTACTGAAATAACAAGGCTTCATTTAATTTCCTCATATAATGTGTGTGCTATAAAAGTGGTGGAAATTCACATTTCAAACTCAGAAGGGAGACTTTTCATATTTTATTGAAGTTCTGATGTAGCATATAGTCATCTTTTTGTCCCTATTGTTTTTTTAGTACACCCACTTGCCACATGACATTAGTTGTAATTCCTCTCCCAGATAAAGAATCAACACAGCATTAGGTTAGCATGATTATTATTATTATTATTATTCTTTAAACAGAGTAGTTAACCAAAGTGCAGAGCTTCACAAACTATTTTCATTAGGGAGGGTGATAATTGAGTCTAGCATCTCTGATGCAATCTTGCCAATTTACAATGTAGAAATCTCTGTTTCGCTCTACACAGAAGAAATCAATGAAGAGACAAATTCTTCACAGATAACTCCAAACCTCTTTAATCCAGCCTGGGGGTAAAAAGATCTTTCATATTTCTATACTGCTTCTGTGGTTACATCTGGTGTATTCTTTGTGCCTTTTCTCTCCTCTTCTCTGGCCAGCTGCTGTAAGTCTCACACCTTTCCAACATATCTCCATATTACATTATTTCTGCCACGTACGTGCTTGCAAATACCTTTGTGATGCGTTTTGGTCTGTGTTTATGCTTAAGGTACCGATGACAGTAGTTTTAACACCTTTCTTCTAAAAATGAATTTAGGGACTTTCCCCAGCTGCATAAAATGGAGAGAATTTGGTGCCCTGAACTTCATCAAGGTTAAATTCAATACCTATCAAATTACAAGGCAGGTAAGAAATGCTAGCTTTGAGTATTACTGAACAATTTTGTAGCTTCGTGCAAGAAAGTTAGTGATGACTGTTGGCAAGGGATGTGTGGGAAAGCTTCTAAAGCCAAGCCAAGACTTCTGAAGTGATTGAGTTTGAAGTTGCCTGATTAATTTCAGACCCCTCTTTTCTAAATTCTAAAGCCTGACTTTACCTCTACAGTTTAAAAGCTGTGGTCTTTATCCTGATTTCTGCAGACAGCTCCAAAAAAGTTTGAATGGCATTTAAAGTATTATTTCTTGAGCCAGTAACTGAGTCTAGATAAGTTTAATCACCATTACTCAATGTCCAAAACGTGAACTCTGATTCATATTCTGTTTTTCTTTTTCTTTCCACTGGCATAACATTTTACAACAGGGAGTCATATGAGGGTGGGAAAACTTATTTGGAAATATAAAGCCAACCTAAATCCAAAAGATGCAAATCAGTGTGTTCTACCCCCGTTGTGAAGGGGCAGTTTTAGGAGTCTGTTGAAACATTCCACATTATGGAGCTGGTCAATAAAGTCAAAACATTGGAGGTTAAACTTTCTTCCAGTTCCATGATTTATTTCTCAGAAATGATTTCTAGCTGTGATATTTTCTTTATATTTTATTTGACCATAGTTGTTCAGTTTATCCTTGTATAAATAGTTTGTGGATTTGGATCTGTCTTTCATCATACAAAACTTAATATGCTTCCAGGGAAGTACATAGATTCATATGTAATAGGGTTAGAAATGTTAACCCACTCACGCAGTCACATATGTAAAGTACTTGTGCATACACAGATGCAAGGATACGTTAAAAAGAAACAGAACCTTTTCAGAGAAATTTTATCATAAATTAAAAAAACATTTTAGAAAAAACATTCCTTTCAAACATGCTATGAAAAGACTCATTTCACAAACTCCTTGTAGAAGGTCACCCCAGGGACTACTGTCCTTTTCACAGTCACCACAGTAGGCTGCAGAAGAAATTGAATGACTGATAGACAGATGGGCTAATTTGTGGAGTATTGTGTGAGTTTTTAAGGCCGTTGCTCTCTAATCCAAAAGATTCCAAATGAAAGGAAAGGGCAGTATCACATGACCCAGCCACAAGTATTCTCTGAGCCAAAGCAAATTTACATATTCTAGATGATCTAGGCTTGGCCTCAGGATGACCTTGATGTTTACAGATGAGAAAAAATCTAGTGATACAGAGGGGGACAAAATATGTGGAACAAAGAAACCTAATAGACTAAAATATATATATAATTATATATATTAACATACACTCAAAACAAGTCTTAGCTACGCTTCCATTGTGGAAAGATACTGAGCGTCATCCTCTTCCCTAGTGTCTGGTGGCTAGATTACTTCTGTTGTGATCACTTCTTTCTTCTGCACTTAGAGAAGTGTGCACGGGTTTTTTAAGTCCGACTACATCCTCTTGTTCTGAGATTTTTTTTTCTGTCTGTCTCTATCTCTGTTCCTAACATCCGACCACTAGAGTGTTGTCTAATTCTAACCAAAAGTCACTTCCCTTGAAGGCTTTCCAGTCATTTGGTTTAGGTTGACAAACTTCTTAACAAACTATTGGGCGTTTACATCTAAGTTCTGCATAGTCCTTTTTTATGAATTCAAAACTTAGTGTCATTTGAAAAGGAAAGCCTGGACTAGATTCTTGCTTTAGATCCCATTAAACCTGAACCAATTCATGCTGTGTGAAAACATGTAGATTTAGTAGTTCTTGAAAGCCACACAGCCACATCTACAATTCGTCTGTGTTTGTACCAAAAGCTGAAGGCTTGTGAAAGTCTCCTTCTGTCATAGAGATCCTCGTTCTGTATTATGTTCATGTACATCAATGAAGAGAAACTTCACCAAGCTGAGAGAAATACCACAGTTTCAATGCTTAGGGCAAAGATAGCTATGAAGCAGCCCGTGGGGCAAGTATTTTGTTCCTTATTGTCTTCTTGCCTGAAGACTTAGGCAGAGAGTGAGCAAGTGGCTGTTTTTAAATGTAAAACCTGTATTCTTCCTGATACATTTTTTCACGACTGTGTCCTACACATATGGCAGAAGGTATGACAATCTGACAGACTGCAGCCACGCCATTGTGTATTGGGCCTGGATCAAGACACACAGTGATCTTTGTAGGTGTGGTGGTTCACATGGACAATCACGATCATTTGATGGTATAAACAGTCCTGCAATAAAATCAGAGAAGTGGGATATTTAATGGATTTGTGTCCAACCATCTGACCGGAGACATGGACGCTGCCTTCTTGTAACTTTCTCTTATGGGAAAGTTAAGACTGATGGGATCCAAAAAGTTTCAATAGAAGTCTCTGAAAAAATATATAAGAGAACAAGGAATAAGACCTTGTGTTTTACATCTTCAGAGACAACATTTCATTCCCCACCAAGAACAGATAAAGTCAGAGAAGTCCTTTGGACTGTGAGAAATAGTGTATTGAAAAAGCAAAGATTATGTTACTGCCCTTCACTGTGCAGCCAGACCTGCCATTTCCAATTCACCTTCAAAGACGTTTGTCAGGTATCCTACTGCTTTTGGATAGGTAAAATGCAATTGTTCCCAGCTTGTGTATTTCATGTGGTATTCGGGACCCTTTCTTTTCAATATATCCCTCTCCACAATGGACGTTGTATTTGATTCTTTGATGTTACACTTTCAAATTACCCAGAAATTGCAGCTGTTACAGTGTCTGCTTATTAAGTGCAGCTTCACACAAAGTATGCTGCTACTACTTGCTGTGATCTCTATCAGCTCTCAAGTTTTAAAGTCTGTGTTTTTCCAGTAAAGCCTGGTGTGGTTTTGACTTGGGCTGCTCATATATACCAAGTACCTAATCCTCCAAAGGTTTTTTGTGCCTAACTCCCTTTGAAATCACAAGAACTTAGAAAATACGTTTGAGGATTGGGGGCAATTTTTCTTATCAAAGTGTCTGTGAATAGGATTTCTAAAAGTACACAAAGGAATTAGGAGTATAAATCTAATTGAAAACCATGAGTCTTGGGCTTTTAACTCTCTTAGGTTACTCCTTAGGATAGAATTTCCAAAAGACTTTAATGTTCGGCAGTTTGTAATAATTTATTTAAGTTATTAAACTTATTAAGAAGCTGCTGGGTGTTCAGGACATGGAACTCAAGCCATTGCATAGAAGCAAGAATTTCTCCCTATAGTTAGTGTTCTTGGCGTCTCTTCTAATAAAACACCATGATGATTTATGATTAAGTGCTCCTAGCGCACCTTGAAGTACAGACCTCAAAAATCTGGTTATTCCTCTCTCCAGCAAGTGACTACCAAATTTTTAAGAGGTATAAAGTGCAATTCTCAATGGGAAAGAAAAGAAGGGCTCAATAAGAAGGGGAAAAATTATTGCTATATAAGTTAATTGCTTAAGGGGTAACACTCTAGACAAATGGGTCCTGATTTTAGAACTTGTATATTCTGGATTCAAAGGTCATCACAATAATACTTCCTCAGGGCTTTTCTCTTGATACTGAATAGATTAGAAACAGGGAATGAAGGAGAAAAGAATGGCTTGAATAGTAAAGGACATTTCTTTGAGATATTTGGCCAGTTTTAGTGCTTAGAATCAAAGACAGTCACCAGACAGGACTACCAACATGAGAAAGAAGAAGGTTTTGGGAAGGAGACCACCCTCTATTCACATCACTACATTAGATCACTACTGGCACCCATAAGTTGTGACATCATCTGAAAACTCTTGAGCTCTAAATTTCACTATTCAAGAAGCCTCTCTGCTTCTTTCACCTACTGACTCTCATTAGCTCATTGCCCCTGTTGCTTGGTAATCCTTGCAACTGTTATATTGACTTATTTTACAGCTTGCGTTGTTGTGTTATTGAACACTTGCTAATTAATTTTACTGCAAACTCACTGTTTACCTGGCTCTCACCTTCTTACTGAACTATTGACAATAGCCTTCTGTTACCTTTCTGTCAGACTCATTACTTCCTTCAGTTATGACTAAGTCCCTTGTCCACTTTATCCCTTTTTACTCTTCTGTCTTCTGCAAAGTTGTTTTTTTTCCTTTAAATAGGTGGTTTATTTTTATGTGCCATCTGCCAGAGTTTGTTTTCCCTTTCTCTCAACTTTTTGATTCTACAACCTCATTCTGTGAAGTGCTTTCTACTACCCTTCCTGTGGTAAGCACTCAAAAATCTGTTTTTCTGTTTATGCCTGTTATTTTCCCCAATATCTTCTATCACCTTTCATTTTTACTGAGCCTATGTATCTGTCCAGTTAAATGTATTAAAATTGGTCCCTTGTCAAGTTGTTATTGCTTGTGAGAGTATGAAGGGGCATTCTTTTCCATTCTCCTTTTTTTTCTCACAAATGATGACTACTATATTATAGTTGTCTCTATAAAAATCAGTATCAAGTGTGATTCCATTTTCTTTCCAGAAAGCCACTCTTGACTTCAGTTTTTCATCTTTTCCATTTCAAAAATCTTGCTCTTTTCTGTTCTCTGAATTCTTGACTTTTCTTCTTCCAAAGTCAACCAGAAGAACCTGACAATTGTGATCTTCTCATCTATGGTTTTCTTGGTGTCCACATCATGCTCATCTATCTATCTGTCCAGATAGCTTAGTTATAACTGTAAATATATTTACCATAGTATTCTGATCATATTCTCTCTTTTTCTGAATCCTTCTTCTCCTTGGATGTGCTACATGTGACTTTATTATACAAGTTAATGATCAGTGCTGTTGGCAATTCAGCCCCCTCTCAGCATTGCATTTGCTTCTTTTCTACCATACCATCACTTATGCACGGAACACGTTGAACTGCTCTGTAAAACCACTGATTCCTCAAAACTTGCTTCTTCTGGCAGCATCATAGGAAACCTGATGAGTGGTAACTCAAGAAATGCTCAGGAGAGACTTATTTATTCTAGCTAGTTGTTGAATCCTGTCTTGATAGGTATTGGGATCTTTGGCACAAGGTATTTTATTCAGTTAGTTTTGCTTGCATCTTGGGATGATGGGTATCCTTTTCCTGAATAATAAATATGGAAACTGTCATAACATCAACCTTCCCTTTTTCCTTAAAATATGGGCTCCTCCATCAGGATTGCAAATAAGCTGCCCCAAAGTAATTCACTTCACTCCATTGGAAATGAATAATGTTCAGCAACAAAAGTGTTTAAATTATGGCAAGTCCAAGGTAATATTCAAATTAAGGTTCTTACTATAGGACATTTGCAGGGGTCTTTGGAGAAAGAGATAATGGATGACATTGCTTTTGTTTCTTATGCATACATACAGTGCAATCCTTGAATTAAGCCTTTAGAAAAGAGGTAAACTTATTCCTAGTCAGAAATGTCTGGCTTTAGTTCTTATATATTTAGTTTATTAATCCAGAAATATACTGTGCTTTTGAGTGTGAGGTCAAAGTAATGGAAATCCATTCTCCAGAAGTTTCTGAAACTTTGAGAGAAAAAATCCATCCCAGACTTTCTTTCTCCAGGATGAAATATTCTTTGTATACTACAACTTGATCAGAAGTTTGTTGTATTATATCCTGCAACAAACCAGCAAAACAAAAGCTTTACTTCATACTAGTACGAAATTTTAACTATGTCAATGAATTCCCACAGAGAATTGTAATGTATTCAAGAAAAGGTACCAGATGTAAAAAATGCCATCAGCAAATCTTTAACCAATCTTACCACAACATATTTTTTGGCTAGTTACTCAAAGCTGTGTATTATATATAGTAATTGTCCAAACCATACTTTTTCTTTCCTTTCTTTCCTAAATTTTACATATGTAATTCTGATGTAATCCAGTTCACCTCGGTGAAGTTATTCTCCACTAGATTAACCCACATATTCAAGTTATATTTCTCAGTTTCCAATATAAACACCCTGCTTTGCAGCCCTTACATTTCTAGGTAATATTTAGCTGAACAAGGAATCCCACAGATGCCAATACAAGTAAAACCCACTGAAAAGGTATATGGATGGCAGAATCAAGACCTCATAAAGTTGAAGACAACTATAGAGTTAACTAATCCCTGTGCTTGCTCTCTATGGAGGTTTAGAATCCTCCTGAGCAATCTCTCTGTACTGTAATATGCAATTCATTATAGAGACTCAAAGTGGGATTATTTTCAAGCCTTTCTTTTTCTTTAGCCCTAACAGGATTTGAATTTGCGTTTCATTTCTCACTCATATCTTTCCTCCTTGCTTTCAGATTTCCCCATTTGTTCTCCTTCACAAATGGATCTTTGGACAAACATTTTGTATGTGGGATGGGTCGCCATGTTAAAAAGATTATCTCACCACGGAGTCCATCGGCATTTAGCAACAACAGCACTTATATTTTTCTCAGGTTACCTTTATCTCTTAATCATTATTAGCTGACTGAGATTTATGACATCTTCACCCAAAGATAAAATTAATTAGTTGAAAAATCTTTAGCTTGTTAGCCATAGTCAAAAAACTAACTGCGAGCTTGGTTGTGTATAATTGTATTTTCCAGTTCAGCAAGCATGTGCCGAGGAAAACAGCCACAACCCCCAGCAGGGAATGGTCAGCTGGTCCCAGCCCATTCAGTGCTCTTGGTGCCAGTCAGCTTTCAAAGAGGGAGGGGTGGGCCCTAAAAGAGCCCAAAGGATTTTCCCGACCCTCTTGGGTAATTTAAACCAATCTTAAACATGTATGTTTGTCTGAAGTCTCTTTTAACAGCGTGCTAATCCCATTACTGACAAATGAAGATGTAATCACAGTTTATTCAAATCGTTTGAAAGCTTTATCCCCTTTTGAGAGAAAGGAGAACGTACAATTGGCTGCAACTGACTTCTTAAACTCCTACTGGGACACTAGGAAAGCAAAAATGATTTTTAAAAAGCATGAGCACTTGGATATAGGATGAAAAGTATAGCCTACAGGGTGCTTGAAGAAAGGAATCTTCTCTTGCTTATGGAATTTACATCATAGTCAGTACTGTTACTACTAATTTAAATCAGGGAAAGTGAAAGAACGGTATTGCCTCCCTGGTTTGTCCTACAGCAATATTTCTCACTAATGCCATCTCTGCTTAACTCCATCAGTAGTCCTGTGGGACTAGGGATGCTGTTTGAACTGTTTCTCTATCATCAGGACAACCATCTGCTAATATGCAGAGGTCGTCCCTTTCGTGAAATGTATACCAGTAACCAGAAAAGTATGGAGAAAAAGCTAGAATAGGTAACCTTGTTCATTTTCAGGGGAAAACTAACTATCACAATGTTTCTCCGTCAGCCTTGTTTGTGGCAAAGGGAAACAGAAACATAGGCCCAGGGAAAAGTCTTGGTGCGGAAGTGAAGAACTAACAGCACTGCTGACAACTCTAAGATAATGAAGTGTCAGAGAGGATCCACAGGAGGTCCTAGAAACACCTTGTTAAAACTTCTTCATGTGTGGAACAACTTCCTTGTCTTGGATAAAAACCGTTCCCATTGGTCTGATATGCTTGTAAAGGTTATAAAAATATTCTGAAAATTATATCTCACTCTTCCTCCCCCTAAATCTCATCAAAAAGCAGTTTTACTAATTTTATGACCAAATGTATGCTCAGATAGCCTAAAAAAATAAAACACAAATAAAAGTATTTAGGTTGTTTTAGCTGCTGAAAAAAATCTGTAGCATTTCAAATGCCACATATAATATTAATTTTAAAGAGATTGTATATGATGCAAATTCCTCTATTAGGCAGGTATCTTTCACATGAGTTTCTTAACTTTGTAATGAAATTTGATCTCACTGATAAATAGAATATCATGTACTGTGGTTTGCAGTCTAGGGCAGCACTACATGAGGTGATGATTGCTTTGCATTTCCATTGGCTAATGTGAATCCCTTAGGTAAACTGCTTTTGCTCTCAAAAATCATTATATTTACTTCTTTTTATAACCACCATTCCCCAGCCTAGACTAGTAATTAATTACATGGGTACACAATAGGCAAAATATTTTGGTTTTATTAACATATAGTCTAAGTAGACTGAACTTGGGAAGAGAGGGTTGGAGCAACTAGGTTGACACCATACAGCAAGATAGTTCCGTAGCTGGGAGTAGTCTTTCCTTTCGTAGCTTGATAGGATCAATTTCAGTTAATAAAATCCAGCACTTCCAGTGTAGTGGTACTTGTTTCTTTCTTTTTGCTGGAACAAGTTTTCTCATGGTCACATAGTGAACCAGATTTGGGAGAGGGAAAAGTAACACAGCCAGGAAAAAAGAAAAAAAAAGAAAAGAAAAAAGTTAATTGTCTGTTGGATCATTTCCCCACTCTGAGTCATTGTTCAGCTGCACAAACTCTTGTGCTGGCACAATAGAAGGAATGACAAAGGCATGGAAATGGCCTGCCAAGGGAAGGGAAAGGGGATGCTCCACAGTGAGAACAGTAATGTCAGCAGCAGTGTTGGCTTTCACCAGATTCACGTGGCTGTAGTGGTGGCCTGTGTTTCCTCATAAGTTTCACTTCAGTTTCATGTTGTACTGGGGGTGCTTTAGTATTGGTAACAGCATCTCCTCTGGGCTCTGCACCGCACGTGCATGTATTCAGAAGGAAACGTATGGCTGTGTGAGCAATAACCTCCTCTGAAGGATCTGCATCCTGCAGCTAGAAAACCCCAGCTTTAGAAACTGCAGAATCTAGCAGTAAGAAGCTTCCACAGGAAAGGTTCAGAAAAGCAACAGATATTGTCCCCTTTGAAGGCAGTATCCAGAGTTGAGAGGTATCAGGAATCATTGTCCAACTTCTATTTCTTTGGGTTTTGGAGGGTTGGGTTCTCTGTTTCATTTGAGGGCATTTGAAGTGATAAATTTCAACAGCTATTTGGAATACGAGACAACATCTGACTGGAGACTGGTTATTATATGTTAAGTGCACTAAGTCATTAAAATCAGCCACTTGTGCTAGAAGATGACTTTAATCCTTAATGAAGTTGTTCTCTGAGGAATTTCAGTTCGTACTATCAGTATGCTGCATGCTGCCTATCATTTAATAACACGTCCAAGAATACCAGTAGAAATGATCTGGGAAGGAGATTTTTTTGAGTCAGTAACTACAATTTACATTATTATACTTCAAGATGTACCTGAAAGAGTAATTATTTTTGTTTCTTATGTTAGAAGAACCTCTGTATGTTGGATGTTTCTAATTAAACACAAACATGAGCACTTCCTATACATTTTCTGCTGGATGCATCATGTCAGACCATGTTTTGGCCCTGTGTATATTTTCATGCTCTCAGAGCAAACCTGATATTTCCAAATTCTCTTCTCTCAACTGGGAAATCATTTCCAAAGCTATTGAACTTGTGGGTTGAGACACAAAGCAGAGATTCAGCAGTAAGAGGTATGGAAGAACGCTGAAACGATGAAGAAGAAGCTGTGCTGTATCATGGAAAACCCAATCATGAGCAAGTCAGTCCTTTCAAGAAAGCTCTGACAATTTTGCTGAGCTCCATCACAGTCTCAGCAGGTGCCAAACATGAGCCTTGTGCCATATTAAGCAGCACAAGCAGAAGACAGGGCACAACTGATCAGTGTGTTGAGCTGTTAAACTGAATGTGAGCAGATATGCAAGAAGGAAGTCACTTGGGCTCCATTTGGATTTTGGAGATGGGTTCCAAAGCCCACTGCATTCTTTCAGTGGCCTTTAGATTTACTGTGCTGTACTTCAGCATCAGCATAATTTTATATACTTTCAGTAGACAATTTCTTTAAGTCTTTTAGCTTGAAGAATGGTTATATATCCTGATCTTATAAATAGATAGTACGGTCCACGTTACTGGTCATGTTTTGGGCAGCAGACTCCTTCGCAGGTTTATGCTGATCTACGACAAGTGGTACAAATCCTTTCTTTTTTTGTGATGAGGCTTGTTTGACTTTGTAGTGTGATTGAACTCTCCCATAAAAGAATTACAGAGAGGTCTAAAGGTAAGGAAAATCCAACCTGAAGTCAGAGTATTGGCTTTGTAATAGTTGTGCATTATGATGTCATAAAATAATGACGGATATCCACGTTTTCACTATGTGATTCTAAAGTTGACTTCATAATGTCCAATGATCAGCTGCTGAATTAATGCTCTCCCCAAAGTACATTTTACAAATTCCAAGTAAAGTCTTACTTTTGAGTCTGTCTTTTTATCAAGCACACACAAAAAATCAATACCATTCATATTCTTTAATTTAATGCTGATCCATAATTTGCTAATCTATCATAAAGCATTTTTAATTTTTTTGTTCAAACAGAAGACGTCTTTTCCATCACATGAAAGTTTTCACTAAAATGTATGGTTAGGGAAAATACTTCATGTGGTTTGGATTCAAGTATATATTTTTTTCTGAAAAAGGTTTACATTAGTGGAAAAAATGTCATTAAAAAAATCTACCTTTTTTCACATTGGTGAATTTATATCAATGTATTTGGAACAGTGAAACTTACAAAATTTATTTAATTTTTTTTTGAGAAAAGAAAATTATGAAAGTCTACAAATATTGAGGTGTATCAAACAGTTCTTCAGCAAAGATATGAAATGTTTTGATTACGAAAACACTTTATTTCTCTTTTAGTTTATACCATATAATATATAACTGAAAAGTCAAAATTAAAATGAACAAAATAACTTATAGTTAAGTTTTGACCAACATAGGTTTTTCTGTAGCTTGTTCTTTTGTGTATTTTGTTTTAATTTGGATGACTTTCTGACCAATCACAAAGCCAGTGTACTGAAAACCTTGTTAAATAAAAACTCTTGCTTCTCCTCAATGGTTACATTTATCTTTTCCTGCTAACACAAAGCTCAGAGGTCTGCCAAAGCCTGCATAGCCAATCAGGCTAATGCAGTTATGGCATTTCACTTTTGTGGTGAATAACATACAATCTACAAAAGCTATCGACATATCTCCATTCACTCTGCCTATAATGGAAGTTGAGTCTTCTTTCATTTATAAGTAATCATCTTATCACAGCTTTAGAGAAAAAGCTGTTGGGCCAGGCTTGAGGATAACCTCTACTGTTCTTTGCAGTTAAGATTGTTACCAGGTTTATCTTTGCTTAAAAAGTTTATGATGGGCATCCAATTAGCTTTAAAATGGTAAAGCTTATTAGAAGTGTTGAGAAACCCTCCGACCCTTAGGCCATAGAATAATGTGCTCTAACTGTGTAGTAGAGCCTAAATTAATCAGGTTTTGCAGTACTGAATTATTGTTCCCCCGATGAACTATGCCACAGAATAAGGAAATGTCCTAAATAGTACGGCGTAAATTTTCTAGGTTGATATTTTCAGGGTTTTTATAATGTGTCATGTTTTAAATATTTACTGGAAAAAAACCAAAGAATCTGTAATAATCTCCATGGTTAGAAAGTTCTTCATACTCAGATCGAACAGTCACACTGAGTGAACTCAGGCATCTACCTAATCGCTTGCTTATTCAAAACTAGAATGCCAAGGAGCCGTGTGTTGCCAATCCCCAGGTCTGCAAAGCAGAGAAAAGCTCAGTTACAACTTTCTGGTTGTTTCCATACATAAATATCTTTTAGTTTAAGGCTCCTTAAAAGTTTTCCCTAGTCCTTTGCATATGCCTTATACCCTTCCTTGAAAATAACAGTATGTTTGCTTCTCCACTTTAGGCAGCAGAGCTAAACTAATCTAAATAAGTACAAAACCTAATAATACAGCCGTTGTTTTGCAAAAGCTTTCCAAAAGGATGCGAAACAGACTACCTGGTGTGTGCTGGGGAATCTGGAATCTGCAAAGACCGTAGGATCTGACATTCCTGATCTGAGCAGGTAAACGCCAAGTCCATTTTTTCCATCCTGTTTCTTATGAAAGGACACATATGGCTGCAGCCAACTGAACTCCTCAAATGTTTTATAGCATTTGCAACTGCATTTGGTCACTAGAATAAGTAGGATAAAAACAGGTAAAAATATACTGTTGACTAGTTGATGTGGTAAACACACCGGGTAGTTCTCATTCTTCTACAATGATGCTGTATTCCTAAATATATCTGAAAAGAAGATTGTTTAGCAGTTTGTGAGAATATTAAATCTGTTCCAATATTTTAGCTATATTTCACTTCCTGTATTTTGTGAAACAGAGAAGAAGGGGGCAGTGAAAGAGTCCAGAGACAAACAGTCAAAATAAGAGCTAGGAAAGTGGTCTGTATGGAAGAACTTTCAATATTTAGGGGTAGGATAGACCTTTTTCTAGTCAGGAGGAAAGGATATAACTATAGAACTATTGAGGATAAAACTGTGTTATGGAATGGTATAGTTATGTTAAATGCCTGGTAAGAAAAAAAATTATATGGATTATACTTCAGCAAGAAATCTGGAAGCTATCATGATTTAATAATGTAAAAGAAAAACCTGACACTATGACCCAAGGGCCAAGAGGTTACTTTGACATAAAGAAAAAAATCACCCTTTCTTTCACGCCTCCTGCAAATTTTTCTGGGCTAAAGCCAATGGCTCTATCTTCACCTCCCTCTTTCCCCATCTCGACCTGTGTCTTATGCATCCACAAGGCAGCACCACACCCTCTTCGCTGCTCCGCGACTCCTTACATGAGGTAAGGTTGATTGGGCACATCTGCCAGACAGCTGTGTCTGCCACGTGAGATCACGGAGCAGGAGAGAAGCCATAGCATCATGTTCAAAGCAGAATCCCATCCTGAAGCATTCCTCACGGCAGCACTTCTTTGAGATCTCTCCTGTGTCCTTGCATCTGCTGTGACAGGTATGCCTCCTGGTACGCCATCCAGTACACCACCGACTCATGTGCCAGGATAGAAGAAACATCAACTATGAGCAAAATTATTAAATTTACAAGGCTGAGGGGCTAAACTCAGAAACTGGGAAGAACTAACTGCCCAGCTTCTGGTGGACTACAGCTTACAGTGAAGATGACGCAACATTTATCTTGAATAGTAGGTTGAGGAGTAGTTTGAAAAGCACAGGAGATTTTACTGGCATTTACTGTCACCTAAACTTAATGAAGGCTCTGAGGCTTCTAAATTGTAGGTGTTTGGTGCCCAGGATGGAATCTAGATTGCATACATTTAGCATGTAAGCTGCCTCTAAATCCTCTAGGGAGAGTTAGGCAGCTCCTACTTTAGTCATCAGATGGAATGTATGTTCTCTATGCTGTTCATTGGTTCTGGCTGATATGTGTCAGTTCAATCCAGGAGCTGCACAGCCACATCAGTGTGGCACAGTGCTTGAACTAATATAGCTTCTGGACAGCATCTGGCTGAAACCCAGACATCTCACAGAACTGGCAAAGCGATATCACATCTGTCTATAGCCAGTTGTCGCTCAACTGCCGAATGGATGAAACACTAAAGGAAAATTATAAGGTGAGGAAGAAGGGACTAGAGAGAGGGCTTATTTTCACTCTACTCTGAAGCACACATACCATGCTAACTCCATTCATTTTACTGAGTATAAAATTCCATGTTTGCATCTATAGAGAACCGATTAAAGATCCATATTTCAAAAATCAGGCCTGAGATAAGACCTCGATTTTGTTCAGAAGGCCCAGGATTCTCTTTTAAAATGTGACATAAAGAAACATAAGTAGCCTGTTGTTGGTCTCGGTTGCAGTCACCAAAGGATGCAAGATTAATGGGTTGCAAATCAAGTATGAAATGAATCTTCATCCTATAATAACAGTTTGGGCACCCAGCAGGGATTAGATAGACCTAGGTTCAGTGTTTGATGTTGAGTATTCATACTACTAGAGTTCTACACAAGGTGGAGTTTTAAATTTGTTATTTAAAACAAACAATTTCATTTTAAAAATAAATATTGTTTTAAAACAAAATTATTCTATTGATATCTGGTTCGTCTCTTGTGAGAATACAGAGTTTATAAATGTGATGACAAGTGAATTTGGTAGGATCTCAAAATGCAGCAATAATTTTTTGGATTACAGCTTTATTGTCAGGCACCTCAGTCTTGCTTCTATCCTGATTTAGATACTTAATTACTTTACTGAACCTTTTTTTAAAAAAATACGTTGTTCCAAATTAGTCACGTGGTAGAAATTAAGCTTTTGACCAATTCATTTGGAAGACTGTGTTCACTGAAGCATCGGTCAAATTTCGAATACTATACCCCATAAAAAGTAACAGAATCTTTAAGACAACGAACATTAAAAGAAAAAAAAAAGCACTTTTATTTTCAGCTGCTTTAGGAATCAGCTGTTGAATAGTTTCTTTCAGAGGCTTAAAAGAAGGTAAAAAGGGCGTTTGGGGCTTTACATTTGTCACACGCTATGGGTTGAATTCCTTCTTTATTCTAACTGGTGTAGATCAGGAGCCGTTCCAATGAAATCAATAGTTGTGCAATTGTAAAATTGGTCAGTGATCACAGTCTGGCTGAGTAGAACTATGGCATTAATCAGTTTTACAGATCTGGTCCCTAAGTACTTAATTTCTAGGAAACAGCGCAATGTGACATTACAAGGATCCTATTTAGAGACACACACTCTGCAGATCAAAGCAGGAACTACTGGAAATGCTTTCTGAAGGTATGCGTAACTATAAAATATTTTGAGTGGCTGCCAGTATTTTGTAATCAGTGTTGTAAAGTTTTGTGATACTCTTGATGTCTGCAGATGTTATGTGGCCCGTAGCACAGAGCTGATGTTCTGAATTACCAATTATATACCTAATGGAGCCCTGAGAACTAACTCCTGCCCTCCTTTGGGTACTAGGGCAGTCTTTAAATGCTAGCAAAGGACTGATGCTATAAATAAAACTCTGTCTCCATAGAGACAGGCAGTTCAGTGCTCAGCTTTCAACACTTTAAAAAGGTAATTACTGTCTTTTTTCTTTATATTTTTCTATTCTTGGTTTATAACAGCAGTAATAACCTCCTGAGTTGGGTATTTCCTGGCAATTAATGACTGACAGTGTTAAGAACACTTGGCTTTACCTCAAGCCCTAAAATCCTCCAGCCGGTCATTAACTGCCAGGAAATGCCCTTCCCCATAGTCGTTATTGCTTAATTATGTAAACTTGGATTAGAAATTTAATTAGATGACTTTAACATTCTCTGATTCTCTCTCCTTTCTTTCCCTATGTCCCAAGCATTAGTATTTGCCGCAGTTGTTAGCTGGCATAGCTGATATTCACTCCAAAATAGTACCTGTATACAAAATGCTACACAAGGCATTTGCAAAACAAGACTGATCCCTTTTTTAGCCCTTGGTTGACAGAATTTATCTACTTGTAAAGAATATACGAGATAGGTTAAAAGGAGCTGGTACTGGTTTTAGGTGGTAACCAAAAGGACTTCCCATTGGGAACTGGATGACTCTCTAGACTGATGAACGAAGGAGAGCTTGTGGTGGAGGGCTCTGAATCTCTGCCTTAGCTTCCAGAAGCCAACTGTACCTGCTTCAAGTAGGAGTATTCCAGGTGCCACTCCATTTTGTCCCGTTTCTTTTAGAAACCCAAGTGTATAACTGCTGTAGGCAAGTGCTCTGGCCCATTTCTAACCAGGCAACTCTTGAAGCTGCTTTCATGGATTAGTCCCTTTTACCTGGACATGGGCCAAGGTTTATCTAAATAATAGCTATTTCAGCATCCAAAGAAGAGTGCCAAATAAAGCTGTTTCTCCCTATTTAACGTTCCATTTTGTTTATTCATTGTTCTTAAAGAAGATTTCCTGCATAGCAGTTACTGTAATGCTCAGCCCTTCACTCAAACAAGTTGGATTCCAGGAAGGCATTACCTCTGTAGCCTCTGTGCCACTGACCCATGTGGATATTTGCAGCTCATTATTGTTGCTGTCATCAGTGTTTTGTCAGTAAATTAACAACCTGTCTATGCCTTCTGACTTTTAGTCCTGGAAGTGTTATTTGGTCACTAATCAAAAATAGGAATTAATGTGTACTATTCTCTTATATTTGAATAAATTGGTAGCTAACTCGTAAAATTCATACTCATGATTCTGGAAGTTCTCTTCCTAAATAGTTAATTTTTTTCTGACTTCTGTGCAGGCTGTATGGTACCATTTAATAACTTAGTATCTCTGACACTCCATATAACTGTGACTACTCATATACTTCATAACGTACTTCAGTGTTAGTTGTTTTAATGTAAAAAAGGCATATAATTTGGATCAAAGGGCACTTTCTATGAAGTTTCAGCCATTGTAGCACTGGTACAAAATATTACTTCTTGACCTATAGGTCATATTCTAATAAACAGAGACACAGCAATAATGTGGACGTGGAAAGTAATTATTATATTACTGAATCATCTCTTTAATTTGAAGTGTTTTTAAGAAAGCACACTGTGTCTGACTGCAGCCTCCATCAATCCCCAATAAAACAAAAGAACAAATGTCTTTTGAAAGGTCTTTATGTTTAAACATTCCATTCATTTCAACTGTGTATTTTAAAAGAAACAGAACCAAAATCCCCCTACAAATGCAAACCTCCTAAAAACAATGGAAAACAATATTCATTTTTAAAAGCCTTTCCTCTCTTTTAAGGGTTTACAATTTTATAGAAAAATCCATTGAAATCCATATCCATTTGAAAGGTAAATTGTGGATGTTAGAGCCAAAGTATTTATATCTGACTTTAATTGAGCTAATAAAGTATAATATTTCTTTTTGTGTAACCTATTATACTAAGTGAGGTATGTACATTTGTGTCATGTAACTTTCTTGGTGGTAATTAACTAAGTAATAAAGCTAAGGCTGGCCTGTTGTGCAGGTGGAGGAGGCTTTTCCTCTGGATGAAAGAGGTAGGAAAGGTAACTGAATTCCACCTGCTTTTTTAAAGGCACACTGACAGTGAAAAAGGCAGCATAGGATGGAGCTCCACTCTTTTACTCACATGCTTGTGGAAAAAATCGGACAGGTACAGAAAGCTGAACACTTGCTGTTTGTGTTGGTCTTGTTTTTCTTTCTCTTCTCTGTACATTCCTGCTTTTCTCTGTACCTGCTCTGCACAGATGTAGGGCTGTGCTCAAGAGGAACCCCATTCATTTCCATAGCACTGCAGGTGCATAAAACCAGAGGCTCCAAACTCAGTTACTCCTGGAAAAGTATTACAGAAAATCAAAGTGGCTTTAAGGCAGCTTTTAAGAAGTTTGCATGTGATCAAAGTGAATTGGTTTGATCTACGTTATTAAGTTATGTGATAGAATTAAAGAAGCAATCCCTCCTTTCCTAGGTTAGGGTGAACCAGAGGGTGGAGCCAAAATCTGGAGCATGGTAGACCCTTATTCACATCTTGGTTCTGCTATTGACCTTGAGGATTCAGTTTTGTGCCTTCATTTCCCAAATATGTAATTACACTTGCTTTCTTTGTAACAATGATGTCGATGTACGTTGACAAAAAACATTAAATAAACATTGAGTTTTATCAATGTCTACCTAGACTTTAGTAAAGACTGCTGAGTAAACTGCCTGCTCGTGGCTGAGACTGGCATACTTTTTGCTGGGTAAAAAACTGGCTGGATGGTTGGGCCCAAAGAGTTGTGGTAAATGGAGTTAAATCTACTTGATGGCCAGACACAAGTGATATTCCCCGGTGTTGGGGCTTCTTCTGTTTAATATCTCTAGCAATGATCTAGACAAGGGTATTGAGTGCACCCCCAGTAAGTTTGCAGATGGTACCAAATTGGGCAGAAGTGTGGATCTGCTTGAGGGAAGGGAGGCTTTGCAGAGGGATCTGGACAGGCTGGATCAACGGGCTGAGGCCAACTGTATGAAGTTCAACGAGGCCAATTGCAACGAGTCCTGCACTTGGGCCAAAACAACCCCATGAAGTGTTACAGGCCTGGGGAAGTGTGGCTGGAGAGCTGTCCTGAGGAAAAAGATCTGGAGGTATTGGTTGACAGCATCCTGACTTTTGTCAGAAATAGTATGGCCAGCAGGAATAGGGAAGTGATTGTGCTCCTGGAACACTGGGTTCAGTTTTGGGCCCCTCACTACAAGAAGGACACTGAGGGGCTGGAGCGTGTGCAGAGAAGGGCAACAAAGCTGGTGAAGTGTCTGGAGCTCAAGTCCTATGAGGAGTGGCTGAGTGAACTGAGGCTGTTTAGCCTGGAGAAAAGAAGACCCAGGGGAGGCCTTATCACTCTCTACAACTACCTGAAACGAGGCCGTAGCAAGGTGAGTGTTGGTTTCTTCTCCCAAGTAACAAGTGATAGGATGAGAGGGAATGTCCTCAAGTTGTACCAGGCATGGTTTAAACTAGATATTAGGAAATATTACTTCACTGGAAGTATTGTCAAGCACTGGAACAGGCTGTCCAGGGAAGTGGTTGAGCCACCATCCCTGGAGGTATTAAAAAGACATGTAGATATGGTGCTTAGGGACATGGTTTAGTAGTGACCTTTGCAGTGTTTAGTTTACAGTTGGACTTAATGATCTTAAAGGTCTTTTCCAACCTAAATGATTCTGTGATCATATGGAGTCTTTGAAGGAGTCAGTCCAACCTTTAACACACACCATGGGCAGTCAGTTATTGTGATGATTCACATCAAGGGTTTGAATTTAATTGCAGAAATCCCCTCAGCTTAGGGGAGGGAATGAGAAGGCAGAAAAGAGCCATTTAGTTTATGCACTGAAGGAGGTAGAGCCTCCTCTGTTGAGAAGCTTCATAATCTACAACAGTGCAAGAGCTGACACCTCAGAAAAACAAATTAAAACCCCAATGTTTAATGTCATTGCAACAGTGTATATTTTGCAATTTGATAGTTTGCTAAAATATCGACATAAAAATGTGCAGTAGCATTTCCTCATCTTTGCCTTCTGTATACTTCATCGTAGTTAGTAAAGAAAACATAAAACCATGTACTTTAAATATTGTATTTTGTGAAGGTTGAGTGACTGAGAGTATTCAGTAAACAGAAAGAAACTTAACAGTTGATACTAACAGGTCATTGCCAAGCGTATCAGAGTAGACTGAAAAATTCAATTGCTAATGAGACTGCTACCACTTCAGAATTTACAGGGAATAGTAAAGATTAGGAAACAAAGAAAAAGTTCTGAAAAGTATTGCAGAAAGCGAAGATTGTTTGATGAATACCATTTACAGAAAAAAATAATGGGTATTTAGAAGTAGTTTTGTTTTCTATGGTGAAAGACTGCTTTTCTGCCTGTTCTCCCAGGACAGGTTTTGAGCTCAATGAAAGCAAAGAGCTGTTGATTTAGCAGGGATTACAAGACTGATCCTCACATTATACAACAGAATTTATCCACCTCAGGAATCACTTCAGACTCTTTTTTTTTGCGAGACTCGGCGATGAATCAAAAGGCAATTAACTGCTGTAATTTATATAATCTGCTACCTCTCTCGTGTTGCAAAAAATGCATTCAGCTAAGACTATTTTAAGCATTTCTTTGCACAGAGAAGTATTGTCAGCATAACTAGTATTGCCTTAGCTGAGTTGATATTGCTCCAATTAAGTGCATTTATGCTGTTGTGTCAGTGTCCACACAGCATTATATCATAATCTTTTCATTGCAGACAAGGTGTCTGAGCCTTGCTGGTATTGTTTGGAGTTCATTGTGTTGTGGGCATTTTTTATGACATGCTGTGGAACACCTCTTGGCACCTGAAGGAACAGCGGTCGCAGTGGCCACTTTCTAATCTAAATTCACTTGGAATGTTATTCAGTTTCCAAATTGTTCTTTGCCTGCATGGTTGAAATGCAGAACATAATACTTGTCCTTTATCTAACAGGAGAACCAGCTGCTCCATCAGAAGGCTACAGTGTTCGTGGATAGCCTTATTTCTCAATCAGTCTTTAGATTCTGATAGTTTTGGGGGGAAGATTTATAGCTGGGTAAAATGAAGTAATCCGTGATGTGAGACTGTCTTAATGTTGTAATCTAGCTGAAAAATCACAGAGAAGCTTTCCTGTACAGGGCCCCTAGTAGACTTTAAAGGGTAATGCTGTCACATTTTAAATTTCTGTGCAGCCTTCATTACTTTCATGTTTGATGTCCTCCACTGACAGGCCAGATGCAGACACAATGTATGTGCAGAAGCTATAATGCCAGGTTTCACAGCCTCTGCCTCAAGTAACCTAGTGTACGCGTTCCCCACATGCAGAGCTAACCCGGCAGCAGTGAGAAACCTGCGACAGTTTCTTTAGCCTTATTGATAAATTCCTGCCTTATATACTGCAGGGAAAAAAAAAATGGGAAAATATTTTAAGGGGGCTTAATTTGTTGTTTTTTTTTAAAATTGAGCAACACTTTGAGAGAATGTTTATTTTCTTTTGTTTTTACTGGTAAGTGTGGAAAGATTTCTGTAGCATTTTCAGTGTGTTTTTCGTCAAAATTTCATAGAAATGTTACTGGGTTTGTAGCTCTAGGGGTTTTTTTGAAAACACTTCTAATTCTTGAAAAACAAGTAACCAAGTCATGGATCTTACAGTTTAAGCATCACCTTAAATCGTCACAAAAGATTCAGGAATAATATTGACCTCTGTGTCTCTGAAATAAAACGAAGCTTCCTATTTGTTGCCCTTCGTTTCAGCATGAAGGAAGTTTTCTGTAAAACGTGGGTCACATAGAGAATGAATAGTACATTGCGTGGGGCCCATGCACAGGAGCCAAACTCAGTGTGAAGGAGCAGCATGTAAGCAGGGCCGTATGTTCTGAAAGGCGGGCAGTGAGGGATAGGAGTAATGTCATGAATGGTGAAAGAGCAGGAATGAGCCAGCTGATTAAACTGATAGGAGCCAAACAGCCGCCATGGAGCCTTTGATGAGTGTCAGAGGTCATCTCCATACAGGTCCCCAAGTCCCCAGGACACACAACCTTGCTGACCTAGTCACTAGATCAGACAAGAGCGTTGAGACTTCATCAGCAAACAACAACCCAACAGATTTAGATAACTGATAGACTACTAAGCAAATGCTGTAAAAAGGAGTGAAGGAGAACCAGCTTGTCAAGAAGGAAAAACCAGGGGAGAGAAGGAAAGAAATTGTTCAGCAGATGTCTACTTCTGTGTCTAAGCAGCAGTACTAGGATGTGTGAGAAACACAGGATAAACGTTATTGACATAATAGTATGAAAACTCCTATAAATTGGTGAAGTCTGTATTCACACTAATTCTTCATCTGCTAAAGAATTTATGGAATTTTAGGTATGTCTTTAGCTGTCTAGGGGGTTTCAGTATTTACATACCATTTTAGAATGAATGAGGTATCAGCCTAAAAATATAGTCAGCTGCACTGTAGGCACTCTTCTACCCTTTGTCCTTGTTTTGTAGGGCTGGTTTTATTTACATTTCGAAGCATATTGCAAAAGAGACAAAGTCTACCTCCAAGCAGATGTTATGCAGAGGTACTAGCTTAGATTGCTGGAGCGGTAGAAGTATAGCACTGTACCAAGCTACTGAGCTCCATTTGTTATTTTGAACTCAAAATAACACTAATGTGGCTACACTATTTTTTGGGATTCCTTGAAACTTCAGTAATCTTGTAGTCTTGTGTTTATGCAATAGTTAATGAAATGCTCACCTGTTTGGGCTGGTTCTGATATGACCACAATAGTAAATATATCTGATCTCAAGAGCTCACTACAGTCAAAACCTGATAGAAAGCAACGACAACTTCTTGTCTATGTTTTAGGAGACATTTGATACAATTTTCTGAGGGGTATTGTGTATAAATAAAAGTGTCAAGGGCTATCAAGACATTCACATAAAGCTGGAAGATATGGCATGGGACCTACGTGAGATCACATCCTTCTAAAATGATGACTGAAGGCCAGAAAAGATGTCCTGTGTCTTTTCAGGTGATATTGGGAGCCTGTTTTGGGTAACCAAATCACTGGAGCAGGAAGGTTGTCTGTGTCTCTCTTCAGTACTGCATTGCCAGCAAATGGAGAGTAGAAGATCCCCTGAGGTGGCATGAGCCACACCTCTCCCCTGTGAGATGACAAGCTGCAGACCACATGTGAGCTGGAAGCCATTTAGACATGCTTGGGTCGTGCTGAAATGTAACATGATGTTGAGAAGCAGGACTTGGGCACAGTATTGAGCTAACATATCTAAATGGCTTCCAGAGTACGACTGGCTCCCCAGCAAGTCCAGCCGACAATCGTTTGCACATGGCAATGTGCTCACACCATGAGAGGAAAGCGTCAGTCCAGGCTCTGCTCCACTTTGTGAGTTGCCATCAGAATCGTTCACTGAGTTCATGTGGCAGATTGGGAACATGAGTGAGCCAGGAGCAACTGGACTTCCAAAAACTCAGCTGGAGTTCTTAATGGTCAACAGTGAGAAAGTAAAAATTCTTGTGTATAAACTGAGAATGGCTGAAACAGGTCTGTGGAAAGAAAATGAATGGGATTCTTTTTGCATTTGCTCCTTAAGACACCATGTAAGAGGAAAATTTGTAAAGTGTTATGAGTGAAATTAAATTGTATGGATGAGATACAGAAGTTACGCTGCACAGTCCTTCCTTTCACTATCACAGATAAAGTAATTCTTCATAAGCTTATGTGGTGTGTTTAGTTAAACAAATTCCCTTAGAGACATGATTGACTATTTTTAAGCTGAACAGTCACAGTAACAATTACCTGCGTTCTCAATGTCCATGAGCTTCAATAAACAGCTCATGGATTTATGTCTTAGTGAGAACCAACCTATTAGTTTCAGCCATAAATCTCATGTGCCTTGTGTGCAAAGTGAATTTTAATAAAAATCATATAAGGAGCCAGACTTGCTAGGCAGGGTTTCACATGGCTGCCAACATTTGAAAACAATTAATAGAGACCTTTTGGGGGAGGGTAAGTAGAACCATGTCTTTAACTCCTGTTAAAATACAGTGGACTCACTGAACTTGCCTGAAGGACAAAATAAAGAGGGTTTTTTACTATTAAAAAAAAAAAGAAATAGAGGCCATCACTTCTAAATAAGGGCAGAAGGAATGGAGAGGGTCATTCCTTTGAGTTTGCAATCTCATCCTCTCAGACACCCTGCTGCCAGGGAAATGGCAATAAGTATTTTAAAATTAAGCAGCAAAATAAAATAAATATACATCTGTGCTCCCTGGTCTGAAAATAGATTCTGGCCTCTAATGAACAGAGCTAGCATATGTGTTCAGTTTCAAAACTGTTGCCTCGTGCACTCCCTGTCTGAGCGTACAGAACATGTCGTGTCGAACAGAGGCCAAAAGACAAAGCTAGGAGTCACTGCTCATTTTTGTTCTGCTGGCCATATTAGTTTTATAAGCAAATAGTTCAGGCATAGAAAAATAAATATGAGTAGTTCAAAGAGAAAAGGTTAGGTCCTGAGCTTCAGATGCTTTATACTGTCTCCACGGTGCTGAGGGCAGAAAGGTTGCTCTAAAGGGGAGGCCTGGGATTACTTTAACATGCAAGGAGTCTCCCAGAGTCTTGGTGTTGTGTCTGCCTAGTCCATATAGGACTAGTTCAGCTGGTGTAAATTAACCCAGTTAACAGACCGTAATATACTGAGGAATGGATGTCTTATCACCAGGTTGGTAAGGGACCTCGGGATTGAAAATTACCATTTATACCAAGTTTAACCACATACAGCTGAAAGCAGGTCCACTTCACATCTAATACCAATATATATGCAGGATTGGTCCAGGTAAGGAACTCTGGTAGTGATAAGGGGAAAACTATGCTCTACCTGACTGCTTTTAAGTAACACATGACATATGTTTTGGGTTACTGAAATGGCACGTACAAGTATGTGTGTATCTGTGCTGCTACTCACATATGTTTAAATCTAGGTTGGAATGGTTATAATAAAATTAATATTGTAATTGCAGATGGATTCAATCTCTTCCCTAAGGAAGTTCTTGATGGAAGAAAGTGGTTGTCACTAGTTTTATGGCTGGTTTTCTTTAGCAATCAAGGTGGGATCCACTGCTGTGCAAATATACATATTACGCTGAAAACACTGAAGACTGACTAAATGATTTGGGAGTAAAAAGCTTGAATCTAAACAGATTGAGTTTGAGCCACCTATACCATGTCCAAACACGAAGACTAAAGTCCAGCTAGCATGTCATTGTGGCTGCAGGTGTTGTTAGCCAGTCTAAGAGCCTTGAGTTTATCTAGTCCTGCTCAGTATATAGGAAGAAGGATTAGGCTGTTTTCCTGCCCAACTAACTTTTCTGTGATACTTTCCTATTCTTTTAGAAGTGTGATAGGGTATTTGGTTGACTTTGATATTTTCAAGTAGTTAAAATGAAGATGCCTTCACATCTTTCTTAAAGATGTTTCAGGATTAATTTGACATATATAGAAATCCGGTACTCTTCCTTGGTGAGGAAATACTAAATCCTAGTTTCTGCCTTCAGATGTGGACACACTGAGTTGAGTTTAGTTTCTACCAGCCTGCTATACGTAACTAAGCTCAAACTGGACTTCAGTACTGCAGATTGGTGGACATGAGGAAGACAGTGGGAGCAGAATGGTCAAAAGCACTAAGAAATCTTGAGGGTCAGAATTGGGAATTGGATCTCATTTGTGCCCCATTCCAGGGTTTGCTTAGTATTGTAACATATACTTTAAGACTATTGAAAGCTTAATCAAAAAAGGAAGTGATCTCTTTCCGTCTACTTCTGTGGTCTTTTGGACTTGGGGGTCTTTTGCTATCTTGCAGTAAGTGCTCACGTATATGCCGTAGTTTCAGTCTTCCTTGTCTTGCCTCTGGAGATCCTATGGAGACTGCTCAAATTACCCAAGAGCATTGTGATAGTATATTGTTTTCTTGGACTTACCTATGTGTAATTGCACATAGGTAATCCTGGTTTATTTCTGTTATCCCTTAATTGAGCTATTAGATTTTTTTAAGCTTAAAAAATGCCACAGGCTTTTTAAGGGCTCTAAATTAAAATACAACAAACGAAAAAAGAACCCTCCCCAGTTAATGCTACTGACCGATAATCTGCCAAATTTAATCGTAAAAGAAGAGTGGGTTTTTAACTTACAAAATCCCAAAGAGATCCCTCAACTTAACTGTATGGATTTTATTTTATTTTTTTATTTTCAGCTGCCCCAGAGTTCTGCGACTCTACTTTCTCACTCTCAGCCTGCGGTATGCTTTTATGACTAAAATATCAAAACTCTGCAAACAGAGGTTCATACCAGAAATCCTGATAGATCTTTAGCTGCATGGGTGGGCGCAGCTCTAGCAATTGCACCTTTAAAAGTCTTACTCACCCTATCACTGTTGTAACAGTGGCACCTGTTAGCAGTGCTGCTGCAGTCTCTCACTGTTTCCATTATAAACCTCTCTTTTCATGAGTTCATTTCTTGGCTAATAAAACTTTCCTCAGAGCTGAAACTTGGCTAGAAGTGACTTTGCCTGGGAACAATTATTATTAATATTTTCTTAATATAAATTTCCCTTTAAAAATCTTTCTGCCCTTTTTAAATGAAAAGAGAGGGAGATTTACAGGGTTCAGATGCCTAGTCCGTGCGTATACAACCAGGTCTGGGGGTTCAATTTACAGTTAGATGTCAGCTAGAATAAGGGGATCTGACTGTCCTGTGGGTGACACGAAACAAAACTGACTGAACTGCTATCAGTTGAAAAAAGGGGGTGATGACAAACTGCAAAGTGCACAGAAGGTCTGTTGCTCCTGACTACTTAGATGATACCGGTTCCCAGCAAGAGTGCAGACCTTAGACCACGGTTTTTGGAAACAAGTATGTCCAGGAATCTGAGGCTAAATAAAGGAAGAGCACAATGGCAATAAGTTCTCCCTCACAGAATTGAGTCGGGCACACTGAGTCACTAGAAGAGAGGAACTTAAAGCAGCCTAAAGAGTGTAACCTTTGCCTTTGGTGCCCACCAGGTGCACCCATGCTTTCCCTGGACGGGTAATATCAAGCAGGGCCGAAGACAAAGTGTGTCCTGCCTTCTTATCACACATTACTCAGGGTTTGCTGATCTGTTTCCCCCGCACTGTTCCCACGTATCCTTATCACACATTGAGTTTCCAGCAGCCCGTTTCTCCCACCAGCGCACTGATTTCCTCTCCTCCCCCTGCTGCCCAGCACTGGGTGAACGCAGCCTGGCTCCCGGGCTCCTCAGCCCCTCTGTTCCTCAGCTGCCCAGCTCCCCAGCTGTGCATGTGCTGACAGAACTCCTGCATCCAGTGTTTCTCATGCTATTGTTGAGGGAAGGTGGGTTCTCTTCTCCTTCCAAAAACTGAGCAGGAGGAGATTGTCATATTTGATTGATGACTGACATAAAGTGTGTATTTGAGAAAACGGTATCTCCTCCCTCCTTCCCAAATAATTCTGATCTAGAGCATACACTTGATGCTGAAATATTTAGCAATATTGACAAGCTGTTCATTCCAGACAGGAAGCAATACACAAATTAGAAGATTCCTACAAATCCACAGGGGCAGGATCCCCACCAAGGAATTTTGGACGACTATATTTTGCTGCAATTAGAAAATAATCCCAGTTTGAACTGGGCTCTGTGAAGAAAATCTCTGACGTTGCCTTCTCACTATATACAGAATTTAGGTAGTAAACAGGCCTTGTAAGAGCGTGGGTGATTTTTAACTTCTTCAAATAACACAAGCAAAATCTATTTTTTTTTTTTAAATTAAAAAGAATCCAAGTATCAAGTGACTGAAGATCAAAGCAGCAGCCTGGCGCTTTTGCAGAAGTGTCTGTAAACTTTTTTGCATACACATTTCCTTTGGCTCTGCCACATCCTTCCCTGGCGCAGGTACATCGGCAGATGCAGCAGTAGCTCTTGCTGTGCGGGAGCAGAGGTGGGCATTGAGGTGCCCAGGCAGGGGGTGTGAAGCAGCTCACACACAAACCATACGCACACTGCAGCCAGGGGTCCCTGGCCTGCCAGTGGGCATCCTAACTGCTGGCCAGACAGCTGATCTTCATTTCTTCCTGTGGTTGGTTTATGCTGCATGGAGTATGCAGGGCTAAGCTGCTGGAGTGAGTGGTGAAGCACTGATTTCAGATCTCTTCCAGTCCTCATTAAAGATGAGTATTTGAACTAAAGTCTCAGACCCAAAGCACCAGTTAGCTCTCCTTGCCCAACTGGAGTTACGCTACTTGCTGCTCTTGAAAGGGAGGTTGAATAACCCTCTTGCAAGGCAATGAGGATGATTTTCCAGGAACTAGGATACCCAGTCTCTCCTCAGATGTCAGGTTAAGTACATGATCTAACACAGCTTAACATCCTGAGCTGCAGGATCCTGCACAACTGGGAAAGAAAAGAGAGGTCTTAGAGTACATGAGAAATCAAATTCCTCCAGCATCCCCTCTCATCTGAAGTACACACCACATCAACTTTCCATTCAGTGGTGGTAGGAAACTCACTCATCGTTCTTTTGGTTTTATTGTTCATCCCTGAAAGCTGCACATTGAATGCAACCATTTAGAAAAGAAGGAAACTCAGTTGTACTATTTTTTGTCTTGGTGAGAAAGAAGGCAGGTTTCACCTGAATTTCTCATCTCACCTTCTTTCTTATCCTCCCTGTTCACTGTAAACTGAAGGAAAAAAAAAATGCAAGTGAACTCTGCTCCAGTAGCCTGGCCTCAGCTCTGATGTGCCCTCTCCAATAAGCTGCTTCTTTGCCTTGGTCTCCCAAATTGCTAAAATGAAGATTATGAGCAGAAATTGTCTTTTGCGTCCAGTGGAATTTGCTGATTTTTCCTAGCTGGTGCCATGGTCCTAATGCATGTAAAGTGTAAACGGTGTTTTAGTTGTCTTCAAGGAAAAGAGCTCAATCTTATAATGCTGCCTAGAAGAGGGATCAGGACTTTATAAAGTCTTTACCAAATGGGGTCCTGTACCTCTTACTCTGACATGTTTTCTGTTCCAGCAGCATTACTGGCACAAACTTCCTTAGATGTACCTTTGATTTACAGCTCAGTCTGTTGAAAAAAAGAGGAATCAGGCCCGGAGACTTCAGATTATGCTATTTTTAACCACCAACAATTAGATGTTAGGCGGTTAACTAACAACAGGGTGGAAAAAAACTAAGAGGAATTGTAAATATATCCTAATAATTGTATTGCAGCATAGGATTTATAATTACTAAATGTGTGATAACTGCTTCCTAAATGCCCATGCTCTTTAAACAACCTAATTTATAATTTAAAAAGCTGACATCTCTTAAAGTGTTTTATTTTATCTTGTCTGAAATAATTGAAGAGTAAGTTATTGAAAACCTTTATTTTTCATTAGCCTTAAATTCAGCTACAATTAATGTGCCCAATTTGATTATAAACTGCACAAATTAAACAATAAAGAGCTGTCTAATGAGAAATTAATTATGAGGAACAGAAGAGGAGCTGGGCTGGATAAAAGCAATAAGTTATGGCCTATGGCAGGATGTGTCAGGTTTTAAAGGAGACAAAGGGCTTTTTCCTCAATGTGTGCCAGTGCTGATAGGGCTCATCACAGATCAGTAGATCCAGAAGCCATAACAGCACGGTAATTGAAACTGCCAAAATCAATAGTGCTGACAACCTTAATTAAATTAAATATGTCTCTGATGAGCTCAAACAGCATGGCAGCGGACCACTTGACCCTTTCTCCGAGCCCCGCTTGATAGAGTGCAGCATGCAGCATGATGGATTTCACCCCCGAGGACCACTGGAGCCCTCGTGCTACTGTAGGAAATTGCTCCAAGAGTGACGGTCTCCTCAGTGCAACTGTAGCTTTGACTCCAAAGTGCAGCCCCGAGTTTGTCGCCTGCTCTGGCTGTTGCTTCGCTTGGAAGGTGTGGGGGCTCCTTTGCTGAATGCAGCCCAGAGAACTTTGTCATCACGTCAGCTTTCCACCTTCCTGCCAGTAAAAATAACAGTTTTGTTTGCTAAATAGGCAAACAACTTCCATCACAGCTGGCTGGCTGAGAAGCAGTTCTGACTGCCTTCTTTCTACAAGCAGGGTAGCCGGGAAATCCATTTGGAATTGGGTCTAAATCAGGTTGGGGTTTTAGATTCTGTCTTTTTAAAATAAAAAGAGATTGGGCTGAGACACCCTGGAATTATCTGAAAGATCACCATGGGATTGCAAGAGGGAAAAAATAAGCTATAAATGGACAGGAGACAAAGAAAAATTCTTGTTGCTTAAACCACAGGGCTGGAATCTCAATTCAGCTGTACAGTCAGCAGTTGTTTTTCTCGCTGGGAAATTGCATGAGTAAATATTTTTGCAGAATGCTGTTCTCTTGACCATGTAGTGCTGACTTCCTAAACAACATGAAATAATTGCACCTCTAAGTTTTCAAAATGTTTATGTCAGCATTAACAAACTGTTCCTTCATTATAAGCCTGTCAAAGATCAGAGGCTTAGATTATTGAAGCAGATTCCTTTCACATGCTGAAGCTGTTGCTGTGACAACTGAGGGAGAGAAGAGATTGTTGGAGGTGGACAAACTGTGGGTTTTCCATACCAAAAGGGTTTAAATAATCTGCCTCCCTGTTTAGAAAAATACCTTAATCACAGTAAACACCTTCCAGCTAAGCACAGAGGTCTCAGAAAGGTAAAACATAACTTTACATCTAAAAACCTATGGGTTTGAATCATGCTGTTGTGCTTCATATCTATAAACTAGGTTAATCTTAAGTAAATGTGATCCAGATACAGTAATTCTCTTCTATGTATAACGTTTAATGAAAGACACCTATTCAATATATTTTGGAGCATTGCTATTCTGCTGGGAGCTTGGGCAGAAATTTATGATACTGGAAAAATTATACAAAAGACAATGTCCTTGAATCACGAGCAGGCTCTCCCTTGCAATGCAGTTTATGGCATTGCTAATTTAAATACGATTCTGTGTCAGACAAACTGTTTTATAGCAGCCTCTAATCCAGCCTTGAAAACTTTGTAATCCAATGCGTAAGAAAGCAGCTTTCAGGAAGAGAGATTGTGTTTGGATTTCAGAAATGTCTCAGATTAGCATTTCCTTTTTCCTCCTTTTCCTTTTCCTTTTTCCTTTCTTTTTTTTCTTCACCTTCTCCTTCTCCATCTTTTACCCATTCCAGTTCCCCCTCTCCTTCTCCTTCCTTTCCCGTTTCCTTTTGTTCTCCTTTGACTTAAATTAAAAATAAAAATAACTTCTCTGTGCTCTAAGTGCTATATATTGTTTTCATTATCATTAGTGGAGAGTGATAACGTTGTAGGGGTCCGCCAGATGCCAGACTCCCCATAAAAGTCTGTAGGGGCTGGTGCAACCTCTGCTTTTGAAAGCTGCCCGCCTTTTAGTGACAGCATTAAATAATAACAACAAATTATTAGTAAATATTAGTAAAAAACCATTAGTAACAGTGTCAGTAGTAATTAATGCCTTTACCCCCACTTCTCAAAGGCAAGATGAAGAGATCCTTTGCCTGGGATGGTACTGTTATGAGTTATGAAGGGCAAAGGGGCTTCTAGAGCAAAAGGGACTTCCTAGAGGGTGAAATGGAGCAGAAACTTCTTGCTTACAGTGCAAGAGCTGTGGCTCCAGTTCTTGAAAAATAGCAGAGTGGAAACCAGACTTTTTTCCAGTGGTCTGACAGCCAAGGGGGCTGCTCAACCTTGGCAGAAAGTCAGCGTTAGGCCCAAAAGCCACTGAAGGAGCTTCTGCTTGGGTGTCTGGATGTCCACGTGGTGGTGGTGGGTGTTTTTTGCCAACTGACTGGTAATCCACGTGCTGCCTGAAGGGTGTCCTGCTGGCCTCATCTGATCTCTAAGGGCTCTCACCATTTGCTGTCTTCTACTTGTTTAGTTTTCTTTTTACCACCGTTTTCCTCACGGCATCTGTGCCCCGGTGGGTGCCTTTGCCCCACCGTACTGCAAACTAAAGGGGGTGCTGGTGGGATGCACGGAGGCAATGGCGTGGCAGGGAGCAAAGGCAGCCAGCACAACCTCTTGTCTTCCCAGTATTACCAGTGCTAGAAGTCGATAGAGTTTTACTGCCTGAAAAGCAATTTACTGGGGCAGCACACAGGATACCTTGCTTTTCTCGCGCCAACATAACGCGTGGAGGAGAGCGAAGAGCTGAGCTCACCAACGGCTTTTACCAGAGCCCCTCTACAAGGGCACACTTTCTCTGAGGTTTAGCAGAAAGAGCTCAAGGAGTGTGTCCTGTGTCCCAACGCAATGAAACCCCTTTGCACCAGATCGCACCGCGTCGCTGAGCCACTTCAGCTGTTCCTTCCCTTGGACGTGGTGGTAAGCCCAGCCCTTTGAGCACAATAAGAATACTTTAAGCAGGGAGAGGAGGCTGCTGGATATTTCTGGAAGGACTCGTGACGCTGAAGAAGGCTTGTTGCTCAGATCGGAGAACAGTGTCAATTTTGCATTTATTTGGATGGTTTAAGCAGACAGAGCAGGAATTTAAAAGCTCCATCCTTGAGGTTTTGTGCTTTCCATTTCTCTTGACCAGTACATCTGCAGCAAGCCAAACACATGAAGCTCACTCTTGTTGGGAAAACAGTTCAGAATAAGTGATTTTTAATCTGCTTATTCAAGATAGAGATACGCTCTGGAGCCAAACTTTTTTGAATGTTCTGTTATTTTTGGCCAACCATACTATATCTCCCTAATCTCAAAGAACCCAAAGTATTTTCTTGTTGCCAAAGAAACACTTTAAGTTTAGCAGAGATCTGATTAGCTACAGGCACCTTCATCATTCACTTTTCAACCCTTCATTCTGTCCTGTGGCAGCTGACCTCCAAGTGACAACAGAGGGTGGCTCTTGCCACTGAGACTGGAATATATAATCCCCCTAATTGAAAGAAAAAAGCAGAGCAGCATGAAGGTTTTGAATTGAAACTCAGTTTGCATATTTTGCTAATAATTTGGCCCTTATCTCCTGTATTGTTCTCTGAAGCTTTTGATTAATCTCAAGTGATGCGTTGTGTCACCAACCTTTGCAGTGGGGAAGAAAACTAAGATAGCAAGACTGATAGCTCGGAAGGAGCAATTTGTATAAGGAGGAGAGTTGCATTGATCATGTCATAGCATTACTACCAGTAACGAATAGAAAAGATTCTAATTTTCACAAGAGAGCTGTGGCTTGAATAGCTGTAGAGAGTAAAAGCCATGCAAAGTGGTTTCTGAGATGTAGAGTTTCAATGAAAAAAAAAAAAGGAAGAAAAACCCTCTGAAAGGGTGCATGGAAAATCTTTTACGTGGCTTATATAAGGGTGGATTTCCTGGCCAGTTAAAAGAGAAGACACGGTGAGGACTGCAGGTACAGGTCACAGCACTAAAGCAAGTGTAGGTGTATTGCTGCACAGCCCTTCTCATGAACATCCTGGCTTCAGCTGGTCTTGCCAAAGTCGTTCCCCAAAACCCCTCTGTGCCTCGACACCAGCAAAAAGCGAGAAATAGCTGGCAGCTGGCATTTCAGCTGCTCTTTACTGCACTGATTTCTATCACCCCATGTTGGTTGTTATATTTATCTTACCCATGAGCCTGCAATCTGAATATATATGTTCTATGTTCTACTTGTTCAGGATCGAGTTCCTGAAGTTTTTACCTTCAAATCAGAGTTTTCTATTTTCGGTCAATGTTCAAATGTATTCGTTTTTTGGGTACAGCTGCATGGAAAGCGGAAACTGTACTGGACAACAAACCACGAAATACACTGTAACCCATTAGTATTCCTGTCCAAGCAAAATTTGGCTTGAAATACAGCATTAGGTGCTGACAGAAAATTGTGCTGGAAGCGGGAAGGCTGATCTTGCAGTCTTACACAGCTGAAAAAGGTGCTTGCATGTCACACGCACTCTGTGGCATCAGTCTGAATCAATATTAAATACAGTCAGAACTCCTTTGAACACTTCCAATATTCTGCATTTTTTTCTGTTCCAACATTACCAAAAATTAATACTACTGGACCAGAAACCTTCAAGCAATTCTACGGAGTAAAATATCAGGGACCGCTTGTTTGAGAAGTTCGTCTCTACTTAACATCTCCCTAGGTACAAACGGAGCGAGAAGTCCATCAACATCCAAGCCACGTGTGACACACGCACTCCATGCAATTGGGTGATTTTAAGATTTATTGGTTTTTATAAAATTTCCAGCCTTTCACAAGCCAAAGTTTGGTAAACTGATGCCTCCTTAAAGCTGTTAGCACCTTAAAATGTTTTTTAATACTTTCCATTTCCCAACAGGTTGTCCCAAGGTACCAAATGGAGCAGCAACCACGACAGATAGCAGTCTCGTGGCTGTCCAGAATACAGGAGACTCTTCACTTAGCTTTGTGAAATCTGGAAAATCACAGCTGGAAAGAAAAGGCCCCAGTGCCAATAGTCCCTGGTCGAGTACTGGCTGCCTGCTGGCCTCCCACTTCCTGGGCAGAGTCACGAAGAGCCGCTGGGGTTTTCTGCTTTGTGCCAGGTGCTGCAACACCCCCTCAGCTCTGCTGTGGGAGCAGAGGGAAGCCTGATAAAGCACAAACCGGGAGTGCTGGTCCTTTCTTAGTACAACTTTGGTATCAAATAGATGAAGACTGCAAGAGCAGCTGTGTGTCCTGCTGGGTATCACTGAGTTCAGGACTGGGCTCTTGCACCAATTATCTTGTAAGGTGACAAAATGCAATGCTGCAAATTTCATTCAAATATTTCATTGATCATAATAAATAATAAATAATTTCATTACATCAACAAGAATATTCCAGTATTTCAGTATTTAGCTGGATTTTATTTTTTTGGCTGATAAAAATCACAATTACTGTATTTTGCTGCAGAATACTATGATGCTTGATTCTTTATTGTTTTCTTGCATAATCTTGCATAATGATGGAAGATATTTTTTTTCAAAAGGCAGAACTGGAATGTTTTTTGTATATTTCTTGCTTTTCTGCTTTGAAATTGTTAAACAGAAATGACAGGATTATTAATGGTCTTTGCTATTGCTAAGATATACTTTTGTTTTACTGACTGTAATTAAAGCTTATTATTGTCCTTATTTTTTTCTGCATATAGGCACAAATAAATAATGTCATTTTTGTCCTTTCATTCATTTTTATTTAAATTCTAGAAACTTTTGATACCCTGATATTATCTTTTGACAACACAGAAATGTAATGAACCTGCACAGACCTCCAAAATTCAGAATAACATGAGTTCACACTGAAGATCATTTTATTGCCTTATTGTTATACTTTTACTGGAAATAGTCTTAGAAGGAATGGGAATATTAAGAAATTATTTTTCATTTGACTCATAGGTCAAATCAGAGCTCTTATTGCAGATGTATAGAAATCATCTTTCCAGCTCCTGGAAGGTTAGATGGAGTTCAAGGCCAAGCATTCATACAACTGAGAAAGGTCAAATTATACATATGATAAGACTTGGTGACAACAAAGCCAAAGGTCAAGACTGAGGCATTATTGTTGCACGTAAAGAGAAAATTACCATTCAGATATCATATGGCATTTCTGCTGGCTCCAGGGCCAGATTCTCATCTTGGTTCTGCTCTTGCAAAATGGTTGATCCCAGTTATGCACTTGTGCATTTCAAAGACTGGTTTTATTCTTGAATTTTTAGCCGTAGTTCAATTAAGTTTCCAGTAGAGAAAGTAAACCAGTTCCCCTTGATGCTCCATCATTTCCATATTTTAAGATGTGCAGACATCTTTTCAGTAAATAAGTCAGCTCCAAGAATTTCTGCTTTGTTGTTGCAATATTTATGCACCTTGAATTCCTACACAAAAAGTAACCAAAGCACACTCTTCTAAAATCTATGTAGTTATTGAGAAAATTATGTATTGTGAGTTACAAGAAGAATACAGATATGCTTATATACTTTTTGTTGCACAGTTTAGAAGAGTGATTTTTTTAGATATGCTGCAGACAGTTTGCTGTCAGATATCAGAGTAAAACTTTTAAGTATACTCTTTTTGGAAAGGTTTTAATTTAAAGTGTGTTACTTCAGATAAATGGAAACATAAAGAACTGATTTTAAGAAGCATTCGTTTTTCTAGGTTGTTTAAGATTCTCTGAGAATAGCCCACTCTGGTAACTTAGAGAGTTTAAGGAAGAAGTTCTACTTTTAGAGAAAGTTAATTCTCTTGTGAAAAAGTGTAGTGTCAGCATAGAGCAAATAAAATGATCCTCCCCAAGCCAACAGGAGAAAAATATTAATGATCCAGAGTTATGCACAAGAGAAATGGCCATTTGGTAGCATATTCAAACAGTGGGGTGGCTTTGTATATTAAGTCTAATACACTGCTCTTGGCTATTGGAAGTAATACAGTGATATTTCTACGGAAACAATTAATAACAACCTAGAACTGCAAGGCAGGGAAAAAAAAAATCTGTGTTCGCTCCTTCATTTTCATCATGTTCTGTACATGGTACCACAATGCAAATGTTTAATAATAATAATAATACAATGTAAAGAAATGTTTCAGTGAAACAGAAACTGATTTTATATCAATTGTCTTGTCATTTATTCAGATGCACTTCTTATTAGACTGGAGGGAGTCTCACTGAGACAGCTAAAGAGAGAAAAATTCCATTGCAAGAAAAAGATGACATTTTACTCCTTGCCTGGTTGAATGTATGTTCTCACAGGGACAATATTCTTTAAAATTGGTTGCACAAAGCTGTATGTTCAGAATTGCTCGAAAAAATAGTGTCTGCTATATAATGAATGTGAAAATAATGTGAATACAAAAGAAATGAAGCTACTATTTTTCATGTACATTTATAAACACAAATGCATAAATATAAGTTTATGTCAAAATCCGTTTGAGTCACTTGTTTTATTTTTAATCATGTATTAATAGTAAGAAATACTTGACCAGAAAAATTGCAGCACTGATAAAGTTGTATCCAATACTGTAGATTGTGAGTGAATAAAATGGTGTGTTCCAGCAAATGCTATTGCATGTCATATTTCTGCCCTTACTCTGGCTTTGGCAGGACCTGTCTCAGAGTACGCCAGGAGGCCAATCCATCTTAATACATTTGCTGCAATTATATTATATGAATTGTATTACCTTCTGTCCCATCCTCTGTCAATATTTTTCCGATCCACTACGTATCGTCAGCTGGGCACTGTGTTCTTGTGGCACTGTGTGATTATACAGAGACAACGATCATGCAGAGCCGCTCCGCATTCTGGTACAGAGTGCTATCAGGAATCTTACTGACAGTTTTCAAATCACTTGTGACGTATCCTTCTTGGAATAGGAGTACGTTTTTTACATACAATACCTTACTGCATCTTTGGTGAGATCATTTGTATTATAAATACTGCTCTGTGGAGATTTTAATCCTTGGACGTGTGAAGCAGGATTTATGAAAGACAGAAAAAAATTGTCACAAAGGTAAGTTCAAGTATTCAGTACCTGCCTTCATTTTGAGCCCACCTAAGAAATATGAGGGACTGCGACACAAGTGCAACTTAATGCTTCAGAGGCAATATCTCACGATGTTTACATGAAGAAATCCTTGCTTGCTGGTTGACCTCCCTGTGCTTTAGAAGAGCAACACTATGTCAGTCTACCAATAGTTACTGTGGTTTAAATTATACCTCCAGCTTTGATTTGGTTTAGTCCAATTTCAAACACTGAGCTGACCTGGTGATGAGGTCATTGAACAACTGTTCTGTGCTCGTAGTGTAGTGGTGTGAACGACTTCGTGCTTGGCCATCTTCTCTACCAATCGTTGCTGAGGAAACATCCCCGTCGCCAGCCGAAGGTCCCGATGCTGGGATGATGCCACACTTTAGCAGGTACAAACATCACATTCAGTTGGGATGTGAAAGTTATTAAAGATTCCAAGGATTTTTATTTTTCCTAGAGGAGCAAATTTTGGATATGATTACCTGTTCAAATTTCAACTCTGCTCCTCAAATTTCAACTGGATCTTTGAGCCAGATTCTTCCACAATTCCAGGCTCAAAACAGCGCACCTTACTCCTGGTTGTCGCTCAATGTCAGCATCACCCTCTCCTTAGCCGGTCTTCCAGGACAGCTCAGGAGCAGGGAACAAGGAGAGCAGGGAAGCAAACCAGGACAAATGACCCTCCTTGCCCCCAGGGCAGAGCAGTCATTCCCCTCCTGGGGACAGGCGGAATGCTGGCAGGAGAGCGGGTCTGCCAGATATTTGCTGGCTGCATGGCTGGTGGATGCAGCCTCACTGAGGGGTTCTGGCAGCAGAACTGTACCTGGTGGGGTTCAGGCAGGGATTTCCCTTTCATCTGTGGTGCTGCCTACACCAGCCCACATAGCCTTCACTCCCGGCCGGCCCCACCGCTGCACTGGTGCAGCTGTTTGTGCAGCTGTGCGGGCAACCAGATGGGAGAAGTGATCCTGGCTGGAAAGAAAAACATGTTGCATTTTGCAGGATGTTTTAACATTTTTTTTTCCCAGCCAGATCAAATCCCTGATCGGGTTGATCAAACAGGCAGAGAGAGCTGTGCTCGAGTTGCTGCAGGACAGTAGGATGAGAGAGCCAGCAGCCCCTGCCCTAATTAAGCTGTACCACTGGAGATACATTCATGAGACTCACTCTGTCATTTGATAAGCATTTATAGAGGGGAAATGGCTTTAAATTGGAAGGGGGGAAGATTTAGATTAGACACTAGGAAGAAATTTTTCACAATAGCAGTGGTGAGGCCCTGGCACAGGTTGCCCAGGGAGGCTGTGGATGCCACTTCCCTGGAGGTGTTCAAGGCCAGGTTTGATGGGGCCTTGAGCAGCCTGGGCTGGTGGGAGGTGTCCCTGCCCGTGGCTGGGGCATTGGTACTGGATGGTCTTTAAGGTCCCTTCCAACCCAACCCGTTCTGTGATTCTATGATTCTATAATTCTATAATATCAACACTCAGGAAAGCAATCTGCCTCCTTTCTTTTCTTTCTTCCCCATCTGAGCATTTTGAACTCCCACTGTTACCTACGTATAGAGATGCTCTTCCAGACAAGCCGTGAGGGGAGCAGCAGGCTGGCTGACATCCTGGGATGAAGAGTACCTCCTTAACCCATTCCACTGCCAGGTCATCTTCCCTAGTCCTCTTCCTGGCAGAGCTGCACAACCCCTTTCCCCGACAGAAGGGTGGGCAGTTCAGGGAAGGTGAGAAAGTACTAGGTCTGTGCCTGCTGTTCCCTACCAGATGTGTTTACCATACATTTTTCTATTTAAACTAGAAATAATGGAGATCACTAAAATTATGAAGATACTGTCTACTGACATGCAGCATTTTCACAGACTCCCTTCTTTTGCAAAGACTTGAGAGTGACAAAAGTCTTTAAATCTGCTCTCTGGCAGTGTCTGAGGCATTTAATCTGCTGCCATCAGATGTTGGGAAGAGGTGGGGATTTCTGTGCCATCTGGACCACTGGTTTCCAGATACCTGAGCAGAGATTCAGCTGCAGCCCATGGAGGAGACTACGGTTGAGCAGGCTGTCCCCCTGCAGTCCATGAGGAGTCCCAGTGGATGCCCACCTGCAGCCCATGGAGGTTAATGGTGGAGCACATAGCCACCGGCAGCCCGTGCAGGACCCTGCACTGGAGCAGGCAGATGCGCCTGAGGGAGGCTGTGATCCTGTGGAAACCCATGCTGGAGCCGGTCGTGAAGGACTGCAGCCCAGGGGAAGGACCCACGTGGGAGAAGTCTGGGGAGGACTGTCTTCCATGGGATGCACCCCATGCCGGAGCAGGGGCAGAGTGTGAGGGAGTCCTGGCCTAAGCAGGAAGGAGCAGGAGAGACAATGGGTGATGAATTGACTGCAATTCCCATTCCCTGTCCTTCTGTGCCGCTGGAGGGGAGGAGTGGGGGAAAACAGGAGTGAAGAAGGGGAGGGGTGGAGGAAAGGTGTTGTTTTTGGGATTTGGTTTTGTTTCTCAATATCTTGTTCTGATTTGATTGGTACTATATTAGATTGACTTTTCTTTCCCCAGCTCGAGCCTGTTTTGACCCTGATGATCACTGGTGAATGATCCCTCCCTTTCCTTATGTTGACCCGTAAGTTTTGCCTTCATTTCTTTCAATTCTTCCCCTCAAAAGGGGAAGGAGCAAGCAAATGGCTATGTGGTTCTTTGTTGCCCACCGAGTGGCTTGAAACCACGATGCCTATCAACACAAGCCCTTGGAAAAAGTCCCTCTCCAGCTTTCTTGTAGGCCCTGTTTGGGTACTGGAAGGCTGCTATAAGGTCTCCCCCAAGAGACTGGTCCCACTAGTCTGAAAGCCCAAGGAGAAAACTAGGCTCCATTTGACCTTGCCCGTGTTTTCAACCATGGGTGGTGTTTTGTAGCACAGAATTGCCCACTGGCACTGCTGAAAACAGTGTGGGGTTTGAAACATACTTAGATGAAATCCAAGTCAAACCCAGAAAGAGCCTTGCTTCTCAAATCTTGTGGAGAGTTTATAAAGCCAATAGTTATAAAATCATCATATCATACCAGAGCTTACCCAGTATTCAGCTTTTTCAGCCTCCTCTGAAACCAGTGACCTGAAAACACACTTAATTCCCAGGTAGGACTGGGATGCTTCCCTGAGACAGATAGTGATTTGGGCTTTCTGCAAACTTCATGGCTAGGTATTGAAATGCCTTACAGAAAATTTGATACTCAGGAGATATTAAGCACCTGCTGCCAGAAATGGTACTCTCTTTAGTATGGATCAAGTCAGAGTCCCAAAATCAAAGTGCCCTCCAAAACACCTGTGGATTAGGGAAAAGAAAATGTTGGGTTTGAACAGCAAACAGCAAATCTTCTATAAAAGCCAGAGACAGAAAAAAATGCCATATGCTTCCTGACTACTCTCATATACTTCATGTGAAGGTTTAATATTCTGCTCATCCTAGAACTCTGATTTACCTATTTTTAAGAGTAATAAATATCCAGCAAAGAGATCTGAAAGCTCTCTCTGTCTTTCCTTAAATTAGTATTTTGAAAGGAGCTTATCCTATATCTAACCAGTTCTAATCCCTATGAGCTAAACTTTGGAAGCAAGCAAGGAATGTAGGTAGAAAGCTTTTCTCTTTCAAAGACGAAGGGTAATAGCACGTCCTTTCTATTCCAAAGCCAGAGTGAAGACAAGTTCCTCTTGATGAAAGCCCCACAGTTAATCCGTCTCAGGATTGGTGTCTCCATGTAGCACCCTGGGGAACTAGAATAAAAAGAAGTGGGTTTTGCCTGGTGAGCTGTAGAGTTACAGTGCAGGAAAATCCTTGTTGTACAGTACACTATATTGTTTCGCTAATGTATTTTTTCAGTGCTCTGAATGAAGCACTTATGCAGGGAAATTGGCTTTGAGGCGACGGATGAAATTGTAATGGTGACAATGATCTGCCTTGCAGCAGAACAAGCGATCAGCTGAGGATCATGTTAAACTGCAGAAGGCTGGATCCTGCGACTGTTTCTCATGGTAGCAAACCCATAAACTCTGGGACCTGTTCTGTTAACATCTGCGTGCTGCTCCAGAAAGGAGGATAATTCCAATGCATTTATTAAGGAGCCAGGCCCCATCCTTGTTGCTTAATTGTGATCATTTGTTGAAGTCAGTAAGCTTCTGTTTTCCTCCTGAACTATTTGTAATCACATTGCAAAATGCTCCCAAACCCCATGTATTTCTGTTCATTGCATTTTTCAAAATGTTCAAGGTGGAAAAAGGCAAAGTTTGCTTCTTAGGTGGACGTTGTCTGATAGTGATTTTTCTCCCTTTTTGCTGTTGCGTTTTGCAATAAAAAGCTGGTTTGAGGGTAGGACCTGATTTGTTTCCACAGTTCTGAACATGAAAACTGTTTATCATAGAGGCGTAGACTGGTTTGGGTTGGAAAGGACCTTTAAATATCACCTTGTCCACGGCCCCTGTCATGGGCAGGGATGTGCTACGGAGTGTTTGCTGCAGAGCTGTGAAATGTCCTCAACAGACATAGAGGACTGTGCTGCAAGCAGCCTGCACTGACACACGCAAAAGCAGAGTTCTGGTTTTGCTGATTTTATGGCTTTATTGCTCAGTGTTCTAATTCCTCTCAACTCCATATGAAAGCTGACATTCTGTTTGAGTTTTTGTTGTTTGTTATTTGTTAGTCCAGAGCTGTTCAGATGTAAGGAGTGAGACAGAGCTACAGTCTTAAAAAGACATAATTGCCACAAGGTATTTGTGCGGTCAGAGGATAAACAATAGCCAGGCTGTTTCTTCGAACTTCAGAAAAACATTTTCTTTGAATAGTCTCTTTTGCTTTCTGTAGAGACACCATTATACCCAAACCCAGGCTGCACACAAATAGCTCACACTATCTGAAGAAAGGTTTTCACGATATAGCTCTTAGGGAAAAAATTGAAGAGTACTTCATCAGTGTTAGTCATCTTAATCTGGCCTTGCAACTGGTGCAACGGGGTTTCCAGTCAGCTGATGCCATGTATAATCAAACTCCATGTGAGGGTCAGACTGCCAATGCAAATTGCTTCCTCCTGAAGCACATATGGCACGTGAAATCCCACATTAATGATCACCTAATGACTAACCATCCTCAAATCAATTTCCATTGTCAGAGCATCAATACAGAACAAGCAAGTCCATGCTTTTGCATGCTGAAGGCTTATGGAAAAGCTGCTCTCTACAGCTTGACGCTTCGAGGAAGCATCAGACTCTGGCCCGTCTTTTCTGCTTCCCTGCCTCCTTAACAATCCCATTTGCTCAGTTCAGCTTTTCCATCAAATTGAGACTAGCATTTGTTCTGGTGGCAGGGCAAGTTAAGTGACTTAATTTGTTCTTAGAAACAAGGAATCCCCTCAAGTTCTGGACCTGTCCTGGTATTCCCAGCTCCATCTCAGAAAAAATAGTGTTCTCTGTTTTGCAAACCTCATCGTATTCACCATTCAAAAGTGCAGTCTGTGTGATGGCTGGTGAAATCGGTTCCTCTTACATTTCATTACTATAAGGCAGCTGTTAAAGCAATTTCTTTCCTTTCTGCTTAAAGGCTTGTCCTTCCTCTAGAGCAGAAATTTGTTGGGGAAAAAAATTGTTACAACTCCATTTATAGATGCCAATGAGCTGCTGTAATATTTAAGCCATTTATTTTGATTACATACATTATCCCGAATACATTTTTGTTCTTAGTCTCACCTGACAATTACATGCTCTACATTTATTGCTTTAAGGAAAGTGTCCACTTCATCTTCTTACGATTGTTATTCCAGACTAAATCTCAACTGTTGTAAATACATTTGGGGTGAGCAGTTAATAATGTTTTAAGATCAAGACCCTAGTGCTTCTAAGCTGAGTGCTGGAAAAATATTCACTGGTTTTGCTAAAGGAATATTCCATCTTTTCCTCAAATATTCAAGTCTAAGTGTATTTGATCACCCCCTTTATTACTCACACATCTTACTGAGCTGGACAAATAATTCACAGTTAAGTGAATAACCTAACTAATTATTTAAAAATTTGGGGTTTATTCTTTACTTAACATTTATGATTCCATGAAGTAGAAAAACACGACTATTGGGTCTTTTGAGGTCAAGTCTTTATACTTCTAGTCTATTCATTTCCTTCTTTTCTGCAAACGGGAACTGCTATGAGAACAAAAGTTTGGCTTGAACTGACTTCTGTATTCTGGCGCGTGTTACGAAAGCTCTGTCATACTCTATTTTTATCAACTATTTTTGGTCAAAATGCAACTATTTGACTGAAAATTAGCACGCCTGTGTCTTTATGGAGTTTCAGTCTTGAAGCAATATGTGAAATGTCAAGGAGGTAAAGGCAAAGGTTAAAGATGCTTGGTGTCATTCAGTTAAAACAGTGCCAGAGTAAGTTTTGCATCTTTTTCAAAAGGAGGTTGCTATTTCTTTCAGAGCAGCTGTATGATGGGCTTTTTTTGTTGGGTGTTTTTTTTTCTCATCACAGCTCTGCATGCATTAGTCTCCTACAGGGCAAATTGCTTTATTTAACGTGCCACAGAAAGCTACTGCTGTTGCATCAGGGAGATGGAATGCTTCTCTTAAACTGTAATGCCAATAATTGCCTTTGGACTTCCACACAAAGGAAGTTTCGGTCTTCAAACTGTCTGGAAGGGTTTGTCTGTAATTGCTGCAATGTACAATCACTCCTAGAATGAAAAGGAAAATGACATATATTTAGAAAGTTCAATAAGAACAGTGCAAACAAGCAATGCTATTATCCAAGGCGGTGAATGAGCCCCATGTTCTGAGGCTGAGCCTCAGAAATTGTTTTATTGCACATGGTGAGCAGACACACTGTTGATATAAAAGTATAATGAAAGCAGTTGGAATAACCACAAGAACCTCTGTAGCATCCATGTTTGGTTAAACATATTTGTCTGAATTCGTACTAGGGAACTCGGCTGACAGATTATTTATGTCTGGATTCTTCCCCTGCACACTGATTCGCAGCAGAATAGGTATATAGGATACACATGGAAAATATCATTGCCTTCAACCTTTACGGCAGTTAAATGGCAAAACAGTGTGTGCTTTCCAAGCCTCGCAACTGTTAGAACTCTAGATATGCTTTCATGGAGATGCTTTGGCCAAATCTCTAAACACTTGTTAAGCTGCTTCATGAGCCAACCCATTTCCCAGTACAGTGAGGACCCTGCCCTTGGCCTGCAAACCTGCAGGTTTTCAGCTGTCTGCACTGTCAGAATAAAAAAAGAGGGATACTATCAGAGAAGGTAGTTAGCAGTATGGATGTAAGACAATGGTGACTTTAAATGCTCATTATTGATTAAAAGCTTTTAATATAATTTCCTCCAAGCAGTGGGAAGTTGGCTTACTGGTCAGCTATAGCTTACTGGTCAGTAGCAGCATAGATATTAATAGCTCTCAGCACTCTCAGTCTATAGGAATTAAAAGCTGGAGAGGATGGAGACCTCTCTCCTGATATTGTGTAGCTGCAAGAAAAGATGGAAACCCAAAATGATGGAAATCCCAAAAGCAGGAAGGAACAGTTCAGCTGTTTTAACCGAAAAACTTTCCAGGGTATGAAAAGAATCATTAAAATTCTCTGCAAAATAATATTCTGGGCAGGGAAGAAAATTCTAGATCAGATGTTTGCATACAACTTCTACTCTTCCCTCGTCTTTTACCGACATGCAAAATAATGATTTTCTTTTCATCTTGTTCATTGCTATAAAAAAAAAATTGTATTGTCATAAATGGCAACCTATCTTCAAATAGAGACTGACTGAAGCATTCCAAGACCAAGATCTATTATATCTTTTCATGATATTATCTTCTCCCTTCCAAAACCGACTTTTTTAAAATGAGATCTTAATTTAAAAAATGGTGAACACTTTCACAATGTGGATGCAACTCATACCAGCTAACGAAGAATTCTCCCACTGACTGAATTTTAATTTCTGTATAATTTCTGGTTTTGTTAAACTGAAGCACTAGGAGAAAATATAGTCCTTAGGGACATGTAGATATAAACCCTTCTATACTGCGATTATATCTATGAAATAATACTGCTTCCTGGTCCTTCCTTGGGTATGTGAAAGATTCTCAAAATTGCTATATACAACATAGCTGTAGTTTTGTTGGATTATTGAAGAAATTACAATAACCTGTCTAAAAGAAATTCAGTCCTCGGTTTGAGGAGGAACTGCTCCAGTAGTTTACATAGGAAAGTTAAACTTGAAATACATTTATGGAAATGCTGCAGTTTGTATTTATGTGCCTTCTTTAAATCATGTCATAGCTAGATCAGAAACTGCAAATCGTTTTTGCCTCTTTGCTGCTTTATTTGCTCCTTTATTTGTGCCTCACTGCACAGCTGTCCTGCAAAATGAAATGCAAAAGAAGGTAAGAGTGGTTTTGATAGTTTCCCTTTCCCTATTTCCCACTCTGCCATTGCCTGGTCCCCTCTTACAGCCACATCTCAGCATTCTTGTCTTGATAACAAGTTTGAGTGGTTTGGCAACTGATAAAGGCTCTTGTAAATGATACTGTAGGCAGTAGCTCTGCTTACAGTTTTGTGTGAGAGTCCATGAGGTATAGGGTCTGGTCGCAGGTGGTGCTGTGAAATATGTTTTCTATTTCAGTATCTGAAAACACAGAGAGGTTGTCTTAACTGCCTTTTTTTGGAGTTTGGTTCTAGAAATGACGGCACTGAAATCCAGACATGCTGTGCTCCTATTTGAATGGTGAAAGATGCACACAGAATGGAAGTTATACTGCAGAAGGAACATTATGAAAATAACTTGTTTTGCCTGAAAAAGTTCAGAGAAGAAGGAGGAATTTTAATTTAAAATTTCTCTTGTCATACAAAAAAATTAAAATCTGGAATTCATTCAAATATAAAGTTGAGTTTAATTTTTAGTTTCTCTTCTGTTAAAAGGTGAAAAGTTTTTAAATAAAAAGTAATTTTGAATACAAAAAATATTCTGATGTTTTCCAAACTAGAAAGAGAAGAGTTTGACTTAAAAAAGGTTGCAAATTTGATTTGATTTCATTGTGGCCCATCCAAGTGTACATTTTTCAGTCAAAGAGTCTTTCAGACAGCAGCTAGGACTGTCTAGGACTACTCAGAGGACTATTGCCATATGTGAACTTCTTTCCAGGTTAGTTTCCTAATTAAGAAAAAAAAAAATCCCTACAATCTACATTTCCCTTTTCCTCTTTCCCCACGAGAGCAAACCTACAGAGCATGCATGTTGATCTCCTCATTTTTTCATTCCAAAGTTCTGCTCAGCTCATCCTAGTCCTGCCAGAAGCTCTCTTTGTATCTGTGCCCTCCCTTTATTCCCTCAAACCCTGCACCCCAGTTTTCCCCACCCCCTTGTCCCTCCTTCTGGCCTCCCTGCTTCTCTGATCTTCAAACAGCACATTTAGGAGAACAGAAAAACAGAAAACATCAAGGCAGGCTTGGAAAACCTGAAAGAGCTTACACATCCAAGCTGCTCCGAAGGGGTCAAATTTTCATTTGTTTTAAAAGTGGGATAACTCTACTGACACAATAAAATTAGCACTAATTTAGAAGTTTTCCTGTCACGATTCAAATTGGCTCACACCTGAGATGTGGCCTAACTGGGTATGTGCAAGAGGGAAAAACGGAATCTGGAACAACAAAGATTGTTGGTCTTCCTCTCTGAAACTTCAGCAAGTCTAACATCGCCCATGTGAAATATTGGTTTTAAGTTTTATCTGAAAAAAACCACGTTACTGCACAAAAATCCCACCTTCCTCAAAATAATTGTATTTCCCAGGGAGGGACACCATATCAACACAGAGCAGCAAGTTCCAGGACTGATATACAGCTTTAGTCCATGCTTAAAAGTAAATCTTGGTGCATCCTAACTTAGTGTTGGGACTGACACATACATGAAATCAACTGCTTGGCACAGTTATATCCATCTGCTATTTTTGCTAAACCTCTATATCTCACATTAATTGCAATTGCTTACATAGCTGGGTTTGCTGTATCCAGTGGAAGGAGGAGCAGACTCGCTCTAGACTTGGCAGCCAGGATGAGTCACACTATAGACATAAAAACACTTGAGACGTGTGAAATAAATTCCTCCGCTCATGTATTCCACAAATATACACTTTCACTCCTGTTTGCCTCTTGATTTGCTAAAAATCCTTAAACCCCTTTACTTCTTTCCAAGGATTACACCATGAGACATTCAGCATTTTGCAAGGCTGCATCCATATTTGAAAACTTTCTCCCCATCAGCTCCCCCCGCCCCCAATTTACACAGATCAAAGCTGATGAAAGAGTAGCAGTAGTAGTTCCACTGCTTGGTTAGGCACTCTGATCTGCTAAAATTTAGATGCGGAGCAAAGGAATCTAAAAAAAATACCCCAAAGAGTGGCTCGCAGGCAGCTCTTTTGTGTGGGGATCATATACTTGACACCATGCCTTATGTGGAATGCACATCAAATCACCTGGAGACTCCACATCAATGGTAGTTATGTGTATGCATGTAGCACAAAGAGAATAGACCCTTAAACCACTTGGGTGCATGGAAAAAAAAAAGTTTAAAGAGTGTAAATATAAAGAGTCCATCAGCTTCTTTTGATTTACCTCTCTGCTCTGCTTTATGCCTTTTTTGTTGTTGTTTTTTTTAATGTTTTAATGGATGGATTTTTTTTAAAAAAAGGGACTTTACCGGTGTAGCCAGTGATTTCTTTTATAAGGTTCTGTCCTTAATCTAACACATCTGTGTTATCTGATCCAAGACTGCCCATAGCATAGAGGGCCAGATTCTTAGCTCGCATATATTTGTCTCATAGACTCCAAGGGGTTTACACTAACTACAACAAGTTGATGACTTGCTCTTGTTTGTTGTTGAATTCTTAAGTGTTACCATATCTTTCCTTTAACTGTTAGTGAAGCCCATACCAAGAACCACTCAGATAAAACGATTTCCTCTCTGCTGAACTGATTTTTGCTCAAGGCTGGCTTTTACTAATTTCAGGGAAGTTTTGCTATCACAATGAACAGGACCAAAACAAGCCTCTTGTATGCGTCAATGGACTTCAGTATTTAGAAAAAGGATTTTTGTTCCTCAGAACTGAGTCCCGGGTTAAGGTCCACTTGCCCCTTTCAGTCTCACAATGGCACTGATGCTATAATAGAAAATGACATAAAGTAAAACAAAACAAATGAACAAACAAAAAAAATTGGGGAACTGCCTTTTCGTATTGAAGGATGAAATGGTTTAAGTCTGAGTTTATCTTCTACTATAAAATCGAGAGCTAAAGGCATTGTCTTTCTCATGGCCAGCAAGTTGAGGGAAGTGATTCTCCCCCTCTGCTCTGCTCTTGTGAGAGCCCAGCTGGAGACCTGTGCCCAGTTCTGGAATCTCCAACATAAGAAGGATATGGAACTGTTGGAATGGATCCAGAGGGCTATGAAGATGAGGGTTGGAGCATCTCTGCTATGAGGACAGGCTGAGAGAGTTGGGGTTGTTCAGCCTAGAGAAGAGAAGGCTCTGGGGAAACCTTAGAGCAGCCTCCCAGTACCTGAAGGGGGCCTGCAAGAAAGCTGGGGAGGGGCTTTTTACAACAGCAGGTAGTGACAGGATGAGGGGAAATGGCTTTAAATTGGAAGGGGGAAGATTTAGATTAGACACTAAGAAGAAATTCTTCACAATAGCGGTGGTGAGGCCCTGGCACAGGTTGCCCAGGGAAGCTGTGGGTTCCCTCTCCCTGGAGGTGTTCAAGGCCAGGTTGGATGGGGCTTTGAGCAGCCTGGGCTGGTGGGAGGTGTCTCTGCCCATGGCTGGGGGTTGGAACTGGCTGATCTTTAGGGTTCCTTCCAACCCAACCCATTCTATGATTCTATTCTTCCTGTGATTTAAATAAGCCCAATGGACCTGCCCACTAAACTAAGTAAAACCCCAGTAAAGCCAAGCATGTGCTCACAGGCTCCGTGCCTTTCCTGCTGCCCCTCCACGAGCTGCTACTAGACCATTTCTGGGGTTTTCGTCCGGGAAGCCTGGTTGCTGTGGCAGTGCGTCACAGGGAACAATAGCTAGATGCTGAGGACGGAGAGTTATGCTGGAACTAAAACAAGCTTCTTACTGCACGGGTAGTTAACTGCTAAAACAATCTCTGAATTTCAATGATGAATTCTTCATGTTTTATTATTTCCAGCTTAGGAATAGCTAATTTTTTTGGAAACTATCTTTTATTCGAGCACACTCTTTTTTTAAACTCAATTATGCTATAACTGGATGAAACTAAGTGGCCTATAATGTATATAGAATGTAATATTAAACCAGGGGTGCCAAACACAAGGCCTTGTGTTGTCTGGCCTGGCACCTAGTTTCTACCCAGCAGCAGTGCTGAGCTCCTTGCCCCTACGCTCCTGCCAGCACTGGTCACGTGTGCCGTGTGTGCTGCATGTTACGCTGCAGGAGCAGAAGAACGGCGGGAACTGTGAGTTTGACATCCCTGTATTAAGCAATCTGATGTTCCCATCAGTCCTTAGACATTATAAATGAATGCAGAAGCTTTTTGGGGTGACAATAGATGCGGAGACTGCAACTCCCAGAGAGAAATCCTCCATTTCAGGCAATGCAACCAGAAAGCTGTGATCAAACCTGATTATTGCATGGCTTCACTGTCTTCTGCAAGATTTCATCATTTGCTGGTCTCTTATATGCAAATTAAGAGCGGTTCTTGGGACCTGGTACTTTGCCAGCTTGACCCTCTTTTAGGCAAAGCCAGGCTACGGGTTGGAGTAAGGGCTTGGCTTCATATGGGGACTATGGCAAATTATCTCAGTTATCTGGTTCCTACTGATCTGGGCAGGAACTTGGAGTACTCTGTGTTTAAGGATTGCACCCTGCAAAAGGGCTTTGTTTTGCTTTGATTTTGTATTGTATTTTACTTCAGTAATTGGGTTGAGTAATTTCACCGGCTCTCATAAAGATACCTGAAAAATGTCATTACAAGCTAATCTTTAAACAACACGCTGTCCTTAACGGTGCTGAGCCAAAGGGTGCATCCCAGCTGGTTGCTACATCCTTGTGTCTGCAGAAGCCTCTGTCTGATTCTGCCATCAATATCTCTGCCTCTCCAGTCTGCTTCAACATATTCACAGTTTCTCCCTCTCTCTGCAAACTGATAGCATTGCTAACTAAAAGACTGAGCATTTCATATATTGATTGCTTTTGGACATAGTTTAATTTAAAAAATCACATCGAAGCAGCATGAAAGACCTACTCAACACTTATGTCAGTCTTCCAAAGCATGACACAAACATAAAACTAGATCAAAGGAAATGGAGGAAATCTTAACGTATTAAACAAAACTACTAAACATAGTTTTAGTTCAGGAAAAAGTGGATTTTATTGTGTCTTTACAATTGAGGGTTAAAAATGGATTTAATAGGGTAGAAAGAAGGAAATAGGTAGAAAGTACGATTTTTTTCAAAAGCAGTGACTGTTATTTGTACTTAATTTGGTTTTCTTAATGTCTTACCAGTTCTGCATATAGCTTAGCAGATGATGAATTTTGTCAAGTCACTAAAGATAAGATTATTGCAGATTCTTAGAAAGTGAAAGCATAAGTTTACTTGAAATCCCCGAGGCCTATTTTATACACTCCACTCTAAGTGTTGCCATGGATTTCAATGACACCTACTCCCATGAAATTATCAGAAAGCTGAAAAAGGCTTTTACAAGCACACAGGGATCAATATGAAACCTGATGAAGGAGAAGGAAGGGAAGGGACGAGAAGGAAAAGGAAAAGAAGGGTAGAGCTGCAAAGAGTTTGGATTACTGCATTTTGGGCAAACAATTGAAATAGTTGATTGCTTTGATAGGCTTTTTTTTTTTTGCTGACTTCTGTATCTATTTAGTCCAGATTCTGTATATCACCTCAAGATGGCGAATGACTTTGTTCTTGCTCTTGGCGTTCCACAGCCCCAGTGGAATGGGGTGTGCTGCAGAACAAGGCAAGGGATAGGGATGCAGTAGAGTTGGGCCAGGAAGCGGGGGAGGGGATCTGATAATGACAAAATCATAGAATCATTAAATATTTCAAGTTGTAAGGAACCCATAAGGATCATCAGCTCAAACTCCCTGCTCCTTATAGGACTACCTAAAATTAAACAATATGACCGAGAACGTTGTCCAGACGCTCCTTGAACTTTGACAGGCTTGGTGTCATGACTGCTTCCCTGGGGATCCTGTTCCAGCAACCAACCACCCTCTTAATAAAGAGCCTTTTCCTAATGTCTGATCTGAGCTTCCCCTGATGCAGCTTCATTCCATTTCCTTATGTCCTGTTGCTGGTCACTAGAGAGAGGAGATCAGCAGCTCTCTTTCCTTTGCTCCGCTTGAGAAAATTGTAGACTGTGATGAGGTCCCCCCTCAGCCTTCTCTTCTCCAAATTGAACAAACCAAGTGATTTCAGTCACTCCTTGTAAGTTTTGCCCTTGAGGCCTGTTACTGTCTTGGTTGCCCTCCTCTGGATACACTCCAATAGTTTAATGTCCTTCTTAAACTGAGGCTCCCAAAACCGCACACAGTAATTGAGATGGAACTGCACCAGTGTAGAAGGGGACAGTCACCTCCTTCTGCTCCCTAGCTATGCTGTGCTTGATGCACCCCAGGACATGCTTGGCTTTTTTGTGCCTGGGCACACTGTTGGCTCATATTCTAACTTGCCATCAACCCAAACCCTGCATCTTTTTCCACGGGGCGGCTCTGCAGCCTCTCATCCTCCAGTTTGTATGTATAGCCAGAATTACCTCATCCCAAGTGGAGAAGCTGACACTTGCCCTCATTAAACTTCACGGCTCTCTAATCTATCCAGATCTCTCTGTAAGCCATCTCTCTTCTTGAGGGAGTCCACAGCTACTCCTAGTTTAATATCATCAGCAAACTTGCTTAATGTGCATTTGATTCCTGCACCCAGATCATTTATATAAACAATAAAGAGCACTAGCCCTAAAAATGAGTCCTAGGGAGCTCCACTGGTGTCTGGCCACCAGCCTGATGTAACTCCATAAACTAAAACTCTTTGAGCCCAATCCGTCATCACTCACTCACCGAACATATTATGGACTTGTCTAGCTGTGTGCTGGACATTTTGTCCAGAAGGACAGTGGCAAATGCTTTGCTAAAATCTCAAACCCGTCACACTTACTGGCTTCCCTTGGTCAACTAGTTGGGGGATTCTGCAGGGCCAGTGCAGGAAGAGGGTTTCTCTAGGGTCAGGCTGGGGAGGCAGATGAGGCAGCACTGCTGGGAGAGGGGAAGCTGTGAGGCTGGGCAAGGAACTTGGGCTGGGAAAGGGACTTCTGTGGGTCAGGCAGGTACCAGCTTAGCAGCAGGGTCAATCTGGGTGTGCAGAGGTGGAGGAGGATGTGCAGAGAGGATACCTGGAGGGCTCAGCTGCAGGGGACATTCCCTCCCCACCCCCAATGCCTTCTACATCTCACCCAGGTGGAAGCAAGCTGGGGGCAGCCACCCTTACCCAGCTTGGGGCTTTCAAGGCAAAATGCTTTTTGAACTCCTCCAAGTAAGATTACAGAAAAGTCTCACAGTGCCTATTTAAACAAGTGTGTCTGAACAGGAAAATCAAACAGACAGGGAGCGACTTCAGTTTCTCTGCTTATACAATGTTTGAAGTGATAAGCAAGTATATATTTTCACATAATTGGGCTGTGTCAGGGTACTGGCCATTTGATCAGATAGGGGCTGTCTATGTAGTCTCACATCAGAGGGCTAGTAAACTACAAATTAAGGCAGGCTTTAGATTTTGTCTGTGAAGTAGCCAAATAAATTGAATTTTATCCCTAAAGGTCATAATGGGACGTGGGAGGAAATACACACAAAAAAGGGCAGAATAATGTACCAGAATAACTGCATCACAAAGAGTAAGGGAATAAAATTGTTAGAATAGGCTTAATCACTTGTGAAAACCCTTAAGTATTGGAAAGACGTTGATAAGTATCCGCATCCAACAGTGAGCTTTAAGCTCACCCTAAAAGGTGTTTTTAAGAAGGCTGAGCTAGAGGGGCACGGGAAACGTAATGCACCATGGCTCCACTGAAGGTTTTTGGTTTAATTTTGTTCTGTTTTGTTGGTAATATTTCATTTTATTTGGCTTTTACCTCTGCAACAGTACCTTGGGGAAGGTGGGATACCCTGGGACACCTCACCCAGGCCAGAGAGCATTGCTCAATCCCCTTCATCCCTCCATCCAACCCCATTTGCTCCGTATATTGGACCTGGAAACAGTCAGCCTGACCTTCCTCCTGCTTCCTTGTCCCCTCATCTCTCCCTAGTCTGCCCCAGCTGCCCTCAAAGCAGAGGGAAGCTCCCCTGCCCACCCACCAACCCCAGGGAAGGTCTTCCAAGAGTCTGAGGGCTGCAAACCACCTTTCGTCTTCATGGTCGCTGCCTAAGCTGAGTCCTCCTGCAAACCCAAGTCTGATCCCCCCAGCCTTGTGCTCCAGACAGATTCCCAGGCTCCAGACAAAAAGGCCAGGGGGGCACCAGGGGACCCAGCTGGCTTCCAGCCAGCCCTGCTGAAAGGGGATCACAACAAGCCAGATTTATTCCTAAGAACAAAGTTTCCGGTGACTTTCCAAGATGTTCATCGCACTCATTTCCCCCCTCTTTTTTTTAGCTCTCCTCCTTCCCTCCCTCCCCTTATTTTTCAAAATCTCAGCTGGAACAGAGGTGTTGCCTGTCACTGCCAGTAAAGTTACTGCTCCTCTCCCTTGTCAGCTCCATGTACGCTCCTATGGCAGTTCTTTTTCTGTCCCTGGATTTACACATCACCAGTGTTTAGCTGTGTTAGCAAGCGAGGAGGGCCTGAATTTAGCTGTGAGACTGCTGCGTGTGATTTTCCCGTGTAAACAGCTACTCCTGGGTCAAGTGGGTGGTGATTCACCCCTACATCCCAGTCCCAACAGCCAGACTGCGAGTCAGGATGTGAAGTGTGCGTGTGTATGTGTGCGTGCACATGTGCAAATGCCACCTACCGCAGCGCTTGCAGCTGCACTAGTAGTAACTAGTGAAGGATGGACTCCCATGGGAGACTGCAGTGCAAAAGAGGTGAAATGACTTGCAAAAGGCCGCCAGCAAACCTAAGGGAGATAACTTTGTATGTTGAACACACCCCTGCTCTGCCTGCTGTCACAGCCTCCCCTTTGTATCCCTGTGTTATTAATGTGGCACTATTAGCTGATTATCTTTCCTGTGATTTTATAGAAAAGGGAAAAACTAGGAGCACTTTGTTGCTGTCCTTTAGGTTGCCTCAGAAGTAAAAATCAAATCAACTCAAATCAACTCAAATTTAATAAGACAATTAACAGCAAAGGACAGATCAAATCTGCTGCCATCCAAAACCAGTAGAGTTCAGACCTGATGGCAGGGTCACATCCCGTTCCCACAGCATGGTCCGTGCTGCTGATGTGGGAGGAGGTAAGTGGACACAAGCCTGTGTGCCTGATCTGGGCACCCCGCAGCCACCCACAGTCCTTTGTGGCTCAACCTGGGCTTGCCCCACAAGGGATGCTTGGCTGCGTGGATGTATCATACTTTCAAGCTGTGGATTGCAAGGAGAAGTCTGATGCTGTTTGAAAGGCTGAAATAAGTTCTGCTTTGAGTGACAGAAAAAACCCCAGCTGTTGAAAAGCAAAGTGACCCAGCACCAATAGACAACCCGCACTTGCTACATAAATGATGTCAAAATAACATATGCAGGAAATAACACGAAGGCAGTGCAAGGCAGACCAATGTCTAGAAATATTATCTCTTCTGTTCCAAAAGCTAATCAGCCCAGCAGTGGGCAAGCCAGGAACAGTTTAGATTATGTCTATGCTTGTGGTTGATGGAAAATCTGAGAGGAACATAAGCTTTCTAAAAGACAAATTCAGTTCCCCTAGAAAACATTTGAGATTTTTTTCCCTTCTGCTCAGGCAGTGAAATTGTTTGGTTACATTGGTTTATTACAATGACGTAACTCCCAATATCATATCTAGCCATCGGCTGCCACTCAGCAAAAGGATGTGGTGAGATCACATCACCAAAATAATAAGAAACTGGAGTTCCTAACAAGGGAGTTACACATCGTCAGGACAGTTTCAAATACTTGTGGATGGCTTTGATAGTTGCAGGAGCGTGATGTTGCTTTGGTTTCCCATAGACAGACTCTGGAAGATACCTGCCATCATTTACTCTACTGTTGAACTGTACTTTCCTTTGCACAGGGGAACTAAAATCTTCTACATATTTTTGCATGAATATATGCTTTCCTAACTGGCAGGTTTTTGCTTAAGACAATCACTTTTAGCTGAGAAAGAAAAGAAACAATTGCACCTATCCCATTTTTTGTGAGTTTAGGGAAGTATTTCTGGGCCTTGGCTTTTACAGATACAAATGGGAGGAAGTCTTGTCTTGGGAAGATGTGTGACGCCAGCAGGAAGGTCCAGAAACGGGTGCTGGAAAGAGGAGACCTGCCAAGTTCAACTTCAGCACTCGCTGTCTGCCAGTGGGGCTGCAGCTTCAGCCCTCCTCCAGCTGTGCAGCTGGAGGCAGCAGCTAGAGAAGAAACCCTTCTGCACAGACACAGCCCTGCTGCGCACAGACGTTTGTTTTCTCCCGATTTTTCCTTCCACGGAATTCTTATTTTTTTCCTCGGGAGCTGATTATTATCTAGCTGAAGCATACTTCCTTCTGAAAAGTGGGTTTGTTTTGTGTTTGGTGTCCCGTCCCCCCCCCCATTTGCATAGATCTCTCTATTGGGAACAGACTTAGATCAGGACTTTTGCAGTTTGTAGTTTTTTTGAAACGTGGTGACAGGCATTTCTTCTGCTCTGTATGTTTTCTTACCACCCATTCCATCACATATTTTCCAGCAATTCAGAGAGATGTAAGGAATAGCTTTTACACAACAGGCAAAGAAGTGAGAGGATTATTCCAAAGGTCTTGCAAGTTTGGAGTATTTCATCTTCTTCAAAAGGCGAGGAAACAAAATAGTGTCCTTGTGAGCAAATGATTAGAAGAAGACTGGGAATACAATAATTACCCCAAATGGAAACCCAGACCGCAGTCAAACAATACAGCTTTTGTAAACTGGCTCTGCCTGTAAAAAATCTAGGAAATCTCATAACTAGAGCTGGCGAAATCCTTTTCTTATGCAACAATATGTAAAAGGCTCCTGAGAAATGAGGAGTAAACATGGAAATGCTGTAAAATACCATGATAATGAACTTGCTCTGAGCTTCAGAGATCGCCTTGGCAGTACCAGCACGGATTGCTTCAACCACAAAGTATTTTCTCATGTTAAAGAATTTGGGACAAATTATATTTTGTGACATTTTGCCAATAGGCAAGCACGTGAAGACAAATAAACCCGGACTCGCCATAATCTACCTTGATCGTTGTGGAATTCAAGGGGACCAAAGGAATTGGGAGTGAGACAGAGTGCGGCTTTGAATGAATGTCCTTTATGAGAGAGCGGAGAGAAGTTCATTTATATCCTTCATATTTTATAGTTTTGCCTCTAGGAAAGAAAAGACCAGCGGAGCCCCGACTATCATTTACTCATAATGATCGCATTCAATCTAGTGATTCACAGTGAATTATATAATAAGGTTTCCATTTTGCGAATGGGGAGAAGAAGGAGGGGTGGTTAAACTTTGTTTGGTTCGCATTCATGCCCTCGGCCTCCTGTTTCCCTTGAACTGTCCAGTTCGAATGACTAACCCGTGAGGTGACGCTTTTTTTCGTTTTATTTTTCTTTATTCCCCCTCCTGTTACCCTCCAGCAGTAAAAATCGCTGGAAGGAAAGCTGACAGGTTAATGGTGCAGTTATTAATTTTCCTACGGCAGCATTTGATCCGAGCAGGGCTCTGCTTCCGCGACTGCAGGCGGAGGAGCAGGAAAAGCAGCCCTGATGCCGGCTCGCAGCGGCACCCGGAAAGGGGGAAAAGTTGCTTTTCGGCATTTTTGGCCTAAACCCGCATCCACACCCCTTGACACGAGGAGACAGCCTCCATCTGAGCACCCCTCCTGCGAGTTCGGGTCAGGGCGGGCGGATTTGGGCAGGCACCTAAACAGCCCCGCCGGGGGGCTGCTAACGCGGCCGGCACTCGGATTGTTCTCTTTGCCATCTGCAAGCGTTTCAGGTAAAAACTGAGGCGAGGGCAGGGTAAAGCTTGCGGGGCTGGGAGGAGGCTGGCTCTGCAGGGAGGTCTGCGCCGGGGCTGGGAGCCACGCACCGGCCAGGGTACCCCGTCAGCCACTGCTCCTGCAGAACGCCGTGAGGAACAGGCGGATTCATCCCCCAAAAAGCCAACGAAAGAAAGGCACCGAGCGGGCCGAGCAGGCGAAAGGCTCGGAGAGCAGGCAAGGACAGGCAGATTGGTGCTGGCAGGCAGGGGCAGAGGTGATGCCACACAGATGCTGGCCCCAAACGTGCCTGGAGGAGCGGTACTCTACTCCAGGAGAGCAGGCACCTTTGCAAAAGCTTTTAAACATATATATATAAAATGAAATAGGCATGCTGTCACTGAAGGGAAACCACTGCCTTAGCCATGGGGCTTTCACCGAGAGAGCCAAGTTCCCTTTTGGGCAGAGCAGAGTCTAGAAGTCTGCTTGACATCTTGAAGCTTAAATAACCGTAAGGCATTGTTACTCCCTGGCAGCAAAGTGCCTCGTTACGCCTGATTGAGCTAATTGCTTTGAAATAGGATATATTATCTATAATTATAGAGATCTTGGAGGAGACGGCCAGCCTTTTCTTTCATCTTTTCCAAGTGCATCATAATGTCGCGATCACATTAATTTGGGCCACTTGAAATAGTGCCTTCCTTTCAGCCCGGCTTCTCCGACCCTCAAAGAGCCAGGGACCCCTCGGCGGCTGGAGTTTGGCCATCCAAATCACCCCTCCTGGCAACCTCCTGAGGACCAGCCCAGGTGCTCGGAGCCTTAAAAGTAGTTTAGGTTGTGTTCAATCCGAGCAGAAAGGGAAAGAAGGGGAACGCCAAGGAAAAAAATAAGAAAAGAGCTGAGGTCTTTTCGCGTTATCTGTCCCTCGGCGGAGAGGAGGTAGCGACGGGAGCAGGGATGTGAGACCTGAAGGGCTTTGAGAGCTTGTAAAGTCCGCAGGATGTTTTTAGCACTTGCGATAGATCCGGCTTTTTGCCCCCAGGGCTGAGCCGCTCAGAGCTGGCTGGAGGATGCGCAGGGAGCGCGCAGGCAGCGCGCAGGGAGCGCGCAGGCAGTGCCCGGCACTGCGGAGCTGCCGCGGAGCCGCCGCGGAGCCGCCAGTCCTCAAAGCCTCCTCGTGTCCTGCGGGGCTGTCTGGTCTCCTAAGAGCTGCTGTCTCGGGGGAAATAAAATAGAAACAAGGGAAACAACAACACCCCTCTCCTTTCTGACTTCTGCCTTTAAGTCAAAGATAACGTTTACAAAAGGCAGACAATGCCCTGAATTGGCTTAGCGCTGCCTCCTGTCCTCCCTCCCCATCCCCCACGCACTCCTCCCAGCCCTTGTTGTTGTATTCCCACCGAAATAAAACGCTATGGGTAATGGCTTCGCCTAGCACATTCATTATATTGAAACGGGACTGTTTAGGATGCTAATTGCCCAATATTGTTATCTAGCACAAGTGCCTTCAGGGAAGCGCCACGGCTCCCAATAAAAACGCTGGTCTGGAACAACCACCAATAAAGTCACCTTTTTCCCTCCCCTCCGCCCTTTCACTTCGGTTTTCCTTACAGCCCAGGAAGGAAAATAACAGAAACACCTAAAGGCAAATCAGACTATCCACACAACAGAACCGACACAAAAATAAAGTTCCGAAACCCCAGTGGTGTTTTGGTTACCCAGAGCACAACGGGCAAGGCGAGAAGACGTTGGATATTAAAAATTTCCCGCTAAACAAAGAAATACATTTCGGGGCAGATTTCGTTTTGTAAATTGCATTTCCCCACTCCTAATTTAGGACCTGTAGGTCTCCTTAGGAAAGAAAGAAAGGAGCAAGAAACGGAAGAAACTTTACTGGCTTCCCGTTTTCAACCCAAGAGCTTGCAGCGTGTGATTTAGAATCAAGTCCTTGCTATGGTACAGTGATTAAAATACCACCGAGTATGACAGAAACGTAAACACAAAGCGTTCATTGCTGGGAGATAAATAAAGAGCTAATTATCTCATTCTGTCAACCCTCAATGAGAGCAGGATCTCATTCTCAGTATGGGACGCGCTCAAATCTCAGCAACATCCTAATGTTCAAACCATTCTGCAAAAGAAAAGCAGGGGAAAAAAAAACCACAGCAACTCTATTTTTTTTTTCCTTTTCATATTTCCACCAAAACAAAGAGATCGAAAGCAGCCCAGGGTCTGCCTGGAGGTCTAATAAACACATCACTTTTTCTTTTCCGCGGCTGAGTTTTGGATCAGAGGGGAAAAAAAAAATAATGATCCTACCTGTAGGATCGGGTGGAGGGGACAACATAAAACATGGTGCGTCGATATTTGTGCGTGTTTTCTTAGTCGGGAGTGGGGAGGGTTGGGGGTGCATCCTCGCGTCAAGCACCAGGCTTTGGGAAAATGTCTTGTGATTGGTAGAGCAAACTAATTTTGTCAGGCTGAATGTGCCGATGTCCCAGGGCTAAGGCGCCTTGCTCCCTTGATGCGGGTTAACGTCCTCAATAGTCCCCCTCCAGCTGAAGCCTTTGATCAGACCGCTGCTGGCGCCTAAAAACAACATCACTTGTCTGCCTATTAGAGGCACTGACTAATCGTGACAGATTGTTTATTCTCGCAATTAGCAATGCAGCCGCTTCTCCGAGCATCTCCACACACACCCCTGGCCCGACGGGGCGCGGGGGAGGCTGCGGGGCTGGGCTGGACGACGGTACCGTTGCTGTTCTCCTCGCAGGGACGTTCAGCAGAGAATCTGGTGGGGAAATTGAATGTATGTGTGCTGGATGTCGGTCTGTGCGATGGGCGTTCGCTCTAATCTATAGGAGGGTACGGGGCTACTCTGCAAGTAGCCTGCAGATCATCTTCATCTAAACGGATCGTGTAAGAGCACAGCAAACGTGTGCCAGTAAGGAACGTGTGTGTGCACGCAGGACAGTACCTACAGTAAGCACATCGCCAGGGTAGATACCCATGCGCGTGTAAGATACGTGTGTGTGTAGCTGCGTGCGGGACAATCCATTTCAATCAGGTCCTGTTGCTTATCAGTTAATAAAATGTCTGTTTTATCAATTCATTTCATAATCTATATGCTCCTAATCTACCATCTTTATTGGGTCCGGTTAAAAGGAAAGAGAATTCGCTGTCCCTCCCCGTTCAGATAATTACCCTTAAATGACTGCAAAAGCCTCTTGTGTTTCGATGAGATTAGAGCCCTCCAGCTATCAATAAACTTTTCTCAGCGAGCGGCCAATCACGTTATTAGAGAGCGGCTCCGTTTTACTGCACATCCGTCCTGGGCTCAGGGATAAGGGACTGTAAAACACATTTACAAAACAAAATAGCCGAGACTTTAATGGGTCTGGGGCTTGGATGTTCCTTTTTGCGTGAATGAACATTTCATTATCTGGAGACACACACGCATCTCTGCATCTACGTAGCGCAGTTTATGTGTGTGTGCCTGCCTGTATGTAAATAGGCGAAGATCCCCGCAGATACGCCCGCACGCATAGCAGGGCCGGTATTCCTTTAATTAATAAACGAACAGACACCTCTAAAACCACTTTTTCAAGGCTCAGCCAGGCTGTGGGACTGGCAGGGGCTCCCTCTGAGAGGTCACACTCAGGACAGCTCCATATTTGTTGGTTTTGCAGAAGAACACGGCTCGGGCCCAGTCCCAGTCCCTCGCGCTGCTCAAACACCGTTTTTTTCCGACGTTAATATATTTTTTCCCCTCGATTTTTGAGCCGCCTCCCAGTCGCAGCCCCACGACAGAGCCCTGCTCCGGTTGCCCCGCTCCTGCGCACTGGATGCGCACTGGAGCGGGACTTGGGCAGGAGGGGAGCGGGGCACCCCGACGGCGAGTCCGGCTCAACGCCTCCCCTCCTCCCGCCCTCTCCCGGGGCCGCCGCAGCCGCCCCGCAACCAATGGGGCGCAGCCGCCCCGCCCCCCGCGCACTGGTTGGGCGGTGCCTCCCCCCGCGCCGCTTTATCAGGCGGCGCCGCCCGCCGCGGGGCCGCAGCGCGCCGACGGCCGCTTGAGTCAGCCCGCGCTGCCCCGTCCCCATGAGCCGCGGCGCTCGCTCCCGCCCGGCGCTGCGGTGGCGACAGCGGCCCGCCTCTGCATGGCCCCGGCTGTGGATATGAGCGCCGCGCCCACCGGGGTCCGCAGCGACGAGCTGCCCGCCTCCGCCTTCAGCAAACCCGGCGGCGGCCTCCCCGTCGCGACGGCGATGGGCGGGGAGGAGGAGAGCGACAAGCCCAAGGTCTCCCCGTCCCTCTTGCCGTTCAGCGTGGAGGCGCTCATGGCCGACCACAGGAAGCCGGGCGCCAGGGACAGCCCCGAGGGCTCCGGGGCGGCCGCGCGCGGCAGCCTCAGCCCCCGCCTCGGCGCGCTGACGGCGGAGGCGCCCGCGTCCCCGCTGCCGCTCGGCGGGCACTTCTCCGTCGGGGGGCTGGTCAAGCTGCCCGAGGACTCCCTCGTCAAGGCGGAGAGCCCGGAGAAGCAGGAGCGGAGCCCCTGGATGCAAAGCCCACGGTTTTCGCCGCCTCCCCCGAGTAAGTAGGAGCTGCGACCTCGCAGCGGGCGGGCTGCGCTCTTCCCGCGGGGGCGGCTGGGGGTCTCCTCTCTCACCCAACCGGTCCCTCCTGAAGCGGATGAAACGAATGGGGTCTTAAGCAGCCTGGTTTGGTGGGAGGTATCCTTGCCCACGGCAGGGGGGTGGAACTCGGTCATCTTTAAGGTCCCGTCCAACCCAGGTCACCCTGTGATTCTATGAAATGTTGGGTTTTTTTTCCTGCCGCTCGCACTTTGTGTCGGGCCACTTCGGCCCCTTCAAAATATCGAACCGGTTCAAGTGTGTGCGGAGCAAGGGCGGCCGCACCAGGGCGAGATCTTGTGCGAAATGTTAATCGGGGAAGGGCGGGTGTGAAAGAAGAAAAAGCAGCCGAGCCTGCCCGCTAGCTTAACCTGAGGCTCGGGCCGGCCACTCGCCCTCAGCGGTGTTTCTCCTAAAAGGGGCTCAGTTTCGTAAAGACCCGCACAGACCGGGCTCCCGGGCGAGGCGGCTTCGGGCTTTGCGGGCTTCTGCCCCGCTGGTTGCTGTCTCAAGCACTGCATCTCGGAAGTTCGAAGAGCCGGAATTACTGATGTTTCCCTGCTTACCACGGAGATATCTAAAATAATAAAAGTAACTGCGGGAGGGCCGAGATCAGAAAAGCCCGTTAATCCTCAAGGCTGTGCTGAGCCTGGGGCCGGACAGCCCGGGCCAGGTCCCGCTTTCTCTCTGCCCGGGCTCCCGTGGAAAGGGGATGAGCTCGGGCTGAAGCTCCGGAGCGTCTGGGATGTTCTTAGCAGAGCTACTTTCTCTTGGAGAAGGCAGGTTTCGCGAAAGGATTTGTGGAGAGTCTCGCAGGAGCCTAATTTACTTAAATTACAAAGTACAAGTTGTTGCGCAGGAAACCTGGGGCAGATCGAGGTTGAGGAGACTTACAAGTGTTAAATAGCGGAGAGGAGCAGACCAGTGAAGAGCGGTAGAGGCTAAGTGTGAATTCGGAGCTCGTAATTAATTACATGCTTAATCCGTTTCCCAGGGGCCTAATGAAGAGGGTGTGAGTCTGAAAAGCCTTCGGTTTGTTTATTTTTTTTCTTAATCCAATAAAAAGGACAGGATGTATGTATTTTTTGGAGGGCCACTCCCGTCATTTATGCCTTTTAGGCAGGAGGTAGAGGGTGTGTGGGTGTCTGACTTCTGCCCCTGCCAAGTTTTTCCTTGGAGTCGGCAGAGGTGTGATGAAGCACTGCGAATAACTTAGGTCCCGGGAATCTTGAAAAACCTAACTCCTTCGTAAAGCACCTGCTTCCTTTACTGGAACTTGAGACCTTAGTTTGAAGCATGCCCTGGGCTCCCCGGGAGGCTTTGAGCTGCTCCAGTTTTGAGCAGGACCTTGTTTTCCCCAGCTGCTGTAGAGGGAGGGCTGTGCGGGACACCCGGGTTCAGGCGCTGCTAACCGAGGTGTCTCTTTCCTTCCCCCCCTCTCCTTCGGCTGCTCCTCGGTGCAGGACGGCTGAGTCCCCCAGCCTGCACCCTGCGCAAGCACAAGACGAACAGGAAGCCCCGGACCCCCTTCACCACAGCTCAGCTGTTGGCCCTCGAGAGGAAGTTTCGGCAGAAGCAGTACCTGTCCATCGCCGAGCGCGCCGAGTTCTCCAGCTCGCTCAGCCTCACCGAGACCCAGGTGAAGATCTGGTTCCAGAACCGCCGTGCCAAGGCCAAGCGGCTGCAGGAGGCTGAGCTGGAGAAGCTGAAGATGGCAGCCAAGCCCATGCTCCCACCCGCTGCTTTCGGCATCTCCTTTCCGCTGGGCAGCCCGGCCGTGGCCGGTGCCTCTCTGTACGGTGCCTCCAGCCCCTTCCAGCGGGCAGGGTTGCCCGTAGCTCCTGTGGGACTGTACACAGCGCACGTGGGATACAGCATGTACCACCTCACATAGAGCTGAGCCCAGCCTGCCGGCTGGTCGCTCGCACTGGCCCCGCACACACTCCCTCCCTGCTCCTCTGGTTCCTTGCTGTGGACTTACCCATGGGCCCCGTGGCAGAGACTTCTCCAGTCCAGCTCTGCTCGGCTCTCTGCTTCCCCTTTTAATGCTGGTTCCCCAGCAAAGTGCTGTTCCATTCTCCTCCATAGTCCTGGAATCTGCTCTGCTTTCCAGCTGGGAGAAACCTCGAGGCATCACCCCAACTTCTCCCCAGCATTGGGCCAGCCTTGCCCTGCTTCCCTGGATCTGGCTGGCAGCCTGGGAAGAGCCCTCCACCATGAGGAGAGGAACTTTGGAAAAGAAATGGCTGAAGAGGGGGCTAAAAGAAAGGACCTTTCTCTTTGTACAAGGCGAGGTCAAGAGGTGCGGAAGTATAGAGCAGCCTCTCCCGTCCCTGTGTAACAGCACTGTCTGTTACCTGTGTTTATTCTTCCACCAGCTCCTTTGGAAGGGGCTTTGTGTACTATGTAATATACTGTATATTTGAAATTTTATTATCATTTGTATTATAGCTATATTTGTTAAATAAATTAATTTTAAACTACTGTTTGCAGTTTTTGTTCCTTGGCCTGTCAGGGGTGACAGAGGAAGAGACTAAATTTGTGTGTTAGGGAGAGGAAGGAGGGGTCTGGCTGTACCAGCCTTTATTCTTCCTTCCCCAAGAGATTTCACCCGCGGGCAGTGAGGCCTCAGCTGACTTTTCAGCTTGATGTGTATCTCGGAGCTGCCCAGTCCTTCTGGCATTTGGTTTTGCGCCCACGACTCCCATGGCATCCCTTGCCCGAGGGTGTGGGCTCCCGCTCTCCCTAAGGCCCTGGGACCGGCGCAGCCCGGGCTGGACTTGCCCAGACCGAGGCAAGAGAAAAGTTGCTCTGCTGCCAGCGGCCTTTTGCAGGGAAGCTCCCGGCCGACGGCTGTTGAAGGCTTTGGGGTCACTTGTTTCTCACCTCGGCACCAAGCCTGAAGAGGCACCAAGGGCTTCCCTCGCAGCTCCTCTCGGCAGCCGGCACTGCTTAGGGCAAGGGCGCACCGAGGGTTCGGGGTGGTGGGGAGGAGAAGGGGCTGTGGTGGTCGGGGTGGTGGGGGAGAAGGGGGGAAAAAGCGTCCTAGTAGTTGTGATACCGAAAATGCTGGCAAATACTATTTCTTGTATCAGTGGAGTGGAGGCAGCGCTGTGGCCGAAGCTGAGGGGTGCGGACAGGGCTGTTTGTTGGGGGACAGTTGGTGGGGACGCGTGTGGGGCCAGGGCAGACGGAACCCGCGGGACTGACGGTCGGGACCGCTCGGCGCCGTCTCCTGCCCATCCCCGTGGCTCCGGGCGCTCCCGATCCCTGGGAGCTCGGCTCCGCTGGAAACCCGTCCCGGTCGCCTCGGCCCCGAGGAAACCGCTGGCGGTGACCGAGGACACCACCACCTCCCCGCGTCCCCAGCCGGCTGCTCCCCCGAGCCCCCTCGGCGCGCCGCTTCACCCGAGTTCGTTTGCCGGATCGCTCGGGTAAGGGAGAGAGTTGTTTTCCCCTTTTAAAATTGTATTTATTTATTTATTTTATGCTTTATCTTTGCGCTCAAGGAATGGGCTCTGAGAAATTTGGACTGTCTATTTTTTTTCTTTCTGCCCTCCTTCCTCCCCACTCCCTCCCTCCCCTCCCCCCCCCCCCCCCCCGCTGCTTTCATTTCCAGCAATTTAAAACGTTAAGGTTGAAGCAAAGTTAGAAGGAAAATAATTGCTGTAATGAGGCTAGGCAATCTTCTGCAGGCACTGTGGCTCCAGCGAGACTGTAGCTGGGGGCGAGGCGGGACTTTTATCATCTCCTAAATATCAATGATGCTTTCAATAACGAAACAGCATACCTGAACCCAGCCACTTTCTCCAGAGCTCGCTACTCTAATCCCCCTTTTCTCATCTCTCACTCCGCCCTGACCGTCCAGTCCTTTCTGGACTGAGTTTTGGGGATTTGCGTTTCTTTTTTTTTTTTTTTTCCTTTTTTTTTATTCTTTTTCCCCCCCCTCTTTTTTTCGGTCTTGCTTTCTTTTCCGATCATTTCTTTTCTCTGTGCAAATGACAGTGTCTGTGATCCTGACCCCAGCGCCCAACGCCGCGCCGGACTGGGAGAGCGCAGTGCCGGCTTTTTCCCACGTTGTGTCTCTGGCAGAAAAAGGCTGGAGATAAACTTAGGCTCTGTGCGATTAGACCGCGGGTTTGCGGAGAAGATCTAATCGCACAGGAGGCCAGGTTTATCCTGTAAAGAAACCTTTAAAAAACCGAGAGATTTTGAACAGCCAGAACCGCCTCGAGCTGGCTCCTCTCAAGCCCCTCTCTCCTCCACCGGCACCTCTGGGCGCTGCGACGCTGGGCTCCGGGCAATCCGGGACCCTTTCATCTCTCCGCTTTGTCTGTCGTTGGGTTTTTTTTTTTTTTTCTTTTTTTTTTTTACATTATGTCAACTCGGGATGGATATTCGAAGCGCAGAATTCCTATTGAACACATCTTTGCTTTAAGTTTTCCCCCTGACCCTTGGGCTAAAGTCCTTGGTTGCTCAATTAAACCCAGATGAGAACAATTAATAACTAAGTAATGACAATAAGTTGGGAATCACACGGATGAACGCTCCATGTGAATAGGAAAAGCTCACACAAAAGAGCAAAAAGGATTTGTCGGCTCTTTTTAAGGGGGAATTGGCTTTTCTTTTTTCTTGCCTCTGGCTTACCAGCAAATAAAACTCACTTTTGTGTCTTTGTCGCCTTAAGGATCTCAGTGGGCAGTTGGAAGTGAGAATGGCTGTTTTCCTTTCAACTTGAGGGTGCTGGCGCCACGCAGCCCCAAGGATAGAGAGTAGCCAAAGCAAAGTTTCCTAATAACTCCCCTCTCCCGCCACCCCTCCCCAGTCACTCCGGTACTCACACCCTCCGTCATGCATATCTCCACACACACTCCTAGTGAGCCTCGGCAGACAGAGGAGAGAAAGCAGAGGGGCCCCGAGCGCATCCATGTACCACCACGGACTCACAGACACGGCTGCGCCCCGATCCGCTGCCGTGGGAAAGCGGCAGCGCCTGCATGCGACACTTTCCACGGAGGGTGGGAAATAAAAGCACACGGTAGCCAGAGCACGGAGAGGGAGCAAACGCTCTCAGAAACACACACAAAATAAAAAGGAAGTAATTTTTCTACTCTTATTCCCGCAAACGAAGGGAGGGACTCCGCTATCTGCCCACGAAAGCAGCTGCCCCGGGAGCCTTTGCTCCGGGAGCCCCGGCTCGGGAACGCCGCGTCGCGCCCGGCTTCGGCTCCAGCTTCGGGCCGGGGCAGGGGGGAGGCAGCTGCTGTTTCATCAGTTAAAGAGTAAGGAAAGATTCGCTTTCAGTTTTAGTTCCAGAGAAGAAGGCTACTGGGAAAACCTGCTGCTCAAATCTTTGGTGAAACCGTGCACTATTTGTCTGCTCTGAATTTCTGGTGTTTTCAGGGTTTCTTTCAGCGTTCACTCTTTAACCTGAAACACGAATCGGTGCTCTGTTCAGTGTTTCATCTAACGTTTTCCATAACGCTCAAGTGAATTAGGAGCTAAAAGCCTGTTTTCAAAAGTGAGGGCTGGCTAAATTCAGTTAGGCACAGCAGCAGCAGCCTCCTGCTGCTCAGGATTGTGTCTGAGAACACAATCTTCAGAAATCAGACGCAAAGCAGGGAAGCTGCCTAACTTACCCATTGTGAAGGCCAGGCGGAGGGGAGGGGGTTGAGCTTGCCTCTCAGTACTACTCGTATGCTTAAATCCAGGCTCACCGTCTCGCGTGAGTCTCCTAAGCTACATCAGACCTTCATCCTAAAGATCTGCGAAGAAACGGAAGATCTGTTGAACAAACTAGCTGGACATCTTCACGGAGAAGCGGGATACTTACCACTAACTCTTCGGTACTGCCTGAACTCAGGTATTTTGTATACAAAGTGAAAATTCCAATTATCAACTTATGAGAGATTCTGAGATCATTGCTTTTTGTCTCTCATAATGGTACATTTGATTTTATATTAGCCACAGAGGTAGCCAGAGAGTGCAAGAAATAGTAACAGCCTCTTAAATAGCCCCATGGCCAGGACACTCTTAAGAGCTGTAGGGCCATTCAAATTAAATCCAGCAGAGCGATGACTGGTAAGTAAGTCTCCCATTGCTTGGGATATGATATACTGTGCCCAATGAGCTGCTGGGTGCAACAAGACCGTTCTCTCCTTCCCTAGTTTTCCACAAAACCAGGCTGATGTGGCTTAGGCACTTAACTACGAGAAAGTGTATGGCAGAGAGGGAAGCCTTCTTCCTGCCTATCACAGAGCTGAGTCTCACTATATATTAGAATATATATATGTTCTAACCCACGGAGTGTGTATATTCCTGAAATTTCCTTTCATTAGCTCTTAACTCTCTCCACACCTTGTATGAAGCACAGTGGTGTCTGTCCCTGGCCTGAGCAATCTGTTCCACAGCAGGGAGCCTAAAAATGAGGCACATTGCGATAATGGGCATTGCAACACACAGCTCCTTCGGGCTGGCCCGCGGCCCCTCTGCAACACGGACCCATTGTCTGTCCAGCTCTGCAGCAGGAGAAGCTGGAGGCAGAACCAGAAGCAACAGCTCTGACTCATTTAACTACGAGCAGTAAATTGTAACATGCTGCACAGAAAGATTTGGTAGCGATTTGCTTGCAACAGTAAACCGGTCGACACTAACTCTGCTCCATTATACTTCATCTCGGAGATCTTTCATCCCTCCAGGCTGGATCCGGTTGCCACCCTACAGTGATTAAAGGGAGAGCAAGAGAGGGAGCTACCTGAACACAGCCTCTGTCGTGTGACCAGGAATGTGCAATAAATCCACCGTGCAAAACTGTCCTTTTCATCTTGGGAAGTGGCCACAGCTGAGGATCCAACTGCAGCACTGGGTACAACTCCTACTGAGAGGTGAGTGCCTTCAATTGGCTCACTTTTGTGCTGCTGCCAGATGTGTCATGGAGTTCTCTCAGACAACAGCTGATCTTCCCGATGGTGTGAACAACACTTTTAGCATTTCTTCTTGCTTAGATCTGTGGAAGAACAAGAAACCTCTTGCATATGGTCACACAATGATCAGAGCTACTCAGTTAAATGGTACAGACTCAGATCTCACTAGTGACCTGTAAGACAGACCTTGGGAGGGAGATGTAGGAGCAATGTTCAAAATCTGGGAGTGATTCGGTGTCCATGGCCCACTGCCATCGAAGCTGGGGCAGACAGCAAGGCAGCGGGATCAGGGTGACGAGCATTAGGCAGGACTGACATCCAGGGACCCAGGCACAAAAAGATGCAGCCCAAACTAAATATTCTGTCAGCCTAATTGAGCAATGTTTTTGTTGTAGGTTTTTTGTATTGAACACACAGCAACAGGCAGGGTGGGGTGTGCACCCTCTGTACCTGTGAGAAAGAGGCATACAACGACAAACACATCGAAGACCCTGTAACCACAACTGTTGCTGCCTGATGTAGGGGTAGAAAGAGCATGCTGGAGAGAATATTTAGAGCTTTCACTATGACTCAGGCTCCCTTTGCGTGCCAGAGAGAAAGGAAGCGGCAGTGGGAGGCAAAGAGGTCTGGTAGCAAAGAATGACAAAACTATGTGAACTGGAAGACTGCAAGTGGTGCAGGGAAGCTCTTGGGAATGGAGGAAAAGAGAATTATTTCCAAAAGACAAGCTGGAGGGAAGGAGCAATTTTCTTTTGATGCAATGTTTTGTGTGTATGTGGCATTATTGTGTAAATATCAGCTAACACAAATACAGAAGTAAGGATGGGATGCTTTAAAACTCAAGGAGTGATTGTCTTACACTGTCTATGCATTTAGATGTAAGCCAGTGGACCTGTTCCTCTTTACATCAGCAAAGGACTGGAAGAGATTTTTTTTCTGGAGCTCTGAGACTTGCTCTCTTAATCCTGGGGAGCATCTGCTCCTCACAGTCTACCCACCAAAAGCCATAAATGCTTTTCAAAACCTTGTAAAAAGCTTTGGGCTTACTGTGAAAGCCGCGTGCGTGGTATACCACAAGAAGAGACAGTGGGATGTTGTAGATGTTGTCAGTCTGACCAAAAATTTTTGTTTCTGTGACATTGTCAATTCTCTTCTTGTGTAGGTGGCTAAATAAACAACGCACACCAAATTCTATTTGTAAAACAAAAAACAGTGTTGCAAAATAAATGTTCTATAGGCCTGGAAAAAGCACAGAGAGAAACAGGAGTCAGTTGGTTTTGAAGCCTTTTAACACTTTAAGTATTAAGTGCCTTGATTTAATTGCTGCCTCTCAGGCACCTAACTGACTATGCAGAGATTATAGGCTACTGAAGAGAGATGTTCCTGGTTGCTTTTTAGCCTGGAACCGTAGCTGGAGTACCCCGCGACACCCTGAGCCTGTAGCGCCAGAAGGCAGCATGGTGTCGCCGCAACAGCAATTGCATCAGATAACAACTCTATTGATACAAATAGTAATCGGAATGCTAACTTTCTTTAGCAGTTAGCACAGCTAAAAAACTTCAGCCACAGCATTTCTGTAGACAGACTAAGAATTAACTGTGTACCCAATATCTGCAATCAGAAAGCTTATTCGTGAGGTTTTAATTCAGAATTTTAATTTAGACATTATTGAAAGGAGGACTGTCAGCATCTTTAGTCAAAAGACTCTTCAAGAGTAATTTCTTAAAAATTAATTGTCTTTAACTGCTTTTCTGTCAGCTATGATACCTGAATTAGGATGAACTTAATAGCGTTATTAGCTCGAGATTCAAATGCAGATCTTTGAATAGCTCTCCCTTTAATTCAAGGAGCGTGGCGCAAACACGTTAATTTTCCCTCTAAATAATTGCATCTTTCAAGTGCATACTCAAAATCAATCCAAGTCAAAAAAACCTGGAAAGAAAATGGAAAGTACATGGCATATAATGAAATGAGAAAGCGGAGATGGGCATGCAATCCTAGACTATTATTACTTTCTAAAACACCAGGCTGAATTTCTTCAAATATGAATTGTTTTCCGTTCCTCAAAGATGGCTTTAATACCAGCCAAGTTTGAAGTTTCTAATGACATTTATTTCTGAGCTAGGCATGTATGAGAATTTCACTTTGGATAGTTGGAGACTGTGATCTTTTTCGACTTGCATAATGTTTAACATGACTGAATCAATTTTCAAAACAAAGAAACGTGAAAGCACTGAAAAATGCCCAGAACAAGAATGGGAATTTCCATTCCATAAGGAATTTGTTTGGAAAAATTATGGAGAGTTATTGGAATTAGAATCTAAGTTTATCTTAAGTTTGCTGGGAGGGAAAGTTATATTATATGGGACAATTAACCATTGGCTTCAAGTCTGGTCCAAAGCCCAATAAAGTCAATGGCTTCTTTCCATCAGCTAACAGGCTTTGGGTCTGACTCATAAACTGTAGAGCTCCATAGAAGATAATAGTTCTAAACTGCTTATGTTAAAGTTAAATATAGCCTGATGTTTGTAAGCGTGTGCATTTATTGTGATTAATTTAAAACCCAGTTAAGATTGGGTTACAGTTTCCATTTAATTCATATGCATGTGTTTGTATTTGTATGCATGTACATGTAAAGACAGACATCTGTAAACGTGTAAGAACACATACAGCTAATGCCATAGAGATGATTGAATCAAGTATATGCACGTAATGGTAAATATCAGCATTTACTACAGTAGATATCACCACAGCAATATATATACTCTGACAGATCTGAACATATACTTTCAAAACCAGCAGCATCTGTTTACATTGAACTGCAATAAAAACTGAAGGAGGCATCAGTTAGTATTAGAATTTTATCTTTTCAATGTCCAGAAACGGTTTCTGTGCCTTTGATGTAGGCTGTCAAGCACTACTGGAAAATTGCATCTCTCTAATTACTGCATTCAGAGCAGAGGAAAGGGCACGACTGCCTGGCAGCATTTGTCAGTGGGGACCCTGCCGGGACTCGCTTTTCAGGTACTGATAAGCAAAGTTTGCTCACATCCAAAACCAGTAAAGCAATCCTGGAAAAAGCGGGGAAAAACTCAGAAGGGGCGCTATTTTGAATGACCTAGTAGAAAGCAATACAGCTTTTCTCTGTTCTAGCTGTGATTAACCCTTATCTCTACTGGCTGCTCCTTTCAGATGGAGCTCTCTGCTTCCTGCACGAGCATTTAGCCTGTATATAACCTCAGTGGAAGCTGCACAACTGTTCACACAGGTATGCACACTTTCAGGTATGTAATGAGCACCTGATTAACCTGTGAAATGATTGAATCATGCCTGATAATGTGGCTTCAGTTTTGAGGCATTTAGAGGTGGTAGTGGCTTATCTGTTCCTCATTATCCTTGTTTCTCATTTCTGCCCGTATGTGACAGAGGACCCTCTTGGCTATGTGTCACGAAACGTTTTATGGCATTTTTAAACATGGATGAGTTGCCCGCTAAGATTTAGAGCTAACTGTTGTGGTGGTAAAATTGAGATTGTAAAAGAGGGGGGGTTAGAAAGCTGTAGCGAACTGAACTCTCCTGTAAGGTGATGATGTCATCAAAAGAAGCGTGGCACTTGCCCTTTCACAAACTCTCTGTTAATGTGAACAGAATCTTTTATTTTAAAGTCTAATTGCAAGTGAGAAATAAGGGATTACTAAGGCTTTTCCATGTTCTTTTCCTCCTTTATAAATGGAAAGCAAGCATTTGTGTACTTTACATATTACCGATATGAACAAAAGACCCAGTCATTAGCAGTGTGCATCTCAAAAATGCCCCAGGAAGAAAGGCCTGTCAAAATAATCACACCTTTTGTAATATTCCTACGATACTGTGGTTGTATCCAGAGTAGAAGTACTTCCAGGAGATGAACAGGATGTATGACAGCCAAGAACATCCAGAGGGGAGAGCAATCTTGGAGAAACGACTCTGAAAAAAAAAATGCAAAGGAAAAATAGCCAGCTAGCATCCAGTGGAACTGAAGTGTATATCTTGTGGGTGAACAAAGCGATCACAACATCTTTCATGTAGACATTGCCAAAGCACAGGTTAGGGGCAGGGAGGCATCCCTAAAGATGCAGTTTACACTGAACTGCGGCAAGAACGCTACAGAAGATGCTGAGTGCATTGTACTGTGCCTGGCAGCAGCATTTGTTTCATAGGGGCAAAATAAACGCAGAAACATAAACATTTGCAAACTGTCTACTTTACTGGCAATTCACAAGTAGAACGTGCAGAGTGCTTACTACTTCTGCAGTCCAGCCCAGGGGGACTGAGGTATTCACATATATTTTAATAAGGAGGACAGGCCAAAAAAGGAATTATCCAGTCTCTCCCAGCTGAAGGGTTGCAGTGTTGCATGAGAGCTGTTGGGCATTGGATTCTGCTTGTCCTGGGGCACAGGTAAACTACAGGTGTCTAAAACTCAGAGAGTAATTTGGCATGCTCTCTGTCATCTAGAACTAGTTGATGCTTCTGTGTTGGACCACACAGTTTCCTAGAGGCAAAACAACACGCTCTAAAAGCCGGAAGCTCAGAAAGTAAGTAGCTACATAACTCACTCCCAAGGAAGCTTGACTTCAAGTGAAGGTGTGGAGGTACTCATCCCCCCACTCAGTCACTTGGAAGTGCTGAATTCAGCATCAGGCAGGTCAGTCAGCACCACCCTCTTAAAAAAATATGGGTGGAACAGAACATAGCAGCCTAGTTCAGAGCAAGTGGTGGTGTCCTTCATGTTCTCCTGAAGAGTTCAAAGCCAACGTACCCCCCCCCCACCCCAGGGCAATATCCTCTTCTTCTGCTGAGGTCTGAAGTGTTGCCCCTCTTCTCCCCACAGGAGCTGTGATTCTCTTCATTCCACAGTGCACAACCATCAGGTTCACAGAAAGAATGAGGCGACAGGATAGCCTCGACTCTGTTTTAATGTTATAGCTAGCATTTGGTGTTCAAAGTTGGTCCTTGAGTGCAACCTCATTTTTTTTGTTTGCATGTTTCCTGTGTTTCTATACTTATTGCATCTAAGAAACAACTCAATTAGAGAGAAACTCAGGCATGAAGAGAGTTACACTGTTCACCTTTCAATTTCATTCGACCTCTCCATTTATTATCCATCAATTATAGGTAGACCCTGTGCGTCTTGTAACCCATATTTGTGTTCATGCAGTTATTATTGAATATATGGTTGTTAGAACATTCAATAACATGCAATTGCTTTTTATTATGTATTCATTTGCCTTTTCTTCTAGATGGGAATTTGTATATGTGTTATATTTGGCTCCAGTCCTGCAAACAGTTGTGCCCATGAATAACTTTACCCACATTAGGAGCTCCACGGATCACAGCTTCTCTCTCACCCACTGAATTCTATGAAGTTACTCATGCAGTTAAACTACTCACAAGCATATGTGTTTGCTGGATCAGAGCCTCTCCATGTAAGTTTGATCCTTATAATTAATTTAAGACACCGATACATTTTTTTTAAGTAAAGGAAGTAAATCCTTGGCAAGTGGTGATAAATTTTTAGAGCTGCACTTATTAGTGCAATAAAATGCACCTCGATTTATTGATTAATAATTGTTTTTTAATTTGACACTCTAAAAACAAACTATTGCAGACATACTACTGAACCATTTAATAATATATTTAATATTTAATAATTTGATATAATAAAATAACCAATAAGGTTTCTTGAAAGAGCATAACAAGGTAAGAACATTTTCTCAAATTCTATGTCAACAGAACATAGCCATTTTATGCTAGCCTGTTAACCAACACATAAATGCTTCAGGCTTTGGTCCTGAAACCTTTCCCAAGTGGGCATGGTAGTACCTACCCACAACCCCACTAAGTGTCCTGGAATGGAACAAATGGTTGGATCAGGGCCTTAGATCTGGAGAGTCACTAGGCTTAAAAGCAGTTTAAAGTAGTTTATTTTCCTTTCCACTACAATCTCCTGCAGGTCTCTATAGACAAGATACAAGTTCAAGCACCTGTAATAACCTGTGATTGATGTATTATTTGTTTTCCAGAAGGGAACTGATTATCCTCTCAAAAGAGGCCTCTGATTATTTTGTTCAAACTTTTGCATCTTCTTTATTTTGGGTATGAAAACACAAGCCAAACTTTTCTACACATTTCTAGCTCTAAGAAGGAGCAGAATTGGCAAGATCTGAGCCGTGGAGTTCTTCCCTGCTGTAGGTCAAATAGTTTAGCATCCTCGCAGAGGCAGACGGAGGTTTTGCTGTGAATGACAGACCACCCTCGGGGAGGACAGTTCGTGGTGATCTACACACTCTTGACCTGAGCGTTTGTTCATGTCTATCCTCTCTTGATCCTTGTGCCTGACCCATGCCCTTTCTCACTCCTCTTTGCTTTCTCTCCCCTGTCTTGGGCATCACATTTGGCTTGGTGGATGTGCTGGTTTGGTTTGATTCTCCTTTGGGGAATTTCACTGTTGTGGGTGACTGTGGGCACAGCCTCTCAGTGTGTGTCCCCATCTACAGCCCAGTCCTGGTAGGGTCTCTAGGGGAGTCTGTCCATGGCATTTCTCCTGTCACTCCCTTCTTGATCAAGTCTCCCAGAACCTTCTCTGCCCATCTGGCCTGTCTTACTCTCTCCCCGTGCTGCGTTGTAGGCACTAACCAAAGCTGCAGCCTTGACTGGGCTGCACCTCCTGTCCCTCGTTCATTACCGATTGTTTCTCTCCAAATCTCCGTCATCTCATAACCTTGATTGCCTGCTGTGCAGATGTGTCCACACACAGATGGCATTTGCCTCCGTCAGTGAGTGCAGGGGGTGTGGTCATGCCGCAATTTCATTTTCTGTCTTCTTCACCTGCTTGCCTTCAGCTTGGGGACTGCTCAGCCCCGGTAACACCTGCTCTGCCTCAGCTCCATTTCCACCTTTCCTTAAAGGTACACTTCTGTCCACAAAACAGACATTCTAGGACTAGTTTCTTTTTGCTCAGCTACAAAACTGGTCCTCTTTTGCCTCCGGTTTGCTTTTGACCCCGGTGTCCCCCACTCTCTAACACCTGACGAGGATTTCACTGGGGGCTTTTGCAAATGAAGTGGGCCCAGAAACCCTGCAGGAAAATCAGATGAAAACAACTGTTCACAGCTCTCTAGAAATTGGTGTCAGCTCCCTGATAGAGAGAGTTTTACAGGTCTATAAATCAAGCCGAAAATGTAACCAGAAGCCCTGCTAGCTTTCTGTTTCTTTTAGCACATCCGTTTCTTGTAAAATTCCGATTAGAGGGACTGGTCTCTGTAGAAATCATTCACTCTGAACCCAACAGGGCTATAAATCAAAGCACTACAAATCACCACAATTTGCAGATTATGGGTTTCATCATTTTATTGCTTTTGGAGAGGTTATGTAAAAGTTTTTGGAGAATATTGACCATCCTCTGTCATACCTAGGAAGATGAAGAAAATACTATAAAAATATCTTCTACTATTTCTCTAAGGGATGCGGTCATTTCTCATATGAAGAATCACACCAAAATCGGTGAGACTACTCCCATAACTTGGGGCTAGAGGAATAATTATTTTCTTATGAAAACAGCAGAAAGAGTAGAATTTTACAAGGGCCTCTGCGAAAAAGGAAAAATGTGATTCAGTGATGATCATGCAAATAGCACCATTTATGACTCCCCTGTCCCAGCCTGGGTTTGGCTGTACAAGATGATGATTATCTTCTCCAGCAGGCAAAGGTTTCATCACCTCCCAATATGAATGACAAAACTGTTCCCAACAAATTTTGCCCTCCCAGTGACAGTAAATTCAATCTAGGGTTGCAAACTTCAGATAACCCTGAGATGAGTCACATTGGCTTGCTCAGCAATGCACCAAATCCCGCAGTGGCCACAGCTGTGATTCAGTAAGTGATGTGAAAGGGGGATCACTGGAGGAGTGGTTTTAGATCAGGCTGAATCACAAGTCAGGTTCTGTGCAATACTTTGATGGACTCCAAGCCCGTAAGTATCTCTCACTTTTACCTATCTGCTTCCTGAAGTTCAGTGTCATCAGCAGACTTGTGGCTTCTAAATGTAACAGACTTCTGTTCACCATCCAGTTCACCTCATTAGTCACAAAGTGCCGGGAGCTTCTACAGCTCCCGAAGATCAGAGAAAAAACAACCATACAAGGAAAAATGGCTTTGGATGCAGACTGAAAGCATTAAAGTATTTCCTTTAGATTTAGTATCACAGCAACAGTATGTTGTTTAGCAGGGATAAATTTAATACCTATGGATTTTTAATTGTACTAAGTTGGCATCCGAGAGCTCCAATGGGGACCAGATGCCCATTATGCAAGATGTTATGCACCCTTTCCCATGTGAGCTCATAAGTCTTTTCATTGCCTTTACCAGAATAACAGTAAGACTAGATTTCTCATTACTATATGCAGATAACGTATACTGTAAGGACAATATTTTCAAAGGTACAGTCAAGTGTCAGGCATCTGACTCTCCTGACCCTCAAAGGGATTCGTAACATTTATTTAATTATAGTGCCTTTTAAAAAGGACCACTCAGACACCTAAGTGGTACGATCACATTTTTCAAAATTTCCTGTAAATACTGGAAAATGCTCTCTGAAATGGGACCTATGTTTCAAAGTCACTATTTTTGACACACTAAACTTTTTAATTCATCCTAGGGCTTAAACAGATCCATCATTTTTATTCTGTAGTCTATAAAATCAATTAAAGCAATTAAATGGAAATTGGAGAGTATTTTAAAGGCTGGTTTAAGATTCCTTTTTGAGCACTGTAGCTTAGAGTTACAGTAGGACACCATCTGCTGTCCAAGCAGGGTCCGACTGCAGCTGGCTCAACAGCAGAATGCAATATCCTAGCTATAAAAACAATGTGACTCGTATTATCTTGGTAATGCTTTCACAAGCCAAATTCCCTGTTAGATTTGTGAGTCTGTGTTGCATTTTCTCTAGGACAGTTGATTGAATTTGGTCTTCTTTGCCCTTACGTGGTGGGAATACATAAAATGAGGATTTCTTAATAAAGCTGGTATTTTCCTTTTTTTGGCAAAAATGCCATGCAAGTACTTAGGGTATTGAGGAACAAATGCTGTAAATGGAAATACTGGTAACACTTCCGATTTTGCATTTGCAAATAAATTGTGTGAACGTTAATGTTTAGTCTACTATAAGACCAGAGTGGCACAACCAGTCAGGTAGAAGCTACCTATGTGTGACTACCCTCTGAAGGGGCTTTTCCCACTCCTGCCTAGCTCTCAATGAAGGCTCTCAAGGCCTTGCTGCTGTAGCTGCCGATTACTGTTAATTATAACAGGTTTCTCCACTGTTGCCACCTTACAGTTGGAAGCCGAGCTGAGACCATCCACGTATTTTGCACAGGTTGCTGAATTGATTGCCAAGTGGTAATGAATTTGGGTTACTGTCGACGTGGAGCACTTCTGAGATGACCTTGCTGTGAGAAATTCCATATTCCCTTACAGATCTTCTGCTTATACTGTTAGTCTCAGGCTCTGAAGGTAGATTTTCAGACCCAATTACACTTGTTGACAGCATATACAAAATATTTCCTTGCTTGCAAAATTAGTGTGTTTGTAGTTCTTCATTTCTTCCTAGAAAGTGGGAAATGTCTTTAAAATAGTTTCGTTTTGTTTCAGAATTGTTTTTCTGCTTATGCCACCGAAAATGCCACTACTCTAAAAGTGTTGGATTATGCAATGTAGTACAGATATCGATTCAACCGGTAAGCTGCAGTTAGTAAAAGTGTGGCCAGGAATCGAAACAAGATACGGAGGTAACAGTTGTTGGTATGACTGTATGTAGACTGAGGGCCTTGACAGCATCTGTAGGAGATCATATTCTTTAAATTCCTCTCTTAGACCTAAATTATTAGAGCTTCGGGTCAACTGAAGTGACAAAGTTAGGAATAAAATTGCCTTTAATTCCTCAATTAAGCCAATGAGCAATTAGTAAGTGATTTTCATGCTGCTCTTTTGAGAGTCCTATATTTCTCTAAAAAATTTTTGGTGATTTTATGATTTTTTTCCCTTCCCTGTAGCTGTTGCTACCGCTGTGGCTACTGCTGTGGTTACTACAACTTCCCCTCTGCTCTGGATGCACTGCAATTGAAGGTGCACTTAGAGCTGGCAGATCCAGGCGACTGCCGTCTTCTTGCCAAACAGTGCCAACAGGTCCCTGCTGCTACGATGGCATTGCTCGAGATAAGTGGAAGGAGATGGAGAACATGATGTAGAGGCTGTTCCATGTTCCTACCTTGCCATAAGCCTCCCCTTCTCTGTCTTTCCATGACTCTCCAGCCACGAGCGCTCCAGAGGGACCATCAAGCCAAGGGCCTGTCATCATGGCAAAGCTTCACCAGCTGTTCCTGTGTCACGGCTGCAAGGTAGCTGTGTCACTACAGAGCAGTCTGGGGATATGCTTGCTCTCCGATAGAAGTCAATAGCTTTTGGCTCACTTTAAATGCATGTAATTTCCAAAGCGACATCGGGGCCCGGTGTTGTTTGAACACAGCCAGTGGTTTGAGTGAGTCAAACCACCTCCATGGGATTTGACTCCTGTAGTGTTTCGCAGCTGTCGGCATTTTGCACCTGTTTGTCTCTTCACTCTTGGGTCTCAAATTCACTCCTCAGTTCACACAGCAGAAAAAGACAGGGTCTACCCTAGAAAAAAAGACCCTTCTACAATAAACTGAAATAACAAAGTAAAAGATGACATCAGATAATGGTGTGGCCTTGAGCTCCTTCCTCTGCTCCTGCTTGCTCTCCCCAGCAGCTAGTCCTCGTGTCAGCTCACCATTGCCCTCCCTCTGCACATCCAGTCCTTGCAGGGATTCTCCTGGGGCTTGGTCCAAAGCCCCTTGGACACCTCCAGGCTCTCCTCGCTGACTCCAGGGGAGCACAAGGAGCAACCGTATGTACACTCAGGGTTTTGTTGGGAGGGCTGTCACTTAGCCCCACTTGGCATGCCTTCATCTTGACCCACTCCTCTGCTTCCTCTTACCTCCATCACCGTGGCTTCCCTCCGACATTCCCCAAACTGCAGCTTGTTTTGAAGGTTTTACTGGAACTTAACACAGTACTTTCATTTCATATCAACCTTCTCTGCAGCAATGAAATTTGTCCAGGTTAGGTGAAAAATTCAAATGAATTCTGCCATTGATCTGACGAACGTCCTAGTTATCTTCCTTGATGGTAAATCCTGCAGATGAGAGTTATGAATTTTATACAAAGCAGGAGCAGTCTTAGAGTTAGGGTTCAGAAGAGTGATTTTCACAGTATCACAGTATCACAGTATCATAAGGTTGGAAAAGACCTTTGAGATCATCGGGTCCAACCTATGACCCAACACCTACATCTACACCTACTCCTACTCCTACTCCTACTTGTCAACTACACCATGTCACTAAGTGCCTCATCCAAATTTTCTTTGAACACCTTCAGGGATGGTGACTCGACCACCTCCCTAGGCAGCACATTCCAATGAACAATTACCCTCTCAGTGAAGAATTTCTTCCTAATGTCAATCCTAAACCTCCCCTGGCGAAGCTTGAGACTGTGTCCTCACGTTCTGTCACCGGTCGCCTGAGAGAAGAGACCAACCCCTGCCTGACTACAACCTCCCTTTAGGCAGTTGTAGAGAGCAATAAGGTCTCCCCTGAGCCTCCTCTTCTCCAGGCTAAACAACCCCAGCTCCCTCAGTCGCTCCTCATAGGGCTTGTGCTCCAGCCCCTTCACCATCCTCGTCGCTCTTCTCTGGACACACTCCAGCATCTCAACATCCTTCTTAAACTGAGGAGCCCAGAACTGGACACAGTACTCAAGGTGCGACCTGACCAGTGCCGAGTATAAGGGCATGATGACCTCTCTAGTCCTGCTGGCCACACTGTTCCTGATGCAGGCCAAGATACCATTGGCCTCCTTTGCCACTTGAGCGCACTGCTGGCTCGTGTTGAGTTTCTTGTCCACCAGCACTCCCAAGTCCCTTTCCGCCTGACTACTCTCCAGCCACTCTGCACCCAGTCTATAGCTCTGCATGGGGTTGTTGTGTCCAAAGTGTAGGACCCGGCATTTGGACTTGTTAAACCTCATGCTATTGGAGTCAGCCCATCTCTCCAGCCTGTCAAGGTCCCTCTGTAGGTCCTCAGTTTGCACGCGTGACCACACAGTGCCTGAGCACACAGATAGGGCCCCCCACCTGGATTTGTTACGATCAACAAGCATATGCAGAGCTCAGAAGCAACCTACTCATTTTTCGTAGGATCCAGTAGAGGTTATGTGAAATATTAAAATATGTAATTTTAAATGCGTGCCCTTTATGACTCTCTAACTAAGAAACCAGACCTTTTCTCACTGACTTTCTGTGCAACTTTTCCCTGTTCTCATATCCCATGTGGCTCTTAAGTGCGCAAAGGCACCAGTATTAAAGTTTATAAGATATTTATATAAATCATATGGTTGGTGAGTATTAAATCTGATTTTTTCTCAATAACCCGAGGGGGAATATTAAAATATTAAAATTGTTTGAGTTTTTAAAACACAAATGGGCTTTTGAATAGTTTAGGCCAAAGCCTCAACTCTTATATGTAAATATGTACTGGCTGATGATAGAGTCCTTGAAGTTCTCATCTTGTTATTCATATCTAGCGAGACAAATGGCAGGCTTAGTAGAAAACCTGTTTTTAAAAATCGCAAACAGACTAATAAGGAAAAAATAATTTTATCTTCTGTTTTCATCATATGATTTACATCTTGGAAAGGGCAATTATCTTGTTTGAAATGGCTGATTTCATAATGCAAATATTACTGTGAAAATTGCGCCATGGCATTATAAGCTTATGAACCATCTTTGCTTTTGTGTTTCAATAACTTCAACGTAATTGTGAACTCTCTGAAACCGTAGGTGTATTTTCCATTTTAAGAAACTTTCCTCTCAGCCTGTGGATACAGCACTTTCCTGGAAGTCCTCATTGCTCCATTTTCTGTCTTTGTCATTGATCGTGTTGAGAACACAACATTTAAAATCGAGGGTCCGAGCAGTCGTGGTCTCCCAGTTCTTTTTTTTTTAAATACATGAATAAAATTTGCCTTCGGGAGCACACAATTATTGTTTCTGAGTTGTGCAAGGGTGTGTGTAGGACAGCTGGAGGAGAGGGAGCTGTGCAGGCAAAAGGAATGTTTGGTCTTTGCTTTAGGCTCCGATCAGGCCAATTCTTGTGACAGAGTTATTCCCGCAAACCCACAATTACTGCTAGGCTGAGTTTTCTGGAAAAGGGGATTTCTTTGCATAATGTTTGACCAACTAATTGCAATACTGATGGCTACAGATATGTGTAGGTAAGTAAAGCAAATTGCATCAAGAATGTACTTAGACTCTATGCCACTATTTTTTTCTGTATATGAGAAATCGACTTCTGGCCCAAATGGCTGTGCACAGAAATAGAGATACTGCTGTGAGAAAGGAATATGAGCATTATAACATGGTATACTGAGAAAGGTGACATTTTTGTTATAATTGGATGTTTTAATCTTTGTGCTTCAGGCTTCGTTTCATACTTAATATTACAAAATGAAACCCAAACATATTTTGAATGAAAGAAGAGATTTGAGTTCTTTGACTTTTGAGCTGCTACTTAAATGAGTTCCTATTATAGTTTTAAGAACTGTTTTTAGGGAGTGTAGTGAATCTTAACAAGAAAACAAATACTCTTTAAATCCAATAATTGCAATATTATTCCTGATTTTTATAATATTTTGGCCTTTAAGTTTTCTGCTAGAACAGCTGCAGGGCTTTTCAGGGTGATGTGTAGTTCTTGAATGCCTGAAAAACTCTCAAGAAGTGATTTGTCTTCTTATACAACAGATTGTTTTTAAAAAACCCCCATATCACATGAAATAAGGCTTAAGTACTGTTGCGATAAAAGCCTCTTAAGCTACTGATAATCGCTCTATGTGTATTTGCACTCCACATGTTTACATGAGAGACAGATCTAGACATGTTTCAATTACCCTTTCAGCATATTTCTGGATAATGTTAATGCTATGAAAAATGTTATATATGTAAATTACAGAAAAAACCCTGTAAGTGAAAAGGGTATGTCCATCACCTTGTCAAAAAAAGCATCTTCTTAAAGCAGATAATTGACTTTTTTAAAATTAGAGGTGAAAGAAGCCTATTAGATAATTTTGTTCATCATAACAAACTGGAAATGCTAATTCACTGATTCATAATCAAGATTCTGGTCTTCATGCTGATGAAAAAAGACAATCTTACACAGAAGTCACTTGGCTCACGGAGGTCTGGATTTAATACTAGTTTTGGCTGCAAGTTCTCACTGTAACCTTACTCATTGAATTTACCTGTTCTTTAGTGTCTTTAATAAATCTCTACTGACCTTCACTGAAGAGTCAATGGGATTCATTCAGGTGCAGAGAATCTTCATGGAGGTCTTCAGAGATGGTTTTCTGTTGGCTATATGGAGACTCTAAGTCTTTCCTATGTAAAAGCTGATAAAACTGCTTCTTAACCCTCAAGAGGAAGATGATACCTACATTTAAAACTAATCCAAACACAAACGGGCTCCTTTCCTACCTTATCATACTCAAATCTGCTTTACCAAGTCAAAAACAAATGACTGAATATAACCCACTTATGTCCTTAAAAAGTCATTATATGAACTCAATGTATAGTTTAGAACCAGAGAGCCAGGCTTTGTTCTTGTTTGCAGCACTGTAAACCTAGATCAACTTCCCAAAGGAAGCAAACAACTTTGCTGACTCATAGTATTTTCAGAAACCCACATCTAGTGCCTTCAAAATATCAAAGAGAAGGGATCTGAACTGTGGTCAGAGGATGGAAGTAAACAAAGTGGCTGTAGTTTACTTGGATGTTCCTTAATGGGCAGGCATATTTAAATCATAATACTCCATGCAAGGTCAGATATTTCATTTTGTAATGAGCAAGTACTGACTTTTTCAGTTCACAGTGTGAAATCAAGTGCAGCAGGCATTAGAGAAGTACTTGTAGGTATGAAGCTGAGGATGTATGTTACATGCCCACAGAGAGGCTGGAAAAGTGGTTAGGAAGCAAAGTCTGCTGGCATAGCCTTGGGGAGTATGAGAGATGGAGGGAACCTGGTGGATTTTGTCTGTCATAACTGTTAGGAAGAGTCCTGTCTATCCCTCATACTATGGCTAAGAAAGCTAGGTGGCATGGCCATGCCAGGGAGCATGTTCACAATTAAGTGGCATGGACAACCAGCGCTCTAGCTCTGGAATTTAACCCCTAGCCTGGCTTTACTTAGCAGCATAGAAGCAGCTCTTTTCTGATGATTGTCTGATCAAGTTTTTTTCTGATGATCTGTCTTCTGATGAAGACAACGGCTATGTTCTCCTGTCCTTCACATCTATTTGTAGGCAGTGTGTGGGGTATCTCTGCCTGAGGTGTTTCGACAAGAGACAAATATGTGGAGTCGTAGAGTGCCAAGAAAGGAAATGAAGTCATAGAAATTATAGTGAATCAGGTAAGCTGAAGCCTATATTTTGTCTCTAAAAGCTTAGAAATTTGTTGTTATGAAACAGTGGTGTGTCTTGTGCTCACAAACCTTTACGTTTCTCATACTTCAGAAGAAAAATCATATCAATAACATCTTTACACTTGTAAATAAACCCATATTGTGCACACCTCCTGTGACACTATTTGGTCTGTGCAGGACATTGGACTGGTCATGACGGTTTGTCTCTTTGATGAAGATATTCTAATTTCAGCTGAAATTCATCCTACCTGTGTGGGGTAAAGAATATCAGTGGATTAAAAAGTCACTTGTACACCCTATAATGGCTTCTTGTAAAACCTCATTCATATACCAGTAAGCATTAACTAAGCTTAATTCACCATGTATTATCAAACATTAACTTATGGACAGCTTTCCAATATATACAATATGTTATAATTATGAGCACTAATATGGGCACCAACTATATGGACATTAATAAATATGTGGATAATTAAAACTGTATTGATAAAGTTGTACGTATTTTTAATCAATTTTTACTGGTGCTACCAGAATCTGCAGGAACTATTTCTGAAGAAGAAAGGCTCTGAATCTGTGTTTTGTGTAATTTGGGGTGTGTTAATTTTCATTTATGTCAATGTGGCTCTCGGCTTCTATTGATTATTAAATATTCAACCTTGTCATCATCACCAGAATGAACAAGTGACCCAATTCAACTTGGTCTTCACCTTTCACCCACGTAAAATTTCAAAAGGAGTCTCATTGTTTTTGCATGTGTCGTAACCCTGTAATTATGAAGAAATTCAGTAGCAAATTACTTCCATGGCTTTTCTCCTCCATTCTCAGCAGTTGAAAGCATTCTTTCAAGGGACATTAAATAGTCTCAATTTCCCTGTTCTTATGAGAATACCATACTAATGAAAATATACACTGAACATATTCCTGAGAGAGAAAACACAGTAAAGTAAGTGGAAATAAATCATTGTCCGCTATCAGCTACAGTTTGACATGCATTCCTTTTATTCCTTAACATATCATTAATGTAGGAAAAGTACATTCTGGGGAATACATCACAACTTTGAAGAAGCTCCTGTATGTACCAAGTGTCTCTAACCATCTTTTACAACAATTTTTCTAGTGTCCTAGAGTGAGATGGTCATAGACTGCTATCACTGTCAAAATATAAGGACGTAGTGGGGAAAAAATAATGGAAGAAATTACAGAACATGTCAACATATGTCCTGTTAAATAAGTGCTATGATAAAAATCTAGCAGCTTCATGCCGGCCTTTACCATATATCAACCTTTAAAAGAAATTAACATAAACTTAAATTTATAGGCTAGGAAATATTGCTGCATATGTCTTTTGCAATATGGCTGTTTTCTGCAATATGTGTAGAAAAGACTGTTGTCCAGCCTCTCAAAGCACAACAGTTAAACAACCTAGTGGACGCTTGTGATATTTGCCATCTAGCTGAGTCTCCAGTAGCTGACTTGTGAATGCATAATCAGTATGACATTTTGGAAAGTTGCTTTTGTTTGCGTCATATTTTCCTATCCTTGCCAGCTCTGAAGATGAAAGACAATCTGACAGTATTTTAAATAATGAGATCTTTGGTCTGAAAATCTATAAACCGATCTTTTTTCCCAACACATTTTTGGTGAATTTCTCTGAATACCATAAATTTTGTATCTAAGAAACAGGCTCTCGGCAATTCCTTTGAGTTCCTGCTCTGTTAATAACAACCTATTTTTACTGACAGGGTAGAAGTGAGTTAGCCAAATGCTACAAAGCTGGGATGACAGCTGATGTTCCTCTTTTCATACACCCATAATTTCAAGCCCTTTTACAGAGGGACAGTCAGAATAATCTAGATTCTGGTGTTGTCAGTGAGTTGGTTAGACCTAGAAATAACTGACTAGAGACTTTATATTAGGGTCCTCTGTACAAATCTGATATAACTTCTTTGAAGCCAAAGAAATAACATTAGAAGAGATAAATTGAATAAACAAGATTTGCTGTACCTTATTGAGTAGTTTGTGTATCATATTTTGTTAAAGTTAATATTCCTCTATTTACTTACTCCGGAAGACTTTGCATACCTGCAGTTTTTAGCAAAGCTAGGCTTTGTCTTAGCCAACATGGCTGCAGCTTAAGAGTGAGACACATTTTAAGTAATTTCTTTGTATGTAATGATGTGATTGCGGAATACAAGTAACCTGGATTCATGCTAGGTTTATGTGTCAATCTTTTAAAAACAACCTAATTAAACTCTCTATAAAAACAATAACAGGAGAATTATGTTGGTTAATCTGTGTTCTCGTGTCTTTCATTTCTTTGCGATTGTCTGTATTGTCTTCATGTGCTCATGTGATATCAAGAATTCCAGCTGACCCAGTGGCATACTAAAAGTAGATATTTTCCAACTTCCCAAAGGTGGCAGTGGGTTCTCGTTATGTTCACCACTGACAGCAGCGAGGTGCTCTGTTAGAAGGTGTACTGCTTTAGCAAGTTGTGAGGAAAAAGAAGATACAAGGAATCTTTTCTTCCAGAGAAATGCTCTGCACAATTCTGATGAATGAAATAATTTTGATGAAGAAATAAGTGGGAAATGGGTTTAAGGACCAGTCCAAAGGTTCAGCATCCAGAACTGTTTTACTCCATAGATCTTTCTTTGTGCTTCCTAACTTTGGCTCCTGATCTTCACCATAATGCCTGAGTCAATGACTGAACTTATAGTGAGGGACTTAGGACACCTCTGTCCATGTCATGTTTTTATGCAGTTCAGAACTCTCATAGAGATGATTATCTTTATTCTATTAAAATGTCACGCAGTTATGCTCAGTCTCTACATGACCTGGAGCTTCAGGAGTTGCTCCCAGCCTGCTGCAGGGAGCATTGCTGATCTGAGGTACTCCTGCATCAATACTTTAGTATTGAGAGATCCAACAGCAAACCTGTACCCAGTTGGATGGTTTTCTTTCGTGTCAGGTGTCCTCGTTCTTCCTCATTCATTTGGTTTGGCTGAGCTCAGATGCCTCGCATTCAAGTCAGTCATGTGTAACATTTTAGTATTATAAAGTTGCCTAATTTACTTGAGAGATGCTAGAATCCAAAAATACATATTTTGGCAAGGGCTAAACCTTAATCTCAAAAGCTACATGCCAATTCAAAGTGTATTTTATGTGCAGATTTATCTGAGAGTGGCTTGGCACTAAAGGATTTTCCATTGGCGCTAAAAGAGCCCCTGCATGCCAAGAAAGTAAATATCAAACAGAAATGTGCCAGTGTTTCCTGCCAGTCTCACATTTTTGAAACTTTTTCCATCCTCCATGCCATTGATTTCTGATATGCTCCCAGGCTTCCTAGGGAAAGGCTTTTGAGTCTCACTCCAGGATGCTGAAAGTCTTCTAATTTGAATACTAAAAATGTTAAATGAAAAAGAACCCCTCCCCCCTCTGACATCCCCAAGGAAAATCCCAGAATCTTTTCCTGTGAAATGCTGGAAGATTTCAAGGGGTTTTCAACCATCCAGAATACACAACAGATGGAAAGTGACACTGGCTGACTATGGCAGACATTTCTTCCAACTTTTGCGCACACAAGTTGGTAAAGCCTCTCCGCCTCTTTTTGGAGTTTCTCGTGCCATACACTTCTCATCATAGTTTGTTATTGATTCCTGTGTCTCAGTTTCTCACAATTGGCTTTTTATTTTTATCTTACTCATTCCTAGCCTTGGAACTTTCTCCCTGCTCCTGCCTGCCAAGTTCCACCCATGAAACTCTGTCTCTTGAAGGCTCTTTCTTTCTCAAGTGGTCCCTGCACTATTGATCACTTAGCTCCAAGCCGAAACTGCGTTTCTTTGTGCCTGTGTTGCATTCTTTGGAGCTCAGACCAGGAGTTCTCCATTAGGCTTCAGGCCTGAAAGCAGATGGAATTGATCAGCCTCCCTGTCACTAGGTTTCTTGCAGGACACACCTCAGTCTCCGTGGGATCTTGTTTAACAATATACCATGTACTCCAACAGCAGTAATAAAAGTATCTAGACTATATTTTTTATCCCATTCATTGGAGAAAAACAGGAAATGGCATAACCCACAATTTAACATATTTTATAAAGTGTAGACTATTTTGTTTCTGTTTCTAGTTTGTTTTCTAGGCATAATAACATTTTTCAGTATTGCTTATAATATATGGACAAAACTCCCACATTTCTTAGTAACCTACTTGGCTTGTCCAACCTCAGTGTTCAAACATCTGTCAGATAGATCCAGTATCTCCTAGATTTTGGAAATGGTACAACCTGGGAAAATGCAGTGAAAATCAAAACGGCTTTTGTTTTGCAAATAAGGTTTTTCTAAAAAAAGTGTGTTCCTTGAACTTGAAGCTGGTATCAAATGTTTTTGCCTCAACAATCATTTGGCTTAGTATAATTTTTCAAGTTCTCTAGTAACAAGCAAAGTCTAAAAATGAGATATCATGAGTTTCTGAAAGTGCTTGTGTGATGGAGGTAGTATTAATGACTACTGCCACCATCTCTGAAGTCACTTCTTACCCAACATTCCTAATGCTGCAGGAAACATAATCAGAAACAACTCAGTTCTCATATGATGGAGGAAATCTCATTTAGAAGTAACTTTTGTGTAAATGAAATGAGAGAGCTCCAGCTCCTGAGACTGTGGAGCTGGGCAATAGGAAATGCAGAGCTTGTGAACCTCAGCGCAACACAGTGAGGGTGAATGGAGGCTCTGTGTGTGTGTGTGTCTGAACAACCATGTGCACACACATTTGAATTTTCTAAGAGAAAGAAAGAGACAAGATGGGTGGTATTGAGACAGACCTAAAGAGAATTTTTCAAATGAAAAAACTAACTCAAACCAAATGAAATTATATGCATAAGCCTATGTTGATAATAGGAAAATACTTGGGCACTAAAAATAAAAATCAGGGTTAGGATTCCTTTTGTGTATATTCTTTTTAAAATAAGACACAACGTTCTGCTGCTGGATCTGAATCACAGACCTTGATTTCAAGTTCTTTGCCGGGGTGAACTCGCACATCACCGGGGAGGGGGCTGCACACAGAGCGGGGTGGCAGTGATGGTGGTGGTGGAGAAATGCCCTGCTACGTAGGAGAAAAATGTTGCCCTAAATCCAGGGTGCTGCAGGGTTCTTCTCAGGTCATTTCACTGTATGTTCTCAATATGGGGACAAACACAGTCTGTGCTTTCCTGGCACCGAAGGCGTTGCTCACATCAGACCTTGCTGCTCAGAGGGACACATGTCCAGGTGCCGCGGTTTGGGGTTATTTGGCGATGCCCAAGTGCATCACTGGGACTCCTAAAAGGTCACAGTCCTTGGCCTCTAAGTGACTGCGTACTGCTGGAACACTTGCAGGCTCTGTGCTCAGCAAAGTCTGTGAAAATAAGGCAATAAATAAAATAAAATAAAATGAAACAAAATAAAATAAACTAAACCCCAGCCCATGATTTTTACAAGCTGCTGGAGTGAGAAATGTGGGAAGTCTTTCCACTACAACAGTCGTATCCTTTTAACCCGCGCCCCTGGAAGAGGGCAAACTGAAAGACTCCTTTTACCCTTCTGTTCCTTGATGACTTTTATTTAAAATTTCACCTCAAATGCTATCCAAGTACAAATTAGTGCTGGTGAATTCATTTTTCTTTTTGACTGTCTCTGTTGGGGACCTCCGTCATTAGAAATCAGGCATCATAAAGCTGCTCTGGTTCAAATCCTTACTGTAAAAAGCCAAAACTGCTGTAAGCAATGTTTTATATACAGTGATTGCTTAGCCTTGCTCAAAGCTGGGGCAAAGAACCCCAGTGAAAAGCCAGGCCTCAATCATGAATATATTTTTTTAAGCTCTGTATTATGGATTAATGGCATGGAAAAAAATCCTCCAACCATATAAAAACGACCTATGTGCACTCACTGAAAAAGCTGTGTCGCAAAATCTCTGGTGCAGACACAGGGTGGTGTCACTGCAGCTTACCTGGGTGAGGAAGATCTGGAGCTGTGCTATCAGGAAGTCCTTTTTTTCTGCCGTGACGTGCTGTGTTGCCACTATGGGTTTCAGAATGTAGATGAGCCCCAAATGACAGTCAGTCAGAGATATCCCAGCTCAGGCTTTGTAGCAACCCCTCACACTGAAAGTTAACACTGCCGACGGTGTCCGTGAGGAAGCCCTTGTGCAAGTCTCTTTCCTAAAGGTAGGTCAGAAGGGTAAAAAAAGGCAGCTTAATCCATCTATAAGCAATGTGTGCCCTTTTTTCAGTGTGTACAACAAACAGATCAGGCACAGAACGAACTTCTCCTCAACAGGAGACTATGGTAAAGGAATGAAGAAATGCATTTTTAAAATCAAGTGATATTTGATATAAAAATTGCAGGAAAACAGTTATGTTGGTTTATGTTCTGTTGGAATAATTCACTCTTTGCTGCCCAGCCTGTTAGTATAATTGGGCACCCTGCAATTTATGGAAGGTCTCTGCTGCCAGTCTCTGTTCTGTAATTCATTATCTTCAATTTTCTGCCACAACATATAACTCATTAAAATTAGAGATCTTCCTAATTTTAATGGAGAAAAATTCCTCATGCTTTGGAACTGTAAAATCTTTGGAAGCCTTTATACAATTGACTTAGATGAAGAGAAGTCATGCTGCAAGGGATGGAGATGGGAAGCAAAATCCCATCTTGCCTTGTTAATGGACACCATTTCTGTGTGAGAGCAAACATGTTGGTCCCAGCCGGTATTTGGGTCCCAGAAATAGTGAATTCAGGTTTTGGTGCTCAAATAGACTCCAACAGTCATTTACCACAATGCTCTTGGTTTTCAAATCAGAATGCTCTCAATCACACAAACTGCCATGGTTTTCCACGTTTATATAAGAGTCAGATGGGTTAATCCTCTATTTCCAGTCAAACGATAAGGGGTAGTATCTGTCCAGGGCACTAGATTATGTGTTAGGATGGACCTATGATACCTCATGGAATGGGATTTTATTCGGGCAGGTGCTGCATAAAGTATACAGTGCATGGCTGGAGCTGAGGAATGTGTCTCCTCCGTGGCTCCTTTGAATACAGGGCCCCTGGCAGCCGTGCCGGCCCTAGCCTTCTCATTCCATCACCCTGTGCCAATTACTGTTTATTAACAGATTTTGACTACTCTGTTCACTGTATCTGTGAGAGGAAGTAGGGGGGGCAATGCACTGTATGGATAGGGCCCAAACCCGAGGGACCTCAGAGAGAAGCCAGCAAGCTAAGTCCCAAGCTCAGCGTGTGAGTCTTCACAGCTCTGCTTGTAGATTCTGTCTACAAGGGAGACTGACCTGATTAAATGCAGATTTTCACTTATTGCAGGCTTGATTTTTCTCCTTTGGGGTCTTGTAAACCTAGAAGTGCTGTTTCTGTTAAGGAATATTGAAGTTAGTCACCTTCATACCAGCACTGGCTTGCTGGGAAACTGTTGCTTGATCTAGAAGGGAAGACCTTTTGTCAAAACCTGGAAGAAAATGAGAGGGATGATGGCAGAATGGCGCTTCTACCTAGCAAAAAACACCCCAAACCGTAGATAGTCAGAGACTGTGGCCACGAGCAGACATTCTCTGCTAACACTTTCTAGCCATGTCATTGCTACAAAATTCAAAGGTGTAATTTTAAATGGTTCCCTAACAATTTCTAGTTAAGTATGAGCTAAGGCACTTTGTTTGCCCTCCTGCTCATTAGGTTCCTGTGCTATGAACTTGAGCGTTGCCTCCGTATTAATTGGCACTACGAACTCTCACAGCTCTGTCCCTGGTCAGTTAGCTTCTGAACACCCAGACCAGGAGAGAAAAAGAGGCTTAGTTCAGCCACTGCTCACACTGCAAGCCTCAGATGAGCACATCAGAAAGAAGGAGCCTGTGCCTGCTCCTTGTTTTTGCTGCAGCAGCCTTTTGGGAACTCCCGGGCACCTGCAATGCTGGTCAGCACCAAGCTCTGCAATAGGACATCAAAAAGAGTTATCAGTACCATAGAAGAAGCACAAATCCACTGGCAAATCGGCTTCAGCGCGAAGTCTAGGAATCATGGAAGCGGTTTATCCCACCAGATTTGCCCTACGAAGCCCATAGGTGCCTTTATGCACTATTCCTTTAACTCTGTGATGGTGGTTGTAACAAACAGCTGGGGTGATGGCGGTGCATCAGTCTGCCTGGTTTTGCTCCAGTATTTTCATGAGTAAGTAGGGAAAGATTCCGGTCTCTACTAATTTGCTTGTATATGCTATTTTATGGGAGCAGCTGCTAAAGTGAGAGTCATCACAAGTATGTAACCTTAGAAACCTGAGAGATCAGAGGGACGTTTTATATGGAAACAAGCAGCTACGGTGTCAGGAATCCACACACTTTCCCTATACTGTAGCTAATGAACAGGAAAGCAAGCAGAAGGAGGATCAACCTGAGATCGTGCCTATGCTAAGCCAGGTGCTGATAGGAACCAGTATAAACTGCCCTTCAAACTTCCATAACAAAAATATAATTTTATACTATTAATCAGTTCTGTATTAAATTACACCATCTTGTGTGGTTCTGTGGAATATTATTAATGTGCCCATTATCTTGTGGGGTTGTTTCTGTTTAGGTGTATTTGTATTATGCTGGAGATAAGAGATCTAGCTTGGGATTAGGGTCCCACTGAGCAAGATGGTGTATCAACAAGCAAAAACTCTGCTCTGGCTGGATAGATCTCATTAGCCGAACGTGTGCTAACAACACTGCACTCGTGTTATTTAGTCCTACTTCAACTCACTCGGTGAGGTCAGAGCATATTGAAGTCCACGGCCACAGAATCACAATTCAATGTGATGTGGTAAAAATAGGTCAACAAATGGAAATTCACCGTGGAAGCTGCTGTAGCTCAGTGGTGTTCGGTCGTGCTGTATCCTAATGCGTGCTGTTTATCTTTTTTCTTTGACTGTTACTTAACACGTTCCTACAGAATATGTTTAATTTCAAGACAGTGCAAGAAAAAAGCCTCCTGTTATGCTTGAAGAGGTGCAGCAAGGCCAATATAAATGCATAGTGTGTTATGAATTACGCTGCTCAGTAACTTGCCAATATCCGCATTTGGCTGCTATATTTGCAGCGTGTTTGTAAGCTCATACTCTTACTTTGAGGTGTTCGTATCTAAAACAAAAACATTATAATTCAATATAAAAAGGGAGAAATCTAAACATCTTTAACTGAATGGGCCCAATTTGTGGAGCTACAGTGACTTGGACTCATGAGGAAGGAAGAAAAAGATGTATCTGATTAATTTGGAAGTATCACGTTGCACACAAAAATTAAGTCACAAGACTTCAAATAACTTTGAAATATATGAAATGTTTTATTGTGGAAAAAACAAAACCTATTTAGATATTTCAGGATCTTTGTGTTTGGTCTTTTCTTCAGTAAAACATTGTTAGCCTTACCCTGTAGAAAACTTGGAACCCTGTCTGTCTCTGCATAATGATCTGTTACAGAGGGCTGCAGAATGCCAGAGTGCTTCTATTTTTGTATTTAATGTAAAGACTTCTCTTCTCAGCTAGAAAAGGCTTTTAGTTTCCTAATGAAACGTGTTAGATGTTCTGAGAACTAGTGGGTGTGTTTGTAATCACTGGAGTTTACAAGTGGAACAATTCTGTTAGCCAAGCTGGATGAAGGGGAGGTGAAAGACCTTCTTAATCCTCTCACACCTATTCCCACCAAGGGAAGAGAAGGAAAACCTAATTTCCTCATCTCCCTCTCACCTAACCCCATGAAAAAAGGTGGAGATGAAAAGAGAGAGCAAGATCAAAAGTCTCTGAAATTGATGCTGGAAGCTTTAAATAAAATACCTGGTTCTATGAGTCAAACCAGAAATGGCATGATTGGGCAGGTACCTGACCACTGAATCTACAGTACCCTTGTAATTAATAGCTCCTCTTCTCTTCTCTTCTCTTCTCTTCTCTTCTCTTCTCTTCTCTTCTCTTCTCTTCTCTTCTCTTCTCTTCTCTTCTCTTCTCTTCTCTTCTCTTCTCTTCTCTTCTCTTCTCTTCTCTTCTCTTCTCTTCTCTTCTCTTCTCTTCTCTTCTCTTCTCTTCTCTTCTCTTCTCTTCTCTTCTCTTCTCTTCTCTTCTCTTCTCTTCTTCTCTTCTCTTCTCTTCTCTTCTCTTCTCTTCTCTTCTCTTCTCTTCTCTTCTCTTCTCTTCTCTTCTCTTCTCTTCTTTCACAATATAAGACAAACCTTCTCCCTTGGCATTTCCATTCTGGCTTTCCTTCCAAATGTCTCAGCATGTAATTTTTGGTTTAAGAACTGAAAACAACAGGAAAACTGCCCTGCTTACTGCCCCTCACCACTTCCCTTTCCTTCTCTTCCAGCCCTAAAGTGACAGAAAATAGTGTGTAGGATTAGCTTAGAATCAGCGATAGTGAAGTGATAGTCAGAATCAGTGATAGTGAAGTGAAAACTTACCTCTGTGAGGTACCAGGTTTGCATTTTCTTTTTAAAATGAATTCTTCATCTTGATCTCTGTTGAGTTAAAAAAGTAATAATGCCTTGCTCTGTGTCAGATTTGGGGCAGCTTTCTGCAATCTTCCCTTAATACCGTGAGGTATTTTTACCTGGGTTTTCAGAAGTGTGGGGGTATTTTTGCCTGGGTTTTTAGAAGCATACAGGCATTACTACAAAAATGGAAGTTTCTCTGCCGAGAATCTTAACAGAAATGGAAACCCCCAACTTTTTGCACAGTATTTTGTGTTTTTTCCAACAAGGATCTTTCATAAAATTCGGAATACTTCAGACCATCTAGGAATTGCAATTTATTTCTTCCCACTTACTCCCCTTTTCGTGGAGGAATCCTTTGACTTTATTTTTCATCACACACCTCATGGCAAGCAAATGCAGTTTTGCTGTAGTGACCCCTTCTCATAGAGCACCTCGATACACAAGGACCCGAGGCTCTGCCTGAGGAGCAGAGGAGAATGGGCACCCAGTGGAAGCTCTGGAGAAGCACTGTGCCTATTTCACATGCAAGTCTTAGTGTTTCTATGTGTTTGGGTCTCCAATTAAGAAGCAAAATATTTCTCTTACCAACAGAGATCTTATTTAACTTCTTAAAATCTAATTCCTAACAACAAAGGGGTTTAGGGCAGAACATTTTTTCTGCCCTACACCTTTTGGAATACACTTGTGGCTGCAAACCAGCTTTCTGCAGTGATGAACGTTTGATCTGCCCTTCACCAGGATACCCATTTGAACATTTGATTTAGATTTGTTTTCTGTCAAATTAGACCATGATGCTAAATGCTCAATTTTATGCCACCTGTGTTCAATCTGCGATGGCAGATAATAGCTTTCTGATATAAAGTACACCTTCATTTTTAGTCAACCTAAGTCTTCTGTGCTCCTGGATGGGAAGTCCAGCCTCCTTTCTAGCCCTTTGTTTCCGTTTCTTCCCCTGCTTTAGTTTACCAAGCTTGCAACTCAACTGAAGTCCTCCTGGAAAGGAGCGTTGTTTATTGATCAGAGCAGTGACTCTCCAACACAAAAACATGTGGCTGAAGGTGGACAAAAGGGTGGAACTTCTCTATTAAAAATAGCACAGCCTTAGGTGACCTTTAGGAGCTTCCAGTGCTGCGCAGTTAGGGTGATACAGGCAAATGATGCCAGATTGTCCTGTGTGATATCAACACATCAGTGTATTTCACTGCTGTGTAGCTGTAATAGCATCCAGCTCCTTGTTCAACCTTTCTTCCCGTTTTGAGACTCTGTCCTTCCAACCCATTTGTATTAATAGGATGAAATAAAAATTTAAGGGATTTAGACTGGCGTTCTGTGCTCACCTGACATATTTCCTGACATATTTCCAAGTTTAGCTCTGTGTTACCCATTGCAGGGAAAGATTAAGTGTGAAACAGAGGCTCTTTAGGGGCTGTCATGAGAGAGTTTTGCAAGAACTACTGTTGTTATCTGCACCAAGACTGAAGACTCAGGACAGCCTTTCTGTAGCAAACAAGAGATTAGGAAAAAATTCTATATTTGAAAATGGTGTGCTATGCCTGGAAGTGGTGAGATGTGGCTGCTAAGAAAGTCTGAAAACCCAAATACTGTTTTTCATACATTTTTAAGCTTAGAAGTCCAAGAAGAGCACATAGAAAATTAGAGAACAGTGAGATATAAATATAATTTTTACTTTTTAGCTTCTCAAAGAGGTTGTAAAATGTGATTTCATAAGGAAAGAAAAATCATTAATCACTTTGGTATTACAGAGAATCTCCAGCACAACTCTGGAAAAAGCAGAGGTTATGTTAAATGTGGAGGTGGAAAGAGGACAGTATATGGGTAAGGCTGGTGCTGAGATACTGGGGTTGGTTCCTGTGAGACTGGTTACAAATCAGCGAAGATCAAAAATGATCCTATCTTTTTTTTATCCAAAGTAATTATATCCTAGCTATGCAAGCTAATTACAATTACGCCACAGGAACGTCTCTGACAAAGCAATAAAGACTGTTCCCTGGCTGCCCACCCCCGCGAAACACAGCACAAAGTGCAAATACTGTTGTCTAGTTCTCTTCTCTTTGTGGGTACAGCGGGACAGGAAGAGGCAGGTCCTCACTGAGAAGGAGACAGAAAACAAGGAATGTGTGATGTCTGACTGGAGCAAACCAGCCAGCGTTATGCCCAAACTGCTGAGTTTCAGCGCATTAAAGGAAACAACAGATTTTGAGGCTGGAGAGGCGGGACTCTGGAGTGCTCATATTGTTTAGATGCTTTTAAGCTTTTCTTCAGCCATGAAGAGTGGTCATGCACTTTTTTAAGGAAGGAAAGTTGAAACTCAAGAGCATATTTTTGTAACAAGGACTGATTATATGATTACGTGCCCTCAGAGCACAGGGGGACCTGCCCACGTGTTTTAAAATCTCCCTAAGATGGCTGTAATGCAATACGTCGTCTTTGAAGTGTAGATAGATCTTCCAGGAAACCTGGCTGAGGAATCCCTGCGACACTGCAGTGATTCTTGGCACACGTGCCACAAACATTTCCCCATGTAGTAGCCCTTCGGGTTCGTGGTGCTGCAGAAGCTGGAATTCTTCTCTTCTAAACTTCCAATCAAGGTCCGTAGCCCTTCTACCTTGTGCTGCTTTACAGCCATTAAACAGGGCATCAATGGCTAAAAGTAAATAAATACATTATAACTTAGAGAAAACACAGTTCTTAGCAGCTGCTTGGGAGCTGGCTGTTTTTGTCTCCCAAGGACTGTCTCCATCCTGGGAGCCCTCCTCTCCCCCTTCCCCACTGAAGTTTGGTCTTCAGATCTTCTGTTCTGAAGTTTGAAGTGCCCTAAAACTGTTTAATAAAAACACGTATCATTGCTGGCAAATTCCCTGTGAACAAACAATAATAACAGCAGAGATTTTTAACTGGACATTAGCAATGGGAGCTATTAGCAGAATTCAATAACTGTTAAAATATTCAAGATGCTTCTCTATGTACTGACCTGCATACATTTCTTTCTAAGCCATTAAAATTCTGCTGTAGAAATGCTGGGTACTTACCCCACTTTACTGTGATTTTTATTTAATTCACCAGGCATGTAATGTAGAAATGAAAATGGAAGTGAAGTCTTTATTTAGCAACCTTTTAAAAAATATTCAAAATAAATACTATGTAACGTAAGTGTTAGGCATTTTCAGCTGAGAAGCATTCTCAGATCCAGAGCTGAATGAAACCTGCAGGGAAGCTGTAATTACGTGGATTCACGATACCACTTTTGGCTGGCTTGTTCTGCTGTTTCTTGTTTTTTGTCTTCTGCTCATGTTAAGAATTTTGGGTTCCAGCAGTAGTGGCAGAAGTGAAAAAAACCTTGAAAATTCCCATAGGAATGGATGTTTGTAAGAAGATCTGCAGTGGACAAATTTCCATACCCAGGGTGAAACCTCTCTGAAGTCTCTCCTCTTGCGTATGGGTGTTTCAGATATTTGTTCTGTGAGGGCTGATTTTGCAATAAGACTGGAGCAGCGCTTCTGGTGCTGGAGGTACTGGGTATTTTTTCTAAGTTACTGAAAACCGAAGAAGCAATACAGCAGCTTTGTAGCTTGCAGTTCCTCACTTTAAATGGTTAACTCCTAGTCCTGTTGTTCACTAAGACAAACAAAAAAACGTGTTTCTTGAAGTTACAGGAGTCCAAAGACCAGCTAAAGCCTCGCAACATTTATCTTAAACTCACAAATTAGTTCTATTTTTGCTTGACCTAGGAATATCTGAGTGCTTGAGGTGGATGGTATAGCCTAAGGGACCAGTTTATCACCACAGGGATCGAAGAGGCAGTAGCTAGGGGCACAAACTAAGCTAATAATAGTTTGGAAACAAACATGATTTAAGACACGATTGCATCAAGGGTTCTGCATATAGGGAATGCTGAGCAGGGGAAGTTTTTTTCTGTCTGAGAGGGAAGTCTGCCAGTGTTTCCCCGAGGCAATGTGGCTCCGTGAGCCCTTGAAGATTAGGGTGGAGAGCTGGGGAGAGCATCTCTGACTGTCTTTCTGTACTGTGTGTTTTGAACTTGGTCAGTGTCTGGAGCATTTCTTAGTTCTCCATAATAACAATAACAATGACAGAAATTACCTATTTAGTAATGCTGGAGAATGAAAGATATTTCTGATTTTGCTTATGCATAATCATGTATTTTTTCAACTCTAACGTTATTCTTCTTTGTATTATTATTTTGGTTAATGAGTAACAAATGGTGGTAGGCACATCTACTCTAGAGATTAATATCATTAATAGTTTTTCACAGTATCACAGAATCATAAGGTTGGAAAAGACCTCCGACATCATCGAGTCCAACCTATGACCCAACCTACACCTACTCCTACTTGTCAACTACACCATGGCACTAAGTGCCTCATCCAGTCTTTCCTGAAACACCTCCAGGGATGGTGACTCCACCACCTCCCCAGGCATTGCATTCCAATGGCCAATCACCCTCTCAGTAGAGAACTTCTTCCTAACCTTCCTTCCTTTTTATAACAACAACATTTATGCCTTCATAATAGTTTATTATGTGAATGTGGGATGTTATGCTTCTTTTATTGCTGTGTTCAGTTTTGTTTTCCCTTTATCTCTCATGGTTTTTCACGACCAGTGAATTGTCCTGAGTAAGGCTTTGATCTTGTAAATGTGTGCAGACTATTTACATACCAGAAGCCATCCTTTTACATGCAATAAGACTATTAATGCATGCAAAAATTCTTGCCTAAGTATTTGTTAATTAATGTTTTAGATTTGCCTTGGGGAAAGGACTGTATCTCGCCGTGTCTGCAAGTGATCAGTGCAGTTGGATCCAGTTCCTGAGTTTGCATAATATGCACACGTTTGAACTGATAACAGTATACTAATGGTTACATATTTATCCATCCACTTGGTAGGTAGATATTCTGAAGTATAGAGGGTTTTATTGGCTTTAAGAAATGTTTTATGTAATCGTGGAATACGCCTGATATTTGCATGAACAATATTACGTATTAGCATATATTAAATAGTTATAAATAGTTAAATTGGCCATTAAAACCAAAGGTATAGATTCTTCTGAGGGATTTCAGATAGTCCTGATTCACTGTGAGTACTCACAGCACTCAGCTTTCCTTTCCTGGTGAATGTACCAGGTTCTCTTTGCCTCTTTTTCTAAGGTTCCCTGTTTCCACTATTGATTGCTAATCTCTGCCGTGCTGTACCGGAGCACAAGCTCCCTTATCTTTCTTTTTATTTTCCATTGCAACTGGTGACACCCACAGGTGAAGACCATTAGCAGCCGCAAGTGTGAGAAAGATGTGTATTTGCTTGGTGCATTTACCAGGCTATCAAAGGACCTGAATGATGAGTGTCCTTTGATGCCTTATCTTTAACACAGCTCTGAAAAAACCCAGGTGCTCCTTCTCCTGTTTGAAGGAGTAACACATCTCATGTACCTTGAAGGAGGAACTGTATCTGCACATCTACGTTGTCCCCACGTAAGCCGTGTACACAATAGTTTTGCTTTGGTGTAGATAGGTTGGCAGAAAAATCAATGCAGCACGTGCCAATAGAGGATGTTTTCTGTCAGCACACCTCTGAGGAGTATAAGATCAACTGGCAAAACACCTTTTTTTTGCATGTGGACTTCTGTATTTCCACCCAAGACATCTACGTATACGTGTTGTGTGTTGCGTGCACCTTGGCCACACTATCCTATGTGGATCTACTGCACGTCTGCCAAGTGGCTGATCTGCCCATGGACAGCGGCCACCTAACCAAATAGCAGGCAACCCAATTAAAAGCACTGCTTTGATAGGGCTCATTAACATCCAGAAGTTATGGGCATACTGTCAAATTCCCTTTTTTTTAAGTCTAGCCAAATATCCCAAGCAGAATAAGGGCAGATCTCAGAACGTGAGACTGTTCTGCTTCATTGTACACACACTAGAGGCTTAGTAGGCACAGCAAAAGCCGTTAATGGGGACACAACTAGTTAGTATTTGGAACAATATAACTAAGAGCAACAAATCTTTGGTGCACAGATCTGCCTTTCTAAAATTAAACGGAAACCAAGCAATCAGTCATGGAGGTGCCTATGAATATGTGTAAATTTCCTAAGAATTTTTTTTCAGAGTTACTACCCTGTGGGCTGAGTTGTGCAAGGGAGGGCTAAGAATGAGCCAAGAGACGTTTCCTTCGTGTTTATTTCAACTGGGTGTGACTCAGAGGGTGAGCACAGGTGGTGCAGCTGGAGTCTGCTCAGTCAGCTCTGGAAGTAATCGTCGTTCATTGCGTGAATGGTGGCAGTGCCTGGCCCTCCCTGTTATGGATTAGCACTCCACTGTGCTGGCTGTTACACAAATGCCAAACTAAGAGGTGTTTCTTGCCTTAGGAGCCTTTCCAGCAAATAATAGCAGATAGGTGTCTGTTACTCTCTTACCATGGAAAGAAACTCCATCCTTCCCCAGCTCTCTCCCCTCACACGTTTGCTGGGGCCTCCATGGAACTATATACCCTAGATTTTTGGAAAATGATATAAACATGCAAAGTGGCTAAATAAGTGAATTTATTTGCAGCCACCTCATCTCGGCTGCAAAAAGCCTTTTGAAAACATTCGACAAGGCTGCAGACCAACTGCTCTGGCACCCAGTTCATCTTCTTTGGGAGCTGTGGGCGTAAGCAGCAGTTACTGGCACTTCCTGAAGAATTTCAAGGGGCAATATAACAAACAGTCCAAGTATTCATACCAAGAGCTTTGTTTTCGGTTTCACTGCAATAACAATTAGCAGTCAGTTGGCTTTTGGCCATTGAAAATTATATAGCCAACTGGCAAAAAGTATCGTTTTTTCCTGGCTTTATGCTTGCAAGCTGGGTGGCATAGGAGGATTTTGTGAGAGTATGTAACACTAACCTCTGCAGAATAACGCACTAACTAGTCAAAAGTCCTTTCTTTGCACAGCCAAAGGCTAATTGCCAACCAGCTTCACTGACCTTCATCAACGCTGATCTGTATTAAACAGTGACATTTGCCAGAGCTTAGTCTGTGTCTTCCTCTTGTCTGTTTCTGTCACATTCACTTATTTTCTCTCTTCTAAAATATTTTTGTTCCATCTATATGCACAAAGCACTGGTTTGAGAAAAAGGTTGCAGACAGCTACAATCCCCCATCCCCGTGGCACGTTTTAACACCTGAGCAGGATGTGTTTGTGACTAGTGCTCCAGGAGATATGCAGGTAGCTCACTAGACCCCCACAGCAGTCCTATATAAACTACCCAGAGCTGAGAAGTGCCCACAGCTGGGTATTTCCACCCCCAAGACTACTAACTCGACAGAGAAGATGCTTTGATTGCAGCCACCTCCTGTTTGTCCAGCTTTCTCCATGCCCCAAGGCGATGCTGCCACATTAGCAAGCTGGAGGGTTTCATTCCATCATCCTCAGTTCCAGCCTGAAAGCTGAAAGCATATAACAAGGAAATAGTGGTATACAATATTATAATTGCAAATATTTGTGCTTTGTTTGCATCTCAAGGAGGAGAGATTTGGAATGAAAGGAGAGCAGAGGCTTGCCAAAGTGTGAAGTTTTATGGGCTTATGTCCCAAAATTATGGAATCTAAGTCAGTCAGTTAGGAGCTACATCAGTACTTTCAATGCTGCTTAAAGCTGAAGGGATTTTAAAATAGAAGGTAATTGATTTCTTCAGTAAAAAACTAGAATAGATAATACAAAAGTCGCTGTAATAAACATTCTTGTAAAATGAAGTGACAGAAATGAAAATGGTGTGATGTTCATACCCTTGTATTATTGTGATAGTTCGTATGTGAGTCTAAAAGTGCAAAGAATTGTTAAGTCAAACACTTGAAAATGAAGAAAGTCGTGACATTTTAAAATATTTTCTAACTTCTTGTATTCACTTAACTCTAAAGATAATAGCCTAGAACTAGTTTCAGCAGTCCCTGAGACAGACCAAATTGTTAGCTCTCCTGCTTTTGTCCCGATCTGTTTTCCTTTGAATTCCCCAGCTTACATATTCAAGCACTGTGGGAGAACTTCAGCTGTCCTTTTTTGGCTTCTTGTTGAATATGGATAAAATTTTTGAAGTTTGAACCCAAAGGTTTTAAGAAAAACTTTAAAATATCCAAGTTCGTTGTTTCAAACCATCTTCTCTATTTATACAGCAGTTTTTTGAGGCACAGCTTATACCTTTTTAAGATAAATATCACCTTAAACACTAGGAAAATGAGGCACTAAATCCAGCAGACACTGTGTAGGCACCAGAATAAAAGTCCACTTTTTCACACTGGCTTTTCAGTGGGGTGAGAATTGGTAACTTCCATTGACTCAATAAACTTATAAAGGAAGCCTGAAGCTATGTTTTCATTTTAATGGAATACAGGTTGGTATCTTGATGTAGCAAGGCGCATTAAATCTAATGTAATACTGAGGCTTTTTTAATACTGAGATATCAAGATAGCTAACTGGAGAGCAGTAATCCTGTTAAAATAGGCCAAATTCTTGCAGCGAGGGCATACACGGTAAGGTCAAGATGGGAACTCAAATCCCCTGAGGCACTAAACAAGGCTGCTTGTCATTAATTCAAGCTAAAAGTTCTACGCTTTTGTCACCAGCCACTTGCAAACTGCCAAGTCAGAAGTTCCCAAACAAGCAACAGGTTCATAGGACAGAAATTATCTTTATTTTAAATGTCTGATGGCTTCAATAACCTCAGTATAACTTAGCTTGCATTCCGAGATCACTTTTCTGCAAGGGGGCAAAGTTGCAAACAGTATAAATTTAAAATGGTAAAAAAATTTATTGGCAACCTAAGATTTTAGGAGTACAATTTTATATGTCTCTGTTTGCATAGCTTCAGCATAAATGGGGTAATATTAGTACCACAAGAAGGTCTGTTTACATGCTGCTCCAAGAATTTTCTTGCAAAGGAAAAAACCCTTGCCTTTGCCACGATTCTTTATGACCAGAAATCCTGATTAGCTTAAATTTAAGTCTCTTTTCATGTTTATATAATTCTATTTTTTGTTGTCATGGAAAGAAAAGATAATTACTTGCAAGATCTGACAGATATGTTTATTAGGATAATCGCACTACTATTTTTTCTATAAAGGGTATCTTACCTGAGCTTGCTTTGCTGTAGTGGAACAGCACTTATCACGTGCACCCACAGTGCGGTTGTAGTGCTCCTCTCAGCAGAAAAGAGATCGAGATGCCTCTTGTTTGAAAACAGACATTTGTGTTCACAAGCATTTGCCCCTGACTAGCTAGAAACAGTCTATCCTGCCACAAAAAGAGCTGCAAGACCTATAAAGTAATTTCTTTGGGTTTCCACCAGTCCCAGTTCCATCACTTACACTAAAAACGTAGTATACACCGCTCTATCCCTGTACAAGCCTTTCCATGTGCAAAGGCCACCCACTCATCAATTCTTGTTCCACCTTGGATGCTCCCTGTCTTGCATCTTTGTCCCAGCATACAGTTACTCCCGATGGAGTTCATGTCTTCAGCCAGTTCCATGCTCTGGCAGAGCAGAGCGCTCACATTGCCAGTGCCACCTCTTTGCAAGTCTAACAAAGGGGGTTGCACTAAAGTAGTTTCCAATTCCACCTCTTCAGCAGCACTAAAGTTCAAACTAATATGAAAGAAAGGCAGAGTCAGCTGCAAATCTTTTAGTGAGAACTCTCCTTTCCAAGCAGGACCAGTATGCAAAAAGGTATAACAAAGCACAGCTGCTGGGTCAGGAAACAGAGTGTTCTTCCTTTCGCTTCAGCATCTGTTCAGAAGTGGAAGGGATGAAAGACGACAATCCAGTGGTTCTTCTAACAGGCATGGTATTATTGCCTCCCACAACTGCTACCCATTTTCCCCACGTAAGGCTCTCTCTTCTTAGAAGGAAAATAAAAATGGTTTGATTTTGCAAAGAGCTGAGAAGTCACTTCTCTTTGCAGAGCTCATAATTGCACACAGGCCTGCTACACTGACTGCTTTCAAACTTTTCTCTTGCCCATTTTGCTGACACTAGGGAAAAAAGTCTTTCTTCAGCACACACAGTCATGTAACTTGAAAATCAGAGTGTTGAGTTAAAAGAGGTTGGTACGTCTTCAGGATAAAAGGTTGTGACAAACCTAGGAGAGAGAAGTCAGAGAAGAACTGAGGACAGGAAGATAAAAGCAGGGTGAATGCAGAAAGGAAGAACAGAAAATTATGTAGCTGGCCAAAATCTGGAATGGAGAGGATGTAATGCCAGTGGCTGAGAAACAGCAGATGAAAAAGTCTTGAGAAAGTCTTCCCCTGTCCCTGAGAAAGGACAGGGAAAGGGACAAAGAAAAGTCGACTGGCTGGAAGACTGTATGTGATGCTGCTTTTTGGAGGATATGAGATTCATAAATGGCTGAGGTTTCTGAGCATCTTAGGAATATTTCTCCTTGTGGGTGGAGGGCTGAAGTTTTGCCCTTCTTGGTGGTGTCATTGCCAAGAAGTGAGATTCTTGATTTTTTCTGAGTAGTGAAGCCCAGGGCTAGGATGGTGGAAAAAGTTCAATGGTGGCGTCCTCCCGCCTGGATATCTGGGAGGGGAGGTGGTAGGAATTGAAGTCTCTGAACCAGAGGGTGATGAAAAGCCTTTAGCCACATCTGACCTGGCTGCCAGGACCTTTGCAAGTGAGAACAGAGCCCATGTGTTCAAGAAATCCTGCCGTATGTCTGTCCAGCTGCTTCTGTGTTGTAACGACCACATTTACTTCAGTTTTAAGTTTTTCAGTTGCGAGATTGCACAGCAAAGGGTGGCATAAGGAGCTTTGTAGTTGACCGCTGAAGTTAGGTTGTCATTACTTATACCCAAATAAACCATGAAGCTTTCTGTTGGTCTCAGAAAGACATGTATCTGTGATACAGTTAATTTAGGCTTGTCTTAACATGATCTGCATGAATTTTTCTTAGCATTTAGGAAGAAAAGGTGACTCTGGTTTGCTTTGGTCAAAATAAATCAATGGCCTTGAAATTTGGAAACAATATATATTCGACCACACAAACTAATAAGGGACCAGTGTTTTAGCAGACATTATAAAACATAAAATTAGATGGAAAATTGCCTTAAGCCCCTGTAAATTAAAATTGCTCTTTTTATAGAAAAAAATGAGCCTTATATAGCAACAAACAATTTTGTGATCTTCATTTAACTAGCCAATTTCATATGGCAAACACTATTTATTCATCCTGCTCCAGTGACCCAACCAACAATTTACAATGTGATGCCTTGCATATTTTCACAGCATTGTAAAAAAATGAGGTTCTGTAGATTTATTTGATCCCTGTTGAAAAATTATTTTTTTACCTCCTCCTAACCAGTGTAAACTGGAAATTGTTCTTAATGTAATTCTCTTGCTTACCATCCACTCATTAATCAGGAAGCTAATTAGAGCCAGTTTGCTTACTCTAATTTGAAAAAGTGAAAGTAACATATGTTGACAGTTAATTTGGATTTTTTTTTTGTTAACAAGCACACAACTTTTTATAATGAAATAATATTTGATACTGATACACAAGAACATGGACTAATAAATTGCAACAGGCTGGGAAAACGCGGTACGTTAATCACTATGGGAATAATAACATAGATCATTTAGGACTCTAGTTTTTCTGTCGATGATTTTCCATTTTAGCTATTTTTATACGGTATTACAATGACTTGATTTGGAACTTCTCAAACACACTTCAATAAGTGTTTTCTGCATTTTGCAAGTTTGTAGGGACCCAGTGCAATTTCTAAGACCAAGTTACAAGAAAATGTTATGCATCTAGGCTCCATTTCAAAAATTTCTGTTGTCTTGGCTTTTAAAAACTGTCAGTATGCATAAAAGGGTGCCAGCTGACGGCCTGCAAGGCTCATGGTTAGAGCTCAATCCGAAGCCCACACAGATCATTTGCAGTCTTTGCCCTGAGCTGTTTCATCACTGGGGCAGATGAGTGGCGTTGGCAGCGTGATCATCCCTATCTGAGCCACCTGTGAGCTGGGGATTGACTCTTACCCAGATGGGTGGGAACTTGCTGTCCCGAGATGTGTGATCTTCAGTCTGGTAAATACAGATGACAGCAACAACGACTTTCCCCGGAGAAAGCAATACTTCCATGCACAGCACCCTATCCATGCCCACGTGCTTTAACTGCACCCGGACAGAAAACATAAACCAGTGTAGTAGGGAAAGAAGCACTTAGCTCTTCAAATTGCCTTTTAGCACCGACTCTGTGCTCCTCATGGCTCCATTTTAACTGACTATGTTACAACACGAAGTGGTAGAGAAAAAGTAGGCACTCTTGAGTGCACCAGCTTCTCAACTGCTCCAATAATAATTATCTTTCCCTTATTTTTTTCCCCTTATTTCTTTTCCCTTATTTCCATTGCTTATATTCTTTGACCATCGTAGATGCACCATTGTGCTGTTTGTTAGTATCATTTATTTTGAAGAAGAGAAGAGCAAAAATCCAAAATCTCTAAGGTCAATCTCTGTTTGGAGAAAACAAATTCTTTTTCCATCTTAGAAGACTATTTTTTAATGCAGAGGTTGCTCCAGTTATTTACACTGAAGTTGCTGTTCTCTGTTGACCTTATGTTAGGGGAGGTCCTACCCTGGAAGTAGACACTGAACTGAACTATTGCCCTCTTTTACAACTGCTCTGTGCTCACCTGGGCATCAGAGTAGGGTGAATGGAGGCAGGTCCTGTGGTTTGAAGTAGTTGTCCAAGCTGAGCTGACCTTTGGAGTCCCACTCATCACATGCAGGGTAACTCGTCTTTCACCTGGCTCTCGTGTTCACCACTCTGGCATGCTGCAGAAGTAATGCCAGCCATGGGATGCACTGAAGTAAGAAAGAGACATAGAATAAAGTTCTCTACATAAATATTTTCCAAAGAGTAAGAGAAGAAAACCATCCCATCTCCAAGAAGAATGCAGGTGCTTTGAGGTTTTGTTTTTAAATGACTGGTTGAACAGAGACACCTCAGACACCTCCACATCAAATGTGGGATGGCTAACGTTATTCTCTTGTCCCTGCACTTGGTGTGAAGAGTAAGAGGGAAAAGGCGGTGAGGAACGACCTCAGGGGCCCTCATACTGTGGGCATCAGACCCAACGCTGCCCAGCAGGCAGCAGGAGAAGAGTAAGAAAGCAGGACATACAAGAGCCACTTTTGGACTGACTTGAGCAAGAGACTAAGCTGTTTCCAAGATCATAAGGCAATTGGGGTTCCTCCTTGAACAAAGCAGCTGAGTTGCTGCTCACATCAAGCCCTTTCAGCCCTATCCAGGAGACTTGTGTGGAGTAACAGCCTGGGAATTGGGACAGCTCTTTAAAAATGCAGCACTCCATCTTACTGTGCGTTAAAAAAAATAGGAGTGTACCCACCTGATGGAATAGGCCTGGGCTAACACGTGAGGTGGAGGTATCAATGCATTACCAAATTAATTAGGGGATTAATTATTCAGCACAGATAACAAATAGTGCCAGTGCATTACCGAGTTAAATTATCAAATCGTGGTGTGGTTTACATGTCTGGCTTCCAGAAAATGCTCCTACAACGGCAGACCTGGCCAGCTGATGTGCTGCTAATTGAGTGGTCTTGATGTTACTACAGGTTAGGTGTGGTAGCTACCAGGAGAAGAGTGGCATCACGCATCTGTTGACAACAGTGCATGAAAATCCTTGAGGATACCTGGATTTCTTTCCACTTGGTCTGGACTACATTTGATACAGGGCTTTGCCCATCTTTCAAGAAGATTAGAGGAAGAGAGAAAATACTATAACACTAATATTTTTGTATATACCTATATGCATATGAACATATTTTTTTTTACTTTCACTGGTATACATAACATTTTCAAAGTTTTATTGTAAAAATATTAAACCTTCTTATAAAAAAATTCTCAGGCAAACAAATAACATTAGCTCTAGCAGCAAACATTTGGGTTTTTATTGAAAACCACTTTCTGACTAGCTAATTTTTGCACTATTTAGCTAAAAATGCAAGAGACAAATTTCTATTGAAAATTCAAATAGTTTTGAGTAAAATGGAAGTTATCTTTTAAAAATATGTTTTGCAAAAACTGGGAATTTGTATTTCAATGTTTTTTAAAAGCTACTGAAACATTTGAGTTTATCTTCTTTATCTTTGTTGCCAAACTCTCAGATGCCATCTGGAGAAGGCCTGGAATTGGCAGAGAAATGCATGAGGAAATGGAAAAGAGAGACTTCCTAGAGAAAGTGAGCAGAAAAAAATCTCTGAATCCAGACTGAAGACGTTTGGTCCTCCTCCTTCCCAGTGGCTGAACAAATTTAATTTTGACAAGCAGCCACTAGAGGTCAGCTGTGTTTTTAATTTAACAAAATTATTTCTATGTTCCACTCCGTTTTATGCTAATTTTGTGTGTTTCTATTTTTTTTATCAAAATAAAATTCACAAGTAAAATAATGGCTGGACTTTGCTTATGAAAATAAATCCAAGAACCTACAGTATAATGGAAGTGATAGTTCATAGGAAAATGTAGAGTTAAACCAGGTACTTCTACAGAGATAATTTTCAACATAATAGTTCAAAATTGTCACGGCTGTATCATGTACTCATGTAGGTATGTGATCGTCTGGCAGATATTAGCATAGAACCACTCACTTCAGATAAATCACAGTGGTTCAAACTATAATATGTAACACTTGATTTAAGCCTACTTGAAAGTGGTCTGAATCGGTGACAAATTTTAAAATTTCAAATCTTTACATTTTTACTTTAACTTTGTTTTATTTTAGATTTGATGTTTTGAATGGCCAAGGCATGTCTGAGTTTTTTATGGCTTTCAGTTCAAATGAGATAAACTAATCCCTCCTGCATTTCAAAGTCCAAGTAATTTCTTAACTGTACCATGCAAATACACAAACTGGTCACACTTTTTCCTCCCAAAGTCTCCCTTGAATTCAAAAAGGCTTGTGATTCCTTTCTTCCTGAGCAGGGATATGCTAGATGCTAGAGTGTTATCTAGGTGGTTTTCTCCATTATTGCTTCTGGAGATTTAGCCTTTTAACAATCCACTCCACAATAGTTTTTGGATGTGTGTATGGCAGGCTGCAAATTAGGCGTTTGTAACGAGCTGGAAGTCTTTCCAAAGAGTGGAAATACTGGCTTCTCTCTAGCTTTAAAATTTGGATTTCTACCTCAGCGCAGTATCAGAATGACCACACACTGTATGATGTAGCATTGCTGTAGCTGATAGTAGAATTTGGGCCAAACTTTGTAAAATAATTTTTTACTCTAACGTACGTTAATCCTGAATTGTTTAGTCTTAACACGGCAAGACAATGACTCAGCAAGGATTTAATCGCTGGCTCCCCCTGGGAAAGGCATGCTAGTAGATACTGATTCATTTATGTTGGACACTGCTGTGAAACATCTTGCAGACAAAACTCTGATGAATTACTGTACTTAATACTGTTTATGTCATTTATTCATTGCTCAGATGCATCGCTCTGAATCTGTTCCCTGGCAGTTTTCCCGGTTAGCTGGCACGGCCGTTATTAGAGCACTGAGGAACATGTGCTTTCCTGCCTGCTCTGGCCAGAGGATTACCTGGGACTGCTACCTTCACCCTTTGCTTTCCTACACTGAGTGACAGATCCGGGTTTTACAATTTACCCACTTAGTTTAATGGCTGGAGGGGTAAGTGTTCAGCAGGACAAATACCTGTAACTGCACAACAAACGAAGCAACAGCACCTTATGAACTTTCTGTTTTGAATGATTCAAGGGAGGAGTGCTGGGAAGGTTTTGATCCTCTCACTTTGTGCTACTCAGCATTTGAGCGACGCAGATTTTCAATCCCTTCTGCTGTGCCAGTAGGCTGGTAACGTTTGCAACTTTTCTTCAGCCTCTCTCTAATGTTTTAGCATCTTTTTCGCTTTCAGCTCACATCCCTTGGCTGGTCTGGAAACCCAAGTGCGTGCACCATGAACCTGCAACACTAGCTCTGAGCACAGGTAGAGCTTGTGGCTGCCTTCAAAGAAGAGAGGTTTCCTGAGCTGTGAATGGAGAGGAGAATGGGAGAGACTGCTCCCATCCTGCTCCCACCAGCTCTGCTTGGTGGAAGGGCTGGCCTGCTGAGGAGCCTGAGTCAGCTCCCCAGATGCGGAGGCAGAGCCATTGATCCGACACTTTGGAGCAAACAAGATCTCACTCACCCTTGTCCAGTGAAGCAGGACCTCGTGCATATTCTTTTAAGGTTAAATTACTCCAATAAATCACTTGATTTATAGTCCCTTATTTCTTACTCTAATCAAAACTACCATAGGAAGCTTTAAATGCTGGCTCAGTAACTGGGAAGTGGGAAGGACCAATAAAATTATGACCATAAAATGAAAAGTTCATCTGTAGGAACAATGCTGCACCAATGTTTGGAGTAAAACATTCAAAGAAGTGCAATTAACAACACAATTGATTTTATGTTCGAAATCATGAAGGCAGAACAAAAAGAAAAAGCCTGGGAAAGATGAGGAATGAAAATGAATTATTTGAGTTCCTGTTTTCTCTGTACTCGTATGTACAATGCTGCATCCAGAGGCAAGACACTGGACTAGATTCAAGATCCTTTAACTCTTTCACGATATTATTTTTGTAACAAAATTTCAGGTCTGAGACTGTGGAGGAGGTGGTTCAAGCATGTAGGTAACATGCATTCCAGCCACATCCCTGGGATTCATACTGAGAAGAAATTGGACTCTGGTCACTCCAGCTGAATAGTAAACAGTATGGTTAAATCATATAGTAAGTAGTGTGTCATTGTCACATGGTTAGCAGTAGTAGCTGATAAAATCTCATGGCTTAGGTTGTCTCTAGCCTTGGTTAAAGTGTGTCTGATTAAAGAGATCCTAGTACAGTCATGCCAGGACCACTGCCGCAAGAGCTGGAAAAGTGCAAGCTGGCAGAAAAAGTAAGATTTGGATGGTCTTTTACCTGATTATTTTGGTAGGACTTATAGCATAATCCATTGCAGCAAATGGTTTTTCATCAGCTCCTGTCTGACCTTTTCCAACACTTTTTTTCCAGGCTTCAAGGAGCAGAACTTTCCCGTGCCAGAACTGGCTTCCACTCATAGTGTCCCCTCCAATCTCTGCTCTCCCCTGACCTGCTTTACCATTTCCATGTGACATGGCTGTGGTACAGAGTATGTTGATTTACTTGCCTCCAGAACAATCACTCTGATGTTCACTATCAAAACAGATGTTCGTCCTATACCTGAAATATCTTTCTTCTGCTTAATCATATTTCGTTGCAGAGCAAATATTAGAGCATCTTGTCTTCAGATGCGCATTTTCAGCAGACTAAGATACGCTACATCTCCAAAATGTTTTCCCACCCAAGTGTTGAAGCAATGCAAAGAAAAGCAGCTCATTTAACCTCCCAGTGACCCTACCAAGAGCAGCCTGGATTTCTCTCAGTTCGCAGCTTTCCTTTCTTCATTCACTCGCTTCTGCATTTTGTTTTGAAGCGATGGTGATGGGAGCATTACAAATACCTGAGAGAGAGAGAGAATGGAGTGAGTTTTGTGGAGAAGCTCAGAGAAACTGGGGACACTAAGAGAACACCAGTTACCAGAACAGGGTTAGGTTCCTCAAATTCAGTTGTTTCCTTGAACTGTTTCCAGGCAAAACCGATAGCCTCATCGTGTACATCTACGGAGTGGGAAGAAGAAGAGCTTGTACAGAGTAATGGCTCATGTAGCGTGTTTAATGCCAAAGAAAAAAACAGAAGTCTATATTAATACAGGTTGCCTCCCTGATGATTCGTGGCTGTTACAGTAATACAGATCAAGAGTCTGAACTCAGGTTTGAGAAATGACAATGATCCAATTTTCTGACAGATAATTCAATTTAAGACGTCCTCATTTTTAAGTCCTGACTACTGACTTAGTTTAATTAATATCTGGGACTTTTCAGATTATGTATGTAGGATGAGTTGCCCACAGGCAACTTCATTCCTCTTTTCAGCGGAATAAAGATGAGAACTTCCAAATGCAGGCCTCCCTAGTTGCAATTAATACGTTTCTTTCTCTCTGAACTAGAGCACTGTGCGCATGCTCTTGCTGCTGGTAGTGCTTAGGCTGTGCAGCCACAGAGAAGAACACATCTCACCTGACATTATGGTTTTTACAATGAGGGTGACTGAGCACTGGCACAGGTTCCCCATACAGGTTCTGGAGTCTTCATCCTTGGAGCTATGCAAAAGCCAAGACGTGGTCCCAGGCAACTGGCTGAAGGTGCCCTGCTTGAGCAGGGTGTTTGGACCAGATGACCTCCAGAGGTTCCCTCCGACTTCAACCACTCTGTGACCCTTATCCTGTGACAAGGGTGACCCAAAGTAGCTACAACTTCATAGGGGACCACTACTTCTTCAAGGAGCAGTACCCAAAGGAAGAGAGGTCTGTAACCTCTCTTCTACTGTATATTCTTCTTCAGCCTTCAATTATCTCTGCAAATTATCCTTTCTTTTCATCTTCCCTAGAGGGAAAGTATGGAGTTAGACTCACACATTGGTCCAAAGGAAAATGCTTCCTTCTAGAATAGTAAAATGTGCAGTATATGAAGTGCACTCGTTAAAATGGATCTATTTATGCATATTTATAGGGTTACAGATTCTGTTGCCACAGCGGAGGTGTTTAGTGTTTAAAACCAGCTGCATCTGGAAGGATGATTGGTAACCCTTCTTTCCCTTCACCAAACATTGCAATTTTACCACTAGATAGCAGTATGTAGCAATGAATGCCGTTTCCAAAGATGGCTTGAAAGAGCTGGGTAACTATACGCGTTGCATTCACCTAGACTCAGGGAGCAAACAAGGCAGAAATGACAGAAGGAGAAAGCACAGAAAATACATCCTTATTCATTTTAAATCTCAACCACTCTTCTCCTGTCACATTTTTTGATTCATAAATGTTCAATTACCTGCACTTGCAGAAAAAAAACAAGTGCTTTCAAAATCAAACCACAAGATGAAGGTAAAACTCCTTTGTTCTCTGCTACACGAGTGTAGCAGGACTTTTCAGGTTATGTCAGGGGTTGCCCCAAAGGATGCACTAGACTTAACACTAGATATGGTTTCCCAAAACAGCTCAATGAGGGAAGCTGGAGTTGGGAAAAACTTCAAAGGCTGCTACTGGTGGTGTTGATCCTAGAGAATGTGGCATTGCCAACATTGCTGCTGTCTTACACCATCATATCCTCACATCTGCTGTGTCCCTGCTTCGCTGCTTCCTCTATGATAATATTTTAAAACCTAGTCTGTAACAGAGATAATGGAGTGGGGTTTTTTTTTAGAGAGATACAGTGATTTGCACCGTATGTGCATCTATCTTAATTTACAGGTGATTATTTAATCTCACTTCAGCTGGGGACTGGTGGCATTTATTCAGCTAGTGAAAATTGAGCTGGGATTTGAATTAAAAACTAAGTCAGTCCAGCAAGAGTTGAGAGACAGGGTAATAACTAGTAAATACCAGGACTGCCGAGTTGAAAAGCAGGTCTTAAATCTAAGGAGAAGGGGAGAAAATGTGGCTAATTCTATGCTTCTCTTTATCACAGTATCACAGTATCATAAGGTTGGAAAAGACCTTTGAGATCGAGTCCAACCTATGACCCAACACCTACACCTACTCCTACTCGTCAACTAAACACTTTACAAAGGAAAAAACCCTTTACAAAGGAAAAAACCTTCTATGTTTACTCTAAAAAACCCTTCTATGTTTACTCTAAATAACGCAGGAAAAAATGAAAAATAGCTCATGTTCTTTAAGTCCTCCTCTTATTGAGGATAACCACATACACCTGGAATTTTGTCCCTTGGTGTCAACTTAAAAAAAATTGTTTACACATTTTTTCCTTTTCTTTTCAGAAATTTTATATTTCTACATAGCTCTCTGCCCTTTAGGTCATGGGTACATGGAGGTGTTGAAACAAGAAAGGAGCAGAAACCACATGAAAACTATGAAGAAGCAGAGTTACAGCACTGCTTTTTGGAGGTCTAGTGACACTTTGCAATGAACATATCCAAATTTCCTGGGAGAAGAATTTTTTACCTCACTCCCTTCCCAAGGGACTCCCTGTGCTGTTCCCATGTCCTTCCAGACACCCCAGCAACTGCAGCACGTTCCTGTTTCTATTCCTCCCTGTCATTGCGGCTGAACGCGACACAGGTCTTGTGTTACAGTTTTACATCTCCTGCTTGTCTGTCAGCATGTCTTGAGATACTTATCACTGTAAGATGCCAGAGTGAATAACCCTGCTCCCTTACAGCACACATGAGTGCACTGCTGGTATTTTTTCCCTTGCCACAATGAGATCATTATGTCCGTCATACTGAGACAGCATGGACACTGTAGTCCTCTACTAACAAATATACAATTCCATTCTTCTAATAAGATTTAAAAATATGTCTGTAAGAAACATTTTATTCTAATCTTCCCTCACTTCAAGTGAAAATAATGCTTTGGCAGAAAAGATGGGTATTTTTTTAGGACTTCTAGAAGGTACTACAGGGTACATTGGGTTTTTGGGTTTAAACTGTCTTGTCCATGTGGTGCATATTGTTAATTTCTCTAAGTGTCTCCAAACTTGGCAGTGAACTTAATATTTTTCTCAATGGAGATTTTGCAGACTTTTTGAAGGAGGGGACCAGTGGGCTGCTCTGAGCTGGACTTAGAACCACATCACAGCTTGTGCTCTGTATCTCTGTAAGAACATGTCAATGCAGTTGCTAGATGCTATCTTAAGAGATGGCATTCACTGCCCTGGCTCTGGCAAGATTTTGGCAACTCCTCATGTAAAAGTCTTTCTTGTTGTTGCTTGCTGTTTGCACGGTGAGGGAGGAAAAACAAGTTTCTTCCCGAAAGACCTAGTAAGGATGACTGGTGAGGACTCCAGGTTGCAGTAGATGTTGCTCAGGAGTGGGCAGCATGGATACACTTTGCCTGAGGGCCAGCAAAACTTGTTCATTGCAAATACTGCCTTCTGTTCTTTAAAGAAGGAAGGTGGCAGGAGTTGGAGGGAGAGGATGGAAGTCTTGGTAGCTAGGCTGGCTCTCCTTGTGTCACAGATAAGATTCCTCATGGTGGGGAAGCCCTAACTAACCTTCCTTTTCTTGCATAGCTCTGAGCTTGCTGTCACAGGGAAGCAGAAACAGTTCACAGTCCTTAAAGATGTCATCCCACGTTATCTGCAGACTCAAGGAGACATCTTGGTACTGCTTAGACTTCTACTTTTTTACTGGGTAATAAACCTGGGACTTTGCTTCCATGTCTGTATAGCTTTAACTTCTGTATGAGTTGTAATATTACTGTGTTTTCAGCCCAGTCATAGGCATTTGATCTATTTTTAGCTAAGCAAGGATGAAGGTGGGTCATCTTCTGATATCTGAAATTGGATTCGGGGGAAAAAAGTAGGAGCACCTCAAATTCCCACAGTACCATCAGATCTGTACCCCTTTGGTATCCTATTGTTGGGGGTGCTGGCTAGCACAAGGGAAGGGTACTGGCTGGTGACAGTCAAAGCAGAACTCAGAAAAAGGCCGATATTGTGACACCGGCATATGTTTTAAAGTCAGGGAATTTCATATCTGTGCATGCAGGAAACTTGAATCCTCATGGAAAAAGTATTTTGTCCTCAAAGGGAAAACGATAAGAATGCTTTCTGTTCTCTTGACTGAAGTGTGACTTGTAAAAGAGGTGCATCTCACCTGTGGGACTGTAAAACAGAGGTGCATCTCACCTGTGGGACTGTAAAACAGGTGCATCTCACCTTTGGGACTGGTGTGAATCTAAGTGGTTGCAAACTCTCTTCTGTCAGTTTGTTTGTGTAAAAGGCAGGAGAGGGATTGCAGGTCTGACAAAGAGGCTTTGAGGGGAAATATTACTCGTGGATATTTCTATGAGATAGATTGCCCTCCTACACCAAGGACACCTGTTTGCTGCAGGCTACACTGAACTGCACTGACTCAGCTATGTTGGATATTGGGGATAAAGTGTGTGGACTCACCCAGTCACTGCCAGCGGTCACTTTCCTGCCTGGGGAAGCGATTAATAACTGACCTTCCATCTAGTATGGCCAAGTTCTTGGTATCAGGAACTTATTTATTTCATTTTATGTCCCTGCATGAGATATCATTTAATATCAAAGACATAAAATACATGCATTTGGAGACAGCGGGACAACTTTGTGAATTCAAGTTCCCTCTTTTCAGAAACATCTCTCTTCATAGATTGCAGCTGCCACAACGCGTCAAGGAAGAGGAATTTCCTTAATAACTGAAGCAAAACTGTTTCACTGCTTTATGGAGAACATTCACTGCTCTTGACCCTGCCATGGGATTCTACCAGCTCTGTGAGCAAGGAAGCGTGCAGTTTCCCCTAAACTCCTGTGCTTGAAAGTGGCAACAAAATCCTGTGAGTTTTTTAAATTCAGGTCTTTTTTTTCATGTTTCTTTCTCCTTCTCTTTCTTAAATCATTCCTATGGCTCAGGGATTCGCTGCAGGATTGCTTCTGGAGCTTGGAGGAAGTACATGATATCGATGGTCCTGGTTACCTCTCTGCTCAGGGCCAGGTTATCTTCCCCCAGTCATGTCCTGGGGTACAAGCAGGTTTGTAAATGCTGCTGGGCATGATGAAAAGGGAGAACTTTGCTGCAATAACGTAAGAGTCATGGAATTTCCTTCCTTTGTCCTTGTGTAGGCAGCTGTGATGTTCAAACCAAGCTTTGAATACTTGTTCAGGTTTGTAGAGATAAAAGCGTCTTGAAGCAGAGTTTTTCTTCTGTAGGCAAAGGGATAGATTTGGTCCCCAGATGCCTTTGTGAGCCCTGATAATCCGATGTATAAGATAAGACCTGACTCTACATAATCCCAAGACAGGAGCAGTTCATTTTGTCGAAAGCAATGCCATTTATGCCAAAGGAAATAGGGTCTTATAAGCACTGGCTCTAAAGCAACAAAAGCCATTTTAGGTCTAAGCATCTGCCACACTGAAATCAACAAGCATTTCAATGTCAATGGGAGCAATATCAGAGTGTTTGATTGTAAATTGATTGCTTCTGGGTCTCAAATCTCTGGAGGTCCCTTCTATTTACAACACTGTGGATACCAGTTCCTCTGAGGCACAGGGTAAAAGCCATTACTAACCATGAGAGGCTAGGTCAAACGGTCTAAAACTTAAATCCAATATTTTAAATGTTTTGGTTGAGGTTTGCTAGGATTGCTAATAAACAGTAGCTATAACAGTGCCTCTGTTTCTTAAGAACAAGACACTGGTGTTTAATTTTGGTCTTAAATATGTACCTGCTTTTCTAATGGCATATTATCCTCAAGCAAATTTGTAGACTTTGTTTGATGAGGTGAATTCCACTTTTCATTACTGACAGTCTGTATGTAGTAGACGTGATAGCAAAGCCAGTATGTTGGCTGGAATACTATTTTACGTAGTTTTGTGGTTTTTTCCTCTTGCTTGCTTTGATCAATGAAACCATTGAGGAGAAGGGAAGTAAAAAACTTGGGTACACAAAACAGTAATTAGTTTGCCTGTTCACTAGCTTTCAGCTAGAATATTTGTCTAAGTTTAGATGAAAACTAAGATATGTTATCAGATATTAAAGATCTTTAATCAGGAAAAAAAAAATTGAATAGAAGAGATAACAGTTCTTAGCTACAAATATATGTGTATACAAAACAGAATCAACACTAATCACAACTAAAACCTAAAAGTCTTAAGAAATAGATTGAGTCCTGTACCCAAAATCTTGCGATGCAGGTCTCTTTAAGAGCTGGCGAGCAGTCGCTGCCCTGCACGGGGAAAGCGCGGCCCCCCCGCAGCCGGGGAAGGGCGGGGGAGGGAGATGGAAACTTAGTGCGAGTTCTGCCGGAGTTGTGGAAGATTCAGATGACCCGTGATCTTTCCTTCAGAGATTGCAAACCGCATGCACTCAGGGACTGCCGCTGCCTTTGTCGCCACTGCTGTCCGAGAGGAAAACGGATGTCCGGTCACGACCTCTGTCCCGGTTACCCCGGAAACGTCCTCCTCCCATCCCCCCTCATGTCTGCTGAAATTCCCTTTATTGGCAAAAGGAAGAAAAATTCCTCGAAAAAATCCCAAACCACAACAATATTAAAGTGAGTTCATCACAGTTTAAGTGACACGGAAGGGAGAAAATCCTTTAGGAAAAATATAGTCATTGCTATTGGGGATTTAGGTGGGGTTTATGCAGTTACGCCATCCACAACTTCTGCCTGGTTTCAGGGGCTGCATAGCCACAAAAGTGTTTAAATTCATATCTGTCCTGGTCCTGGTTACTCTAGCCAGTCTCTGGAAATCTTGTTTAATGGAGAAAACCACCCTGAAAACAACAAGGAAATCTCCACTAATGGAAGAGACTAAGAATTCCTCCTAAACACACCTTCAATGTCAGCGAAGCAATGCCTCAGGTACTTAAATTACAGACACTATTCTGCAGCCTTTGGGCCCATTTCAAAGAAGGAGAAATAGTATTCCAAATGCAGAATTGCTGGAAATGCCCACAGGGTAGGACATTTCAAAACCACAGTCACGAGAAGTAGGTTGGGTTTTTTTCTTACAGATCTTTTCCAGTTCTCATCATAGGCTTTTAAGTCTTCTAGGCTGCACTCAAGGAAAAGATCTGAAAAGCTGAACCGTGCACTGTCTGCTGTGTGTAGCAGAGAAAGTAACCCCTACCCTCTCGAATGGTGGTTTCTGTTCCTGCAGAGGCAGGAGGGAGATGAGTGGTTAATTACTTAGTCCTCAGTCTAATGGATTTCTCAGCACAGCCCTCACAGGGTCAGTCTGCAGGTCTTGTGGTACTTGGAGCTCCTGTAGCCCTCCAAATGGTCAGGGCAGGATGCCATGATAATGGCTTCTCTGCCAGACTGACCTGATGAGAAGGTGTAGCTTGGACACATACAGCTGGGGCACGAGAGTGTTTTAATAGTGCAGGATGTACTGCAGAACCCACCCTCTACGCTATGCACGTGTCTCCAGCAGGATTGGCAAAGAGCCTGAGAGGGCTCTGCCAGAAGGGACACGTTTGCCTTGGCTGCATGTAAGTCACGCGTACCCGTTTTGTCAAGCCTTAGTCCAGCTTCAATATATTCTACCTCTCATTAGGGTTTGTTGCTTCCTCCCAAGTGCAGCTACACATGTCCTGAATCGAGGCAGCTTGCAGCAGAGGCAAGAGCATGAGTCCCCTGCAGCTGATCCCAATCGAAGCTGGACTCTCCTCTCCCCACCATCCACATGATTTTGCCTCCTGCCCTGCCACTATCACACAGGCAATTGTGGGGTGAGGTAGTGCAGGAAAGGAATTGTCTGTAAATGAGCATCTTTTTCCGAAGGATGGGGTGGGTATGTTGGCCTAGGTGGAAAGAAAAGAGCACAGCAGCCCCACTGGATCAGGTGAAACTGCCTTGAAGCCCCTCACTTGCCTGGCTTAGATGGAGGAGATGGCTTCAGGGCATTGCTGCCTGCTCCGACATGGATGGAGAAGGAGCTGTGCGTATCAACGTGTCTGTCACCCAATGTACCTAACCCTGGGGTGAGGAAGGTAGGGATTGTGTCTGCAGGGCAGATACGTAAGGCAAGCCAGATGACTTATGAGCCTGCTCTTTCAGTGCTTAAGTTACTGCATCAGTCTCCAAAATGTAGGATGGGGAGCGGGAAATGGCTTAGGGAGCCTGGGAGTTGGCTGCTAGCCAGGAGGAGAGCCCTTGAATGAATAAAGTATGCTTGTGCTGTAGCTTCAGCTTCTTGTTAAACACTGACCAGATGGTTCTAAGTGCTGGCCTATAAACCCCTTCCCACAACAAAATCCACTGCACATGGGAGTACTTGTTTGTGAAAGGGGGAATTTACAAGTCCTGTGGTGCTTAGCTCCTGAACTGACGGGAAACATCGCAGGCCGCGTATTAAATCTTAGCTGTGGCAGCATTTTCCCCGCAGTGCTGCTACCACTGAGCCACAAGTGAAACGATTTGCTCCACCTGGTACCAGCAAGTAACCATCCACTAGTCATATTCACCTCATATACACTTCCATTTTAATTGACTAGAATCCGTGCTGTCACCTTATTTCCTGTAGGCTGACAAGGAGTTAAATTACTTCATGTTGTAAAATGAAGCAAGGCATCATGTCTGAAGGCAGTATGGCATTCTTACTTCAAGGTTTTGAGGTGGACTCGCGTTCCTGGGGGCCACACACTCCACACTCCTTAAATGCTCCTGGAAAGCTTTACTCAGCTGTAAGGCTATGGGTCAGATTTACCTCCTTGAGGTAAATCAGCAGCAGCTCTTAGAGGGTTGCCTTGCATCTGTACTGATGTTTTTAGGAGCACAATTTGCTGTACTTCAAAAAGTGAGGCAGTGAGGGCCTGAAGCAGCGACTCCCTCCAACCCACCCAGGAAATCCTCATTCCTGAATTGCTTATCCAACAGAACAGAGCTTTGAAAAACTGTAAAGCCAGCTGCTTGTGTAAGCATCAAAGAGAGATTAAATGCTGCCAAGATGATGAGAATCTTCTACCTGAAATGATGCATCAATCCTTTCTGACAGTATTTAATCTCCATATGTCCCCCACAAAAGGAGGAATAAAGAAATTTTCAGTTGCTAAATCTTAACAAACAGGTCTAGTGAGAAAAGAGGGAGATTGCAGAGGCATTGCACGAGCTCTCCCATTGCACACAGGAATTGGTTTGCTGGGCCAAAACTCAGCAAAGATTCTTGAGGAGAAGGATGAAGGAGATAGTGGAAAGTGAAATACTAGCTCCTTCACTTGTGCCTGTCTACCTGCGCTGCAGTGAGATTCAGTGAGTCACTGGATTTGAAGAGAAATGAAAGGGTGTTGATTTTATGTAAGAATATCAAGTTTTCAATGGTCAGTGCTAATAGGTAACGTAAAGGGTTCAAATCCTAATTCCAAGGGAGCAGGAATACGTGAGCTCTGTTACTTCATCGAGGCCTGAATGTCACCCCAACATTCAGGAAAACTGGAACATTACTTTATCGCACTTTATTACACTGCCCTCTTTGGATACCTTTAAAATAGAGCAGCTGTGAGGTTTTCCTTATGGTAAAGGTCTATATAGCACTCGTCTCCTTTGAATCCTTTTCCAAACAAAGAAGTTAAGGGAAAGCTTAGATCCTTCCAATCTCAAAGAATTTTCTTCATTGGTGTAAAAATTAAGCTTTTAGAGGAGTGGGAGAAACAGCCAGAACAGAGGACCCTGACCATCTTCAAAGATCGATTCCATAGGATGTTACATCAAAAGGAAAAAATAAACAAACTAATGAGAATGAAATAAAATTTGCTTTTTTTTTCAACCTGAAGACAATGTGAAAAAGACTGGATGTTCTTTGCAAGAGCTGGGTTAAACCTTAAAACCAGACTGACTTATGAATACAACTAAAATACCTTCTTTCAGGTTTAATAGTATTCGTTGCCTGTTTCCACTTTTCTTTCTGGCCTGAATCCATTTTGAGAAAATGCAGTCTGAATCTGGTGATAACATGAGGATATAAATCTATTTTAATTAAAAATAGAACCACAGTCCCCTAAAGCAAGACAATAAACTATTCTGTTGCACTGAAAATAAGCTGACTAGATTTCCGCATGACAAATCTAGGGTATGTGGAGCAGGTGTTCTGATGTCTTATCGGAGATTGGAGGAAGAATGTTACACTGATAAGAAAAAAAGGTTTATTATGGTTTTACATGCAAGTAAGCCGAAATACCTGAATTAAACATGGCTGAATGGTTAATAATTACGTGCCTTATTCTAAAATTTAAGAGGAATAATAAGACAGTCCAGATTTCACAGGATCTGAACAGTATTAGAGACACGGCTCATTCAGAGATCTACTAATATTAAGATACTTGATAAATATGCCAAATGAAAATCACTGTGATAACCACCTGTGCTGTTAGGTACTTTGGTGTGCTAGGAGTGTTTTGACAATACTTGTCAAGGTAGAATCACTCTGGACTTAAAACTGTGTTAACCAGGAAAGGACATGGCTGTTACCAAAAATGACTGTGTCCAGACTTGATTTATTAATATTGCTTTATATGAATTATCCTTCTTGCAACCTGAAAGCATTTGTGTCAGCACAGTGAGGATGTTTCTGTGGGGAATACCCTTTTCACAAATGTACGTACAGGGGAAATACCAGGGAAAACTTGCCAGTTCACGTGTTGAATGGGAGTGTGTGTATAGGGAGAACTGTTTAACATCCTTCCCTGCCTGCTTACTGTTTTTGATCCTAATGTTGCCACAACACAACAAGGCCACCATGTGGTTTTGTTCTCCCCCTGTCTAAACTCTGCCAACTTGTATTGCAGTGGCAGCCACTCCTTGGCTGTCTTTAGCAGCTGTTGGAAGTGGGAATTTAGCTGTGTCAGGGTTGTGTCTGTATTTGCTCTGCATCCAGTGGGCATTTACACATGTGCTGAAGTACAGCTGATGGGAAATCCTGCTGAAGTCAATTGGATCCATGTGCTTAAAGTCCATCACATGTACAAACGCTCTTCCTTGGGATTGACGCCTACTGATAAATCAAATTTATTAATCCCATTGCTGCTCAATATCAGCATATGGAAGTCCTTTTTCTGCCATTCGTGGAGAACTGGGTAGCCTCTCTGTATGATGTTGTCATCTCCTAAACACAGTTTCTTCTGCAGCAGTTTGCACGAGTCATGCTGCCCAAGGGGCTGGTGTGAAGACGGGAAGCATAGGGGGTTTTGTGGGGAGGTGTAGGAGAGCTCGCTGGTGGCTCAGCAAACTGCAGAGCACTTTCTCCATCATCCTTGGAAGGAGGTGGGAAAAGAGTCCGGGCAAAGGATGGGCTATAGCCTGAGATAAACAGCAGGGAGAGAGATCTAGCTTTGGGAAAGGAAAGATGGCACGGTGGGAGGAAGGGTAAGGAAAGAGAGCTGAAGAAAGTGCAGATAAAGAGACGTGGAGGAAAGGACCACTATGGGTTGAAAGATGACTTGGCAAGAGAGAGCAGTATGGGAATGAGATTGAAGGGAGGGTAATGAAAATGAGGAGAGCAAACGGCTGCAAGTTGCGCCAGGGGAGGTTTAGACTAGACATTAGGAAAAATTTCTTCACTGAAAGGGTGGTCAGGCACTGGAACAGCTGCCCAGGGAGGTGGTGGAGTCACAGTCCCTGGAAGTGTTTAAAAGATGGGTAGATGAATTTCTCAGGGACAGGGCTTAGTAAGGGGACAGGTATGGTTGGACTTCATGATCTTAGAGGTCTTTTCCAACCAGATGATTCTATGATTCTATGTGAAACAGAAATGAAGGGGGTCTGTGTAAGGCTTTTGAAGAGAGTTTCAGTTTGACACTTCCTGAGATGTGTTCCATGGTACAGGAGAGGAGACCTTTGACTTGAGTTAAAAAACACAGAGAGAAAAGGACTGTGTGGGACAGCAAAACAAAATAACTTGCTCCAGACCGTACAAGAGTTGAGTGACAGCTGAATATCCTGAATGCTTATAAAAATGCATGTCCTGCCTCTCCCCTCTGTAGGTGCAGTGAAGGATTTTGCCTTTCTCTATCAATAATACTTTGTTTCCTTGGCAGAAAAGGGATGACTACAAAGTCAGGGAGCAGATGGAGGCTTTTTTCCCCTCTGATGCTTCTAAGATAGTAGAATTTTGTAGCTGGTTCTAAAATTAGCTCCAAGAAAGCCTGGAAGGGAAATACTGTTGTGAGTTGCATTTTCTGTGGGCTTTGGGGTTTTTTTTAATATTTCATTTATAAAACATGAGGGAAAAGACGACACTTTATGGGATCATGGAACTGGAGTCATCACATTCTGAGTGACTAAAGAACAGAAATTTTTGCATCTGTTACTGTGAAGCATTTATTTTTCCCTAGATCCGTGCCAGGTGCTTGAGACAGGGAAGAACTATGGAGAGCTGAGCTGGCCGTGTGTGAGGGAGTGAAGAGATATGGGAGGGAGGTGTGGTGGCATTTGGAGGCAGGAGGACTGACAAACACCTTTGCCTGGTTCAGGAAGGAGTGAACCCTCAAAAGGATCTGTCCACAAGAAAGTTTCTCCACAGATCTCGCTGGTCTGAGTCACTGTCAGGCGCAGGAGGAGGGTAGTATGGAAATGCCGGTGAGAGCATCTTCTCCTCTCTCTGTACACCAGGCAGAGAAGGGTTGCAGACCTGCTTCCACCAGAGCAGGACAGTTTTCTGAGCTGAAGCCTGTCTTTTTGGACAGACGACTGTCAGAATTGTTTTTCTTCTCCCCTAAACTTTATTTTTAGATGTGTTCTCCCTTCCCAATCTCAAATTTTATTCCTATCATCCACTGCTTATCACAAGGGTACTGCTAACATAACCTGCCCTTTTCTTTACTTAGCTTTGGGCACTCTGAACTAGCTACAAGTTTTCATTTTGCTGTCAGATCTGTGCACAAGTCTGCAAGTCCTGAGAAATTGTATCCAAATTGCTAAAGTAATGATTTCACGGATGAAGATATGCAGCAAGTGAAGTCCTTAGTGATGTGTATGATTTCATGAATTCATTAATCAGAATAGGACTGTTTCAGTCACTGTTTTGGAGAAGAAAAGAACAAAGGAAGCTTTAAGTGGCAGAAACACAGTTACTCAATAACCTTCCCCTTTTCTAGAATAAGATTCTCCACCTTGCCACTAGTGTGCTGTCTCCAAAGCAGAATTAATCTTTTTGCAAAATCCTTATTGGAAGATAAAACCTATCAGTAGAGACGAGTAATAATTTAACAGAAGACTGCTGCAGTGCATGGGAATCTGTGAACTGTCCTCAGTTCAGCTGTTGCAACTCAAACTTTTCAAAGCTTGTCTTTAATAATTAGATTTGAATGAATTTCAAGATGCTGAGTTTTCTGGATTACAAGTCAATTTATTTTTGGAAAAACCAGAGCTTTTCACTATGTCCATTTAAATCATGCTATTGCTACGCTCATTCAGATTTTACATGGTTTTACTTTGGAGCTTTGAACATTGACCAAACTCGAAGGACACAGTAGCACTCCAGGCTATGTAGGTGTAAGCATGATGCTCACAAAATTGCAGCTCTGAAAAAACTGAAACAAGAAGAACACTGGGTAACCTCCTAGCTGTGACTTTTCATAGTGTGGCCTGGGCTGCTCTAGACTTTTGTGATGCTGAATAAAGCATGTTTGGTTTTCATTTTCTCCGTTGTGACATGGCTTTATTTTTCTCTGTGGTCTCTACCTCTGGGATGTCTGACTCACTGAGGTGACTGGACGTTCTGTTCCACCTGTTGTAACAGCACTGAATAATCTTGTTCTTCTGGATGTGACCATTCAGAGCTAGAATTTCTAATTTTCAAAAATCAAACCTATCTCAGAAAGCTCTCAACTGAAAGTCAACCCATCCATTAGTTTTTTATTATATATGCTGTTTAGATCACAAGTTAATTTGATAGACACAGTGGAACTCTCCCCTCTGTTGGAGATTGTAGAAACTACCTGACCGAGGAACAGTTATGAAAATGTCATATTTCTTGCCTCACTTATTTTTTTTAATATACTAGAACACAGAATATATCTCTTCTTAAGCTTTTTCCATTCTATTACAGTGGGTATCAATTTTATTCATGCTTTCCTGGCAGTTTCTATTACTTTGATCCAATTTTTGAGATGCTTGTGCCCAGTTTTCTTCAAGGTATTTGAGTGTTTGACCTTTGGAAAGTGTGGTTCTTAGGCATACTGAGTAACTTTTCTGTTCAGAAAAATCTCTGGAATTCAGGAGTAATCAAATGATGCTGTTCATGCCTACATATCTGCAGGGCATGCTTCAGTTGCATGATTCCTCAATATGTTGGTCTACAAGATATTGCTAGTATTCATAAAGGTTAATTTATGAGTATGGCCCTGTACAATTTCAGTTAGCGTTGATGCACTTGGAGAAACAAGACTTTGATTTCCCTAGGTATAAAGAGATTCATATCCTACAGGACAACACCTTATGTAAGCTTGCTGTTGTTATTCTCTTACTGGAACAACATGAACGATTAGTTTTAATAAGGGGATTAAGTAAAATAGGCACACTTTAATTGGCTACATTGCCTGGAAACACCTTTCTATACAAAAATGTTCTGGAACATCCAATTAGGAGCTCATTCTGCGGTCTGCGTTTAAATCCACTACTACTGAACATAGCATTTAAATATAGATTTAATGAATGTCTGTTTGTCTGATTTGTTGAACTGAGCCCACAACCACTAAACAAGGTGGTAACAGATGACAACAATTTGGTTTGTGGGTCATCAAGCCCTTGTATTCCCTGTGGAGCCAGGGAATACTTATCAACAAACTGCTTCTTTTAGTGAGGGAAAAGATTCAAAGTGGGCTTTAGGGGCATCAGAAGGCTTTTTACAGCCCTTCACATCATCCTACACTGTCAAGGGGTGGTGATAATTACACTTTTGTTACCTCAAATCTCTTCTTTGCAGAAATTCAATTAGGAAATTAGTTAAAAAAGGAGACAAAGAAATAGAGTGTCTTCCTTAGAGGTATATGGTCACACAACAGAGGGAAAGGAAAGAGGTTAAGCATGGAAAGGCAGCAACTCCTGGAACAACTGCCAAGGTATGGCCTGTTCCATGCTGTCAAGTGCTATTCAGCTCTGTGTCTTGTACAGTACTTGGGGTTTTTTCATTTGTTTTTTTTTTCCTTTCTCAAGGAAGATGACTTTGCTCTAAATAAAGATATTATTCAGGTTTTTATCCCTCTCCCCTTCTATGACAGGAGTAACTGTTTCTGCTGTTGGAAGCTGGATTTCACAGAAAACTATTTGTAAGCGCAAAAATTAGCAAAGAGCTCTTGTAAATGGAAAATCCCAGCTGAGTTATTTAGAAAGATTGTCTCTCCTTCCTACTGAAACTATTCTTCTGTCCAAGTCTATATTTAATCCTTCTGTCAGAAAAACTAAGGGTTTTGGGGAAAAAGCTACAAAAACTACAACAGCACTAATGGAGTCTGTTGCATAGACTAGCTTATAATAGAGACCTTTCCATGCTGAGAACATAATAAACCCTTCAGATACTTTTGGAAGAGCTGTACTAATCTATATTCCTTAGTGCTGCTCAATAGGAACATATGGATGTAATTGCCTAACCACAGAAACGTTCAGGCTCGGAGACAGCCTGGTGTGCCCCATAACCTCAAAGCAGAATCAACCAAAGCAGGTTGCTCAGCATCTTGTCCAGCTACAATTCAAATATCTACAAAGATGGAGACCCCTCAGCATCTCTGGGCAACCTGTTCTGGTGTCTGTTGCCCTCACAATAAGAGTAAGCAGGGGAAGCAGAGGGCAAGGATTACGTTCCTTGTCCTGCTGGCAGCACTCTTCCTAATGTAGCCCACGATTATAATTTTGTCACAAGGGTGCATTGTTGCTTCATGTTCAATTTGGTATCCACCAGGATCTCATGATCCTTTTCTGCAAAGCTGCTTTCCAGCCTCTTGACCTCCAGTGTGTGCTGGTGCCTGGGCTTACTCCTCTCAAGGTGCAGGGCTTGCACAACAGGTTGAAATTTTTGGCCCCAGTATTAGCCCTTAAGGCACATCACTGGTGGTGACTGGCCTTCAACCGGAATTCATGCTGCTGATCAACACCTTTTGAGCCTGACATTTCACCCAGGTTTTGATCCACCTCACTGTTTGCTTTTCTAGTCTGCGCTTTAGTTTGACTTTTATAATATTATGGGAAACAGTGTTGAAAACCTTTCTGAAGTTGAGGCAAACTCCATCCATTGCTCTCCCCTCATCTATCATGCTTATCGTCTGGTTGTAGAAGACTATCAGGTTTGTTAAGCATGATTTTCCCCTTCATAAGACCATACCAACCACATCCAGTCAATTTCTTGTCCATCATGTGTTTGGAAAATGTTTTCAGGAGGACTTGCTCAAGGACAGAGGTGAGATTGACCAGACTGCAATTACCCACATCCTTCTTACCCTACTCAAAGGCAGGAGTGACCTTTGTTTTCTTCCAGTCCTTGAGAACCTCCCATAATCACCTGTCCTATCAAAGATAATTGAGAGTAGCTTTGCAATGACATCAGCACTCAGCACTCACGAGTGAGACCTGTCAGGCTGCATGGACTTGTGTATGTCCAGATTGTTTAGGTGTTCCTTATGTGATCCTTTTCCACTCAGGATAAAGTTTCTTTGCTCCAGATTTCCTACTGATCTTTGGGGCCTAGAATTTCTAAAGGCTGATCTTATCAGTAGAGATGGAGGTGAAAAAGACAGCGAGTACCTTTGTTATGTCCTTTGTCACCAGCTTCTCCTCCTCTTTAAGTAGTGGGTCCATGTACCTGTGGAAGCCCTCATAGCCCCTTGCCAGGTTCAACTCCAGGTGGGCTTTGGCTTGCCTAACCCCATCCCAGCATACTCAGACAGAGTCTCTATATTCCTCCTGGCTCTTCTGACCCCAATTCCACCTCATGTGAGTTTTCTTTTTATATTTTAGTATTGTCAGGAGCTCCTCGGTCACCTATGCAGACCTTCTGGTGCTCTTGCTTTGGCATCAGTAAAGACATCCTCTTGAAAAGCATGGAACACAGGAAATGTAATTTCAGAAGGAATAGATTTAAGGTCTGCAGCTTCCATAATATAATAGAATAGTTATAAATTGCATTTTGGGGGTTTGATCTATGGGATTTGACTGAAAGGATAAATGAACACAGTTTTTATGAGGTGCACTGTTTTCTGCACGTTTGGGACAAATTTATTTCTTACAGTTCATGCATTCTCCAGCAAAGAAATTAAACCCAGCAATAAACTTTTCATACTCCAGACTTACGGAGACAGAGCTAATCCTCTTGCTTTCTTGTATTACAGCAGTCTTCCATCAGTTTATCCAAAACTATCTTCAGCCTCAAGTAGAATCAAAATGTGGCTGGCTATTGTTAATAATAAATTCTCAGTCAGTTGTAGAGGCAGATTTCAAACCCAATGAAGCTAAGTGGAGTAGAGAAGAGAAAAAGAATTCACACAACAGCTTTCTGACTTTGCAATCTAACTTGGTCAATCGAAATAATCAATTTGTGGATAGATGAAAAGCAAAACTGGTGAAATGCCAAAAGCTTGATTGTGAAGCTTGTACAGATCAACCATCACACAGTGTCTTAGGCACAAGGCTAAGTTTACAAAAAACTAAGACAATGATGTGAGTTGTTGTTGCCAACGTCCCAGTTTTCTCTGTAAATGTGCTGATAAAACTTATGTTGTATTCAGCCAGTTTCAAATGTTGGTAGCTGTCCTTCTGCTGGGTTTTTTTTTGGTCCAGCTCAATGACTCAGATACTGAGACAGTGTCAGTTTTCCAAATTGAAGCAGTGAAAAAGGTTTACTTACAGCTTAACAAATTAACTTACTTCAAATAGTGATAATAAAAGGCTACTTAGTCTTTTTTTTTTTTTTAATCTATTTTTTTTTAATCTAATCTGATCTATGCAGACTCCATGTGTAAGCTTTAGCATGGAGTCAATTCATGCACTAATGTGCGTGATGGGGAAGCGCAAGATGTCCCTGGGCAACCTGTACCAGTGTCTCACCACTCTCATCATGAAGAATTTCTTCCCAATATGTAATCTAAATCTTCCCCCTTCTAGTTTAAAGCCAATCCCTCTTGACCTATCACTCCATGCCCTTGTAAAAAGTCCCTCACCAGGTTTCTTGTAGGCCCCCTTCACATACTGGAAGGCCACTATAAGATCTCCCCAGAGCCTTCTCTTCTCCAGGCTGAACAACACCAACTCTGTCAGTCTTTCCTGACAGCAAAGGTGTTCCAGCCTTTTGATCATCTTCGTACCCTCCTCTGGACCCGCTCCAACAGTTCCATATCCTTCTTATATAGGGAATTCCAGAACTGGACGCAATACTCCAGGTGAGGTCTCACAAGAGTGGAGTAGAGGGGAAGAATCACTTCCCTCGCCCTGCTGGCCACTCTTCTTTGGATGCAGCCCAGGACACGATTGGCCTTCTGCGCTGTGAGCGCGCATTGCTGGCTCATGTTGAGCTTCTCATCAATCCCCACCCTCAAGTCCTTCTCTGCAGGGCTGCCCTCAATCACATCGTCCCCCATCCTGCATCGATACCAGGGGTTGCTCCTGCCCAGGTGTAGGACCTTGCACTTGGCCTTGTTGAACCTCATGAGGTTCTCACAACTCCGCTTCTCCAGCTTGTCCAGGTCCCTCTGGATGACATCCCATCCTTCTGGTGTGACCACTGTGCCACTCAGCTTGGTGTCATCCGCAAACTTGCTGAGGGTGCACTTGATCTCGCTGTCTATAAAATTGATTAAAATATTAAACAAACAGCATGGGTCTCAGTATGGACCCCTGAGGAACACCAGCCTGCCTCCAATCTTAACGTCTTGTCCAACGAAAACATTTGTTTCCATTCCCTCATGGTTTAATTAGAATTGCATACTCTGATCCTGATAGGTCTTTTGATTTTCACCAGCTGTTCAGTGGTGTTAACGTATGAAATTTCATTTGGCTGCCCAGGTAAAAGAGAGAGGAGGTGTGGGCCCTTATCATAGAGTCCAGTTTGATATTTGACTGTCAACATGCAAAGTGTATGCAGGCACTTGCATCACATGGTCTTGGTGGCGGCAGCTGCAGAATAGGCTTTTGAAGACATTAGTTACAAATCACTGTACTTAAAGATCCCAAACTAAACAGTTTTTTTATGTTCTGCAGGATTTTAACATCATTTTCTAGGAATACAGAACTGTTCTGAAATCATTGTTTGCTGATGGATTTTGGATGAAATTATTTCCAAAAAGCAATATGTGAAATATATTTTGCTGTGACCATCAGGTCTCTGCTTTTCAATATCATGTGTCCTGTAAAAGCCACTGGGAGATAAAAGGCCTTTCATTTCTGGCATATATAATAAGAATCCATTTTAAATTGGACCACAAATTTAGCTTTGGTCAAAAGCTTGCCAGGCACAATGAAACAATCCATTTGATTGCTGCTGGTTGTCAGTAAATATGAGAGCCACTTCTGGACTACGTGAGGACGTGTGGCTAAAGGTAGTGCTGGAGGAGGAAAGTCAAAAGTTATAAGCTTTATTTTTGACATTGTCGGCAATTTGATATCTGATCCTAAGCAAGATGTTTATGCCACAGTTTTCATACATAGATCCTGAAAACTCCATTTAAATAACTGAGTAAGGAGACTGATTTAGAGGCATCAATTCCTAAATTTAATAATCTCTTTCTGAGTTGTCAGAGATACTATGAGGTTTAATTAATGTACATAAAGCACTTCATGATCCTTTCTTTACCTGTCTCCATCTTTATGCAGATTATTATGTCATGCTGGTGAAAGATTCTAAGTTGAAAGTAATTACTCTATGTATGAAGAGATGACTAAGAAAGCCTAATGGCGTAATTACCTTTATAAATAGATTTTCTTAAGAGTAACTTTTTGTTGTCCTCCTTTGAAGACAGTGATGATTTGAAATTATTTTATTTGCATAATTCACCTTCTGAATAAGACTGCTCTGTGAGGAAGTAAGTGATAAAATGCCTCTACAGCATATTGGAGCTTGTGTGTTTGCAGTTGATTGAGGAAAACCGTTTTGCAGAAACTGAACCATCTTTCTTTGCACAAAGAAAGGTGCAGGATTTTTTGTCTTTTCTGTCTTGCCAGCCCCATTCTCTTATCTCTGTTCAGCCAAACTAACTGAATGGCCTTCAGGATCAGCTAAAAACTTTTGACTCTGAAGATCATGGCAAAAAATCAAGGCTTGTGTCGAGTTGTCCTAGACAATAAGATAAGCCCATTTGTTCTCACAAGTGCTGAGCAGTGCATTGGAGTGTAGAAGAGAGGGAAGATGTGGCTCTGACCTTCTGCCTACTCTTTGTGGCCATGGTGGAATCATAGAGTTATAGAATGGTTTGGGTTAGAAGGGCCCTTAAAGATCATTTAGTCCCAATGCCCCTGTCATGGGCAGGGACACCTCCCACTAGACCAGGTTGCTCAAAGCCTCATCTGACAGACATGGTCTTGAACGATACCTCCAGGGATGGAGCATCCACTGGTTCTCTGGGCAACCTGTTCCAGTGCCTCACCCCCTCCACACAATAAAAAATGTATTCATTATATCTAACCTAAATCTCCCCTCCATCAGCTTAAAGCCATTACTCCTCATCCTACCACTACATTTCCTGATGAAGAGGCTCTCCCCAGCTTTCCTGTAGGCCCCTTTTAAGTACTGGGAGGCTTCTCTTCTCTAGATTAAACAAGTCCAACTCCCTCATCATGTCCTCATATGGGAAGTGCTCCAGCCCTCTGATCACCTTCATGGCTCTTGTCTGGACTCTTTACAAAGAGATCCACATGTTTCCTGTGTTGGGAACTCCAGAACTGAATGCAATACTCCAGGTGGGGTCTCACCAGAGCGGATTAGATGGGCAGAATCTCCTCCCTCAGCCTGCTGGTTGCACTTCTTCTGATGCAGCCCAGGATACAGTTGACTTTCTGGGCTGCAAGCACACCTTGCCAACTCATGTTGAACTTCTCATCCATCAGCACCCCTAAGTCCTTCTCTTCAGGGCTGCTCTCAATTCATTCTCTGCCCAGCCTGTAATTGTGCTTGGCACTGCCCCAAGCCACGTGCAGGACCTTGCACTTAGTCTTGTTGAACTTCATGAGGTTCACACAGTCCACCTCTCAAGCCTGTCAAGTTCCCTCTGGATGGCATCTCTTCCCTCCAGTGTGTCACGCATTTTGGTGTCATTGGCAAACTTGTTGTGGGTGCACTCCATCCCACTGTCCATGTCTGCAACAAAGATGTTAACATCAATTCCAATATTGACCCCCAAGGAGCTCCACTCATTACCAGCCTCACTTGGACACTGAGCTGTTGACCACAACTCTTTGGGTGCGACCAACCAGCCAATTCCGTATCCACTGCATGGCCCATCTGTCAAATCCATATCTCTCCAATGTTTTTGACCAGAATATCATGCAGGACAGTGTCAAATGCTTTGCACAGGTCCAGGTAAATGATGTCAGTTACTCTTCCCTTATCCAGCATTGCTCTAGCCTGGTCATAGAAGACCACCAGATTTTTCAGGCACGATTTGCCCTTTGTGAAGCCATTTTGGTTGTCACCAATTTCCTCCTTATTTCTCATGTGTCTCAGCAGAGTTTCCAGGAATATCTGCTCCATGATCTTGCCAGGCACAGAGCTGAGACTGACTGCCCTGTAGTTCCCTGGGTCTTCCTTATTCCTTTTTTTGACAATGGGAGTTATGTTCCCCTTCTCTAATCAGCGAGGACTTCGCTGGACTGCCACGACTTCTCAAATACAATTAATAGAAGCTTAGCAAAAGTTCACCCAGCCTTGCCCCTCCTGAAAGACTGTCATGCTATGCGATTCTCCCTTTTTCATATATCACTTTGTGACATTTTTTACCTTTGATGCAGGTAACTTTAGGGATGGCAGATGCCCTGCATGCTGCAACTAATTTGGCCACAGGCTTTGTCCTAGTGTCCATGTGAGGCTTGACAAAGCTCAGACTGCAGAACTTCTACAGCATTACACATTCAGATCATTAATTAAAACGTGACAGGGGTGTTTAAAGGGAGAGAAGAAAGATGCTACATAAATGCAGTTGTCTCTCATACCCCCAGAAGTGACTCTGGCTCAGCCCAGCTCTGAACTGCACTAGTCAGTCATGGGCTGAGGCCAGGCTGTATAAACCAGTGCTGCATAATGGTGGAACGAAAGATACTCACGGCATACTTTAGTCTAGAACTGAGTTCATAGATATTCTTATAAGAAGATTAAAAATTATGGCTTGTTAAAATTTCAGAAGATGACACCAGGACAAGCAATACACTTTACAGCAATTAAAAGACAAACAGAACTGCTTGGGGAGCGTAAAAGGCAAATAATTCCCAGAGGTATGGCTAGTGACTGGGGTTATAAACCTGGAGATAGTTCCTATTCAGTACAAGAGGGAGGCTGTAGAACAGCCTTAGTGTATTTCTTTACTTCCTTGACCTGGCCTCTCCTGATCAAGGAAAAATTTTTGATAAACAGCCTGCTTTCCAAGCTCACATCTTCTGGCTGTCTGGCTGTCATAAGAAGGCAACAACAGCCAAGCATTTATTGGACCTTAGAGAACTCACAGTAGAGGAAAATAGCTTAAATGCTGCAATGGTAGAAAAAGCTTCCTCTGTATTAAACAGTGGAAAATAATCAAAAAAAGTTGTGAATTCCAAATGACACCTTTTTCCTTCCCAGGTCATTAGAAGTACTTCTGTCTGACCTTGGTTTAGTAAAAAATACAGTCTTGCTGCCCTTTTTCTCTCAATAGGAATAACACATTTCTGACTCATTTACCCAGTACTTATCTTACGGGAAAGTCATACGGAAACTGGGCAGGTTTGGAGTCTGTTCCCTGGACTGCTTCAGGGCTTGTGTTTTAATTCAATAATAATCTGAAATGCATTAACAATCTGGAAAGAGCAGCTCTTCTCCCTGGAGAACAACTGAACCACTGCACTCCAACATCAATCTTCTATTTATTATTCAGTGTTAGGAACATTTCCAGGTATTGAAACATCCCTGGCTATGATTGGAAATTGTTATAACAGTTGTGTGCACTGTTTTGATCTGGGCCAGATACCATTCTTCCCGACAAGTTTTGGAGATGATCTGCTGAATAGCACAGACAAAAGACCATGGCCAAAGAGCAGCTTGGCTGCAACTGTCCTGGTTAGGAAGGCAAATGTTTAGTAGTTAGGACATGAACAGTTTCATGTCAGAGCATGCCAGAGAAAGACACAAAGACGTTTAATGTAGGGGTCTAAAAGTAACCTCAAATCCTCAGCTGTACCATGACTCAGTTGTGGCAAGGTTCAACAGCCTGGGAGCTGAGACAGTGTCCTGGGAAGAAGGAGGGGTGAATCACTTTGTAGAGTCTATATGAATTTAAAAAATGTGTTTATTCAAAAACTGGCACTGACTCCAGTAGACTTCATATGGAAATGGAGTAGCCATTGTATTTCAGTATCTTGCTTTTTTTGTGTTTTCACCTAAATATTTTGTTCATGACAGAGCAGTGAGGCCAACTTTTACTCTAACTTTCTATATTCACCTTAAAATTTAAATGAAAAAGTGTAACAATGTCTACAGATTCTTGCAGATTATTTTTTATTTGTAATCTTCTATTGCCAGAACATTACTGATAAATCTTTCTTTCCACACTACTTAATATTGATAAAGCCTCAGCTGGATGTTTATTTTTAACTTTGAGTACTATGCTTCAAAAAGAGTGGGAACCAAGTAGATAGGGCTAGAAGAAAGGCAACGAGAAGGGTCATGTTTTTGAGACCTCAGATCAATGAAAAAAGATTGAAGAAGTTGTATTTGTAGAATAGGGAGAGAGAGACAGAAGTCTTCAAATGTACTAAAGCCTGCTGCAAAACTAAACAAGAACAATCCATTCCCCATTTCTGTGATGAATAAAACTGGAAGCAATGGGCTTAAATTTTGAGAGGACAAATTGAGTACTAGGCAAAACTTTGTAACAAACAGGGAGTGTTTATGTCTGGAATGGATTGATTTAAACTGCCGTGGGCTTTCTATATAAATGTTTTCTTAAAATCTTTCAGGCAATCTGCTATCAGGAATGACCTGGGATAGCCAGGCTAGTCTTGGGCTCAAGGGATGCGTTAGGAGGTGTCAGGCTTCTTTCTTGTTCTATGACTTTGGCTTTTTTTCTTCTGTAAGGCTTGAATATTAATTAAGTAAAGTCAATATATTTCAATCTATTGCAAACACTCTTTGGAGAGATTTCTCTTCCCCTTCTCATCTCTTTGGCTTCAAAATTCTCTTATCTGTCTGAACACATCCTCTTTGTAGACCTGCAGACATGAAACAAGATTTCAGGGTATATGTGCATGTATTTATCTACGTTCAAAGGACCGATATTTCAATTGGTTTTCTGTTCATTGCTATATTTTTTATCTTAGGATTTATATTTAGCCTATGCTAAGGAAACAAACTATTAAAAACCTATTGATAATGAGCTCACAATCTTTTGACATTGTCACTGAATTTTGACTCAGCTACCAACAATTCCCTTGCAGTCCGTTTTTTTCACTCTGAGTGGCACAGGGTTTCTGACTCAAAAAAGAAAAGTCTAAAAGAAAAGTGTGAATCCAAAAAGTTGCAAAAATAAAGTAGGTAGAGTTTGCTTATTGTAATTTTCACTTGCCTAGCCATTCTCCCAAAAAATGAGATGATTTTAATGTGGAAAGAAGTACTGGTTGAAGTACAGAGGTTAAGAGTTTGTAAGGTAACATTATTTACAAGGCTTAAATACTGTAGCAAATTTTTGAAAATCTTTTTGTAGCATCCATTAGCTCAACCTGTAGACACTACATATGTAGGAAAAGGGGTAATGGACAAATAGGCACTCCCAAACACGGTCTTTGGACTAACAAACATTCCACTCCAAAATGCATACAACCTAAAAGATCTGCTTCCTCTCCAGTGCTACTATGCTGATTTTTCTTCAGTTAAAGGAAAAAATAGAATTTCCTAAGACCACATTTAATGTTTCCCACTAATTAGTAGCGAGGAACATGTTGTTGTCAGTGAAACCCCATCACCTTGAATGATCTAATTATCTGCTTTAGGGCTACCATCTTTCTTGGCTTGGCATAGTGGCAAGGAATTGGACATTTTCTAGCCCTCACCCCTAGCCTGGTTTCGCTAAAAAACAGCATATGAGGAGATAAGTGACTGGGGTGCTTACTTAAGGAAAGCCCATATGATTAAAACTGGAACAAAAGAGGTGGAAAGCGAGCCTATTGTAGTAAAATCTATTTTAAAATTTTTGGCAAAACTGGAAATAAATGTTTTTTGAATAGTTTTACAGAGACAATCATCTAAACTTGCCATTTTAACTGCTTTAAGATTCCATGTGATGAGGGAGAGCCTAGCAGTCCTAGGAATGCTCTTTAGTGAGGCTTCTTGCAGATAGAAAGAAGTGTGCAAAATGAAGCGTACTCCTAGGACTGACTGCTCCTTCCAACCTAACTCCTTCAACAGGTGAGACAACAGAAGAGATCCTTTGTTTTTATACAGTTTTTCCCTAGTAACTGTACAAACTGAATGCAGTTCCTTAATCACGTGCTTTTAGTAATATTCTACACTAACTAGGCAAGATGCCAGTTGACAAATTACAACAAATATGTCTTTCTTAATCCCTTCACAGTCTCCCCGTTGGCTGGGGCCCTAATGAGCATGGGCTACTGTGTTGCTCAGTTGCATGAACGGCTGCACTGCTCCTTATATAACTAGTATAATGGTAAATTAAAAAGTTACTAAACTTGCTGTCTTACTGAAAGGGAGAAGTGGGTGATTTCTTTGCAAATTGCAAATGGATTACATATTATTATCTGTTTTTTCCTCTGGACTTTGACAACCTGGAAAAAGATACTGTCCTTAAAAAACACTCATCTAGTCACAAACCTCATTAAGACAGCCTGAGTGACAGCAAGCTACTGTGAACTGAAAGAGCTGCTTCCAGCACACTTTCCATTAAAAATAACATATGAGATGTGAAGAGACTCACAGGATAAACCACAGGGAATATACTTGGTGTATAAGCACATCAATAACCAGACAAATCTGATTCTGACAATGAAATATACAACACCTGCAAATGGAGGATAGGCTTCTAAAATCCATTCAAGTATGTACAGCACCCAAAGCATCTAATTCTTTTCTCAGCTTCTGCAGAGGCAGGATGTAGCAGAACAAACTGATGTGTTAGTAAGTAACCATGTTAAGAATGTACTTCAGACAGTGTGTGTCCTTGTCAGTCATGAAAAGGCTGAAATTACAAAACAGAGAAATGCAAACACTGTAATGATTTCTATTCTGTCTCCAGTTCCAAAGATTTCTTGTGAGATATTTTCTTCTAAAGAAATTAGGCTACATTTTCCTCATGAGCCTAAAGCAGGAGAAAATATATTTGGAAGGTAGTTGAAAGAATGGGTGCATTAAGGGAGAAATCTGGAGTTAGGATCACAAATTCTGTTTAAATAGACTAGGGAATGCTGGTTTACTTCAATGAGACAGGATAAAGATGAGTTATGAGAAGATCCATGAGAAAAATCCTCATCAAATACTCCATTTCGGAAGGCATGTGTCCTTATGACAGGAAAGAGTCGGGGCAGAAGTGCTCTGGTAGCTGCACAGAATTTACCCAAGGACCTGTTCTTAGGGACAGCGTAGCGTGGGCTTCTGTGGGAAAGGAACGACTGTAGTTTGCTTGCCAAGTCACAACACTAGCTTTACAACAGGTTTGTGTTTAAAACCCATGACATCTGGAGTGGAAAAAACAGCCAAAAATTAACAGCTTCTGCTGCCAACTTCCAAGTACGTGTGCCACCTGGTCCCTGAGTTAGCTCTGCAAATGCCATGGCCCGTGGTGACCACACTACGCTTTATTGCAAGGTACGTCCAGGTCAGTCTTTGCATAAAGGTATGAAAGGCCGGGTTTCTGATGTGGTTTTGGTAGTCATATGGAAGTGTATTGGCATGATGTTTTCCCAGTGTTATTTGCTTCCCCAGTGCTAATCAAGCCCCTGTTTAGAAGGAGGAAAACTAATGTGGAGTCTAACAATAAATGATTCAACTCCACTTGCATTTCCTCCTCAGCCAGGGAGCTGCCAGTGCCTACACACTCACCCCACAGTTGTTGGGCTGACGGTTGGACTGGATGATCTTAAAGGTCTTTCTCAACCTTAATGATTGTATGATTCTGTGGTTATCAGCCTCCCTGTTAGCATGCTAATAGATGACGTTGTTGCAAGAGATCATTGCTGCTGAAGGAGCTGGCCTCGGGTATATCCAGGTGATGAGGAAAAAAATGTATTGTTATCTCTATAGTACATAGGATCTTGTGCAAATGTTACTGGCTTGGAGAGGAGAACCTTAAAAGGTGAGATATGTAGGGACGTGATTTAGTGGTGGATTTGGCAGTGTTAGGTTTCCGGTTGGATTTGATGATCTTGAATATCTTTTCCAATGTAAATGATTTTGTGATTCTGTAACCTCAGCAATGCATTTTCTGATAGTAGGACTATCTAAGCTGTTATACTTTTTGAGTTCAGCCTGATGGAGTTCACCCCGTGTGAGCTGCCTGCGGACAGAATGTCTCATCTACAAGTTTGCTTGGGCTAATATATGAGAACTTAATCCTAGGGAGAGATGGGCATGCTCCTTGAATCTACACTTAGAATTGATACAAACTGGAAAGAAAACCACTTGTTTGCTTTCTTTTCTCTGTATCTCCCACCACAAGTTCAGGGTTTCCCAACTTTGTTCTGTAGTTCAATGGAATAATCATATTTTCTACAGCTAAAATCAGATTAGTAGTTTCTACAGAACAGAAAAATCCTCCCCTCCTCCCCCCACCCAAAAGACTTCAGGTTTTTTCCCTGCACATATTTTTTCCTTTTAATTAAAGTTATAATTATTTTTTTTCCATAACAGTAGTCAATCATTTTGGTTTATCCCTTCATGTATTCACTGGAATGACAAGGTAATAGAGAAGCCGTAATTGTTGTGTAATCCCATGATCACAGGAGATTTTTTGTTTATAAAACATAATAGACTGATCAAGACACTGAAGTTGGCTGTGCTTCAAATAAATAACTAGTGAATACTAGATAGGAGAGGGAGGAACAATTTGTACAGTGGGAATGGACTCTCTGGGGTAACAGCACCTAAATACTTGGTAGATCCTTTCTTTACTGGCATCAAAGAACTGCCAGGTGAGAAGGTCTCATGTTGTGCAGACACTGAAGGGCCTGTAACTAATATCTGGAAATGTTATTAACCTCAGTAGCTCAGTATACAGGCTGTGTCTTAGACACGTAACAATCTGTCCAAACAATTAAAAGTCTTTCTGATCCTCTGCCTCACAACTTACATTCTCATAACACAGAAAGAGTGTTTTTAAAAAAATCTACTGATTTCATTAAAGAATTTTTTTCAGTACAAACACGTTTTCAAATCATGCAGACACATCAAAGTTTGCATTGCTATGGAAACAAAGCTAAAGATGACTTATGCTGTGAAAAACAACTTGCAAGTGACTGTGAGAAGTGAGTTTATAAGAATGACACCTTTTGAGCTGATCTTGAAAGACATGATGTAACACAAGCATCTTGGGTTAGAAGGATGTTTTTATTTAGTTTTCCAATGAAAAAGGTTACTTTCACCACTATTCTTACAACTCTGTCATCAAAAACTATCAGCATGCATATATGAGCTATACAGGTAGAGAGACATCTGCCAGTATAGAGCTAAACTTCTGTCAAAGGCTTTAAGATAAACAAATGCAGTCCCTTCCATGCCCATCTAATAAAAGAAGAACTGCTGAGTCAGGATAGAATATTGATCATAATGTATTTTTTTATGTGATACTAGTTGTTCATAAAAGAATAAAAAGAAATTCTAGTATCTAACATTTAAACAAAACATACCTTATACATTTGGCTAAGCTGAAATATCGTACCTTGCCAAATGAAAAAATGCTCTCTAACTGTAGTTTCCCTAGCAGCTCAGTAGGTATGCAAGGCATGCAGTTCATTTCCTGCCAAGGGTGAGGAAAATGGGTAGGTCTGAGATATTATTGCTAGTGTGTTTGAAAAAGACCTTATTCGTTAACGTCGTAGTTGACCGCGTATACAAATTTTGACTCTTGGTCTCCTTGAAAATTTCCCAGGTACAGCTTTTGGGTTGACTCTCTTTTAGCTCTCAATGGAAGTCTCAATGGGAGGAGGAATAGGTTTTTCTAGGGCATTACAGTCATCAGTGAGGAACACCAAGTCCTGGAGAAAAAAAAAGAAAAGGTTAACATTTATGTGGAGGAAATCAGAAGACAGCTCAATGCTGAGAAGCTCTGGCCCTGATCCAGTTTTGCTGGTCAGGGGACAAGGTGGAGATGCAGGAGGCTAAAAGCAGAGACTATGTCCTCGTTGGTGCATCTTGACCTACCCTTCTGCAGTAGGAAATCATGATGGTGTAGAGGCTCCGGGCTTTTTCCTTCAGCTCACTCACTTCAAGCACTCTCTCACATCTAGGGTAAGCCACAAATTCACGAAGTTTTGCCAACACACAGTAATTCTGCAAAGCAGGCAAAAGAGGTATGTGTAACCCTGCACAAACACAGGTTTATGTTCCTCATCCAACACAAATAATTCTTACTACAAGTGTGGGTACCTTGAATTCCTGCCTCTATGTCTGTGTAACCTATGTAGCTTTTAGTTTGGGAAATTCACCATCAGTATTTCATAACAAAGATGTTTGGTCCAAATAAGTGCTTAGATAAGTGCACAGATGCAGTTTTGGTCTGCCAGATTCTTTCCCACGTGCTTTAGGAGACAGCAGTGCCAACACAATCAGATCTGCTCTTGCAGTTGGTGGAGTTACCTACAAAATAGGTGTCCTGTCTCCCTTTTAAGAGAGAACCTGATTTAGCTTATAAACAGATGTTCAGCATCTCACAGACATGATGCCTCTGTTCCCTTATAATAGGCAATCCTAAAAATGCCAGACAAAATTTTTTTTCAGAGTAATTTTCACCTCATCCTTTGTGTTATCAAAATAAGAACAGGAAACATTCATTTCACAATGGCCTTGTGAAGCAGGTAAATAAATATCCCAGCTCTTTTTTTAAAGCAAGGAAAACTGAGGCCCATATTGCTTGGTCTTTGCAATGAAGTGAGGCACTAGTAGCTGTGCAGTTGGGATCTAGAGAGTCCTGACTTGCAAGACCTGACTGTGTAGTTGCCTCTGGCAAAATGTGTCAGACATCTCTTCCTCTGTCTGATATTTCCTACTTTTTATTTACTCAGTGGAGCACTGGGAAAAGAAGCAAAGTATGTTGGATATCCCAGGGCAGGAGGCTATTTTGTTTTTGCTGGGAGACCACTACTGCCTGTCTTTTCTCAGTATCACACTTCCACATCCTCAGGCACATTTTTTCTTTCTGGATTCAGCAACTGGCTATTTAAAAAAGGAAAACTCAGTAAGGTATTCCTGCACTTCTGTTTATTAAAACTGCAGTGCCAGAAACCGGTCATAATATAAAATTAAATAGATCTATTAAGTGAAGAAAGTTTTCTACACTTCTTCTTTTAAAATATTATCCGAAGTTTTGTTGTACATATTTTTTCTGAAAAAGCTCTGTCACAATAATTAATAACATACAAATGGTAATCACTTCAAAACTGATTTCCTCTTTTCTGAATTTTTAAACAAGTAAAATCTCAGAAACTCCACAGAGATTTTATTAAGGTTCAAATGGGATTTCTTTTTTTTTTTTTTCATTCCTCTCTTTTGTTAATTCAGCTTTTAAAAATTAGTTTCAAACCACTCTTCCGGAGCACAATCTTGAGAGTTATCTTCCCTTTTCATTAGCTGCACAGTAAAGAAAGAAGTGTGAAAACTTACATGTATGTCCAAGTACAGCCTGGGCAGTGTCTCCACACATGAATCCTGCAGGAAAGAAGAAAGATTCGTTGCAATTTTACTTAGAAAGAAACTTGTGTCAAAACCGAGCAACCCACAGCGTCTTTGCAGGAGCAGTTTTTAGGTAGACTCACCTCAGCTTTGGAGGTCTGTAACTCCTTAAAGGACTCCGTGATTTCTTTGCTCAGAGACAGCAACCTTGAGTAACAAGTTGGAGGGGCTGCTTTGGCTAACAAGGCAGAAGAAAGCAGAGCAATCAGGCTCAGCAGCATCTTCATTGCGGGGAGCTTGTCCGAGGGAGGAGGAAGGGAGGGAAAAACTCAGCTAGTGGTTAGGCAGTTACTGGTAAGCATCAATGAGTACGTCTGACGAGTCGGCTCCCAATTAAATAGTCTCCTGCATCAATGGGGGGGGGAAAAAAGCGTGGGGTGGTCTGAGCAGCAGCTTGCTGCTGTTGTAAATTTCCTGCCCACCTATGAGGCAGAGTGCCCAGAGCTTTCCTACCCAGAGCAGGAAAAGGGGGGAATGAGGGTAACAATAACAAACACTATTGGCACTTTTCATTCTAGAAATAAAACAATCTAGTGAGCATCTCAAGCAATAGAAATCTATGTAAGAAACAGCCCAGGGTTATCAGAGGGTCACAGGCCATGATCCTGTATGTACTTTGGCACATACCTGTTTTGAGAAAATAATGTATGGCTGTGGGACTGCATACGAGGTCTGACACAAAAAACTCCCCCGAGAATGTGTCTGTAACCCTGTTTGTTTAACAAATTAATAAAATAAACCATGATCACCTTCAAAATAGGTCCTTTCTGAGTTGACCCATAGCTGCATATGATGCTGCCAGTATTCAAAGCACTTCTATAGTTCATTTTCTGAAAGGCTGTTGAGGATTCCCATCATTTTTGCTTTCACATCTTCTGCTGATAAAATATGGGTTCTTTGAACAACCACTTGATCTTTGGGAAGAGGGAACCAGGTCTGGTGAATAGGGTGGGTGCTCAAGCACCTTATTATGAGCTAGAAACTGCTTCACAAAGTGTTGTGGGCTGGAGCACCCTCATGTTTTCCAACTGAGGGTAAGAAAACCTCTATATTTGAACATGTGTCCACTCATACTGAGTGAAGTGATCAAGTTGAGCCTTGTCTCACTGTTGACAGGTTAGAACATGTTCTATAGCCATCTCTTTTTTCTCCCCTCCCACTCTTGGTTCCTGAGCTATAGGGTTAGTCTTGTTTTTTTTTTTTGTTGGACCTCATAGGCCGCAGAGAGGTATCCTTCCTGGACAGGTATCTTCTATTAGCAGTATCAATCAGAATTGCTTATCATCCTTAGCAAATCTGAAAGGCTATCACTGTAAGGAAACCTCCCAGGTCCAGTATCATTTTCTCTTTTCAACCTAAGCAGATGCTCACAATTTTGTAATCAAAACAATAGTGCTTATTTTGGCTGCTGTGTGTTTACACACTAATGGTCTCAAACAGAATGAATACATCTCTGTATGGCTGTCATAAATGTATATAAACTATTTTGCTTTTTGAGTTGAATTTATGAGGCTCTGTTCTTTCATTAGATGCCAGGTGGAGCTGAGAAATCCAGATGCTGGGATGCATGAGGCTGAACATATGTTGTTCTTACATGTGATTTGTCCTGTAAAATGAAGGTACCCTTGAATGAAGAACTGATTATTTCAGAAGTTATCTCCCTCCCTCACAAAAAAACCCCACACCACCTTTCAAATTCAGATCCTAGGTAATCAAAGCAGTGAAGTATCTGATGGAGTACTGCAAGCCCTTGGCTTTGCAGTAGACCAGGAAAGTTCGTCTGAAGGTGGGATAAGGGAAAACAACTGAACACATTTAAAATAAAGAGACTTCTTACCAGCCATTTTAGAGAGAAAATCAGAATCTAGTTTTAGGAGAAAAAGAAATACACTATATGTTGCAGATTTCTACTTCAATCCACCAAAAAAAGTGGAGGAAATGAGGAAAGAGAGCTTTATGTTACCATCTTGTTACACATTTCTTTGCTGTCATAAAGAACAATTGATTCATGTGCTCCTGAAGGTTAAAGTGTTAGATACTTGGAGAGGAAAGAGAAGCTGGGAGTCTTGGCTGGGAGGAATTTAGGATGAGTCTTGGTGAATGGGTTGCTGGGTTTTATTGTCAGGAAAGAGAGTAGCTTAGACAAGTGAATGAAGAGGACAGAGGAAGACAGGAAATCTTCTGAGGTGGCCCCAAGTAGCTGGATCACAGAGCTAAACACAGCTATCCCGTGCATGTCCAAAGAAAGGATGCTTTTACTGTGAGCCTTGATGGTAAAGAAAAAAAACCTTAATCACCATCTCACTGCTGTAGAGAACAGCTGATTGTGGGAGTGAAATATCGTCCTAGCATGTTCTCATTTGGTGAGTTGCTAAAATATAGTTGCTCTGTTAGAACAGGGGTCTCCTGAACAGCATAAATGCTCTCCTGGTACAAGAAGCCAGCAATCCAGCTGCTGCTAAGGATGCCTTCAAAGTAAAACATTTGCTTTTTGATTATTTTTATTTTTTTTATGATGGCAGCTGAAAGCTATTTTGTCTTCAGGATGGGATAATGTTAAAGGTGCCGATGCTGATCTGGAATGGAGCTGCCTAAGGCCAGAGAGGCTAACATGCAACTTCCTATAACTCAGGCGTGTCAAACTCGTGGCCTGTGGGCTGAATCCAGCCCTCCACCTTGTTTTATCCGGCCTGGCACCTTGTTTCTAACTGGCAGCAGTACCAAGCTGCTTGCCCCTGCGCTGGTCACGTGTGCTGCGTGTGTCGCACATTACGCTGCAGGAGCAGGAGGACAGTGGGACACGTGAGTTTGACACCCCTGCTATAGCCTAATGCAATGCCCTGTCTCCCAAGTTGGGGTGCAAGCCCTATGCCACAAAAACCGCACCCAGTGTCACGTCTGAGGGAGCCTGGCACAAGTGCCGAAGGCCACCTATTGCAGTCACAGCTCTCAGCTCCGAGAAGACATCCCGGGGAGGAAATGCCCAGCACTTACACAGCATTGAGGGCTTGTGATTTTTGCCACAAGAGTGAGAGACTTGGAATTCATCCCTCTCGCAGTTTCTGAAGGCACAGGGTGTTAGGTTGGATTGCAGAGGTAGTGACGAAGCAGAGCGGGAGGAAAGGACTGTCGCTACCATTTGTGCCTTTGCACTTGAAGTCTGCTTGGCCACACACTCACAGCCTGCATATCCATGACTTTTTTCCTGAGAGGGGAGATTTGCTGCAGAGATGCCTTGCCACTGACAGACAGGGAAATGATCCAATCATTGAGTTTCTTCTTTGGAACACAGAAATACAATGAATTCTTGAGTGGCCAAGACTTTCCTGGCCCAGAAAGCTAAGCAAAGACTGGATCCAGGCCTCATCAAAACATTTAACCAAATAAAAATATGAAACTCTGCTTTATAAAGAGGCAAAACTGCTGAAGGAATTTGCACTGAAATTTTTACTCAATTGCACTATTGCTGCCTTGTGGTTTCTCTTTTATCCCATAAAACCTAACTCAAGGAAAGCCACCTGTGGTGGATGTCTGCTCAAAAAATGAGCTACCCTCAGAAGTACTAGGAAAAAGGGATTTTTTTTTTTTTTGGAAAAAGAGGAAGAGCTAGAGTTTAATTTCCTCACCTAAATCTTCTTCCTGGACCAGATTACATGCACAGATGACTCTGACCCAGATGGATAGTTTCTGACATCTACTAGCTCATCAGCATTTCTCTGTGTCTCAGCATGCAAAATATACAACTCTGCTCTCAGTTGTTTTCTATTTGTAGCTCATCAGCAAGATTAGCCTTGAGACCCAAATACATTTAATTTATGGTCCAAATATGAGAAAATCACTTCTTTTTCTCTAAGGAGCTCACTGGTGAGTTCAGGAGAATTTGCCAGTGGCAACCGACACTGGGAATCCTTTCATTCTAAGGCACCTGCCACAACTCTGAACCACATATGCAGTTACAGAAACCCTTGAAACTCTGGACGGTTTTCAGTGACTGCTTTTATTCAGTCACTTATGCAAATTCTGGTGCATACTCTGCCTTGGGTAGAGAAGGGCTTTTACAGGTAGACACAAGCTGGTCTCCACAAAGGCTAATAGCATCTTGGAGACAATATTCAAAATGGACATGGAAATAGAGCTATAGCAGGGGAAGGGACAAATATCAAATTATGTTAGGATCCAAACTTGCCTAAGGATTGCTCCTATGGAGAAGAAGCTGCTATTTACAGTCCTTCCAATCTCTGGGACAATGCTCAGGCTGGCATTAGAAGAGAGCACAGAAGAGTTGGTTTGCGCCACCATATCTGTGATGATCATCATGACATGGATATCTCCACCACATACATATTTTTACCTTAGTCCTCAATTCTGCGAGCATATGTGGGCTCCAGGGGCTCAGGACAGACACTGAGTTTCACATCAGTTCTTGAGGCTGATGATGTCACTACCTCCCCAAGTGCTATTTGTAGTGCATTTGTTTACTCTTTTATAAGGAATATTCCATAGCAAAAGCAGACACATGGGCTGAGAGGAAAATTAGAAGCCTATCATGACAAAACTTTATATACAGATTTTTAAAAATATGTTTGAGCTATGTTGTCCTTTTCCCTCTGAGTTATTGAAAACTCAAACAATAATATTTTTCTAAAAGTCAAAGGACTCACTATTCAGGCAGAAATTCCTCCCATGTTTGAACAGTCTACCAGGGCGTCCACCAGCTTTTGACAAAAGCCCTTTCAATTTGCTGACTTCCTAATACCAAAATACACTTGTTTAATGAAAATGTTTATTTTAAAATAGTTGGGGACTGCCATGAGACACCTCATGAAATGAGTTTCTGATTATATTGAAAATTAGGAATAAAAAAATAAAACAGCACTTTACAGAGAAAGCCCTATGTATTTAAGACATGATTCAAAGCCCTGTGACTCAGCTGGCTGTTGTGGCAAAGGTGTCACTTGCTTCAGAGCAGAGCTAAAAGAGGTATTCACAGACTTTTTTGGAAACTCTGGCTTTTTGGTTAAGATCTTGTCTGGTTGTTGTATTTTTCCTCACTGTGCAACATCATACTTGGTTGATTTTTTTTGTAGACGTCAGCACTGAATTTTGGAAAAGGGGTTTTGCAGCCTCATGCATTGCACTGGGTCTCTGGGGTGCTGATACACAACGCTGACAGCTGCCCCAGTACAGAAGGGAAGCTGGGTACACAATGTGGCTGCATTTGAAGCTGGGGTGATCCAACATGTATCCTTTCCTCTTTGATGCTAGCAGTAAGTTTCTGGCAGTTATCTGCATAGCTTGGCCAAACTGTGGGCAATGGACAAGGCAGGCAAGCTGGATCTGTTGCTGGGCTAGTGTTGCAACTCCGTGTCCCCGTGAGAGTTAAGCAAAAGTACTTTTCACTTACTTGGTGGTATTGACTTCTTTTTACTACACCGCTGTTGTTGTTTTTAAAAATTTACACATATACTGAGGGAACAGGTGTAACTGCTCAAAGCCTGTTCTTAGATAAAATGGTTATAGAAGCAGCTAAGCCAGACAAAACCCTGAGATGTTCTGATATCTGGAGGTCTTGTCAGCACGAACCCGGCACTGGATACTTTCCTTGTGGGAAAACATATGGAAATGGAGAGTCCTATGGTCCAGAACAGAGAAAGGACAGTCCAGTAGGCCTGGGGAATAGGAAAAATTCCCTTGTGCTGCCTCGGACCAATGAGCACATCATTGACTCTGGGTGTGTTTACCAGCCCTCTCTGTGGGCGCTGTGTCCGACCCGCCTTTGCAGTGGGATAGCGGCTTGGGCAGCAGGCTCCTAACTCCTCTGGGCTATATGGAGCTCAGCATGATGGCAGTGCCTGGGGTAGCTTGGAGATGTCTGCACGAGCATCCGTCACTGTTGTGCAGACATAGCCTGGCTTGTTTGTGTCTTGGCTGCCGTCTGTATAATGGGGATAATGGTATTTCCCACGGACACTCTGGGAACGCAGCCATCAACACCAGGGAGACGGGAGATTACGCGGTTTTAGCCCTGTCAGTGATACTCTTTTCAGTGACTGCAAGGCTTATTGATTCAAGTAATGCAGGATTTAGGGTCTTAAGCCTTCACTGCTTTGCTAAGAAAAAGGCAGTTTTACCTTGGAGTCACTTACAGACCTCTCCAGTGAAATAACAGCAATGCTTTCAGCCCAGCTCCCTGGCCACGCGTGGGCCTGGGCAGAGCTGCCTTCTTTCCTCCCGGTAGCACACAAGTGCCTTGTCTGTGCTGCACCTGGGCTTCGAGATGTGAGCTGTCTTAAGGTAATACCATTCTTTATTAGCACCGAAGCCAGGGTCTCAATAACAGGGGTTTGAGGAGGGAGCCTTGTTCTGGTTTAAACCAGTGCTTTGCAGTAAAAGCAAGTTATTCATGCTTTCCTGCCCTCTCCTTGCCCCGTTCCTCACCTCTCTCTCCACATGCACATGCAAATGTGGCAGATAGCTCCAGGTCTTATTGCTGGTCAGCTTCCCACCCTCCCTAATTACACTCCCGATGAAAAATGATGTCAGCCAGCAAGAAATGTATCAGCAGTGATACAAATAAATGTATTCATCTACCAAATTTGTCCCGGATACAAGCCCACCGGGGAATTCAAGGGCTGAAAAAATGCAAGGTCTGAACTATCTGTTCTCAGGCATTGTCCCTCCAAGGAAGTCTTGTCTATGCTGTGTTTATTCTGTAAGGAGATGAGGGACTTAATTTTCTAGGACTGGTATTCCCACACCTTTCACAAGCATTATGTCACTCAGAGAAAATAAATGGATGAAACCGAAAGTGCAGCTTTGTATAACAACGTGGTCCGAGCCAAATAGGAATATAAGGAGACTTCTCTGCTGAACTACAGCCTGCACAGGAGCTTTTTAGTGCCTGCTTAGCATGCTAGTAGACTGAGTTTTCTATTTATTCTTGCCTAGAAACCTGCAAATGTCAAAGCTTATGTTGCTGTGTAAATTTCTAGATACAAACAACAATTCTTGCAGCAGGCTAGTACAATCACAAGGTAAAATAAAAGCTCATTCAGCTGGCTGAGCAGATAAAGTATGGGGCCATATAATGCATCACATCTCCGTAGTTCTGCTTGCTTTTCTATACACTGCGTTTCACATTTTATATTTAAGCATAGTGGAAGAAAACCTGCCATCACTGAGATCAATGACGGAAGTCACAGACTCCTGCAGATCCACATTCTCAGTCTAGATTAAAACTCATGTTCAGTTCATTGGCCTTAGCACAAAAGTCCTCAAGCCAAAGCAAGAGTGAATCAGATGCATTATTTCTTGTTTCTCACAGAGAGCATTACTTTTTGGAGTCCAGTCTGTTGGAGACACAGCACAGGTTCAAAGTCATCTTTGTCAGTACCCTGAAGCCAAACGATGTGATAAGCACTTTGTACTGGGGTAAGTACTCTTCTATGGAACAAAAAGTACAAAATAGGGTGGAATAGTTGATTATCTGCTCTACTAGGTAAAATCCTGAAGTGGTGAAAATAAGTGGGATTTCATTCTGTTTGAGACAATAAATTAATTTGATAATCATGTTTTTGTTCTGTGAACTTACCTTGCAACAAAGAAAAAAAAATCTAAGTGTGTGTGTCAAAACCTGTCATCAATATCAGACTGTTTCAGATGTAATTGTCATTTAAACCTGAATTTCATTCTTCATTGCAACTTTTCTGTTTTGAATACTTCAGATAAAAAAAAAAGGAAAAAGAATCTCCTGCTTCTGAACCACATGCAATGAATTCCCTGATGACTAAGTGTCCCAACAAGTATATTTTTAGTTTGTATTTGTTTAAGTTGAGTGAAAAAGAAAATAATTAGTTGAAGATAAATTAAATGTAGTTGCATACGTGCATGGCAGAGTTGACAACTCTTTATAGTAGTAAGACTGTAGCTTGCAGCAGGGTCTTGTCTACCCTGGGTGGTTACCCTGCTCTCCCAGCAGAGGCAGAGTAGAGGTGGTGTTGCCCCCCTCCATCTGGCGAGGTGCAGGCAGAGTTCAGCAGGCAGTTTTGAGAATATCTGCAAAGATGAGGTGCCAAACAGCCCCTCCTGCCTGCACAGCTGGTTCTCAGGCAGCTTCCCAGAGAGCACTTGGTGCTACGTTGATCCAGCCCACCTTGGCATGGGGTGATCAGGTCAGCCAGTACCAGGGGAGGGATGGATGTCCATGGTCACTGGCTGAGAGGAAGGTGAGTCACATTCAAGGGTGACTTGAAGGACTTTCAGAGCAACAATGTGTTGTGTCAATTTGCTCTCATGGGTTTAGAAAGTTTCATTTTACCCTTACAGTTATTCCCAAAAGGAAAGAGAAATAATGATACAAAACTGAGAAAACTTTATAGCTGGGTAATGTACTGAGGAAAGCATTGAGGGATGGCATAAAGAGAAATATTTTGAGCAAAGAATCACCCCAGTTGCAGCATTATGCCTTTCATGCGTAGAACAAGCCAAGGTTTTTAACGTCTATACTTTTAATTTTGGACCATTAAGCTAATTTCCATTGTAAGACTAATCAAATGAACATTTTTTTTCCTCCTTTCTATTTGGGTGCAGCTTTTCTTGTTTTGTTTTGTTTGTTTGTTTGTTTGATGTTTTAGAAGGGCTGTGGCTGGGGAAGTGAGAACTTGGCTTGATTTAAAATGTAAATGCAATTCTATCAATCTTCCCCTCCGCTAACAGGCTGCCTGGGCATTTTAAGGGCATATAGTGAAAAGGAAACTGTGACTGCTGAAGAAAAGCCACCCCCTGCTGTTCCTGTTCATATTTATTTCACAATCGGCCCATTGAAATGGTGTGATTCACACTCTGATGCTGTCGTTGTCTAGCTGGCAAAGTCACTGGTGAATCTAAAGAAGTTTCCCAAGCTGAAAACTAGGCACACTGCATTTGGGGCAAAAAGCAATCTTATCAGCAATGAGAACTGGTGACTCACTGCAGTGATTTCTCTTGCTGAGAGCTGAGGTTACCCTTGCAAATGAGAAGCTCTCTTGAAATAAACCGTCTTGAAAAAACTGTGAGAAGCACGTTGCTTTTGAAATGTAAATTGTCCTTCTGATATACATATACATAGAGTATACAAGAGTAAAGTCATGCTAAAGTTTGCAGAGGAAATTTAAATGTTCTTTGTTAAAACATTGTTCCTCGAATAAATAGCCCAAAAAGGGTAACAGAATATGTGAGTGCACAAGAGGAAAAGCGGCTGCTCGATTCCCCAGTAATCTTAAGTAAATATTAAAGGAAAACCCTATCTCTTTACCTTAAATTATCCATAGTTAATATATTCATCATCTACCTTATAACCAACTGGTTTGTGTGAAATAATGACTTCCTGGTAACACAGACACACGGCTGAATCATTATCTTCACAATATTTATCATGCTCTATCTTTGTGACAAGTATTACCATATACCTTTGCCGGGGCATAACTTTAAACAAAAAACTAGGAGCCAGTATCAATACAGAAGATCAGAATAGCCTGAAGACATAAATAAAGATCCCTAAAGACTGTATTAATTGAAATAATTTAATGCAATAGTATTATGTGTTTGGCTATGAATTTTTGCATAGAATTTCAACTGTAACGCAAAAGCTCCTTATATGGCAAAGGCAGTGTATGTAAAAATATGCTAGATTTATTACTACCTATTTTCTCATTAATCATGTGATAAATGTTAGCCACTAATCAGAATTGCCATGAAAAATGTGGATGTAATCTTAGGATGTGTCAGAGGAGTTCTAGGCACCACAGACAAGGAGATATTGACATCAGTGGAAAAGCAGGGATCCACTCATCTGGTGTGTTTACATACACTTTTGGTCACCCACAGCTGAAGAAGACTAATTCAAACTGCATGGGTTGCAGAAAGAGCAGCAAGAATATTCAGTGAACAGGAGAGATGGAACAATGTGGGCATTTTCCCCTTCTACATCCCTTTCCTTGTCACCCCAGTTACTTTTCCAACAGCTGGGTCCTTGTACTGCTCTTCTGGCAAAGCCGGCTGTTGGCTCTGAGGCTCAGGTAGGTCACTCTTGTCCCATTGCAGCCTCCCTTATTCACAGACCATTTTCCTTTAGCTGTTGCTGGGAAGTTCTGAACTAGGGATGGAAAGGGAGGTGGTCCTGTAGATAATCTCTCTATGCATGCACGTCACAGTCACTCGGAGAAGTAGAACTCCAGGCACACAAGTACTGCAGAGCTCAGGTAAGCTGGCAGCCGCTTCTCAGCTGCCCTTTGGATTGTGCACTGCCTTGAGAGCTGACCAGTAGCCGTTGCTTTGACTGATATGCACACCGGAGCTGCAGAACAATAGGGTGATGGTCCATGGATTTCTAGGACAGAGCCTACAACTGCCTGCAATAGAAGCTGGAGACCTTGAAGTCCAGCCCAGAAGAGATGTGGTAATGTACCACCCAGAGAAGTACAGATGTCCCACTGGACTCTAGTCTGAATACAGCACTAAAACTGCTGCGCAAGCAGTGATGTGCAGCTATGCGGCGCTCTCAGAAAGGCTGGGTTTGCTCCTGGGGAATGTGAAAAGCACACGTACAGGCAGCACAGCAGCTGCCGCGTTATGAACTGCACTCACAACATCAACCCATTTTATTCATTAATTGTACATTAACAAAAAAGGTTGGCATCAACTTTGTTCACGTCAAAAAGACACAGTTTCAATTCTTCCTATTGCATAATTTAGGTACATGAGCTTCTGTAATAAAACAATGTGCCGGGCCAAGAATGATAGCATTGTCCACACCATTTTCCCCCTGACACCGAAGAGAAATGGAGTCAATGGAGTCAAAGACACCGAACAACATTCAAGAAAGTATCAAAGTGATCAAAGCAGACTCTTTGATTCTGCTTTACACATACTTTTCAAAGAAGGGTTGCGTTTCCAAACACAGTGCATTGGTTCTTGGTGGCAATAAACCAGCTCTGTTTAGCTTTATACTTTGATAGGAGCAGGAACAAAAAAAATGTCTTTAGTGAGATGCATTTTCTAAGCCTTGCTATCAAGTATTGAACTTGCTAGGAAAAGGCTAAATGTATTTGTTGCTCTCTGAAGAAGCTGGGTCCTCTATGACAGAAACCCAGTGTTAGACCTGAGTAGCCCTGTAGAAGAAACAGCATTCGCAAGCACGAGGAAAAGCACTGAGCCGATTTTTTTGTTCATCTGTATTTAATACACCTCTTTGATAACAGACCAAACGTCAGGGGAAAAGAACAACTTACAAAGCATGTGAAATGTGTTTAAAGAGTGGTTTGTAAAAGGTGTCTGGTCATAGTCCTTTTATAGCTAGAAAATATTATTTTCATATATTTATCTCCCATTATTTTCCCAAAGAGACAGGCAAGGTTTCAAGGCTTCTGATCTAACTGCACCAAAGTGAAATATTATTTTTTTATGTTATAATTTGACCATTAATGATGTCAAGCATAAAGCTTTTCTTATACTCTGGCAGGATGTACTCCATTTCTGTCTTTGTAAAATCTGATTTTCTCTCTGTGCTGCAGCAACTGTAAAGCAAAAGCTGCCCCGAGGGAGGTATTTTGTTTAGCTGTGCGGACACATTCCTCCAAGAAATATTAAAGCCAAACCACACACACACGTACGCACACACAGGCACTGTATTAGAAGAATTCAAACCTTGAACAGAAAAAAAACCAGTACTGGGTTTGAAGTCTGAACATTACTGCATGTTGAATTGTGTTTGTCATGTTTTTCCTTGTTTTTACCAGCTAGGGCTGTGGATAAATATAGGCACTTCCAAAATGCAGAGAGTACTGCTCAAAGACAGCCCTATATTCTCTGCCCGTGTCAGAGCTAAAAAAGAAAACATGAATAAAAATGTGCATATCTAGCACCTACTTGTTTTTCTCATGTGTGAGACAGACATGTCATCAGTCAGAATTTGCTGCAATGTGAACATCAAGCACATGATACGGAGGAAAATTCACGCAAGACAGGAGATGAGAGAAGACATAGGTGTATATTTACTCTTACACATTCTTTCCTTTTTGCTTACTGAAGGCAGAGCTATGAGAAAGGTCAAGCTCTGTTTTATTCTGAGATGGAACCAGATTCTGCCCACCCCCCCACCCTAGCGTCTACAGTCAGGAACAGGACAACTGATCCAGTAAAATGATTAAAACTATCAGAGTCCAACCCTTGCTTAGGTTGTGTCTTCTGCCCTGAAATAGAGCTACTAATAGGCCAGAGCCACTCTTAAATTGAATGACATTCTAGTACTTTCTTTCCTTTTTTTTTTCTTTATTTATTTATCACATGTATTTATTTATCTATCTTCTTTATTTGCTGAGCTTCTATTTACCAAGCTTTTTCCTTATTTTGCTTTATTTATTTTGTGGGTCCTGACCACAGAAAGGAAAGATGATAAGGAATTGTGGGCTGGGTGCAGACAGCTCGTATGATGCCAGTGCATGAAAGGTGCTTCTGCAGCCAGCTGCAGTGATGGATTTCCCACCTCTGTTGCCCAAGCAAAGCCCGTGAGGATCACAACTCCTTGTGTCGGTGAGCTCAAGGTCTGTCTTTCTTGGTGCTCCCTCCATTACCAACCGCCCCAAGGGGCAGCAGAGCAGAGGAAGAGACAGAAGGTGGATGATCCTGTCTTAAGTGAGCAAAGAGCCCAAGAGGTGCCAGTTTGTGATGCTGGAGTGATACAGAAAAAATGGCTACGCTCAGAGACAAAAACGCCGCAAGCCTTGCAATTGATTTTGTAGTTTGTTCTACTCAAAGGCATTCCTGGGTAGGGACTGTTTTTATAAGTGTTTTCGGCAGTGCTGAACATAGGATCATTTCTTAGCAAATTGTTTTAGTAATTATAAGGCAGATACTTAAAAACTAGGGTAAGACTAATGTAAATGAGAGCATTTCTTTCCCCTTGAGGTTGTTCTGCTGCTTAAGCTGACTTAAACAGTAAGTATGACAATTACATTCTTGGAAGAAATACGAGGTAATTTTGAATTAAACTGCTGATGCTGAGAGATTCTTAGTGTAGAACTGGTGTATAAATTCCCTGAATTTCCAGTGCAATACATGAAGGAGTTTCAGCTGTGTCAGAGATTAACATCTGATGCTGACCTCTTTTTTAAGAAAAGCACTGGTCAAAAGGAGAAGATGGTGTTCTGCCTGGGGGGAAATCCAAGGTCCACATCCAGCAAAACTCTTAAGAACACGTGAATTAAGCATACTACTGAATTTAGTAAGACCATTCTTCTACTTGAAAATGTGTGCACACATGTGCCTATAGCATAAATGGTAAGAAAAAACACCCAGAAGTAGTTGTGGACAAACCCTTATGTGTAACTGTCTAGTCAAGCGAGCTATGCTTTGGTTGACTCGGTGCTGGAGTTTTTACTTCATAATTCAGAATAATTTTTAATAAACTACGTAGCTATTGGTCTTTCTGAAGTACAGATGCCTTTGGGAATGTAGTGATTTTTTCCTTTTTTTGTTTATGCATGCTTAATTTTCTTAATTCCTTTCATCTTTTGGCTCACAGCCTCCAGCAAGGGAATGAAGTCTACTGTTAACGTGACTAACGGGAGGATGTTTGAAGCACAGAATAAGACGACACTATGCTGCTTCTGACTAATTTCCAGATGACATATGTTGTTAACACTGCTGTATGGATTGCAGCTTAGGGGGCAAAGTCATAGATCAAGACTCCCACTGAGCTAGAAACCATGACAACATGGTGAAAAGATGATCTCTGGGGCACAGAACTTTGCTATAACCTCTGCACACTTGTCTGTTCAATCTACTACCATTTTTCTCCCTTTGTTTCTTTACATCCATTAATAACATATTTTCCTTGTCTGGAAATTGCATGCCTTGCTTAGTATTTGTTTCATGAAATCGATAAATGAAAAATGTCTGTGTTAATCTGGTGGATTCCTCACTGTTGTGTCTACTGCTATCAATGAATCATTCCTACTTTGGAAAGGAGATTTAGAAGGTAATCAAATTCCTCTCCCTTCCAAGACACACTGTGTCCTGAGCATTCTACCATTTCTGCTGTTAACCATTCACTCAGGCAGAGCACATACATTTGAAAAAGTCTACAATCTGGTTTCTGGTTCTGTTGACAGGTTTGAGGTTTTCATGGTCATGGGATGCTCAGGCTGGCCAGCTTTTCCTCCAACAGATCACTTTAGAAGCACAAATGCTCCTTATGGAGTTTATTTTATTTGGCAACATTTATGATGAATAGCACATTCCTTGTGTCAGTCTTTCTGAACAGTTTCTCCTGTTTGGGTCTAAACCCCAAAAGCAAATTCTTCTGTTATTATGGCTTTGGTACTCAGTCAGAGAAGAGAGGTCTTTCACAGCACTCACGTGCAGAGTTGGCTGTCCTACTCCAGCTGGTACACAGCTTCAGAAGGTGTCAGCTCAGCCCCTGCTGTTAGCGAGCTGTCTCGTTCATGTCCATAATACTGTCCTATTAGAAGAGTCTCACCTGATTTTAGACAGACTAGTCTACATGCTTGAGAGACGTTATCTTTTCTGTAGTGGTTTCCATCTTGAAGATACGGAGGGCTGAAAATGTAATATTGTGAGCTGGTGCCTTGCCGAGAGTTAGGCTGAAAAATTTGAAGGAATGGGGAAACAGGAGAGCACAGATGAACTGGGAGAGCACAGAATGAATTGAGAGTGAGTGGTCACGTTGTGAAGGGCCAGCGAGTTCTGCACTGACATGAAGAAGGCAAGCAAGCGCTAGCTGTATGTTCAATGCTGCCTAAAGAAAATACATTGCTCTTTTGGTAAAGGAGTAAATGCAAAAAATTCAGGAGGCAAACACACATTCAGATGTGTTTCAAGCGTGCACAACTGCACTGATTTGTAATTTATCTATTCAGTAACTGAACATACTACAGCTCTTTAGGCTCAGTGTATAGCACTGTGGCATCTAAAGGAAAAAAAGAATAAATGGGTTGATTGTTTCACTATATGTTACTCTGATTTTTACGATCCTGACCATTTCTCTTTCCTGTCTAATATTAAATTTCAAAGGCAGCTTTTACAGTACCTTTAGTAATTGGGTCATAATCAATGCTTTGATAAACACACAGAGGTATCTTGATTTACATGCCAGGACAGATAGTGCTGGAGATTCAGTTTTCCCTTAGTTAGTGCGGCGTAGGAGGTGTATTCTGACTCCCTTGGACATATTACTTTCCAAACAGTCCCTGTGATACCCTTCTTACGAAAACCAGATACTTTCTAGTCTATTAATTTTCAGCAATCAACTGAAACCAAATGGCTTTGAAACCTGTTAAGAAGTTCTTTGAAAACGGAGATGTTTTGGATGGTTTTGTGCTGGATTTAAAGAGGTGACATTTTCTAGCATAACAACTAGTAGAGTTGTTGTTAGTGTTTATGTAAGACAAGTATCTGAGGATCCCAGTGAAGTAGCCACTGTATGGCTAGTGATCTGAAGAGATCAGAAGCAATGGGAAGTGGAACAAGAAGTGTTGTGTGGATAGTGAGTATTTATTTGCTGCCAAATTACTGCCGTGCCCAAAGGCCATATATCAACACGAGCTAGGGTAGTATGGTCTTTTGCACTCTTGCAGCTACTCCATCCTCAGGAGGTGACCCAGATGAAAACTGCCAGGGCTTCTGCAAAATCCTCACTTCTGAGCACACTTGCAATTACTTTCCTTGCCTGGAACAAGCTCCATCGCTCTATGTGAGAAAAGGTCACTGTTGGGCTCGTAGCAGGAACAGTTTGTGTAAACAACAAGCTTCACCACCAACATAATTCTACCTTAACATTTTCCCTCCTCTGTTTATCTCTCTCCAAGGGCTGTCAGTCGCTCTATTGAAGATTCTTGTAATTTCAACAGTGAGCCACAGCAGGTTCCTTTCAATCAACAGCAGCAGCGTCACAGCAAGCAACACCAGTAACACATTTCCCTCCAAGTAAGCACGCTCTGACTTCATTTAGGCACACAAACGTTCTCCGAATCCCAAATCACCATCTCCCAGCCGAGCAAGACAAAGGCTGCAAACTGAGTTGAAACAAAACAGACAAGCAAGTTGAAACATTTTCTTCCTGCAGAAAAATAACCCAAATATTTGTGCTTTGCCTACCTGCGGGATCTGGGCTAAGAGCCCAAGCCCTTTGGGTGGGAAATATGGTCCTACTTTGACCTACAGTTGAAAATTTCTCATGTTTCTCAGAAGTGAAAAGAATCTAACTTTCAGGAACCTTGGTAGAAAATTAAACACTTTTGAAAAGCTGCCTTCAGTGATGTTAATCAGATTTCAGCTTCAGTGCAAGGGAAGCAGGAATTCAACCATTGACAGTAGTTTAGTTCCTGAAGTAAAACACGTCATCACATTGATTTAGTAGAGCAAAACAACACTATAATATCTAAATAAAGGAAACACAGCAGAATTACGGGAACTTCTTCCCATAATATAGACTTATGACAGCATCAAATTAACAGTATCTACAGGACTGCAAATACTAGAGATCCTACAAAACCACAGATGTGATGAGCATAACTGATTTTCCACTTCTGCACTGACTAGTCTGTGTGGAAAGAGTTCCTTCCCTTTGCTAACCAAGCATGACTATTCCATACTGGGTGTGCAATTGTACTCTAACACAAAAAAAATTGCTCTTGTGAATGTATGTTATCCTGCAGGTTTGCCTCCGGGAGTCAGGCTCATTTTTGACAGCTGACTGGTTGCTAAGGTCATTTGATGTATACGGCTATCATCTGCTCATTGCGTGCACATATGCAGCGTGTTGAGGATTTTTAATAGGATGCCTATTCTACTACTTTTACGCATTTCTCTGTTGAGGTAAGCTGTAGTGTAATGCAGAACCAAATGCTGAAGTGTCTGTACATAACAGAGGTTTTTCTTCACTGACTTGTTCCATAAGCTGCATTTTTGCATTACTTGGATAAACCAGTAATGTAGATGTAGCCAGAGCTGGGGGGAGGAGAGCGGAGAGCAAGCATCTGGTCACAGTCTTAGGGGACACGTTTGTTCAGGGCATCTTTGCAGTAGTTTCACTCTAGGGAAATCCTAGAGCTGAAAAGAAAAACAACTTCATGTAAAGCTTTATCAGTCTCATTTTTTCTCTGAACTAATGCATGATCTTGAGATAAAGGAGCTTAATTGGTTCATGGAAATATAATTTATAGAGACTGCTGATGACTTTGGCTGTACAACAAGGTTCTGTCAGATAACTGGGCTCTTGCATCAATTGCATATGATTCCAGTAAACACAATACCAATGAGGAGCAGAATGCTTTCCCGTGCTTACGTATCACCAAAGGTAAATTACAAAGTGCCAGATAAATAACTCCTGCTATTTTTCACAAGATGCAACTACGTATCTTTAACTTTGCAAAGCCATGCAGCTCTAAAGCAACATTAGGCCTCACAAAATGCATTTAAATCTGTCCTTCCTACTTTGTCTCTTCTGTCATCCTATTGCACTGATTATCCTCTACTACGCATATATTAAATGTGCATGCAGCAAAAATACTTATGAGATAAAGGTAAAGAGAAATGTAATTAACTCTGAGGAACAGTAAACCAAATGAAACAGAGGAAAATACACAGTTTTAGACATCTCTCCTTGGGCTGTAGTCTTCTTGTATATTTTTCTGAAAATTATCATAGAGTTTATTTTCTACTCTCTAAACAATTAAGATAGTGGAAAAATCAAAAAATAAATAATTTCCAGAAAGCTTGCAAAAGTTTGGATTCTCATCCAATTTGTTCAGCAGATACACAGCAACCTTCAAATTCTGTCTATTGGTTCTGCAAATTTGAAGATTAATTTTGCCCCATTTGCTGCAAATGAACAATTCACGAATATGTCTGTCAAGGCTTTACTCTGACAGATTTTAGCAAACAACCTGAATGGGATACTCAACAAATAATGTTTTTCCTTATTTTATAGATCCAATTAATTTGGAGCAATTGATTTTTCTTTCTTTCATTGCTCAGCTACCTGAGTACAAAATCATCGTGGCTTCTTGTACAAAGATCAGCTCACATGGGTTAATCTTGTGACTTTCAGAAGATAATTTCATTTTTCAAACTATGAGATGGTTTATCTCTAAGATGAGAATACACGTCTTGAGCAGTTTAGTGTTTAATGTCCAAATAAAAAAAATAAGAAAGTGCAGATATACTCCAGAGAAGAAAAGAAACAAGAGAGCAATAATTCACTCTGGTACCCGTATTTAGTGTTTTGCCTTAATAGGCCAAACGTAATAGCTCTAAAAAGCAGCCTTTTAACTACTCTGATAAGTAGGGCTCTTCATCACTTGAACTACTTTATGAGTTCTTGAAAGACACTCTGCAGGATAAGGAAGATTATGAAGTCTATAATTTCACCTCGATCAATACTACTGATAAATTACCAGTCACAAGAAAGGATGTGACAAAACACAATAGGATAAGTTATTAATGGAGAATCCCCAGAGCTCCAGATACAGTTATATTACATGAAGAGAGGAAGAAAAAAAATAATTAAGTAGTAAAGCTTATTAAACAGCTCAGATTGAGAGGAGCACAAAGCATACAAGGCCAGTACAGGCTGTGAAAGGGAATGGCCAGTTTGTTGCACTGCACCTCTCAGCAAAAGAGCACCCAGAGCAGGCTGCTTGAGGTAGCACAGATCTAGTCTGACTTCCTTTGAAATATTTGCTGTGGAGAGGGGCAGGAGATGTGTTAGGTTACTGGAAGGAGCTTGCAGCAGTTGTGCTGCAAAAAAGCCGATGTTCAGGAGACATTCTGGGTCTGTATGTTTATTGCCTGCTCTTGCTTGGCTCTATTCATCTCCAGCAACACTTACTCCTGCAGTCCTGGTGCTGGAACCAGTTTGTCTCTCTAAAGAAAGGGAAGACACTTGAGATGTTTTCTTTGTTCTTTTCTCTAGTTGCAAGAACTCTGCTCTGAAAAATAATACTTTGTACATGAAAATACCTGATAGAAAGACAAAAAAGTATGCAATGATCACGGATCACGAGCAGCAGAAGTAGAATGTTAGAATCCCTGGTCTCAGTTTCATACCCAAGCTGAATATCACTATACTCAAGCACATGATGTTGCAGTAAGTTGATCACAACAAGCTCTCACGGCATGTAAAGCATTTTGTCATATATTGTAGAATGGTTTGTGTCGGAGGGGACCTTAAAGATCATCTAGTTCTAACCCTCCTGTTGATATGTTTTGATGTCCTTGACCAGTTTATAAAGATTCCTTTCCAACATCCTAAATATAAAACTGAAGTTTGTGACCAAAACCTGTACAGTAGAAGATATTTTTTCCACGTTTCCTGTCTATGTACCTGCATTGCTAAAAGTTGACTCTGCTCCCATCGCAGCAGTTTCGCACCAAAGTATTGCCTTTGACCTTAACGGGACTGACTCATGCAGTCTTCCAATTATAACCACTGAATTTTGCTTTTTTGTACCTTGGACTTTTTTAATTTTAATCATAACAGGTAAGGAAATTACAGAAGAGTTTCACAAGTTTTCCATGACATTTGTGTGCTGAGGCAAATAAATAATGCACGCCACATTGAATTCCACAGAAACAGATAAAAGCTACAAAGGAACAAAATGCTCTCTATTTTGGAGTGATTTCTGCTACATACTGCAGTGAAAATTGCTTAGGGTTTATCAGTCTGAGATTTAGTGTAACAGTGCCAAATAACAAGATAGGCATAATAGACCAGATCAGGCTGTGACTGGAGCCAATTGCAAAAACGTGACTCAGTAGCAATATGTCCGCACTGGGGACAGTAATTCTGGAGCTGTAACCATTCCTGATCTCGGATTCTAGTAACTTCAGCTTCTTTTCACTTCTTGAATACGAACAGGAAGCTGACTTCGTTTCTATGGACAGTCATAACTTCTGAGGTACTCTAGTGGGTTTGGGACTGTTTCTAGAGCCAGTGCTGTCTGGAATGGTGTTTGCTGTGTATATGGGCAATTTAATCTGTTTTGATTGCTTGGGTTATAGCACAGTATTGCACATATAAAAGATACATGGTAAGACTAGAACTTAGCTACAAGCCCAGACCTAAAGCTACAGTAATTTGGACCCCAATGCATTCAGTGTAGTGCAGAACTGACTGTCCTCTCTTTATCAGAATAGGGTTCTGTTCAAATGAATAGTTCTAGGTTCTCTCTAATACATTACTTACACAAGCATTCTTGCCCCTCATGGTGAACATCTTTTAAAGATACTGTAGTAAAGGCTTTCTATGATTTCCCAAGTTTAGCTGGGACCAAACACTTTCTTCTTGTCCTGAAACAAGGCTGAGGATACAGCAGCTCACTGAGTAAATGGTCACAGTTGCACTGCAATCACATTAATGTAAGTGTAGCAGCTGGCTGGAAGCCTTTTATAAATGTTACTGAATGCTGTTAGCCTCCCTAAAAAAACGGAGGATGGGAAAAGACACACTAACAATCGAACCATGAGATTTAATTCTGCACAACTTGTGTATGAGTCTATTCCATACTCTATTAACTTTTCTAATGGGAAAGGTAGAGCCCCTTTTGTCCTCACTCAAATCTGTGTCTGGATGACCCATTCTGGGATTAATTCAAAACTGCATTACACTTCAAATTTGTGCCTTGGGAATCAGAAGTAGCACTACTGGGGAAGGAGCAGTTGGGAGAGCAGGCTAGGAAGCCAAACTAAATCACTGTCTACCAGCAAGCTCATTTCCTTGGCAAAGTAAAGGAAACTTTGATCTATGCATCTATGCTTGGACCAATTATTGCACCCCGTCACTCGAATGATCATGTCAGATGATGCCAATCAGACTCACTGCTGCTCACAATTCTCAGTAAAACTCCAAGATTTTAACACTACCTCGATAGAATTTCAAGAAAAACAGATTTCTCCAGATTCATCCAGGGATGAAATAAGACTCAGTTGATTTGCACAGGCTCTGACCTTTCTTGAGAACAGCAATTGCTTATGACCGAAGAGTGACTAGAAAACTGTCAGTGTGTTCCTGCCTCTTACCGGCTTCTTTACCAAGTGTTCCCAATGCATAATTTCCCCCAGATCCAAAAAAAAAAAAAAAAAAAAGAGCAGAGAGCATGTTCCGATAGCAACCTGTGGAAAGATGAAAGTTTTTATCTGATTTCAGCATCTTCTGCCTTTTAGCATCTTATTGATCTGAAGGGGGTTGAGAGTGGAGCAGATGTGGTTTAGAGAGTTTAAGCCAATTTACCACTGCTTCAGCTGACACGTGGTAAATAACCACAGTGAGCTTACTGTGGTTCACTGTTATCTGAAAGAATAGAATAGAATAGAATAGAATAGAATAGAATAGAATAGAATAGAATGTTTCAGTTGGAAGGGACTTACAACAGTCATTTAGTCCAGCTGCCCAATTGGAAAGGAGCTGGTTTAAATCACGGAGCCCACTCTTATGACTGGATCGAGAACTTGACTCCAAATGAAGGTTTCTGTTTACCCTACTTGCACTTTCTCCTTCAAACAAATCTCACTACACCATCAGTGAGCATTTCTGAGTGAACTGGAAAACCAGGAAGAATTGCATTCCTTTCTTACTGTTACTCCCTTTAAAAATCCCACTGCCTATTGATGAACATGGCTGAGCCCTACCTTTGACTCTGCAATGGCAGCAAATGTGACTATTCGCAGGAAAGAAGCAAGTAGAAGTAACCACCTTTGTGTGGCGACCCTATCAGTCTCCAAGGAGGTGACTATTTTTAAACAGTCATCTGTCCTTTTAAAGTAGCCATAGTCATAAAGATAAGAGATACCATTTTAATATCTTGTTTATTAACTCCAGGATAGTATTCAAACATGAAAATATCAGTGTAAACACTCTGCAATTTACAAATATTAGCATATCAACAGGGTATGCTTTGAAATCAAGAACTGTAAGGTCACCCTGTAAGTCTCATCAGAAGCACTTTCATACAAAAGTTGTAATCAGAGAATTACTGGCTTTAAACTACTGAATCCCTAAGGGAAGTTTTATAATGCAAAGGAGTGTAATCATGTCTGATTTTCTTTATTGCTAACTCTGCATGGAGATCTGAAAAAAATCACTACTAATCTAAGCCAGACAACATAGGACTTAAATGAAAATGTAAACCAATATCTTAAAATGATGTTCATGCTGATTGCAGCTTCTCATTTACAGGAGGGCAGGGGGAAACTGTATTAGACTGTCCTTTTTCTCCTACTGTGTTTTCTGTATATGCTATGCTGTGTTCACCTGCTAAAAAAAAAATGTGTTTTGAAGGTTAGAACTTGTCTTATCTCAGGCAAATCCTAATGACTTTTTAGGAGAAGAAGTAAGCATGAGAAGCTAAGTTTGGTACTGGTCTTGCAAGACTTAGAAACTCTGACTGCTGGTAGCTTAGAAATCTCTGTCTCAGGACAGTACATATTTAGCTGTTTATACAAGGCTTAGGCTTCAGAGAGGTTCACTGATATACATGATGTTATGATATAGAATTTCAGACTTATTTCTGATTTATAAAAGCAATTGGAAAAATGCGAGTAATTGTTCCTGAAGGGTTGTTGCTAAATTTGGAGCAGATGTAGTGGAATTCAGGTTGTTCTGGGTAGCATTAAAAAAAAAGATACTGAGCTTATGCCTTTGTTCAGAGGTTAGCATGTATTCAGTGTTGCAAAGGACCGAGGGGTTCCAGGACCATGTGAATAAGCAGCCTGTATGTTCAAGGCTTGATATTACTCATAATGAAAATACTGGAAAATTGCCGTTGGTTTCCTTGAGTCTCTGCTTGTCCTTAGGTCTGCATCTAGGCTTGGTGCCTCCTGTTCCACTGGAGACCACTATGAAAAAAGACTTTAATTTAATTTCAGAAATGCTAGTGTTCCCAGGAAGCTGGTAAGTGTGGTACAAACAAATCTTTGTTCAGAACAAAGGCATTGTAGCAATGAATACATTGTATAGCCTTCAGAACAGCAAACCCAAACATTATTGTCAAACAATCATTGTTTGGTGTATTTATACAGAAAATGATTGTGAAGGATAATGTCTGTCACTATTCAAGTGTAGTAGTTATAGAGGAATATATTATCAATTAAATCACAAATGAATGGCTCATCAATACTTTATTAATATATGTTAATTTTTCACATCTCACATTAACACAACATGCAGTGTGTCTTAACTGTTGAACTAGGCTGATGTTTAAACATAAGCCAGGAATTTTCATAAACCAAGAATAAATGAATTACAAAGCTGTGATAAACCATATAGGAGTCAAAAAGTCATGTCAGTCTAGTGGATTGACTAATTAATGAATAGAGATTGTTTTGTAAATTGTTAGAACTGTTTCAGTTCATGGTGAGCCTTGTCGTATGAAAGCATGGAAGACATCTCAGAAGATTTGTTAGACATTTGGTAGTCAGATGTAAAAAAAGAAATAGAGTAACTCTTGGAGAAACTTCCAAGTAATTTTTAAGGAATTTATATTTTCTGTATGCAAAACAATCTCAAACTGCTGCTACTCATCACATATCTGTATGGATATGATATGATATGGATGTATTTCTTGTGTGTAAAATGATCAGCCTAGGGGTTTACTAGAAAACTAGTTCTTCTTCCCATTATTTGGAATGTCACTTTAAAATACTTTTACATGAATTGAAGCAGTTACATGAACACGATGTCCTTAGCTTAGGTACAAGCCAACTCTTATCAGCTGAAATATGTGAAACTAAAAGTGCAGTCCTCTTTTGCTAATGCAAAAGGAAATGGATAGACACGAAGCACCATGTTGGCCAGATAACCCAAAAGAGAGCTGAAAGACTATGATCTCTATGACACTGCTGTCTTCTGACTGAAGGAACATAACCTCAGTAATATGATATTGTTTCTGCTTTTGACTGGATGATTAAATCTTTGAATGGGTGAGTATTAAACGAAAGAAGAACAAAAGAGCAAATGATGCTTTCCAGACTACATTTTAGATGAACAGTCATGGGTCAACATTTTGAAAGCTTCCCTATTGTGCAAATACTGTCACTTGTAAATAGTGGCAACTCCAATAATTTAAATAAGAGGTATCAGTAGATGATACAATCTGTCCATGTCTTATGGAAAAATATCACTGTGTTTGAATTTGTTAGCTTTCTAGGTTTGTAGTCACTGCAAGCTCTGAGCTCTTGGCCGCACAGCACAGGGTCTTACCCACTGCATTCAATTCTAATCCACATTTCCCTGAAAATTAAAGTAAGATTATATTGGGTTCAAAACCAGGCAATGTAAGTGACTAAGGCAGATAAAAATCATAAGCAAAGAGAATGAAAGTTCTCCTACTTTATGCAGAACTTGTCCTTGGGCTTTTTTAAACTCAACTATACTGAAAGAAGGGTGGTAAATATTACAGGAGAAATTAGAGTCTTTCTGCTTGTATATATGAAAATACATATCTCCTAGCTTCAGCCTTCTGTTCCTTCTGCCTCTTCTCCCCTTGTAACACTGGAGAAGTTAAAAATGCAGCTTTTGTTTGATTATTCTTCTGTGCAGTTCTCCCACAGGAACTGCACAGACTTTGACACGGATACAATAATAATGTAGATACATTTTTTACCTGTTTCCCTTTGGAGAAAGTTTTAAAAGTAGTTGTTTCTACTTCACCTCAAAAGTTGCTAATGGTATCTCTGTCTATAAACATCAATAGCAACTCTAGAAAGACCTCACTACTCACTGTATAGAAGAAGATTCACAGAATAACAGAATGACCTGAGTTGGAAGAGACTCACAAGAATCGAGTCCAACCCCCATCCCTGCATAGCACAAACCCAACATTCACACTGTGACTGAGGGCATTGTCCAAATGCTGCTTGAATATTTTCAGGCTTGGCATCCTGACTACTTTCCAGGGGAGCTGTTCCAGTGCTCCACCACCCTCTGAGTAAAGAACCTTTTCCCAATATGCAACCTAACCCTCCCCTGGTGCATCTTCCTGCCATTCCCTCAAGTCCTATCATTGGAGAATGAAATCAGCGCTTGCTCCTCCTCCTTCCCTTGTGAGGAAGCAGCACACTGCTATGAAGTGCCCCCTCAGTCTCCTCTTCTCCAGGCTGGACAGACCAAGTGACTTCAGCGGCTCCTCATACACCTTCCCGTCCAGACCCTCGACCAGCTTTGTGGCCTCCTCTGGACACCCTCCTTTTTATACCATGGCACCCAAACCTGCACCCAGTGCTCGAGGTGAGATCTTAACGTATCTGGTAGTTTTCCCTAATGCAGGTTTACAGTGGAGTCATTTCCAGACACACACATTGATATTTACTCCATATTCATAAAAACACTCCCAAAGCTCCCCTCCACTGCCGCCGCGACCGCCCGGGAGAGCCTCCCCATCCCGCCGGCAGGTGGCGGTGTGGGCCCGGCCCGGGCTGGCGGCCCCGCCCCAGCGCCGCCCCGCGTCCCTCGCTCCGCCGGCCGAGGCAGCCCAGGGCAGCCCCTGCCCCTCAGCGGCAGCCCCTGCGCCCCCAGCAGGCCGGGGCAGCCTCTGCCCCTCAGCAGCCCTTGCTCCCCCGCAGCCCAGGGCAGCCCCTGCCCCCCCTCAGCAGCCCCTGCCCCCCCGCAGCCCAGGGCAGCTCCTGCCCCTCAGCAGCCCCTGCACCCCTCAGCAGCCCCTGCCCCCCCCGCAGCCCGGGGCAGCCCCACCGGCGCCTGTCTCCCAGCGCCAGGACTGGGGCTCAGCGGAAAGCGAAAGGGGAGGGAATGTCTGTCTTTCCCCTCATTTTCCCCTTTGTAAACTGAGTGAAGTTCGGGCAGCTGGCCGGGTAGCTCCGCGCTGCCCGGACTGAAGCCCCCGTAGGGAGGCAACCCCCTCCCCAAAACCCTTTCGACCCAAGGCAGCGCTTTCTGTTCGCAGCCTCTCAGCCGCCTCGGGTCGCGGGAGCCCTCCGCTGCCGCTGCCGGCCGGCACTTCGGGAGGCAGGAGAAGCTCCATCCCCCGCATCAGACCGAGCCGCCGGGGCTGCGGGCAGCGCAGGGCGCGGGTACGGGCCCCGCTGCCGGGGCAGGGGCGGGGGGCTCCGCGCTCCCTCGCGGAGGTCTGGGAGGAGGAAAAGTGGAGAGAGGATCCGCGAGGATCCAGGTAGATCCAGCTTTTACCACTTACCAAAAGCCACCGGCAGCAGGACCTCCGCCTCCTCCCTGCCTCCTCCCTCCTCCCCCCTCCCCTAACTCCCTCCCTCCCCTGCCCCTCTGCGATGAGAGACGGGCCGAGCCGGTGCTCGCTAGCCAGGGGCAGGCGGATCGCTTTCATGTCGCAGGGTGCCCGCTAGCCCCACGGAGGCTCCCCCGGCCGCAGGAGGTGGCGGCGGGCGCGCAGCTGCCCCGCGGGATGCTGGCGGCGGGGGATGCGGACTAACATGGGGGGCGGCCACTCCCACAGGGCGCCCGTCTTCGACGAGAACGAGGACGGTGAGTGCGGAGCTGTCCACGGTACCGCGGGGCCGCAGCCTCCGCCCCGGGCAGGTGCCGGCAGCACCTGCCTTCCCCACTCCCGGCTCCCAGCGGGAGCAGCGGGATGAGCTGCCCTGGGGAAAGGGGGAGGGAAAGCCCACCTTTGTTCGCACTGTGGTTGCGTGGGTATTTGCTTTTAGCAGAGCTCGTCTCAAGTCTAGCGCGGCGTCGCTTGGGGTTTGAAAGCACATGGCAGGTAACTTCATACACACCTTTATGAGCGGGCATGGTTTTGGAGAGGGGTGCTTACTTTTTTTATTCTCGTTTATGGTTGATTCTTTGCCCACCGCCCATTTTAGATGGTGATGTCTCCCTTGATCAGTATACTTCTTCTGCCACTTTTACTTTCTGAAACTTTTTTTTAAGCTTGTTCTCTTACTCTGAAATTTTCTCCCTGCCTAGATAATATGTCATAAGTAAGTACATCTTGTGAAGTTTTTGGACAGCAATTGTAAAGTTTGCATAAAATACTGTGTTTCCTCACTATTTGTGCATTTCCACGTCATTTTCATATGTAGATCATATTTAACTGGAATTATGTGATTGCATTTCCATTTCAATTGTTTTGGCTCTTGAAACAAAGAGAACACTGCACTCCTAGGAAGCAGATATTTGTGTATTATCACTAGAAGTGTTTTTAATGTTACTCATGGGATAGATGTTGTTGCCTATCTGGATGATTGATGCTTAATTTTGAGTATATTAATTTTGCAGTGTTTCCCAATATATTTTATTAGGAGGTGACTGTGTCTCAATAGACTATCACATTGTTTTGGCTTTCTGAGGCTCCTAACAAATAAAAAATGTGTGCTTTTCCCTATTTGTTCAGCACACATGGAGATACTTGTTTTGTTAATAGGGAGGAAATACATTAAATCCATGTAAAGTGTTTAAAAGGTTGAATATACATTTATTTGCATTTAAGACACAACTATAATTCTCTGTTTCTTTAGGAAGTATTTGATGAAGTTTGGTTTAAAAGGCTTCATTTTTTTGTGTGGAGAATGGGACAGATTATTTACTGTTTGTTTATTGTGTTTCAGTAGCTGTGATTTTCTTGTACTGATAAAAAATTTCAGTCATTTACCATAGATTATGCTATGTAAACAAGTGAGAGAGAAAGAACTCTCCCACACCCCCAAGGCCTTCCCTCCAGGTAAAATGTTGATCATGCACAATTAGTCTTGTAAACCTTGAGGCAATTTACTAAGAAATAGCCAAGAGTGAAAGCACGGTGTTAGTCTTGTCTAGACACCCTAAGGTAAAAAATATAGCCATACCTTTGCCTTCGTAAGACTTTTGATTGGACTCTCTTAGCAATTTCCTTGAATTATTGCCACGTTTTTTTTCCATGAGACAAGAATGTGTTCAGTTTTTGAATAAAATGAACAAAGTTCAATAGTGAAGTACTACAGAATAGACTTCATGCCACTCTACTCTTTTTCCCTTAGGAAAACATTTCTGTAATGCAGTCATTATTAATACCTAATAAAATAAGCACACAAAGTGTTTGTGGATTTCTATTAGGTCATTATTTATTCTTTGCCTGGTTTTGTTCCTAACAAAATCTCCTTTTTCCTCTTAAGATAATATGCTTAGCACAACCATCTCGTTCTGAAGAGCCCATTGCTTTTGAAACAATAACCTATTTCCTATACTATTTACAAATTGTTATTGAAAATAGTATTTTCACAAGTACCTAAATAATATATGAAAATATCTCCTCTCTGAAAATGTATCTTACGAGATTTAATCCAAAATCGAGCTGTATTTTGTATTCCCACTAGTAGCTACAAGAGTCACTGTTTTCCACAGTACTGTACTCAATATGAAATGAAATTTAAAAAAAAGCAAAAGAGAATGTATAGCAAGTAGACTTGTTTCTTGAGACAGTATAATTTTGCTCAAGAATGACAAGGTTTATCAATTCAAAGAGAACTGGAATAAATGAGTTGTATATGAATATGTAGGCATAGTAGAAACTAAATTCTTTAGTGTATTGTGTATAATATCACAGCTGCCCCTTCAAATGAGAAAAAAGAGCAGAGAAAGTATTGTCATTTTGTGTTCATACATGTTAATGCTGGATGTAAAATAAAACATGAATTTTGGAAGAATAGGTTTAAAACCATTTATTGTCACTTCACTTTGAAAATCACAGAAAAAGGTTATTTTTTCAGTGAACCACTTAACAAAGAAACATATGGAAATAGTACATGAAGAGCATCCAGGTACTGCCTGATAAGCCTATAGAGTATCTGTTCTAGAGTTACAAGTCATGTTTTCTGTCGAAAGAGAATAGGTATTGATCTACTGAGAAATTATATGTAGACTCCCCACCATGCTTAGGGTAATAAAAAATGATCCAGTCAGAAGGCTGGACTGCATGTTATAGATTCCCAGTTCTCACAGACAGCATAACACATCATTATAATACACTGATCTTTTAAAAAGCCATAATACATGCAATTTTTAAACTAACTGTATTTGTTCTTTTTTTTTGTTAGAAGGCTCTTCCAGACTTTACTCTTTGAATGGTTAGAAACATCTATTTTCCTGATTAAATGATTCTTAACCCATTGATAAGATTTATGTTTATTTCAACTTTTTTTGTCAGCTTACTCTGGTGCATTGATAGACAGCAAAAATGTCCCCTCTCATTCTTTGTTTTGTAAGAAAACGTCTTCCAGTTTTCTTTTGTTTCCACTGTTTTTTCATCCCCTGTGACACCCACCTGCATGCATTTGAACTTGTCTTGGTTGCACACAGATAACCCAAATTACACACAGAACTGCAGCTGAATTTTCACCAGGACCTTGTACTCGAAACAATACTTCCTGATGTCTATTGAAAACAGCTTTCCTGGTACAGCCTATAATTACCTGTGTCCCTTTCATGGATGTATCTTATGGATAGTTTATTCACTCTGTGATGGTAACCCACCAATGACCTGATCAGTTATCTCCACTGATAAGCTCCAATTCAAAGGAGATTTTTTTCATGTTTCTATGTATATGACCTTGAATTTTGCATGACTGTGTTTCAGTCCATTTGTATTGAATATGAATATATTCTCAAAGATGATCACCCACTTCTTTCATTATGATGCTCTGATACTCTATTACTTTACCAATGTTTTGTATTGTCACCACTCTCATCAACTCCACGCCATTTATCAAGTTCTCTGAATATTTTGTGTAAATATTTAGCTGAACCATTTCTAGACTTCATCTTCTTTGCTGTTAACCTCTGTTAACCTCATAATTCCCATTTCAAAACAATATTTTCTCCTGTTTTACCCATCTTGCATTTTGCCAGTCAGTCCTCACTTTATTCAGCTTTGCTTGTACTTTCTTATGTATCACTGAAGTTGAGAAAAATGAAATGTAAGGCAACTGTAAGCAACAAAATAAGTTTCTCATCAAAGAAAAGTATCTGGTTACTCTTGCACAAACAATTTCTGGTAAACCCATGCTGTATTTATCTCATTTTTACTTCTTAGCCTAAGTTAAATCACAACAAAAGCTAGGAAGTTCCTGTGAACAGAACCCTTTGTTTGCCTAGAGCTTATACTCTGGCTGAAGAAGCTCAATAGAAAAATATGTTTCATTTCTTGATTTTTATTGCTGCATAAGTTGGGCAGATGACTAGGTCTGGTATAGCAGCATTGTTGCCTCTAATCAAAGCTAGATACTTAAATAGTGTGGAACTATAATGTTTTTTCAGGCATTTAGGAGGTGTTTTCAAGCCAGATACTACACTAATTGTAGAGTGAATTCAGCATTTGGGTAAAAGGATACCATTTTCATTTTGGTTATTATTGCTGTAGCAAAGGAACATTGTCTCTCTTTACCTAGAATGTTTCCTGTTCTCTTAACTTCTGTGCTCTCCTGAATATGTGTGTCCAGTACTAATACTAGAAGAACAAAGGGAATACATCATTCCTCATGTTCAGCTCTTCAGAAACAAGCTCAAGCTCACAAAAATGGCAATAGAATGATGAGGGGAATACTCACAATTGGCAAATGTTGTTTGCAAATTCTCACTAACAGCTAAGTTAGCAATAGTGTGGTGACTCTAAAAGGTTTCTGTCATGCAGATTTGCTTGACTGTGCTCTGTTAAAACATCAATAGTATTTAACAAGTGGAAGTGACATAGTAGAGACAAGTTAGAAAAGGTCTGACTCAGGAGAGATACTGGTACTACCAAATAGTAGTAACATATTTGCCCATATTGTGGTAGTAGATACAGTGGAAAACAAAACAAGATACAAAATTGTAAGAGGCTAGAAGTTGTGAATTGATATGGCAGTTGTGTTAGATTATGTGAGGTTTAAAAAGTCAGGTTTACTACAGTCACAAGTGCACTAAACTTTTAACAGTTTTTTAAAAAATTTTTATATTATGTAATTTTACATTTAAAGCTAGCATGTATTTCCAAAGAACGTTTCCCTGAGCATCCTGAAGCTGTAGAGCTTGAACACTCCTTTGTGGAGGTCCGTGAGACATGCTGTGCCTCAGAATTGTAGTCTCGTGTGAGGGAACTGAGGCATAGCAAAAGGCCTTAGCTTATTTCTACGTGGCAAGTCTCTGATTCACTGTAGTGCTTATGTATCTACTAGTGCTGAAGTCCCACTGCTTTGCCTGAGTCATAAGCCCTCTTTCTGTTGTGGTGTCCTAACTGTAGAGTTCAATAGGAATCTTATTTACCAGAGAATATAGCACTGATCTTCTGTAGTTAAACTTTACATTCTAAGTTGTATTTTAAATTGATTTCTACCTCTCCTATAAGTCTTTTCATTTAAGCCTTCAGCTTAAATGAAGAATTTCAAGTTGTTGGTGATTTGGGGAAAAAGTAATTATTAAATGACAGCTGCTGAAAAGATCATCTTGTACTAAAAGCATAAAAAACAGATACAGATCCTAACAGAAAGGCCTGTAATTAATTTGGATTCAGGTAGCTAAATTCAGAGCATAATGGTTGAGTTTATATAAAGTGCAGTGGAAGCTGGAGGTCTGTATAAGAGAACATGGAAAAATGGCACACAAGTGTTGCACTTGGATCCAATTGAAAGCAATAGTTAAATGTCAAAATAAGATATATTCTGAACGGAGTATGCAGTGTCCAGTTATTGTCAATGATAATATAGTGCTCATCAGCCTGCCGCCACAAAGCTGTAAAAGATGTCTGAGGCATTCGTGTAACTGTGAAGAGCTTGGATCATGAGGCTAATAATGTACTCTTTTCAAACTAATTGTTTCATAAAATATAACCCTACAGAATACTTAAACAAAGAATTTAGATTCTAAATACCTTTCATTAGTGAAGGAAACAAATATAGGGTGGAAATAATATTTCTGCTGGATTTTAGGATCCTTCATGCAATTTCTGTGGTGGGTTATGTAGCATTTTACTTTTTCTTTTGCAAAGATGAATATTCTGATTCCTTTTTAGAACTTGATGGGGAAGGAAAACTGCATTGTGACTTACAAATGCTTTAAGACAGTTCTGTGTAAACAAAATGGATAAAACACAGCTGTTGGAGGAATTGTTTTATGCTGGATATCAAGGTTTTAAATGGATAATATTCAGACCACCACATTTTTATTCTTTGGGGTTTTTTTTATGATTTTCCATTTATTGAACTGTAGAAGAGAAATCATCACGATGTGTAGTACAGTGCTTTTCAGAAACCTAATGCTAGTGTCTGTACAAACACAGAGTAAATTAGTGATCAGTGTTGACCTTGCAGATACAACTTAGTACAAGACAATAGGAGATGTAGACAGAAAGGAGAGCTCAGAAGAACAATATGACGATTTCAGGCAGTCACAGAGGTACCAACTGCCAAACTGTTGTCAAGAGTTTGTATGGTCTATTGCAAAGGAGATTCAGAAGGAATATCATGCCAGTGTAACCACCATTAGTCATTATCTTCCTGACTTAGTCTTCTTAACGCTTTGGTGCAATGTACCCAAATATGAAGACCTCTTCAGAGAGTAAATTATAATTATAGGAGAAGTTTAATACTAGATCACAGATTTCCCTTTTCTACAGAGAGCTCTGAAGAAAAGCATGAATACGGCATTTCCGTCTTAGCTTCTTGCTCCCTCAAATGATCTTTATCTCTCTTCCCCCATTTGAGTATCCTAAAAATGTTGTGCATTATCTAATTTACCCAGTTCTATTAGGGTTAGACCCAAGAAACTTTCAAGGGACAGCTAAAGTATTTACCAATTTTATTTCACTCTGCCATCATCCAGATTCAACAAAATCTCTGCCAACAATGGCTTAGAGATGGACTAGATGAATTTTCAAGATCCTTCCTAAATGTATTTTCAACAATTCTAAGATTTAATTTTCTGCTTTGGTGGAAACATGCTTTGTCAGGACCTCCATCTTAAACAAAAGCAGCTTTTGTAGCCTTCCAAAATTTACCCAAGTCCTTGGCATGACACCTACCTCTAAAAGTATTAAGGAATTTCTTGGTGACCTGTTATCTAGTAAGTGTTAGTTCTCAGGAGAGGTAACAATTTACCCGCGTTGCAATGTGTGTTATGTAGTGTGTCTTGATGTCAAGACAGGCTTTTTGAGTAACTAAGTGTGAATAATTCAAAGCTACCCAAGCGTTAATCAAGATAAGCTTAAATACTCCTACCCAAGATCAGGGAAAAATCTGAATGTGAAATAAACTGAGAAAACAAGATTGCTGTCTAAATCTCAACACCATTGCTTTTGCAATCACTTCTTTACAAATTCACAACTTGTCTTCAATCCCTACCCACAGATTTTTCTTGCAGTGAAAAGGTAAGGCTATGCTCCTTCAGCTGTGCTATCGTGGTTCTCTGTGCCACAAGAGGAAGCTTTCAGAGAGCTGGGTTCTGCAGGACCGGAGGAGCTGAATGGTGGAAGAAGCAGCACACTGAAAAGTAAATACTTGGTTTCCCCATGGACGTATGATGTTCAAATGTACAGAGATATTAAACTGACTCTTTTGCTTCTGCCAGAGAGGTCATGAGGCTGGGGGCACTCAATCCCCTCTGGTATCTCCTCATAGAAGAATGGAGAACAGGTGTATCTCCTCCCATTGGCTCCAGTGTGACATCTACTGGGTCATTGGTAGCACCTGGTGTGACAGTGAAAGAATTCGTTAAAGTGGATGTGTGAACATGGGTTACAAACCTGGCAGGAATGTAGGAATGCAGGTGTTTGTGTACTTTGAGTGAATAAAGGAAGTTCAGCCTGTAATGAAATGTTGCACCTGACCGAATTAGAGAATGGCTGAGAAGTACTTTGGAAGAAAAAATAGTAAGGAATTATGATCTTGCTCATAGATACTTGAGAAAATACGTCCTGTTCTACCAGAACTGTCTCTGTATGGTCTCTTCTGAATGTGGACATGAATGAAGAAGGTAAGGTTTTGTCAACCAAGCACAAGACTTATTTTCTAGCTTTCTCATTAAATGACAAGGCTAGGAAAGAAGAAACAGAAACCTTCCTAAAACTAGTGGGCAGTGGCATCTGGGACCAAGTACTGAAGGATGGAAGAGAGGAAAAGATTGTCAAATTCATTTTGGAGGTTTCACAGTATTTAGCTGGAGTGAGCTAATGCTGAGATGGTGGGAAAGGTGTGGAAAAAGTTGCTGCTGAGATGAATTCATACAAAGCAAAAAATTCTGAGAAGGTATTAAAAGGAAAAGGATAGCTTCAAGTTCAGTCTGGTAGTGAAGCTCCACAGTATCTTGTCATGATAAAACAGGTGAGGGGAAGGGACAAAAGACAGGGGACTTATCCACCTAACTTAGCAGGAGAGGCATGGACTTTCTGGAGGGGGAAGAGCAGCAGTGTGCACAGCAGGGTACCTGACCTCTCTTGAGCATACTTCTGTTTGATTTCATGAACTAGTTAAATTGATTGCCTCAAATGACATTGCTTATTGTCTAAATATATGTCTGTGTTGGCCAGTTGCTGAATTTGCCGTTGTATTTGTGAATGCTGTGTATGTGTGTATATGTAAGCTTCCCTGCAACAGGAAAAAGGAAAAGATTATTATTTTGCAAAGATCAAAATCTTGTGTTAGCAGTAAATGCTGTTGTCTTTGTTAAATATTACAACGAATTTCCTTGTACTCAATCACAATTTGCCATGAATAACAAATGCAGGGTTCTTGCAGAAACAGAACAGACAAATGTCTTGAGTTTTTTCTCCTTTGGCTAAAGAATAAAGCTGGTTTGCTCTCTGGGGTTCAGTCTCTGATATAGTAACCGTTTTGAAGAATAACACTGGCTTTTATTTGACTGCATTTGGTTCCAGGAAACTAATTCGTTTATCAGAAGTGTTTGTTCACATTACACAGTATCTGCAGATGAGCGTTGATGGGGCCTAAGATGCTCAACACCTTTTCAGTACAGGAGGGGGTTGAGTGTTCATCCATTTATCAGAATCTAGAACTGATTCTTGCAATACGGTATTTCATGGAGCATCTTTTGACTTAATTTTAAACTCTTAGAAATTAACATTATACTGTATAAATGATAAATCATGTGTATAGGGAACAACATTATACTGTGCAGTTCAGGTTCGTACTCTTTGTCTAATGTAATAGATGGGCCTTTATTGTACTTCCTCTAGGCAAAGAAATATTTTTGATATATACTAGTACTGTTCCTTTATAAAACACAAATTGCTGGAGATGAGAAAGAATGAAGGCATCTGTTGCTTCACTTACGTCTACTACCTGGCTTTCCCTTTCAGGTTCCTCACTTACTAGAATCTGAGAAACATAATGAAAGTGCAACATAGCCTGTTTTCAGGTTGTCCTCAGGAAAATCATAGTGTTATCCTTTTGGCCACTTGCCTTAGGCAGTCACATTTCCCTGAAGTGTCCAGCAACAGGGCACTCTTAAGAGCTGGGGTGTGCCTTTGTATCACAGAAAGGAGGACTTTCTTCATTTTTTTCCCAAATAAGTTATTTTCCACACCAATAACTGGAAAACTTGCTTACACTGTAATTGTTTCTTACCTGATCAGTGTGACCATATTTTTATCTTCCTTAATTTCCACATCGAGTCTTATAACTTGCGTATTTTCACAAGTAAATGAAATAGTCTGAACCAATAGGCAAGGCTTTGTGAGCCAACCGGACAGTTCTGTTTTTAATCACTGGAAATTTGAACTCTGTAAAAAATGTTTGTAAAAATCTAATGTCTCTTCTTAAATCAGCACCTCGGTTCTATAGGCTGTCAACTTTCTGTAGTTTCTGATCTGACATTCTTTGTCTATCAGGAAACCTGGCAGTATGCAACCAAGGAAAGGTTACTGGAAATTTGGCCATTAGGGACTCGTTTTGGTGGTGGACTTGGCAGTTGGAGGTTTATGGTTGAACTGGGTGATCTTCAGGGTCTTTTCAAACCTAAATGATTCTATGATTTCAGTTGCTTTCACTTGTATTCAGTCCATCAAGGTTTTTTTCCAGTTTTGCATATGATTAGTTTCTGCTATAACTACTGGAAGATTCTTTCTGTCTATAATCAGTTTTTTTCCTACATCGCTTTTCTATGATCTGTCACAGGTCTTGACACAAGAGTATCAAATTTGCTAATACTTTTATTCTTAGAAATGTTGTACTGTGTTTTCTGACGTGGTTATTAAGTGCAATATAGACACATAAGTTATTTTCATGCATTTCATAGTTAAGACAAAGGCATTTTCCTTTTAAATTTAAGGACCTCTTCTTGGAAAGCATTGCTAGAGTTGGTGACAGCTTATTACACAGGTTTTTAAGGCTTTTATCATAACTAAACATAGTTGATGAATCTGAAATTTATCTCCCAAATTTTATATCCCCATAAATAATTTCTTCATAGTATCATATCATATCATTATATTTCATTAATCCTATAAAATCTGCCATCTACTATTTTGAAAATGTTTGTGTTGAATATTTTCATCAAATCTACCCCATAATTTGTTTATCTGACTCAATTTGAAATATGAATTGCATCTTTTTAGCCTCCTACTTCTATCTCAAAATATTCTCTTGCCTTTTCACTTTCTATCTAATTTTATTATTTTTTAAAAAATTATTTTAATTCCAGTTCTTTGAAGTTTGGAAACTTTTATGTAAGTTCTATAGTTGATGTACTTTTTTGCACTGTCAGTTTTAGCTTAGTTTGACAGTGAATGAAACAGAGCACTGATTTTTGCCTTCATATTGTTAACACTGTTCTATAAGAAAGGCTGTTGTATTAACTAAGATAAATATACTGAGTCAATATAATGCAATAGACAAAGAATATTTTCTTTCTTTTTCCTGCTTTTGCAATGATAAGGGAACACCTGCTGTTCCTTATTTAAGATCTAAAAATGCAAACTGTGTTAATCCTTCCAGTAATTATTATTTCCTTATGATATTGTTCTGCTTCCCTTGCTGAGCAATGAAAACTGTTTTTAGCTGCCCTTTGAAACAGAGATATAATGTAATCACAAAATCACCATTAGCCTCCTGAGTGTCCTTCACACATTTCTGAAATCATCTTCCACTTCTCCTAGGATTATTTTCACTTTACGTCATGAAGATTGTATTTATGCCTCTTGGGGTTCATTTTATCTAAATCTTTGTCTAAGCTGTAAGTCCTGCAAACTCTTTTTTTTTGGCAATACCACGTCTTAGGCACTGTCATCTACTACACAGAGTTTGAAGAGGAGCTAATGGAAAGTTCCTTTCTGAGAAACAGAAAACAGTTATTTTAAGTCCAGCTTCACATTTGACAGTTTTAGCCTGTGAAAACTAGAGAGAGCTACAGAATCTTATGTGCAGGGCACTGCTATAAAACAAAGCTAGCCTTTACTGGAATTGGTTTGGATATATGGGAAGAAAATATTAGCCGTAAGTCTTTTGCAGCTTCATGAGATGCTTCTCTACCCAGCCTTGACATGTGACTTTTCAGCAACAGTATACCAATTATGCCATTATTTCCAGATCTTTTCCAGCCCAGAGACATATCTTTGAGGTCTTTTGCTGAAGTTTTCAAGCTAAAAATTTAGTTTTAAGATCTAGTTTTTAAACTGGAGTATTTTATAGTGTAAATCCTAACAGCAGTTAAAAATACTTTTTAAAGCGCAATACGTATTTAGAGTGAAATTAATTGCAAAAAAACTCAGTGTCAAAGTCTTTTTTTGTAGGGTTTATTGCTCTTCTGTTAAACAAAAATTCACCACTAGGTGCTGAGAGATTTTGCTGAAAGATTTATAGGGTGGAGAACTTTTTCCAGTGATCTGAACTTTCAGCAGAGCAGTCATTGTTCTTCTAGAGTTAGGGAACTCTCTACTGATGAACAGGAGAAGAGAGCAGCTAGAGAAGAGCTGCCTGGGCAGCTGTAAGTGTTGGCTGTGGGAGGCAGGATGTAAAAGTGGAGCTTGTCTGGTGGCTAGGAAAATTTCAGCTGTTGCTAGAATAGTACCTTCTCTCTGAACGTTTTTCCACAAGGCTTTTCTGAGAGTAAGGAGAAGATACATATGCACTTAGAAAAGATGAAGTATTATACGGCAGTGAAGCACTTATGCTGAGTGATGCCCTGACTTCAGACCTTTGGTTCTCCTAAGCCAGGAGCCATCAGTCTGTCTCACAGGTGCCAGAGAGGGCACAGGCATGGATTTTAAATGCATTAATAGAAAGTGACCCTTTCAGTGTAGATGTTGTACCTTACAGAGAAAAGATACTGCTTATTGTATTCAGTTTTCTCATTGTTCCTAGTGTGATGCAGAGAATTTCAAATGCTTTCCTGGGCATACAAATACTAATGAGTAGCTGCAGGACCAGATCTCAGCCTCCTAATCTTCCTCTGCTAGGTAGATCGTATATGTCTCTTGATCCGCAGACATATGTGGATCAATGACATCCCGATGTTTCGAGTGACAGGATAACTTGGATGTTGCACAGAATCTCCTGCAATGATCCGCTCTAATTTGGAAAAGAAAAATACAGCTCAGCAGACCACCTCAGAGAACCTGCTGACTACTGTCATATGCAAATATTTCTTCTAGTCATCAGTGATATTAAGCTGAATTCCAGTTCTTTTTCTACCTGTGTTTGTTGATTAACATGTTTAACAAACAAAAAAAGAATAAAGAAGAAATATAGACCTAGTGGTGGGACATATATATTTTTTTTTTTTACTATTTTGTAGGGTTTCCATTCTATACTGTGAAGAAATCGAGGATGTTTAATATTCTTTTCATAATCAGCCAGAGGAAGCTGTGATCTACCAATTTACTATTTTATCCTAGTGAAGAAAATATAGATACACATATATTTTTAGAGAACAGTTGTCTCTCTTTCTCTGTCTCTATATATACATAGATATTTTTATACATACTTTACTCTCATCAAAACAAACCCAGTGTATGTGGTAGGGAACTCTAGAACTGAGTCACCAATATTAATTATTTTCATCTAACATCTATAATTAAGCTTATTTGATATTCTATTTCTGTGATTATACTGAATTGGTATAAGCACATTTAATACCACAGAATGTTTCAGGCATTAAGACTAACAAACCTTCTGCTGCACTGAGCAATTTTATCCTCTGCAGTTCACTATTTGTTTGTGCTTTGCAGCTAATAGCTTGGGTTGTTAAAATTAGAAGTTATGTTCTTTCCATTAATACCTATTAGCTAGACAGCCTCTCCATCAAATTAATCTTTTTATTTATTCCTGTTGTGTGCTGATATAAGGTGAATCATTGTAAGTAAAGATGTGGCTTAATGAGTCTTCTGACCTTCTGCTGTTAGTGCCAACTCCCAGCCATAACCTGGGAACTGTTACTGGACCAAAGTCCCCCTTTTCCCCTCGGTCACCTCTGTGCCAGCTGACATGAAATCTTAGGAATGGAGACAAGGTGGATTTGGTTTGTTTTGTGAGTGTACCTATGTTTGCTTTGCTTTAAATCTTTTATGTTTCACTCCTAATCTCAGCAGAGGGCAGATGAGGCAAAGGCCCTGATTTCCATATTCATATTTACTGTTTTCAGCAATGTGTAGTCCTATCGGTTTTGGTGTAATTGCTTCTGGTGTGTAAATAAGCATGCTGTTATCAGGCTGAAAGTATCTTTGATTCATCGCTGGCAGGAATTCCTAGAGGCAAGTAATGCAATGATCAGCTCCAAGAAAAAAAAACTTCTGCCATTAGGTGGCCATTGTATGTACAACAATCTAACAATCTAACTTGAGTGAGGACAGAGCTGAAGGTGAGCTCAGCAAAGCCACGGCAGGTCCCAGCCTGGCTCCTCATGGCTCTTTATCACGCAGCTTGTTTCATAGCAGCCTGATCCAGGCCTGAGCTGCAATGAGGCTCCTGAGCCTGTGAGCAGTGTGTTCATGGTGGGGCAGGGGACGTTGGTCACGGTCAGCAATGCCAGTCAGTGCCCTCAGAGCCCTAAGAGATAGAGCTTGTTTTTCAAGCTAATATTTGCCACTTTTTTGATGAGGAAGAGACACAAGACATAAATGCATGAACTTCTTTAGAAATAATTCTTAAATTCTTGCAATTCCGATGTTATTTTCAAATCCCCAAAGAGAAACCAGACCTGGAGATAATACACAGCTTTTCCTGCTTCTTTTGAAAGGTTTTTCCTGGGGGAACAGCACTGCAATCAAACTGATCAGCTTTAATCTTACAATGACAAATGAAAATCCAGCCCACTGCTCTGCTCTTCAGGCAAACTTCTGATGCTAGTTAGAACTGGCATCATTAATTTGAAGCCCACGAGGTTGGTTAGGTTTAAAACCACGAAACTGGAGGCAATCCCAATTGAAATGGGAATCTTTCTGACCCTTTAGTGTCCTTACTCATCCCCAGTGTTTCACTTGTAGTTAAAAATAGAAAAGGTAATTCTTCCAGTTCCAATTTTGGAGACGGACTCCTCGTGTCTTATGATCAGAATTTAGAAGAAAAAAGAGGAGAACAACTTCTGTTTTGTCTAAGTGTTTGGATAAGATCCTATTCACATGGGTCCCTAACCACCCATTAACTTTAGCACTGCCCCTGAATTACTAAGTGGTCTCGGAGCCACTACCCAAAGATTCCTAAAGCAAAGAGGTTCCATAGCTTCAGCTTCCCTGGCATGTTTGGCATTATAGAGGCCTCCACGTGGATGAGATTGACTGATGCTTTGCTAAGGATTTAGTTGGTAATTTCATTTAAATAATTTCCTTCACCTGAGGATCACTGTGTTCCCATCACAAAACAGAACTATTTTCACAGCAACAAGAAGGAATCTTTAATTAAAATTTTCACTGATCATTTAAATAAAAGAAATTTGCTGATTTGTGGGTTTATAACAGTAAAATTTTACAAATTACTGCTTTATAATCGTATACATGGATAAGTGATTAAAATTATATCAGAAGTTCCGATTGCTTTCCACTATAGTCTGTGCAAAAGTAACCTTTCTATTAGAAAATATGTTACCTGACTGCTATATACTAACAGAATGTAGATGCATCCAAATCAGTTGCAAAGACTTTCTGTTACGGCAAACTAACCTGAAGATTTGACACTGCCTAACTAAATCCTGATGATTTGGATGTGACAGTGAGGTCAGGGTTATGGATGTAAGTCAATTACATTTTTATCCAATGCACCAAACCTAATAATAACATAATAATTTCAGTTCTTCATGTTACGTAACTTCAGTGCCAGCGTAAGTGGAGAAACATGTGTTTTCATGTGGTCAATCATGATGAAAACTGTGTGCAAGAAATGAACATCTCTACAATATTAATGTGTAACTGTTTCCAACTACCACTAAATCTTTTCTGGCCTTCAGGCTTGCGTGGTTAGCCAGGCTCTGGCCATGGATGTACACCAATGATGGCTATGTAGCAAAGGTGAGAATTTTTGCCACATTTCAGTCCGTCCTGAGGAACATCTGAATTTGATCATATTTTTCATAGCACTGAGTTATATAGCAATATATAAAATCCCTGATCAATTGTTGCAGGCTTTTCACAACAATCTGCTTGTTGAAAAATAGGAGTAGATTTAACAGTGCAAATTCCTTTTGCTTTTGTGTCAAACTAAAAAGTGAAAGTCCCAGTGTGTGAAGTCCAATTATCTTTTCAGCTTAACTTATTGATGATTAACCAGTCATCATAACGGAAGACTAATGAGATGTTGAGAAGGACTGCTTTAAAATAATGCTGCTGAAGGACTACACTAAACTGACCCATACAAATCAAAACTGCCTAAGCTGATGGCCCACCATCAGCACTCAGGTTCTTGCTTTCAGTCTATGGTACCACATTACTGTTTTCAGACTGTTAAGATCAGTGACATTCTAACTCCATGGGCATGAGAGTAGCATTAGAAGAATGTCTTGTCTGTGATTCCTCTGCAAGGAGCCAACTCTACACAGTTCTCTTAGTCACAGTCTGAGTTTCTTCCTTACTTCAAGTCTGCACTACGCTGTAGTTCTGCCCTTTTCTGAACTTGTTGATGCCTTTTGGTTTAGATGATATCCTGGGGCAGGAATTATTATAAATTGAATTGCCTTTTGCAGTATTAGCCTCCATTCATACTTGCCACTATCTTTTTTTTTTCTCTTTTTCCTTTTAAGCTGTCTCAGCTGCTGCTATTTTAAATCTTAGGTACCTGTTAAGGGAGCTCCATGTTGCTTATTGCTTGTATCATTAGTCATCATCGAGATTTCTGAAGACCTTGCGTTATCCCAAAGACAGACAAGTAAAACATACCATCCTCTGTGCTAATTTTTGCAACTCGCATCATCAGTGGTGACGCTAAACAGATAGTCATTCTTTCCAGTTTTATACTGCACTGCCCATGACTCTGTGTTCTTGCCGTTCCATCACGTGACAAGGATCATAAAGAAGGGTTAAATCACCGTGTTGATGAGTTGGTCTTAGGGAGAAGTTTGTTGGGTATGTAAGCTCTGAAGCATATAACTAATGCTCCTGATGTTGGGAAATACAGGTATTTTCTACTTCCTGTCATTATCAGGCTGTCTGAAAATAAAAATCTTTCCTGTGAAAAGCTAAAAGAAAAATGAAAAGCAATATTTCCTAAAACGTTCTAATTTCAGAAAAAAACCCAATCGGAAATGAACACCAGCACTGCATGGATACAGGTAGACAATAATAATAGCAAAGCAGAAGTCATCATGAATCAATACTGAGATATTTTTCATTTCAGCTGAAATCAGTGAACGCTTTTCAATTTTTATAATTCTTTCACTTTCTTCTCCAGTGGAAAAGAGATAAAACGGAAAGCAGACACAAAGCAAAAAGATGAGAAAGACTCCCAATCTAGATAATTTTCTACTAGTTTTCATTGGATTTGAGTTAAAATTCTGAATCAAAAGATCAGGACTTTCATATTGCTTTGTGTCCTTCAGATTGAGATAACGTACTTAAAAGAATATTTTTTTCCCCTCTCACCTCTTCCTATGTTTGTTCAAGCAAGCCAAGGGAGGCAAATGCCTTTCAATTACTCTTTTTTTCAGCCACCTCAGACTATCTGTGCTGTGCATGCCTCTGAAATACAGCGACTTGTCTGAAGACCACAGAGGCAGCACACTAAACACTCCAACTATGAATTTTTATGGTTAAACTTTGGAGTCGTTTTGAAGAAGCATAAAGCTAAGAGAATTGACTTTATTTTTTAGTGTAATGCTCCTAAGAAAGACTATGTGAAATATATGCAGTCACAAGAGCTCTTCTGATCAGTACAATTAACCTATGTCAATAAACACCTATCTCTGCTCAATCCTTCAGAAATGAATACCTAATTTCATCAAATGAGTATTGAAATTCTTGTGGAACAAAGCAAGAGCCAGACATTCTCACACTTTCCACAGAGCAGTAATTGTTTAGGTTTTGACAGGTTAACAATCACAACGATCCCTGCAGTCCCTGGAGCGTCTGATGAAGCCTTTATTAAGGCTACCACAGGGCAATATTTCAGTTGACTTTTGGCAAAAATGAATACTGGTGTTTTTTAGTCAAAATCCTATTGCAATTTACAGCTATAGTACTTTTTCTCCTGGCTTCAATGGCTCGTTGAAAAGTCTCTGCTACCTATGAATCCCTCCTAGCGACTCACAGAAGATGACATCCCTCAAAGAGTCAGGTTGATTTTTCTCGATTTTTGTCTCGGTGATGGATCTCAGATTTCCTAGAAGAGGTCTTGAGATTGTAGGATGGCACTGAGTAGTTTCAGTTTAAACTTCAAAGAAAAACTGTAATTATTTGCAGCTTATACTACTTGCCCAAGGAGCAAACTTTAATTTACAGGTTTTAGGAAGCTGCTTGATATATTTTACAGACTTGATGTATTTAATGGCAATAGGATTTTATTTTGTCTTCTTAGAGATGTCAACAGCTCTGAAGAGAAATTTCATTTAAATCTTAGTTTCAAAGATATTCTTGTTTGCCAAGGAGCTGCAGCCTTCTTGTGAATGCAAAATTGCATCTTCATTTCTTCTACAGCTTTTACAGAGTAGTGTTAGAAAAGCAATTATGTTCTTTTACAGAATTAAAGGGAATCAAGGTTTTGAGAACCAGTCCTAGAATCCTTTTCTTTACAGCTTGGTTGTTTTCAAATGTTAGGGGTTTTTTTTGATTTTGAATTTATTTCTGGCCATGGCAACACATGCCTGTTTCTCCACCAGTGTAAATAATCAGCTGATTCACCAAATTCTTCTAGTCTGTTTATATAGGGTTTTGGAAAATGATAGACTGTTGTAGTTCTTTCCAGTATTCATTTTAATTAATGTATTCAGAATATTCCCCATCCTTTTAGGAAAAAACCCACACTTTTACAATGTGAGGTCAATTTCACTGACTACAGTGTAGAACCCTATGATGCTGGCACTGCTTTTGATGAGCAAACTGTACATCATCTAAATATTCTGTGAATTTGATGTGTTGCTAAATTGCATGTGAAGTACTACCTTGTAGGAGGATTAACATAAGGAGACAAGAATTCCTGTAATGCATCATGACAGATGTTATTCAGCCCACTCTTTTATCTATGGTATCAGTTATTTGTTACAATATAGAAATAAGAGAGGTATAAAATGATTCTCTTCAAACATCATATTACTGAGGTTTTCTCCCCATTTCTGGCAGTCTAGAAAACAGGTTGCTTCCTCTGTAAGGTGATCCACATGGGAGACAATAAGGAACTCTGTCAATCTTTTGAGGTTTTTTTTTACAGATGACTCTTAATTTCAGCAGAATTTAGTTGATTTTTCAAGCTCTCTTTCTCTGAATAACTTTTTAATGGGTGATTAAACTTTCTGTAAAATCAAATAGCCATTATTCTCCTTCACAGAAATCAAGCCTTATACTGTGGAAACAAAGCTGATGCTGAAAGTTTTAGTGGAATTCAAGTTGACTTTTTGAAACTGACTTCACTTTGTAGTCTAGCTTTGAACTGACTCATTTCTGTGACATACCTCTTCTTCGGAGGTGCTCGAATCTGGTACTTCGGTTCTATAGATCCAAATCATGTACCTGCTTACATCTGCCATGGTCCAACACACCACCACCTTTGAATGTACAAAGGGCGCACTGTGCGAGTACTATGGGTATAGCTACATAATGGGAGATACAGTCCAGCCAACGACATCAGCTCTCAGATATTTGGATGTAGTAGTCACAAGGAAGGACAGTGTAGTACTGAGCTCCTGAAAGAAGCCACTTTGGATCAATCAAGAAATCTGAAATGAAAGTCTTGCTAATACTGAAATGTTCTGCTTTGATTGCAGAAAGTGAAGTATGTACTTCCTTTGTAAGACAGACATTATTTTGAACCTCTTCTAGAGTTGCAGTGAGGCTGATTATTTTTGTAATCTGCTTGTGATATTTTAAAAGGAAAAAATATTACCAATTCAAAATGAAATACTTTAGTTCAATTGATGAAGAACTGATTTTTTCAAAGCAATAGTCACAATAATTTTGCTCCACCAAGAGCTGTATCTTTTTCATTTTGAATGTAAAGTGATGTTTAAGTCTCAGAACTTCCCAAGAGACAGGAATTACATTTTCCATACATTCAATTGACAAACATGATCAGACTGAAATGCATGTTAAAGTTCAAAGCAAAATTAACTGGATTTTAAATTACCTTTATCTCACATCAAAGATCTTAAATTCTAATTGCATATAAACTTTGGATAACTACAAAAAATTATTAACACGATAATTAGATACAATTTATATTAAGGTGAAAACACTGATTAAACCTGAAGAATTGAGACATTATAATAAAATTTTAATGCAAGACTCCTAAATATAATAATAGCAAACACCACATTCCATCACTAGTAAGATAAAACCAGCTCTGAAACTGCTATTTTCCTGTCCATCAGTCACGTAACTCTTTCCAATTAGTAGATTCCCAAATCAATTAATGTCTAGGAATGTCCTGTCCTTTTCAGAAACCTAATGTAACTACATAGATTTTGTATTTTTTGCTCACCTCAAAATATGCTTGACTTTATCATTCTGTCAACAAAAATTAATTCGAACAGTATGTTTCTTCACTAGTGCACTTCCCATGATGGAATGTGACTCCGTATGACTATCCTAACCATTTCATGCCCCTTAATCTATTTTTTAAGCACTGTTCATATTTGTCCTGTCCATGTTCATTGAGGCTGGTGACTCTGTCGTGAATACTGAATATATATGACTGCGTCTGCTTGGTTACTCATCTGTGTGTGTTTGTGTGGAAGTGCAGATGCAATGTTAACAAGCTTTGATGGCTGATGAGACCTACTGAGGTTCTGTCAGCACAGCCTCATGACTTTCTCTGAAAAAGGCTGGAGAATCTGAAAAGCAGAGAAACGTAATGAAGACCGCAGAAGTAGTTTGAAATACTGATAGCAGTGCTGTCTAATGGGTCTCGTGCCAAACCATACAGGCCAAATCCAGAAGGAAAATCTGATTATTACTCTATTCTAATTCATGCAGAAACAAGAAACACTAAAACATCCTGAAACAGGCATGTGACATCTAAGACAGCACTCAGACTTAAATAAAAATCCGTTTTCTTGGCTGATAGCCACATCACATTTCCTTGTTTCTGTTTTCTTTTGAGATCAGTGAGAACAAAGCTAGACATCTTGAAATCCTCTTTGAGTTACAAATGTGTTTTTAATGTACACCTCCTTAGTAGTCATGTTCTAGTTTTGGCTACTGCTAGACAGTCCAAATAAATCAGTGGGAATCAGATAGAGAAGGAGGATGTCTGGATTTAGCCCTGGATGTTTATCAATTTCTTCTAATTTTTTTTGAACCAAAAGGCTCCTGATTTCTTTTATGTGATGCAAAGCATGTGTACGCTCTTGCTTTTACCACATTGGATTGGATAGTTTCTCCTGGAGATAAATAATTCTCCAGGTAATGGTTATTGAATGTATTTGGACTAATCATGCATACATGCTATAAATGTTCTTCAGCTGCAGTAAGAACAACAGATGTCAGCTCTATGTAGAATCCACCCAATAAATGTTTTGCCTTTTGAGCTAGATGAGTTGAACAAATGATGAGTAACATAAGAATATTTCAGATCCACAAAACTACAAATGAGAGAGAGTAGAAATCTTGTGTTCTTGTGTGATGTCATAGTTCAAACACATAACAAACTATATGGATGTAATAGTCCATTTAGGATTTTTTGTTTCAAATCTCTGTACCACTCAGGAATAATGCAGCAGAGGTGGATGCATATAGAGGACTTCATTGTCTTAACATATATCATTATGTACGTAATACTGATTAATTTGTGCAAAGAAAAATAATACACATTTCCACTAAAACTATCCATTTTTTTAAATGTCTGGTTGTGAAAACTCAATAGTCAGTGATGTGCATACTTTCCCCAAAGTATACTTTATCCCTGGGGAGCAATGAAGCAAGAAATATTTCTATTATCCTTCACTAGAAAGTTTTATATCAAATATTTGCTCTATCAGTGCTCATGCTGTTGGAAAGACGTGCCTGAGAAATGGTATGCTCTGAAGTGGGAGCTGGGTTCTGCTCTCAGCTCTGTGGTGACTTGATGTGTGGGATTAGAGTCAATCATCTACTGATTTCTGTAACTCCACTTCCACAGCGGTGTACGTTTTTCACACTTTGAAAATTGCTTTTAGTCTTTATAGTGCTTTTCTAAAGCACTATTACTTGAATTGACTGTCGCTACTCTCCTGATTACTTGTGTATCTGAGCACTGAAATACCTGCTATCCCTAATTTTGCAGCTGCTTAGAGGTGTAATGATTCAAGTTTCTACAGACAAGGGCAGAAGATACTGAAGCACTTGCCTAAAATCACAAGTGAAGGCTGTGACAGAAGAAGGACTTGTGTGTCCAAGCTGGTTACAACACCCTGCGCCGTCCTTCTAGATATTCCTGACACTTTTGTATATAGTAGTGTATTTGTTCAAGTACCTGCAATGGCTAGAACCACAGTCTTTGACTTTTCCAGGCAAGCAAGGTGCAACCTTTTATTTAGCTTGTGAATTTTACTACCATCATCCAAGCTTTCATTAGTTCAAGAGCAAACTATTGGAAAATAGTCTACATGGGGTTAATTCAGAACCATGAAAATAATTGAAGAAAGGTACACTTGCGTTTAAAGTTATTAATAGAGAATTGAAGCTATGGGATGGAATTTAAGATTTATTTGTGTGATTACACTGAAAGAAACAAAATAATTTATATGCATATATAGCTCCTTCCTAAATTAACAGACATCAGTCACTCTAATATCATATCGTGCAACAGATGCCATAAATGCTGATCTGTTTCTCCCTTTGTTAGCCAAATATGTTTTATTCCATAATCCTTCTCAGTTTTGAACTAATGGTGACATGTTTAGGGATAAAGATGGGAGATTATAATACTTCTCGATTTCTCTAACTTGATGAAAATTGGTGAAACTGAAAGCAAACTCCCTTGTACTGTTATTAATACTAAGTTTCATTCTCTGAATTTGTCTGCATGAAAAATAAGCTGAAGACAATATAAACTACTTTTAATTTCTAAAAACTATCCATACTCTAAGACTCAAATTCAGAGATGTCTAAAAGATATTATGATAGTAAAATGAAAAAAATGCTTAAAAAGTTGGAAAATATTTTTTTCTGCTCTTAATAAAGGATACCAAGAAAGCTGTTTTCAAAAGAGTAATAGTCATATTACTGTTACTGAAAAAAGTGTCCTGCCAGCCACACTGTTTTCTAGTGCAAAGCCCCACTGAGATAAATATCATTAGCTACAACACCAGGCTCCACAAGACTTAGACATGTCATGTTTCAGAGGACAAGAATACAAAACTTGTGGTATCCTTGGTGCACTGAGGAAACTGCAGTGTGAAATCTTGATATTTTGCGCATTGGAAATGCCAGAGGTCATGGTGAGCTGTAATTTTTCTCAGAATAAAAGGTGACCCTGTGGTGCTGAATTTTCACCAAAAGGGACAAGACGCACATACAGAACCTAAAAAAAAAAAAAGTGTGATGAACAAAATAAGCCAAATATTTTTTAGAGTGTGAATTTAAAAATACCTGAGAAACACCTGGGGAGAATGACTATTGCGTAATAAGGGGCAGTGAGTTTAGCTTAACAGATGTTGATCAGGGCTGTGATGCTAACGTGACTTCTGCATGGCTGATCTGTTGTTGGTAAGACCTTTTGCTTACAGTGTCTTAGTTTTACTCAGCTGAATTTGCTATTGGTCTCAGCTGCAAAGGAATCTTTTTTTTTTTATTACTCTTTCCTAACATCCCAAGGGAGGATCTTCCCCAGTTTTTGAGTCTACAACATTGAGAATATATTTGAATTATCAAAAGCGACCAAGATGTCTCGCCTTAGTGAATTAACCTTTTGCAGAAGACCACGATGACTGCAAGCCTAGATCATTTCAAATGAAGCCTCAGTTGTGTTTACATAATTCCAGAGTCACTTAAAATAATCTTTCTTTTTTCTTGCACAAAATGTGCGGCAAACATTGAACCTTGATTTTGGGACAGTGAACTATAGAAAGAAAATACTTCTTTTTTCTTAATGAAGATATGAAAGCGTAAGATCCCACTTTCTATATGGTAAACACAGAAATTCATAAAATTTGATCGATTGTTGTGGCTGTGGTTTTTAAGCACTTATTTGAGTTACTAATAATCTGTCTTAGATTCCATGGTCTAATGACTAATATAATAATTGCTTTCTTATGGAAGTCCAAATTAACAATTAAATCCTATTAAAAAAGTTGTGCTAGTCATTCAGAACAATAAACACCATTAAAGAAGGAAGTACAGAGAAATAGAATAGAAATTGTGTAGCCAATACAAAAATGTCCTCATAGCTAAAAATAAATTATTAATCTTAGTTTTACAAAAAACAAAATAATTCATCAAACTGATGTATTTCAAAACCAGACAGGCTTCTGGACGTTAATATAGTCTAGTCTTACTGAAATGTGGCTTGACTGAAATGTAGATAATTACAGACCGTTTCAACAATTTTGCAGTTGTTTTGGGGAACTGACCTCAGCTGACTGACTGCAAGGTAAAGAATAAACTCAAACTAAGCTTTCTGTAAGGAACATGATTCTTAAAAAATGATAAAATGAACAGGAAAATCAAAGTTTGAAAGATGGGAGATGACACTGACAACACTGGCATGCTGGAGGGAGAAATTGCTTAATTTTCCTTATCCAAGAAATGAATGATTAACACATCCTTTTAACTTTTCAATGCTGTGTTGAATTCCTACTTAAACTTAAGGATGAAATCAAAGACCCCAGTTATTAAGCTCTCAAATCCTCCGTTCAGGGGCATGCACTTGGAAGGGGTGATTTGTGGGAACAAGATTTAAGTTGACCTAACTCTGTGTGGCAGATGGTTTTGCTAAACTCACCATCTTGTCCACCACACCAGTGCTGACCAGTAGGAACTACAAGATGGTGTTTCACTGGTAAAATCTGTGAGCAGAGACTCCTGCTGCAGGTTGCTGAGAGACAATCTCTCTTCTCAGACATTTGGGTAACTCCAACTCTTATGTGATTCACAACAAAATTTGTTGTCTGATTTCCAATTTTCAATCAGCTTATAAATGCTTGGCAAGGCTATGAATTTTCATGTTAGTATCCAAATCCCAAGACTGCGATATTCAAAATTGCCATCTTTGTTTGCTAAAGACTAGAGAGCGCTGCTTTCAGACCTGTCAGCTCTGATTTGGTCTCCAGCAATTACCAGGGAGGTGGTTGCTATAGCTGCACTAATGAAAGGAGCAATTGTGTTTCCTTGAAGACAATGTAAGCAGGCATAAATAAACAAAGGCTTGAATATATTGTAAGTGGTGTTAATAGCGTTAATGAGGTTTTACTACAATAAGAAAGATAAAATTTTGGCCCTTTGGATGGCCTGGTATATATCAAACTTGCAAGTTCCTACTAAGTGTTTAGCTCGTTGATACAGCTTTTTTTGACAGATATTTAAAGCATTATTACTTTTATAGGATTTTCTTTATTCACATTGTCACTGGAAATACGTGGTAATCTGACTCCATAACTTTGCTGATTCCTGTTAGGCCAATAACTGGTGCATAGATGGAGGTTCGTGACCACAGACAGGAAGATAAAGTTTTAATTTAAAAAAATCCTGTTAAGTTGCACTGAACTTTGTCAGCTGTGGTTCACTGAGTTTAACTGTGTTTCTTTTCTGACAGGGGAGTGTAAAAACTGTATCACACATGGTCATGTTTGTTTCAGTGTCTTCATATCAATTTAGTTCAGGATGCTGCTGGATTTTTTCTAAATCAGCAGACCTACCAATGAACCAGACATTTGAAGGTCATGCTGTGTTCAGTCTCATGGAACACCAACAGTAATGACATTTCTCAGAAATGGAATCTCTTACCCACATTCACCGCAAACCAGTGTCTAGGGCAGACTGTGCTGTAGGATTTTCATGAAGCAGGAGGAAATCCATTCTTCTGCCAAGATAAAATGAAACCTCCTCAGACAAACTTATGCTACATATATGAAGTAGTTTTACAATATTAGCATTCTGTGTTGTTTTAAGGTGGCAAAATTTGGAGGAGCTGTTCCTGCTAGTTCATCATGGAACAAGCTTCCATCACTCTACGGAATATGGGAATTATCGTGCAGAGTGATTACTGTAACAGTACTATACTCACATTACTAGGTATCTATAAGCAGACAGCATTGCTTCCCTTAATTATTCAGTGCCCTTTTAATAGCTCTTAATCTTCCTGGAAAATGCTGACCAGCTCTTGCTAATGTTTGTGTAATGCTAAATTAATGTTTTGTTACTTGGTTAGGATAGAGGTATATTTCTTTTTGGAGAGATTGGCCACTAGAGGCATTGGGCCAAGATGAGTTGATGGATACATTAATGGAGCATAGTTTAAAGTAAACCTTTTCTTTCTTAGTTGTTAAATATGTTTGTCTTTTTAAGAGAAAAAGTAAATACCACATGGTCAAATGACATTAGTTGGAAACCCTGTCATTTCTTTTCTCGTCTTTTCTTAATCTGACATAGCACTCTACAAACTACTCTCCTTTTCTTCTCTCCTTTATTTTGCAGTTAACTTTGACCACTTTCAAATATTGCGAGCAATTGGGAAAGGGAGTTTTGGAAAGGTAAGAATAAATTTATTTTTAGCAGTTAAAAATCTCAGAGAACTACGTTGTGTATTTCTGATATGACATGATTAGACTAGGATAAAGAAACTTAGGTTTTGTAGCCTTTTACTTCTTAAAGCATCTGATCACCAGTATGAACTGACTGATTATTTTTTAAATCATTTCTATTACAATACATTCACTAAAATGAATTGAGCAAAAATCATTTTAATAATTAATTCACCTCAATGGGGATTAGTAGACTTCAGAAATTAGTCCCCCAAACAAAAACAAACAGAAAAGAAGGAGTAGACTACTTTTTTAGACAGTCCTCTAGAGTGATCTTGTTCTGGACTTACTCATGTCTTTAAAATAGTTGCAGTATTTTAAAGGCACTTTACATAGATTCAATACACTTGGGACTGTATAAACTGCCATACACTATAATTATGATCATTGAGTAAATGTTTGTTCAATTCAACAGGCTTTTGCTGAAACAGAGAAGATTAATGGTTTATTTACACATAACTAGATGACCTTTCTTTCCTGTAATAAAGACTCTAACAAGGTTTTAAATTTTAATATGGGTAAATACAAGGCTACGTAGTCAGAGAAAATCATATTATAAAACATTAGAAACCATTACTTGCAGGAATGTATTTGAAGGTGAAATATAACTTCAGTAAATGATCAAGCAATAGCTATCTAGATCTTGATTTAAATGGTTCTTGAGGATATGCCAGCTGAGTGCCAGAGAGCTACTTCTGTACTTAGGCATTAAGCATACGCACACACACACAGAGGATTTTGCTGGTAGCCTTCCGTGGAAAAAAATTACTGTCATTTCACAGAGGCCTTGAAATACTTCTCACTGCATCGTCCTTCATGGCATGGTTCTTACTCAGTTCAGTAGTTTCTAAGAGAAACCCTCTGAGGTCAACAGGAGAATATGCTGCTAGTGCAAAAATAATATTCAAGAATGCCTTACAAATCAGGGCAGCTGGAGACCTGTGTTTGCTTATTACCACAAAACACTGATAGAATATCATGTCAAACTAAATAGAGGTTCAGGAGTGCAAGTCAAGTACAGGATAAACAGTTAAAGATATATCATTCTGGCCATCAAAAAGCTCACCCCTCTTTCTTCAAAGCTTCCCCTTTTACACCCCTACTGTCTCTGCCCTTTTAAAGCAGCTTTCACTCTTCCACAGCAACCAGGGAAATAAACAAAGCCTGCATGCTTTTTGGAGGCCTTTTGGTTTGTTTGATCCACTCTTCTCCATTGCATCCAGGAAATCTGTGAATGTTTCCGTGATATTTCTAGAAACATCTCATTTTCTTAGAGGTTCATTTAGCTGCAGTGTTCTTGCAGACCTGCTTTGGGGATATGTATGGGTGAGAACAGAGTTTCAGAGCCCTGAGAGAACAGGTTTAATGCAAGAAAGGGCTCCTGAATAAGTTCCCCCTAAACTGAAATCCTTATTTAGCAGCTGTCAAATGCAACAGAAGAGTCCTTGGCATAACAGGCCTATTTTCCCCAAATGAACGCCAGCTTCTGACCAATCATCTTTTTTTCCTTCCACAGACAAGGAAAGAAAGAAACCCATTTTAAATGACCTATTATACTATAGCCAAAAGCACACCATGGTAAATCAGTCACCATTTCAAGTGTCTTTTTCTGTGAGTCAGCCTTGCCTTTATTGTTGGTTTAGGAGCCTCGTTTCTGGCAACTTTTCGTATTACTGTCCTTCTGGAAGTACCTGGCAGCAGAAAATGTCAACAAACGATGCAAGACCTCTAATCTCTATTGACTCGCTCTTTACTGGTCTGTTGTGCTCTAGCATCTTGCAACCTGTAACACTGTGTTCAGTGTCACGCCTTCCTGAAACTGCCTTTTTCCTTTATGGCTGCTCCGTGGCCTTTTTTGTTTTCTGAGAGCGGCAGGATTTTAAGACATGCTCTACGTCTTAATTTTATTGTTGTTGGTACAATCATGTGCGCGCTCTCTCAATATTTTTTAAATGACTGTGGTTGCTACAGCAACCTTAGGCCTCTGCAGGATATTGCTGCAGGAGGTATCTGATACGGTAGAGACTGTGCACAGCTCTTCTTGCTCTTGTTCATAGAGCTGAAGGTGATCACCAGCACCTTACCTCTTCCATCAGGGCTGACTGCTTCAGCAGCAACATTCTGTCCCTGCCAGCTGCCTTCAGAAAGCAGCTGCCTGCCTTTTCCTTTGGCATTTTCAATTCACAGTGGAAACATCTGCTGTTACAGGGATTCCTAGGACATTTGGTAGCAAATGCTTTATATCTCAAGAGCTTGTCTTTTCTGGGAAGTGGCCACCTGTTTTAAGCCGCTGCCTCAGTACGTGCTGTTTCCTAAGGACACGTTAAGAGCAGGTGCAGTCCTGTATGGGCTGTAGCATCTTCCCCAGAAAAAGTGAAGATCCATCCCAGCAGTTGTGAGCAGTGTAGCAAATGGCTATGGAGAGAAGAGAAACAAGGAGCATGCTCTTGTTTCCAGAACAACCAGGTTTGCTTCTCTCTGCTTGAAAAGATGTCCTTTCAGATCTTAGCTTGCACCTGGGTAAGGGACAGATGAAGTTGAGATCTAAGCCTGCTTAGCACCATTGCAGCCGCAGGTGTGTAAGCCAGCAGTTCTCTTCTTCAAGCTCTGATGTGGAAGCTATGTCAGACTGGTATGTGACCACTCACTGAATATTTGTCTCCCCTCCTGGGCACGTGTACGCGTAGTTGGTGTGTGAGTCTGTATCCATCAGTACAGACACACTGGTACAGACCTGTGAGCTGCCGGAAGACTGACTGTGATACCCAAGCGAGTATGTGCCCCTCCTCTAAAAGCAACCTTGCTGGCTTCAGTGACCTTGCTTTGCTGGGTAGGTGGAGGTGGCTCTTCCCTTATACTTTGGAGTTCTCGTAAGTAACAGAAAACATTTATTTTCTTTTCTTATTCTGAAAGAATTTTAGGCCTGTTTTGCTTGATGTGTTCCAGCTATTGGTATTTCCAGATACATTTGAAGTGAACCAGGTCAGAAATTTTGCCCAAACAGGTTTTATTCATAAAGTAAATACTTGCCTTCTAAGTCAATTTAGAAGTAGATAATTTAAAATATTCAAACCAAAAATGCTGAACACTGGTCTAAATAGCTATTTCTTTATGCCATGTGATACCTTCAAAGAGCTCTCTTATGTTTATAATTGGTCGGAATTTTTTCATTTTCATTATATGTAGAGCCATCATTCTTACCAAACAAAATATTGCAAAAATTTATGTATTTGAAGATCATCCAGGAAGTACAAAAATAACTAGGAGTGAAATACAAGAATAGTCATTGTTCTTTACTGCAACACTAACATATAATTGCAGGTTTACTGCTGCAAAATAATTTGTATTCAGGTGCAACAACTAGTTTTCAGGGTTATTACAGTACCAATTTTCTTTAAGTTCTCTTCGTAGGAGCAGATATATTGAACAATCTGAGCTTCTTAAATTAAATTCAAATTATGATTTCAGTGTACAAACTCTTTCTCCTATTTCTCTAAGACGCTGAGATACTGAGATACCTTTGCTGAAGTAATTGAAATTAGGCTGGTGTAAACAGATGGGAGCCTAGAATCACGTCTGCACTGATTGAGGGTACTTTACTGAATAATATGCAAAGTATTTCAGAAAAAAATATGCTGCTATCCTGAAAGCAACATAGCACACAACTGCAGAATATTAATATAGTTTGACAGTATAAACACCTATTTTTTTAGCTTGAGTTAATATGAAAAGAAACTAAGCAGATGCTTATTCCCTGTCCCAGCTGCTGTAGTTTGCTCTGGGGAATCTGGGAATGAATCCCTCTATTTCAAGGAAGTTCCCTGGCAGTGTAAAGCCAAACTTATGACATCCATTCTCCAGCCTCTTTTGTGTAGATCTTTCCAACTCTGCTTGTTAGACTGAGCCTATAACCATTCATTTTTCAGAGTGTATGGGTAAGAACAGGCAAGGTAGCAGTATTTCAGGCACATGCTTTATAGTGGATTTGTCAGTTCCCCCAATGACTGTGAAACATACAGGTAATTTCTTGTAGTCCCCTACATCTGGGTGAGTGTTTTCTGCCCCTGCAGTGCCACAGCCCTCCGTCTGGGCTCAGATTACTCAGGGCAGCCGTAAGTGTCCCATCTGATCTACTAACCTGATATACTCGATGCATAAGATTGTGATTCAGGATGAAGTCCGAGGTGTGTACTCCAGCTGCCAGTTCTCCACTGTCAGGGACCTTGCACAGAGGAGTTTTCTCTGACTGCAGTTTTTCATTTCTCTGTTTTTATTCCCTGTCAAGAAATTATATCATGAGGCAGTTTGAGAAGTCTAAGTACTCGTGTACCAAACTCAGACCAAAATGGCTGTATTGAGACCAAGTGCTCTGGTTCCCTGCTGGTGTCTCTGAACCGAGCACAGGGCAGTTAGAAGTCTTTTGAAGCCAGTAGGTAGAAATGCCAGGGAGAATCTCCACTACCATTTAGCACTGTTATAGCCATGTCAGGTGTTCTTCACAATAACGTCAATATGGATGCAGCTTGGGTTTCCTGATTTGATGTAGGAAGTAGCTTAAGTGTGCTCATCAAGATCCTATTGATTTTGAAAGCATGTTAGAAGATGTGTATAGGTGCACATTATTGAAAAATGCTTACTATCATTCTGTTTTGAAGATAGTGCAAACCAGGAGAAGTCTGTGTTTTGCGGCAAGTCAAACCTTTCAGCCATCCCCATATTTTGCTTTGGGAAGAGCTTCTCTGGAACTACCTATGGCTGCTTAGCCAACACAGGATTATGCAGATTTCTGCAGCGAATCATTAGCAAATTCTGCCCCAGATTTATTCAGCGTGAGTCTCTCTTTTCCCTTACCTAGCTCTGCAATTGCTCATAGGGCACTTTGTCACCCATAGCGGTCTCAATGGCTGTGACACCTATTAATCTGCAGATCAGTCTCGATCTGTAGGTCCTCTATCTTTTGCATGTGAAAACAGAGGAAATCTGAGAAGGTAGCTTAGAAGCGGACCATAGCATATGCTACTCCTGAAAAATGAAGTTCAGTCTTGCAGTCATAGTCTATGTTTTCTTCTCCCGGTTCTGAGGGAAAGTGGCTCCTAGTTGCACTCTGATCAAATTTCTTTTAACCCGAAAGTTTTGAAGGAAATTAATTTTTACCTTCTCCCAGGTATAATAAAGATAAAACCCTGTGATAAGAGTTAAGACGTAGAAAAGCCTTATTTAGAAAGGGAATATTTTCACAAGCAATTTTTAAAAATAAGCATCATGTAACTCCAAAGAAAATTAATGGGGATTCATATTGCCTGCCTTTAAATATGTACAACATGGATGTCTACATAAAATCTAGTCATTTATAGTCATTTACATCCCTGTAGAGATGGGCCTAGAGAGACAGACCCATACTTTAGATAGAGAAGGATGTGCCTGTCCCTCCCTGCTGAGTATGAAGCTGGATAGCAGTTGAGTGTGTTAAATCTATATTTGGTTTGAAGCATGAACTATAAAGGCTGGTAAAGCAGTGATAACAGTTTGAGTAGAGCACTGCTCTGGGCTTTGGTAAATGAAATTTACAGAAAAATAGGAAAGCATGTTTTAGTAATGTGAGCGTGACAGGCTTCCATACTGATATGTGTAAATAAGGCAATTCTGCACAGACTTCCACAGTAATGAGTCATCCCAGAATTTGTTTGTTGAAGTGCCAGAGCACCTGTTTGTCCCTATTTTAAAATGTTTCCTTTGGAAAGAATTTAAAGAATAAACAACAACAAAATGCGATTTAAACATTTCCCATTAAGACTGCACATATAAGGAGAGCTTGAGGGCTTTTCCTTTCTTTCCTGCAGTAGTGGAAAAGTTTCAGCCCATTGACATCCTGCTCTGAAGAAGAACTTAGAGCCAGCAGGCAGAAATGCTAGGGAAGATCTCCACTACTATTTAGCACTGTCATAACAATGTCAGGTGTTTTTCACAATAAGGTCAATATGGATGCAGCTTGAATTTCCTGATTTTTAGTAGGAAATAGCTTTAGTATATCCATCGAGATCCTATTGATTTTGAAAGAATGTTAAAAGATGTACGTAGTTGCGCATTACTAGAAAATGTTTACTATCATTGTGTTTTAGAGCTGTGTGATAGGCAAGATTCTAGTAGCAACAGAAGGTCTGTTTCAGCTGTGCTGAATACCCTTGTCTTTACTGGCAGGTAGGAGAACTCAGTGCCTTCTGGAGTCAGAAGCATTTTAAAACCTGTTTACATTACATACTTAGGTCCTCTATATGATCCTAATTTGCCCCATTGGTCAAACCTGTAGCTCTCCGCTGTCCCTTTCTCTCAGCAATCTCACCAGTCAACTGTTAAATAGAGAGGCTTTTCTTGTAATGGAATAGGAGACTTCTGCAGACACCTCGATCTTGGCCACTTTTCATATGAAAATCATGCTGCAAATTCATGTAAGTGAATGACCTTCTGGACTTAGGTTCTGAGCCAAACCCCGTAAGCGTTGTGCTTCGTACTGCCATACACTAAACTGGAGTGTCTGCATAATCTCTGAAAAGTCGTCAGGAGTTGCCTCTGCAAATTCTGCTCATACATCTGAAGAACCTGTGGAAGCTTGAAAAACTCATTTCCATTCCTCCATTTCAGATCAATCCCACCTGCTGTCTCATCTTCCCCCAAACACCAGCCTCAGTTTCCCATTGCCCCATACCTTGGGTTCTTTCCATGTAACTGTGAGCGTTTAGTTAGTTTAAGGACATCACCAACATTTAGATTTCCATGACAGCCCAAAAATGAAAATGAAGCAAAACTTTGGTACTCACCATTGTACAACATTGATGGGCTCAAGACAAAACATTACCATCCATGTTTTACTTAATTAGCAAAACAACTCCTGATATTAGGAAAGGTAATTAGAAACTCTGCTTAATCACACCTTATCGTTGTAGGTTAAAAGTACTCGATTAACTTCTGTTTTGGGAGTAGGTTCAAGCTGAAGGACACACTGCATGGAAATAGAGTTGCAGAGAAATAAATGTGGTTTGGTATCACTGGGCCAGATCTTCTTGGAGGGACTGGAAAATGGTAGGGGAATTAAAATATGCTAATGGTATGCTCCCGGAGCCTCTCTTCTGTGATTAAGAAATAAGTGACCACACAGTAGGTCTCTCTAGGGTCTTCACCTTGGAGCTGGTGGTTCATCACCAGGTCCAGAATCCATATGACACCTTGTTCAAGACAGAGGTTTCAGCTGCGGGAAGTTGTCCTTATTTCTCCAGACCATTTCTGAATTTTGAGCACACAAGTTCATTAAAACACAACTCAAACCCAAAAGATATGTTTTTGATAATTTTATGTGTGTATGATATGGGAGTTTGTATGATACATAAAGATACATACAAAATAATAGTTCACACACCAAGTCAATCCAGAATATCCTTGAATTTAGACATCGCAAAGTTGTGATATCTAAAGCAGATGCTGCCAACACGTAGTCTGTATGTGTCCCAATGATGAAAAATTCTGATTCTGATTGGAACCTATGGCTGTAGGAGTAATAAATATTACACCAAAAAAATATTATTTTCAACTAACTAATAATAATATTATTTCAACTAATGTTGGCTTGGCTGTGAAGACAAACTTGGAATGTAATTTTAAAAACTCCTGATAAATCAACAGGAAAAGCCCTTCAGAGCAGAAGTCTGCTGAAGGTAGTTTCTCTCTGTGTGTGTGTGTAGGGCTGCTATGAAGGTGATATTTACACCAGCTTTGGGGATGAGACACAGAACAAAGTTACATCTTTGTGCTGCCAGAAATCATATTTAAAATGATGCTTCTTAGATGTGCTACTGGTGACATTCTCCAGCTTCATTCACAAGATAAACTACCATGACAAAAAACAATCCAGGCCTTATATGGGAGTTCTCTTGACTAAGATTTTCTTTCTACATTAACAAAGTTACTTGTATTCTGTCAAAAAAAGAAAACAAAGTTAAAGCAAAGCAATTTACTGCCAGAGACTAAATCATTCTAATGGTCTCCTGTGACTTCAAAAATGTTATGATGAATGTCTGTATGAAAATTCTTTTTCTTTTCGATAAAAGGGAGCATAATTCTTATATTTAGGAGAAATATTGAGCTTTGTAAATGCAGGTTATGTTTATGATGCAGTAATCAAGATGTGTGTATTGACTTGTGGGAATGAGGACAACGGTTGTGCGTTTTCCTAGGTAGGAGGCAGTAATTTCTGTGACTAATGAAATAGCCTGCAATTCGAGCAATTAAAGTGCATTCCTCTTAGATTTACCGTGTGACTTCTGAAAGTTACGCTACTTTTCTTCGTTCCTGTTTCTTCTGAGTTTCCTTTCTGTAGGTGTCAAACTTTACATTTTACTTTGCTGTCAATTAGGTGTGCATTGTACAGAAGAGAGACACCAAGAAAATGTATGCCATGAAATATATGAATAAACAGAAGTGCATTGAGAGAGATGAAGTTCGAAATGTTTTTCGAGAGCTACAGATAATGCAAGGTCTGGAGCATCCCTTCCTGGTCAACCTCTGGTAAGCAAACCCTTAAAAGTCTATCAAGGATCTCTTGTTTTCTCCTTATTGCTGAATCAGTTTGGGCTATGGAAGGCTGGAAAGCTGAAAACTATGAAGAAGTTTTGGTAACCTCTTTTTTTGAAGGTATTCAGGATATTCAGAGGTTTTATTGTTCATTAATATTTTAAAGATGCCCTTTTCCGTTGCATTACATTCAGCTTTTCATTTCTGGTTTGGTTTCTCTCCAGATTATTACTGCAGTGTGTGGAATGTGTTATTTTATTCAGCTATATAATTCCTTTTTGACAATATCTGACTAAACATCTGTTACAAGGTTACAGAATATCAAACCCAACCATTCACTTATTTTCTTTTTTTGGTTAATTCAGAGAAAATTAAAATCGCACTTAAAAAATGGCTGACATGGATCAACAGAAAAGCACCTGGAATTTCTGTTGTCTTTCTTGTGGTAGTCACTGAATGCCTTGGTCACATGTCAGTGTGAGAAGACATTGGTCAAGTAATGACTAGCTTCAATTACACTGCCAATTTAAGATATTTGTAGTGATAGTAGTAATGGGATGCAGGCTTTTCCTCCTTTGCCTAAAAATGATTCAAAAAAGGGACATAAGCCATTTTGATATGAAAATTGTCAAGTTGGTGAATATTTTGATTGGCTACAGATGGTCACAGTGCAAGCAGCCTTTCTGTTTTGTGAGTTTTAGCTGTCTTAGTAGAGGTCAGTACCTAATGTACAGTCTTTTGCCTATCCTTTGTCTCACTCTTGACCTGTACAGTTGAAAAATTTGTTGCCAATTTAGCACCTTTCATGAATTAAAAGACAAATTATGTTCTGACTTGAGTGAACGCATCTTTAGTAAAATTGCAGTCACTTAAGCTAGCAAAGCATTTGATCCCCAAATTCATTCAAGAAGGACCCAATCACGTGTGTGTGTGTGTACGTATATATGTAGATATATGATTAGGTCCCTCTTGAATGAAGGACTTGAGTCACATACCTGAGTCAAGTGCTCTCCACTTGACATGAATGATCATACTTGACCTAACCTAATATCCTGTTGGAGTCTTAAAGAAAAACATAAAGATTGTGACTGTGATACAAAACCTTCCCTGTATATTTTCCAAGGTTTCAGCAATGTGTACAGTAGGGATTTCATCACCGAAGTTGTGGTATTTCTGTACTTAAGAGCCTGTGGACTTTTCTTTTACACATTTGTCTCATCTCTTTTGAACTCACACAAAGGTTTTTTCTTTATCAAGAGGTGTCAAAGATTTCCAGTGTGTAACTAGACACTGTGCAGAAACCATCATAGGTTAATACGATCTACAAGATACCTCATCAAATATAACAGTGCTGAAGAACTAAAGATCGTACATTTATTTTGAAATAAAAAGTATGCTCAGTTTCAATTACTGAACTGTAATCAGCTAAAAAATGTATTTTCTTGTTTCCTTTTTTTGTGGCAGAGATTAAACCTGAAATAAGCAATACTTCAAAATGGGCTGTGAAGATAATTTTTGTTTTAGTTATTTATTCTTCTTGTGCTTCTGAGATACTGTCACAAGATCTCAAGAATAAAATGTTATACTATATTTGTGTATGAAAAGTGTAGAAAATGAAAGAGAAATGTAGTACTTTAGAATTAACAAAACATTTCAGGCAAAAAGGACACTATTCAAGATGTGCCAGTGCACTAATGATGTTCTATATGCAATGTAACCAGCAAGGTTTATAGTTGACCAGTCTACTAAGATGCTTACTAGGGAGAATGATAAGATTCTCCTTTGATGGGAAGGCACAAGGAAGGCCTGTCCACCTAATGTGACAAACGGCAAGTCACCTCCCATTTCTGTGGCCTGAAATTTATCACTTGCATTAAATCTTGTGAGCCAGCTCAGCAGCCAGCAGTCCTGTCTCCCTGTCACCAAGGTTAGTTTTCAGGTTTCAGGTTTACGATGTGAAAGAGAAGAACGTGAAATAGTCTCAAGATTTATATCCAGATCTAAAACCAGTGCCACATTCAGGGATAGTCCTTAACGACATTAGATGACAATTTACAACAGATAATTAGCAGGAATCCATGAGATTTCCTCTTATGAGTCAATTCCTGACATACTAATGGAAGGAAACAGTTGAAGCTGCGTTTCTTCTATACTAATTGCAGCTAGATTTTTCTGAGTTGGATTTTTTTTGTTCATTTTGTTAATTGCACAAATTACTGTAATGTAAATGTACAAATAGCTTGTGACAGGAGCTACTATATCTTGTGTCACAAACTGGAATATTAATTTAACATGGAATAGTTATGTCATAGTGTATGGGCAATAACACAACTGTAGATATAACTGTTGATTTTCTTTTGACCATGCTGTTTTGGACTCTAGACTCTATCATGCTCTCTAAGGGTACATATCAGTTTTAAGAAATCCTGCCTAAAGTAAGAGTTTGATGACTGAAACTCAGAAATCCCATCAGCCTTCTTAATCTAGCTTGTTTTGCATCTCCCTACTTAGCTGGAGTATCCAGCTTTGATTTCCCAAGGATATTCAGAAATAATTATTCAGAGAAGGTAAGTTCCAGTCTGCCATCTATAACTCTTCTGCAGCCCCCACATCAGTAGACAGGCACTGACACTCTCTTCACTTTACTGAAAAATCACTGACCCTCCTGCAGAAAGTCAGAAATTCAGTTGTTGGTGGGACCCAGACTAAGACTAGTAGTGATACACAGGTTTTCCACAAAGGTTTAATTGTATGAGCATTTTGCATTGGATTGTCCTTGGATAAGAACTGAAAACAAGACTTTGGATTAGGAACTGTAGTAAAATGTGTTTGCACAAAACCCTTTGTGGGCTCGTGGTTAAACGGTCACGTAGCCTGTGAAGGATTAAGGATTCAGCTGCCCATGCTAAGGGGAGCCTAGAGCTCATGTCTGCTGCTTTCCAGACATGCTGACTACTTGTTACTGGACAAAACAAAATGGCACTGCCAATGGCTTTGTCAAAATAAATTCATCTGTCTTATTGGCTCCTTGCAATCTCAGGAAAAAAAAAAAACAAAAAACAAAAACTAGCTGGCTGGACCAGTTTGGATGAAACTTCAGAAAAACCTACTTTTCTCCATTGATTTGAAAGGGAAATGAGGTACTGATTTTGATTACATTGTCCCTTCCCCTTGATTCCTCCCTTCCTTAATCCCTAGTGATATGAAACAAGATTTAAGCTTAGGCAGGTATCCTGGATCTGATCTGCTGTTCTTTTGCCTGGAAGGTATATGCACAATGAAAAAATTAAGGAATTTTATTACCAAAATACTCACACTTTCTGTAAGAAGTACTTCAGTGTTATCAGAATTTGTTTGCTTTTGGATGAAATAAAATAAAATCTTATGTCTTTTAGTTCAAAATTTCAAATCCCAAATCCATGTTGAAAATCATACTTGAAAGAAATTTCACTCATGACAACATATTTACGAGTTGGAGGGACTACCCCTGACCAGCACTGCTGATTTCCAAATGGTAATGATGGGGACCTTCAAGATCCATAATCACAGTATCACTGTATCATAAGGTTGGAAAAGGCCTTCGAGATTGAGTCCAACCTATGACCCAACACCTACACCTACTCCTACTTGTCAACTACACCATGGCACTAAGAGCCTCATCCAGTCTCTCCTTAAACACCTCCAGGGACGGTGACTCCACCACCTCCCCGGGCAGCGCATTCCAATGGCCAAACACCCTCTCAGTAAAGAACTTCTTCCTACTGTCGAGCCTAAACCTCCTCTGGCGAAGCTTGAGACCGTGTCCTCTTGTTCTATAAAATTAATATTTTAATATTTTCTATGCTATTTTCTATAAAATTAATATAGTGGTAAATCTCCCAACAATTCCTTGAACCAGAAGGAATACTAACCAAACACATTAGTCTTTCTTTGAGGGATTACATCATCAAAGAGAAAACTTGGCAACTCAAGAAACAAATATGACGACTGGAAAGCTCTTTACTTATACATGATAACTGCAAAAAAAGTAATGAGATACGGGTAAGCAATCTGTCATTAGTTAAATTCTTCTGGAGAGAGAGAGAAGAGGAAAGAAAGTAAGCCTTCTGTAGTGGGTAATTCTGCTGGCATCCATGAGTAACCTCAGCATACACAAGAACACAGAATAGCTGATATAAAACAAGAGTAGTATCTCAACTCCGAAAGATCTGTATTAAAAAGCATTTTTAAAGCTCATTTATCTTCTCTGAGCTTTATTAAATTTAGCTTAATGATCTCAACATATAAATCATATTATTTGAAGTGTGAACTGTCTTTCATAACATCTGACACAGAAAAGAATCGTTTCTCTGTAAATGCTCATAATAGCTTGGAGGATAACTGTTTTTCAGGAAAGGCTTGAGATTGATTTACAACCTTCATTTTGGAAATGGAATTGAATAAATGCTTAAAGTTATGTGAGCCTTGTAGCCTGTTTTATCATTGTTAGAGGCATTTCTGATAATTGAGATTCCTTCTTAAAGCGAAAAGCAGTCCTGTGTTTTTATCAGACCTTTTGTATGTCACATACGTCAAGAATGTATAAATGAGCTGTAGAAGTGTCAGCTCCTAACATGGTCCCACCTTGGGACTACAGTGTGCTCCTCTAAGATCCAGAATTTATCCCTATTCTTCTGTCCCCAGATATCTGGATCTCCCCTGCGTAAGATCAGTAGCATCCCTGAAAGGATTCATATTTTAAATATCTTTCTCACAACATGCATTAAGACTGAGGCAAGAGCCAGGTTACTCCCTATCTGCTAGTGAAATGACTTGTCTTCAAACATGAGTAGATCTGCTGCTCTGAAAATAATAGAGCTTACCACAAAAGACAGAAAGTTTTTGCCCAAAAAATCATGTATCAGAACCGTTTCTCTGATGTGGAACAGAAATACCCGAAAAAAAAAATTTGGAACAATCCTTAAAACTTTTTGAGCATTGAAGAGATCTTATTTTTAATAGCCTTGCTTAAAGCTCTTATAACCTTCTTAAATTGTGGGAACAATTTCAAAGGCAGCAGAGAGAGAAGGATGAAGATTTACTTTTGTCATTTTATAGATCATTTTCCTAGTATAGACAGAACAATATATTTGATATATTTACTGACCCACAAAGAAGTGTTAGATGCATTCTCAGAGTGGCTCTATATTTTGATATATTTTTATTACTACTCATCAGTCTCTGAAAACTGTTCATAAAACAGATCTACAAAAGTACATTACCTCTTCCAGCTAAAGCGAGACTAAGTTTCAAATCCATTAAAATTGGAATGAGTGAAAAACATACATTGCAGCAAAACTGTTCATGCATTTATGAATTCACCTAATACCCCAATCTGTCTTCAAATGAAAGGGGAGGTAAAAAAGAGAAAGGGGAGGTAAAGAAGAGAAGAGGGAATGCTGGAGAGCAGAAATTATATTTTCAGTCTCAAGTGTTGGAAGGGTTGTTTAATGTACACACACGTGCACACACAGGTAACTGGAAATTATCACTTCCCTGTGAAAGTGGCCTTTCTAGAATAGTCTGGGAGAAACACCACCTTGGGCTGCCCCATATAATGGTTCAGCTCCTCAGATTGGCCTCAAAAGTGTGCATAAATTTAGGGAATCAAAACCACCTGGCCAAGTGTTTTACTGCTGGGTGTAGTTGAAAATAACCAATGAAGGAACATTACCTATGAGAAACCCAAAGCACAAAGAGGAGGTGGTTTATGCCAGTCTTAGGTGATTTTGATTAGCGGTTGCGGTGTTGTCACTGTGTAACTTCCCTTGATATAGTAGACCTAATTTGCAGTGGAAATATTTGTAGGGGATGGAAGATTTATTTTCTTATATCTAATATGACCAGCTTCCCAAGCCTCTCTGTCGAAGTCTGTGAGTCCATGATCTAACAGAAAGATTAGATGACATTTTTGGAAGGGAGCTGGGAGCTTCAGGTGCTACGTATTGGGACACACATTGGGAATTTGCAACTAGCTTGGCTGCATCTTCAGCTGTAAGGAGTCCTACTGAAAAAGTTTTGCAGATGGATTTTTACAAGGCTTTGATTTAGCAGCTATTCAGGATTTGTTGATGTAGATCACAAATTTAAAATACATAACTTCTAGAAACCATCATCAATTGGTTAACAAAGTGATTCAACAAGATTTGTTGTAGTTGAACAGTGACTTAATTACAGATTCAGGAGTGGCAAGGTTCACATCATACCTATTCCAAAGTTAAATTAAATCACACACACACACAGATATGTTTGGATATCCAGACACACAGAGATATACCTATGGCAAAATTTTCCTTTCTCTCAAGATTAACAAAATACTTCCGATTCGTCAGCATTCTCATCAAGTGACTGTTGAGTCGTGAGGAGTCCGGCCTCACTCTCATACTCATTAGCAGACAGCCCTGAGAGATGTCCCAGTTCAGGGGCACATCTCTCTTCTGGCTGCGGCCGGAATCAGAGAGCTCAAAGAGTCTCACTTAGGATTGCTTTTTATAGAGTTGCAGATGATCAAATTTGGTCAGTATTTTTTCCATTTTGGCCATGACTCAGATGAAGTAATTCTGGCATTTTCCACCAGTTGTATATATCCAGAACTTTCGAGATCGTATAATTCTGGCATTGTCCCATTCAGCCTACAATCAAGGTATACCTGGTGTACCAGACTTTCAGGAGGTGGCTGATCATCAGTCCCTTTCCCAGGCACAGGAGTCTCCAGTACGTTAAAGGAGTGATCAGCAGGTGGACCAAGGCAGGGCAGCACCAGAACAAAAGGAAAGTCAGATTGTAATGATATCTATTTTATAGTGGATCCATGTTGTGGATCCTCAAAAGATCATGAAAAGACAAAGATTCATTTTTTCTGGGGAGTAATGAAGGTGCTCAATGCTCTTAACTCTCTTTAATTATACCCAGCTGTTCTAAGCCTGGCTTATGGGATGAAAGGCTATGATGTTGCCCTCTTTGGCTAAATCTATCCTAGAAATTTAAATCTAGGTATTCTTCCTGGAGTCTCAAACCCAGTCTTCCATACTGCAAAATATTTTTAGACCCACTCCTAGCCTAGCGGAGGGCTGGGACATGAACTCTATGCCAGAGAAGACCCAGGTGCAGCCAAACTGCTCCCAGTAGGCACCTTGCATGCCATCACCCTGTTTTTTGAGGCAGAGGATTTAATAGTTTAGGCACAGGCTTTTCTGTGTCCCTTGTTCCCAGCGCTGGAGAAGCCGCTGTTGTGTTTGTCGATACCATACATGTTTCTTACTTTTTTGTGAATTTTGCTGAGGTCACGAACTCCAGGCCACGTAATCCTGGTCTGTTCTAGATATCTGATGGGCTCTAAGATTTGAAGTGCGAGGTCCTGCACCTGGGTTGGGGCAACCCACAGTATTGATACAGGGTAGGGGATGAAGAGATTGAGAGCAGCCCTGTGGAGAAGAACCTGGGGATCCTGGTGGATAAGAAGCTGGACATGAGCTGACAATGTGTGGTTGCAGCCCTGAAGGTCAACCATATCCTGGGCTGCATCAAAAGAACTGTGGCCAGTAGGTCAAGGGAGGTGATTCTGCCGCTCTACTCTGCTCTGGTGAGACCCCACCCGGAATATTGCATCCAGCTCTGGAGCCCTCAGCACAGGAAAGACATCTATGTGTTGGAGCAGATCCAGAGGAGGGCCACTAAAATGATCGAAGGCATGGAACACCTCCCCTATGAAGAGAGGCTGAGAGAGTTGGGGTTGTTCAGCCTGGAGAAGAAAAGACACCAAGGTGACCTAATTGCAACCTTTCAATACTTAAAGGGGGCTTGTAAGAAAGATGGGGGAAAGCATTTTAACAGGGCCTGTAGCATTAAGACAAGGGGTAATAGTTTTAAATTAAAAGAGGAGAAGCTTAGACTAGATTTAGAAGACTTTTTTTTGCTGATGGTGGTGAAACCCTGCCACAGGTTGCCCAGAGATGTGGTGGATGCCCCATCCCTGGAAACCCAGGCAGGGCTGGATGGGGCTCTGAGAAACCTAATCCAGTTGAAGGTGTCCCTGCTCACTGCAGGGTGGGTGGACTAGATGACCTTCATGATCCCTTCCAATCCAAACAGTTCTATGATTCTGTGATTCTTTCCCACACAAGAAGAGATTGTAAATCAATAGAGAAAGATATACTTAATGTGTCTTGCACAGAGCTATGATGGGTGAACTGGTTTTACTGTAGAGGGAGCAAAGGGTGAGTTCTTTTCCTCAAATAGTTAGATCAGTTCATCATTGCATTAATGTACATCTGGAGGAGTTAAAGACAGAGAAGTTCTAGACCTAAGATTGAAAAAATGTCAGAAGAGATAATAATGGAGGAAAAAGGGCAGGAAAAGGTGATGAGGCACCAGGAAAATTAGGATAATTGAAAGAATAGAATACAGGAAAGATTTTTCTCGATTTGTAAATATTCTGGATATTGTTTTTAACTGTGGAAATTACATTGGTTTCAACACTGCCAATTGGTAACCTCTGGATGCTTGTGCTAAATGACTGTTAGCTGTAACATCTTCACTGACGAAAGCAGGATCCATCAGTTAATTATTTTTGTGCTGATTTTCATACCTTAAGATACTGATTGCCAGTATTGGAACACTTTTTCAAGTCTGTCTATACTGAATCTTGTTTTGGTGACTAATTGTTTCCTGTGAGAAAATGCTTTTGCCTTGAAATATATATATACTTGGACTTAACTTTATACTTTCCTTGTGAAAGCAAGAATTGGTCTTCGGTGTAGTTTAAGCTTTCATCTTTTAATGCTGCAGTAGCTGTTTCATCCCATGTGTGTCTCGTTGCATGCTGGGACCTTTCTCAGGACCCTGTCTTCTGCATCATTCTTACTGAGACAGAGACTTTATTTGCTGACTCATAATAAACTTTTCTCATGCAACGATTCCACTGCAAAAGCAATTTTATTATGAACACCAATAAATATAAAACTGCTGGGAAAAGAATATCCCTTTTCTTTTAAGAATGTTCCGTTTCAGTCACGTTTTTCTTATGAATCCCCCATTATTACCTCATTCTGCCTTCACAGGGGAACAGCTGCAAGCAGACCTTCATGAGCTTGGGATTAGCCTTGGCCATGTCTCAGGTTGGTGGTGTAGATAGTGACAATAAATCTCTGAACATTTGTGGCAAGGATGAGAACTGCTCCTTTTTGGCCAGAAGAAGAGCTCCAGGGCTGTGGCAGGAATATTCTCAGGAAAGCTTGCAGAGGAGCAGGATTTCAATGTTCTTAGGTTTAGGAGACTGCAAAGAAAGAAAAGCCCTTACACATTGCCCAGACTCCTCAATTGCCAATTTAGGCACACAGTGCTTTTTTTTTTCATTTTTTTGCTTATTTTTTTTTATTCTTCTCTTTAAGGTTTATGAACACCAACCATAGTAGCTGGAGTGTGTAATTAAACTGAAGTCCTGTAGGTAAAGTAGTTCTCATAGTCAGTGTCAGAGTAATGAGTTCATCGTGCAAATCTACAATTTTCAGGCAAGCATGAGTGATTCTTACCTATGCTATTGAAACTGGAACTGCAATTAGCCTGTACTAAAAGCTCTGTGAAAGACAGACTGTGTAAGATGCAGCTCAGCACTGCATTAAGAAAGCCCTACAACTGTGGGAGAGCCAATGGTCTTGGACGTGTTTGTGAAAACATTCATAGACAACCAGGGTGAATGAATGCAAATCAAGTGATCATTACAGGGTAAAAATAAGTGTTTAACACTTTCACTGCAAAACTTTGATCCTACAAATCTATACCTAGTCCAAAAATATTAAAGTTATTCTTGGAGACTGCTGGGGGTGTAATTTGGCTTGGAAATTGTTTAAAAGGTATTTGAAGTTTCAGCAATGGTACTTTTTCTTCAAAATGGAGATGAAGCACATAGGTGAATTTATTTTTATTTACAACAGGTTGATGTAAAATTAGGCCACCATTATTAAAAACAGAAAAAATCCCACCATGCAACAAGCACAAGACATCAAAAAAATGATAGCTGAATTAATGTATGTGTGCAAAATATGATTCACTCAGAGAAATGGGGGAAAAAATAGTACTTTTATGACTCTGACCCAGATCAACGCTGAAGAAGAAATTAAACTTTTCTGTTGGCATTGCTCTTGAAAGTCTTTGGGTTTTTTTAGCTTTTATCTCGCTTACTTAGGAGACAATCTGAAAACATGACATGTCGCACAGGCTCTTGTGCTCTCCTGAGTGATCTCTTTCCCAGTGACAAGAGAAAATATGACCCTTAAATTGTTGTCCAGCCTCTGTTCAGGCAGAGAACCTTGGCTGTAGAACATCTTTTGCATCCTCACGGTCATGACCTGGTTTGCCATCAGTAGCTTCAGAATAATGGAGCTGTCAAACACAATCGGGTTGGGGAACAGTGCAGTGCACGGTGTTTTCCAGACCTGTGCACAGAAATGGGCAGGAGACACAGTCGAGGCTCCCAGTCAGGCTGCGAGCTGGCACTGGGCTTTGGTCACTGCTGCGGCCGACTAGTTTGGTGGTGCATCAGCAGAAATCGATACACTCCCAGCTTAAACACTTTTCCCCCCTGTTTAATCAGTCATGCAGGAAGCAATGCAGTTTAACCTTGGGAAGATGCTTTGTTTTATTCATTCATAACTCCCAGAAATGTAGGACGCATAGTTACAGTGAAATTAAATCACAGTGTCCAAAAAGCGTGTCTCTCTTACTGAGACACGGTGGTCTTTTGTAGTCTAGAATCAGTGGTAAAGCCAAAATCAATCCTATGTCTATCCGTTGATTAACATGGGAAAAAGAAGTATCACTTTAAATCTCCTGTCTTTCTTACTTGAAGAACCTGATTAAATAATAAAAAAAGAGTCCCAATTAAATATGCAGGACTTTCACCCTCTACCCTCTTCCACATTTTTCATTAATAATGAATTTTTAACCTGAAGCTGCAGCAGGAATAAAAATGCATCACGTGTATCATTGTGCCTGCAGAGCTTTCTTCTAAGGACCAGTCTAGAAAAGTATGGTGTGGTGGTTCCTACCTCTTCAAACACTGAGTCTTTGAGGAAAAATCAGATTTGGAGGTAAAGCACAGAGATACCACAGTACACATGAATGAAATAAGGCAGGTGATAATGTAGTGTTTAATAAGGAGAGATGCTTTTACCTCAACTATTTCTTTAACAACCTTTTGTCACCATCTTGATGTTTCTCCCCTCTACCAGTGTCCCCACACGAATGTCTCCTTTCAAGGCAACCTGGCAGACTGTTTCAACCCAGGTTGGTTCTTGTTGTTACTGAGAAACTGCCAGGCTGGAGGGACTAAATAAAAGGGCAATTCAAAATGGCCTTTTCTCCTTTAAATCTATCCCTCTGAGCTGGGGGAAGGGAGGAAGGAGGGATTCTCTTCTATGTATCTTGTGCTTCTGGCTTCTTCTTTCTGTTTATATGTATTTACATTTTAATACTAATGCAATTCTTTTTTTAAGCAGCACTTTTTTAACTATGCATTTGAAAAACGTGCTGCAGATGCCGCCATAATTTTACAAATAACTCTCCAGTACTTCTGCAGTACAGAAGATTCATTGGACATTAATTAAGTTCCATTGTTTCTTTGCATTTAATTTAATGTAGGTTTCCATGACAGCAAAGAGAGACAAATCCGTCAAAGCCAATAGTTAAAACTGACAATTTGCATTCTGGTCAGTAGCCTTAAAAATGTGATGTACATTTAAATAATTAGATTGTCTGAGTGTTTGGTCATACTTTATACTGCTGTCTCTTCATTTTCAGCAGCCCTCCGTAAAAATGTAAACTATTGTTCTATGATTCTATGATTATGGGATGCTGATCTGCAATTTTGACTCTTTGATATTTACAGAGTAATCTATTCAAATCCAATAAGGGTTTTTGTCCTAACTAATGCAGTAATAGTAGTAATACAAATACAGGATGGGAGCCATTACACTGTAGCCTAACTGTATATTTATATGAAAGTTGTTTATAGAGATGGCCAAAGGTAGTTTTAACAGAAAATTAATAGAAAATGGTGTATTGACTAAAATCTATTTTTTTTCTTTCTTCTAAATGTCTTATACTAGAAAAAAATCAGAATATCCAGAAACATATTGATTCTCTAATGTTGGCCTTGATTCTCCTGCAAGTTGTAGTCTGATGTATTTGCTCAGTTTCATTCAAGAGGCAAAGAAAAGAGGAGTTTAGGGACACTCAACAATCTAGTTTACATACATTTATACACATTTGTTTAGAGAAAGCTTCTTCTTACTGTAAGGCATGTTTAGAGAAACACTTGTTTAAACATGTGCTTTATATTGCTGTTCTTAATCATTAATACTAGCCAGGACAGCTATTTAAGATCGTTGCAGGCTTCCCCATGTAGAACTGTAAAGAGGGAAAATATGAAACCATTGCAAACTTTCCTAAATTCTAGGAGAAGAGAAATTTGGTTTGAATACTCTCTTGCTGTCCAATGGATCTGATTTAGGTCTACAAAATATGACATCCTTCTCCGAAATGGTCAGATGAATTTGTACGAACAGTGTCTCCCACTTTGAAATGTTATTTCTGTTTTGTGTGATGGAGAGCAGTGATGCGTATTTTGCTGAAATACACATCCAGAATATATCTTCCTATTTCCTTTCTGGAACATCAGAGTCTGTGACTGTATCTCCTAAAATAGCTCCAAAAGTAATTAAACCTGAGGTATTGCATCTGTGTCTCATTGGCACAAGCAGGAGAAGCTGCTGGTTTTTTCTAAGAGAAATTTGAAGTAGTAGAACCTTCAAAATAGAACAGCTGGGGTCAGACAACTGTGGGGCAGCGGTCACTTTCATGACAAATTTGATGGAAGCGTTCAACTCAACTATTCAACCGTTCAGTTGAAAAATAAAATGCAGCAGTTGGGGAGAGTTGGCAAAACAGCGTCTGACTTGATAAGACCCCATTCTTGGTTGTACACAGGAGTTAATCAAATAATGAAGGTTCCATGTTCCAGCCCCACTCCAAACAACCCCAGCCTCTCTCCGGACCCTTCTAGAGGGAGTTTTGTGGATTTCTATGAAGGCTCAAGCATGTGACTGCAATACACCTTACGGAGAGCAAAGTCCAGATGCATACCCACATTGCTCCTCTAAACCGGTAAGGTACTCTGCATAAGAAACGGGATTTTGTACCTTCTACCCCTTTCTGAATAAAGGAGAGATCACAGCGTGAATAGTAGAAAACTCTGCACAACTTAAAACCCAAACCCAGTAAACCACAAAAGGCTGTATACCCTGGAGAAGGTTTGGGGGTGGAAGGAACATTTCCTTGTTTCATTTGGGTTTTTGTAGGAAACAAAACACTGGAAACAACTGCAGTGGAGGAGAAGACAAGCTCACGTCCAGGACTCTTGAGGCTAACGGTCTGGCTGAAAGATGTAATTTGGATTCACATTATAAAACTCCATCGAATAAGTCATGGTGGACTGGAGTAAGTGGTTGCTGTTACTACTTACCTTTAAGGAAAAATAGCAGGCAAAAATTGATTTCTTTAAATTCTGCCTTTGACAGTTAAAAGGTCCACTTTGTAAAAGACAAGTTTGCTTTGGCAAACCTGTTACTTCTGTTAATATTTTAGGAAAGTAAAATGTTGATTGCTGGAAGAAAACGAGACACTTGTAAAGCCTCAAGATGAATGGGCAGATGAGGTGGCTATGTGAAAAAGAAAATGTTGGAAGTGGATTTGATGTGTAAAGATGTGATGAGAGTGAAAAGAATCAAAAATGAAAGCCCAAACTGAACTTCTCACACAGGATATAGCGGAGAACTAGGTCATTAGAGAAATGGCTTGGTTGAATAGGAGCCTGATTACAGTGGTGACAGCATGCATTCAAAGAGATGGAATTACAGAGGAGTGTTAGAGACTAGTTCATTATTTGTGGGGTTACTCAAACCCCTTCCCTTTGGCTTGGTTTATTTTAGTGTGATTCTGCCTTTCCCTCTGCGTACTGCTAACACAATCTGAGTACAGAACAAATTGAAAGCAGAAATATTGACAGTGACAATATAAATAAAAAGTCGTGAGATGAGGGATGGATTAACTTTTTGTCTGAAATATGGTACAGAAAGAGTGTCTGAAATCCTGTTCTGCTGGGTCCAGGAGGCTGATGGGACAGCTAATATGCATGGAGGCTCTAAAAGATGTGGTAGTGTGGTGCATCCATGAAACGACCAAAGAGAGCAGAGGTCCCTATGACCCAACCACTAACCTGCCAAAAGAGGGGATGGAGAGGAGAAAAGAATGGAATGGGGCATAAGCTTTTGTGAAAAAGTATATTCATTTCTAGCAACTTTCAAGTCAGACAAAGTATAGCAGAGAGCAGTGCTACAGGGAAATGTGTGTGCCTCATGTTTCAGCCAGGAGCATATTTGCTATGAAAAATAAATATGATACAGAAGGAAAGAATTACGGCCAAACAGTTGTTAAGCAGCAGATACTTAAATACTCTGCAGAAGAAGCCCTTTGCCCCTGAAAGAGTTGAAGTTTTATGGTAACTTGAGAACAAGAAAAATCGTAATTCCTGTAAGTGGTACATTCCCCTGCAGTAATACTGGTTTGGCCTCTGACACAAACTAGTGTAAATATCTCTTAAAGACTATTTTGTCTCTCCTCTCTTCTTGTTTGCCAAAATGAAAGGAGAAAATGAGGCAACACAAAATGCTACGTGAAATGTTCTAATGTGTGTAACTGCGATAGCTCCTAATCTTTGTAGAGGCTGCTGGCAAGGAGATAACCCCCTCCCAGCTCCCTCACTGGCAGGGCAGAAGGCAGGCGAAAGGGCTGAGAGAAGAGCTCTTCTAGAGGAAGAAAGAAGTTTCTTGACTTTGGTGGGTTGAAACAGTTGTATGATGGAGTAAGCAGGGTGTAGTTAAACTCCAGCTCCAGTGGGAAAAATAAGGATTTTGTGCCCAAACATGGCTACAAGCTGAAACAGTTTGTTGTGGGGGTTTTTTTGTCTTTTTTTTTAAAGGGGCTTTTAATATGTGTTTTTTCCTTCTACCATCCCAACTTATATTTCCCACATGAGACCCACCTATCAAATCACATTACTAACTCACAGGAAAAGCCACCTTAGAAAACTGGACTGGGGTTCAGTTGGGGTAAAATATAAGGAGAACTCCTATTTTAGGTGAGTTTTAGGTGGGTGGAGGGGAGATTGTTAGTGGTTGAATTTTTTTTTTCTAAGGCATTTTTGCCAGGTGAAAGGTGTTGTCAATCTACCTTTTATACTCTTTTGAATTCTTAGCCTAATAAATGTGTTACATTCTTCACTCTAGAAGGAAAAGCTTTTTATCCAGAGTGGCAATGCAAATATCCTTCTGCACTCAAGTAATTGTAAACTTTCCTTTGTGACCTTGAGAGAATCTAGCTAGTTAAAGTTAGTTCTTGTCTTTTGAGTTTGAAGTTGTCCTCTCATCTGAGTTGCACTGAGTTATTTTGCATGGTGAGATTTTTTTGAATGGAGAATTTAGCTGAAGCTGGGAAACTGCAAAGGGAAAAAAATTTCCAGTCTTTGAAACTGCTGGAATAGTGTATTTTTAGTACAGAGGCCAAAGATTCAAGATTTTGATTTCCTTTAGCTCAGTTAGTGTTCCAGAACCCACAAGCTCATTAGTTCAGATTAGTTTTGTTGAAGAATGAACTGAGATGACCCAAACTGGAAAGTATGGGTCCTTATTACAGAAATTTAAAGCGATCATGAACCGTGGGTGAAGAGGTAATTAATTTATCCATAGCAAAGAAGTAAATGCTGTCCTTTTTGGAGAAAAAGGAAAAACTTTTGCAACCAGCAGTCAATAGCAGAGAGGTAGTTAAAACATCTGACTGCATTTCATTGAGTTCTCTAAAGCTATGTCTGTATTAGCATGGAACACCCTAGGAATGGATTTCTAGATTAAAACAACGGTTACTGAGGTTGTAACATCCATGCTATGCTCATTTCATCCATGCTTTGCTTCAGACTAAATCTAGCTTGGATCTGTGGACCGAGTTCTTGGTGGTGTGCGCTAGGTACATCTCTAAAGCGCATCTTCCAGTTCCTTCCAAAATGAATTGGCTGTGAGACTTCTCTGGGAAGTCCACAGTAACTGGGGCTGTGGGGGGAATCACTTCAGAATTGTGCTCCTTGGGTAAACTGAAGTGGTAATTTAGACAAATTTTGTGGTAGTTCCTGAATGTCAGTAGTTCTTAATATAAGTCCTGAGCTTCAGGCTCGTGCTGCTTAGGGGCATTCAAAAGCATGTGTAACACCTTGCTTTGATACTGAAATTAAGAGTCTGTCTTAACAAATGGATATAGCGAAGCTTTCCTCTAATGACCAAAGGAACTCCAATATGTTGCACAAAATTTTGATGCACAAAGCTTTACCAGCAGAGTCCATAACTTGTGCTGCACTTTGACTTCAAAGGTACTATAGAGACTGCAGACATGTGAGGTGGGAGTGAGAGAAGGAGAAGTAGAGGAAAAAAGAAAGATGGGTAAAAATCAGCAGTAGCCAACTGGAAGAAGTGGTAGGGCCCCAGATGAGCACCTTTACCGGTGCAGAGGTGTCTTCCAACACTGTTCCATGGGAGTTACACAGCTTTAATGAGAACTCCCTAAAAATCCCTGTCAGTTGTTTTTGATTATGATGGCATGAGCACCCACTGGAACCCACTTCTTCAGGTGCGTATGTTGTATGCTGACTGGCTACTGAGCTCTGTGCATCCATACTGTTAATATTTTGGGGTGTGTAAATGATTACATACTGTCTTTTCTATGGGGCTGTAAAGTTATGAAGGTGTGAAGGGAATGTGAAGAGCATGGGATCACAGCCTAAGATGTAGAAGGACAATCCACCAACACAATGTTGAAGAATCTGGCAAAGCAGCTCCATGAAGGCAAAGGCACTTGAGGTGCTTTCCTTTGGGGTGAAGACACTGCCACAGTGTCTTTGGGATATGGAATTAAAAGGTTACAAGTAAAGGGTGGGCAACATATTTGGAAATGAAAGATCCTTCCTCAGTATTACAGTAGTTAAGGCATCATGCAACAAATACTATTTTGGAATTGTCTCCAAGGACTTGGTTCAGAGCAGTGAAAAGCTTTGACCCTCATTAAATGGTAAGCACTCTACAGTTCATGCCATAGGTAACTATTTCTCTGTCCTTTCAGACATCTACTACTGATTTAAGTGCCATTGTGTTCAGAAAAGTCTCCTGCTAATTGCTAGTCTTAAATATCTGGATTACACTGCTTCCAACCACTGTGTATAAAATTATTTGATCAATATTTTATGGTGGTGGTTTCTTTAGAGGCAGATTCACAGATTCTAATAGTTTAAATCAAAGATAGAGGACTGTCATAATTCAAAACCAGTAATTACCTCATCGTAATTAGAGTTAGGTACTTAGCAATAAGTAATAATGGTAGAATACAAGAATGATAACTGGAGGCTTTTATAATTAAAATCACTAATGGTGAGTCATAAACAGCAGCAGCTGAAAGAGAGGAAATGAAAGATGTATCTGTGTGGCACTTCCAGCAGGCAGATCTTTTTCTGCTTAAAGAGGAAGCAGTCAGGTTATCAGAACAATGCGCGTTTCATAGAAATATCCAGCTGTAGAGAGAACTGGTACCTGCCCGTCCTTCAGTGAAGCCTTCTATTTATCCAATGAAGTTGGTGATGCTCTCCTTTCTGCTTTCCTTTCTTATTACCCATATTCGAAAAGAAAAGGATAAATCTGTAACGCCAGTATTATTTATCAATTATGTAGATAGAAGATCACAACTGGCTGCGGAGAATTATTACTTCCCTTCACCTACATTTCCCGCTACTTTTGAATTTCATGAGTTTCTGGAGTCCAGAGGTGAGTGCTGTTTAATGCACTGTCCATGCATCAGTGACATTTGCCTTTCCTCTAGGTATATGCTCTTTGCTGGGAATATTACACTTTCCCCCAACATTTTCAGGAATTTTGGAAGTAAAACAAACAAACAAACAAACAATTAATTAAACAAACAAACAAATAAATAAATATTATTTAACTTCAGTTTCCACAGCACTAAAGGGCACAACATATATGCAACAAAGATGAAAATATCTTCCACTTTGGGAAGAGGTTCTTGAGATCCAGTGAATTTACTACTAGCAGTTTAGCAACTGTGATTTTTGTCTTGCACTTAAAGTTGTGAACTGCACAGAATTAATTTAAATACGACAGACATTTTTTGGCTGAAGTCTCTGCTCGTTCAATTTCTATGTACATTTCCTTGGAGAATCGGTGTGAAATGTTTCATTCAGTTGTGACACCACTTTTAACAGCAATTAGCAACATTTTGCCTTCTTTGCCCTGAGGGAAAGGATTATAGCAGGTTAAAAAGGCAAGAAAGTATCAGAAATAGGTACTATATGTTTTGATTTATGTTTTGTGTTCTAGTTGCATGGATGAGAAGATTTGCACTAAGACTGAGGTGTATCACCAGATTTATAATAGTGTAATTTTCTGAGTTAATGAGGATAATTTTGCTCTTAGCTCAGGATAATCTTTATATTCTCTCTTTCCTGGAGATCAAAATTTGAAAGTATAACTTCACACAGAAAGCTTTTTTATGGGTTTAAAAGCCTGCCCTTTCCTTATACTTGTTTTCTTCCTCCTTTGCCTTTTGGTCTCTTGGGTGCTGATTACAAAGCAATTAAAACTTTTTCCTGTGGAAGCAAAGGTTTGCCTCAGAATGCTATCGATAGCTGTCACCACCAAGACCTTCTCTGTTTTCAATAGGTCCTGAGGCTTTTTGAGTGAGAATTTATAATGTTAAAAGTCATGAAAAATACTGATCTCTCTCTTGTGTGCCGTTACCTGGAGCAGTCTTCAGAGGAGTCTCAGGTCATCCAAGTGTAACTGGTTTGTGTGTTGGGACTGACAAGTTTCTCCCTTCCTTCTTATCATTCCTTTTCTGTTCTCTCCCTTCCTTCTCCTTTATCCTTGTTTCTTTCCTAATCTTTGTTTCTCTTTCAGCTGCTAACTCATATTACTCCTCCTTTCTAGTAACATATTTTTTTTTACTTATTGCCGTCAACTGACCACCTGGTCTTTTGATGGAAATGAAAGCAGCACCAATCATAAATAGTAAAATCCTTGAAAGTTTTGGGTTGAAAGAAACCTTAAAGACCACCTAGTTCCAACTCCTTTCCATTGAGAGGAACACCTACCACTGGATCAGACTACTCATAGCCACATCCAACCTGACCTTCAACGTTTCCAGGAATGGGGCATCCGTGACTTCTCTGGGCAACCTATGCCAGGGCCTCACCACCCTCACAGCAAAAAATTTCTTCTTAATGTCTAATCTAAATCAGCCCTCCTTCAGCTTAATACCCTCTGTTCTTGCATCTATTTGTAATAATGACTAATATTTTCTAGAATAAAGGAAATATGCCCTCCCTTTCCCAATGCTGCAAGTGTCTTACTACCCACATATTAGCTTGTTGCACATATTTCCTAAATACAGGTGACTAAAAGTATTGAATGTGGTCAATAATCAGTTCTACTGCTACGAAATAATCTAGAATATAGGTACCAAGAAAGACATTTAAATATTTGAGAGATCATTATATCCATTTTAATGGATCCATCACTCTTCTTTTGTTGCTTTGACCTAGTGTTGTTATGACTCCAAGAGACTGTGTAAGCGCATGGGCCATTGTTTCTAACTGTTCTTGCCTTGTAGTCAACACATACTTTGGCAGCAAGATACCTCTCTGAGGATTTTGTCCATTTGCAGCTGATTTACAGCCTCGGTAGCTTTTATCCATAGAAACATTCAGTAGTAAAACAAAAGAAACATTCTGTAGTAAAACAAAAGTCATTACTATAAGCAAAGCTTCACAAAAAATGAATTTCTTTAGTGTGGGCAGGTTCTATTACAACTAAAACTTTCTGAAGATTTTTTTTCATATAGGACATTGCTGTGGCTGTCTCAGGAATACTTAAGTAAGTGATGCCATAAACAGGAAGGAAACTAGTTTATCCTGTCAATGTAAGAAGAATTGTGACTTCTAAGAGGAAATTGTAAGGATTTGTTGCCATTTAAATAGAAAAAGACATCTAAAAGGCTTGATGAGTAAAGAAACCATTAAACTGAACAAATTAAAATTATCAGATTTAAGATTTACTCATATTCTACCAAATACATGAAGGCTTTAAGGTTGTACAAGTGTTCCTTGGAATAAAATTTGATCCTTTGAGTTATGCTGTCTATAACACAGATTATGATAAAGGCATGCAAGTTATCCAAATGTCTAAATGGTTTGCCTCTAGCAGACTCTACCTAGAATTGGATTTTAAAACTGATACATCTTTGTCAGTATGCGTATTTCATTTTATGGGATGTCCTCTAAAATCTTCAAATCCGTGACTAGTTTGCATCGAAGCTTTGGGTAGTCTTTTTATGAGATGAATCCATTGGCAAACCTTGCAATAAAAAAGTGTTAGGTCAAAATTAATTTGAATGTTGCAACTGACATGTCATTCTTTCCTTGCATTAATGCTTCACGGAGGACACAGTGCTGCATTAAAGCAGCCACATCAAGTGTCGATGGTGCTCTCCTGTGACTTATTAAATTTCTGTTTCCTGAGGGCTCCTGCAATCATACTCTTCATTTTCCTCTAGTAAAACCATGCTGGTATTGGGACACTTTCATTTCTTCTCATATGCTCAAATCCCTGATTTTGAAGACTTCTTTGTTAGGCTGTTGTTTTGAGGGTTTTTGTACTTTTCAGTAAATACGATCTTTATTTAGTAATTATTTCTGTAAGCCCCTTAAACTCCAGTAGAACTTGGAAAACAGTATCACTTTTAAAAATTTCTATTATTTTTATTATTATTATTATTAAATTGAATATAAAATGTAATATATAGTATTCTCTATGATGCAATTATATATATAATAGCATATGTAGTATTCTAAATATATATTCAATGAGGAGAATGCTTCTATATCAAAAATATGTTCAATGTATAAAATAAGAATAAATACTTGGGTAAAACTGGATGCATCAGGCTGACTTCTGAATGAGTGTATGAATATATAAGGGCAATAATAAGAGGAATGGTACTACACTACTTCATTACACTGTGAGTATGACGCTTCTTACAGGAATCCCACAGGAAAGCTTTTGTCATCATTGCTTGTGCTGTTCTTGTAAAGTCTGCCTTAAAAGCTTTTGTGCTGCACTGGCAAAGTCACAGCAGTCAGATGGGTTAATTTTTTCCAAATGAGCGTTCTGGAGTAGCTGCTCAAAAGATTTTTTGGGATTGAGTTGTTTTCAGTCATGATATTATGGTTATGTATCTGTTTGTGAGCTGGAACCTCTTTGGTGTTCGGTCATCAGGTACTGGCCACATGGTGCATGGGTCCGTGCTTAGAGGGAGTCATTCTTCAAGTTAGCACATTTTCTGTTTCCTTTCAGAAAAAGATCACAATTCTGTAGAAATCTTTTAACTTTAAAAAAACCATTAAGTTAAATGTCCTTTTTCTAGTGCAACAGATCCTTTTTTTAGTAATGGTAAAAGAACAGTATTTATGTCTCCCTATGAAACAAATTACTCATATGAATCCACTTATTTTATTTTGCCTGTAATTTTCAATCTTGAAAAGGAATAAACTATCATTAGAAACTGTTAAACCTTCATCCAAAAAACCCCCACAATCCAACAGTACGATTTAACAACACCCCACACACACTCTGCTGGTAAAAGGAAGTATGAGATACCACGCAAATGACAAAATATGGCGGAAGAGAAAGTAGTGTATTAGCAGTGCTTATGGTTGTCGCTTTATTTGAAAATATAATTTCTTTTTAGCAAAGTCAACATTTTGTCATCTTCTTCAGTCTTTTGCTGGAAAACTTAAGGATATTCCTTGAAGTTAGATATTTTTCATTGCCTTTGTAAAAAAAACCAAAAGCCAACAGTGAGAAATAATGAAAATTAAATACAGATATTTCATCAAGTTGGTTTATAATATATACAGAGTGTAAAGAACTCCAATAATATAAAAATTCTGTACTTCCAGTCAAAATAATTCGCGTTAGTTCCTGCTCAAAGCATTTCACAGAATTCACATGTGTAACTTTTTCTTCAAATCTCAAATAAGAAGTAACTTTAACATCTGAAGGTGTATATTAGATGGAAAGCCCATTTTAAGAAGTGATACTGTTCAATTGTTCTTCAGAGCATGTTTATTTCTTTTATGTTAAAAATTGTATCCCGACACCACTGATTTTAAAATTTGCTTTCATCCACAAAGATGCCAGATTGTGTTCAAGATGGTTTTGATGCAAGGTGTGGTCCTGAACCAAACTAAAAGGGTAATCTAATCGCAGCCTCTGCTAGGAGCTTGTTGTTCGTTTGCTGGTCATTCAAATACAAACACAAAGGACATGGGAGCAAAGTTCCTTTATATATATTTTAATTATAATTCTAGCTAAATACTGTGACAGGTTTGCTTTTTAGAAATTAAAAGCTAACGACCCATGTAATGAATAAATTATAAATGGTTTTATTCACTTTGCAGGTGTTTCCTTTCAAAATGGATCAGAAATGAAGAAGCTTGTTTACTCGCAGGGTGCCTTGTTGAAGTGAATGTTTATCAGTCTCCCAAATGCAGTATTTTCTGTCAAAGTTTCTTTGCAAAACGCGTGTGTGTTTGGCTTTCAATGGAAGGAGTCATAATTAAGCAGCCCCCTAATTAGTATTTTGTCGCATCTCTCCTCGGGCAATGTTTGTCTGGAACTCTGTTATTACTATGCAGGGTATGAGAGTGTCACAGTTAATTTTTTTTAAAGAAGACCAAGGATGTCATATTTTTACTGGGGAGGTAATGCCCCAAAGAGTACCACTCTCCCTAAGGAGCCAGTAGTGGTTTGTAGGATGTCCTTACCACTGATATTTCCTTTGTTTAGGAAGAGTCGACATATTTTATTCTGACGCAGGGTTTAAAACCTAGTTAGACAGCGTTACTTATTCCTACTGTAATTTCAATGTTTTCACCTTAATTTCCGTTTTCTTGAGTTTTGTGTCGTTTGGAGCATCAGGAGGAAGAGGAGGGTGAAGTGAAACCTTACAAATAACTCCATCAATATCTGTTTACGCTTCAGAAGTTGAGGGAAGGATAAAATAGTCTCAACATGGACTTTTAGCATACGAAAGCTATGTAGTTACTTTGTCTGATGCAGTGCAGTCTGATGCTCGTTTTATTGCAGTGAAAGTTAATGGATTTATGAACAATTGCTTATTAGTTACTCAGGTATAGATTTAGGATATCTGATTTCAGAACTCAGCTTTGGTCCAATAGGTCTAAATTTCCTGATGAAAAGCAGTTTCAGTAATGGATTGGGAGAGAAAATTTAACTTCAGCCAGAATAATTCTGTTGATGGCATTTGCTGTGTGTGCCTAATGTCAGAGAAGACCAATTTGACTGAAATGGTCTTTGCTTTTTATCTTCTCTTTTATAAAATACATATTGATCACAAAGTATCACGTAATATAAAGTACAATTTAATTCCATATTTGGGCAGGTCGTTTTTCTGAGGTCTTCAGCTCTACAAATCCTTGGTGGATAGAGAATACTATATTAAAATAGATGTTATGAATTATGGCAACAGTATTGGGGAAAGTAAGAAGCTGGACATCTAGGGTCTTCTGTTTTCCTCTTGCACGGCTCTTTAAATTGCAATGAGTCTGTGAAAGTGATTGCTTACAATTAGAATTAATTGAATTGTAAGATTTAATCCCAAGATATTGTAAGAATGCATTTATATAGGAAACCTGACCAATTTTATTGACCTGGGGCTTCAGCATGTAGGGAAACATTTTATCTTGCAGACAAACTGAAATGCTCAATGCTGAAATGTCTTGCCCACAAAATTGAAAAAGACTCTCACAGACATTATACAGGAAGCAGGAATACCACAAGGAGTTATTGCGTTGTGTTTTCCTGATTGAATCTGGCCTGCAAACGTGAAAATGTGGAATTTCAATCCTGCTTTAAATGCAGATCACAGTACAGCTATAGAAAACAATCACTGCTGACTCTGCCTTGCTTGATACACATGTGTTACAGAAGGGAACAACCAGAGTGAAATAGCAACTTTTTCTCTGCCCAGAGTGTTTATGGGTATAAGATACAGTGAGTGCTGGCTGTATATGTGTCTTCTACTGATAATGATGATTTACGTCACCTAAGCTTTTCAATCAGGAAACCCTGGATTTTCCTCACTGTTACATTATTTAGGAATTTCTGGTAAATTGTTAGCAGTTCTAAAAATGTTTTGGTCTGTCTTGGGGTCTTCACAGAGAAATGGGGGTCCTCAGGGTAAGGACCAGTGAATCTGTTGCTGTTGAGGCATGTGGTTATACTGGTGCTCTCTATTCTTGTGACTGGTGCTTGCTGGAAATCCTGGGACAGACTGACTGTTGCTTTGCCCAAACAGATTGCCTGGGGCTTATGCCCCAAGGGCTTGCTGAGCCCTCCTGGGCACACAGCAGCTACCAAAATGCAGCGCAGGTATGAGGCAGTCCTGGTGTCCTTGGCTTGGGGACATCCTGGTGGAGCTGAGGCCTTGGACATCTGTCCACTGAAAGCAGAATGGTTAGTTTCAGCAAAATTCTGACTTGGCAAAAGTTGAGAAAGTATATGGTTTTGCATAATTAGGACTGAAATAAAATGTGCAAATGGCAAGTCTGATCATGAACTAGAAAACTATGGTTTTTATCTATCACTCACTAATCGTAGAATCATAGAATCGTTAAGGGTGGAAAAGATCTCTAAGACCATCAAGTCCAACTGTCAGCCCAACACCACCATGCCTATGAAACTCTGCCCTGAAGTGGCACGTCTGTATGCTTTTTGAACACCACTTCCCTGGGCAGCCCATTCCAATGCTTGACCTCTCTTTCAGTAAAGATTTTTTTGTAATATTCAATCTAAATCTCCTCAATGCAGTTTGAGCCTATTTTTTATTTCTAGTTGCAGGGTATTTTGCAAACCTGCCGGACCAGGTTCTCTTCTTTTCTGAGTCCGAGCAAATGCGTGTTGTGGGGTCTAATCCTCTAACTCAGCTTTGCACAAGTTTCAGAATGTCTTTGATTCAAGGGAGGACTCTCACAAGAGCCCATCACTACCAGCTACGTGCTGTCAGAAGGAGATTTAGTGGCAGCAGGGAAAGGAGAAAGGAGGAGCCTTAGACCCAAGGGAGAACTCTTCCTCCTGTGAGGAGTACTTTGGCACAAATTGTGCTGCCTCCTTATGGAGTCCATGTGCATCCCAGGATAGAAAGGTACAAAAATTTGGTCTTGGATCTTGATCTTTTGCTTAGCATCTACTGCTGTGCTAAGGAAGAATCCTGTATAGCGATCACTAGCAGTATTCACCACTCTGAAAACACAACACTTATCCAATCAACAATGGAAAAATACAATGAACAAGGGCAAAAAGTATTTGCAGATTATTTATTGAAAGAAAAACCCCCAAATTAGTAAAATTGAGTACTCACGTGATAACACCTCTGTTATTGTAACACCAGTAGCATGTTAATATGCACTGAAGTCTGGAAAGTAATAGTTAAATGACAAGATGTATTTTCTTGCCTTTTGTTTATATGTCAGCTCTCATAAGAAGATCAAATACCAGAGGAACATCATGAGCAGACGGTGCATGACAGGGCTTTTTTTGGCTTGATTTGTTTGTTTGTTTAATTGATTGATTTTTTTCCTTAGTTGGGCTTTGGTGTTTGGTTTTCTTTTGGGTTTTTTTTGGTTTTGTTTTGGTTTTTTTTTCCTTTTTTTTTTTTTTAATTAAGTTTTCTCTTTTACTTCTGTTTTCAGGAAAAAATCTTGTTTAAAATCCTCCACCTATGGCTCCATGTTGGCCAGGTTGTCCTGGACCTCCTTGAAACACCAGAAGGTTCAGAACAGGCTTTAAGTAAACCTCAAAAGTCTCATAAGTGTTGTCTTCCTCTTTTAAGCATGGAGTAGCCTACCAAGTGGATAATCTTTCTCAAGAGGAGAATCTTCTTCATCTCTCCTCTTCAAGAGCTCAGGTATATTGAGCATGTCTGAAAGCAGTAAAGAAACGAACATAAACAACTTTTCTGAGTTGAGAAGGAAATACTAGTGTGTACTTGCAGTGTGAGAATTACAGCTTTATTGCTTTAGAAGTAGAATGCAAGTGCTGTTTGCTGAAGATCAGCTCATATGTGCTCTGTGGCTAGCAGAGACTTCTCAAGCTGGTTTGTGTCTTATTTATAAACTGAGTTATTTGAAGTTCATGTAAACACATAGAAAATGACTGGTTCAACAAGCTTGTGTTCTCTTGAAACCTTTCTCATACTTCGTTCTTTGTTTGGGAACATCTTCCAATTGTTAGTAAATAGTTGACGTGTTTTGTGTGGCACTGTCTGACTAGTTTTGACACATAAATGAAGAATTCCATGCTGAGATATTGTTCTCTCTCATTGCTCTCCCTTTATGTATTTTCATGCGTTGTTTTTCTCTTCAAAATACTCTTCTAACACACATATGTTAAAGTAATCTTGTTTGCTATGGTTGGTTTTCCAGTCTTCCATAAAAATTGAAAAGCTTGTAAATGAATTTCTCTTTTCCTGTGTACTTCGATTCTGTTGCAGATTATTAGCTGCTACGTTGCCTTTCTCTTCACACAAAGATAACAACAGCCACCCATAATTTAAAACCCAGAGTTGAGCTTCAATGATTCCACCTCCTGTTACAATTCTCTTTCATTCCATTAACTACATAGGCAAGTAGAAAAGTTCAGCAATAATAGTGCAACTGTAACTCTGCTGCTCTGAAATGAAGTATGAAACTCTGGGGTATATCCTTTCTTTGATTCATGTGTATACGTCTTCCAAATTAAGATGTTCAGATCAACTTGTAGTTGACAAGTAGGAGTAGGTGTAGGTGTTGGGTCATAGGTTGGACTCGATGATCTCAAAGGTCTTTTCCATCCTTATGATACTGTGATACTTGTGTGAAGTCAGAATATGCAGTACTTTATCATGCGTTTTCCATGTCAAGTGCATGCTGAGTTTCAGGAATCAGTGGCTAGCAAATTTGATATCTTGACTGCTAAAACTCCAACCATAAAATCAGCAATCACTTCAATCACATATAATTCAGGAACATTTCTGAAGCTTTTAAACTAAAACAGTAGTGCCTAGAGATATTTATTGGCTAAACTGTGTTCTGAACAAAGTACTTTTTCACCAAAGGGAATAAATAGTTGAGCAGCACGAGTCTTCCAGTAACAATGTCAAATGGTCCGAGTGTTCATAGAAGAGGAAATTAAATACTATGGGATAAGGAAGACTGAACCCAGAAGTATTTAGAATATCTGAAAGATGGTGTCCATTTTTGCCATGTGTGTTTTTTATTTATTTATAAGTTCCTGGACCTGAGGAGGAGCTGAAAACTGACTCACATCTGAAGCATTGCCACTTAGTGTGTGACTATTATGTAGTTGTGAAGAGCTCAGATAAATTAATTAAAGTTTTAAAAAAATAGATGAAAAAGAAAAGCCTAAAAAATATTATTTGTTTTAAAAATCACAATGTGTTTAGTCAAATATCATGGCTCAGGAACACATGAATGTCTCTGGTTTATCAATATTGTCAGCAGTTTCTACTGCCTGAATCGTATTGTATCCCCTGTAGGCTTAAAGAGAAAAAGCCTGTCAATTACTGAATAAAATTAACCTTGAAAGTTTTTTACTAAATTTTGTTCCAACAGTTAAATTCCCTGAGTAGTTCCAAACAGCTTAGTTCTGAGAGAGAGAAAGAGAGAGTAAGGGGTGAATGTGACACCGTCAACGACTCCTTCGTAAATGTTAAAATGGGATCTCGCAATCATTTCTATCACAGTGAAGTCCAGCTAATTGATTGCTCTCAATTTCTCCCTTCTCCCTCCAAAAGTGTTCAAAATACCTACTTTTGCATTAGATGAACTAAAGAGATTAGGCATTTGTGTACAAAATACAAATTGAAATGTTTGTTCTTTTGGTTAATGGTTTACAGGTGAACACTTTGTTTCTTTGACAGACACAGACTCTCACGCATCTCATTCAAAACTTTTACTTTTTGTAAAACTTTCATATTCTCTCTGTAAATGATGTGAAACATGATGTTCACGCTGCCATTGTGCCAAGTACTGATCTTAATTGCTTGTATATACTGGCTTGGGATAATTTTTCTGAGTAAGCTCCTCATTTTTGACAACATTCACCATGTTTTCTGTGCTATGAAATTGTTTACACATGAACCGAGAGGTAAGAAATAGCACAAAGTGTTTGTTCAGCTGAAAGTATTTGCCAATTTTAACCACTCCTGATTCAAAATGAAATTACTAGCACAGGCAGGCAATTATATTTGCAGATGCAACAACCCAGAAATCATTCTGGCTGAACAGCACCTACATTCTTATGAGCAATAGCTGATAAATATCAATTCTACTGAGTCTACTGTCTGGTAGCTAAAGAAACAGTACATTGTTTTCATTTCTAAGTCTAACAAATCTCTTAGACTTTCAAACTCATTGGTCTGCCATACCACTTCTTTCATTAGTGAATTACAAAACTCTCAGATCTCATCAGCCTTTTAAAAATTTGCTATAACATGCACATTAGAAGACCACAGCACAGGTTCAGATAGTCTTTCTACAATAAGCGTTAAATTCTGAGGTTTTGATAATGAATTTTTTCCCCTTTTCTTTTGAATCACCTGAAATATCAACATCCCAATTTTCTACCGGAGTACGTAAGGCAGAACTGCACCTACGACATATTAACAAGCTGGTCCCTCATTAAACCCAGCCATTAGAGAGAAAGGCAATTACATGCACTGTGTGAGTATTTTACATAATCGGGAGATGCACACCAAGACACTGAACTGCCTTTTGTTTCACTTGATGTTAGAGCTGAGATGAGCTCATATGGCAGAGTGTGATAGGAACTGGGAAATCCTGACCTTTTAATATTGGGCTCCAACACTGAGGACGTGAACAGTTCTCAACAACTTTAGGTCATCTTATTGTTTCAAATATGTACTGCTAGAATGGAGATGTGAGTGTTACACACTTAATTCACAGAGATATGAATGTAATTAGAAGTCACTAGCTCACTTGAGACCTATTACGTCTTTAATTAATATCAATGTGATTTTGGTAACTTTCTTTTTTTTCACAGAACAAAAAAAATGCCAGAAAAGAAGACTAATCCAGTAGTAAGAGGTGAAATTGCTAATTGTTTATTTAATTAAAAAAATAAGAAAAAGGCTTCGTACAGGTAGGGAGAAAGTTCATATGTCAGAATATTTGGAAAACTGAAATGTACACAAGTCAGCAGGTTTGACAAATTCATAAGCTGCCCATCAAAAGTAAAAAATTGCTGCAACAAATTTAGTTATGCTGCTGATGTGAGAAATGGCTGGGGACCCGTAGAAAGTAGTGAAAATGTAACTTTTCCACCTGTCAAACCGTTGATCTGAAAATATTTAGGTAGAGGTGCCTACTGGCCTTTTTGTGTGCGTTCTGATAAAACCCTAGTGCTTCAAAGAGCTTCCTTCCTACCTTTTAAATATTAATTTCATACACAATTTATGCTCTTGGCATGTAGGCCAGGTTTCATTACTGCTGGTACCTTGATGGCCTCATGCTGCCATCAGCTGATTGTGCAGTTTTTACCCTTTTAACATTTCACTAATTGATGGTGCTTTTCTGTTTCCTTTCCCATTCCTACTGAATCATCTTTTTGAGAACTTGTACCTCAGCAGTGCTAATAACAAAGCAAGCTTATTATAGTAGTAGTAAAGAAATAAATGGTTCATCATTCCATTTAGGTCCTTAAATAGAACTTCTAAAGGTAATTGTTTCTTCTGTAGGAACTGCTTTGATTGTTTTTATCGAGTTCTGTGGAGTTTCATATAGTGGATGTGATATATTGCATATTTTTGTGATTAATTATTTTTCTTCCTTATTGTGATAGAAGCCTTAAAGCTGTGAGATAAGGTGATTATCAGGCTGGTATTTGGGAAATAATTGTATTATCCGACTTCCACTCTTAATGGTTCTCTCTTGATGATTCATTTGAGGTGAATTTTTATCTCATGCTTTGCCCTTATCTTTCTGAGCGCAGACCACCATTCCACATGACACATTATAAAGCCACATTACAGATGTGATCACTTTAATCCATATATATTTCCTGATTGATTAGATGCCTGTTTAACTATATGGCCTAAGAATTAAAGAAGACTGTGAGACTAAGAATAAAGTGATGATTTCATCCTCGCCAATCTTGTATTTGGGCTGTAACCCAGCTCTTTCTCAGAGTTGCAGCTTTCTTGTCTGATCTCACTGTGTTTCTGAATCTGTACTCAAGGCCACAGTTAACGCGTGCATTCACAAAGGATGATTTCTGTGGGTTTTTGCCTCCTCTGTCACAGGATAAATGTACAGCTTCAGTTTACATATTTGTATGCTGGAAGTATCTTTCCTCTCTAATTTGTGACAGTGTGTAAATTGCTATCAATCTCTGTTAAAAGCTTTGGTTAATATGTACAACAAAGTGGTGTTTTGCTTGATCCAGGTCCCAACCCAAAGTGTTTTTCGATCTCATACTAACTTATTAGAGGAATATATTGTTTCCATTGTCCTGTTCAATTTAGCTACAGCTACCAGGCTTAGCACCAAGAGTCAGATCCACTGCGATTATTACTTGAAATTAAGACAAATACAGTTTGAGGGGACGGCTTATAATGATTTTCTCTGAGTGTGCAGCAAGATAAATTTGCTGTTATTGGAGCTGACTGAATTTTTTTTCCAGGAAAATGAGGAAAACCTCAATTAAAGTGAATCAAATTTTCTGAAGATGAGTGTCAATTAGGACAAAATTTTGTTGGAAACAGGCCCCCTTCTTGTCTTTTCTGGAGGACTGACAGACAGCCAGACTCCAGAGTCCTTTGTTGGTGGGTTGTGAAGAAAAAGAGGTCCCAGGCTGGCTTTCTGCTTCCTTCCCCCATACGCAGACTGCTGAATTGCCTGACCCAGAAGATGTACGCCCATCCCAGTGTCCAAACTGCTCAGCTCTGAAGCTGTCACGTCAGCAAGTGGGATTAGGAGGAAAATGAAAAAAAAAATAGTAAACCCCATGGGTTGAGATAAAAACTGTCCAATAGAACAGCAACAGAGAGACAGAGTATTAATAATAGAATATACAAAGCAAGTGATACAGTTGCTCACCACCCAATGACCGATGCCTATTGCATCCCCGAGTGTGTCATCCCTACCTGTCCCCAGCTAACCCCCCAGTTTATACACTGACCATGATGTTACGTGATATTGAATATCCTTTTGGTCAGCTTGGGTCAACTGTCCTGGCTATACTCCATCCCAGCTTCTTGTGTACCTCCCCACTGGAGGAGCATGGCAAGCTGAAGAGTAAGTTATCAAGAATATTCTCATACTAAATACAAACCAGCACTATAGCAGCTACTAGGAAGGAAATTAACTCTATCCCAGTTGAAACTCATCTTCTTGACAAATAACACAACCTGTCTCTGGCAGGACAGCTGTAGTGGTGCAGGGCATGCAGTTAAGGAAATCTTCTTGACAGACACTGTTACGTACAGTGGTAGCTGTATACAGTTTATATCTGCTGTATTTTATTGTATTCTTAAGACATAAATAGTATTTCAAGAAGCCCTGTGGAAGCTGGAAAGTAGTGCATCTGAGGAAGTATTGCTTTCAGTATTACTCCTTTTTTTTATGCTCCTATTTGCATCAAGGAGACAAGATGCCCGATGATACAGGCTCTGGGCTCAGCCCTAAAGTTAAAGATGTCTCCTTAGTGCAATGTTCCTTCTGAAGGTGAGCTTCTTTACTCTCATCTCCCTTGTTCCTGACAGTTTGACATGCGCCTCCCCTCTGCGTCTCTGCTAAGCTAAGCACTGGTACCACAAATAACATCACTCTGCCATACTAAAATTCAAAAAAGAGTGCACGTAGAAGGCTCGACAGACAGTTTTGCAGAATAAATTTAAATGTCTAGGCTGAGATAGAATGATAGAGGTTGACAACTGAAGTTGTTTATTTGTGATTGTTCTGAATCAATAAAGTAAAAGTAAAAAAGCAGTTAAAAGGAATTTAAAATCTCAGTAAAAAAGTATGCTTGTATCCAAATTAATTTAGTTTAAAAGGCTGTTAGCTGAGAAATAACCATAGATAGGTCCTAACCTGCATCCTTAACAGTGATGCAAGCCAATGCATGTTACTTTGTGACCAGCTATATGTCTGATCACTAGGTGTGGCAACTCAATTGCTTAGCATTATATGGGAATAAGATGTCTTAAACAGAGAAGATTTTTGAGCAGCTTTTCGTTCTTTAGGTTTCATGATATGCTGGCATTAATGTGGAAACAGCAATATAAAAAGATTTTTTTAAAAAAGGCACAAGTAAAGTGCCTATGGTTATTTAATTTCACTTATTCCTATATTTATAACTACCTTAAAGAATCTCCTTACTTCAGGATCCTTAAAGGGCTCCTCCCTCTTTCCATACTCCTTTGCATGTGTTCTTGTTGAATAAGAACGTGTCATTTACGTGAAATTGAACATTGACCAAAACCTTCTTCAGAAAGGGTTGTGAAGCAGAGACACAAGATTAGGGAAGTTTTCATTATTCGCCTTTTTCCTGGATTATGCGTCATAACACATTGCTTTTGCAGCTTAATACCTTTCCTCTCTTTTTAGTATGAATAGATTAAGGTCAGTTTTCCTGGAGCTAAATGTAAAATCAATTCACTTATCAGAAGCAAGATATACACCACAGTTAAAGGAAGGAACTGAGCACTTGTAAGATAAGTAAAAGCCAGAAATATTGTCTTATATTTGCCTTTTTGATAAACAAAAAATGGTCACCATCAGTCATTTTTATCAACCCTTCTATAGCCATCAAATGTCCACATGAATGCGGTGGGCTGTTCATATTAGGGACTTCTCGAAACAGAACAGACAAGCTCTAGAAGACCTGAGCTGTTCCCAGCTGACTTCAGACATCAGGCTGTAATCAATGGGAAAGAAAGGAAATGTCTAGAGAGTAGTTAGCACACTTACGATAAAGACTGTCTACTTACTGCAAAATGATCCTAGGGAAGCTACTCTTCTAACCTAAAGTACATTAGTAAAGTGACTGAAGGTAATCTGAGCAAAACTAGATCTGAGAAACTCACTTCTAGGAAGCTGATGTATTCTTGTCCAGTTGGAGTTATGAATAATATTCTACAAGCAACCTCAAATCTCTTTACTTCTATGTTTTCCAAGATTTCTTTTAGCTTTGGTGTATGGGTGAGAAATAACAGTAAAAAGAGAAGGTTGTTACATGTATGCTCATGCTGCTTGTGGAATTGCTTAGATCACACTACTATCTTATGTACTTTCCAAAAAATAGCTTTAATTTGAAACTGAAAACAGCTTTCTGTTCTCAGTTAAAATGGCAGAGAGACAATAAGCTTGATTTGCTCTGCGCTACATCCTTCACATTACTATTCATTTTTTTTTGCTTCATCTTTTGGGCAAGGAATGCTTGCAAAATAATTTCTATGCCATTTAAGAAGGTAAGCCTGGAATGAGCTAGTAAAGATACAACAGAGTGAGCAGTGTTTTGGTCCAATTTTTAAAATTTATTTTAACATTTTAGAGATGTTCACAATTAAAAAACACATCATGCTTAAGAGGAAAGTCTGGTTTCATTGAAAATGTTCGTAGGCATCTACATGTAATTGAAAGCATTATACTTCAGCACTGCAGTTTTAAATTCACTAGTTTATTCACAGAAAACAAGAGGAGCTGCTTGGATGAAGTCTTTTGAGTGACTGGTTTTGTTCACCAGGGGTAGTATTGGGATGGAGGAGATTCTGTGGCAAACTGGCTGAAAAACATTGGGGCATTTCTAACAAAACTAAAAGAAGATGAACTTGCAGAAGATGATTGCAGTAGCAGACAGGTTTTAGTCTACAGCGAAGTCAGGCAGGAGGAAGAGTGAAATTAGAAATCTGTCCAATTTCAATAAGAAAACTTACTCCATAAGGTGTACATGGGCAAAATAAGTGTGTAAGATATGATGGGTTTTTTTTTGTAGCTCAGAGGAAAACCTGTTTCATGCCTAAATCAATAAGAAAGAAAAGCACTATGTTAAGCCTCTCAACCCATACAGAGTGCCGCATACACAATCACCTCAGTATCTAAGACTGCAGACAGCAAAGACTTATGCCTATTCTTAAATCCAAAATATGTTCATTTGTCTTTCACTTGGTGAAGTTTTTCATGTGCTGAAGGTTAAAATTTGTTATGATTGAAACTTAATGGTAAGAGGTGCAACTTTCCCCTTTCTTTGCTTCATAAACCTGAAAAAATGACACTTATAAAGTTGTCTCTAAAACAGAACATTGTTTGAAGTTAAAAATAGAGACAGTTTGGAGATCATTTGTTGTAGTCCATAAGAAGTTTGAGTGCTGAAATTTGGGTTCCACCGAAGTGTGATTGCAGACCTGCAATAATATTTTTTCCAATACCTACTGTTGCCCCAGCAAAAGCTTATTGTAAAATACGATGAAACTTTGGGTTATTTGGTCTGCTTGAAATCCTTCTTTAGTGAATAGCAGTTATCTCTGTTTAGAAATGTTGGCAGCTATTTTTTTTTCACTCTTCTACTAAATGAAGTACTGTAAACCTCAAACAACGAGGTTGTGAGAAAGAGGGAAGGGAAACAGGAAATTCTCCATGAGGCAAATACCTACTCAAACTCAGTTCTTCAACACTCCTTTTTTATTTATATGCAGCCCCAGTTTAGAAAGCCGATCAGTTAGCAGCTGTTGTGAAATGATCACAGAATTGTTTAGAAAGTGGCCCCTTGAGTTCATCTAATCCAAACCCCCAGCTCACACAGAGTCACCTAAGGCAGGTTGCCCTCTTGGGATTTTAGTATCACCCCAAGACTCCATAGCCTCTCTGGACTACCTGTTCAAATGAATGACAGCCCTCACCGTGAAGATGCATTTCACTTGCATTCAAATGAAATTCACATGTTTAAATTTGTGCCCATTACCTCTTGTCTTGTCACTGGGAATTCTCACCACTGAGAATGTTCTTTTGCTGTATTAGGATGGAGGATGACTTGGCACCCTGGATGACTCCCTGTATAAAATAGGAATTCTTCTCCCTATTAAGCCTGTATTCCATGGGATCAGATAGTAGCCTAGATAGGGGGAAGAAGGTATTTTTCCGCATGTGTTAAAAAGGTTGTGCAAAGTAGCACAGGGTGCAAATCCCACCACCACGGTCACCTGCCCCCACCTCTACCTGTTGTACATTTCATTTTTCTGTTTGAGTTCTGTTAGTTTCTCCTTGCTCATTCATACCAGGTTCCTGTTCCCTTTGCTTGATTTTCTACTCTCCGGATGGGCCATAAGTTACAAATATGCCAAGCTTCGTAAATTGAAGACTGAGTGTGGAGTTGCATCCCAAACTCACTCCGTATTTTCAGTCCGCAATTCCCAATGAATGTTTTCCTTGTCTGCATCTTTCCCAAGATCCTACTTTTCTTGATGAACTGTTTCCTGTATTGGTAGTGGGGCACTTATTTGTGTGAGCATTTTCCCTGAGTTCTTTGCATATGATGTCTGTTGCTTGCTTTAATTGGATGTATTTGAGACAAGCAGGGGACAAGAGAGACTAGTTGGCACTATACAAATAATTACTACTGCTGTAGTGCCACATGCATATGAAACGATACAAATTGAGAGTGATAATAACACAAAATGATAATGAAGAACTTGATGAACATTTGCTAAGTATGAGTGTAGCCAGTCACAGCACATCATCAACACAGCTGAAAGGATTTTAGAGACTGCATTCAGCTGAGAATATCAGTGAAACCAAAGTGTCTTCTATGTATGCACTTATTCACTCAACCAGAATAGAGCTCTCGTGTAATTGTGATGCATGTACTGTAAAGGCTATATATAGAACAGAAGATAGTGGAGACTTTTCTTTAGTCCTCTCAACAAAATATATATGGAAGATAAAAGGCTTGGGAAAAAACTTTATGAAGACTGAAGCTGAGTTTGAATTCAGAGAGTAAAACTGAGTGAACTCGGTGAAAGCTGCTGTGCTTTTTGTGCTAGCAGATCAATTAAAATGAACTTTGACAATATTGCGTCCAAGTATGCTAAAAATCCTAAACAAATAGACTGAGGCGTGAGCCTATTTTACATTCATTTGCAAGTCTTTCTCATTGGTCTAATAATATTTGAGAAAATACAGACTTAATCATGAGACTGTGCCATTAAGTCTACAAGTATATGTGCAAATGAGCCAGAAAAGTAATTATTTTTCTTCTGAAAAACAAATCATCAGAAAGCAATTTTAGAGATGAACCACTTGGAAAAATGGATCACTTAATATATGAGAATAAAAATATTTTAGGGTCATAATAATTGTAAACAGTGTGGCCACATGGTAGGTTTTCTACTTCCAGTCGTTCACAGTACACCAAATATTCAACCTATTTGTCTGAAATTTTCTAGACCTCAAACAAATGTTTGTGAAGACTTACTCATTGTCTCAAAAGATACCTCCTGCAGTGGTCTTTCTTGAAATTAGTTCATCCAAGTCTTTCCTACAACATTTGGAGAAGTATCATTGTTCCTGGTTTAGAGAGCAGAGCTGAGACGTGATGCTGCTGAGCCGAGGAAGGGAACTAAGGAACAGGAGAAATGTGATCGGTCTCAAATGACGAGGACTTGTAAAGAACGTGAACAGTTCAACACAGCATTGATCAATATAACCTGTAGTTTATGCATATAAAAATACCTTAATGAGATTTATTTGATTAGGTGAAAGCAAAGTGAATAGTAAAACAGCAAACAGCAGTTATTTCTCTGGCGCTTTGCTTTTATATGCTTAGTTCATAACTGTTCCTTGCTGCCAACCTGTTGCTCAGGTGCGTAGCTCATGATGAGCTGCGCCAAATGCTGGGGCAGTGCACACAGGGATGATGAGCAGTTGTTTTTCAGATCAAAGAGGGTTTGTGCTTCTCCTTGCTGTCCTGGAAGGATCAAAAGACTTTTCCTCCATGTGTGGATGAATACTAAACTGTCTCTGACTGATGACCCTTAGCTGGTTAGGAGCTAATGTTAACTGGTGTTGATTTTATCAATATATACTATGCTAATGTTTGCTACGTGTCTCCTGCTACCTTTGGTGAGACAGAAATTCTTGGCATCTTTCAACTTCATTGCAGACTATTTTTTATTTAGTAGTTTTTCTTAGCTGTCCTGTTTGGTGACATCGAGATAAAGAGAATTTGAGAAGATATTTCAAATAAGAATGAACCATTTAATTCTTCATTGAAGACTTTTCCTGTTCTCAAAGTAATCTTCCTTTGTTCTTAACAGCATTTAGAGAAATGAGAATTGTCCTTCTGAGTTTGAAAATAAATGTGTTTTCATTTCTTTGCAACAATAGATTTCTATTAAGCACAAATTGCAAATCCCGATAACCAGTTCTTGTCCATTTTCCAAGAGTACCAATGAAACCTATAGAAATGTAAGCACAACAGACATTATGAAGGAGCACTTCCAATACTCCTTCATAATACTTGCACACTTGTATTTACAAAGTTCTTAAATATTGGGAGTCTCTTGAGACTTGTCCTTGTTTGGCAGAACGCAGAAACTCGACGTTATTCTGATTAGCTTGAAGATTTCATGAAGTGTGTAATTCAAAGATAAGTATTTGCTATTCCTAGTCACAGTAGGTATAATGGTTTTCAACACATATTTTCAGCCCAGGTAGGTTTGTAATAATTTGAAATACAAATGATCAAAGTTGCTATTTTTGGCACCCGTACTATAATAACTTACACTAGCTTGTACTACAGTTGTATTATAATCCACCATACCTATACCAGGGGATTCTGGACTTAGCTTTTTCTTCTCTCTTTAGTTCTACTTAGCGTAAAGTTCTTCAGCAAATGTCAGACTATTCAAGCCTTTAAATGATAAGTTCTTTTTAATACAGCAAGACTTTGATGAACCTCTTGCTGCTTTATAATGGATGAGGAGTAGTCTGCAACATAGTTACACAAATTGGATTATCAAAAATCCCTATTTTTATTTCTCTGATACCTGATACATAGTGCTTGTCCTAACTTACATACAGACTATGAGTTGATCTTTCAGGTAAATAAGTGTAGTAAAGCTACGTGCTCTGCTTTTGTAATATATTTTAATCAATAAAGAAAAGATATCTTTGAAAAATATAAACTCCTCTGTATATAAAATCTGCTTGTACAAATTACAAGTCAGATAATTATGGGGCCATAGTTATTTGGAACATGAATATTGATAAATATTGTATTCTCAGTGCTTACCCACTTGGTGACTTCTTTATGCTATGTGTCATGCAGAGAATACAAGAGCAGCCACATCCCCATTTCACCCTCCCTCACCTGCAGCTGCATTTGCTGTGCCTTGTCAGGTCTTGTGGTTATGCTGTCCTGATCATTTCATCTCATCTTTCCTAGAGAGATTCCAACAGCATTTTCCATTGTTCTCTATCCAGAGGCAGTTTCATGCATTCTTATTTTGTATAAGCCTTAAGAGCTCTGCAGAAACTGGTCTTGTCTCAGTGTGCTCACGACATTCACTGGGCATCTTTATTATGCAAATACAGCTGCAGCATTGATTTCCTCTGTTTAGCAATGTAGAAATATGACTCCTTCAAATTAGGATTTATGTAGAACTACAGATAATGTAAAAACAGAGTAAGTCAGTAGCTATTTTACTGGTAAAAATTTGTTTCATTTATGCAAAAGTCAAGCAGAATCATCAGTGGTAACATGATGATTCGCACTGGCTTTCCAGCAGACAGTAGGTCTGCATTCAAAAAGCATGTCTTCATTCTTAAATAAAAGTTCCAATTTTCAACTTTGCTTCACCTTCCAAAAAGGATTCCCCAATCTTTAGAATCTACAACTTACTGGCATAGTTTCCTACGAGGTTGCTATAGCATTAACAGTCTACTGCTTCTGGAAATTTTGTTGTATAATAAAGATTCTAAGGGATCTGGAGATCCATAGAAACAACATAGCTTCAAGCCCTGGAAGCCTGGTTTGAGGTAAGGGCTCCGACATTTAAACTCGTGTGAAATTTAAAGTCTACTTGTGAACAACCTTTCCTACAGATAGGAAGTTCTCATTGATGACAGGGTTAATGATAACTAAGGATATTCAGATCCCATGTGAACAGTCAGAACGGTAGCACCAGTGAAGCACTATAAGTAAATCTGACTCTTAACGGAGAAGCTGATGCATTCACACAACACTGTACAACCGCGCTGGTTCAGGAAGCCAGACAAGCCAACTAGACCAGCCTTGTGCTTTGCCAGAGGTAATAAATTCAGCTTTCACAAAAAGGGCAATACTGTGGTGCCACAACTAACTTTGTGTCTGGATGAGGTGATTTCTTTGGACCTAAGAACTCAGACATCCCCAAAGGATTTCTCTTAAGGAGACCAGTTTAACCAGTTAATGAGGGTCCATGATTTATGGAATTTTTCCGTGTTGTGATCTGTCTATGTTTGAAGGGTTCCTCAAGACTTTGCTAATCCAAGCCAGTCCTGGGCAGCTCTGTAACAGGAATTGAGAAGGACTTACAGAGGGAACCTGCAAGGCACCAAGACATGAGGCCAGTTCTTCCCAAGCCCTTAATGTTCTTTGTTTTGACTGTAAAGTTAGGAATCAAGACAGTGTTACAGATCCTTGCATCTACACTGGGAAAATCTGTAGTCACTAGAGGCTTAATGTCACTAAAAAAATTGTTTCCTCCCTTTAATGCTACCAGGGGAAAACTGGAAAAAGATCCTTCTTTAAATTTGTAATTAGGAGCTAACAAGACTTAATCATTTATCATATTCAGAAAAGAGCAGAGACGTTATCTGAATGTCTGAACTGAGAATATCTTTCTTTAACTGATTAGTTCAGTTTATGAAGTTTGATTTGGGCTTAATGGTGAAATTTTTGTAATGTGTTTTTACTCTTAAATTAAAGTCATATATCAAATATGCATCATGATGTCCTTTTCCCCAGGTAACACGTACGAAACAAGAACTCTGGATACTGGGTGTCTCATCTGGCAGGATTTCAACAAAAAATTACCCCTGCTAACTAAGACGAAAGAATGCAAAGGAGAAAAATGATCTTAATAATTCATCTGTAACTGCTTTTGTGAAGAGACAGAGATACAAATACAAATATAAATATGATATAAATACAAAAATAGATATTATTAAAACAATATACATATATAAATATGGAAACAGATATAACTTATTCAGAAAGTGCTTTGTTTAAATTTGTTTCCTTGAAGGATTTTGCTCAATAGTAGTTTATCTTCCAGTCTGAAGATAAATAATCCAGTTTCCTATTGCTAGGGGCATTATTATTTTATCTTAATTTGAAGAAAGCTGATTCTAATGCATTAAAACTTTTCTTCAAGCAAGGGAAAGCAGAGACAAGCTCTGTAATTAGAATAGTTTTCCTAAAACTGGTTCATGACACACTTAAAAACAAATAAACAAACAAAAAAGTAACAAACAAATTACTCCAAGATATTTACTCTTTATTTTCAAGGAGGATTAGAATTTTGTCTTTACAGTAACTTTGTAATGTATTATTAATATTCAATATCAGTCACAACACTATAGTTCATTCAGGAAGTGTTTCTCGATTACCTGGTTAACTTAAAAAACCCAAACAACCTCTAATTTTACTTCAAAAACCAATCAGCCATTTTGTATGTCATTTGCCTTTGAGCAGATAAGAGGCTTATAAAAATAAAATTGCAATGCTTACTCAAAAAAATAATCTCCACTGAGCTGATTTTCCACAAGCCCCTCCCCAAACAGCAGCAATATTTTCAAAGATTCATTTTTCTCATGGTCAACATTTTGTTTTCTGTCAATTTCAATTCTAAGACCAATAAATCAAACCCACTTATTTCTTCAGATATTGAAAAGCAAGAAGCTAAAAGGGGAAACGTCATTTCTTGTGTAAAGCAACAATATTGGATTTGTGTAAGGGAGAGAGAGAGGACTAGGCTGTTTGTGACCATAAGAAACCAAACTGGTCAGGAGCTGGTGCACTAAGTCCTGTGAATCCTTAACACAGAACCGGAGCAACACCGTTTGGTACCAGCTGCACAGCAGGGCCTGGAGCAACTCCTGCTCTGCTTTCAGTAGCCTAGATATTTGTAGCTGCTGCAGCTACTTAGTAGATTGGCTATCAGTGTCAAAGACCTTCTGCTGTTTGCCATGTCCAAACTCTCCTCTAGGTTGCAGACATTTTCACCAGGATGAACACATTTACCCTCCAGCAAATCTCTTGGGATGGTCTTGCAGCACCTTTAATCACATTGTGATCTGATCTAGAGTGTTGGAGAAATTCTATCCGTGCAGGTTTGATTCAACTGGGTCAACTGTGCGGGCAAAACACCATTACCTGTTGCTGTGTTCCTATGATTAACATAAGGGTGTGTGTCAGGTTTGCTGATATACTGAACATCTCCATCCACGGTATCTGCTCTTCCAAACTGGGCCTATACATCTTGCATCTTAACTACACCAGTGTGCACAACACTTCAGCAGTTACCACATACATAGATGTTCCAAAGAAAGAAAAATCTGACTGTAAGTGAAAGAGGAACATTAGAGAGGTTATACAGAGCTCCCCAAGAGCTGTGTCTTGGTGTGCATCATTCTAGCTTCAAAATCTGAACAAAACTGGCCTGTGCTCCTTTCACGGTTTGTGACAGTCTATAGAATCATAGAATACCAGGTTGGAAGGGACCTCAAGGATATTCTAGTCTGATCTTTCTCGGAAAAATCACAGTCTAGACAAGATGGCCTAACGTGCTCTCCTGCTGAATCTTGAAGTTGTCCAGTGCAGGAAGGCTGATGACTGAAAACATTAGCTGTACTTCTGAACCTCTTCAGGTTTGGTTTTGAGGGGGTTTTGTCTGTTTGGGTTCAAAACACTTTGTTCTAGAGGTACAGTCACCTCTGGAAGCCTTGTAGCTCTGCGTGTAAGGATTGTAGATACCTTAATAAGTTCACCTGAGAGGCAAAGGGTAGTAGCAGGAGATTAATGTCTGACAGGTCCCTGAACAAAACCTATCTCTTGTCATTCCAGCCTGGATTCCCAGAGATGCCATATAGTCCCTGAAAGCCCTAGAGTAGTGGATGGGTGGAGACCAGTTGAGTCCTGAAGGAAAGCTTTATATTCTTTGCTTCTCCCTGGGTCTCTGCTCTCTGGTGACTCCTAAGCTAGTTAGATATCTGCTCTGACCTAGTGTGGTTGCTCTTACATTGTTACAGAATGTGAGTACAATTAACACGCAACCTTCTCTATCTGACTGTAGACATGCTGTTCTGTGTAAACTATATGATTTCTCGATGTAATGAAACAGGATAGAGTACCAGCTCTTTCCAGTTCAACTTATCCATCTCTTTTAAATCATTACCAATTCATGAATGCACCACAAGCTTACCTCGGCCATAACAAAGGACCACCGCTCCCTACTCACAAGCACAAGAAACCAAGTGCTTCAGCTGAAACACATGCTTGGAGTGAAAACCCAGTTCCATCAAATGTAAGCGTTCACTTGGGTATGGATAAGAGTTTACATTTATTTCTGGATTGTTCTGATGGCTCTTTTATCTAGACTAAAAATTCATGGTTACATTTTGAAACACACTTAAAATTTTCACAGGAGAGGGAATAGTCATTGAATTAAAATCAGGTTCAGAACAGTCACTCTTTACCCGCTTTCACCCTCTGCCTTATGGTGGCTGAATCACTGAAAAAATTACTCAGGACATTTTCCTCCTCAGAACAAGAGTAGCATCAGAACAATTTCTACTGACATGTAATCATATGATTTTAGAAACCAAGAAAAGCTCTTTAGTTCCAGACTAGACACAATATTTTAAGTAGGATTTTCAATCCGTATTTTTCATTTTAGATTTTTTAGATATAAAAAGGAACCAGAGAAATCTACACTTTACTCAAGCAGTAACTGAGGGAAGAAGTAACATCTCATATTACAACTGCTCAGTGCCACAACTACTTCATTTAAAATAATAGCAATGTCAAAAAAAAAAATAAATTTAAACATAACTACACATTTAAGCTTTCCTTCTGCAATTGCTCCAAGCTCAGTAATGCGCAACATTCAGTGTAATTTGAATATAATTGAAGCCTTCTGTGTTTTTAATGTGTGTGTTATGAAATTCTGAGTCTCTGGAGGTGAGCAGACACCATGTGCCACCTACTTTACTATTTTGCTTCAGAGATTTGACTTATTGAGAGGTAAGCTTAATGCAAATAAAATGGCTTTCACCTCCTGGCATTTGGCAGGAACACAGAAATGCAACAGAAGAGCAGAGCACCTAGAGACACTCGCTTCTCAGAACTGTGTTCAGAAAGAATAGAAAGCATTTATATTCAAAACGAACCATCTGTGACAACCCCTAAGCAGTGCCTCATTTCAGAAAGTGCAAGTCTGGGAATAAAAGTTAAACTGTACGTAACTGTCAATTAAAATAATCTAATATAGACTTCTTTGCCTTTGAGAGGAGGGTGGGAACAGATTTTCTGGAAGCTCACTCTTTTTCATTTCCTTAGCATATATTTTACAGTTTAGGAGAACTGAATCTCATCTGTAGCCAATATATGTTACACGCCTCATGGGAGAAATGGTGATGGAAGAGGCATTATCATTGTGGATCACCTCTCAGCAGTTCGTATCCACGACTGGTGTAAGCTAATATAACTTCATATCAAAATTAATTCTAAAACAATTTCTAAGAGAAGAGTGACTTCTTATTAGAAATACAGTATTCACCATTCCCCATTTGGGAAATCTAAACTGCTGTATCTTAGGCTGTTTCATTCATAAATGAAAACCAGAGAGTTTCTGTCAGTTTACTCAAATCAGAAATAAACAGAGCAATGGCAGCATAGCCAAGGTAAGTAGAAACACATGGAAATTCCTGCTTGCCAAAGCACTATATATACGCTACACATTGGCTGGCTACACCTTTGGAGTCACAAGGTTTAAATCAGATCAGAATTTGGTCCTCAGAGTATTCAACAGGCAGTTCTGGGAAGGAGTCCAGAAGAATTCAGTCAGTAACCACGAAGACTGTCATTTTATACGATATAAGGTGCAGACTGAAAAAATACGTATTGTTTGGCAGTAAAATTATAGTTTTGTTTCTTATTGATTTTGGAGCTATGCTGAAAGCTGTAGAAAATATTCGGCTAATAGAACATGATAAAATACCCCCAGGACAGCAGCTCTCAATCCTGCCAGGATACTTTCCATAGGCACTGAGCTACAGTTGTATGTGTGTGAATACCAAGTGTGTTTGAAAGCCTCCTGTTTTATTACTGCTATTTACTAGACCGTTTTGTCAATTGAAAGAGTTTATGGTTATTTAAACATGTAAAAATCCGAAAGGTATTTTAAATACGGTTTTATCAACATTCAGGTGTTAATCTATGGTTAAACTGAGATATTAATATGGTAACAGCTCAAGCACTGCTTGTCTTGAATACAGAGTCTCGCCACAATCAAAGAGTGGTTGCCAAATTGGACCACAGTGGTGACCAAGTCAGTGTATGCCTTTTGAGCAAACCATGGATTTGCCATGAACACATCTATTAATGCTTAAGGAGAGCTACCCCAGGATATGGCTGTGGCTGTTTCACCAACCCTGAGATCTCAGTTGTAACTCTTTCTTCCAGGTATTCCTTTCAAGATGAAGAAGACATGTTCATGGTGGTTGATCTCTTACTTGGAGGCGATTTGCGCTACCATTTGCAGCAGAATGTCCACTTTAATGAAGGAACTGTTAAGCTGTACATTTGTGAGCTGGCACTTTCCTTGGATTATTTACAGAGATACCACATCATTCACAGGTGAGAGAATTTCAGTTGAGGAACACGCAGCTTCCTGTTGGCAGAGTAGAGGAATTTTATCACTTATCTGATCACGTTTCTGTTTATTAAAAATCTCCAAAAAGTTTGCATTGCTGTGCAAGGGTGGAATTTGGTTCTGAAAAGATATTTTAAAGTGTTTTCTTTCTGCCATCAGCCATTCAGCAGACGGTTTCCTTCTCACACCACTCTTTTCATGTTCTGATCTCATACTAAGATGTGTGGTTTTTACTATGGTCTTCAAACACAAAATATAACCCATAACTGCATCCTGGATACTTTTTGGTTTTTTTAGTTCTCAAGTGTACCAATGTTCCTGAAACAAAAGTGTTGTAATCCAGCACAACAAGTTCACATAACACCATCAGGGAAAGGTGAAAAACCCCCAAAGACTGAGAATTAAGATTACTTTATTTACTTGCAGAATCAGCATGAAGGTCAGGAGGAGGAAAAGGGGGGGGAATAAGAGAAACAGAAGCCGGAACAGTGATAGATGGTGCATCGTTTTTGTATGTCTTACAACAATCTGTTATTTTTACTGCCTTACAGCTGGTAATCGTAGTATTCGTGTCAAAAAAGATGTCAAACATCAGGGTCTGTTTGTTTTCCTTAAACAATCTGGCTTTTAACTGAATTAGTGGGGTAACTTCTCTTTTTATGTTAACACAGCAGCTCAGCTATGAAAAGATAAAATTATGGTCTTGAGCCTCTATTTTACTCCTTTTAGGCTAAATTAGAGATATTCCTTCCTGATTTAGTGTGGTCTGAATACAAAAATAATTAATTTTTATGTATTAGCCAGATGTGAGTTTTAGAGATGAAACTAAACTAAGCTGCACTATAGATGTTCCGGTGTCTAGTATAAATACATTCCTTCAAATATATTAATTGACAGTTTTCACCCCGTCCACCTACAAGAGCTGCCTCATGATTTTGCAGTAAATAATCAATAAAAAGTATGCTCTGGCTTTCTGAAGAGGGATGGTTCATACAAAATCTCTCTGAGCTGACCTGCAGTGGTAGATGCGTGCTCTGAATTACTGAAACTGTGCAAGACAAAATTCAAGTAAGCATTGCAACAGTTGTTTTGCTTGCATTAAAACTCCCACAAATGTTGCAAGCGATTTCTGAAATTTTGTGTCTTTAGCACACCATTATTGTTTTAGTGCATTTCCATGTATTTTGCATATATTTTCCTTTCTCAGTGAATAATTTAAAAGTGGAGCTCAGAATTTAGGCTGCCCTGTTTTTCTATGCCTTAAGGAATGTACTTGTTGAAAAAGAAATTGATGAGTATTTTTCTCACACTTAGTGTAATGACGAGACATTTTATGCAAATAGGCTGTCAAAACATTCAAGAGAGAATCCGGTTTGTAATCAAAACTCGCATTTTGGTATAAGCCTATGACTTATAAATATTTCACAGAAAAGCCTGTGAAAGGTGGCAGATGTCCTGAAAGAATGAAGGACTGGATTGAAGTAATTGTGGTTGTTTATAGCTTTTTGTGACAGTGTCTGCATTGCTGTGGTCCAACTGCGAAAATGGGCAAGACACTTTGTTCTCTTCTGTATTACTTAATGATGACTAGTAAGCATGATTTTGCTTTATTTTCTCTTTTGCACCGGTTGTAGTATGGAGTAACATCACTGCATTCAACACTTATTGGCAGGGGAAGACATGGGGGTCTAAGGCTGGTTTGTTGACTCTAATTAGAGGCAAGTTCTGGGATTTGGGTTTTGCTTTCACTCTACATCAAAGTTTTCACAAAACCAGATGTATCAAAATACCGGTTTCTTAGCCTGCGGCGGGTGTCGCTGGCTAGTTAGTTAGGTTTATTTTTTTAGGATGTAAGTAATCTTGTTCAGGACTCTGATGAGTTATAGAGGAGATGTTTACTTTGAAGCTGGCAGATCTGAGATCTGAGTGTGGATCTCCCACTTCACTGCTCTATTGTCCGAATCATCCAACTGTGGCTCCAGGAGCTTTTTGTCTCTCATCTTTACAGCAATCACTATAAAATCCTAGATGATCCACATGCCAATGAATATGTTATTTAGCCAGGAGAGTCCCAGAGCATTCTGCTGTCTGCCTTGCAGACACCTGGAACAGCACTCTGCAGGACAGGTCTTCGGCTGCCGCAAAACTCTGTAGCGTGGCTGGCATCGAGTGCAATGCTGATTTAAATTGGCTCAGGAGCTGAGAGAGCAGTGATACGCACTGAGGAGACATGTGGTCATTACTTCATCACTGCAAACACACCATTTTGATCGGAGATTAGACCAGTGAGCTGGCTGGTGTTTACGCTTCGTGGTAGCAGACCTCAGCGATATCATTGTGATCAAGTGTTTCCAGTCAGCATTCACACGCTAACCTACAAAACTGTATTAGTTCTTTCATTTTTAAATGAGTGAATTGGCAGCAAAAGGGGGGAAAAAAGTGCGTGAATCACAGAGTCACTGAGAGAGCCCCCTACTAAATTATATCCAAGCTACAAAGAAAGAATGGTTGAATGATTCATCAGACTGGGTAGGTGGATTTTCAAATTGCAGTATTATAAAAAGTTGAATATATGATGTGTGAGTCAGAAACTTAACTCCTCTTCAATATTTACAGATTAGTATAGAATGTGTTCTGGTTTTCATTACTATTGCATCCGGCAACATGACAGAATGTTTTTTCAAGATTAACCTACAGCCCCAGGAGTTTTCTATAAAAGAAAGTGGTAATGAAGGGGACAGGAATTATTAGGCATGTATGAATGGATATAGAAATGTCCAGATCTGTGCTATGCCAGTTCCCCTTGGAGATTCCTTGCAATGCCCCTTCCGTACCTTTGTTGGGGTGGTTAGCGTTGTGTACTTTGAATGTGGCAATCCTTTCAGCAATGGAAGTATTGTTTCTGCAAGGACAACTTTAATCACAAATAGTGCAAAACCCACTACCGTTCTTTTGTGTTTATGAAACTTGTCATTTTTAACAATTGCATCCATGTATAAAATCCATATTTGTCATGCACAATGCTCCAATGGTGGATTTATTTATTATGCCACATCAATGAATCCCGCACTTTGTATCTCACTCACAGCTCTGTTGTAAATGTGTACATTTACTTAGATGTTCCACCAGAATTATAGGAACTTCAAAGCTGTAAGTTTCAAGCTAGGATTTGAAGACTGTTCTGGGCAATTTTATACTTAACTTACACAACAGTTAACTCAATATTGAGATATTTCTGAATTGTTTATCACAGGCAACGGCAATATCACAAAATTTTATTTCCTCACAGTCTTTCTTCAATAAGATTTTATCCTCATTTTTAAACAAAACAATAATATTTTGAAAGCTGGATGAGCAGTTTTTATTATAGACCCTAGGATCCAGGACACAGAAGTTTTCTGACAATTCACGTAGTCTCATTAATTCTCAAATGTTGGATCAAATCCAGCGTTCTGCCATTTCAAGACAGTAAACACATTCAGAGCTGCTTGTATAATCCAGTGAACAATGTGTTAGATGAAAGTTTTTCCACCAAAGACTGAATACACTTATTTCAGCCATGAGTAACTCATCCATCTCCTTTCACAAATGTTGCTGTTTATACATCGCGATAAAACCACCTGCTTCCTCAGCAAAGTAGGCTGCCCAATGTCATTCAGGTAGTTCTTCCAGCAGTATCTCCAGCATTGTCTCTTCCAGGATGCTCCTGCACCTAGAGCCCTGGCTTGGGGCAGCTGCCCAAGTAACATGTTGATGCTGATAAAATCACATTTTCTAAGGGGTGAGTGTTAAATGCATTGCCCTTAAAACATTTCACCATCGTTTGGCTCCATTGGTTTGCTTCTGATCAGAAAGTAGTCTGCTTGCGGCAGGTGTCTGGAAAGGAAATTGCAGTAACCTTCCAGCATGGTTTTAGGATACTGGACTAGCTGCTTGATCTCAATGCCCAAGGTGTTTTTTATTTCAGTGGGGTTTTTTTATTGCAAACCCATTTGTGTGATTTGTGTGTGTATGTGTACATATATAAGCATACATATATATATTTTTGGTAGAAGCACAAAATGACTCCAATGAATCTGTCTTGGCAGGTCTGTGCTCTGTGACTACTTTGATGACCGCTGTGTTTTCCATTCCTGCAAGTTCTTCTTCCAATGGAGAGTAGCACCAGGAGCTATTCCAGCTCCAAATAGCAGTGCAGGGTCGACAAAAGCATGGAAAATGGTGACAAATTGAGCATTATATTTCCTCTGCCAGCTGATCCACTCCAGAGTAAGGGTGTCTTGCTGCAACAAGCCAGACAAGATGTACTCTTTCTTTGTTCAGCACTGCTGGGCTGGGCTGTGGTGTAGGCATTCCTGTTTGTTCATTACTGTTGAACCTTTCAAGGCATCCAGCAGTCTGCTGAAATAAGATAATATATCTAAATTATTAGACTTTTCTTTAAAAGTGGTCTTCTCACTCTAAATTGTGACACCGTACACCAAAAGAACAAAACCTAATTTAAAATGTTCCCTTCGTAACACTGTCCGTTTTGTAGGTAAGCAGTAAATAGGTTTGGAAATTATTTGAAAATGGAGAATTTGCCCTTTATTGTTTCTCACAGATGGCACAGGAAGAATAATGCTAACCTGAGATTTCCCCGGACATATTAAAGGGGCACAGCTCCTTATAGATTTCAGTAGTTTTTTTCTTGCTGGTAAGCAGATGCAGGTGAAGAAGAAAATTTAGTAGAGTCTGAAATAGGTGAAATTGGAAAAGACTAACCATTATGTAAGTACTATTCATAATCATTACCAAAGACCATGTCAGGTCAAGAGGCCTGTCCACTGAATTTCCTTAATTTGCCTTCCCATGTCTCTTCCATGCTTTTGTGTTATGTTCTTAAAAGAAGTGCAAGCTCACATTATTTCCAAGGACAAATTGCAGGAACAGAGCAATGAGTTATGTAAGAGAAGTAAATTAGAAAATAAATCAAAACCAGCCGAAAAGAGACACCATGCAAACCTGAAAGCACAGAAAACCCACTGAATGTTTATGAATCAGCACTGATCAAAAAGAAAGTGATTCACAAATTCTAGGCACAAAAGGTATTTAAATTTCAGTTGTGTCACTTATAAAAAAAGAAATAGATATCACAAGATATGAATATTCAGGGAACAAGTGTTTCTACTTTTGAATGGAGCTTGCTACCTACAAGAACAAATTAATTTTACTTCTGTTTGGCAACACTAAAAGAAAGATGTACCAGATGACATACTGCAAATAAATGAAGTTGGTTTGGAAGCACACCGAGATTTCAATATCCAGAGACTAGATGAGGTAAAATTGCCTGTATTGAGGAACAGACACAGGGAACACTCAGAGTTTTTGATGCTCCAGTCCTGTTAAAGGTACTGATATAATCTTTTATTGTGGGTATAGTGCACTCTCCACTCAGGTGAAATAACACTAGAAGACATCCATCACACCCTTACTCCTTTCACAGTCCATGGCTGAAGGGCCCTCGTTGTAGCCAGCAGGGAATTTCTTGGTTCCTTACAGTTTTCAGGTCAGTAGGTGAAGTAGATCCTTGGCCCTTGTTTTCATCCTCCTTTTTCTCATTTATTGCAAAGCTGTAAGTAGGTTTTTATATTAAATATTGTGTTTAGCCAAGGAAAAGTCATCTCACAAGCCCTGCATCATTTAAAGCTTGAGTATCTGGTCAACATTACAAGAGGGAAGATATGAACTATAGACTGAGTTTGGCAAGCTGCCTTGCAATAGTTAAACTTCCAGTGGCTAAACACAGCCTAAACCAAACCCATCATAAGTGTTTGTGCCATTTACAGCTCTAGACAATGAATGTCCTTCACTAAAAAATTAAGTTCTGTGATTGTAATTGGTTTTCTTGTTGCTTGCTTCTCTGTTTAAAAAACAGACATCCAGATGAGCACTGATATAATCTAGACGTAGAGGAATGCAAGACATATACACACCTAGAAGAAAAAGTTATGTAATAATTCTTGCTAATTCTTCTGTAATGTAACTAGGAAGAATTTCAAACAATTTTATCCAAATCCTAATTTTTACACATTGATTGAAAGGTTTTCCTTTCTCGTCCATCATTTAGCTCCAACCAATAAAATAAACATGAAAAATCTGGTTTTTTCTAAAATTCTAAAATCACAATACCATCAGTAGGACATTGTGGACTTTCATGCTGTTCACAGCTAAGTACACAGGAGAAGGAAACAGTGTAGAGCTCCTGACACCAAGGCAAATTCAGACTCCGTCAGGTCAGCACACACAAATCTTTTTGAAAATTGGCAACAGAAAGCCCCTAGGGAATTATTTTGCCATAGAGCTTGCTGCTGCAGTAAGTGTCATAGCCAGCACCATGGAGATGCCAGCAGGTCCACTGATGCCTGGGCTCAGCCCATTCTTTTTTGTGAAGTGTGCTGAAAGCAAACGTGTTGAAGTCCACGTAGATATTATACACCAGTTTGCCATTTCCATGCTCTGTATTTCCCACTTTCCAGTTACGGTGGTAGACAGTATACCCTTGGCTTGGCTTTTCATCTTCATCTGTCTTCCAAAGGTCTTTCTTAAAGACCACCCTTACATTTGTATTGTGGTTGTAATGGCTTGCTTCTACGAATTGTTTCTAGTTTCTGCAAAGTGCAGCTTCATCTGCCACCACCTGTCTGTGTTACTGTTTTTCCCCTCCTTCTGGTTTTCTTTAACAATCCCTTTACATTAACCAATGTTTTAGGAAGAGAAGTCTTACACAAGCAGTCTTCAGGACACATGATATGTATTAAAATACTGCACATCCCTCATCTCCACAATTTGTCACCCTATTGATGGATAAGGAAATTAAATGGTTTCCTTCCTTCCCCCAAATCCTCAGTATTAAAATTTTGATCATGAATCATTTTCACACATTGAAGCAGAAGATGCTGACAGAATTGAAGCAGAGCTCTGTAGTTAAGATTATCTCAGGTCTCTATCCACAAATCTGATCTGGTTTATACTAGTTTTCTGCTTTGGTGAATTGCTAGCTTTGTGGCCAGTTGCAGTGTGAGTGTTGTCAGAGCCATCTCCATTTCACAGAAAACTGTTACAAATGTCTTGATGTTGCCTTAAGGCTTCAAGTGATTTTAGTATAGGCATCTGCTCCCAACTCGTGTATATGAGCAAATACCATATGAATACCGATATGAATAGCATACTGATATTATGATTCTAAATATAATAAAGAGTATTAATAGTCACATTTAAATAACTTACAATAAGTAATTAAAATTATTGGGTACTCCTTCTAGAGCAATGCATAACAGTATCCACAGTATTAATTGCCTGTCTCATGAGACACTGCCTGACTTGCCCTGTTCTTGTGGGCCTCCAGCCCCCAACTGCTATCCCAGGGTGCTGCTGTCCCCGTCTCCCCACGCTAGCTGGGAGGAGAGGAGAGCCTGAATGAAAGCTCCTCTCACCAACAACATCAAATTAGGAATGAAGTGAAGTCTTAATTAACAGAGGGGAGAGCAAGAGCTACCCCCCCTCTCTGATACAACATTGATTTTTTTTCCAAAGCTTTGCTGCTGATATTATAAGTATTGTGATACAATTGCATCTTGGAAATTTCAGAGCATCAGGAGTGTGCGCAGGCATATTCTCTCTACTGAAGTGGTGGATTTGCATGCAATGTACTTGAGTTATTTTTTGTTTGTAGTCAGTGAAGAAACTTTAAATCTTTGATTAAAGTATGTAGATGGAGAGAGGGAATATGCAAAGAGACTGTAAAATTCCGGCTGAGCGAAGGATAAACCAATAGTAACATATGGGCAATTGCTTCTTTCTTCTGTTTCTGCTTTAACAGTTGCACCATTTTTTTCAGCTTGGATGAGCAATATGTGCCTCATTCCCTTAGAAATTTCCTTACAATGTAAATTTTTGTTTTAATATACGGCAAAATAACGACTTAAGCAAAAATTGCACATTTACATTATTTCATTGTGATGGCAGTAGTCTCATGTCTCAGTTAGTGAGTAGACCATCCACGATGTGGTAGAAGGCATTTCATTAAAGGGTATCGCAATGGAAGAACTGTGATTGAAATGCATTCAGCAGCTGTCAGTACAGCCAGCTTTGATATTTCAGGTGAGATACAGTCTGAGTTAATAGACAGATGGAGGGATGAGAAAGAGTGAGAGTTGTGACACTGATCATCTGTCAGTTTCATCTTTCAGAACAAATCATCTGGTGGACAAGGACTGTGATTAAGATACAGATAGCTACAAGTTTTGTGCTGCTGAAGTTGCTTTCTTGACTGTTTTTCTTTTTTTTTTGATTTATTCTCTATATCAGTTTTTGGAGCTCCTCAGGGTGTTCCCTTGTGGATATTTTCAAACATTTCTTTATACTCTGTGAACTCCTGTCCCAATTTCCCTGGATGGGTTTTACAGAGGAGAAAGCACAGGAGCTCGAAGCTTTGATGCTGTATGACAGCCCTACTGATGAGCCTCTGCTTCTCCCAGGATGTGTGTGCACAGCTTACACTCATCCCTCAGGGAATTTCCTACTGACTCAGTGGGAACAATTGCGCTCTCCTGAAGCAGAGGAGATGAAGCAAGCCTACATTTCAGCAGTTGTGGTGCTTTTGCACATGCAGAACTGCTGTCAGCAAGGAAAGATCTTAAATTACAGCGTCAATTTGGGACCTTGCGAGGTGGGAACTTGGTAGACAGGACACTTTTAGTGAACCGAAACTTTATTAAATCAGATTCTGGTGAATTCGGTCATTCTTTACACTGATGTACAAAATAAAGTTTACAGTCAAACTAACAAAATGAGAACCTCTCTGCAGTGGCTATCAGGTTTTATTCAGTCATGTATCTGTTTATCTTGTTGTACACATGAGCTTCAATGCTGTTCTGAATGCAGGATGCAGAGGAGTTGAACTAAATCCACAAGGCTTCAGCTTCTCCTTGGTCTCTCTTGGTCATTATCAGAGTCACACAGCTTTATTCAACAGCTTGCTCGGAGTTCTGCAGATAATAATTAATACACTGGCATAAAAAGTAATACCTTTCTGTATTCCTGGAAAAGGTGCTGATGTGGGGAAATGCAGTCTCAGATTTAGTATGTTGCTCTCTCAAGTTGCTACAAAAATTAGCCCAGCTGTGTTGCCTCCCAGCTTCTCATGCACACCCAGCCTACTCACTGGTGTGTGTTTTGGTTCTATCTCAGCCAAAACCAGCACAATAATCAATAAAATCTACTAATATAGTTACTTAGCAATACTTGCTGAGTGGAAAACCTACTGCCAGAATGCTGCATTTCTCAGCCTTTATGCTACTTAAATGTATTAGTTATTTAGAGTGCCTTTTAAACCTTCAGAGAGTAACATGTTGCCTCTTCATTTGAGATGGTGCAGAGTTTTCCCCTGGTAGTCCTCCTTCAACTCTCTTCTGCAAACCTACTCAGCCCCAAAACCACTCTACAGACAGACCCCAGTGCAGACGCATGCACTTGGACATGTATAGAGAGTTGAACACTAATTAAAATATCAGCTTATTTCCCTGAGTCCCAGAGTACCTCTAATACTGAAACTAAGAATTATTAGCATACAGGTAAGGATGTCCATTTCCAGCCAGCAGTTTTCTATCCTATCATTATTGTTTAATATTTGCTTTTGGAAGATACAGTCAAAAAGGAATAATATATGAGATTTAAAGCTGAGAAATCTGAATAATTAAGACTTGTCTAGATTTTTTAACATATGCATCAAAGCAACGTAACTCTTTAGTTAATGGGAAGAATGGTGGTGCTCAGTCATTGCCTGCTCTTCCATTCGAAGAAATACTTGGATGGCAATTTCCTTATATCAGACAAGATTTTATCTCCCTGAGATGCAATGTGGCTCCAGTTATAAAAAAGCAACCCTATGTAGCAGGGCCACATTCCCTGGAAGCCACAGACAGCTGGGCTTGTGATGACCACCTGTCCAGAGAGGAGAAGGCAAACCCTGGGCTCCTTCCCACTTAACTCTACCCAGCTGGAAGACTACACAGAAGCTCAGAGGCTTTCATGCCACAAATGAAAAGGACATTTTATTTGATGGCAGCAACCAAAAAAATTCTTAGGGATGCGAGGCATTTTAACTACAGCACAATTTATCATGTATGAAGGATTGCATTCTTCGTGGTGTGAAATGACGTCAAACAAAACTATGAGCACCAGAAGCGTGACTCCTACAAGAGGCTTAAATACCTGCCTGTGCTTCTGTGATAACACATTGCAATAGTCTGACTGGAGAGCAGCCCCAGTGGTTTTCGTAATTCCACACAGCACGCAAGATGTTTCTTAAGTTTTTTAAAACTTATTCCATATTTACCAAGATCTAAATGCAGGACTACATGGTTTTTTTTAGTTGGCTATCCAAACAAGTGGATATCTAGTCAACACAGCCAATGGAATCTAAAAAGCTGTTCAGCTCACCCAGAAATAGACAGCCATCTAAATGGATTTTCACACTTCAATGACCATGGGTTTTGTACATCCATTGACTATAAATGGCAATATAGACCCCAAGTTCATGATAGAACCTAATCCAAGTATCTTAATCTGAGAGCTGAATCCAGTCTTTATTTTCAGTTTAATAAGTAGCAAGAATAATCCTTATAATAATTTCAGTGCAGGTGGTTACTATAACAGCAGTTTCTCTGCACAGGGTGTAGTTTAAACACACCTTCACCTTTACTATATTCTTGCTTAGTGATCTTAACCAGAGTCTTGCTACTACAGTCTGTGCCAATCCTTCATTCCTTATCCACAGAGAAGTTAGAATACTTGTCTGTTTCCTTCCAAGCAACATGTTGTTGACCTCTCTTTAAACAGGGAGACTTCTTAAAATGGTTGTGTAGTGGAATATGAGTTGTGGTTTGGGTCAAATGTAGACTATCAAGTTTCATCTAAAATAACGATCTGCAGGAATACATATATTTATTATTGTGTGTTTCTTTGTAATTGTACCTTCTAAGGTTCTTAGAAGTAATTTATTACATTCCTTTCCAGGACAGGTGAGGCTGGAGGTAGAAATATGTCATGACACTTCTGTTCAAAACACTACAGATTGTTTGGGGGGAGAAAATGCAGCATAATATCAGATATTTGCCCCCCTGTTTCATAGAATTAATCCATCTGTTGGTGAATTTCACGAGAAGACCTGCCAGCTGCTACTGATATTTCTGGTAGTAGTAAGTCAGGTTTTTAGATCATTTACCAAATACAATTTTCTTTTCAAGCATAAACTCTGCACCTTCCATCCTTTTCTGTCACAGCTCACTTTTACTTACATTAAATCTATAAAACTGCCCAGAAGGGGAAGCATATGTAGAACATCAAAGCTCATTTGACTGTGGTACGTCCTGGTTGTATATATTAGGGGGTCTGAGGTGGTCAACTGAGGAATAAAGGCTCAAATATACTCATGACTCTCATGTCAGGGGCACAAGCCAGCAGTAGGTGATGGCAGTGGTGAGGATGATGGGGAATCTACTGTTCATGCCAGAGTTTAGGGGTTCAGAGCAGAGTGAACAAGACAGCATTGTATGGATTTTTTCCTGCTTGCTGGTCTAGAAGCCCTTGTCTCCGCTACACTGACTGCTGAAACTTGGATCAGCAGAAAATGTGCCTAATGAAAAGCTTCACTGCTGCAATGAAGGGAACAGTGCCCAGGTACTTGATGAAAACTTGAAACCTTTGGACATGCGTGTCATCTTCCTTGGCTTGCATGTGAAGTTCACCATGCTGTACTGGACCTTAATTGCCAGGCATGTTGGATGTAATTAATTGCATTTTAGTATTTATGTAATTAATTACACTTTGGTCGGGATGAAGGGAACAGCTGTTAAACAATGTGTTATTGTGGATACTGCTGTTCTAACAGGTGTCTGATGAACTTTCATGTGTAGATGAGTTTCTTAGGGACTTGGTTTAGTAAGGGGACTCAGTTGGACTCGATGATCTCAAAGGTCTTTTCCAACCAGATGATAATTCTATGATTGTGCTCTATGATTCTTTCGTTTAGTTTCACACATGGATTTCTGCCTGTGTAAATTGGAAGAGAGCCTCTGCCTTTTACTGGAAGGAGACGTACTCGTATGGTTGCTGGCAGAGTACACACTAAGAACCTTCTCCCTCTTATTCCTAGTCAAAAGCTCTCACATGGTATCATGGAAAAAAGCATCATCATTGTAATATACGTGCTTTCCTGCTGGACCAGCTACTTCTTTCCATATGCCATGCTCCCGTTAGTGTCTAATGAGTCCTGTTCTTCCTGTGGTTATCAGAGGTATCAACCGTTCTTGAAAGCTAATTCACATGTAGGGGTATCACCCTTGTATTCATACAGACAGAAGGTCTCAGCCATACTTGACGCTACAACACAGAAAAGATTAGAGTCGTCAGCTGTGAGATCATAAACAAACTACCGCTACATGGTGATCCTGCATGACTCCTCCATGTGATGTGAAGAAGCATTAGGCTTGAAAGACTTTTTATTTGAAATGCAGTGATGTTTTGGCATCATCACAGTGTCAACAGTCATTGAAGACTCCTCTCAGAGCTACCCAAAAGCTCTGTAGGGCTGTAGTTATGTAGAGCTTTAGCTCTAGAAAACAGTTTTCGCCAGGGAAGTGGCGCATTTGTCATTATTTGAGTCCTTCAGATAAGATGAAAACCAAGCATTGGATTGCCTGCAAGTTCTTTGTGTTGATTCATTTGGAAAAGAAGCACTGTGTCTGGAAGAGGAATCTGGATAACATAGTCTGGGCTTTGTTATGTAAAAGTTCTGTAATAAGGTTGCAGTGATACTTCCCAGTCGCAGCCTCTGAGACATTGTACAATGCAATACAAAGGAGGCAAAGTACAGGTTAATGTTCTTCTTTGGACAAATCTTTTACATTTTATAACACGTAAGAATCTTCATCTATTTTTCTTATTATTGGAGTATAAAACTACCTCTGTGATAAAGTCATATTGGATCATCAGGAAGAACAGTATAAGAAACTATTGTGTTTAATATTTTTATTTTATTCTACTATCTATGCAAACTCAGAACCTCACCACAAAGACTATTATCTGCCCATATGTACCCAGAAATGTGAAGGTTCAGTATAGGATTCCTGTTTTTAAGAGAGTCATTTTCTTCAACCTCAGATAACATTAACTACTACAGCTATTTCTCTAAGCTAAAATTGAAAAATGCAGTGTTTCCAAAGGCCACTGGCCATTCAGATAAATGTAGGTATCATTACTGCCACCTGTTGTTGCAAGTAAAGAATTGAAGATATTTTCATATTTGTATTTTTTCCAAATGGAGATAAAATTGGAAAATAACAAGGTTGTTCCAGTTGAGATGTTTGTAAAGAAGCATGTTTTGGTGCCTTCTTTGACAGCTTTATTTTCAGAGCTGTATAAAATTGGCTAATACAGGTGCTGAGAAAATTCAAGATCTTCACAGTCACCTGATAAAAAATAGTATTGAACTAAAAAGAAAACACAGGCATGACAGTGCTCAGTATCACTGCAACGTATTTCTGTGTATCTAGGTGTTACAGTCCCAAGATCTGAAGTGTGCGTACTCGCACTCTTTAGATGTACATAGGCAGAGGTAAGGTCTTCAGAGGCCTTAATTAGTGAGAGCTTTTTCACTTGTCATGGTTATTAAAGCAGTTATATCTTGCATACATACTAGAAAATGGTCTTGTTGCCACGCAGGTTGTCACACAGAAGAAAAAGGCTCCAAAGTCCAAAAATAGGCTGTGTTATAGCATTCTGATTAGCATCATATGCAACCACCCCACCGGATAATTAGTTGGAAGTAGTTATAGGTATTTTGTGTCTACATTAAAGCCCCAGTGGTGGGAACTGCAAAGAAAACAAAAGATTTCATGTAGAAGAGAAGATTTTTAGTAGAAAGACCCAATAAAAATATTTTTCTTTTTGGAAGGCCTACTGACTTGTTGAGTACTTCAGGTTCATGAATAATGCATCACAGATTGTACAATAAGAAAAGAACTGATTTCTGTTGGTGATAAATTTATTATTTGAGATTATATGTACAGAATCTTGCCAAAGGTGTTTCAGTTTTATGGAATGGTTTTCAAATCCTGAAACCTTAACAGCTTTTTTTTTCACCTGGATTCCTGTTTTATTATTATTAAAGTCTAGATTTAGAAGTTGCCTTAATGAGTACTGTGATATTTGAACATATAATTAAAATATCATAAAACTATTAAAACCAGATTGCCTTTCAAGTTGCAAAGTTTGTTATTTTGAGCCTTTCTTGAATGAAAAAGTCAATTTTTCTAAGACACCTGATATTTATCTATCCACATCCATATACTTATTTAAAGAAACCAGTCTGTTACTGGGATTTGATTATTCTGAAACTGTATCTGTAAATCACTGCAAAACTACAAATTTGGCTCCATGCCTTGTTTGGAGTCTGAAATGTAGATATATTTTTTTTCTGGATCAAGATGGGGCTGACTAAGTTAGTTCCACTGGACAGAACTTAGACCAATCAATATTTTAGGCGTTTTGACATTTTGGACTAGACCAGGACACTGGCCATTCCCCTTTGGCATTGCAAGTTTTCTGTGTACCGCAGGCTCCAGGAAGTGCAAGTGGAAGTGACTGAATTGATTGAATGATTTATTATACCCTTTGCTTCTCAGAAGATAAATTTGTGTATGGACATCCTGGTGCAATATAACTTTATTTTTCTTTTAAACAACATTAGTGGGTCTCAGCTGCACTGGAATTTTCTCCTTGCTCAAGAGAAAAATATCAAAAATGTTCAGTCCTTATTTATTTGTAAAAGCCATTCAACAATAATTTACCTGTGTAAGTTGCCTATGTTTGTCAGAGAACTAGCCCAAGTTTAGATATGTAAATATCAGGATCAGTACTTTAATTTTTCGTCACCTCAATCACTAGATTTTGCATTTTCTGTCCATACCTATGAACAGTGGCTTCTGTTAGTAGACATTGTTTCCTTATTCCTGTTTTTAGTCGGACACCACCAACTGTGAGACCCTGTTTCTGAACTTAATTATTCTGGTGGCTTGGGTGTCAGATGTGGTGCCTTGTGGAAACACACCCAGATTCGTACAAACAAGCACCCACAAGGTGCTTTTTTCTTTACAGCTTTCTCATAAGCTAATACCACATCTACTCAGCTAATTTCAGATCTTACCAAAGTCTTTAAATTTCAAAATTACAGTGATTCACAGGGTCGTGTTGGCAGGGGTTTCATTAGAGCAGGAACAGAAGGCTCAGAAGGTCTTTTTATGAAAGGATGGTAAGTGGCAGCAATTACTAGCGAGATCTAAATGAGGAGCGTGTGAATTGACAATCAGAGATCTAGAGTACTCAAGAGTCTTTCATTCCCATGCATCTCATAGGAAACAAGAGCAAAGAACTCTGAGATTCTTACTGTGATTTTGGTTTAGTGCCATTGAACGTTTCTGGAAACTAGGAAGGCTGTTGATCGGAAATAAAACCTAAATAGTTAAGTGAGTGGTGAGGTGTGAGTGAAAGGAAGTGACTTCATTAAGGCTGTTTCTCTAGCAGGCACCCCTGGTAGGCACTCTGCACGGTTCAGTTCTGGGGGATATATAATTTCCGTGCTGTCCTTATAAAAACAAAACACCACTGACCAAATTAATCTCTTGGCTGTATGGTGACGATTATATATTGACTTTATCTAAAATTTCAACAAATTTTCCATAAGAAAACCTCACTATGTATGCACTCACCTTCTTTACGAACTGCATGCCTTGGACATACGTATTATTTATGAATCTGAATGCCAAATAGGAAGGAAATAAAGTCCCTGTCTGTGAAAATCAGAGCTTGTTCACATTTCTTTCCATAATTGGAAGAAATCCCTTTATAATGTATGATATGGTTCACTTCAGTGTTCTGATACAGTAATAAGTCTCATGTGAGCTCACATCATCCATAGCTGAAATTTATATTTCCCAACTCATTGCCATTTTTATGTCTGTTAAGAATGGTTATACAGCTCATATTAATCTTAATGAAAATGGTCTAGAGCCATTCATGTCATATTAGTTTATTATTATGTGGCAGGTATATGTTTGTGATTTAACGTGAAACATTAGTGTAACTAAGCAAACTTAAAAAAAAACCTAATAAAAAAAAGCTCTGGTCAGGTATATTCTGTAGTATATAAATGATTTATGAACAAATATTGAGAATAATTTAATATTTGAGAGAATTAGATACTCAGTAAACTAAGGTTGTTGGAATTATCCCTGCATGACTTCAGGTTGTTAGCCAGAAATTGTTGCTTTTTACTGTGACTTTTAATGGTAGCAGCTATCTCCTAGATTTTAACACTGGCATCTAATAGTCAATGCAAACTCCTAGTCTTCATATAGCATTCCCTACGTCTAAGAATACAACCGATGTTTGCTTTCAGTCATGACTGTGGGGGCTATTTTGACAAAGAGAAGGCAAACAGGATCCTGAAGTTCTTTGTAGATTAAAAACTAATTAATGTGACTTTCTGTGTTCTTAACACAAATTTCTTTTTCCCATTGAAAACAATAACTTCAAATGCCTATTTCTAAACAAGTAAAACATATTAGAGTAAGAGAAGCGCTGCATGATTAAGAAACAAAGCTTTTAAACTCACTATTTAAAGGTTCATCATACACAACATACAGTTAAATTGTCAGTACTAAAGAAAGAAGAGGACAAGAAAAACTTTGTCAGGCTTGAAACAAAGTTTGTTGAAGCCCATGTAATCCTTCCAGTGACTTCAGATGCCTTTGTTTGGCTATTGCTTCTTTTGCATCCTTATGAGAATGCAAAATCCATCTGATTTAATTTTGCTGTAGGATATTTTGAAATGACATCTGAGGAAAAAAACCCTTAGCATTCCGCAAGGGCATAGGCTGCCTGAACAGTAAGCCAGTGGATTTTAACGACACATGTATAAATACAGGCTCACCACACCCAGACTGAGACAAGCGTATCTTGTAACTCAGGGAATTTTATGGTCAACAAGCTCTAGGCACTACCACTGCCCCTGGAGGAGGTTTGTTATGGGCTGTAGTGCTAGGTGTGGATATCAGAAGCTGCTCACTTGATGCTCCTGACTTGAACCGTGGAGAAAGCCCTCTTTGTCACTGCAGAACTTGCCTGTACATAATGGGAAAAATTCAATTTGGAAGGAACATCGGGAAGTCTCTTGTCCAACCTTCTGCTTAAAGCATGGTTGGCTATGACAACAGACCAGACTTACCAGGGATTTACATAGTCCTGTCTTGCAAACCTCCAGGGATGGTGACCACACAACCCCTCTGGGCAGCCCGTTCCACTGCTTGTCTGTCGCCACAGTGAAAGCCCTCCTTTATATCCGGTCTGAGCTTCTCTTGTTTCAGCTTGCGCCTGTTCAGATTCTGTCTTTTGAGTGAAAGTGTGTGTCTTCTGTCTATTCAAATGAAAGCAGTTAACAGCTGCTTCTAAAAATCCATGATTTCATTTCATTTCATGAGTTTTTAAACAGCTGAGTTTTTTCAGTAAGTTACCTTTGGTTAATGAAGAGATGAAACCTCAGTGGTCCTTGTTCAGAGAAAACCAATCATCATTAAAAAGTGGAAATAGTCCTTGTAAATTATGCTGCTAAGACTGCTATCAGCTGAAATGTTCATAGATGTTACAGTGGGATTTTAGAAGCTCAGGAGAATGGAAATGTGGTAATATATTAAATCCTGCTCTGAGACAATAAGGCAAAGAGTGAAATTCATCAGACATAAAGCTGAAAGAATGTACTTTGGATTTTTTCTGATAACAAAAAGAAATTTAGGGATTATTACACATGTGAATTTGGAGCCATCCAGAACTATTATAACTTAACTACTTCATCTGATACTGTTAAAATGCATGTTGGACTGAAAAAGAACAGCTGTCCCTGTGTTGGAAAGATTTGAAATCTTTGGATGAAGTAAGGAGGAAATAAAGGAAAAAGCAAATATCAAAAATTGAAACACAGCAGAAACCAAGCCTGTGGTGTTTGCATGCTTGCTGCAAAATAAGATTGCAGAATAAAACGTATGAGCAGTGTTATTTTTTAAATTCTCAAAGGTTTAAGGAAAAGCATAGACCTTGTGTTTGACATTATTACTGATGTGATTCAAAAAGGTGAAGGGAAGACTGGAGGAACTCTGGTATTTATGTTACTTACATCAATGACTAAATCTTTGTTTAAGCCTCTGAGGCATTTTTACACAATTATTTTTTGTAGTAATTAACTTGAGTTTAATTCTCATTTGTATAAATGAAATCCTGTTTGTTTACTTCACTTCAGTTTTATGACATATGAACTTTATTTTCATGTGCCAAAAGCAAATAGAAAAGTTCTATTGACCATCTAGATACTATTTGTTATTTCATAAGTCTGTCACATCGCATGTCATGGATCTCTTCTGTTAACTAATAACCCTAATCTATTTGTCCTTTAATCTCAGGCAATATTTTTTTGTTCAGCCTTCTCCAGACCTTTTCTTTTTTGACTGTTTTCTTTTGGATGCTATGAAATCAGGCAACACAAAGCACCTAACTTTGTTTTAAATAACAGCCCAATACCTTTTTTTTCAATATTTTTCTCTAACCTACATAGGTGTAGTTGTTATCAAAGTGAAGTGGTAGTCAATGAGCAAGCCTTTACTTTTTTCCCTTGAGAATTTCCTTAGGTAATTCATGGTTGACTTCACCAACCACACACCTTTCATTTCTAGATCGATGTTTAACTCCAGTCAATATCAATAGAGACCAGAAGTTACAAAGTCCTTGTTGCTAATCCATAGCTTTAAACTTTTTCAGAGATTGTTCTGGATTTCAAGCTTTAGAGCAAATGGTAACATCACGTGTTCTTCAATCATCTTTTCTATAATTCTTTGACCTATAGAAGGGAAACAAAAGTGTGATCTCTGGAAGGTTACTTATGGTCATCAATCCCAATGAGTAATTCAGAATCTCTCCGTTATATTAGTTAAGCCTGGTCCTGCCACTGAGCAAAGACTTCGAAGGTTTCTCTACTCTCATTTCTGTGTTGCTCTGATTTTTCGGTGTGTGAAAAGAGTTGGAGTTACACTGGTACAGACTGAGAAAGTTGTGTTTATGAAATCAGCATCAAGGACGCTGCCACAGCTCTACTGGTCATTGCTTGGTGAAAGGTTAGAGAGTGTCCAACTGCTCTTCTGAATCCAAACTATGAGTGACTTTGCTTGTTGCGGAAGTCCTTTGGTTTCTCTTATGAGCTGGTTCAAGATATTTGGATTATTAAATGAATATTTCAGTTCATTCATTTAGCTAGGGATATGCTTAACATCAAACCCCTGAAGTTAAGGCACTCAATTTCACACCCTGTTGTCTGAGTATGCTTGCTAAGGGGAAAAAATGTTTTCTGAAAAATTTATGTAGTCATAACAGGATTTCACTTAACGTGTTTGAATTTAAACTGCTTAACTAAGCAGTTTTTATTTTTTAAATTCATCTTCCTACATAAACAATGTCATTATTTTTTAAATGAATTTAACCAGAGCACTTATTTAAAGGAACTAGATACAAATTATATATAAAAATATATAGAATTTTCTATGATAATTCAACCAAAGAGAAATTTCTTAATATAAGCAAGGATATTTAACCCTACAGTTCACCTGTAATTCACAGCTTCTCTTGTATGAGATCAAGGAAGGAGAGGTTTGGTATGGCAAATGATATGACAAGTGACTGCAATGGAGAGGAAAGAAACAAGTCAGAGTTTGGAGTTTTGTGTGTGATCTCTAGGTCAGATTTCCCTTTATATTGCACATATAACTAGAACTGCTGCTGAATCAGCCAATTATAGATAGCCTGTGTAGAAGAAATACAGTATTTCATATTGAAATATCAGTATAATTTTAAGTTTCTATTCCAGATGGTAATTCATAGTGAGATCCTTTCCCTTACACAGACACATACACATCCTACATTATTTCCAAATGTACAGGGAATGATTCAAAGTAATTTCTTATTTATCCTACATTTCCCCAGCTGCTGTTACGCAAATTGTAAACATAATCTTAGTCTACTTCACAGTTTCATATGATTCTTAGGAAGGGCTAGAAAGCGTGGAATTCAGAATACTAAATCTTCCTTCTTTTATCAGTAAAGCTGTGGAGTTTGGGGGATGACTGAGCTCATATCATGCAAGAAATATACATATTATAATTGCTATTGCTATCTTATTCCTTTGTGATGTTTACTTCAGAAGTCATTTTCTAGTGACTTATTTAAAAGTATTCTGGTATAAAACATTTTTCTTTTGCAACTTTTCACTTTTTTATTTGTTCCATTTATGGGCACATGGATCGAAACTTGTTTGTGAAATGTATGTGTCAGTCAGGATTTCCTAGGAAATGTTTAAATTGGAATAACCAAGCCATCTCTTGGCTAAAAGAAGTTACACAGGTGGAAGTCTTTGGAGTTCATTTGCAGACCCATTTGGGACCTTATATTCACAATTTACAATGCCTTCTCTTTTGAGATAAGTCGAAAATTCAGCCCAAGGGGTAAATGTTTTATTCAAGGTGGACTGATTCATCTCTCACTCTGGCAATGCCACACTGAGAATGTGCCTTTAAAATTGCATGAAGCACAAGCTGCCAGTGAAAAGAACACTTCCACACCACGCTCACTGAGATTCAGGGTGAACCAACCCGGGGACTGATCCAGGCAGGCGAAGGGAAGAGATGAGTTTCCCTTAGAACATATTTACACCATATGCAATTATGCTGGACCAAGAGAAATGGTGGGAATGCTCGACAATGAGGGAAAGCTGTCTCCATGCCTCCTGACAGCAGCATAAATATCAGTCAATGGAAAAATGATCCTGAAAGTGCAGATCTCTAGGGCAATATTGTTCATTTGTGCCAAGAACTGTAGAGCTGAGCTGGTGCTTCAGCACATCTCAATCTCCATCCTCCTCCCTCATCCCCGCTCCTGTTCCCAGCGCAACACATGCTGTTACGGGCAGCCAAGTAGGGTTTAAGGGGCTGAAGTAAGAGCTGCTAGATTCACCCAATTAGCCTAAGGTGATTAGCTAGCAGGACTCATCAATATGTAAGTGATCACACATGAGAACATGGCAGATTAGCAGGGTCTGGCAGAAGGGTAGATCACCGATGTTTCCAATTAAATGATTTCTTGACTGTGTCAGATAAGGAGGCCCTGAGGCAAACAGGCATCTCCTAGATGCAAACCTTCCATCTTATTGTTCCCGCTGTGGTAAAGAATAATGTATGTAATCTTAAAAAAAAAAATAATCCATGTCAATGTTCACCATATGAAAACAAACCCACAAGAAATGGAAACCCAGAGAGTCTCTTTAGTTTGCATGTTTTCTCAGGGCAGTAAAAAGATATAGAAAAAATAATTTATCTTTACGTATGATATGGTTTTCATTGTTTTTGTAATTATTGAAGTGACTTAGGCCTCATACCCGGATGGGGAAGACTTTAAAATCGCAGGTTTTCTTTGGGTATGAAATGTAATGCATTCCTTTCCTTATTTTACAGAGACATTAAACCTGACAACATACTACTGGATGAGCATGGTAAGTGACTATCGACTGCTTTCTCTCAGATATCTCTAATTCTTGAGATCCCAGTGCCATGCTCATAACATGCTTTGTAAATCAGCCTCAGATTCTGGATTCCTACCTAAATCTGGGCTTTCTCTGCAATGTCCCTCTGTCTACCTTGTGGGTTTCATAACTTCTCTTTCTATTGTAAAAAAAAAGTATGCAGATCTGACATTTCCAAGACCTGGAGAAGAAGGAATTTAATATGAATTGGGATCACCAGGGACACCTAATAAAAAGAAGTTAATATTTTATTAGCAGGATTTCTTTGAATCACCATAGTGCCTTTTTAGGAACCTACCTATAGAACAGTACCAAGCACTTAGTTTCTCTTTTAGAACTTCTGAAGCACTAAGAAATTTCCTATAGCAAATTATTTTTCATTTCAGTATCTGAAATGACTTTCCTAAATTTAATTACGGAATTTGGAAATTTGTCTCTAACTGTGCAGAATTTCTACGGTTTACATGCAGTTCTGGCTTAAATAACATAAAAAAGATTAGACAACATATAATCAGCTTTGAACTTTCACTACTAGTTCCATGATCTCAAGCAAGGAAAAGATGTAATATAAAATAATAAAAACCCCCAGCTAATTTCTTTAAACATAAATTTTACACATATATGCTGTATTTGAAGTGTTTTGCTAAAGTCTTGTGCATCTTTTTGCAACTATTCGTAGGAAAAATATGAGGAAAATACAGGTAAAATAAGGCATTAACCTTGTATCAGTTAGAACAGAAATATGTACAGGAGGAAAACAAAATGGAAAAAGGAGATGTATGTTTGCTACTGTGGAAAAGTCTTGTGCTTCATTTACCTCAGAAATTTATTAAAAGCAGTTAATCTTTGAGAAAATATAAACTTGAAAGGATGCCAATGTTATCATTATCTTTCAAAATCCACTGCAGAGCTGCTGGGTATACAAGTTAAAATTGATTAAAGAGATAACACAGCAAACAGCTGGAGTTTGTCCCTGGGAATAAGGAATCTAACAAAGCTAAATAATGTTGGAGTTTTAAAACATCTAGAGCTTCAGAAATTTAATGTTTCAGACCCATAAGTGTTAATGTTCCATATGTGCTAATATCAGCAAATAAGCATGAAATAGAAATGTCTTGTCTTTAACTCCTGGGTGAATTAAAAATGTCAAAGGCAACATGAAATAACTGAGTGTGCTAAATCTCTGATCGACAGCCTTTGAAGTACAGTTGCTCTTATCTGTCCTTGCCCCTCATCAAGGTCAATTACTGCACAAAATCAGCCCCTTGAGAGAGATTTCCTGTGGAGGCTCAGCTACTTGCAGAGAAGAAGCTACACCAGACTGAGTGATAGGCAGCGAAACAAGGGGGGTTTGGTGATTATGAGCTGTTCAGCAACAAAATTATCTGTAGCCAGCTTAGAAATTTTTGGATGGATAGACTTTTTCAGCAGAGCAGTAGAATACTGCTCTCCCTCATAGCACACCTGCAGACAAGTGGTGAAAAGAAATGTGCTACTCCAGACTTGCAGATAGATCTCAGTCAGCTGAATTAATTAGCTCATGAATCCCTGGTTCACAGATCTGATATGTGGCTGAGAGACGCAGTTCACTTAGTTGAGTTTCTTATCTCCAAGAACTGATAAAATGCGAATGACAGCAAGATTGGAGACCCAACTTGGAGTATTGTGTCCAGTTCTGGAATCTCCGACGTAAGAAGGATATGGAACTGTTGGAATGGATCCAGAGGGCTACAACGATGATCCAAGGGCTGGAGCATCTCTGCTGTGAGCACAGGCTGAGAGAGTTGGAGTTGTTCAGCCTGGGGAAGAGAAGGCTCTGGGAAGAACTCCTAGCGGCCTCCCAGTACCTGAGGGGGCTGCAGGAAACCTGGGGAGGGAATTTTCACAAGGACATGTCATGATAGAACGAGGGGGAATAGCTTTAAATTGGAAAGGGGAAAATTCAGGTTAGGCATTCTACACGCTGAAGGTGGTGAGGCCCTGGCACAGGTTGCCCAGGGAAGCTGTGGGTGCTCCCTCCCTGGAGGTGTTCAAGGCCAGGTTGGATGGGACCTTGAGCAGCCTGGGCTGGTGGGAGGTGTCCCTGACCATGGCTGCAGGGCTGGAACTGGATGAGCTTTAAGGTCCCTTCCAACCCAAACCATTCTATGATATGAAACAGGGCAAGTTTTTATGGTACTTCCCCCACATACTCACCCAAACTCCAGCCTCAGGCAATTCAATTTCCTGAGCTGGATGTAGTTACCACACATTTTTTAATGTCTAGTGGTCTTTTCTGTGTTCTTTTCCATGGCCTTTCCTTGTGTTTGCCTGAATGGAGAGAAATTCTAATATCCTTAAAATCTTGTGGTAAACAGTCCTTAGCTAAAAAACATTATATGAAGACTTACTGCCTGTTTGTTTTGAAGGTGCTACCTCCTAATTACGCTAAATGCCTCCTAATTCTGGTGTTTGAGCTGCTTCCTGATGGTTTTCCATATATAAATCATAGACCTAGTATTTCACTCTTCATCCTTAACAGGACTATTTATATTTTATTAGGTTTGGAGGATTTTTTAGACTGCATTTTTGCACTTCAGTGATAATTTTACTCAGTAATCATTTCTGTTATGAGAGACCAAGGTAGATTCAATCTGGCATTTGTATCTGCCTTATATATCATTATATTGTTTTATGATCATTAGAATTTTCCTTAAAACTCCTTTTTTTTTTTAATTGCACGAGAATCTTGGTTCTCACTTTAAAACTAATAGCAAAATTGAAAACCACAGCTAATGAGTAATGTTGACCTTAAAATCAAATCTAAGATGAAAAATATTACCCTAAAATTGAGTTTTTTGAACCTTGATGTTAACATCTGAACTACAGAGCTTGCAACATTATTACTGTCCAGTGAATTCTGGGAGAAATAAAAGTCTCCACTGAAGATGTGCTTGGTGTGTCTGCCTTAGGGCAGGTACTCATCATCCTCACAGACAACTTTCATTTAACCCTCTGACACTGATTAACAAGTGAAAGTTCTCAGAGTAATTCCTTTGCCTGAAACTATCTACACTTTGAAAATATATTTGAAATTTTTACATGCCCACATAGCCACTAAACAGCCTACCCTTTTGAAATGCACAGCCTCACTGAACCCATCTATAGCAGTACAATAAGTTTTCTAACAATTTCCCTAATGATACGTGGCAGATTGCCAAGTCATGCCAAGGTCCCATGGATATGAACTTACACTCTTGAACCTTGTGAAGATGAACCCAGAGAGATGCTTTTTAAATTGTTCATAAGGTCTGACATTCTGAGGGCACATCAGATCTGAATTTGCTCCAAAATGTTACTGTGTTGAGCTTTCCCATCATTTCTGATGCATGCTGAGTCAGTGGCATTAACTCCAGTCTGGTATTTCTTTTCTCTGCCCTCGCTTTCACCTCTTCAGTTTCATACTCTGAGAAACTCAATGAATTCTGAAGTCGTGTACATTTTCCTCTGCTAAATGTTAGTTGGCCAGCCTCAGTCACCTTTCAGGACATGTTTCAATTGTCATTATGGTTAATTCTCATTTATCAAAAATTAAATAATAGTCCAGAGATCATTTGCTCTTCACCTCAGATTCAGGTCATGTAGAAAAGCGAGGCATAAAAGCCACACAATACTTTTGAAGTGCACACATAAAGCTTCTCAAAGTCACACACTGTGCTGTAATTATTACAGCTTTTCCTTGTTAAAGCCTTAACTAGGAGCTGGCTGGAGGAATGCAATTTTGAAAACTTTTTCCACTGAGATACTTTCTGCTTGCAGTGTACATGTTGACATACGTGAAATCTGTGGAGTCTGGGATGATTTGAAAGAGCCACTCTGCAGAGAGCCAGAAGAACATGGCCATTTGCCTTTTCTTCCCTTGTCTCTGCTGTCGTATTGTTGTCATTTAGGTTCATTTAGCTGTGGGCATTATGCAATGAGCTCTTTCCCCATGATACTTGCATTTAGTTAGGTACTACTGAAACTGCTGTGCACTGATTTGCTGCACAGCTCTTTAAAGCTAAATCCAAGTGGCACTAATGCACTGCTTGGTTCAATATAATACTTAGTACATGAGAGGAGAGCCAGGGTACAGGGCTCTATTTCGACATTTGGATGTTCGCAATAATGTACAGAAAGGGCAATCAAGTATAAGTTGTGAAGCTCAGATGGCAAAAAGTCCCCATGAACTGAAATTGTGGAAGCAGTATGAAGTATCCAGTATCCCAGCGTTTTTACCACAGCAATAACTACCTTTCCTCTTCCTATATGGAACAGTCGCAGTAAAAAAAATCTTAGATGTTAATGAGAGAGTCTTATAGAAAATTGAGGTCTGTCTTTTGAAATATTCACACCAGGAACGAAAATCTTCAAAAAATTTAAATAAAAATGTGAGTCACTGAGCTTAAGAGTTGAAAGTGTTCAGTGGTGTGTGCAGGCAGGCAGAGCTCTGCCTTGACCATCTCCGTGACGTTCCTCCACTGTTGACAGGTGCAAAGGATTCATTCCCCACTGCTCTCTGCTCTGACTCAATCCCAGAGGCATCCTCTCCCTTTGGCCTTAGCTCCCCCCAAGTATTGTGCAGTCCCTGTGGCAGCACATGAATCCACCTGCCTACGGCACACCTTGCTTTCCATCCATAGTCATTTAGCAGCCCTCGAAGGAACAGGTAAAGGCAGCCTAAGGGCCATCGGAGGGGCTGTGTGATGGGGTAGAACAAAGGTGGAGTTTTTCCGGCGGTACCCATGTGGTTGTGCTGCACCCTGCTGCAGGTACAGGAACTTCCCATTGTTACTGTACTGGCAGCAGCATGTGGAGGAGCTATGCAGAACTCATCTTCCCAACCAATCCATCCCTTACCTTGCAGAAAGGCATTTTTAACAAAAGATATCAACCAGTGTATACAACACTTCACGAGTGCTATTTTGGTTTTGTTAAATGAGAAGAAATCTAATAAAAGGGAGAGAAAACAATGCACTGCAGGAGAGGCAATTTTCATTGCAAATCAACTATTTGGATCAGTCTGAATGGATATTATGCGATAGGTGTTTTGCAACAGGCTATTATGCTGGCACTCTAATAGGGATCATCAGTTACAATGCTGTCATTTAAATGACAGAACTGTATATTTATCTGTCAAAAAAAAAGAGAAAGTATTAGTCTGCTGAGATCCTTGCAGCTTTTCATTCTACAGTGTACATGGAATTGCTTAAAACTGCCGCCATGGGGTGCTTGTGTGTGGCTCAATTATAATTTTCAAGAAGCCTTCTGCCATAGTGTTTTATTATTGAAGAAACCAACTACAAGCCCTCTGGCCACCAGGAAGGAGGAATACCACCCCGAAATCTGGTGGTAGACTGGGCTGTGAACACCAATTCTCGTTCTGGCAGTCTAACACCTCATGCTCCTTATAAAGTGCTCCCAGTTTTTGTCTGCCACGTGCAGATGTCTTCCTGGGCTGTGTATTTTAGGAAGAAAGTGTCAATAAGATGTAAGCAGGTTTTTTGAGAAAACTGCAGACAGCTTGCAAACCACTTCAGCAAAAACTTTTACTTAGTCTCCCATTTGGAGAAACAGCTTTAAGTTTGACAGCGGGATGTGCATTCTTCCTTTTGCCCTTCAAAACCGGCTCAGATTTGGCCAAATTAGGGACCTCTGAGAATTTCAGTTCACACGTGCATATCTGCAGACTTGTTAGAGGCTGGCAGATACACTTCCTGCAGACTTTGAGCATGTTCTAGGTTAGACCGTCAGAGCAGCACAATCTTTCGTTGAGACTGCTGTTCCTCCATCAGGCACCGCAGCAACATCTGTCATTTGTTATACTCTTTTTGTCTTTGGCAGCAAACACAACAGCAACCTCCCTCACTTAATGACTGCATTATGCCTGAAGTCTGCTAAATTCTGTGGACTGAACGGGGTTGAGACCTTGATCGAAGGAACCCGTCACTCAAGACTCTAGTTCAGCATATGTTGTATTAACCCTGATTTGAGTGGAGGGCTAAGCTGGGGAAGGGAGTACCTTTCCCTGTACTTTGGCATCCGCAATGGCATTGCCAAATGTAGTCACAGGGAGCATAATATCTGCTTCACTCCACAATATAAAACTAGTCCTTAAGCAGAGATGGAAAGCCTAACAGTAAACCTACTAAATTATAAGCCTGCAGATTTTCAGGCTGGGTTTATATTCAGTTTGCCTCCTGCAGCAAACCATGATTAATAACTGTTGCTTCACTGTGGTGGACCAATTTAACCTGTGTTTGTCATAAAACATTCCAGGAAAAAATAATGGGCATATTTGGCCCAGCCAGCCTGATTTGTTCAGTTTAAATCATCTGTCTGGATGATGTGGTAGCAAGTCTGTGGACTGACTTATGTCACTTATCTTTCATCTTGCAAGCTGCTGTAAAGTGAGTGATCATTTGGGACCTGCTGCTGTTACAGACATACTCTTCTGCTGCCATGGATCTAATTTTATAGATATTGTATGCTAAAAATACCCTTTTCCTTCTCAGCTCCCTTTTTGACCTGAGGAGACTCAGAAAAAGTCAGGCTGATGGTAAGCTGAAGTGGATGTGGTAGCAGACAGGTGTCACAAGTACCTGAGAGTGTGAGACACAGCTCTAGCTGGAGATAAGGAGGGGTAGATTTCACACATAACTTCACAAAATGTAGTGCTGATGCTCTTACTGTCCCTAACATTCACTGCAGGAGAAGGTTCAAGGCAAACCAGCAGAAAAGGTTCAGCACTGTAAGCGGATAATGGACACAATCATACGGGAAAAGTATTCCCTCATTTTGCTCCTGATATGATTTTTCTCGTTAAGAGTAACATTTAATAGTAAGCTTCCACAAACTGTTAGGAATCTTTACAATTTAATTTCTTTCTATTATCACTTAAGTATTAAACAAGGGAAAGAATATTGGCATGATGTCTTTAACATCAGTTTTTACTTTGTTTAATTGCAGGTCATGTTCATATCACCGACTTTAACATAGCAACCATAGTGAAAGGCTCTGAAAAAGCTTCTTCTATGGCTGGCACAAAACCCTATATGGGTAAGTTTTCAAGACCCTTTTAAAAATGTAAGAAAATACATTAATGTCGACTAATGGTGTGGTCAAAGCATTTTAAGTCCTAAAAGATATAATAAATGTGATCAAGTTCTTTATTTGAAAGTATATATGTGTTAGCAATTGAAAAAAATGGAGATGGCAGGATTGGACAGGAGCTTGGACTGCACACTGCGTCTAGTCAGGTTCTGTTTGGTTTTGTGAGGCAAATTCAGGAGAGTCTCAACTGTTCCACTCCCTGTAAATCCCCTCAGCTGGAGACAAGAATATATGATTATGTTTGCACCGCTGTGGCTATGATCTAGCAGAGAACACATAAAGTCAGTTTGAAAGTATCTAGGCACATCCTTAATTGCTTTGCTATGCTGAGTTCCTCAAAACTGTGTTGGAGTCCTCTGTAACTAACACCTGAAGTGCTCGGTTTTAGGGGCATTTTATGTTTAAATAATGTCATTTAAATGCATAGATAGATTGAAGGCCGGGATAGTAAAATTCAGTTCACCTGTCCTCGAGTGTCTGAATGTTAAGCATCTTGGCTAAGCTAAGAATTCAATCTTCCTCTGGAGCTGAAGGACAGAAGGCATTTCCTGAAGGTCATTTGTCCTGTCAAAGTTAGGCGAGCTTCCATGATTAAGAATAGGTGTCATTTTCCTATTTACACACCTGCTGTTTTTAAAAATGTCTGTATACGTAATTGTCATTGCTTGTGGAGATGACTAGCTTAAAACTAAACTTATTGGGTTCTGGGAAGCAGGCTAAGAGATGTGTGTCTCCATCAGACTTTCTCTAGCTCACGTGCTCAGAGAACATCTAACACACGCACCAGTAAAATATTGGTAAATTACCATATTCTGAAAATGTAATTTGGAGAACTAGAGGTCATGGTGTTATCACGCTTTTTCCAAGAAATAGAAATTAGCACTTATGGTTTTCACAGCACAAAGAACACTGTACCAATGGGCGTATGAAGCTGGCAGGCGTGTGGAGGGTGTCTCCTCATCAGCTGTGAGACCGTGTCGGAGCAGTCCCAGGTGCTGAAGCAGGCTCGAGTTTTCAGATATGAAGTGATTTTGCCTTGAATCAACAGTTATCAGAGGTTGGAGTCGATTCTCCCTGAGCAGCTGTCCTGTTTGGGCAGTTAATATGATACAGTAGCATGTGTGTGGCCACGCTGTGCCACGTGGGCTCACGACCAGTGCACTGACCTGATGCTGGTTATTTTACTCTTATAAATGTAAGCTAAGACCCAAACATTTAAGTTATGCAGAGCAACGAAGGTTTAGATGAAAATGTTCTCAGTGTTTCATGCTACTGATGGCCAGTACTGCGCAGGCATTGTGTAGAGAATGTTAGGAGGCCAAATCTGGATTCTGAGCTTGCACTCAGGGTCAGTACCTGAGTGTTCAGTATTACACTACAGCTTTCCTGTTCGTTGTGGTGAAAAGAGAGGGAAAGGGATGCAGCAACTTGACTCACACCAACTGCTTTAGTTTAAAAAAAACTTGCTTGAGCATTTTTGCAAATATGTGGTGGTTTTACCTATGAAAAAAACAAACCAGAACAAAACAACAAAAACTCAGGATAAAAGCATTTCTTCACTACAAGTAATTTGAATTTCCCAACACACACAGACAAATAGCTATACGACTAACAAGTGAAGCGAATTCAATTCAAAGATGTACTTTTACTTATTTGACGACTGAAATGCTAAAAGATTACAAGATTTTTAAATGTCTCTCAATTGGAGAGACATGGATCTGATGGATGGACCACTTGGTGTATAAGGAATTGGCTGGATGGTCACACTCAAAGTGTTGCAGCCAATGGCTTGATTTTCAAATGGAGACCAATAACAAGTGATGTTCTTCAGGGATCAGTATTGGGACCATTGTTTAACATCTTTGTCATTGACATGAACAGTGTGATTGAGTGCACCCTTAGCAAGGTTGCTGATGACACCAAACTGTGTTGTGCGATCGACGTGCTAGCGGGGAAGGGATGATGTCCAGAGGGGCTCGACAGGCTCGAGAAGTGGACCTGTGCAAACTTTATGAAGTTGAGCTCAGATAAATTCAGAATAGGTGTTTTTCATGTTTAAAGGTGATAGTGACAGCAGACATAATAATAGTCTTTCCTGAGATTTAATTTGGTAGTCAACTGAATGACTGTTTTCATGGCCTTACATTTTTGATCTTGAAGTGGTTGCAGTTTTACATTAGAAAGCGTAATTATTATGACAGCATAAAAAGTCTGATTACTTGCTTAGAGGTCGGTTAGCATTTTAGCATCTGTCTGTCATAGTCTGAACGTGTGTAATGAAGAGATCATCTGGCAGCTGATGATCAGAAGTAGATTAGTTAAAACAGCTGTACAAAGGAGTACGTGAGCATTCTTCAAATATTTTGCTGAGATTTAACGGGAAACTTAGTGTCCTTTGGAGCGTCTTTCAGCCCATTTGCACACACCCATGAGCTGCCAACTTCATATTTCATTAGTGCTCTCTCTTGGCAGGCATTTCTCACAAGAAAAACCTAGCCTTTATCATAAAAACCAAAAGCACAAAAATCTGTAACAAATGCTAAGTACCAATGCTCTTTGGTATTTTAAATGATAAAATTATGAAAAATTACCCCATCCTTTTGGAATTCCTACTTTGCACCCCTACAACAAAAAGGAGGAGGAACAGCTTGTTCTTTGTGTATCTGAAGTTTGCCAGGAGATAGTACAAAGAAGAGAAATGCTGGGATTTATCTTAATAACCTGACTATTTGATACAGAGATGTTTAAATTCAGCCTGTCCTGCCTAAATTCCATTTATGTTCCTTCCCATGGTGTTTTTTGTTTGCTAGAAAATTCTGGAGTCCTTGTATTTGTTAAGAAAATACTAATCTCCGGGTTAGTTACCTCCCTGGAGCGTTATTGTTTTGCAAACATTTGTCAGCGTAACATCTTGGCAAATAGTTTCTCTGACCTAAGTCTGGAGCGCTGCAGGCAGCCGAGCCTTGTTGCCTTGCTAGGGAGATAAATGAGCTTCTGGAGGGTCCAGTGAGAGCTCGAGCTGACCCAAGGAATGGGGTAAACTATAGACCTGGAGTGGAGAGAAAATGGGGCATGGGAATAGGATTTTAACTTTACACACAGGTGAATTGCTGTCTCGCTTCACCTCAGCTCACAAAGCTATTCTGCCCCTGAAAACTCCACACATCAGGTCTACCCTATATCCAACAATCTCACAAGTAGACACAGAACAAGAAAAATGCTCTTTTTTCCTTTATGAAGAGACTACGGCACAAACCTCTCATTTACTTCCTTTCTAGTGTACCTTCCTCCACTTGGAAATGCAAAAAGTCTGCAAAAGCCACAAGTACAGTCTTTGCTATTCAGAAAGAGTCAGAAGAGTAACACTGACATTTATTTGTAGCTGTAATAAGGCAGTAAAGCTTTTAGAGCTGTAAAAATCTTTTGTTTCAGGTGAAAAGTGATGGGTGAGTGTTCTTTGTGGCAGAGCTTGAGCATCAAAACTTCAGGAAATTTCAAATACTGAGAATTTGACGTATGACCATACACTCGTTGGTTCTCCTTATTCCTCCAAGTACATTGATTTAACTTCCTTTCTTCTTTTAGTTTAAACTTTTAATTTCATAAAGAATTGTATCTGTAGTGAAATGCTACAAAAGCTTTTCAGTTGCAGTGCTCAAATTAAGAAAGTTTTTGGGTTCATTCCTGGTAGTAATTTGAGTCTGTATGATTTCTGGCTTTAAGGCTGAATCACAGACTTTCCATGTGGATTCACCAAAGCTGTTTAGACAATGAGAAAAACAGAAGAAAAAGAACTTGAGGAGGCTGGCTCTACAATTAGTAGTAAGATTTCATTACAAGGAACATAAACCACATTTAACCTTGGTGTAACAAGACAAAACCACCTTCAAGTCACTAGCTGAGCACCGGAATGAGGGAATCTTACTGGTTCCTGTAAGACTGTAAGTCATCTCACACTGTACTGGTTTTCATGATGATAAAGGTATGAGATGTGGTGAAAGCTTTTTACCTTTCTTGGAGGTTTATAGAAGTTAACTCCCATGTGGATCCAGTTATTTAACCAGATACGAAGGCAGTTTCCAGCATTTCCCTTAGCAGAGGTACTTACAAGTTTTCTCACTTATTCCTATGGCAAATTTAAGGACACAAACTGAAAATAAAATATATCTCGAAAGCCTTCATTTCTATTTGAAATCTGATTGAAATAGGCTTACTTGCATCATGACTGCATAAAACTAGTATCCAGGGAACAAATGCCATGAATTGGTATTGTGTTGTAAAAATGCCCTAGCTGTTCTGATGAAGATACCTATCTTGTAATAACAAACACAGTGTGAGTCAGCTTTTGCAGCCTTTGGTTAATCTCACTTCATATTAGCCTTTTTGCCCCTAAATCTTTCTGAGCCTGAAACTTTCCCAGCCTATTTCCTTACTTATTAAATGGTTACGCAGAATGCAGTGTATCTGAACCTAAAATGTTTCTGCAGCAACCCTGCTCGTTTCTCTAGGTTCCCTCTTCCCAGCTGATTCATTCAGACAAGTGAAATACCTGTCATGCATAGGCAACAATAAAACATGGACAACAGTGAATCTGAAAGGAACCAGACCTTCAGACCTGGCAGGACAAGCCACTTCCAGCTGCTTCTGCAATTTTGCTTCTCAAATGCTGAAGTGAAATCAGCTTCTTACCGTTCGGGAGCGTTCAGAGCTTCTGACTTGTACTGTTCAGGTGGCTGTAGCTGTGAAATACAATGTATGCCTTAAGCTGCTTTAGGAAACTTGTGTGTGTCACCCGTGCCTGATGTTATCATTACAAATTCACAGCTCAAACCTTGTACAACACTTGTGATTGACGATCTGTCAAAGACTGTGTTGTATGAACAGCCCTTTAAAAGTTCATAGGTTTTCAGGCTGTCATGCTAAGTTGGCAGGCAATGTGCAGTGTCCTTTGAGACCTACCTGCCTTTTGGTAAGTGTGCCTGCTGCCAACTAAACGAACACAAGCACTGGTTGGGGAGAGCCCCCTCCACTCTGCGCTAGAACGGGGACCAGGAAAGCCAGGGCAGGGCAGGACACAGACCGTGACTACAGCTCGTGCTTGGATAGTATCTTGTGTTTAAACAAAGTCTGCATTTGTCTGGCTGGAAGCAACTCTGTGTTTGTCATTTTCAACACCATTCCATGTTTAGAAGCAAAAAAAAGTTTCTTATGTTAGTCCTCATATGGTCTGCAAGAAACAGCCTCAGCATCTCAGAGAACGTGCTCTAAGCTGGGCCCTCATTGCAGTAACAGCCCTCTCCTCCTGCAACAGGTTTGTCAGCTACAAAGCAAAATGTTAAATACTAAAACATATCTTTAAAACATTACAGATATTGCCTTGTTTTAATTCCTCGCTCTTGCGTAATTCAGATATATTTGAATCCTATAGTGCATACTTTTTCTCGCTGAAATGTTTCCTTTTTGAATGATGGAATTTCCATGCATCTGGATATTATTTGTGAGTGTTGAAAAAACTTTCACTTCACAAGTTATAAATTTTGAGGTTTTAGGGTTTGTTTGGGATATTTTTCTGTTTCCAGTGCTAGGTGTGCTAAGGAGTCAAATACAGGCTTTGTGGTCATCTTCAACTGAGGCTGAAGTTATCTGAATAATACACTGTGCCTTCAAGTCAAAAGATAAATACAGTTTATGATATAATTACACCTGACAAAAATCCAGAGTCAATAAAATCAGTTGTAAATTATGTGAGAACTCTCAGCTATCCTTTCCTATCCTGCAGACTTGTTATCTCAGGTTTTCACAGCTGCTTTCATAGGTTGCTGTCACGGTGAAGAATGGCTGTACACCTGAGATTACCAGAGGAGAGTGGATTTAGAGGTCCACTGATCTTCTGAAATGCATGAGTCATCCATACTTATTAATTAATACTGTGGGGGAGTGCTGTTCAAATCAGAGGAAAGACAGCAAATGTCCCAGTATCAACCTCACAGGTAAAGTAAAAATATCCTGTAGGGCTAAATTTGTTCTGAGGTAGTTACAATATAGCAGGGACAAATTTAGAGTTGGGTTATCAAAGGTGTTCAACCTTGGTCTTTGTTACACTAATGCTAAACAGTGTTCTAAAATTAAATAGTGTTTTACAGATCGTTGCTTTTGAGTGCAGCTGAGGCAACGTTGCCTATCTGCAGACTTTCACTAGTGATGTTGCTTCCTGCTCTTTTGATCCCAGGAAAATATCACGATGCCAGCACAAGCAGGGAGCCTTCTGTTTGTTCTGATAAGCAAGAACCGAGAGCAAACGTGTGAGGCTTTGAGGTGCTGAAATAAATACTTGCTGTACTGATGGGCTTTTCAGCTTGCACGAGGAGCACTGCGACTGGGGGGATTAAACACTGAGCTGTGAGTGGGTATTCAGGTTTTGGCTTTTCTCTGACATTGACAAGTAGGCACATGAGGAGTTGAAAAACCTTGGGATATCAGGAAGGAAGTTACTGTCTCCAGCTGCTTTTCACTTCTCTGTGCTCTCTGACCTCCTAGCATCCTTTGAGATCTTCCAGCAAAAGTGCTTATATGATAATTTCTTTGAGTAGTTCAGTCAAACACCACCCCCACCACCCCTCAACTGAGCTCAAGTGTTGGTTTTGATTTTTTTTTTCTTTCAATATGCCTATGGCCTGATCCAATGCAGAGCTCTGCAAGCAGGTCTGAGGGGGAAGAGACCTCCAACAGAGGTGGGAAACAGGGCAGCAAGCAGGGACTTCCAGCAGCCCAGCAGGGCATTTCTTCCCCCTTGATAACTCCTGTTCTTTGGTCAAGCCACGCAGCCCCCCCAGGTTTCTGCATGAAAAAAATGCTGCAAAGAGGTTTGCTGATGTGGTCAGGAGTGTGTGAGGCAGGTGCACATTATAGTCCTCATACATCAGGTGCAGAGCATGTCCTGCAAATCCCCAGTTATCCAAACCAGTTCATTTCAGTCCTGGGGCAGAATGGCTTCCATATATACACTGGGCTAATCTTCCAAATAGCAAATGGATATTTTTAGGTACAATCCTTTCAAAAAGTTGCTAGAAACACTGGCACCATGAGTTTTTGGATGGAGCGAAGAAGGTTCCTTAGTATAATTTCATGTTCTGTAGCAAGAGTCCACGACACAGTCGTTGTTCCTGGGCTTTATTTCAGTGGTGCTCACTACTTGGTGTTGATCCAGATGTTTACAAGTAAGGGCTTCTCTTTGCAAATGCCAGGGTAAGAAATGGTTTATGCTCAGTGGTTGAGTAAAGGTGAAGGTTTTATGATGGCAGCACACTGAGTAACAGCAGGAAACGTTGTGTAGCCGTAAACTAATACAGCATTCTAAACACGGTGTTTGTATTCAGGTAATGGTATCTAAAATATTTAATTTGATTGAGTAATTACATTAAATATGAGTATTAAAATCATTGAGGTGTATTATGTGAATAATGGTACCAAATGAGTTATACTGCTGTAACAAGTCTAATTCTTACACTAGAAAATTGCTGGCCCAGCATGGTCAGGCTTTAAGCAGCACTTTGCCTTATACAATAGAAGTTAGAAGGTGGCTAGTCTGAAGCTGTGAGTCAGAAAGCTGTCCATTACAATTTAGATCCTTTTAGCACATGAGAAAGTAAACACTAGGAGGTAAATTGATAGTTTACCACGTCCGTGTTCATATTCAGGGAAAGTAGTTTTCTTTCATTTTGCTCCGAAAATAGTTTCTCCTCTGAGTAGAAGATCACTTGTCATCACTGTAGTTTGATTTTTGTTTTCTATTTAAACCATGACCTTGAAGAATTACTGACCTCTGAATTTCCTTTTCAGAGAAAAGTGAAAATTAATTTTTTCTCATCACAATGCTGAGAAAGCAGTTACTATTTCACCGAACTGTCTCTGTCCAAGGTTCTTGGTATATTATTTCAAAAATCAAATTCATTTTTTATTCAGCTCAGTCTGTCATCCATTACACCTGATTCAGCAAGGTGAAACTGTGAATGTGTTACATATATCAAGTCATTCACACATTTTGTATTTGGAAAGACCTCAGCTTTTAGCAGCTTATCCTGTGCTAATCAATCAAAACATTGTTTATAGTGTGCACATTGTATATGTGTATACACCCATTTATGTATTTTTTTCAATTTTTATGAATTTTTTTCAATAATACGACAAAGAACTATACCTTGCAGTGTGGTATCACGCTGAACCCCAGTTAATGACTCTGAAATCCGGTTTCCTATCTATGAAATCTCAAGTATTACAATAAAGCCTGTGACAGAGCTGTGTTTTGCTAAATGACTGGTAGAGAGTATTGTGCAACCCCTGCCGTACACCACAAACCTGTGATTCCCCGAACTGACATGCAGGGTCTCTGCTGATATCCTCTCTGATACACAGAGAACTCTAGCTGGCCAACTGGATGATTAGTTTCAGGGTTTTCGTTCTTGAGATATGTTTTGTACATGACCATCTGAACTTGATAATCCAAAAAAACTGAGCCCAAACCACTATGGCTTTATTTTTTATTTTATTTTCAGTTTGTCATATTGATAACGTTGGCACAGGGCATTTTGTAGGAGTTAATGACTAACTCTAATTGGCAATATTTAGCTACGCGTGGACAATCAGCTCCTTACAGTTAATCCATCTTGCAAGACTCACTTGCAAGTTATTGTTTAAATGTATTGACGTCGTGAAGAAGGTTCTGATGCATTTATCTCAATACGTTTTCCTTATCACCAATTCTGCAAAGTTTCAAAGCATCCTATGGAAGTTGGTAATGCTTCAAAGTAAGTCATAGCTCTGTAAGCTTCTTAATCAACACTCGGCAGTCTCCCAGGCAGTGCTAAACACGTACACCAGGCGCTCTTTGATTAGCTTCGTGCTAAGAAAGTGAAACTTAAATCTGTCCATCCAAAATGAAATGCCACATTGTGTTATCTAGGATTCGTATCAGAGCCACTCCAAGCTCTTCATTTTACAATGAATTATCTTTATGATTAAACCAGTATGCTCCATCAAAAATAATAACAGCTATTCTTTGTGCCAGCCATTCCAAATGATAGACCTCAAATTGTCTATTTTTTCATGGACAGCCTTTTCAAAGTCACCATTAGAATGGCCTGAATTTCAGAGACCTTGAACACTCACAGTTTAACTATGGAGTTGAGTGATACCTATGAATACTGAGCAGATTTTTTGAAACCCTACTTAGAAGAAGTTTATCATATTAAAAATTTATCATTTTATTAAAAGTTTATCATTTTAGAAATGCTCTTTTATGGTAGGAAAAGATGGTGAAAATTGGATTTGGTGTTGTTTGCACTTACATTGATGATCTCATTTATTTCAAGCTCATCAGTCATATTGTTAGGTATTGATAATTTTCCACAAATAGATTACGGAATTATGAGCCGGTTAAGTAGAATTTAGTTTTTGTACTTCATTTTTCTTACAGTCCTTTAGGGAAATATGCATACAGTAGGACATGAATCCCCTATATAACTTACAATGTAGATCATATGACTGCTGTGACAATTGCAGTGGGTAGTTATATATATGAATTATTTTTTCAGCAATTACTATCTCTTTCACAAACTTATTTAGAGCTAGAAGTGTGGCTACACCCACAGAACAGGAGTACAGACATCCCAGGAAGCCACTGACTGCTTCTGAGATGCAGATCCTCCAGATTTTCTTTCATGTTCAATATTGTACTATTCTCCAGTATGGTTTTATTTAAAGCAAATCAACCATTTATTTACTTCCTTGGAATCTTATTCTTGGTATAGAGACACTCTGCATGATATGGTATTACTAGGAAGATATACTGCAAAGGAATCAAAATTAGAGCTCTTAAGAGGATTTATTTTAATTTCTTAGTTGGAAAAAACCCCATTTGCTGGAAATACATATTAGGGACAACCAAGAAATGCACTGAAACACACATTAATACAGTGCAAAGTTGGATTCACTTTATGTCATTTTTCAAGAAAGCACAGAAGATAAAAATTGAAAACATGAAAGTATATTATTAAGAGAGAAATACAGATGTAGAAAAAAAGAAAAATTAGAGGATTTCTAGTTTCACAAGATGCTGAAGTTGAATATGTGTATTTACTCATTGTCATACAAGCCACAGAAACATCTCTAATTTGATTGTTTGCCGTGTTAAAATTAGTGCAGGTGTCCCGGATTGAAACAGCATTAGTTTTGAACTGCTCTGTCTTTGTAGTTAGCACAGCCTTGCATGAGAGGTGGAAGATCACGGTTCTGCCACACATGAAGAGTAATTCCCTAGGCCAAAAGACTGCCTTGCTTCTGAGAGACAGATTTTCAAAATCCGTAGTATTTTGGGCAACAGTTTTTCCAGGTGTCTGAATGGAGGTGAAGAGCCCTCATGGTTAATCGTGACTGCTGAGAGGAAGGGGCTGTAAGGGCCCCACTGAGACTTCTGGCCTTCATGACCCCTTCATGACCCCACTCAGATGGACTGCGAGAAGGTGGTTGCTTGAGCTTCCTCAGCATTGCAGCATTTTGGGTGATTCCTGTCATCAGAGGCCTCAACTCTCTGTAGTACAACGTCCTGCTCAATGCAAGGTGAGGCTGGACCAGCTCGGTGCTGCTGCAGGCTCTCGAAAGAGAGTAGCTCCCGTAAAGCAGTTCTCCTTAGGTAAAAGGTGCTTGTTCACAGGGAGCTGTGAAAATCTGTCAGACCCACCTGTTGCATCACTTTTTCACTTGTCTTTGGATTCACTCTTGGTGCTAGACTTGCTGTTACTTGTGCTAACCTCACTGTTCAAAAGCTTTGCTGTTCTTCCACCATCCAAACTTCTACTGCCCTCACTCTGACTGTACGTGACAGGAAACACAGCCCTCAGTCAAAAGAATCCGCAGGATCGGACCCAGTATTGTAACCACATATTTACCTGAAAAGCCTTTGTTCAGTAGAACTTGCTTGAGGAAAAGGATCCGAAACTCCTCTTCTTGCATGTGCTCTCACTTTTATTCACATGAATGAATTTTTCCAGGCAGAATTCTTGCATTTAGGAGGATGCACGGAGGTAAAAGTTGTAAGTATTTTCATCCTAAATCTGTTATGATAAGAGAGGACATGTGCAGAAAGCGTGCAGAAAGCAGAGCTGTTACACTTGCTCCAAGCTGGCAAGCTCAGATCTTATCATCCTTTGGAAGAACCTACCCAGAGCAGGCTGCAGGATGGCTGTTCAAGCTGAGCCTGAAATCAAATTCAAATTTTAAAAGATTACAGATAGCCTATTTCAGTGACAATTCTAAAGAAAATTAGTGCAAAATTTTAGCTTTCTTTTCAGATTTTTTGCTTGCTTTTATTTTAACCAGCTTGCACTCAGAGTTGGTTCTCCTGACATAGCTATTTCTTATTGCAAAACCTAATGTTATATTCTGTATTTCACAGCTCTGGTTCTTCAGAGCTTGGCTAACCCCACCACTTAGAGGGCCTGCTGTCTTTCTGTAAGATCATGCTGTTTCTGAATGAGCAGGCAAACTCCAGAAGTTTGCGGTACAGACTGGAGGCCTTGGTTTGCGTGTAATATCTCTTGTTCAACAAGGCTTTTAAACACATTAACCACAAGCTTAGTGTGAGATTGGTATTTGACAACCTTGATAAACTGGTGAAAGGTCTTTTGGCTTCAGAAGGGCTGAGATTTTGCCCTGAGGAAAAAAAACCTGTAGGTAGGATAAGGTAAATCATATTGCACCTTTTGTCAATCGCCCCGCATCTTATGAAGCGGGTGCCTACAGATGCTTCCCCTGGAGCTGACTGAATGCAGATAGGCAGTCCAGCTGGACTGCAAATAATGCGGCTAAAGCAGGGGGAGACAGACTATCTGCTTGGAAAATCGGAAGCCTAACTGCCCATTTTCTGATCTAAGGATTCCATCAGCTTAAGGCAAGAAAACAGAGCTTCAAAACATAAAAGCCAGTGGGCAAAAGACAGTGTTTTCTTCTGATATGCTTAATGTGGGATGAGTTGACCTTGAAGCTTTTAGAATAAGCAAATAAAATAAAAGTGGATAACTCAGTCACTGAATTAGCAAAATAGCCGCGCCATTCAGGCAATGTTGTAGGTTACATCAATAAAGTACTTTCATCTCTACCTCACAGAAACCATCGCACGATCCGTCGCTTTATTACAATGTCAAAGCTATAAAAGAAAGAGTGAAACCAATATTATACCTATATAGCTCAGCAAAAAGGCCACAAAGGCTATTTTCCATAATGAGATATTATGCATCTTCTAGGCACAGTGGGCAAAAGTCACAATGAATATAGCTAAATAAAGCAAACCTTCACTACAAGGTGCTATGTTGGTATTCAGAATATGATTTTGATGCCTGATCTGCAGCTTAGGTGCATTGATCCACTAAAGTAACACAAAAAATCCTGCTTACCGTCTTAGCATATATTTATGTGATAGACTGCGCATACGTAAGGTGTGTTTACAAATCCCCAGCTGCATGCAAATGATCTGAAGATATAGCATACCAAGTGAAGCTATATTGTCTGGAAGTGAGACAGACCTAACTCAGTGTAATGACTTTATGCCATTGTTAATTTATGTCATAATCGATCACAGCACAAGCTTACCTAGAGCAGAGATCTACTGGTCAACTATTCTCCAAACACATGTATTCTGGCAAAAATCTTTATTTAGGTGTCTGCAGTTCTCCTATAAAATGTATTTAGAGATGATCCTGCTGAGCAAAGAGTATAGGACCACTTATATTCATTCATTGCTTTTTTATTCAATTAGGGTTTTGCCATATCTAATTCATGGATGTCAGAATCCTCTATAAGGTTTGGCTCTTCAAGTCTTTCTGAAGTCAGATCTGGAGTTGGAAATTGTTAGGTTGCCACTCATAGTGCAAGGACTGCAAAAGCTCCTCTGGAATGAATGCCTTTAATTAAAGGGTTTTCTCTAAATGCCATACGTGGTCAAATGCCAAACTGCCAGTGAGAAGTACGTGTGGCAAGGCTACAACATTCACAGCAGTGTGCCCGTTAGAAAGCGATGTGATCGCAATCAGGAGGTAAGTTGGTGCATTAGACTCAGTATTTTGTCCAGAAGAGGCTCGCATGGTGATTGCACTCTAGCACAACGTTACGGTTGGTGATAGCGCTCTTTAGAAAATCTCCAGGGGAAGTGTTGTTTTCACAAAGTGTGCTGACATTCTGCTGTGAAGTAATTAGAAAAGCGTGACTGACTTTTCATTTCATTTTATTTCATATCCTTTCTTATTTATGCATGATTTTCTGAAGAAAATACAGTGGCATTATTTAGTGTGTTACTCTTGCTGAAATTAGCCAACTGGATCTTTGTTTTGAAAAGATTTTTTTTTCCCCAGGAAAGTTAATTTTATGGAATTCATTACTTAATTGACAGTATGTTTATTTCTGTTTATGACAGAGTTTCTCAAAGTGCGCAGTCAGTGTCAGGTTTTGTATTTAATTGCCATTATCCTGTTGAATATCTTTAAAACCAGTCTCATTAACACCTAAATGTAGAAGAAGGATGATATTTACTGTGTTGGATACCTCCATCAATGACAAAGAATCATCTTGCTTGTAGATATTTGTTCCATGAAATATTTACATTCCCCTAAATATTCCAAGTCACACTTCAGTTCAGGAATTCCCCTCCTATTACTTACTTTTATTCACTAACTTAACACTTAAATGGAGCAGTTAAGAATTAACATATAAAATTATTGACTTTTGAAAGATCCTGACCGATGACGGTCACTTGTTGCCAGAAGACCAACGCATTGAAACTGCATCCTGAAAATGTTGTGCTTACAAATACATTTAATTTCAGTTAAATACATCCTTATTCATTTTTAAGCTGTCAGCATGTATGACCCATAGTTAAATCTTAACATAATGCTTTTTTGTTTGATTTGATTTATTGTTTTAGCTCCAGAAGTGTTCCAGGCCTTTATGGATGGAGGTCCAGGATACTCGTACCCAGTAGACTGGTGGTCGCTAGGAATTACAGCATATGAATTACTGAGGGGTTGGGTAAGAATGATGGGGTTATTTATTATTATTCAACATATTGACTGACAGAAGTCTCAAAGTCCACAGTGCCCCTGAGTACACTCTTAACGATAAAATTTGAGTGGACAAGGCTACAATTCAGGTCAGGACCTCTGTCCTGGGTCTTTCCCAGCCGAAAACACTATTGGGAAATTTTAATCCCACTGTCAATTATATTATGAAAGTTTGGCTGAGGAAATGCCTAATGTTTTAATTACTTCTCCACAAAGCTAATTGGAAACAATGGTATTTTTTTCCAAATAAAATTTAAGTAACTTCAGGCTTTATTATATCTTTGATTCTCTTGGCTCATACCTTAAAAGAGCCAATGTAATGTCCTAAGATGCTTGGCCCAACTACAGAAAATGCTTATCTGCCAGTGCACTTGTTACTTATCTAATCAATTACGTGAATAAGCTTAATGAAAAATCTTCCTGAGCGTGGTCAAATATCACAGAGGATAATGGAAATTCCTTTCCATTTTGATTTAAAGGATTGAAGTTCGTTCCTTGAATATTTACGGTTCCCTATGGAAAACAGTAATTTAGACGCTATTTGAGGATAATGATGTAGCTGAAGTAGCTGGAGTTTTCTTCAATTTTAATTCCTATTTTGAAAAGAAGATTTTATTTTGTCGCCGTATGCTGTTTTTAAGGAAGGAGTATTTGTTGTTGTTTGATGCTAACACAGTACCACTATCCTGGTAGGCACTTTGTAACGAGAGACAATACATCCCACAAAGACCTCACGGTTTCATGTAGAATGAAAGGAAAAAGAAACTAATATAGACATATAGAACAATTATTATTCCCGTTTTTAGATGGAAAAGTACCCTTCAGAGTGTCTACACATTGTTACTTCAGTCCAGAAGCTACATTTTTTAAAGGTCTAAAACTTGGCCAATCTATATTGTATTTCCATAGAAATGGCAAACTGTTCCTAATACAAAGACCTCTCTCATGCCAAAGCTCAGTTCCTGCTTTCAAAGTACAAAATTATTAACCCCCCTTTTTTTAAATAAAAGGTCTTGGCAATTTTTGTTTACCATCATTCTCATAAATTAATGAGTTTTTAAGATGACATTCTTCCCAAAATGGAAAATTTAAACCTGAACAGTTAAAATCTGGCTGTGATAAATGTAATACATTGTTAGCCCTACTCCCAGGCAGGAGTACTAGCTGCATGTATTATAAAAAAAAGAACATCCTGCTGGGTTTACGTCAAATCTTTCACCAGTAAGTGTTTCCAAGAAAGCGGCACAATGAATGATTGTGTAAGGAAAACTGACCTCCGAAGACTCATCAAAATATAGGTGCTTTAATAAATGAGTAACTATATAGGACGGTATCCATTTACCAAGTTCCGTACAGTCTTTTCTGAATAAGTCTATCTGGCTACACACAAAGCAAAGCTGAGACTGAATGACATATTTTTTTTAAACAAAAACATTGCCATCTGTCCATGCTTCAGTCAACCAAACCAGCTGCTTTTTTTTTTTCTCCTGAAGAGCATCTCTTGCTCACTGAGCAAACCAGAGGGTGGCTTGGCAGCCCACACCTTTGTATGGACTAGGAAAAGGTGTATTTTTTCCTGAATTGTATTTCTGCATTTTTGGGGGCTAGGCAAGGCCTAAACTGACAGTAGCGATGACAAGAGAAGTAATGGCAGGTTGAGGAAACGTGCTTGACCCGAGGCATGTTGCTGTTTGCGACAACGACGAGCTTGGAAGCTCCATCTGCTGCAGAAGTCCCGTGCAGATGGCTGCAAAGAAGCAGCTTGCGCCTTACAAGGCTGTAAGCTAAACCTGCTGGCAGGCAGCCCCCTGCTCCTCCACGTTCCCTCAGCACTTCGGTTCAAGGTGGTAAGAGAGCCTCGTTGCCGCAGGGCAGAGGGGTGGGCACGCGGTGCAGCCCACCCGCTCCTGCTGCAGCAGCCACCCAGAGATCTGGTATTCTGCAGTTGGAGCATGGTGCGTGCTGGAGCGCGGAGAAGACCACAGGGAAGGAAGGGGCATTAGAACTGAGGAGCATTAGAAACTGCGATCATTTTCCCCCTCTGAGCTGTGCATACGGTGTGACATTGCCTGCCTGAATTCAAGAGAACCTGCGTAAAAGGCAGTTTGTTTTCCTTGAGCTGAATTGGGTTTTTTGCTTCTACTTTTATCAGCTGGAAGATGCCTCAAAGGAGGCTCGGGGTTCTCAAGGCATTGCAGCCATGCTCATGCCTTGCTCTCTACTGCCAGGCAGCCAAAACGATCCCATAGCTACAGGAGAAGGTTTCATCCAGTACAGAGCTGCCTGAACCATTTTTTCTTTATACGCAGTAGCACTAGTTCTTCTCAAGACATTGTAAGCACATTTCTCTCCTTAGTTAGTTGCTAATAAAAGACCTAACAACCCAAAAAGTAAATTTCTGAAGCTTTGCATGAAAGATAGATCTTTCCCACAAGTCCATGAAATTAAACTTGATGCAAACCATGACTCATCTCTGTTCCTAAACTATAGACAACTGCTAATATGTTATAATAACAGTATATACCATGGCCTCAACAGAGACAAGACGAAGGAAAGAGGTAGTATGTGGGATTCTTGGGCTTTGACTTTCACTTTGATGTGAATGGTTAGTAATGAATTATGGAAAAATATCATGAACTAAAGAAAAATAGATTTTTTTTTTTCCTTTTTCACGAAATAGAACAGACAGGATCTGACATTCAAGTAGATTGAATAGCTGAAAAGCACAGTAGACATAGGTGTAAAGGACCTCAAAAAACCAATCTTATACTTGCTGTTTCTTTAAGGATCTATAGTTTAAATTAACTAAGAAAAATATTAAAAATCTCTGCAAATCTCAAGAAATAAAGACTGCAGAATGCTAATAAACTTTAAAATAAAGTAAATTTCTTAAGGATTTTTTCAGTGAGGAAAAAGATATGTGCAGAAACATCCTTAAAAGAAAAATTTTCTTGTATTTGTTCTCACTTTTTGCTTCTTTTAAAAGATTCTTTATTCCTTTAATTTGCTATTTTGAGAGCTAAATCACCATTTCCAACAATCGGTGTAAACTCTGGCTCAATGATCATATTGGTCACATCATCATATCAAGTATAAATCAGCAGTAGATTGCTTCTTGACAACAGACAGAATGTTTGCCTTATGGCAACATTACCACAGGTAGGGAAAGGCATACGACAGGCTATTTCAAATGACAGTTTTGAACCTGATTCAACAAAATTATATATTCAGAGCATGCATTGAATCCTATTGAATTCATGTGGACATGGCACAGTCAAGTGGCACGGTCTGACTGGCTGCGAATCAAAGCAAAAATATTTGAGCAATGCTTGAATTTCTTTTTAAACCATCCCTATGCCTTGGAAAGGACTTGATTTCATACAAGTATTCAAATGCAAACGTGTGCATGAATCTTCTCAAAATAAGAATATTTTCTGGACCTTTATGAAGAGTGACTCTAACTATCAGATTAGATAATTAACACCCAGAAATTGTCTTAAATTATAATCTTGTACCAGTACAGGCTAGCAAAAGCCAAGGGCTGATTCATGTGTGTGCTCTTTGCCGTTAAGAATATTGGAATAGAAGGTAACTCTGTGTTGTGTATTATATGCATCAATTTGCACATTGCTGCTATGATAGCGTTTGGCTGCGGATCTCACATCACTTACCCCGTATTTGTCACCTGCTGGGCACAACTAAATTCACAAGCAATCCACACTCTATCCTTGTCTCAAAAAATCAACATAGAGTACTTTTCTAACAACTTGCTTCACAAATACATGTCTGTAAGAAATAAGCGCACAATAATTCATAAGAACATGAATTTATATATAGCACTTTCATTTCCAAATTCTACATTTAATAAAGGATAAATTACAGTAATTTTTATGGACAAAGCACAAAGAAGCCTGGGTCTTCACTTATGGAAGAATTCAGGCACTGCAAACATGGAACAAGAGGTCCATATAATCCGTAAGTCCATGTAATGAATTAATTTTCGATTTAAAAAAGGGCAAAGGAGAAGGACTGATACTTAGAGTCTGCATTTTTACCATGGTTCTTACACAGATTTTTGTAAGCATTTTTTAACTTCTCTGTCTACTACTCAGTAGTAGAATGACGTCTCCCTTCAGCCACCACTTTTCCATTTATGTCAGTTTAGATTAAAATAACATTATAGTACTACGAGGAAAACATAGTAAATAATGCATATTTCACATACAATGCCCCAGGAACAAAATTATTCAGCCATCTCATTAGAACTGATACTTCTTTTCATGAGAGAAAAATTTGCAGAGGAAATGCATCTATTAGTAATTACATTCATGATAACCAAAGAAAAGTACACAAAGAGAGATTAGCCTCAAAATCATCATAAGATGTTTTGGTGGGTTTAATATTTCCAGTGTAAATAATACTGAGCTCAGGAAAATGTGAATTATCTACGCTCTTTTATCCATTCTTGCTGACTTGATATTGATTTAACTTTATCCCAGAGACCCTATGAAATTCATTCAGCCACCCCCATTGATGAGATACTCAACATGTTCAAAATAGAGAGAGTTCACTACTCATCTGCATGGTGCAAGGGCATGATAGCACTACTGAAAAAGGTAAGAAATCAGAGACATCTGTTCTTCCTTCTCTCCTCTTCCAGAAGCCACTCCATCAATGCAGAGGCCTCAGGCAAGCACACATATTAGGTAGTTAAATTTTCAAGGATAATCAAGCAGTGCTTATTCCTAGACTTCTCTGAATGTGAGCGGTGCAGTGTTTTCTTTGGAGAAGCTGGATTATTCTTAGGCTTAGACTCCGGCTTTTCATGGCCTCCAAGAAACAGAAAACTAATATTTTTGTTTATTTTAAAATGGATTGACTAGTGACAGTAAAACCTCGGGGATCAATAATTTTCACTCTGTGCTCTGGCCACATTCTCTCCAGCCCTGGCTGAACATGTGGAAGAGGCAAGGAAGGACCACTCTGCTGACTGAACTTCTGCCACAGCTTCAAGCCAGGGAGCTTAGAAATGAAAAGGGCTGTATTTCTCCCTATGCCATGTTGATAACAGTTGCAACAACAAAAGTTGAGTCGCTTTGGTATAAATGTCACTAAGCTAAAAGTCAGGGGCCTTTCTGAATGCATCACAATGCTGGAACTTGCCTTCCTAAAATCCCAGCTGTTTGGTTTAATTTTCTGGCCATGCTGCAGGGATCATTTGTGTCTTTTAGGTATTTCAGGTCATCTGTACTGATATTTGAGCAGGAAACGTGGGTGAATGTGTGAATAGAGCAATAAAAGATCAATTTCCTTCACAGCAATGAGCAACTTGTTTTTGATAGATGGAGCAATGAGCTGGTTAATTTTAATTGCTGTCAGGATGCTTAGTGTAACTATATCTTCATTAAAAACAAAATACAAGTTGTTGGGTGGCATTGAACTGTGATGTTTCATGTCACTTGGACTCTTGTGAATTTGTAAACAGACTTTTGTTACTAATACAAAGTCTAATATACTTCATGCCTGCAGCAGTTGCAGGTGGCAATTAAATTATATTCATATCCTATGAGTTATTAATTTTTTTATTAAATTGGGATTTCTAGGAGTTGTTAGAGTATTCCCTAGCCATTTTCCTATTCCAAATCGTGCATCATAAATTATATGTGTGATACGTTTACTTTTTTCCATGGCACTTAATCCCTTAGGAAATGCTTTGTGCTTTTTCATAGCTCCTCACTAAGGACCCAGAGTGTCGACTTTCAAGTCTTGCAGACATCCAAAGCTCTCCATACCTAGCTGATGTCAACTGGGATGCTATTCTAGAAAAAGCTGTGACCCCAGGCTTTGTTCCTAATGTAAGTCAATATTCTAGGTGAACCATGTTTGCAAATTCTGACTTTAATTATCGCTGCTGTTTTATTGGTTTATGCTTGCATTTATTGCTCTTCAGTGATTTAGTTCTCACAGAGGTATTACTGTGGATTCTGCTTTCATTTACTCAGCCACAGCTAGAAGAATATTTGGCCTGTTTTGTTAGATCACGATAAGAACTAATTAACCTTGATTCACTTTCTGTTCCCTTTCAAATAAAAAGTGTTTTTCAGAATTTGTATTTCAGCTGTTAGAACAAATGATTGTCAAGGGTTAACTCTGAGCCAAAGAATACCGAGATCGTGGCTGCTTTGAACGCTGGGCGTCTCAATAACATTTACAAGACATTTTAACATCCTAGTATGCTGCTCCTTTTCCACTTTATTAATACTGTTTCAAAAGACTGACCTATTTCCCTTGTGACAGTTTCCTACACTAAAACATTCAGATTCTGTGAGGGAATCTGGTGGTTTCTTTTTTCCTGTAGCTCCATTTTGTTGATATTTCCAGGATATTTCTGGTTTGATCATTTGTAGGTTGAAAGAATTTGAAAGCAATGCATAAAAAGCAGTGACTGTGGTGCAAACGTTTTTCTCCACTTTGTTCAGTTATATTGCACCAAATAATAAATTTGTAGCATACTAAGGGTTATTTATATATTTTAATGCAACTGTGAATAAAGATGAGGAAGGGGTAATAGCTAGACCCTGTCGTCATCCAGGTGTACGCTAGAGTTCCTGATAAATGGGATGGGGATGGTACTTGGCCCTGCAGAAGCTGAAGGAAAGACAGCATTGCCTAATGAAGCAAAGCCAGTCAGGTGGGCTGCCAAGACAGTGCTGGCAGCGTTTGCTGTACTTCTTGGCAGCTGATCAGAGCCATTCCTGGAAGCAATATCCTACAGGAGAAGAAAGCTGTGGGTGGGCAAGCAAGGCTTCCCTCAGGGAACGTGGGGAAAGACCAGGAATACAGCAGGTATACAGTACAACAGGTGAAGAGAAAGACAGGGCTCTCTTGGGCACTTCAGAGCAATGTCCACCAGCAGTGAGATTCCTTTTTTTCACATTTTAACTTAATGGCAGTGCAAGCTGAAAGCTTGAGAGGTGAACATCATACCTACCAAACCAAGGCCAGGACTTCTTCCTTCTCAGTCAGCGTGCCTGCTGCTGAAATAACTGCCTACACACTCCAAGGTTCCTACCCTAAGCAAAGTGCTCCAGAATAAAGCTCCTTCCTGGCCTGGCAAGCCATAAACTGTTCTCCATGGTGGCATGGTTGTACACCATGAACGGAGACTGCTCCTCCCTTTTGTATTTCTGTTTTGGGTTTTTTTCTGAGTTAGAGCTGCCCTCTGAGGTATTGGAGGTGTGGGCTGACTCTTCTCAGACACAACCCAACAGGTTATTCAGACCACCAACTCCGACTCGAAAGTTTAATTCGCAGCCGTCAGCATGTGGGAAAATTCAAAACGCTGCTTTATATTTTGAAAGAGAGATCCAGTTCCCCAAAGATATAACATGCACGTGGATCCAGGAGAGTCCACGTTCTCCAAAGCCCAGTCATACCTAGGTACCTGTCTTAGGGCTTACGGTCAAGAATGTGGACTTCAACCCGCTTCGGCAAAATTGGCTACTGAAACCTGCCTTTGGCAAATCTGTTCTCTGCTCCTGTCACTGCCCCATCATTATCCTTTACCAAGATGTCTCCCTAGTCTTCTCCTTGCTCCTAGTTAAGTTTGAATTAGTAGGACCATACTCTTCATCTTACTTCTGCTTCTGAGTTTTGTTCCAGGAGTGTATAACCAACTAATGTGATCTGTGCCTGTCTACAAGCCCCGCTGCCTGAGCACTGAGGTACGGCAGGCTGGCTGTAGTAATGGGACTTCAAGTCTGTCTTAAACCCTGCCCGTGTAGATCTGGGGCACAATAAGAGAGCGATGACCTGCGTCAGGCCACAGACAGGTGTCCCTAAGTCCTTAAATCACAGTTCTCATGTGACTTTTTTATTCTTTCCATCTGGATTTAGACTGATTTGAGGGTACCTTACTCCTGAGAGAGTGTAGATAAGTTTCTTAAAACTCTTTTGGAAAATTGAAAAAAGTAATTTAAAATGTAATTTCAAAAGCAATTGTGATACCCGTGTGTCTGGTACTGCCGTATTAGCCAAGTGCCCTGTCTCTGTGGCTGATGTTGGCAATGATGAACATGATGGAAACAGCGAAAAGAGGAAGCCGTCTGGAAATACTTTGAACTGTCTGCGATTAAACGTGCGTCCAAAGAGAACTATTCTTGTCACATTTAGATTCACCTCATTCACATTTTGGAGGGAATCTATTTTTAGGAGGCATTACAGAAATAAGCTTAAGAGAGTTAATTTGTTCAAAGTGATGTTAAGGACAAACTAATGGAAAAGGACTGAAATCCCAAAACATGGTGACATCCTCATTTTCCTCATTTTATGAGTGAAGAAGAACGGTAAGGGGGAAACCCTTAATACCTGTAAAATCTATTAGCCAAAACAACTCAGAAATTCAAATGTTTGGATGTGCTTGGACGGCTCTGGTTCCCATTTGTTGCTCGGAAAGTAATATTCTACCTTTAAAAGGAAATAGTAAAAAGTTAGTTTTATCTACTCAGATGAATCTGAAAGTCCTGTTCCAAGCTCTACCAAACACTTCAGGACAGAGGCTGATGTTGCAGGGCTTGTTCCAGGTGAAAGGCAAAGCCCTTTTTCCAGCACACCACCTCTATGTAGTGAACATTGCTATTTCAGGAGGCCACTTTTGGTCAGGCATTTTCCAACAACTTTTCTCTCTGTTGGCCCAGTAAAACCTTCGCTGATTGACTGCGACCACGCAACAAAATATTTCTTGGATTTCAGGCTTTGGATGAGAGGGTGAATTGAGGTCAACATATTGTAATCTAGGGAGAGTTTTATAACTACAGAGTTTTGTAACTTTTTAGCAGCTTGCCATTACTTCCACAGGCAAGAGAGCATGGGGGGAGGAAGGGTCCTTTGTTTAATTTCTCCCTGTGTAGCTTGGTTCCATAAACATTGTTCTTACTTAACTAGTACATGTATTTCTTTATGGTTTGGCTAGTTTTTTACATTCAGCTTGGAGTATATATATTGTTACTATTTTTTTTAATTGTTAAATATTAGATAGTGGAAGTAAGAGATTTTTTAATGTAATTTGCTTTCATTTTTAAGACTTCAGAATATAAGTGATGTATTTTTTAAGTGCCCATACAAACCTCAAAACTGTCCATACTCAAGAAAGAAACTGATACTGATCAAATATAAAGAATTATTTATTTTAAAGAAATATAAATAGATTATAAACCTCTATTAAGAAATACCAAAACCCAAACAAATGTTATTAAACCTGACTGGATGGCGTGCAGGAAATGAGTCAAAGAACTTAATGTTATACTTAGAGTATGCATATATTTTTAGGGATAAAAATGATTAAATGATCTCTAAATCAAATGTTTCATTGTAGAACAAAACAAGTTGTACAAGTAATTTCTGATGGAATTTTGCTGCTAGGTGTCTGGATGCTAAATAATATCTGCTATTTATATATGACTTATCTTAGTTTTTACCCCTTGACAGTGATAATGGTGTGATTGAACTCTCAGGCTGCTTTTAATGTCTTCCCCCACAGAATTCAAACTGTTTTGAGATTCTTTTTTGAATGCTTTGAGAAAATGAGGAGGAGAAACAAACTCCTGTTATTCTGATTACAGGAGTAGCAGAACACATCCAGTAATTAGGTTGTCAAGTAGTGACTTCTGAAAAATATATTGGATTCAGCTGAACCGTAGATTTTCTGGCCATCGTGGCTTTTATCCCTAAATAGGAGAGGAGCAGTTCATCACAAATGTTGTCATGAGATGGTTTTACTGCACTAATGAATAGAATTTAAAAAAGCCTCAAGGCATAAACTATGCTCCAGTAGGTAGAAAGGACATGAAAGAATCAAGAACCTGAAAAGAATTAGGGAAGAATCTGAAAAAGAAATAAGGAAGGAAACGACCATATGGAAGTTGTTTTTCCAGTCATCCTACATAAAAAAGGACTTCCTGATACAACAAAGAATCTTAAGAGTCAGTTCAAGCATCACAAACTAACATAAAAATGGAAAATTGAGAATATTTAAGTAATGTAAGTAACAGGTGAGAAAAAGCATATTAGAACCATTTTTTTTAAAGATAAATGCTGCTACCCAAAAAAGGCTGCTCCTTCCTTTGTTATCGTGGACAGGACCTAGGTAACTGAACTCCCCTGCAACTATTCAGAGAATATGATTTTAACAAGTGAGGTCTTAGAGATCTCTCTCTTTGGGGTGACATAATCATAGTCACTCTAGGAGTACATCTGTATGTAACTAGGAAGAGAATCTAACACTTTGTAATTGCTTTATAATATGATTTTTATCTTGCCTCCCTTATTTAAACTTCAAGCATTGCTCCAGGCCTAAAAAGACAATTTTCATTTTACAGATGTGATTTGAAAGCTGAATCGTTATTAATCCTCTTAACACTCACCAGACAAACTAAAAAAACTCAATGATGCTTCAAAGAGTAACTTTAAACCCTTTTATACCAGAAAGGACGACTGAACTGTGATCCTACATTTGAACTTGAAGAAATGATTTTGGAGTCCAAGCCTCTCCATAAAAAGAAAAAACGACTTGCCAAAAACAAATCCAAAGATGGAGCCAAGGAAACCTCCCCACTGGTAAGTTGAGGGCTGTGGCTGTAGTCAGTGGCATTTCATTTACACCCTTTAACAGACAAACTCAGTTAAGTTCGGTTTTATCATTTTTGAAAATAGACTCAACCTCTATGTCTATCATTTTACACATAGTATTAAACCATCTCCAACGCACAGTGAAAAGCAACCACTTATTTCAGTTAAATAGTAACAGCGCGTTTAAGACGTAATAATTTTTAAGATTCTCACAGATGGTCATTTGAAGTATGAAAAAGTGTTGTCAGTTGGCAAATACACTTCCTACGCATTGACAGATAGTTATAAGGAGCATTATCTGCCGCTAGTACCAAAATGAAACGCACGCAGTGAAAAGCTCGTTATTTATAAATGTTTCAAAGCTGTCTCTTGCAGTCTTGACTAATGTGTCTCACGTAGAAAGACCCCTTGTATAAACAATCTGAACATCTAAGAAGATTAAGAAATAACCATTTTCCAGACCTAAATTTTTATTGCAGTGAGATTTTATTAAGTCTGTTGCTACTCCTAAAAATTCTGAATGCTTATGCAAAATTTTCTTCTTAGATAAGTTCTCAGATGTAAAAATCCTTGGGAATTCTCTGTGGGGACCTTCTTCTGAAAGGCAGAAAGATTGATTCTGTTATTATTGCCCACTTTTGAAGAGCCTTCAAAATGCCTTCTGATAGTATTCATTCATAAGACTTTTTGTTCAGTATCGTTTCTGTTGTTGTGATTTTTGTGTATGATTTTCCATCTTTTTTAATCAATGTATTCATGCTGTTTCTTAAAGAATGTACACCTGCAGCAGTGCCTGGAAACCGTTAGGAAAGAATTCATCATATTCAACAGAGACAAGTAAGTGCATTTCTTAATGCCCATTTAGCATCACTACTGAAATTAATTTGAGAACTACTTTTTTTTTCCTCCCAGTGTTAGGAAAAGTGATTAATGATCACAGCAGCAGGGGCTAAAAGGCTGCATTTCCATTGATTTCTTCCTCTTACAGGCTCTGGTGTGATGGTTTTACCGTTCTTCTATCTCTGAAAGCAAGCAGAAGTGCTTGTGGTGCAAGTATGTTAGAGAGAGACGTTTCTCCAGAGAAACTGTTAGCAATGAGGCAAATGGACTACAATACAAGGGACTCCTTTTCACAACTTTAATAAAACTGAGAGAAGTGATATGGACAGCGGCGTTCTGACTTGGAAACTATTCAGACTTCACCACATTAAAGAATTTTATTTTAACATTAGTTAAACAACAGAGCTAAACAGTAAAACTGTTATCAGACATGGAACAAGAGGTTGAAAGACTAAGTGTCAGCCAGAATCCGTAGGAAAACAAGAGTGAATCCCCAGGATGTCAATAATCCTCCTGGTCCAAATAATACACTATATTTCAAATAGTTTACTGTGTTTGAGTTGCAGCCACTATGGACCCATTTGTATTAATGGATATAGCTCATAACAGAGAAGGTTTTTGTATCTTTGGTCAAATTCTTGCATTTAACCCAAGTATATTCAGTGGTTTTATTTGACCTAATTATACCTGTGAGCCCTTCTAATGCAGTTGTGAACTATTAGAAATTAATTAAGAAGTTGCGACTATCTTAATGCTTACAATATAGGCAATTACTGTCTTCTGTAATTAAAACTGAGAAACGAATTGTCAACGTTGAAGAGCTGATATGATTTCATGAAGGGAATTATGTCCCAGATAGCCCCATTTTCTTGTTACAACCCATGGGACATGTCTATGCCCATTACCGGCTGCTCCCAGAAACTACAGTGAGAAAAAGAAAAGGAAGGCCCTACAGATTCTTCATGTCATTTTGCATGGTCTCTAGCACAAGAGTCATATGTTTAAGTAAGAGCCATAAACAAGAAAAGTGAGACCAAGTCAGCTCATAAAAGGTTTTTAGAAGGAAGAAAGTAGAATTAGAATAATAGAATTGTAGAATGTCCTGAGTTGAAAGAGACACACAAGGATCATCAAGTCCAACTCCTGCCCCTGCACAGGACAACCCCAAAATTCCGTCCTGGTATCAGAGAACTAGGGAAAGACTGAACTTCGTTAAAGTTTTACTAACCCCCAAAATCAAAATTATTAAGATTGTAATAACAAGCTGAGAAAAAGATTGCATTGATAAATCAATCTAATATATTTTCAAGAAGTTGTTCATAGTGCATTTCCTGATATGACTCTTTCACCTACTTCAGAATCACATATCAAGGAAACCAAATATATAGCAATTCTTGAAAGATAAATAAAATATCAGATTTTGTTAAGCTAATTTAAAACCCCCCACCAGCCTCGTTGCCCTTCTCTGGACGTGCTCCAGCCCCTCAACGTCCATCTTGGAGTGAGGGGCCCAAAACTGAACCCAGCACTCCAGGTGCGGCCTCGCTAGTGCCAAGCACAGGGGCACAATCACTTGTTGTAATGCGAGGGTACTATCCTGTGTACTAAAAATCGAAATTACGGAACTCCAGATGTAGTTCTATGTTTCAGTTTAGCTAGGCATGTTCTTATTACTGTTAATCCTATAAAACAGTCTGGGAAATTTGTGCAGTCTGAGGGCAATACAGATTTCATGTCTGCAAAACGGAGACTGAATATTCCAAAGTCTTTGCGTGATCTGAGTAAACAGTTGTTCCTATGATACACCATCTCTTCCAATAAAAGGAAAAGCTGGGGCATGTTCACCCTCCACACTCAATGCAATTTCCTCTTGGGACGCTCATATACAACTCCAGATAATGGAACAGCAGACCAGGAACAGCTTTGGTGATGTGCAACATTCTTGGTTTCGAACTACTTTTTACTCCATGTGAAACGGCTAGGCTGTTAGAAAAGGTAGCTTTATGCCTTCATCTTCATTTATGCAGGACCCTTGAAGCGTTCCGAATGAAATCCCTTACACTGTAGGTAGATTTGATCTTATTTGATTTTTGTCAGTGCTTCACATACCAAAGTGTCACTAGATGGAAGGCTTTATTCTCACTTACAGTGACATTTCAGTGAATGTGAGCTACAAATTAAAATGTGTCTTTGTTTTTTTGACATGATATGGGTGTGTGTTATCTGACCATATTGAAATTATCTTGCAGTCCCTTTAAGAGAAGGGTACGCACTGTTCTGATCCAAAGTAAAATAGGAAAATTTTTTACATTTCAAGTTTGAATGTGGTGCAGGAAATCTTTTCCATTCATCTTAAGAGTGTCAGTAAAATCTCTTACTTAGTTTTGAACACATAAACTGTATAAACCATGACCTAAAAATGGTCCATGTCTTAATTGGAGAATGTGAGCTGAAGTTTATTTTAGGGCTCCTTTTTTGGCTTCTTTTGTTGACAATTGATTATTTTTCCGATTTTAGTACTATTTCTATAGATAGATGCTTTATTATATCTCAAAATGCAGTATCAAACATTCTGCAGTATCAGAATGTGTATTCCTATAGACTTGCCAGCAATTTTTGAGAAGCTGATCTTATTCAGAAACTGTAGGCTATATTTTCAATTTCTTTGCAGGGGAAAGAATGATTGTAAAGATAAAATCACACTGTTCATTTGCAGCTTTATTAAAAAGCTGAGAACAGATTATTTTGCTATTTTTGTGCCATTATCACTAAAGGAATCTTCATGTACATCTGCAACTGTTTATGAATGTCCAAAACCTGAAATACCCCAAAATGAAGAAATAAGATTCAGTATTTGCTTGTAGTAGAATCACATTTCTCACTCTTTATAGTTCCTGTGCCTCTTCATCTCCCTGAAAGATGTCTGTAAGATTAAAGAGTTGAGCAAACAAAGAACAGAAGAGAAAATAGGAAATATCTGCTCCTTAGGCAGAATAATCCCTCAGTAAGATGCTTCACAAACTTGTCATCAAACTTATCAGCCTGCTAATGAAAGTCAAACTGTATAGCCACATTTTACTGAGCAGAATATTTCACAGTAGCACAGTATCATAAGGTTGGAAAAGACCTTTGAGATCATCAAGTCCAACCTATGACCCAACACCTTCATATATAAAATGTATGTGAAAATGGGTTTGAATTCTGCAGAGCTAGTTCAATAACGGGATGGAGGGATGAACACAATATCCATATTTTTAAAAATTCTAGTGGAAACTTTAAAAAACTTAATAATTATTTTGAAGTTGTAAGTTTTTTTACTTAATACTAATATCCTCCAATAATATTACTGTGACATTCAGCTGTCCAGAACCCACTCATCTGAACAGGTTTGCTACTTTCTTAAGATGCCGGTACACCTTCTTTCTCTTCTCAGCATTTGTTCAATGCAACCACACTAAAATTTCTACCACTGACTGAAGCAATGAGATGGAAGCTGCACATCTCCCATGCTTTTCCTACTTCAATGCCTACTGCTTGCCCACAGCTAGTTCTTTCCTAAAAGGTACTGAACTGCTCTAGGTAATCAGAAAACTCTCTGTCCCTGGAATAAACAGCAAACGTTGAGGGAGTATATTTTAAGCATATAAAGATGCTTAAAATCACGTTGTTTGGTTTTTTCTGTATTGTAGGTGAAAACTTACTTAATATTCTCTGTATGATTTATAAAACCAAATTTATTCTCTCTTTCTTTGTAGTTGCCTTTCTTTCCTTTCAATCGTCTTTTCAGATTCAAATCCAGAGTCCCTGAGTGGTCACTTTCATTTCAGTTCGATTGGAATTGAATATTCATAATGATTTGCAGTATATCTCATTGAATGCATTTTTCTTGATAGGTATTTTATGGCACTTAGTGTCTCTGGAGATATTTATATTATCATAATCCCCATAATATCTGAATGCTTTTTGGATGAGACTACAGCACAACTTTTCTTTTATTGCCACTTTTGCTGACCTTAATTCAATTTCAATTCATCTTTTCCCAAGCATTTCAAGTGGTTGCACTGCTCTTCACTCTGCTTTTTCTTGTCCCTTTTGTAATGGATATGTCTGTTTTTGGAAATTGCTTCTGCAATCTCACCTAATTAGAAAGACGCCTTTCTGAACGTGATTGAACCTAGCTCAATTTTGGACACTAGTAACTGCTGCTTGATCAGACAAGCCCTTTCTTTCATGCTCGTTATTACTGGCTTAGAGTTATCAGACCAAATGTTACTGTCCTCTTTAGTGAGCCAAGCTGCTTGCCAGGTCCAAGCTGGTTACTTTTCTGTGGGTATACCTTCAAATTCACTTTTTGGGATATAAGAGTGGTGGTCATATAAAAGCCACAGTTTCCTGGAAAGAAAAAGAAAAAAAAAAAAGAGGCTAATGAATTATAGAATCATAGAAACATTTGGTTGGAGAAGACCTTTGATATCATCGAGTCCAACCATACCTGTCCACTACTAAACCATATCCCTGAGCACATCGTTTACCCATCTTCTAAATGTCTCCAGGGTTGGTGAGTCAACCACTTCCCTGGGCAGCTGTTCCAGTGCCTGATAACCACTTCAGTGAAAAGACTTTTCCTAATATCTAATCTGAACCTCCCCTGGTGCAACTCGAGGCCATTTCCCCTCAAGGAGCATCTCATTTTCAAAGCATTTTAGCAAAAATGGCCAAAATTTTCCCAAGCAAATAAAAATATTGCAGCAGTGGCTACACTTCACCAAATGGATATCCAACTTTCAGCATGAAATTTTGTGTGGAAATGCATATATAAGAGCATTCTCTGTGCCAAAACACAATTGTGGAGGGATCAGGATAACCGATGAACGTCCTCAGCGCTGCAGGGTAGCAATTCTTTTCCATTTACAGAAAAATAAATGTGAATACACCTCATAAAACCTAATTAAATGTCAATTAAAAAAAATTCAAAAGAAAAACCTTCATTTGCACTCACATTTGTGAGTCTGTCTTAATGAATAGTCTAGATGGATCGATGTTCAGTAGTGGTCTCCGTGAGTTCCTGTGTTAGGTACCCATCTTCCCCATGCATTGTGTAGGGAGGTCTGGTGATTAACTAAAGACTGCAAATTATGCTGTGTGATCACAACTGAACTACCAGCTAGGTCTGCTTTGGCAGGGGTCCATCCTTTAGGGAATGAAAGAGCTGCAAGGTTAAGTAAACTTCTTGTGGATCTAAGTTCTGGACATTGGCTGAGAAATCTTATGAGGAATAGGTGGAGAGAGATGAGCCAGCAGAGAGGTCAGCGCAGACTGTGGTCGCTCCTGTAAAATCACACACTCTAATTCCTGGAAGCCTGTTGCAGTAAGAATGGAAGGGTATGGCTGAACCAGCCTCCTCATAGGTTCTTATTCCAGTCTGAGAATGTTTATTGTCAGGTCCCAATAATGAGACAGAGTTAGACTGGCTTTCTACATACCTTCATTCTTAAATTATTGGCTGTACTGCTCCCACAGCGCTGCCGTTTCAATTAGAGATGCTACATTAAGGAAATCAATGATGCTATGCAAATAGGCTGTCACAGGTAACATTTTCCTCCCTCACCTCTGCACCAGGATCCTCTTCTCAGCACCAAGGGAAAGGCAAGAAAAGCAAAGAGAAGAGACGGAATTGAACGGCCATGTTTCATGATGGCTGGCTGCCCTTCTGTCCAGTCCTGCGTTGGTGTGGCAATGTCACACCAGTTCACTGCCACAGAGCTGCAGACGTGTGCATCACCATCACTGCAAAGGCAGCAGGCATTTCATGTGTGCCAGGTTATCATTTGCCTTTGAGTTCAGTCTGTTAGCAAAATTATACTTGGTGCTGTGCTGTGCTGTCTGTAGACAGGCCTCTTCGCTCCAGCTGCCCTATGAAATCATCCTGCTCTGGGGTCCAGGGTCTTGGTGGAGATGGTAGTTGCTGGAAACATTTCCAGTAAAGTACGTCTAACGCTAGAAGCAGAAAAAGAATTGTCCGTCTCCTCGTATATTTCGTTTGGACTTGGCCCAAAGGATCATTTTGCCTTGAAACCTTCACCAGAAGAAGAAAGGGAGAGACTATTTCCCAGCACCTCCTGTGATCTATCTGTCGACAGCTTACAAACCGATGAGCCTGCATCCTTCAGGATACGCACCCAGGGCAGGCTAGGAAGTAAGTCGTTTGTGAGAGTAAGTTTGTCCACACTACCGAGAGATATCCTTATTCATGGGGAAATGCCTGTTGTTTTTAAACTGGTTTCTGGCTAACTAGAATGAAAATTTTCTCCCTGTCATCCCACAAATTTAAATAACCGATACACTGCTGGGAAATGTCACATCTGCTTTGCTGTTGCTTGTATGTGTGGATCTGCACACATACCTAAACAAGAAAAACTAGTACATATTTTACAGTGTAGCTGAACAAGGCAGATATTGTTGAGGATGCACCTGGTCTTGGACAGGCAATAAACCCCTTCTAAGACAAACATATTTTTTTAGTCTGAACATGCTTTAGTATTAGTGTTAATTGGTTGGGTTTGTTTCATTTTCTTAAATGGCTGCACATTATTTCCTGTTTTGTTTTATTTACTTCATGTTTTCACTCTTATATTATTTTACCAATTCCCAGGGTAACCTGAGTTCTCAAGATATTGTAGGTCAACACGTTATAGCCTCCAGTATAATTTGTCGCTTGACTTCTACATACGAGTATTTCACGTCACTCATGCTGTATGTGCACCTGAACCCATTATGTTTGATTATGAATTGCTGGTTGATAGAAAATTGTATTCACAGGCATTTACTGAATGTAATTACTCAGTAGGAACTGTCAACCTGAAACAATTACCCGTGGTGGAAGTATATTTCCCCAAGGATTTTGGGGAAGGGTGGGAGTAAATGTCAGGAGTGTCAGTGGTACAAGAAGACATCTGGGCTACCTAGAGACACTTCCTCCAAAATTTTGCTTTTCACATTTATCTGTAATGAAGCATAACTTTTAGTTTGTGCCTCAGTCATTTAAATTTAAATGGCGTTCAAACAGAGTTATTTGAATGATTACATGGTAATCTACTGAGCTATCAAAACATATACGTCACAGTGTATTAGGAAAACAGACCTGAGATTATAACTGTTCCCGTCGAAGCAGTCAGTACCAAGAAAACATTTGGGGTCAAAGAGAGTCTGAGTTAAATATTGGTTAGACACAGAACAACTCCTACCCTAAAGGGTGTAGGCAAGATTTTCAAAGGTATCTGAATTAAATGGGAATTAGATGACCAAGTATTTTTCAAGGTATAGCCCAGCTCATGCAGAAAAGCTATTGCTGGCAGAGCCAAAGCCTGAATATGCTATAGGCACGTCTGCATGGATGAACAGGCAATTGCACCCCTGTGCTCCTCAGTGACTTCATTACCCAGATCTTGGCAGCGATTATCGGAGTGCGCTGTGTACCAGGCTGATGGGACTATTCAATTTCTGCTTGCCTGAACAGTGTGGGTGTAAATTAGCTCTAATCCAGAAACAAATTGGCTCTGCTAGGCAATGCATTGTGTGTTGAGCTTATGCAGCTGGTAGACGGGAAGGGTCTTGGAATCTGTAGTTCCCAGAGGAAAGGTATCTCTATTTTTCTACACTGTATTCCTTTAAACTAACAAATTTAAAAACTGTGCAGTTTAAACTCCTTTAATAGTCAGTGAGGAGAGATTTGTGTCTCGCAAGGTTGATCTGTGACACATGTAGTCGATAACTTAAGACTGGAACTAATTATTTTATGTTAGTGTCTCTATCTATAGAGAGCTATAGAGAGTGCCTGAACTAATCTTTCTGCTGTCTGTAGTTAGCTGACATAAAATTCATCCTACAGTTGTGGTCTCATTCCATTTCTGCAAAACTAAATGCCTGAGTGCCAGTCCAGTAGTCAAGGCCATCTGTGTCTTCCTGCTTGCTCTGAGTGTCAGGTAATCAAAGGCATCTCGTAGGGCATCAAACACCACCTGTCAGGCAACTGCATTTGAGCCGTAAGTGCCTTGTCATGTGGGCAGGAAGCCAAGGACAAGCAAGATCGAAGTGTGAACATTAGCAAGGAAGAGCTAAAGACTCATGACATCCGCTCTTGCTAGTGATGTGCTGAGGTTACTGCTTGGACCCAGATCTCTCAAAATACATACCTGCTATTACACAAACACAAAGGAGCATTGGGTTCATGTAAAGCTGTTCTGTACGTGTTGGTTCTCTACGCAAACTCTAGAGTGGGGGGAAATTATCTGAGATTACAGTCTAAATTTCTGTTGGGATCGTGTGACTCAGCACTGTTGTCCTGAAGAGTGATGAGTGATGACTGCTCCAGTCAGTCCTAAAGTCTACCCTGGTCTGCCCTAGGCCTCCCTTGGTGCAGACCAAGATTGTGCCTGTCTTGTTTACTTGAAAATGCTTAGCATTTAGTGATTTCTGTTTACATAAAAACACTACTGAAATCACTCTGTGCACACACTAAAGAAAAGAAGAGCCAACTATATAACTCTGCCATGGTTACTGCTCCTTTGTTAGTTCTAAAGAGGGGTTTTAATAAAAAAGAACATTAGCTATATGTAACTGTCTTTTGAGATAGTTTTAATTTGCCATATAATTAGTTAGTTTAATTAATTGAATCTCCACAGTTGGCATTCTTTTTAATCCTCCCTCATTTTTGGGGAGTTAACTCTCCTTCTTCCATTTCTACTTTCTTTTTTTTTTTTTTGTTTTATTCCACATTTTCCACCTTCATTGTTGTTTTCTGCCTGGTTTTTAAAGGCAAAATATAGGCAATCTTCCATACTGCTCAGCTGCTATCACGATTCCTTGCCAAAATAACCCTTAAAGCAATTCCCTTCACATTTCAGAGGTTAGCGTAGCCAAAATTTGCCTAACAGGGAGGTGGAATACAACTGTGGTTTGAAGATGAGAGTGCTTAGCCATGAGGATGCAGGTGAGTCTGTGCCACTTGGCTTTCAGGCACCAATCCCTGTACCATTTTACCTTCTGGTGCAAAGGTAACTGAGGCTTAAAATACAGTCACTGTATTCTCATGCGACACCACTACCTGTCGTGGGGGCCCTCCTGAGCACCACTGGGGAATGGGAAGTGGGTGAATAGTTCGGCAGATGTTCAAGTTACCAGGGAACTTATGCAGGGTTATCGCCTCAGTTAGTTCTCATGTATGTTGCTTTGAAATTAGAGCACTTCTCAAATTGAGGAATTCTGCAGAATTTGACCAGAAATTACCTCTGTTCATGTGTCCTAATCATATCCAAACTCTTTAGCCTGCACTCTGCTTTCCTTAGGAGGCAAACTTGAGCAAGAAAGGGCAAGATGGGTTCTGCAGCTCACGGACAATCCGGGAGTGTTGTATTTGTTAGCATGTTTCCTTAAGGCTTACACTGAGCAAAGGTTAACATTGTCTTCTTTATGGATGGAGGTGTAAAGTAAGCAAATTTCCTGAACTTGTGATCAACCTATCTACTTATTTTTGTTATCTTTTTTAAAAAGAAAGTAAACAGAAATTTTCTACTGCTTTCTGATGTATTTGGTGGCTATTTTGGTTTGGAAAGTAAAAATACTCTTCCTGAACACTCTTATTCAGTTAAAAATAACTTGATCAGGATGTTTTGCTCACTTCTTCCTTCTTCTTTATTTTACCTTTTCACTAAAAAATGTGGTTGAATGAAAACCTGGCAGATGAGAACTAGTAAGCAGAATTATGGAGATATAAGAGAAAGAACCATTTTATATGAGAAACCTTTAAAAATGCAGGCAGAAAATTATGAAGTGTTCATTTATCAAACTCAATTCTTATTCTCCACAGTGGCAGCCAAATGACAAGCCAAACTGCTTATTGTCCTAGAAATCATGCGCAGTTACCAATACTCCTACAATCATTGTCTGCAGTTGATGATAAAATAACAGCAGAAAAATAATGGGGCAAGTTTTCAAAGCGGAGTATAAGATGCACACACATATAACCCATTATTTTTTAAAAGATGCGTGCACACCGCAGGACCTGCTGCCAAAAAAATGCCCTGATTTTGTAATATGTGCTGCACTTTTACTGATGTATATGAGCTCCTATAAAGCTTAAACAGGAGATTTTACAAAAGATAAAGCTTTGCAAGAGCTTGGGGAAGTGAGTCTCTTTTTCTGGCTAAAGCAGGAGAGGGTGCCATGAACATTTTTACTCAGTGTGAAACCAAGGGAACAGAGTCTTTTTAGGGCTGCTGGGTGAGCTGATCTAGAGAATGAGCTGATATTACCCTACTGTTAGCTTTCACCTGTACCACTTACTTACCATTCATTATTCAGCTCAGAGAGGTAAACCGAAGCACACACCTTCTCGTGATGGTTATGCAGGTATGTAAATTTCAAGCTACCCAGCAACTTTCTGTTTATATTTTCTATTACACTCTAGGTTACCAAAACCAGGGTGATGCTGGACTTCAAGGTGACAGTGTAAGTCCCTTTGAGTCTTCATCATCCAAATCCTTCTGTTCTTTCTTAGAACAAGTTTCTCCACATAAAACCACTCCAAAATGTGAGGAACACTGAGATATATTCTCTACTTGTTCCACAAGGAGGAAATAAACAAATCTTATTGCCAGAGTTAGACTTAAAGGTCCCATTAAGTCTTTTTTGACTGGAAATAAACAAGATGTGTGGACATATATTATGAGGAGCTCTGGAGTGCAGCGAACTTACCAAATTGTTTAATTGGAGAGTTTCATCTTTGTTTTGTGTCTAACCGAGCAAGGAATCCAGATCAGATGAGGGGTACAACCAGACACTAAGTATCTCCATTTCTTTAGAAAGCAAATTTTAGAAAATTTGATAACTCAGTGCTTAGTTATCATCAACATAGATTAGCTGTGTTCAGGGACAGGCATTGGGTAGTGGAGTTGGGAGGGTTAAAACATCCACACCTTGAGAAAGCAGCCCTGTTGACCACATCTGAGTCACTCATCCAGCCACTTTTTCTTGTGTTTGTATACAAATTTTTATGCATCATTCCCACATTGAATAAAAGCAAAATAAAAAAACAAATAGTGGGTAACTACAGTGGATGCCAAAGTGACACCTTGTCTGCCCTTAGGACTGAGACGTCTCACTCTAATGTTGGCTGTCTACAACTAACCACTAACATGGCTAAACATGATGGGTCTTCCCAGATCCGCTAGTATCTCTGCAAGATATTGCTAAAGAAGGGTTCTTCATGCTTAACGGAGTCCGCATTTGCAAGATTAAAACTCTGTGTAAAAGTTAATTTCAGTTTGACGGGAATTTTTACAACTTCAGCATATTCAGAAATTTTAGTTACGTGGTATAACTTCCACATTTATATTTTCTATGGCCAGGATATAACAAAACCGAGCCTATGTCTGTCACTTTCTGGCTTCTTTTAACTCCTTTAGAAAATTTCATTGTGAGATCTATTCTATTGAGAAGGGAAATTTTTACTATGAACTAATATTCTAAAATGTACTATATTGTTTTTCTGAAATCTTCCTTGTAACTTCTATGTCAGTGCTCCAGCAGAGAAACCACAGTGACACGCAGAGAGACGTGTAGTTGAAACAGTTCTTTTCTGAGCGCAGTCGTTCCCCATGATAGATCAGTTATTTTTTTCTCCTGATTTGGGCATGTTTGGAATTAGCCTCCTAGCAAGGCCATCTGGACAACACATCAGCATTATTTATATGTAGCCACTGAATCATAGAACTGAGGTGGATTTCAAACGATTTAGCAAGCTGTACCCCACGATTCACGAATTTGAAGTGCCTGTTCTGTTCTGTCTTCAGGTCTCCTCCCTTGTGAAGAATAACTAGAACAAACGTTCCACAGATTTATCTACTTTTCATGGTTTCTTTCAATGGTTGCATAAGTTTCCTTTTTCCTACAATAAAATTACAGTTTCCAAAGCTCAGCATCTTACGCTTGCCTTTTCCCCAAACCAAAAGGATCTATTCTCTCCAGCAAAGTTTTTGAAATATCAGTAGGCCAAGGTAAAATGCTACATTCAGAAATGGGGAAGTAAATTCCACTGCCTACTCAGACCATTTTCTCTCCTCCACACCCAGGACACCAGGTCTGCAATACTAGCAAAGTCACTTGCAAATCTTCTGTAATAAGAGGAGTGTCATGTGGGAGTCTCAGAAGAGCGGTAGTTCTGCTCAGCCTGAATTCTCTTGCCAGCAGAAATTCTGTCCTCAGTGGTTGCTGAGTGTGTGCCTATTGTTTGAAACACCTCACGTTTCTGAGGCTTTAGTTTCACTGACAGCATGGCAAGGCCCACGGGTGAGTACCCGAGCTGCACAAAGGTGTTAACTATGCACCGCGGTGTTGTCTGGCCAGACCAAACACACAAGAGTGACAGACAGTGTCACAGCTTCCATACAGCTCTTAAACATAGCAGCTACATTTTGAAAACGTGATGCTGTAGGGTTTTTTTGGACAAAAAAATTTTCCCTGTCCTTTGAATGCGTTTCCACTGATGAATATCTGATTCAAGAACCAGCACTGGAAATCAGTACTGCAGGAACTTTACTATAATATTTGAGTATCAAGATAATAAGAATTTTAAAAGCCTTTCCATAGCTCATACAGATTCTTTCTCCTTACCAGAAATACTGATGAAGTCCAAGTCTTGGCTGAAGGTTCGGTTTCTTTTCTTGATGCACTACTTCCTGTAGTGCTCGGTACAGCTTCTTTCTTTGTGGCTGCTAGAGAGGAGGTTGTTCAACACTCAGTGTCACACGCTATCAATGTGGCATAGATCAACAGTGAAGGGAGGGCAAATTCAGCTTCTCTATTTGTTGGCTCAGCAGGACCACTCAATTCCCAGCATAACGGCTTCTGAGACTACTTATGTATTTGTACAGAATTGCCATGGAATGAATGTTATAGACAATGTTCAAACTCATTTTCATTCTCTTTTCCCTGTGGTTTTTTTTCCATGACTATCCACTAGAAGCACTTGTTCACTTTTTTCCATCCACAGTCGGCCATTTTACCATTTATTTTCAGTCTATTAATTAATAGCATTCAGTAAAGGAACACCTACCTGGTTCAGATCCACAACTATGTCTCTATCAAGCCATTCATTCTCCCCGGGCCTTTATCAAGTTATCACAGCCTGTAGCTGTGTCAGCTTAAAGGCAAGATAAGTGATTCATTGGAAGACAGTTCCCTACAAATGATTTATTGCACTTGGTGCCATTTTTAAACAGAATGGCCCAGACTGCATTTATTTTGCCATGATTACAGGAACCATGTCAAAGTACCCATGTTTTTGAAAAGCTGAGAATATCTAATGGAAAAGTGCTCCAACTCTGGTACCAAGGAATCAAGAATGCACGAACAAGAGATAAATTTCACTTCTGCATCGATCTAACATTTTGAGAAGACTGCTTGTTCACACACAGCTACTGTGGTGAGGTTTGACCTGGGGCCTTGACCTGAATGTATCTGCAGTTTGGAGCCAGACTGAAATACAGACCAATCACCTTATTTTATTTTTGCTGAAATTGCTGTGATTTGGGAGGAGGCTTTAGTTTTCTAGAAAATCTTAAATGTTGACAATCATATTGAAACTGCAACTTTTCATTCTTTTCCATTGTACTTACCCTACTAAGCAGCCTGAAGACCAACTTTCAGTGTTTTTCTTCATGTAGTGAACAAAGCTGAACTGTAAGTTCTTCCCTGGCGGTTCCCAGATTTGCTGTTGGGTTTGATTAGATGTTTGTGATTTTCACTCTGGACTACTGCAGTTTTAGCAGTCTTTTTTTTCACTTCAGTATTGTATTTTCCATGCCAGCTTTTAGCCAATCTGCTGTCTTTACTTATATTTTATATAGTCAATAATGCATATATGCATAATTACTTATGCGGTATATATAATAATATAATTATTATATATGCCACCTTCTTTTCTTAGTCATCACAAACACCAGACCCTAGTTACCTGTTTTATTCAGGTAATGTGAATGCACAGAGTAGTACTCGGAGGCGCAAAGCTTTTCAGCTTCCATCATTCTCAGTCCCACATTTGCACGTTTCTGCTCATTGCATCCTTTGCCTAATGGAGAGCTGCAAGTAAGAGTCTATATATGCCCTGTCACCAGTTTACTCCAGAAAAATCTCCTTGATAAGGACATGAGATTTCATCAGTCCAGCATGGCTTCAATGTTCTTTTAGTTTGAATTTCTCAGCCACAACTTCTCCTGCTTAGATTTATCACTAGCTCCAAATCATGAGATTTCCAGACAAATATAATTTCCCCTCAGCTTCACCCCCAACATTGTCTGTACTTGTCAAGAGAGAAGTTGAGGCACAGCAAAAGGGTGTAATTTGCCCAGAGGGTGAAAGAGGCATGAAGAGAATCAGCACCTCCTGAATCTTAGTTCAGTTCCCCAGCCCCCAGAACATACTGATAAGGAGGTGTTAGCATGCTCGTATAGCCCCTTACAGCAAACTCTTTAATGTAATTTTAATTACTGAATAAATTGATTGATAAATTATTAAATATGTACATAACAGTTAAATTTTCGTACATCATCAGGTTAATAACCAATTGTTTATTTTGATAAATTTTGGCTCATATTTCTTGTGCTTTACTCTGACGTCCCAGTCTCCCATTGGCCTATGGACACATTGGTAGCCTTCCTGTTTCTGGTGTACATGAAAAAATTACTGTTAGGGTAAATGCTTTTAGCAAACTATAACTGTTTTTTTCAGTCTGTCTGAAGGTTTTTTTATTTAAGGTGCCAGTGTTTGCACTCTTCTAAATTTAATCTATTTGGACAATGCTCTCAGGATTTTTACTTTAAATATTCCTCTGCTTATCTGTGACAACTATTTCATGTCCTTTCACATTCTTTTCTGAGTCTCTGGTATGATGTCTCTATAGTATTTATGCCCTTTTAAACTGACCCTTTACATTTCATTTTTGCATGATTTTCCATTACTGTCTATTTTCTACATATTCCATGTTACTTGCAGGGTTTTTTTGAAATATTGTACATACCACTTATAATCCCTGTAAGAAAGAGCTGCCTCCATAGTGTCAACTCCCGGTGCCTTTTCCCAGAAGACATCAACAGCTGTTTGTCACTTTGAGGAACAGTCAGAGAAAAATTCCACCAAAACAGCAGCTGTTCATGTGTTGCTTTTTTTTTTTTAAAAAAAGAATGGTGTCTACCTTATAGTTTTCCCACAAACATTTACACTTTTCCTAAAGGTACTTACATCTTTGTTTGGACGAAAACACTGAATATCACATGAATCACATTAAAATCAAAGTTGATGCCAATGTTGGACTGAGATGGTAAAACAACTGGGGATGACTGCAGGTGCTGCTGGGGCTGTTGCTGTTCTCTAGGAAAAGAAGATGACTTTGCAGTTTTTAAACAATGTAGGATTTTGTTGTTTCTTGAAACCACCTAGGAGGCTTTGACAACTTATAACGTAGTAACAAGAGGAATACTGAGTATAGGTTCATCTCGTGTTTTTTTTTCTCTTGTACTGATGAAAGTTGCTGGTAATTGTTTAGGAGAGCAGAGGGGAGCAGCTGCTTACTGTCATTGTGCGCCCAGTCAACAACTCTTATCACCCTTGAGCTACTTGGAGGTTTTGTTAAGTCACACTCTTGAGGAGAGGTGCTAAAGCCAGAAAAAGCACTCGCCTCTGTTGGCTATTTATGAGGTTCTTTAACGTGAGCAGTATTTGACTGAGACTCAAATGCATATATTTAGGAGGAAATAATGATCAGTGTTTAGAAGAAACGGCACCTCAAAGAATTAATAGAGAGTGAATGCTGCAGGAATGTGTTTTATCCACAGGTGTATGTGGCTATACAGGCAACAGCCATAATTCTGACGCAGTTATCTGCACATGATAGCTGTATCAATATTTCTAACCTTTGGCAGATTAAGAAGACAGCAGGATCAAAGCGGACAGACTTCCAGCGTGGACAACAGAGCATCCCTTCAGAGCCACGAGAAACTCCAGGATGGACGTAACAACAATTTACTGGGACATGGCTGCACAAGAGGCTGCAGTAGCTAGTTAGCCACTGCCCTGCACACACTTCCACCCTGGCAGGGCGAGAGAAGGTCGTCTCTGCACATAACTTCATCGTTACACCTCGGATCCCAGGATGTCTGACTTGTCCAAAAGTAGGATCCCCAGCCAAGGACAAACCCACAGAGTACACCGGCTGAGACTAGCACATACAACCCTGCTTTTCTTTTGACTCTGCCACTGGAAATACAACCATCAGCAACAAAATACAGTTTTATATGTAAGTGTGACTTTCCTTTTCAAAATCCTGGAAGAAAACTTGAAACAATTCATTAGGCAACCTCTCAAAGATTGCCACGTTTCTGGCTACTCGCAAGAGACAAAGATACACTGGGACTAGCTTTATCTTGAAGGTTTTATGTGACCCTCTCTGTCTCTGCTAATTAAAATGGTCCAGTTCAGAATTTTGTGAAACTGCTGGACACAGCTGTTTCTGAGCACATGTTCTTGAGTTTATAACAGATGTATATTATGTAAATACGTGAATGTACTGTCAAATAGGCCAAATACTGAATAATTTTGTTTAAATACCTGAAGGCCGTTGGAAAAGTTGCAGCATGAATGTATTCACATTGTTCTTTAACTTCATGCGTTCTGCTTTGTAGTGAAAGATGTGACCCTGGCCAAGTCAAAGTTTTGATAGTGACTTTAGTGGATGCAGGATCAGAAACATTAATAGTATATGGCGACCATGAAAAAAAAGACCTTTTTATTTGTAACAATGGGCTGACTGAGCCAGAGTTGAAAAGCAGTATAGAAAGGAGAGCTAAAAACTTAAATAATTTGCTCAAATCCATAGTTAAGTGTTATAAAACGTGAAGAAGTTACGTGTTTCTCTGTTTTCATGGATCTGTTCTGGATGAAAACCAACTTGAAGAGAAAGAAATATACTTTATCCAAAGTATTGCTGACATGAAAGCCTTTTTTTTTTGTTTAAATAGCAACCACAATTCCAGACATTTATGGTATTTTACAACTTGTACATCCACATTTTGATAATAAATGCATGCTTGTTCTGTCTTATTGTGCTTTTATTTTTAAGGGTTACCATCAGTAGGCAAATTTCATTTCACCTTTTTAAAATTAGTATGTTAGGCTTTTGGATGTGAAGAACATTTGGTTTGTAATAATCTATTTTTACTGTATTTTTTCCATTCTATCTTTTACAAAACAAAGTTCTTTGTAATTGAAACTATTTTAAAATTTGATTTCACATTATATGTAATTTGTGTCACAATTTTTTCATAAAATACAGATTTTTATTGCTCCATGAAATGATATCGTGTTCCTATCAACAACAGAACCATTTGCAAATATAGTAAGGTAAAGATTTTGCATCTGTCATGAGCCTGGTGTTGGTCTGCTTGCTAATTTGGGCATAGACTGAAATAGCCGTAGGATCAAACAAAGGAGCAGAGTTTCTCTGGCTGTGAGAAAACCTATTCCATTGCCCAAAATAAACTTTTTCATCCCCATCCTTCTTATAAGGATTCTTTTTTTTTACTTGGTTTCACTTGGGAACGACCAAAGTGAATAACATTTCACATAATTTCTGGAAACAGCTATTGTTCTGTTCCAATCAAAATGCATTGTGATCTTGGATCTTGATCCGGATCCTGATCCTGAAAAGAAATGGAAGTAGGGCCACAGGAACAGATGAGAGCAAATCTGGAATTAACCTTCCCCAAGAAAGCTGGAGTGAGACTTTTTATAAGGGTGTGTACTGTTTTGGAAGTGGGGCCAGTAATTTATTAAGATTTTCCATGTAAAATTTTCCAACTGGAACAAAAAATTGGAAAAAAAGGCTACGGCACCTTTATTCTTTTTCTATGATTACAGTTGTTTTGAGCAAGAAGGGTTATTGTGGGTCATCTCATACAACGTCAACCATATAGGATGCAACTATACTGGGACCTTAATTCAGGCTGGGAAGTCAATGTCTCAGGCTTTTTGAAGTCAATGCCTCAACTTTACGGCCCTACTGCATTTTGTTTCATACCATAGCACCCAAATCAGATTCTTTTTTGATAAGACAAAACCAGAAGATGTACTCAAAAAGAACACTTAACATAGAATGTTTTAGATCGGAAGGGACCTTAAATATCACCCAGATCCAACACCCCTGCCATGGGCAGGGGCACTTTCCACTAAATCAGTTTGCTCAAAGACCCGTCCAGCCTGGTGTTGAACACCTCCAGCCAGGGGACATCCACTGCTTCCCTGGGCAGCCTGTGCCAGTTCCTCACTACCCTCATAGTGGAGAATTTCTTCCGTATATCTAAATCAAATCTACCCTCTTTCAGTTTAAAGCCATTACCCTTGTCCTATCAGTACATACCCTTATAAAAAGTCTCCCTCCAGCTTTCTTGTAGCCCCTCTTTAGGCAGCAAAGGGCTATGAATGCCATTCACCCTACCTTTGGCCTGTAGACCACAGGAACAGATGAGAGCAAATCTGAAATTAACCTTCCCCAAATGTGCCTTGTGTGGATGTCAGGGCTGTTTTGCAGAGCCCCTCCAATCAGGCTGCAGTGCCTGCTGTTGCTCACACAGACACCAAGAAGCTGGGTTTTAAAAAATGAAAAGCTTATAAAATGAAAGAACGACAGCGTTTAGGGTATAAGTTCATCAGCTACTCTATTAAAAATTGGGGGAGTTTCCTGTGGGTAGAATCTAATTAGCAGCAGGATTCTACAAAACCTTCGCAGTCCAATCTGGCTGGCTGCTCATTGCCAATGCTTTACGAAGCTGGTTTTGAGAGAGGCCTGGTTATTCAATAGATGGCATGTAATTAAATATGTTTGCACACAGTATTGTGCAGGAACACAAGCTTACTCAAACACTTTAATTTCACGCTTGTTACCACATAATCATTTCTCAAACCACTCTACTGCTTGCAAAAAAAAAAAAAAAAAGAAATGGCACCAGTCAGCTATATCCAGACTTCGGCACTTTCAGTGACTGCAAGCTGAACCTTGTGCTGCGTAGAGTTATGTTTGTGAACTTACTACACTGGTCAGGAATACCCTCAGCTATACTGTGGACACCCAGTATAGAATCACAAAAACACCTCCCTGAGCAGCTGTTCCATTGTCTGACCAACCTTTCAGTGGAGAAATGTTTCCTGATGTCTAATCTGAACCTCCCTTGGTGCAACTTGTGGCCATTTCCTCTTGTCCTATCACTTGTCACCTGGGAGAAGAGCCCAGCACCCACCCCGTCACAACCTCCTTTCAGGCAGGTGTAGACAGGGATGAGGTCTCCTCTCAGCCTCCTCTTCTCCAAGCTAAACAAACCTGGTTTCCTCAGTCTCTCCTTGCAGGACTTGTTCTCCAGCCCCTCCCCAGCCTCGTTGCCCTTCTCTGGATGCACTCCAGCCCCTCAATGTCCTTCTTGTAGTGAGGGGCCCAAAACTGAACCCAGCACTAGAGGGGTGCCCTCACCAGCGCTGAGCACAGGGGCACAATCACCTCCCTGCTCCTGCTGGCCACACTGTTTCTGACACAGTCCAAGATGCCACTGGCCCTCTTGGCCCCCTGGGCCACTGCTGGCTCATGTTCAGCTGCTGTCAACTAACACCCCAGATCCTTCTCTGCCAGGCAGCTCCCCAGCCACTCCTCTCCAAGCCCGCATCGTTGCATGGGGTTGTTGTGTCCCAAGTGCAGGACTCAGCACTTGGCCTTGTTGAACCTCATCCCGTTGGTCTCAGCCCATCAGTCCAGCCTGTCCAGCCCCCTCTGCAGAGCCTCCCTACCCTATATGGAGTATAACATCAAAATACACAGCTCAGATGCAGACATGCACATTGTGCACTGACATTTAGTCAGATGAATTTTTTTTGCGATGGCACAGACAATTTGTGGAGATGCAGTCTAGTCCTTAGGAAAAAATGGGAACATTTCTGATCACTTCAGCAGGAGTCACAGCTGTTGACACAGTTTTTGTCCTTACATGTACAAGTGTTACTAGAGGGCTGAGAAATTACACAAAAATACACTCTTACAATGAATACTGCCTTGCTTTCCAGTAGTAAAGAAAACAGGGAAGGCAACCTAAATAAGCCATAGAAGAGTTTTAAGAAATGGAGGGGAAAAACAAAGCAGGGCAGTCATAAAGTGAAAAGAAACTCCTTGGGACTCGTTTGTCCTATACAGCTTTATTGTCTTGCAAAAGCAGCCAGTGATCTTAACTCCCAAAATCTTATATGGTTTCTCCAAGTCATTTCAAGGGTAAACCATTTTTTTCTTACTTCTGTTACAAGGAAGACAGAAGGAAGACTAAAACAGCTGGAAAAGAAGTTTGCTGCTACAACATTTTATTGAAATGCCTTTTGCTCTGCAGTGTTACGGTTCTCACCACTCATGCACATTCCCACAGCACCACTCCACATTAAACTCTGCCAGATTCACCTTCTGTTCAGTGTGCTCTTTCTACATAGTGTATTAAATATTGGCACCATACTGTAAATGTTTAATTACCGTCATAGAATACAAATGGCTCCTTTCATCTGTAGCCTTGATAAAAATGATTGATGAAATATTTCCAGAGGTTTTTTCTGTAGCTTTGGGGGTGGGAGGGTTGGCTCTAGATCTTGGCACACTAGTCAAAATGACACCAAAGTACCTAACAGAAGAAATTCTAGGCATCAATCCATCCATCCATTCCATTCATTTAGATGTTTCCTGCTTGTAGAAATATGTGATCACAATTTCAAGCTGATTTCTAACAGTTTAAACTAAACCTAAGCATCAGTTTATTGTGATGCACTGAGGAACTGTGGTTGGCTGAATAAGACACAAAGCAGTTTTCTATTTTCCAGATGGGTAGCTATGCCAACACTTCTGCTATGAAAAAAATCTGCCAACATAAGAGAGGTTTAGAGGTTTTGAACATGTACATTTACAGTTTTGGTGGGAGAAGGAAATCAAGCAGATATTCAAAGCATGTTTAATTAAAAACCCACAAGTATACTCTTGAACCTCCACTGCACTGCCTAGCACCTTCTCCTGAGGAGACTGGAGACAAACCATTGTCCTGCAAATAATCCACATTATTTCTATACTGGCCCAGATTTCACCCATTGCTAAATAGGTTCATCTACACAGATGTGTAGATGAATGTTCAGTTCTCTGAATGAGAAGTAGCCAAGACCCCATCTGTATGCAGTGCTGGGCTGCTGACTCTGCCTCTTGTACAGCATGAGGAACGACACGGAGCAGCCGCTGAAGCCAAAGTCATCAGTCTTGCTCGAAAAAGCAGAAAGTATTTTTTTCAGCAGTTGCAGTTCAGTCCCCAGCATATGTGGCCAGCAAGTCCTGCAGTAAATTTTGAATGAGGAATAATGTAAAGCCTTTATAGATCCTTCTGGTGCCATACAAAAAATCTCCATGACAGATTGGTGTGATTCTTAAACAAGAGCTTTGCAGCTTTTCTTAGCATACTAGTAGCTATATAAATAATTTCCTGTGCATATTGTGCTTGATCATCTAAGCTTCCATCAGAGCAGTTACTTCTGTTTATCTGTGTTTTAATGACTGGATCAACCACTCTTGGGCCAGCAGGGAAAAATGTTTTGATATTTTTAGCATTCGTTTAGCAATGCAAATTAGCTTCCTATAATTATGTTTGTGAGAAAACACACAGTACAATCAGGACCTTAATAATGACTGATATAGCTATACTGTATACATCAATGAACTTGGCTCAGAGTCACAAATTCCCTTTTTGTTAGCAATTTTTAGTTGGGAAGGAGGAATGTTATCTAATTAATTAGAGTATTTTTTATGAAATAGCCAAACAGTCCTCACGAGTCCTCCCAGAGACTCAAAATCATAACACAGGGCAGAAATCTTTGTTGTTCAATGTTTAGGGGTTTAGGTCAGTTATAAACAATAAAGTAAGCATATCAAAACCTCTGTTTCAATACCCATTAAGAGAAATATGAGTCAGAACAATCCTAAATTCCTAGTTCTTCTAATATGTATGTCCAGGAAAACAGAATTATATAAAATCGGTGCCTTGAACGCAATTACCTGAGCAGATACAGTCACGGACTTTTTCATGGGGAAAATATGTTGGAACTAGAGCTCTGGAGAATATTTTGCATCTTACATTTTCACTCTTTTGATGTGTGCTATATTACATCTCCGGAATTTTCCCACAATGGTTATTTTGAACTTGAAAAATACCTCTTGGAAGACCACTATACAATTTAATTAGCAGTTATCATTTTTCTGTACAATTATATAGTGAGAATAATGTTCTTCAGTCAATGTGCTAAGATATTGAGGCAATTTCAGTGTGGTTAATTAGTAATGAGAGAAAGCTTTAAGCTTTGAGCCCTATTATGATAAACCTCACATCCACACATCAAGGTAAGTCAGACACTATCACAAGAAATCTACAGTTTGGACCAGCTTTATGAGGTATAACTTGAAGCCAGAGATAAACTGGAGAAAGTGTTCAGGGAATTGAGAAACAAGTGAAATCAACTTATTAAATGCAATGAGCAACCATAGAATGCAGATTTATGGATATTGTTTTCTGTATTAAATTATATGCAACGTTTCCTTTCAGATCATAAATTTCCCGTTTAAATATGAAAGCTCAGACTATAGAATCTTGGAGAGTAGGGAAAGGGCTGAAGGAGTGGGGTGGAGGTGGAGTCAGCTGCAGTGACATCAGTGGCTCTCATCAGTGCCTTGTTCTCTGGCCACCTTAGGCCAACTAGAGCACAAGAGGCTGGTTTCACCGAGTGGCAGGTCTCTGCAACTGCAGAATCAAACCGGAGAGACCTGCGAGAGCTGAAATGAACAAGTATGCAGAGAGGATGAGAGCTGTCATCAGAGTCAGCTTGTTGCCTCTGCACCAGCTTGCGAGAACCTGAATGTTCACTAAAATGACATTCGCAGCAAAGCCAGTCGCCTTCAGCACGGAAGTGCTCCTTATGAAGGGTCATTCCTTGAGTTTTGATTTTCCTTCCTACCTTGAATATGTTCCCTGATGGGAGCACACCACCAGACATGGTGCCTGCAGCTTCCTTCTTCCCAGTGTAACTCAGCTGGTTCCTTTCTCTCCTCTCAAAACACCTGCCAACCTGCCTATGCAATGTAATGCATCACCCCCCCATGTCTAAGTGCTAGAACCAGCCCAGAAGATGTTCGGTATTTTCCAACTAGATAATAGCTATAAATCCTGCCTTTCCCATGCTCTGACAGGGGCATTCACTCTGCTGGCCTGGTGGAGTGTGAACATCCACACATGAGCTTTGCAGCAGTCTCCCCACTTTGACTGGCGCAGAACAGTCATAGCCCTCCTAAGGTCCTACCAAACAGCACCCACGGACACACATCCCCACCTCCCTCTCTCACCAGCAGAGCCACCCAATGAAAGACTCAGTTTTCCACCTACGCTGTCACAAACTTCAGGAATTAAATGTCTTAGAAATGCTTAGAACCTGCTGAAAACCCACTAAGTCCAGTGGTCAGGGTGATTCAGAGAGTTTTGTTGTAGCTAGCACTCCTCTGACTGCAGTACCAGGTTTAATCTTACAATTTTCAGAGAGCTACACATGAATACTAAAGAGCTAATATAAAAGAAAGAACACTAAACAGATTAAGACTCCCAGCAAAGAAACATGTATATTAAAGAGATTTCTGAAATATGTTTTTGCCATCTTATGGGCACAGCTATTTGAACAAGCAGTGTAACTTTTTTTGCAAATAAGAGGCATAATCACTCTCTCTGGGCAGACAAATGCTCCTAAATGTACGTAACTGTTAGTGCACGTCATTATTACAGCAGTAACTTTCATTACCCTCTCATTTTTATCTTCAAGATAAAGGCTCTGCTAACGCCTATAGTGGTGACATTGAAACCTACAGGTCAATCTATGTGAACTATAAAAAAATAATACTGTTACCTTTTATAAGTCTTAAATTTTATTCCACTTTTTTTTTTTTTTTTTCCCTGTTTTGAAGATCCTTTTTCTGGATCCTTCATTGCTTCATATTATCGTCACTTGTATTGTCAAGAGGATGGGGCCAGACACTTTTCAGTGGTACCCATTGACAGGACAAGGGGAGAGGGGCATAACCTGGAGCACAGGAAGTTCCATCTGAATATGAAGAAAAACATCTTTACTGTGTGACAGAGTGCCAGTACAGGCTGCCCAGAAAGGCTGTAGAATGTCCTCTGGAAATATTCAAAACCTGACTGTGTTCCTGTCCAAACTACTCTAGGTGAGCCTGCATTAGCAGGGGGGTTGGACTGGATGATCTCCAGAGGTCCCTTCCAACCCTGACCATTTTGCAGTTCCATTTCCTCTTTAAATATACCTGCTTTCCTTGAGGAGCATACATATTTATGAACACATTAATTGACTGTATTTTTCTCCTTAAAAAAAAAAGGAGTATTATCTTTTCTTGTACTAGTTGATAATAACAAATTAAACCTTTTCCATTTACCACACTTTAAATAAAAAGTTTTCTTACTTTCCATCAACAGTTTAAGTCAGTTCACAAAGGAACATGATGAGATTTAAAATGTATTATCTGCTCCAAATATGCTTGCATTTTTCTGGAAGACATTTATTCCAAAACTCTTTCCATAGAAATAACGCAGCCATCCCTATGACCATTTACGCTGCGATACGCTCGTTGTGTAGTATACGTGTATTAATCTGTAATTGAAAGAGCTGGCTATGAGAGATGCTTCTTGGTTCATCTGACTCATGTTCACCAACATCTTTGGAACATATATCCCTTTTCAAGCTACGAGATAAATCATGGATAGGAAAACATTTGTAGCATAAACCCCAGATTTTTCCTGTCAATGAGCGGCAGAATCCTCACTCTTCCAAGCTAAATACTGCGCTTAGGTGTAAGGAGATCTAATGCAGCCACGTCTGCAAGTGTGTCTGAAAAGAACATCTTTCTTGCTTTCTCTGCAGGGATTTTTGCTGTGCAGATTTCCTGGATGAAAATATAGAAATGCATTTAGAGTAGGCTGGAGAGAAGAGAGCGCTTCTAGGAGACAGAAAAACATCCTGGTTCAATATTTGGAATCTGATAAAGTTTTGTTGTTAAGTCCAGTGTCTTCCTCAATAAGGATGATTTTCCTGACATAGCAAGGGAAGACTAGGCACAAAATAAACATTTGAACACATTTGTGTAGTTCTAGTCATAGCTTATTATTACTTGGATGTGCCATATTAATAGGGAAGGGTTTTTTTCAACAAGCTTGCACGTGATGTGTTTTCTCTCATGCTATCATGGGACATTATGGACAGAAATTTCTCTCTGTTGCCATTAGAATTTTCTGAAGCATCGTCAACTTCCCTTCTTCACCTCTTCATCTTTGCTGACTTCCAATATCCATATGATGAAGCCCCTCTTCTTCTGCCAAAAATTTCAGCTTAACTCTGAACCGAGCATCTCTGCTCCCCACCAAGTATTATCTTCAATGAAAATTTGATTAGATTTAAGGATGCTAATTTTTAGTACTTCTAATGAAGGTCTTCTTTAACCTTAATGGATGCCATTTCTGCCACAAAGATATGAAATCCTTCTTTGGCAGTCCTTCCTGGCCCCAGGCTTAGCTGTCCCTTGTGTATCTCCTGGATCCAGAATTATGAGGCAGCTTTAATAAGGGACTTGACCAGCTAAAATATTCAAGTGCTGTAAATTGAGATGCCTGAACCGCAGAGCCCAGGGAAATCCAGAACTGTGTGCTTAGAGCCTGCTCTTTTACTTTGCTTCTCAGGGAGACCTCACAGACACCTTGGGGACTGGAGCAGCTGTCAGATGTACCAGACTTGCCCGTAAAATGTCCTAAGCACTGGGGTATGTCTGAAAGTCCTACATCTCTTGAGGCAATGGGGCCTCCATCTAGCTTGGATCTGCAGCGGTCCTAGAGGTAGCGTACTCCTAGACCAGTACCTACCTATCTACATCTAGACCTATGACAGCTCAACACTGAGAAAATTTATCCCCAAAATGGAAAACTTGCGTTTGAAACTTCCTGCAGCCCAGAGATCTTAATAATTGTCCTTCCAGAAGAGTATCCGTACAGTAGAAAGAAACATGACTCTTTATTCCCAGTCTCTGAAAAATTCAAAATTAACATTAGCATCTTATAAATCTAGTGGGAAAAAACTCTGAAAGAAAACAAGATACCATTATATGGAAAACTGTAAAGAAGAGCACAGGATACACAGTAAAGTCAAGATATTTGTTTTTAAAAGAATATAAATTCATGCTGTTCCAGTTCCACATTTATGTTACTTGCTCTCAGGATCAGTTACAGGACAAAAAGTTATTGCTCTCTAATCAGTATTTATGTGAAAACATTCAACTGTAATTCAGGATCCTGAGAGAATGGAATCCCTCTCAGTTCCGTATTTTTAAAATGAGAATTAATTCCATTACAGGGTTAGCTTTGATGTATTTCAGGGTTTTTTTCCACATTGATTAGAAGAAAATTTTTTACTTCATCAAATCTTAACATCTGTATGTTTTGGGTTTTGTCTTTCAGTATGGTGTTTCTTAAATGACAAAGATTTTTTTAGGAAAGTCTAAATATTTTGTGAAAGCACATTTAAAAATGTCTGTCTCCTGGTTTTAAGACATACAAGAAATTAGGCTTGCTTTTGGTACGTTATTCATCCCCTTTATTGAATGAAGAATTTGGCATAGTGTGTGGGTGGGGAGGGAAAATGGGTTTTTGACACAAAATGCAATATGCCAGAGTTCTTCATTAACACTCATGCAGAATTTTATTTTCCAAAAGTACAGCAGTGTGTGCCACAGGGAAGATGGGGCATAAAAGGCCAAGAAAACTCATTCTATTTCCTGCCAAAAAAAAATTTGGCAAATGATCACCACTCATCCAGCCTGTAACACAGTCTATCAACAGCAGAAAGTAGTGGAAAGGGAGGAATTTGGAGCGCACCCAAAGTAAGGAGCACTATGTCCCTTGTTCTTTTATCAAGAAATCACGTTGCCTGAAAAGATCTCTTCAATTTAAAGGATGCAGGAGAAGCTACCTAATGCTATTACAGATCCATTTCCATTGGAAGATCAAAGCAGCAACATAAAAGCAAGTGTCAGCTGAAGTATTTTCTTTTACTTTCAAGGTAAAAGCTACTAGGTAGGAAACTCAAAATGTTTTAGTCTGACATTTTGAGGGTAATTATCGTGACAGATGTTAAATAGCCACCCATGTCTGCTAGAAAAGTGGAATCCCCCTCCAATCTCTCTAAAGGAAAGATGGCCAATAATGAAAAAGTCAAGTCTTTTCCTTACTTGAAGAGATGCATAGACAATCATCATTTATCTTGTGAGTATGTTTTGGTCCCTTGTCTATGACTTTGTATTTTCCATAGCTTGTTTCATTATTGTCCTGTGTTCAGTTACATTACTTCGAAATTCAGCTGCAAAGGAACTTTTCAGCTCTTAATGACTAAGTAGCAGTTTTCTATTTTTAATATTTGACTGGGATCAACATTTAAGGTAGCATTGATTGCTTTGTCTGAATCGCATATTTCTGCTAAGCTCAACGAAGGAAAGCAATGGAGCATTGAACTCTCAGATATTTAGGGTTTGAGTGCACCTACACTCAACTCTCATGCCCTTCCATGTATTCTTAAGTCTATCAAACTGGCCCAGATCAGATTCCATTTCTAGTCTTCGGCCTTCATCTAAGGTACAAGACAAAACTCTAAATGGAAGCTGAAAAATAATGGTGAACAAAACTTTCTTTTCTTATACTGTTAATGTCAAGTTGTTGTGTTTACTGTTTTTCATTCCCCCTTTTAAAATCTTACATTTTTTTATATTATTATTTTTGTTACATATCTTCATTGTTTTTCTCACAGCTTTTATGTTTTTCTTCTCACGCATCCTAGTTGTACCTGACTGTTGTGGTCACATGGCAGTGCTCGGAAACACTGATGTGGGGATATTGACTCTGACATAAGATAGGCATCATGGACAATATTCTCTTGGCTCCTTTTAGCTCTGGTGATGTTGACTTCTAGCTTCTTAGGGTCAACAGGAACTTGACATATTCTACCGCTAAGGTCGTCTTTCAGAGAGAATTAAAATTCAGCAGTCACTGAAGTTCTCTTGGTATTTACAGCAAAATTGACTTTTATTGCTGGTTCCCACATGGCCAGGATTTCACTCTCCCTATAGCATAAACCATAGTCTGTTCTGATAACTTTGTTCCTGAAGTTTAAAAGCTGGGGGGAGTTATGATATGTCCTGGGTTTGTAAGATCTAGGAACTTGAAACGGGCTAGGAGAGGGCTTATCTGGAGAGCTGACATCTAGTAAGAAGCTGGAAGAAGCCAGAACCCTTGCAGAACTCAGTTTTAGGAAGGCACTGATGTTTGATGCTTCAGATGTCAGGTAACCACCTAACCAGACAAAACCAGGTAACATACACAGGAGAGTCTTTGTCTCCATTTCATCACCCTACAAAGATCCAGATCAAACACTGCTTGCAAACTTCAGTCGTTTGTATTTTGAAACCATCCACTTCCTGTGAAATAAAAAGACCTCTTAATGCAACTTTATCAGCAATAAAGTTCCTCCTACGGCAATCTTATATCTAGGTAATGCTGACGCTTTACTCATGTTCCATAGGAGTTATGTGGTAGATGAGGAAAATACTGGCAAGCTGGTCCTTATCGAACAGGAAATCCAAACAGAACCAAGATACAAACCATTACTGGGACAGGTTGTTCTGGGCCTGGATCGCCTTGAAGGAGTCACATATTTTTTAGTATCTCTTGCAGCTTCTACAAAGTCTTCTTGGAATAGGAGGCGTCTAGTTATCACACTTGATCTTGAAACATAAACAGGTGTGCCATAGTCTAATAATATTCATTCTTACACAGATTTTGCCGGAAATCCTAGAAATAAAATTCACAGTATTTTTTTCGCTACAAATAGAGATCAAAAGGTGGGGGTGAAAACCAGATATAGAAATCTGTAGCAGCTCATGACAGCTATAATGTTCGTGAATTAAATCTCTTAATTTTAGTGAAAACTCTAAGTATATTATTGCTCAAGAAGTTTCTAGAAGAATGCTGGCAGGCTTAGAAATCAAGGTTTCTCAGGAAATAAGTTAGATTATACTTTTTTTTTAAAACATATAATTCTTCATTTTTTTTTCAAGAAGAATAATTTTGGGTTTTGTCTTTTGGGAACAAAAAAAATCAATATTCAAACTTTTTGAAGAATATTTCAAAATTCAAGGTAAAAAAGGTAACAGAAATAGAATAATATCTCATAAATGTGAACTATGAATATAGAGTTTTCTGACTAGTTCCACTATGTAATCCCAGTAGTTTCAAAGCAACTCTTTTAAAATTATTATACATGTTGAGCATACTGAGATTCAATTGCTTGGCTTATTGCTTAGCCATGTTAGCTATCGTCCACAGGTCCATAAGCACCTACACTTTTGAAAAAATAGGTTCATTTTGTGCATTTCACTCCTTCAAGCTCCTTCTGTGCTAGCTGATTACTGTAATAATTTGTTATGGTAAATTTTCCCTCAGGTTTGTCCTATTAAATTACAATTTTGAGAGCTGTGTTAAACAAGAGCTTACAACAAACATGGAGAAAAGGTCTAGTATTAGATCAAGTCATCAACTAAGCAATTTATTTGGAGTGTGCATAGGAGTAGCTCAACAGCACTTCAAGTATTTTAGACGTACAGTTTTCTTATTTTAATCTGCAAAGGAATACTAGAATGTGATAAAATGAAGGTTAGAAATTGTGTTCTTATCCCCCAAAGCCGTATTGGTTATTTATACATCAAAAGCTGCTATTTGTATTATGGCTGGTATTACTCCCGTAACACCACCCCAAACCTGCCACGCTGTTGACCTTTGTGAGATGAACACAGCCTCAGCCCAAGCTGACCTGACAGAGGATGGAACTGCTGTTATCAAATATTAAATGGCGATGGAGACTATTTGGAAATCTTAGTATGGGATGCCAACATTTGCATTTGGGGGTCTGTTCATCTGCAAGTTTGTTGTTGTTGACGTTCGCTCCTCAGAGAATGCCTTGCTGTTAAACGCCTTTCCATTTCAGCCAGGACCTATTTCATAGGGATCTTAGAACACGAAAAGAAAAAAATTAACTTCTAGTTGTAGAGGAAATCAGAAAGTCTCTTGATTGCTCACCCCAACGGAGCAAACAGAAAAATTATGTGTGTAAGGCTTAAACTGAGTAATCTGGGTCAAAGCAAAATACGACTTACAGCTCGCAGAAGTTTGGGATGTGGAGACCTGGAAGAAGTAAAGAATGACAGAAATAATAAAAAAATGGACCTGGCGATTCAGTGTTCTGAAATAAGCCTAAACTCATTGAATTAGACACTTAATTAAATGAGTTGAAATACTGAAATTAACTTCCTGCTGTAATAGATTTTGTAATAGTTTCATCTATACAATTTATTTGCTCTGTTTGAGGCTTTTATGCAGTTAATGGATTGGTGATTTCAGTTTTTCAGTTTAACAGTAAATATCTGTAGTGGCCTGTATGAGTTAACAGCCAGAGAAGTCAGCGCTAATTTACTCTGATATCAAAAAAGACAGGAAAACATTGTGTTTTAATTGCTGGTGGTTGCTGTGGCTGAGTTATACAAATACAGGGGCTACATCTCTCCAAGAACAGCGGTAGCAGTTAGGAGACCTGGCTGTGCCAAGAACTTCAAGCTGACCAACAAAATGTGTTTCTAAAAGATAACTGATGACCAGACCTTGAATTCTCTAAATAGAATTAAAAGCTTCCCAGTGTCGTTAGGAAATCCTGAATCAGGGTCTTTCTTTCACTATTAAATTTCAGGCAATGGCTGTGGTCTATCAAATTTCAGAAGGCAGCAACTCTTAGTAAACACTGTTTTTTTTTTCACTAGGGCCATTTTTCAGAATTCACTGCCTAAATTTTAGCACAACCAACTAGCAGTTAGTCAAAAAATACAGTTTTGGCTAAATTAGTGGGCTCATACTCTACTTGTTTGCAAGTACTTGGGTAGGATCATCTAAACCTACAGTGACATTTAACAGCAAGAACCGCTTTACTGAGAGCTACGATCCCTCTTTCTGCAGTTGCTATCATTGCTAGCCATTTCTGAGTGTTTCTCATGATTATTTTAGCAATATCCATCCAGGAATCCACCATCCTTCCTTATATCCCACATCAGTTTAACATCTCTGAAACCATATCCAATTGTTAAAAGGCATTCGGAGAAAAATTTGTGCTACTAAAAACTTTTTCACTGAATACAAATACAGTAATGGAGTTATTAAACTGGATCAGGAAAAAGAAAAATTCACAGTAATGTTGTAGGCTACTTTTGGGGGAAGATCTTGACACTTTAAAAGAGACATCTCATTTAGTATCCTAGAAAAAATAATTGGATTGCCCTGCAGAAAAATTAAACCAAAAGAAGAGGTTTGAGAATATACACTTCTCAAAATCAAACTAAGAGTTAAAATAAGAATAAGAACACAACTACTATATGACATTTCTTGGTCAAATATAAAACTCAATTTCACGTGCTCTGTTGCCACAGAGAACAAATTACTTGAGGATTATTTATCACTGGAGAAAACCTTTAACAAGCTTAAGAGGTATAAGTGGTAGCAAAATACAGAAGCTTACCCTACTGTATCAATTCAAGAAAAGAAATTAACAGTCTGATGTTGCCAATATTTTAGATACTCAGAGTAAATGAAATTGGGTCCTGCACCCGCTGGTCCATCATTTTGGAAATGGCGCTTTCTAACAGATTGCAAATATTAAGCAGAAAATACATGACATTTGCCAAAATATTTAAAAATATATCATCTTAGATGTGTAGATGATTGACTGAATTCTGACAAGTGAAAACATGCAAAAACCTGGAAAGACAATGGAAAAAAGAGAGAGAAAATGGTCCAGAGATTGAAATACTGAGTTATTATTCTGTTCTCAGCTCTGCCTCAGATTCTGTTTGACCTTTAGCAAACAGGTTTATCACCAGCTTTCCCAGGTGCTCGACCAGACCTTGAGTGCTTCGGCTCTCCCTAGAAAGCAATTCTGATAATGCATTGTGAGAGGTTTAGCCACCGTGGTGATAAGCACTGTACAAAAACAAACTATGATGAGATAAAACTTGTACTGACACTCAACGAACTGTTATGAGGTGTTTTTCAAACTGACATTTTCCTGTTATTTATCATAAAGCAGGGAATTTTTTATTTCTCTTTTCAATTAGCATAGACAGCTTTAGTACAGTCAGCAGAGACAGCTTAGAAATAACACAGCTAAAAGTAAACACATGAACTCTGAGCGATGAGGTGCTTTGTATTTGCACCTCTTCCTTCGGCACCCATGTGCGCTGAGAAGGAATGTGGCTCCAAGTGAGCAGCTCTTGCCAGAGCCAGAGATGAACAGACTGCAGAAAAGCCTTGCTTTAAGGGGCTCGACACACTTTTATTCACGTCCTACACAAAGTCCTATTTATACAAACAAATAAAATTATCTGTTGCTTAACAAATAGACTTGATGCCAAAGGATACAGAGAATGCTAAATTTACACAGGTGTAAGGGTGGAGAAATAAATGGAAGAGAAACCTACTGAAAATACAGAAAACACATCCAATGTCATACAACTAAAACAGCTGCAAGCCAGGAAAGAGTGATTCGTGCTTGCCCAGTTCTTGTTTTCCCCTTAGCACTAACTTCCGGCACCACTGGGGACAAGAGTGACTTCAAAAGACCTTTAAATGGGCCAGTTAAAGTCTTTCTTAAGGCATTTCTGGATAAACTTTCCAGGATGCACATACATTTTCTTGTTGCCAAGACCTAAACCACACCTGGCTCCAAGGAGAGCATTCAAGGTGATAAGCTTAGGCTGCAGCACCAAGGCCAGGAGCTTCAGCAGAGACCTTCATCCCACTGACTGGTGGTCTACTCTTCTCATCCAACACGGGCAGCCCACATTTCTGAAGTCATCCTCTCCTTGGAAATAAGAACTCTTTTTTCTTATATATATCAATAGCAAACAGTCTTTATTTTGGAACATGTATGATGATCCAGTGAGAAAAATTTCCATGTCACAGAGAAAATTTCCATGTTAAAACAGAATTGAGTATCTCACGCAGTACCAGTTGAGTTGTATCTCTTCAGGGTACTAGATTTACCTCAGGAGGGAGAATAATAAATATTTGACCCAAACGCACTTACGATACTTACTTAACACATGACTGATCACAAGTGGAGGAACGGTGGAGAGCTACAAGGAGTAAGTACAGCCCTCTGACAGCTCTCGCAGTTCATTTCTAAGTGCCCACACATCACGTTTTGGTGCACTCAAGCCCATCCTACGGAAAAACCAGCACCTTTTGAACAGTAAGAAGTGGCACCTTTGGATTGAAATGCGCTTCAACTCCCAGATGAACATTTTAATAGGAAGTATTTGGTACAGATAAACAAAGCAGATTGCAGTTTAGTTCTGAAATGTTTCATAGCGGACTTATCTCTTATAATTCCTCTAGAGTACAATAATGCTCGTTTGAGCCCTGATCTGACGGTGTGTTCAGAAAAGCCGCTGGTCTTACGCTATGTCTTCTGGGGGACCTGAGTGCCTTGATGTCTGCACAGGCATTGCTGGGTACAAGGGCAGCAGAGAGTTTGGATAGGGCAGAATCTTCAGAGGTAAAGCTCACCCGAGTCACTGCTGGAGCTCAGCAGCGTGGCGAGTGCCCTGGCACAAGGGATGGACTTGGGTCTCAGTTCTCACCTCTGGCCAGGGCTTAGGTGCAAGGTGTGTGAAGGGCTGTGAATTCCTTGGACCTTCTCCTCTGCTCTGTGTCCGGAAGCAGGACTGGAGATGCTGTGATCTTTCAGAGCTAAATGCCCCTTTGATGTCTGCATCACAAAGAAAGAATGAAACTAATATTAAGAAGAAGCAGATCACTGATACAAGAGCAGAGAGCCATGGCACAGGTCAGATTCACACTAAGTGGGGGGTTTTCTATTTTTTCCATTTCCCTATTCAAGGCTCCAGTGATAATGTCACGCAGGAGTACCTCTTTGTGATGTCAGTTGGCAAGGATTGGACAACCACTTGCAATGTTTTGTAAAATTATAAAGAAGTCCTAAATAATTTGTCCTCTGATTTGTAAATGTTGCCAAATACAGCATCTCTTACATTTGTCTCTGCACACAGACATTCTGAGCCTATGAAAACACGTGAGAACTGTTCTCTACCAGTTAGGGTGCACTGAGTTAATTTTGATACAGCAGACAGATCCAGACAGACAAAGCTGTAAACATGTACAAGCACTAACCAAGACTCAGAGGAATGAATGCAGACACCTTGGTACGAACACCATAGCAACAACCTCTATTAAATATTTTTAACCCTATCTTAAGGATATAAAGAAGGAGAGGAAAATTGTTAAAGCATTGGAAAAGTGAAAGACAAAGTGAAATTCAGTTTAACAATGCTGTTTACCTCTTTTCTTTCACCTGTAGAGAGAAATTCTTTTAAATGAAAAATGCATTTATTTGTCAGTCTTTTAAATGGCATTAGAGTATTTAGCTGTCTCTTTGGGGGAAAAAAAAAAAAGAGGTGAACTAGAAGTTATGCTGCTCTTTGAGGCTGATTTTGCTTTTCTGAAGGCAAAATGAGAGCAGACAAAAGATAACAGAGATGCTCAGATCTGATAAATCTTAGATTAGGGAAGCACTACATAGAGAGATGCATTCACTGCTGCTCTGGTTGTGGTGTTGCTAAATATACATGGGGTTTTTATTTTTTACTTTTTCTTTTTCTCCTTTACTTTCCTGTCCTATTTTTTCCTTCCTTCCTTCCTTCCTTCCTTCCTTCCTTCCTTCCTTCCTTCCTTCCTTCCTTCCTTCCTTCCTTCCTTCCTTCCTTCCTTCCTTCCTCCCTTCCTTCCTCCCTCCCTTCCTTCCCTCCTTCCTTCCACCCTTTCTCCCTCCCTCCCTCCCTTCCTTCCTCCCTTCCTTCCTTCTTTCCTTCCTTCCTTCCTTCCTTCCTTCCTTCCTTCCTTCCTTCCTTCCTTCCTTCCTTCCTTCCTTCCTTCCTTCCTTCCTTCCTTCCTTCCTTCCTTCCTCCCTCCCTCCCTTCCTTCCCTCCTTCCTTCCACCCTTTCTCCCTCCCTCCCTCCCTTCCTTCCTTCCTTCCTTCCTTCCTTCCTTCCTTCCTTCCTTCCTTCCTTCCTTCCTTCCTTCCTTCCTTCCTTCCCTTCCTTCCTTCCCTTCCTTCCTCTTTCTCTTTCTTTCATTTCCTCTATATTTCTCTTTCCTTCTCTTTCTATTTTGGTTTTTTTCCCCTTCCCTCTTTCCCTAGCAGAAATCGAAAGGAGAACAGCACAGGGGCGGTACAGGATGTGACAGAGGGACAACACAGGTGAGCAGAGTCCTGGGGGGCGCAGGACGCAGGTCATGGCAGGCACATCCTCAGGCGCCCTGTCCACGAGCCAGTCTCCACTGGGGAGCAGAGAGATGATGTGGGGCTGTAGCACAGTGGGGATCCCCAAACAGCCCCCAGGGCTGACTCCCTGCTGTCAGCCCACCTGCCTTCTTCACACCACCTGAAAAATTACAAACCAAGAGAAGGAACTGAGACTGGGAACAAACTGTTCTATCAATTTGTCAACATAAATTAAAGCCTGATGTCTTTTTCATGTTGTCTTCTAGGTAACTTTTGATATTGGTAATAGACGTAGGCCTCTTGTTCTGATAAGTTCGGAGTTTCATGCTGCTTGCAAAAACATTTTTGTGGTAAGGACGCTTGTACTTCGCTCAGCCTGGGTTTTTAGCTCTATGTGTCTTCTGTTCCCAGTAACCCTTCGGACCTCCTTTTGGTAACATGCGCAGCCCAGCAGTCACGGTTCGAAATGCAATGGAAATAACTTGGTCGGTGAGCCCTGCCCATAGCGTAGGACTAGGAGTGCAGCCTTGAACAGCAGTCCCAAAAGAGCAGAGATCCTCATTTTTAACCAAAACACTTGAAGTTTGAGCAAAATTCTACTTTTGTGGTCTTTGTGGAAACAAATCAAGATTTTCTTCAAGAAAAAGCAATCAGAATAACTATTTTCCAATCAACTACAATCAACAGTTATGATTGTAGTAATTTAAATATCATTATTTCATGCTATTTATAACATCAGCACTTCAGACAAAACACGAAGTGACTAATCCAGGACAATGTAAGCAATAACTCTGAGCCCAGTGCTTATTCCTGGCTTAGTGCTTACTCCGCTAGACCAAGAAATTCATTGGCATTCCAGAATTACTGCCTGAAACGCAGCTTCAGGAGAGCTGTATCCAGACACATCTTTTCAAAGCTTTTATACTCTCCTTATGCTAATTGCAGCCCTTCCTGATGAGTCTACCCATACTTGTGAATTTTAGATCTGACATTATACTCCTTTAGCCCCATGAAATATTGAACATGTTTCAAGTCACCGAAAAGAAAGTGACCCACTTCCTGTGCCTCTGTCCTTCTCCATGCGTTTCACTCAAAGAATTGTGTTAGAATTGGCTTGATAGCCCTTAATTCCACACTTTGCAATAAGTGATTAGTTTAAATGATTAGTTTCACCATAGCACAGAAACTGAAGCACTTTTCAAATGTACGGTATTCTCAAGGAATAACTGAAATGATGTCAGTAATAAAAAATGTTCTTTTTAATGACCAGTCTGTGTTATCTGGAGTGAAAGATTTTCAGACCTTCATTCAAATTGTTGCATGCTCAAGAAGTACTTTTCTTATTGTCTTCTTTTCCCCTCAGCTGCTCTCACAGGATTTCGTGTTTAGGTCACTTGTGAAACAGTATCAGCTGTTATTCAGTCCTTGTTGGGAAGGGGTGGCATCACCCACTCATAACCAGGGTTCATGGAATAAATGTTACGTGACAGCACCTGCTGGAAAAATCACTCTTCACTGTCTCTTTCCTTGAACCTACTTATTCTGTGCTTCGTCTTCCTCTCCCTTAAATGAGAGCAGCAATACTTCTTTACCGTGTTTATTCAAAAAAATACTGAAGGAATGGAAGTAATGTAAAATCCGTATTATCAAAACAGAAAGAATTGCTTTATAAACTGATAAAAATCTTTCAATGGGAGTGAAATGAAGAGATGTAAATTGTGCTTTAACGTCTGCTTCTGAAGGGCGCACTATCCGACTGGTAATTGTCATTCCACCTGCAATTCCCTTACCCTACAAGGCTGCTCAACATTACCAGACAGTCCAAACACAAAGGAATAGTTAGAATAATTCAGCTTAACTGCAGTAGGAATCAAATGAAATGAACATTCCCTCATCAATGGGAGAGGATACGGGGACGAACAGAGCAGAAACGGATTTCAAGTTTAAGGATTTGTTTCCAGTTACCATATAGAAATCATGCACGGAAGGGTTTATTTCTTCTGTTTGCATGCTTATGCTAAAGCCAAAATTAAAACAAACAAACAAAACAGAGCAGAAATATGAGTCATTAACAGAGCTTCAAGGCGTATCGATTAGGATACATCTTTTAACATCAGTGTGTCTGTGCTATGATGTGGCGTCAAGTGAAATTTTCACAGATGCGCAATATAACGTCATTGTTTCATAAAGCACATAAATAACCAGCAAGCTAAGTTTGAGTAACTCAAGCCTCGGGAAGAAGTAAGAAAAAAAGCAAACCATCAGATTTCCTCTTGGGACTGATGGAAAGATATGATCAACACTTTTAATTTCAGTAATGCAATTGCCTGGTGTATGAGTAAGTACTTGCATTTCAGCCCACTGCGGCAGCAGTTCCTGGGCACAATGGCAGCATCTTCAACAACAAGAAATAGCAGATTTCTTGCGTCAGCAGTACAGCCATGCACTCCTAGGTAAATACATCTTCGAGACAGCTTTTTGGGCTCTGTAGATATTAACTGTCATGAAAGGAGTCTAAAGATTTGTTGGTGTTCATTTTGATGAACACAATCTGCAGTGATAAAACCACAGCTCTTGCCCACAGCGCAGCTAGTTACAGCTGAGCTTTGCAATGTTCTGAGCAGGCTGGCCTCAGAATATCCTCTGGTCTCCTGGAAAGGGTCTCTACCTGACTGCCCCAGGGCTCAGCCCCAGTCCTCGCTTCAGTGGCTGGAGAAGGAGCAAGACTGGCAGCAACTGCTCAATGCAGTGAGTGAATTGCTTTCAGCAGAGAGGTGTTCCTCAGTGTGACAGTGCCAGAACTTCACTGTTCACCAGAAATGTTTCATTCCTTCAAAAATCCTGTAATGAGAGTCACATGGTAGTCTGGAGTATTGCTTAACATCAAGAGCAAAGGGGTTACTCAGCATCCCCTCAGACTGACTGCACCAAGGGTCCTGAACACGTCAAAGGCTGAGGCCACATGATTTTGTCACCTCACATTTCTTCACCCACTAATTTGTGGTGGTGGTTTTAGTTCCTGAACTTAAGACGTTTGAATGATTGGGTTTTTAGACTTCAAACAATTATATTAAGGATTTAAAGGAACTCACACGGTGTAAAGACTACCCCTGTAGCAATAACAGTATCATAACTCAGATATTGTTCATGGAAATAGCTCTGCTTTCAAGCATACAATGACCCCATTCATACAGGCAGGGGAGGGCTCTCAATCTTCACATGATTTCCAGGGCTGTTTTTGACACATATGATTGTTTCCTGAGAAAGAAATATTAAAATATCTTTTTTTAAAAAAAATTAAAAAATAACACTCTTACCTTGTAAAGATCTGCTGGTTTATCAGGAAGGCATTGGAAGGTTAAAAACCCTACCCTCTTAAATACAAAAAAGCACCCATATATCTTGATTCCTCTAGCAAGTGTGATCTGTGTCAGTTGGCTATCTCCATGTGAGCTTCACTCCACAGCTGACTACATACGATATGCTGGTCTGGGAGCTGCACACAGCTGCAAACCCTCAACTGAGACACCTCCATCTAATTTCTAGATGATAGACATGTTACAGAATAAATAAGATGACAAACTATGCAGCCTCAGTGAGATCGAACTACTTAAGGACCATCGGCACAAAATTACCAGTAGACATTTAGGTAACTGTGGAAAATAAAGGGTCAAAGCTTCTGAAATGTAGGTGCCTTTAGAGCTAGATTGTAGTGGAGAAGAATTCATAAAGAATAGATATTGGATACTGGATATTTAAATATATACCCTACTATTAGCACTAATAAAATTCCCAGGATTGTAGATCTAGTCCTAAATTACAGGTTTAAAAAAGACCAACTCTTTCATCCAAGTATTTTGCAGCATGTTTTGCCTCTATTAAAAAAGGGCTTATTTTCATAAAGTCAAGGAAAAGAGAAAACATAAGATTTGAAGTCATTTAAAAGAAATAAACAGAAGAGGAAAAAGGAAAGTGGGAAAAAAACAGGCTAAATGTTTTATTTCTAGGTTGTTTAATATGTGTGAAACTAGTTCATTTTTGAAACTAAAGCCACTCCTTCATAAAAAATATTGAATAATATTGATATATTTGTTTCATTTTTTTCCACAGCAACTGCAGCCAGAGCTGAAAAGACCTTCTGGTTTTGTTTGAAGGAAGACTTACATACTGAAAAGCTCCTCTGCTTTGCCCAAGTATACTAGCTTACCTAATAAAATGCAATTCTCCCTCGTAACCATCATGTCTGGCACTCAGCATCTTTTCTATGAAGAGGTTCTGAGACCCACAATTAAAAAGTACCCCTGCTTTGCAGAAGTCACATAGGTGAAAGCCCAAGAGAAGGAGAAATAGGTTTTTATCTGAATACTTTTTCCTACTGAGTAGCATGGAGTCAAATTTCCCAGTTCCTGTTTTTCTCTATTTCCATTAGTAACAAAGCAGGGAAAGAGCTACTTGAAACACAACCCATACTGCCTGGTGTAGTTATGAGATGAATCTTCCCATGGTAATGCCTGTACCTGTCTCTCAGTTATGGAGAAAGTCATGACACTTTTCTTTGATTAGCCATCATGACATTTAGATGGTCAAAATAAAGCAAAAAAATTGCAGCACGCACCCTGTGCACAGAGCGCGCCTTGACAGTCAGAACATGCCAGCAGGATTTTGTGCCACACTGAATTACTCTCTAGTCTGATACAACCCTGAATCACAGTGTACACGTATTAACCAAATCCTGACAGCTTTATTCATATAAATGGTATTATTGTATTTAAGGAACTATTCATGTGCATAAAAATTGGAGGAGCCAGGAAGATGCGTGGTCATTTCTGAAGGGTTTATTCTCCCCAAAATGTATAGAGCCTTTCTTACCAGAATTTCCTTATTGCGTGTTCCTGGCACATATAGTATTATTTCCAAATGTTACAAGTAGAAAGGCTTTCTTCACGTGCTTCAACTAGGAAGAAAGCCTCTCAGACAAACACACAAAGTCATTAACACAATTATTCTCAGAATAAAGCTATTTCATAATCTCATTTTACAGTCTAGGCTTTGTATCAGAAATCAACCTCACCTTTAATACCAACATGCAAGATGCTTTTAAAGGTCTTTGTTGGCGCACACTGCATTAGTGTTACAGCTTGCTGCTTTGCATCAAAAGCCTACAAGAAATTTGCTGAACCAGCATCTTTTCTGTGCCTGGTTTGAAGGAGACGGATGGTTTAGGAACCCTCTCCCCCACTGCAGTGCTATTCAGAAGCCAATACTCACAAGAGACCATGTTGAGTGCTCAGCATTTGGTTGCAAACTGCCCTATTCCAGTGTTGGCTTGATTTTTCACTTGTTGGTTTATTCACAAGTGAAACACTATCTCTGTTCCCAGATACTTATTCATCCACCACTGGGATCCACACAGGTTTCTTTGTGTAACTCACTCACAACAGAAAACCAAATCGAGATGAAAGGAGTTGACAAAAAAGCCTGGGGCTTTCCTTAGGTGTTTTGCTCCAAGTACGTGAGAAACTGTCACATCTCTGTTCAACAGGCAGAGACTGTGGAAAGTAAGGTGGGAGGAGACCTTTAAGGAATCAGTTCATCCCTGATACTTTGTGATGGTGTTGAGTGAAGGTGGAAGGTGTCAAACAACTGATGATGTCACTGGACGCAGAATGATAACCTGGGCTTGGAGACCAAAGATACGGGCTCAATGCTAGAAGGAGCTTCTTAACACTGATGTAATAGGGTACATACAGAAGTGAGCGTGAGTTTCTAAAGTAAGTCTATATTTAATGTCTCTAGTAGACCTCATTTTAAAAAAAAAGTGACAGCCCCCAAAAGATTCTCTTCCTTAACGGGGAACACAAGTTGTTTCTAGGACGCAGCAGCCAACACTAGCTGTTGTACAGAGCCACTCTCTTCACACCAGGAGAACCCCACAATTTCAGCTGTACAGCCGCTAGCTGGGTGGACTGCAGCTCTTTGCAGCCAGCACCGTACTGTTGGTGCTGACAAGTTTTAGCTGCAGAAACAGGTCTTCACCACCATCACTATGAGCTGGTTCTGCGTGGAACTCATGACCTCATTTGCTCCAGTATCTCTGCAACCAAGAACATATTCTACAAGAAGTACTATATCCCTTCGAAAAGACAGTTAGGTTAAGAGCATGCTGGCTCATTATACAAATAAGGTCAAAAGTCAGTAAACAGAATTGTGATTCTACCATTTATATAAAGTGAATGGTTAGCTGTGCCTTTTCCTCTTACTGTGAAAAGAGTGAGTTGCATTATTCTAGATCTTTTTGGAAGGCTGGTATCTCTCTATAAAGCTACGCACATTGTACTGATTCTGTAGTAACCCTGGTTTGTTTGTTTTGGTATTTCTTAAACGCAGCATGCTAAGTATTTCATGCAGTACTTGAAAACAAAAAACGTCTCTCTCTTCCCTCTCTGCAGAACAGCATGACTTGGTTTAAGCAACACAACAGAGCACCACATACTCTTTAAGATGAATGTATGACAGCCTTTGCCTAGAACTTGCCTCTCTGCAGCTGTGAGTTGAAGATGCGAGGTCAGGTCTTGGATTGCTTCTGATTTCCCTTCTATTCTACTCTGACTGCTAAGATCTATGCAATCTTTATTAAAACTGGGAAGGTGTTTCATTTCTTTTTGCTCGGAAGATGGAATGACGAGTATTCTTATTAAATTTCCAAACAATACTAAGCTGGGAAAGACAACGAGCACACTGAAAGACAAGATAAAAATTTAAGGCAGTTTTCACCAGCCAAATGAATGGTCTGAAGAGAACAGATCCTAATGCCATTAAGGATACAGGGAGAGTGTGATGCTGAGAACAGCACGGACGATGAATCAAAAGACATTGCTTGCAATGTAAGCTTTTCCTTTAAGAAGGAAACCTGAGACAAAGCAAGGACTTGATCCCAGTCTCCTGGCCTTCAGAATAGAAATATGGCTTCTACTCTGTTCCCTGGTGAACGGCAAACACCAAAGAACCAAACCTTTTCATAGGGAAACAAATAATTTTTTCGTGAGAAAAACATATCTTATACTTTTGGGAAAAAAAAGGGTAAAAAGAACTACTTTTATCAAAATTGTCATTAAAATACTCTGTTCCTTCTCATTTGAGGAACTCAGAGCACATGAATATTTAATCATTTTATACAAGCTTTAAAAAAGAAGATATTGAATATTTAAAATTTTGATAATATTTGCTCATTAGCAGAACAGATAATTGGTTAAAAATACTATGAGAAAGTATAAGGCGCATTCCTATCATTTTAGACAGCTTGGAGATCTAAATCAGTAAACTTTCAAAGACAGTGTCTAATTCCTGGTATCTCCTTGATATCCTCCAAGATATAAATATGGGAAAACAGAGATCCATTTTAAAAAAGATCCCTTTCAACAACGCAACCTAGAATCACTCATTTTCTACAGTATACGAAGAGCAATGGCAAACATATTCCTATGTATGCAATACACATAAAGACCAATTTGCAGATACAGCCAAATGGTAATTTTGAAGCGATGAATTACCAGTGATCAACAGCAAATGAATAAAAATCTGCTGGCAGACATGAACAGATTTAATTCCTAGTGACAGTCAAGCCACAAGCAGAACATAAATAAACAATTATACATTTATTCTAATTAATACAGACATTGCACATCTATCCACTCAAAATATTTTCTAATAGCCTTTCAATTTATAATGCTGAAAGTAATTTTTTACTCCTTCTGAAATACTCTACAAAGGGATATTTTTGTTCGGTTGAGTAACTACAAAACCATTCACATATTGTAACCAAATGTCATTCTTAACTACACAAAATCAAGAACCAAAGCCTAAAACAAATGCTCAAACTTAGGAAGTTCTGGCTTCAGATTTTGAGTGCTATTTTGGCTTGGAATTGTATTTGCTACTTCCAGGTTTTATTTTCTTGTTCAGCTATATTTCTTTGAACAAAAGTGGTTGGGAGTACACAGCCTCTTTTCTGCACGTAGCTCTGATGGCATAATTGAAGCAGATTCTCCAAACAAGCTGACTTTTTCAAAATATAATTCTTTTCCTGGATATACTGCACCCAAATGTCTGTCTCCTGCTCTCCATAGGAATGTCTGAACCTCGGGGAAAACAAATTGCTTTCTGACAATGTGGGTCTCAAGCTCCTTGATACAGCTGTGGTGGGAAAAATGGTTTGTATACAAGCACAGACTGCTCAAATAAAGAGACAAGCATTATCAGTTCTCGTTAAATGGACCATTTATATCACAGCTTGTGAGCCACACAAAGGCGAACGGTGAGCACCCTGTATAGGCTTTCACTAGTGTTGAGGTTGATTTTCTCTGTCTTGCTTCCTACGAGTGACAAGAAAACAAATGGAAGGACAGCAGTGAAGACCTGAGCTGGTGGCCTTTGCCAGCTCTTTTGCCAAAGAGGACTTGAGTAGAGAAGCAGAAGGCGGCAAAGGCTGAATCCTACGTGCAGCACTGAGCTAGAAGGATGACGTTCACCACATGCATGATACTGCTTGACTGGGACAAGTGTTCGTATGAACTTTCATATTGCTCCGTTGACAATATAGCCTTTGTAATTCAGGGAGGCGAATGAGCTTTGTACTGGTACAGCTACGTTTGCACCAGTTAGCACAGCAACGAAACATTTCAGCACAGGGCAGAGGGGGAACTGCATCAGCTGTGCGAGTGGACTTGGTGTTTGGCACTTTGAAAATCCTGCTGTCAGGCTCTGGGGAAGTGAGAGCTGTTGATGAAAGGCAGTGTAATTATTGGCACTGGGTTGTATTAAGATAACAGCATAAAAACTTAACATTTCCCAGAAGAAATAAAGGTGTTAAAATAGCAGCTGGGTAAACATAAGATAATGAAAGAAAGCAGCATGATTTCCCCAGGTTCAAATAAAGCAGAGGAATATTTTGCAGAATCTCTCATTAAAGCGACATTGTCACTTTAAAAAATAACCAAACCCAAAACTATTATAGCAATAAGTGAAGATGAAATTACCTATGAAACATAACAATTAATTCCACAAAAACGTCAATGCTTCTACTTCCATTTTTACATTTTTCTGTAGTGGAGTGCCAGGTCCATATATGTATTTTCACTTTCCTGTACAATTGATTGACCTCTTGACACAACGTTGATCATCTCTAGCAGAATATCTCATTCTTGGGATATTCATTTTTGGTATTAACTATTCAGCATTAGTCTTAGCATATGTATTCTACCTTATAATAATTAGTAACGCTGAGGACAGGGAAATGAAATGGAAGCTTATTGTAGAAAATCTCAACTTATTTGTTTCATGGAAACATTTTCAGCTCAATCACTGCAGAACAACATTTTGTGTACACACTTTTCCTTAAGATGTTTTTCACCATGTGGGATCCTTTTTCACAATTAAAGAAAGCTTTAAAATTAAATCTTTTAAATAAAAGCTTGATTTTATAGCTAAACAACTGCATAAGCAACAATTCTTGTGTGCTAATCCGATATCTGTTTCTCTCTGAATGCTAAGCCAAAAACAAGGAGAGAAGAATACACAACCTTTTAAAACCCTGTCCTTTCTAAAGGGAACTATGCAGACTTCACGCTATTATCTATGACACTGATTTCTGTTTCAGCCTCTATTAAGAGACGTAGCAAAAAGAACTTCATTACTCAAATTAATTAGACTTCAGTAAACGCATTCATGGGGAAAATACAGCATCCAGCATGAACAATAGGATTATAATATGACACAGCAGAAAGTCATTATGCGCACCACCACAAACAGTTGCACAGCTCCAGAAGCCCATGAATACTGATTCTGTTTAAATCTATGGACACTGAAGACCTCAAAAGTTTTGAACATTCCATTAAGTGCCCATTTAATCTTAAATCTTAAAAAGAATTAAGCATCTTACAAGGACTTAAGCATCTTAAAATCAATTTCTTTGAATCTTTATATGGTGCCAGCATTTTGTGCTGTGCCACTGTATGCCTCTGCTTTGACAAACACCACGTGGTTCTTCATAATGGATCACACACGGGCAGAAAACCAGGGTAATGGTTACACCAATGAGCCTGTCGACAGTCAGGGACAAGGTGAAAAGCAATGATCATCCAGGGGAACACAACTGTGGGATTAATTAGAGGGTTCTTCTTTTCCCGTACTTTCAATCTCAGTAAAACACACTACACGGCAGGTAGAAACTAACAGGAAGAGCTGCTAAGCAAGCGAGGCATTTCTTTGAGGTCCCAGTTCTACAATGAGGATATTAGCATCCGTACCAGACACTCTTATCCTTTTAATTTGGCTGTATGTAAGGTGTCCCTGTCTGATGTTAATTTACTGAGAAGGAATAACAACTTGACCATGTTCAAAATCCTGAAGAATATGGCCTTATATTACTTATTTTATTTATGACTATGAAGCTAAATGGGCTTAGTTTGAATGGCTTGTGCAGTACACATTCCTTGGAAGACCTCCAAATGTGAAATGCAGATGCTAATACCTATGGTACACACACAGAACTGCACACACAAGAGTTGATCCTCCTCTGTCCCCTGAACTACTCAAAACTGAATGTAATTCAACTCTTTATTGAAGTGGGCTGTTACCTAGGTAGTACTTCTTTCATAACGCACAAGAGATGTTAAGATCTGGACATTTCTTGAACACCTATTGCATGATATGAAACTGATTCATAACAGGGCATGACTTGCCCTACTGAGCTGCTTCAAATTTGTGATGAGGTGTGCTAGAGTTACAAATCACCTTTCTATGATATTATTAGACATAAACATTATCTGTTAAGGATAACTGAATTTACAATCAATATTAAGATGTTGCATTGTGTTACTGTAACTGATTAAGGCTATTAGCCCCAACATCTTATCTGTGATCAGTACTGTCATTTCCCTTTTACATTATAACAGCCCAGAGTCTGGGCTTACAAAGAAATCTCGGCAGATTCACATTCCAGAGAGGGTACTTCAGTTTTCAGGTGCTCCTTGCAGCCCCAAGCACAGCTCAGGTTCTCCTATTGTCTTTTCTTGCATAGGGCCAAACACCTTTCTGAAACACCTGAGCTCTGACCAGCCTCCAAGGCAGGACAGACAGGTCTCTACCTTTACCTACCCACACCTTGGGGATGAGATATTATTCACGGTAACACGTAGTGACTCTCAACTCCCACAACCCTGAGAGACTCCTCTTTGTGTGATAGCAGTGACTTCTGTGAACAGACTGAAGAATGCAATCAAAACGTAATTAGGATTATCAGGCTAATCACTGCATATATTTTCTAAAGCTAATGGCAATATGAAACACTAATTGTTCTTTACTGGGGGATGAACATTTAAACTTGTCAAGAGAGGCGGAAAAAAAGTGGGGTTTTTTTTCCACTTGGAATAGATGCCAACTGGAGACACATGTAGATTGTAAGATTTTATTTTTTAAAATGAAACTGGCATCTTATTAATACAAAGACACAGAAACCCCATATATGAAAAAAAGCAAAATACATTATTACAGTACTCTCAGAATATAGCATTCAAATATAGTTCAAAATGTCTCAAAATTGGCTTGAATATCATTAAATATTTAACAAATAGATGCACTTTTTTAATTTGTCTTTTCCTATTACTGCTTTTAGGGTTCATATTTACAGGCTTATTTCTGTCAACTAGAAAGGTTTGAAAATTATCTCTTGAAATACAGAATGACGTTTCTCATCGATTAAGAGAAACCTAGAAATAAGAACTTAAAAAATACCCACCTAAAAGCCTGACACTTTGCAGTACTGTAATCAAAAAAGCTTTTAAAGTTATTAACACGCACATTTACATTTTCCCTTTTCTAAAGGGCAAGTGTGATCATATGGTTTCTCCAAGGAAAAAAAATGCAACAGGTTGCAAATACGTAACACAGTTTTGAACCATAGCCACATTCATAGTTCGACTGAAGTAAGTTTAGAAACAGTAACAGGAAGCTGAAGTGGTGCAAGCCTAAGTACCTAGGTATATATCAAAGATCTGTGCTTCCAGCTATCACTGTAGAACACAGACTGCAGAAGTAACATTCGAAGCCCGTTAACAGCACAGTATTAAATAGTAAATCCGCTAGAGTAACAGAAAATCAGAGAAGAGAGGACTTATGGGTCATTCACTCCATCTCTTCATGTCTTCTGCTACACTGCAGCTTATTACAAGAACATACAAATACAAGAATAATAAATCAGTACCTACTTTATATTGTAAACTTTTCTATATAATTTATGAAAATACAGCTACAGTAAAATCAGTGTAAAAATAATCAAAATGTACTGAACATCGAGTTCTGCCCAACAAAACATCCGTATCTCATCTACTGTATCATACATTGACAAGAATTGTAAAATACAAAATGCCCATTGCTATTTGCATCATTCTAAAATTATGGCTATTTACAATATCAGATAAATCAGATTAAAATAATGCAAGTGTTATTTAAACTGCACACTTTGTTCTTTCTCATTATTTTTCTGAATTTTAGACAACTTCCTCTTCTCTAACTGATACTTCGAATGGAAGTCACCCTCATGAGTCCATAGTTGCACGAGTAGCCTTTTTGGAATTAAGAAAGTTCTTTTTCTTTTTCTTTGGAGAATTACGCAAAGAAAGTATTGGATCACTCTGCTCACGGAACAAAAATACCTTCTCCCCTGTGTCTAATAGCTCTATGGCTTCGACAGTTGCAGTGTTCAAAGAAAGTGGTGTATCAGACTGTTCCATAGGAAGATGTGTAGGCAAACACTGAAGATGGATGAATGATGGTTCTTCCAAGAGGGTAAGTTGCTTCTTCTTTATCAAGCTACATTAATGAGAAAAAATTGAATTGAACTGAAAAAGTGAAAACTTGGGCAAAAAAAGCATAACTTTTTATATCATATCCCGACATAGAAGTGCTGAATTTGGAAGCTAAAGAAAATCCCATTTCAGAGAATTGTAATTGCCATTCCAAACCTCATTAATTTTCGTATCATTATACAAGATTGCATAAGGAAATGTAACCTTACAATAACTCATCACAGGGAAGATGCGCAACGCCTATGAAAAATGCTTGAATTTTGTGGCTATGAACAGAAATATATTTTTAAGCATTTACTATCATTGCTTATTAGTTGCAAATATGGTGTAGGAAGCACAAACACCAAACAGCAGAACAGTACCAGAAAACACATTTTTATGAACTTACTTTGTGATTTCTAATTGATATAAGAAGAAGAGTTGGTGATGAAATGAAGTATTAAAAAAATCATACATGCTTCTTCCTGTTTTCTCCTTACCTGTCCTTTCTCTTGTTTAGAGAAGTAATATTTTCCAAACTTCTGTTTATCAGATCTTGCCTTACTTTATTCTCCAGTGCTTGCCACAACTCCTGGTTCTCCCTGAAAGAGCAGGAAAGAAAAGAATACCCAGCAGCAAATCCCCAAATACACACCTTTTCCTTCCCTTCCTGATTTTAAACTAGCAAACCCATATCAGTAATATCATGAATACAAACAGGATTTTTGCTACCCTGCCACAAAAGGTTTAAATTGGGTAAGATCACACCTCGGGGCATGGTCCTGAGAACCCTTATCTGTTCCTTGACAACTCACATCTGACAACTACAGGGCCCAGTGCCACAGCATCTGCTTTTCTCCCCTTCCTATGTCATTGTTAGGGTTTAAAATAAGTTTGCTATAGAATATTAAAATTAATGGCTTAGAGTCAAATTTAATTGCAATTTGCTTATAGCTGAGCAGGAGTGGACAGCTTGACGTAACTGAACTTTTTGTTTTTAGCATTAGTGAACTTTGTTAGCAAGAATGACTGAACAGAAGAGGTACAGTGCATCCTGGTCCCAAAGATAACAAGGATCAAAACCCATGAGTTAAGGGAAAAGGCCTCCAAAGCAAGCAAGAGATTGACAAGGGGACTTCACTACAGATAAGACTGAAGGATGAACATGCACAGAACTAGAAAGGACCCCAGGGCCAAGCCAAGCTGGAAGATAAGGAAGTTAGACCAGCTGTAAACCTTAGAGATAAGGAGTAGCATACCTGGAACCAGGAAGGAAACCAAATAAGGAGCGGGGAGACTCCAGCCACTGAAATATCAGTGGGCCAACAGTCATGTGGACAGTGCCTGAAAAGTGTACAGTGGATCTGAGATTGTAAAATTACCCAGGGAGGGGTGGGTTTCTCCAGAGGCACCCGGCCTGGGCTGTAATAAACCAAACGCTGTGGCGGAACCTAGGGTCTGAACTCTTCATTATAGTCAGGGGCTAAGAACGTATCCAGCTGTACCTAGACTCCTCTCCAAGAGCATGTTTAGAAAGCAAGGAGGTCCGGTGTGAACCTTGCAACTTGGCGAGAGGATCTTCTGGGACTTTTGTATAAGAGTCATGATAGGGCGCTGGGAGAGGGGGTCCAAGAGCACCTCTCAGTGTTAGCTACACAGCAGTTCAGCTGGTGTTAACTGGGATAAACTGGAGGGATGAGGGTTTGGGATTTATACATCTATAAAATAACCATTTAATTCATAAAGTGATAAAATTTGTTCTCTTAATCAATCAACTTATTATAGTTAAAATATTCCACAAAATAAGGTAATGAAGTATTTTCACTCCACAAAAAGATTTCCAAAGGAAACTTATGCACTTGTGATTTTTTTTCTATTGCTGTCAATCTGCTTGTCCAGCAAACACATACACATGTAAAGCAATAGCCTTCTCTTGCAATGGTCCGACAAAATATATCATACTTACCTTTTCTTACAGCTGCCAGACTCCTCTGCATTACTGTCACTTTTAGCAACACCATCTGAATATTTAGTGATGGAATCCAGGACAGAAAGAACCTCACTTTGTGAGCTAGTGGGCAGCAACAAGTTCAGGATCCTGTGCAATGTCCCCATTGGTATCTTCACCAGTTTGGCTAAATAACCTGCTAGTCGGAGGTCCTAAAGGATTAATGAGTAGAAGACAGATAAATTTAACATTGGAAACAACAAAAAAAGTGCTAGCCAATTTCAACTGATATAATTAAAGATTTTTTCATTATAGAAACAAAAAATATTACTGAAGATCATATTATTGGTGACAGTTTCGGTGTCCAGTGGTCATAAACCCAGGCTCACTGTTTCGATCCACACAGGCCCATACACATTGCAGTTGCTGATTTCATTCTGGATATAGGCAGTGCACATGTTAAACAACCAATTGGTCTTAGCGTATGGGTTTAGGGCACGTACTCAATAACAATACAATCATATTGTAGCATGTAAGCTTTAATTAATTTATGGATTGTGCAATTATAATTAAATCCTTTCAAGATAGCAGTGAAGCGATACAGCATTCCTTGGTTTGTAAAATTAGGGTGAAAAAATAGCCTCTGAAACCTAATGACACCATTTACATTTTGTCACAGTTGAGCACGTCATTGTTCACCCTTTCTTAACATGAGATTCTGTGATAAGCTCAGACAACAGCTTGTAACATTTGTTAGGAGGTGAAGGAAACATCTGGCTTTGTTCTGGGGAAAAAAACCCGAACGCCAAAATGTCCTCTCTTTTTTGGCCCAAGGGTCAGTGACAAGGCATATTCACCACGTGTTCAAATAGAACTTAGTTGTTCCCCAGACAATCCACCAGCCCTTTTCCCCATCCCCTCCCAACCCCAAAACTCCATTGCTATTTTCTGCTCTGCTGTCAAAACTACTGTGCCCCCAGGGCTGTTTCTGTGGATTTCTCTTGCATATCAAAAATGAGAATTCTACAACGTATTAATACATGGGAAAAAAAAAAAAAAAAAAAAAAAAGAGGAGAGCAAATTAAATCAAGTTAAATGTCTCAAAGGATGCCAGAAAAAGAGCTGGTTTAGTCTATTCAAACCATATATGTATCTCAGGTAGCTGAAGTTAGGTAAAACATACCAAACATTCAAGATGACTCATAACAACTGAGTCACCTCCACTCTGTAGACTACAAAGCCTACGTCATATAAAAAATCCACAAGGTCCCACCATGCAGGTAGACAGTCAATATCTTTGTCCACAGCAGATTCAAAATGTCACAGCAAATGTTTGAACTATGCCTCTTTCTTGCATGAAAAATTTTCAGAGGAGCCAATGACCCAGGTGATCCCTGTATTAAGTGAATCACCTTCTTTGAAAGAAGTCATTTCACCAACAGGATGCTCTGTAAAAGCCAATTCTTTCTGCTAATTCCATGTAAACACAAACCAATCACCCCAAGGCAGCCCTAACCCAAATTTAGATGGCCACTCAAAATAAAGAACTCAATCAATCTCCTTTTCCCATAACCATTCGCCAAGCAGAGAAAATCTCTCTGAAAGGCAGGACAAATAGCCACTTCCCTAATCTTCCTGGGCTCTTCACTGTTACGAACAAGACAAAATCCTAAGATTAATGAAGTATCTAAAACGTCCAATATTTTCACCCTATACTGGCACCAAAATTAGATAATAGAGATGTTTGTTCAGGTGACTTAAGGGAAGAAATGATTTAATTATTCTCTCAAGAGGAAAGTAAATAAGAGCTTAAATGTTAATACAGACACCCAAGTTTAATTTCTGTAGTTGTACACAGACTGCATTGTGCTTTTGGACTTAAAAAACTGTTCTAGAAACTTAAAAAAAAAAAAAAAATTAAGTCAGAATAAAAATGACTCATCTCTGTGACCTTTCTGCTCTTTTTGGCTAAGTCTCAGGACCTTTAACTCAGTCATTTATATGTAGATGACTGAAACATCATGACTTCAGTACTGCTTTCCTCTGTAAGAGTTTCCCTCTAACACATTCTTTTCTCTACTCCTATCCTTACCTTTCTGTTTAAAGAACGATTTGGGCTGAGACAACACTTAATGCTTTTCTGCACAGCAGAATTCACAATTAAGTAATTCTTAAAGGTGCCACAATGCTGTCAACAGTTTCAAAAGTGGCACAGGTTCCCACCGGCCAGGTACATCCAGCGTATGTACAACAAAGAGTGTGATGTATGAACATGCACCAGCAGTGACTTTCAGCTGCTCACAGCTGCCCAGACCAGCCAGCATAAGCAGGAAGGAGAAATGAACGTGCATGCAAAGACAGGTATGCTCACACTAGTTAGACCAAAACTCTCCAGCACAGGACGAGTTTGATTCTTCCAGTATATTATATGGTAAGATACCATAAAGATTAGGAATTCACTTTTTTCATAACATCTTACAGATACAAATTTTATTTGTACCACCAATAACCTCATACGTATTCTCTGAATTTAGTCAAAATAAAACCAGGAGCATATAAATTGTAGTTTGCAAAGAGCAGTAATACTTTTAAGTATTTGGTCTGAGCAATGTGTATTAAAGCAACTAATGCAAGAATCAATGAACTAGATCCATGCTGTGTTTCGAGCTTACTGCACTGTTCCACATGAGTCTGCCTGCATCATCTGTTGTCACTAAAACACTACTAGTGTACCTGGGGCTATAGCTATGAGCTTGGAAGTAACTTCTCGAACAGAGACTTAAGATCCCAAACTCGCTATCATTCAAGAAAATCTCTTATTGACCTAGATCTGCCTCGATAATGATACTAGCTGAAACACAAAATGTAGGAAAGTAAAACTTATCTGGGCTGCCACAGTTCTGAAAACTAATCTAATTCTTCTCTTGAGAGAAAAGAATGAGTGCAAGATACAGAGGTACAATAGCTATAGTTTCCTAATACTTCCTAATATAATGTGGTGTTTTATAAATTATAAGAAAACGTAGGGGGGAGGAATTTTAAAAAATCCATTCCCATATCAGCTCACAGGACAAGCATGTGCAAATGCAGGAATGTGTTACACTGTAAGCCCTAGTAAATCAATAAAATTAGTCTTCTACTAAGCACATACTTCTTTACAGTTGAATTAAGAGCAGTCAGGTTTGGAATTACAGTTGGAGTTATACTATTATACTTGTTGAGAACAGAAATTTTGTTTTGTATATCTGCAGGTTAAATATGTATAGGTTTTATGGCATTTCAATAAAGTATGTCCCAGAATATCTCTGGGCTACACTTTATATGAATAAATATAAACACAAAACCCGCAGTGGTATATCTAATGCATATTTACACAAGTTAATTATTTCTTCAGGGAATCTTATGAAAAAAACATAAAGCATAAAGTCTCCCAAGTATACACTGAACAGTATGCATCCAGATTTTCAAGTGTAGTGAGGTGACAGTGATGCTCTTAAAACTCTGTTTTCAAGATGCCAAAATCTATAATTATCAAGCGTCACCTGCTATGTTGCTAAGAGGACTGGGAACTATGCACATTATGACATATCCTGTTTGCATGCACCTGTAATTTAAAACCCAATGATTTTAACTTCTCAACTTGCAGAATACATGCCATGTGTTCAGAAGCTCTTTCACCATGTATCTGTGCCAAAGAAACTTAACAACCAACACAGGAAGATAATTGTCAGCAACTTAAGCAACATGGTTTCTTGGTGATGTAGAAGAGCAAAATCCAGCTTTCCCCCCAGCCAAGTGGTATGATCTTGGGGAATACAGAACAAGAAGCGTCAGCATTTAACTCTAATACTTTCTAGAACCAAAAAAAGCCACAATAATGTGCAAAATCAGCATATTCCTGCTTAGTTCTGGGCAGCCTAATGCTAAATATGATTAACACTTCCACTTCCAAAAAAAAAAAAGAGCAGTGGCTTTGAACTGAAATGCTAAGGAAAGAGCCGGGTTCTTGTGGGAGAGAGTTCCTCTCAAAATGAATGATCTACAGCCAGCAGCAGTGGCACTCAGCTACCAGGTTTGCCTCTCTTCTCTCCCACAAAGTCCTACACAGCCGCTTCAGCATTCATCTTAACATGCCAACGCTTGAACTCATGCCTTCATGAGGGAGGTAGATGCTGAGGCTCTACAAGTGAAAATCAAAATCAAAAGCAGCAGAAAAACATTTCACAATGTCCTTTGCAAGACAAGAACTCTTCTGCTAAGCAGCTGGCTTATTACATGCATCTTCTTCCTACCCTTCTATGCCCAGGAGTATGGCAAGCTAAGAGTGACAGAATGAGATTAATACAGTCTTCATGTTCTCTTTTAAGATTTCCCACTTAGTAGTGACTAGTTTTGCCAGCATATGAAATTGCTAAATAAACACTGTACAAGGTCTCTTCAATTAGTCCAAGATTGCAAGGCAACAGCGGATTTAAAACCAATGAAATTAAACTATGATAAAGGTCCTGGTAATGCTACCCTGGAGGAACTGGTCTGTGCTGTTTGTAGTCTTTATAATGGCCAGCATTTCTAGATGCAGCATATATTGTCAAATAAATGTATAATGAACTAGGAAAAGAAACCTCACCAAGAGTATAAAAAGAATTTGCGAGACTATGACTTAAACCACAGAAGTACAGGGAAAGAGCAACAAAGCCCAAAGGACCTTTTCCAAAGCATTTTCAATTTTTCTATCTGTTCTGATGTTTATTTTCCACTGATGTTGGACTGAGTTTATTTTATCTAAAGACTTGTATTTATCACATTCAGCATGTTTTTGAAGGACTGTATGTTTCAGCAAAATATTCACACAAGCTTGTTTTACAAAAAACATGACAAAAAGATCATCTTGTCTCCTAGAAAAGTGTTTTGAAATCTTGAGCTATTAGTCAAACTGCAACTACAAATGGGCAAATAAAGCCCCAAATTTGGCACTGCCTCTGAAAACTGCTGTCACTGTCAACACAACCATTCCACGACTGAACAAATAACTGAAAATAGTGACAGTCTCATCAGAAACATGCAAGTTATTTTAAGAGCATAAATGAATACATATAAAATTTAAAGTTATAAAGAATAATCAGATTAAAACTCACCATCATGTGAATATTTACAATATAAGCACCCTACCTGCAGCAGAAATTTTTATTGGTGTCAGCAGCATGCTGTGACTGTGAAGTCCCAATAAAACATTAGGAGCCCTCTGTGCAATAGGCCATGGGGGCAGAAAACAATGAGAAAAAAATGAAGTCTCGAACAGAATTCAGCAGCTCCTGACAGCCACATCTGCTTAAAATATCCCAACCCATCAAGGCCAACAGGGTAGCAAGCCAGTTTGAAAAACAAAAAAAAGAAAATTAAAACACAGTTGCAGCAGCAGACGGGGTGAAAATCAAAGAGGAAAATAATAGTAATACTAAAAAAACACTCAAGCTCTAGGGTAACACATAGCTTGGACTTAAAGCTGGAAGGCTGGTAATGCTGGTCATAACCTCCAACTGTTACACTCTGCAAGATGGACCAGAATGGGTTTTGGTGTTAATATTATTATTATGTCAGAGGATAGGACATTCTTAGGAAGTGTTAAGAGGAGGTTTGAATTCCCACTCTGCCTGCTTTAATTCATTAGCACAAAGTGTTATCTTCCATTCCAGGACAGCACCTTAGCCATCAGGCTGCCAGACAGTCAGAGGTAAGTCTCTTCCAGTGAAGCTTACAGAAGGACTCCACTCTGAATGAAGGCCAAGTGTCCCCATGAGAGGCAGAGATAGAAGTGATTGATGCACTCACGTGAGCTTTAGTAGTTCTTCATGGAAATTCCCTGCCCAAATCAGAGTAAGGATCTGAAAACAGGTGCTGCCTTCCAGGTGAATCTCCTTACACAAGTGTAACATACAGGAGTCTTACTCCAATTCTTCATGGCAGCAGCTGACCTCAAATAGATCTCTAACTCAGGATAGGATAAAGAATTCAGAAAACTGAGCAGAAACAAGCTGAGACACGAAAAAAGCTGAGAGACCCTTAGTCTAAGTGGTTCTTCCTTGGCTTGCTGCCCTCTGAAGTTCCCAATTTATCATACAGGTGGACTGCAACCACTCCTGTCACTGAGAGGCAAGATATTTGGATGTGAAAACTGCAGCACTGAGTTTCTTTCCCGTCACTATAGCGACATAGCTCAGCCAAGGCCTGCAGGTAAAATTTGGGGACAACAAAAATTAATTTTTCATGACTTTTGTGGCACTGATAGGCAGCAAACAGACAACAAATTATCTGAAGAGGTGATGCTCTTCTTGAAAACAATACGAGTAATGATACTAGAAAATTTATCTAGCAGTCCATCTATCATTTAGTTTTGTAACATGATCAATGCAAATGCTTTCTAAGACTGATGAAAGTCTACACAAAATCCTTGTCTCATTACATGAAAACCAGACTGTAAACTTGCCTGCAAACCAGAAACTTGCACAATTTAGTTCTCTCCACAGAATGAAATGCAACATGAAAACCCCCAGAAAGGATTTTGTAAGTGAACAAAAAGAAGTATAAATCAGTACAATTCAAAAGGCTGAAAACAGGTCAGAATTAACTGAAGTCAGTGATAACACAGGCTGCAAACACCAGAACTGGTAATGATTATTAGCAGAACTGGGTTGAAATACATCACTAGTCGTTCTCAAAAAAGCAAGAAAAGCTGATCTCCGGATAAAGCTGTAATTTAAATTTGGAAGCTTTGTTCGATTTCATGCTTACCTGACTATAAAGTGCCAAAAATGCATCCATTTCTATATTTTCCAGGAGATCTTCAAGCACTGCACAATTCCATTGCTCATCTCTCAAGCTGAAGTGAAAGAGAGAATTAACACTGAAATTCTCCCAGGCACAATGACTGTATTATAGGAAACAATATTTAAAGTCATCCATTCATGAAGTGTGTTTTTCTGTCAGCCAAGTTGGACAAGTAGCGTAACTTCTAAAATAAGCCAACTTCTCCTCCTGTCTCCCCTGAACCATCAAGCAAACATCAGAGCAGAATCTAAGGCTAAACTCTTGCACACAATTCAAATCTGGAATCGCTCTAAAGCAATGCCATTATACCCACCCTCACACTCATCTTTAAATTTCATCACCACACTTCATGGAAAGTTGTGGATCTTTCTGTTGATGGAACATAGTGGAATACAGTAATAAACAGTTAACTTCCTTACTACTGGTGATTTTTTTTTTTGTTTCTGGACCAAATCATGAAGCCATCTGCAAATCATTTGGGAAAAAAGTACAAAACTTGTTTCTTCTATTACATTTTCAGGTACATAGTACAGACTAGTTGCATTTTCTTTGAAGACTTGACTGCTGTATCTCTGCAGCAGTATCCATGAGTGAATAAGCTATGTGCTTTTCTAATGACTTTTTAGTACTGCAAGGGGAGAGTTGTTAATCTACATCGAATAGAGCTCCAGCCCTTTCAGAGTTAAAACAGACTTAAGAGTGCAGTAAGTTCACTCCAAATCCTATGAATACCATTTTTAATCTATCAACTGTTTCACAGAAAACTCTCTATGTAATGGAAAGCACTTTCTCAGGATTTGACATAAACCTTGAAATGTGATAGGCTTTTCAGACATGCAGTACACATGGAAATGTAATTTCTAAGTCCTGTAACCCCAGTGAATGTAATTCAATACTCTGCAGTTTTGCAATTTATCACCCGTTTTTGCTAGCCAATCTTCACAAGACAGATATCTCTATGTAACTGCTAAGAGGCATTTTTTTTTTCTCACTGATATCTTTACTTAAAAACTGGCCAGGGAAAAATGAAATTGAGCCTCTTTCTGACAAGGAGTTTATATATCGCTTCAAAAATGACTACATGACAGGGAATTCAGTCTACAGTGTGACAATGGAGGTAGAAATTTAATTTAAATGGTTTCAGTTACTTCCTCTGACCCCATCAGATTAAGTTTCATTGAAGTTCCTACCCATCTTCTTGGGAGACAAAGGAACAGAATTAAAACTCTTTTCCCTCCTTGCTGCTAGGGAGTATTATTATTTTTCCACTGTCCCCACCAAGAAATGTTGATTTCCATGCAATGCATCACATCTATATGTAAATAAGTTATTATTTCATGTTTCTTATTTCAATATTCCCAAGACTCCTCAGTTATGCTCTGGGTCACATCACAAAAATGTACTGTTCCAAAATACATGTATTGTTTCTCTCCAGCACAGCAGAACATTTAGCCCGCTGTCTGTCTGTGATATCTTATGGACTATAAGAACTACAGTAACTTAGGAAAACCTGAGTCCAAAGCACTTACCTTTGCTGGTGCAGATTTATAAATTGACTACATTTATTCACAGCCTGTCTTAGCAGAACTGTCACCTGTCTGTCTGCATGCATTTCCACAGCTTCACTTGAAAGTCCCAATCCATCTGGGGTCCACCTCTGCCTACTCATTAGATGCTGCTGCTGTTGAGCTGACTCCTTATGCAACAGCTCATACTCGAGCTTCCTGTCAAGATCTTCAATCTCCTAGAGGTTGAAAACATGTAATAATAAAGAGTCATAATTTAACTTGGAAGAACAAATTTCATTTGGAGTGAAGAAAAAAAGATGGTATCAGAATTCCTGATATTAGTCCATTCATTTCTCACTCTACCGCGCTACTTGCAGTCATTGCACTCTCCAAATCATTGCATGGCTTCAATAAACATGACTTGCATGCTATAAATATCAGAACAATGCCAAAAGATATGAATGAATTTTAATTGTGTTAAAGGTTGATGCACTCTTGAAATCTTCCCCTGTAGAGGATGTATAGAAACTACACCACCATGTCTGAGAGTCAAACTAAAGGATGGCACCATTAGACTTCATCTATAAGCTGCAAAAAGCCACTGAAACAGCTGATGAGTTTTAGTTATACTGAATCAACAGCTAATATAGAAGAGATGTGATGTTAAAAGACAATAATGCACTTTTACTGTGATAAAATTAGGGTTAAAATACAATGCTCTAAAAACCAAAGGGTCAAAACTTCAACTCTTAAGTGGACTGGATCTCTCATGCCAAAGATCTCTCTTTGGTCAGAGTCAAACTAGGCATCAGAAGGAAGGCTTCGTATTCCAGTTTTCTGATATGTCACTGTTAATCACAGAATCATAGAATGTTTTGGGTTGGAAGGGACATTAAAGATCTAGTTCCAAGCTTTAAGTTGCTTAATATCTCAGTGCTCTACTTTCCAACCAGTATCTTGGAGAAAATGCTGAATTTTAATCTATTTCTCCTCCTCCTCAGACTACAGATTCATTGGAGCACACCATGTCTAAGTACGTTTCTGCTCCCCAGCCAGCAAGATTTTACATTGGACCTTAGACTCACTCTTCTAACATGGAACTCACCTAAAGCCAGACATATTTGTTTCACTGATTGACAAAATTGTCACCCAAGTCATCAGCAGTAAGGAGTCCTGTATAACCTGATACAATTGTTTTAAAGTAACCGGTGTCAAAATTTGCCAACAAGAGTTGGATGAAAACAAAGCACCAGGAAATAGGCTCTGTAAACCACTTTAAACAATGCCTAAAATATTTTTTCCCCCAAACTAGGGCTCAAATCAGGTTTTGTACATTGGATAAAGAACCCAGTGTTACCTACTCTGGGTCTCTCTTTAGCCTCTCTTTCAATTCTTTCTCTTCATCTGTTCAAGGACAAAGAAGCTAAAACCAACCTTTTTGCAGAGTCCCCGTACACTTACTGCATAGAAGGTAATAATTTCAAATTCAATTATTTTTAATTCTCCATCTACATACAACTTTCACTATTTTCTACAGATTTAATACAAATTTAAGAAAAACTGGAAGCATATAAGCATTCTAACTGCCGTTCCAAGAGAAATTCTGTAGAGATGACAGTATTAAAATTTAACCAGGAGTTTTCACAGCAATAGCTGTCTAATGATGCCCTCTAGCAAAGAGGTTTTGCTCTTAAAAACCCATTTTGTTTGTTCTACTCCAGTGCTCTCCCAAGCCTCACTTGGATGGCTGTAAATAGCAGATATATAAAAAAAAAATCCTTATGAATACAGAGCACTGAAGTATTAAAAGAAAGATTAGAAAACTGGCACATACCAAGTATGTAATAAAGACGATGACGGGAAGAGGCCTTTCCAAAGTTTCTGCTATTTAAACTGTATGAGAGTGCTCGGAGAGAAATGGGCAGGTAGGAAGCTGTATATATAATCTCTAAAACTCAATGATTGAAGTGTATTGTGTGATTGTGGATTTTACTGTATGGACATCACTGCAATACAAAAAAATTTGTAACACAGTCATGACTCTCAATTACTTCCCAGCTGTCTTCCTTGTGCTCCATAAAACCTTAATATTAATTAGCTACCAAAATACTACTGTTTCTGACTGTACATCTCTGATGCTACTATAAGAAAAGAAATAATAATAATACTACACAATCTTCCAATGTGATAATACTTCTCTTTGTTTCTTTTACTCAGTGCATTAAAGTGCACATAATTACAGAAATTAAAGGCTGGATCCCCAGAAGCTGCAGACCAGCCCAGCTAAATCAAAGCCAAATAAGATACTGTTACAGTTGCTGTCTCCGAAGAGTAATATTTTCCTTTTCACAACTTCACTACTTACCGGATTATGTGCTTCTAAAATCTGAATACATTCCAGTTTTGACAGTGTTTTTGATGTGATCAGTTGTTCAAAAAGCAACGCTTGCACGCTTGTAACAGCAGTATACAGGTCCAATATTCTGGATTTTTTAACAGCCTTTTGAAAGGCTAAAGAAGCAATATACTCTCCAAGTTTACTTTCCAGATCATGCAGCTGACACTCTTTCTCAAGCAGCAACTCGTACTTAACCTAAAATACCAAAACACAAAAGATAAGATTAACAGAAAACCTTACATGCACACTCATGATTTTACTACTCTGTAATTAACAAGCAGGATTAAAGCAGTAAAGAAATCAATGCTGTTATCTTATAATGTGATGCATTGTTTAAGCTATCAAAAAAATATTACAGTAAGGTTAGATATTTCATAGAGATCAGGTTTTGTTTTAGGGTCATAACTTTAATATTATACACTAACCTAAAAAAGAGGCTCTATTCATTTTTTAACAATAATAGAAGTAAAGATTAAAAATATGAATAAACCTATGCTTACCTATGTGATTACTTAAATGGAAAAATAAAATACACCCTTCTGTTCAGCAAAAATACAAAATTTTTAGAAAGACTGTATTTAGTTTCACATTGGCGTCAGTTAATATTGACCAATGAAATTCAACCCGCTAAATCAAAAATCCTCTTACATAAAACAAAGTTAAACTGTAAACCAAGAGTCTACTGGTAATGGATTTCAAACAAGATTAAAAATTGATTGAATGGACATCAAACAGGATTCAATTATTTAACTCAGTAACTATGTTGCTGCCACTCATCTGACGGGACATCCACAGAAACTATCCAAGGGTGAAAGGCAAGCACAGCACGTGCAACGCAATGTGACTGAGGAGCTCTCCGTGCTATACCACTGTGTGTCCAGTTTCTGCAGGACAATGTGGATAGCAGCCAGCTGTGATTACCCTCTTTAGATGCTTCCATCTGAGCTTGTCACTTGTTCCCTTTATAGTCAAAAAAAAAGGTAAAGGTGTTCCTCAGTATGTTTCATATCCTAAAAAATACCTTTCCACTGAAGAACAGGTGTGGATGTCTAGGTTAGACATTGATGGCTACGCTGCGTATCTTACATTTGGGTAGCTGAATCCTCAAAGACTGTAAATAATTATCAGTTTACTTTATTCTCTACCCTGTAGTAGCCACACGGACCCGAAAGTTGGATTGTAATAGAGAAAAGACAGAGAAACAAAGGATGTGCAACCACGAGAGCTCCACCTCCCCTACTTAGTGTTGATATCAACTACTGCTCTACACACTGGATTTAGAATAAAGCTAAGCACAGAAACAGCCCATCTGTACACTGCTGGGTATCAGAGTGCAGGGTTTTTCCTCACTTCATCTCCAGATTCTCTTTTGGTCCTGATGAATCTAATCTGAGAGGTTTCATAGCATAGAAAAAAAAAAAGTTTTCAGAAATCATCATTTTTAGAAGTTTCCAGTATGATGTATTTTAACAGCAAAGCCTAAGTAACTAATGTCCGTGACACAATGCAAGAACCACAGCCATCAAAGGAAGGACCTTAAAAACTTTTAAATAAGTTTGGGTTAAGTGGCACCTGGGAGCAGAAATTCACATTTGCATTCTATGGAAAATTGTGTACCCTATCAAGTTTTTGCCTCTCTCTTAAAGAGGAGGCTGGGATTCATTGTGATACCTACACGGTTAGTATTCCAGCATGGTAAGCACACAGAAGTACACCTTCATACAAGCAGCCTTAATCTCACTGCAGTTTTGCCAGTCTATAAAATATGAATAATAAAGACCAGCAGGATTTGCCCTTCAAGCATGAACTACACACTGTAAAGGTCAACTGCAGTCTTCAAACACTGTATAATTTCCCATTGGCACAGGATCTGATTTTGCCCCTCAGAATATCTTTGCACAAATAGATATATTATGTACTGAAGACATTAAAACCTTATTAGCTTTCTATTCATGCTAATCAGAATTATACATTACTGATTCTATTCATGATCCGCTTTAAAGGACCATTTAAGGAGACTTCCACCAAGTTTTTATATCCCTAATATTATAAATATGTAACATAAAGCCCATGAATTTTCTCTGGAAATGTTATTGATAAAAGACTTGATAAGAGTGATTGTGTATCATACAAATTCTATTACCCAGTAGATGGAGCTAAATTTAAAATGCGATTTGGAACCAAAGATGCTTGTGATATTCTCCTGCTCATGCGATATTCTCCAAAGTCTCCATTATATCATCTGGAATGCCCTTGGATGCAAGAGATGGAAGGTCACTTTCAGAAAATATTTCCTACTAATGTGAATTAAGCCAATTAAAACAAAGTAAGAAATTGTCCGACAGACGTAAAGCAGAAGCAAGATTCATTCTCTTGATATTTGTACCAAATGTCTACCTTAACAGACAGACTTAATTCTTAATCTAAAAATTGATCTTGCTGCCTTCAAATATGTGTTCAAAAAAAGTACATGACATTTATCTTAGAATAAATCCCGAAATATCACTTGCTTCTTTTTATGTTTCAGTTTTCAGTAGGAAAAAAGATATCAATAATAATATGAATAATAGATTTTTTACATATATATCTTTCACATTCTTTGCAGGAAGGCAAGAAACCTATGAAAGTGAATTTGAGGTCTTCTGATTTCTGTAGAATGCTTTTTATTGAAAAGCAGGTAACTTTAGTATCTTCAGCATCTCTAAACTCACAGACATTCAAAGGGGTACACTGTACTCTAGCAGCACCAGTGGAAAATCAAAGAAAAACTTCAGCAGAACATCCTACGAGTCATAACATTGATACAGATTGAACGAGACAGCCAATCCCACTCAAACTCTTTTTTTTTTATTTTTTTGAGGAATTTGTTTGTTGCTTTGTTTTGGTTTATTTATCTTGTGAAAAGCAAAACTATTTTCAAAATCCAGTGTTATTTCAACATATTCTTCTAAGTCCTAGAAGCAAGACTATTTCACACCTCAGTGCCAAGGCAAATATTTACAATATTATTATTAATAATAATAATAATGCCTGTGCACAAGATTAATTTCTCAAACAAGATTCAAGTTTTTACTCTGAAAGGCATGTTGAATTGTTGTACTGCTGATCCTTGTGACACAAGGCAATATTGTCAAAAGCAATTAGCAATTTTCAGAGCTATATCATCCAACTGTTCAATTTTAAGGTCTCTGTTGCCTTGCCCTCACCTCTCTTTTCAGTGGTGAACATTGTTGCAGTCTTAGGTGATTCTTAAACACAGAATGGCACAGAAGTGAGTTCTTATTAGTAAAACAGACACCTTAACAAATACCAGAAGAAATAACTTCTAAAGGAAGGCAAGGAATTTATAACTGATTCAGCCAGCCACTTAATACTTTGCTAACAACACCTGCTGTCTAGCAAGGTTCAGGGAGAAACTACAACAGACACCACTTTAAGGGGCAATATATGTTAGAAATGAACCAGGTTGGACGACTAATACCACATCACCCTTCAAAACTCTGGCAATGTTGAGTTTTTAGTTTACTTTAAAGTAGGAAAATGAAGATGGATAAGAACACTCAACTTTTTGTTGAAAGAGACTGAATTATTTATATTATGATTTTCATTACAATAACGCCTATTCAAGGAACGGGAAAAAAATTTCAAGCTGATTTACCTGACTAGAACTAAATAGGTCCATTTTCGAAAGGACTAACGCTTTAGAGTCTGTGATGCTCCTATTCAACATATTAGGGTAGCTTCTTACCTAACCAAAATTATTACAACACTACTAGCTTGAATGAGTTAAGACAACATGCACACACTGAGGAGTCTAAGATACTGCCTGCCAGAATACACATATTTTTATACTATCTCAAATAAAGGGGAAAATATGTGATTGAAACATGATTTGTTTTATATGACATAATTAGTAAGTAATATCTGAAGGCTGCCTTTGTGGTTTAGGAAAAGGAAGTGCCATAAACCTCTAAAAATGCAGATACAAAAATGACACAGAAATATTTTGACAAGTGTGTGCACATAACTGAATTTGAAGCTTGCTTCTTTCTTCATAGGAAGCTCAGTTTCAGACACAAGGATTTTATGAGTTATATGCAGATGAAATCTGGGGATGGATGAATGAATAATGAATAGATAGATGAGTAAATGAGTGATCACCTTTAGTGTAAGCTTGAACCCATTAAAATGAATAATGAATAAGGATGGAAATGCAGTTTGACAACTCAAGTTCACTTATAAGGAGACACAGGAATGTATATTTTAATTGCACCTGCATTCAAATGCAAAACAGTTACCATTGATGACGGAAACACATTTGTCAACCACATCAAAGAACAGTGAGTTTATATGATATGTTCAATACATTCCATGAATTATAATACTTAAGGCCCAAACTAAAAATTAGACACTATTTGCACTTTACTAATTTCGAAGCCACAGGTTAAGCATGTCCAAACAAGAGGGATGGAACATCTCTCCTACGAAAAAAGGCTGAGGGAGTTGGGGTTGTTCAGCCTGGAGAATACAAAGCTCCCGGAAGACCTTAATGCAGCATTTCAGTACTTAATGAGAGATTTACAGAAAGATGGGGACAGATTTTTTAGCAAGTCCTGTTGCCATAGGACAAGGGCTAATGGTTTCAAACTAAAAGAGGGTCGATTTAGACTAGATATAAGAAATTTTTTACAATGAGGCAGGTGAAAAATGGGCACAGGTTGCCCAGGGAGGTGGTTGATTCCCCATCCCTGGAGGTGTTTAGAAGACTGATAGATGAGTTTCTCAGGGCTATGGTTTAGTAAGTGGACAGATACAGTTGGACTCGATGATCTCAAAGGTCTTTTCCAACCAGATGATTCTATGATTCTATGAGATTCTATATACCCTCCCTGGAAACATTCAAGGTCAGGTTGGATGGGGCTCTGAGCAAGCTGATCTGGTGGAAAGTGTCCCTACTCATTGTAGGGGGTTTGGACTAGATGACCTTTACTATTTTACTGGATGACCTTCCAACCAACCAAAATCATTCTATGTTTCTATGGGAATGATGTTCAGCTTTATCATTCAGCATCTATTCAACATTAAACAGTAAATCAACCGCTCTTAAGCAAACACTGCTTTACTCAACTGGTACTACTATCTACCCCTTACCACCTTAGTTTCTTTCTGCCTCTTGTCAGCTCTGAAATCTCAGCTCTGCAAACAGAAATTCATTTGTGAAAAATCATAGCTTGCAAGTAGACCTGACTTCAGGGTGGCAGAGAAGGTGATTTCAGTAGAAGCTGAAACAAATGTTGAATATAAACTAAATTATAAACTAGTTATAAACTAATATCCCCAGCCATTATTGTAGTCTTTTATCATATGAAACAGAAGACTGTAGAATCCTGCTTGACATATTATTGTTGAAGTGTTAAACTACTTTAGTTATGATGAAACCATTCCTTAACATTTGCTACTGATTCCACCTGAAACATCCAAAATACACAAAATTGCCAACGCTGTGAATGCACCATTGCTTGAAAGCACCGACTTCCAAATTCCATATTTACTTCAGACTAACTGCTAACAAGCATTGTTTCAATCCTAAATATTGCAATTAAAGGGAATAATCTGAAAACGTTCTTGATTACCTGTAATCCTAAAGACATTTCTCATGCAAGCATTATTAATTGAGTTTTTTAAGCCCAGCAGGAAAACCGGACATACAAATGTCAGTATTTTTATCACTGTGTTCCTTCTGAGATAGGTAACTGCTGTTTCAGAAAGGATCAGCTACTTCCTGATGCACAAGACAGCTCAAACCATCCAGGAAATACAAAAGAAGACACAGTCAGCTATGAAGATTTTCACAGCAAGGTCAGTGATACTCTCAGATGTTCCAAGACTAGGCTTCAAACTTCTTGTTGTGGCCTCCCAGCTCCCCACCACTAGTCTATGACTAGTTCTTCTCTGTCATGACTATTTTACAGTATGACAAAACACATCCCGCTGCTGTTTCACAAGCATTAGCCGGAAATCATTTTACAGCCACCCTGTAGCGAGACAGAACCTATGACACCATATGAAGTTTGCAGCAGTAAAGGCAGAAATGCAGCACAGTTGTATTGCTCCATTGTCCTTTCCCCCTGTCTTAAATTGGCTATGCAACTGCAAATGGACAATTTTGAGCGAGATAATAAAAGCCTTCACAATGCAAAAATTAGAAGTTGGAGATCCTAAATGAGGAACGAGGTAACAGGTTGTGCCAGCCAAAAGAAACAAACTCTACTTCTGTGATCAACACATGGTTTGTTGACACTTCTGTGTCCTAACGACAATGTGCGAACTAACAATTTTCCTTAACAATAGTTTAGTTGCCTTACTGGGAAAAGCCCAAAGCATTTGGCATTTTGTAACTAATGTGCAGCCATAAAATTAGAACAACAGGTATGCCAGATGGTGCATATAAAACAGAAACAATGAGGCTTAGAGAACCTAGCTTCTAATTTTAAACCAAGATCCTAACAAAAACATAAGGCAATATTCATACCAAACAAGTATTTGGTACTTTTTGTAACATAAGAGCTTAGCCCATACTCTGTTGAATTTTCAAGAAACAGCACAAGAGAAATCTTTGGAGGCCAGGGCATTAGGTATAGAAGCCAAAAGTATAAATGCCTCCATTAAAAGACTAGAGCATTCTTGGGCCAGAATTATCAATTTATTAAGAGTGCCGCGACACACTTGCCCTCTTGTTTCATTCTTGCCCAAGCATCTCCTGTCACTTTCAAAGCCTGGGTGCTGGACTAGATAAATATTTACTTTTATCATCTGCAACCAATACTAACAATGTATTGCTCATACATAAAATTGAAATGATTTCTGAATGAACATGTTGAACCAGTATTTTTCATTCCTCAGAATACAGGTACAAAAAGCACAGGAAAGAGGTGTAAAAGCAGATTTTTGTCCAAATTGGTAGTAATATTGATATTCTGAAACTGTTTTATCTACCAATTTTAAATACCAATGATACCTGCTTGTTCTGCATAGTTCTTACAGCTACATACTGCCTATGTCCAAAACAGTTATCACTGTAACATTCCTCTGACATACAAAAGTAGTATTACCCATATTTTACAAGTAGGAATGAGAAAGAAAGAAAACAAGACCTCACAGAATACCAGCTTGTACAGAAAGAAAATGCGTTTAAAATGCTGGCATTGGCCCCACTCATTCCTAAAGATCAACTTCACATTGGGCCTGTGAGTCTTTCAAAAGCTACCTTCCCTTTCAATAAGTTCTGTACAAATAAACTCTACCCAAGAAGTCCTTGGATTGAAGAACCCATTTCCGAGTTTTCAGTGGCATTAGGAGAGGTCTCAGAACTAAACCTTGCTCAAATGAAGTACGCAGTGAAGCATCTTCCCTGTTTTGAAAGCCCTATTAAGAAACAGGACCTAGAGGAGACTTGCAATCACATATACGCCAAGTGCCAGAACCACCAGAAGAAAAAAGGGCGAGACTTTAAATGAGTTCTGCAACTAAGGTGGAAAAATTAAAACAAAGCTGAAACTACTAAGCTTGAAAAACAACATCTTAACAAATGCAGGCAAGAGTAGGGAGATGCATAATGCCTCTAAACCTCATGCCTTTTTCAGATGGTTCTTATTCACATTGACAGAAAACTGTCATTCTTTAATTACTAAAGGTGTAGGTTTTGACCTCAGTACAGAAGAAGCATGCACTTACCTTATTCAAATTTTCATCTTTCACTGAGTCTTCATAAATGAAAATTTTGTCCTGTAAAGATTTCTTCAGAATATCTATTTTATTTCTATTTCTGGATCCTGTTCTTTTCACTTTACAATGCTGCTGTAAGTAGATGAGCACAAAATGCTTTATTTGTAAGAGGTATATGAGGATGCTAACGTTAAGATTATTAATTGCTATTAGTGGAAGAGCCACCAATTAATGAACACTTGACAAGGATGAGTTTCACTGAGAAACTATTTCTGAAATGAAGGTGCTGCCTATTGATCCAAAAGATCCCTTTCAGACATTCAGACAAAAGTTGGGAATTTCATTTTTAATTTCTTTCAAGCAGAATTATAAATTTATCCTTTCCATGACATCTGTTGGCACATAAATTTGATTTTAAACAAGCTTTACAGTAATAATAAGAGAAGACTAACGGATACATTGTCTCCTCTGCACGCTTAGAAATGAACAAAGAATATTAATTTAAGAACTACATTGTTTTCAAGACACATTATATGAATCACAAATGAACCATGATAGCATTAAGGGGCACCGTTCCATGTAATCAAATTATTCTTGACCTTTATATTTCTTTACAAGAATATCAACTAAGTATAATGTACTCCTGGGGAAATGATAACATCTGTTCAACTATAAGGCTTTGCAAAGTCATTTCCCTTCTTCAGTACTTCAGAAACTATTAAGGTTTTGAACTAGGCTAATTTCTAGTGCAATTAACTCAAGTTTACACATTTAAAAAACATCACTGAACAAAAATAAAGCAAGGGGGAAGTCCTCCTTTTTATGATGGCATTGGATACAATTCATAAAGAAAACAAATTGTTTTCAATTCTTAAATAGGAGGAAAAAAAGTATGATTCCACTTTTACATTAAACACCCCTCACCCTTTCCTACAAGAAGACGACAGTGCAGGACATTCCCCTAAAAAAGCACTCTAAATCCTCCCTTGATTTAGTGCCTGATTTAGTAATACGTAGGGTCTGCCAGAGAAATCTCAGTTTGGGCTGTGAAGGACCCAACTTGTCCCTGACACTCAGAGCCAGGGTCAGCACCGTTTCAATTTTCAACATTTCAGTTGACTCCCTCAAAGATGTAGCCCTTTTTGGCCACCCATCTGCTTCTTTGTACCTATGCTTTCTTCTTGGGAAAGCTGGAAAACACGCAGGCAGCAGAAATACTTTTTTCTCACATGCCTGAGTATTTATTCAACTGCTACCCAAACAATTACCTTTAAGGTCCAAGGAGAAGCATGCATTGCTGTCACGCTTATGGAGAACCTATGGACCCATATCTGCAGCTGAGGCCAACAACCTGCAGATACACCCATGAACCCCTCACACATCCTCATAGTGACCCCACATCGTTCCCACCTGTTTATTGGTCATTGCTAAATTCTGATCAACTTTCAGCAGTTCTGTGTCCCTCTGCTCCACCTCAAAATCCTGAAGTAAGGTTCTTGCTCTTATCTTGGGCCAAGCCAAGCTACTGTCCACCTGAGAGAAGCAGCAGTGCAACTCTTGCCTCATTCTAAGCAATTCCTCTTCTGACAGGGAGAGAGGTAAACTTAGAAGCTGCCTGTTAAGAAAATGAAAGCCATTTGTTGTTCAGTAGTACGGGCACCTTTACATAAAAGGAAAGAGACATGCACAAATACTTTACATGACAACGATCATAATTTTTTCTCTTATTCATATTTCAGTAAATAATTCCACACATAGGACTAAGCTGCTCAGCATGTTCAAAATATCTTTGAGGATACTTTAAATTCTCCGTACAGAACTTCCTGGACTGTAAAACTTCATTTTCAAGGGGAAACAGCTTTTGAGTACTTAAAAAAAAATAAAAATATTTTTATCACATTTCCTATGCGCAGAATACTTCAGACTCTACAAACCTGAACTTAGGGCGGAAATCAAGATAAAAGCTTCCCGTAAAGCCTCCCTGTGCTGTTTCCCAGCACTTAGCAGTCACAGCTACTGAGAGGCAAAAAAATAAAATAAAAACTTCTATTATAAACTCATATATGTCATCTCTCCCAACACTAAGTCACAAGGGTTCTAGTCATTCCTTGTAAAAAAGCTTTTAGCAGTCTGAACAACAGGGAATATATTTCAGCAATAATGAGAATCACTCAAAGTTCCCATTTTGTAGAAGAAAGGTTCTCAACACAGAAGCCTGGGGAACTGATCCTCAGGTCAACCTGAAGCTGACTTAAAAATAAAGCATGCTAAAGTGTAAATTCATCTTCCAGTTGTGACTAACCTTAGACTAAATTCATCTTCTTACCTTGTGACTGAAATATTGCCTTAGGACTTTTTGATCAAAAATAGCAGAATTTTTCATTTGGAAATTTTCTCTATTTTCAAAAAAGTGCATTTGTATTTAAAGCATGAACAGCATATTTTTAAAAAAAGGAGTTTTTGCTAAAAAATATATTATACTGTATGTTATATTAGGACTGATGATTTTATTCAGTAATTCACAGGCCTATACCACCTCATCATTTCACTAAAATATCTGAGTTTAGAAATCCTTTTTTCTGTTTACTGATTCAGGAAAGAACAGCTAAATCCTAAACTAAAATACTTTTAATGCATAAAGGTTTATGCTTAAAAAAAAAAATTTCCTTTAATGCAATATCTCTCCAAGCAAGCATTTACAGTATAGTTAACCATTTCTCATGTTGTCTTAGACTTCTAGAAGAAAATTGATACTACTGTATATATCCATGTATGCAAATATATAGATAGAGATACAAAAGAAAATGCAGCAAATCAGTTTTGTCCCATCCGTGTTTAAAAGAAGACTTTAAGCATTAATGATTTTCATAAATATTTTGGACTAACTCATGGTCTCTTTGATAAGTAACAAAAATGAAAAGCTATTATTCAAAACAATTCTTTGTGAAAACTAGATAGCAGATGTGAACATAAACATGAGAGCTGGCATCTGTCTTCAAAATATCAAAACTGACAGACAGGGGAATGAACATAAAGACAGTGACAGTTTTTAAGGGGATTTTCATACAACTTGCACAAATGCTGTGGGGTTTGTATATATTTTCCAGTATTTTACTGGAAAAAACCCAAATGGCTTACTGTTGCTGTAAATAAAGATAGCATCTATCAAACACAACAGGTGACACTGCAGGCAGAAACATAATTATGGCATCGTAAGTTAGAGACAGGAAAGATCTGCTGGGTCATGCAATCTACTTCCCTGCTTGTGTAGGTCTCCTCTCAGCAACGTAAATAAGGACAAGTTAGAAAATACATAAAAATGGCTTATAGGAAAGTATTTAAAATATTGAAAAAATACAAAGCCTGTGAAATTAGAACCAAAATATGACAATAATGGTTTTTTTTTTCTTTAACAAGGAAAACATAATGGGTAAGGTTTCTTTGTATATTCCTGTTATATGGTTTTACAATGTGCAGCAGGCAAATTTATAAAGATGCTGTCTCTACAAATCTGCCCATGCAAATCTGTTTTGCTTTAAAGAAAAGATATGAAGGAGAAACCTTTACTAATGCTTTCCAGTCCCCCACCCCACTCCCCCTTCCCTGTTCAGTCTCTCATGCTCAGTACATTTGCTCCAGGGTTGCTTCCCCTAAAGTTGCAGTTTTTACAGCAGATTATTTTTTCAAGTTCACGTGTCTCTAATAATGTCTGTTATTGAATAGACATCGCATAGGAAATGAAGTACTGTAAATATTCAGTTAATAAAACAACTGGTCATAAACATACTTCAAAGCTAAGAAGAAAGGCTAAAGCAGGGTGCAAATCTCTCAGGGACCTTGCTGCCCAGTCTGAGAGGCACCACATGAAACGACTCTTGGCTGCAGTCTTGGTCTTTCCCTGCACGTTTCCCTATGGTGGGAAGGTCACCACCTGCCTTCCCACCTCCTCAGGGTCATGTTGTAGCAGGGAGCAATGGCCATAATGTGCAGCCAGAGCCTGCAAGCATCCCTGCAGTACCTCCCATGCTGTGATGCTTGTCCTCTCTGGTTTGGGGCTCACTTTGTCGGCAGGCCATATCGGCCAAGTCTGATGCATGAAGCCCATGAGCTGGAGAGGTTACTGTGCTATTTAAAAACATGTGGAAATACTGTGGCAGAGCTTAAAAATGCACCTGATGATTAAGGCTTGACTTGTGGATGGAAGGAATATACTGATATTGGATGTGGGGCTGATTAGGCCTCTCATACTAAATGACATTTCCAAAGTGCAGACCTCTGAGAACAAGCGGAGAGTAACAATGAAACATGTGCAAGTGAAACCTGCAGAGTGAATGAAAGTATAAAAATACCACTCCACATTTTTGGATTCAAAATTGCTGTTTCCCAAGATTTTCACTGCAGACCTCACCCGTTGGCACTGCAGGGACGGACCACTTGCAAAAAAATCAATTCCTGAGTGCCCGACAGAGAAGTGATCATTAGGAATCATACCCAGGCAGGTGTGAAAACTCCTAGTACATCTCTGTTTGCAATAGTAACTAAGAAAAGAGTGCAGAGAGATACTTGCATGAATACTGATTGTTCCCATCTCCTTAATTTTTTTTGTTCCGTAATACTTGTTTCCAGTTCTTGGCTTAGCTTCCGCCTGGTGAGCTGAAGCAGCTCGTCAGCGGCCAGGCTCTTGTCACGCTCCTCCCTTTCAAGCTGTTCGTGTTTAACAATCATCTCTTTTTTATGCCCCTCCACAGCTTCTAGCAGGAACCCCTTTGGCACATTGAGCCTGACCAATTCTTGCACAAATACTCCACATTGAACACGTTTAAGCTCTTCAACAGCTTTTTCTGTTACACTGCATAGAAGCTCTTTCAGGTCTTCACTGGCCTCATTGTCAAGCTTTTCAGTAAGTTCTTCAAATTCAATGGCGTGATCACTCAGAAGATTTTTCCAGTGGCTCAGGTAGTGAGTGATCTCCTTCATAGTTTTGAAGGGGTCTCCAAGTGAGAGCTGTTCCTTCTGATGCTCTTTCTGTCAATTCATTTGCCAAAAGGAGGAACAAGGTTAAAAGAAAGAACATCTCAAATTCTGGCTGTTTAAGTATATATTTCAGAGCAACACAAAATGTCACACTTTTGTTTCTCAGTGTTCTCGAAACTGCTTTTCAGTGTCCAAAGACTTAGCTAGCCCTCAATATGATGGCTCTGTGTGCATCTAGCAGGCACGTGATTATTCAGATGACTGTCAGATCGAAGGGCTAACACAGGCCTGTGATAATTTGGATTGTTGCTAGATGGAATGGATAACACATAAATAAATGCATGATCTTGTCTTTTGACAATCTCAGCTGGCTGAACTGTAACAACCTGGCAGCATTCCAGAAGTGAATGTGGATCAAATTCCAAAGAGGAAGAGGAATAAAAAACAGGAAGGGGGAGAAAAATGTTGGGTTTTTTAATTTTCTTTTCCCCACCTTGCAGCATGCAGCAATTTCACTAAAAGCTAAACCAAAGCTACCTATGCTGAAAAAAATACAACAAATAGAGTCTTCATCATTATACCTGCAGTGTCTCTTTGCACTGGTATCTGCTAAAGAGCAGAAAACAGTGAAACACATATCCTGCAAAAGTTTAACATCAATCTCACCTAACTTTGGTCATCTAAAGAAATATCTCCTAATCCCTGACAGTTTTTTCTACATCCTTTAGACAGAGAAAGACAGGGACTTTTGAATATCAGCTGCCTCTCATTTATCTTAGATCATCTGCAAGTCATCTTTCATTACAAGACAAGCTCTTAGAGTTAACCTTGATTTTTAGACGGCTGAGGTGAGGTGAGTCATAACCCCCTCAGACAGGTTAGACTAAGTAGAGGTGTTTCACAAGTTTCTCCAGTTACAAAGGTTTCTTGCAAGTTTTTCTAGAACAGCTATTAATTACTGCACAATTAATACAGCACACAGCTGAAAACAACAGACACTTATTCTCATCCATGCTCCTGGTGCTGTTAACCCCTATCCTAAGAATGACACTTTATTTTTCAATTCGTTCAATTTTTAATTCATGATAAGCCCTGTGAAAATAAATATACTGAAAATAATTACCTTTTGTAGCATTTCCCGCCTTCGCTTGGTAATGAGTTTTCGGCGAAGCTTTTGCTTTTCTTGTTTTAAATCATGATCAAATTTCTGTTTAACAGAATTAATTTCAGCCTCAGCTCGGTCCAGCAGCACTCCCAAATGACTTTCAGGTAGATGGCCTGCCCTGTAATAAAAGCGTTTGAAGGTTGTTATCTCAAATTCTTAAGAGCAAAAGGGTATTTGAGGCAATTAGTACCATAATAACGTTCAAGAAAGCAGATGTACAGGATGATCTCTGTGCCTTTAGTAGTGATACCCTAAGGGATCAAACAAGAAAGTGGATAATAGAAAGATAATCTCAGAGATGAGAGTAGAATTGAGGCAGTTTGAGAAGGCAGAGTGAAAGTGTATGAAGGAAGGAAGGGAAGAAGGAAAGGTAGACAAATGCAAAACCAATTACATATCAAATAGTAATGTAAGTGGTATTCAAATGAGACATTTTAAACTTTATATATTATTCATTTAATGCCCCTGGAATACAATTCTAGATTTCTTTTATAGCTCCTTCTTATCATTAGAAACAATTTTCTTTTTAAAGCATGTAATTTAATCCAGTAAAAACAATTAAAAATTTTTAAGATACAAAGCAATCATATTGATGAAAACTTTTTTTGCATCAGTCTTCACTGACAACCGCTCTCCTCACCCCTTCTCAGTAAATGGATAACAGGATGGGAAATAGGGAGGTAAAGCCCCTCCCACTGCAGTGAAAAATCAGGTTCGTGACCATCTGAACACATATAAGTCCATGGGACCTGATGATAAGTATCCCAGTTTCCTGAGGGAATTGGCTGATGTGGTTGCCAAGCCATGGCAGTCAGGTAAAGTCCCCGCTGACTGGAAGAAGAGCAACATGTGCTCATTTTTAAAAAGAATAGAAAGGATGATGCTGGGTACTACCAATCCGTCTGCCTCACCTCTGGGCTTGGGAAGATCATGGAACAGATCCTCCTACAATCATAGAATCATAGGGTTGGAAGAGACCTCTGAGATCATTGAGTCCAACCGTGACTGTTTCCTTACTAAACCATGTCCTCAAGAAACTCATCTATCCGTCTTTTAAACACCTCCAAGGTAATGGTGACTCCTCCACCTCCCTGGGCAGCTGTTCCAATCCCTGACCACCCCTTCAGTAAAAAATTCTTCCTAATGTCCAATCTAGAAGCTATGCTAAAGCACATGGAGGACAAGGGGTGATTCAAGACAGCAAACGTGGCTTCACCAAGGGCAAGTCCTGTCTGACCAACCTAGAGGCTTTCTATGATGGGGTGACCACATCAATGGACTCGGGAAAAGCAATGGATGTCATCTATGTAGAGTTCTGTAAAGCCTTTGATGTGGACGTTAGGAAGAAATTCTTCACGATGGCGGTGGTGAGATATTGACACGGGTTGCCCAGGGAGGCTGTGGATGCCCCCTCCCTGGAGGTGTTCAAGGCCAGGTTGGATGGGACCTTGAACAGTCTGGTCTGGTGGGAGGTGTCCCTGCCCATGGTAGGGGAGTTGGAACTGGATTATCTTTAAGGTCCCTTCCAAACCAAACCATTCTGTGATTCTATGAAAAGATCTATAGTCAGATTTCCTATTACATTTACATAATCAGAAAAACTATAAAGATTTCAAACTAATAGTAAAATACAATAATCTAACAGAGCAAATTCTCAATCTTAAGCACACAGTGCTTTCAAATGGAAGTTTAAGACCAGGGTCTACTTCCAAGTAAGCAAGAACCCAACCTTGCCTGCAACAGTTAGAAAAACCTTCCTCTCCACAAATTCAAATTGAATTTCAAAACCTCTGGAAAATCCCTAAACCTTTCACAGACAACAAGAGAATAAAAGAATATCTTAATTCAGACAGACCAGGCTGTTGGACATTTGTGAGTTATGATTTCTAATATTAAGCACGGTGCACTTCCAAAATGAGGGGCTGAAATAGTCAACATGGAACTTTGAGGAGAAAGCACCAATTCCAGACCTGAACCTGGATGTTGTTCAAACACCTTCTGGATCATCTTTCAGAAGACATGAACGTTACATACAAAGGCTGGATTCAGATGAGTCCAGGGCTTCCAAGTACCTGTTCCAACGTGACACCTGACCCAATTCATAATATAGAGTAACACCTAAACATTGCAGGCCCTTCTCCAGAAAGGACAGAGTTTCATCCTGGTTTATTAGGATTTGTTGACACTCTAATAGTTTAATTCCAAATAAAATCCTCAAAATAAAAGCTAATAGAAATAAACTAGAAGATTACTTTTTTAACTTGTCTGCAGTCACTGCACTGTAACTGTGGTGATCAGATTCCACAATTCAAACCTCTCCATTTACTGCTCAAGCATCCACAAGTATCTAACAAGTCATCATCAACCCTTAGATAACAAACGCACTAGACAGAAACTCAGTTATTCTTTATCACACAGTAATGTCAACCAGAGAGCATCTCCTTTTCCAGAGCTTTTCAATGTCTGTCTATTGTAGACCTTTAATATTCTGCAAAGAGAATTAAAATACCTTTCAGTACCTTGGGACAAATCCAACCAAGCATCATTCTTCGATCTTTTGGCCAAGTCCTTTTTGCGTTGAAAGCAATCAATGTTAAATTTCAGTGCTGTGTTTAAAAAACCCAACAGCAGCACATTTCCTACCCATATTTGATAATGCTCTTGGCCTCCTTTTTGATCAAACCTAAGGCAAAAGATTAGTGAATAAAAGGTGTATTTATTATGGTTAGGAAGCGAGGCAGATAATAATCAAGATATTATTTTTAATGCCTTCATGCTGTCTTATACAGAGGAAATAAAACTAGACTTGCTGCAACCAATTAAAATCCCTGTCCAGAGCAGTGGAAAGAGGCTGCAATAGAGAAAGACAAATGTGCTGGAACCATCCAGCAAATGAATGTTTAAGAGAAGCCATGCAACACAGAAGTCGATGTTATTTCAGTTTCAAGTTGTTGATTTATTTACAGATCCAGTCTGTCCATAGCTCAAACTCAAGGCGATGAAGTACTGTAAAATGTATTTATTTATTTGGAATGTAGTTATTTAAAATCCCAGATAACAAAAATAATGGACAAAACACCTACCCCAACAGAAGTCTATGGGAGTTTACGTGGCAACTTATATTAATCAGTATTAAGGTAATTCCTAGAAGGCTCAAATCACAGCAAGATACCTTCGTTTCTGGTTTTGTATAAATACAGTACAAGAACAATTACAATATTAGAATTAAAAGATGTTCTGTTCCCAAAGGACTCCGAACTGAAACATAAAATAAAAGGAGAGGAAAAAGATAATGAGACAGTATAGATTGCATGATAAAACTGCTTGGTCTCGGCATACCAGACACCTAATGTCTTTGAACAAGGAGAATTTTAATGAAGGAGAGTACTGCAGTAACGACAAGGATGTTTACAGGGAGATCCTCCAAAATGCAGCGAGCTGTATGAAATGAACAGAGATGAATTGTGTGGCCAATAGCAACAGCATCATAGCTCAATCATAGACATATCTCGACTTCTCTGTTCCAAACAAAAGCCAACAAAATCAGGAAAAAATGTGAAGTGAGGGCATTAAAAGTAAAAAGCAGTAGTTCGTGCTTACTGCTATTGATTATCTGTCCAAGGGATGCTGGACTTCAGTAAAGGAAGACTGTTTTATGAAAGCTATAGAAGGCACAGAAGAGTCACTAAAAGCTAAGGGAGATAGATATGAAGCAGAGAAGTTGCCTCAGCCTGGATATACATGGAGGTTGAATCACAATGGAGTCTACACAGAGAGAACCTGCAAGATGGCACCCATGTTACTTAACTTCAGCTACTTCAGGATTTCATCTGCTGCACTGACATCTGGCTGATGCCCAGACCAGAACTGAGGTAAAGAATTCAGAGCTTAAATTATCTAATTTTCTAAGTGCTACAAGCAGAAAAGGTTTTAAGAGATTATTATAAAACTTTCCAATACTGACTTCCTAAAGGTTCCAGCAGGACACTGTTCAGAAAACTACTTTCCTTATAACAAGGTCCATACAGATGGGGATTATTCAGAAGAATAAGAGCAATAAAAGATAGAAGCAAAACATCTTGTATGTCAAAGATAGTCAATAGCTCACTGTAAAAAACACAGTTCTCAAGAAATGCTTGAGGTCTTACAAAAATTAAAATTTTGTAAGAAATTTATAAATGAGCTTGAGTTGTTCATACCTAGCGAGGCGCAGAACTGCCTTCAAATTTTTCAGAGACCAAAGAAGGAAGGAAACTTCTTGTGAACAAAAGAATGGCAAATTCTTGGCAAAACAATGATGCAACATGTTACAGCGACTGTAGCTCAAAAACATGAAGAATCTCATGCCTCTGTTGACATCTGGAACAATCCAGTATAAATAGTGCCTCAGATACTGCCCTCCTGCCCATTTACCCTTTAGAGGAAAGCATAAAGAGCCTAGGTAGACATTCCTGAAACCTACCTTTACAGATTGTGTTTTAAAACTTGCTTTCCTGCCTTTTGACACTGCAGTCCACACACTTAATTTCCAAAACACACTGAGTACCCAACAGCCAGCCCTGACACATTGGGCATTTTATTTAAATACTATATTTAGAAAGCCCAGCTTGAAAATTCTGGCTACTCTATTTCATTTAAAATGTTCACAATCCTTCCTAGAGTTGGTTTAGTTTTATTTTGCTTTTCATAACGTTTATTTCTGACCATGCAGAATCTTTCTCATGTTTATTTGAAATTGCCTTGCTAGCCAATAAATTTTAAACATCCTATTAAGCTCTATTTTTAAAAGACCTCTCCCCTCATCATTCATCTGCTGGTTTATGAATCCCTGAATCCATTTATCTGTGGTATATCTGATCTACATCTTTTCTTAGTTTCTCTTTTCCACATAAACAGCTCTGCATTTTAAAACCCTACTTGTTACAGTAAGTTCTAGGCACACTATTAAAGTCGGACACAATAGATTGACAGACCTGTGTCTATATTTAGACAAGCAGATTCAACGCTGAAGTGAAAAATAAAAGGATACTACACCAGCTTATCAGATCAGACTTCTCTTCCTGTTCAAATTTTAATGCTCCAATTTTTAAATATTCTCCAAATCACTGTAATTAAAAACTGAAATGCAAGCCCACTTCACACAGACTAGAACTTCCTCTGGGTTTATACTGTGGTATTTCAGTTTTTCTGTAGAAAAAAATTTTTTAAAAAAAGACTAGCAAGTAATCTGAAGCTCCACATGCTGGATTTATTTATAAATCTTAACATATAAAGAATTAATAATGACATAACAGTTTGGCCAACATTTCCTTGAAAGGAATTCACGCAGTAGTTGTGGAAAGTTACAGGAGAACACCTAGTTCTGGTCCCAGAAAGTCAGATGGGATTGCTTCTCTACAAATGCCACCTCCCACTATGGACATGTTTTGAGTAGCGAGTACTACTACCATTGCATACTCTAAGAAGTTTAATAGGGGAGTCCTTGGAGAATTTACTTTTTGACCTTGGCATCAAACAATGAGTGGAACCTATTTTTCCAGCTCGAGAAGTCCCAGTTGCTTATTACAATGATTTGAGCCACAGATCATATCCTACAGACGAGTCTTTCTCATGAAGGCTCTTCACAAGATCACACCATCTGGGGAAATATCTCAGAACATTTCTTACAATCCAATTACAAAGAGAGGCAGAGAAGGCAACTCTGAGAAAGATGTGCCTGAATAGAATTTCCTACACCTGGAGATTTATTTTTGTCTTTGAGGCACAAGGCTGCAGATTTTAGCAAAGTAGGCAAAAATGTTCAAGCATACTAGAGGCTCTCTTTGATCAACAAATCTTGAGATTAAACTTAGGGATGATTCCAGTGAGGCAGCACATAGGACAAGTAAAAATAAGAGCAAGGAAAGGTTACAAATATCAGGTAAATGACTATCGTATCAACTGATGCAAACGTTGGTAGTTTTTAAGAGACTTCCTGCTTCCTAATATTAAATTACTTTTAACTTAAGTCAAGATCCTGAAAGAAAAAACACAATGTAAAGACTGATGTATTTCTGCAGTGCCATCTCTTGCTGTTAATGCCAAAAGGCTAGTACTACATCACCTTTTTCATACTTGTTCTATTACTACATGCTCCACACGCTGCCAGTGACTGACACTAATACAAATGTCTAAAATACCCAAATAAAGATGAATGCACAAAATCAACAGCAGGAGAGCTAGGTTGTTTTATCACAGAATAGTTTGGGTTGGAAGAGGCCTTTAAAGGTCACCTGTTTCCAACCACCCTGCAATAAGCAGGGACAATTTCCACTATATTAGGTTGCTCAGAGCCCCGTCCAACCTGACCTTGAATGTTTCCATGAATGGGGCATCTATCACCTCTCTGGACAACCTGTAGTGCCTCACTACCCACTCTCACTGTAGAAAAATTCTCCCTTACATCTCACCTGAATCCATCCTCTTTTAGTTTAGAGCCATTACCCCTTGTCCTATTACAACAGGCCCTACTAAAAAGGCTGTCCCCATATTTCTTATAAGGTCCCCTTTATGCACTGGAAGGCTGCTCCAACACCTTACCTTTTATAGATTGCTTGCAACAGTTGCTAGTCAAGACTCTCCCAAGTTAAAATATTTATGAACACCAGCTTCCTTTAGAAAATATTCACATATTCTAGCCTGAGACTATTCCAGCTCCTCAAACACATTTAATCACAAACAAATCAAAATTGGTCCTTCCTGTTAAATCCAGGTATTCACACAAAGATCTCAGACAAATGGTCTTAAGTGGTATGTGTTGCAATGGACTTTCACATGATTAAGGACTATTTAAATGAATAACGGATGTATAAAGACATCAAAACTCTTGCATGAGTCTGGTCCCCACTGAAGTCAGAACTAGAAACAGGTACTAACCATGCTCCCAACAATTCATCTCCATGCTGTACAAAGCAGACAGAGGCAATAAAACCTCACGTTCACGTCTGCTAGGATAGTAACAAAGCCATTAGCTATAAAATATCTTCCTAGAATTAACTTAAAACATAACATTAATGACATTTTTCTGCTACGTAACAGATAAAAAAACCTGAAGACCATGCTATTGTCATTGAGAAAACATAGTCAAATGGCTGCTAAAAAACCAATTGAGATATTTACCTTTCCATCTTATTAATGAGACTTGATATCTGGATTGCTGCTGCATTTATAAGAGCAGAGGCTTGAGAATCCCTTAACTGTATCTTACTTATAAGATAATTTCTGTAAGCAAATCTTCTATTCAGATGGTATTTCTTGTTAGCTTGCACAAAATCCATTAGCTCTTCAATGTCTCCCTACAGGAAAGAATGTGAAAAAATATATTTAATTAGATGTAATGTTAATTTCAGCTAGGGGCTGTGGGTATCAGACCAGATTTGTTCATTAATAGAGCAAAGTTAAAAAGCTCTTGCAAGTGAAAAACAATTCGCTTACATCAACTTAACTCTAATGATCATATCAAATTATTACTGTTATTTCAACAAAACAAAATAAATAATGTGCTGAGCTTCTGGCCTGAATACCTCAATATTGTATGTACTCTCCTAAATATTTAGGGCACCTCCCAAGAGCCCTTATTTGATCAGGTACCCACAACTAAATACATACACAACCCTCCCAATTTTAGTAGACCTGTTCCTGCTCAAAGCTATTCACAGGCTGAGAAGTGTTATTGAACTGTGACCTGAAGGCAGCATGTGTTCAGTAACAGCAGTAAGTGGCGTCAAGTCCTTCTTTCTTTTATATTTTTCCTTTCCTATGTATTGTACAATGAACGGTAACATTTTCATAGGAGTCTAAGTTGACTTCAAAGACAAAGCTAAGTGTTCCACATACGTCTAGTACAGCGTGAAAAAAAGCCAAGCCCACTGTACACAGATCGGCTCAGAAGCTCCGGCTTCCAACAATGTGGAATGGGAAGGGGTTTGGTACCTACAAGTGATCGGCTAGAGAACAGGAGGCGGACACAGGACAAGGTTTAGATGATCCATGTCTGAGCAGTCAAAACATCATCAAAACTTCTTTCACATGCCTTGTATTTTGCTGGCTGCTCAGTCATCTTTTGCACAAGACTGCACCTACATCCCACAGTGGCTCACTTGGGGCTTATTTGTACTGAGGTCTGACAGTGTGTTTGGTTTTAGCTGTGGACCTTAATGTTTTAACAACATCTTTCCAGATGTTGCTTTATAACTTCCAGGCCCTCAACCTCTAGGGCTGAAACAGTCATTCTTCTTTAAGAAGCAACCAGAAGAACAGTTCCCAGATATTTTGGAATCCAGAAAGCTAACTGTCAACACGAAATGGAGTTAAAAAAATGCTTGAGGAAAGAACTCAATCTACTCTTTTGCAAGGGTAATGTAACTACAACCAAAACTGCAGTCATGAATATATACTTCATCAGTACTCTCAACCATGTAAGTCACTGACACTCAGCCTCTCAAAGTATAAAGCCATAGCACTTCAGATACACCACAATTTAAATAATCTACATATTTGGACTGCAGGGCTCAGTACATCTTCTGAAGTGTAGAAAAGCACTTGACTAGTTCTCTTAGTTGCCCAAGTTCCCTTATGAGGGCTGACATTATTTTGAAATGGCACTCTGGCATTTCCGTACCATGCTGAAGGGTCCCATTAACACCAGCAAATGTAGACCTGGAACCAGAATTTTGCTGCACGAGCCCAAATCTGCTCTCAGACCGTACTGTAGGGAAGGGCTTAGGGTCAAAGCTGCACCAACAGAGCTTTCAGGAGATAAGCACAGGCCCAAGATGTACAGATACATCAAAATATTCACTGTGAAACTGGAGATTTACATATCACCGTTTCCCACAGCATAGTGTAGATATGTTTTCAGACTTCTTTCTTCTGTACGATCCAGAAGATTGGTCTTATTTCCCTCGAGCAATGAAGACAAACTTTAAGCGCTTGGGTTCTTTGGGAATTACCCATGAAAACAAAAGCCGGCACTATGTACATAATGTTGTGGCAAATATATCTAACTCACTGTTGTAAAAAAAGGCTGTGTGTATGCATCAATATAGAGTACTGTAGATATCTAAATGCGCATAATGATGGCGCTATACTTTTAAAAATTATTCCCATGACAATCAGTTATAATTTCTTTAAGAATTCTATGAGTGCAGATATTTTCTGAAACACTTCTCAAAAGTTACTGTGGGTTTGCATTCTGCCATTAGGTTAGGAATGGAGTTATCATCTATTACCTGTATTTTAGAGTAATCTTCCACTAATGTTTTAGCTGCTTCCAAGTTCAGTTCTCCCTTGAAAGTAGCATTTGTTATTTGTGTAAAAAAGATATTATGGAGTTCCTTTCTCTGGGTAACAGCCAATTGTCTATAAGCTTTAGCAAAATATTCCTCCTGCTTTACCAGAAGGAACCTCTTCAGATGGTCCTGCTCCAGTCTGTGAAGTCTATCCAGAAGACTTCTGTATTCCACAGCAGGCTGCAGAGAAGAGTGAAATAAATAAATCTTAAGTGATTTTCAGTATTGAACAAATTTTAAAGTATCAGTGCTACTACTTCATACATATTTTACACATACTCTAATGTCATTTCAGGTTTGAATGGTGTCAATATATTAAAATAATGTACACTTTTTCCATGGTTTTCATCTGTTTGCAATGACAGGGGTTGTACAGCCATTAGTCTCTAATCCAGATAAGGCTTCCAAGGTATAACAAAGTCATTACAGAATCTAGAAGTATTAATATAAATCATATAAAATTGCATGAAATTCAACACAAAGAATATATATGAAATTAATTTCTTAGGTTTCATGAATTCTGAAATCCTATTAAAATTGAATAGACTCATATAAGTCAGAACAATCAAATAACAATAAGCATACATTTTGAAAACACTGTAGATGAGAAAAAAGATATACTACAAATCTCCACAAAAGTCCTTATTATTGGTGACCTAATTTATGTATTGTTTTCTACAAATTAATCCAAGAACATCATATTAGAGTTACAACAATGGAGTAGAATTAATTTGCATTTAATTTAAAAGCTTGTTTGCAAGAAATACTTTCTCATAGTTCTTCAGTAAGACTTGTATATTTACACTTTTAATCTCAGATGACATAAACTCACGATAGAATCAAAACATACATATCCCACAGAGCAAAGAATGCCTCATACCAGCAGAGCTACCTAACAGCAGGTATGTTGGTCTTGTTCTAAATTTCATATTATTTATCTAGGGAGTACTATCCTCTGCACTGATTCCCCCTCACACCTCACCCTTCTTTCTCAAGAGACACACTGCCGACAGCAAATAATTAATCAAGAAGGCAGGGAATATACATTAACTTGGATATTTTAGCATTTTAAACTTACTGAGTTTAAATATTCAAAACTTAAACCCTATCCAGATACAAGAAGCAAAAAAAAAAAGGGGAGCAACAGGATATTGTAAAATATTCAATAGACTTGAAAAAAGACATGGAAGACTGGAGTATAATTTTGTACATTGGACTGGTGACCCAGGCTCTATTTCTAGTTAATGACTACCTATAAAATCCTCAGTAACGATCTTTACCCATTTGGACAGAGAACTTCGAATGAAAGTGTCATATATAAAACTAAGCTTTTACGTAAAGGGAGACTCTAGACTCAAAGAATCATACTCTACCATAAATTATTTATCACACTATTATCCAGAGGCTATTTCTAAGAGAATCCAACTCTCTGCTCTGCCTAAAATACAGATTGTTCTTCTTGCCTTCACTTGGTTTGGAGGAAATTTGCCTTTGATTGCACTTATAGTCTCATCTTCTTCAAAATAAGAGTATAAGTTTTGGAAGCTCTTTAAATACATCGTAAGCTTTATGATGCAGAGAGTTTGTGCTGCTCTGAATGTACAAAATACTTTACACTGTGTCTGACTGGAGTTCCTCAGAACCACTGCAGTAAGATATAGTAAATAAAAATTCATAGAATAGAATTTCATAGAATCATCTGGCTGGAAAAGACCTCTGACATCATCGAGTCCAGTCATACCTATCCAATCACTAAACCAGCTTGCAAGGCCTTAAGTAACAATGAAAAAAAAAAAAATCAGGGTAATGACAACCTTCTGTTTTCAGATGTCACAGATTTGCCATAAAATGAATTCACCTCAAGAGAAGTAAACACTGTTCCTTAATAACAGCCACCGCAATTATGACATCTGAATTTTTGAACACATTTAAAATGTGCAGCTTTTATGTTAGAGTCATAGAATCATAGAATGGAAGGGACTCTGAAAGGCTGTCTACTCCAACCCCCTTACAATAAGCAGGGACATCTCCAACAGTGATGGGCCTCACCACCTCTCTGGACAATTTGTGCCAGTGTTTCATCACCTTCATTGTGAAACACTTACTCCTTATATCTCATCTAAATCCACCTTCTTTTACTTTAAAACCTATAACAACAGGCCTGGCAAAAAGTCTGTCCCCACCTTTCTTATAGCCCCCTTTAAGTACTGAAAGGCCACAATAAGGTCTTCTCAAAGCCTTCTCTTCTCCAGGCTGAGCAACCTCAACTCCTTTACTCATGGGAGAAATCTTCCAGCCCTCTGATCATTTTTGTGGCCCCCCTCTGACCCACTCCAACAGGTCCATGTCTTTCTTGATCTGAGGTTCCAGAACTGTTTACTCTTCTAAGAGGACAACTCTGCCATTCTAGTTTAATAGAGAAACCATTGATAAAAACCCCACATATCATGCAAAATATCTTGACTTTATATCAGATTTACCTTTTCGTTCATTTTTTTCATTAATTCTTCAGCCTCTTCATTTGCATTCCTCGCTTTTTGTTGTTGAGCTTCCGTTTTCTTCCTAGTTTCCAGATTACATTCAGCTGTTAAAGCTACCATCTTCCTTTCATATTCATCTTGAATCTCTTTCTCCATTGTAAGAAACTGTTTTTTGAAAATTGAGCTCATCCTCTTCTCCACATGAGGAAAGAGGCTGTGACTTAAGACCATGTTCCTCATCATCATAGCAATCACTTCTTTACAAATCTGCATTCGATATGCCTCCATATCAGCATCTGCCCGCGTCAGGCTGGCAACCTCCAGGCTGAAAAAAGGCAACCAGTCAGGACTGTTTGAAATTACAGATTACAGGAAATTTCTATCAGAAAACAAAGATATCTAGATTAACATTGAGTAACTGTCAGGGAAATGCATAAATATTACAGCATAAGTTTAGTAACCAGTCCTTCCATAAAAAGCAAGGGGAGCCAACCTTTACTACAGCAGCTTTGATGAAGTATTATACAGCCATTCTTGCATTCCCATTTTAGATAGAAATAGGAAAAGCTTTTCTTTATAACTCAAAACACTCCCTCAGTTTAAAACCAAACAAGAAACACCTAAAAAAAAAATTCTGTTGGGAAGCAGATGAAGTGAGTATCTAAATAAACTATATAATTCACTGACTTTGTAAAACAGTTCTAAATTGATCTGTCTTCACTAACATATCACTGCTTCATGTTCTGCACTACTGTACTCCTATCTCTGCAGGAAAGAGGGGAGAAAGTTTTTATTATGTGCTGATACAAATAAACTAAAATAGCTGATAACTTTCTCTCATGAATATTAACAGAGTACTAGAAAAGAGATTAAAACCAGAGAGAAATGCAACATTATTTATAAAACACAATAAATGTCATGTTGCAGATGAATACATTCTCATTTATGTTTAATTGAACTGGAATTATTCTCATTTCATATAGTACATAATGACTACAAATTCTATAGCTTAGCACTCAAATCTGGACTGGAGAATTAGGTGGGTTTTGCCCTTGCATGTAAATTTACATTAACACACATGACTATATGCTTCTCTGCAGAGATTAATTATATAAGAATTTCTTTGTAACCTACAAGATACACTTTTAAGAGCTTAAGTCTGTTCTTTTTTCAGTTAAGTTAAATTATTGGTTTGATTTGTTCCATAGTCTAATTATACAATAAATTTCAAATCTATAGCAAAGGTCTTGGCACGATTTGCAAAATAGAATGATACTACATTCAGAATGGTATATATCAAAACACCCAAATCTATAAATACTTCACCTTTTTGTAAAACAAACTGTCCTTATGTAAGCAAATAAAATATAACTAATATTAAACCAATGATATATTATTATCACTGCCTCTCTGTTCAATACAAGACATGTATTTTTCCATTTGGAAATCAACAGGATGGAATTAAGTTGTTTACTTATCATGACTCAAATACTTCAAGTATTTAAGAGACATTAGCTGAAGCTAAGAGAATCGATCACGAACAGGCAGAGAGACTTTTTCTGTTGCAGTCTCTCTAAACCCCCAAAATGCACTGCCAATGCTCATACTTTTCTTGGTGATCTGCTCCAGGGTTGGCTGGTTGCAGCTGCAAAACTTCCTCCATTTTCCACCTCCTCCTCCCATTCTGGAGCAGGAATCACTGCTGTATGGGGCCAGATGCACGTGACTGAAATACTGTGTGCCTCAAACATCCTTCACAGTAATTTGAAGATCCTGTAAGAACTAGTATGTTCTATAATGTTTCCAAGACAACTCAACAATCCAGCTTCTCTGTGCTGTGTACAGATAGACACGTTGGAGGTCAGCACACGGTCACCCATGGTCAAGCCCCCCGAGGAGCTGATATGCTCCTTCTGTTTGGGGAGAATTTTTCTTGCTCCAGGACACTGGGGCAGCCACAGAGGACCGCAGCAAGGGAAGAGGACCTTCACTTACATAGTCAGCTAATACTAAGCTGTTCATTTATAGCAACTAATTTAAATAAATTTAAAAAAAAAGTGATTCAGTTTTGTGCAAACGTGCTTAAAAAGAAGGTTTCAGAAAATGGGATCTTTACGCTATAACATTTGCCTAACAACTGTCAGGCAGTGGTGGGAGGCTTTTCTTCATAGATGCACCAATTCATTATCAGCCTGCAAAATCCAAGCCACCAGATTTATTTTTTTCTGCTTCGAGTCCAGTAGCTCTGATCTAATTGAAGCGTATCTGCCTTTTGTGAGAAACATCTCATCTTGGTTTTTAAGCATCTCCTAATAGACAAATAAACAACACTTTAATTAATTGTTCCACTTGAGAATTCCTTTAAGACCTAAAAACGGTTTCCTTATCCTCAGCCTGAATTTGATTAGTTTCAATTTCCAACTCTATTTGTTTGCTAGAATAACAAATTCTTTAGTCACTATTTTTGCTGTTCATCATGCCTGTACTGATAGATGTGGTCACAGCACCTACTAACCCTTTCTTACTGAGGTGTGAAAGACTGAATTCCTTGCCTTTCTCCCTGGAAGGCAACACTTCACAGCTCCACTATGTCGATACACAGCTCATAATACATTTACTTCATACCACAAATGCAGGGATTTTTTCAGCATGCTTTGAAAAAAGATTAAGCCATTTCTCACCCACCTCCTTACTCATTAATTTTCCAGTCTTCTTTAGCAATGAATCCAAGAATGAAAGCCAAAGCTAAATACCATCACATTTCCTTTTGTTATTCTTCCCTCAATCTTCCCTCAGCATTTCTTTTATTTACTTGCAAGTCATTACAAACTAGATCTGATTTCATTCTGAGAAAGATTCCCATGTTCCTTTGCACCCACAGAGTACTAGGGTATCTAATTAATTCTGCTCCTCAAGATCACAATGCCAAATGCAGGAGGAGCAATATGTGTAGTTCACCTGATGCTCACGTGTCAGCAAGCGAATAATGAAGCTAAGATCTTATGTGTATTTAATCTGCAACTCTCTCCCTACATTTTCCTGACAGCACATCTGTGAAGAAGGCAATTAAGCAGAAGAAGCATGTGAATTATTCCACTAATCCAAGGGTAATAGCATGGAGAAAAAGTAACTACAAGCCACAGCTTTCCCAGATCACATCCCAGAAGACCATTACCTTTTTTTCAGCAGCAGCTGAAGAAAGGTTGTCTGTAAAAATTGGAAATTCCATGTGATGTGCTCTGCTTCTGGTCTGCCTTCTCCACACAACAGCCAGTGGGAGTGAGACAAGTTCATCACATGCACCAGAAACCTTGCTTCAAGATCTTACTCTGAATGAGATGTTGAGGGCAGCCTTAACAAGCTGCATCAATAGTCCTGGAGTTGTAGATGCCAATAGGCAGTACAAAACATGAATCCTGTACATATAATAAACCAAGTGCTTTCAGACATAGGTCCATGAGAAGAACAATCCCTACAATCATATCGATTCAATGTGGAATGTTTTGTTAACACCTAAGGAAAAAAACCCCAAACCCTAAAGTGACACTCTGTGCCTCCTAAAACTGAGGCAGATTTAATAAGTTGCTTTAAATGCTCCGTGCTCTGCTTGTTACAGCCATTCATGTTTAAAAGGTCTTCCATCTCTCCTGAGCATATTCAACATAATAGAAACATGAAAGCCAATGAAGTACAGGTAGCAGATGGCAACCTATTGATGAAAAAGATCAAAGCTTCTGTTGGACAAAGCATGCAGAGAAAGGATGAGAACAGTGCAGAAGGCAGATGGCACAAAAGTGTGGGGACAGGAAAGGTGAACAGACACGTAGAAAATTAAACTGCAAACAGCAAGTGTAAAGAATTTTCACTCACTTGAAGAAGAAGAGGATTTAAAGATCTGTCAGAGAAGACCTGGGAGGGAAGAATCCCAGACACCAAACACAGAGAAGCAGAGAGAGTGCCTGAACATCTGATGTCCTCCACAGACCTAATAAAAGAATACAGGAAAGCAGCAAGAGTCAGGGAAGAAACAAGTATAGTTAATTAAAAAAAACCCCAACAAAACCAAACACAAGACATCATACCACAAAAAAGGAAACCTCTCATTAACTACAAAATTATTGTGTCTTTAAGACTTATTATTCAAATTAGAAGCCTGTAGAGGAAATTTTTGAAAAGGAGAATTAATAGCTGCTGAAATTAACAGTCTTAAAGTGAACTAATAGCTTTCTGACACATTTTTAAAATAAATTCAGAGATAAGAAGAAAAATAAGAAACTACTGTGACATAGCTTTCTGAAGTCTAAAGGGGAAAGAAATATCAGTTAAGTTCCCCTTTGGTGAGTTTGAAATGTAATTTTCTGAAGACTCATCTGGAAATGGTAGCAAATTAGTAGCGTATGTATTAAAACAGCATCCAGAGGAGAGTGGAGCCCTGTGGTGGCAGTTTCTGCAAAACCAGCCCTTTGTGACACACAACACTACTGAAAAGCACGTAATTTAGGGACATTTATGGACCCTTTGTCTCCATTGTCCCAGATGCCTCCCACTGCAGGAGTGACTCAGAGCACGACTGACAGCAGCTGCACCAAGTCCTGCTAGAGAGAGGGACACAGCCAGGGAAGGACAGACAGACATACAACTGCCCTTAGCCTAGTGGCACCCACTGCTGCTGCCTGAGCCACAGTGGCACGTCTCCTGCACCCAAGGGCACAGTGCCAATAGGACAGCTGCAGTGAGGAAGGGAAAAGGAGGACAACAAAGAAGTGTTATGGTCTCTGTTGCCTTGTCACACTTCAGAGAAGTGAAGATGGAGAGGGGGTCAGACAGGGAGAATTATAAGGCTGAGATGTGAAACTGTGTCTGCCAGCACTGGCTTTAGTAACAGTAAGTGAAGAAAACCAATTCAAGCGTAATGGGCATCAAAGGTGTTCAGTTACAGACGTGGATTGTTTCCTAAATTATCCACTTAAAGATGGGTTAGTAATAAAACATCAATAAGCTGGGCTGTGTTTTGTTTTCTTTCTTGTTTTGGTTTTGTTTGTTCATTGGTTGCTTTTTGTTCTCATTTTTAATTGCTGCACGAATGTGGAGCCTGTGTGTAGTGTCAGAGCTTCCTCCCTTTAGTCTCTCGCTCCTTTTTTCCCCTCCTCTGCTTCCCAAACGCTCCTGCTGGGTCCAGTCACAACAGAGACTGCAAACACTTCAGGGAAAGGATTCACGCAGGCTGCAACACGACAAGGTGCAAATATTCATGAGACCAAAACTGTGCTGCAGTAGAAGTAATCACACAAGGTCTGAACTGCCACCAACAGCTACTGACTACTCAGGTCATGAGCCTGAGTGGAGCACATTGCCTTTCCCTGGTCTCTGCCAGCTGCCTGGCCGGGTGCAGCCTGCCTATGTTAGAGAAGGTTGGAAGATGCTCTGTGCCACACCAGTAGCTGAACTGGCCCACAGGCAGCTCTGAACAGGGGGAGTTCATCCAATAGCGCTGTGACACTTACAGTTAAGCGTAAACTCAGTGCAGCTAAAACACACACCTACAGAGAATATACAGGACATCTTGTCAATATATAAAATCACTGAGAAAGGTATCTGATGATTATATAAGGATGCTTTGACATGGATGAGTCACAGGTTAAGTTTAGCTTTCCAGAAAAAGCCAAGAAGCTGACAAAACCAGAAATAAGATTCTTATGATATATAGCCAAAAATTTTTTAAACCCCCACAAAATTGAAGATGATAAATTGAGCTGAGAGACCAGTGGCTCTTCAGAAAAAACATGACTCATGAAAACCTGCCAAAAGTCTAAGCATCAGATTTGGTAGCAGTTTCACTATCAAACTCCTTTAACTCTACACAGCAATATAAAGAGAGTAAAGGTATTTAAATTCCTATATTAATCTGTTTTAAAAACATTTGAAAAATCATGCATTTAAGAAACTGAGGACTTCTGCTTTGATTGTGGAAAGTATGAAAACAACTGATAAACCAGTGATCTCCAGCAAATGAATTTAAAAAACACAGCAAGCTGCAATACAGCTGTTGCAACAGAGCTCAGATAATTGGATTTCACCGAAAAGTTTATATGCAAAAAGAACGTAAAGATTCCAGTCCTGCTTCCAGGGTCATCATTCATTTTACTATGGATTTTAAAGCACCAGGTTCAGCCTGACTACTACTAACAAAAGCATAAATAAATGTCATGGCTTTATGCACTAATGCCTGAGAAGTTTCCTACTTTGCTGTGATCCACTCAGTTTCTTCTGATCTACTCAGATGAGCTGAGTATTCAGATGATAGAAACAGTAGGAGAAATCAATATTCTTTCACAGTTATATGGAATAAAGCATGCCTAACAGTACTACTCTCAAAGGAAGGCTGTCTTCTGGATGAGATAAATTGTTCAAGGCGGATAGCAGAAATAACTCATATAATTCTGAACAAAATTTCTTCATAGTAATCCAACATCAAACAAAAGTGTCATTTTTTAGATGAAAAAAAGATATGCATTAATTAATTTCAAATGACTTGTTTTCTTTCCTTTTCATTTCCCCTGTCGTAGAGGCTTCTATTACCTATTCATCATTTGAGCTTCTCTGATGGAGAAAATATAAACTTGACAAATACGTAAACTATACAACAGTATTCACAACACAGAACTACAAATGCAGGGTTTGGGGTTCTTTCCATGTGTACTTACTGTATCTTATTGTTATATCCACGTGATTATTCTTTATTGTTTTATTCCTGCATTGTACACATTGCATAAAAATTCAAAAAATTTTATTACACCTTTTAGGAGTTATTTAGGAGAAATACAGAAATTTAGCACCACTTTTTTTTTATACCAACAATGTAACTATGTCTCACTATTTTTATGTAGGAATATTCAGGACTAGCAGCTGTGACAATGAGATCTTTTATTCTTACTTGCCACTTGAATTCAGGGTTAAAAAACCCCTGTGTTTGCTCCTCAGCAAATTAAATTGAGATGTACAGCAAGAAATTTACATTTAGAAAGAAAAAGTGAACTTCTAATATGGCAGTAAATTGTTTTTGACTTTTCTGTCAAGGCTCCCTGGAGACAGATTGATCCTGTTCTCTAGCACATTGGCCTCAATGCCTTTACCATCAGAAAAAAATCAGCTGCAATGCATACGTATTATTTAGTGATTTCCCAAAATAACTGGCAGTACGTATCGTGCATCAGCAAGCAGGTTCAAGTTGAGCTACAGCCTTGCCAAGCTCAAGGAAGCATAGCTGTACAAAATGAAAGTAACAAAGAAAACTTGTAGTGGCGGAAAGCCACTTAAAGAAATGGAATTGCCTTTAACATCTGTATCTTCTAAGACTATGAGCACGGTCAGATTTCATCATATTGGAGACAACCCCAAATTTCTCAACTCTTTTCATATTCTGTTCTAGACATACAGAAAAAGACACCCACAACATTTTGGAACAGGATCTTCTGCTGCGCACATCAAATATTCAAGTCATATAGCTTCTTTTTATTAGCATTCCTTGCCAATGGGCCAATATTCAGGAATATACATAGTAAGGAACCTATTGAGAATAAAAGCCAAGCTATTTTGCTGCATAATGTACATCGAGGATATGATTTATTAAGACAAAACTCACAAAATAAGAAACTAAGAAGCTTCCTTCTGAAATATTCAAAGAAAGTTTTGTTCTCTAGCCAATTCTCCTGACATTGCAAACTGTTTATACTCCAAAGATGTCCCTGTCCATAAATATTTAACATATGCTCCAAAATGTATTTGCTAAACCATTTGGCACTGTCACTTTGTAAAAGAAATTAACTATTAACATAGCTTTATGTCATAAAGAGGACAAAAAATTCCTGTGGCTCTTACTTTTCTCAGCGATTTTCTCATTTGTGCCTGGACAAAAGAGCAAAGCACTAGAATGATCCTAACCACATTTATTATCACAGTGCAATTTGAAAAATATGTATCAATTATGTTGGCAAGCTTATAGGTATGCTATGTAGAGAAAATGACACACAGCTGCAACAATACATGCAGGAGGAATCATCAAACTAGCATACAAGCAACATGATGTTGGCTGATTGAAAGTATCTGAAGTATCATAAGTTCTCTAAAAAAAGCCACTGAGCTTCCCCAAATAATAAACAACAGGATTATGATGCTAAAATTCATATTGATATACAGAATCACAGAATTGTTTAGGTTGGAAAAGACCATTAAGATCATTGAGTCCAACTGTAAACCTAAGACTGCCAAGTCTACTACTAAACCATGTCCCTACGTCCCACATCTACTCGTCTTTTAAATACCTCCAGGGTTGGTGACTCAACCTCTTCCCTGGGCAGCTGTTCCAGTGCTTGACAGCCGTTTCAGTGAAGTAATATTTTCTAATATCCAATATAGACCTCCCCTGGGGCAAATTGAGGCCATTTCCTCTCGTCCTATTGCCTTTCAGTTGTAGACAGTAACGAGGTCTCCCCTCAGCCTCCTCTTCTCCAGATTAAACAACCCCAGTTCCCTCAGCTGCTCCTAATAAGACTTGTTCTCCAGATTCTTCACCAGCTTTGTTGCCCTTCTCTGGACACAATTCAGCAATTCTGTGTCTTTCCTGTACTGAGGGGCCCAGAATTGAACACAGCACTTGAGCACAGGGGCACAATCACTTCCCTACTCCTGCTGGCCATGCTGTTTCTGATAACAGCCAGGAGGCTTTTGGCCTTCCTGGCCACAACTTCTGGCTCATATTCAGCCCGATCTCAACCAACACCCCCAGGTCCTTTTCCAATAGACAGCTTTCATGCCTCACTTCCCCAAGCCCATAGCATTGTATGGGGTACAAATCTCATTCCTCAGTTCCTTAGAGTAAACCCAGCTATTCTATTGGGTGACACTAAATGTAACAGAATAAAATGCAGCATTGCTGAACAATTGTTTGTGACCACAATTAGTAAAAACACAACATTTAATTCAAGCACAGAATTCATTCAAATTGACTGCAATTATCCATGAATAAATTACAATCACACAATCTTTCTTTTTCCCATTATGTTTTGCAAATCCCTATCCTTAAAGCAGGTAATTAAGTAAAAAGAAGGATCATTCCATTTTGGTTTTAGCCTAGATCATTGTCATAGAAGCTCCTAAGGCAATGGTTCAGTATTTTGTCTTTGTCTTTGGAATCAGCTAAAATGCTGGATAATGTACAACAGTTTATGACGTACAAGACTAAAATAAAACCTTAAAAGAATATAGATCAGAAATTAAAGGATTGCTTTGCTGAAACTTGCAGAACGAATAAGGAATCAACATTAAGAGATGACGAAACATCCTAAGCTAAATATCATACAAAAGTGTTAACAATGAAATTAAACAAGTGGTGTATTATAGCTACTGAAGAAAGAACAAACAATATTGCATGTTTCTAATATAATTGTAAAAGTAAGCTGTAGCCTTCTTTACCAACCAGTTTGCAAACTGGGATTTGTCTTACCCACCTCCAGACCCCCCTGAGCTAATTAGCCCAGGCTCCAGACTATAGGGTCAGTGGGTACAGCACACATAGGACTCATTTTTTCGAATTCAGTTTTAGGATGAGTATAATCTTACCCTAAAGGTGCCCTTTATTCACCCCTGAGTAAAAAAGGGAACTCAGGGCAACTTGGTGTAGGAGTTCACATTGCAGAGATCCTCACTCAGTCAGATAAACTGCACCACCAATAAGAGAGGAGAGGGGCAGGTGTGTAGTGTTCGAACACATATTCAATGGGTGCAAACAAAAAGACGGAAATAATAGGAAAAAATACGGTAAGTGCATCTGTGCATCACCTCCAAACTGTAAATGAATTAGAAGGTCCACTTTAAAACTACAAGAAATGAGAAGAATTGGGATAATCTAAATAGGGACGAGGAAGCACTCATTGCTCCCAGGTAGAGCTCGTCATAGTAGTATCTATTACCCTTTCAATCATCTTTTGTGGTAGGAACCATTGCAACTCTAGATGTTTTTGTGGTCCATCTACCATCCTCATCCTGGAATAAGGAAAAGATAACTCAGAAGGTAAAGAAGGTTAGTGACTGTTCACTAATGGGCATTATTCTCTCCTTAGAGGCAGAGAAAACAGAAACTGTAAGGAAAAAGTGAAAGAAAGAGAAACATTTGTGCTCACTGCATAAGAATATTAAAAAAAAAATCAGCCCCTGCATGCATACATACTCAAACTAAGAAATTAATCCTGTTTTATGGATTTAGAAATAATTCAGTTATAAAAATAATCTTATCCAACAGTTTGCAACAATATTTACCTTTCTAAACCATACTGTATCTGAAAATAGTCCAGGATTTTATTTTTTTTACACTAGCTAGATATTCACTATCCCTAAGCAAGTAAAAAAGCAAGTTAAAAGCAAGTAAAAAAAAAAGTTTGATCCTGTTCTTACTATCCAAATAAAGATTTTCAGAATAAGACTTCTCAAAGCCTAAGTTGCTATATAGTTATAGAAACCAGTCTGCAATTACAGAGATAAGTAACTCAATTATCAAGGAAATTCAGGAAATAATAATGCTGTTAGCTACCCTTTAAGAAAGAAAACTACTTCAATGGTCCTGTAACTTCTTTTCAGCTTCTACAGATCTTATACTTCCATAACACTGCCTAACTTGCCAGGAACTAACGGTAAGACTGAACAAACAAAACCTGCTCTGTCCTCACATCAGACCTTTTTATCAAATTCAGCTGAAGAACAGATGACCTTTAACAGTGGCATGTTTCTGCCAAACAGCCCTAACTGACTTTTCAACAACATCGGGAGAGTTTCTCTGCTCTACCCAGCGGTCTTTATGATTGCAGCTCTGTGGTATCTTTCTGCCAGCACTACAACAGTCACTCTGTAGACTCTGATCCAGGTGTTGCCAAAATGTGCCACCACACAGCAATGCTGGCACCCAGTAGGAGCTCTTTTCTAGGACAAAAGCTACTCTTTTGAAAGCAGAATGCATTCTGCAAGAGTAGAATACAGAAAAGTTTCCCTTGACTTAGTGAACCACAGAGAAGTGAAACTATTATAGATGTTAATCTGGATTGGAAAACTTGCATGCCTTAGGCATAGATCAAACTGTGACTTCTATAGGTTAAACAATATGAAATACAACAACTTTCAATTCCCTATTTAATACAGTTATTTAATACAGTTAAAAAACCTAAGGTAATGCACTCATATGCGTAAACAGACACTAAGAAAAAAATTACAGGGCAGATAGTCAAAACATATTCAAAGGTTCAGTTGATAATACATGTAATAAATGAGAAATAATAACAGTGAGTTCTTACTCTTCTAAAGCCTGAAGCATGTTCCCAGATTCTTCAAAGGACAAAATATCAATGATTTGGTCATTCATAATTATATCTTCACTAAAGAGATCACCTGAATTAAATTGAAAATGCTCCAGTTTGTGATTTTGGCTGAGTTCGTGCTGTACCTCCTAGGAAAAAAAAAACCCAAACAAACAAAACCAAAGTAAGCTTCAGATTATAAAAAAAGAATTACACTGAGAGTCTGATCTAATTTTATTGCAGACAACTCTGTGTGAGAAGGTTGCTAATTATCAAACCGTACCACTGGAGAGGGTATAAAAAGACCGTGCAATTCAGACGTGTACCTAAAATCTACAACTTTTGTTTCAGGCTGAGCGTTTTGTATACAGCTGAACTGGACCACAAATGAAGAAATGAATGAAGATGACAGAAGGCTCTATATTGACTTCAGCAGGCTTGTAAAAGTCTTCTTGGAGGCTATGTTCCACTATAAACTTTCTAGGCCAATTTTTTAAAAATTACAATGGTATACAAATTATATATGGCAAGATTACAGTATTACAAAGTGAACAACATTAAAAACTAATCCTCTGACTGATGGAAATGACTCATTTTGTTCACAGTTCAGTGACACTCCCTTGAGACTGAGGTCTAATAAAATTACTATACAAAGAAACCCATTATAAACACATGATGCTAGGACCAAACCAGTCCTTTTTAATGTATTCATTATCACATTTTTGTCTGTAAAAAATAAAGAAAGTACATCCTTTTCATTTAAAGGGATCTTTTTTAGACCTAAAAACCCCCTAAAATTGTGATGGAGTAATTTTTAACTGCAGAAGATAAATTTGGAAGTGATTTGTGGGCTACTCTGGTCAGTCCAGAGGGATGGGAGATCCACCACTGTCTGAGCAGAGGAGGGGTTCAAACCTCTGAGCACACATCTCTTAAAGGACTGCTTTAATCACTGTAATATTCTGTCTGAGGTCTCTAGCTCCCTTCCAATGAAGCTGTTCCCTTTACATAAACACATAAATAATTAATAGAAGTATGGGCTGGAACTTGAACCAGCTTGATGAATACTTATCAGACTCTTTATTTTCTGTTTCCAGCCCAGTGGGTACTAAAATACTTTCTCCAAACTGGCACCACGTGGATAAAGAACACTAAAAATGCTCCAATCCCAAAGCCAACTGTTTTGCTTAGTCACTCAAGAGATTAAGACACATCCAAGAAATTAACAGACCTAAATTCAAATCCCAATTCCTGATAATCAGAAATACAATCTGGATCCAAGTCTGCTGTGTAGACTGTAAATGGTCTACTCCCTGGGCAACTGCTTATAACCCACACACATCCTGACTCTCATTTTGAAGGAGGAAGAGGAGAGGAGGAAGGGAGGAATATGAAAAGAAACGAATAGCCTGAAGCTAACATCCAGGTACTGGCAGCAGTTCTTTTGATCAGATTAGCATTCTCACACTCCCCTCTAAATCTGATCATGCCAAAGATTAGAGGTTGCAGAGATTACATTACCTGTGAATCCAATACATCACTTGGTGGTTTTCTATTTATCTTCAAAAACAATCTGCATTACTTAGGAAGTCAAATCATCAGATATAATCAATGAAAAAAGTAAGTAAAGTACCATTAAGGATATTATGACTTACCTGATTTTCATTATGCAAACTCTGCTTTAATATCTGGGTTCGGTAAATAATGAAAAAAACAGCACACGTGAATATAAGGGAAACAAAAAAAGCAATGAAGAATCCTGAAGCATGGATGGCATGGCTGTACGAAACCTGAAATGAAAAGACTATATTATTAAAACTACATTTGAAATATATATAAAGATTTGACTCAAAGATTATAAGTGTCAGCAACATAGTAAATGATTTTTAAATGGCTTTACACAACTTCAGGGTCAAAATTCCTGTGTAACTGCATACAAGAGAACTCCCACAGACTGAATTTTAGGTGCTGTGATTTCTGGGTGTTCTGCACTTAACAGTTTGTCAGCGTTGCCAGTCCCTCCTGAGTCTCGTGGAAATTAATGGTATTTGGTATTTCTCAGAGCCTCCAAAAAATCAGTCTAATGCTAGCTACCTTTTTATTAACGGCCACTTCTCTGGTCAATAAAACTCAGTTATCACCACAAAGAAAAAGCACCAATATGAGTTCAGAATAAGTATGTAACTGACAGTTGACAAACACAACCTATTTGTGTGCACCCTTGTAGTTTCTGCATAAGCCAAAGTCAGAAAAGAATAACAGGTGCATTGAAACCATGAGCCACCTAACAACTTTGTAGGCCCTTTTGCTTAGCTCTTAATTTAATCTTTTAATTGAATTGTATTACAAATTAATTTTTACTTCATGCTCCATGTAGCAGAAGTTAATTCAGTGTTTGTTTAGTTCCTTGAGACCTTTGGATGAAAAACATAGCACAGCTATTCGTATAATGTTTCACCACAAATTTATCACTCTCTCCTGGGGCTGGAAAGCATAAATAATTAACATGCTGCCTGCACACTAGGTTTGGTCATCTCACAGAGCAAAAACCTGAAAGCATTCCATGGAGTCAATGGTAATTCTGCATAGAAAGTGATAATCAAATGTGGTCCACTATTTTAAAAGTATTTCTTCCAATTTAACAGCTGAATTTTATCCTTCAGCTGCCCAGTTTTTCTCTCTCTGACATGTTTTTGTACACTGAAAATCTGTCATATCTTGAACTGAAAGGAAATGCTTCACATCAGACTTTGTTGTTTTATAGGCTCAGCTCCTGAAAGCTGCTGGAGATGCTCAGTACTTATTAATTTCTATGTGATTTCATTTGAATTAGGTGATGGTGTCAGTATTAAGTAGATCATCAAGATGTTAACACAGGCTACTATACACCACTTGCACGCTTCCAAGAAGAAGATCCAAGGTCTAATTCACCATATTGCATATTCAGAATCAGCAATTTCTCTCACTGATAAAGGTATGTTTGTTTGGGATTTTTTTGTTTTAAAGAATCACAGAATCATAGAATATTTGGGTTGGAGGGGACCATCAAGATCATCCAGTTCCATCCTCCCTGCCATGGACAGGGACACCTTCCACAATACGATCTGGTTAAAGCCTCATCCAACCTGCCCCTGAACACTTTCAGGTTCTCTGGGCAACCAGTGCCAGTGGCTCACTACTCTTACAGTAAAGAATTTTTCTAATATCTAATCTAAATCTCCCCTCTCTCAGCTTAAAGCCATTCCCCCTCATCCTACAACTGCACTCCCTGACAAAGAGCTCCTCCCCAGCGTTCCTGTGGTCCCCTTTCAGTACTGGAAGGCCACTATAAGATCTCCCCAGAGCCTTCTCTTCTCTAGGCTGAACAACCATGACTCTTTTCAGCAGGTGCCTGAAATGGCATCTGAAGCATCACAGCTGATGCTGTGGGACAGATGCCAGAGCCGCTGCACAAGCCATGGCAGTAGGACCAGTATTGGCCTGAAACTCCATACACTAAGATAACTTCCTAAGCCATCTCAAGAGTGGGAAGAGGCATTAAAGGCACAAGTTTCTTTCAAAAACTGCTGCACTCTTACTGATTTGAAGGTATTTTCCTAACCCAGTCAGCATGACTTATACCTTTAAGAACAAACGTTTCCAAAAAAATACATTTATATTAATTCCAAGCATAATTCTTAGCCATATAAATGTCCAATCCATTTAAACCTTACTAGATCTTTATCCAGGAAAAAGACATTCTCTACCTCATGCATAGTTCTATTTTATATTATGTTTAACTTTGGCTTTCGTTTTAACAGAATGGGCATCTGATCTTCAATTACAAGAAAGCCAAGTCTGAACTTATACCTATTACACTAATAGAAACTAAGAGGGCAAGAGATCCCCAGCAAAAGAGAACATTAGAACAAGAGACCCTTGTGGCCAATCTCCAAGGAGGCTACTGCTTTAAAGGTGAGAGGAACTCATGGGACAGGCCCATGGAGGGAATGAGCAGCCTAGTCCTCAGTACCTCTTCAGGCAAGCGCCATCCACATGAATTTTAGATTTCAAATGATGGCAAACATGTTCTGAGCTGAAACAAACTATTTTCTTCTGCGTAAGTGCAAATAATCACAGTATTTTTGCAAACCAAGCCACAGCTCCTTAAAAAAAGACCCCTTGCAACACAGCCGCCTTTTCTCCTGCGGGAAAAAAACAAGTTTGGTGAAGAGATAACTCTAGCAATCAAACTGATGGATGCAGTGCAAAGTTCTCAACTAAAAAATTATCTAGAATAATACTGTTTGCTGCAATCACTGTAATTTTGAAGGTTTATTTGGCCTTTTAGAAATCATGTCATTTCAGAAACCAAGAATAGAAAGTCTTGTTGGAAGGATGACTAATTAAAAAAACTAAAAGCAACCATAAACTATGCCTCTCTTACTGTAGTTTTATTTCTCAGGCTCCCCACACTGCCATTTTCTGATTTGTGTATCAGCATGATACAGAGACCTTTTCTCGATATGTGGAGGATAACTCCACCCTTTTGGAAAGGCAAAATGCTTTCTCATGATGGCTTTGCACAGGAGCAGGCAAACATATTCCTCATCACAGTTCTCTGTGCCTGGGCAACTCTTCAAATTAAAGCACATGCCTAGGAATACAATGGAAGTTTTTAATTTTTCATACTAAGTATCGTTACTTTAAGACAATGAAGACCCCCTATCTTGACTGCTGTTTTCATCCTGTTAAAATCAGAGAAGGTGGGGCTTGTGTATGATTAACAGCCAACAGCTGAGTGATGGGATATAAGTACATAAGCGTATCCTTAGCTCCTAAGATTTAGTTTAGTTTGTCCATAAATTTAAGCAGGAGAGCCAATATAATATCAAATCATAGAATTTACCTTGGCCTTTTCTTCTTCAGTTATGGTGAACGATGTGCTCAATGATACAAGATGTGTTTTATTCTGAGTGAGATATAAGAATATTACATGTATTAAAAAATGAGCCCAACCCACTGGCAAACAGCCCAGAGTCTCTAGAAAAGCTTCCCCTTAAAAGACAAGCTATACTTTTCATTAAGCTCAAAGCTGAAATAAATCTGATAGGAAAATGCAATGTACTTAAAGGTAACACTAACAGACATGGAGGCAGCTGTTCTGTGGGATACACTCCCCTTCTCATCACACAGAAGCATATTCTGGTGCTCACAGTATTACATTTTTCCATGTCTAAAAAATCTGAGTTAACTGAAAAAGCACGGAACAGGAGCCAAAGTCAGTGTGTATGTCCAAAGTCAGTCTCTATTCTTACGATTCTCCATTTTTTGAAGACTTGCTTTGTACCACTTTAATACCTCTCTCATGTACATTGAACATTTTTTCCTTTAAGACACAGTAGGTTCTAATTACATGCAATTATGAAAACCACAGAAAAAATATCAAGCCATATTTAAGAATCAGAAAATTTTACTTTGGAAGAAATCACTCCTCCTGCCTTCTTAGACATGGCTCCTAGTCAAAGTCTCACAAAATCCAGTGTTAGAGCAATTGTCTCAGAGCCTGGTGCAACTAAATTGTCAAAGATCACTGAGGATGGAGATTCCTCAGCTTCTCTAAACAATCTCTTTCCGAACTTCACGACTCTCACACTAAAAAAGTGTCTTCCTTATGACCAAGCAGGTTTTCCTTTGCTACAACTTGTTTTTTGGTAAAAGACATTGAATTCTGATAAAAAGATGCCCAAACTTTCAGTCTCTCACAGATTACAGGAATACACATACAAGCACATGGTACATCATTATTTCCAGGACACATAGATAAACTGGAGAGAAATACAAAAAGTAGAAAGAAAAGCTCTCTCTCAGGACAGCACAGAAACTTACTTCCCCTATTTAAGGAAATATAGGACTTCCTAAGCTGTGAAGGATAATTCATGTATTTATAGATTCAAGGTAAACAATCAGGGAGCTTAAAACCCTCATTTCATTATATGCTGGCCTCACTGCTTAGGCAGAGAAGAATCACCATGGAGACTTTATTTTACAAAAATTGCGAAGTGCAAATCGTAAAGGAAATACCTGTGACGAACTCCTGAAAGTTAGCTTTGCAGGCAGTGTCAAGACCCTGCCATCCCACATTTCTTTTGCATCAAGAAGTGCGGAGTAGTTGATCGCAACGTACTCTCCGCCTGTTAAAGAAAAAACCAACTGTGTAGATTAAGCAGGTGAGGTACAGCTACCCGTGCAACAGGGGTTTCTAAGTAGTTGTGTCTGCATTTTCTTAAGCAGAATAGTAGCTACCCGGACTTAAACACCTAGTACAGCCACACATCTTTTTTCACACAAGAAGACTGGGTGTGAAATTCTGAAGAGTTGAGCGCTCAGCTGAGCTCAGTTGCAGTTACAGATGTTTGAAAAATTTGAAAATCAAGTTCCATATGAATAAAATATCTGAGGAGCTTTTTAGGTTCCCCTTTAGACTCTCCTTCCTCACCAGCAGAAGTGCTCTCCTAGGAACCAAGCTGCAGTAAGCTCAGAACGTTCACTTCAAGGGAATTCAGCAGAGGAGGCAGCTACAGCCTACCAGCTGTATGACCAGAAATGAGGGATCTGGATAGATTTGCTCTTTCCCAGGAAGATTTCTCAAAGATCCCTAGGGAACACTTGGGACAGCACTGGAGTTTTTCCCTTCCAACACAGCACATGCCCCCATCCAGAGCAGACATTCCTGGCCACACGAGCCTGGCAGCATCCTTTGTATCTGTGGCTTCTAAGAACTGAAGCAAATTTGGCCCAAGATCTTGAAATGGAATTAAATCATGCTTCAAGTTACCAAAAAGCATCATATTTTGCCTGACACTAAAATTTAACATGAGCTATTTAATAAATTTTTTTTTTTTAGAAAACACAGCTGACATTTTAACCCCTAACTCCTCCCATAGAAACTAAAGAGAAATCTGAGATTTCAGATGAATTTTGATTCACAGTGCACTCCAGCACTGAAAAATTACTACAGCTAACACACAGCATGACGTCTGTATTAACTGATAATTGGAGAATTTACATTAACACAGATAGATAGATGTCACTATTTGAACAGATGCTCTTTGACATATGTAAGCAGGGGTAGTTCCCCACAGATTTTCTTACCTTGCAAGAATCTTTTCCTGTAAATCTGTATACCATCTTTGGTCTTATTACCACTGCTTTTTTGAACATGTAAACCAGTGATATTATCGAGGAGGATAAGATCGGTAATGTTTGTTGAGAGCAGTGCGTTTGTGTTATTAATCAGAACTGTAATGTATGCAGTTTGAGGGTCATGTTCAACATCCACCTGAAACCAGAAATACTAATATTAATGGTGCAAAACGGCTGTATGTCCATCTCAACAACAAAATTTGTAGCCTTGATTACTAATAAAAGTCTATTATATGTGCAAACTTATTTTCTGAAGGCATTTGGAGTGACCTGCAAATGGCATTACACTAGTTTGATCTCAAACTCCCAAGGAGATTTTGTTCTTAGGTATGTCAAGCTGTTGCTTGGCGACAAAGGGACATAAAGCCAAGCTGTAAACCCAGCTCATTCAGAGCCAGGAGTGAAAACGAGAATCTGAATATCCCCATGATACCTCATATAACACAGAACTGGATCATAACTTTACAACCAGAGTCTGTAAAATTCTTAACTTTGAACTTCTGTACCAGGAGGATGTTTCTCTTGCAAGCTGTCCTCACTGCAAATTCATTCTCTCCATGTAGTTTTGGCTTCTATTTCCCTTTTTTTCACAGCAACCGTACTCTCCAAAGAGTGCCAGCTGCCTCAATTTGCCCTTCCCATGGGAGGGTTGATAGAGCCACCAGCGGACATGAAGTCCTTGGCTCTGCTTCCAGTTAGCGATGAAGTTCAGAGACTAATCTCCATTCTCTAGCAACACACACTCGCGTGATTTTATTTAATTATTCCATTAGGCCATTAACACTCATTAAGTAATTATATCCTCTAAATGAAATCACTTGGAGCACAGAGTTGCTTGCTGACCTCTCACCTTCCAAACTGCCTTCCCCTATAACTAGTACTAAGCCAGAATTGTCTAGAGGTTTATCAGGTCTATGATATGCTGGCCCATAGTATACCCGTGATCAGGCTACCAATAATTACACCAAATTAACACTTTCTTAACTGCCCAAAGTATGATTCAGGCCAAGCCTTCCTCTTTTTTTTCTTCCTTTCTAGGAGATGTGTACTCTATATCTGGACACCAGCAAATATAAATAATAAAGCAGCCCCTACAGAAATGAGTTCTAAAAATAGGAATTGTGATAAATTTCTAGCAATCACAGGAGTTCACAGTACCCACAGGGTTTACCATATGTAGTTATGATTTCACAGTGCACGATTAATCTCTGCATTTCATACTAATTTAGTATAGAAACAGATTACAGTTTTAGGATATCTTATGAATCAAGGAGAAGAAATAGTTTATTGAAATTATTATTGTTTAGTTTGCATTTTGCTAATTAAATAACAATAATTAAAGTACACTTCATAACTGTTCATGTAACTAACTCTCCTTGTTATACTATGCTACATTTTCCAAACTCATTACAGCAAGTTCAACCTGAATTGTGATAACAAATCTTAGGGAGGAAAACCCCCAAGTACTAATTTTAGTAGATTCTGCAAATAATTGTATAGAAATAGCCCTAATCATATATGTGATGAAAGCATTATCAATTTTATATGTTTTTACATCATGAACTATACCCCAACATTTATTAGACTTACAAATATTAAAAACATGATATAGTTCAGGAATATTTTCTTCTAGTTTCTGAACTGGCACGATGCAGTCAACACGCCTTTCAGTCTTTCCTGTGTAGTCATAAAGGCTAAAAACTTTCTTTTTAAAAGCACAAGAAAAGTGAGGGAGCTGGAGAAACAGAGGGAAATAAAATAAAACCTTTTCTTCCCTTCATCTTCCCACACTTTTCCCTTGCTTTTCTATGAGATGAAGGCAAAAAATGAGATTTCTGGGTCTCTTCCTATGCGTCTAATCAGGCACAAATACCTTCATTTACATTTGAGGAGAGGGGATGTAAACAGTAATTTAGATAAATTCCTACAGTAAAACAGGCAGAGAAAGAAGCATGTGTATAATCACAGGCAGGTGGGAGAATATGGCAGCACTAGTCCTCTCCTTTCCCTAGGCAGGAGCTTTAATGCACACTCCCACACACTGTTCCATTCACTTTCTGCAACCAATTTTGTACTTTCTCTATGTTTTGTATCATTTCATAAAATTCTTAATTCAGTGACTAAACAAAGCCACCCTTTAGAGGTATCCCGAGCATACTGTCTATCTTCTACTGCAGTTTTCCTCAGGTGGCCAAAAGGCCACATTTGCTGTATTTCCGAATAATATTAAGACGGTTTGCATTCTTTATTTTTTGACTGGTAATCATTTTTAAGCTAAATTGCAAAAAGGTTGAAAGAATTTGTGGGTTTTTTCCGATAGCACTGGAGAAAGCAGCAGATAACAATCAAGTAGTAGAGAATCTCTTGGGTTTGACTCCTCCCTACAAAGAACCTCCTCCATATATGACTGCCATTGCGATCAGTGGCCTCTGGATATCGCGTTTAAATTGCTCCTCTAATTTGCCTGAAGATGGTTTTTCTTGCTTTTGGAGCAGATGATAATGCTGTAAATCATCTACAGGAACCAAACCCAATGGCAGCGACTGATGATGCATTAGTGCTTATTCCATTTTCTCTCTGCCACTGAAGACAACAGCGGGTGTCATCACTCCCTGCAAAGGACATCACTTCAGCTACCCATGAGAGTGGAATAAAAGAACCACAGCAAGGACGTGCTAGGAGAGAAGAGGAGGAAGGAATTGCCACGGAAGTGATGGGAAGAGACCTCTTGGAATCAAGAATAGCTAGAAACGTGAAAGGAGAAAAAAAATGATGCATGCTTGTATCATAGATGATCTGCAATGCAAAAATGCTTAAGAGACCGAAAAATGAAACAGGTAAATGTGTTAAAAGCCAAACAGTCAAATTTAAAGAGTTATTTCAGTTCAGCTAAAGATTATCGTCATCACAGACATGTTTATGTCATACTATGGAATAAAGCTCTTACAGGAGCACTTTTCTGGAAACAAGGAATGGACTAAGGCCCTGGAAGCACAGCTAAAATTTAAACACCTCAGTTTCAATCACGGTATTTCTGTGATAAACTGTTGGAAAAAATCCAGCCTCCAGGATGCAAACATATGTCATTTCCATGCTCTGAGGAGCTACTCAATGTAGTTGTAGGAAAATGTGCAAAATTCACTTGTTTTTTTCATTTAAAACAGCTAAAGACCACCATATGGCCAGTCTGCGTCTTAGCAGGAAAGCATCTGTTCAGATGAATTAGGATTGAAGTAGATGGCAAGGTAAGCAAAGGAAAATAAAATGTGAACTACATTTGAAGGTGGAAGACAATCACATACAATTGCACAGTTTTCTGTAATTTACATCTAATAGCATTGCAAAATTACATTCTGATAATCATATCATCTACAACAGACTAACTTTGACCTTGAATACTTGCATTTCACACAAAAGCCTGTGTGAGGCTGTGCTATGAGTAGCAAAAACCCAACACGCAGCTGTCTCAAACTCAGAGAGGCTCTGATATAAAAATTCGGAATTTACAGCCAAATGAGCACAAGATTCTGTATTACTACTTCTTCTACCTAAAAGGTTCACTATTCAGCCTCATTAATTATGATATGTAGCCATTTCAATAACAACATTACAGGTAATTAGTGCCATGAGATGTGATGCATATTCATTCTTCTCCATGCAAATAACCTGGTGCAGCTCATAACATCACCTCTTCTGTACTGGTTACTGAAACCTTTACCTTCACATGCAACATTTCAGTGGCGGAACAGTTGAAGTTAGATGCACTTTTTATTGCCAAGGGATGGGTAGGATGAACTCTCTCTAATTATAAAAATTTAGACTGGCTTCATCCAGTGTTAAAAAAAAAGGGAAAAAGAAAGGAAAAATAACAATCTAGGTGAATCTATCAACTTATACCACATAAAGTAAAAATAAAATGAAAGGTTTAAACTTTCCTTATAGTAGAGACATCTTTGCTCCTCATTTTACATAAGTCAAATGAAACCCTTTTTCATTAAATAAAGTGCTGTAGCTGAATCTTACTGAATATGCAGACTATGACACACTGGCCCTATGGCTGTGTGACAGGATCTCCAAAGACACAGTGGGCATCGTGAGGCTCAGTGCCCCATCCTTCAAAAGGAGCCCATATTTGACATGGTTAAGCCTGGAGAGTACATCAGATGGCTCACCCTCTAAAGAAGTTTGTCTCTTATCTCTACGCAGTCTCGTGGTTGATTTCTAGAGTTCACTGGACTTTGTCCATTTACAGTTTTACAAATTCACACTGAGGTATTTACTTTGACCACAATACAACCCCTCCTGAAATCTCAGAGCAGATTTCAAAGACTTTCTTCAGTTTTGAATCAACATTAGAAGACTGTGCCTTTTACAGAGGGTGCGAACATCTTAACATTAAAATGGACATTTTCCCAAACACTCAGCGTGGGCACAGCCTTGATCCCCCTTTTTAAAGGATATCTGTGTAAAAACTTCCTATCAAATTAACAAAAGAAATGTATACATACCACACCACATTTCTGAAGTGTTATTCCAAATCCAGAAGACACTGACATACTGGACACATCTTCATGCTGTTAAGGAAGTGGAAAAGTTTACATAGTATATGGAAATATCACAATTCACAAACTGCAGCACAAGTTAAATCACGTAAATAATGAAACAAGAAAAAAGGTATTAATTGCCTTCAAATTTAAGGGGTTTTTTATCCAAACAGTTAATCTTTTTTTCTAGTCTAAATTTGTATGAACTACTTATTCCCACAAGTAATTACTCGTATGTTAACTGATATATTCCTCTTTTGGCTATCGCAATTCCCTAACAAAACACACTACCCGCAAAGTTCATCAGACTATACAGAAGTATTGCATCAGAATTCATGCAGCAATTACACAGCTGTATCCACCACAATAATTCTTTGGAAATTTCACAACAAGCTGGTGCTGCTGAAATCATCTCAAGTGAACATAGTCACCCAAGATAGAATTAGAAACATACTAATTGGGTAGTAAATTCCCAGCAACGTTCACTTTTGATATAGTTGCTACAATCCTTACAAATATTAGAAGTGCCAAACCATCTTTTACTGACCGGCTGCTGGCTAATAGAAGATTCTCGTTTGAATAAAATCTTCTTTGTCCATGAGGGCACCAAAGCATACAGTGAATGGCTCCACTGATTGTCCGAAGCTGCAGAAGTCAAGACCTGGTGATGGGCTTCACTTGCTTGAATGACCAGAGGTAAGGGCACTGCTGAAAACCAAGGCAATAGTCTGCATTAGAGCTAAAGCTGCCTCCTGTGTGGCAGCCGCTTGGTGCAGATCCCAGCAGGGATCGGGCTCACCACAAAACCCAACAGGAATTAGAACAAAACTGCGTACTACGTAGGAAACTCGCACATACCTCACCAAAAACTTCTTGCCATTTAAACGTAAAGTGCCTAACACATGAATTAAAAGGTTTCAGCCTTAAATCAATTGTTAATATTTTCAACACAAAGTTTTGGCAAAGCATAAATAATTGAAGCACTCTATGATATGAATGGCCCCAGTACTAATGCTGCTTCAAGGATAGAGTTTGCAAATTAACTATTAACCATGTCAATACATACCAGGAACAAAAACACTTCTCAGTTGAGTACGGGTGCTGTCTAATTAAATGCTCCTCAATTTAGTAATTAACAATATAAATGTCATATTTTTATGAAAGATTAGTCTATGATATCACACAAAATTACAAGAACAGTTCTGAAATCATATTATTTTCATCTACTGAAGTAAAAGCAGCTATGACATTAATAAAAGGAGCTTATACTAAAAATCAATAATTTAATATACTAAATTGTCAAAAGGCAAAGTGAATGAGTGAAGAGAAAAAATGTCATAAAAATTTCACAATGATAGCTGTCTATTTTTAAAGATAATTTTTTTCATTCTTTGCATAATAGTTCTCATTTATTACTTATTTTTAAATCTCATTCTTTAATCACTAGAAATATATATTCATATTAATAAAACCTCTCATTTAAAACAAATATTTTTGGCAAATGACATTTTTCTAGAAAGTTTAAATTTTTAAAAATCCTATTCTCTGTTAATGAAATATGAAAAGCTTATGATATTAAAAACTAATATGAGAGGCAGCATTTTTTTTAAAAGATACTGCTTTGTTGAAAGAACTATATAGAGAAATACTGTCAGCTGTGAACAGAAGAGCATTCAAAACTGAACTTTTAAAATGAGGTCATATAAAGGGCCTTGAAGTATTGATGAACATGAGTCCCTGTAAAGATTTGTGTTAACATAATGAATGAGATGCAGTCCTCCAGTTTACAGGACCCAGACAGACACGTGCACCTTGGGGAGCTTCACTGTCTTCCCACACTGGAATAACATGCTTTTTATTTGGGAGGGAGTGGTTTATATCAGACAAAAATTTGGATATATGGGCCAGGAAAAGCTAGTTATTTATATTTTACAATCAGCTTTAATTCACTTCTCTAAGTTTTACTTAAGTACTTAAACCACTGTGAAACAATTCAACAGACTCAGGCTAATTCAGGGATTGTAAAAATAACAAGATAAACCTGCTGAGAACAGCAATATGTATAATTACAAAAACAAATGTCTGAGTATCTTTGCAGTTGGAGTTATTTCTTGGTAGTCATGCATAGTATATTTCTGTGTCAAGATTAAGCAACAGCCAAATCACTGAGCATGACACCAGCGTTGAGCTGCAAGTGCAGGACAGACCTGCTGCTATTAGTCTGAGCCCACCTGGCCACAGCACTACCAAGCATATCCAAGTATCATACTATACCCCACCTCCATGGGCTCTAAACACATATTTGGACTACTTAATCAAGCCTCTTTGCCATTTTGTATAGATATATCCAAAACCTGAAAAAGATTTGGTTTATATGTGCTGTCTCTCTCATATACTAATGCAATTGCCGCTCCATTCCTATGGAGGTGGAGCGCCAAGTCTCCTTTTTTCTTTTCCTGCCAGACTGCAGGAGGTGCACTTTCTTTTATAGTAAACGCAAACCCTCACTGAAGGCCTGGAGCTTCTTTGTAGTGCTTTGTAGGAGTCAGAAGTCAAAATAGCACAATGTATGCGCTGGGTTGAACAACTACTACCTTGAAGATGCTTCTTACTAAGCAGACTCTTTCCTTCTGTACTTTGGATGAGGGAGGACAGCCAACAACAACAAGAAGGGAGTAACTGCTTCATAAAGCATCTTTTGTTCTTGCGCTCTATGCAGCACGACATCTCCATCAGTTCACCCAAGGGCACTTTTTATGTGACAGTATATCCTGATACTCTCCTCTGGAGATTATCAGATCCACAGTAACTAATTTAATTAACTGATAGTGTTCTTTGACTAGATCTCTAGATTACTAATTACACAGATGAGCCTATTTTCAAGCTGTGCTTTGCCATCACTTACAATCCCAAGATAATGTGCCCAGGTGCCAGGAGAATTATCCAGGAATGTTATTTGGCTGCTCCATCATCAGTAACTGGAGGTTGGGGATTTTGCAGGTTCTTGGCATTATGCTAAGCAGCCTCAGCGCTGATGATGATTACAAGGATACTTCTGCAAATTCACTTGTATCTTTCCAGCACTCAGTGGAAGGTTTTGCTTAAATAGATTCAATTCATGTTGTACATGATCGTACAGTAACATGTGCCACTACCTTCCTCCACATTTTTTCTCATCCTTTCTATTACTTTTTAACTATACAGGCTGCTTTATAATGCCCTGGTTTCCCTTGTAAGCAAAGCAGCACTTTTCTATCTTATTACTTTCTGTAGTATCGAGTATCAGTTGAATAAAATAACTTTTTTCCAATCCACATATATTTAAATGTCACTATAACATTACAGAGCTCAGTCCAGCCAACCTACAAGAACATAACTGTTTTTACATATAACTTGCTGCATACTCAACATCAAGACAACATAATTGTATTTATCAATTCATCTGCTATCTCTTTTCAGATAAGGTCCTAGATGGATTGTAGAAGGTTGATGATTGCCTGAAAAGCTGGATACTGAATATCTGAGAAAGGACAGTACAGGCATAATACCGTCAGTGTTTTTCACATCTATTCCAGATTTCCATTCTGAAATTGTTGGGGTTTTTTTTAATAAATAGATTCACCTAAGGTTAGAAAATACTAATTCTTGACTCCCGAGGCCCTTCCTTGAGAAGCACTGAGATTTCTTTTGGAAACCCTGCTGCTCAGTAGTGTGAACACAGCATTGTTAGTGCCCCTTCAAAGCTGCATCCCAATTCTGACACTGACTCTGTGGTCTCCTTGTTCCTCCCACTCTCTTTTCTTCTTACAGCTTTAATCTTGGCTGTTTTCAGAACAGCCATTATCAGAGTTGCATGGTCTTCACTTACCTTAGTTTCTAAATGGAACCTATTCCTACTCCTTTTTGAAAAGGAAACTTTGCAAAGCAGGGGAACCGCTTCAGCTTTACAGATAGCCCAAACAGCCCCCTCTCAGCTGGGCTTGCCCCGCTGCCACCAGGCTCTCTGGAGTACAACATCTCAGACCAAAACATTTCCTAGCGAGCAAACCAGCAGAATGTAAGGCTTAATCTGGGGCTTTCCTGCAAACATCTCCCAAGATGCTAAGTGAAACAGTTCATCAAAGAAAGGCAGTAGTTTCACTTTCTTTTGAGATGTGAGACAATAGCATCATCTTTAAGATAAAATTTTCATTGTTTTGTTTTCCTTAATTAAACATTCCACATTCTTACAATCTATTATCAAGTCGATAAATATTTTATCTTACTTTTAATTAGCATGTTACTAAAATGTTTTGCCGTGATTTAATCCTACATAAACCCAACACAAACAGATATGCCAGACCCCTGTCTTAAACTACATATTCCTAGCTAATTACCAGTGCAGGAAGGTTGACTGTATTGAATTACAAAACGAAAACATGAAAATAAATATGAATAAAGCTGAAACAACTGGAAGATTGGTGTAACATTTTACCACTCAGGTTACTATAGCATTCACTCAGTCTGAAATACACATGGTACCAAAATGCTATGAAATGAAAAATTTACAGTTGATCAGAACAGTCTGCACTATTTAATGCTGTTTGATTTTCTTTGCTATGCTCCCTAGGTAGTCTTTTACCACTCCTCAGCTTTGTTCACTTTTGCTTTGGCTGACAATCTTGTCATCTTTTTGACCTCTGGCAGCCTCACTCAAGGCACACGCAACAGACTTAGGAAGGAGAGCTCCCCACTTCCAGCTCTCACTGCATTCACTTGCTGCTCAAAGTTGTGAAATACAGAAAGAATCTGACCTGGAACAAAATGCTCCTACTGCATGGAATCTGTGGAGACAGTGGGTCTGTGTTCACACAGGCCAGGGGTGGAAGGATGGGTATCCTCCGTTTGTGGTCAGCGTACTGTCCTTTGCTAAGAAGTTAGTTTTGAGTAATGACAGAGACCTTCAGTGCTAAAGCACAAGCCTTTCCCTCTGGACTAATGGGCCGAGCCCTGAACATGTTAATAGCACAGAGACTGCTGTTCGAAGGGTAGGTACAACATTGTAGTGCCTCACTTGTTATTAATAGAAGTTAAGGTGAAAGTTATTTTTAGCCATGTCAATTAAATAGTATGATACATAGGGTTTGCAATGGGTTTGCAACAAAGACTCCAGTATGTCCTTAAGGGTCCTGTACCTTTACAAAACATCCCAACCTGCCAAATTACAGTAGGAAAATGAAGACTGTGACAAGTTTGCAAAATGTCAAATTCAGAATTAAAAATAAGCTGACACTGGGAGGAAAAAAAAGCAATTTAACTAAGTCATTCCAATTCTCAAATCTCAAGGGCTGTGTATTTCAAGTCCCACATCTGAAGTCTGATTTGCTTTCTCTCAAAATTTATCAGTAAATTTTTGAATAATCTTGCTTTATTTCAGTGGGCAAGAAAAGAGTTAAATAGACTTGCTTAATGTATTTTTGTTGTTGTTGTTGTTCTTAAGTATTCCCACTGCTGAAAACCATCCAGGATACAAGATCCAATTTAAAGTCCTTTCAATTACACACAACAATTAACAGGCAAAGGTAGTAATTTACTGTATTTCAGTTTTGAATGCTGCCATTAGCTTCTCTGGTTACAAAGTCAAAGAATGGGCATCTACAAGACAAAACAAGTCTACTTTCCAGGCCTGTTTTGAGTAAGTCAGAGCAGACTCGTACATAACTCTCAAAAATCCACTGTGTGCCCCAATCACAGGTCTATTCTAGGATTGCTTCTTCTAATCCTATCCAGAAACAACTCAAAATTAAGTTTCCAACATCAACCCTGAGATCAGTATGTTGCCACAAACTGTTTCACTTCAGCACACTCCCATTTCCAGTGTCAAAGGGTTTATGCAGAAGTTCCCATCTCGTTGCTTCCATTGAGAACTTCTTCAATAAGAAAGAGTCTGGCACCTCTATTAAGCAAACCACTAAAAACCTAGCTTTAAATGTTAAAAATTCATCTTTACTAGAACGTGACAATTCATAGACTCTCTCAGCCTTTCTTCACACTAGAGGTGCTCCAGCCCACCGATCATCTTCGTGGCCCTTCTCTGAACTCGTTCCAACAGGTCCACATCTTTCCTGTGCTGAGGGTTCCAGAAATGAATGCAGAAATGAAAGACTCAGATGGGGTCTCACCAGAGTGGAGTAGAAGGCCAGGATCACCTCGTTCAACCTGCCGGCCAGGTTTCTTTTCATGCAGCCCAGGGTATGGTTGGTCTTCTGGGCTGCAAGTGCACATTGCTGGCTCACATCTAGCTTTTCATTCACCATCATCCCCAAGTCCTTCTTGGCAAGGCTGCTCTCAATCCCTTCATTCCCCAGTCTGCATTGATCCTGGGGGTTGCCAGTTATAAACTCAAGCATACAGGTAATTTCTTGCAGCATACATTTACCTTCTAACAAAATGCAGAGACTCAACCACCCAGTGGAAATGCACATCAATAATACGTAGCCCATCAGAAAGCAAGATGTGAGCAGAAAAGATTACATTTAATAAATACAGGAAAAAAACAGTGAAGCTCAGCAAATCTAAATTATTTGCTTTCGTATTTAAATTAATAAACTCATTTGTGAATTAGCCATGGCACAGGGCAAAGAAATTAGAGGCGTCTCACTAGATGACTGCTTCAGACTGTGTAATTTCTTGGCAAATGCATGTCATGAAATCATCTCTTGGGGAACTGCAGCCATGTAAGGGGTCTATTTCAGACACTGCATTGCTCCTGTTAATGTGCTGTATGAGGATGTTGTAAACTATCAGGATACTCATCTCTACTACACTTGGATGAGGTTGCACATTATCTAATATAGAGAGAGATAAAATAAAAAATAGAAACTCAAAGAAATTAAGTGATTTATTCAAATGTACACAAAGAGCTTGTGGCAGTCAGCTCCTTCAAGCCGTGACTTCTCTAAGTATTGAGGTACATTGTTTCAATCAGATTAGGCAACTAACAGGACACCTGCTGTACCTGAGATCAGTGACAAGTATACTTCATACCCCCTGTAAAGAGTATTCACATCCCAGCAACACTTCCAGACCTGCTATGTCTAAGAGTCTTTAACAACTTGGTCCAGGATAAAGTATCTTAGTTATTGTTATTGCAGAGGTCTTTGAAAGCTTCGGGAGTAGGTACTATAACAGAGTTAGTAAATGCATAAAGGTTAAGTTAGCTTCTGAAAAGGAATAATGTCTCGATCAGCTTTAAGAAATAAAGGTTTTCCATGACACCGGCAACACTGGGCATCAGAGAATACGCCCCTACGTCATTATGTTTAATGAGGAAAATGGGCTCCTCTTGAAAACTGTTCGGAGCAGAGGACAAACTAAGGTCCTCTCACAGGAGCCTCAGGCTAGATGAACTGTTTAGCGAGACTAGAACACTTTTGTTCCTAACTTCTCATCAAATGCTCCCCCGTAGCCCAGGATTAAGAACCCCACTGATAACAGTGTGGCACCGGGGCACAGCTCCAGTCCCCTGCCCACCTTCATACCCATGCTCTGGGAGTCCTGGGACTCTCACAGCACTTAAGAGAGAGAAAAAAGTTACATACCTGTCATCCCCAGACATTCTGTCTCTTTTTGAAGCCACAGATTACCTTTGATAACCTAACAAAGAGGAGAGCAATTATAAAAATGAACTGTTTTAATAAATGTCTAATATCAAACTCTTACACTGAATTTATGCTTCCCAATTAGACAGAACGCTGTTCCACAAATCCTTGAGTTTCCCAAAATTAACTATCATCATAAGAGATAAAATAGGACTCTAGAGATCTCCCACAGCTTGTGAAGCAGTATGAGGCACTGCTGTCTCCTGGCATAGCTATGGACGCTTTGGGCTCAAACTGTACTTACACTTAATACTATCAGGCTGAGCCTTCACGCAATAGTGGAGCACAAGAATTTGCTACAAAGTATCAGTTTGTTCTTATAAAATATTTTTTCTTGCCATTTTCCAAGTCAGAACTCAGGACATTGATAAATCTGGTCACTGGAAGTCACCAGGAATGTGTCCCTATTGGATGATCAAGTCTACTGACATTAGGCTCATTGTTCCTCTGGAGGATTACATGGAGCCCTTCAAAAGGACTGCAGGCTGAAAACTGCAGCTTACAAGGCAATCTATGTCAGCCTCCTGCCTGTGCCCAGACTGTAAATATTGCTACAGAAATCACAGCTCTAAAGAGTCAGTAAAAGAAACTGTTTTTAAGGATTGTTAGTGCCCAGTGTTTTGATCAAGATGTAGTAGTCACATAAGCAAGTTTTCATTTAATAAAAACATTTCCTTGCGGGAGACAATACAGTGTTTGGAATGCCAGCTGATTAACAGCAATCTTCTAAGTCCGCTGAGTGATGTGACCTGCACTTGCTGTTTCTGTTTGCTCCCAAGCACTGCATGTGAGTAATGTTAAGTACTGACTTATGTCAACACCACTGTTACAGTACAACAAGCTATGGACACTTTTCTTCTAGGCCTGCTTGGGAAAGCCATCACTTCAATTATTGCTAAAGCCATAACTCTAGTTAACCTTGTCAGAAAACAGTTCTCACTTCAGACAGGACATTCCTTCAAAGTAAATGAAAATGTAAGACATCTCACAAATTAGGATGCAGCAGGAGCCCTGGCGTTTAAGTGGACACTACTCTGGAAAATGAGTACATATGGGATTGGAGGCAGCTCTTGTGGAGAGGAAAGTAAGGATGAATGAACACAAGTGGGAACATGCAGCACATGAGCAGCCCCAGAACACAGTTCTGGGAGACCCCAGGCACTGAGTTCTTCTTAGGGGCTATTTGCACATCTCCCAGTACCTTGTTGTACACCTCTCTCTGCACTCCAGAATTCTTGTTCACCAACTAAGTAATGCCAAAGTTCTCTAATGCCATTATTCTGCCATTATTATATTCTCATTAGTTAATCTACATGACCCTGAATTTTGAGAAGCCAAGCATCTCAAGAACACAGAAAGACAGGGGACTCCAGTGGCAAACATAAAAAAACCCCTGTCTGGTGGATAGATATATATATGCATGAATTTCCATATATGCATATGGATAAGAAGCAATAGAAATCATATGTCAAAAGGGAATTAACCTTTGCTAGATATTCCTAGAGCAGTCTAGAACCCTATCGGCTTTAAGGAAATGCGTACCACTACACTAAATGGATGTAGTAACACCATTGTGAAACACTGATGAAAATATAAAACACCAATATGATGGTCTATTATGATAAATGCTAAAATAAATCCTGTTTAAAAATATAAATCCCAAATATTACTCTTGTGCATTATATCAGCATATATATGAATGTGAATGTTAAATGTCAACAGTTCCTTTGTAAATGAACCTGTAACAAAAGCGGACATTCAGTGGCTTAAGTGTGCATAAAGGTATGCATAAAATGTGGCTTACTAGCTAACAAGCTTTATTTCCTACTTCCAAGGAAACTAGTGTACAAATGGCTCCTGATTTCCATAGATTCCAGGCATTCATTCATCTGTGGTTTTGAACAGCTCATGCACAAAAATCTAGAGTGTTCATATGTCCGTGTGTGTCAACTATAAATGACATGACAGCACTCCTTCTTGTGCCTTATCCAACATTCAGTTCTCAGTATTCTGCACTGGAAAATACAATCTGGCTATTAGGCAGAACTTTTCTGCTGTGCTGCAGAACACATCCATAATTTCAGAGGGCATCACAAGGGGCTCTGCACAGGCAAACAGTGTCAACGCTATGGGCCAGCACTCACATCATGCTTTGAAAGTAATTAATTTAATGATTTGAAATTGCCAGTAGAGCTTTTCTTGAGGTTTACATTAATTTACTTTTCTGGTGGAAAAATAAGGTGGCTTTTTTCTGACTCATGTTCTTATGAGTCTTCTTGCAATCACAGCTCAAATCATCATTCACAACTCCCTCCAACCCCCACTGTTCAGTCTCAGGTATTCACATGGGCAAAAGAAATTTACCTAAACACATTTTGAGACAGCTTGATAGATAAAGAACGAAAAATAAAAGATGTATCCTAAACTGCGAGAGGCACCTGGCTGGAGCACCTCTGCTATGAGGACAGGCTAAGAGAACTGGGCTTGGGCTTGTTCAGTCTGGAGAAGAGAAGGCTCTGGGGGAGAACTTAACAGCAGCCTTCCCGTACTTGAAGGTACAAGATAGCTGGAGATGGATTTTTCACAAGGGCAACTAGTGATAGGATGAGCGGGAATGGCTTTACACTGGAAGGGGAAAGATTCAGATTAGACATTGGGAAGAAATTCTCCACGCTGAGGGTGGTGAGGCACTGGCATAGGTTGCCCCGGGAAGCTGTGGATGCCCCCTGCGTGGAGGCGTTCAAGGCCAGGTTGGATGAGCAGCCTGGGCTGGTGGGAGGTGTCCCTGCCCATGGCAGGGGGGTGGAACTGGGTGAACTTTAAGGTCCCTTCCAACCCAAACCACTCTGTGACTCCCAGCAGCGGACCGAGTCCCCTGCTCGGCCAGAACAGCGAAACAGTGCCTCTGCCGAGACGGGGCCGCCCCGGCCCGGCCCCTGGCAGCTTTCCGGGTCGCCGCCCGCGCCCAGGCGCCCAGGCAGGCCCCGCGGCGCGGTCGGAGGAGCGGGGGCCCGGCGGGGCCCGGCGGGGCTCGGCGCGCCCTGGGGCCGGGCCTCTCGAACGCGCGCCACCGGCCGCCCCGCGCGGGGCCGCCCGGGCGCCGCCTTACCCCGGCCGCCGTTCCGCCGCAGCGCTCCCGGGTGGCCGCTCCGCGGGGCAACAGCGCCAGCAGCAGCGCGGCCAGCAGCCGGCGCATGGCACCGCTGGCCCCCGGCACCTCGAACCGGCGCTGCCCTGCGAGCCGGGCCGGGCCTCAGCCGCCGCATCCACCCGCCATCGGTCTCCTCCCACCGTGGCGGAGGCGGGCGGCTCTGGGGCCCCGGGACTCCCCTCCCCTCCCCTCTTTCTCCGCGGGCCGGGCCCGATGGCGGCGGCGGGCTGCTTGCGGGCGGTGGGGCTGCAGTTCTGGGCCCACTCGCTGCAGGCGCTGCCCGCGCTGCTGGCGCCCGCCGTATTGCTGGGGCTGCTGCTGGGCGCCGCCGCCGCCGCCCTGCTCTGCCGCTGCGCGCTCGGGACGCGCCGGCCGAGACAGGTACGCGGGGCCGGGGTCGGGCAGCCCGCCTGCCCCAGCGCACTCGCGGCGGGGAGGCTTGGCCGGGCGCGGGGCGAGCAGCTCGGAGGAGTCTGGGCTGGTGTTCCGAGGTGCCGGGGGCCAGGGGTGCCCTCTGCGGCGGAGACCGCTGGCTTGGGGTGAGCTGCCGGGCGCCGTAATTCATAGAATCATAGAACGGTTTGGGTTGGAAGGGACCTTATCATCCAGCTCCAACCCTGTGCCATGGGCAGGGACACCTCCCACCAGCCCAGGCTGCTCAAGGCCCCATCCAACCTGGCCTTGAACACCTCCAGGGAGGGGGCACCCACAGCTTCCCTGGGCAACCTGTGCCAGGGCCTCACCACCGCTATTGTGAAGAATTTCTTCCTAATGTCTAATCTAAAGCTTCCCCCTTCCAGTTTAAAGCCCTCCCCCCTTGTCCTGTCACTACTTGCCCTTGTAAGAAGTCCCTCCCCAGCTTTCCTGTAGCCCCTTCAGGTACTGGAAAGCCGCTAGGAGGTCCCTTCCAGGCTGAACAACCCCTGACACCTCTTTTGGAAAGGATTTTACTGCTCATTTCTTTGAAAAATTCACTGAAACAAACGGGCTGACTCAAAAAAAGAGACCTGTTTAAGTATTTACGTGTTCTGAATTCTGCCCTCCTGGCCCATATCTTGCACACAGGTGACCCACTTGCTGCCTCTTGCAGGCATTGCTTCTCTTATGGGGCTGTGATGCTTTTAGAGGAGTGCTGATTGATGAGAAACTTGACATGAGCCGGCAATATGTGCTCACACCCCAGAAGGCCCCATATCCTGGGCCACATCAAAAGAAGTGTGCCAAGCAGGTTGAAGGAAGTGATTGTTCCCCTCTGCTCTCATGAGACCCCACCTGGTGTGCTGTGTCCAGTTCTGGAATCCCCAGCGTAAGAAGGATATGGAACTGTTGGAGCAGGTCCAAGGGAGGGCAATGAAAATGATCAGAGGACTGGAGCACCTTTGCTATGAGGATAGGCAGAGATAGTTGGAGTTGTTCTGCCTGGAGAAGAGAAGGCTCCAGGGAGACCTTATAGTGACCTTCTAGTATCTGAAGGGGCTACAGGAAACCTGGGGAGGGACTTTTTACAAGGGCATGTAGTGACAGGACAAGGTGGAACTAATTTAAATTGGAAAGGGGAAAATTTAGGTTAGACATTCTTCCTGATGAAGGTGGTGAGACACTGACATAAGTTTCCCTGGGAAGTTGTGGATACCCCTTCCCTGGAAGTGTACAAGGCCAGGTTGAATGGGGCCTTGGGCAGCCTTGTCTGATGGGAGATGTCCCTCTGATAGCAGAGGGATTGGAACTGGATGATCTTTAAGGTCCTTTCCAGCCCATTATGTGATTATGTAATGAAAGTTGTATGTGGCTTGCAGGAACTTTGTGAGGTAACTGGAAATAAACAGTTTCTATCCTAAACCAGTAAGAACAGTCCGAATTCCACAGCATTTCATTACAAACTTCTCCAAAGTTCAATTTACAAACAGCACAAGAAGAGTATTCCTACCAACCCACAGCAAGAACTTTGCAGTGTAGGTACACACTTGCATACCCGAGAAATAAAGAAGGCAGAACACATCTGACATTTTGCTTGATGAGGAACTAACAGCGTTTTCTAAAGCACACAATTTTGTTAGTAACATACCTTCTTGTCTGTTTTAAGGACTGTTGTGGATGCTTCATGTCTATTGCCTAAAATCTTTGTTTGGACTCCAGAATTTCAGAGGTTGCAGATAACTGCAGAACCACAACTAAACAGATATATTTTCTGAGAATTGTTATTGACTTTTTCTTCTTTCTCTTGTTGCACTTAGTCCCAGGTCGTGCTGGATTGGCTGGATGTAGCAATGGTTGGTGCTGGCCCAGCTGGGAAATTCAGAGCTCTGCAGACCTGTCTGCCAGCTTGCACTGGGGGGTCTTGTTTGGCTTAGTTTTTGACCACACCTTATTTTCAGCTGTAACAGCTGTGCTACACATGCGTATCTGCTGGTATTGATTGTCATTAAGCATGACATAAGAGAAAAATCCTCTTGCTCCTAACTGCTTTTAAGTAGGATGTTTGAAACTCTGTTTGAAGCCATGCTTTAGCCTAGTAATGGAGGCACTTCAAATACTGGATCAATGAATCCTGTGTGAGTGCAAGTCTTTCTGATTCTATTTCTCATTTTCCTTGCCTTAATATGTGGTGTCTTTGTTGTAGTGCAACTACCAACTCAAATATAGCCTTGTACAATTTCATCCTTTATGTCATTTATGTCAGTAGGGAATAGAAGCTGTCAGTTCTCTCTGGCCCAGATGTTCAGATGTGTTTAGGTGCTTAAATGACATTAAAATCAATACTACTGCTGTAAAAGAGTTGTTTATTTTGAAAGAAAAATAAACTGCCTCCTGACACATAGAGAGCACAGCGTGGGCAAGTTGTATCCTATGGGTCTGATTTTGCAAACGGAACAGAGCTGCCTTAGGCTGTCTGTGCTTCTTCCTATCTGTCTGCCCTACTGCTACGGAGCAAGCTTGTTGCATGTATAGCAGGTACTGAACTGTACATATTACAACCTTCTGTATATTCTCAAGCAGCTGATTTATTGTTGCAGTGGGAGCAGGGCAAGCACCCTTAGGCAGCACAGTAAGCTACTGGTTTGCCGTTCAGCCCCAATTAATCACTGTTCACTAGATCTTGACCTGAATCTGTGGAACTTGGATGCATGCAGTTAAGTGCCTTATTGGCTTGATGGTCTGTGCATAGGAAGCACTGGGAAAGTTTTAAGAAGAAACCTTTACCATGGTAACTTCAGACCATGTAGTCTACTGTGAGGTATTTCTATGGATAGTATTCTTTAGGGGTAAGGGGTTGCCTGGAGGCTTTTGTGATCCTTTAGGTTGCAGCTTGTCTCATTATGGTATTCTGGTAGATCAACTTGATGCAGTGTTACAGTTATTACGGTTAGGCTTGTTTTTTTCAACTTCTTAACCATTTAACACAGAGCACAGTAGCCCTTCAGTTGCAAAAATAGCAAAGACAAAAACAAATGGAAAGGAAGGTGGTGAGATGAGAAATGTTAGCAGGAAAGAAATAAATCCTGGAAAAAAATCAAATACTTATAAAATTATAGTGATAGAGATATAAAGGAATTAAAATGAGTACTGGATGAATATGAACAGTTAGAGAAATAAAATGAGAAAAGCAGTTTTGTATTTTAGAATGGCAATGCTATGAGGTGCAGCTGTGAATCCAATGTGGTTACTTCCACTAGTTCCAGTCACTCAACCTAAATTTTGTGAACTTCAGTTTGGGACAAATAAGTGACGAGGCTGTTGGGGGAGACTAGTAGCTGTTCTTTTGTCCTTAGTAGGTTTTTAGTAACCCGAATCTGCAATTCACCACATCCTGCAGGCTGACCCGAAAATATGATCTGTGTTATTGAGCATGCAAGTTCCAGAGAGTTGATACAGGCAAGTTATGAGGAGTGAAATGTATTTAAAGAATGAGCAGTTCTGTGTATTCTGAGAGAATAGACTACTTAATGTACCACATAGCCAAATAATTCAAAAAGGATCTTTCCATTAGACAATTACATGGATAGTGGCTGCAGCCATGTCATCAGAAAGCAGTTAGTGGAATGAAAACCTGAAAAATATTTTAAAAGTAGTTGAGACAGGGTGGCTACCATCTTCTCCTTCACTGAAAAAGATTCTTACAGTGCTGTGTTTGGATGCATTGACCAACATTAGTATTATTTTTTGGCCTATCTAAGTGTACAGGAAAGAGTGTGTGCAGCAGATGGTTTTGTTCATGTACGGTCTGTGTCCGAACCAGTGGCTCTGCATGTTTGTTAGGGAGGTAAAACCCAATGGTATGGGCTGCTCTGGGGAAAGGAGAAAGCACATTTTCTGGTGGTTATTTCTTCCCAGCAGGAACTTTCCCATAAGTAAAATTTCATTTAGGAAGTTTTTTCTCATAGCAGGGGAGCAAAAATATTGGGCATTCTTTTCATTGCACGCGATTATGGACCATTTCAGTTAACTTGCTTTAACTGAGAAATTTGAACTCAAACCATGAGCTTGACTCTGTAGTCTGTAGTAAGATGTTTTGGGAGCAGATAGATTGATTTGACATGACACATTTTCAACCTCTTACAGCTTTTCAGATTGAAATTCTAATTCTGAACTGACAAGTCAAATTCATGAAATTCATTAATTGTAATTGTTCCCTCATGAATATATAAAATTCTCACTAATTTTCAGATTGTATTTTTCCAAAATATTGGGCTAATACTGAAATAATTTTCAGGAGGGAGACATGAGTGTATCCGGGCTGCTGTCAAATATGTTTCCAATGAATTTGCCTGATCTCAGTGTTACCCTTTATCTGTTTTCTCTCCAATTTCAGAAGGACGATTCCCAAAGACTTCTGGAAAGCTTCAGCTCTGATGAAAAAGAGTGCACACTCATGAAAAGTAAAGCAGAACCCTATACATCAAAAGAGGAAATGGTGCTGGAGGTAAAGCTCTATTCTTGTTGGTGGATGTCCATTTTGCTCGATGTAGCAATGAGCACATTCAGGGCCTTGTCCAAACCATGTTGTTTATTTGGTTTGGAAATGAACTCTTAAAAAGTGTTCCGAAAAAGCACAAGAAGGAGAGTGGGAGTTGCTGGCTGCCTATGAATGAAACCACTTCAGCACTCATTCCCCTTATGAATTTGATTTCTGTTGGGGGACATTTTTTTGGATATCAAGATCCTGACTTGTTTTTAGTTAGGGGCTTCCTTGCTTTTTTCTTTACATTGTCCTTACTTTCAAAAGGCTAATGGGAAAAGTTAATACTATTGACATAAAAGTTCTTAAGTACTGAAATCAGTGCTGATAGTTGATAGTGGATTCTTTCATAGAGAAGGAGATTTAGTAGAGGAATTTTGACAGTAATAAAGTTCCCTAATCAGACCTAATCTGGAACAAATACTTTTTTTCTAGAGCCTCTTTAGAGGCTCCAGCTCTTAGCTGGACTGAGTAGATGAATGGAGGGTGAAAGAATAAATGAAGTAAAATGAGTGTGTTTATGAACAGCAGCATCTTCAATGCCTTTCTTGTATAGGAAAGTTCTCCCATCAGGTACCAGGTGAATATACAGCACAGTGGTCGAATGACCACAAGTACTGAAAGACCAGTGTGGTGAGCTGGGATTCAAGGACAATTAGAAAAACAATTTGGAAAGAAAAGCAGGAGAAGGTGTAAACTTATCCCACTCTCAATCAAAAATTCAAATAAGGGTTTTTTTGTGATAATCTCAAAATAACTTGAGAACCAGTCCTACCATGTCTTTGTTAGATCACTGCCTTCACCCACAACTGATTTGACTGCTCTAGGTGAGGCTAAAGGTTGTGAGTTAAATGACATATTTAAAAAAATATGCAGTTCAGCTAACTCTTTCAGTGTATTATACATAAATTAAATACATGTAGCAAGTGTTCGCTAAAGCGAGCTACTCTTAGCTTGTAAGAACTGGTTTCAAGACAAAGAGAAGATAGATGTTATCGTAAACATTTAACTGTTGGTTTAAACCCTGACAGGTGATTAATCTTCATTTCAGTTTTGTGATCAGGAATGGTGACAAACCATGGTTGGTCATTTAGCTTGACTTCAAGTACAGCATAACAAGTGGGCATGAATTAGATTCTCTTTTGGAGTCCAAGTCCTGGGGGAGAACTTACGTAACAATATAACTTCATGCATATTACCAGTCCTTTTGAAACAGAATCACACTCTTCTAAAGGTAATCATTCACAACTGTATCTGTTTCCCAAACACATTAGCTCATTTGTAACACCTTAAGAAGTAACATTATTAGATGAAGGGACTTTCTCCCCCTATTTGTCCAACTGTTGAAGTTATCTCTGGGTTGTTCTGATTCCCAGAGGTTTTTGCTATTACTAGCATCAAATTGACAGATAATGAAGAAGCATAAACGGAAAATGCTTTTAGTTAGGTTAGAGATTTTCTGAAAAATAGCTGTTTTCATTCTGAGACATTGCACATTGCAATAATACCATAATTACCATATTAATAATAACTGTGTATCACTCATGCCTGCTGAGAAGCAGGATGCATTAGTTTTAGCACACTGTGATATGACTTTATCGCTTTGGACAGGAGCTGCTCTGCCTCCAGCCATTGCAATGGCTCTGTTGGCTTCTGTCTCTGAATATGTACTACAGCAGTGGGACTGCTCTGGATGAGCAAGCATTTTACACACTGATTTTGTGCTTTTAACTTTATTAATAAATCAAAAAATTACTTCTGGAAATAAATAAAAAGGACTTGAAAAGGTGCAGTGATAAAAGAGGAAGGATATAGTTTGCTTTTATCTTCCCGTTTTTATTTTTAGGCTCTAGTAGTGCTTTGATATTTCCTAAAAAAATCTATACAAAGAAAATTGTGTTTAACAAATCAGAGTCTTTTTGTCATGTGACAAAACCAAAAAAGGTAGAATAGGAAATATCCTAAAGCTTGTATTTAAACATTCTGTCAGTTGCTTATAGCCAACCTTTTATTAAGCCATACATAACCTCATAAAACAAAGCTGATTATCCCATTGTTCCAGTGCATAAAGCAGTGGATACAAAAGAGGAGGAGCAGAAAATCAGATTACATGATATAACAGATTGTATGAAAAGAGTGCATTATCTATAGAAAGTTATTTGGAAGACCATTGGTATTTTCTCTAGATTATAGGCAAGTGTGGTACCACAAAAATTCTTCCTGGAAAAAATGATGACTAGTTTTATGTAATCTATTGTTTACTTATTTAAATTGAAAGTCAGAGTTGATAGCCATGATGATGTGGGACTTACCTTCAGTAGTTTCTATTATTAAGATAATTTCAGTCTCTTATGTAAAATCTTAAGTTGCTGCTAAAGGCTGGGAGGGGGGCTACAATGAAAATAACTTGTGAGTATCAGCTATTGCCCATTTTCCCTTGCAGGAGTAAAAACATTTTGAAGCAGTGGTAATGACAGTGTTCTCTTCTCTGAGTGTCATACTCTGAATGAAACTTATGAGAAGACTTCTTGTGCCAAAGCTGAAAAAGTGAATAAATAGTTAGTTATCAATAGGATTTTCTAAGTTGGGCATGTGATACGTACAGAGAAAAACTGTCAGATCAGCTGCTGTTCCCAAATATTTTTCTGTTTTTTTCCATACAGGAAACTGAGTCTCCTGTGAACAGTAACGTCACAGCATTTGCATTAAAGGCAAAAGTGATCTATCCCATCAATCAGAAATTTAGGGTAAGTTTTCAGGTTCTACTTGTAAAAATTACTGACAGTCATTCTGTGTCAGGGTAAATTGTAGAGTCAAGTAATGGAAGAAAACTTACTGCCAGTCCGCTTAATAGGGATCCATGGACTCAGGGCTTATTCTGAAAGACCTTAGCTGCTTTCAGCTCTCACCAAAGTCCACAGTACTTTACATAGTGTTCAGTCAATTTTCACTGTAGTCAAAGGACCTTTTCTAACCATTAGCATTATTGGAAGTTGGGTCTGTCCAAGGACACATAAGAAAAATCCCACAAGGATCTACCTATCAGTAAGAAAACATGGACCAAGCAGATAGCCACAACAGAAGAATGCTTTTCCAAGCAATGCAGAAGCCCATCAATATGAGGAGTCTTAGTTTATGTGGAAACACTTTTACTGTGTGCATTGTTTAATTTTTCACTTGAAAGCAAACACTGCAAATTGATGAGATGTTTGTCTCCTTATTATGCCATATTAATTGACCTTGTAAATTTCCTTTGACCGTAGCCTTTAGCAGATGGCTCATCCAACCCATCTTTGCATGAGAATTCAAAGCAGGCAGTTCTGCCTAATCAGGTCATGGAGACATCTATGTCAGGCAGCCTGGGATCCCTGAGCCAGGGAGACAAAGAGGACTGCAGTTCCTCCACAACGATACATTCCACAACAAGTGATGACAGATTTCAGGCTCGAGCTTTCCTCAAGGTGACCACCTTCCCTGAAGTGTTAACGTGTGAGAGGTAAGCAGTAAACCTGCCCTCATATTTGGTCATTTCCTAGATTTTCAGGACAATCCCTAAAGGTCTGGTGTAAACCAAAGGCTGGACTTGAACACATGCATTCACTACATAAAGACAGGGCTATCTATTTCTAACCCTAAAAAGTGACTGGGGAGATAGGAGAAATGCATCATGTTGTATATTGAAAGTCAGTTTGTTTTTATGCAATTCTGGGAATCAGAACTTTTGCAAAAGCAGTCTCATAAAAAGTATGTCATGGTTATGATAAGAAGATCCATCCCTTTGTTTCAGCTTCTGTGCTCAGTTCACATGTGCTCAGTTCACATGTGCAGTGGCATGCTCAGCTGGAGATGGAGTCCTCTGCACGATACAACATCAAGTTACACAACAGGTGCCTTGAGAACAGCAAGGGGCAGTGGTCTCTTCTGTCCATTTTAATGGGAACTGCTCATGTCATGTTGTGGGAAAACTGTTTCTTTCTCAGCATCTCCAGAGATGAGCAGGGAGAGCTAATCAAATTTGATTATCAGCTTTGATTTTCCTTCCGCTGCACAACAGCGAGGTGCCCCTAGATGTACATATGTGTCTGTATTCTCATTAGCAAGAATAAGGAAAATCATATTTGTGTCATCATCAGGACTGGGGAACGTACTAATAATGAAGAATATTTTCAAAATGTCCACTTTCATAGCTGTTTTAATTTAGAGCTTTGTTTTCCTTTTGTTGTAGTCACTCATGTCTGTATTTACTTTGTCTTTTTCTAAAGGGAACTTCAACTCCAACTTTGTTAACGCACTATTTTGTTTTGCTTAGTGTTATGCAGAGATATTTTATCTGAAGGAAATGACAACGTAGAAATAGTGACTTGTCTGCTGTTCTAAGGGCAATGCTTTTAGGAGAATTCAGTCACTAAATAAAACTATTATATGGTGTTGCTCTTTCATGCGACCTTCACTTAGATTGATATTAACACTTTTTAATCTTTGTTTTAGTTTCGACAGTAAGCTCTGCCTTTGCAGTCTTATTTTAAAAGATCTCATGCTTCTTGATACTGAACTCAGAAGAGAAAAACATGTGGTAGGTACTCATGTCTCATTTATAGCTATTTGTTTTGAACATCTTAGTTGAGCATCAGTTTAGCAAATAACGTAAACTATTGACAAGCTGGGAAATAGCGTAGCAGAATTGCATCTCTATAGTATCGTTTAATTTTTTCTCTCTGTTCTGCATATATATGAGCTTCACAAAGGAGTAAAATATAAAGTAATATATTGGGCTGTGAAATATAGGCGATCAGGCTAGATAATATAAAAATTTGTTTTTAAACTTTCCTCCATAGAATAACATAGAGCAGTTGAGGGTCATAACAATAGAAAAAAACCTTATATTTAATAGATGAGTTTATGTTTTAAGGACAATGCTTGTGCATTGCAACCCAGAGACTCCAAGATCTTTGACTAAAACTGAAAATTCAGTTCAACTGAATCTGTACCATTGTGACATGCACAATAGTCCTAATTTTTATGACAGAGGAATTAAGGTACTCATTTAAACCATAGATGGCTAATCACATCAAGTCATAGCATCCAAAGCAGACAGGAAAGAAACCAACCTAAAAATGGATTTGTTTCCATTTAAGTAGATGAGGAAGGGAACCTGAGATTAGATTCCAGAGGAAATTTAGCTTGACTAGAAAAAGCTGAACTTGATCTCAAAGTTAATCATCCATTTGCAAATGAAGATAGGTTAACCGCATTGTGATGTAATTACAGAAATACTGGGAAAATGAGCTTTTAACATACCTTATGGCCCACTAGAAGTTACCATAAAAGGCAGATGACTGACCTTTAGCTGAAGCTTTGAATAGCTGTGTGTTTTCACTAGCAGGGGAAAAGGACAAAAAAATTTCATTTTGGAGACTTTCTTCCTTTTGCACTTATCTTTCTCTGATTTCAGAGTCAGTCTTTCTTAGTGTTAGGTCTAGGAAAATGAAACATGCCCTGTTTCTTCAGTGTTTTCCAGAATGCTTCCCCCCTCCCCCCCTTATAAGTGTGTTGTATCTTGCTGTTGTGTGTTCAAAACTTGCCAAAATCCTAACCAAAACATTGGCAAATGAGATACAAACTAGAGCTGCTTTAACATTTTGTGTTTTACTCAACTCTAATAATAGCATATTTTCCAGATTTTGTTCAGCTGAAATCTTGACTTTGATAACTGTTTGTACACGTAAATATGATTTTATTTATGTTTTTACATGTTTAAAATGGGCAAAGTCTGCGTCATCTGTTTTCATCTACATGAGGAACGGCCAGGTTGCTGTTTACATATTTTTATCTTCAAATTGGAAAATGCTACAGCAATTAGTGGAGTAAATTGTCGTTATCTTTGCACTGACACTCTAATCAAGGCAAGAGAAGAGACTGATCAAAAACTATCCCAATCTTCAAAAGTATATTTTTGGAGTCACTAGTGTATACAATCTTTTAAAAAAAAACAACAATTGGAAGATAGGTGTATTTTTTGTAAGAGAAGGTAACTAGAACTTGAGATGATTGCTTTTGTGTTGTTTGTAAAACTGACTGATACTTCATTTGGCTGACTACTGTTGAAATCATAGTAATGAATGTTACTATTTTTTAGCTTAGAGATTCATTAAACTTTAAAAAATGGCCTTTGTATTTTTAAATGATCTGTATATCATCCAGTAAAGGACAATTTCAGATGTGTCAGTTTGGTTACGAGGCTGTATGAGATTCTGTCCTTGCCCTTGATAGAACATAACACCATCTTACTAAAGCCAAAGCTAAAGAATTTTTCTTAATGGAAATACAACAGAGTTCCGATGGTGTTTCTTTTACTTTGCTTATGGTTCACAGTAATTTCACTGATTGATTTAAATCAACATAAGATATCACAAAGATTTCCTTACGATGTTGAACAGCCACTTACCCTGTGCTTTCTTTCCTTCCTTTTGAATAGATGTTCATTCAGCTTCTCAAAATATACTTCACAGACTTTTGTCATAAAAAGAAGATCACTGATGATTTGTTCAAGAAGATCTTTTTAATTCAGGAAAATGTAAGTGGTTTTGTTGGTTAATATTTCAGACAACAGAAAATAAGAGTTAATCTGACCAGTTGGTGTAAGCTGCCACAGCAGGCCTTCTCACCTGATCTTTTTAAACAGCAATGCCATCTGTAGTCTATTTCACAAGAAATGCAAAGACTCCCTTCTTAGAACCAATTCTCTCCATTTTCCATGGAGAATGTGCATTAGAATAAAAATATATTTGTGGATAGATTCAAAGGTTTGTTAGTATGAAAGCTCATGGAGCAATGTTTATGAAAACTTGAATTCAGTGGAGATGGACAACAGTCTTGATCATACATTCTAGTGGAAATGTGTTTGTACTGAGCAGTTCAGAGCTGTCATATACATACTTTCAGGTTCTTTGCTTGCTGTAGGAGGTGCATTACCCAGAGACAGAAGAACTTTCTGAATGCTCTTGTTTCCTTAGCCATGAGCCCCAACTGAAATACAAATTCACTCCTGAATTTAGGAATCATATTTGGATTTCTGCTTAACAAATCACTCGTTCTTTTTTCCAGGATTTTGAAGAATTATGGAAACAACTTGACTCTAGACTCCAGAATACTGACATGTCCGGAGCCCATAATTCAGAGTACCAGACTGTAGAAGATTTAGAAAGGAAAGAAAGAGAATATTCTGAGCACATAATAGATAATGTACTTTTCTAATTTTTCTCTGCTAAAATTTTATTTTAATGTTATTTTTTGATGGAGAATACTTCTTTATTTTTTTTAAGCTATGTTAGTGCTGTAGATGTGCATGAGTCCTGAAAATGTTTTTGCATTGCTCCAGCAAAGTATTTCCAGCTCCTTTTGGGAGCCAGTGTGGTTTTTATACAAACAGTTTTATCATGCTTGGTTTAGAACTGAGAAATGTCTATTGCTTGTCAGATGGTAAGATTTATTTCAAGCCTAGGTATAGTCTGCCTTTTAGGAATGTTATCCTAGCTCCTTTTCTTCAGTCTTCCATAACGGAAGGAGTTGTATTATTCAGTAAGAGATATGAAACTAAGAGACTATGAAACATTTTCAGGCTGAAATAATTACTAAGAAAATAATTACCTCTTATCATGCTTTGCACATGTACTTTAGCAAAACATTTTGTGTTAGCAGCACGACACATTACAATACATTTACATGGGTTTTTATGTGAAAAATATAGTTTGATAGCAGGCATTCGATTCTCAAAATGAAGCTTGGGGATTTTTTTTTGTCTACAGTAGTGTCACTGTTCCAAATAATTTGCAGGCTAGAAAATTGGAGGTTAAGGATTTTCTGCATATTATTTTCCAGTGAACTGAATAACATGGAAGATATTTTTCTTCTCAGTCCTGTTTTTGAGGTTTGAGGAAATTCACTGCTGATGAAAATGAGACACTGGCAAGTCAGACTGATTTGTCTGAGCTGCCTGTGCTGATTGACTGTGGCACTTCAGCCCTGGACTAAACAGCCCATCATCTCAGCCTTGGGCCTTTTTCATAGAGGAGTTAACCTTTTTTAATGTCTGATGGTTAAGTGCTTCACTAGGGATTTTCTCAGCTTTCTTGCTTTGCTCTGTGCCTTTCACTTCATAGTGGAAATACTGGTAATGATGGTACATCTGTGTCAAGTTTCTTTTTGAAATTTAACTTTGCTCTGTGAAAAATTGTCTGTAGTCCTCCAGAGTTAGTCACGTAAAAACTCCTGGCAGGCTCACTGAGCGACATCAGGCAGTTATTCACCAGCGGCAGTCGTCCTTTAGTGGGTCTGTCACTCTTATGCTAGCAGATGCTTTTCATCCATATTGAAAATTATTTCTCTGTATGCAGTTTCATATAGATCAGGACCTTGAACTAATTCACGCTTCCCTCAGTAATATAAAGGGGTCTTTTGTTGTATCCACAAATGCCATAATCACAGTTTTTTGCAAAACTCAAGAGACAGTTAATACAAATCTTGGCAATGGATATATTTTTGTGTCTTTATGTGTACTAGTAATCCCATTGAAGACCACAGAATATTCACAGTTGTGCACAGTCATAACTGTTTGTATGATTGGAGCTTAAAACTAGATAATATGTCAGAATGGGCACATACACTGTGCTGGTACTTCATAAAGTACTTTATTCCAGCGCTAGCATGTGGCTGTGAAAGGCTTTGATGGTGAAAAACACTGACAATTTTCAGTTTCCCTTTTTTAGCAAAAATCTTGCTTGATTGAAATGCCTACAGCTAAAGAGACTTCCCAGATAAAAAAGGGCTGCAGTTTGTTATCTTTTTTAGTTTTCCCATTAATACAAACAACACAATATGCTTTTGTAGGTGGAATATGTGAAGAACAAACAACAAACTCTTAGTGAGTTATGCAGAATAACTACATTTTAAAATGTCAGGATTGACCTACTAGTTATGTGCCACCAACATGTGTACCATAATACAGAAAATAGGTTCTTTAGCTTTGTAAAGTGTTCCGTATAACTAATACTGAAAGCTGTCTGTAGTCTCAGTAATTTGTATCTCAGTAGACTCATATGCCTCTCACTGTAATGAAATACTAGATGATTAATGAGAGAATATGGATTGTTTTTTGACTCTTATTCCACAGATGGAAGCTTTCTGGAAGCTGATTGACAAAGCCCAGCAGGCTTTTTTAGACCAATCAAAATGCTCAAGTGCCAAAGTAACAAAGATAACGAAGAATCTGACTGAGAAGATGATTGCAGTAGAAAGCTTGTTAAGTGAATCTCAAAATTTGCAGGCAATGGTAAAGTACAAAAAGAAATAAATGTTGAGAGAGATTTAGACAATCTAAACACAAAGCATGATGGAAGTGTATGGAGTCTGTCATTCCTGCCTCAGTAATGATATAGACTGCTTACTTCAGTTGTCTCAGCTGGACAAGTTGTCTTTCAGCTGGAAAGCTTTATTGCAAAGAGCTCAACTTCCATTGTAGTTTATGAATACTCACAGGAGGCCAGACTCTCTGTGCTTGGGTTGTAAATCTCATATACCATGTAGGCAGTCGTGTTAGGAAAAAGTGATATTCATGCAGCCAGTGAGCCAGGAGCAAAAGCAGTAGGTCTGATGATGAAAGAGAATCATTACCCTGGGCATTAGGATAATTCCACTTCCACTGAAAAATACTAATTTAAACATGAAGGTGATTCCGTATGTCAAATGACTTCACCTGAAATTGAAGAGCCTTATCATCATCTCCTAGTGGTATGGTCTTAAGAGGAAAAAATGTGTTTAGAAATCCATCAACACTGGGCTATATCTGACAGATATATGTTTTTCACAGGACATACAAATCTGGAATTTACAGATTAATAGTACTGTTAGAACCTAGCTTACTGTACTTATTTGAAGAATAAACAAATAGCTAGGTTTATATGGCTTAGTAATAAACAGATATAGTAGTTATTAGATTGTTAGTTTTATATTGGAGGGGCTAAGGAAACTGAGCTGTCCAGCTAGGAAAAGTCTTTGCATCTGATCACATTTCATCCATACCGGGCCACTATACAGCAAGTTCCTTCAGAAGGGCAGACTTCAAATGAGTTGTTTGGATATAGGCACAGGAAATACTTGAAGTCACTACTGTGATGCTTGCATCTCATTGCAAAGATCATTGTCTGTGTGTATCTGTTATTTAAAGTAGTTGCCACACTCGTACCAACCTTGCAGCATTGTCTAAAGCAGCTGAAGTTTCACCTGGGACATTTCACTCCATACTGTAATCCTGGGCTTCTTCTATAATAGAGTGATGAGTACTGCTAGCCTATAAATAATCATACTAATTTTTAGTATATTTACTGAATCCCAGCTGACCTCATACTTGAAGGAATCCCAACAATATCAAAATCAGATATGTGTCCTCATTTCAAAATGAAGATCAATGTTGGTGTGCTGTATAGTATCTTGAAAAGTGGCCCAGGACTCCCATGTTACCCTTCTGTCCTTCTTCCCCCTTGAGAATTTAAGTTTGTTCTGCAAGTTTATTGTTGTCTTTTCCTGCCTTAGCGTATTCTTTACAGATACAAATAATGAAAAATACCAATAGTTTTAGATTAGCTCTTGCAACTGAACCCACTGCTATCCTGCACCAATTAAAGTTTTCAGAAGTATTTAAGTGTATGAAGACTGTTATTCACACAGTCTTGGGAAGCCTCGATTTTCTGCGTAGTTTGGGAATGATCATTCAATGAAAGGACGAGCACAACTGAAGACCTATTCTTTGTTTCTAAACAGAACTATTTTATGTTTGTTTTAGGACATTCAGGAAAGGTTATTCAACTGGGAGCTTATGGTGAAAATGATTGATTCACTTAAGTCTTATATACCAGAAGAATGTAAGTGTAGATTAAATATTGTATCAAATATTCTGGACCATTTAACTGTAAAGAGCAATCTCTCAGTCCGACAAAAGGAAGAACTTCTAACGGATCTGCACAAGGCCTTCTGGGAACAGCTGGCACATTTCAGTAATGGTGAGTGCTTAGACTGGTGCTCATGACTTAACAAGTATGAATGTAAGTTCTCATTATTATATTAACTAGTAAAAATATTATGGCTTTGGTCCTGTACTCTTCTGTTTTAAAAATGTATTGATGAATTGGACAAGAGCACTATTACTGTGAAGAATGGATTCTTAGAATAGGAGCTTCAGCTTTAAGCTTTCTAGGTCTTGTTTCAGGCACTAGTATGAACCTACTCTATATTTCACATGATCTATACCTTCATTAATTTGAAGCTCGAAGAAGAGTCACGTTAATTACAAGTATTTGTGAGATTTCTCAATTTACTGTTCACGCACTTGACACTGTCAGTGATACTGTCTAATGTTAGGGACAGCAGTAACTATGTGCAGAATGCTGTCTTATGATTTGCTGCTAGCATGTGGAATCAGAAGATATACAAAACATAGTTGTGCTATCACTTGTGAAAAGATGATTTTAAGACTTCAGATCTTCAGATAATCCTCTCTTCTATTCTGTCAGACTCAAACACTTTAAACCCAAGTCTTTTCCTATTACAGCCCGTCACATTGCCTATCTGTAAAGTACACTATTAAAAAAAAGTCAAAGCTGACTGGCCCACAAATTTAAGGGTTCTGTCTGTGTCGCTTTGTGTGTTAGTTAATGCCCAACATGTTGAGAAGTATAACTCTAATTTTTCTGATACATGCTCTGTCAAGGGCTCAGTGCTTCCTATAAGCACTCATGGAAAATTATAGTACATGTTCAGCCAAAAGGAAAACTACAAAAAGTATTTTACTCTCAGACATTTGCTAGAAGCATTTCTGGTACTTGTGGGGATATTTGAAGATTATCCCAGCAAAAAAACCATCAGTGTTAGAGTTCAGTGAGCTAAATAGTCGGAATGAATGTAGTCTTGTTGCAGTATATTCTTGTTGCAGTGCTGGTCATTCAAATTGAGGCTTGATAAATTGTGCCATATCTCACAGTCAGCAGTTCATGGAATCACAGAATTGTTGAGGTTGGAAGGAACCTCTGAAGGTCATCTGATCCAATCCCCCTGCTCCAGCAGGGTTAGCTACAACCAGTTGCCCAGGACCGTATCCAGACAGCTTTTGAATATCTCTAATGATGGACACTCTGCAACCTACCTGGGCAACCTGTGCCGCTGCTCAGTCACCCTCATAGCACTCCAGATGTTCCCTCACCAGTGCTGACTAGAGGGCAAGGATCATCTCCCTCTGCCTGTTGGCAATGCTTCTTCTAAAGCAGCCTAGGATACCATTACCCTTCTTTGTTGCAAGGGCACATTACTGGCTCATCTTCAACCTGGAATCTGCAGATCCTTTCCTACTAACCTGCTTTCCAACCTAGTGGCCCCCAGCATGTATTGGTGCCTGGGGTCTTCCCCTTCAGGTGCAGGACTTTGCACTTCCGGTTGTTGGATTTACTGAGATTTGTGTCAGCACATTTCTCCAGCTTGTCAAGTGCCCCACAGATGGCAGAATGACCTTCTGGTGTACCAGCGACTTGTCACATTTTTTGGGACCTCTGCGAAATTGCTGAAGGTGAACTTTGCCCCAGTGTCCAGGTCCTCAATGAAGATACTGAGCAGGATTTGATCCAGTATTGACATTTAGCACACACTATTAATTACTTGCTTCCAAGTGGACTTTGTGCAAGTTTTCAGTCCATCTCGCTGTCTGCTTGTCTAGCCTATACTTCATCCTCTTCTCTATGAGTATCTAATGGGGGACAGTGTCAAAAACTTTGCTGAAGTCAAGGTAGACAATACCCACTGCTCTCCCCTCATCTACCGAGCCAGCCATTTCATCATAGGTGATCAGAATTCCCATGCTGCAGGCTTGCTCATTTCAAAAACACAAGTTAGTCATGTGAACAGTTTGCTAATATTCATGAATTCATGTATATCATGATACAGATTATTTCATGAATGTTTGCTTCTAGAACTGGCATGCCTAGTTCGTAGCCTTTGCATAGGTTTAGCTACAGACATCCCTAAAGCATAAATGTGCATCTGTGGCTGGTTTGTTCCTGTTTTTGTCAAGTTTCTTATGTTCCAAAGCAAAAATACCTCTGTCAAGGCCTTGTTTATAGTTATATATATCTATATATTCTAGTTAGTACAGCCTGTGCATTGCCAGCCTCCTGGTTTTAGTTAGAGATGACATGCTTAAAAAAAATGTGGAGTGCAGCACTTTCACATGGGAGACTATGTTGACCTTCCTTATGAGCTCCCAAATACATAAGTTAAACTGTACCTATAATTCACAAGCAGAACGCAAAGCCTGCAAGACTGTGCTCCTAGGAAACAAACAGGCAAGTAGTAAAGAAGCAGTGTTTAAAAATAACAGTTGCTACATTTGTTCAGGTGACATTTTTATTACAGGACTTTCAGTGCACTTTCAAGTGTTCCGTCAGTGCATCATCAGCCTGTGGATAAGCACAATAAATTAGCTTGGAGAGTAAGTAAAATGCTTGGTGCTACAGTACTGTGCTCCTTTTTTTCCCCTCAAAATAATTTCTCATAGTTAAAGCAACTTGTGATGGCAGGAGAACAGCCACAGATGGCTATTTTTTTTGCATTCCCCTTTAGCTGCCTCTGTCTGGAGTGAAGTACTGGTCTGGGGCATGGTGAAAGAAAAGAATAAAGTTCTTAGGTGGACAGGCAATGAGATGTGAAGTAATGGTAGAAACTCATAAGCGCTGATTCTACTCTGCAGCGTGGGGTCCAAATAGAGTCATGAATTTATAAATCACTTGGAGCTATAGGAGGGATAAAGAGGGGAAGAACTTGGTCGCAAATATTTCACAGTACTAGCAGAAAAGCAGAGGGACCTTGATGGCTTTTGCTGGAGGTTTCTGGATGAGTCACTTTGGAAGCCTGGGATGGCTGTTTGCCAGTTCAAGTTAATCTGAACTAGCACTGCTCTAGACCTTTTCTCCCCACCATATGTTACTGTTGCTGTTCTTGCAGCAGCATTTGCATTTCTGCAATTAGGTAATGAGCCACTTCTTGGCCTTCCCAAAGCAGGATGGGGAATTTTGTGGTGCTGCAGGTGGGAATCTGTTTTTTGAACTAATTCAACTGCCTTTGCATAAGCAGCGGCAGAGGTGAAAGGGAGGGTGCACAATGGTTGTGATCCAAAAGATTTAACTACCACATAACAACCTGAAAGTTCACATCTGAAACGACCATCAGGGTAAGAATCAAATTTGAAATCCTGCATGATAATTACTTGCCTATTTCACTCACTAATGGATTACTGTGAGCTTATGTTGTATGACAGTAGCAGATGTTTCTTTCTCCCTGTGGAGTTGTGGTATCTAATCAGCATTGGTTTATGTTTCAGAATGTATCCAGCAAGGTAAAGACCTGATCTTGAAACGACTGGAGTGTCGTGCAAAGAAGAAAGAAGAGTTCAAACACAAAAAGGAAGCTGAACAAGGGAGTCTCCTCAGTAAAACTTTTCATATTGAAAATGTTCATGATTTTCTTAAGGTGAGCACGTGAAAGCTTATTTTCACTCTTCCATTAGTTTTAATTGCAGATTTCTCCTAGTTCCATAAAATTGGGATTGTTGAGTCATCCTGAGATTCGTGTCCAGTAGCACAAGTAGGATAGGGTCAGACCACCTTCTACCTAGCTTGCCTAGAGACTTTTCCTCCAGTGTTGGTTTTGTCCCATTGGAAGAAAATGCCAAAGGGTGTTAAAGCTAGGTTGTATGTTTTGTGGAAGACATCTTTTACTTGGATATTATGTGTTAGGTTCAATATAGGAAATCTCTGGAGGAAAGTATCTGGCCTGTATTACAGAAGAAAGCAGACTGTGCCGGTCTAATTGCTTTTCTGGGAGTGAGGTTACTGAGACTCAAAAGACTATCAAATGTCATATAAGCAGAGGGAAAACTCATCATGATCACTGACAGGCTACCTTGAAGAAGGTTTGCAATAGGTAGTTTAATATGGTATGCAATGGCCAGGTTAATCTTTTCTTGGCCAAATTTTCTGTAAAGCTCTATTGTTATTTTTCAGAATGTATATCTGAAATCAGACTTCTTAGCTGTAAATTCTGAGAGCTGCAAAACTCCTCTAACTGCTGAGAAATAGAACCCAAGTTATTAAGAAGTCAAAAAATAATTAATCCTCAATTTTAATGAAAATTACTAATTTAAGGTTAAAGTGGTTACATCGAGCAGCATTAAAATGTTGATGAAATATTATGACTTAGATAAATTATGAGAAGACTCAGATTCCAGCTGTAGCAAGCTGTCAAAATTTATTGATATCAACACTGCAGTTTTATAGTGCAGGGCCAAGTTTTTTAATTAGATCGTATGAGTTAGATAATGCAGTTACTGTTTTTGTATGCAGCACCTGTCTGGCAACACCTCACTTCAAAAAGTTTAAGGCCCTTTAAAACGGTAGAGCATATTTTACTTCTTTGGCTTTTTATAACTTGAGTCAAATAATTCTTTCACATATTTTTTTATGAATATATTATTGTGAATCTACTTTCCTTATGCACTTCATCCAAAACTCTCGGACACATCTGAACTTCCTTAAAGAAAGCTTAGAAATTTTGTATTAAAACCTCTCCCCTACAAAGTCAGAGCTGTGTGCAAGAGATGCTCTATTCTGTACACCTTAGAAAGACAAAAAACACACTTCGTTAAACTTTGGACTAATGATCTGCTTGTGACAGGATGAACGGGAATGGGCAACTTGCACTTTATGTTGCAGGTCAGAACACAACTGAATCTTGATATTATGAAATGTTTAATATTATGAATGTGCGCAAATAATAAAATAAGTTAGAAATCTAAGGCTTCCTGCTGCCACAGCAAAGAGACCCTTTTGTTTCAGAACAGATGGGGCTTGAGTCCAGAGACTCTGAAGAATAAGAAAAAAATACGTATCTTCAGCTCCCATAATTTGAAATAAAGAGTCCAGTAATTATTTTGCATGAACAATCCCCTCAGCACTGAGGAGCTATTTTAAACCTGTTTCATGGTTTCACAGCTAGCCCAGCAGTGAAGGCCTCGATCCTGAATCCTTACCATGAGCCCAGAGTTGTATCCATCAAGTGCACTTTTCTTTTCTGCCTTCCCTTCTCCATTCCATGAGAGGGCTCACACCACCATGGTAGCAGTTTGGACAGTAATAGACCTTTCTGCTGAATTTTAACTGGTTGCCAGTGAAGATGGTGGATTTTGCAATTAACTTTGTTCACATTAGTTTCTTCTGAACACAAGTTGGATGGGAATTATTTAGTTGCTGCAGCTCTGATTTTTTGTATATGACAGAATGACCTAGATAGTAAAGGTTAGAGTCCTGGTATCATTCTGTTTCCACTGGAAAAGGAGCATTTTTATTTTGTTTTTCACTGGCAGAGAATACAGAAATGATCAAGTGAAACACAGAAGCCAAAAAATGCCAGTTACGGTAACCCAGTCTTTATCAGCCTTACCCTTGGTGAGCATACAAGTTACAGCAATTAACTTGTCAAATTCTGTGGTAAAATATGATTTCATGATAAGTGTGAATTTTAATGTCCACCTCTTCAAGAATGGCCTATACGTGACGAGTTTATGAGCACTTTGTGCTCTTTGGAAGAACTTTATTGACATATGTAATGAAGAAAGCCATATTTACCATGGGACTGTAAGAGGGCATCAAAATATGGAGTATTTATGTATAAACCCACTTATTAGTCTATAGAATGAGATGTTTGTTTGTGAAATTCAGTCTTCCATTACAGCATGGGAACCTGCCAATGCATCACGGTCCAGGCTTGAAGAAAAAAAATTAAATCTGTGACCGAGGACCAAATCGGGATCAAGTCATAGATCAGCCTTTTAGGCTGAGTGCCATCTGACATTACCCTGCAACATGGTGACCAACCCCAGTGCAAAAGCCCTGTACAGTGTAATGCAGCTATATTAAGGTGTCTGATGGCTGTTACGTACCTCATAGTACTGGCTGTGATGAAGTGATATTCATACACAGGAAAACAGATCATTTCATGTGTTTTCTAGTATTACATATATATTATTTAACCCTGAGTTTCTGAGGCTATGAAGCTTTATACTCAGGACTGGGTATACTTGTGGTAAGGCAGGTTTCATTTCCCTCTGAGTGACAGTTCCAGATAAACACTGATTTTTGATATCAGATGTGGGAAGGGGATCAGAGTAGGGAGGAAGCGGGTCACAAGAAGCTATCAAAACCTTTTCAGCTATTTAAATAAACCTATTGTGTTCCTTTCAGACCTACCATGAGCTGTTAGAGAAGCATTGGCAAGCACAGTGGGAACTGGAGGAAGAGGACGACTATGAGAGCACGCAGGCTGTTGCAGATCTCTACAAGGTGCCACCTCTAGTGATATGTGTCATTTACTAAAATAATTTGAAGATCCTTTAACCCCAGTAGGGTTAAATTCTAGGCCTCAGGGAGGATTGGGGAAATGCAGGAGAGATCACTGCAGCTCCCGGAAGCTAGGCTGGCAAACCAGGAGGTGGAGACAAGACAGTCTTTCTTCCACATTAGCTTTGCCTTTTCCATTAGCTTCCCAACAACTGCATATCCTAACCTCATAATAGTCAGAAAATGTCTATGTGATCTGCCAAAATGTGCTGCCTGGGTGGCTGACTAGGCTGCAGTAATGTTGACAGCATGCAACACCTGGCACTACTACCAGGAGAGAGAATTCATTTATGTAGCGTAATTATCTCCTCTGCACCATGGTAGGATGGTACTATTCTTAGTTCACTGCATCTCCAAAACCAGTTTTCTCATCTCTGTACCTCTCAGAGAAATTGTTTTGACACTAGTTAGTTCTCTGAAATAAATTCAGATCTTTGGTGTAAGTAGTAGTTTTACACTTCTTTATGTTACTGATTCAGAAAAGAGATGTTTCATGCTTTTACATCATCTTTAATTATTTTCTGACTGCATAAAAAAAATAAGAGAACATGACCTATCTGATGAAGCCCAAAACTGTAACCATCAGTGACCTTTAGTTAGGCTGGAACTAATCAATTTCAGCTCAACAGGATCCTTGTCATGATTAATTATGACCAGACTGGGGTGTTGTGGAAACTTGTAGTCCCTATCACTTTAGAATAATATAACCCACGCAATATTAATTAGCACTAGCCCACACGCATTTTTTCTAATTTGACTGATAAAATACAAAGCCACTGTATTGAGAACAACTTGCTTTGCCATGACTTTATGCAACCAGTGAATATTTGAGAAGAACTACTGCCTTGGAGAAAGGAAAAGTTTGCTTGGAGGGCTATGCCAGTCAACCACAGTAGATTAATTGTACAAAGCTATTTAATTTAAGAAAAATTAATGTGCCTGCTGATATTACTGTGTACAGTCCATTCTACAGAGTTACTAAATTCTCCACCCCTTTTCTCAATTCAGATGAAGTCTCTGGAATCCAAACACATCCTTTTATATTGCACAGTTCCATCTCCTTTGTGAAATTATATTGCTTTCATTTATTGTGTACTCCGCTTTAGTGACGCTAAGATTAGACTGAAAATCTTATTTCTTTCAGCACTGTTAGCTAAGTTTTCTTCTCCACTAAAGAAGAATTGTTTCTAGAGTGGCCAAGCTTCCAGGAGAGATGCACAAACTTGAACTCTGCCAATTCATATAGCTCTAAGCCATTATATTCCATATTACAGCTGCTGTCCTATTCCTAGACCCAAACAAACACTGCTAGACATGAAAAACTGCAAGTACTGTGATCCAGCTGGCATCTGTTGAATGAGCGTCTACGAATCTTAATTTCCATTTTTTGCCTATAATAAAACATTTTTACTGTGACACTTAATATAATGAACAACTCCTTAACTCTAAATATAGATACTTCAGACTGTTTTAGGAGAGTAGTTTGCTTCTGGATATACCTTGCAGATAGCATAAGCTGGAGAGAAAATCAAAATAAGCATAGCCCTCCTGTAGGTAAATGGAGATGTTCTGACTTCTACAGCTGAGGGAGGTGCAGTAGTTACACATGTTGTCTAGTACCTGGGGCATAAAAGGGAAAGTAAATTTGCTATTAAGGGAAGGAGTTGCATATCACAATCAAAATGCCTTTGCTTCTTTATGTGCTCCACCACACTTTCAGAGTAGACATGCATCTTGGACCAGCAGAAGCCTTTTCCTGGGCAGTGGAGCTTTGCCCCTTCACTTAGTTTCTCTGGGTTTCTGCTAGAGAGAAGCTACTGCTGCCAGTGGGGAAGTCAAAGATACTCATTCCCTGAAGGTTAACTGAAAATTGTTTCCTTTGCATCCATTTGGAAGGTTTGGACTCTGCTGTTTCTGTTCTACTATGGGCAAGCAAAAGGTTAAATGAAAGATTTAGTTAAACATTCTGCTGTTCATGTAATCTCCATATTTCCATATCTGCAAGCATGTGTTTCTAAGTAAGTTAGAAGACAAGAAAAGAAGTTCACTGGTAGATAATTCTGTTCTGGTTTTTTTTAATCATTTTAGTAGAAATGGAAGCCTAGCAATATTACTGAAGAAACTAAGTGAAATATTTGAGAGTTCAGCTCAGTTTTTATTTTGTTGCAAATGAAAGTTATCCTTGCAAAACTGCATGAAGTAGTTATTTCACCCACACAGAAGTTAACTAGCTGTTAGATTTAAGGGAAATAAAACTGAGGTGTCTTACTAGAAGCCTAATTACCTAAATTCAAGGGGAGGCAAAGTGTTACCTAAGTCAAAATTTCTCCATAACCAAGATTTATCAGTAGCATCCTATATGCCCCAAATAGCTCATACTCTCTGCTGGACCAGGATTAAAGAAATATCACATATTTCTTTTGGGCAGAACAATCTAATACTGTCCAGGTCTAGTACTTAGAGAATTTACAGTCCAGACAACTTCCTGCTTATGTATCCATTGCCATCTTAACTTTGGTTGGAAACCTGCAGAACTGGAATGATTCACACAATATTTTTGAGATTAATGTCAGCAGAACACAAACCATGGCACATTTTTGCTTTCATGATCCCTGGGTCATCAGCAATATTGCAATTTATCAGGTAAACACCAATATCCTAGTAAAGAACAGCCATGTTCCATTTGGACTAATATCCAATAAGTTCACGTACCATAAGAGCAGCAGTGTTAGAGACATGCATATTATCCAGTTAGCTAGAGTTAGATCCCATTCTCAGGTGTACCTTCAGCTAGCAGCAGTTACTAGCAGCTTTCAAAGCAACTGTCTTAGAGCATACAGGTGTCTCCATCCTATATCAAATTTCTAAACAATCCACTCCCATTTGAGTATTGTATCAAAATGTGCACTGTCAATGACAAACCAGAATAAATCCTAAAGGAAGACAGCCAATACAAAGTTCCCAAGGGTTACATTCTAACAAATTCACTCAACCAAGTGCAGAAGCTGAAGTGCCCAGCCACTGTCCTAAGCTCATTGTCCTTAGTTTCTGTATTTGAAGGCCTTTACACCTTTGTTTTCAAGGGAAAAGGACCTGGCAAGGTCTTATGTGTGATAAAAAGTTTAGACCCTCTGTTCCTCCTTCATTTGTGCACTAGAATGACTTGACTTTATTCAGTGGTTAACTTGGCTTGTCCTAGTATAAGCAAGCAGGGAAGCAAGCCTGACAAACGTAGCGTCACGAATAAGTAAAAAGATAACCTCAGTGCAAGAGGTGATATTAAAATATAAGGAAAAGGTCACTGTGTGACCAAATAGGGAACCAGTGAATATCCTGGGAACAGAAGAAAAGATGTCATTTACCTGTAAGTACTTAGTTCTCACAATGTTCTCCTAAACCCTTCTCAAGTGTCTATGCCTTTTTTATTTTTTCCCCTTTAAACAGTTTGTGAGTTCACCAAGATGGATTTATGTAACCCTCTAGCACTACCATAGCCTGTAGTGATACAGTACATCAAAGAATTATCCAAATTGGTGAATAAATATGTAAAAATGCAGTGATCTGGAAGCTGATTTTGTTTGCATAGAATAATTGAGTAGGTTTGGTTTGTGTACACATGAATAAATCAATTAAAATGATTTAACCAAGGTCAAAGGAATCTGTTGATGCCTGAAGTGAATGAATTAGTTATATTTGGAGTATAGCGTAGGATTTTTCAGCCGTGCTTGTGGATTAAAATTGTGTGCTTTAGGTGAGTAGTCTGTGTCTAGACACAGGCTCTATAACTGATTTTTGAAGTGCAAGTTGAGGAGTGGGGCAAGTGATTTTGATTATCACAGGATGTCATAACCAAAGGAGGGTTTGTATTAGAGGTAATTGAATTGCTCAGCCTAATGTTTTCATAAACACAATCTGCAGTATTCCCATTCTCAAGAGATACTGTGTCCCAGTAACAGTTTTGTTTTGGCTTCAGTAGATTTTCAGTTGCAAGGATTTTACTGTAATTTACTTCTACATGGCAGCAAAAGCATCCTCACCTCCCATATATCCTGTTCTGTTTCTTGTGATCTCTTGAAAAGATTAATGGCTAGCTCCTTGCAGGTTTGTCTCAAGTTTATCTTATCAGATGTTAATAAACCTTTAATCTTTTCTTTATCCTTTTTTTTATGAACTACCACCTTATTTCAGTAGGGAAACGAGATGTGAAAAGACATTGGTGGTTAACAGTTCATTATTAAGAAAACAAATATGCAGACTGCACAAAAGGAAATCAATTAACAGCTAAAAATTACATAGTCTGCAGTGAGATAATTATTTTTCCTAAGCCGTTACATCAAAACCATAAACCCACACAATTTACTGTCATTTATAATTCCTGTTTGCTGATAGCAGTTCACCAGAATGTTAATTCATTTGACTTGACAAATACAGACAAATTTAGACTGAAGACTATTAAGTAATGAGCATTATCAACAGGCAAGGCAATAAACATTTTATGAATGGGTAAACATGGGTTGAAGCAAAGTATTTGATTTTTTCTTTATTAATAAAAGGAAGAAATTTATCTTTGTCAAAAGAAATAGTACAGGCTCTTAGAGACTTCCTCTTCCAGTACTTTTCTTGTGTAATTTCATTAACATGAGATATGATTAGGGATTCTTTTCATGGAGTAGACTGCATGTTTAGACATTCAGAGCTAGCTGATTTTCAAGGTGAATCACCCACAGCTTGTCTCTGGTCGAAATCCCTATCAAGAGACCTCCACCTCAACTGCTTACTTTTGAAAATTTTACCCTGTGACTTACCTTCAAAAGGCTGAATGACAGTGTGATCTAATAGATCGAATTTGTGAACTCTTACCATGCAAGCTAATATGAAGTTTATGGGTTTGTAATTCGTACTACCTAGAACCTAGAACCTAGAACCTTGACCTTGACCTTGACCTTGACCTTGATCTAATATCCTTCTTTGGTCTTTTCTGTCTCATTACCAAACAACGTTGGTCATATGTGTGTCCAAAGTAAATAGAATAGAATAGAATAGAATAGAGTAGGATAGACTAGACTAGACTAGACTAGACTAGAATAGAATAGAATAGAATAGAATTAGTTCAGTTGGAATTGACCTACAACAATCATCTGGTCTAAATGCCTGATGCGTCAGGGCTGACCGGAAGTGACTGATTATCAATCTACCTGGCCTCAGTCAAGAGTCAGCAGTAAGCTGAAGAAATTCGGTCCAGGTTTTGGTATTCACAAAGAGTCACTATCAGTATGTGCTGATGTGAAACACAAGATGCCTGGTCTAGATAGCTTTCATTCTGAAGTTTGCTTCTTGCCTTATTGCATAAGAAAATGTATTTCATCTCTATATGGAGTAACAGTTTGTTAGTAGTTAGATTTAGTAAAGGACATTACCTCATATAAAAAGACACGTTTCTAAAAAGAGAGTACAGAAAGAGAAGGTTGAAACTGCCTCTTGAATCAATCAAGGTCCAGTAAGAGGGCAAAACTGGAATTTCAATGAACCTCCATTCCAAACCTATTTTTTTCATTAGCTCATGCTAAGGATGACTTCAATGTCATTGTGTTTTACTAGTGTTAGGATGCTTAAAAGCAGAGTACGGGCTTCATTTTGAAATTACCATTCCAGAATACTTAACATGGAAGAGAAGTACATGCAATCAGCTTTTTCCCATTTAGCATGAGATTATAATGTGAAGTGTCTTCTAGTGGTCAGCGATGTCAAAGTACATTTTGAGTATTTGTGGGATATAAGATGTGAGTATTGAATCTCTGTCCTTAATAAGATACAGGATGGGTTGTGAGATGAATCTGTTGCCTCCTAAGCAAGTGCCCAAGCCATTGAGCTTCTGGACATAAATGCCAGAGTATTCTACAGCTTTGACCTCAAATTTTAATTATTTTAATGAAATACTGTTGTATCACAAGTTAACAAATAGCTGTGCAGTTGCCCCTTGGAGATAATATATACTAGTCAGTGGCTGGCATTTAAAATACTGTACAACCAACCTTTCTAAATACATTTTCTTCCTTCGCAGTTTCCTTATTCATTTTACTGCCGTCTGCATGTAGGAACCTTTTAATCATTTGAGTTTGAGGAAGAGCATTAATATTGTTCTTGGTTTTGTAGTGAAATCTGATAAGCTGTGTATTTCCCCTGTTTTTTGACAAAACTATGTGTTTATTGCCTTGTTTGAAATTCATATGCACTCAGCATTTTAATCTGAGCCCATTTTATTTCTGCATATACCCCATGGTATTTCTTTATGCTTGATGAATTTCTCTGGAGATTTTTTGAAAAGCTGTGAGATTGACTGCCAGGTACTACAAACAGGTTCATTCAACACTGCAATCAGCTATTCTGTTAATGGAATCAATTTGAATAAATTTCATTAGGTAAAAGTTCTACAAACAAGAGATGGTATATCAGGAAGCTTGTAAGAGCTATTTTGTAGGTGTTCTAGTCCAAAAATAAGACCTTAGAAGCAGTAGAATTTTTTAAATGGTTTTCTTTTTCTCTTGTGGAAAATAAGCTTTATAATACATAGTGTGCTGTCCTTGTTCAAAGACAAATTTCATTGCCATTTCAAATTGAGTACATTCCTTAGAGCACAAGTAGTTTTGAACTATTTTGTTAGCTTGAGTCGCTTTGGTAGAATTCAATCACATCTGCAATCTTTCCTAAATATAGACTTAACCATTTCCCCTACCAAATTTTAAAAGGCTATTCCACTGCATTTTTTTCAAGTACTGCATTAAGCAATGTATCAATCACATTGTACCTGTGGTTTGTTCGCTGGGTAGGGAACGCTCTCATGTTAGGATCTGGGTTGCAAGGACTGCCTGTGGTCTCATATCCATACAATTAAGTGTTGAGATTAAAGGAGCCAGCAGCCAGTGGTTCTTTAAATACTGGAAAGAAGTTAGTATTTTGATAGTCATCACAGACAGTGGTTTATTTTGAGATCCTGGACCATGGATGATACCAGCAAGTGCAGGATTTGTGTCCTGCGCATAACTTGAAAGGAAAGTGTTTGGTCCTGTTAAAAATCACAGTCCCTGGGACTCACAGCACCTGACTAAGCTTCCTCTTGTTTTGTGTGACACTTTGCAACATATGTGAAATGTAAAGAACATACTGCCTAGTCCTGCTTCCCCTCTGTGTATTCACCCAGCTTTTTCATTTTTAAAAGAACTACTGTGAAAAACTGCTCCTGGAATTCTAATCCCACTCTCTTGTCCTTCCATATACTGGTTTCAGCAGAGGGCCATGAATTGTTTTGCAGACCCATAGTTAATCACATTTGATTTAATGGTAACTTGGCCCATCACATTAGTGAGGTGATGTAGGTAAGTAATTTTGTGAGAACAGAACCTAGTCACATTTTTCCTGAATAACTATGTACCCACGCTGGTAGTGCCAAAGGTAAGTATTCAGTATAATTTGAAGCTGCAGGGAATGCAGGCAAACCTATTCACTTGGTCTTTAAACAAAATGGCATAAAGGCAAGTAACAAAATACCTTTTTTATCTTCTGTGCAAAAGATATCCTAGTAAATAATAATACAGAGCTGTCAGCGTGGCAGGGAAACACTATCAATTCTGCAGCAAAATGTCTTGCAAAGTGATTTAGCTGCCATAGGTGGAACTCTGTTAAAGAATAGTTTCCTAACACCCTGCCTGAGATCTTTTGACATTGCAGTAGAAATACCACAGACTCCTCTAGATTGCTTCTGAACTATTTCAAACCCAAGAGCTATTTTTGTATCCTTAAATACCCAGTAGAGGCAGAAGGGTTCACTTGTCCAGACAGGCTAGTAAACTCAGAGAAGAGATGGTTTACAGAGACAGAGTGATTGTTCTTTAAATGTTCTATGGGATACAAAAATTAGAAACGTAGGTTCTTTGAGTTTTTGTTAGATCCCAGAATTTGGAGGCTTGCATTTAAAAATAAATAGCAGCAGAAGGGAGAATTCAAACAAACCATTTTGCATTAATGTTGGCAAGCTAAGTCAGGCCCACAAGTACACAGGGGATGAAGATGGTATACATTCTGCCTCCTGTTATAGCAGGAACTGGTAACTATAATAATTAAGTAGTCAGGGAGATCCATCCTTCAGTACAGGATGTGTCTGTGTAGCAGATGTTACCCTAATGATACTGGCATATTCAGATTGTGAGCAATTGCTAGAAATGGGAGAAGTGTTACTAGAAATGAGGTATCCGATTGCTAATTCTCATATTTATGCCCAGTACCCAGTTTCAGCAACCTGTAGCCCAATTTACAAGACTTCAGAACACTCTGAGGTTAAACAAAGACAGTGGAAGCTGAATTATTAAAAAACCTGCATGCTTTAAACAGGTAAGAGAGTGAAAAAAATTAAGACAGCTCACCTTGAAGGTATAGTTAACACTTTTGATTGTGTTGTGCCTTGATTTTATCCATAAGAAGAGGTTACTGCAGGGAGCTTTTAAGCTATTTATTTTTTATGAAACAGCTAATTAATTGTGATTAGCTTTCTAGAGGGATATTTTTCAGTAAATGAGAAATACAAAATAAAGATTTTTAAGAAATGGATATTAATAAACCTAAACACAGAGTAGATAAAGGTCCTATGGAAATAGTACAGGAGCCCTGAAGTTACCATTATGGGAGCATAGAACTAGATTTCATGTACAACCTAAGTTCTGGTCATTCTTTATTTCTAAGTCCTTGACGTTGCAGTTTAACATCTTTTGTTTGGGTTTTTTTTTCCTCTTATTTTCTTTTTTGTGATACCACTTCTAGCATTTAGGATGAGCTTTTACACAATAGTACATTATAGCAATTTATTCCCCCCAAAAGACAAGTCCACTAGAACTTTTCATATCTATGATCTGCAGACAAATATTTTTGACATCTAGATACATATATCTGTGTTTGTGTTGAGGTTGTAAATTTCAATCACTTAAGAGATGGTAGTTAAACCTGTATTTAAAAGAAAGCAGCAGTTGGATAACTTGTTCTTACTACAGGTATGCTGAAAAGTTTTAAAAATGCTGGCTGTGTTTTAAGGAAAAAAAAGAAATATAAATATTTTCAAGAGTATTAACACTGATTTACAATGAAAGCAAAACCAAGCAGGCAATAAAGCTTTTTGGACTGGAAAGATCATGTGGAACTCACACAAAAATATCTCTTTATACTGCTGGAGTACTGCAGTGTCCGTGTGACCTTTCCAATGTGTCTTTGTTTTCTCTTTTCTGCTGGGGAAAGCTACCTGTCCTCACTTCTCCTCAGGGATTATCTCAAATTGTAGCAAGTTTGCAAACACAGCTCCTATCATCACTTTGTGTTAGACAGTGACATCACATGTTTTGAACAGACATTTTAGGTTGGATGCCATCTGACTAAATCGCCCAAACTTCTCGTGAGTAGAACAACCTCAACAATTGAAAATAGTTCATAAGGGACTAGTTTTAATAAAACCACCAGAAGATGTTTGTTTTCTTAGGCTTGAACCTGTTCTGCATCTGAAGGAATTTGAATAATTCTGTCCTTCAGGCAATGAAGAGTGTCGTTTTTTGGAGCACCAACTATTAACATGATTAATGTCAATGTTGCCTAACTAAAAGCTCTACTACCCCTTTTTACTTCTCATTCTTTCTTGGCTTCATCCAGTTCGTATCAGCACCTTTGAAAGCATGCCTGTGAGGTGGTGTGTTACACTGCGTTGTCTCCATATGTGCGTGTGAGCAACAGTTCGGATTCAAGCTGTCATGTACTCATGGCACTGTTTCATTTTAGATGGCCGTGTACACCTTTAAGCAAAACATTTAAGTTATTCCATCTACAAAACCTGGTCTTTTTAACTCAAGCATTATTGGCATTAGATTTTAGCTCTAGGTGTTGTTCACTGGCCTGTTGTTCAGCGTCTTCACTGAGACATGATTCCCTTCCTGGCATCATGGAGACATGCAATGAAACAGCTCCAGGGTGTGAGGGAGTTCACTTTCTCACCTGTCTCTCTCTGTCTCTCTTTGTTAGGAGCTGTACTCTAAAGCTTCCCATGCTTTAGCAGAGTTGGTGACAGAGCTGTTTATTCAGACCCTGCCTGTTGTGACCGGCCTCTCTATAGGAGAATGTAAGCTTCTGAAAGAGGAATGGCAGGAGAATTTGGTCCCTCATCTGGAGAAATTGGAGACTCGCCGTCAGAGACGCTGGAAGCTTTTCCAGGAGCAGCTATTGCAAGAAAAAAAAGTGAGATGCATGTTATGTTCTGGGACCCTGGGGTCTAAAAAGAGGGATGTGGGAAAAAAAATGTCAAGGTATATATCTGTGGGGAGTATATTGTGTGTAAGTATACAGCCCAGGTCTAGGCTGAAGTCCAGACTTGCGATGGAAAGTTTGACCTGCACAAAGGAGTGAATATATATGCTGTGCATGTAGATTTGCGTAGAGGAGTCAGGGAGTAATTACTGAACATCTGTCCACAGTGCTTGATGTTTGTCAGCACATAAACATTTTCTGGCAAGGTTGCTGTCTGATTTCCTCAACTCTGGGACATCTACAGAAACAACTCAAAAACCCCTTCATCTGGTCTATTTCTAGAAGGTACATATGAGTACAGTTTACAGGAGAGAAGGCCTTACAATGATATATAAATAATCAATTTCATGAACTAATTCTGTAATAATTGGAAATATATGATACACACTTTATATAAAACATGCTCTTTACTCTGAGAAGGTGAAGAAACATACTTTTGGCTTTCTTGTTCTATTTGTGCCCAGCACAGTGTGAACTAACAGCAGAGAACAAAAGCAACAACAGTAAATGTGAAGGCAGGTGTCTTCAGCATTAGTCTGGAATTCAAATATACCTGAAATTTATTCGTGTAGTGCTATGTCTCTATTAACACTGCTTTGAAGATTACCACAGCTTAGTCAAAGAAAGACCTTTACTATACAAAGACCCATTTTCAAATGTCACGTTCTTCAATATAGAGAGAAATTTGAGCTCCTTAAATAAAAGATTGGCAAAGTTCTTTGACACTAGCAAGATCATACTTTTCCCTGGCCTCATTCTCCAAACTACATGGGCAATCCAGTACATAGTTACGAAAGTATTGATTGAGTCCCTAATTGTTACAGATTGCTGTAAGATGTTAAACTTCTCCACCTGTTCATATTTAGAGTTCTTTCATAAGAGAGTGATTCAGGAAATTTTGGGCTTCCTACTAAATCTCGTAGAGTGGTTTGCTGACCAGTGTTTTTAGAGCACTCTTGGCAATGCAAAAGTAAAATTATTAGTTGGACATTCTTAGCCATTTCCTTTTTTCTTCACTGTTTTCCTTAATTTGAAATTATACAACATGTCCCTTCCTGACCATTTTATATTTACTTTACTGTAACTCGCTTGTTATCTCAACTTTTTTAAAAAACAATTCTGCTTGCCTTTTCTGTTTCTGTCTCGCAGGGATGTCTAGCAAACTAAACTAAAGTATGCTTGGACCCAACCAGTGATGCCAATGAGTCTGCTCACATGTCTTAAGTTAAGGGCAGGCATTTGTGTTTTCTAGGACTGCTGGCTGGCATTTAGTGTTTGAATTTGGCATACCTGTAACTTCAATGATTAATGAAACAATGTGTAACCTCAACTTTTTTTGTTTTGCCCCCTTTTTACCAAGGATTAGATTCAATACCTGACTTGGCAAGTTTAAACTACTAGGTTGCCATTCATTTTCACGTTGACCAGGGGTTTACAAATTTTTTGTCCTTATACGTGAATGACATGAACGGCCTGATCTAGTAGATGCACCACAAGCATGTCTCAGCTCATGGAGCCCAAAGTACCATGGTGGTATCTACTTTCCTTAAAAAACACAGTCAGAGGAAGAGGTTCTGGAGTGCAACTTATTATTAGTCTCAGAAGTCAGAGTGCATGTAGGTCACCTATGCTCTGGTGCTTCCACTATCCCATTGAAACTCAGATATCGTTCAGGGTTGGAAATGATGTTGTTTAAGGGAAAATCTCAAGCCTAAAGTTTTGTTCCAGAAATGCTGTTTATACATTCCTCTGTTTCTATCACTAGGCACAATAGTGAGTAGTGAAAACACACTTTGGCATTTTTCTCAGGGGATTAAAAGGATTAGTTCATCTCCAGCACCCAGCTGCTGGAGCAGCACTGTATGATGGATTCATTGTATATTAATTGGGATGTTCCAGTCATGCCCAAGTATAGGTCATTTAAACTAGAATGTTGACTTTCCGTCACTATCAGTGTACCATAGCATTCATAATATAAAGCAGATTACTTCCTAGCTGGGGAGAAAAATAATGAAATAAAGATATTGTTGACATCATTAATAGTAATTACTGAGCTGCAGAGGAATTCATTTAGCAATGACAGAGCTCTCACATTGGTCTCTGGGTCACCAGCACTGCATTTGGACCTTATTCAATATAAAAATTTCCTAAGCAGTAATCAGAGATGTCCTAAGGACAAGTGATTCTTTGGGATAAATTCTTTAGAAGAGACAAGAGTTTCTGCTAGTGGGAAAATGGGTGATTCCTGAAGACTATATTCTTGGCAGGAGCTTAAGTAGCTTTTTTAATTTAATGAGTGTGGCTTTTTCAAAGTGGTTTGGACTAAACTGGAAAAAAGTCTGCCTATCTCCAAAACTAGGCTGGCAGATTTTCCTGCATAAGCAAGTCTGCAAAACACCAGACAACTCATTATATTACATTCAAATGCAAAGTGCATTTCTTGGCTGTTTCCTTGTATAAAGGCAGCAGCAGCATGCACATTTAAACAATAAGCTGACACATCCTAAAGAAAGGAGCACTTGCTTTCTGCCTTAAGAGAAGAAATCAAACACTTGTGACAGGTGATCATGTCATTTAGGAGATTCCATAGATGTTACAGTGCTGAACATGACAGAAGACCCATAAATCAACATTCACATCGACAGGCCTTTTAATTTATCAGGTGTTTTCCAGGAGATAAGCCTTGCATTTGCCTCTTGATAAATGTCCTGTACTAAGAGTTACACAGTCACCCACTTTACAGACTTGGGAAGTCTAACACCAGAAGGCTTTTCACAGAGGTATTTATGTGTGCTTTTCAAGGTGGCTTACAAAGACATTTTTCCCATTTATTTGAACTGCATATTTTTTTGAAATTATCTTCCCTAGCATTTATATATATCTGGAATATGATGTCCTTTGGGTGAACAGAATCTTCTTTACAATTGAAAAGAAAGATCAATTTCTATATTTAACTTTTGCCTTATACACTTGAGGTGTGAGTCAAATGAGTATAAATGACTAATGAAAATAATTTTTTAGCATTTTCTTGCATAGACCCTACTTCATGATTTCTGTCCATGAGCTCTCCTGCCTGGACAGGCGTTATGGAGAGCAAAGTGCTGTACCGGGCCAAGGGTACTTGCTTGGCATTCAGTGTGCATCACACCCCATCTACAGGCTGTTAGAGAGAAATTGCTTTTCTTCGATTTCTTGAGAATCTCTGCTAAAAATGTGGGAAAAAAAGAGTGAGCATACTTAGGTCAAATTTACTGCTGTATCTGAGGTATAAATCAAAATATTTTATGGATTTCATTACCTACCAAAGGTATATTCCTCAACTTTATTGCTAGAGAGTAGTACTTAATGTTAGCATTACAAGAAGGTCTTGTAATGGACTTGTTGCCAGGAAGCAAAACACTGAGAAGCTTACAAAGAAGAAACAGAGTGAGAAAGCGTCTGTTTTGCTCAACATTGTTGCTCAACACCCAGAATGCTGAACCAGCATTTGCTTATCAGTTTTGACAGGCACGCATTTTATCTCTTATACTAATTTTTTAATAATGATCAGAATGCCTCTTCTTTTCAAGGAGCCAGGCATTCCTTGGAGCTTTACTTCCCCATTTATGATGCTTTGGTCATTGATTTTTACTGGTTAAATGCAGGAATCATAAACCACAAGCTCTCTTCCAGCTTCTGAGTCTGTGCAGCAGTGTCATTTTCTCCATTCCATACTGGCCTGTCTCCAAGTAAAGTAAGGCCATTTCCCAGAACAGCAAAGCTTTGAGAGGCTCCTGGAGACTTGGCCCAGTGTTGGAAGGTCGGTGCAGCACAAAGCCCAACCTTCCACCTGGCTTCATGAAATAGTTGTCTCAGTTTTGCTATTTTTCAGCAATAAGCCAGCAGTCTCAAATTAAGATTCCCAGAAGAATTTTGGTGTTGCGTCTATGCCTCTGTGTGTGAGTTTTTCTAGTATTTTGGAGGTGGAAAATACCCAGCCCTCCCAGCTCATCTCAGTGAACCATTGAAGTGTTGCTTCCAATAAAACATATAATATTTTACTCTTATTCCCAGCAGATCCTTCTCTCCTTGATCATCTTCTCAATAGCCTTTTTGAGACAAAACACTAGTTTACTATTTGGTCCAAATCTCAATCTTCCTTATTTATCATCCCATTTTAAATACATAATAATCCCCTTCCTTTCTTCTTTGTTCTCTTACTGCTTATATGGCTGATGTACTTTTACTACTCAGTTTAATAAATGTGTGCAGGGGTATTTTGTGTTGCATTCTCAGCTTTCGATTGGTCTTATGGGGGTGACAAGACCTTTTCTAAATTTTGCATACAGTTTACTTTAAATGCACTTGCAATGGAAAAGGTGACTCATCTTCTACATTAAAAAAAAACTTCAGTTCACCACTACAGAACTAGACTATTTTTTCAATGGACACTACAGTCTCTGTCGTTGTTATCATTCTGAGTGTCTTTATGGATAGGACATACTGATAGCAGCAGAGGTGTTCAGTGTTAATTTCTTGGCTGCAATATTGTATCATTTATTATTCCAGCTACAATTCAGAAAACATCTCCTGTCTTTTGTATCCTGGTGATCTTAATCAGATTTAATCCATAAACTGACAGTAAGTGCACAGGCAGGCCCTTCAAGAGCAACTTCCCAGTGAATAACCAGGTCTCCACAAATGATGGGAACCCACGTCTGCACCACAGACAGTCTTTCACTGAAAATGAAAATGCTTCTAGAAAGTAAAAAGTCATTTCCAGTCCTTCATTTAACTGCTGAAAGAGACATTAAAATACACAATGTGATGGATCTACTTAGGCATATGCAGGGAGGTGTGAAACAGTACGAAGCCACGTCCACCGAGCTGCTAAAATGGGATACTGATACAGTTATTATTTCAAGCAAGTATTTGCCATCTGTCATGATGAGATCTGGAGATCTGATAGACCTTAATTTGACACTTGCAGCAGGCAATCAGAGAAGGCACTGTGCTCAGCTGTGTTCTGTGATTTTAAGAATCACTTAAACTCAAATCAGGTGAGGTCTGTCTACACAGGTATGTCTTGTGGCTCTTTCTGAGAGCAGTTTGGTGGGCTCTCTGGCACTGTATGGACTTTCAGGCTGTACTTCTCGTGTTTGTCTGAATTCTTCCCATCTGTCACCTGATGTTGACTGCCTACCCGTCCTTCCTAGGCATCCTGCTCAAAAGTATGTGTTTTGGTAAGGTTTTCTTCATCGAGAGGGTCAGCTATATGTGTTGCTGTGTATAATACAAAGAAGGTGCTAGTTGAGAAAGAAATACATTTTATTTTAAAGCTGAAGATGATGGTTTATGATGTTCTGCACTTCCTGGGGGAGTTCATTCTGTGCTCACAGAAAAAGCCTCTCTCCTGCACAGATCACCGCTTCCTAAGGAAAAGACTATCAAATCCAGTAGGAAGGCCAGGTACCATTCCTAGCTCGTAAGAGTAACAATTGTGAAGTTCCACATCTAATTCTTTGCTAGATGTATTAATCTAGTGAAACCCTCTGTCTGCAATAATACAAAATCTAGTCTCTCGTGTTCTGAATGAGGCTAGAATATGAAGTGAAGCTGTCAGAGAGCCTGAGTATTATATATAATTTAGAGCTCTGCATATGTCTGCAGGCAACTTGCATTTATCCAACTGCCAGCACAGCCTGAAATATGATCTTCATCTCACAGTAATAGAGTTTGGATCTTACAACCATTTCATCTTATGGCTTATTATTCACTAAATTCTGGCAATACGCTAAAAAAAATCAAAGTTCGTATCTCCAGAGTTTACAGACTAATGGCAAACCTTCAAAACATTTAAGGATTTAATTCTTAGATCTAAATACCACACTGAAGGGGCTGTACACTTGCACTCCATATACCTAATCATGCAATCTCCATTTCTGACTAATAGCACTGTGTACTACACAAAAGTGTGATGAAGGATATCTTTATTTTGTTCAGTAAAAATAAAAGCTACATTCTCTGATAGTGAAAAAAGATCCAAACAAAAAGTTTACTGTGACCCGCTGATAAGAATTGATGCAATATTTTGTGCTGTGTTTTTCTTTTTCTTTTGTTCCTCTGTTGTTGAAACAAGAAAATCTGTAGGAGACATGGCTTGTAGTGGATCCAGACCAGTGCAAAGCCTCCCTTTCTTTTCAGTGACCTTTAAGACTTTCATCATTCAGTAAAAAATATTTCTAAGTGGAATAATATGAATTCAGCATGAGTTTTTTGTTGGAAGAGAAGGAGGATTGTTTTTAGCAAAATATCATCAAATAAACTCCTATTTCTTAATGTGGTGACTGGAATGACTGAAATCCGAATATCCTACAACTATAATTTTTTTTGCCCTGCTTTTAGCTATGGTTAAAGGAATATGCTCTGTCTGCTGTGATGCAAAAGCACCTGTCTGAGAAACAAGCGAAGATAATTCAAGGTGTCGTAAGCAGACTAGGATGCCTTAGTGATGAGTAAGTATGGTTTTATCAGTAAGCAGTAGGGTAAAACTGTACAGCTGCATGCACAGATAAAAACTTGTGTATATTACATTGTGAAAAGTAGTGTTGAAAAATTATAAGCATCTTTGGACAGAGAGGCAGTTACTCTAGTTTTTTGTCTGAGTATCAGAAACAAATTTAAAAAACCAAGTAGCGTTACTCCTGGTAAGTAGAAAAAATAGAGACTTTGTGATTTGTCAAGTGATGTGCTTTCTGTGTATCTGCTCATATGTCTGTGACTGATCTCTAATCTTGAACCAGCCTCTCTTTGCACTCTGTATGTCACTTTGGAGGTGGATATTCTTCCATTTAGTATGTTCAGTCCAGCACCATTCAGCACTACCTTTGATTTCTGCTATTAGAATATCACTGACTGCATCTTTGCTTGTTAATGACTGCTGTCCAGCATTCTCTGTCTGTATTCACAAAGTAAACTTTAGTTTTCTGTCGTCTTTGTACAGCTAAATGTCTTTTTGGTAGAAAAAAAATCACAATTCTGTGTTGTTTGCCTTGTTTTGATTCAGATATCAAATTACTTCATTCACCGTGATATTCATATTACCAAACAGTGAAGCATTTGAAGGTTTGTCTATTTGAAACATTGATATTATTGCCATTGCACTCATTTATTTTGGCTCTGCTTTTCAATTAAACCTTACATTTTCACATTCTCCAACTTCAACGTTTCCCAAGATCTCATATCTAGAGAGCTTGTGGTGCCTTACACATACACAAAAGTTAGATACAAGTTTTATACCATTCCAAATGTACGCACAGATTTCACTTGCCTAGTCCAAAATCAACTTCAAAATTTCCTCTCCTTAAAGTTCACCACAAACCTGCTCCAGCCATGTCCTCCCTGCCAGCTAACGCTAGCCTCTTCAATGTCACTTCAGAGTGTGCCCCTTTGCTAATCCATGATCTGCTGCTTTGCATTTTCTTCAGCTTGAAAAAACTTTCCTGTTGTTCTGCTTGCATTCTCTTTTCATCTTATTTCAAGACTCCTATTAAAAAACCTTTGTATTATGTAATTATAGATAATTATATTTCTTTTCTTCCTATTTTTAATTTGTTTTAACCATCAGTGTGAAAGAACTAGAAGTCTATCACAGCAATACTCATTCTTTACACCTGGGCAGGTTCCCAGGGCATACTTGGTATGAGAAGATGTTACACGGTGGGAATCGTAACTCTTGTTATCTTTGAGCAATGACTTTGCTGAACACAGGTGTGCCAAATCAGCAAAGAGCTTATCTGATCAACTTTTAATGGTCCTTTTTTACAGCTCTGTTAACTATATATTGCAAAAACACCGACTTCTGCTGTGTTCAGTACTCACAAGGTTAACCCTCCGAAGAGTTGGAATGGCAGCCCTGGCCCGGATGAGACTGTCCAGGAAGAAGAGCTTACTTCAGGAACTGAGAGAGCAACATGCTCTGCAGCAAGGATCCTCCCCCTGCCAAGACGAGGATCAGTGGCAGCTACAGAAGGCAGTGGTAGGTACAGTGTCCAGGTGGGGGTTTTAGCTGTAGAAAAAAAAAAAGTAAAAATACTCAAGTTCCAGATAGAAAGGAGAATATGCTGTGTCAAAAATGCACCCACTGCTGAGATACGAAGTCGCCGAGTGTGCCTGTTTTAGTTCAGGCAGACATTATAAATTCCCTAATACTTTATTTACTGACTAGCTATCTGTGATATGTGCGCAAGCTTATTTAACTATTTACTTTATGTTAAAATACTAATGAAAGAAGGCACATCAACACGTATAAACAATACAAGTCACTGCCTCAGGGTAAGATTAATTCCTACAAGTTCTGATAAAGATCATAATATGCACTTGAAAAGTTCGTACTTGAGCATCAGAAGGAATTCTTCCTTACCCTAAACCTAGCAAGTTCTTCTATACTATCAGTATTTTTAATTCTTTATTCTTTATCCTCTGTCCACGAGATGCTTAGCATCCATTCCCCTGATATCCTTCCACATGGTTTAGTAAGGAGACGGGCACAGTTGGACTCTGTGATCTCAGAGGTCTCTTCCAACCTAGCAATTCTAGAATTCTAAGATTCAAATAGTCTGGCTCCTGTAGCTCAAAGAGGAGAAATTTTAATGGGGTTTTAGGTTTTATATTCCCAGAGGTCACTTTCAGACCTGCTTGTGAGTGTGTTTTTTAGGGTTAATCCATTAAGTGTTGTTGATGACTTACTTATCTGCATTGGATATTTACCTAGAACAACACCAAATTTAAAGATTTCAACCTCAGAGGACTCTCCTAGTGGATGTTGGTGATAGCCACTGCACAACAACTGCTGCTGCACGTGTATGCTGAACCCATCCAACACTTTGCATCTCTGTGCTGTATGCTGTCACTTTGTGGAGGGATGATATTGTGCATGCCCCTAATTCCAATTTGCATAATACAAACCCTAATTCTCCACTTGGAGGAGGAATAAGGAAATTCTGTCTGCTGCCATTTTCATGTTTGATACTTCTATTGAAGTAGTTCCTGTTAAGTAAATGCAATTGAAATCAAAATCTCATTAACTTTCAGAAGAAATATAAATTAATAAAATATGAATGCATATGACTGCTCCTCGTTACATGCTTTCCACTACTCCCTCTCACTTAGCTACCACAGGGACATTAATTGATGCAATCACCATGTTCCCTAACGAAAATTAAATGTTCCCACCGGATATTACTGTTCCTTTGGCCTCTCTTCATTACAACCTCTTTCCAAGGCCAGCTAAAACCCATCTCAGGAGGAAGCACCTAAAAATACACATGTAAGAGCCTTGCTGTCAAAGAAGTAGGGCCTAGGTGTAAAAACTCAGAGAAAAAGAATTGTTATGAACAACCTCCAAAACTAGAACCAATGTATAAGGAGTAAAGGGAAAGATTAATTTAAAGACACTCAACCAGAGCTTTGAGCTTTAGATGTACCATGTTGTTTGACCTAAACTTAGTTAGAGCTTGTGCCAATTTTAGACTGGTAGAAAATGTCTAGTCTGTCGATAAATATGTAAAACATCGCTGAAGAATCAGAACTTGGGCATGATAACATGACATTGGGTCTCTTAGGAAAAAAAAAAAAAAAGGAGAAATTGTTTAATGACATTCCTACTGTCTAAGAAACTCATCAAAAACATATGTCCAAGCTATGAATAAAGACATGTCAGAATAACCCAGTATTAATAGCAACATCATTATTTTATACAGATGAGTGTCAGCAGAACACGTTCTTTTCCTACTTGCATTTCTTATTTCCAAGTGAGAATCAAGTAGGTATTGTCAAATGCCCCAGGATAATTTAATGTCATTTAGTCTTAAATGAGAATATTTATGTAAGAGGGTATAAAAGACAATCTATCAAAGACTAACACAGATTAGGAAGGGAAGACAGAACAGATTGTGCTGGTGAGTGCATACTATTGTGTGCTGAAGAGAGTTTAGAGGGAAAGTGGATTTAAAAAGAAACATAGAATCTGGTGACAAGCATGATCCAGAGACCTTTTCAAGTCTAAAAAAGAGGTGTCTAGTGGCATACTGTAGGTTTTAAATCTGGCATAAAAATTTGGAACAGGGAACAATTTTTCACTTGTTTTTAATATCTTATTTCTAATAAAGAAGGAAGAGAGCACTGAGAAATGCTATTAGATTGCAGGGTCAAAATTAGGAAATGTGTAGATAAACTGCAGAACTCGCTACCACTCACCACTCACTACTCACTACTACATGTGCTAAGGAGGACAAGAGTGCAAATGGTTTTCAAGTGTTATTAAACATATTCATCACCACTTCCAAGGGCCATAAGTACCAATATACCGGCTTTTTCCCATGTAGACCCCACGAACTGAACAAGTATTCCAGGAGCCTAACTGCATACTTGCCTTGTTCCTGTGCACTTTCTCAAGGCATCCATAATTATCCTTTACTGGACTCAGGATATTTGACCTAGATTGTTTATATTTTTAATAGAAATAAGACCAAATTCAACAGTACAGAATACAGAGATGGAAATATGTCACTTGGAAATGACCAATGGGACAGGACACAGCTGTTACTGTTTGTATTATGAGAGAGGCAATAATTTTGTTGCAAAGACAAATATTTTAAGTGACTGTACATAAACTTCTGCTGGAAATTATTTTATTCCAAGTATTAAACCAGTACATTCTGAATGGGTGTAGGACTTAAGTTTGTCAGCATGTTTAAATGACAGTGATATCTTTTTGTCTGATTACCAGGAGTCCCACATTTTGGAAGAGGAGGAGAAGCTTGAGGAAGAAACACAGCAAACCTATTTAGAATTTCACCAGCAGCTAATTACAGAAATTGAAGAAGCTCTTCAGTTTCTTCAGCAGCACATGGAGCAGGTGATTGGGCAGACACTGCTACAGCATGCCCGACAGGAAGCTGGAAAAAAGCGTTCAGGTGATGGACAGGACTTCAAGGTATGGAAATGTTCATTAGCGTTTTTCCAAACACAATGGGTGCTACTTTGCTAAAATGGAAGGCAATTTCTTTTATGAATTATCCTATGCCTGGAAGTGTCAACAGGAAACCATTCTAAATTGTTTCAAAATTGAAGATACCTTGCAAATTATTTACAAACTAATAGTTATGTAGGAGTACAGTATTTTCTAGTTACTTGCTATAGCAACTAAAACAAATTTTAATAAGCCAAAACCTGGAACATAAAAAGAAAATGAGAGTTCTTGATGACAAGCAATAAAACAATGAGGAAGAAATGGAGATGGTTATCTGTTGATAAAAGTTTTATGGCTAAATAATAGTACTTAAATATTAACAGCTTAATATTCATTCATAGATAAATAAATAAAAATAAAATGTGCTTCATAGGTTAATAAAATTGTTCCAAAGTAAATATTTGGATTTTCTGTGTAAGTTGTAATAGAGCTATACATATATTAATTTACTTTGCTGGCAGTCAGGTTGACAGATAAAATGGGCTATAGAGATTGAACAGATAAGGGAATGGCCCCTTCCCAGATGGTGGTGAGGTACATTAGAAAGATTTTAATGTAATGTTTCATATTGAAATGTTCCCTGAAAGAACAGGGTTTCCAGCATCATGGTCTGCCACACTTTTAAAGCACGAAATTCACATTTCTGTATGCACATATAAAATTAGACTGGGTATTCAGTTTTAGACAAATCAGAACACCTCAGTTTTAGACTTAGAAAATGGATTGTGACTTGAACTTTATAATACAGGAGAGACTGGTGGAAGCTGCTGTAGAAAGTGTGTATGGGACCAGCAATAATATCAATAGACTGGTGCAAAACTACTATCAGGAGCTAGGAAAGATCACAGAAGGCTATGAAGGGAAAAAGCTTCAACAATTGAAAGCCTTACAAGGTAAGTGTGATACAGACAACTGTAAGATAGTTCTTGTTTTTTAATGGATATCTTGATTTTCTTATAACTGTAAAGACTGCTTTTGAAAGTAACAGAAAACAGTTACTTCAAGTAGGCAACAAAGCAAAATTAATTTGCAGGTCCATTTCCATCCTTGAAGGAGAAGTGATAGCACTGTTGTTATTAATATTGACTTGAATTACAGTCCCAGATTCATAAACCTGTTACTTGAAGTTTGGTATAGACACACACAGAACAATGACCCAGCGTCACTGTTCATTTAACCATGAACTGTGGCTCACCCAGCTAAGATTAGAGATACCACCAGAGTCACAACCACTACTGGTCAATTTTCCAGTGCTCTAAACATCAACAGACAGCAGAAGAATTTAGAAAGCTGTACAAGTACCATGAACACTGTTCAACTTTGTATATTAATATAAGCAAACAAAGTAAATTGATGAATCAGATATTCAATGGGACAGAGAGAGGGTATACGACAGGTGCCTAAAAGCTGAATCTTTCCCTAGAATGGGGGAGAGGTGGGTTTGCAATCCCTGCTTCCATGTTAGAAAAGACAAACATCATTGGCACCTTCCTCTGAGGTGACTGCCCTCTGCTTTCAGGAGTCAATTTTTATATTTGCTCCTTTTTTTTGGCTCAGTGAAATGTTTTTTCTGAAGTTGAGGGAATGCATTAGAGGAGACACCAAAAAGGCAAGTGTGCCCATCTTGGACCTCTGTGAGCTACTGCATTGTCTCTTAGCTGTCAACTATGACCTGCTCACAAGTTAGTGAAATGGCAATAACATCAGAGGCTAAGTATCTGACACACATGGAGTGGGTTTGTATTTCTAAATATAGGGGTAGTGATTTCAAATAGAAAAGATGCTTTAACCGCGGAATAGAGTTTTTGAAGAGGAAGAGGTGTATATGGATCCAGAGATGAGTGATAGGAAGGATTTATGAGTCCCAGTAGGAGATGGATATGTTCACTCGTTTTAAGACAGAACCAATCTATTCTGCACTGACCCATTGTGAACCTTGAAGACTTCAATATTGGAAGCTGAAGTGCTAGGGTGAGGCAAAATCTGTGAGGGGATTTTTGACAATTTGTATTTTAGACGCTGGCAGCTAGCAAGGCCTTCAGTTACTTAAGTTGTCAGAAAATTCATCTAAAGACCTCTTTGGCCCTGTTCAGCCACCTACAGAGTCTAAATCCCTTTGAGTTCCTTTAAGCAGGAATTAAAACCTAAGCGTGTTCCAGAATGTTCCTGTGATCTGAGCTGAGATGGATGCTATTAAACACTTGAATGTTCTGTTTCATCTGGGTTGTGATATTGCTCTCAACTGGTCTCCCAATTAGGCTGTGAGACCTAGAATACCAGTCACTAGAACCACAGTCAGCCTGCTAGAAATTGCTCATTTAAATTATTTTTCTCCTAGAGTTTGTGTAGATATATTATTGTTTCAGTGTATTGGTGTTCCATGAACTACAAGGAAGAAAATTACATCTGCAAGCTGAGCACATGTTCTTTTCAACTGAAGAAAAATAAATGCTGCAATGTAAGCCTGCAGACGTGAGGGAAGATGCGAGAATTTATGTTGGTAATATAAGCCAGGAGTGTTTTAGATTTGGATGGCCAGAGAGAAACCCAGTTGAAATTCACAGATCAAATGAACTGCTTCAGTGAAAAAAATATCACAAACCTACATGTGCAAGCTGCAGGCCAGCTGCAATTTTCAGTATCAACAGGTTACTATTTCAGCTTTGTTGGTGCTTTTATGTTAGGAGTGAGCGCTACCATTTAATAAGGGACTTTAAAGAAGGACTTCCATGTACTAAAGCATTAACGCCAGTCCAAATGTGTGATGCAGAACCCAACTTCTTTCTCATTTCAGCTGCTGTATTGGCCCCAGCAACATTTACATTTTTTTCTGTGATTCTTAACAGCCTGAAGTTCTGCTCCAGGCCACAGCCAGAAACACCCTAAGCCATGCCAGCCAGCCAACTACTTCCCATCTAAGCTCAGCCAGGAGGCAGAACATCTATGTTTCTTCCTTTTCAGAAGGGGCTGATTGGTTAGGTGATCTCCAAGCATGATAACCACACTGAGAGTGTGATCCTCCTCAAAAAAGTACTCTCATAATTTCTGAGTCTTAAAGCACAAGATGGAAAAAACAATGCTGGCAATAGAGCCACCTACTGTGTTAGTGTGGCCACGTAGGTAGTTTATTACGTACTTTATTCACTGATATTTAAATGGGAATAAGGAACATAATGACAGGCTTCTCTCTTCCAGTGACTGTGATTAATGTCAGGATAGAGGATTTTGCTTCTTTGGGCACCCCTTGGCCTAATAAATTTGGATTTATGATCTGTCTGGCACAGCCATTGGAAGAAAGGTAGAGAGTACCTCCCCTTTCCCAGCCGAGTCCAGTACAGCCACTAACTGATCCCTGATGGTGCCATTGGCATGTCAGGCATGTCTGCCTCTCTGAGCATCTGGAAAAGGTCAGATGCTTCCCAGATGAATTGTTATGTCTCCTACTGTGTTGCATACCCATCCATCTCCCTCCTTGTGTGTTTTATTTAAAAGCAGTGGTGCAAGGAAACTGGTTCTTTCTCTCAGACATGGAATCATAGAATCATAGGTTGGAAGGGGCTTTAAAGATCATCTAGTTCTGACCCCCTTGCCATTGGCAGGGACGCTTTCCACTAGACCAGATTGCACAAAGCCCTATCCAGTCTGGCCTTGAACAATTCCACAACTTCTTTCTGCACAACGTCTTCCAGTGCCTCACCACCCTCATAGTATATATCTACTTTATTTCAGTTTAAAGCCAGTCCCCTTCATCCTATCACTACTTGCCCATGTAAAAGGTCTCACCACAGCTTTCTCGTAGGCCCCCTTTAAGTACTGGAAGGCTGCTCTGAGGTCTCCCTAGAGCCTTCTCTTCTCCAAACTGAACAACCCAAACTTTCTCAATCTGTCTTCATAGCAGACATGCCCTCTGATCATCTCCATGGCCCTCCTCTGGACTAATCACAACAGGTCCATATCTTTTCTGTGCTGAGGGCTCCAGAGCTGGATGTGGCACGCCAGGTGGGGTCTCGTCAGAGCATAGCAGAGGGGAGAATCATCTTCCTTGACCTGCTGGCAATGCTGATGTAGCCTAGGATACAGTTGACTTTCTAGGCTGCAGGTGCACATTGCTGGGTCGTGTTGAGCTTATCAACAAACACCCCCAGCCCCTTAGGGCTGCTCTCGATCCATTCTCCACTCAGCCTGCAATTGTGCTTGGGATTGCCCCAACCCAGGTGCAGGACCTTGCACTGGCCTTGTTGGACTTCATGAGGTTAGTACCCACCCACCTCTCAAGTCTGTCAAGGTCCATCTGGATGGCATCCCTTCCTTCCAGCATGTCAACTACACACATCACAAACTTGCTGAGGGTGCACTCGATCCCACTGTTCATGTTGCCGACAAAAATGTTGAATACCACTAATACCTAATACCGCCCCCTGAGTAATGCCACTCATTACCCATGGACATTGAGCCACTGACTGCAACTCTTTGACTGCGACCATTCAGCCAATTCCTTATCCACGGAGGGGTCCAACTGTCAAATCCACATCTCTCCAATTTAGGGAAAAGGGTGTCATGTGGAAGAGTGTCATATGCTTTGCATAATCCAGGTAGATGACATCAGTTGCTCTTCCCTTACCCACCAACCCTGTAACCCCATCATAGAAGCCCATCAGATTTTTCAGATATGATTTGCCCTAAGTGAAGCCTTGTTAGCTGTCAGCAATCACCTTGTTATTTTCCTTAACTTAGTTTCCAGGAGGATCTGCTCCATGATGTTGCTGGGCGAAGAGGTAAGACTGACTGGCCTATAGTTCCCCAGGTCTTCCTCTTTTATTTTTTCAAAAAGGGGAGTTATTTTTCCCCTTTTCCAGTCAGTGGGAACTTTACAGATCTGCCATGACTTCTCAAATATTTTGGTTAATGACTGAGCAACTTCATCCACCAGTTGACCTAGGATCTACAGATGAATCTGATAAGGTCCCATGGACTTGTATACCTTCAAGTTCCTTAGATGGTCTCATGCCTGATCCTCTCCTACAGTGGGTGGTTCTTCATTCCCCTGGTCCCTGCCTTTGCCTTCTGTGGCTTGGGTGGTGTGGCTTGAGCCCTTGCCGGTGAACACTGAGGCAAAAAAGTCAGTGAGTACATTAGCCATCTTCATAGCCTCAGTCACTAGGTCTCTCATTTTTCTTCTGGAAAGGACCTACATTCTCCCTGGTCTTCCTTTCATCACTGACATATCTATAGAAGCTTTTCTTCTTGTCCTTGTCATCATTGGCTAGATTTAATTCTATCAGGGCTTTAGCTTTCCTAGCCTGACCCATGACTGCTCAAATAATTTATCTGTGTTCTTTCCATGCTACCTGTCCTGGCTTCCACCCTCTGTGGGCTTCCTTTCTAGTCTTTGAGTTTGTCCAGGGGTTCCTTGTTCATCCCTGCAGGCTGTGTGACTTTTTTGCCTGACTTACTCTTTATTGGGATGCATTGCCCCTGAGCCTGGAGGAGGTGATCCTTGAATATTAAACAGCTTTCTTGGGCCAGCATAGCACTCCTCCTTGTTGGCTTTTCTATCACTTGGAGAAGGAAGTTATCATCAGTGTGTTCCAGGAACCTCCTAAATTACTTACGCCCTGCTGTGTTATCTCTCCAACAGATATCAGGGTGGTTGAAGTCCCCCATGAGGATCAGGACTTGTGCCCTAAACCTTGCTGCCAGGCAGGACTTCAGGGGCAAGAGTCAGGAACTGGGTCATCAAATAAACACCAAGTTACTTTTGGAGCGTGACCATATGCAAAAGTACTCAGAATGTTTTGCCATCAAATGAGGGGACATCAGTTAGGCATTCCCAGCACTAAGTGGCCTCTGAGCAGAGCTTTTTCTTATTTTACATTTTCTGTTCAGGTATTACATTTCTTGCATCAAGGTCTTTTCATAAAATTTCTGCTTTGAATTCCATGGTAATCAGTAAGCCTAGTGGGAGAAGCAGGTAACAGTAGGAATTCACTGACATTACTCTCTCAGATAAATGATGCACAAACTATTGTCTGGCAGAGCAGGGCAAGAGTGTGTAAGAAGTACTTGATATCCCTAAGAAGCAGTAACTTTAGAAAGACCACCTGGGACTGGCTTGATTTCTACTGATACGAACATAAATTGTAAGGTTGCCAAAACTCAGAGTTTATAATTTTGAGCAGCAGATTTTACAAAAACATTATTTCAGCAGAAAGAGATGAAAGGAACAAGCTTAGGAAGAAACAAGGGAATGAATTGACATTGAAAGAAAAAGAGACTCAAGGACTCCTGAACATATCATCCACAGTCCATCAAAGGTAAGAACAGCCAGCAGCACTTCTGACTCTAAATGTTGTGAGTGTTCGCAGATCTACGTAAATGTCTAGCTGAATAAATGTCTGGGGTTTGCATTTTATATCTGTCTTTGATGGAAAAGAAATATCTGTTGCCAAACTGCATCTGCCCTTTGATCTCAGAGAACTACTTTCTTATTAAATAAACTTTTTTATGCTCATTAATTACAGACTGAAGAACTATACATGGACATTTTGAAAAGACAGAATAAAAAGCAGTGCTAGAACATATGCCAAATTTTAAAAGAAATTTAACATTGGTTTAGGATGGGAACCCCAGCTGTCTAACTAATTACATTCCATCTTTTCTGCTTTGAACATCAAAAGTGTTTGTTGGTTTGCTGTTGAGTAAACACATACCATAATGAAGAGAAAATGGTTGAAGCATAAACAATGCTCAAAACGGCAAGAAAATTTAGTGAATGCCTTCAACAATCAAGATTACTTGCACTAAATTTAGAGTGGAATCCCTCAAATACTAATTGAATAGAAATCAAATTTAATTCATTACTGATTTTATGAACATTACGAGTTCAGCCAAAAGCACTGCAATTCCAAAGGAATATGTTGTCATAAACAGCTGTATGACTTGGCAGACACATGATACATTTTGGTAATCATGTTATTTCTTTTCTTTTTGTTTTTATGCAGAACAACACAGTATCTGCGATTTTAACATTGTAAAGAGGTTAATTCTTTTTTTAGACATTCTAAATTGAGAGAAATTACTGCTTACGTTCTGGTTTTCCTCCTTGTTTGAATTAGTGTAGATATGGATTGATGTAATAAATAGGCTTCATAAAAGATCTGTTAGTTATTCATTATCAAGTTTATTATTTATTCTGACATATAAATTCACTTCTAGCTGTTGTCTCAGTTTTTTCTCCCATAATCCGTTCTAGTGTCTTAAAACCAAATACAATCAAATTAGCCTTCATGCAAATAGAAATATGATATTGAAGAATGTAACTATTCAATATCTAAGCTGGTCTCATAACCATTAGTAATCCAAACCATTTTCCTATCATCATTATGATTTCTTTTACAGTCAAATCGCAGTCCTGTGTAAATCAATGACAAGATTTCCATTAATTTGTCTGACTCCTATTAAACTCAACATAGATTGTTTTATTTCCTTTTACCCTTGTGGAAGGGTTATGAGCGTGAGTTCAAAAAGCAGGTTTTGAAAGCTAACCTTCTGTAAGCACTGACCATTACAACAGCAACTTCGTTATGTGTAGATGTCAGAAACAATTTATGTTATCTTCTTCCCTGAGGAATGTGATGAGTGACAGCATTGCTTCAAGGTATATCGGGCAAGAGAATAGGAGAAATACAGCTTCAGCAAAGTTACAGCCATTCAGTTTCTAGTGTATTAATATTAATCTTTAACTAGCAAAAGAAACAAGTGAAGAATATAGTTGTCAGTGCTCCAAATTGCCCAGATTTGAATTACCATGTTTCTGGCTCAATCTCAACCTGGTACTGAAGAGGCTTGAATGAAATGCCTAATTCTTAATCCCTTACCCTCACACTTGACCTTCTAACAGCTTGTCTCTTTGGCAAGCACGCAGTAAAGCTGACTCTAGAAACATACAATGTTTTTAAAAGCAAACGTCAACATTAAAGCTGAACGCCTTCCTCCCAGATTCCAGACAGGGACAACCCAAACTCCTGCTGCAATTCCTACCTCCTAAACAAACTTGTAGCCCATGGAGAGTCAGGGCAGGTTATTAAAACAAGCAAATCTGTCTAAAAATCTACTGCAATTTTTTTTTTTTGTCCCAGCAGAAGCTGGCTGAGCCTGTATTGTTCATGAGTCTTTCTTTCCACAAAATCTTCTACATACACTTTGCCAGGATTGTATTCCTCCCTTGAAATGAACAACATCGGTACTTTTAAATTTCTCTTGGCTAGGATGGTGCTGCAGCAAAAGAAGGTTCTGGCTCAGTTTGAACTGCAGCAACAAATTCGTCTGGACTCTCTGAAACAAAAGCTGCTGGGACTGCATCACCTAGAGGCCGAACTGGAGAATCAGTTAAAGGTAAATCGGGGTAAAATGACTCACAGATCTAAAGCAGTCCATGGCAAAACACCAGACAGGTTGTAAGAGTCTCTTTGCTGTCCTAGTTGAAATCAGTACTAAGATTCACCACTGTAAGGGAAACACTTCCCTGATGCTAGCCATGTTGTTTCCTGTGTTTCTACAATAGCACACACTTTTTTTGTCATAACACATGTAGAATAACACAACCCAAAATTGAGCTGTGCTGTGTTAACTGGCTTCTGGGTTATCCTTGTGTGCAGGAAGCAGAGCAGGACTTTGTGAACGAGTTGGCTGCGCTGGCCCGAGTTCCAGTGGTTATGAAGAAGAAGAAGCCTTCCAAAAGGAGCAAGCCAGCAGGTGGGTACAATCCTGAATTGTTTCAAAAAAACCAATTCATGATTCCACATATCAGTGCATATTTTGCAGTGTAATACCATGGAGTTCCAATAGAAATTTTTTGTCAGTTCTGTTTCCCTGATTGGGATGTAGAAAAGAAAGACAACTTTACAAGGTCACCAGGCTTGCCAGTAGCACAGCCGCAAGTAAGTGTCACCATTCAAAGCAGTCTTTTACCCAATAGATCGCATTGTGTCCACCGAGGTAAGGCTTTGCCTTGCTCAAACCAAAATTATTTTTCATATCTTTATCATATTCTTTAGAAACAACTCTGTTCACCTCAATCACTAAGACTTTGGGATGATAGCAGAGCTGAATCACCCAGCTTTCATTCTCCTGGCATTCTCACCTTCCCACACACCTGCTCCAAAGTAGAATCTTACTGAATCAAGAAAGCTGAAATGTTTATATGAATGTACCGCAGTTTTAACAAATTAGTCTAATTCATTACTCAAGAGATACATAGGGACAAATTATCAGAGTAGCAGTTGTGTTTCCTAATACACATTTGGGGTAGAGCATGCAAATTCTCATCCTTTGAGCCGTGCAATCCTTCTGTTATTGTCACAATGAAACTTTTGGCATTACATTTGAAGGATACTGAAAGGTTGAGATGGGTGCTGAAAAGGAAAACACGGCTCACTTATTTGGACAATTTTGAAGTCTCCCTCCCCAGTCAGTTGTTGTTCAAGTGTGCAAAGCTCTTTGCCCTGGTAGGCACTGTGGCCCCAGGGGCACATGTGGAAGCTTAGCCCAAGGCCCTGAAACCAGTCTCTTTTTAGCATCAGATTTTTTCTATTTCAAATCACATAAAATTATGAATTGGCATTTCTTGCTGGTGGTCAGAAGCCATTTTCAGTTACTTCCTAAGAAAATATATGATAGGGCTTTCAAGTGTTGCACCTCTTGGAAACTTACTTCAGTGTTCAGCAAGTGTGAAAGTTCAAGGTCTGCTGTGTAAGAACGAGCTGATGGTAAAAACCGCAATGTGCTAGTCTAATGCGAAGTGGAACGGTTTTCTTGGAATAATGTGTGTGTATGAAGTGCTAGAGTGTATTTTTTTGTTTGTTTTGTTTTATGTTAATCAAAACAAAAAAAAATGCTCTACTATATGTGATCCTTTCTTTTAAATCCACATGCATTTGGCAATTCAGGGGAAAAAACAAACTCAAAAAGAAAGACCTTTCAGTCATCAGAATCAGCAGACAAAGATGATTCTCATGAAACTATTCAAGAGCCGTCTGGACTGACTTCTGGCTTATGCAGGTACAGTAGAGGCTAAAAAAATGGTATGTGACAAGATATTTATAAAAAGCAGTACAAAAAGCTATGTATTTTATAAATAACTTTTATTTTAGGTAGAGAAATGAGAAATGTTCTTTCCAAATTTCCTTTAATTAGTTTTTTTTAAAACCTGAGTCACAGACAGCATAAATCAGCAGAGACAAATGAATCCAATGGAACTAGGCTGACATGTAGCAACCAAAATATGGTCTGTGGTATTTAGGCTTTCAACTTCCACCTTTATTTCAGGAACAAAGGCAACGCCAGTCTTTGGCTGATGAGGGTAGCAGCTCTAACAATGATTTTCGTGATAGATGTTTCATTTGGCTTATGCTGGGGTGCTAACTAGAGGAGAAGAAATGGCTACAAACCTGAAAGATGCCAGCTGATTACTACGGGCAGATCAAACCAGCCAGCTGGTCATTCGGGCTTGATATATTGAGCAGAGAAAATCCTGTTGACAGGCAAAGCAAACAGTTGGTTCTCAGGAGCCACAGGCCTTTGGGGAAAAATATTTATCCCCTGAGTGACCTCAGCCTGGGACTTCAGGAGATGGCTCCTTTCCCTGATGGCATCAACCCTTTTCACACACTCCTTTCCCACAGCCAACAAGGGATACGTATGTAGGGAACAGCGACCCAACAAAGGAACGTTTATGCAACTTTGTTTTGGCAGCCTCAACAGGAGCAGCTGAAACCAGCAGTGCAGAAGTTATGATTATATAGCAAGCACCTTTCCTCTGTTATCAAAATTAATGTAGTTTTAGATAGAATTGCAGCATTTGAAAACCTCTACAGTTTTGTTTTCTTTTTCTTGTTTATTTCTTTCAGAGAAGGTTTACAGAGTCCACATGAAGGGGAGTCTGAACCAAGGAAAAACTCAAACATGCTAAAAAAAAGAGGCAACAGGTAGTAAAAGTGTTTAAATGAGCTGTCTGAACACAGAATATCAAAGCATTCTTGGGGAGTCAGCAGCTATAAATACTCAGCTGCTTTACAAGAAACAATGAACATCATCAATAACAACCGAGAAATCTTCTTTAGCTACAGGCCAAAAATCAATCTCAACTTCCTTTAACTGTTAATAAAACATTCCCACTTGGTTTTGGTAAGGGGGAACAAGTAAGGTTTTACTATAAGGTCTTCAAGATTGCTTGGGGAATGTGGAGAACAGACCCACACTAGGTTGGTTATCCAAATCGATCTGTCCAATTAAGGTCTCGTGTAATAGTGATGTGCCATTTGCTTTTGAGCCCTAAATGTGGTAGATCGAGTCTTAATATTTTGTAATTGCTGCTTTGGACTAACAAAAATGGATAGAAATGTGTAAACTATGTAAACAGACCAAATTGTATTGGTATGTTAAAGATTACATTTGGTCTCTCTCTTTTCTTATGTTTTAGTGCTTCCAAGGCTATATATGCTTTTTTTAAATTTATACAAAGATTTTTATAAATATATTTCTCCTGTTTGTCTCAGATTTCAAATTATTTTTAGGAAGAACAGGACAAAAAAAGTTTACTGTTTCATTTTTTTATACTTCAGTTACTAGTCTTCTTCCTTAAATACACTCCTTTGTTTCCAAATACTTTGTTATGCTCATTAATGTTTCTTAGGGGAATTCTTGTTATGCAAAGCAGCTAGTTCTTACTGGCTGTCCAGAGCACCTGTATTGTGTAATAAATTACCCCAATTAAGCAATCTTACAGCTTTCATGAAATGAGAATTTTCTGGGGTTTTTTTGAAATTGAACATACATTTTGCTAGCTAAAAGGCTGTCCTTTGGTGCATGATGGCAAATACTGCATCAGTTGTGCAGTTTGCCTCAGCTAAGGGTGACTGTGCCAGGCATGTTACACACAATTGTTAAAGGGCCAGTTTTCACCTCAATCATTGTAAAAATACTTATTTTTCTAAACTGTAGCACTTCAAGCATTTGATTCTGGTACATCAGCAACTGGTCTCTGTGATCTCTCTGCCTTAATGATCCTGACATTTTAGTTGCTGCTTATTGGGCTTTTTTTTAACCTGATGCAGCCTGTTTACCGCTGGACAGCAAGAAGAAACTTCTGCTCTTAGAGTTGATGGTGTTTTGAACCGCACAGCACAGCAGTGGCTCCCATTCCAGTTAGGATGCAATGTAATCCCCCGAGCCGGGTGTCTCATCCCCCGAGCGGGATGTCCCTGTGACTCCTTGGGCTGGGCAGTACTGAAATGGCTTTTTCTCTTCCTTGGAAAGGTTCCGATTATACCAAAAGCAGGACAGCAGTGCCCTCTCCCGGTCAGCTGGGAGGGTGCTCTTCCACTGGCTGGTGGAGAGGGAAGGGAGCAGGAGGGTGGCAGGGGGGGTGCCAGCTCTCAGAGGAGACCCCCGCGGGTCCCCAGTGCCCCCGCCGCGGGTGTGGGTGCCTCCGTGCCCGATGCTCTGTCTGCCCGATATCCCTGCGCTGGAGTTTCTACAAACTGGCATTTCTTCTCCCACAAAGTCACATTCGCTTCCTGGCAAAACAATCGCCGATCTTAGCACTGTTACCGACTTCTCAGTCTCCATGAGTTATTCCATGGATTTGCTGCCCTCTTTGAAGTCGTGTGCAGATTTCATGCATGTCATGGCACTCACATAACATCACTCCCTGCAGATAGTGAAGGAGAAGGAGTTTTATTAGAGTAAGAAACAAGTGTAGTATAGAGCAAGCTGACTTCACTGCATATGCTCTTCAGTCATGCACTGCCCAAATGCTGTTACGTTGTTTTAACCATAGTGACAGTATCTGGATCCTAATGCTGAAGGTCTCCTTCCCATCTCATGTCATAGTCATTACAGAGTGATTTTTTTTTATTTTTTTTTTCCTGGTCCCTCAGTTCACTCTAAATCCATGTGATTGGTTATTTCAAAGCCAACGGAACAGTATTGAGAGCGAGAATTTTTTTTTTAGATATTGTGAAGTACTTTATCACCAGCTGAATGGGCACAACTTATTGCAACAGTCACAAGTTTCATCACAGGAGTTCCAGTTAGGAACTCATTAGGAAGAAATGATTCTTGCCATGAGCTAGGTAAATCACTGGACCAGGTAGTTCAGAGAGGATGCAGAATAAACTTCCTTGAAGAGTTTCAAGACTCAGTTGGACAAGATCCTGATCAGCCTCATTTTGAAGTTAGCCCTGCTTTGAGTAGGAGGCTGGATGCCAGGTGATACCTCTTCCAGTCTAAATCTGTCCATTACTCTAATACTTCTTTCTGCTGATCTGTTACTGAAACATTCAGTGCATGTGTGTTGTCTCCCCCATCACCCTCTCCCCTCACACCTTCCCTGTGTTAGGAATGATGATAGAAAGTCCTTGCGAGCCAGGGATTTTGCGTCGATTCCCTGGGAGATAAATTGCTCAGCGCCTTTGCCAGCTGAGAGAAGTCTCTAGAGTACTGGAGGTCAGATAGGGGAAAAAAGAGGATATCTAGGTGCCAATCACAGCTCAAGATGCTCGCTTTATAATATAGATCTATAAAGCACTCTTTCTTTAGTTTATTCAGGAGAGGCTCACAAGGCACTTTGGTCATGCTTTACATGTACATATCAAAAATACTTGCAGAAATTTAGGGGGAAGCGCCATGCTTTTTTCCTCCTTTTTTAACATTAAGCATAACAACCATTGCAACAATTCATGGTTGTGTTCGAACTCATTCACAGCTTTATGATGAGGGTGTAACTCAAATTCCTAGGCATAGTGTTAGAGTTGTTTTGAAATAATCAAAATAGCTCATCTTAGTGTTCTCTCAGCTGTAGAAAAATTCGGAAAGCCTCATCATGCAGAAGTCTTGCTGAAAGGCAGCCTGGACCACGCTTACGAGATGTGTGACTTAAAATACTCGTACTTGGGACCTTCAGGCTGGTGCCAGCTCATATGTAACATGGGTGGGTTTCAGTCCTGACGTAAACAAGCACTCCTAATTATAAGTCACACATGAAGACTCTTAGATCCAGCCTGTGCACACTATAACCCAATACCAGGGACTGCACCAGGTTAGCACTTTCACTCACTCCATCATGGTGTCTACAGCAGTCTGAGAGACATTCTGATATCCCAGGATCCTTATGTACGACAGCTTTTTTGTTGGGTTTCTTCAGTCTGAACAAATACATCTTCCATGGTTTCAGCAGAGAGTATGAAGTGCTTAGTGTGCAAGTGCCCAGCTTGCCTCGTGCCGCTTGGGACCTCCCTCTGCACTGGGAGGGTCCTGGTTTCAGCACCCTTGCAGCTGTGGCCACTGGTATGCTGCAGAGCATCACGAGAGGGGTCAAGGATCTGGACCCTGCCAGCTGAAGACTTTCAGAAAGAAGCATTGCAGTCACTGATGTACTTGCAGGTTGGTTTACTTGCAGTTGTTTGTTTGGAAGCTGCTGCTAACTGTAAAGGTTTTAAGGCATGTATGACTATATATGACTATACATTTAAAGCCAGCCTTGCATATCCATCTTGCTGTGCTGGGAAAAAATACTGAATGTGCAGTTGATTAATGAGTGGGGGAAACAGAGGTGATGTGCTGAGACCTAACAACTTTACCCGTATCACTGCAAGTATTTCATGAGTAACATGATACTCCAAAGAAACAGCTCCAAGAGCCATTTTTACATCATTAGGATTGTATTGTATCGGGTATTACAAGGTCATAGCCCTGCTGCAAATTTTCAGAAGCTTGACGATTCAAAAAGCATGAAAGCTTAGTTGAGATAACAGCAGCTCTTCACCCACAAGTTCACCAATGGGACATCTCCCAGCTTGGTGCTCTTACAAGGGAGTAAACTCAAGTACAGTTTCCTATTCCATAGATGTGTTCAGGATCACCAGCTAATTCACATTTTATTTACTCGTACTATTTTGTTTTTTTAAGGACAGGTTAACTATGTAGGGGCAGGGGTATTGCTGTGAAATAGCGTGGTGGTAAGAGCAGCACCACTTACCTTGCTTGGTTTAACCCTGCTATGAGCATGGCATAGCATGTGCCAACCTTGACCTTCCGATGGTGTATTGCAATAACCAAAGTGAGGCATTCTTCACCTCACCTGGTGCCCATGCAGGAAAGCACCTCTATGCTAAAACAGTGCTGCTTAAATGACATCCAGATAGTACTGCATGTCTACAGTAGAGAGGTACAGGCACTGGACAGGATCCACAGGCTTCCCACAGGCTGCCCCTCAGCAGCAGCGCAGGAGCAGCAGTCTCGCTGTGGGCACTTATAAACATCATGGGCACGCCAGCCTATGTCTCCTCAGAGAAATCATAGCAGAGTTGCATTGACCTGACAAGCACAATTCTTGTTCACACTGAAGCACTGAACCACAAAGTGCCTCACAAACACCCACACATGTATTTATTCACAGATCCTTCACTGTGGAAAAATAAACGCACGTTAACAACAGTGGATCTTGACTAGCTTGTAGGCAACAAGTTCTTTGGGTTAGAATGTTGTTTAGCATGTAGGAAAAGTGGAATCTGTCAGTACCAGCTACACAATGATCGCTTCTGTCACCTCAGGCATGACAAAATTTATAGATCGAGTAAACATTTTACTTGGAGAGGAGCAACCATTGCTACTTGCACAAACACACGCAAGAAAACCATTAAGGAAATTGTAACAAGCAATTCCAAAATTTTCACACTACATCAAATTTGCTGCATAATTTCACAAACCACCTTTATTTATATTGTCAGAGATAGATGGCCGGTATTTTTGCTGGCTCTGTCAACACTCAGAGCAAATGGGTTTGGAATAGGGCAGCAGAGATGGAAACTTGGCATTTCAGGATTGCCTTACCTGCTAGGCTGCTAGTTATTCCAGGGCAATTGTCCTCAGGCTTTTCTGCTAGCATTATTTTATTTCATGTAAATAACCTGAAATACCAAGTGAGGAAGTTATTTTACTCCATATAAAAAAATACCTGAATTACCAAGTGAACAAGCAAGCCTAGGAATAAGGGCACTCTACGAAACATGAATTTGAAACTTTAGCAGTTGTTGTTCATAAAAAGCTTTTTCTCTTATTTTGGGAGCAATCAATTCAGTTCACTTCAGGCTGAATTGCAGTGTTTCTTCACTGGTTCAGATCAAAGCCAAAGCAAAAGTTGGCTATTCAGACCCGCTCTGCTGCCAGCTTTTCAGATCAAGCTGACCAAAATGGAGTTCTCCAGGGCAGCGGTTCCTTTCCGAGGCAAGCTGGAGGTGATGGCATACTGGTTCCAGAATAAGATACCAGGCTTCAGCAAAGCTACTTTCCAAAACTTTTATGTCCCAAATGACATGTTGTGTCTTGGGCCAACAACACAATACACAAATTGGAAAGGATGAATGGGTGCTACATTGTCAAGCATGACAGCTAGATAAAACCATGGCACCATGCTGCTACAAGACCTTCCTGGTGCAGCTTTGTAGTGTAGACAAGGGCAAAGCGGCACAAGGTTGAGGGAAGGCATTCTCCTGACTGCTTGATTTTATAGCACCCCACCCTCCACCACAGCCCATACCTCCCACATAATCTTCAACACAATCAGACAAGTAAAAAGCAATAGAAAAGGTTTCTTTACATAGTTAGTGGGAGTCAGAAAGACAAGGAGAAAGCATTTCTTTCACTCTCACGGAAAGAGGGAATTCAGGTCAACTTTCCTCACTTTACCTGCAGCGTGTCTTGTTCATGCCATGCCTAAACACTGTCGCACTTCAGTCAGCAGTGAAAACCAGTAGTAAGTCAAATATAGCTTAGGTCAAACTGGAGCACTGCATACTGGTTCTGTACTACAGATGAAGACGATGGCACTCAATTACCATTTCAAGCAAATCAGATGCAGACCTGAAGGGCTTCAGAGAAAGCTAATTTAGGTCTCATTTGCAAAAACAAAAATGTACTTATTACTGACATTAACTATGAGCCCTATTTAATTAAGACCAATTTTAGCATGCTGTAATATGCATATGCAGACACGTATACATTTAACACCTCTTGTGATCTAAGGAGGTTCCGTCTTTCACATTATGTTGACCCAAAAGACAGTTTCTCTTGAGTCTCTCCATTCTGAATTTTCAATCATTGAGCAACAGCACTGGAAAGCAGAGGAAGACACGTACCCATCAATTAATTTCCTTTATTTCACAAGCTTTGAATTCAGAAATTGAACCACAACTAGGTAGATCTTGATACGGTAGAGTAAGTAAAAATGCATGTGATTACAAAGGAAAAACTTTGTACAAAAAACTTTAAAAATCCGACAGCAACTTGGATTATCTGTAAGTACCAAAAATCTCATGCAGAAGGAGAGCACTACTGCCCAGGTGGAGAAATCCCTGCAGGGGTGGCAATGGCATTGGTATGGATAAATTATGGCTCTGTCTAAAATGGAAACAAGAAGGACACAGACTTGGAACATACTGAGTGGGAACAGACAGGTGCTACAGAGACCTTTTGTCATTACGTGTCCCGATGATTTTCTGTGTCAGAGAAGTGCTTCTTGGGTTTATAATAAATTAAAGATGAAACAGAAGCTGCCTATACTACTCTACTGCATACTTTCAAGATGGCCATTTTCTTCCTTCATAAGTGTTTTTGGTGTGTTTCTCAAATACGGACATTAATCTTGGCATTGTGTCTAGTCAATCGTTGGCAACGTGTTCTAAAGGGACTCACTCACAGAATGCAACTTGCATAAATAACTCAGTAACATGCATTAACTACTCTAATACAGCAAAAGGGTGCAAAGGAACCATCATTCAGTTACGAGACGAAGCTAAAACCTGTAGTCACTAAAGGGGCAATGGAAGCACCATGCTTTAAGGTGACTATGGCATGAAAGCACAATTGTGAGGCAAGTAGTTCCAAGCAAACATACCACACTATTATCACCTCTTCCTATACAAAAAAAAAAAAGAAAGACATTTCAGTTTTTATTTCCATTAGTACCAAATAAAACTGTGGGTTCAATAACACAGATATTGAAGGGAACGGACATTATTCCCTTGAACCTCCATCCTTGTGTTTCTGTCCATTAGCATGTTTCAGCCAAGACTGGTAATATTAGAGCGACCACCAGGAGGTGCCACGATGCGGTGGCCAGTACGGCGTGGGTTATTGTCATCTATCTGAGCTCCTGCAACAACAAGAAAAATCAGGAAACAAAGCTATGAAAAGGAAAAAAACATCCGTAGTGAGATTTTACCAGGCTCGTTCCAGCTATGTCCCCCTCTCACCACCATCAACTGGGGGTTTTTTGAGCCAGACCCTTGACTGCAGTGCTAAACAGACCATCACGGCACATTTCTGTTCAATGAGAAGTAAAGGATTAAATGTTTGGCATCAGACTGATGCTCACCTTACATGGGGAATTGTTCTCCACTGATACGAGGAAGAGTCCGTGCAGGGATGAAAGCCTACAGATTGGGTTTTCTTCACAAGATCAGACCCTGACAGAAAATATTACTCTTTAAAGTACTAAATAACCCAAACCCAGGTAGGTCCATAAGTGGACTTTACGAACCTGCTTCACTGATTTAGAATAACTCTCCCTGCTGAGTCCATGGGTCCACAGGACAGTAATACCTACGTTAGCGATCATAAATCCATGAGGAAAGAAGCATGGACCTGATGTAAACTCACACCCACTTCAAACTGCATTTTAAAATGGTAAAAGGTTTCTGCCAGGCTAAATACTGTCTGACCGCATTGCATGTCCTAAAAGCAATGTAAGACTACTACAAAAGCATGGCATCATTTTAAATGCTATTGTAGTCTCTGGTTCAGTAATATGTGTTTGCCTGATAAAGATCAAATCGGAACCATTAGATGCCTTGGTAGTACCCAGATCCAGCAGTGGACTGTGAAACAACAGCTTCAGATGATACCGGTTATTATTATTAGTGGTCAAAATTCTTAAGAACTTTTGTTTGCTTTATATGGTTTTATGTATCTGTATGAGCTCACTACGGCCTCAGGTATATCAGCAAAAATATACTATATATACTAGATATATAGTGTATATATATATATATACATACACTACAAAAATAACTTGAACCGTTTTTAAAATATTTGCTCTCCTTGGGCTTTCTTCTAGAAGTTTCATTTAGTTTCTAAAGACACAATCTACGATTGAGGAAAACTCCACCACTGGTTCCTCCAGGGAAGAAAATCCAGTGACTTTCACAGCATCATAAGCTGCCACTTATTTACCATTTGAGCTGTAGACTTTTGAAGAATAAAGATTTGACACACTTGTAATTGTCTTCAGATGACAAGAATTATTTCCAACAATCCCAAAGGATGATTTTCCAGTCTATTTCTTATGTACCATGGAAAATATTTTGAGCACCAAGAGCAAAGAGGACAAGCAATACTCTAATCTGCACATGAATAGCTTCTACACCCGGTTTGCCAACCATGGACAAGGGCAGCTGAGGTTTCCATGCCTCGCAGTTCCTGATCTTCCAGCAAGAAAGAAATCTGAGATGTCTGAGCCATGGGAGTTGCACCAGACCCAAGTCCTACCAGCTGTACATACCAAAAGGTGCCTCCATCACATCAACCAGAGATCTTAGCTAACAGTAATGGGCCAGGTAAATAATACTACAAGACAGCATGTAGAGAAAAATTTTAGATTGCAAATATTGTGAATATTTGGCAATTTGTAAAATATTTCTAAAGAAATAGAGTATAAAAAAATATATATATACACACACATATATGTAAGTATATGCGTGTCTGTAAGTATATATAATCCTTTCATCTTTGTTTAAAGAAGTAATTCTAATTGAAATTTGTCATTAAGAATCCATACTCATTGCTTAAAACATTTCTGATGAGTCAGGCTGACTTACCTGATAAGCTAAAATTAGACTGATGGAGGTTTCTGATTGGTGGGGGCTGGTTTTTCGCAGGGGAGGATTTAGTTGAGGGTGCAGGAGTTGCATATTTTGGCGTAGCTGGGATTTCATACACAGGCCCATCATACATTCCTCTGGAGACTCCTTGCAGTCCTCCCACCTGGATCAAGAGAAGAAGAAAAACCCAGATACGGACTGCTCTGAGAATGATCCCTAATTGATACTCCTGCCTATATGCAGAGACCACCGAGCACAAAGTATAATCTGCATTAGCCGGATTAAAAACACATCTATATTTTCAAAGCTACAATCTGCTTTGTATATGAAATTCTAAATCTTCCTCCCGACATTTATATATTTACATATATATATATATAAATTGTAAGAGAGAGATTCTTATGAGGCTTCCTTCACAGTCAATGGGAAGGAATGGGATTCAAAAGAACAACAGGTCTGACCCAAGATGTCACTACCACCTCTGCTCTCTCCATTGAAGGCATTCTAGTGAATCCCACTTGGGTTGTTGCAAGACTGATACCCACTATACTGACTGCAGCAATTTCACTGCCTTTTAGGATTTGTCAATAGAGTATCTGTTATTTGAGCTCAGATTTCAGTTTGAGGTCTCTAGATTTTATCCCTGTACAGTTTCTACAAGGACTATGACAAAAGACAATCAAAACAGCCTCATTGACCTTGAAATCACAGGAATCTACGAAATAATACTTTTTATAAACAGTTCAATTTTTCAGGAAGAGCCTGAAGCCACTGAATTGCAGAATCCAAAGCTCATCAAAAAGATAAGAAATCTGTGGCTTAAAAGATTAGTGTTTCAGAGCCGTTTCCCCCACAGGTTAATTACTGTATGGGAAGGTCACTATTCACAGGGTTTGATCCAGCTCTTAGGGAAATCAATATATTTTCCTTGATTTCAGTGACAGGGACCTCAGGCTCAGAAGAGCCACTGTCTCGCAGGTAGAGGCAAAACTAATGCTCAGAAGGGAGCAGGTGCTGATCACTGCAATAAATTCAAGGACCCACAAAGGCAGTTATTAATACTGCTGTCCCTGCTCAAGGGATAAATTTATACTGCTATCCTGTGCTTTACAGCTTTGCATCCTCTTGTTTCACGTTTTTTCTATATGCTTTGCTGTGCACTGACATATCCATATGGTGGCTGATATGACCACCACTTGTTTTTTCTAAATATTTCCAATCCATACAATTTGGTAGTGAGAAAATGAATGCAGGTAAGAATTTGCTCTCCCTTCCTCTCAGCAGGCAGCAGAAGGAGCTGCAAGAGAGAAAATATCAGTCCTTTTCTCGGTCCTTTTGCAGACCTTTACTATGCATCTAAAATTAAAGGTTTTTCCCAAAATCCAGGCTCACTCACGAGATGCAGGTTTACTTTTGGTTTACTTTTGTGAAAACTCCTATATAAGACACCACTCTCTGACAGTTGTTTTTAAAGTGTTGTTTTCAGTATTTAAATTACATCACCGCTAATTTATATGGCAGTCCCGTGCACTCAATCCTTGAGAGGCAGGTGTGAAGAAAAGTCCCATGTCATCTAATTGGATAATGTAAACAAAGTGCAATACTCATTGGTATTTTGCAAAACTTTTGCAGGTGCAATTCATTTTTACAGTGTTTTTTTTTCTGCTAGAAGTGAGACCTTTTGTATCCCACAGCTTGATGGAATTTGTATAGCAAATGATAAAAGATAAAAACTATCAACCTGCTTGTAGACTTTCAGCTGTCACGCTCACCAAGATATGCTTGGTTGAAGAAAATATGAGTTTTAGTGAATTTGTCTTGCCACCTGTCCTCACAAAGTGACCTTCTTGCTTAGTGGCAAGAAGTAATTTCCAAGTAACCCCGAACTAGTGCCAAGCCAATTGGTTTTCAACAGAGCACTGATATAATTCAACACCAGAAGAACTGACCCAGGCTTAATCTTGGTAATTTCCCAAGCTTTTAATTAAAGACGAGAGAAAAGTTTTCTGAGCTGTGAATGCTGCTAAGAGTCAGCTCAGCAAATGCACCAACAACAGTCCAGAGATGCCAAATATAATAAGTATCTCTGGCTTATAATGCTTTTGTTCTCTGCAGTGTGGCAGTTCAGTATGCAAAGCCCAGCAGTAATTTAAAATCCTGTTTTTCTTCTGGGTAACCCTCCTCCCAAAGAAGCTTTATCTTTGTCTTGTATTTGAACTAAAAGTAAATTCTATCACTACTCTACCTCCCTTCAAAAGGCCTGCACAGCTGGACAGAAGGCAGTTATGCCCAACTGGCAATTATACGCTCTACCCACTGCAGCTCACAGTGTTAATTAAGTTACAAAAGCTAACACTTGCAAAGAAACCAGTTTGGTGGTCATTTTTTGAACAAATCACATGTAGTCCAACTGGTACAGACTCGTATTAGCACAATAATAATGAAAAAACATGTGATACTGTAGTTCCGAGACGGTATGGCTAGAAAGAAGAGTAAATAATATCTGGCATTACCTTATTCCTGATTTTGATGCGCTGGTAAAGATATTCAGGGAAAGGTTTGCGAGGGATGAAGCGGCCCATTCCCTTATTTACATGCAGATTTCCATCTTCAAACACAATCTTCCCTTGGCTTATGACCACGAGTGGGGCACCATGGCACTCCATTCCTTCAAAGATGTTGTACTCAACAGCCTGAGGATCAACCAACACATTCACTGCAGGTTCAGTACAAGATCTCTTTCAGGTAGTGACTTATAATCTGTATTTGTAGCCATTGTTTTAGACAAGTGCCATTAAGAGTTGTATGAAATAGTTTTGCCTGAAGGAGAAGTAATACATTTCAATATGAAATGATTTCAAAAAATCCCTTTGATCAGACTGTCCTGGATCAGCCTTTCCATTTCTCACTTTCCATCAAGGCTTTATCTCATTTGGTTTTGAGGACCTTCCATATTAATCCAAAGCCTCTAGAAATATTACAGCCTTAGTAAGAAGGAAAACTGTGACTCAGCTGCTGGATACCCAGAGGATATGTTCCCACCATGCATCGGCTGTGACTCTGTGAGGGAATTTCAGAGGGGCCAGCACACATATTTCTGTCTGAAAAAGCCCAGAAAGACCAGGTAAGCCTGAATCCAAATGGGAATGACTGTCAAAAGGCAGGTGATCATTACTTTCTTGAAAATACAGAGAGATCCCAAGACCGAGAAATAGAAACTGAATCACCTAAAGTCACTTTTTTAAGGTTTCTAAAGGGTTCTGCCTTTTTAATATAAGCCACATTGCGAGATTTCCAATAAAACTTCTGGAAGAATTCCCCAATATAAAAGACCAAAGCACAGAAAAATAAGATAACTTTGAAACAGACAACACATAAGAAAATCTATCACAGTCAAAACTGAAGCAACTATGAGTCACTGGTACTCTGCATTAAGGGCAGAGAAGTATGTGGCAAAGCTTTGGGATTAAATAGGAAAGCCCAGCCATGAAGCTCATCAGAGCTATATTGTCAAAATATTTAATCATCTCAGAATATCGTTGATTTAATCATGCAATGTATAGTAGGTGCTTTTCAGGTACGCAAATGAAAGTGAGCTGGTTTTAAAATTATCATCACAGCTTTACTAATCTCAGCTGCGGAGCTGCAGATTCACACGTGTTTACAGAGCTGCCACAAGTATGCAAAAACCAGTGCAATGGTATATGCAGAGAGAAAATAAATCCTTCCTCATCCCACGGCTTCTACTGCAAGATTTCAATACCTTTCTCCCTTGAAACATTTAGCCATTTCAGAATAGGAGTAGGCAGTTACCCTCTGTGTCCCATGCATTTGCTGTTCACATTAATTAGATCAACAGTTGAAAAGCAAGAGTGACATTTCTTTTCCTTGCTAGTTTTAATTTTCTCCTTACCGATTTATGGCTTTTAGCCGTTATAGTCTTCACCTTATCAGGGTCCCAAATAACAACATCAGCATCCGATCCTACAGCAATCCGGCCTTTTCTTGGATATAGATTAAAGATTTTGGCAGCATTGGTGCTGGTGACAGCTACAAACTGGCTCTCGTCCATCTTGCCTGTGGCCTAAAAAACAACACAACTTGAGCAAAACACACTTATAAAGCAAGTATTTACTATTCAGAGAACTGAACCGTCAAGAAGATATTGGAAAGCATGTAGTTATTATATATGGTGATGTTGCAAGAAACAGAAATTTTATCAAGTAGGACTTTATACGAGGCACATTACTTGGGAGTTCCAAATTAATGAATGTGCAACTCCTGGCATTCCAAAGAGCAGCCAATAAAACCTCAATGCAGATGATACATCAAGTTACTCAGTTATCTCAAGTCCCTTTCTCTACACGCTGATGCATAAGTGTGTTTTGTTGCTAGTACTAGCAGCATCCATTTAAATATTTTAGTCATTTTAAAACAGAGAAATTCATATGAATATTACGATATTAAATAAAAGATCCAGATTCAGGCTCTTTCTAAAAGATTTCTTGCAAATTAAGTCCACTCTACTATTACTACTACCAAACCAATACATCTAACTAATACAATGCCAATTATAAAGTCCTTGCCTGGAGAAAAGTCACCACCAATTGAACTTTTTATATAGTCAATGATGGCTTAACGGCAACTGTACACAATAGCATTTTGATTCCTTCATAGAGTATTTTGGGGTCTTCCATGGCAATAAGCAAGAATAATGTTTTAAAGAAGAACAACAGAGCCAAACTTTTTAATATTAAATAAACACTTACTTCCTGCCTGGTAAAACACGAGATTTGGAACATATAACCTACTAGATGGTGCAGGACTAAATGTTACCACCTGCAAATCCCACATTGCAGCCCTTGCTGCAGCTCTTTCCCTTTGTGGGAGCAACAGAAGAGAAATATCGCTCCTACACGGCAGATACGTGAAGTTGCTTCTGTGCTCAGAATCTCAATTGTGGTTTGTGAACAAAGCCATTATTAAACACAGTCTGGGAGAGGTGCTCATGAGAGCACCGTAAATACTGCCAGCTCCCAGTTTGCAGTGTGCGTGTAGGTGCAGTGCAGAGCAAGGTAATGACAGTGTCTGTGTGTGCATGGGTGTGTATGTGGAGATGGACAATGGAAGGAGAATATCATTATATATTAGGATCCACTGAGCCATCAAAAAACTGCTAAATTATACCAGCACCCCACTGCAAAATATGTCAGTATGAATTACACGCAGTGTTCTCCTTCCAGGCACTTTATAGTCCAGCCTCAGGCTCGGGTGCCATCCATTTGTACTTTCTCAAAAATGATGAGACACTTCCCAAATCCAAACAAGTCGTTCATCACATTTATGTAGAGTCCACTTCAAAAATCATTAAACTGCTCCAGATCCTACATCTCTGAGAAGAATCCACTGTGACACAAAAGGAAAACTCAGCAGTGCAGTCTGTTAAGGCTCAGGTCTTATAAAACACGGTGCTGTTGCACTGTCAAAACTGAAACACATCCCTGAGCTCATAAACCTGGAGAAACAAACAATTCACCTTGTAGTAGCGCTCTCTCAGGGAATTCTTAGAAATATATTAAAAAGTCACTTAAGTACTGGCCAAGAGTCTCCTGGCTTTCATTATTCATCCAACACTCATTTTCTTTTTAGTCCATAAAAGTATGCAATTACTTACTACAGCCTTGTCCCAGACAACAGTCATTCTTTCCTCAATTCCATTGACACCTTCAGGAATCATAGTGAAGTTGTCCTTTCCAATGGCTTTCTGGGCAGTGCTGTACGGGCAATGTCCACTTCCCGTCACCTGCAGGTCCCCACTGTGGAGTTAACACACAGAAGGTTTAGACCAGGCATCACCAGGGTCACCTTGGTCTCAGACTGGTTGTGAATGGACCTTTTGAGCCCACATACCAGAGGCACAGATTGTAGATCGTGTCAGCAGCCGTTATAGTTGGCTACAGATCACTGAAGAGCAACAATGGTTTTGGACATCTCCACTTTACCCCAGGAGTCCCCTGAACTCCCAGATTACAGCTCACTCATGTTTCCAGCTGCTTATCAACAGAGATCAGGCACAAGCCCACTAACCAGGACAAAGGATTATTCCAGGATTAAAAGAAATGATCAGAAGCTTATATGAAATATCTGTCACTCTCAAGGTAAATTAATTCATAACGATGTTGAAAAATAATGGCAGATTTTACAATGCAAAGTCAGGAGAATCAAGGTTGTTTCCTTGTATTTCTCCCCTGCACATACATTTTCCCTGCAATTCTTAGACAAATATTTCTTGTCTGAGCTTCCAAAGCAGAACTACGATAATAAAACAAGAAAGGAAATTTTTTTATCAGGTAGTCTTCTATTTGAACAAAGGCATAGTTCAAGTCAAACATATACTCTGGATTTATCTAGCTTAATGGTTTTACACAGAAAAAGGCATGGAGTAAAACACAGAAAGGACTACTAATTATTTTACAAGTCAGTTTTTTCAGCCTAGAGAAACTTTTTTTGCAGAGAGCAGAACTAGATCACAGCTGCCCTTGTGAATAAGGAGTAAGAACACATCCATTATGCAAAATCTTGCAAAAATGAAGAAGATAGGTTCTTCAGTGTCCACAGGAAACAGGTGATGTTTTTAGGTCTTGATTAAGCTTACAGGAGTCAAGCACATTCAAACACACTACGGTTTCTCTTCTGTCGCTCCAGAAGGGTGATGTCCCCAAGAGCCTGTCATGCTTTTCTTTAACTGATTATCTAAGTTCTCTCTCTGAACCGTCTGAATGATTCTGGTCCATAAATTTGCCTTCCAGCAAGCTAACAAACAGCCAAGTACAAAGGACAAAAAAGGTCACACATCAGTAATTCCAATGCAATTTTCTAATGACTGCTGACAGAGGAGAACCTTTGGCCTCTTTTCTAGTTCTTCATCATGTTCACATTCATTCATCCATACAGTTTTTAGCAGAAGCCCAATCCAGCTATTTAATAGTGAAAAGGCAGCTATGTTTTAGCTATTCCACATTTTAATGACTGCCTGGTGTTAGGATTAAACCAAATCCATCCGTTAAACATCCATGTATTCTAACACCACAATAAAGTCAGAAGACTGCAAATGCAATTTCTTCCTTTCTGTTGCTCTTTTGCTAGCTAAGCTTCTTGTGGCTTACCCTCTGTTTTCCGCACTCTGACGAATACAACCATCAAAACATGAATGTCACAGCCAGGCCCTGCATCAATGCCCATTTCCCTATGTTTACGTTGCATTTCTTACACCGTACTATTAACGTCTGCACCGAAAAGATAAAAAGGAGGTGCTTCCTCTGAACTCCATTTTCCTCAGACGTTTAATGACATTTAATGACATGCACTGTACTCCTCGGTCTAATTAAGAGAAGACTTCTGAAGCTGATGCAAGTCACTCAAGAGCTGCCCAACACCTCCCAGTTAACCACACGGGCATTCCTCCTATCTAGATATACTCTCGTGTCAAATGGGGGATGAGCATCAGATCAGCTAAAACACTGACAGACAAGAAGGGATGACCAACGGAAAACATCTCCGAAAGAGGAAGTGGTGGCAGTGTACATATATCTATCTTTAAATGCCATATCAATACTTCTTCATCTTATTCTTCACCATAAGCAAGGCTTTCACATCAAGTTACCTCTTCCACAAAGCACCAAGACCTTACATTTCAAGTTCAGAAGAGATGGCACATCACAGCGGCAATAAAGCAGCAATACACCACGGAAGATGAAAGCTACCTCAGGTGCATGGCCCACAGATGGAACAAGGACCAAATCTCACAAGGCAAATCCAACCTGCAAACTCCACGAGGCATGCTTGATTTTTATACATTCAGCTTTTCAGTGAAAAACCACCACCTTCTGCAGAAAACAGCACAAGCAGTACGCTACCTACTTGCATTGGAAGAATGTTGTAAGGATTTTTAATGAATGTAAAATATTTGTCTCCTAATGAACAGTGTAATGGAAAAGTGAACTACTGTCTTTACCATCATCCTTGCATAAAATCCCCCATAAACACATGACAGACAGATAAAATATAGTTCTTTTTTTCAGTTTCATAGTATAGATTTAAAGCATTAAAACTGAAAGCAGGCTAAGCTGCTGTCATCTAAGATCTAGGACTTTAAGCCACTAGAAAAAAAAAAAAAAGACATTTTTGTGTGCCTGGAGGATAATGAAAACTTCTGTGACTCCTCAGTTTGTCTTTCTGATGTTAATGTCAAAAAAGTCATTATTTGGATTCCAGTTCTAAAAATTCTCTGGTTATTTTAGCCAATCTGTTTTGACCCACATACTATTATTTTGGGACTCTCTTCTAGAAAACATACAGCCATGTCTGATAGAGTAGAGAGCCAAATATTTTGATACACAAATGGCTAAGAACTGGCTAGAGCCTTACTCTCACACAATGAGCTTCACTCTTTACAGCACTGATAGTGACGGATCAGACCAGAAAAGTAATTTTTCTTTCTTGTCTTTATTTTAAGGAACAGAAAACTCAATTATGGAAAATAATTTCTGCCGTCAGTCCTAGTGGGACTTCAGCGGTGAATTTCTCTATCATTTCGAAGCAGATGGTCTTTTGCTGAAGCTAAAGAAAACCCACAGGTAGCTAGAGGCAGGAAATACTTTCAGGGACGGGTTTATGGTCTGGGTTACTGGCAAGGCATTGCCGATGTCTTCTTTTCTACAGGAGAAAGACACTCATCCCTCTGCTGTCCACATTCCTTTCATCTCTCTGCTGATAACCCTCTCCCTGCCAACCTGAGGACAGTCTGCCCATATCCCTTATCCTGCCAAGTAATGGCTTCCAGCCACCAGACTGTCTCCACCTGAGTCCCTGACAGTCTCTTTCTCCTGCCCGCCATACCTTCTCTGTATGTACCACTTCTCTGTGCTGTCTTCCAGCCTGAGAGCCCTTGAACGCATGAAGACACAAGGCAAACTCAAAGTAAAATCAAGGCTAAAAGAAGTAAATACAAGTAAACGTATATACGATTCTGGTCCATCCCAGATGTAAGCAAACCACAAAGTCAGAAGTTTTCAATACATCAGAGCTAAACCCACCGAACTCTGCTACAAATAAGAGTTTAGTTTAGGACAGTCTAATTCTCAAAAGTGTTCACAGCTTACAGCCCCTCGCTGGCTTCGACAAAAACTGCACCGGGGAAGTTTTCTCGGTTCTAGGTATCTCTGCATTCAAGGACAACCCTGATTTCAAGAGCTGTGTTTTCCAAGACGACCGGGACTTAAAACGGAGTGTGTTCTCACAGGCAGGGGCCCGTCCACCAGGCTGTTGCTTATGTTGGACAGTGAGGATGCCATCTGATCAAATATTAACAATTTGGCTGGAGAAAATTGAGAACTAGAGAAAGTCAGTTTGGAGTCCTGGGTTAAAGACTACTTAGCTGTACAAGTAGGAATCACTTGAAAAGCAGAAAGAGAAATAATTAGTCCCTGAATAGCCAGCAGTTGCACCTCTGTCATGCACACCAAGAGCTGGAGGGATTGATAGCCTAAACGTAAGGATATAACCACCCCTGGTTTTCTCTGTCCCTTCTCGGCTGTTTTGTGTATGAGACTGGTCTAAAGAAAACTGAGCTGATCCCTAGATGCTTCATCCCCTGTAGCTTTTGCACTTGCCTGACCATCATCCTGTAAAAAAAATGAAGATCTTACCATGCTAAGAGCGAATTTAAGTGATCCGGGGTGGTAGGATCAGGGCTCAGAGGTGGCGAGGTCACAAAAGCTGCAGCCTTGGCCCAGTTTTTGCTCCAGTAATGTGTCCCATCTGTCCCCAAGCTGGCAGTGATCGGCTCTCCAAAAACAAGGGGACCTTGGGGAAAGCAAGGATATACAGGAACTGATTACAATCCACTTTTTCTTTAGCACGTTATACTGCTTGCTGCATCCAGCCATGTGTGTGTAGTTTGCACATCGCTACATGGCCAGCACAGCTCCCAGAAAATTAAGCAGCCCTGCCTTTGCCTATATGATAAAAAATTAATCAGGAGGCTCTCTGAGCTACACATGCTTTTGATCAGTATATTTACAAAGCTCCCTTTCTAATCCAGAAGGAGACAGTTCAGATGTGGGTTTAATTTGTACTGATTTAATCACAGCCGCGCTCTCTCTGTTTCTGCGATTCGGAGTGCATTTAGGTGGAGGATGGGCTCCAGCAGACAGATGCCCTTATACTACCCCCCAGGTTGGGCACAGCACCAGCAGATAGCAGCATATGGTCCCCAGCACCATACTCCAAGTCTCCAATATAAATATCGAGATGACATTTTCCTCTTTGGCTTTTGCATTCGGCTTACGCACTTTGTAGCGCCAACCAGTAGAACAGTCCTGACTCGCAAATGCAGCTTTGAAAGCAGCTCCCTCCAGGCTCACAAGTCCCTTTTGGATGCCTTGTTACCTGGATCCCTCCATGGCCCCAGGATGCAGTGCTGACCCACAGATGTCCCTCTAGCAGCAAAGCCAGGAGGGAGCACCAGGCATCTCTAACCACAGGTTCATTGCCCACGTCACACCTCAGAGGGAAACAGCCTGAAATATCCCCAAATGGCACACAGGATGTACTAGACCTTGTTAAGATGAAAATATCTCCCTCCCTCCCATGAACAGAGAATCAGCAGTCTAAGTGAAAGGTAAAAGGGAAGACAGGATGAGAAGAGCTACAACACAGTCTTCAAGGGGACAGTTTGTAGGGAAAGTTTCTCAACTGAAAAATGTAGGGATTTCCCTTCAGCTTTCCCAGTCACTTAGAGTCTATGATGATGTTACCATTCTTTGGTAACCTCTCCATAAATCTTGTGATTTGGGTCAAGATGTACAAGTTTTCCAACTGACTTTCTATTCAACAACACAAAAAAAAAAGTTTGGGAGAGAACAGGAAGTCTCTTACCTTTCTTTCTCGCCAGTGCAATGATATCAGCCGCACTCTTGCTCATCACCTTGGTAATGTACACTGGGCAGTTTATTCGACTGGCAATGGTGATGGCACGGAAAACTGCTTCTGCTTCAAGCTGAGGAAAACAAGGAGGAAAAAGTTAACTGGAAAAGCAGAGCAGAGAAAAGATGAACTGGAGAACTGAGCCATATTTCTCATTGTTTAGCAACTGCTCTTCAGAGGCTGATTCTCCTTCTCCATAGAGAGAGATGCACTCCTGGGAAACAGGGAGCTAACCCAACCTCAGACACTTCGTGTCAGGAGTAACCACAGCCAGGCTGGGCTTGTCAACAGTGTACAGCTGTTCTGGCACAAACACAGCTCCCTGGCTCTCTGCACCCCAGGAAAGGCTGTGTCCAAGCAGCTGATGGGGGTCCTCCTTACCTCCCTCCCTTCAATCTTTCTGCTTCAGACTTCTACCGTGCAGTCGGAAGGAAAATGAAGCAAGGAAACACTGCCCCAACTGGGAGACAACCTCTGAGCTCTCCCTGCCACTTTATGCATTCTTTACATAAGGTTAAGATGACAGGCAATGTAAGATATTCTCAAAACAGCAACTTCAGCACTAGGGACTGAATTCAGCCTCTAATCCATACGAGCCTTTGAAGCACTGCCCAGTAAGTCCTCTCTGTCAGCAAGCGTAAAGGCACTCTCCTCCCAGGGAGCCATCTGGGACACAGGCACACAAAGCAACTGCCTTCAGACAGAGGAGCAGTGCTTCTCAGGGCTCTGGAGACTCATTGCTCCACTCCTCTTTTATACGTCCTTCTTGGACGGACTCACAGTATTGGCATTAATTCTTCACAGTTTTGTAAACTACTTTTTGTTTTGTAAGATCAGACTGTCACTTGAGGTTCTCCTGGGACTTCTATCACACTGGTTGCCTTGGAAGCCCCAAACCCCCCTCACAGAAGACCAGGGGGCAGGACCTCTGTAACTCAGAGCTGGGGCCAAGGTCTTCAGATGGCACAGTCAGAAAGATGCAATATTCCTTTCTGGAAACCACAGATTTTCCGTAGGCTCTTGTTCACATTAAAAGGAAACAGCTCCATTCTTTTAGAATAATTTAGGTGGAAGATAAACAGAAAAATGAAAAAGTACATAAACAGTTCGACAGAAGAATGTTACCAATTAAGCTGATTCCTTTTGCCTTGGGGAGAGGTTATATAAAGATCTGCAAACCACAACAATGTCTTCAAGTTTAGCCTCAAACCCCCAGGGCTTTGTCTCTTTAGCCTTCAAGGAAAGCACCACTTCCCACTACTGCCCTCTATCATTCCCTTAACAGCCTGAACTATGTGCTTTAATGAGAAGGAAAGGGTGGATGTCCCTTAAAGAACCCCTTGCCTGAGACGATCCTTGCCAATGCCCGGTTTTATTATTGTAAGAGTTGCATAAACTGAGCTCTCTCGCAGCATCTTTCCATTCTCATGTATTTGCATTCCCACAGCCTGCATTTCTACTACAAATGCATCTGCTGGCATAAACGTGGATATATATGTGGGCGCGTGTGTATGCATGGTATTCATATATACGTATATATGCATCTTATAGGAGGTTTTCAGCCAAAGCATTTTAATGAATACCGTTAATCCAAAGCTTAACCCACAAGCTGCACTGCTGCTTTTTACCCTGATAAGCACAGGTTTTGTCATCACAAATCAAATCACAAGGGTTATACTCAAAAATACGTGCATGTCTATGCTTGGTCAGCAGGAGCTGTGACACCTGAGCATAAAAGGACATGCTCATCCCTGGAACAAGGGAACATACCTGATGTAGCAGCAAAAGGGTATTTCAGGCAAACAAACAAGCTGAAGGGGCTGGAAGACGCTGTAGGAGAAGCAGACTGTTGCCTTTCCCCATGCACCCATCTGTCATTACACATACAGAATCCGAGCTCTGATATTACGTGCTCCACAAAGTAATTTCACAAATGACAAAATGAGTCAGGTCTCTTACCTCCTCGGGCCTGCTCAGGGCATGTCCCTCGGGACCAGTGATTCCCATCTCCAGGATACGCTTTTGTTCCTGCAACACAGCAGATAAACGCTGACAACGGCTCCAGGATGAGACACCTGCAGCAGGCATCCTCTGGCAGATGAACAGCCACATTATCTGATCATCCCTTTTTTGTCTGTGAAAATGCAGCTGCACAAGCCTGCTGCTGGGAGAGGAGCACTGAAAACACTGGCTCTGAACTGGTCCCGTGCCAGCCCGGTGCGTGCTCCATGCAGCCAGAACAGATTTCAGGGAAATGCTTGTTGCTGCGGTGTGACAGAGCATATTTGCACCTCGAGCCATTGCGCTGCACCATCAGAAACCTCCTCTGCTCTCCTGAAAGTCTCATTTGATACCAAGACACCAACCCAGGGAACAGGCTTTAATCAATATACTAAGTAGTAATTATGGATTGTTCCAGTTGGCAAATCTTTCTTCACTCATGAAAGTTCCTCTCTAGCTGCAACCCATGAAGCACCTTAAAATCAGAGCATTGCTAATTAAGTAAATTCTTGTCTTTGGTACCCAGTTTTCTGCAACATTTTTCTTCCTACAGAGTGAAGCACGAAAATTATGTTTTCATGAGAACAAAACGGTGCCCCCCAGTAGTGAGGGCACTGTGTCCATGCCAAAAAGTCCATCTCGGGGCCAACGGGGGTTTGTCAGAAAAAAATCTGTACCATTCAGCTTCATAGCAGTGAGATCAGTTTTTAAAACTAGATAAAAAGTTTCACCTTTCTTTTAATTTCAGGCTAAGTAGGGATACTGGAATAAATTTCTCTTTTCGTAGAAAACGGTGGTCAGCCACTTCTGATGCGAGGCTGGCTCAGGTCTGCCAGCAGAGCAGCAGTGGGACCAGAGCTGTTGATGTACCTCTGACCCTGGCCTGCCCTGCCCATAGGTCTCTAATGAGCCAAGTTCAACAAATATAATGACTCAATGATACAGACAAATGTCCCCTAGAGACCAGGATGAAGCTACGGAACATACTTTACTGTGTCACCTAATTAAATATTTGATTCCAGGTCCCCAAGGGTGAAAAGCTCACACATTAACAATATAACTCCAGTAAAAACTGAGCAAGTTAATATTCACATATACTTTTGCCTTTGCTGCCATCAACCAAGGCTGAAGAGGCTTTAATAGGAATGTATTAATCTGACTGTGTAATTAAGGTTATTTTGTTTAGAAAATCACGTTTCATAGGTATTTTTAAAAACAGCTGTTCTAAACCATTAATGCAACAGCTCTGAACAGTGCCAGTTAAAAGACTTCATATAATTAAAATACAGCAAAAGCTAAAGTTGCAACCAAAAGTAACAAGATGGCAAAGAACGGAACACAAAGAAGGATAGATCTGCATCTTGAAGGAAGTCATAAAATCAGACCATGTGACAAAATCATCCACTGTAAGAGGATTTGATAGTGCTAATAAGACAGAATATTCGTTTGATAACATCAAATTTGGATTTTCACACAGGATAGTCCTGCAAAACAACCCTGAAGGCAGCTTTCTTTTCCCTACCCAAATAATCCTTCTAAAGAAATGTATAAGGAAAGATTGAATTTATGAGGCTTGGCAATGGCGAAGAAATACATTGATGCATAATTCACATTTCTTTATGACATTCTCTTTTCTTAATAACGTATGTTCTTATTCCATTGCTGTATATTAAAGCTGATTAAAGCAAAATTCAACTGAAACTGATTTCTATCAGAAAAGCAATTCCCTAAGCGTGCCTTGACTTTAAAGGGAAACATCAAAACATCACAGGTGCCATTGGATTTGTTTCATTTTGCCGTTGCTATAGTAATGTTGACTTATTATGTTTCTTATTATTAATTTCCATTGTACTGGATATTTTATGTTGTATTAAAACCATAAATTATATGTTTTAGTAGTTTTAAATCATGCTAGACTTCATGGGAATTTTTTTTCCTCTCTTGAATCCGTGGGGGAAGAACAGAACCGCATGGTATGCGTCTTCTTGACTTCTTGCTAGTAACTTTAGAACCCAGTGGTTGTTTTGGCCAAACTTGAAGGGCAAAGGGAAAGAAGACTCTCAAAGGGAATAAAAAATTCTTACTAGGTAGACAAACAATAGGATCCTACATAGGGAAAAACAAAACAAACCCTTGTAGGCAAAAGCCTACCTTAACCATGAGACGAGGTGGCTTTCCTAGTCCAGACCTCAAAGACATCTTTGTTTTAGCTATTGCAATTTCCCTGTCAGCTCTGCAGCCCAGTCCTTAAAGGATAACCCAGCAGATAGAAAGCTCAGTGGATAAATCAGTTGGCTCACTTGGAGCCTCACAGGGGCTCTATGCACGTACGAAGGCTCGGACATCTCTGTGACAGCCTTAAAAGATTCACCTGCCACAGACATACAGAGCCATAACAACACCCACCCACCCAGCCATTCTGTTTTATAGAGGAATCCTAGCATCTGAATGACCAGCGGGAGGTTTACTATCGACTGCTGTCCTTAAGACACATCTTTCGCCGTGCTGTGGCACTGTTGAGAGCTGCAGCGCACGGCAGCGTGAGGACAGCACCTACACAGGGGACCTGACCTGCAAAGACTGTGCTGGGGATACAGGACATTTTAATGGAAAATACTGAATATGAGCCCAGTTTCCTAGTCCTGACAGGCATCTTCAGAGAGTGTGATTTACACTTCAACAGACATTTTTGAAATGTTTAGGAGATCGCAGTAGTTTCTTACTCTCAAACTTCAGATATTTATAAGAATATTCTCAAAAATAAATAGGTCTGAGAGCTTCACCACCCACTCCAAACTCACTGTGCTGCTTACACTGATAGCTGCTTACGCTTCCTTCTGCCCCCCTCACCCAGTCCCCATCTGCTGCCGAGGCAATGAGCTGTCTGGATTGCTGCTCTGCCTCACAAACGTTCCACCAAAGCATGCAAAAGGGCCTCCGTCCTCTCGTCCCAGAGGTCAGAGCAGCAGCGTGCAGGATATCAGGCCCGATTAAGGCACCTACCATGTAGTTTCTTTTCTCCCACCCATATTCCAAGTGGAAGGTTTTACTTCTTATCTCTTCTATCTTCTCAGAAAGTGAAGAACAAACGACAGTTCACTCACCTGAGCGATCAAGTCTCCATTTTCAGCATGGACCAGGATAACAGCCCCAAGACTTTTCAGAAAGGTAAAGGCTTCGTAAAGCTGCAGGTAGTACAAAGAAGGAAACACTGCTGAATAAGGAAAACACGTAACACTCAGACCTCTCTGTTCACCTCAGTTTTGCTCCTTCTATGCTGGCAATTATCTAGGCAAAGAGCAAATTATCTCCCTTTTCCACTTTCTGCTTTCCAAACAGACCCAGAGCTTCACTCCCAGGTGTCGACTTACCCACCCCCACACACACCAGGCAATCCCAGGACAAGCCTCTGCTCTCCTGCAGCAAGACAGTGTCAACAGTCCCAACTCAGGCTGCGTCTCCCTCAGACACAGTACCTCTCCCAGCCCCTCGTACTGCAAGGCCATCTCTTCACGCCCTCCCCCTCAGGCCCAAGTTTAGTGAGTAGTCTCTTTTCCGTAGTTTTAGCAAACCTAAAATGGAATTATTCCCTTGAGCTACAGACATTTTAGTACAGCTAAGACATCTCTTCTCTGAAGTGCAAGCATTTTGCACCATCTTCTTAGAGCAGATAGTGTCAAGCTTTAACCAACATCTTTAATTCTGCAATTTAAAGTTGTAATATTTTCTCTGGAGCATATTTTTTTTTCCTTTCTAAGATTCTAAACCCATCCACACAAAAGGGAAATAATTGATTCTATTGTTTTTACTGAAAATTGCTGAGCATAGATCTACTGAATCTACTGAAATTCAGTTCCCTTTCCAAAAGGTATTCTGCTAGCACGTTCCCTGTTTAAACCAGACTCCAGCAACATGAAAACCCAGTTTCCAAACACAGATCAAATACTGAAGACACAGTTTCCTCAGTGTCCACTTTTGCAGTAGGACCCATTGAATGGGTCAGAATACATAGCTTGCAACACGTGCATTTAAACATGGTAACAGGCATTATACTAGCTGCACATTAAACATTTTGATGCATTTCTCCTGGCAATTCCAACAGGGAGCAGAATTCAACAGGCACTGCCTCTCAGAGAATATTTTTATATTATTGTCTAAAATTTCAATTAAAACCACAGGGACTGGAGGTGTAACAACATTTATTTAAGAGACTGAGAGCTATAGCTCTAGGAATAAGTAAGAAACATTCTCAACTGAATAAGCAAACATTATTATTACTAACAGATGCCATTGTCCTTTTACAATGACCTGATACTTCTGAACGGGTAAGCTGAAGAGTCTGGAATGTGTAATGAGCTCTGGACAGACAGACTCATTGTTATCTCCAGTCCTAAAGAGAAAAGGCCACACCCCCAAAGAGCAACACCATTTAGCTGTTTGCAGCAACCAGAAACTCTAGAAATCTCAAAACTGCCACTGCCTCAGGTGCTTCTCTTCTTCCCTCTCTGTCCTAGAGTTCCTGAAAGGTAAGAGCAAAATAAAGTGCATAGCAAAACCCTGAGCAGTGCTGAGCAGTTGCACTGCTGGGAGACACCACATAACCCTTGCAGAAGGTGAGTGTTGTACACCTGAAGGATCACACGCACATGTTCAACACTACTCAGCACTGACCCTCCAGAGAGAAGAACTTCCCCACTGCACATTTTCCCCAGTGTCACTCAGGTCAGTTGGAACGTCTCTCTGGGATTCAATCTTAGCAACTACCTCAAAGCACTGAGAGGGAGACCACAGCAGAGAGGACAGATCACAGCAACGGAAAGTATTCAGAGCAATACCTGGCTGTCGGACATTTGGTAGAGATCTTTGTAGGCCATGTAGACTTGAAAAGAGTTCACACCTGTTCCAAGACAAAATTCAAAGGCGTTGCCGTGTAAGTACATTCTTAAATTGTATTTGAATAAAAACTTCAGGAAAAATAAGTCATAGAATATATTTGGACTAGGCTTTTCACCAGTGTGTGCTAGAATTAAAGCAACCCAGCCCCCCCCACAAATGAGATTGCTTGCAGCTACACCACAGACAAGCGACAGCGGCTAAAGCGAGCATGTAAAGTTCATAAAGTCTGAAAAAACGTCTGTAACCTTCTGTGAATCAATGGTTTGCTTTTTTTGTTTTCTTTAGCTAATCGGGAAAACAATTCAGCTTGATCGGAAATTGTGCTTTTCAATAGATAAACTTGTAGTTAAGTCTCCCCAAACTGCTGAGAAGCTGCAGGAATTCTGTGTCTGAATTTGTGTAGAAATGTTTTTCTTGACCTACTGCCCAAAGCACCCAGCTTAGCTGATGGCAGACACTGGGAAGGAGTGGGAGCAAAGCCTGAAGCCAGTTACAAGGACTGCTCACTATACCTCTCCTTCCTTCCACCTTCCAAAGACGGAAGGATTTATCTTGGCAGTCATACAAGACTATGAAAGGTGACAGCTCCAAAATCTAGAAATCAGTAAGAAATGCAAGTATTCAGCGTTGGTTGCCAAGAACCAACTGTATTCAACCCCCTACAAGTTTTGGTATCTATTTGAAAGACTGGATTATTTACACAGCTTCATATTCTAACAGGAATGGGGATTCCAAACATCTTCTGTTCATATTTTCTTCACATATGAATTCATACTAGTTTATAAATTTGCCTTACTCTTCAGTCTACTTGACAGTATCCATAGTCTGGTACAGGGACTGATCTCAGAGGTTTCTAGCTTAAAAGAAAAGTAAATTCTAAGCTAAGCCATTTATGCTGCTTTTAAAAATAGCTGTCATAACAACTGTGCCTCCTGGGGCAAGAGGAAAAAGATAGATCTGTTCATGTTATCCATGTTGTCTACACAAAATGAATAAGGCTCTCTGATGAAGATACAGCTCCTTTATGGGTCCAGAATGAACATATATCCTCCGGCAGAGGGTATGGCTGTTCACACTCACACAGAGAATTTGTTTATTCAGAGTTACAAGCCTAACATACTCCAGGACACATGCAGAATAAAACCTTGACATGATCCCTGGTATTATGTCTTCTGGTCAAGTCCAGGCAGCTCAGGCAGAAATATGAAGTGGGAGTCAGTCCCTCCTTGCTTACTTCCATGCTGAGCAAATCCAGCCTGTTCCGTGGAGACTTGTCAGCTGTGCACACAATCTTTCTTCCTACTTTCCCATTTCCCAAGTTCCCAGAAAACACATATGGGCTTTACTAACTGTAATCCCTCAGCTTACTCCTTATTACACAGTTTCAACGCGTCCCTTCTTTAAAACGTTAAGCTTGACTACGTCTTCCCCAAGGCCAGTGCTTACAGCCTCATGCCTGCAGCACCATCTCCCCTCTGACTGATCGCATCTGTCCGACCTGTCTCGGAGGAAAGCTCTGTTTCCTCTTCACAAACCAACACAGTGTCTCAGCTGTCAGCTGCACCTGAGAGCCGCCTTTCTGCATGGTTGACCATGCACACATGAAGCAATGAGAGGTGTGTCAAGGCTGGTCCAAGCCACGCTGACTATCTTCAGTGATGGCATGGGGCTGAATTCTCCTGTACGCACGACTCTGTAAGCAAAGAGCTGGGTTACCTACTGCTCTCCTTTATCCACTGGGATCTAGCCAAGGGTGATTTACTTAATCACAGTCCCACAGGAGATAAGACAGCTTTCTCTGGGTACTGTGGTTAGAAGAAATACATTGACTCAAGTAATATATATTCTCTTCCCTTTTCTTTCATTGCTTTTGTATCTTCTTAGATCTTTTTCTGACCTGGGTAAAACAACTACGAGTTTTGCTTCCACTCATGTTAATGTCAATGAGAGCAGAAAGGATCCCACTATGGAACCTTGAGCCTGTCCCTTAACAACAGCGCAACAGTGCAGAAGCAGAGTTCTCCCCCAACTAAATGTGCACCCACGCGCTCAGCTATCACATCGCATAGATGCGAAGTGGCAGGGCATCTCACAGGCTGCCTTTACAGCTAACAGGAGAGATGGTTTGAACCTTCTGCCTAGCAAAGAGAGTACTTTTACAAAATACCAAGAGAAAATAACACCAATTCACATATACAGGTATCCAAGACTCTGCCTAATCCCTTGGTCTGATGTCTTGACCTACTCACTGGAAATATGTGGCTTTTCAAAAGATGTGATCCACGGCCAACTGTCCTAAATGCTTAACATTTGATACATACCACATCCTTGTTAATGTCCTGCTTGCTCTCACACCAGGAGTACTCAAATCAAATCCTCTCCAAATTTCGGACACCGCTAAAGGGGGTTTTTTTTGAACAGCAACAAAAAGCAATAGTTTAAGGAACAAGTGAGGTGCCTGTCAACACATTTCAGGCTGTTTTTCCCTTGCATATACTGGAGAAACACAGTCCCAACTTAGCTGCCAAAATGCTACAAGCCTGAGTCCTTATAATGATCTTTTTGTTCTACAAGATCTTCAGGCCTTTACAAAGCCTATCTCCTTAAATTAGTTTTGTATTGATTTAAAACCGATTAATTATTCAATTTTACCTCATGACAGGGGTTACCTCAACAGAAGCTCTGTGAATTTCCCTGTTCTTTGTGTCAAAATTGTATTAGGCACATGCAGCATTGAAACGTGATTAACTGAGCCCTGTTACTCGGCTGACTCACACACCAGACAATCAGCCGAGAACAAATTCAATCCAGATTCCCAGCTGATGAAAACCAGCATCACTCCATTGACATCAAGTCTATTTGCACCAGCTGGCTCAAATGTTTCCAATTATCAGCAAATATTATCCATTAATTTGAACGCTGAAATGTTTCCTATTGTGCTTTCCTACTCTCCCTTACCTTGTGTCTCCTAACACGACAGTAATTCACATGGACTGCCTGAGACATAGGGCTGCATCAGTGAGAACAAAGGCAACCTCCTACTGCTGTCGCCACCAAAGAGGCCACCAAGGACCCCATCACACATCCCAGTTCAGGAACCGATGAGGAGATTCCTGCTTCCCTTGAAGAGTGAAAGGCAGGTCAGATTTATATTGAAAACTCACATTTTTACAGTTGGAGAGAACTATTAACCTAACTGTCTGCACCAGGCTTTTAATGTAAGCCCTCAGGCAAATCTAGGAGTGCTGAGCCATCTGTGACTCTGGAAAACAGTATCTAACCTCTGAAACCAGGCACAGTAAGTAACTTGTGTGAGAGTACAGTCAGCTAATGCATAGCAGCAGATCCTTGTTAAAGCTGATAGCAGGGAAACAGCACAGATTTGGCGCCATCGGTGTTGACAGATGTCATCACCTTGTAAAAATTACCTACATTATAAAGATTCATGTAAGAACAGCTGCAGTTTCTCTAAATTATGTGTAATCTTGCTGATTGAAGCATTTTATTGCCTGAAACCTGGTTATACAGCACAGGTACTGCTAGCATGCTGTAATACAGGATAAATTCCCCTACCTGACTGCACCTCCATAGTATCTCAAATAACAGTTGCTCACTCAAAGATAGGATTTTGCTTTGTTTTCCTACTTTGATAGGACATTTCTATATAAAGAGAATTTTTCAAATCTACATCATCACTAGCACTACACCTTACAAACGCTGCTGCACACACATCTTCCCTAGAATTCCCGACGCAAGGGTCATTCTGATCTACCCATGGTAACTAAATACTATTTAAAAAATATTTCCCAATTCATATCCATGCACCTTCAAGGGAAGTATCAAATGAAAAATATTTGAAAAAAAAAACAAAACATGTTTCTGGACAAAAAAATCCACGCTGTTAAGCACAATTGTTAGGAACTAGATCAAAATTATTCTTTTCTGAAGGCTAGATTCAATTGCCCACACATATGTATCTGGTGCCACCAAGATACACTCCATATCTGAAACTGCCACTCAGAGCTGGCACGCATGGATAAGGATGAGAGGTTTTACCTGTGCTATTTATTCTGGAGCAGTAGCTGGAGTCCAGACCTACAGCGTATCATGTGATAGCAGACTCGTTAATTGAACTGAATCAAACCCATAAGTGTCTTAAATAGATTCCTAAATAAGTGACCTGGTTTTTGTAAGTCCCAAAGCAAAGCATCTTCTAGTAACTTCAGGGAAAGCCACTGGAGACGAAGCACTTGAGAAAATCAGGACATTTTTTCAAAGTTAGGTACTCAAGTTTAGCATCGCTTGTTTCTAATAACTTGAACATATTTTAAAAATATAGGCACGTTTTATAAAAAAATTGAATCTCACAAGAAAACTATCCAAGATTTAGGTCCATTTACACGGCGACAAGTGACTATGGAAGTTCAAGGTAGCACAGAACCTTGGCAGCATAACCAGCACCTGTGCATTTCTGTTCTGGATGATGCATTCATTAAAATACTTGAACGTGTCACCTCCATATATTTCAATAAAACCAAAATATACTAATTTTCAGTCACTAACCTTTGTCTTGAACCAGTACTTCCAGCTCTTCTCGAATCCCATCATACCAGCTGGTGATGTCCACATGGAGAGAATAATCACAACAGGATTTGGTGTCAGCTGCCTCATGCCACTTCTCAAAGGAGGTCAGTAAACTCGATCCAGGTTCTGGAAACACGTGGTCAACTGAAAGAGATCCAGTGTCTGTTACCCAGACTGCACTGTTCAGATTTCCTCAGTGCTTGTAAGCAGCCTTCCAGCATCTCGACCACACCAGCAGCCTGGGAGGCAGTTTGTGTGCACACTAACTCTGGGATGTTAGCCAGGTATTGCTGCCTCAGGTATGGCACGTGGACAGTCTAGACTAAAGCTGAGTCTGGCAACCTGCTTTGTGCAGCATCAATTCACGTACAGTGGGAGATCCAAACATCTCACAGCTTAGGGATCATCTCTTTTTCCCTTTACTGTTTTATAAGAGACCACAAGTTCTGGACTTACCTGTATTTATTGTCTGATGAGTCCATTTCTATGCATTTCATAGCAAGCATTATTAACCAGTGCCTCACAGTCACTGAATTAGCCTACTTGATGCTGCACAGGAAGCCTCAAATGAAAAATATACACTAAAAAAAATATTAACAAAAGTAATCAACAGCTGTATCTTGTGGTTATTGGCAGAGATCCTTTCAGCTAATACTTGCTGCTGAACATAGGTAATAGGTAACACTGCTCAGCAAAAAACCCCGCATTTCAATTCAGTGGGAGTAAAACCCCACTGAGCGGCTCCTCTGCTCAAGGAAGGTAAGACAATTTATGTCACCTGAACAACTGCCTCACAAAGTCTAACCAAGGGCCAAGCCACTCCTACTAGGAAAGTGTTAAATCTTGTCCTGCCATTTGTAGACAAAAGAAGGGTCTAACAACTTGTCCCTTCGACCAAGAAAGACTCCTCCAAAATGTCCTCAATTGCTTGTGCCAAATCCATGTTCATAAATAAGCATCTTGTTACTTCCAAAGCCCCTGAAATATCATTAGGTGGGAAGACCTGATCTTTGTCAGGTTTTGAGTGCCACATATTTCAGCACTGATTACACTGTTTTGCCAAGATCCCAAAAGCAGGTATATTAACCCTGTGTGCGTTCTGTATTACAGAGGAAAACTCAAGAGACAACTCCCCGTGCTGCTGCTTCTTTCTGAGGGCAGGCTGATATTCAGGCCAACCCTGGGTGACAAAGATGAATGGATCTCCAACATATTGCCCAGAAATCTGAAGATTCATTGCAGAAGATCACAGAAAACTATAGCTATGTCTACAAGCTACATGAACTTCAGCCTGGGGTGGGAAGAGTTAGTATTGCTAGTACTCACTGATCATGGTGGTGCCCCCTGCTAGCGCTGCTTTTGTGCCTTGATAGAAGTCATCAACAGCAGTCATTCCTTGGCAGGGCTTTTGTAGGTAAGTGTTGACATCTATTCCCCCAGGGATAACCATGCGCCCGTTAGCCTCTATGGTCTTGACTCCTCCAGGAACAATCAGATTCTCTCCTATTTGCCTAGGTAGCAAGGAAAGCCAATACTATTTTAGTTAAACAAAGAAGCATAGGGGACAGAAGCTATTTGAGGCACGTAGGGGAGAGGAACGTAGGGGAACAGGGAAAGAACTGGGACTCCAAAGAAAAGGTGGAGCTCTGGCCGCTCTGCACGGCACTGGCAGAGCAAAGCATCTGCGAGCTTTCCTGGCTGGGCCGTCTGCTCAGGTTGCTCTGCATTGCTCTAGTGGCCAATAAAAATGTGACATTAAAATTATTATTTTTTATATGATTTCTATCTTTAAACAATTATAAATATATACTCCTAACGCTCTCTTGGGGACTCTACGTCCGTATTTTAAGTTCTTTAATAAAAACAGAAAAACATAGATCAAATATGACAGTAAGCTGGAATAGTAAATATGTGGCAGAAGCACAAGGCACATGAGAAAGGAGTTATAATTACTTGGTAACCAAGCAATGCAAATTTATCCTTTAAAAGAAATCTAAATATCCTAAGATACAAAAATATCCATTTAACAGACCCAAACATCTTTAATCTACCATGTCACATATCCTTCATCCACCTCTTAAAAGTTAAAAATCCTGCATAATGGTGTGGAAAAATGTTAATTAATTGTTGCAATCTTTTTCTCTTCAGTTCTTCAAAACAAGCTTTTGCACTATTAAAAATATTACTCTATCCCCCATGCTGATATCAAGCAAACTCCAGACACCTACAATCGTGTTCACAGACACAACTATGAGTAAATTAACTTTTAAGTTTTAAAGCCACATTACATTGTTATTGTCTACTTTGCATGGTGCCAAACAGGAAAGGGTATGGGTCTATGTGGAAGTCGTGTCTCTGTGTCCTTGCACCATAATACATTTGAGCTTAGAGATAACTATAAAGTAGTTTAAGTTCACTTAGTTTATCTTGTATTACAGACACACAGTCTTTGTCTTAATTTCCTTTTGTCTAGGATAAAATAACATTTATCCACAGCTAAACAAATACCCCAGACATCTGCTGATCTTTTTCTCCCATATTAAAATGCGACTCCCACCTACGGAGCAAAACTCAGCAACTGATTAACAGCCAATTGCAACAAGCAAGAACTGAAAATGAATATAACCATTAATTAAAACCAGTGAAAAAAACAGGGTTAATTATTCACACTGGAATTTGGCCAAACCGACAGAGTTAATAAATAGCCCCAAGAGGTCACGAATTTGTTTCATATGCTATGGAAAAATTTCACCTCCTGCAGCTTGGCTCTCCGGGTGCTCTGGGTTTTGGCTGGAGGGAAGCACAGCCATTCAGTTAGCAAATTCCCCACCAGCATCCTGAGTTGGGGTCTCAGCTGCTCAGCACTGAACAAATCCAAAAGGGTTTACTTGTGAGAGCCGATAATAGCACGGCTTGAAGCCGTACAGCTCCATGTCTGGTGTCTAACATTCATCAACACCTCCAGCACTGGGAGCTTGTCATAACCTGTTACAGCTGTGAGGAGCGCTAATGATACCATGGCAACAGGGAACTGATACACAGGCAAAAGGCAGCAGCAGCCCAGCACATCCAATTGTGCAAACAAGTTGCAAGAAGCTTCTCTGCTGTTAAAATCTGAGAGTAACATAAGGCACTCCAATGTATCAGAACAGTGAAAGCATATATAAAGTTAGGTAGCCCCACCGATAATAATGGTGGTGTACTTATTTTGTTACATTGAATCCATTCCCCAGATCAGAACAATCCCCAATTTTTGTACAGTGTTTGTGTGGCTAAAAAAACTGGGAAAAAATTTACTATGACCAATCTCCTTTAAATATGTCTAAGGTGGAATTTTAGTCCAAGGTCTACCACACCTTCTGAAAATAACAATATTAAAGAAATCCTAGACAAGAAATGTAAAAGCAATTCATTTTTATTTTCCTCCACAATAAGTACCCACCAGTTCCCTGTTCAAGAGAATGCGTATCCTAAGGGAAGTGAGAAAGTGCCAAGTATGTATAGACGTTTTCTGACGACTTATTACTCATTATTTTCAGTGTACAGCTGAGTTAACAGCTTATTTGGCAACGGCTGAAGTCATCCATGCTGAAGTGACAGGGGATTGACTAGCCCGTGCGGATGATGCTGCACTATTACCTGTCAGGAGCCTGTCTCAGCTCTTGCCCTGGCTTCAAGTATAAGGCTAAGAGAAGGCTGATTTTCACTGGCATTCAAGGTTATTTTTATTCTGACTGACTAGAACACAGAGCAAGAGATAACTTGACAGGATTCCTGAATTGCTCGCTCATCAACGCTAAGTGTATGTTAATAACAATGGGGTTCGGTTACTTGTGGGTGAAAAAATACAATAGCACAGATAACTATTCTAGACACTGTAAAAACGATTGAGCTGGTTTTCTGGTGCACCAGCAACTAGAAAACTCAGACTCACAGAAAGCTGACACTGTCTGCCGGCTTCAGTTGAACAAGCTGGTAAATTCTGTCACACATGAGCTGATTAAAGCACAATGGAAATAACAGGTTTCAACTCTTCATAAGCTTAACCTCAGAAAGCTGAAAACCTCCCCAGAACTCACCGGAGTTATTTCTGTCTTTATCAAGCTCAGATCTCTTTCTGGCATCTGAGGCTCCCCCTAACTTGGCCCACTGCCTGCCCAGCTCTGGAGACCCCGTACCCTGTCACCCACCCTGCACGCTTGTTAAGTTACCTCAAGCCCAGAGGGACCCAACCTTTCCCCTTGGCAGGGATGGAGAAGGGGACAGCAGGCACCAGACCGTGACCTGCCACTTGGCATGGAGACCAGGGCTCATTTCTTCAAGTGTAAATGAGAGACAGGATAGAGGTAAGCAAGATATATTATTTACGTACCAATGGCAATTTAAATTACTAAATACCTAAACGACTATTTAGATACCACAGAACTGCCTCTCAGCTGCCACCTGAGTGTGCAAGGCTTAAGTTTCAGCTAGGAAAAATCCGCATGCACTGCTGCTCCCTTGTACCTAGGGAGCCAGTTTGAGCACTGATAGATGGGAAAAAAGCATCTACCATTCTCCCAACTACAGCTAATCTTTAAACACATTCAAGGTTATATCTACATTCCTCCCTGCTGGGCACTCTGCAGGGACATAAGCCGTAAAAGACCCTACTTCATTTCTTTAATCAGCAAGAGAAACCCAAACCTCTATTTTCCAATTAGTTTCCACTGCAGAGTAAGAAAATTAACGCAGATCTTTTATATCACAGTAAAACCAAAACACTATTGCTTGTTGTGGGCCAAGTGGTGTGGTGGCTGCTCCAGTCTGTGGGAAGAATTCTGTATTATCAGCAGGATCTGCAGCCGGAAAGTTAGGGCATCAACTGAAATGTGGATGCCTGAGGTTCAAGGTCCTTCTCTAAGGATCTTGAGCAGCACTGAACAACTATGTTAAATATTTAGAGACAATGGACAGTTCCAGCTGGAGAAACTAAAAGAGACCAACCCCAGAAAATATAGCACTTCCCTGGACTGCAGAATTTTTCATCTGAACACAGTTAAGACCCAAGCCCATCTCACAGCAGGTTGCCCTCACAAATTAGCTGCTTTTTCAGAGCACGACTTCTGGCACAGTTTACAAAGAAAAACCTCTGGTCATCTAAATCCAGGAAAAAGGGTACAACTCAGGGTGTTGAATAGTAAACTTGCCTCTTTAGGCAAAAATAAAGGCATTTTAAGAATTAAGATCTTGTCTGTCTGTTCGTTATTAATCCTAGCTATCTCGGGCAGCTGCGATACTTTCTGGAGGTATGGACCCATGTATGAATTTCACAGGGAATCTATGCACTTAGCAAGGGCTGCTAAATAGCAGGGCAGCTGAACGTTTGGCATTGCTGACTTACTTAATAAGTACCACTGCATTTTGAGAATCAAGGCCACAGTAGTTTGAGACCGACAGCATCTCATGCACTCAGCTGTCATACCAGTTCTGATGCTTACACGTGTAACTAGGAAATGTGCTTCTGAATGGCCACACAAAAGCAGATCGAAATGCCTATCGGAGAGAGCACAACTTGGTTGACTGTTGCTATTAAAAAAAATACATGTGGTCATAGTTTTGTGCCTTCTCTACTTAAAATGATATGCTCTTTTTTGCCACCTCTGCAATGCAAGGAACACTACAACTGGAAAAGCAGAGCGCAGTATTAAAATGAAAACTGCATAGTCCATGGATACAAGCATTCAGAATTTATTTTCTGTTATAATAATCTGAATCATGAATAATGCAAATACCCACAGATATGTAAAGAATCAACCTTCTAATGTGATGACATATTCTCAAGAAAAGAAGCTCTGAAAACAAGTAGGCAATTAATTATTTACCAGACAACCATAATTATGTTTCTGTGTATTAAATTGCAGCCTCCAGTGACCAAACTTGTTAGATCACTACTGAAAATGTTTAGCAGCCAAGAAAAAGGCTTTGATCCTTGTGCACAGAGTGCTTGTACACACTACTGAACTTCGCAAAACTAGAGACCCACATCTCCACTAAGTAAAGGTAGGATCAGTAGAGCTACATGAACAGATATCTCTCTTCCTGTTCCCCAGGCTATCAATAACACATATTTCATTTTTTTCATCTAAGGAATAAATTTGCAGTTCCTGTATTTTATATCCTCATAAATCAGTAGGATTTTCTGTCTAATTGTGTGAAGATACAAGACTATATATCGTTGCTAAACAAGAAAAGGAACATACAAGCAATGCAAAACAATGTTGTATGAACAGAATGTGCTTAAGCATTAACCAACAGGGGCACTGAGGAGTAGGTCCCTGTTACGACTATGTAAACCAGGGCATATTTGTGTGGTGTACAGTCCTTCAGAGCATGGCTGATTCGCTCTTATTATGTGTGAGGAAAAAAAGCTGTCATATATGGACTCAAGAAAAAGGTCAGCATTTATTCTGGAGAGAGCCTCCTTGCCTTGGCTATGTTGGAAGAAACTAGGATTGAACTGTTTGAAAAGGAAATACCTCCAACTTACAGTAAAGAAATATTTTACTTATCTAATCTCAGCAAAGATGAAAAGGTAGAATTTCATAATTAAGCTCTCCTTTACTATGGCCCCATGTCTAGAGGTAACCGAGATGCTGGCTGCAAGATTTTAGGTCAGCACCGCCTAGAAATCACAGTATTCTATACTAACAGGCATGCAAAAAAGTTCAATATTTTAAAAAACCAACTTTATAAGTCCATCTTCAAGGTATATGTCTGCATAGAAGGAGTGGTCATCATTGATAATTCTTCCACCTTTAATGAGTAGTCGATCACTCTGGGGGGAAAAAAAAGGAAGAAATGTGGGTTTGTTGAAATAAATAAACATAATAACATATTGATGATACGAAATAGGTTTATGTTATATAGAAAGTCATCAAGCAAATACGCTATATAATTACGCTAATTACGTCTATGCCATAGATTCAGGTGGGTACATAGACAATGGAGAGGAAAGCCACACATTCACTGAGTGCTTATTTCTCACTTTTGGAACATGACCTCATGGTCATCGCAGTCTTTTTTCTTTAAAGTAGAACTCATTGCACACGGAAATATTAGAAATGTCCCTACCTCCCCTTTTTACCACCACCTTATCGTACAAAGGCCAAAAGGAAAGAGAAGACCCCAGAATAAACTGCTCAACAGTGGAATGGCCAAGCTGAGCTTGCCTGGGCTTCTTGGCACCCCTGGAAGAGTAACAGAGCTTGAAATGGGAAGCAACAAGGTCAGGAGAGGCTACTGAGCTCTGTAATGCAGAAATTCCTGTCCAGGTAAGCTGCTTTAAATGCCAGTTCAGCAGGTTCAACTGAGGCTGCTCCACTGTGGTAGCCAAGGGACATGGCCAAAGCTTGCACCACCTGTACTGTGTTACAGACCAGCAGCAGGAAATCTAGTTTCTAGTGGGCATGAAGAATGAATTGTTTTCTAATCTGTGATTCCTGCAAGACAAAGGTTGCTGGTTAGTTGGGGACCTCTGTACCGAGGCACCCCATGCCATATCTCATTCATGGAATGGATGAGGACAGGAGTTCAGCCTCCAAAGTCTGGTTTACCTGAAATATCATATGAAAAGCAGGGAGAGCTGCAGCCTCCAAAGTGCCAGAAAGTAAACATTTTTTCCCGTGAAGAACTGTTTAAATATCAAGCCTGCTGCAGCACTGTTAGCAATAATGATCTGTTTCCATTTTTCTCTATTCAAATGGCTACACTCTGTTCTCAAAAAATAGATTTTACAGAAAGCAAATTTTACCACTGCATATTCCTGAGAACCAACATTTTAACTCCCTCGCTGAGGAAGTCATATTGGAATTGCCAGCACTCTACGACCTACGCACAGACTGGGAAAGTCTGTACCTTCAGAACACTTTTGGAAAGACTTTCGCCAAGTGACCATGAACGCTGGAAAACCCTAAAGCAGTTAGAACCTTTTTCCCCACTTACATATAACAAAAAAAAAAAGAAGCCATTTATTTTAAATTATTTCCTTGGCCCACTAAACGATAACTCAGACTCTCCATTCTGTCCAAAAAACTTCTCACTTCAGACTCAATTCCTTGTTTAATTACAGGATGACTCACAAGTATAAACCACACATGTCCCAAGTTCCCAGTTTAGAAAACAATTAAACAGGTTTTCTTATCTATAAAACCAGGACAATGATAGAGAATAGCTGAAAATTTATTGGTTAAAAATGCTAAGGCAGAGATAGAGGGGTTGAAACAACCTTTCTTCAATGTAACTTCTCAGTTGTAAGTTGCATATTTACTCTTTAGCTTGTACTTAACAATTTTGCACGTTCAAAACCTCAACAGCCCTCTACATCATTCTAGAAAAAGCAAGAAGGGAGAAACAAGTATTGAAAGGGGCGAACGAAGGGGGAAAAAGACATTGAAAATACAGTCCATGACGAAAGAGTATGTACACAGAAGGTTCAAGGCTTTTCTCCACATGCTGCAGCAGCGAGATGACCCTGGGGGGAACCAAGGCCAGAACTATAATGAAATACGTTCCTGGGACCTGCTTCAGACGTTGGACTCGTTTAAGGATGCAGATAGATCACAGAATAGCTTAGGTTGCAAAAGATCTTTAAGATTATCGAGTCCAACCTTAAGCCTAGCACTGTCAAGTCCACCACTAAAGCACATTTCTAAATGCCACATCTACATGTCTTTTAAACACCTCCAAGGATGGTGACTCAACCACTTCCCTGGGCAGCTGTTTCAGTGCTTGATAACCCTTTTGGTGAAGTAATATTTCCTAATATCAAATCTAAACCTCCCCTGGCGCAACTTGAGGCCACTTCTTCTCATCCTATCACTTGCTGCTTGGGAGAACAGATCAACACCCACCTCACTACAATCCCCTTTCGGGCAGTTGTAGACAGCGATGAGGTCTCCCCTCAGCCTCCTCTTCTCCAGACTAAACACCCCCAGTTCCCTCAGCCACTCCTGGTAGGACTTGTTCCCCAGCCCCTCACCAGCCTCGTTGCCTTCTCTGGCCGCACTCCACTCCCTCAATGTCCTTCTTGGAGTGAGGGGCCCAAAACTGAACCCAGCACTCGAGGTGTGGCCTCGCCAGTGCTGAGCACAGGGACACAATCACCTCCCTGCTCCTGCTGGCCACGCTGTGCCTGAATGCAAGTCCCCTGTCTGGAATTTGCCCGAGCAGGCTCCCTGTTTTCTCCCCAGCCTCTCTACTGTCACTTGTAATTGCAGGACTTGTGAATCAGCAACCTGAACACTAATAAGTTGTTTTGCCATGTGCTGGCAGCTGCATCTCCTCACCACGGTGATTTACTACACTGCCTGCTGACCTGAGGAGACCACCATCTTGTGAGCTCTTTTTAAGCTCATTCAATTGCCTTCCCGAACATTAACACTGTCCAATTACGAGAGGCAAGAGCTTATTGATGCAGGCAGGGAACGTTACCAGAGCACTGCATCTGTCACTGTTAATGAGTCAAAAATCTGCACGCTCAGCAAAATGTGCTACATTTGATTCCTTTTAAAGCAGGAGAAGATGCATAACAAGTAGAAACAAATGTAACAGGCTCAGAAAAGGCAGACTGAAATAAAGCAGAAGTCCAGAAAAATAATTGCAGGCATAAGGATTTTATATGGGTTTATATATAAATCTACATGTATAAGTGGCAAAACTAGGTATCAGAATGATCTGAAACTAAAAAGGATACAAATCCAGTTTCAAGAAAGCACATAATTATGTCAGTCATCCTTTAAATTAAGCCTTACTTCTAGTTTATAAAGGGTTAATGAATGTTTACTACAAGGTCTCGACTTCTTCAGGATTTTGGAAGGTCTGGTGAAGAAAGAAAACTGCAGTTTATGGAGACTTTCAACATTTCAATTCTTGACACCTTCCTGCTCAGAAGAAAATACATGGAACAGGTCCTGTGGCCAAGGTTACCCTCAGTCAGGAACAGGAAGGGATGGGAAATGAGGCTGCCAAAACCCCACAGTCTTGATGCTCCCCAGGTACTCTGCAAAGCCACCAGGGAGGTGGCCACGGAGCCTTGGCTGGCTTTCATCAGGATCTAATAGTTGCAGAAACATCTCTGGCACACATTTCCATTCCAGTAAATCAGCAAATTCAGAAGAAAAAGGGTTTTGTTGGTATTTTTCCCAACCAGGTAGAGCCATCAGCATGTCTGCAGGACACATTACAGGTTGCTACAAGCCAGGAGCACAAGCAAAGCAGTGTGCGTTTACACTGATGGTGGGCACAAGCGACCCAGGTGAGGTTTCAGTGTTGCATGGACTCTTCAGCAGCACACAAACAGGTGCTGCCTCATACACCTGGCTCCGAAACAGCAGCGACTTGTCCTCAGCCAAAGCACCTGTACCAAACACCTGTGTGCACCTACCCTTACAGATGCATTTCCATGAACACACTGGAAAACATTACACATACATAACTGACCTTCAGGGAGCAGGAGGTTAATATTAACAAACAATTTGCCGAGTACTTCATGAAATAAACTTTCATACAAACCCCCGGTCAGCATGTGAGTATCCATCCACCACAGCCTAAGCACGGGCTTCAGGGACAGGCACAGCCCTGTCCTGAAGGCAAAGACATGTTGCCTCCCTGCACTGCTGCCACAGTCACAGATGTATGAGCACTCCTGCACTGGTTTAGGTCACAGCCAGTGATATCCTTGGACAGAAATCTGAGCACACCTAGGGTCTGTGAAGCAGGTTAGCCTCTTTGGTCACACAGCCTGGCTGGGTACGGTCAGGGCCATTTATTATTTACCAGGGTCCTGATGTCAGGTAGGCTGCTTGCAGTTTCTTATCAAGTGTCAAATGTCCAGAAAAACTAGCGACCAAAGTCCTCTTCTAACTGGACAACGTTCCAGGCTGGAAGACAACCACACTCTGTAGCACCCTGGGGAAAGCAGGAAGTGTGAAGGAAGGAGCAACCTGAAGCTCAGGAATTAATCACACAATGCTGGTCCATATTTCCCCTTCCCAGCTGTACATCCCTTCAGGCAGGACACTTTCTTTGCCCAGCTCTCGGACGTACCCTGAGCCACTCGGGTGACCTTTGGGTGCTTTCACAGTACAAAACAACACACTTATTACTCAGTGCAGGAGGTGACAATAGCGTAAGCCTTTAAAGGGTGGCTGTCACCACTATACTCAGCTAACAACAGATGTCTCAGTCACTGGTGCCCTGGATACTGAGCCCTAAGGGCTCCATACCAAGTTGTCAGTGCACTGCCTGCCACAAGAAGCTGCCAGCCTAGCTCTCCTGGGTTCAAGCCGAAGAAAACTGCCGGGACGCTCTCCTCCCTCCAGCCCGCCAAGGACAGACAGCAGAACACAGCAAAGCAGAGAGGGGGTATTATACTGAATGTACAAACTGAGCAATTCATTAGGTGCCAAGATTCAAGGGAGCGGGAGGGGGGGGAAAAGCCCCTCCTGTCACTGACATGGGAGGTGTAGAAAGCACCATTGTAAATCCATGGCATTGCTCAGCATTCACTGCAGGGGGTGGAAGCCGTCGTGTTTTTCCTCCACCTATCGCTGCAGCAATGATGCGATCGCATCAACGCAACGCTGTTTGCTTTCAAGTCTTGTGCCTGGCAATGACACAGCATCAGCACAGCAGCTATGCTTATCTTCTGTCTCCCTGCAGCTCCATTTTACAAGCACTCTGGTACCTCCCAGCTAAGCCTGCTGCCAAGTATGATACAGCCGTTCCTATTATTCACAGCTCTTCACCTTTCCAACCTTGTGCACTGCTTTCACGGTGATTTTTGCTAATCACAGTCTAGCTTCTCCTGCTTAATCTGGCAGCAAAGCCATACAGCTTAGTCTGTGACATGACGGCAGTTTTCATGGCAGCAGAAGGAGATGTCACAAACTCAGCACCGTTTGCTGCAGAAGGAGGGGCTGGCTGCTCAGATATGAGGCGGTGGCTTTCGCTTCCTTATAACTATCATTTGCACTACAGTAAGAGCAACACCAAACCTCTGTAAGCTGGTGACTGGCACGATTTGTACAAATTGCCTGTTTCTCTGAGTTTTTTAAATCAGCTTGCCTCAGCTCTTGTGAAGCAAGTCCACGTTTTCATACGCTCCCAACAGTAAAAGGCCAGCAGAGACAAGCAGCAGCTGCATCAATGTGCCAGATGATGAGTGTGAGCCCTGTCGTGGTGCCCAGTTCTGCAGTGAGCTCGGCACAATTACAAGTGAAATCAAACTGTCTTTGTCAGGGAAGCACTCTGCTCTGGGTTATTTGAAAATCTGATCCAAATGTTAGATTTAAATGCTAGAGCAGGAACAGTTGCAATCAAATTGAAAATTAGCCTTTTTTTCATTCACCTACTTCACTGAGAGCTAGAGGTATCTAAAAATATTACGTATAACAAAATTCAAATATATTTTTTACACATGCAGTTCTCAATCTGCTTCTGGAACTACTGAAAAACATAGTAACACAAACTGCCATCTTCTGACATAAGGTTTACTAAATAACTATTATCTCTGATTGGCACAGCATGTCAAAATACAATGCAGCACAAGTTATAGCAAACCACATGCTTCCCTTCAGTATGGATACCCAAGGTACTGCACCTGCAGGCTCCTTTCAGAGAAAACCACACCTCTATCACCCAAGATGGAGTTTGGAAAAAAAAAAAAAAAAGAATGAATGAATCTGCCATTATGTACTCTCACCATACAGAAAGATTCAAAGAGATTTTAAGAGCACTGTTTTTATCAAATAGCAGCATCTGTCCATACTGCAATTCTAATGTATGATACTACAATCTTGCTTTTCTTACACAAATAGAATGCACCTTTATCCCCAAATCAAGTAAATCATGTCTTTTTAACTATTTACCATTTTCTTTATAATTTAACTACAATGTCCTTCTTCATTCTTGGATTTGAACTTTTACAATTGCTGCACTGCAACTATTGTGAACTGCAAAAGTCACTGCAACACTCTCAGCCCCAGATTTTCCAGGCCTGAAGGAGAAGGAAACACTCAGCAGTGAATTCATCCTTTGCATAATTCCAAGGACTTATTAGAATATACCATTGTCCTTATATCACTAGAGCAACAATAGCTGTATTCTCTAAGATCCAGATTAGTTAATGGCCCTGAAGATGACTAAGGATTTTATGCTAAATAACCATTTGAAAACAGTTTAAATTCCAAATCCACCTGTATTTGCAGTTCTCTTGTCTATAAAGACATTTGGTTTAAAAGACATCAGATTAAACACATTAGGCTACATTATCACACTTGCAGCCAAGGCATTCATCTTTAAATTTTTAGCATGAGTCCTTTGTTGTTACGGCTTTAAAAAGACCAGAAAAGACACAACATTCCCAATTTCGAGGGAAGTTTCAAAAGCCACAAGCTAATGTTCCTATGATCCTTGATTATCTAAATCTCCACAAGAAGACAATTTGCAAGGGAGCATTTTCTCAAAGGGAAACGTGCCATTGGCAGACAATGGAGACCCTCGAAGCTCCTTTGTGCTTCTCTGCATTCCTCCTTTCACAGTCAGTTCCCATAATATACAAAAGATTCTTAGAATATTTCTCTTGTGGATATATTTGTTTGTCTGTCATCAGAGCTGGTCCGATGCAGACCCTGTTGTGATACAGTTAAACTACTGTGCTTTTAGCAAAGTACTTACAAATAAGTAACATTTTAAAACTTAATAGCAAAGGAAGAAAGACATCTTCCCAAGAGGAAAGCTTGCTTAAAATCCTTTCATAAGGATCAAAGAGCTGTAAATGGGATTTCATGAAGAACTGTCTGCTTATTGAAGACCTGTTTTTAATCAACACTATCCTTCCTTTCAAATTTCACATCTAGGTTACTCTCCATAGGAAATAATTTTTAGTTGGGGTTATCCCTGAATCAACTCAGGGATCTGCTTGTAAAACGTTGCATCCTTGAGGCACCATTTCTGATAGGCCAATAATGGGCAATCCTGCTTTTAAGGTTCTTTTCTTAACAAACGCACTCCTGTATACGGCAATTCATTTAGGAAGGATTATGTTGATTGTAGTAATGCTGTATCTTGGTCTGCAGCCAATATATTCATTCTTCTTTATTCATTCAAAAGATCTTATGTTCTTTTGTTTCCCCTTCGGAGACCTGGCTTTTCATTCAGCTAGCAATTTCACTCCTTAATCACACACAGTCTAAAAGGACTACTCCTACAGCTATAGACTCCATGGGGATTTCTTCACTGTAAATGTCATCTTTGTTTTGCCTTTAGAAGCAAAGCACAACAAACATCTTACTGGTGACAATAGTCATCGGCATCAGCAGGCGTTTCACCCAAGTACAGGCTACAGGGTTGAACCCACTGCATTGTGTGTTTTCACAGCCATCCCTTGGGTTACACACAGGTTACATCAGTTGGAGCTGATCTCAAAATCTCAGTAAGGCATTCACAGGACAGGTTAAACCTGGGAAAAACCACAGCAACTTACAGTATGGCTGGCTGCTGTGTGCCACCAGAATGAAGATGAGTTTCATTTAAGTTCTAGTCAGAAACCTTCATCAGATTAACAGGACACATCAGCTTTTGCACCTGTCATAGGCAAAATCTGTTTAAGACCATAAGGAATCCCTTCTCTGACAGAGAACATGGATGCAGGGGAACATAACAGTAGAACACGTCCTTGAATATGATGTTAGTAATGGTAATTCATGATCAACTAAAAGTAGTGGATACAACTTATACTTAAGATACTTTTTGCTGTCATGTTGTCTCACACATCTACTTTTTCTGCAACTCATAAGCTGTGATGCTCAGGAGATTTTACACAGATTGTAGATTTTACTGAAATCAATGGCAATATTTATTATTAGGTAGGAACACAATTAAGAGCTGTGGCCTTAAACCTCATCAAGACGCACTACAGATTGAAATCTTGTCTCATGACAAGTGCATCAAGTGACAAGCAAAAGTAATCCTGAAGTATCTCTGTCCTAAGGGACAATGCCATCAGCTTTACATGTAGTAAGATTAGAAATCTCCAAATTATTTCACTGCTCATCTCTGTTCCTTCTTTCTTTCTCATACCTACAAAAGCAGCAAGAAATTTACTCCACCTAACTCTTCTTCACAAGCCAGTGGGCTCTCCTGGATCCCACAAAGGAAAATGAAGCTGCTCCCTTTTACCACATGTACAAACCTGCTTATGAAAGAAATGGCAGCAAAGCAGGGAAGAGACCTTGAACTCTTGTCAGGAAAATGGTTCATTGGCAGTGGTCGCTCCCATCACTTGTTAGGAGGTTCAGACAACTACCTCATCACATGAGTTATCTTCCCCAACAGGCACTGTCCCCTTTCCAAATCTGCACGGCTTCCAGCAAAAGGCAGCTCAGCCGCCAGTGGTGACACTAGCTATGATGCTGAAAACCCTGATGAGGGGCACTGACTGACAAACATGCCGTGGCAGTTAAAGGAATCACTGCCCCAAACCCTTCTTTCTGACCCTCCGCCAAAGGTTTCAGTCTCCACAGAAATGTCCCCAGAAGGATCTAGTATGATTGTAATTTAGGACACCAGATGGAAGTGGCTTAAACACTTGCAGATACTTCTTCTCTTGTAGAAAAAGGAGACGAAAAGACTTATAAAAGAATCACAGAAATGGTGGCTGGAAGTCAAACAACTTCTACTGAGGCAGCTAAAGCATCTCCAGAGTTGCCAAGTCTACTGCAATACACAACATGAATTCATAAATGTTCAACAACAGACAAGTAACCTGAGAGTGGCCAAGTCTAGGAAACTTTTGAGTATTAAGAAAATATTCAAGAGTAAGAAGAGACACAAAAGTCCCAGGCCCTGATGTTTTAAAGCAGGAAAAAAAAGTGCTATTAAAATCAGTCCAAATCTTGTACCAATAGCAGAATAATAACATGAGACATTGTTCCCATGCCTGGCGCTCAGTAGGCTTTTCAAACACTTTTTGCAAGTCACATACAAATCTGTGTGTAGCTTCATATTATTAAACATCTGTAGGACATGTAGCCCCTGGTGCCCAAAGTGAATTAACTGGTGGCTGGCAGCTCTCACACCATCTCACATCAGAACACCTCATGTTAACTCAGTACCTTGCTCAGGCCAAACAGAAAGTTGCCCATCTTGATGCTCAGTAGTCAGCTTGAGACAAAAGTCTCACACAGTAAAATGTGTTCCAGACGCATCCCTTTTTTCCCCTCTCAAAGTATTCAAAGCCATGTTCATCTGAAGCCTAATTACTTCTCAGCTCTTTTCACGTCAATCAATTCAAAAGGCTACAACTAAAATTATTCTCTGTGCCCATTCCTCTGAATTTCTCCAGCCTCTTTCTGCACCTGCTTTTTTTTTCCTCATCTTTTGCCAGCTCTTCTCTCTAGCTGCTAAGCTCAATAGTGAGATCCTTCCTCTTCAACACCACATTTTTTGAGCTCTGTCGCCCCATGTCTTACAGTCTGCCAGCTCAGGACCCGCAGCTCCTTCCCCCACTCATATGCCAACCCTTGGACCATTCCCAGAAATACTATTGCCTTTTCTAAAATATTCAGGCACAATTTGCCTCTCCCATGTCCCTCCTTGTATTTGCTTTGGTGACTAAATGTTCTGCCTTTGCTCAGTAGAGTTGTCTTCACACCTCCTCTTCACTGAGCTCACACTGATTATGTTTTAATGGTTGCAATCCTTACTGGAACAAACAAGTCCTCTAGCAGACATTTTACATACCACACGCTTATTTTTAAATGGTGCTCTGTATACAGTGCAATTTTGAGTTCATCTGGGCCAAGGCCTTGCTTGAAAAGTGTCGGGAACTACCAAAACACACAATCAAAACAATTTACGACAGATCTTTCAGTGTCATCATCCCCATTGATTCCCTGTAATATGCCGCATGAGAGGAATACAATAGTGATGTTAAAAGCAATGAGCGGGAGGATGTATCCTGGAAAATCTGGTCTGCATGAGAGCATGCCTGCACAACCGAAGCACAAAAAGATTGCCACTTCATGCAGAAAAACACCTCAGCAATGGATGTGATGGCTGACTGTACTACATAGACTGAGAAATATGCTCCTGCAGATGCATTCTTGGCCACCCTTACATTATGCACACGCAGCTCCATCCCTAGCTAGCACTCCTGAAACAGGGGAGTGAGACCTCCTGAAGGACTTCAACACAGTGCAGAGGACACAACCAAAGTGCTTACGCTTACTCCTTCACAGCATCGCTATTTTATATCACCCAGAGACTGGTCTGGTGTTTCAAATACAGAGGTCCTTCACACAGCAGCTACAGCAAAAGAGGCCAAGTTTCTCCAGTCTGACTCACAACTGGATAGCACCTTGCACTGGAGCAGTGCTGGTAAGCAGCTCACAACAGCGAGCACAGATGCTGCATGGGATTCATAAAGGGCAGCAGGAGAGTCACAAACAGGATTAATTGCAAGAAGCATTAACTTTCAGGGGGTAAATCAAAAAACACAAATGGCAGGTGCAGATTTAGTAAGACCAGGGAGATGCTCACTGCCAAAGGGGGTCCTGCCTGCAACACAGTGTCTCATCTGTCCTAGATACTTAAAGAGAAAGAGGAGAAGGTAGGAATAAAGCTGCTTCGAAGGAAGGGAGTGAAGGAGGTATCAGTCAGGCACTGCTGATAGTCTGAAGGGATCAGGAGGCGAGGCACAGTCAGACAAAGCACAAGGAGGCAGTTATGCGCAGTAACCCAGAAAGGAAACTACAGGATTGTCTTCCCAAGAATGATACCTGCTCCCGCACTGATCAGAGATGAAACCAGCCTCTGCCTCTTCATTCACAAAGTTTCTGATGCCGCAGGCCTGGCCCACAGCAAGCTCTTGGAGGAATGTTTCAGCCAAGAACCGACCACAGGTAGTGTCTGTGGCAGGATGCCAGGTGCTGTTCTCCTTGTGTGCTCAGGACAGCTCCAGGCCCCACTGCAAGGAATACAGGCTTGGTATGGGAAAATCCACAGCAAAGCATCAGCACACAGGATGCTGTTAAAAATTACTTTCTCACAACTCAACGAATCCAGGAGCTGGTGTAGCTCCAAAGAGCAGGAGTGTGTGTGAAGGGAATGTTAAGCACAGTAATAAATGACATTTTTATAAGACTTCATCATCACCATTGTTGTTGCATAACTTTACAGAGCTATCACATTTCTTCAGAGCCCAGAAGGCTTGATGCTCCAATGTGCTTCCTTAGCCGCAGGATGAAACATCATACTGGAACGGGTCTTTCAGAAGACACATGTAGACAGACCCAGTGGGCTCTTGTGGGATGGGCAGTGCATACAAGGTAACACAGAGGGCCTGACTTGCTTTTATTGGAAGAGAAAAGGGGCCAGAAATGTAACACATTAAAATGAAAAAAGGCAAACCAGGTCTGATGCCTTCCAACTCCACTGATGTTAATTTATGCCTTTGATTTGGTCACAAAACTCAACACTACCATTAATGAATATTCATTTATAGAAACGTCAACACATCCCATTGCAAAGAGAACAGGCAGAGGTTTGGGCTTCCTTTTTCCCAGCAATCCTCTCACCAGCACACAGAAGAAAATTTGTGAGAAGTGAAGAAATTAAAACGAACTGTTGATTCCAAGGCAAACATAATTCTTCCAGTTTCTTCTTTTACTCCAGATTGGAGAGCAAACAACCAGCTATGGGTGGGAACCTGTTACACTCCAGCTGCAGATGAAGGTCAAGCCACACACAAAACACCTGATGCTCGTCCAGAGGGCAACCAGGGCCTCCCACAGCCCACAGGCACCCTGAGTAACTGATGCACTGAGGAACAGTGGTGAGAAAAGCCTCACCCAAAAAGCCACTGCAACACTCACGCTCAGCCTTGGCTGTCAGGCACTGCTGCCTGTTGATAGTGGAAAACCGTATAAATGCAGCACCTCAGTATTATAAAATTCCTCTTTCAGAAAGAGGCTGTTTCCCTCCTGACCAAGTATTTTGAGTAAAGGGTTTGGTTTTTTTAATAATGAGAAATCTCAAGGTGCTTACAAGCCTTGCAACACTGGCACAAATAATGCCATTCAACCATCGGGTTTGCTCAGGAAGCCGCCACACCCACCAGTCAGCTCACTCTCCAGCTACAGAAAATTGCCCACCGCCCAGATGGAGCCAGCTTTCCTGGGAAAGCTCCACGAACCCCAGCCTCTTTGAGCTCACCCTGCTTCCCTGCTGATCTCTGCCCTGGGTGCCACGGCAGCACTGAACCCATCACCCACTGATCTGACCCTTCAAGTGAAAAGCAGGCACCAGGCTGCAGAGCGACAGCGGTGCTGGGGAACATCTGCGTGACCCAACTCTGGAGGAGATTTTCCCTGAAAACTCCCTACCAGTTCTGCCTATTTTTAACCCCCAGTCCTGTGGATCCAGGGTACCTATGGGAAACAATACATAGAATCAAGGACCCAGACCCTTTCCTTCTGGCATGGAAAGCACGCTCTATTGTAGTCCTGCTCGGGGATAAAAGCACCTAGCGGGAGACAGGCACGGATGGGAAGAGGATGGTTATGATTAACTCTTCGACTTCTGATCCCCACCATAGCTGATGTATTAATAGCGCGCAGAGGTGTTGCTGCCGGCATCATGGCGCTCTTTGATTTTTCATGTTCTCTCCCCCCCGCCCCGTTTCCCCCCTCCCGTCTCTCTGCATCCCCATCCTACCCCAACCCACCGACCCCTGCCCACTGCCGGGGGGCGGCGGCGGGGGGGCAACACGTTGTGCTGCGGCTCGAACCCTCCCTCTTTTGTTCTTGCCTCGCCCGGCGGCCGAGCGGCCCCGGGCCCAGCTCCTCGGGAGGGCGGCACCCCCGACCCCCAGCCCTCTCCCCGCCCCGACCCACCGCCAGCGAGCACCCGGCACTGAGCCCCGGCTGTGCGGAGGGCGAGGAAATGGAAAAAAAATAAATAAATAACAAGCATAGGCTAAAAATAATAAAATAAAATAAAATAAAATAAAATAAAATAAAATAAAATAAAATAAAATAAAATAAAATAAAATCGCTCCGGCAGGAGAAGGCGAAGGCACCGGCGCCCGCCCGCCCGTACCCACCCAGCCCCGGGGAGGCTCGGCCGCGGCCCCGCCGCCATCCGCGGGCACCGCGCTCCCGCCGCACGCCCTTCCCCGCCCCGCGAACAAAGGAGTGAGGGCAGCCGGGATCCGCTTACCGTTATGTGGGGGATGCTCTTCTTGCCCTGGTAAGACATGTCGGCTCTCGCTAGCGCCGGGCGCACGCAACACACCCCGAGCCCGACGGAAAAATATGGGTGGTAGTAAGAGAAATAATAATAATTCAGAGCCCGGTTGGGTGATGGGGTGGGGCGGGAGCGGCTCGGCAGAGCTGTGTAATGGAGGCAAAGTTTCCTCGCCCAGAAGGGGAAGGGGAGCCAAGCAAACCCGGCACCTTTTTTTCCGGCTGCAATAAAACAGGGACGCGGCTCCCGCCGGGGGGGGGGGGGAGGGGGGAGCGGCGAGCGCTGCCTCTCCCGGCGGCAGCAGCGCCCTCCCGGCTGCAGGTCGGAGCAGGATTCGCTCAGCTCAACCCAGGAAGCGTTTCCTTCCCTCCTGTCCCCCACCCCTACCCCCTCGGCCCCCCTTCCCAGCCCATCAATCCAGCCGCAGCCTCCCTCCCGCCCGCAGCGGCGCTGGGAAACGCCGCCCGCCCAGCCCTGCCGCCGCCCCGCTCGCACGCCGAGGTCACCGGCGGGGTGGGGACCGGGGGGTCACTCCTGGCTGTGGGTCTTTCTGCGCAGCACGTGGCAGTGGCACTGCCTGCTCTGTCCCCATGGCACTGACCCTGGTGGCACTGCTGTGCTGTGTCCTCAAGGCACCGTCCTGATCTGCCCCCTTGGCACTGACCCTGGTGGCACTGCTTTGCCGTGTCCCCATGGCACTGCACCGCCCTGCTCTGTCCCCACAGCACTGCCTGCTTTATCTGGGATGGCACTGACCCCAACAGCACTACCCTGCTCTGCCCTCCTTGCCACTGTCCCAGTGCCACTCCCTGCTCTGCCCGGTCTCCAGGGTGGCCATGGGTGCTGGCACAGCACAGCACAGGCAGGGCAGGCGGATGCTATGTCAGCAGGTGCTGGATAGGAAAAACAGCTGGTTGAAACCCTTCCATCTTTTCTGACTCAGAGTGCCTCCCTCCAGCCGTGGTACTTGATTAAGGTTCCATGCACAACTGCAGGAAGCATAAAAGGCACTGCAAAGCTGCACCCAAGTTAACCTTACCCCAGCGACAAGCATCCGGGGGCTCTTAGCACACATACTCCTGCAACACATACACAGATAAAAGGCGTTGCCCACCCAGGCCACATCCCTGACACAACTCCCCCAAAATCACCATTCAGAGGTTGCAAAAAAGCTCTGGCCGCCTCTGTGCAGGGTCAGGCACGTGGTTGCTGCTTACAGTGCACCTTCCCAAGCCAGTGATCAAATCTTGCCTACTTTACCCCTAACGTCCTCCTAACCCCCCCCCAAAGACTAATCCAGAGCCACACAACTTTGAAAGTGCAGTGAAATCCAGGGAGGTTGCATGCAGTGTGCTCTCTATGCCGAGTCCCAGGCTGAACTAGGAATCAGGGAAGATGGGGAGGAGGCATCAGGAATGTCCCATATGGGGAACACTCAGGGTATGCCATGGACTCCCACCATCCCAGGGTCCTGATGGATAAGACATGGGAGTTCTGGTGAGCTGAGAAAGGGAAGACTGCACTGCAGCTGGCAACCTCTGAAGGCAACCCTGAGGTGGCTGCAGTGAAAGCAACAGCATTGCAGGTGCAGTGTCCCACCAAGCCCTGTCCCACCACAGCGGGCACCCACTGGGCTCCACGGGAGGCTGTGTGGCACCTGCACCCAACACCTAGACCACGGACGACCGGTGCCCCATTCATGCTCAAATGGAGGAGGGGGGAGAAAAGAGTAGAAACTCTCAGTTTAGCCTGTGGAAAGAGCAGAGCATGACCAGGCCACCCAGCTTTCATGCCGGGTGCTAAGGGAAGGGGTGCATCTATGCAGGGACGCGACTGCAAGGCCACGTTTCTTTCTAAGGGGAAATCAACGACAGCCCTGGCTCCCAGGATAAGCAGCCCCCCGAGTCCGCATCCAGCTTGATTGCCACAGACAAGAGTAACTTAGAGAAGCACATCTGGCAGGGGCGAGTCAGCCCCACCGGCCTCACTTTGTCCCTAAATCTGCAACGTGAGCCCAGGTTTCAGCCCCAGAGGCCGGGAACCGCCGGGCAGAGGTTTCGGCTGATGCTCCCGCCGTACGCGCTCCCTGCCGGGAGACAATGAAGGCGCATGTGGAGCCGCGGGGGAATGCGGGGCAGAGCCGGGGCCGGGCCAGAGCCGGGCTCTGTGCCTGGGACAGGCTCGGCGGAGTTTGCCCGGCGAGCCCAGAAACGCAGCGGGGGCTGCTTTGTTCCGGGGGGCGGCGGGGAGGGGGCCGGGACTGCCCTCCAGCCCACCCGGCGCGAGCAGCGTTTTACCGGCAGGAAGGGAAGCGGGAGAAAAAACTCATCGGCATCACTTACAAAGGAAAACGATTTCTGGGGTCGGGCAAGTGAGATAGTTTAGGGGCCAGCCAGGCTCTTCCCACAGCATCACCGTGCCGGGGAGGAGGGGGCCGCGCCCCCCCGACCTTCCGTGCCGAAACTGCCCCGCGAAGGCGGCGGCCCCCGGTCCCCCCGCGCCGGCGAACGGGGCTCTGCGGCACGGCTGCGCTCAGCACGGCTGGGCTCAGCACGGCATGGCTCGGCACGGCTGCGCTCAGCACAGCACGGCACGGCTCGGCTGCGCTCGGCACGGCTCGGCACAGCACGACTGGGCTCTACACAGCACAGCACGGCACTGGTCCCGCTCACCTGCCCATTGTCCTGGCCCTGCAGCAGTTCTTTCCCCACGGGGTATCTGATCTCCACGCCCGGGGTCTTGTCCTCCCGATCTCCCGGGGAGCTGATGACGGAGCCGGAGACCTCGCTGATGTCGCTGGCGGTCTCGCTGTAGTTGTCCCCTCCGTCCAGCATGTCGTGCCGGCTGCCGCTCCGCGGGGTCCGGGACCCCTTCTTCCCCACGCTGTAGGCGTCGAAGTCGATGGTTTTGTTCTCGTAGGCCCCCTCCACGGAGGCGAACATCCCCCCGTATTTCTGCCGCGGTGTCTGGGCTGTCGTACCCGGCCTAGCTAGATACACAGGCAGGTCATCTTCTTTATTCCAGTTCCTCTTTCTCTCGGCCATTCTCGCTGCCCGGATCTCTCCCTCCCTCTTTCTCTCTCTGCCTCCCACTTCTCTGCACCTTCTGCTACCGGGATAGGCTGCTAGTGACCATAAAAATGAATGGATGGATGCAGCAGTGGCGTAGCTGGGTTGGCTGGTAGGATCTTTCCCGTAGAGAGATGCAAACGTTAACCTCCCTCCCCCCACCCACCCCGGGAAAAAAAAAAAAAAAGGAAAAAAGGAAAAAAGAAAAATAAGAGAGAAAAAGAGAGGAAGAAATAAATCCAAGCGGGATTTAAAAATAGCCGTGTTAGTAAAGAGCACGTGAAAATAAAGTACAAAGAGCGGAGAGGAGAGGGTGGCAGAGGCAGGTGATTGGAAAGCCCTTGACGAATAGGAAGAGCAGCAGCAATTCCCAGAGCAAGGACCGCAGTGCACACGCTCCCCCCGGTATAAAGAATGATCCGGGGGGCGGGAGGCAGGGGGAGGAGGGAGCCCTCTAGATGCACACACAGCCGGTACAAACGGGGTCCTTCCTGGAGGGCGGGCGCCAGTCACCTGCCGCTACGTGGCTTCGAGGGAGGAGGGGGGGGGTGGGAGTGGGGAGGAGAAGGAAAAATTGAGAAAAAAAAAAAAAAAAAGAAGAGCCCCAAATCTCCCCAGCCCCCTCGAGCGAGACGGAGGGAGTTTCTCCTACTTTGCACACTCGCGCTGCCCCCGCCTCCCTCTCTCCGCAGGAGGAGGCTGCGGCGGTGCCCGGGCCGGGGGCGCGGCAGCCCCAGGGTGGGGTCGGCCCGGCTCCGCGCTGCCCCTCGCTGCTCGAGGTCGGTCGGCGGTTGCAGGGGGAGCGGTGGGGAGAAGAGGAGGAGGGGAGGCAGGGGTGGGGGAGGAAGCACAGCCAGCCCCAGGGGTAGGGGGGCTGGCGGTGCTGCCTCCCTGCCGCAGCAGCTGGTGCTCGGGGGGGGGCCGCTCCCCCCCGCCGCCCCCCTCCCGCCGCGGCGGCTCTGCGCGGGCGTTCGAGTCACCGCAGCGCGCCGCGTAGGCAGCAGGCACAGCGGCGGCAGCCGGCCCTGACACGGAAGTGATCGCGCCGAGTGCTGCCTGTGCCGCCGGCTCCGGGGCGCCCGGTGTCCGGCCGGCGGTGCCCGCGGTGCCCAGCGCGGAGACCCCCGCGGAGGGGGCGCCCGCCCCGCCCCGCGCAGCCGCGGAGGCCGCTCCCCCGCGGAGCTGTCCCTTCAGCACCGCGGGCAGCACCTCCGGCAAGGCAGCCCGGCCGGCTCGCGCCTGGCTTTCGCTTCCGCAGAGGAGAGGCAACCACCGGTTACCCTGGGGCGGAGGGCTTCGTTTCACTGTGAGCGCTGCCAGTTCTCAAAATCAGGGAGCAGGAGGGCTGGTGAATGTGTTAGCCTCGACTGTCTCCACAGCCCACTTCAGAAAGTCCGCCTTTACACCTCTACCCATCTTACAGTGTCTGAGGAGATATCCTACTGTAAACAAAAATACCTTGGACACTCCTCCCGACCATGCAGCCAATGTCAGGCAACTCTGTCAGGCTTTAAATCATAGAATTGCTTGGTTGGAAAAGATCTTTGAGCATTGATTGCAACTGCACCTGCCCACTACTAAACCACATCCCTGAGTGCTTCATCTGCCCATCTTTTAAACACCTTCAGGGATAGAAAGGGACTCAGCCACCTCCCTGGGCAGCTGTTCCAGTGCCTGAAAACCCTTTCAGTGAAGAATTTTTTTCCTAATGTCTAATCTGAAACACCAACAGTTACATAAGGGACATTTTCTATTGCTCTGAAATAATATATTGGAACAAACTGGTCTGAGATTGATCAAATGACTAAGCAAATTGGAAGCAGTGAAACAATCACAAGATGTGCTTTGCTCACATAAAATGTGGTTATGCTGTTTGAATACAAGCCACAACACTATTGTCTATGGCCCATGGACAGGACTAGTGGTCCCAACATGAGAAAAATTGCAAGCTATACATTGATGAGGAAAAGTGGAAGGTTAAGGACAGAGGTCCCTGGAATTTCTTCAGAATCAAGTCCAGATAATCATCTTTCTCATTAACTGCTGCCTTGGACAAAAAAAAAAAGTTAAAACCAGTGATGTAACATCCTTGAGCAATGCCAAAACACATCAAAGGAAAACATCTTTCTTTTCAGCATTAGTTATAATGCACTGGTAACCCCCTGTCTTGCGTGCCCTGGAACACTGTGTGTTGTTCACATGAGGGGAGTTAGGGAATTAGTTCACTGATCACTGGTTATTAACACATCAATTTTAATAGTTGCAACATCATGACTAATATTTCTGAGCATACATTGCCCAGGGTCCTACAACTCAACAGACCTTGCTACTTAATACTAAGATCATATGGAGGTTTCACTAGTGTGTGGAAAACAAAGTATAGCTTGTAGGACATTGCCTTATTGCTGGATCTCATCCTGTCTTGACATAGCTCAATGAAAAGAGGATAGAACTTGATTGAAAGTGCACCCTCTCTTCCTACAGGTCTTTATACCACCACAGCATCCACGACACATAATTTATATTCCAAATAGACTAGATGAGAGACCGCAGAAAACCTAGAGGCATGCTTGCTTCACACAAAAAAACCCTTCAACAAAAGTCGATCAAGAAAGACATCATTTACCGGCTTAGCCCCAGTTGTAGCTAGAACTCTTCTTGCAACAGTGTGACCATCGTGAGCTGGAATGGGACTTCCCCAGAGCTGAGGATCATATGCAATGTACAGTTTGCACCTATTTTTGCTATTGTGCATTTTAAAACAGAGTCATTAGGAAAAAAAAAAGGAATGAGCAGCCCAAAAGGAGTGAGTGTGAGAGTGAGCCAAGTTTTCTTTCTCCCAGAGGAGTGACTTGTGTCGCTAAGTCACTGAGTCAGCATTCCTTTCTCAGCTCTACATGATCATTGTGTCTCTGGCTGTGGTGTCCTCCCCACACAGAACCCTGTTCCACGGATTGGTGATTTGGACTGTCTCCTGACATATAAGAACCATGGATCCAAAAGCCCACAAGCTGGGGAAAGCTCAGGTTTCCCACTTCGTGAGCACTGATCCAGCCCATAGTATTCCGCTAATTCAAATTCATTCTATTAAATCAGCAAAAGCTGAATGGCAGCTCCTTCATCAAGAGGAGCAAGAGCTCAGGAGTAAAAGTCTCCTTACCTTGTTGACGGACCAGGTGGCCCCTTCCTCAAAATGGAGATTTCTGGTTTGCTATCCAGGGATACCATTGTATTTACAATTATTTCAGAAGCTCCACCATCATTTTAGACTTTAAAATAATTAAAATTATAAAGTTTTTAATTTAAAATATGCATACATTTAATATACAAAATTATACAAATTATACATTTAACTAACATAGAAAAATACATCTTGTTAACAAGATAAAATGTCAACATATCTTACATAATTCAAGTGAGAGTTACAAATCTGTGATAATCATCGAGTAGACTTTGTGACTTCATTACAATTCTGTATCCTCCCTAGTTACACTGAAAATTAATACATATGTACAGTTGATATCTATGACAAATAGTGGAAATCTTTGCTGAAAAAGTTCTTCATAAGGTTTTAATGGAACAGACCAAAAAGAGTGGCCTCTATCATACTACTGAAGATTCTCACTTAGATGAGACCAGTTTGACACCCAGTTACAGAATGGTCATGGGTCAGAGTTTAAACTTTTTGCGTTTATTTACAAACACCCCTCCCTCCACAGAATAGCTGGTACAACTGCTTAATAAGTATCACCATAAACTCCAGCCTTTTTGTGCATTCTTTGGCATCGCTTCAAATGGATCCCAATTTGTGGTGCTAACAACTGCACTTGATGACTTCTGATTACCATCCCACTGTTGGCTGCACCAAAGAGTTACATAGCTGCACGGCACTAGAGCTCAAAATGCAAGGTCTCCATACATTATCCATCCCAGATTTCTCATTTATTCCTCAGGAGGTGAGGAAATACCTTCTTTTCAGTCAATAAATATGTGCAGTAAGTTTTTACTCCTCATTTAATTTACATGGTTTCTTTTTCCAAGTTCCAAACAAAAGACAGAAGTGTAATTTATAAACAAGCTATAAAAATCTGTTCCATGCTGGGTCTAGACTTTCATACTGTGAGCCATGTAATGATTTTCTTTGAATTATTTACATATTGTTTAAAACTTTCTTGTCATCACAAAGAGAAAAATAGAAGACCACCACCACTCTGATTTTCAAGTCCTCATTTTTTTTGCCATTTTTTTGGTAGCTCTGTACCAACAAACTGCTCTTAACCCCTAAAAGGCAAAATTCCTTCATGAGCTAAAAGCTTATTCGACTTTTCTTAAGATCTGGGAGTATATGAATTGCCTCACACATAGGCCCTTGTTTTTGCACAAGAGTATTTTTCACCTATTAACTATATTTTCCCTCTTTGAAAAAGGCAAAACCACAGCTCAGAGAGTAATGTAGTTTTTCAGCATCAGTTAGTGCACACTGCGCAGTAACCTCTTATGTGGGAATTTACATTTGCATATTCATAGTCCCATAGCAAGAGTCTATTTTACACAGAGAAACAATAGTGAACAGAGATTTGTAACACAGATCCCAACAACTCCTAATCAAGACTCCGTAACTTTTCCTGTCCTATGTGCATAGAAAATGTTAAAGCATAAAAGCATAATGCTTAAGTATATATCATGTGTAAGCATTTCTTAAGCCAAGTAGAAGCAAGCATGAAATCTTGGTCCCAGGAAAGCCAGTGGAAATTTCTCAGTCAATTCAATGGTACAAGCATTTCATCCAGCACATTTACGTTTTCTCTTTTTTTTTTTTTTTTGGCTTTACCTGCAACTTGCAACTTTCCTAGTTGTCAAATAACAGTTTATGCATGGATTCCAATGGTAGAACTTGTTAGCTATATTTTTAATGCACATCCTATGAAAGAAAAAGTATACCCTCTTTTCTAGCATCTGTGGAGGAACAAAAATTCCTGTCCATAATCCCATGGCTACTAATTTCTAATGCAAATATGTTTGGAGCCAAAGGCACAATATATTTTAAAGGAATTCTGCTAAAGCAAGGAAGAGGTTTGAACAAGTTCCTGTAATCCTAAGGTCTGTTCCCCTTCTGCCTCTTTAAGGCACTAAAGGATTTCCAAAGGATTAGTAGCAAAACCCAGCATGCACATGGCCCTCCACCCCCCCTCTTCAACTCACAACCACAGTAAATTCAGACACTGAAATCCTTCATCTCCAAGGGAGAAATACAGGTAGATTTATGCAACATAGATCAGGGTTTCCACTTTTTAAAAGGCCACAAGGACAAACATCAGCCATGCCTTAGCAGGAGGTTTATCCTGGGAACTCAGCTCTGTGTGTGAAATATTTCCTGGCAATTACATTATTCTGAACGTAACATGATTATCATGCCAGAGTCAATCATTGTATTTCCAGCATTTGACATCCAAAGTAGTGTGAAAAACAGATTTTGGGATTTAAAGGTCATATAACGAGCTGTGGAAATACTATAAGCCCTATTTTCAATATCCTGCAATGCTCTATATAGTAGAGTATATGTAAATAAGCGAACTGTCAAAGAAACCAAATTTTCCATGTAACACTGCCCATTTTGCCTATTGAGGGTGACAGAAGAAGATTGTATTTACTTACGCAGAACTTAGCAGCATCTTAATTTTGACTATAAGGAATTTGGTCAAAGCAATATTGTGCATATAAAGCAACCAGAACAAAGTGCCCAATTTTGCATTCTGAGAAAGTTTAACACAAAACAGAAACACGTAAAGCATCCCCTGGCACATTTACCATAGATAGCATTAAAAAAGTTAACTTCTGCTTATTGAAACAAAGCCGAACAGACTGTAACAACTAGACAACACTTCTCTTCACCATAAGGCAACTAGAAAATAACAGCTAGGCTCTCTGTCTCAGCTAGTAATCTCACATTAAAAATTTTACTGCTTTCTTGCAATGAGTTGAGGTAAAGTTGGGATTTTAATTCCCAATCCTCAGCTATACGAAATCCACCCCCTAGTCTATCAATTTAATTAATAAACAGGCTTTTCCAATATTGGTGAGACAATTTTCATATTAGGAGGTGGTAGAATTTAAAGGAGATCAATGTGGTACAAACCATGAAGAATTATGTACATTCTATATTCCTTATGCTAATCATTTTAAAATGAAAGCAAATGGCAGAAAGCCTAAGATGTTACAAAATGGACACGTTCATTATCAACATTCATAATTTATGGTGGGAGATTATGCATAAATACTAGGAAAGAGGCACGATGTTTTAGTTCTACACTTAATTCAAAAGTAAGAAGTAGAGTTTAATTGCTTCAGTGTTGTGGAAGTTATGTATGTTTTCAGGTGGATAGTATGCAAATGGATAGAAACCTACACATATGTCATTGCTTTATTTTAAGAACTTGTAGTTAAGCTTTAAGTGTTACCATGCCAACGTGTCATCTTGTTACTAATCATAATCTAGAAATGCACATTACATTAGTCTGATTTGGGATTCCACAGTTTATTATCCTTCTGCCTCCTTTCAAAGGATATCTGGAATTACTGGGCGACTAGGCAATGTAAAGATGGCACATTCTAGTAGTTAGCTCAACATTAATTTTTTTAAAAAATAAATACAAGTTATGAAACAGAGAGCAGCACCCACAGCTGCTCCCACTCAGGCCTGCTCGAGTATTGGCACTGACTTGAACAGTGCTACGTGCCTTTAGTTAAAGAAGGAATGGGTGTACGCATACAATCCCTTATGTACAAGTCTCATGGCTGCACTCACATCTCCGTCCCTTCACAAATAAGTACCCAGATGTTAATAGCAGGAGTCATGGGTGCATAACTCGTGTTGTACACTGTGCTTGCAAAATGTGCTTGTATCACATGTACTATTACCAACCAGTGTGTACAACCCCACCTATTTCAGGAAAAGCACGTACGAACAAAATGACCTTATCTGAAAGTTAAATTCAGTGTGGCCTATTCATGTGGTTGAAATAATCATTCCAGAGTACTAGGATACAGCTCTTTGATGTTCTAAGTGCCTCTCAGCACACACAAAGTACATTCCCAATTCTTACTTACCTTTGTAAAAATTGAGTTCTATCTCATTCCCTAGACAATTTGTACCCCCAAGTACGACATCCTCAGAAATACTAAACATTCTAACTCAGATCAAAGCCTCTTTCAGGAATGCTCAAGGCCATACGAGGCTGAAGATATTACATACCCACATAAGCAGGCCCGAGAAGACTGACATCAGTGCTCAACTTGACAATTTCTATAAAATGCAAATGCTGCGATCCCAAGAAAACGAAACGGAACAAACCCCCAAACTGCACATTAGGGTGGCCCTCGTGGCCAGCTTCCACTACAGGATGTGGCTGAAACACGGCAGAGTAACTCAGCGCAGCTTCTCAGTTTTTCCCGTAATGAAGCAGCTGTGGTCACCACCAGCTCGAAGTACCATTCCTTCAGAGCAGTATTGCTTCTTCGGTGTGACATTCTCTCCTGGATAAAAGGGAGGAGGAAAAAAAAGGGAAGAGACAAAACTATCAGATAGATGCCTGGATTTTCACAACTTCAGAAATCGTGCATTATTCATTCAAGGTGAAAATAAAGCATTTGGGAAGAAGTGTGCCTAGGTGATTCCATACAAACATAACACAATAGCACGTTAAGAGAACACATTGATTTTAAGATAAAAAGCGCACCCCACATTTTCGCTTTTGCTACTCCTGGTAAACAACTTTCTGTTATCCATTTATCAATATGGGAAAGAACACTTCCTACCATCTTCTCAACACCATTTCATAATCTCCTTGGCAAGGATCTACAAAAGTAGTCTTGTGGATAAAGTTCTTCCCAGGGATGACAGCCATCACAAATCCGACCTTCCAAGTAAGTCTTATTTTTATGCCTCTTCCCCGAGCAATATTCCTCATTTGAATTCTCCCTCAGATATTAAGTTTCAAAACCTGCAAAATATTATATCTGGCTTTTCAATTTCTACTGGGGCTGTCATTATTACTGTTAAATATCACCGTGTGTGATATGTACTGCCTGAATACTTAACTCTGGCTAAAACTTGATGTCTACTGGAGAAACGTACATCTTAGTACATCAAGAGTACAGGAAATGATAATAACATACAGAGTTTAAAAAATGGCATGTAATAATTTTTATGATAACAACCAACTGGTGATAGCAATTAACTTTCATTACTAAAACATGTCCTATTCACCAGCATGTTTCCAAGCGTGAAGAACAGAACTGAAAAAAGATCCTGCAGAGTGAGCCAGAGTAATAAAGGGGAGGCCATTATTTCTGAAGAAGCAGCTAGATGGGATATTGTAGGACTCAAAATCAATGAGATATGCAAAAGTCAATAACAAAGCCAAGAGAATGGCAATTGGGCAGGAGCACATCTATGAGTGCTAGCAATGAGAAGCATTCAGGGCCCTTCCATACTCCCTAGTTCAGATCTCTGTCTTGGACCTAAAGGTGGCAAATGTTCAGACTTGACTCTGATTCAAAACACCACCAGAAGCATTCAGCAGTCTTCCTAAGATGTTGTACATTATCTCTGCCTCTGCTGTAGGTGGATCCAAACAAAACATTTTTGGGGGAATTTATTCTCTTTCCATGGTCAAATAGAGCCCCGGGATGTACTGCAAACAAGCAGAGTCCATTGCAGTTCGTTCTTGTCTCCAGGCAAAGAAAGGGGAGGCTACCAGAGTCACCATGAGATCATCTTTTTTGGATTAATATCTTTGTACTCCAAGTGCAATCAAAGCAAGATCCACAGAACACGCTTATAGCCTTTACTGTCCATGATTTCCAAGAATTTCTCAGGACATCAGGCACTTTGGTTTTTATAATTAATATTACAAAATTAAATACAACATGTTAAGAGCAGAGCTAGACTTTTATTCTGGGATGGTCTGAAATAAATATCTGGCTCTCCTACTCATACACAAAGTCTCTTCTCTGTGGTCCCATCCCTGTGCACAGAAACTGTGGAAGATCAGGATGAGTCCATAGGTCCTCCTAAAACAGCCTAATTGTAGAAGACAGAGAGGTTGCACTTTTAATCTCGAAATTGCTTGCACAGGAGCCACTTGTTGTTGCCAGTTGTGTTTGCTGACTTCTTCAAAGGGAAAAATGTCCCTGAAGTATCAGATAACCCTGTGCTCCTTGCAGTCTTATTTCTGTGACATATTTATGCTTCATTCTTCTCTTATTCTTTTTATCCATACCGCTTTATCTTAACTAAGCAGCAGGGCAACATGAACTTCTACTGAAGTGCTTTGTGATTACTTTGGTCAGGGAGGGAGTTTGTTTCATTAAATGCTTAAGGAAAATAAAAATAAAAGTCTTCATGACATCAGTTTAATAAAGATAAATATTAACCAAGCATTTCCTGTGCTTAAGCACAAAGGTGCTGTTTCCAACAGTGCATTACAATGATTAAAAATCAGCTGAGTCTTTATTAATAGAGGACCTAAGAGTGTTAGCATGGGTATTTCTGGTGCTTAGAAATTTTCTGGCCTCCCATTCTTTGTTAGGATTAAAATACACGCTTGAGCAATGACGCAGGGGCTGGGCTCCTGTTCCTTCACATCACATGCAAAATCAATTTCAGTTACCAATGCAAGGAACAGCTAATGTAGAAGGTCGTTAAACAAAACTGATTTTGTCATGACATTGGAGTCTTAAGGGGAACCTTGCAACTTAAAAGTGGTAAGACTGTGCACTGCTCTCTAAGTCAGGACTGAATCATTTCCAACATGACAAAGATCAGTGATCCATCACCCTTATTGTGAAGAATTTCTTCCTAACGTCTAACACAAATCTTCCCCCTTCCAGTTTAAAGCCATTCCCCCTCGTCCTGCCACTACAAGCCCTTGTAAAACGTCCCACCACAGCTTTCCTGTAGCCCCTTCAGGTACTGGGGGGCCACTATGAGGTCCTCCTGGAGCCTTCTCTTCTCCAGGCTGAACAAGCTCAATGCTCTCAGCCTGTCCTCACAGCAGAGGTGCTCCAGCCCTTGGATCATCTTTGTAGCCTCCTCTGGACTTGCTTCAACAGTTCCATATACTTCTTATGTTGGGGATTACAGAACTGGACATAGCACTCCAGGTAGGGTCTCACAACAGTGGAGTAGAGGGGGAAAATTCCCTCCCTTGCCCTGCTGGCCACTCTTCTTTGGATGCAGCCCAGGACACGATTGGCCTTCTGGGCTGTGAGCGCACATTGCCAGCTCATGTTGAGCTTCTCATCAATCCCCACCCTCAAGTCCTTCTCTGCAGGGCTGCCCTCAATCACATCATCCCCCATCCTGTATTGATACCAGGGGTTGCTCCTACCCAGGTGTAGGACCTTGCACTTGGCCTTGTTGAACCTCAAGAAGTTCACACAACTCCACTTCTCCAGCTTGTCCAGGTCCCTCTGGATGACATCCCATCCTTCTGGTGTGATCACTGTCCCACTCAGCCTGGTGTCATCTGCAAACTTGCTGAGGGTGCACTTGATCCCACTATCTATATCATCAATGATACGGATAAATAGTAATCTATTTTAAATTATTTTTTATTTAGAAAATTCTGATTACCTGCAAATAGAAAAAATTGCAAAAAAGGAAAGTGATTGCAAGAAAAGGACCTAAAAATGAAATATTGCAAAGCTGCAAATTTCCATAATAGATATGGAATCCCTCAACAGTTTTGTAGAGAATCATTGTATAATTAACAGCATACTGATCTTTGCAAAAAAACATTTGATTTCTGCGTTTAGAAAAAAGAAAATCAAATAGTATTGAGTATAGTCTTCTCATTCACAAATTGCTGCTTATAAAATTAATTTCTAATTGATGGATTAACACAGGAACTGAACTCAAGAGATGTGAATCTCATTAAACTCTAAAGGAAGACATATTGATTCCACTTAGAACCAAGGCCAACAGAGCTTGCCTGTATCTCAGAGAAGAGGGAAAGCTGCACCAATTGTGTTCCAGGGCAAAAAAAACAATGAAGCAACCAACCATGGATGTTGAAAACCATGACTAAATTATATTTTCTTCTGTTGGAAAATTAAGTTATGCTATTCTGTGTTTTTATGCTTAATAAAGGTATCACATACTAAACAATGTTACATTTATAGATCTGATTCAATATCATTGCAGTGGCTTTATGTCAGCTTCTTTCTTACAAAAATAATGTAGTAACTCTGGTAAAATGAATCCCTGCACTGATGAATGAGGTTTGTCTCAGTCATACTCTATGCCAAATACATTAATTTCTTTAACAGTTGAATCCACAATACAGACAATATACAATATACAAGCAGTGCTGCTATTTGATGTTACAGAACTCTTCAGAAAAATGTCACACACGCTTATTTTCACACTGTTTGGAGAAGAACAATTTAAGAGTCTTAATCAGGGTTGAATAACCACAGTGAACAGGAGTTGCAAGTGTGAATCTTACAAATGTGCATGGACAGTTGAATTGATCACTGTGCTCAGTGCTATTCTGGAAGTTTCTCTCTTCTGTTGATGGCTTATCAATATATATAGAAAATAATATATTTGCTCTCAAAAAATGTCATCTGAAATAATATCCTTGCAATCCTTTGCAGCTTTCAGATGCAAATGCTTATGGAAGAATCCCAAAGTCTAACCTCCTGCTCATCAAATATTCCACAACGTTACAGGCAGGCAGCAATAACATATACACTTATGGGATCAATCGCTAACCCAAAATCTTGAAAACACAGCCAAAGCAAGCAAGCTTGCCAAGAAGCTTAGGGTGAAACATGTTGATATGAAGCAGTCCAACAATTTAAAATGACAAACTAGGAAACCTCAAAATCTGATCACAGATTGTTGAGAACACACAAAAAAAAGGAAAAACCAGCTGGATTTTTTTTTATGATAGAGTTCACCCAGTGCTAGTCCTAATTAAAGAGTGGCCCTATTCCAATTTAAAATAAGAAACAGTTAAAACACTCTTGTATTCAAAGCATCTTCCACAGGACCCCATTTGCTTTACTGATGCCATTTGTCTGTACAAGCAACACCCCATTTATATACCCCAGAGTTTTTACTAGCCTTGAAAATCTAAGGGTACTTATTAAATATAGTGTCTTTTTTGTGCTAAGGTAAATTGAGGACATGAACTTAGTATTATTTACATCTCTCCCATTAAGATAGTTATAATGGATTTAAATGAGTTAAATTCACACTACAGAGACAATAACAGCATGACATGTCCAAATACAAAAACAGTGTGGTACCTTCTCTATAGCAGACAAATTGTTTCTGAGAAACATCTCATAACAATAATGCAACTCAATACAATGAAAAATCAAATTCCAGAATATTATCTTGTCAAGTTAAAAATGGAGACAATCCCTATCATGTGCATATTTTGCTGGGCTAAGTTATTAATAAATAATAAATGAGCATTATTAAAAAATCACTAACAGTAACAGACAGGAGTAACAACCAGAAGAAATGCTTCATATCTAATGTACTTCACTGTCTACTTTGGTGCCGTAATACATCCGATTGCAACTGGGACACTCCAGTGCTGAATATGCAACAGCCAGGGACAGAACAGTCCCACAGCTCCAAAAAAAAAAATATGGTAGAAACTTGTTTTACTTGGTTATTTCCCGGCCTTTTGGGCTGCTGCGCCACTCCTTTCCATTGCAGAGAGGTATCTGAATATCAAAATCGCTATGATAAAGTTCTGTTGGTAATGTGAAATACCAGTGTCACAGACAAGTTGTAGAACACCACAGGAACAGATATATTTCACAGTATCACAGTATCATAAGGTTGGAAAAGACCTTTGAGATCATCCAGTCCAACCTATGACCCAAAACCTACACCTACTCCTACTTGTCAATTACACCGTGGCACTAAGAGCCTCATCCAATCTCCTCTTAAACACTTCCAGGGACGGTGACTCCACCACCTCCCTAGGCAGCACATTCCAATGGCCAATCACCCTCTCAGTAAAGATCTTCTTCCTAATATCGAGCCTAAACCTCCCCTGGCGAAGCTTGAGACCGTGTCCTCTCGTTCTGTCACCGGTGGCCTGAGAGAAGAGACCAACCCCTGCCTGACTACAACCTCCCTTTAGGCAGTTGTAGAGAGCAATAAGGTCTCCCCTGAGCCTCCTCTTCTCCAGGCTAAACAACCCCAGCTCCCTCAGTCGCTCCTCACAGGGCTTGTGCTCCAGCCCCTTCCCCATCCTCATCACTCTCCTCTGGACACACTCCAGCATCTCAACATCCTTCTTAAACTGAGGGGCCCAGAACTGGACACAGTACTCAAGGTGCGGCCTGACCAGTGCCGAGTATAAGGGGATGATGACCTCTCTAGTCCTGCTGCCCACACTGTTCCTGATGCAGGCCAGGATACCATTGGCCTTCTTGGCCACTTGGGCACACTGCTGGCTCATATTGAGTTTCCTGTCCGCCAGCACTCCCAAGTTCCAACAGGTAACAGCCAATAATCTTGTAAAAATATAATTTGCTGCATTTGATTCAACCTCCTTTCAGCAAGGCACTGCAAACTGGAGCAACAGACCATAAAGGGAAAGCCTGTGCCTCAGAGCAGCACCCTGGTCTTGGGGGGATGCTGGGGAAGCCAAGGTATGTACAACCAAAAAAATCTGAAAGATTTCCTAGGGCAGAAGAGCACAAATTGTGAGCAGGACAACATAAGATCTTTGGAAGGAGAGGCCATTTGAGCCCTTCAGCCTCTGAAGCATTCTGTCTCTTTACCAGATATTCCCAGGCAGTTCTACTCACATTTGCATACCCAGACGAACAAGGTTTGCATTCATCTAAACCACAGCAACCTTTGGGCCAAAGGGTCTTTGTGCTGGGGACGGCAGTGACGCCTGCAGATGTGGACCTGCCCTTTGTCCTCAAGGAATTTTAATGATCTGAAAAGCACTACAAATGTCCTACAGAAACCCATTCATTTAAATTATTTGACTTAGGGGAAGGCACAAGCATTTTTTTTAAAAAAAAGTCAAGGTCATTAAGAATGGCTCACTCAATACCAGACAAGGTTTTATGACTCATTGGAGACTGGGAAAATCAGCAGCAACACTGCATATTTAGAATATAATGTTTAGTCACCAAAGACACTTCCAGAGTTATTGCCTCCTCCTCAGACACATTTTATTAATTGCAGCAACAGAGCTGCAGCAGTAACAAAGAAATATCTTCCCTGCAAATGCACAGTCATACAAGTAACTGATCAGCAGGTTTGCCTTTCTGCTGTCAGTCTAAGAAAAATAGGCAAGTGAATTTACATTTCAGCAAGGCAATTTTGTATCCTAGTACCCCTCCAACCATGCAGCGAAAAATTATGTACGTGTTCCCAGAACAGATTAGGTAGCGTCTAAGGAAGAGGTTTTCTAGATGCTCTGTACCCCATAGGAAAATCTTAGGAAGACAGGAACACACAAGTATTTGAACTTTCCTTGTCTGATCTTTACAAAGGTCTCTTAAAAGCCAGAGTAAGTGCTACAGTAGGTTAGATTTTTTTTATTTTTAAGTTGTAATCAAAGCAGTATCGCTACAAGTCTGTGAACAAATTGTAAGCTTCCTGTGGTTGCTTCCTCACCAGTTTCTCAGATTAACCTACAGCGGAGTTGCGAGTCTACCTGCACAATCCTGTCTGCCAGAGACTGGGGATGCACAGTGGTTGTCAGAGCACTAAGGGGTGGTACCCTTGGACACCCATAGCAGAGCCAGGCAGTCCACTCATCACCTAGAAAGCCTCCAGACTAACAGTGAATTTTGCTCAGAGGTATCAATCTAAAGTCTATGGAGTTTAATAACTGCAACACATTGTTACTGCAACATATTTTAACACACACTAACAGTAAAAGTCTGAATGGTTTTATCCCAAATCTAAGCACCTTAAAATTATTAATGAAAGAAAAACATTTGCTATTCCCATCAATATTTACAGAGGCAAAGCAAGTTCCCCTGGTCCAGCTTTACCCCTTGGTGGAGGATTCAGCATACAACATATGACCTACATAGCAGGAAGTCAAACTTTGTTGTAATCCTGTCCCCCTGAGCACTGAAAAATTTGGAAATTAGACAAGATGAACGCAGTGGCCCAGATTTTCTCAGTCATTTGGGCAGTTTTGCATTGCATCATTAATCCGCGTTCACCCTGCAGGGGTCATGGTCGTGACAGTGAGCCTCAAGGCCTGTTGTATTAACATCCTCCTGTCCTATGCTAGAAAAACCAAGAGCAAGCTCACATTTCAGGGATGCCCAGCTGAAATGTCACTCTAGCTATAGATCATAAGTGCAAATTACAGTAATGTTTAGGCTGCTATAACTTACAATGGAAATATATGTATTGTTTTTTAAGTGCATGCTTGGAACACACAGGTGCCTGGACAATTCTCCTGTTCACACTGTTGGGACCAATATCTCTACTCAGGTAGACCTGAGGTCAATCGTAGGCCTGAAGGTCAATCATAAAGCAAGCATAGGAAAAAGTGCAGGATGCCAACATGTATTTCAACTGCCTTTCCAGTACCATCATATTAGCTGCTATGCCAGTCAAGAGCCTTCCTAGAATAATCACGTCCTCCAATACCATTAGGACAACTGGGATTTGTAGGCCATCTAACTACAGGCAGCTTGGCGCATTGTGAAGAGCTGCAGCTGACCCACATCCCAACTACAGAGATAGCAGGACGGTGTAAGTATCTCTTTGTCCTCTCTTTTGCCTCACTGAGATTTGCACCCGTTATAACTAAAGCAAGGGGATGCAGGACCTCTAGGATCAGGTGCTCACATGTTAGGGTTTCTGCCAGGGATTACTAAAAGTGGTCAGAAACATTTTGCACGGAACATTAGATTTTGATGAGGCTGCAGGAATCACGCCTGATTTCCTGCCAGGTCCTCTTCCCTGTTCTTCAACAGTACTCCTGGCGGGTTGACAGGGAGTGGGAGTTTGAAAGAAGTTATTGCTCCAGGATTGTCTCAGAGATGGCAGAGCTCCTAAGCTGCTGGCTCCTCTACAGATCTCATTAGGCAGGATGCCAAGAAACTCAGAGCAGAGTATCCTTGCCCATAAACTCCAAGCCTGCCAGCTCTCTGTTAGCCCATCAAGCAGAAAGACAAGAAGCAAGAGTCTGGAAGTTCTGGAAATGTGCAACTCCTTGGCATCCTAGGCAGCCAGAGGATCCAGACAGACTGCCTTGAGCTGGGAACTCCAGAGCTTCTGAGCTCTTGTTCCAGGCATCGTTAAATTTGGACTAGATGATCAACATAGAGCCCTTCCAACTGAAAATATTCTATTCTATTCTATTCTATTCTATTCTATTCTATTCTATTCTATTCATTAAAAATTGAAAAAATATCCCTTTTCATTTCAAATCAGAAAAAAAATCAAATTAAACAGATCTATCAAAAGCCTTTTCAAAAATGGCATAATTTTTACCATGTTGCACCACTTAAATAATGGGCTGTTATGGTTTGTGGTCCAATTCCCTAAGCATATAGACTGTACCATTACTCAGCAAAACAATCTTTCATCCCATTTGTTGCCTCCTCACCTTTCCTCTTTATCCCAGGTATTCATGTCCTTCCTATTTTATTTTCAAAAGCAAGCCCTTTAGTGAAGAGTTTGTGAGGGTTTTGCCTTAAATCATACCTGTATAGCCATGCAACTCCAGAGAAAGCAAGCAGAAAGCAACCAAACTTAAAAAGACATTCATTTCCTATCTTCATCTTGGCTAAGTTAGATTTATTTTTCTCAAACTCCTATTACCATAAAGCTCTCTAGGCAGGTCAGCAGGCTTATGTAACAGTGATGCATCTGGCTCTCTGTCCCAAATAAGTAAGACAGAATGTGCTGTGACTGCTACATAACCTTGTGCGCTGTTAATCAAAGGCTCATATCCATTTTTTTTCCTGTTAAAGGAGACCCACTGAAATCTCAGCCTTCAGTTTTCCAAAGAGCTGTAGTTATTACACATGTTCTCAGCCTGGTGCTTGCTATCAGACAAACTAATATTTTCATGAAGCTTTCTTCTTTTACACTAGTGCCCATCCATTCAAGTGCAATTTTGTTTCTGGAATAAAAGATTTTGAGTTAATTCATATTAGATATATTTTAATATACTGTTTTAAGTTCAGTTGTTATCTTGTGAGTTCACTCCATCACATTTTTTTACTGCTGCCTCTTGCTATGCCTTTTCCTTTGACCTTTTCCATTCTGTCACACACCCACCAGTCATCCCTGTGAAATGGTCATGGAGATGGTCAGGGACTTCATGCACGTCTACAGAACACGGCATGGAGGAGACTCTGTCCAGACTTGGATGTTGTAAAAATCTTCTATCCATTGAAACTAGGTTGAGATATTATGAAGAGAAGGAGACACAGGTCAACAGCAGGTGCCCAGCTGTCACACTGAAATGAAGTATGAATAGATCCATGAGATGCACTCATACTCGAAAACAACAGATTTGACCTACTGTAGTAGGAACCATAATGTGTTTTATTCAGGTGTCAAATATATTTAGACACCAATGCAAATCCCAGTTCTAGACCAAGAAGGTAACCTGAACTTGTTAACTCCAGTGTCCAGCTATCATGGAAATGAAATCACTGATTTTCTATAAATATTCTAATATGGTAAAATGTGAGGTGATGCATTAGGAACAAGGTATGCATCCCATCTCTGCAGAATGGTAGACTGTGTCCAGTTCTAACTGCCAAGTCAGCATGATCAACAAATACAAATCAGAAAGACCAAACAGGACTTGGCATGCTGATTGACACCAAGCTGACTGACAGACAAGCCTTCGACATCTCTCAGGGGTTCCTATGCTGAATAGCATATGTGAAGTAGGATTTCCCCAGCATTACTCCTGAGTTTGAGACTTTTCAGCATAAACAGTCCATTCTGTAGGTATGGCTTCACCTTTGGATTTTTTGCCCCATTTGATTTCATTGTTTTCCACAAATTAAAATATTAACACTAGGCCAGGACAATAATTCCATACCAATTTCACACAAAAAAATTGGTTTTATCTGCAGACGGCTCTAAAACTTCCTAAATTCGCATCTACAATATGATCCAGAGCATGGCTGTAAGTTCATCCACAGAGAGATCTCATCCACTGAGGAATTTCATGCTCATTTAATACATGCCGTGCTACACTAAGCCCAATTAACCAACACTATCTATTCTGAAAGAAAGAAAAAAGAGTCTGTACGTCTATCACACTCCATCAGCTTTCCCCTCTCTCTTTAAGCAATTAGTTTCAAAGACTTCTTGACTAATTTACATAAAATGTATCCTTTCCTCCTATACCTTGTTAATGCATTAGAGTATGATTTTATAAGGAGTTCCTGGAGATCACCAGTGGCAGACAGGTATTAGAGATGACGCTATGCCTGGAGCACACATTCCCAGGAATTTATGAGGGCAGCAATTTCCTGATTCACCCCATCACTTCAATGGATTTAAATGCCCACGGAACAAGAATGCTGTTTACTGTCATAGATCCTCTGGATCTGTCTGCAGAGAGAAGACTATGGATGCAGATAACCTCTGTATTTTTTAGGTTCTGTTTTAAATAGGAGAATGAGAAAAGAAGAACTATCAGTCGACATGAAGTTGTAGTTGAAAGATCATCAGGACTCATGAGAAAACCTCTGGAAGAGTGAATTTCAACCATTTGCCAAGGGACAAGCAGGTGAAATGATCTGTCTGGATAAGATTTGAGGGCAGGGCTTCTTACAGCCAAAATGTTTGGTTGCTAGGTGTTTTTAGCCAGGACTTCAGTTGGCATAACTTCATGAGCTCGTTCTAGACTGATGGCTTAAGCAGGTGGTGATGTATTTGTGGCTTTCAGTTAACAACTTGGTCCTGCAAACTGTCCCAATACAGATCTGTTCAAGAGTGTTGGAGTGGGAAAATCATGTTCAGGAGACTTAGAAGATTAAGCTCAAAGTACTAGGACACAGCAGTTCTGTTGGCAATAAGCTACCATAAACAGTTGCATTAGATGAAGAAAAGCAAGAGCAATAGTTCCAAGTGTCTGCTTTTAGCATTATATTTACAGCTTTTCCCTGACTGTGCATATATTAAGCAGATTGCAAGCTTGTAGTCAGTGGAGGGAACAATCTGGCTGTTTATAAGGCAGTTAACCTTTAGGAACGACCTTTGTTTTAACGTTAAACTGGTCTGCTTCATGTTCAGACGACCAGCATTTTCATTGCTTGGAAAAATGAAAAAATATTCCATAATTATCTGTGAAGATAGTCAGAAAGAATATTTCATCCTTGCACTCTGAAAAATCTTGGCTGATCCAAACTGTATAAAGATGAAGTCAATGCAATTCTGAGACTGTGACAAAGCACAGACAGTGGCAGAGTGAAGCAACTCTGGAGCGCATGCCAGGATGGGGGTGAAAAACACTCTCAAAAAATGTTTTTGCAACACAATGATTTTTCTGTGCATAGTATTCCCATTAACTTCCTCCTAATTAAAACAAAAATACCACACCTATCTTTGTTCAGAAGTTGCCTGACAGTATCAGTTAACAGCTGGGCTCCTCAGCCAGATCTTTTATCTGGTATTGAGCTGGGACCAAAAGACTAGAAACAACTGTTGGTGTGACACCATTTTTTCTGATCTTACTTCAGTGTTTTCTTGTTTCCAGGGAAACTCACAAAAGTCATGTAAGAAAATCCCTGTCATAATTGAAAAAGTAGATTTTTATTTTTAGATTTGGTTACCCCATCCATTAAGAAAAGGAAACAACTCTACCTAACTCTACTCTACAACAACTGCCTAAAAGGAGGTTGTAGTCAGGCAGGGGTTGGTCTCTTCTCTCAGGCGACCGGCGACAGAACAAGAGGACACGGTCTCAAGCTTCGCCGGGGGAGGTTTAGGCTCGACATTAGGAAGAAGTTCTTTACTGAAAGGGTGATTGGTCACTGGAATGCACTGCCTGGGGAGGTGGTGGAGTCACCGTCCCTGGAGGTGTTTAAGAGGAGATTGGATGAGGCTCTTAGCGACATGGTGTAATTGACAAGTAGGAGTAGGTGTAGGTGTTGGGTCATAGGTTGGACTTGATGATCTCAAAGGTCTTTTCCAACCTTACGATACTGTGATACCGTGATACAAAATCAAATGAAATTGAGAGCTGCAGTAATACTGCTGTAGGATAAACACAATATTGCCATTGATTACGTCTGCAGAAACAATTAACTGGAAGTACAAGACACTTGTTTATAGAGGTCCTGCACTGATTTGCTCAGGTTACTTTGTATGTTAGCAAGCTATTTCACAAAAATATTTCAACAGATTGTAACTACTAAACCTTCATTATGCCTTCTTTCTCAACTGATTCAAAATTAACTTTCTGATAGAAGACCATGGGAATCAGAACCTGCCTTCCATTTGCTTTTAAAGACAAAGACACAGTGAAGCAACCTTCAGTTTTCTCCTGAGAGAATATATGATGGTCCCAAATCACACACTAACAACATTTTGAATTATTCAAAAAATCACAGCGGGTAACAACAAACATTTTGTTTGGTGTAATGATACAGCCTGAACATCCAAAAACATGGAGTATAATTAACAACGAGAAAAGCAGAGTCCAATTAAATAGCAACACCATGCTGCTTTTGCACTTCATTGGTGAATGCTTCGTATTACTAACCTCAGTCTTGAGTAGTGAAGAACTGTTCTGGCCCCAGGAGAAGTAAAGCCTCAGATATTCCCTCTTTCCTCATGAGAAGACACACCTGGAGGTCTGTAAGGAGACCAACTACAACAAGTTCCACTTCACTTCAACAAACAGAAGACAAGATACAACTGTCCACCTGCTTCGAGTTTGCTGTTTCTCATTGGGAATATTTGGAGAGCAGTTTGAGGCAGGTCATACTGCTCTCCCTCCGGCACATTTTTCCAGAATAATCTTGCTCCAGCTAACTAGTGTTCACTACATTATCAATTAGATCATCAATAATTTCAGTTCTGTTTTCTAAATGTGAAAAACAAGGTCTGAAGTTTAAGAAAGATGCCCTCTGTCATCCAGCCAAGCACAAGAGATACTTCATGTGACAAAGTAGTACTTCTTCTACACTGCTGTCGGCATAATGTAGGATAGGTGATAAGGATGCATATGGAACAAAAGAAAAAAAATGAATTCCACCACAGGAATACGGATCACTATAAGTAAGACCTAATGTTTTCATGGTCTGAATTGTTCACAACACAATTGCATGAAGACAAAATCATTCAGAAAAGAAAATAAAGGGGAAAATTACACATTTCTAGGAAACCAGTGAGTATCAGTTACTCAGCAAAATACAGACCATAGAATAGTTTTGTTTGAAAGGGACCTTTAAAGGTCATCAACTCCATCTGCCTCCCGCAATGACCAGGGACATCTTCCACTAGATTAGGTTGCTCAGAGCCCCGTCCAACCTGACCTTGAATGTTTCCAGGGATGGGGCCTCCATCGCTGTTCTGGACAACCTGATCTAGTGTTCTACCACTCTCATCGTGAAAAATCTTCCTTGCATCTAGTCTAAATCTACCCTATTTTAGTTTAAAACCATTACTCCTTGTCCTGTTGCAACAGGTTCTACTAAAATATTTGTCCTCATCTTCCTTATAGGCCCCTTTCAGTACTGAAAGGCTGCAATAAGGTCTCACAAGAGCCTTCTCGTCTCCAGGCTGAACAATCCCACCTCCTTAGACTTTCCTCACAGGAGAAGTGTTCCAGCCCTCTGATCATCTCTGTGGCCCTCCTCTGGACCTGCTCCAACAGTTTCATGTCTTTCCTGTGCTGAGGGCTCCAGAGCTGGACACAGGTGGGGTCTCACCAGGGTGGGGTAAAGGTGCAGAATCACCTCGCTCAACATGCTGGCCACACTTGTTTGATGCATCCCAGGATATGGTTTGCCTTCCGGGCTGCAAGACCAGCTCATGTCCAGCTTGTCATCCATCAGTACTTCCAAGTCCTTCCCCTCAGGGCTGCTCTCAATCCCTTGAGCTTGTATTGATACTGGGGGTTGCCCCAACCCAGGTGCAGATCCCTCCTTCCTGTTATGAAATATAAATTATATCACAAAATAATATAATTTAGGAAGTTAAGAAGTAGTCATAGCACATGTCTCCTCAGGAAAGTTTTGCACTGTTATGAAGATAAAATTTGACTAAAACAAAGAGAAGAAAAACGGAAGTATAAATATCTGCTGCAGTGCTCTTTAATGATAACAGATGACCTTTTTTGACTGAAGGCCTCAAGTTGGAGGCCTAATACATTAGGTATATTACCAGCTATACCTCATTCATATCTAATTTACATATTAGATAATCATTATTTAGCAATACAGAAAAGACAATTCAAGACTTCTTTACACCCAGAAATCATTTTATTCTGGATGATAAGAATCAAGGGATGCTGGCAAGCTCATAGGGAAAAACAGACCTTCACTGAAAGCATGAACTAATTTTTAAATAAGATGATTCATTCACCATTATTTCCTTTTACCCTTCCTCACTCTTTGAAGAACAGATCTTCATGTTATGTCTTCTGAAGATTCATCAACAGCACAGGGATGCAACCAGCTCACTCCTCCAGTGAAGAGCAGCTTTAGCAGGCACTGCCTCTTCCTTGGCTCACGTCTGTGTGCAGGCAGCTATGAGGAAGCTATGCTTTCTCTCTCTTCAAATGCCAAGCCAGCATTTAACTTGCAGTACCAGACACCAGAGACAAAGGTTAGTCCTCCAAGTCATTTTAGCCAAAAAAGCTGGAAGGAGATTGTCACGGCTAACTACCTTCTGCCTTCTGCATCACACATCTTTGCTTAAACATACAAAGCTGCTGATGGTTACGTGGCTGATTATCCTGAAATTCCATAGACTTGAGTCTGAGAAAGAGCACCAAGCTGATAAAGAATGACACCAGACAACTTCCAGGTACGCTCACATCATTAGTATTTCTTACCAAGGCACTACATTTTCATTGTTTGCTTCAAAGTATCTAAACCACTGTCTTTTGGGGAAGCAAGAAAAAACAAAATGCATTCCTTCAAACTTCCTTCATCATTGCCTGAGGGATTTAAGTACAGAGTTGGGCATTCAGTTACCTACCTGGTTTTGGTGCCTGACTGGTTTGAGTATACAGGCCATGCCAATCCTCTTATCAATATAGACTAAACCTTGAACTGTGCTCACCAGTGCTTTGCCCATGGCTCTCTTTCCATAAAACTAATGCACACAAGAGACCTCCTTACAGTCAATGCATCAACTTCATTTCTGACAGGAAGAAGAACAATGTGGATACTCCTCTGATCCTGCAAACTCTTGATTACACAAGGAACAAGCAATATGAACAGAAGCTTTTCAGGGGCAGAACCTGTTTTATCAGTAGAGACCACACACTAGGGGAAAGTACTGGGAGAATTTTGTATTTCGAAGTCTAATGTTATTCAGTCTGCTTCTTGAGATGCCTAGGTGGGTGTTAGCTGCAAGGGTTAACTGCTCTATTTCTCTCTGACCTTCCTGGCAGCAGTAAAGATTCTGAACTGAACCAAATACAAACGTGAGCAAATTACAAATATCCAACCGTCCCCTGCATCCCACCAACAACGGGGAATCACCTTTTCTTTCAAGTTCTTTCCTATCGTTACATCATAAAATTAGAATAAAGTATTCCAGTTTACTAAACTACTTCTGTCAAAGATTCAAACCCATGAAATACCATCTTATTAGCTGCTCTGCAGCTGTGTGAAACACACAACAATGAGCTAATGCAAAAGCCATCTCTAGCTTGTTACCTGGAGGAGGGAGAGGGTACAAGTTTGTGCCCGGCAACTGCTTGTCACATCTTCTAACCCTTCCCTCTTCTCCAGAGGAGAGCTCATTTCATAGCCAAACTCTTTAGTTGGTTCTGGAGCACAAACAAAAGCACTTTTGTGCTGGAAAAGAGGGGAAGAAAGCAATACGAATGGAATTGCTGATGCAGAGTCTTTCTTTCCATTTTTTCCCCTGCAGAAAGCCGTCAGGACGGCAGCAGCCTCTTGCAGGGAGCAGGATGACAGTCTCAACAAAGCAAGCCACAAAACTGATCTGGCTTTTCAAGGCTAGACAAAAAGGAAAAGAGCTGGGACTCGTCTAAAGCCATGAGAGGTTTCCTTTGTGGGACTGAAGGCTGAACGAAGGCTCATGAGAGACTACAACTTTAAGTCTTTCTTTTATTTCACTGGTTTAGTCTTGAATATTATTTCAAAGGCTTAGCCAGCAACTTCAGTTGGTAGCATAGTCGAGCTGTGGCTACAGGAGTATTTTTAGGCTTGGTTTCCAATGGAAACAGAGCATTCATCACTACTGTGCTTCTCTGTACCTGCATCTCTGCATTACTTTCTAACCCAGTGGTCATATTTACCTAAAACCAACATAAGGAAAAAGCTTTAAACTTCCTACAAGTTTCTGAGAACTCAGAGGCCTGGTAAAACAAAGCAACTTGCACAATAAGCTTCCTCACTACAGAAAAAACCAAAAAAGCTAGGATTTTTCCACTATGGAGTTCACATGGGTCCTCCGTGTACCCAAATACTGCAAAGCTTCAGCTCGTGCTCCCTGGAGTAACTGTTAGAAATAGTCAACTCATGGGAAAATCTGATTCAGAAATCTGCTGCTTCTTCCCACTTGCAGCTTCTCTTTCCTTTATCATAGGGACAGGTGCCCATGACAGACAAGCACTAGCACTAAATGATGCCCAACTGCTGTGTAATCTCGTCTTTTCTCCTATAAGGTGAAATTGCTGAGTCCCCACTAGCACCAGGCTGCACACAACAACTGTACTCAACAACAGGGACCCACCTCAGCTTCACAGAAACCACCACTCCTTGGTTCTCAAAACACCCAAACTATACCTGTCTCCCGAGGGCAAGTTCACACACGGGATCCACACCTGACTGTCTTTGACGGTGTGATTGTAGGCTGCAAGTGAAGCTCACGCACCGTAATGCGTGGGCTTTCCCAGTCACTACCACCTCTGTAATCACTAACCTCTTCCACACAAAATTGGCTTAGAGTACCAGTCTTTCTCCCACTTCACAAGTCAAGGGCCTAATCCATGCTCATCCAATGGACCTAGGCATTACATTAATCAAGGTGCTGGCTGCAAGCACCCCTTGATTATTTTATTTATCTAGATAGTCAGATCCTTCACTGTCTTTACATTGGTAATGCAAGGTTACTATAGCAACCTCTGTGAGACTTGCATAATCAAGATAGCAGAGAAGAACTGATAGCTGAATTAATGTATTTATAGGCTTGAACAGGAAACTTTAAAGATTAAAGATTAATGGCCTATGAAATTCATATATACCCCACTCATGAAGTTACATTTATCCCATTTCAACTCCTTTTCAAAATACATTTATCTTTAAATGCTAGAGTATGTGATACGATGTATCGAGACAGGAGTATTGAAACTCAATGTTTATTTTGTATTTTCAGTTTAGCACCCAATTAAACCACTTCATAAAGTCCAAAGATTGAAGTACATTTTACAATATCATTGACCAATTTATTAGCATCTTGTAGAAGATAGAGTTCTTAACCAGATTTGCAGATTATATACATTTTCACAATATTTAAAATAACCAAATTTAGAACTAGCAAGCTGCTTTATGGAATATTAAGCACAGAGATCACATTCTCCTTCAGTTTGCTTTTTTGTTTTCCTGCACTCAACTGGCTCTTTTTAAAAAGTCATTAACTTTCATTCAGCTGGGGAGTTGCTTGGTACAAGCCTACTGCAAGTTTGCAATACATCAAAATAATATATAAAATCTTCACCATTCTTTAGCAGACAAGAAAAGATATTCTCCTCAACCCAAAACTGGATGGAAGTTGCTCACACAAGCAGGATTGTGACGTGAAGGAGATGAGCACGGAGGGAGGTGCTGGGGAACTGAAGTATTTTTTTCTTCTTTTCTTTTGCTGGTGTGTGATTAAAAATACAGTTTCAGCTACTGTAAGAATGTCGGGCAGCAAGCATAGTTTTAGTGTGCACTTCCTTCATTACTACTACATAAACTGCCTGGTGTGTGCACATAATCATAAGTCAGAAAGGCATGGGTAACTCTAGCTGGCTTTTAACTGCTTCAAGTCCAGGACAGGCAAGAAAGTCTCGAACTGAGTAATCATGCAAGCAAGACACACAACAGTGGGCTTTCAAGTGAGACTTAAGTAGCATATAAGTCATATGGTGACCTGCCACGCAGTCACGAAATTCTGTCTGCATGAGACAGTAAATAAATGTTCATTGTTTTCTCTCAGGCAACATCCTTCCCATGTTTTTTTAAACATATACATATATATATCTCATGCTAATATAATTCTTCTCTGAGCCAACTCCTTCTCCCAAAGGCAGCAGGATTACTTTTCTATTTTCAGGAAGGAGGGAAATTAAGCTTCAAAATGCAGTGCCTCAAAGCCATACACTAGAAAAATCTCACCAATACCAGTGGAGAAACTGATGGGGATGAACTAAATCCACTGTAAGAATCTTCTATCTTAACACAAAATAGAGAAGCCTTTTGCCCTTGGAGTCTTATAAAGCAGTCAGTGTCTTAAGGGAGGCTGGACCGAACAGCTTTGTCATCAGATGGACCGCTGCATTTTTTTGGTTTTTGGTTGGTTGGTTAATTGGTTGGGTTTTAGCTTTGATTTCTTACTGTGGATGATTTAGCTAACAAAGAGCTTTTGTGCCATCTGCATTTGGCCTGGTTTTCTCATTGCTTCCGTTGCAATCCGTAGGCAGTATAGGCCTTGCAAGTCCAGAGAAAATTTTGGTTTTATTAGTCCACAGCCTTTTCCATGCAAAAGCACTAGTTTCAGAGATACTCAGCTAAGACTGCGGAGGGGGGAAACTGGTTAAATTTGGTCTATCCACCTGCTTTGCCAATATTGGTAGAGTTCTACTTAATTCCAATCAACTTGCATAATTGACATCAACCCAAAACCCATCACACCATATGTCTAACTTCACACTTGTAACATTTAGACTTATTTCCCTTTGATGTTTTAAGGGCTTTGGCTAAGATTTTTAAAACTTGCCTTCCTTAGCCTCCCAGCTATATTTAATTGGCCTGTTTTTTAAAACGTGCTGGGTATGTCACGTCCCACCATCAGAGAGGTCTGAATGGTGCTTAGCTTTTCTTGGTTGTCGTCTGACGTGTCACAAGTTAATTTTCAGGAAGTCCTAGATGGCACATTTTGCAACACTCATACCAACCACCAAGAAAAATCTTCCTGTGCTCCTAGAAAGATGAGAAGAGGGTTTTTTTCAGCCCAGCACCACTGCATTCCCTTGTGCCTTTGAAAATGAACATTACATCTCTACAACTAATATGATCGTACATCAGTTCTCAACACCTCTTTGCACCCTCCTGTGTTCTAAGCCTTTTATTTTAATTCACTCAAGGAAAGGTCTCATTATAGAGGACAGCACACTGGCTGGCAATTAAAATATATCAACATCATTTCTACAACCGTCCTTTGAATTCTAGGCTAGCTCTCTCATCTTTTTGCAGAAAAGGGTCAAGTAGTCTCTAAAAACAATGTGAATACAAGGAAAAATATCCATAGATGTATCAAAGTGTTGACTAAAATTTTATAAATTATTTTTGTGTTAAAAGCTTTAGTCAGTTTTGTTGATAAAACTATCCTAAAATATTTGCCTAAAAAAAATATTTCAATAAAGTCCCTAGTGCTGCGAAGACTGGGTTTTTTTTCTATCCCACCAGGATTTGCATCGACAAATAGCAATACTGACACCCTCTGCATTTTAAGGGCAACTTTGTAGGTCACTCTTGAGTTGAAATCAGCGCCTAATGCACAACACAATTGGGTTCAGCTTCTTTCTCCTCCCTAGACTTCTTGGGAAATATTGTGGAAGTCACTTAGCCTTTCTGTGTTTTAATTGTCTCCTCATGAAAACAAGGATGTAAGAACAACTCCAATGTTTAAACACCTGCTTAACCCCCAGTTTATCTATACCTTTAGTTATGTGTCTTTTGTAATGAAGTTCACACATTTTTTAATATGCTGAAACATATCCTGGAGTGGTTTTGCTCATATGGCACTACATTGTACAGAGAGTATTCCCTATATTGATATTAAAATATTTCTTATAGTGATATTAAAAATATTGTAAGCTAAATAAGAATGTATTTTAAGCCTATGAACCAAGTCAAGACTTTCTTTCTTAAATCCCAGGCAATTACATCTGTGCTGCCTTTGTTAAAGAATCAATGTGGTACTTGGCTGTGTGTGTCGAAATTGAAGCCATTAATCTCCCCTGTTTGTCACCTCCAGATTAAAGTGGTTTTGCAACCAGAGATAGTGTAGCGTGCTCCTGATGTCGAAACAAAGCTCTCTCTCAGGAGGCTCTATTTACATGTAAAGGCTAAAAATTGAATGTTTTACAAAGAGCACCACAAGCAAGAAAGAAACGGTTTGTGTATTCATTTAAGCTTTGATCCTGCCTAACTGAAGCGAACTATATTTTACTAGTGACTTTAATAGGAGCTATTTTATTGCTACTAAAAGCATGCAAGCAAATATTAATACACCATTAACAGCAAAGAACCTTTTGGTCCCAAGTTATCACAGTTTTTTAAAAGTTGTATGATTATGCAAACAAAGATCATACAGTTGCACCTCTCTGAAAAGTACTTGCTTTTTGTGGTTTATTTTAGCAAGTACCTGCTTTTAAAGGCACTTCAAATTTTGTGAGACATACTTAAGAGAAAGGAAATACACTTTTATTTAGACTTTTTTTTAATATTTTGCTACCGAAAACAAGTACCGAAAACAAGTACCAAAAACAAGTTTGTTGTCATAGAGCACAACCTACTGAGGTGCTTGAAGGTGTCCTCAGTGATTTACAAAAAGGTCTAAAAAGAAGTTGAAATGTTACATTCCCATTAACATTTTTGGCTTTGTTTAAGTAATGAAGTGCAATGAGAGCACATAGAGCAGATAGCTGGTGTTAAGGACCCAATATCTATACTGTATAAGTTTTGGGGGCTTGATTTTGGAATAGCTTTAGTCTGGTCCAATGGATTGAAATGGATTTCCATCTGGAAAGCATTTTCCCGCTTAGATTAATTTAGAAGAAATACCTTTTGCCTGCTCCACTGTGTTACCTATTGTGCGGCAAAGAGGGGATGAACAGGAGATCCATTTTGCAACTGCAAACTAATCACTCGGCCAATGCATCCAATATGAATGCAAGTTAGGGATTTATACCAACTAGACATCATTCGCTGTATCTTTGCAGACTTGGCACTGCAGACGTTACTCCTTGCGTTACTCCTTCTGAAAATCAGTGAGGTCCAATCTGGGAAGAAGGGAATCAGTGGTATACGCATAAATGCCTATATGGTGCTATATAAATTAACACACATCTTAAGGAGGCACTTTCACAAAATAAAGTTACATTTCCACCCGAAAAATATTCTATCTACTATAATTAAAAGCAAAACCTATGTTGTTACAATTAATGTAAGTATATATTTCTTAGCTAAAGTTTAAATAACAATTTCTATCTATGAAGCTCAAGAAAGCTGCCAGACTGTCCCATGTAGCCCAACAGAGGCGTTACATCACTTCTTGCATTTTTCTCTCATCGTTTCCTCTGTATCTTCCCTGCAAAGATGACCAAAAGCATGCCTTTGAGTGTCGAGATGGGGATGCTGAATTCAGAACAGAACATTAGTTCTTCATCTCTGGAGACCCTCTCAATGACTCTAATATGAATATGTTGGATCAATTTGTCCCCAATATAATGCATGTGGATAATTGCTTATAAAAGCCATGAAATAAAGAAGTATTGCAGGTCAGTAGTCACAGAACTCTTGCGTTTACCTGAGACGACTAGTTTTCTTCCTCATTAGCTTTCTATTCACTTCCTCACTACAGTCTGGTATGGTATTTGTCAAGACAGTGCTGAGTTTTATCTGGCATAGATGAGATAACATCTACGTTAAAAAAAGGGTCTTAAAATATATTAATACGTTTTTTAAAATATTAAGTCTGCATCTGTTGGATAAGCTATTCAGTATAACCTGAGATTTCTTTAAAGATCTTGTGTGAAGTCTTTTGATTAAAATTTTACAAGCATTAATTAAAAATAAACTTAAACCTAACAAATATAAAGAATCTATTGCACGACAATAAAAACCCAAGAGTCACTGCATTCTCCTTTAAGTGGGTGAAATTATCTTGCCTTGACTAGTATATGGCATAAACAAGGAAGACATCCCTTTCTCATTTGTCTGGATCAAGATGATCTGCTTTTATTTTGTCCGATTTGTCATCAAGACTAATGTTGCCTACAATTTTGTGAAATTAACGGTTTTCCCATTTTGATTTCAAAGGAAAAAATAAGAAATAAAAATCCCAAAGCCAACAAGATTGTGTTTCAAAAGAATAAATTTGCAATGCGTTTGTAATCCAGAAGGCTGCCTGATTTAATTTCTGTGGCGGTGCACAGCACAGCCTCTGCCCTCCCCTGGACACGTACTATGCTGGGACACTACATGGGAGGCTGATCCAAGGGGTAACAAATTGGAGGTTCTCCTCTCTGGAGACAGAACAATAGCAAGAATGGAACATTACAAAGCACGTTCATTAGTCACTCTGATCTGGGTAGAAAAATCACTTTTAGACCTACATACATATTTGAATGTAAAAGTTACGATACCATATATTCTTTTAAGATAAAGAGATCTGCCACAGCTCCCTGCTGAAGGGCTGGCTTGGAGGCTTTTCAAAAGCACTACAAAGCATTTAAAAACTGAACCAATAAAGTCATTTAAACACTATCGTTACTTACTGATGTCAGCCTGTGCATGCAGGGGTGTGTAATAGCAGGCATTTATATTTCTCTTTGCGTTCTAGGATGTGTATAATGCAACACTGATCCAGTCAGGGGGAAATCTCTAGATAGCCAGTGATGTGTCATGTTCTACCAGCCAAACCTGAAGTCAAGCTCAGATATTGCATCTTACAGAGCGTGCATTCCTGGTGACTAAAACTGATTTTCTAATCCTTTTCCTTCAGGCACTACAGGAACCTAACTTGTAAAGACATTTGGATTTTCATGGAAGGAGCTGACTAAAATCTCTGTACCAGATCCAGTCTCTACCTAGCCAGTGTTTTTCTCCACTCTTCAAGAAACATAATGTCCGTCTCTTACTTTCTTCAGTAAGGGAAACCATAACTTTCTTAATCAAGCTTCAGAAGAGTCTTCAAATTTTGAAATCCCTGTATTTCAAACCCACAAGTCTTTACATATCAATTTTCTTAAATTCTCAAAACAAATTTTGTCGTAGCTGAGTACTCTTTTTTTGTGCCCCTAATAATACTTTTTCCATGCTACAGTGAATAAGACCAGGTCCTAATCAGGTGATCTGAGGCTGGTCTTTATCTCCCCATTCTGATAATGTCCTTATCAATCTGTATGAAATAGAAATATCTCAGCGTTAACCAGGGCAGGAGGTCTGATTCTTAAAACTGAAACCAAACACCCTCAGCTTTCACTTCCGTTACAATTAATCCTAGCTCTGATTCCATCTGCTGTCATTTGGAACTTGCTTTCAAGGAGACACTGAACTCTGTCGACTCAGATAGATGATACCTAGTCAGGAATCACAAACAGATGCTCCAGTTGAACAAAACAGTAGTACTAAACCACCGTGCATTTCTGCTAAATTACCTTAATGTACTACTGACCCTTTCCAGGTTCTTTGGCATGAAAGTGACGCCTTACTAGAACACGCATATATATAAATTAAAGATATATTTGCAACAAAGACAATACCATGGATTCACACAGAGATATTCTGAGGATAAACATTGGCATTAACTTTAACATGAAGAATACAAGTGCTACCTTACACGAGCTGGCCACAGGCCATTGCTTTTCAGAGCAAGACTGGGCTTCAAATCATGGAATTTCTCTCCTACAGCTGCACCAAGCACTTGCTTTCTCAGAAACCGAGCCAGAACCACCAGCAGTGTGACCACTGATTTGAAATGTACACAGAGAGCATGCGTTTTTCAAGACAGTCTGGAAAGACAAGAAATATTAATTGCAAGCTAAGTTAGTTTACTACAGCCTTTTAGCAATAGTTGCCTTCTTGGGCAATGATGTCTGATACTACACCAGACCAAGCTAGTAAATGAGTGTTAATCCTTAGAGTTGAAAGGAGTTTTACCTGATCGCAGCAGTGGAGATGGCAGTACTTTGTGTGCTATGTAATACGGATCATGTAGGGAAAGGAAAGTGTTAAATAACACTGAAAAATCCTTTCCTGTGGGAAAGAATACATTAATATCCTGGACTTTAACAATTATCCTTGACCTCCTTCACAGGATCCGCGAAAGACCTATTTGTTTCTGTGATTGTGGATTTCTGGAAGAGCTCTCTGGAGCAGGGATCAGGTGGAGGGGCCAAAGGGACAAGATAAATTGATTTGTCATATGGCCATATGGTTTAAGGCATTTCCTTCTTTTATCATACTTCTATCACCTGCACATCCAGTTGATGCATAGGTAGGAAGACAGAAAAAGGAACAAGTTTCTGCAGTGGGAGAAGGTTTCTGAATTTCTAAGGGCAGATGCAGAGCACTGATGCGATAAAAAAAGGGTCAAATGAGCTAATGCTTTTTTAGCTCATAGACCGAATCAAACGACAGACAATCAAGACACCTAGGGAAAAGGACATACAGGCGAAGCAGTATGGATGACAATTTCACAGAATTTGGTTTGAATAATATTCAGGGTGAACTCTAAGTAGCTCAGAGAAAGAACCCTAATCTGGGTGTACTTACAGTAATAACCACAGATGAGGCCATTAAACACCTGCCAGAACAGACTCAGAAGCTGCCTCAGCATTCAGAGTCAACAATGAGCGCAGAGAAAGCTAACCAGGAGCAATCCCACCAAGAACACACTGACCTAGTCTCACCTCCCTTCTTACAAAGACTAACTTGATATCTACTAGGGGCTCCCTGGGAGAAGAACCACGAATCCCCGGAGAAGCTCATGTGTGTCAGAGAAAGCACATCACATTTTGTGTCCTGGGAACCAACCTCGCTGTGCTAGAACGTCCCTGAGCAACCAACTGGCTAAGAGACACCGCCGAGCCCCCAGAGAATTACAGAAAAACTGCCAAGAAATATGTGTGAAATACCAATTACTATTAGCTTATTTTATGGGGGTTTTTTCCCAGAACACAGCATTTGGTCTTTATTCTCTTACATCGCTTCTAAAAAGTGAAGAAAGCATGAGAGCATCAGAGGTACTCAGGGAGTAGCACAGCCATTTCTACCAAATTATGCAGTTCAGTGCTTGCTCCACATTAAATATTGATAGAATAAATAATGTCTTTCAACAAAGACTTGGGTTAACTTGGTACTTGCTGAACTCATAGCAGATTTACACAATTACTCGTCTGCGTATAAACATTGTTGAAAATAAAAATAGGTAAAAAGTTCAAGTGAAAAGCACATGTTTAAATGATTTAATACAGGGTGGATATTTGATTTTGATAGTCATGAAGTCTTAGGTGGATATTAAAGGGTGATCTATGTTTCGTAGCATTCACTTTATCGTGATCTGATTATCTGTGCTCAAACGGCAAGTAGATTTTCTGTCAGACTTAGAGACAAGCAACATAAAATCCTCTCTGACCCCAGCACAGCTGTGGTATTCACATGGCTGACTAGAAATTGTCCTATTAAACATTTCTAATATCTGGTTCCAAACCCATCTTCAGATTTATATCCACTAATGACTGCAGAAAGGCAACCAGAAACAGTGATATAAATGTAAAAATTTAAAGCCCTGGCTAATTATATCAGGCCAAATCTTACATCACTTTCCCCCCCCCCCTCCCACATGCACATTTAGGTAACTGACTTGCTTAAGCATCTTTAAATAATGAAGTGTCTTGAGCATTCAGGCAAATCTCACGCTATTTTCAAGAAAAAGGGTACATTTCCAAGCTTCCATAGGAAGCTGCCAGCTTGGTCTGCCTGTGCCTGCGTTACAGAAAGCCACAGGAATGTGATTGACCTGACCTAGTGTTTCTCGCTTAAACGAAGAGGCACATACTCCTGGCAGCTCCCTTCTGCTCGGGGAAGCCCAGACATATCCAAGTTCTCTTTTAAGTCAGTGTCTACATCATCAGTTCAATCTGGGCCATTTAGATCCAATTTCAGCTGTTCAGCAAGGTGTCACTTAATCCTCAGGAAGCAACAGATTTCCAGGGTCTGCTCAAAGATTCAGCTCTTAGGGTAATGCTGAGCAAGGGCTTCAGACATGAAACTGCAATTTCTGCTTGCAAAAAAAATCTCCTGAGTGCCACAGCATAAACTCTGACCACAAAAAACCCAGATACAAATATATGGCAACTATAAGCAACGATAATTCTTCAACTACCATCTTAGTATGATGAAACACAAGCAATTTAAACATCCTAAAGTGCTGTTCCTAAATGTGCATGTACTTACAGAGATGTTTCCTTAACCATAAGTTATTGTATCACGGAAATTGTTCTTACTAAAGAAAATGAGCCTGCTTTTTTCTGTAATAAGGCAAGATCAAGCTCTTGATAAGAAGATGGAAACAACGTTCCTTTGAGTGTGCACAAGCCACTTTGGATAAAGCACGCATAAATCCAAATGACAAGATGACTACGGGTAGTGACATTACACTCATTGGGCCTATGTTGAGGAAAGGGCAGCAAAGCCATATATTTAAAATTAATTATGCATAGGAGGATGTGGATCAATTGCAGAGAGTGCATAATTTCAAAATACAGATAACAGTGGTAGAACATTCTGTGTGCTTTTAATATTGCATCTATACCAAAGCAGTACGAAGAAGACAATGTAAATTTATATATTGATAATAGAGGACATTTTCAATAGCTGATTGGAAAGGGATTTCATTTTTCTTAAGAAAAAAACGGGCAAGTGATCCTGAATCAGTCAGCGCTTACGTACTGGTTAAAATGAGCACAAGCACTGTCTCCTGCCCAGTCAGTTGTGAGGAGCTGTGAGAAATGGTTAATGGTATTGTAGGATCTCTGGAGGGAGTGAAATGCAGAAGGGGCATAATGGGACAGACAGAAAAAATATTAAACCTACTGTGAAAGTGTGGAAACTCTCTGATTTGTGACAGGGGAAGATGGAGAAGCAGGTAGGAAAGAAGTACCCGGACTCTTACAACAAATCCAATAGTATGTGTCCTCCGTTAATAGTAATGTAAGCATTCAGGCAACCAAAAGATGGAAGTATGGACTATGAACTCATTTTTGTATAAATATATCTCACAGTACCACAGTATCATAAGGTTGGAAAAGACCTTTGAGATCATGGAGTCCAACCTATGACCCAACACCTACTCCTACTTGTCAACTACACCATGTCACTAAGTGCCTCATCCAAATTCTCTTTGAACACCTCCAGGGATGGTGACTCGACCACCTCCCTAGGCAGCACATTCCAATGAACAATTACCCTCTCAGTGAAGAATTTCTTCCTAATGTCAATCCTAAACCTCCCCTGGCGAAGCTTGAGACCGTGTCCTCTTGTTCTGTCACCGGTCGCCTGAGAGAAGAGTCCAACTCCTGCCTGACTACAACCTCCCTTTAGGCAGTTGTAGAGAGCAATAAGGTCTCCCCTGAGCCTCCTCTTTCAAGTCTACATAAGTTTTCAATAGCTCTATCAATATACATTGTTTTATCTGTTGATGCAGAGATACACCTTTCACAAGAATTACATCTGTATAATACAAATAAATCAGCATCACATTAAAATTATGTCAGCTTTTAATACATTTATTTTTAGTGGTTAAAACTTCATTTCTCAGCACTCCCTTCCTGACATAAGAAGATCCAGTGCTTAGTGCAGTGTCCTTGAATCTAGACCAGACTTAATCTCCCTGTACCTCAGTAAACAATAAGGCTGCCATATTTTAAAGGCATGACAAAAGGGCCACTAGGTTTAAGAATTTGGGGATCTTGAACATGATCAGAGTAAGCATTACGTCGTTCACGAGAGACAGGTAGTTGATACAAATTAGATGACTCAGCAACAGCGTACAAACCAAGTCCTGTCTAAGTCCAAGTGTTGAACCAGAACCAACGAAAAGCAAAAATTTAGCCTTCTAGTGTAAACAGGAAATATAATTAAACTTGATACTTTAGCAAAAAATATAATAATTATGTTAAGACCAATTTTATATAGTTGATTTAAAAACTATCCTGATTAAATATATTTCTACTTAGTTTGCTGGCCTTTTTTTTGTTGGTGAGGCAACAGAATAGATTATGTGTCGGTGACCATTATATGTTGGTGCAAAAAATGTCAGATCTGCGTTTGTCATAAGAAATGGTTCTATTGATTTTATTGAGTGTTTTAAGATCAATGTGCTGTATTTGAAAATTAACTCCTAAAATTAGCATACACAGTTTATCTACATGAAACTATACAAAAAATCAGCACCAAAATGAAATAAAATCTATTTAATGACTTTTGAGAGAAAACGTTAATTTGTATTGCACTTACCTTGTATTCTGCAATGAAAGTCATAATGCAACATCCTAATTCATCACCATCTCTCTGAACCAGGCTGCCTCTCCCCACTGTTTAACAACGTAGACCAAACCAACTGGCAAAGTCATCCCTGGAGAGAAAACAAAAAACCCACCATACAGAAAGGATAATATTTTGTTAGCTTTTCAAATCACTGACATAGAGTAAATGCAGACTGGAGCTTTCCTCTTTTTTTGATGAGGAAAGTCAGTCTAACGGTGTCCCCAGTTCAGTATAACATCTAATCTGAGTTCGTACTATTAAGTCAATTATTGGCCAGGGGGTTAATATAGCACTCACGTTACAATGCAATTTTAGCACATGCTTCAAATGCTTTAGTTCAACAGGGACCTATCTTTCTAGTATCAACATTTCCTTATCAATACTGTGAATTTCCCTGTTAATTCTGTATCTTGGAGATTAGAACATTAACAATTACTCATCTGATTCACTATCTTTTGCATTAGCTAGGCAGTCTAATACCATTTTCATTAAAGCATTGGTTCACATTTGGTAGTAAAGGTGTTGTAATGAAGGGGAACTTCTTTAACAGACAAAAGAGTGAATGAAAAGAAGCAAGTGTAATCGTACAGCATGAAAAAAAAGACAATATTTGAAAAAATAGCTGCTAAAATCTCAAGGCAGGAACCTGAGAAAAAACAACATTTCAACCAGAAAAAGGCTGACTGTCCTTAATATTCAACAACAGAATGAGTGTTGGGGCATTTTGGGAGCAGAAAAGTGCCTTAAAGACAAAAAGATTTTGGCTTTAAAAGTTATTTCAGAATGGGAAGCAACTGGAAAAAAAAAAAAAAAAGAGGAATGACTAAGATGTTAATTGTGCATAGACACCTTTAGAGAGTTGACAAGAAGAGACCTCTCCTGGTTTTCCTGTTCACTTTGCCCTGTTTTTTATTAACCTTAGACATAAATTTGTGAAGCTGAGTGTTTCTAGAGCGCAATATACTCTGGAGAGGTACAGAGGAAACAGAGACAGGAGAAATGCCAAATATTTCAAAAGTAAGCACTTACCTGGAATAGAAAAGAAATTACACATCCTTATTTCCTAACTTAGTCCACCTTCCCACTACCAATCATTGCCTGATTTATCTTACAAGCTCTGATAAGGAACACAGCTTGCAATGGTAGTTATACCCCCAAAGGTTTTGGCTGTGCTCTGGAACTGGCCCAGTGAGTACTTTCTCTTACTTAAAAAGGAAGAAAACGTAGTATGTGGCCATTTATGCTCGAGTCTACAATTTTGGAGAAGAAGAGTTTTAGAACTTTTCAGAAATATTTGAAATGGCCTGAAATGGCTTTGGAAATGTGAGCCCAAAAGCTAAAAATAAACAAAGCTGTTATTTGCTAGATGTAAACCTCACACTTTACACTTTTTCTTGTGCAAACATTGCATTTTGCAGCAAAGACTGACTCTTCTGTAAAAGTACATCCAAGCGGGGAAGGAAGCTAGAAATGACAAGAGCCAGGGTGCACTAATTGGTAACAGGTTCGTAATTACATGTTAAGAACCATTTGTTAAGGGGTGGCCGTCCTTCCCCTGGTACACTGCAAACACAAAAGTTTATGCAGGTTTGAAGAGAGACTTGACAACCCCACAGAAGAACAAATCCATCAAGGGTAGCTGAACGAAAAGGAATCAGCTTTGCTTCAGGAAGTCCTTGTGCCACCATTGATTAAAGCCCTGGAGAGCATCGAGTGTGTCCTCTTCCCTTCCCCAAGGTATCTGCTTTCAGCTGCTGGCTCATTTTTGTATGGATCTTCCTTTTAAATCCACAAGCATATTTCTACTACCAAAAAATTTCCATTCTCTAAGCGTGAGAAACAACATAACAATTTGGCTGTTTGCCTTCATGGGTTGTGTTCTAGTATATGCCCGCAAAATCCATGAGGATGTAACCTTGCAAGTAAGAATAAGGCATTTTTTAGGGAAAATAATACTTAAAATAACTATCAATAATTTGAATGATGTAACGTAATTGCTCAAAGGAAGTCCACGCCACGGTATCAGCACGTGCGAGGGTAGCACAGAGGCAGAACTTGCACAATCTCTTGCTGCCCCTACTCTGCAGCAGCAAAGCTCCTTTTGTCACTGTTGTCTTATAACAAAACAACCTGAAAAAGGCTTCAGTGCATAAAATATATTCTTAATGATGTTGCCCACTTCAATAACTCATTCAGGGTGTAGATATTAGCCAGACGCAACAGTCAGACATCACGAGGATTGAAAAAAGCCATGGCCTGTCTGGATAAAATCTTAAAGAGCACACAAAGAAAGCTGTTAGGGCTCTGGCAAAGGAAGAAAATGCAGCTGGCTATTTAATTTGTGGTAGCTAACCAGGTAAAACTTCTGCCTCATTTAAAGCTACTTTCAGAGGAAGAGAAAGAGAAAATCCACAACTTAGCTGAAGTGACACAACAGCAACCAACAAACATCAGCTCTCTCCATGGGAAAGCAGGCATTGTATTTGTCACAGCTAATCTTATGGACAGGCTGTCATCTGAAAACATGTTGTCACCTCAACAGCCAGGTGAGTAAACAAAATGAATAGGAATTCCTGCCTAGACAACAGCTGGTTCTGCATTTTGACCCCTTCCCTCTCCCCTCCCTGAGATGTCCTTCAGCACCTGGGCTCTCCACAGCTGGGCACAAGTGCTTCCCCAGCCCTTGGTACATAACACATTTTGCTGTCTCATTTTATTTACCACATCTGAGTCAAAACACCTGCAGATTTCTAATGCTGGTTGTGTGCTGTGGAGGGACGAAGGCCTCTAGCATGGTGAGACTGAATTTCACACGAAAAATGTGTGCATTAACTGACTTAGTCATGAGTTCTCGAGACTCAGGAAAAGAAGGAGACTCCACCCATCCTACTTTTCTTCTTATTTTAAAGAATAGCCTAACACATCTTCTCAAAATGCACCTACACGAAATTTAATTAAAACTCTTTTTTTTTCTCCCTTCCTAATCACTACATGAGCAATACACACATAAAGCAATAAGGAACATTTCTGTTGTTATGGTGCTTTGCTTCTTCAAACAACTGAAAATGCTCCATAGAAACACCAACCTGGAGAAGGACAAGCAATTTACAATATTTAGATTATTTGTTTCTGATGTGGGTCATTTAGCAGCATAAAAAGTCCTCCATCGTGGGAAGAAGCTGCTCGTATCCTCACCAAAAATCTTAATGCTTTCAGTTTTTTCAACTATGCTTTACTGAAAATTAAATACATGATAAAGAATTAAGAATATATACAGATTTATAAAACATAGTAATCGGAACTGAGAAACAAAGATTCATGTTCAAATGCTTGTGTTGCCTGACACATGCTTGCCCTGTGTTCCTTCTAGTTTTTCCCCTTCAAAACAACTTCTCTTCTTCCACCAGCCTCTGTCTGCTTCTTCTCCTGGACAGATTCTTGTTTCATAATGCTTTTTCGTCTCCTTCCTTACCTTCTTTAAAGTGAGTATGAAAGAAAGACTTCTAGCCAACTCAGCCAGTTAGGATTAAATCCTCGGTAATTTCAGTGTATCTTGTGGATTTAACAAAAAATGAGACCCCCGCATCACCAGAAACCTGAGTGGACTCACTGCAAGAATTTAGGAGCACTCCTGAAGGAGATGGACAGACAAGCCAGCCTGGAACTAAGCCTAAACCCTTTATTTCTAGTCATGATAAAGTTCAAAACTTCTCAGCAGAGAGAAGCTCTGTTTTCACTGTAATAGGAAAGTCTTGTGTTTGGGGAGCTGGCAGGTGAGCTCTGCTGGAACCCCTTCTTCCACACGTGGGGCACATTGGATGCAGGCTACAAAAGAGCCGAGTGCCTTCACACCAGCTGCCAGTGACATGGCTCACTTCCCTCCTGCAGACTGTTAAAGGTCAGAACAAGAAAAATACATATTTTCTGGAAGTTAGGAATTGGGCTTTTTTTTACATTCCACATCTCAAATACAAGTGTTGTGTCCTGGACTCACTTTCACTCACCACGTGAACAGTCAGAGCTTGCTCCCTCTCAGGTTACTTGCATCTCGTTTGAATATTACCAACAAGTAGCAAGGACAATGAAAAAAATTAGGCATTGAAATCCAAAATTCGTAACTCACTGGTGAAATATGTGATTGCCAATACACTGAAATCCCCTGAGAACCAGGCACTAACTGAATCTGCGTATGTCTGCACTGAAATTGGAGTGTAATCATCCTACATGGATTTCTTTAGATCACACAAGTATTTGCAAGCTAGAGGTATCCATTTACAGCTGTTTGATAAATATTAATATTAAAATTAATAACAATTTAAGGAGTAATTACTGCTAAAAGCGGAGCTCTGATGTTGAATTAGCACATTAGGAAACACTCCATGCTCTCACAAATCTGATGTAAGTGCGGCAACTTTTGCTGATAGAGCAGATGATTACCAGCAACAACAAAAAAAAGGCTGTTTTAACTCTCAGCCATTCCGTGGATGAACTACATCCCAGACATATCTACAACAGCAGTACCCACTGGGGATGCTGGGCATCGTAAAGCAAAATGCAAAGAAGCTAGCAAGTCACACCAAGTCAAGCAAGAGAGAATAAGCAGCATTTAGGAGCCACTAGCAAGGAGAGGATGAAGGAGATGTAGCCTTAAAACACCAGGCACTGAATTAAAGCCTTTTCTTAATTTTCTTAGGTTTTTACGCTTTCCATTCAATCACACAATAGTCCATTTCTGCAGGGCTATATCACATGGGTTTGCCAAAGCAAAAAATATCCAAGCTTGTTTGACATCTCAAAGAAAATAGAGTTGTCCTCTTAAACTACAACCAGCAAAGCAGCAACGCCTACTGCTCCTTCCTGCTTTTATGCACAGGGATATTAGGAATATATTTCAGTACTTTTTTCAAAGGTTTGAGACACTAGAACTTCCAAAAAACTAATCATGCAGAGAACAGAATTGCTTTTCAAACAAAGTATTTCAAGGCACAGTACCAGATGTTATTGCATTTGAGTACCTCAAGACAATTTGAATGACAGAAATTCCTGCTGGAATAACTATGTTCGATGAGGAGAGCAGGGTGCAGACTTTGACGCCCACCCAAGGTGTCATGGAGCAGCTCTGACATATCCCTTCTGATACACGGGTCTTCTTGAAAGCTAATCAAAGGGCCCAGGAAGCTTCAGAAAAAAAAAGACAAATAGGAAATACCTGCTATGCGCAAGATCTGGTAGTCCTGGGGCAGTGGCAAAACCACAGCATTAACCAGTGTCACCTCATTCACCAAGGAAATAATTCATTTTTGGGTAGTCATTGCAAGATTACGGTTATAGTGAGTCTCTTACCTTTTAGAATATATTACTGCTCTAAAGGAGGGGGAATCCTGAGCTAGAGTTTGCGTAATTTATGACAGACATCACCTGATTCTGATTCCATGACAACACGGAGTTAACGTTTGCAAACCTGTATTCCTCCAGCACCTGGGCCCATCATCGGCTTGCAAAGTTTCTTTTGTCTTAGCAAATGAACCAACACCTGTCTCTACAGGATAATGGGGCTCTTCCCTCTCCTTGACTGATTTCTGGAGGTTGGGGGGAAGGAAAGGATATTCAATCCCCATCCCAAACCACCCAGAAAAACTGCTTAGAAGGTCTGAATAAAAGGAAAGATGAACAACATATTTGTTAAATGTAATAATGTATGCTCATATGGAAGGAGTAGCTAAACTGTCCTTTGCCGTGAAAGAAAATGAACAGATTGCCTAGAAATAGGCAGCTCCCGTTCCCTTTACTGAGGGAAGCAAATGCCATCCAGATGGAAATTATGAAATGGATCAAACAGCTACATTTTATTCCCAAATGATCTTTGTTCTACTTATCTCTCATTATACCAGGAATACTCTTTTTCCTACAGCCCAAGTGTAGTCAAGAGAATATTATTTGTCATGTGCTCATTGAAAATATTCTGTATCAAAGGTTTCCCTGATGAGATATTGATCTTGTCACACAAAATGGGAGAGAAGAAAAGTGTCCTTTCTAATGGGAACATTCATTTAAGAGCTCTGGAATCTGGTAATTCCCATTAAGTCCAACACGTGACTGAGGATTACGCTACCCTTGTGGGTAGCAGTCAGCTCTACAGTCCTTTCCTGATGCCTGGGGTGATGAAAATCCTTTTCAACAGCCCTGTTTGCCAGGTTTTACAAAGGTGAAAGAAACCATCTTGAGGTTCTTCAGCTACTTTTATCTATGCTGTCCCATGAGCAAACACATCAATTGGCAATTTGCATTGAATAAAAACAAAGTTTAAAAATCACAAAGAATCCTCATCTTTGGCCCTATATGATTACGTATGGCATATATACTCAAATTCAATAATTCAAGGCATATTTGAAAGATGTAAGAGGAGTTATCAGCTAAAATAGCAAGGCAACAAAATCTGGATATCTAATGCCTTCTCAAGACTTTGAAAATTCTCCATAATATTTTATGTGGTAAAAATAATGTATGTTTAAGTATAACTTCTGATACATTTCTTACTTTGTTTATGGATGTTTGTCTATTATCCTATTGAGTTATATAAGCTCAGGCTGTATATTTTGCTATAATATGATTTTCTTTTAGCCTGAAAACCTACAGCAGCACAGCTACAGTCTTTAATGAGGACATAAAACTGTTAACAGCTGTGGCTGAGTGACAGGATTAGATCAAGAGCATCTAATCTAACTGGGCCATGTAACACTACCTTTTATTTCACATTAATCATTGAACATGAGTTCAACTTGTGTCATAGGTCTATCAGGTGCCTATAAATTAAGCAATAAATTAGAAGTTGATTTTTTTAGTGGTGTGGTCATGAACAGATAACACAGAGTTTAGCTGCAGCAATCCAAAACCACCAAGGATCCCATGGCTTCACGTGCACAAGGCAGCAGTACAGCTCCCAGGGCCTTCGGTCTATGACTGATGGTTTATTTTATTTAGGTGTCGGTAGATGGCTGTCAGGTTTGCAATGGCTGGGAATGTAATGGCTTCGCTGCCAAGGAAAACACATTGGGCACATTGACTGTGGGAGCAGTATGAACACTGCCAAGGGACAGAAGGGAAGGGAGACCCATACGCATAGGGGTCCCTATGTAAAGCACACATATGGAAATGCAGTTCCTTCCACCCATAGATAAGGAGGAGATTGGCAGGCAGATTCAGACATTTTACACAACACCGTGACTTGGTAATTAGTCCCAAAACAAACTTTCTGTAGCAGGAAGGAGCTCCTAATGTTAAGCTTCCGCAGTATCCAGCTGAGATGCACAAAATAATACATTGCTATGAGCTCTGTTCAACTGGGGGCTCAAAAGTGGTAATTCATAGTATGACATATGTTATGACATTTCAAATAAGTCTTACAGACAGGACAACCTCTTCTGAGGGAAAAGCTAGGCTAGGAAATAAGATATGATTTTTTTACATTCAAAAAGCACCAGAAGATATTAATCCTAATAATACTGTTAAGGCAATTATCTTACTCATATCCCATTTGTCTTTAAAAGGCTTAATTTACAATGTTCTCCAGCACTGAAGAAGCAAGTAGGTTTATTTCAAAATGGAAAAGGAGTGTTTATTTTCATGCTAGAGTTTAGAATTCTTTTTTTCAAGGTCTATTATTAATCTGAGGCAGAGCCTTCTTCTCAAAATGATTTATTAAACTGAAAGATGTGTCTTGACAATCACGTTATTCTCTCCCCAGCCACTGCAAAGACCAGTGCTCATTCTTAGCAGACATGTTATCTTCTGGAGACATTCAGGAACCTGAGCAATCACCTTTAATTTAGGAGCAGCAGAAACTACTTCCCTCCTTTACACTCTGCAAAGCTCCCAAGGAAGCATACCAACAAGGATTTGGTTTAATATCACCTTACTTAGGACACAGAAATTAAGAACACAAAAGAGGTCAGAAACCCTCTAAGGGAAATACATGTGCTTATGTGATTTCCCAGGAGAATGGCAGCACTGTGGGTACTAAAACACTGAAGAAAACTCTCCACAGCTCAGCCAGAACCCATGTTTGAATACACTATTTCATAAGTCGCTGTCCTCTCTTCTGCATTGTCCTATTTTACACTCTTCAAGGGAAAGCATACACAACTGAAGAGTGCACCGTTCACAGATAAAGAACTGTGAATTCAGCTTATGTTTATGCAAAAGCTCCCGAGTATTAGCAAAAGACCCGGCATACGCTCAATGTCTCACTTGATGAACGCTGTCTCTGATCTTCCAGAGCCTCAGGAGAATTTGTCAGGTCAACAAGGCTTCAGATCTACATACTCATTTTATTTCCTAATTAATATATTTATAAACTGGTAGCTAAACATCTTATAGTGAATGCAGCAGAGTCGGTGGCTATAAATCAAGACAAAACTATATAGTTTATCCAAGATATGAGTACAAAGAAAAAGTCCTCAGGCAAAATATTCAAAAAAGAGCTAGAAGAACACAAAAGAGAGGTTCCCAAGTGGTAATATCCATTAGAGAAGGTCAGTCCAGTGTTCAGAGCAGTCACCTAGGACACAGGAGGAAGATTTTAAGGCTTTGTCCTACTAGGTACTACCAGATTGCCAAAACCATGTCCCATAGGACCTTGGTCACATTTACTACTAAAGTACTTTGGGTAGAAATCACCTTCCCTTTCTTCTACAATGTAGCCTCAACATCTGAAGCAGTCTCCTTCCACTCATCTTCATAATTAGGGAGTTAAAAAAGCACCAGTGCAGATCATCTTGCCTATTTTGGACCTACATCATGATGAGATGAATCCGGTCCTGTAAATGAAATGCTGATTCATCTTCATGACTATCAGGGACCTCAGGAGACTAATTCAGACTTACACGTTCCAAGGAAGCCAACTCCCTAGAGCAGGGGTGTTGAACTCACTGCCCGTGAGTCGAATCCAGCCCTCCACCTTGTTTTATCTAGCACCTTGTTTCTACCCGGCAGTAGCACTGAGCTCCTTGCCCCTGTGCTCTTGCCAACGCTGGGCACATGTGCAGCGCATGTGACACACGTTACACTGCAGGAGCAGGAGAATGGCAGGAGCCATGGGTTTGACACCCCTGCCTTAGAGCATGAATTAAGCTTAGATCCTAAATAGATGTTAACTCCCTGCTCTAGAGACAGATATCTGACAGTCACTGCTGTGAAGGTGTGCAGTGTTGGCTGAGCTATAAGCAATAAAAAGCTTAATTCTGTAGCCTAACAAAGATATTGTGTCACCCAAGAAGAAGCAGGAAGTGTTGAGTCAGTTGTCTGACCACATGCAAAAGTCAGTGCAAACCCCAGTCTCACAGAGACATCTAAGGGGGGGGATGACAGTGACAGGAATGTGTTGTTCTAGGAAAGATCCAGATGACTGATATAGCAAGTAGTGATTTTTTTTTTTTCTGGCTCTCCTATGTATCAACACACAAGTTCTTTCTGTTCCCAACCTAACTCAGATCACCCAACACACTAGGATACTTGTCCACAACAGCTGCATCTTCATTTCTTAGGTTTCAAAACCCCAAAAAGGGTATTGCCTCCAATACCCTTCTCCCATTTTCACTCAGGGTCAACCACCTGCCACACACGATTACCCCAGAACTTTCTTGCAGACCTCCTTCTGTGGTCCTCTGCTCTTTAGCAGGTTTTGACAGAAATAATTGCAGGGATGTATTACTTGAGCAGCCACACTGACAGGTTTGAGGAGACCGCAATTTCTATTCATGGAGAGGAGGCAACGGGGCTGTGATGAGCTATGAAATTAAATTAGGGGATGAAAACTCCTGCAGCCATCATAAAAAAAAAAAAAAAGAAAAATACATGACCTCTACCTCCCAGCTCAGACTTAGGAATTATCTTCCATGAGACCATGTCTTAATTTAGTCTTCATAATGCTCAGTGTGCTCTTTAGTTGGATCTTGGCTTCTCTACATTTCTGTTCACCAGTTATAGGATGAGGTATCCACATCATACAGGAGTCGTACAAAGTAGATGTGATGTTTATTTCTCTCCAGCTCACGTACATCAGACAACCTGTTTGCTCATCCATAAATGCTGTTTGCACAAGATCCCCCATCCACAGGAGATGTCTAATTAACTGTTCATTCGGAAGCCACATCGTTTTGGTGATCATACGTAGCACAGAAAAGGCATGTAAAAGTGTAAGGCTGTCAGAGCTGGGCAGACACCAGTCCCTCACTACCACAGAGCAGCCACATAATGGATTGCAGTTTCCCCTACAAATCAGCTCCTCAGAGAGACAAGAACAGCCTTGTGTCTCCCGTGAAAAGCTCCTGCACATTCACAAACTGTAGGTACCCTCTGGCTAGGCAGCCTCATCCCTAGATTTTGATTCACCACAAGCGACTGCCTGCAACCAGCTGGAAACAAAGATGTGGCTGCTGAGGGACCGAGTACCCAGCCCACAGATGGGAAAGCACAGAGGCAGCATCCAGCAGATGGTGGGGGCAAGGGAGGGCAACAAGAGATGGCCACGTCCTCCTTTTCTAGCTGCAGCTTTCACTAAGATGAGAAAAAAATCACTCATGACTTTCAGCTTTGGAGCCACGTGACAAAAATCAGCAATCAACAATGTGCTCTTGGAGAGCTGCACTTAAAAAAGGCTTTGCCAGCAGCTGTGTGCTGAGAGGCCATAGCTGTTCAAAGTTTCTTGCTGTTGTTCAAATGCAATCAGTACAAGTTAAATCCAAGCGAACTTTGAGGAAACCTTTACTGAAATTTCCCTTTACTCTGCTTCATGTTCTCGCACTGCGACCAAAACGGCAACGTCTAGGCAGAACAGATAACATCTTAACTTCTGAGTAATTGTTGATTAAATGTTCCCAGTAACACATCAGAAATACAGCTCTCTCTCCATCCTTAGATGTCTGACCTGATTCACTAATGGGTTGAACATAAATGCAATTTCATTGCCTGAGAAGCCAGGCTTACAGCTGCTCTGGATCACCAGACTGAAACTGAGCTGCTCTGGCATCCTGGTGAACCTGACCCATTGTCTGTAATAAGATCCTCTAACTCTTTTTTTTTTCCTCCCCCTCCCGTCCCTCCCTTTCTTTTCAAGACCTGCTTACTTCACAAGTTGACTTTTTCTCTGAAGAACTTGCCACACTACACTGCGTTTTGCAAAGGCAGATAGGCTATATTGCATGAAATATGACAGTGGCTACGGTTCAAGACCTCTTTAACGGGGGTGCAAGTCAGTCTCCTTCCTCTGTGGGAGCCTGGCATTTTCCTTAGTGGTGCCTGTCTCCTACCCAGTAAAGGTTCAATAGGTTGTGCATGCAAAACAGGACAAAAATGTGCTGAGAACACATTATACAGCCTATCATCACTTCCCCCCCCTTTCAGCAGCAAATGAGACAATGGGGAGCTAAACTACTGTAGGAAAACTGTCCCCAGCTGGCCTGGTCCCTCTGTCATCCACACTTGGGCTGACAGGTGAAGTATGCAAGCGAGTTTCCTTCCCATGGAAATTAGGGTATTGGGAAAGGGAAGACAGAGTGATCCATACCTGGATTTTAACCTGCAGAGGAGTCAAGGTACAACCAGAACTTCCACTGCATAGTCTTGGTTTCCTCTTAAGGTTTAAATTCAGTCTTTAAAATAATAATTAAAAAAGTCAGCCTCTTCTCATGTCCCTACTTCTGTTAGAAAATCCCAAAGGAGAGAGGAAAAAAGAAATAAAAAGATCTGCAGAAGGTGACTTCTCCTTATTATTTTATACTACCTTTATTTATGCCAAACCGCATGCAACTACACATACATAGGTATATATAATGTTCACTAGATGATCTTTAAGGTCCCTTCCAACCCAAGCCATTCTATGATTCTATGATGTGTAAATAAAAACATTATTCTATGGTTCACCATTATCCTGACTGACAGCACCAGACCCGCAACCTGGAGAAAGACAGTGTTCCCAGCTAAATGTAACAGACCAAGGTTTCTCAAGTATTCAATTTTCTGTCCTAGCCCTTCCTGTTCTCTTCATTCCCAAGAAAAAGCTACTGCAGGAAAGATGGACTTAAATCAATGCTAGCAGCTGTGTGACCTGCTAAGAATATAGTTGTACAAACAAATGGGGGAGTTCCTTGGTTTAATTGAGCCTTAAGAGAAAGGACTGCGCTCTAGAAATCTTTTGTGCATTATCTGGCTTTAATTAGGAGCTTTAATATCCATCAGCTTAAAGGCTAAATGAAGAGGCTGTTACTAAGAGGATATTAGATTGTGCTTTTACAAATCAGAATTACTACCCCCAAAAATATAAACAGGAATTATTAAGGACTACAGAAAATTTAATCACAGGCAACTAGGTTTTGTTCTGACTCATGCAAATACCAGTCCTGAGTATGGAACTGAATTGCTTCAGGCTAAGCATCGTATCTGATCCCCAGATCTTCCATGCACATAAAACCTTTTCATAGCACGAGACAAGAAATAGGTGGGCAATGGCAGGCTTCCAGAGCCACCCCCCTCCATGCCTACAACTGCTTAATCTCCAGGAGAACGCAGAGCGGACACCGGCATCATTGCTTTAAAGACACTGTGTTTGATCATCTTCCCTCTTTTCCAGTGCCTTCCAAGGTGTTCTGCACCAGATCAGTTCTCAAAGAGGGATGCAGGCCATGTGCCTTCCACTGATTCTAAACCGTGTCTGGTTTTGATGTTCCTAAAATGTATCTGGCAACTGACTACCTTTTGAGCTTGCACAAGCATTCTTGATAGTTATTTAGGCGGCATGCACAGGTGAGTGTAGACAAAATACAGGGTAGCTTATTATTTTTTAAAAAATATTATGAATGCTTTTATCCTCAAAAAGAAGAGGAATAAGAGCCGTATAATACAAGAATTGCATTGACTAAAGAGAACTGTTTTAAAATACACATGATCTAGGTGTTCCGTTTCTTTTCATCTGAACATAAACACTGGCATTACATTCCCTGTTTATGACCTCCCCTACCAGAGAAGAGCAAAACAGACAAAGCACAAGTGCAGGAGAATTATTAGTCCTCTTAGATTACATAAAACTGCTTGTTCAGTGTTGGAAGAAAGTGATGGATTTTTTTTTTTATTGTTTTTCTTTTACACCTGTCATGGGAGAACGGTTATTCCTTCCAGTGTTGGGTTTTTTTTATTTTCAGATTCCAATTCTTCTCCCAAAGTGGGTACAAACTGCTCTGCATTTGTAACCTCAGGTACAGCATGAGTTTCCCTTTTAAGTTTATCTTTCAGGCAACCTTCAAAAAGCACTATGCATCATTTCAGGTTACTACTTCCACGTATTACACGTATACTCTATTTCTTATACTTCTGATAAGACTAGAAACACAAGAGATGGCTTTCCCGCTAAAGTGTAATATTTTTACTTCATACTGTGGATTTCAACTCTAGAAAAAACCACCTTGGCAAATACTGCCTGAATACGTTAATAAACATTCGTTTGATATGGACTATTGATCCTAGCAAATAGTTTTCTGTGCTATTTAAGCAAGTTCTTTAGAAGTGAAAAAGCCTGAATAGGAACCAGTCTCAGTCAGTAGGAAGCACGCTGTCATCCAGCTTCCTTCCAAGTGTCCTGATCATCCAGTCAAGCACAGATAATGCCATTTGACTCGAGGGAGTCTATGGATGACAAAGAGCAGATCACAGGTGATTCAACACAAGTCATCTCTTCAGATGGGTTCTGTAAGCACATGGCTACTGAACACCCTGAATTGCAAAAAAACCCCAATAATTTACAGAATAAGGGACAATATCCGTTATTCTGTAGGAGTCACTCAGCAAGCTCAGACTCCCAAAGGACCTCAGCTTGGCAGGACACCAATATACGAACCATCTGGACTGCCACTGTACGTCTTGGAGATGTTTCTATAAATTACTGTGTTTAAAGTACTTGAAGGCTCTTGTTTGATGGGTGCAATGCACCATCTAATCTTCTTGTACACGAATTAGCACATAATTATTCAGCATAATCTGACTATCGCTTCTCATTTGCCCATTCAGTCGTGGGAAATAATGGAACAGGACAGAGGTTTAAAAAAGAAAGCCTTTAGCTGACTCTCCTTTTCTAATGCTGTCACATGCAGTACTACAAATTTTATTAGCATTCCTCCACTATAGTATCTAAAATCTGCATTTTTACTTAAGAGAAATGAAAAGCAGCTGAAAGAGCTGCTCAAATGACAGCTGTGTTGTCTCAACATATTTAAACAATGCTTTGTAGTAGGAAGAATAGATTTTTAAAAAGATTAAAACCACAATGGACTACAGGATTTTAACTGAAATTTGTGACTTGAGAATCAAAGCTACAAAGTGCCAGCCCAGAATCCAGTAGTTAGAAGAACTGCTTGAGTCCATGTTGCATTACAGTCTTTCCATGCAAGTAATACGCTTGTAAGTGTCTATTCCCCCATCTACACCTGCGTGTATCTACAGCTCCTGTTCAGGAAATTACTAATTTCAGCAGGAGGAAGAATGGGGCCAAATAACCTAATTAGCTTAAGATGAAGTCTGAAGTTTAAAATTAACCACGTTTGTGGGACTGGACTGAGAAAGTCTTAATTTCATAGAAAGTTACTGCGGTCCCAATCACAAAGTAGAAAGCTATTCCAGGATAACAAAGCCTGTCTTATCATCACAGGGTATTATTAATAATAGCCTTATTATTAGCAATCTTCATGCACTAAAATCTGACCTCCAGCCTGAACTACCAGGCCCTGTATTTTACTGTCAGCAAGATAAAGCTTAAAACCCAGTTCTCATAAATGCCAATTTTTAAAGCATCGTTTTATCAATATAAAAGGTACTGTTAAATATTTACAAATGTTTTTCCACATAAAAATATCTTAACATTTAACAAGGCAGCTGGTGGCTCAACATCAGGTTAATCTGTCTTCAGAAACGCTGGCCAGGCATTAGGAAGAAGAGAAAGACATGACAGCAGAAGGCCAGATTTTGGAATCTCTTGGATGTCTCCTCTGCTTAGAGAGTGTTCCAAAACATCACTTCCAGGGGCTTTTTCCCTGGGAATCTGGTGTGTGTTTTCTAAAGATATGTTGGATGAAGACCAATTCAGTTGCTGCTGTAAGCAATTGCATTGCTAACTTACTGAGCAAATGAAGATGGGGGTTCTACAACAAAGCATGAGCGTGTGCATTAATATTTCTTCAAAATCTTTCTTTTTTCTGGCAAAAGCAGCATCAAAGTTGTAATGAGCCAGGCAGGGCAATCAATGGAGGCAGAGGATGAGCACAGGAACAGTGCCACATCTTACTGTGTGTTAAAAATGCTCTTCTAAAAATGCTCTTTCTAATAAAGATAGCTGGGAGATTTTAATAATGGGGGTCTTCCAGAAGTTTTAATTCTGGTGGGGTCCCTATATAAATGACATTTATGTGCTTTGGGGAATTTGAAGCCATGCTCAGATAAACTTCCCAGAGTCAACTGGCACTAGTGCACACATGCGCATACACAAGACACGCTTTTCCCTCCTCGCTCCCAGGATTTATCTGAGGTTCACGCAGCCCAGATCACATCTACTTGTGAGTCAGGCTACGAGGAAGCACCATCAGAGCTGTGCTAGCACAGGTGGCCAGGCACTGCATTCACTTCTTCCTAAGGCAGGTACTGTGCTTCGGCAGCACAGGATGCAGTCTGAATCACCCATCCCTTGAGCTCAGCTGTTACCGTACTCATGGTGCTCAGCTGGCCACCTGAAGTGAGTGGTCAGGAACATGTCCAGCAAAAATACACAAGTTAAGCTGCAATTTTAATAAGGAGCTTAAAAATAACAATTGAAGGATGTTATTTTCACAGATACTACCACCTACAGGAATATACTGAGCATCCTGCCGCAGGTCAGCAGGGTAACAAACCGACAAACAAAAAAAGAACCCCCAAACAAACACAACCCCCCCAAACACTTCTCCTCTGCAAAATCCCAAGACCCTAAAGAAACACTAGCAACAAAACTACTGCCTAATTTCTGTAAAACGGGCGTCTAGGAAGTGCATACATTTCCTTAAGTTCCAGAGGGAACAGTCACACAACCCAGATGTTATTTCAGAACTTGCCACTGCACACTGGAGAAATGGGTTATACACAAAAGTTAAAGATTGTTTCATGGTCTCAGTTAAAAGAAAAGCAAATCATAAACACGTAGTGAAAAGAAAATGTGGGGTCAGAGCAGCTACCGAAAAATCTGTGCATTTCAGTGACCTCAAATATTCTAGGAAATTTAGGTCATAAAAAGTATTATAGCTTTTCTTCATGTCAATTTTCCAGTCCTGTCAAACTAGTTGCTAGCCAGATTAACTAGCAAAACGTCTTGTTTTGAAAAAATGAGTAGCACTTTTCTAACAATGGGAAAATCACATTGCTAAGACGCTTTACCTTGTTTTATTTCTGCAGGTTTTATTCTTTCCTGTGCAGCTGATTTCTCCCCACAGTATTTTGACCTTTATTACTTGCTGACAACACGTCTGACAAATAGCTTTTTGCTGTGGTAGCTGAGGTTGAGCCATCTGTTTTTTCTCTAGAGAGCCATGCCTTATTCATAATGGTATTTTTCTGTTTCATTCCCCGGGGAATAGCACCTGCGTGCTGATTTCCTATTTGACCCCAAAATACATCATCACATTTCGACAACCGATCCCTCCCCTTCGTGGCCCAGAAAGCACTACGCTCCGGAGGCACCAGTGAATCCTTCATCCTTGACAGCAGAGGCCAAGGGGCTTCCTCATGGATCAGGGGCAGGTTGCAGTCAGCCTTTGGATTTGAGTTGGAGGAGAAAACTGAAGGTGTCTGAGGAGGAGAGAAGAAAAGAAGACATAACCTTGCATGTCCCGGGCCACTCTGTGTCGTGGCTGGTTGCAGCTGTAGCTTCCTGTATAATTGTACAATAGGCCTATGTCATGCTCTCATTGGGACCTAATTAAAGCACGTGATGTATATAAAAATATAACCCCTGAGTTTACAAGGATTTTATTTTATGACAATATTTTCATTGATCCTTTTTATATGTGACTGTGATAAAGAAAACGACTGGGAACTGGATTTAAACTGTCACATGGACTAAACATCCTCTGGACTAAATAACTTAAGGGCTTCACATGTTATGGGAATTCTGAGTCACCATCTCATAGTATAATAAATTTCTTAACTAAAAGGAAATTTCATTATCTTGCATGTTTTTTCCAATGCCAAAAGCAGAAACTATGCTTGTATTTGTTTTGTTACATGTGTTTTAATCCAAGATTATAAAGGAAATGCAGTTGAATAATATTTGTAACTGGCTCCAGTAATTGCATACTTGAATTTTGTTTGCGTACAATTATGGAGAGGTTATGTTGTCTCAGAGAGGGTGAAATCTCCTGCGTGTTTAGTTTAGCAGCAGACTGTCACAAATGCAATTGCAATTGATCAGCGCTGTTCTTAACAGGATTCCTGCAGTTAATGGAAATTACTATAAAGAGCTTCAGGGCACAGGAATAATTGGATCACTAAAAAAAAAAAAAAAGAATTCAAGGGGGAAAAAAAAGCAGGGAAAGATCACCATAACATCTAACATTTTTAAAAACATCTAACAGTTTTCAAAAGTGGTTTTACCAGAGACAACACCGTGATGAAAACAAAACCTTTTAATTATTTTTACAAGCCCTAAGCCGTTTCTAAACAATAGGCAAGAAAATGCATAAAGAAAAATGTTAAGCATTTATTGTACTCAGCTTGTTGAAACTAACAATTAACTGTGCATCTCTGAAAGTAATAATTCAAATATTTATTATGTTCTATAAAACGACTGCCAAGAATCATAGATTTCACTAAAACAAAAGCAATGAGAAAATTTTTACTAACCTGGCAATTTTTGCGATGGTTTTGTCTTAGTTCTCGATGCAAGGCTATGATTCTCTCTGGGCTTGTTAATTTTATAGGAGAACCAACATCCACGTTTGGAGTGATGTGAGAACTGTGGATGCTTTCCACCTCTTGCTGAGACTTTGCAGGTATTGGCTCAGTCATCCCATTCATTTTGACATGTGTCCCATGATCTTCTGGCTGTCCATTGGGCTGGGAAATGTTTGTGGAAGAAGGCAACATCTGCAAAAGAAAATACTATTTCAGGAAATTCAAGCTATCTGAAGTTTTCCAATACTATTTAAATTGGATTAGTGGAAGCCACTTGGCTGAATTCATTACATTAAGCGTTCACAGAAATTAAATGTAAATAAATTATGTTTGCCATGTAAGAGAAAAGATGATATACCAATTATTTTAAATGAGAAGCATTCCTGAATCTGATTAAAAAGGATCCTGCATTCAGCAACTCTTCCCCAAAACAACAAAAAAATCTCTAAGCCTTGACTACAGGCAATATTTGCATTTGGATATTAAGAAAACCTAAATGAAAAGTAGAAAAAAATACTGATTTTAAAAATTGCATAATGTTATGTCTCCTTTTGAAGAATTTCAAAATTTCTCACATGATTCTTTCACACACATATTGTCTCACTCCACACTACACAACAAATTCTGGTTTGTCCACATATGAATGCTCCAGAAAGTTAAGCTGAATGGACTTCAGAAGATCATTAGTTCAACTGCATGAACTGTCAAGCAGACCTTCCTCTTCTGAATCAAAATAATACTAATTCAGTTGATTTTATTCCACCTCCAAACCAATTTTAACACAACAACAAACATTCTTCTTGAATATCTTCTCCGAACTGAAGGCAAATTTAGAGAGAAATGGCAGTTGTTTATACGCTTTTCATAACAGTCGCAAGCAGGAAAAGAAGATCTCCAAAGATAAAAATATTAAAGCAACATGATTAAAGTTACATTTCTTCTTGCAATTGCACAGAAGAACAAATTTAAGATTGTTAACAACAGTTTCAGCCTTTGGGGTTTTAAAAATATTTATTTCTTTATTTCCAAAATTAATATATCTGATTCTGAGTTTTCACCTCATTGTCATTAGTCATCTTGCAAAAGCTCTAGAAATGCAAATACTATAAATACGTCAGGCCAGGAAGGATTATTTAATATAAAATACATTTCACTTAAATGAATATATTGCTTTTCCTCTGTACAACTTCAATGAGCATTAGCCACATCACTTGTGTCCGCTCAGAACAAAAAAAATCAAAGGATTCTGAAATGGCATCATGGTGTAAGATTGCTCTGAACGATCCCTCAAAGAGACAAGCATTTATTGACAAGGTCATGCATCAAAATATAACGCTATGATAGCACGAAGAGGAACGTACAGTGCATAAGCTGTTGCCATTGCCAAGAAAAGAAGTTTCACTGTCGTGCAGGAGTCATCAACATGGAGCTCTATGAGAAAACTGCAACTTGCAAGCAGTTCAAGAGCAACGCCAACACCAGGGTTAGAGCATGTAGGTATAAGCGATGCTGTACCGTCCCATAGTTTTGCAGGTGACCCCAAATCCCAGCTGTTGACAAGTCCAAACTAGCCAGACCTGAAATATCCCATCACTCTCATCTCCTGCATGAAAGCGACTTTCAGAGCTCTTGCTCTCCCTGAAGTATGTGTCTTATGATTCTCAAGCACACCTACACACTGGTACTCGGGATGGTGGGCTGTGCCTGTCCACCTCTAGACCTGATGCGCTGCAGGATGAGACAACATGGACAAAAGCAAGGAACACTGCCTTTGGTTCCATTGCACCTTCTGTTCTTGGCTCCCCACTGTCAGAGGAAGAAACCAATGCTGCTGAATTCTGGCCATTAGTGTCATCAGAATTACCAAATGCAGGCATGTTTGGCCAGCTGAGGTACCCACTACTCCCCAGTAAGCAGCTACCATCTGGCTCATCTGCTTTAGGCTGAGCAACAGGCCAGGGAACAAGACAGTGGCATCCAGGAATTGAAGGATTGCTCTTACTGAGAAACTTTAGGCACCTTTAGATTGCTGTTCTTCCCTAAAACTCTTTCTCTACACTGAGTACAGAGAGAGTCTGTGGCAGTATCTGGATACGGCGTTTATTTAGGTAGGGTGGCACGAATACCCAGTAATATCCTAGCATCACTGGCACGCATCATTCGGAAACTGCAAGCCATACATTTGGATATTCCCCTATACCGCTGAAGCCAAAGGCAGCTTCAGAAGTCCTTGGTTTCTAATCAAGGGTATGAGTCTCTCCAGCACTTAAAAAATGCTGGCTGGCTGAAAGTGATGGAGAGGTGACAAAGGGCAGCCCTGAAATGTTTTGAGGCATGAAGAGATTAGATCTAACATTATTTGATGAGAATTTCCTCACTATAGGAAGCACAGTTAGAGGCATCCCCGGTGATAGATGAGAATCAGCAGGAGCAGTACAGATTCTGGAGTTCAATGACCCATGCAAAGGCAAATCACTGTCCTACTCGTAGGCAGGAGAGCTGGTAAAGCTACCAGAAAAAACCCAGCACCAAATCAAAGGCATGACACTGACATTTCATTTCTAGAAAAATAACCTCCTTGCAAGGTCTTTCCTTCCCTTCAGCTGTTCCACCCACAAACTCTTTTGTTTCTTGGTATTACCCAATCCTGCTGCTGCCAAAGTAGAGAAACTCAGTAGGAAGGTGGGTTAACGTAAAACCCGATTAGTGAAGTCCCTATCACAGTGAAGAAGTTTTCACAGTATGGTCTGAACTGTATTTGAAAGTTGATATGATCTCAAAATAGCTCCTCTTCAGTGTTTCATAAGGCACTGTGAAACACTGAAGACCACTACACTATAGCACTATGGATGTAGCCAAGCAAAAATTCTGTATTTTGTCTCAGTGCCCAGATATTAATTTCTTCTTCTTTTTATTTTATTTAAAATATAGATCCTGTTTTCCTTTGATACTTTTTTGCTTTCCTCTATAGTTTTTGCAAAGTATCACCCCTAGGAAGAAATGAAAATATTGTGATACTCCAAACTTGAACAAGTGTAAACTTGCACAATGCCAAATTCTAGAAAAGACTGATATTAAAACCCAAAAAAATGGCATTACAAAACTAAGAAGATAGTAGTGTCAGAGATAAGAATAAAATGTTTTAATTCATCTGGTTATTTTTAATTGCATATTTTCTCTTAACCTAAATTCTAACATTTATTGGAAAATAAAGGAAGGTTAGGTTTTAAAGCTCTTTTTTTATCAGGGCTGCTACTCTACTTCGATTTACTGTTCTAGACAAATGCACTGTTGCCCATGAATTAGACAAAATACACTGCTGTATTATGTGTGGAGCCAGGAAACAGATCTAAATCTTTGTCAACAACTTCATTTTACTTTGAAATGGCACTAACCTTGAGTATGTGCCACCTCCTCAGCCACTACAAATTCTTGAGATTCCCCTTGTACAAACTGCTATTTACATAATTATTGAATCAGTTTATTTCACTGGAAAGGACAGGCTGCCCTTAACTGGGTTTAATCCGTATTTTATACCCTTCAGTATTTTTAATAACTTTTCTGAAGGTCAAAAAGTAACACATCTCTCTCTCATCAATGGATTTTACCCTTCTTTAAAAATTACTAAATGACAACCATCATATCTCTTCCACCCTCTTGGAATTCCAATGAATTCAAGTGACATTTTCTGTAACCTTGAGAAAAAAGAAGCCTCTTTCCGCACAAAAACTTTGTCTTGAAAGGTTGCTTGGTCTTAATCTGCGTTGTGTCCAAAAGATCGAAATTTGTTCTTCCTCTGAAAGTTTCTCCTTCTGGCTCCCTTCACTACCAATGGATTCCAGCTTCTCCATCTCTTCTCATTTTATCTTAACCAGATACCTAAAATGGGCAGGATGCCTCCTTGTTCATTACCGCTAACAATGAAAAGAAACACAACAGATGTGATTGTCTGAAGTACAGACATCAAATATGAAATATATCTCACTCTCTGTGTCAGAAAATCTTCTGATCTCACTGGCCGTGCACAAATCAACTTAAGGAGAGCATCACAGGACGTTATTTCAGGCCTGGTTCCTTCAAATGTGATTTACAGGAAAGCAGTAAGTGGTTTCTTGCAGAGAAATGAGTAGAAATGAGGGTTGGGGGAAAGAAGAAAAAAGCATTGGTCTACCAAGAACTATCACAGAAGAAATCCCCTGATATAAAGGAGGATTAAGCCATACTGCTCTGTACATTTCCTTCCTATTCTGTAAACCAAATAATTCACTACACTGGACATATTCTTTGCCTGGAGCTTTCCGTTCTTAAGGTTTAAGATGACTCCATGAAAAGCAATAAAAAGCTCTACCATTTATCCCTATACTCCATGCACGAGAAACGGGGGCAAAGAGCCACAATGGTTTCAGATCAACTATGGAGAGAATACATAAAATATATCATCGAGTCAAAGCCTTCCAGCCAAGACAAATTGAAGTGAACGAGGACAGCAGCATTATCCTTTACAGCCATCGGTCATCTGCACAGAGGCTGTCGACATAAACCCAGGACGTGTCGGCTCAGTCATTTGAGAGAACAAATTCAACATACTCCTGTTTCTCCACACACCCCCAAAAAAGACAGAAAAGGCCCCAAAATACCACACAGTTGCACTGGCTGGGATGAGTTCAGGTGAAAGGCAAGTCAAGCTCTCTTGCTCCTCTGTGTGGTTCTCTCATGTATTATCAAAAGCAGCACGGGTGCAGCTTTGGGTCCAAGCTAGTCAAACTGGGAAAAGCCTGTTTCTAGAACTGCAAGTAGACACCTAAATTCAAGTGAATTTAGCCTTTTCTTTTAGTGAAGCCTTCTCTTTCACACTTCCTTTTAGTTATCTGAACCATGTTCTTTTGCTTCATACTGTTACCAACCCAAGTAAAGCAGTTGTTGCAAATCCCAGTCCTTTTTTCATAGCTGTTTAGAGAACGAGTGAACATCAGCTGATGAATGCTGTCCTGTGTGCTTACCACTACGAAAGACAGAGAAATAAGCACTGTTAATAATATCCATGATTAATTCTACAACAGCAAGAAAATAAAGATGAGGACCAGGTCTTTCCAACTGAAAAAAAAATCAACATTTAAAAGATTATTAAAATGGGACATGACAAAAGGCCAAAAATGGCCACATGTTCTGTGTCTGACATTGGGCATGTGAATCCCTGCTATGGCACAGTGCCAAGTCACATGCACCTGCTGGAGGCAGCCCTTGTCTCCGGGATGTGTTCTCGTTTCATTTTTCAAACAAAAATAAGATGAGGTTTTAATTATATCAGTTGCCCAAATTTATTATTGCTTCACTACAAGGCACTGGCCTCCACTGGTTTCTCTGTTTAGGTCTTTTAAAAGCCTTAGAAATTAAAAGGCTTTTAAAAGGCTTAGAAATTAACTTCTTGCCTTCAAAAATTTCAGAACCATATTAGACGTACTTTGTCATTCCCATGGCTCCTCAAAAGGCTATTTTTTCTTTTTTCTAGATTGAAGGGGAGACATGATGAAGCTTATCTTCACTGTCCTGCACAGAATTTTTGCTTTCACTACAAGTGACAAAGGTGTTCTCTCTGGATGAAAAGAATTAAAATAAAACACCTTCCATGCAATCATATATATTTATTATGATAAACCAAACTGAAATTAAATTAAATTACACTAAATTTCTCTATTAAACTAAATTACAAACAACCAAATTCACGGTGTGCAGTTTTATAGAGAGGAAAATTTCATTCAAAATCTAGTCCTCTTTACAGGGACTTCAAAAGAATATTAAAAGAAGGAAAACTGACTTTCTTTTCTGAACAGACTACTCCAGTGTATATCTGGCCTCAGCGAAAAGTACGCTGCTGAAACAAAGTCATGAGATACCACAGGATTCAAGCAAATTTTATTTCTCAGTCAAAAATATTTGAATATGACACTGGGTTGTGAAAATAATCAAGAATTAAAAATGCTTGCTGCTTTCCTGAACCAAACTGATTTGAAGTCTTCGGTTAGTGTAAATCAGCAAAATGAAGCCATTGTGACCACAGCGATTTAGCATTTGGGAGAAGAGAGTCTCCAGCACTGAAAACGAAGGCTGAAAAGAAGCTCCAAAGATGGTTGGTTTTGCATCACACAGCCTTTGTGTTTCAGTATTTTAATTGGGACAAGCACTAGGGAGACAATACTTCTGGCAAACAGAAGGGAATGACTAACCAACCTTGTGTCCTGAACGAGCAAAGAACTGAAGATCACTTTTGTCTTCAAAGGTGGAGTAACTTGTTCATGCCCCATAAGCCCTCACTGACGGTGTTCTTAGAATTGTTAAACATACTTTCTTCTGAGAACCCAGAACAAAATGTTTTACTGAACTACAAAAGGCCAGGCACTGAACTGGGTACAGAGTCCCTTTTCCCTTCACACGTCTGCCCTCTGGATCAGCCCTTTGTGCATCACTGCAAACTTTTGGTTGAAATTCATCAGTAAGGCAAAGCAGGCAGGTCTGCTGCCAATGCGTAACAGGCTTCCATTTGTCGCGGGGTCCAGAAATGAAAAAAGCATCAATCCACTGTTTTTTCTCTAGAAGGGTTCAAATGCTAAGAATGAATTAGAAGTGGAAATCTGAGAAGAAGGAAGGGAATAAGCTTTCAAAAGGAGTTTTATGGAAATAAAAGCTGGTCTTAGCTTTAGAATTGTAGATGCGAATTCGAATGAGAATAATAGTTGAAATGCAAAAAATGCATCTTCAAAGATGAAGATTCACCTCAGTTTAACACATGTCAACAAAATTCAGTATAGGATTTTTAAAACCCAAGGACTGTATCACATGAATATGAAATGGTCTCTCTTCTTTGTGGTTGTAACCATTATTTATTAAATCAGGAGTCGTGTAGTGACGTGTACATTTTCTCAAAGAAATGTTTTCCTTTCTGATCCACAGTAATCTAAATTTTTCATGGGAACACACAGATCTGCCTTGACAGGAAGGGTTTCCCCTGTTACACGCGAAATTACTTTTCACAGTACTTATCACAGAGCAGAATGGTCTGAAGCTCAGTGTCAAGGTTCCCAGCAAGACCGAGTCTGTTCTCTCCATGACTGAAAAAACTGGGCTTGAACCCCAGTGTGCCTGAGCCTAAGTGAGACCTCTGGCCACTACAGTGCTGGATACTATGGGAAGGCACGTGTGCTCCACTTAGCATGAATACCTGTTGAAGCAGGTAATTGAACGTGGGGGTCCTCACTGCAAATGGACGCACTGGCCACCAGAATACAGATACAAGCTCCTGGAGCTGCTACATTTTGAGATCATTAGACATTCAGGGAGACACTGTAAGTGTGCACAGTATTTTGGTATTGTATTGGGAAGCTTATACTAATGCTCATTTATCACAGCAACACCTGAGAAAACACCTGGAGGCAGTGAAGCATTATCTCCCTCCTGACAGAGGAGCTACTAACTACTGTTACGTAAAGCACTGTTCTCAGTGTGAGCTTGGGTGTGACAGTGGTGGACCCAGATTTGACACACTCAAACGAGTAGCAGCCAGATGGAGAATCCCGTCCCATCTTGCAACCACCCTGTCTTTTCATCTTACATTGACAGCGTTGTTCAAGACAAGTCAACGGCACGTGTAGATATGAAGGCACATAAAACCCAAAGCATAGAAACCCCCCAAATATATAAAAAAAAAAAATCAGTCAAACACAGATAGCAGAAGACAAGTGAAAAATAATATTAATAAATGTTTATGAAGCAGCAAACTCTCTTGTTTATTTTGTTGATTACTACAGGGAAACGAGATGCCATTTACCTTGAAGAACCAACCCACCTTCTCCTTAACATGCTGTTAAATTACTTCTTGCAACAGAAACAAGTGTGACTGAGTGACAGATTGCAATATTAATAACACTAGAAGAAAAAGCTTCTTCAGTGATATAGAATACCACTCTGTGCGTAAAAATCAAAATTAATCAGAGAAACAATCCTATGGATTTACTATATTATATGCCTATTGTGAGTATCTCTACTGCCAATGAAAAATAGATGTCAATGTCATTGAAAGATAAATTATTTTTATGTACTCATTTTGCAGTGCATTGTGTTAGTTGAAGTATGAAAAATAGTACGAATCCCTGTTCTGTGCCCTGCTGTGGCAGGCAGCCACTATTTTACAAATGTGTAAGGCAAAATACATTTTTTTCCCATTTTAACCAGCAAGATTCTGGTATACTTGGCACAAAATTACCGAATACTGTTTGGCTGTTTTTACAGGTTTTGATTAAAATAATAGAAGAGACAAAATCAAAGGTAAAGAAGAGCTTGCTTGAAGATTATTGAAGTATACAAGGGAATTAATTCTAAAATTTTTTTTCTGATTTCTTCAGAAATCCGAAATAACACATTGCCCAGGAAGAAAATGCAAAGTTCATATTTAAAGTCAAATTGTACTATGTATTGCATTTTTTTGCATGGCACATTGAGATATGTTGTGACAAGCTCCAGAGGATTTAAACCCTGACCAAAACAGCAGTAAAAGAGCCAACTCCACTTACGTGCCTGAAGCCACACTTAGATTAAGCGCTGAGATCTATTTTATAACTATAAACTGAGTTTTGCTGAAGACTATATAAAAACCATCACTGATTTAATACAACAGTGAACACGAGAGCATCCTACAAAGAAGTACAAATGCTTACCTCTTGAGCACACGTTGGTGTAAAGGTGACTGTGTACTCTGCCAGGACCGTGTCATTCACCAAGTTTTTCACCTCTTCATCAAATGTAGAGTTAATAATTCCTCGCCTGTGGAATTCACCAAGCATCCTGGTAATGAAGTTGTTCCTTTCCTGGCACTTCCGGGTGAGGCAGGCCAGCTTAGCCTATGTGGCACGAACACATACACGTTGATTTCACTGCATGTTAAGACTGCAAGATCATATTTTGTGTCTGAGCTGTAATTTCACACATTTTGAGCCAAAGCCATAAATTGCATTCCTCTGTTTCTAAGCCATTAGGTGCTTCTGCACCCTGCAACTGCAACTTGTGTGCACAGATAAATGAGATGTGGTAGATATTCCCTTTCCACGTGCGAGGTCTCCCTTCTGAAGGCTGAAGAGAATCCACAGCAACAGTGGTAGCAAGCCCTTGCCTAAACCCAGCAGCGAGCGGCTAAGTCAGGGGGCAGCTGCAGAGGGCAGGCACATGCACAGAAACCTGGGAGCAAAGGGAAACCCCTCCGTGTAAGTAGGTCCTGCATCGGCATTCAGGAATATACAGTACCTTCAGAGGAGCTAGCATCAACTTTTCTTCAGACTTTCTCTTCTGAAGTTCTTTTTCCTGAAAGGTTGAAAAACATTCTGCATTAATTCATTCAAGAGTCATTTTATAATAGGGTAGCATTTTTTTTTGCTATTTGTGTTAGACCTGACTTTCAAGGCGTACGCTTCACATATTTGTGTGACCTGTATCACAAACAAATGAAGCAGTGTAATGAGTTGGTTGTACACCAACAAGCCCTGGTGCACAAAAATTGCCCTAGAAGCATTAATGTTGGTCTTGCATATTAGCAAACACTTTTGGATGTCTTTAAATGGAGTCCTATAATAATGAGGGAATTTCATCAACGTAGCATCACATTAAAGACTTGGTGTCCTTCATTGTGCATTCATAGTCCCCTTTGCTCTGTGAATCTTCCAAATACCCTTTTATCATCTATATTATGTTGTAGAATGTAAGAAACAAAGAGGAATTTTCTGCAAGTAAATTCCACAGCAGGCTTTGAAAAGTGAACATCAACAACATTTCACTACAAAACAATCAATTCATGCCCTCTATGAGACAGATGATCTAATCTGTGCCATGTGATTAAAATGTTTATTATTCATGGGAAATTTGCTTTCTGACTATGCAGAAAAAATACAGCATCCTGCGGGGTAAAATCCATTTCTACTATAAATCAACACAGTATAATTTGGCAATAAAGTACAGATTCCTTTGCATTCATTTTGTTTGACAATTTGTATTTCTATTAAGCTTACAGTACATATATCATGGGCATTAAAAAAAAAAGAATCCCAGACTCCCTTTATGAGAATTTGTGCAAGAGGTCGCACAGTCCTCAGCCAGTAAAGTGTGGGCTTGGGCAGGAAAGCAGCAGATAGGACGAGAGACATGTCTTTACATTGCAGTGGCACTGAGGAAACAAAGGAAAACCTGGCATTAAGTCCCTGCATTGCTGAGATTCAGTTTTTGATGAACCATGGAACAAAACACTTCATTGATGCAACAGGACAATTAGGATTTGCCCAATCACATGGGTAGCACATCTCACCCTTTACTCACCCATCATCTGATATGCACCATCAATCAATACAGACACCAGACAATACAAAACAATTTAATTTTGCCACCACTATTCTGTTAAGAGGCATCCTACTCAACGCCTAAGAGAGGACACTAACAATCAGCACAGGACAGGTCTAAAGTAAATCACCACACATGACAAAATAAGGAAAAAAAAAACCCTCAAGCAAAATCAAAAAATAAAATTCAAACACACCCCGCACCTCTCACCCCCTCTAAACTGTAAAACAGGTGGATTTACCATGGAGGAAGTTGGATGACACTTGCACCCAGTAGGGACAAGAAAATTCTCTCTTCTATTTCAAAGGAAAGACGAGGGATAGCATGTTCTAAACGCTGTATCAGGTTATGAAGAATACTATTGAGAAAATGTAATGTACTAATTGTTTCAGAGTATAATGGGCAATTCCAGTTTGCCTCACATTATAATTGTCATAATTTAACAAACATCACTTTTTGGAAAATAGTTTTCAAAGAAATAGGAAACAAATTTTAAGGGAAAAAAAAATCTTAGCAGGAATTTGTTTCCACCTAAGAGTTCAACAGTTCTAGTCACACTGACAGCAGGAGCTTTGCCGTCACACAACAAGGTAGTAGATTTGGAAACGTTAATGCCTGTACCTGTTCAGGTTTGCCAGGTGAAATACAATGCCCAAGTGTAAAAACTGCTTATGTAAGTACACTGGTGTATATATGGGGGCTCTCAGCCGAAGAACTATGCCAATTAATAAAAATACAAACCACACACACCTAAATGAAACTACGTTAATGAAACTCTTACAAAAATTAGAAAAAACTCTATCAAAATGCTATCCCTGCTTCTCTGTTTTCTGATCTGATATAGTGCAACAAAAGAGTCGGGAAAGATAAAAATTCTGACAATACAAGTCAAAGAGGGGGCTCAGCACCACTGTGCTTGCATTAGAGCAGAGACCGGTGGCAACTTTTGTTATAGTCTTCATCTTTCTGTAACATTGGCTATCCGGGTGGTTTACATCTTTTCCTTACTTCTCTGAAGTCTGGAGTATGTTTTTATGCCTGCAAACCATTTCATGATCCTCAGAATTGTTCCCAGGAAAAAACCCCACTATTTTCGTTATTTCATTTAAGATGAAAGAGGTAAAATCTGAATTCTAAGCTCACATTTGCCCACCCACCTCAGCACATAGAAACCACCTTTATTCTACCTTTCCACACAGCTGAGCCTGAAGGAGTTCCACTTCATTCTGCAAGCCGTGAAACTGATTTTGTAATGCAGCCTGGTCTCTGAGCTGGGCTTTCAAGGTCAGCACTTGCTGCTGTAATCTCTTATTGGCTATTGGATTTTCCTCTGTTTCCTGGCCATCTTTCACAGTGAACGCAGGCTAGAGAGAGAACACACAGATTTTCAAATTAGATGTATAAAATAATGAAAATATCCCCTATCATGTTCTAGAGCACACACTTACCTGACTCATACATTGAAAAAAAGAAGCAGATATAAAACATATGACTTCAAAACTTCATAAACATATTAGTGATAATATCTTGCACTGATCTTAAAATAGTTTACAAGCAAGGAGTATTTGGTCCCCTGTGAGAGCAGGTTTAGAATTGGGATTTTACAACGCTCCTTCAAGGTAAGTATTGCATTATAATCATTTCATATCCAGGGAAACTGGGGCACAGAGAGATTAAGTGACCAACCTATGGGCACACAGTAAGTAAGAACAGAACTCAAAAGTCCCCAGTCTCCTGCTCCAACTGTTTTATAATATACCCCTTCTTTTTCCAAATGTATTTATCTCAGAGAGTAAATTCCACTCTCCCAGTTATATTCTTGTTTCAGAAGATTATTAATAAAGTGAATCAGATTTTAAGTACAAATTTCAAAAGCACTTAAAAAGAAAATACTTATTACATTAAAATGCAGCAATAGTGGTACAGAACAAGTGGAAGGAGGAGCTTCTGAATTTCACTCCTCTTCCCTCACCATTTTTTTTTTTTTCAATTTCATGCACTTAGATTGAAAGGATTAGTGAGAGCTTTAGATTGCTAGTCAGCATCATAAGGTCGGTTCCTAGAAATTACACGATCAGATTAAACACATAGATTATTAGGAATGAGAAAACGTTTGGCTGTGAAGAAAGTCTTGTGCAAAACATCTACGCTGTTGTGAACTTACACTAGAATAACACTGAGCTGAAACACACAGCTGCTCAATATTTCTGATAATGTTATATAAGCAACTCTAAAAGATTAAGCATTTCAGTGATAAAGCTAAAAATTCAAGTCAGATCTATGTTACACTGCGGTAAAGCCGTATAAGCTTCTGACAAAACATGTAGGAAGATGGTTTGATTTTAATAGATATTAACATTGGAACAACCGAGAGCAGAGTTAATATTCAGCAGAATATCCAGCAGAAGAGTTAATATCAATGGACAGCAGCACTGTCTTTCCAATTTAGCCACCCCTGGTGATTACAATGTACTGAAGGCACCATTTCATAAGGAACAGCAAACTGAAGTGATAGATGGCATCGCTCTGCTTGCAACACGTTATTGCAAAACAGATCAAACCAGAAATGCGACATTTTCAAACTGTTCTTAATGAACTAAGTCCTCTGTACAGCATCCAAGTCCTATATGCTTTGTACTAAACTTTTTGGCTCCCTCTTGTGTTAAGAGAAAAGAACAATAGCAACTGTTGGGCACTGTTGCTTGAAGGTTAAAGGCAGAGAGCGGTTCCCTCTTTCCTTTTGCATTTTGCTGACCTGCTAAAAGTTTTCTGTAGTTTCAGAGCACAAATAAGGCATCCAAGGTTTATTTACGATCACTCCTATCAGATAACCCAGTTAACAGTAACCGTGGGTTGTGTATCAGGCTCCAGAAGGATCAAGGACCCAGCAGTTGGAACAGGGAAACAGCAAAATGTAGAATTTAACACATTGCATTCTTATAAATCCTGGCAAGATTTCGAGTCTCTAAAATTGATGACTAAACATTAAAAAGTAAAAATAAAATCTTTCCCTTCTTGTAGGTGCTGTGCTTGTCTTGGACCTCAGTGAGAAAATGAGAGGTAATATGACTTTTTGGCTACAGGCTGTGACGGGTGTCAATAGTTCATCAAGGAAGACCAGCACCTTATTTACTGTGTGCATTTGATCCACAATTATTGTATTAATTTTGAAAGCTGCTCTTCCAAAGTCATATCTATCTAACCTGTCCAAACTAAATTTGCAAATATTATAGGTTGCTACAAAATTACTTTCCCAGCTATTGTAAGTTGCGTATTTCTTCTTCATAGTTTTCCTGCCAAGGAGAATGGAAATAATTTCAAGGCTAGCTGAAAAGTCTTTATGAAAGCTGCTTCCAGGAGATTATTCAATAATTAAAAACCTTTCCATAAAAGGTTTAATTTTGTTGGAAAACGTAAGAAGTGCATCAAGACACAGAGCCACCTGAAAACCCCAAAAGCTTTCATTTACAGCAAAATCCGAGTTTCTGTGATACAGATACGTTCCAATGAGATTTTCTCTCTCCTACAGAAAGATTTCGTTGAGCTGTGTGCATTACAGACTTTGACTCCCCATTAATCCACACCATCTGCTCACTGGGAGTGGAAGTTGCTCTACAAGTGCCCAGCATCACAGCTTCATTTTGCCTGTCCAGATCTAGCACTCGGGGCCAGAAAGTAGAAATGCCAAACAGTGGAAACACTGGAGACTTCATTAAGGCCACCTGAAAAACCATGCCTTAGAAAATTATTCTGGCTAAAGAGAGCAGGACAAAAGTCCTCCTAAAAAAGCTGAGGTGTTTCTAATGCCCATGCTAAGCTCAGACTTTGGACAATCCTGTGGACAGATGGTCTACCTTGCACGTGTGCTCACTCAGGTTTATAACTCCAGTGGCTCTAGGTGCTCTATACTTGCTTCAATTGCCACAACAATAAAGGATGTCTCTGCATCCAAAACACTTCCTCCAAAGGAAAATGCTTTTTTCTCTTCTATCTACATACATACCATTATTTTGCAGTGCTGCTTTCCAAGCATTTTGTCCCCAACTTCTTGTTTAAGACGGTCTAGTTCTGAGAGAGCCTGTGTCAAACGGGTTTTGATTTCTTCATATCTTGCTTCAGCGAAGCCAAGTTCTCTGTACCACTTCTGAGCCTAACGGGCAGAACAGAAAAGCAAAATTACTGAGTGTGATTAATCTAGCGGTGGTATCATTTCTCAATACCATAGATTTGGGCCTGATCTACACATCACAAGTTTTAAATTGTTGTAAATTGATTAAGATAAATGGAATTACACAATGCGCTATAATCTTACTGTAAGAAATTAGTAAGACTCTTAAAGTAAGCCTTACGGAGACATATCTAACCAAAGCTATGCAGAAAAATAGATTACTTTTTAAAATGTTTTCTAAATTTGTAGGTACCTTGAGTATTCTGAATAAAGCTATAAAAAGCAGTGGTGATTTCACTCACAATTTCAGAGATTAAGCCTTTGAAAGCCCTCAGTGAAAATGGCAAGTAAGCTTTTTATCAGATACGGGGGAAAAAAATCTTCCTGAGAAATGTCAAAACTGAAAAATGCAAAGGAGAAAAAAACCCCTCCATATTTTCAACTTTATATTTCTTCTAGGTTGCATTTTCTCCATTTTTACACTTAATTTGGAAAAAAAAAACCCACACACCCCCTTCTACTGCTCACTTTTAGCACAGTCTGTTCAGACAGTTTGTGCTGTGGGGCTGCTGTATTAAGCATTCAGCTTCTGTCAAAGTGTGCTGCAGGAATGCAGTTTCAAATGAAGTTCTGGCCAACCACAAACGACTACGCAATCTATCACTTAACTTAAAGATCACATAGGTACAATTTGGTTCTACTTCCTGTTTTACGGAAGTGTTAAATCCTGGCAGAAAGAACAGCTATGTAAGAAAATAAATAACCAAAAAAAAATTGCTCCTCAGAATTGCATCAGAGGAGGAGGTTACCTCTTTTTTTGATTTTTCTAATTCCTTTTGCTGTATTTTTAGTTCCTCTTCTGCCTTTTCAACTTGCTTTTTCATCACATTGTAGCTTTCAAACGTGCCAATCTAGGTACACAACAGAAAGACTACTCTCATGCAAAATGAAACGCGGGTTTTTACAGAACAATCGCTATATCATTTACTTCTATCTAATTACTAAAAGGATTTGCATAAAATCAAGATATTAGAGATAAATCTTTCCCTGTTGATTATTTGCAACTGAAATAATTCTGCTTTTACAAGAACACAGTAAGCTCCATAGAAATCCGCTGTGTATGAGATTAATTACCACAGAGGAAAATCATGGACAAGAAATCCACTAGAAGTAAAGATCTCATCTTTAGGCGTATGTTTCATAAAAATTAAAACAGTAAAAGAAAATAGACGCTATCAGAATAAAAGTTAGTAAGTGAACACGAATGCACTTTTCAATAAGACATAATTGTTTCACAACTCTGAACACTTTGCCATTGCAAGTTTGTGGAAATTAATTTGCTACAACAAAAGCTTTTGCTCTTCCAAGAAGCTAAATAATTTTTTTAAATGCCTGAACAATGCACTTTTTAAAGGACTATTAACTTTTTAGCTTGCTGTGTCACCTTAAAATTCTCTGAACAACATTCAGAAAAAAAAAATCTCTGCTATTTTGCCTTTTATTTCAAAGCTAATTTTAGCACCTTAGATCTCCAGCACATGGGAGGTCGCAACATTTTCTATATTATAAAGTTAATTTAGATTTGTCCTCCAAATGAAATTCAAATCTCCTCTTTTCTTTAGACGATCCTACTCGATAACATTCCTTGTTGTTATTATTTACCTCTTTTCCAGGGAAATAGTTTGAGGGGTCAATAACCAGAAGGCCACCTTCTCCTTCAGTCTGAGTTATACCACATGCTGTTTCAACTTTCCTTGGTTTAAGGCCACTTTGTTGACTTTCTTCTTTTAGTTTTACTATCTTTTCCTTTGTTCTCAGACTTTTATCTTTTCTCAGATCATCATAGGTGAAACCCAAAGAATACATTAATTCTTGCCATTTGTTATTTTCTGAAATAAAGTTTGTATTTGCTTTCTGAAATTGATCAAGCTGTTCTGAAGTTTCTTTCTTGATTCTGTCTATTTCTCTTTTCAGTACACATATTTCCTCCCGTAGGTCAGAAATAGTCAAATAACAGCTGTTCTTGCACTCTTGAAGTTCTGAAACCAAGGTCTTGTATTTGTCTCGTTCACACTTTACCTCTGCCAAACATCCCAATAAAGTTTCTTTTTCACCTTCTAAGAAAGATATTTTTTGCAAATTTTTCCCTCGCTCTTGAATTAATTCATTATATTTTGCTACATAATTCTCCTTGTCTTGTAATAATTTAGCTATTTCTTTGAGGCATCTGCTTCTTTCTTCTTTCAGGTCTGAAAGCAGCTGGAAATACCTCATTTTCCTTTCATTCAGGGATAAAACACTCCTGGGAAGTTTATTTGATGCAATTGTCAATGAGTCTTTTTCAAGATTCCTATTTTTCTCTTCAACGCATGAGAGGTTCTTAGAGGAAGTTCCAACAGAAAATATTCCTGGGCTCATGCTGTTTTCTTCTGATAAGTTATTATTACAATATCCACTGGCAACTTCTTTCTCATTAAGCAAGTTTTGGAATGAAACAATGGTAGCTTCATCTATCGCTAAAATGTATTGGAAATAGGCATCCATCTCCTCTTCCAGTGCACACATCAGCTGAGCATATCGCTCATTCTCGTGTTGTAATATACAGAGGTATTTTGAATAATTCTCATTCTCTTGCATTAGTAGAAATATCCTCTGAGAATACACTGCCACCAGTTTTTCCAGTGTGTGTGTTTTCCCACTACATCCAGGTTCCAGTGGTGGCAGATGACAGACACGCTCATAAAAATTGCTCCCTGGCAGGAACAGTTTCCTCAAACACACAACCCCCTCTGGCACAGGAGACAATATATTTAACCAATACCTCCCTTCCTCTGACCAAAAAAACTTCTGAGAGTGTGCACAGTGCATGTTGTCAGCAGCTATTTTTTGACATGAGAAATTCTTGTTTGGTCCACATCGTTTCATGGTCTGGTCTTTCATTTTTTTCAGGCAAATATTGTTGGAAGGGTTTGTTTGATGAGTTGGTTTCTGAGCTTGCTCTCCTTTCTCCTCCGTTTTGATTGTTTCTTCTCCATTATGTATCCTATTCACATCAGAGATGCAGATTTCTAAGAGGTTTCCGTGTTGCTCCATTAGTTCAGGGATCCCTTCAAAATGCTTCTTTAAGTCTTTAAAATCAACAGGTAAATTTTGGACATCCTGTGGGCTACCTAGGCTGTCTTGGGCTTCCATTCCTTGCTTCCCAGGCCTGAACAATTCAGTTTTATTTAAAACTTTAGAACTTTCCCCAGGAATACAGGTCACCTCCTGTGATTGGGCTTTCTCATTCTCTGTTTCTTCTCCATTAGGTCCCCCTTTAAAGGATTTTTGCTGACACTTTGCACCATCAACCACTTTATCCAGGCATTTATTTTCACTTATTCTTTTTGGCAGAATTTGCTTGCTTTCCCAATACTTTTCTGTGTGGTGTTTTCCAAGAGGTGACGTGAAAATTTCAGCCACAGTGCAAGGCATCTTTCCACAAGGAAGCGCAGAAGCTTTGTCAGAAAATCCTCCTTCTGCAACAAGGCAGAGGTCATCGGAGTGGAGAGCGGTGTTCACCCCACAGTAATCCACCTCCTCCACAGTAGTGACAGCTGATAAGTGGTAGCTTTCAGGTTCTAACAAGGTAAGCTGGGGCTCCTTCCTCATCAGAACTTCAACCACAGAAACAGGGAATGTCTTTGCTAGTGGATTTATAGCTTGTTTTTTCCAGAGAGAAAAGTTTTCTTCATCTTTGGTTTCCTTCCTTGTCTCATCGTTAGTTAACTTCTCAGAGCAAGGGGAAAGCAGTCTTGCTGCAGGATAACTTGGGGTACATCTAATCAAAGTGAAAATATCTTCTAGGTCACTTGTCCTTTTTGTTCCAATAGCAACTCCCTAATAGTAAAAGAGAAATGTTTCGAACTGAATAATATAAGCCAAGATATATTGTTCCATGTTGCTAATCAGAATTAATTTTTCACTTCATCCGTAAAATATTTGAGAAAAATTGCAATATAAAGAATTTTGCAAATCATTTAAAGATTTACAATGACTGTAATGATACAAATAAGGTACAAATAAGTCAATAATTCATCAAGTATTCATCTTGAGTAACTTCTTTAGTAGATATGACTTAAACATATTTTTATATTTATCTTTAAATATACCAGCTCAAAATTCACAGACTCACTGAGCTGACAAACAGAAGAAGAATAGCAGTAAGTTTTCTTCTCACCTGCTCAATCTCAGCAACTTTTGCAAAGGCACTGTATTTGTGTTCCAAAATTGGTAGAAGTTCTGGTAGCTCCTCCGTCTGCTTCAGCCCATCACGGCTACATCCTGGTGTTTCTGCTATGGTAAAGCACTGGACAAGTGCAAATGCCACTCCCAGATAGTTAAATGAAAAACAACACCAAACCCATCTGACTAGATTTTTTGAACGGAAAGTATTTTATTCACAGTATGCTCAAAACTACCTTCTCTGCCAGAAGGGTACGTTATCAATAATGCAGAGAGAAGCATTCAACAAGAAAACACACTTCACAAAAAATATAAATATTAAGCTCTAAATAAGGTATATTTGGAGGGGGTTGTGTTATTTTCCTCCTCACAGTTCTCAAAGCATTTAAATATGAAAATAAAACTCATTCTAGTGGGTAGATGAAAACATACAGGTTAAAATTACAGGTTAAAACTAATCAGCACAGCGTATTTGCATACTCTTAAATTTGCTGTAAAATTTCCATTCATTTCAGTTGAAAGAATTTACCTGGTACTACTTGCCAAGATTAGAGCTTTCATCCTGTTTGGACAAAAAAGCTAATCTGACTGCTGCTCAGCATTCCCAAACACTACATTTCAGCCAGGACACGGGAAGAATCCCCTAATTCTTCATCTTTGTAACTTCTAGAAAATTCTAGGATTTCTTGAGAAAGCTCATATCTACTTATAAGTATCAGTGAATGGTTATTCCTTCACCTTCCCAAGACAGAGTTTCCAGATTAGGTTTTCAGAAGGTCTGTCACCTCCTAAGTCATGCGTGCCACCTGAATTAAATCAGCTTCACTTTTCCTGCACAGAAATGAAAGTAAAAATTTCATTTTGTTTTCATACCAGACTCTTTAGTGTGCAGCAATGCAACTGGAGTTCGAGTACTTCTGCTTGTGAGTGGATCCAAGACTGCTCCCCAATTCAGATTCCGAACATCGTCCGGGACTACAGCTTCATTCTTAATGGGAAAACGAGGCAGAAAATGAAAAGGAAGACTGTAAATATAGTGTATGTGATATGAAAAAAACCAGACACAAAAATTTTCTTTGTTGTTTTACATTCAAAAGACCCAATATTTAATAATAATTGCTGTTATTTAACACAATTTTCTCATTCTAGTGTTTTACAGTGCTCTGTTATGAGATCTTGACTGGATGGAATGACTTGAGTGGAAACCACAATACTTCCAAGATTTCTTCCTTCACTTTCTCAGTAATATTGATGTTAATTCTTTGAAACACACTCATTCCATTCCTGCAAGTCTGCCTTTATTTCTTCATCAATACTTTCGATATGTGGATTCTGCCACAAGAAAGTTACGCAAAATGATGTAGCACGTAAAATGCCTGAATGCTAGGAACATCGTACCATGAAATTAAGACCTCAGCTGTCACGGGGAAACTGTAGAAATGTGCATTGTTTGCTGTTTCATAGTTTTCCTCCACCGAGACCTTGAAAAGGCCTCTAACTTTCACATCTAGAAACTGACTGATAAATCAAGACACATCCATATGGTAACCAGCTCCTATTTAATCTATGTTTCATTCGGACTGCAACTGGAATATTGCTGATCGGATCCTGATATCTATTCTCTAAATTCAAATTACCGACAAGTTTTACATCGCTGCACCCCTCCATGAGATGCAGTACCAGAACAAAATACCTAATTGGATCTGATATTCCTGCATGAAGATCACGGCTAGTTTTAAAAAAATAACTGATGTGCTTGGCATTTGAATAATACGGTTTTAATGAGGCACCTCCTACCATGTGTATTTCACAGCAGTCTGACAGGCCTGTCTCCACAAACTACTTTTGTTCCTGGCTGAGAAATAGGCAAATGATTCCATTCACTCTTTCACTGAAAAATTATATACAAACAGCTTTCCAGAAAAGTAACAGCATGAAGATCTCTCTTGAATTGCACACAATTTCTCATTTTTATAGCTGTTGATAGAATATGATGAGCTGTAATGGATTTTTTTTTTTTAACTATTTTGGCTTGAATACCACAAGATCAAGGTAATAAAATTAGGAAAATCTATTTTAATAGGTGCTAGCAAAACAGAAGATAAGGGAAAAAAAGCTCTCTTCAGTTTTACAGTACAACACCAGATGTCTCCCTCCTCCTTTTATTATAGATTCTAATTTTTCTTCCCTGCTTTCTCAAGGCATTTTCCATCAGAAAAATCCAAGTAAATTAGTAGCAGTACCAAAAGAGGAGGGAAAGACAACCAGAAACACAAAAGACAAGCTCTGTTGCTGATGTTGCTATACACAGCATTTAAAGAACACAACCTACTGTGCAAGCAAACCAAAGTAAACTTAACACGAATTGTGGCCTGTTCATTTATACCAAAGACTGGTTAACTGAGACTAAGTAACCTCTCATGACAACACAGCTGTAAATTGATACTTAGAATAGAAACATTAGAAGACTTTGTGTAGAGGAAAAAATAACCTTGTATTAGGTTACAGTATAGAATGAAAGCTACTTGGTTTGATTTCTTGAAGACTTTTTGGATGAGTCTCAGGCAATTAGTTGATGCATCTTGCTTCCACACCTTCAAATAATACCAGTTTCTCTTTTTCTCAGTTTTCTCAAACAAATAGTAATTCTTCACTATTTCTTCCCTGGCTAAGGAAGCCCTCGCTCCTCTGTGAGGATTTTAGTGCAGCTGGTTGTTGTACTTGTGTACAACACTGAGCTGTCTCAGTGCAAGTCCCTCAAGAAATATCTTAAAAAATATTTTCAAACCTTATTCTTGATTCGCAAGAAAAGGTGAACTCACTAGTTAAAGCAACTGTAGCAATGGTTCAGACTAAGTATAAAAATAAGCAACAGCAGTGAGTCCTTCTGCCACCTCAGGGCAGCTACGCGAGGCAAGGCACAGCTTCTGAGTTCTTCACAAAGGTCTTCACATGCTGCTGGTTATTGCAGGAAGACCTCACCACTCCTTCTCTCTTACACAAAGACAACCTCCCTGAGCTTATTTCTTTGGGAATGTAGAGCCACGTCTGCCAAAGCGCATTCAACTACCAGGGTAAAAGCTTTGTCTTTATTTCTTCTAGGCTTTGATGGACAAAAGATGCTCTCTACATTCTCCAAATTTTGGAAGCATTCATAGTCTGATTGTCCTGCCATATTAAGAAGTTTTTGTTCATGCTCATTATCTTCCAGTTAACTGCAGTTAAAATCAGGAGAGTTCCTGGGATACCAGGTCACAATCTGAATGGGGCAGCTGAATGTGAGGCTTAGCTGATTTCACTTTATTTACCAAATCCTCAGAATAAAAATACCCTCCACCTCAGTGCATAAAGAATAAAACTCTGTTTGAATCCTCTCTATGAAAAGCATTGTTCTCTGTCAGCAAAATGAATTGGCAGAAGCTGAATGCCATATTACAGCATATGCAGAGCTTTCCCATGCAATGCTGGAGTGAAGTGCTTGAACCAAACAAGTCCTATTCAGTGTATTCAGGGCATATCACAATGCTACAGAGCTGCAAACCGTTGAATATCTCAACTCATTCCCAGTCATGAACGCTGTATCCATCACCTCTTGTTTACCATTACCCAGAAAAATCTTATAGACAAGATTTATTGTGGGTTTTTTCTTCAGCACTTGTGTATGAGTAATGTGAAAACTCACCCAACCATAAGTGTGCTTCTCCATTGAATTTTTTCCATGAGACAGAGGTCTCTGAAGTTCTTCTGGGCACTACTTCTAGTGCCAACTGAGGCCTTTGGCTTTGAGCACATCACTTAAAAACTTAAGGAAACAAGATCCCTGACGTGCCCTCAGTGTGCATCTAATAAAACACCGATGCAGTGAAGCTCCTGCCACTGATTCCAGTGAGTGTGAATCAGACGCTGCACAGCACTAACGCATCAACAGAAAAAATGCAGGAAAGTCTTGTGATTGCACACCTAACGACACGTGTAATGCAGGGTGGTATAAAGATAACAACTGCTTTTACTTACCGGGTCAACACTGTTGTCTCCGTTCTGCAATATTCTAAGCTGTGAGGCCTTTTTTTCCTTCTTTTTCAACCTCACCCTACCTTGATCTCTTAAAGCCCTATTTTCATTCAAAAGCTCTTCCACTTTTTCCTGTAGTTTGAGCTCAGATAATTTCAGATTATAAACATAATGGCATGATCCTTCCAATTTTCTCCTAAGAAAGTCTTCAGTGTCCTGGGAGCAGTGAAGTTCAGTCAGCAGGTCTGCCTGTTTTCTTCGTTTGTCCTCCTCTTCTTCCCTTAAGAACTTCAGATTTTGCTGAAATGTCTCAAGGTGACTTGTGATGTCATGCTCCAAACTTTCAACACAAGTTTTCAATTCCAATACTTCCACATCACAGAGTTTAGAGCCCTGAGTCCCACTGAGTGCTGATTCCAGTTTCCATTGGAGATCTCGCACCATTCCCTCTTCTAACTTGGACGTCAGAAGAGCGATACGGCCATTAAGGTCTAGGACTTGCTTTTCCAGCCTAGTTACCTCATTCTGAAGGTAACACTCCCTTTCTCTCAGTGCTGCTGTCTGTTGCCTCTGCCTTTGTTTGTAGTGCTCAAAATATACAGACTGGCTTTTTATTTCATCTTCTTTTGTCTTCAGCTGCTCCTGAAGCCAATGTAATTTTTCCTTTTGCTTCTTCTCTGATTTTTCTTGGTTTTCAACCTACAATTTCAGTGAGTTGTATGGTTAACATCTTAATACTAAATCTCTTCTTTCCTTATAATTTTTCTTAGTTTTGCAAAAATTCTGCCCTTGTTTTCTGAGAACTCAGGAATTACTTAAGTAGATTTTCTTAAAATCCAGTAAAATCCTGCATTTAGAACAAAACTGACTTACTGTTTTGTCATTTCAGCCATCACTGAAACATCTCAATAGGAAAAAACCCAAATGAAACACAAACTCATCCACTTCTACCACAACATAAACTACAGGAAGTTTGTAAACACTTTCCTGTGCATGTTCTACAGTATATATTAAATAAAAAGAAACCTTTGAACTGAAATTCATACAGCCAGCTCTGAACTATACAGAAACATATCTTTAACACTTACTGTAGTGTAGCACTGAGCCATTACAGACCGAGAAGCTGTGGTTCTGTTACAGAAAACAGAACACGCACTTTTCAGAGACAAAGATTTTGCCCTTTGCCCTTCACCATACCTGTCATCTGTCAGCTACTTCTTTGAAAGCTTTGGAAAAGGGGAAAGGATCAGAAGGCTTTTGAACGTGTTTGAGAAAGACTTTGGTATTTTCATTTGCACCAAAGCGTCTTTGAACACAGAGGCTTATGGAGGTGAAAGATGTCAATGCAAGATAGAGGAAACTTTCGTGATTCACATGCTGCCCTTGTTTTGAGCACAGTGAGAGCCACCAGTATCACAGTGCCATTGTGGCAACTTTTAAGTAAGACTGAAGTCTCAGAGACGTTGCTGTATTTCTTCAGGCACTTCTTTGTGTCAGTCTCTTTGATCTTCAGTACTTCCCAGGCTCACCACCAAGGACAGGACAGGAGGAACACTAGACTGAAATGTTCTGCACAGTCAGGTAGGTGTGGGATAATACTTTGTCCAGTTAACAGTTGGTGGGAATGTATATATGTCTAATCTTCCTGCATCTTGAAAGAATACATTTCACTTTATTTAAAAAAAGACTATTGTTCATAGTCTTAGACTCATGGAGAAGGACTACGCTGAGCAGCATTTGGGGAGGAAGAAGGGAGTGCCAGCCATATATCCCAAAGATTAAGGGCCTCAGTAAGAGGTAATGGCAGAGCTGTCAAAAACATTACAGTAACAGAAAGTGTGGAAAAAAAGACCAGAAAGTTCTTCCAGTTGCTCTAGTTTTACAAAAAGAGAAAGGCTGAGATAACTTATTGCTTAAAAACCAGACATATCGCTGGAGATGAGATTGACTTATAAATTATTACCACAACGAGAAGCTAAACTAGGCCATTTGAAACAATATCGTCCTCACCAAGTTGATCAGGTCCTCCCGAATGTCTCGCAGTTTCCCTTTAACACGCACATTTGCATTTTCAACCTGGTGCAACTTCCCATTTAGTTGATCAATCATCACAAGAATTGTTTTGTGTGACAGCTCCAGCTTTTTCATCCTGCGATATTGAGAACGAAGATCTTTGCTAAGTACCACACAGTACAGTGCCCGATGGATAAGCACTCAACTGCAATGCATCAATTTACCTTTATTTTTCCATTTTTCTCCCAACAATAAAATAGTAACAAATTATTGGTCACTAACAGTAAAGAATTCTTAACAACAGTCCATAGGGGTTTGCACATTGCGCTGTGGACTCCCAAACTTTTAAAGACAACGTATATGTTCATTTTGTCTCTTGAAGGCTTAATATGAAAACTACAAGCAAACATAGTTGCAAGACTAATGTTCAATGAAGCTTGGTGCACTATACAATACAAGAACTTACCATAAAGATAACCACAACCCTTTGGTCTCTACATGTATCTGATTTTAGGATTTTGCTAGGCTCATGGTTAGCAAATTCAAATTTTATGATGATGGTAAGTGCTTCCCATCAAAATTAAGATTATTGGTAATTTATGATAACCATCAGTTTTACTGACTGAAGGCAAAATATCTTACTTGTAGCATCTCACAGTGGATACTGAAACCTATAATGCATAGCGTGTACACAAAGTTGGATTTTGACAAAACACAGGTTTTCTCCACCTGTTGCTATTAAAATGTTAGTGTGAAATGATGTGATGTGGTTCCTATATACAGAAGGAAGGTCTAGAATAATCTTATGAGAGCAAACTTCATGTTTTCCTTAAGGTTTTCCTTCTCTTTTCAGCCTATGCATCAAAAAAAAGTGCTTAAAAAGTTTTGATTTCCTCAACATTCTCTTCTTGTTAAGGAATTTTGTTTTCCAGCCACTCGTTCCCTGTAGCAGGTACTAATACCTCCTTTTTCCTCATCTCAGGGATGGACACACTATCCCCTGCTCCTGTCAGAATTGTGCTGTCATATCTTCCTTGAATTTCATCATTCAAACTTTAATAGTGTTCCACTCGGCTCCCCTGCTCGTTTTTGTCTTTCAGCTACGTCTTATTGCTCCTGCCTACCAAACTGCTAGCTCCATCCCAGCAGAAGAACGCTACCTGCATTCAAAAATCTCACATACAAGCCTATTTCTGAAGCAACATGATTAAGTTACAGTACACATTACTATATCAGTGTCTATTCCTGTATGAAAGTGCACCTGGCAAGGTCCTCCCCCCTGCAGGCACTGCACAGCCCCATCTAACACCGGTATCAAAGTGGCCACATCAGCCCCAAACTGACTCTCTTGCTCTATTTTTTCTAATAGTTCTGCCTTTCACATCATTCCTTGTCTCATCTGTCTGTGCTTCAGCTACAAGAACTTTAAGAATGGGATGGCCTTTTTTCTAGTGGCTACCCAAGATCCCTGAAAATAGGCTTCCTATATCCCAGGGCAGGTTTCAGCAGGTCATTTGCTCTCCTTGAACTGTTCTCTTGTACTTTCTTTGTTTTGGTTTTGATTAAAGTTCTTCCCATCTTCCTCTCCCCGAACTCTTTGCTTAAATAAGCCTATTCCTAGAGAAATTTTTATTTCATAAAAGATTCATTATTATTTTGACAAAAAGCCCATTATAACATTTCTGGCCAAACTCTTTGATGAATCAAAGCAATTAAGAAACTATAGAAACAATTATTTGGAATGCCATTTATATTTTCTGTCCTTTTAACTGTTCGGCTTTGTTCAGAACAGTGCAGTTGTTGACCCTTTGATCTTATTATTCTAGTCAACTACATAATTAATGCTTAATGGTACCTTTAGCTACTGGAATGATTAGTATTAACGTACAAAACTAGATGAAGATTTATGAAACAAGGAATTTTTTTCTCAACACAAAATTACAAATTAAAGCTAGATTTAAAGGAAAAATATTTAAGAATGAAATATCATTTTTAAAGAATGAAACATCCTGAAAAGCTGTCTACCTATTTGCTACAAGATTTTAGATCATGCTGTGAATCTAATTTAAATAATAGAAAACCAAAAATTGAATATTAGATTTCTATTCTGACAGTGACACAAAACACTTAAACATGCATCTTTTCAGGCACCCTAAAAACACATAAAGTCTTTATTTTGGATAGTTTTACATGTATCATTTGACACCCAGTACATGGGTGAAAGGGAAGCATTCATTTGTCATGTCACAGGAATTTGGCATGAAAAAAACCCTTTTATTTACCTGTTTCTTAGGACAGAATCTGACTCCACGTAGTCCTCCAGAATACCTTTCAGCTTTTGCTCTGACTTTTCCAGCTCTTCTATTCTGAGGTTCAAATTGTCTTCTCCAGCACTGTTTACTTGCTCATCAGGTATGCTTGCATCTTCTAATTCCTGGAGAATCCCGGAAGTATCAATTTTGACATTTAAATTCAGGATATCAATTCCTTCATTACTGGGTATTTTAATACAGCAACAAAATTCTTGTTTTCTTCGAGATGAAGGGTCCATGGTGAAAAAATGCCTAATTTTTAGGTACTAAATGTACTGCAGTCTAAGCCTGCAATAAGAGAATAAGCCTCTGATGATCAAACGAACAGTCCTTCTCGATTGTGAACGCATTTATTATTTATGAGAAAGTCTCATTTCATTAGCCCCATAGTAATTCACCGTATATGAAAGAAGCTGCAGTTCACAGTTCACAACATGAGATCCAAAGAAAAGATTAATCTAATTCATGAAGGAATTAGCCATCAAAGTTCTGAAAAGAGAATAATTATCTCTTAAATAGAGGAGTTATTAAACTGAGTATGTTTATAAAAAAAAAAAGTCATACTAATTTTGGATAAAAAATATTTTTATTGTTTCAAGACATAATATTAAAATAATATTTTCTATTCAAAAGGCAATCTGTGGCTGTTTCAGAGAAACATTCAGTATATTTAACTGGTATTTTGGAATTCTGCATTCAGTATCTTACTTAAAAGCCTGCTTCACCTCTAACAGGCTATAAACCATGCCTAACATGAATTTTTAACCCTGGTCTTGGGAAGGCAAGATAAGTTTCGTTCTTATCCTTTGCTTCTTATAGCAATAGCTCTGAAAGTTCTTCAGCCTGAAGTTTACCTTTGTTTACGAAAACTCTCTTCAGTAAGTACAGTCCTGTGAAAATGCCTTTGCTTTTGCTATGGTCACATTGATTCAGAATTTGGTCCTTAACTGGAATTCATTCCCTGAGTGTGGACCTGTTATCTAGGAATTAATGGCATTACTTTTTTCTTTTTTTTTTTTTTAATAAATGAATGCTGAACCTACAGAGCAAAGAAGATGTCAAAACACTGAAAAGCAGAAAAATAGCACAAAATCAATGGAAAATGAATAAACATAGAGTTCTTCTCTAATTGTCCCATGTTTTGATACATGCTATTCACACATATGGTGAATTATATAAAATCATAATATTTTGGCCCACTGTATCACTCACTGGCCTTATGTGAGCCACACAAGGACAAAGAGTTGAAAAGATTCAGTTGCTTCTTAAGCCCTTGAGAAGCCAGGATACTTAAAAGTGTGGCAAAACAAATGAAGTATAAATCCATATGGACAACAAAGTTCAAACCACTTTGCAATCTTCTCTAGACTTACCAAGCCCAATCCCTTCACGAGGATGTCATGCATTCCTGAGACATGTAAACATAACCACAGCTCTTCCCTGGCCCACATAATTTCCCAAATGGAACAGTACCTTTAATTTTGAGTTCCTTGAGACCCTAAATATTCTCCGTATTTATTACTTGTTACGTGGATAGACATCCCATTCCCTGACAATGGGCATCCCTGAATACCACTGCGAAAGGAATATATAATAACATTGTATATTGTTACTCTGCTCATTAACAATTTACAGTGGAAGCCAAATTAATGTCATTTTTATCTGTGCCCCAGCCTAATATCCAACTCATAAGTTGTAAAAATAAAAGTTTAGCTGTATATTTTGCAGAAAGTAGCCAACACCTAAAAGCAGTGAGGATGGACCAGGCAGGAAACAAGCTGACACTTAAAATCATTATACTGATTTCTGCTCACATATTTCAATTACACCTCCTTGTTTATAAGGGCACTTTTATTCACTGATATGACAAAAGTTAATATAACAATTTCTAAGGCTGATCTTGAATCTCACGATCCATTAGGCTCTGTGCTTCTGATGCTTCATCCTGAAAACTACTGAGTATAAAACCAAGAAAGCAGTTAGGACTGATATCAGGAATGAGAAGCCTATTGTCTTCTTTGCTTATACAGCCAGGAAACATAATTTAAAAACTCTGTCACAGAAAGTGAAAATCAGGCCCAGCGCCTTGCATGGACTGAATCTGGCCAGTTAACATGCTATACCTGTTCCCAGCTGTGTAATAAATATCAATATGCAATGGGTAGTAAGACTGGAATGACACACTCATTTTCTAAAGCTACAAATCTTGCTAGCCCAGCCAATCGTGGAAAATGTCACCTAGATCAGCCACTTTCTTTGAGAAAACTGTGACATATGAATTACAACATAGCAAAATATTGTAAAAAATTAAAAACAACTAAACTGCTCATACCTTTTCTGCTTTGCAACAAGACCATCTCCTGTCTCTGCAGCGCCCACACCGTCACAGCCTCATGCTTTGACCACCCCGTGTTTGTGCTGTTTCCAAAGCAGTGATGAGCTATGTCTCTGAGAAGAAAGAGTGTTTCTTTGCCAAGTGAATCACACTTTCCAATTTCTGTTCCTTCATCAGCATCTCTTTTGTTGTCTCAAGCTCTGTTTATCTCCAGTTATGGTCCTTCTCTGCAGAGTAATGCCAGAACTCTTCCTTTTGCAAGGAAGACCTCATTGTCCGCATTCTGCCACCACACCACTAAAAGCTTTAACTAGAACACGCAAGATCTCTGCTTGAAAACACCTTCTCTAAATGTCTGTTCCTTTTGAACAACAGATTGTCAGCAACACATTCTTTTGGGCATCAAGTTTCCAAACTTCTGCACGACCCTTGTTCCCAGTTTAAATTGTGCTTTGTACGAGGAAGCAGAGTTATTCAGACGAGTATATAAAAAATGAGCCACAGTTTGCTGCATCGGCCTGAATTAATCTTGTGCAATGCCTCAGTTTCTTCAGCAGGTTGTTCTTGCCAGGTGGTTCTTTGTGAAGAGTACATTTCTGGTCTTACTTCAGAGCCCAAAAATTGCCTGAGAAAACTGGTTTCTTTTGAGGCTGATTCCTGCACCTTTAATAATGAGCTATTCGATTGCTACGAGAAATCTTGTTCTCAGATTTCTTTGTGCTATTTTCTTTTTTGCTTTATGCTATTTTTTTTCAATCATAAATTTCACCTCAACTAATGTATTATCATAAACATCTTATTCAGCTCTACATCCATGTTGGAGTTCAGTGTGATAACGGGAGCAGACTTGTCTCTCTGTAGCTTTCTATGTAGCCCTTTTAACGCAAAGATGATATTCAAGAAAATGGAGGGAGGAGAACGTTATCTTTAGATATTGTGCTCTTAATACTTTCAGCTTACCTTAACATTCCAGAAATAATTAAAATTATCTATTTCTTCATATAGCCTTTCCAGCTCCGGAACAATTCACTTTTCCCTCTTTGAAAGAAAAGCCTAACCTTTTAAACCAAGTCTTTTTACTTTCTCAACCTATGCTTCACTCAAAACCTTTCTTGTAGTTCAGGTGGTAAACGTCCTTGACTGTGTTTATCTGTCTCTGCTGGTTGAGATTGTACCTTTTTTGCTTCCTGGTAGCTAATGTCAGCATTCTTTTATTTCACCTGGGAGGATGCCATGATTTCCAAGTACTTATTTCCAACTATTTCTCTACTTATCACATTCATCTACACACCCTTTTCTTCAAGACCTTCTTTCTTCTTGAAGAGATAACTGAGCGCAGTGCATCGTGCATTCTCTTTTCCTGACCTCTCAGGCCACTTCAAGATCTTCCGTTCTCCCAGCGTTATCTTTACAAGTTATTGCCTTAATTTTCAAGAAACATTCAAAAAATCATTTCTCACAATTCAGCTCTTACACACAAAGTTTTCTTAGTTCAGTCTACCATCTTGCTTTTCTCCAAAAACCATCTCTTCTCCATCTGTGGATTTCCAATGTATGAATTTAAAATTAATTTTGCTACTGTAGGGTTTTAAATCTCTAGTTGTTTTCCAGCTTGGAATAGTTTGTTTGTTGGGGTGTTTTTTCCTGTCAGCTATTTACTATAGAGAACTTACTGTCAAACACTTAGCTTTTTTATATAGCTATTAAAAAGGAGATTCTGTGTTTCTGGGTGAAATGCAAACCACGTTTGTTGAAAGCATGCAGTATGGAGACAAAGATCTCAGTACTGTATGAAAGCCATTTGGTAGACAACAGTTCACATAGCAGCCAGTAATTGCACTTGTATTTTTTCCAGTGTTTGATTGGTGTGAGAGTGTAAATTCTGTTTAGATTTTTTTTCAGTGTTTATGATGTTATTTGATTATCAAATCATTCCAGCTTGAAGCTATACCTTTAAAAAAAAATCTCTAATTTTAAATCCAAATATATTGCAGCTTCAAGTATTATGCAAAGTGTTTTATGAAAAAAATGCACCAATTTAAAGCTGCTTAATATACATTTTCCATATTTTTGCACGTGGACTCAGCTGTTCACTCCATAGGTTCTTTTAATATCCTGCATACAAAACAAAAACAGTAAACAAAAACAACAATAAAGAAAAAGTCTGCTGAGCTTTAGATAGATAACATTCATTTAGAAATAAGTGTTGACACCCAGATCTAAATTCACAGACATCACAATCTCTCTCTAAAGTTTATTAGCTTCAAAATAACAAGAATTAAAGTTATATCAATAAACCACCCGGTTTCCCTTGAAACGATGATCAGCATTCAAGATATTTCAAAATATTTTAAATGGAATTTAAAAAATGCTAGTGATACTACTAAGCTTATGGAATGTTTATAATGTGTCTCTAAACTCGGCCATCATACTTTTCCCAGTGTTTAAAACCAAATATTTTTATCTAGATGTTGGCAAGTCTAACAAGGACTTGTCTAAAAAAGCTGGATGAAACCCCAAAGGCAACGGTTCGGTGACTTTCCTTTAATGTTACCCTTTCAAATTTACATTAACCAAAATAGCATATGTCCTTTCCGATCTCCACAGAACAGAAAATTCAGCACAAACTGGGGTAAGGCAAATAGTGTACCACAAGATTCCCCCTTTCTTCAAAGACATCTCTACAAGCTCAATTTTCAACAAAATAAGGAAATTTCAAAAGAAATTCTCAAAATACTGTAAACAAAATGGCTAAATTTCAACTGATTTTCTGCAACCATCTAGCAACCAAATGAAAACTACTGCACTTCTAAAAAATCAAGAAAACCCTTGGATTACCTTGCACCCATTTGTGTCTATCATCGTTTTATTGCAATCTATAAAACATATGCAGCAATTCCAGTAAAGAAAGACCAGATCTAGTTCCCAAAAGCACAAAGAGAAAGATAATGGCTGAGTTTACTGGGAGCTAAAAAAACCCCCAAAAGAGCTCATGATAAGTAGGTCTTATTTTTCTAAAGTACTTGTAATCTAAAAAGAAGAAAATACTGTTTCAAGCTTGAAGTAAGGTAAATATAACAGCTTTTTGGGGTGACTATTGTCACCATGCTTCTTCATGATCTCAGAAGTCTTTTCCAACCAGGTGATTCTATGATTCTATGATCTGATTGGGATTGGTTAATCACATCTCCAACTATAAGGAGATTCCATGAATATAATTCACACCGGGTTCCACAGAAGAAAAAACTTGGAAAAATTGCAAAAATAAAAACACTGTATACTTTCAGTTTAATAAAATCCATGCAACCAACCAAAATCCAATGACAGCAACAAAAATTCTGTGTAAATATTCAATGGTTTTAAGCCATAGCTTAATCCTCCAACACTTAGGTTGTTGAGTTACCACCTTCACTGAGAGGCAGCCACAGGGAAGAGGGCTAATACTGATTTTCTGAATTTTGTTTCCCTCTCATTCTGTGTGAAAGGTGAGCACTGCCACTATAGGTCCTGCTATAGGTGAAGAAACTCACTCTATCTCTTGCATTGAGCTGAAAGGATCAGGACACTGTGGAAAGGACAGAGGGAATGGCGGGAGTACCTCAAGGGAGAGACATAAAGGTTTCTTATCCTCACCCTTTCCATGTTGCATGGGCACATGGAGGGTCAGTCAGACTGCAACCCTCACCTTGCCTCATAAAAGGGAAATTAGGGTATTATTACTTAATGCATTGCTTCAACGATCTTGAAGAAGTAAAATGAACTCATTTTTTGCATGAGTGGTGAAGCTTATAGGGCTTTTTAGAAAACAAAACTGCTAACCGGTGTTCGCCACCTCTCCATCCAGCATGACAGAAGGTAGGATCCTACAGCAATACTCAGACTTTTTAGACAAAATATACCTGCTCTGCAGGATTGAAAAGCACCTACTGCAGTTAAGGCAGTCAGTGTCTTAGAATGCAAAATCATTTCTCGTTGGAAATACAATGACTTTCTGCAGAAGCCTAAGAAGGCAACTGAAGGCATCCACGTTGGATTTTGTAGGTTATTTCCTCTCTGTGCAAGCAAAACCAATATACCTTCCCCCATGGTTCAAGGGTCTTACGAAGACAATTCTCAAAACAAGGCAAAACGTAACAGTTAAAAATCGAGTACAAAGAAATATAAAGAATACCAACCACACGTCTCGGCTCAGTTGTGTCATCAAGGCCACAGAATGAATGCTAGTGAAAAAAACAAAAAAAGGAACAAAAACTATAACATAAGATCAAAAGAAAATGAGGAAAAAAGAAAAGAAAAAAGACGTAAGATATGTAATATGAAATCCAATGAATTACAGCAGTTAGTCTTACATCAATATTAACTGAGTTGATCTGAAAGACAGATACAGTATATCACTGTTACTCTAAAAAGGGGTAACTGGGTACAAAATTCAGTATTTGAGGGCAGCTTTACATTGGTAATGGTAACATTTGTAGTTTATTTGTAGTTTAGGCTTGGCTTTGTGACTTGGTTAAGCAAGTACTTACAATTACACAGCCGAAAGTGTTCCTGAACTTGCCAAGCCAAGGGCACAAACTATATGCAATTTAAATGGTAGAAAATAATTTATGATAAAAGCATGACATTTAAAAAGCAGTTGTTCCTCATGTAGAAACTCAAAATAAAACAGACTTTACATTACTTTTTTGCATAGCTTTTAGAAGCAGGACAGTTTCCTGAAGAATTTACAGGGTGAAAATACAATCATCCTTCTGCTCTTATTTGAGAGACTTTTACATAAACCTTAAATACTGAATACATTCCCATGCTCATGACACTGTAAGTGACTGCATTGCCCATTGCCTACTAGCGATGAGGCTCAGCTATAAAATTTGCCTTTCCTTCAGAAGCAGAAGACTTTGTGAAAATATTGTGCTTTCATCGGCACGTAGGTGTCAGTCTGCACTCACTGGCATTAAACATTCTGAAGAACAATGAAATACAAGTATATCCTTCATGGATTCTCTGACACACAATTGTCCTTCAGGCAATCAAATTCAGAATGGGATTTAATCCCAAGGAAAAAAAAAAATCAAATAAAATACAGATACAAGGAAGCCCTCCCCCCATCCAGAAATTGAAGGCTGACAGAAAACGATGAAGCTTTTTTGAGGTCTCCTGCTAATGAAATGTTAAGGCAAAGAGAATGTTAATCATTTTAACTCATTATCAGCTTTCCGCTAAGCCTGTGATTAAGCTGTTTCTTTTCCAATACTTCACCCCATCCATTGCACTTAGGAACCAGCACAGATAATGCTAACTTCCATTTTCCGAATTAGCAGTCTGTCTAATCCAACACCTACTCTGTAAACGGTAATAGCAATGCATTAAAGGCTTACATTTTGGCAATGGCAACATCTAGAGATACTGATGTTTTAGAATAGGTGGATAAATGCTAATATTTGCAACAACTGACGTGTAGAGATGTCACCTACCTCTCAAGGTTTTTTTACCTTGAGGACATAACTGTAGTCTCTTAGACATCACTGGCTGTTAGGCAGAAAAAGCTTCAGGTATAGAAGTGGTCCAGGGCAGAAGAGGGCAAAGGCAGCAAAAGAGCCCTCGAAGGGGTGAGTGGCACCTATGCTTCTCTGCTAGTGGAAACTGGGGCCACTGCCTCCCCGATGCAGACAAACTGTCCTCAGGCAGGGAGTAGTGGGGATAAAGTAAAAATTAGCAGCAGTAGCAAAGGGTCCGGCTTCTCACAGCTCTTCCAGCTATTCCACAATCCCAGCTGAATATCCCAGCTGAATATCCCAGCTGAAAAAGTGGAGGGTGAGGTACTACAGAGTGGAGGCAACTACTGTGGGAGTAGAAGGGGTCAAGAAAGCTGCTGAGTGAATCGGAGTATCTGCCAGAAGGGCAATACGCTCAAGAAGGTGACACGGGGAGGACTACGACATCCTGAGAGCAGTGGGAGTAGTGAAGGGTGAGGAAGAAACCTTCCCACATCCAGGACGCTGCTCCCCGAAGCCTCTATCAGTGCCGCAAACCTCACTGACCTCTTCCAACTCCCATTTAGAGTCTTCCAAAAGTCTTTCTTTCCCTCTTTTACCACATTCTGATGCCAAAAGGAAAAAAAAATATATCTGAATACTCCAGTAACTTCTCCATTCAGCCCAGCAGCAGGGTGTGTAGGATTAGGAACCCGTATGTACCAGAGAAAATGAATCTGAGAAGGTGTGACTCATCTTGGGATCTCGGCATTTGTTTAGCAAAAGCAACAAAACTAAGACATTTTGCTAGGGTTTAGAGAAAGCCCCATTGTCAGCCCATGCCCTGCAGAACAGCCTAAATTCCACAGACCCGAGTAACGCTTAAGCCTCTAGGCCAGGAACCTCTTGCTCGGGACGATATTGACCCAAATACATCTGCTGTGTTAAGCCTCAATCAGACCTTCTTCATAAGAGGAGAAAATTAGGATCTGGGATATTAACTTGGAACTTGTTTCTATTTTAAAGCAAGAAATATTTTTTGTTTGTAGTGTTTATCACATGCACCTCATTTACTTTGTTTTAATTTCCAAAGCTTGCTAATTTTGCAAATCAATGTCAGCCAAAGAACAGCACTGAGCTGCCCATTCTGTCAGAGACAAATCCTCGTCTTGTTTCTTGATCTAAACCACAGCAATTCCTTCCCCTTCTTGTCTACCGTCCTTCCAGATCCTTTGATTCCTTTCTGTACTTCACAGAAAACACAGACAGGAAATATTTTTGAGCAGATTAGGGACGGAGATTCATTTCATGCAGAAATGATGAACTCAAATTTTACCTTGTTTTAAAATAGATTTTGTGATATTATATTACATACTATTAATGTCAATGTAACAGAGAAAAACAAATCAGTATGAAAAAAATACATTGGCAGTGTCAAGGTTTTTATTTACCTTTTCCTCAATTTCTTTGAGTTGCCTCTTTTGAAATTCTATTTTATCTTCTAGTTCTCGAATTCTCTGGAACAGAAAAAGCAAAACAGACATTATTATATCAAATTTGAAAGGTATATGAACCATAAGATAAGAAATAGATTAAAAATGCCCATTATTAAAGTAGCACTTCCTTTACATTTATATTATGCGTATCCATGGCACGATTACTCCATGTTTCCAGGAAATCATGGCATTTTAAAGAAGCTGAACATTCAAAACATCGCGTTTACTATCAGGAAGCCTAATCATCACCACTCATTAATCATAACTTTAACATATAGATACAGGCAATTCCAATTGGCACCAAAATTCTTAGAAGTACAACGCTACTTTCTCTGCAACTTCCAGAGGTTTTTCTACTTACCTTACACAGTCAGTGGGTTATAATATTAAATTTAATTGTAACTCTCTGTTTTTCTTTCCTATTAAACATAACTGTGTTTCTGGCATAGTCACGCGGTACCAGAAAAACAGTCCACAGATCATCACCAAGGCACCATCCGGAGATTCAGCTCTGTTCTATTACCACAGCCACCTCCCATCAGAATCAGAGGGAATGTCTCCTTCAGCATAGATCTCCGTATTTTTACGTATTTTTCTGGTTCAGTTCTGCAAAGGTTCTCCAAAAGTATGACACTGGTTGAGTCCACAGATCTTACCTTATTTCTCTCCCCTCGGTTCCTCTCTCTAAATTATGTTGCTTTTTTCTTTTTCTGGGCTTCCATATTAAGGAGTTGTATTTTATTACACTTTCAATATGTTATGGGTAAAGTAGGTTCATAAATGCTTTTGGTTTTTTTAATAGGCAGAGACATGGAATTTCCTACTAACAGCCACTGGGAACCAAGGAACAACTTTATACTGTCAGCTTTTTTTGAGGATTAACTACCTGAACGTTGTCTGGCCTACAGCAGCAAAGGTCATTAAGAGTTCCTAAACTTTGAAAGAGAAATTATCATCCAGTCTAATTTCTACGCATAGGCCAATGAAATTAAAGTAGCAACTGGTGCAATACTCCCAAATATTTTATTACTCCCAACTTGATTTGAACAACAATATCTCTTCCAAAAAAATATCCAATCATTACTTATAAATCTGTGTAATCGACTGACATCAGTAGTCCATTACCCGCATTCAGTTCAAAGACCCCAAATAGTGGGAAATTTCCAACCCGCGTGGTAGGCTGGGGCAGTCGCAGCAAGGGAACAGCTGATTCAGTGACCATTTTCTGTTGGTTTTGAGAACTACAGCTGGGCTTAAACATTTCAAACCTAACCTGGAGCTAATCCCTAAGATGAGGTACATCCAGCCCTGCAGATCATCTCGCCTAGGTGAACAAGTCTACACATAAATATTGCAGACAAGGCACAAGCAATAGCTTTGTTATTGTTGCTGCTGTTTTAAAGTAAAAGATTATGCTTAAATGACTGGTTTGAATTCTGTGCAGTAAGAGTAAGTCAATCAAAACCTCCACTGTGTCGCTGCTCAGAGACTTCCCCAGACAATATAAAAGCACAAACCAGCTTGCCCTTGTGTGACACAAGTGCGTGTAGCTTTGCTGACAGTAACAAATGCCCCAAGCACAGCTGTACTAATTCTACTTTTCCACTAATACATTTGAATTGATTTATACTTCATCTACTCCCTGCCTCTCAGGCGATTATCTTCATATACTGCATGTACTCAAGTATTACAGTCACCGTAAAAAGCCAGGGGATGAGAAGCAGGCAGATGTAATTATCTATGAGATCTTTGGTCCGTCAGGTTACACTCATTTTGCTCCCACTCATTTCAGTTATGCTGTTTCCTACTCAGAACCACAACCCAGAGCTGAGCAACAGAACTCAGTTCTCTGGGGGTCCTGCTATGCTCTGTTATAAAATTTGACCGTGGTGAGATAAGTGGATATTTTTAAACATCCTTTTCACCTTCAGCAGTTATCATGTGAGATATTTTTTCAATATCTGCTGAGAACTCACCTCTAGAAGATGAAGAATGAAAACAAAAAAGCCACCCAGCATCTAGTGGTTTTCTCACCTTAGGGTTTACAGAAAGTGCTATTTTATAAAAGAATATTTTAATTAGAAGATGTCATTTTTCAGATTTGGGAATTCTGTTAATTAAGTAAAAATTGAGCTGTTATTATTCCCATATGATTGTTTAATCTTTTCAAAAGGTTATAGCTATTCAACTATTCTCTCCAGATATTTAGAACAGCTGTAAAAAATGAGCTGAGGCTTCTGTTCTCCAATTCCCACCCATAACCCACCATTAATGTTAAAATTTGTGAGACAAAAGATCAGTTTAAGAACAAAGACAACGTAAAATTCAAAGGAATACACACAGAGTTGAATTTCTTAACAGTGAAAATCTACAAGAAGTTCTCAAAATGACTAGATTTATGTCAGCAACTAGATTTATATATATATATAGATAGATATATACAGGGTGGATATTGTTTGTAGATTTCTACATGTAGACACGGGTATATGTAGACCTGTTCCAGACTTGCCACCTAAGGGTAGTTTGTTGAAGATGGGTGATGAGTGTTTAAATAACTAGTATTCCCTGATTATGAGCGGAAATCACAATGACAGAAGACTTACGCTGCAAATAAGATCTTATAACCAACTTCTTTACTACAGAAATGATGTTTTCAAACCTAACAGGTCAGAATTTGTTCTGAAACACAGCTGTGGGCTGAAATTTCCATCAGGTAGCAAAGCTTGGTGTGGTTGACTTCTAGTTGTTTACTTGTTTCCCCTTGGAATTTTGTAGGGAGGATTATCCAGGAGGATGAAGTGGGAGTAGCTATTGCCATCAGTATCCTCTGACTGCATGGGGTCAGCACTGGGAGATAACCAGCCTAACTCAGCTATTTATATATCCTGAAAAATCTGATTTAAACTCATTTATTTCCATTTCACTGCAGAGATGGCCATAAATATATATATATATGCAATATATTGGCAAGAAAAAACAGATTTACATCTGCACACATTATTTAACACATACAAATGATTGTTTTCATTTACAGCAATATCTTGATCATACAAAGATAGAAATTTCCAAAATATGACTTTCAAAAATATATGTAAGCTACACGTAATGATCCTAGCTTTAACAAAAGAAGTATCTTCTAGAAGTAGCAAGAGATGTTCCTCAGTTTAAAGGTTATAAGAGGAAATTACACAAAAATTACTAATTAAGACCAAAGCCAGAACTGCTTGAGAGTCAGTATAGACATTTATATCTTTATTGAATCGTAGAATGGTTTGAGTTGGAAGGGACCTTAAAGATCACCTAGTTCCAATCCTCCTGCCATAGACACGGACACTTTCCACCAGATCTGGTTTCTCAAAGCCTCATCCAACCTGGCCTCAAATACTTTATCTACCGCTCCTTTTATTTGCAAGAATTAGCAACGAAGAAGCTGTGGACTCACTCTCAGGTTTTGAACATTTGATTAGATGCTTTCAGTGAATTCTGATTTGTTTCTGTTTGCAAAAGCACAACTGTGACAACAAATCACACAGAACTATTTTTTGGTTATAAAAAAAAATCTGCCTTTTTTAATGTTTCAGCTCATAAATTGATGATGAGGAAGCCAAGATTTTTCTGCTATGTCAAACAGAGTAATAACACCTGTGCTACAAAAGGTGCTTTCAGCTCTATCCTTGACAAGGCTCTCAGGAACCTTGCAGTGTAAATGCAGTACATTTTCAACCATGCAAGAGGCTATGCAAGGAAGCCACAAAATCTACTGTATCTTGCTATTAAAACATTGAGAAGTCTTTGTTTGAGAAGGCAGACAAAGGCCATTTTCTTGTTTATTCTCATTGTATAAAACGGGAGGGGTGGGAGACGTGGATAGATAATCTAAACCCAGCGCAGTATTTATGTTTCCTTTAAAGCCCTTAGCATTGGTCACAGTCAGAGTGAGGATTAGGGACAAAGTAGACCAGTGTTCTCCTGGGTTCTAGCAATTTCTGTGTTCCTACAATTAGTAGCTGCCCCTTAGTCACATGAGTGCACCTTTTAAGGACTGGCAGGAGTCATGAGAACAACACTGGTTGTCAAATCATCAGGCCATACAAAGGAATTCCTGTGGGCACACAAAGAACCACAGTCAGACAAAAATAGTGCAAGGAGAATGCAACGATGGAAGAGAAGAGTGCAAACATTAGGGACATAGATTCTTAACGCTGTCCAACTCACACACATTCAAAGCCAACCTGCCAAAATAACGAATACTAATTTTTCATTGATTTTATTACAATAGCAGAAAAAAACCTCACCAAACTTAAGAACAATGGATGAACAGATTTGTGAATGCTCCTTGTTACTGACTTTGCCTGCATGGACCTCTCCTGAGTTTTAGAAGGAGGATTGGCCAAGCACCCATTTCACTATGGCAGCACCTACTTGACAAATCATCCTTCCACTAGGTGCCACTTCTGAGCAAGTGCTTGTAAGCAGCCAGAGAGCAGCTGGGGCTGAAAGGGCCCTACTGCCGTCCTGAGTTAACAGCAGATGGCTCTGCTGGCCAAGCTATGGCTGCAATGGCAACTCAAGCTCTGTCAGGCGTGAGGCTCCACTGCGAAATCCATTTCCAGACAGCTACAGAACAAAGATATTAAAGATGTACAACACACACCTTACTTATTTCTTAACTGCCATTTCAACAGACTTTAAAGTTCCGTTGTATTTTTTTTCTCAATAATAGTTACCAACTTGTTATTTATACAAAGGTACGTGGCACAGCTATAACTCTGACGAACAGCCTGAAAATGCTTACAATTAAGTACGAGAGAGAACATGGGAAAGTTAAGGCAGCTAAAGCATACATTTCTTTTAGAAGTCTACAGTGCAAAGACAGGCATACTACTGGAAGTGTGCTACGCACCTGCAACACAGCACTATTTACCACATCACTCATCAGAGCTGTAAAATGGAAGTCGACTATCAGTCATTTCCAACTGTATAAATTACGTTCACTGACTGCAGAGATCACACACTGCCCCTCTTCAAACCAGTACTTGGAAATCTCCCAAACACAAAGGTCTTTCAAATCCCCCCAAAGTGGAAAATTAAACATTCTTCTCAGCTGAAGATTCCTAATGTGCCAAAGATTCTTCCTAAGTGCTCAAAACCTTCATTTCCTTTCATCTCACAATGAGGTCATCTTTCGGGAAACAGGATAGCTTTCAAGGAATGCAATTATTCACTTAAGTAATTACTTCACTTTGGTAAACTTAGATGGCAAGTGCATTTAGTGTGTATCTTCCTGTACCAGTAGGGAAATTCAGACAGTCAGCTCTTCCTTTCTGAGGTAACAGAGAGCTAAAACACCAAGATGGCACTACACAACGTTATTACTCTCAGCAGTTCCGACCTTCCTCCAGAATGGGAGTCGCCAAGTTTGCATGAAACATTATAAGTAGTATCCTGTATGAGCTGGCCTGTGCAGGACCAATTCACTTGTCTCTCGACCTACAGCTCAGTTTTCCTCACAGTTGGATAATTTCCCTAGAGATAATAAATCCAAACTCAGGAAAAGTCTACAAAACCACAGACGCAAATTTATTGTTGTCATGAATCCCTTATACAAAATGCAAAAAAAAGGGACGATACAGTTTTAAAAATGGGAATAAATGCGATGGGTTCCTTGCAGATCACTCAACTCCAAGGCCAGGTCCAATGGAAATATATCAATGCATTGGCAGTGGAAAACCAGATAGGTACTGATTTCAATAGGAAAAATTTCTGTAATTTTTAGCATGGTCTGGCTCCTGTATCTATGCTGTAACCTCAAGGTCGCAAGCCTCATCTCTGGAACATCAGAGGTATCAAGATTTAGGTGAAATGCAAGCAGCACGATGGTGGATGGGTGCATGGCAAGATTACTCCACTTTGACTAACAGAGAAACCTCAATAATACGGACTTAGAAAACTCACCTTGCATTATACAGCAAAGAAATATAAATAATGAAGCTGACATTGGAAATTATAATATTGCATTTCCATTACTTAACAATATTGAATGGCTTAGCCAAAATCAAAAAAAAAATGCTCTATTTAAATAAAAAAGGAACGTTAATTGCGTTCCCACACAGTACACATGAAGTGCATGTGATCAATTTGTGTTATAATAGTAATCCATCTACATTAAGTAGTATTTCCATTAATATAGCACCCGCTGTAAAGGAGTCCTGAAATAAATGGAAATCCTTCCACTGAGCTCAGTGAGCCCCAGATTGCAGTCTCAGAGCTATCATTTTTCTGCTGGAGGTAATAAATCAGCCCAGTAATGATGTGTCGTAATTTTGAGAGTTTGGCATGGGAGGAACTTCAGCATTATAAAGAAAGAAAATCGATCTGAGCTGTACTGAAGCATCCTACTAGTCTAAGGTGCTAGGTCCAAATTTCCCCCACCAACCAACCAAAATGTGCATGTTTGCTCATTCATTTTTGTTTTTCTTTCATGATACTTCAGATTTCTACAAGAAAAGTCTCTCTGCTATTTCATAGTCCCTTACACACATTCTCTTTTTTGTCCTGATCTCCCAGCTACCGTTTCAGTAGCAAAGACAGCTTCCTGGAATTACGGTGTTTTCTGTTTATTGGATAGTGATGTGGGTCCAGTGAAGTGAAGATCTTTATCCAAGCCTTTTGTTCTCTCCAGTTCAATCACAGCATTAGCCAGTCATTCACAGTCCTTACCCAACATCTTGGATGACTTCAAATCCTCAGGGAGCTTTGCTAAATGGGGAAATTGCTAGTATGAGAAGAACTTTATGACACATTTCATCTGCCAGAAAATGATGACCACATCATCCTTCATGTAGGCGAAGAACTGATGTTCTTGTTTCCTAGATAAGTGTGTAAGCAAAGAGCCCACCCAAACAAACGTACTGTTTTGCTGACAGTAAAATCAAGAAGATCAGTTTAGCCGGCAGCAAAATATGCTCTTGCCATGCTACCATAGTTGTGAAAACACAAGAACGTACCAATCGAGGGGTTTAGAAATCACCTTAACAGTTCCTGTGACACACCCTTATTGGATTTACATTCATCAGCAAATCCAAGAAAACAATTTGATAATTTTAGCACAAAGTAGACAAAGAAGGATTTGCTAAGCTGCTTAGAGCCTTGGCTCTGAAATGCTGGAAAGGTTCAGGTTGATGTATGTGTACAGGATAGACACCACGGATGGACTTATATCGGACAACCGTGTTTTGAATCTGTGAAGCCAGCTTATGATCAAGAAAGTATCTGATTCTGCAGCAAAAATTAGCAAGGGAAAGATTTTATCAATCTGACAAAGGGAAGAATCACTATTGTTTCATTATAGCACTATTTTAAGCAGCTTCTCAATACCATTAAGATACAGGTACGTAAAATCTTTAATAATGCAAAGAGTATAACTATGTTACAAGGAAAAATTTAAACAATGATAAATATAAGCAGACTTGTCTTTAGCTATTATTGAAATCGCTAAATTGATGGATAAAATTCCTTAATGAAAATAATTGTATTATTTTCTTTTTTAAAAAAAAAATCTAATGCATTTTAACAGCTATTTAAAAGCCTCTGCTGCATCTGCAATATTATTTGCATAGGTAATTGCCACAGACATTTACTCAAGCTGTCGAATCTGCTACTGTAAGGGGTCTGTAATCAGGAATCCATATGTTCCTCGGAGTCTCATATTCCTAAATTGTGATTTTGCATATAGGTCATAAGAAAACAAGCAAACACACTGTAACACATCAGCCTAAGCTACTTTTGTTGCAATACTGGTTTACTTTATGAATGTAAACTTACTGTATATTTCAGCCAGTTGAAATTATAATAATAGATCATTTTGGAAATACTGTACCTCTCTTATTCTCATCAAGGTCTTTCTTTACATGACAGGTAAAAATTTCATTCCATTCTGTGATCTACAATCTCAACCACAATAATCCAATTAATGGTTACTGAAGTAGGAGAATTGTTCTTGTTAATCTTTATTATGCATTTGTAATTTCCTTATTTGCCTTTCTGGAGAGAATGAAGCTTTTAGCAGCTGCACTGATGCATTTCTCAGCATGAAAGTTAATATGAATTCAATCATATTTTTCTTAGTAGCAAATCGGTGAATTTTTAAAATGCATTTAGCTTAAAATAATTTTTTGTTACAAGCTGATACTGAATGACTATGTGTGAATGACAATATGGAATTACTAGCAAAACTGGGTTTTTTTCTAACACTAAGGATCCATTTCCCCATTACCTTTGAGGAGAAAAATGCATAATATAATATTTATTTAGCATTAAATTCAGATTATCTTACATTCTGATATTTAAATATCAAATGTACATATAAGTAATTATCATGCTATATATATGAATTATGCTAAAGAAAACACATTTAATTTTCACTTCTACAACAAACCACACTACTTTCTTTTTTAGGCTTGTCTTTCCTCAGCTCCCACTGTTTTTTCCTAAGAAACATAGGGTATTCAGGATTTCAGATGAGAGGATTTCAGCATTCAAACTTCAGATAAGAATTTTCTTGATTCTAACATTACTTTAAGGCATACAGTTCCTCTTGTCTTGAGTGAAACTTCAGTCACACCTGGTTTAGGACAAAGGCAGCAGACCTTTCATATCTTTTGTAGGTATTACATCAGTCTTGCTGTGATCACTTATTAAGTAGCGTCACAAAGGCAGTTAGCCAAGCAGACATGGTTGCCCAGATATACAGAAAACATACATGAGGAAATACTTTAGGATAAACATAGAAATTACTAAAATTAACTCCCATCTGCCATGTTCATCATCTGTTGGAAATTACAGACGTTTATTGTGATATTATTGTTATAACAGCAATGATGCTTTGAAAGACTCAACATTCACTCCTGCATAACAATCAATAGCAGAGGTCAACTATGATTAACCTGGTCATGATGTGCTATATGAATATAGAATACAGTTAGACAGCTGTGGCATTAGATTTCTATGGTATTAGACGTCTTTAAGAGCAATTACGAATATTAGAAAAGGCATTATTAACAGTAATATATTATGTGTTGAACAGCAAAGCACGGAACATTTCTCAGCAGCAAGTATTAGTAATTGCAAAAGAAAAAAAAAAATCAGTCACTGGTTGTTCCATGTATTCCTCCTCGTGTAGAGATGTATGCAAATCGCTGGGGATGATCTTTGCTAGCACCTTAACACTTCAGTTTTCAAATAAAAATATTACAGCAGGTCATTTCTATACAGATTTGGATGTGAAATGATCCAAAACTTTCCCCGATTGCTATTGTGTAAGTAACCGTAGTAGTACTGCTTCTACATATTTACTGAATTTGGTGAAAACGCTCAGGTTTTGGCCAAGCCAGCCTCGCTGGCACAGGGCAACCTGCCAGAGGAGGTTTTGTTGTTAATTTGTCCTCTCTGACACGAGGCAATGCGCCAAAAAGGACAAATTTAAGACAACACCGCCTTATGCCTATCAATGAGATGCACCGAGCGTAGCAGCTTCCCTCCCTCCCTCCCTTCCCCTAAGAACCTTCCCAAACATTAAACCTTCATAATTCTCCTTGGCTGATAAATAGATGGTCTATCAACCGTAACAGATTACATGGCAGAAGGGAGCAGGGCAACTGCTAGATTTATCCAAGCTTTATCTCAGCATCCACAGCGTACCAAGTGGCAATTCCTACTTCACTCTGGCAATTTATTTTTTTAAAATGAAGGTTGAAATTAATTTTTTAAAATTAATGTTTTCAGAGGGACAACCAACAAAAAACCCAGATACATATTCCCAATGCCTAAGTCAATATACAGTCATAGAGATCATAGTCATAGATACGGTGACTTCCAATCCTATGGATTTGTAAACCAAGTATTCTGCCAGCATGAAAAAGCTGTCCTCCCTAGCAGGGAGAATTCATGGATGAATGGCATCCACTACAGCTTTATTACCTACCAGAAGTAAGAACTTGGCTCTTAAGGTCAGAAATGAAAGGAACTAAGAAACTTAAGAAAGAAAATCAGTTTGGTGACTTTTGATTTCAAGCTATGCTTGTACTCTAACATTTCAGGATGAAAAAACCCACATCCCTGCATCTAACTTTTCCTTGGTCTATGAAAAAAATGCCTGAGGCGGCGCATTTGCAGTGAATCCCCTATGGCAGTGACGTACAGAGGTCAGTTTTGAGTTCTACCTGTTTTGTCCTGTATGATTTTCCTACTTCTTCTAGTAAAATGTGCAAATAAAGTGAAACTTTCTGCTTTTGTTACTTTTATTAAAGAAAACATTCTTTAAACATTTCCCACTATATTCCAGCTATTTAGATGGGGAATTTGGATGCCTTCGGCATTCCACAGGTGTATAATATTCAGCTCTAGAACTGAAGTGGTGAGCTCTGTCCAAGAATATTCTATCTCAAGTTAGAATAAAACACCCCCAGTTTAGTACGGTACTACACTGCAACTCAGAGAAAAACCTTTCACACTTTTTGATGACACAATGAACCAAGACACCTTTTCTATTTATTTTTTTGTTTATATACAGTGATAGGACTGCTCTGTGAAATTACTGGATTACATTAATAAAATCTGTCTCTTATGTCCTTTCTGATTGGCAGCAACCATTTTTGGAACTGAATATGTGTCAATCTGCTGTCCCTCAAGGATTTCCTAGCTTTTCTTGGTATCCAAAACAACTTAAAATGAAATAATTTTAATTTTTTTTTATGTTTGAATAGTGCCAACAGTGCAATCTAAATTAATCTATTCTAATTTAAAGCCTGGTTCTGATCGTTTTCCAGTTTCTCACTCTAGAGTCAGCTATAGTCAAACCAACAAGAATATATTTCAAGTTGGATCCCATTTGCTTTATATAAGGCATAATTTGACCTTTAAATATTTATTAATTTCAGGAGATAACACAATCACAACATGTCTTTGAGACACTGTAACCCTGATGCTATGTGGATTTTCATGTGGGTTGGATTTGGGTTTTGATTAATTAAGTTGATATCACTACCTCTGAAACACATTGTAGTGCTTCATTTAAAATACTTTTCTATAGTTTTTGTAGCTACACCAACAACTTCTTTTCACTCTCTAGAAATGGTTTAGCATGTTTTATACATACATATGTGTGCGTGTGTGTGTATAGGAAATTACCCTTAACAGAATCTTCTTGTTTTCCGAAATGTGCAGAAGTTAGGCCACTGCACTGAGTAGAGCAAAAATGTTACTTTTAAATTAAGTCCTGCTAAAAATAAGCTAGATAGTGATTTACAAGAGCTTGTAATAACAGAACAGTACAATGAGATGCTTTTGATGGCAATATGTGCAGGAATGGCAGTTGAACTGCTCATACCCTATGGCTAGAAGCAAATATCACAATCTGCTCAGGACAGATTTTTAATTAACGTATTTTGCCTTCTCCAAAGACAGAGGATGGTGTAAATCAAAGCACCTTTTCAAACTTAAAGGGACTATTGTCAATATGCTCCAGCTGAGGAGCTGTCCCCCAATCCTGCATCTTGCACTCCAGGTTTAATAAAATTGTTGTATGCCTTAGCAAGCAGATCTAATCACGCCGTATGTCTAATTTGGCTCCAAAGTGGCCTCGTTTCCTTAATACACAATGGGTATACATGAATGGCTTCATTTCTACGCTAATGAATAGTAATAATGTGCGGTTATACATGCCCAAGATGACCAGACCCACCAATGTAAAACAGGGCCCAGCATTCTAAAATACATTTATTTCACTGGAACAAAGTCAATACCCAGTGGCTAAGAACTAAGGCTTTACATCGGCACAAAGAAGCACACATAAAGCAGCACAGGCACATACTTGGACAACAGTTTATCCACTCTCAGACACATCCCTGCTCCTTCCAGATAGTTCACTCCCAAGGAAAAACTTCTACCTGCTCTCTAAGATTCGCATTTCACAAGCTAAATCCTTGAAGTCACAGTATCACAGTATCATAAGGTTCGAAAAGACCTTTGAGATCATCGAGTCCAACCTATGACCCAACACCTACTCCTACTTGTCAACTGCACCATGTCACTAAGTTCCTCATCCAAATTTTCTTTGAACACCTCCAGGGATGGTGACTCGACCACCTCCCTAGGCAGCACATTCCAATGAACAATTACCCTCTCAGTGAAGAATTTCTTCCTAATGTCAATCCTAAACCTCCCCTGGTGAAGCTTGAGACCGTGTCCTCTCGTTCTGTCACTGGTCTCCTGAGTCTCTGCATAAAGCAGTGCTATGATGAAACCCTGCAGACCTACCTGCAGCATTCATCACATGCCTTGCACTATTGCCTCCTGCATTATTATCGAGGATTATTTACACGCCGAATGAGAGAACTTAACTTCTTCCCCATCATTAGATCTTTCTTGACCCTCACTTTGTACGCCTGACTCAGAGAAGGCTGTAGTCAGCCCGCCAGAAGGCTGTAGTCACATAAACAGAATTGTTCTTTTGAAGCCCTTGTACCAAGCAGACCAGAAGGTAATCTGAAAGCAAATAAATAGGCCCTCTGGGAGAGATCAAAATTCCAGAGTTTCACAGAATATGGAGTCTTTAATACACAGTTCCTGTTTCAGGGAAAGTTTGAAAGTGTTTGCAACACAAATATTCTGTATTAAATTTTTCAGGTCCATCATGCTGTTGCACCATTCTCCGTAACCTTCACTTCAGCAGGGTAAGAAGGACAGTGCTTTTTGTAAAGGCATTCAGACTGTTCAGATATGACCAGTTCTGGACTAAAGTTTTGCTGGAATAAAACATAACCGGTGTTTGCTAATGCTGCAATGTCAGCAAAAGAAAAGAGAGCATTTGTTTAACGTAATATCAAGGAATGCATTAAACTTAAGAGAAGCTTCACCCATACCTTAGGATTCCGCCAACATAGATACATTCTCATTTTTGTAGTATTTTAGCTTCTGTCATCTGCTTGTGTAGTTGAGTCTGATCCTATGAGAATTAGCCCAGTGACACAACTAATCCATGCCAGGAGTATTTGTTTGGTTTTAAGTTGTGGACATCTGCGTACAACTACTAGGTTATCAGTGCTGATTACTGGTCCCATAAGGACTCACAAATACAACCTTCAAGAAAAAAATAACTGAGAAGAAGAAACTGAAGAAAGGATTCCAAATGCAACCTGCTAATCTCCCATACCCCAGACAAATTAACTACTATCTTTGCCTTTGTTTTTCCTCTCTGCTATGGGGGCTTAGAAATAGATGACTAAAATACTTAGCTCCATATTAATTAGTAAAATTCAGTTTAATGCTGTTATGCAGGGCTGTAACATTAGCATTTCTAATGAGATGGGCACAACATGAAACTCTAGTGACACAGCACAAAATGGGTCTGGAGACAGGTACATAAACATCCATGGCTAATGAAGCTGGTTTTACATCAGCATTTTTGTTCATAGCATGAGTGAAATTTCTTCCACCTTCATCATATTTAACTTTATGTTGTGGAGCAATCTGTGAATACATGAACTGAACTTAAATTGAAGTTGTACTCCAAATGTGCATCTGAAGTGCTTTCACTGATAGTGAGCAGTCCATGAGACCAAAGGGAACATAGTCCAGATTAAACCCCTGATAGGCACATAGCGTGGATTTTGAGTCCTCAGGAATAACTGTTTCTCCTATTTTTCCTTATCATTTGCCAATATTATACAACCCTAACTTAGAAGGTCTGCCCAGGTCTTCCTCAAAAATACACTCCTATAAGGGTCACAAAAAGGTCCTAGTCAATAATGGTCTTTCAAACAGCGTCAAACCACATGCCTGGTGCTCTAAAGGACCAAACCATATCTACTCTGATGTAAAAACCTGAAATTGTATATTACTGAGGTTTAGAGGCATCAGTCAACACACAAAATCATTCATATCTATTAAATGTCACTGTTAAATAATATTTATCCAACTGAAAAGCAATCCATTAGTGTTCTGAATAAAACATCAACAGTCTGGCTAGGAAACTGGACTAAAAGTTTGACAAAATTGCCTCATTTTCACTGATTTTCAGCTATACTAATAACATTAGGCTGATAAGTTCTAGCTCCATCTTTACTTACCAAATTTCATATATTTACTCTGCTCTTTCTTTCTGACACTCAGCGCCAGCTTTCTGTTACACCATCACTGATCTGGCACCCATTAAAATAAAATCAAGAGTTGTTCCTAGTCTCCTGATCTCAATGTCACATGTTCCAAACCAAGGGGACACAGTGAAGGGGCAAGAGACATCAGAGCTCAGTTCTAACACTGGCACCATAAAGCACTTCTCATCATTGCAGGATGATAGGAGATGAATACGAAAGTGTTGGGTCAGTACGTTACATCAGCTGTGGTCTATAGTCATCTACAAAGCCAACTTGAACAGAGAGAGGCTTGGACTAAACTAAATGCGGTTCTTGCCCCAGAAACAGCATCTGAGATAACAATAAAATCCTGAACACATTTGCATAGCAGAATTTGGCATTTACAATGTGTGATTCCAGGTTTGCACAGGAAATTGAAAGAGCAACTGGAGGGCGGTCCACAATATCTAAGACATCTGGTTGCATCTTCCAGAGGTTATGATAAAGAAGAACAAATATCCTGAGGAATAATTGTTCCTGCTGGAATAATGAACACTCTGAGACATGCAGCTGTCTTCTTTTCCTGAATATTTTGCACAGAAAAACTATCAATCCTACCAAATGATTCTTCAGTAAATAATTATCACACTTGGCAGGAACCTGCCTGAATTCAAGTTGTCTGTATTTGTCCTTGAGAAGTGGCTTACACAGAGAAGGCTTTTTTGAACAAATTAAAAGGCATGAAGGCTTGCAAACAGCCTCTTAAAAGATCACCTTTGACTTCCCTTATTTTTTTAAATTTAAAAGATTTCACAAATAGCTAAAGGAAATAAAAAAGGGGAAAATCTACAAGTTAACTGCTCCAACTACTGCTTTTGCCTCTCCTCATATATGTGTCATATTCGTAAAACCTTCCATTCCAGCTTTTTCTCATTTAGGCCTTAAACCTGCAACGAGCTCCCCATGGTGTCAGTCCTGTGGAAGACTGTGTGGTTGCACACACATGAAACAGATTGTGCAACAGGACCTTTCAGTGAAATAGTGACTCGTTTTGTGTGTGTATCATGCCCAGCACAACCAGGCCCTAACACTGCTCGTCTCCTCGATATGGGAGCAAAACAAAGAAGAGACTAAGTGTAACTCAACGAGGTGAGGGTGAAGTGATGCTGTTGTATGGGCAGTGGCAACAACCACAGAGGTAACACGAGCAAGGGGGAAGAGAGAGAACCAGGTTTACCTGCTGTGCCTGCTGCAGCAGCTCCATTCGCTCGTGCAAGATCTGGCTGTCAAACTCACGGCTCTGCCTCAGGATCTGCCGCCGCACCTTCTCCACTGCAGCTCGCAAATCCTCCCTCTGGGCCTCGGTCAGCGACTCGCTTGCCCGCCTTCCTGGATCCTGCTGCAGGGCATTATACAGCGTGGCTTCCAGCTCCTGGATTTTCTAATGCAACCCAAATCACATACAGACAGGCTGCCATTTGAATCCAGCAAGCCAACGACCCACCAACAGCTAGAGGAGAAGGCTAGCAAGCGAAGCCTTAGGCAGGAGGGAAGGACGGACAAAGACAGGTAGACAGAAAGCAGCGGTCGTGAGCAGTGAGGAGCATTCCACACAGAGTGCACGTAGCCTCCTAGCACTGGTTTACACCTGGGCAATATTTCCCCTTCTAGTAAATGATTGCTTGCTTCTATTTAAGAAAGAGTCAGATTATAGGTCTATGCTCAATACGTAACAGAACCCCAACCTCTGATGCTGAATGCTACAAATTGCCTTCAACTGCAACTGAATTTTTAAGCCATCCTATAAAATTAAAAGCCTACAGGGAGAACTGTGAGCAACAGAAATCTTATTGTCTCTCTCTCTCTCTCTGGACCTACCATCCTGCCATCCATTGCTTGAAGTGACATCACTCGCTTAGTTCCTAGCTGCAATAAGCAATGAAGAGAGGAACACTTGTATACGCATACACTAATCCCTCATCAGTCTCTTACCCTTGGCCAGATTCCTAACCAGATTCTCATGCACTGACCAAAACTGCACTACTTTGCAAAGCAGACAGCACAGGAGAACTTTATATTCATGTGGAGAACTGTATTCCCAAGAATAAAGCAAGCAAGGAATCACGGCAGTGTTTCCCTGACTACTGGGGTTAGTACGACCCTATTAAAAACCAGCATCCAGACTGACAATATTTGGACGAAGGACATCTGACAACATCCCTTTAGCCCTCATAACACCTTTGCGAGGCAGGTAATTCTATCCACATTAGTGATGCATAAAGTGCTGCACGGAGAGGTTAAATGGCTTGCCCAAGGTCATGGTGCTAGAAATAGAGCTTGCTTGCTGTTATCTCTGTTATCTGCTTTGAGCACTAAACCTTGCTTCTTTTCTGAAAACATTTTCCCCGTAAGAAATATTTACAATTGATAAATCACTTTTTCGGGCCATTATATTTTGATTCCCTCAAGGCTTGCTATTAGCAAAGTCGTGTGTGCAGTTTTATCAACTCTTAGCTAATTTCTAATTGTTGCTTAGCCTGAGAGAAGGCAAGGTGGCAGCTTCCCTTTTGAAAATTAGGAAAGGTGAAGTTGGATAGGAAAGCACAGAAAGAAATTGCATAGGAAGAACAGGCATTCCGAACTTGGGATAGGTTAGCAGCAGTAATATTTACAAATGTTTAGGAAAAAGCAAAATTGGAAAAGTTCTAAAGTAATTTCGGGTGTATTTTTACAGCGATAATTTTGTGTACACATAGACCAGCTCTTCCCATTCCAGAAATACCACCAAAATGTTCATATATTTTCGAATAAAAAATGCAATGCAAAAACATTACACTTCTAAATACTATAATTCATTTCCAAAGTCTCCATTTAAGTAGTATTTTATTTCCTTTTCTGTCAGAAAATGAAATCAATTTAAAAAGAACCCTATTTATAATTAAAAGGAAAAAAAACCCCAATCCTCTGTATTGTATCAAATTTCTTCAAACATGAAAATTTAATGATTGATCTTTTCCTACCATGTATGCTTGGTCCAGAGCTTGCTTCCTGTAGTCGAGTTCTTCCTCTAAATAACCCTTCTGTTTACTGAACAGGTCCTAAGCAATAACAAAAACAAGGGAGTGTTTGTTCTTTATCCTAATTCATGCGGAACCGTAAATGCCATCATTTTTTCTGTGAGCTTTCCATATGAGAGCAAAGAAAATCTCTAGTCAATGATCACATTCTTCCTAAGGATATTTGGAATATCTAATTTACAATAATAGCACTTAAAATACATGTATTACATGAGCAAATTGTACTTATAAGGGCAGACCTCTACACCAGCATACAAACCTGCTTTGACCTGACAAAAGCACACACAAAGGCTGAAAGGTGAATGGGAAAACGCACGCGTGTGGTCCCATAGGCGTTACTTGCACATGGGAGGCCAAGGGAGGAAAGACAGAAAGAAGAGCACTCGAAAATATCCAATATACATCCTTAAGGAAATCATAGGGAAACTGTAATCTCTATTGTCCAGTTCTTCTAGGAAGCCAGAACATGCTGGGCCCTCACTGGATTCTGCAGCAACCTTCCCTCGTGCATTAGTGAAGCAGTAAAACCTCAATGCAAAGGCAGGAAGCTAATTTGGAACGGGTAAGGTGATTCCCAGAGAGGTTAAGTGACTTCAGCTGAGAGGTTTTCAATGTACCTAGGATTTACGGGAATTTTTTTGCTTTTGTTTTTAAAATCAACCTGTCCAGTTTTTACAGTTATATGTATAACACAGGATGGGATTTCAGTGGAACTCAGTATCCAAAAGCATGACCTTGCAAGAAAGTCGTGGACATTTGAGTGGTTGCCTGAATAGGCAAGCAAGATGTGACGTGACTCTTTGCAAAACATGCCTTTAGAGTGTTTTGGAGGAGAGTAAGTAGAACATAAAATAGTTACTTGATTTTATTAGCTTTTCTTTCCAGGCAGGTTTTCATGCTCAAAAGAACTGGTAGCAGTCTAGAAAGCAGAAAGGGCCTTTGTTTGAATTTAACATGTTGAACAGAAAAAGGAATGATGGAAAAAACTCTTGCATTTCTCAACATGTAGAGTAAATGCCAAATTAAATACACAGGGTTCTTAATATGATCAGTTATATCTTTTATTAACAGTATAAAAATATCAGATGTTGCTGGTGTGGTTAGTGTTATTGGCTATGGGATTGCCCCAGAGTCATTCATTTGGCCAAATTTTACCTCCAGATATACATGTGGACTTTCAACAGTTTTTCTGTCGGGTCTCACTGTAGCACTGGCAAAGAATTTGCCTAAGCATGAACTTTGACAACAAATTCTCACGCCAAACATCTGACTTAAAACAAATCCATTCTGATCAGCAAATTAATGCTTGGGAGGGGCTCACAACATGAAATTATTAGAAATGACCTCCCACTTGTTAAGAACAACTCGTAATTGGTGACAGCAGCAGCATAGAAGACCAACATTAGATGAATCAGGAAAAAATTGCTATTTGTTCTCTGCATTAGAACTTTAATATCTATTATTCAGGTTTTTTTGTAAACTACAAGTTCTCTTAATTACCTATGAATTAATAATGAAAGTAGAGCCCAAGTTTAAGTTAAACTTTGATCTTGGGCCTGGAATTCAGTTACCCACAGATGGATGTTTATTGCTATTACAGCGATTTTAGGGTGTGCAATCTCAGCAGATGAGCCGGAAGGGCTAGGATCTCCAACAGGTCCTGTAAGACACATTTCTCAGCCCCCTGTGGACATCTCCAGAAGTCTCAAGAATGTAATACAGCATTAGACCCCATGTTCACGCAACTGAGTATCACTTTGACTACTCAGGTGGGATTACTTTGTTATGTGGATTACATGCCTGTTGTACAAGAGGTGATACCAGCACACGTTATACGATGCAAAAGCTATTGTAAAACCTGGCCAGCTGGGAAGGAAACAAGAGTAGGATCTCAAACTCTTACAATGAGACAGCTAAAAAGCATTCAGCCCTTCTGAAAGTGTCACACCAGAATATTATTTCTAAACTCATTTCACAATCAAGTCAATCATCGGCAATGCCCACTCTCAGATTGTTACACTAAAAAAACAGACTCAGGGCTACCCAGAGTAAAACTTGAAAACATCACAGATGGTAAGTGGGAGAATAATAGAGCAAGTCAGAAAGAAACTATTGAACTGCTGTTTTCCAGTTTCCTTTATATAAGACTCTGGTATCTGTGGGCATTTTCCCTCTCCAAAAGATTTTCATTTTTCCAGAAAAAGAGTTAAAAATAAAGAAATACTAGATGGATCATACCTATGTTGAAGTGCAACTAGCATGATAGGTTACACTCAATAGAGAACACAGTCTTAGCACTTTTTTTCATTGCGGCCCAAACACACACTTCCTCAGTGGCCCCGGGCAAATCACTTCACCTCCCTGTCTCAGTTTCCCGTTCTTTAAGAGGAACGTAATATTGGTTACGTATCTATCTGTAAAAGGTGTGGCGAGGATTAATCAGTGCTTGTAAAGCTGTTTGAGGATGAGAAGCACAGCATGCTTGGCAAACCAATAAAACCAAACACTCATTCCAAACCTCTTTGTTAAACATCTGGAAATCAAGGTCAGTATAGCACCGATGCTGTTACCTAAGTCAGAAATGCTTTTGAGAAAACGTTCTGTCTTTAAGCATGAAGATCTTGGGGCAAGAAAGGTCATCTGGAGTAAGAGATCTTTACAACTTGTCCAGAAGCTGAAAACCAGAGAATACCCTTGACAAACCCAACATGACCCCAAGATGAAAAAGACAATGCTGTTGCCAGACAAATTAAGACATAGAGGAATCACAAAGATAATTTCACTATGCTCTGTACAGTTAAGCCCTTGCGTCCTAATTTGCACATAGCTTGCTAATTTTGTTCTATATAGCTTTGACTGTTCCCTCCCACTCCAAAGAATAGAAGCAATGAATTGTTTTAGAACCCTCTTGCCTGTTTTACCATGAAGCGATCTCTGTTAAGCAGAGCAAGGCAGCAAATCAACCTGTGATGAAGTTTATAACCAACCCCTTGAGATGTATTTTAGCTAAATTAACTATATTTGCAGCTACTCTTCCTTACCTTTTCATTCTCCAGGTCTAACATCTTCTGTGTCAGGGCAGCTTCTGTCCCCTCTATTTGTTTCAACCACTACATGAAGAAAGCAGTGTGAAGAGGGAAAAATAAACGAAAAAAAGCAGAGCTTTTGAAAACTTTACACCAAATATTTTGCAGTTTTGTTGCTGGCACTCCCAAGCATATGCTCTTACTACCTATTCTTACTATCTATTCACTTAGAAGTTACGCAGCAATAAACAGGTTATGAAAATACAGGTTGTGAAAATACAGGCAAAATAGAGGACTATAGAAACATACTGAAGAATAACAAGTGGAGGCTGTTTTCCTACAATAAATTAAAGAGGTTTCCCCCTTGGGAAGTTCAAGATAAAAAATAGACTTGGGTGAAGAATGCAAAATTAATCTGATTGTTTCTGACTTAATAGAACCAATGCTTGTTGGCTTGGTTTGCAAAACCACCACATGATTTCAGGGCACCAGTCCTGCCTTTTTCCAGATGGCAATTTAAAAAAAAAAAAAGACATGGTGGCAAATCCAGTCCTTTATTTCACACAGTTTGCTGCACCTTTCATGAGAAGAGGGTCATTTCTAAAACATCAGTAATGTAGAGAGAACAATAAAATGGACAGAGAGATGGAAGTTCATGCAGTTCCTACCATGAATCCCTTATCATTCTGGTGATAAAGAAAACAATCAGAATTAAGAAGAATGGCCATTGTATTGCAAAGGTAAAAATACATAATATAATAGCTAAATGCAGGGATAGAAGGTTCTTACTGAATTAATAAACATTACCAAGATTATATTGATATTCAGCATTTAAGTTTATTGGAATGGGTGGGAATGCTCTTTTCTGAATTGGTTTGTTTCATTTCCTTATCCATCTCCAATAAGGTGCAATGAGTAGCTAACAGAAAGTATGGTTTAGACTAATGCTTCTTTTTGTAGCATCAGCTCCCATTAAGATCAGCTGTAGCTTTGCAACTAATAATTATCACTTTCCTCAAATGCTTTGTTTACTAATGTTAGATTAATCCTATTTACTTCAATTCCTTTAGTAAGCATTACACATGGACTTTTTAAATTTAGAGTTTGGGCAAGTTCACTGGGGCTCAGACTCAAAGGAATTAATGACGTATCCATTTTTCTCCAAACATTTAGATAGGAAACCGGCAAACATAAGTCTACAAGTAGGCAAAATGTGAAATCATTAATTCATCCTTTTGGAACTTCCACTATTTAAGAGACTGGTGGACAAAGATGGGAACTTGTTTCATCTACCAAGCAGATTTAACTTTGCATGGAGCTGAAAAAAAGTGAACAGGAGCACCGTATTCCCCAGTAATTCTGTTCTCATGATCTTTGTTTTCTTCATTTTGAAGGTGACAGACTGAAGATATTCCTAACGAAAACCTCACCACTGATAAAGGATTTGGCAAGAGAGTGAGCATTCTGAATCCTTGAAATGGGAAGTACTCAGCATTTCTCACAGCTACCTTCAATATTTGCAAAAGAATAGTCATTTTCCAAATTTAGAGGTCTGATTTTTGGAGGTATGAATTATATGTCAATCCAAATGTTGATTCTGATCTTCCTGTGCCTGTAAGCCATTCTGGAACCAAGGGGTATTAGGACTCGGAGTTGTAGCATTCAAAATAAGCTTCTAGAATTGTGCCAGCAGAACCCAGAAACTTTCCTTGCCTGGCAGCTTGATTTCCAAAAGGTCACTTCTAGTAGTTGGGTATAATAGATTTGACCTAAAGAAACACTAAGTATGATTAAATAGCACATGTGAATATAATGAGCACATCTCTGCCTGTAGTGTCATTTCTGTACCAAAAGACCACATTATGAGATCATTATTTACGATAGTTTCTTGTAATTAAGGAACTGTAAGACTTTACATGGGAAGCTGCCTGGCCCTTATGTAGAGGGACATCATCTCAGACGGTGGCATCACACTGGAGAAGGCCCTGGAGTTGCTTTAAATTTCACCTTGATTCATTCAGCCCTCTTGATTCAATTTGCTATCAGCTTGTATTTAATAGTTTACTGTGAGGAACTTCACTAAAATGACATAAAATGGATAGAGTTCATAGATTCTATGAACTATTTTCTTCTCATTCTTCAAATGCAGTCTATTTACCTATAGAAGATAAAACTAAAATCTCTATCTTTCTGATGGAGTGTTCAATTTCTGTAATAGTAATAATAATTCTGTAATAATAACCAGATTATATGATAAGACCACACACAAAAATAACCCAACCCCAAAACTAGGAACTGGCAGAAATTTTGTGGGGAAAAAAAGGGGAAAAAATGAAATGAAATTATAGACCAACTTTAGCATAAATAAAGTCTACATTGTAACTGTATGTTTTTATCATTTAAGGAATTATTCCAGTTGATAAAGTGTTCAAATCTTTATTGTTGTGATCAGATGCTGAAGGAAATAACTTACTGATAACTAAGTGGATGTTCTCTTCTGCACCACTCAAACACAAATTAAACAAGCTCGCTAATTCAAGTGGCACTTTTTGCAAAAGCACTAATTTACTTGAAGAATAGTAACCCAGTCCAGACCCTAATGTTTGGACAGTTTTGCCCTTTGTCTTAGCTTTGTGTACTGGGGTTCTTCCATTTTCCTTACTGGATATCAAGGATTACAATCACCATCTCCTCTTTTCAGCGCTGTAGCACAATGAAAAGTATAGGGAATTTAGCATTTTTCCTCATTTTTATTTATCTTACAGCAATTACTCACTTAAATTAATGATTATTAAATTAACTAATTGAGATTATCCATATTAAGATATTCAGATAAGTAGATTAACCAAATTATACTAATTAAAGCAATAATTACAAAATGCCTAAGTTGAATTTTTAAGTTCTGATTCTGAATTTCAAAAATGCATCTAGGAAAGATTAAATAGGAACACACGAAGAGGACTGACAGAGCTTCTCCAGAGAAAAAGGCAAGTCTTTCCTAGTTCAAAATGTCATCTTTATTCATACAGGTTCTCTCTGTAATTGGAGAAGTAAAGAACTAATCATGCAGAACTGAGTGACCTGAGGGATAACTTGTCTTGTACAAACTATGTTTTTGCTCTCTATGCCCACTCAATTATAGAGGAAAAGACTAATGACCACTCAGAGCTTTCTCCGTCATACACAGAAATGGACACAAAATGGACCACAGTGTACGACGTCCAGAGAACTTCACAGCACCCTGTTCCCAGAACTAGGAGGACAAGAATGAAATCACTTTTGTAAAGTGGCTTTTTAGTATTTTATTCTAAATATCTCCAAAATATGTTTTTATTTTTAAATTGAGTAGACTTCGTATATTTGATTTTACATCAAGACATCACAATCCCAGCAATCGTGTAAGGGTGAATGCATGCTCCAATCCAGGACTAACAGAAAAGTCATGCTTCCCTGGCAAAGTTACACGATATCTTAGAAGACTTGGTCAGTCTTTAGGCAGAGAAAAATCTTTAGTGAATTCTACCTTTTCACAGAGGGAAAGCACAGTCCCAGCTTGGATTATTGCAACCTGTTCTTCATTTCTCAAATTCTAAAACACAAAAAGATACATTTTAAATTGACTTGGAAATACTTTCTACAACACAAGCGATAAATTTTAACTCTACTTGAAAGAATAAATCAGCTATAACATTTAGCATTTTATAAACACATCCAGAAAGGTTCTTATGATTGGAAGTATTAAAAACCAAAGCCAAGGGTACTAAGTCTCCACTCTGTTTCAGTACACCACCTCCACAATACTTCTGCAACAATTCATTATTCAATTAAAATTAAAGGATTTCTGTCAGAGATTTTGATTTTTTTTTTTTCTAGCCAGAAAAATACCATTTCACTGGAACGTAGCCCTGCAGAAAGGGAATCTCCCCCTCTGGCACTTCCGTGCTAGACTTCCCATCAACAAAATAACAACAACAACAACAAAAATGCAAAGCAAGGGCAAGTACCGCAGAAGCCTCCACAGAATATTCAACATAAAAAGTATATTTAGAGCTTAAAACTAGTATTATAAAGACCTCAAACTGTCAAAGCTGCTTTTAATGTGGACTCAGCTCCAGGGATGTTTGAGCCCCAACCACGTGACCAAGATTTTATACTGTATTTAGCAACAAGGGAAGGAAAGGGAACCAGTTATCCTTGCCCTTTCTCCCAGCAAAACCACTCCTGGCAGAGGCACCCTTCACAGCAGCAGGTGTTATTATTAATACTCAAGAGAAAAAAGTCATGAACAAGGAAGTCAAAGCCAGACCAAGTTATTTTTCTCCTCTAGCTTGTTTTATAACTTTTTCCTCTGTCTACTATAGTGCCTTTTTTCCTTGTCATTCAGCCAAGATCAGATTTTTTCTTGAGGAAGTACACCTTTCACTAGCATCAGTTTAACTGAAAGATTTTCTTTTAAGTTTTTAAAGGTAATATCATAACCATTAATACAAATTTGGCCATATAAAAATCACCCTGTGCATTTTCTTCAAGGTTATTTTCTCCTGGGGGGAGCGGGAGGCGTGCTTTAAAATAACCACTGAACTAGAGGTATATTTGAAATTAAAAATTTGTTACCCCATTATCTCCAAGAATATCTAACTTCTTCATAAGTTCAGATATATTCACATCCTGAAAAAAATGTTCAACACATTTATTATAAAGTGAGAAACAATTTTTACATGCTACATTTTATGCATGCAAAAAGACTTGAAAGGTAAATAAGTGAAAAATATGTTTTGCATCACAATTACAAATGTGTTATTGATACTTCCAGAGACAAAACCAAATGTTACTCTTGATTATAGCTAGCAACCTTGATGTCTGTGTATGAGGGCAGAATGTTTCTATATCATTCACATTTACCATTCTGCTGATGTATGCAGGTGAAAGATCAAAACTGATAAACAGTATTAAGGACTGGTTTTATTTCTGTTTGTTTGGATTGGGGCATCAAGCTACATCCAGCTACAGAAGTTAAAAGAACAGAAAGCATGAACAAAATAATTGCTGAGAAGGTTTTGTTCCTTTTTTTAAAAAAAATTATTTTCTATATTTAAAAAAAAAAAAAAAAAAAAAGAGTGGAGTTTCAAATCAGCCTCACAGTGGCAGAAGGGAATAGGTCCAGTGGGCTGAACTTGCTTCTCCAAACACTATCAGCCCGACCCCTTTGTGACTGGAAAGCCACATTTCTCAGCCGGTCAGCCCCCAGCTCCACAAAAAGCAGCAAACAACCCATCCTTCTTTAGGCCCAGCTACTGAAATAAAGAACACGCCCCTGCTTCAGAATAAAAGAGAGGAATAAATTCACAGCATGTCTGTGTTTGCACAGTACCAGGGACAATTCCCAGGTCCCAGAACTCTACTTTCTACTTTAAAAAGTTGTTGGAAAGGTTCATGGAGCTGTTTAACCTGCACTAATCACCTCCTGCTGAACTATCCCAAGGACTGTTGACAAGCTAACGTGGAGCTGGCATCACTGCCACGGAGAGCTTCTCCGCAGCTGTGCTGGGTGAACGTGGGAAGGCTTGAGAGCGCGGGCCACAAACAGTTCACGTTAGTCAAAAATGCTTAATACAGATGCATAAAGCGAGAGAGCCTTGTTACATGCTGGTACTTTTAACTCTACTCATATTCAGCCCTTCTTCGCCGAGCTCTGCTTTTGCTCATTAGTTTCATCACTTACAGTACATCATGTGCCGGTTTGCATCTACGTATTGTGCCGCTGCGCTATGTGAGTCGTCAGGATGATCAAACTTTAAAATTCTTAAAGCTAAATCAGCTCTGTTTGTAAATTACATAACTACACCAGAATATATTTGCCCATCAAGACTCCAGCGAAGAAGGGTTAATAGGAAATAAAACATTTCCTGAAGACCAGACACAGGTGGAGGAGAAAATCCTCCAGATTTACCCTGGCCCCAAAAAAGGAATAACGTGCTATGTTCAAGTTGATCTATCCTGACACCTCCCCTCCCTCTCTGTCCTTTCTCCCTCAACACTTCAGCGGTGTCTCCAAAAGTAGCTGTTAAGCAGTGCACATCAGGAATTTTAGAATGGCGAGGGTCTTAATACGCACTTGTGCTTGGATTGATGTTAGAACTATTGAACATGATCAGCATTGGTAATGTTGAACCTTCTTTAACTGATCAGTTAACATAAGTGAAGAATCTAATTCAGTAAGACATGCAAGCTCTTGCACCTATTGAGCCAGAAACGTTCTTTCTCATTCACTCCACGATGAAGCCTACTGGAAAATTTAGAAACTAAATCAGATTTTGCATGATTCTAGACTCTAATTTTCTACGTATGGTAAATAATTTCAAAATACACTGTAAACATATAAAAAGTTGACAATTCCACCGTATTAGGTGAATTCCAGATTGAAAAATACACCTCTGTTTAGAAAAGCAACAGACAATGAAAAAAAAAAAGTGAATTCTTGATCCTGATAAGCTCTACCTGCTGCAACCAACGTGCAATTTAGAATAATAGATAAGCTAAAAGGGAAATAGCATCCCATGGAGACTATTTTTGAAAAGTAATATGCTAACTGGTGACTCTTGGTGTGGTTTGGGAAATAACTACCCAATCAAACCTACAGGTAAGAGTCAAGTTTTAACTCTTTTCTTTTAAACTACTCAGCTCCCTAACAATATGCAGCCTAAAATTTGAGTTTATTTCCACTACAGACAGTATTGTGCTTATTCAGGCACTGAACAGAAACAAGTCTTCTATAAGAGGTCTTGTAAACACAAGCATAAATTACTAGCAAGTGCCATGGAGTACAACACACAGAGATATTCCACATTAGTTACTCGTACATAAATTACCCTGCCCTGTTGTGCAACATTACTAACAAAGCAAGTCTGAATCCAGTCTTAAGTGAACCAGCACGCAAATCAATTTTTACAGATGGGCTACTCTTGCTTCCTTATAGCAGAATCTAACCCAGTGAGATCCCAGTATTTATCTTGTGCTTGATCTAAAATGATAGTTAGAATCTCACCTATTGGAATGAGTTTTGGATCAGGCATCTCATGCTTCAAGACCCTGGCCTAGGCAAATAACTTGGGCATATTAATTCAACAACAAAAAAAAATGCATAGGTGCTTCACTAAATTGACTGTAAACGAGAGGTGAATGTTATATTTCTGACCTTAGATGAAAACATTTAATACCCAGAACAAAGTACTGTAGCGAGTCTGACAATGAATTGCATCAACATCTACATTCTTCTCTGCTATCTTTTTACACTTGTACTCTAGACTAAATGTAATTTATCTTGACCAGTTTTAATTTTTGTTGATGAACTGCTGACAGACTACCGGGCCATATCCTCATGGAACCTCTTCCCCAGTTAAAAATGTATTTTCTTACTATATTAATTTTTTCAGATTTTCTCCCCTATAGCAAGATGGCAAACAACTTGTTGCTCATTCTGAAAAAGTTCCTGGGCATCCAACTGTTACCAACACCCTACATATACCTTTATTCCTTCCTGTTGACAGAACAGTTGAAGTGCACTTCCATTGTTTTCAGGGAAGGTGGTTATATGAAGATTAAACGCCGGCGACCTTCGTTCTCTCTCCTGAGGAAAGATTTTGTTTAGAAACAACGTGTGATCATATGTAAACATATATTTCTCACCCTTACAAAACATAGTTGTACATTAAAAAGGCGGATTCCTATTCATATTCAAATATATGGTATTTCCTCCTACTTTTCACCATATTTTAAGGCTTTTGGCTTTAGCTAAGCAGAAAAATGGCAATAGCTTCCAACTGATTCCATGCTCACACAGTTTCTACAAAGGTAACCAACATTCCTCAGGTGGAGGAACGCTTGCAAGCTGGCCAAATAACTGAGTGTAGGCCTAGAAAACTGCAGGTTTTTATGTTGATTATAACTTTGTTTAATATTGTTTTCTTTCATGGAACAAAGAACAATTTAGGAAGAAGAAACTGCAGAAAAAAATTTCAACTTCATCATGAAATAGTATTATCACTGAAAATTTTCTCAGTAGAATTAAAGCTGCGAATCTGCTCCCTGTTTATTCTACAGTGAAGCTTCCTACTAGAGCATCTCCAGTCCTATTCAGTGCACAAGTCAGGATGTCAGACTATACTGGAAGGTGGCACTAATCTACACTTAAGTTTTTATGCTAAAACAGAAAATTATACATTCTCATTTATTTAAAACTATAGCAATTCTAAAATGTATCCATCCTATCTACTTGACTTTCATTCATTTCTTCAAAATACCAATCTATTATTTCTTCAGAAGGTAGAAATAAAAAATAAATAAGCAATTTTACTTAAATTGCATTTTAACACGCTTCTGAAAATGACTGGATTGAAGGCTCTGGGCAACCAAGGCACTGGGTCTTACTCTGAATTCTCTATGGCCATAGGAACATGAGTGAGGAAAATCCTCTCCGTATTACAAGAGGAGGCACTGGCAACAAGAGCTACAGTTTCTGACCGCATAATGGAAGAGGGCTACTGCAAATATTTTAGTTCTTACGACCAGCCATGCATTGCCAAATTTTCTAAAATACAAATTGCCACGCTTTAATTGATACAAAGCATGGCAACTCTTGTTCATTAGCTAGCTTAAATCTAAACTGAAACTACAATGAAGAAAGGATAATCACTATATTCTATATATTTTCTTCCCTCATAGGCTCCATTGAAATCAATTTTCGCATTAACAGTCTCATTTTGAAACGGGCTTATGTGACCTAGTTGTTCTAATCCAAAACCAGAAGCTTAATTTTTGTCCAAATTCAATTACCACTTTGGATTTTTTAAAAATTCTTTCATTACATTTAACTCACCTGATTGCATTAAACGACCAATTGTTGTGTTTTCTACTCTAATCTAATTTTCATCTCAAATAATTTAATTGTTCTCAAAAAAATATCGTTGTGACTACCAGAAGCATTCATGGTTTCACTAAAGCATTCACGTTGTCAGTCACCCTTGTGTCTACATGCTTGCCTACTAAGGAAAAAAAAATCCTTGCAATCACACAAAAATACTTCCATTGCTACCTGTGAAAGAAGTTCTTAAAGATTTGGCACATGACAAAACTCATCATATCACATTGTAAATCACGTGATTCTTCCATGTCAAAAAAGACTTTCCCTATGCATGTTCTGAAGCTCTTTTTTTCTTTTCCTAAGAAAATATTTTTGATTGTTTTACTGCCAACTTTAGGAAGAAGCTCCTAGTGTAACTGCAAAGTCAAATGCTAAATTGTTCAATATTTTAATTTACAGTTGCATAATAAAATATAAAATCTATTATTTTCCAGAAAATCTACTGAAATTCTAACAACCTAAATTCAAAATTTTGAATATAATAAGCTATGACACAAAAATATATGGTTGATAAAGAATTAAAAAAAAATATTAAGAAATGTCAAAGACAAAAAGCAGAACGTCCACATAACAGGAAGACACGACATTTTCATTGTTATCAGAGAAGTTACACATGCCAAGATTTTTGATGAAACGTGCCAGGTGATGAAAATTACAAAAGTGATGAAAATTATAATGACAGGTTTCTTGGAAAGTTTATTCTAAATGGTGTTAAAAATGCTGATGATCTTTGAAAGTGAACAATGTGTTATCGGACAATACAATTGTGTGGGAACTGCATCACACACAAGTAGTTTAGAGTTAAAACTCAACATAATCCTCATTTATGAGGTGATGAGAAGCATTGTTTTCTACCCTAATCACAGGCTACACATCCAAATTGTTATTCACAAATAACTTTACTATTATTTCATTTAGTCAAAGTATAGAATTTGTTCGCTATCAGCAACATAACTACTTTCACGTACAGAAGTTGTACTTGTGCTTCACCAGTTGAACATTGACATTCGCAGAGGGGTTTTTTCTTTTTCCATTGTCTGATGCCAATTATTTCCAGTCCGTGACCATTTTATACCATCAGGAAATGAATTTCAGGTAAGAGAGATTCTTTCAAAGCTTCTATCAAAATGTGTTCTTTTAAGATCATTTTGCTTCGCATGAATGTTGTCAATCTTAATTCAATGTAATTAAAAGCAATTATACATTGATGCGATGGATGTGTCAGATCTTTAGTCAGATCACTGCATGCAAGATGTGAGAAGGTGTGTTAATTTAAACAACGCCAACCAAGGCTGTAGTACACGTACCAAGTGATTTTACATGCAAGAAAGGAGCAGTTATGGAAATGAAACAAATAAAAAAGGCGAAATGTTGCAAAACAAAATATTTTATTAGATGAAAAACAAACTATATGCAATATATTAGCTATATTACATCTTTATAAACATTAGTGAACACTCTCCCCAAAACATATTAAGGCAGTGGCATCAACTTCATTATCCCAAGATACAACATTTAAAAAATAGATACCTAAATGTTTTCCCTTAAACATGCACCAGACATCAGTAATCTTTACAGGAATTTCAGCTTGGGTTCAAACATAATTTCTGTTCCATTTGAGAGTTTGCAACAGAGAGAATCTCTTACTTCAAGCTCTAGCACTCTGAATTCTAACAGCTCATTCTGGTCTTTTGCATCTTGCATCTCATTCTTCAGTTGATTCTCTTCTTGTTCCATTCTGTAAATCTATGAGACAAACACAACATCATAACATCCTACAAGCAACGGAAAAGGGGTTTAGATAAAACTGTTAATTATTTCAGTTTCTTATTAGATGCTGGGCCATGACTTGGAGATAGAGAAGGAATAACAGATCAGACAATATTTATGAGAAGTGTCAGCATGAAATGGTCAATGATCTCTTAGAATAGCAATCTGTAAGTAGTATGAAAAGTGATAGGAATATTATATCTAACCTAAGGTACACAAGCTTCTTTTACAATCAAGTGAATGAAACTGGATTAGATTAACATTTGGGTAGATGTTCTCAGTGACTTTGCCAAATTAGACAGTACTATTTACAGTACATGAAAGATAATAATGGAGAGGTTTTAATGCCTACTTTCCAGGTTTCCAGTTTTGTGCTTTGGGGCACTAACAATGACGAAATAGAAAATTGACTATTCATTATGCCATCTAATAGCTTTGGTCTACTGTCCAGCTTAACGGGGTGATCTTTTTATTTGTATGAAACTAAACAGAAGTGCAACATCTGGCATAATGTACTATAACACTTTTAATACCCATGTAAGTGTCTGAATAAATTAAGTCCAGCTGTAGCTACTTTCGGTCATGAATTTTTTTCATGATGTTATTCCTCTTATATTGAGCTACTAATTAACAAAAGTAATTCTTTGGCTTCCTGAGTACTAGCTAACTTTTCCACCAATACCAGTGAAGAATAACGAGGATGCTCAGCTCCGAGTATCTCAGACAATAAACGATACATAGTTTTAAATCAATCAGTATTACTTGATGCGTGGAAAAACTGTAAAAAATGGATGGCTGGAGAGAGCAGGAAATTTTATTAGTGATGAGGAGAATAATCATCTTTGTGTAATTGTTTGACAAAATACAAGATTATACATTATGCTTAATATTTTGGGTTCGACTGTCAGCTATACAACATGTAATTCCACAATAAACAGCAGTACAAAAAGAGTACTGGCATTTTAATGAGAGATTTTTATCCAAATTTCTGTTTCTGGAGAGAAATAAAGTAAGCAATTTTCGTGTTGATGTTCCAGTGCATAATACATTCATTTCCTTTTAGCATTCCTTCTATGATAAACGGCAGCAATTGTGAAAATATTCCGAGATTCTGAACACATACCTTCTCTCGCAACTCCTGATTTGTTCTGATTAACAGCTGCTTTTCTTCTACCCATTTTGAATCCTATGAGGAAGAAGAGGATTAAAATATTAAAATTATATATATATTTTTTGAACAAGACAAATGAATAATCACATTAATTAGAAGACTTCAGACATCATTGTACATTCAAGTATAAAAATAGTCACATATCGAAAAATACGGGAAGTATTTCAAGGATAAACAGTAATTTAAACCACAGAGAAAATAAAAGCTCCCTTCTTTTCCTAAAGCTTAGTCTCTTGTTTCTTAATACGTTCTAGCTAATCATATACTTTATAATTTCTACTTATAGGAATTGTGAGTGAATGCAGTTATATGATATTTTGTCATTTTAAAAACATTTATTTACTCAGCTTAACTCAAAACCGTTACTTTCCATTGCAAAGAGTTGGGAACTTTCTTGCAAAACCATTTCATTTAGAGTGGCATAATGAAAATCCCAATGGATAAGGGAAAGAAAAACATTTAATTAACCCAAACCTGAAAATGTGCTTTGGTAGTATGCAGTTAATTGCCATCTGTTAAAAGTTGAGAATCAGGCTAATACACAGTATTTGTTATAAGGAATTCAAGGCTACAGGAAGGAAAGTTATAGAAGATATTCTATGCTCCATTTGAAAACCATATTTCCATTTCACCACTTGTTCCAAAGCTGATCTTTGCTGTTAGGTCATTTCATGGCTTCAAAAGGCCTCATCAAATATCCCTTTAAAGACCCAAGTTACCAACATTCACTACCAGCCATAGCTGGACATTCAGATTTAAAGCATTGTAACAGCCAGATTGACTCTGCTCCCCTGTAGAGAAAAGTAAATACATAACCTAGCTTATGCTGCTCTAATAACTTATATAAAGCAATATTCAACACCTAGTTTGCCATATTAACTCCAGATAAAATTATTTTCTAGCTTAAAAGGACAATGTATTTTAAAATCTAAATATCTTTACTCAAGTATTAAAGCTTTACTTTGTCAGCGTGGTATCTGAACATTGATGCTGAAATCTGGATATTCCAGCCCATTAACTAACCTTGACACGTCAACCAAAAGTATCTAAAGTATCTTTTTAAAAAAAATTAAAAATCAGAGTTAGCTTTTCTACTCACTGCCCGCTACATTTACATATTCTACTGTTCTTTCTCCTTTTCTCAGTCATATACAAGAATGCTCAAGTGCATTTTAATATCTATGTAGTGACCAAGCTCTTCAGCGTTATGTTGTTGGAAGCGCCATACTAAGAATAATATGCTAAAATAAGTACTGAAATGGCATGACATTTGTCAAGAATCTTTTAAATAAACGAAATGAATGTTGAAAATAAAATCCAGTGCCTAGTTAACACTGAACTAGGGTTTTACTAAAATACAGGAGTGAACAGGGCTGAACTCACAGACTTAGGGTGGGTATCCCAATGCATGTGTATGGTAAAGGCAGGTTCCACAGTTAGGTCACACCTGCAGGTTCAACTGCTCCAGTTCACACAAGCAGAAAAAATGGATTAATTTGACCTATTGATAATTAACTTTCAAGTCTTTTTTGACGAAGTTAGTTCAACTTGACTTTCTGAGAAAATCTTAACTTCAGCTGGATTTTATTTGTATACACACCAGATCACTGACAGGCTCGAGCATTCAAAATAACCCCACCTGGCACATTAGCTACTCTAATATTTTGAGATTTATCATATACCACTATTAATATTTCACAAGATTTTTTTTCTTCTAATACAATGTTTCTTATGCATCCAACTCAATGCACTTCACAGAAATGGATTATTGGTCTTATTTTACATTCTGACAGACTGAGCACGTGAAATAAACAAGAGCCACTGACACTTCCTTTGAAATTAGACATAAATTGTTATAAGCCAAGCTTCAAATAATTTTTTAACAATAAGATTCTAATCTCCTGCTCTGAATTTGACTTCAGGAAAATTGTGAAGGTCTTCACTGCTTCTGTCTACTAAAGCTGCAAAGTAAGCCTAGAAATTCCTAGAATAATAAACTAGGATCTTTTGATTCATTGTTTCCTTTTCAAAAGCACTTTAGGGACCACTCCCCCAACAGAACATTTCACAAGTATTATTAAATCATCATCACTACCATGACCACCTAAATGACAAAGGAATAATTAAAAAAGAAATCACATAGTGCACAAAGAAGTCAGTTTATAATCGCAACCATTTATTTTGTTGAGTGTAAATACTAACAGGACAGGAGAACTAAGCAGGTGCTAGAGCTTCCAGGAAGACATTGTCACCACTTCTGTGGAAAGCTCATGCCCAGCAAAAAAATTAGCCCACTAGAGACAATATCATATTGCTCCTTGACATGTCCCTGTTGACCTTCTCAGGATTACTAAGACATTCAAGGTTGAAAATACGGTTCTGAATCTCAAAGTAATAACTAATTAAATTTTATTTTCCAAGCATACCTTTTGGACATATCATTCTAGAAGCAAAAACATAGAAGTAATTTCTTACATGGGTATCCATGTCCACTTATCCTATTTACATACACAGTACTTATATTTTACACTCTAACAGTCAATTATTTTGTTAATCTTTTCAATTACACAGAAATTTGCCCACAACACCTTTACCATCAACCCACTAAAGTGTCAGCAGGAGATCCTCCAGAAGTCTTCAGTTTCGTATGTTCTTCCAAAAGCTCAGTGAGCCATTGTTTTAAGATTGATAATATATTCTCTATTTTTAGTAATATTTTATTTATATGGAATTTACTGAGCAACTTGCAGTTTTGTGGAAGCTAGCAAAACCAATTTTTATCCGTAAATTGAATATGGTCCCCAAACCTTTGTATTCATACAGAATCTTACAGATTTTTTTCCTTATAAAGAATAAATCATTAAAATAGTAATATCATTCACCTGGCATTATTAATAGGTTGTTTTTATTCAATGTTACAGGCTCATTAGTTTTTGAAATGTACATCTATTGCGAGTTATATCTTATTTTATTACCATACACCACCTGCAATCTTAAAACTGTTATTTCAAACAATAAAGCATAAAATAACATCTCCCCAATTTTCTCAGTGAATTCCCGCAGTTATGCAACTGAGTATCTTAAATTCCTTCTCATAAATTCTAATCAGCCTTCCTGAGGATCCTAGACGTTAATAAATATGCATCAGCAGCTACATCTTCCTCAAGTATTTAGAAGGTATAGTGAAGCATAAGGCCTCATTTTACTCTGTGTGATGGGAATTTGAAAGCAGTTGGGTTCTCCAAGAATGTAAGCCCAGGACAGTAACACTGCAACCAGCTTGCAGCAAACCGACACAGTCAGTCATTTCTCCAGCTGAAACACGTGTGGAAGTGACTTTTTTAAAAAAAAAAATAAATTTCTATGCTACACATCAAAAATATTCTCCAGTACAAATATAGAACATATATTTTATTGGAATTTTTAGCAAACATAAACAAAATGGAACACAGGAGAAAGGCCTTCACCAAATAATGATGGGAATAGAATTTACAATGCATGTTCACATGGTTATTTCCATATAGTGCTTTACTGTAATGTGTCAGACAATGAGTGTTTAATGGGATTTTCTTTGCCTATACGATACCTTCCTTTATTTAAGTAATCTGTTGTGGGAGTAGCAATCAAGCTGCATCAGTCACACTAACACACCAGCAAGCGATGAAGATGGCAAGAGCACCACTGCAAGCAAGGGAGAAAATGATGTGGTAGAGGGCATTAAGAGAGCCTTTTACCTGTCCTTTCTCGATTAGAGCTTTCTCCAGGTCTTCAATCTTTGCCTGGCACCTGAGAAGATCAGCTTGCAGTTGTTCGCGAGTCTGGGGAAAAGAAGTATCAAAAAGTGTGTGTATATGCATGCACATTCAGGTAGACAGGTAGATTTAATTACACACACAATCAAAGTAAAGATAATTTCTACCCATTTACGGGCTGTCCAGTCAGCTTTTAATGCTTCCCATTTAAGTAGTCGCTTTTGTCTTTATGTTACAAAATATTCAAAGCTATCAGTTTAAGAGCATTTTTCATTCCTAGCCTAAAAAGATGTTATCAACACATACTCTGTACAAAGCTCTTCCTGGAGAGGGGGGAAGGGAAATTTGGAAATGAAAATGCTCTAAGGAGCTATTCATAAGCTTTAGTAATTCCAGACAATCGGGAAAAAGGGGGTAAGAAAGAAAGAGAATTGCAATGAACACTAAAAAAAGGCCTATAGGTAAACAAATATATTGACCCAAAATAATTTATATACCTCATAAAGAGCATATGCCAGTCTGTTTTTCTCACTCTACATGATTATTACAATGCTGCACCACAGCAGGTATTGCTCCCTGAGCCTAGTTATGTCCTGAAAGTGACTGGATCATGCAAGGTACTAAACAAAAAAAGATATAAACTGAAGGGTATCTCTGGAGACTTCCAGCCACTGAGGTTGCTTGAGCCACTGCAAGTACTTTTCCCATTCTATTTCAGGTACTCTCACTCAAGCAGTTCAAAAATTCCCACAGAGATTTCATTCTGCATCTTAGGGTCCTTGTTGTTTACCTCGAGCTTCATCTAAAAGTAATAGGAAATGTTCATCCCACCAGAACACTGGGACCTACAAAACTAACCATGCAAAAAGCGACCTTCTGACTCACTCAAAAGAGGGACTTGCGTAGACGGGACAACAGAGATTGAAACACCATTAAAAAGAAAGAGCAACAATTCCAAAGTGTACTAAACAAGCAGTTTGCAAATACCTGCAAAATAAAATTTAAACAGCTATTACAAAAGTATTGACGCCAGGGTGGCCCTTCCCACGCAGGCAGAGGATACACATAATGGTCTCTCATAACTGTCAAACGCATCAGTGCATCTGAAATCTTTCTTTAACAGTAGATGTAATTATGCCCCTGCCTCAATTCTAGTTTGAGACGTTATCTCCAAAGGCTTTATTGGTTTCCTTGGCTAAGCGTCCCACTTAAAAAGGGAGTGTCAAATGTAACGAGGCCTCTGTAAGATGCTGAGAACTCTAACAAACGAATCCATAAAGTAATAGTCCTACTATTATAAGAAATAGGGGAAAAAAAGTTAAGGTTGGCTGAGAGCCATGAAATATGACACTTTTTAAAGTAAACCCTGTGTCTTCTAAATACTGGCTCTGGACTTAATATACTAATATTTTTAGCTGTAAATAACTCCAAATAGTGTCAAGCAGTCTACATTTTTCTGTAACCTTTATCTGGAAAGTTTTGCTTATTAACACATAGAAATTCTGTTCCCATAAGCACACTACTACTGTACTTGAGAATATTTAATAAGTGGATTTTAAAGTGCTTTCCAGAGAACATGATGTGGATGAAAAGGGTACGTGTATACCTAAACCATTGGCAATCTAGCAATCTAGTATTTTGTGAAAATTTTATTGGTTGTTCTAAGCAGTGGAAACATTAAGCTAGTGGAAGCTCCTACCTTTGGGATAAATTGCGTCCATCCCAACTAGTAATTTTTAAAAATTAGGGATTTTTTTTTAATGCTTAAATAATTTTTAGAATCACAATCTCATTGAGCTCAGAAGGGATCACCTGTCCAACTTCTGTGCTCAAAGCAGGGAGGCACCTAAAGCAGAGGGCTCCAGACCTTGTCCAGTTGGGTTCTGCACATCTCCAGGGATGAACACTCCACAACCTCTTGGGGAAACCCGTTCCCGTGTTTGACTGCTCTCAGGGGTTCTTCTTATGTTTAAACAGTATTTCTTGTATTTGCATTTGTGCCTGTTGCATCTTGTCCTTTCACTGGATCCCACTCAGAAGAGCCCAATTCCATCTTCTTTACTCCCTCCATCAGGTTTTCACATAAATTGATTAGATATTGCTGAGCTTTCTCTCACCCAGGCTGAACAGTTCCAGCTGCCTCTCCTGGAGTATCAGGTGCTCCAAGCCCTTAATTTATGTGGCCCTTTGCAGGACTCCGTCTCATATGTTCATGTTTTTCTTGTACTGAGGGAGCCCAGAGATGGACCCAGCACTCCAAATGTGGCCTCTTCAATGCTGAATAGAGAGGGAGGATCCCCTCCATTGGTCTGCTGGGGACTTTCTGATACAGCCAAGGTGGCTGTTGGCCTTCTTTGCTGCAAGGATACATTGCCAGCTTATGTTCAACTTGCTGTCCACCGGGACATCTCATATCCTTTTGTGCAAATCTGTTTGCCACCCAAGCAGCCCCACGTACTGATGCATGGAGTTATCCTTCCCCACATGCAGGACATCCTCCCCTTCTTGAATTTATGAGACTCCTCTTTATGTACTACTTGAGGCAGTGAATGGTCCCTCTGAATGGCAGCACAATCATCTCATGTATCAACTACTCCTCGAAATTTTCTGTCATCTGCAAACTTGCTGCAAGTGCACTCAGTTCACTCATCCAGGTCATTAAGAAAGAGCTTAAATAGTATGGAACCCCGTATGAACCCAGTACATCACTGGTGGTGCACTTGCAGCTAAACTTTCTGTCAATGTTCACAACCCTTCAAGATAATTTAGCCAATTTTTAGTCCACTTCACTATCCACTTGTCTAGTCTGTACTTCATCAATTTGTCCTTCTCATCTTCAAAAACATCATGCTTAGCATTTCACTGACCTACAAAGATATCTCTTGCTATTCCAAGTTTTTTCAATTATTTCACAGTTAAAAGAAATTTCAGTTAAAAAATTACCCTTGCTTCTCTTTCTGCATCCAGGGTTCCACCAACTTGTTCTTGAAGCAATGCATATGCTCTTTGCAAAGCTTGATACTCTCTTGTTAACTGGCAGAACCTTAGTTCAGCTTCTTCTTTAGGTGTGCTCTTAACGAAGTGGGAAAGAGAAGAGTAGTTTTATATAAATATATATGATGATACATTTGTTTATATAGACTGACAGATACACAAACACAACTCATACTGAGTCTCAAAGTTTAATAAACGTTTAAGAAACTAAAGTAAGTGGAAATGGTAGGAAGGATGATTTGAGGATGATGCAGAAACATAGAGGTCAGTAACTGTCTACTTCACAATTCCAGGCAGTAATGTATAGAAATGGGAAGAAGCCCAGTGGGGAAAGACGAGAGGGAACAGTTCTATGCACCACCGTCTTCAGCAACTCCAGAGCCACAGGGGCTTCAGAAGGGATTTGTTCTATTTGTCATACAGTCCATCACTTCCTCCTCACTCTTTTTCTCTAAAATGTCAGGGTAAAGCATTTTACCACCAGAAGCACATTAACAAAGAAGTTATATTTCAAAAGCCATAAGGTGTTTTTTTAAATTCCTTTTTCTTTATTTTTTAACTTGACGTATTTTAATGTCTTAATTTCTTTGAATTTTGAGTAACTGACATCAACATTTTCAAGGTTTTTCCTATAGTGCCGAGGGCAAGAAGTGTCCTTCTATTTAATTAATTTTTGCTCCTGGAACTCGAGCTCTAAAGAAAAGAGATTAAATCTTATTAGATATTAAATTTAGAAAAATAGGAGCTTCTTGTGACTGAGGAGTATTAGGCCCAAGTTAGTGAACAGGAAAGATATAGAAGAGCACATAATCCATGCTTTGTCCTCAGCCCTGCAACCTATACGGCTGCACGGCATATCACAGAGCTGAGACAAAACATGTCAGCGGATATTTACTGTCTATGATCACTTAAGCCTTAAAGAATCGAAAAAGCATCTCTGACTATTGTAAGTACAGGAAGAAAATCCTGGTTGTATCAAAACAGTCAAATAAATTATAAGGTTGAAAGGCAAACTATTCTCTAGTAACCACGGACTTTTGACAATTAAGAAAGGATTTGACTATTAAGGAAGGATTTGAGAAAAATAATTTTATTTCTCAGCCCGATACCTGTCAGGCAGAATATTATCTTATTAATCCTATTGCAATGGCTGTGTGTTAGTGGACTTGTAACAAAACAAAACAGTTCTCTGTGAAATCTTTCATAGTTCCTGTGGCAGAATAGGTGACAAAAAAATGTTTGTGTTTATACTCCATGTCAATTTTTGTAGAACTTAAGAACAAATCAGCTACTACTTACATCTTCCAAATCTTCCTCTGGTGTTGCTGGTGTCCTGTCTGTTCTATCTGTGTTATATGAAGTTACAGATGATGTTTCTGAATCAACAGATTCTTCATCAAATCCAAAAAATGTCTCCACAACATGCCTCTGAAAAATTAGGTTTTCTTAGTTACTAGCAAAACAGTTCGAAAACCCCAATAACATATCAAGCAGTAGCCAAGGTCTTCTCTGACTGTTATTTTAGTATTTAGGAAGAAAGAAGGTTTCATTGTAAACCCTTGTTCTTTGATTAAATGAGCTGCTTTTTCAACATTGTTTGTATAAGCACCTCCAAGAACGGAACTGCACATAGCACTGTGTAATTGCCAATAGGATAATGCTTGAGCAGAAGCATAAAAGCCAATTAACCAAATCATACAGATCTTACAAGATTCTCAGCAGAGGAACGCAATATCCATTCAGAAGAAAGTAACTACATACAATGTAACACATAAGATGTAGAATCAAAAGGGAAAAAATAAGCCAAAGAACAACATTGAACAAATTTTATCATTCATACCAATCTTAAAAAAGAAAAATATTTTAGAAAATCGTTCATAACATCTATTTTGCAAAATTCTACTTAGAAGTATAAATCGCTGCTTTCCATTTATTTTTTCAATGCTATCATTCTCAAATTTTTCAAAAGCTTTCCCCAATATTATGACTAACAAAAAAAAATATGCTTAGGGAAAAGAACTATTGCAATGCAGATTTTAGACATTTACACAATACAATCAATTAAATGCATGCTTACAGAACCCTAAAGAAAATGAGTAGCCAATGGAAGCCAATAATACAATAGTTACTGTGAAAAATGTGATGTTCTCTGTAAATGTCACAACTGCAATAATTCTATAGCATTTGAGAGCCTCCTTTCCATCACTTTCCTAACATATGCCCAGAAAGCAGCAAATTTCCCTAGAAGATTCTGCTGCTCAAAATCAACCTTTAAGCTTAAATTTTTAACTACTAAAACAGCTTTTCAAGTATTTTTCCTTCCATAGTAAAAATAACGAAAGTTAACTGTTATTAATCAATAGAAAGCCTACATTTTGACACCATACAAGTGCTCTACTAATTCAACACAACGTCAGTGAAACAGTAAAATTAAGGAGAAAAAAAAAAGGGTGTTGCTGGAAAAATGGAGTCAGGTTATGAAGTGTCCTACAAAGTCAGGCGAGCGGAGAGGGCTGGCTGCAAGAGTGTGAAGAAAAATCTGTCTGTCTATCTCTGTATTTTTTTGGCACTGTTTGATGCCGAATCACAGATCCTGATGTTTAAGCTGTTTTTTTTTTTAAAAAAAAACAAACAACCAACCAAAAAATAAATAAACCACATGTTGTATGTGAGAAGGTAATAGTCCTGTTCCAGTAAAAAGCCTGATGGATGAAAAAAATTATCAATTGTTATTAATTCAGAACATCAGGCATCTTACATCTCAGCAAAGCCCAACTGGCTAAGTGAGAGTAACTGTGAGATATGGATTTTCTTCAATATACTGAAAGGTTTTATTTTATTTATATCTATCTCATGATGAATACCAAATATCTACTTTTTCCTGCAATACTCTAGACCTCTCTAACTTCATATATTCTTCCAGTATTTCTACAAAGTACTGTGTTCACCTTCCCACAAAGCCCCATAATGCTGAGCACATTCTTTCAGCACAGCTCTCATCTACAGGCAAAATACTCGACCTTGATTTAAGCGGTAAAATTAAATAAAGGTCGTAGGCGTGACTTGGTGCCTGAACACATGATACCGGGCACTCCATCAACAGTCTGCAGTGCTGGGTACCATGTTTGACCAGGTCACAGTCATAAACAAAATCAGAGTCTAAACAACTCCATAACCGTTTCACAGTACAGACCATCCCACTCAAACTACCAAAGACAGCTTTGAGGCCCTTTTCGGAACCACTTAATTGCTTCATTTAGGATAAGCCCTTGAAATAATAATCTAAAACTTCCATTCAGACAGTATTTTTTAAATTAATTGGTTCTACTAAAACCTGCTTCTGAAAGGATGTCATGCGCTCCCCCCAAAAACCAACAAAATAACCATCCACAAAAAACACCAAACCTTTTCCGTATAGATTGTGCTTATCCATATGCATACAGATAAATGATGCAGCACAGAAGGCAAAAAGCTTCTGAACAATCTTTACACATAACCTTCCTTTTGCAAGCTACTAGACCACTTATATATTCATAAGAAAAAAAAAGGATTGCAGTTGTAGTACTAAACCCTGTAAAGAGAGGTTACTCTTCTCTCAGTTGCTTAGGAAGCACGGTGATCCTTCCACCAGGAAGAGCTATGTCTAAGGTGATTAACACAAACACTTCCCTGGGATAACTTAATCCTTTCCTCCAGCATTCACGTGTCACGCTAGTTTAATCATCGTTTTGTCCTATTTAACGAAACAAAGGACATGAGGAACAGGTTTAAGATCTATTCAAGAAAGTTCATGTGTTCTCTCACACTCGAATTACAAACATTTCAGACTCCTCTGTTGTAAGTACACAGGTTTATCACACAAAACCTGAGGTGTAATTAATCCTTGGGAGATGGCTCATCCAGCATTTCTCCCGTGCTAAACACTGGTTGTAGCTTACCATCACATAACTGGAACACTACAACTGGGAGCTGCAAGTAGGGCTAAAGAGATGGTGCTACCTTCTGAGTTGTAAGGAAGACAAGTTTACAGTTTGGGTTGTCAGGTCAGCTCATCCAGAGGAAGAACTTTCTGACTCTACCCTGATGAGCAGAAACAGTTTCATAAAGATGAAGGCAAATTATATGGATTTAAATAAGATGTTGGCACGTTAATAATAACCAAGAGACATTCATGAAAATGCACCCTCATCGTGCAGTGTGGATACCTTTTACTCGAAGATGCTGAGAGTAAACCCAAAACAAAGCTTCAAGCAGACTCTTATGCCAATGCTTTTACTGCCTGCTTTTCTTCCCCTACCAGCTTGTCTGTAGATGGGGCTCAGAACAACTAGCCTGTGCTTCGGAGAAACCCAGTCAAGGACAAGAACCTGAGACTACTGAGAACAGCTCACCCTGCTCACGCCTCCTGCTGCAAGGGTGCTTGGCCTCAGAAATGACAAACACACTTGAGCAATGCTCGACCAAAACCCACAACAAATTATAGGCTTGAAGGCCAACAAAGTAAATAAGAGCCAAATCTTGACTTGGAAAAGGCTGGTGGAAGGGACTTCTAAAAGATGGAGAACAAAACTCCAATGTATTATCATATATAAGGCACAGAGTACAGTACCCCCAAGGTCAGCAGCAGCTTAGATAAAATCGACAATATTATATCTACAGGGCTTTTTCCTATACCTCAAATTACAGTCACTTTGTAGATAACTCAGCTTAAGTAATACTTCGACTCTGCATGCACACACCTATGCACAGTGTTTAAAGGAGCGAAAAACAAGTGTGTTTGATTTTACATAAATGTATATAGATTTGAGAAGATAGTTAAAGTAATGCTATTATTTTGACAAAGGATACTAGCTGCATTTACACATTTCACTAGTAGCAGAAGGAGGGAAAAATAATTCGCATAAATTACTAAGTAAATCACTTGATTATTAGATGGGAGGGAATTATGCAAGGAAATTAGTATTTCTCACTACATTAAGAAACCCAGACACTTCAAGGAGAGTTAAAAGCCAAGAACTATTAAATGTTATACAGATTGCCTATAATATTTGGAGATACGAGTGAATTGCTTCTTTATTTTTAATGACTCCTTCCTCTTCAGAGAAGCTGTACATTTATCATTTTGTGCAGCAGATACTTTCCATGGAAACAAAGTATTGAACCATTGTATATTAATTGCATGTGTTATTAATTGCTTCATGACATAACTTATATAAAACAGCTGGGTTTATTGTTGATCTTCTAGTGTCTGAAGCAACCAGCTTCAAGAAGTGATTCATAATAAATCAGAACAAATTAACTGGTAAGGACATTCCATTTGCACTAGAGAAAGAAAAAGGGGGGGGGGGGGGGGGGGCAAGAGGCATCTAATTCATACAAATTTATTGATAAACACTGTAGTAATTAATATGGCATAAATAAATATACCAACTCCAAGGGAGATTCCACATACAGCTCAAAAGCTGAATCCCATTGGGTTTTGAGAACTCTGTACAAACATGTAAAATACTCATTGGATTTCTGTAACTTTCACTATTTTCATTCAAGATTCTTTCCAACTTTTCTTAAAAATGAAAACATTGTCAGCTAACAACCTAAAGATTCTTCTATATCGATTTGTATATTTGTTACTTCTAAATTGTAACTTCATAACTGAGAAAACAGTCATGTAAATGACTGAAAAAATCTGATTTAAATTCTGATTTACACTGAGTGCTGCAATGCATTTAAGAGCAAGTTTTTTTGATGTGGATTTATACCAATATTTTCACGTAACATGAAAGTAAAATTATGCATTAGGTCTTCATAACTCAAGTATTAACAGTTCTACTGAAGTATGGTGTTCAGTAAACACAGAAGCCTAGAATGCTATAAATCAATAGTGACACACAGACCATTTTATATGCAAATTTCAATTTACCCTCATAGGTTTAATGGTTTGGATTCAATATAGTTACATATAAATAATCTGATTTTTCTTTTGTTAAAGTAGTTTCACATTACATTTAAATATCTCATTTTCAAGTACTTATTATAAGATGATGAAAATTATCCAAGATTAATTTCCTGTAATGTAATCAGATGAGCTAATCAGTCACTTCTTACCTTCATGCTTATATGTCATTTCTTGGCAGCCAGAAAAATACAGGCACACCAAAGCACAGATGCAGATAAAAAAAGAAAAATATAAAACAAGAAATATGAACTCCATCACACCAGTTTGCAGGCTTTCCGCTGTCATGAATACAGTTCATTTATTAAAGTTTAAATAAAGAAACAAATCCGTAGAGTCCTGCAGTTTCCAAACAAACCAGGCAATTATGCCTAATTTTCAAATGCATGACTACCATCCATTACGGAATTACTGGAATTCCTCTCTATAAATAAAACCCAAAAAATATTGTTTCCGGAGTTTCTTCGTTATTTCACCGATAAAATTGGAAAGAAAAAAAAAAGAAAGAAAGAAAAAAAACTGGAAAAAAGCATCCTTTAAAGAGCAAAAGATTCAATTCTAGTACATCTTTTTCCTTAACAAATCCAATGGCACAGCAGCATAAAAAAACCCATAAAAATAAGCCTGAATCAGCTTAGGCTGCCTTACTTCAGAGAAAACTATCCTATAGTACCTTACTGTACGATACCGAGCCATCCCATTACTCCTTTAAACGCCCTGCAGTTAGAGAGGTTACAAAGCCCCATCCCACTATGCTGCAGGTTTCCTTGGGGAACTCGAGCCGATTGCCAGCGCTGTTCTAAGGACTCCTATGCCCCTTGGTAATCAGCTGCGTGCTCAGCCAAACCTCCACTAGCAACAGTAACCTAGCACACTTAGAGCTCCAGAAATAATACAGCCAAAAAAAACCCAACCAACCAACAAAAAAAAAAAAATCCACCAAATAAACCTCCCTGATGTTTTTTGAAAAGCTTCTCAGCTGAACTGACGTTATGTAGACTCACTGTCCTGAAGATGGAGAAAGGCACGTCGTGGATTCTGTTCCAGCTAACAGTAATCGCTGTCAGGAAAACACGGACAAAACAGACAATAAACATAGACGCTGTCCAGTCAGAGTACCTCAAAAATTAAGGAATCCGGGCTGTAAAAGTACCCACTTTGGAGAAGCTGCAAGTGGAGATGAATGTAAACCTTCAACCTGCGCACCAACTTCCTGTTTATTGGAACAAACCGGGAACATTTCTATACCCTCTATCTGAGCTTATTTCACCACATTCAGGAAATCTAATTCTCAACAGTTATTTCCTTTTTCGCTTTGTCAAGGCGAATGGAAGTAAATCCAGCTCTAACAAGCGTACTTGATATTCCACTCTGTTAATGCTATTTTTTTCATTTAACCTATCTTAGAAAAGCAAAGCCAAAGATTTATGTCAGTGTCTTAGTTTAGACTATAACAGTCAGTAATTTCTCCTTCTGAGTGGCTGGTTAGGACAGGCACATCCATAATTTCTTATACTATTATACATAGGTTGTCATGTGTATGATATAAACATCTTGCACAGATCAAAGACAGAAATACATTTGCATTGTACATGTCTATATGTAAAGCAACACAGAATGTTTTTATTGTCCATGGAGAGAAATAGGCAATTTGGGGACAAAACCCATACAGTCTATTTAGTTATCTACTTCCAGTGGAGAATGATTACCATTTAATGCTACCACTTCATCAAGAGTGAAATGTCACCTCACATCTGTTAATGACCTCTAACCAAGCATTTCCAATGGTTAGATGACTTCTGCTGTTTTCATCTGGATTCCCGAGACAGGCTGTAAAAACTGTGAGGATGAAGATGGTGCTACCCTAACAGCTCATCTGAGCAAGCAGCCCATTCTACTTACATTGTTTAAATCAAAAACTGCTGAGAAACACAGCTTCCTTTAAGGATTTTGATCCTCTCAGGACCACACAGGTGAGCTGGAAGGAAACCAGCCTGTATGCTAGGATTTGGTTTTTGGAAGCCAACTTGAACACTGTTTAAATTGCTAGTCAACACTGCATATACATGTGAATCGTCTAAAATTGTATTCAATGGCAGGCGATAGGGCACTAATAAATATATCCCCAGCTTTCCTGCAGCCCCCTCAGGTACTGGGGGGTCGCTATGAGCTCTCCTCGGAGCCTTCTTTTCTCCAGGCTGAACACCCCCAGCTCTCTCAGCCTGTGCTCACAGCAGAGGGGCTCCAGCCCTCGGATCATCCTCGTAGCCCTCCTCTGGACCCACTGCAACAGTTCCATGTCCTTCTTATGTTGGGGATTCCAGACCTGGACACAGCACTCCAGGTGGGGTCTCATGAGAGCAGAGTAAGAGGGGCAGAATCCCCTCCCTCACCCTGCCGGCTGCGCTTCTTTGGATGCAGCCCAGGACATGGCTGGCCTTCTGGGCTGCGAGGGCACACATTGCTGGCTCATGTCGAGCTTGTCATCAACCAGCACCCTAAAATCCTTCCTTGCAGGGCTGTTCTCAATCATGTAATCCCCAGCCTGTATTGAAACTGCGAATTGCCCCAAACCAGAAGTAGGACCTTGCACTTGGCCTTGTTGAACCTCATGAGGTTCACACAGGCCCACTTCTCCAGCCTGTCCAGGTCCTCCTGGTTGACATCCCATCCTTCTGGTGTGACAACTGCACCACTCAGCTTGGAGCCATCTGCAAACTTGCTGAGGGTGCATTCGATCTCACTGTCCATGTCACTGATAAAAATACTAAATAGCACTGGTCCCAGTAGGGACACCTGAGGGACACCACTTGTCATGGATCTCCATCTGGACATCTTTTCCACTGAACAGTCCACCAATCAAATTCAGATCTATCCAATTTAGAGAGAAGGATGTTGTGTCAAAGGCTTTACAGAAATCATCATAATCATCATCCACTCTTCACTTTCATTTTTCCCCCCTCACGCTCCAGGCTGCTAATGTTCAACCTCACATTACTCAGTAATGTATTTTCGGTAAAATTAATTATTTTAAGCATATATTACAATAAACAATAAACGTACGCTCTGAAGCAAAACCCTTCTGTTTCTAAAAATCTAAATTTTTCATTTGTACTTTGCGTTCTACAGCAAAATAGTTACCAGAGAACATCAGAGTTATCTTACTATCTGTATATCAGATACAGAAATACCATTTCAATAATATCCTTAAAATGAGTTAAAGTTTTCAATTGTGATTAAGCAGTGACTTAATACCAGTAGTTTAAAAAGAGTAGTACTTGCAGCTCCTGAATTATCCTAAAAAAAAAAAATTATTAGGCATTCACCAGAGAAAACAGGAGAATTACATGAAATTTTACCATTCACTTAAGCAGAGGTTTAATTTCAGGCAGTATTTGAAACAACAGAAATGCATGGTAAACCGTAGGTTTGCTCACCTTTGGAGGCTTCAGACTTTTCCTCCTCTGTTTTTTAGATCGCAATAACCGTTCTCTTTCCTAGAAGGACAGAGAACATTTTGGTATGTGTTTCTTTTAAAACTTATGTAGATATGTCTAACACAAAGAAATATCATTAAAATTTTCTTAAAGCCTATGGTAAAGCTATTACAAAGACAATCTATTTATCTTTTTGAATAATGCCATGTTGATACAATATCACACTGTACTGCAGCTTTATCCCTTTAGCAAACAAACCTTCAGCCATGTACTTTACACATTTAATGGGAAGTTGGCAAGAAAAGACTTCGTTAAATACTGGGCACAGATTTCTCAAAGTTCTTTTGACTCTTTTACCAAGAATCTCGCTATGGAAACACAATTCACATTCTTACTCCAGTGTTCAACCATCCTGAAGAAGCAGGTTGGTAGCCAAACTTGAGTCCAGTCTTAGTAATTTCAAGTCATTATATCAGACATACTCTGATATACAAGCTGTATATGCAGTGTGTTACACATGACTTATCCTTGTAGAAGTCTGAAATCCAAAGGTACTCTCAGTCTGCATCAACTTAGTTGGTGTCTTTTTTCTACCGTGGCTTTGGAATAAGATCACAATTAACTTTATCGTGACAGGAGGAGGAGATAACTGGACAAATGCAGCATTTATGAACATTTAAGCTCAAGAATAATGCCTTGCATTCCAAAGGAGAAGAGGAGAAAGAGAAGGTAATAAATGCAAAGGGGCAAGCAAAAAACCCTCCAACAACACAGGAGGCAGGTGATGTCTCCTTGCCTTTTTCCTGATTTTTTTCCTTAGCTCTGCATCTTTGTTCATGGCATCTCTGTTTTAAAAAGAATGATAGCAGTTCCAAGTGCTTCTCTAGCACTACATGGTAGCATTCAGAGTTATGTGCTTTATCTTCAGTTCATAAGCAGGACAAATACAAAGCTCCCAGTGGAAGTGACAATAAAAATATTCATCTTTATCAGTACATTGTTCCAGGAACAAAAATATGAAATAATGCAGAAAAACACAACAGCTTATATAGCACCTTTAATACATATGTTTTCAATATAGGGAAGAGTAATGCCTGCCAAGGTAGAATGAAGCAGGTATTTAAAGCTGCAGAATAATATAGTCTAATAAGCTAAAGCTGAAACAATCAAGTTGAATTTTAGACAGTGTTGGAGATAAATGTTCCCTCCTTAGGTACCCGGTTAAGGCACAGTCCTTGCTCTAACCTGGGTCTCCTGCATCCCAAACAGGTGTCCAAACAGTTGGACTTTCCTTTTGCTTCACTGTAGAATGAACAAACACTTCTAAAATCTCCCATTCCTTCCTGTTTCTAATATTGTTTGTAAGAAGATGGCTTAATTTACTGTCTCAATAATACACGAAGCTGCCAGAACAATAACAATGCCAGTTCAAAAACATTTTTTGCTGAATCACCAGCCTCTTTTCTGAACACCTGAGTTTATCTTGACAGCTTTTCTTTTAAGAATTGAGTAGAAAACCATTGTTGTGGGAGAACTCACGTTTATACAGCTTCAACAGCAAAGATACCCTACTAACAACAATGTTAATAAATTCAGACAACCCTATGGTCTGAGACTATTAATCATTCGTATTTCTGTATATCACATTGGTCTCAGCTGGATGTAAGCTGATGATTTTGGATTAATCAGATAATGTGACATGTGGGTCATTCTTGATAATTATGATACATTGATATTCTGTAGAGGTGTGGCTTAAGCCAGAAAAGATAGCTGAAAAGCACAATGGAAGTATAAAGTTCCACTGCACTTATACCAAAGGCGTAGCATCAATTAGTTCGTACTGCCAACCGAAGCAGTACCCCAATTAACAATTTAACAAGTGAATAAGTATCTGTAAATAGGAAACAAAGCAAAAATGAAACCATATTTTAAAATATTTATTTATTTTACTTTCACACTAAACACAAGTTAAATAGTTGACCAAAGTCAGGATACAGTATATTTCCTCAGATTACTGGCTGAGACAGTAAAAAGAGAGCCCTTTCAAACCCACTTTACACTTGAAATATAAGTGAGGTTGTATCTGGCACATACTGAGAATTTAATATCATGTCATAGTGCCTGCCTGTACAGTTTTATGTGGAAGGTAGAGCAGCATTGTTCTGTGAATCAGACCCTACATCACAGTGTCTGAGCAGCTTGCTAATGCTTGTAACACTGTGACACTGGATAATGCATGCAGACATCAATCTTTGGTACTGATTACAGAGAGAAATTCTGGGTCAAAATCTCAGAGGAACTGCCAAGAATAAAGACAATGTTCCAGACAGAGCAATAACACATCTTGTTGTTTTATCTTTTTGCATCTTCTATTTTTATTTTCAATGTTGTATTCAATTAATTAATTTTTTTTTATTTATGCAGAACGATCTTAGATTCATTTTATTGTTTCATAGCACTCATTAGTGCCATTTGAGATGCTTTATAATAGTCTACCTGAGTTTTAGATGCTACTTCAAAAGGGCAGAGGTCTCTCAGAGATGACATGTCATTTCTGCCAGCACCAGAAGGGTGTATCAGACATTGACCTAAATAGCACTACACAACTCTAGTACAACTCAAAACCATCCTGATCAAACAATGCAAACACCTACGAGCATCACCTTGAGTGGTCTTCACAGTCAGGGGGTAGCAACTGCGCAACTCCAATCTTATACCACACTGCTACCTTTGTTTGGATGAATCATGCATATTTCTCTCCATTTGCTACGGAGACGGCCAGTGTGGCCAGCTCAGTTAGAGATGCCCAGCTAAGTAAATGAATGCCATCCTGCACAGTCCTTTCTTTTAGGAGAACTTCCAGATCAGGGGAGTGATTGGGTCTGCACCAGTGTGCAGCATCCTCTCCTCCAAGTTCCTCAGTTGTCGACAGCCAATTTTTAAGGAAGGCGGATGGACTGATGCACTTCTTTTCACAAGCATCTCATAATAGGTAAATATTTTATAATACAGAGATTCATACACATTCCAAAGAAATACCTGAGAAACAAGAACCCTTTCAGTGCCAAAGAACTATTTTTCTGCCACCACAACTCGAGTAAAATATTGCTCTCAAATCTTTAGCTTGCCTATAGACGTGTGTGCATGCACGTGTGTACACCAGTCATAAACATTACCACTGTGAGATCATCAATAACATGCTGCTGTTCTTTGACTTGCAATCTAAGGAATTCAATTTCTTGTTCCTCTCGTGTGCTGCTGAGATCATTCAAAGATGTGTGCCTCTTCAGAGCTGGTTGAGCAGATAGTTTCTCTTTCTATAAAAATTAAAATAAAATTTAAAAAAAAAAAATGTTTTAAAGTGTCTTACCGGAACAGTAGGAAAATTCTCATGTGTAATGTAGTAATCAAAAAGTCTTTGGACTCATCAGTGCATATTCCACTACGATTTAAGGCCTCTTCCATCAAAAAAAATATTATACAATTCATATGCCTCAGTGTCAATGTCTTACATAAAACATTTTAAAACAGAATCAAATGACACAGTCTGGGACAAAATTCAATGACCTAACACAGTAGAGTCTTTGGCACATGCACTCAAATTCATTTCTGACTACTAATCACAAAAGCAGCATTTACTGAAGCCACGTAGATTTATGACCTACAAACACATTTTACCTAGGATCCCTTCCCTTAATCACCATGAATTGATACAACACAAAGCACACATCACTCTGAATTTATAGTATGAATATTCAGTTGCATTGGCTGAATTTAAGATTCTGAAATGTCTGTATTAGAGCACAAGCCTCACAAGCACGTCTACCTCAAAAGTAACTGTGTACAATGTGTTCTTACAACATGTTGTCAGAGATGATTACTCACCAATTCTACATTTTCCCTTGATAGGTTTTTTATTTTCTCCTCCATTCTCTGGATACATTGCAACATATCATCATTTTTCTTGCTCATCCTCTTATTTTTTTCTACCAAAGGCTTCAGCTGACTTTCTGTCTCCCGAGAACGTTTCAGCTGCAAATGGCAAAGGGACAAGTTTAGCTGTGCTTTAGTTGATAGCTGTAGAAAAGAAATATGTGTATGTTCACTTGCCTTCTTTATTCATTTTGAAAGTTTAGTTCTTTTGTTAAGTGGCATCTGATGTAGACTCCTGCTATATAGACTACTGAACTACAAAAGTGCAAGCAAATAACAGCATTTTTGTGCAATTTACAAAAACACTACACCTGCCCACTCACTGGATTTTGTTCTTGGAAAACACTTAAGATGATCCATAAAAGAGATGTTTTGATAAAATAATCTCATTGTATATAAGCTTCTTGTGAGCAACTAGGTCTCTAGGGTCGTCATTTCCACTATCCCTTAGCAGGAGGAAAGTCTTCTTGCTCTGCTTTAAAAACCCTATACCTAATGTGTAATTAGAGCAATGAGAAAGTCAGCCAGAGGGCACAGATTCAATCTCAGCATTCTGCTGACATTTTCAAGCTGCTCAGTTTTGTTCCTGTGGTTTTATGATGATAGGCAATTATGTGAAGCAAATTATTGCCCTTTTTTGCATTTGTATGTCTTTGAAATATTTCACTCTTATTATTTCATTAATCCTTGAGGTGTTTCGTTTGTAAAAAATCTATTTTTTCTGATGAAAAGATTTTTCAGTTTACTGAGTTTTAACTGGAAAAGAGAGAAAGATAATCTTTCTCCTGAGATAATTTCATTGAATATTCGGTTTTCTATTTTACTCTCAGAGGAGAATTATTTTTCACGGTGCTTAATCATACAAGCTTACTAATATTACTGGTTATATGCAATATTGTCTCACAATATGACAAAAACTTCTGCCTGTCTTTTCCAAAATACATTTCTTATGACTCTAGGCAAAGCACGAAGAAGAGCACTTGACTGAGTCATACATGCCTCCATCCAGAGGGACACTGAAGGATAGATGTTGCAGTACTTCATCATTCTTCAGGGATCTTTTAAATTACTTATGTCCACAGAAAGGACTGGGAGGCTGCATTATCTTGTCTTTATATAATAAAATCTTGAAAAAAGGCACAGTGTTCTTGAGAGTATAGAGCAGAGCAAAGCATCTATAGCAGTAAAACTGGGGAAAAGAACCAAAATAACAAACACTCAGCACACCCAGGCAGAGTAGGGAAAATGGTGAACTGTCCCCAGGCTAAAACGCGTGTTCTTATCCCAGGAAACTTAAATTGTTAATGAGGAATCAATTTTGTCAGATGAAAGGGCAGTTTAGACTATACAGCTATTTAAAGAGTAAAAGTTTAAAGACAAAGACATGATTATGTCCTCAATTCATCCAATTTAAGTCTAGTATTGTTCAATTGACCTCACTAGAATCAGCCAAGATATTGGATAAGAAAATTTCAAAAACTAGCTCTTCTAATAATCATTGAGATGTCGTAAGTAAATTAAATCCTTTTCTCATAAAATAAAACCTGAGTATCTCGACATGAAAAGCTAAGCCTGACAAAGCAAGGAGGAAGATATCATTCAACTACAGGACTGACATGTGGCAAGAGTGCTCTCCCATTCTGCCCTCACGATGCATAACAGCATTATTTTAGAATTAGACACACAGGGTGCATGAGGGAAAATTTCCATTTGATTAGAATGAAAATTCGTTTTTTCCTGCCCTAAAAATAGGGCATTATTAAAGGACATGTAAAAATTGTTATTGTTAAAACTCACCTCCCATTGCAGTCAAAGGGAATTTTAGCATTAACCTCAGTACAAGCAATTAAGCAGCAACGCAGGCTAACAAAATTCGTTCTTAAAATTCTTCTCCTATCCTTTCTTTTGTAAGTTACTACCACTCTGCTAGGATAATTTCACCTACTTAAAAGAATTCCCTTGAGAAATGCAGATTTTCTTTCCATCTTCAGCACAAGAAAGCTTTTCTAACTCCTAGTTAGCATAAGCATGTCACAAAACCAATGTCAAATTTCAAAAAGATAAATATAGTAATTTAAGTGCATAGATTATGCATGTTTTACACAACATCATTACATAGTGCCACAGGCAATCTAGCAATTTGATTACAATGACCCTCCAAAAATTTTTGAAGGTTTTTTTTTTTCTGGAATGAAGGATTCCATCCATGTCTTATGGTCATAAATTTCTGTAGAAATCTCTACTGTACTCATATAATTGATTGAGGCCAACCAGGACTAATTTGTAAATTATTTATAACACTGACTTTCCAACATAAAATCTTTCAGCATAAAGATGCCCTCCCAGTCACCATCTGTGTTATTACTAATTAACTTACCAGTTCATTTCTTTCATCTGCTAAGAGAGTATTTCTGTCTTCCAGCTTCCTTATTACAGCATTCAGTTCAGCGATTTTTAACTGAAATCTCCGCACATCTCGTTCATCCAAATGCTGTTCCTTTACATCAAAAGATACAGAAAACTACCTTTGAAAAAAATATTTTACTATCCACACATTTAATATCATAGTTTAGCAAGAGGTCTGTGTAAATTTGAAATAGATCTTTTACATCAATGTCTGGAAAACTTATTTTAATTGACTGAAACATTGAACAATAACATTCTGTGGAAAGGCTTCACGATTTATTACACGAAAAGTGTCTACTTGTGAAATGTGCATAAGGATTTAACAATTTTTTTTAAAAGCTAGATAAATAATATTTCACCTATTACTGGTTAGTTCTCACCAGCTAAAAGTAAAAAAAAAAAAGGTCTAGTGCACAGGACAGATTAAAATCACATGGCACAGTTTTTGAAAAGTATAGTAACTATTTGCCACTGGTTAAAATAATTGCTAAAGTTATTAAAGAAATAGCTAAGAAAATAATGGGATTCACAGCTGAAGCTCACATTTTCAATTCTACAAGTTCTATATGCACATATTTTCTTTGAAATTCAAAACATCCAAGTAGTTTTTAAATCACCAGTGAAACAGCACAGTGCAATGCAGGGACGTTTATGGCGAATTAGTCCTCCTAGTATTGTAAAAGTAACCACAAAAGCCATGGGAACACCCAGCCAGCAATTAACCTGTGCTGAACATTTGAAGAAAAGAAAATTTTCTTACCGGGCTTCCCATGAGTTCGGTGATATCCCCCACTCCCACAGGAAGTTCTTTCTTAGGACTACTGTGGTATCGTTCTGCCTCCTTCACTTGGACAAGCTGTTCATCCAGAGCCTCCTTCTGAAGGAGCAGTTTCTGTGTGTGGCCTGCCTGGACACCAAGGTCTTTCTCCAGAGCCAGAATCACTCTGTCTTTGCCTTTTATCTCATCCATCTGAAAAGAAATAAAACAAGAAGGAAGTTCCTGTAATATCTCCATGTATTCACTGGATGCACATCCACAACCTCGCAAAAACCAAATTTCTGGTTTTTAATTACACCAGCACCTGAACGTGGTTGCTAAAAGGAAGATTTATCTCCTCTGAAGCCTTTTCCCCTCCCCTTAAAAAAGTTTCAGCCTTCAGTTCATCATGAGTTTGCTCAGTGCAGTCTCAACTCAAGACACAAAAAAGAAATGCAGACACATGCTGAAACGGAATACAGAGCCACTGAAACCATCCACTTTATCCACTTCTATAAGCAGAAGAAAAATGTCTCAAAAGTGAGATTATGCTTCAGAGAAGAAACACACACTATGTGCTTCAGAGAAGAAACACACACCTAGTACAAGATGAGACAAATATACCTTTTAAAACTCACCTGGGCTTTCTTTCAAAGCTTGAGCCATACATCTTCCCCCCATATTGACTCCCTCTTTATTAGTGAAAATCACACGTGGTGAATCTCTTCACAGATCTTTACAATGAGTAGCACATACATGCACACATTTCAACTCGAAATCTTAAGCATACCTACGCATTTTATGTGCCCTTGCTATAAGGTCTTTGTAGAGAAGGAATAAAAGCAAATGCCCACAGAGAATTAGAATAAAGGATAGAAAGAAATAGTTCTTAAACACCATCTATGGTTACTGAACCGTGTTGTTCATACAACTTGATACCAAATAAAGCATTCTGCTAGCAGTGATCTACAGCAGCTCTCCTAGGATTTGCCCCTCGCATCAGCGCTAAATTCACTTTGGTACTATTCCAAATACTTGAGGAAGTGCCAATCTGCAGCAGTTACTATAGAAACAGATTTCTTAAGAATGTTAGCCATTAATGATATACTGATTGGAACCGTGCTGTACCTTCTTCACTTTATTAAATTGTTTTCTTATTCAACATAAACCCATGGAATTTTGGAAATAAGATTACAATAGTCTGAAAAATAAATCATGAACTTTTTAAATTGTATATTTTCTGTTTATTACAGTCCCATATCCACAGAAAACCTTTATGTCAAGCTCACCAAAAAAAATCAAAAAAGGAAGTGTTATAAGTAACTTATAGTTAAGTCTGAGTGATGTACAAGATTAACACAATCAGATTACACAACCAGGCACAATTTGCTTCTTTGGGATTCTTGCCTTACTCCTTTTGCAGCCTACAAAGTACGGGAAATTACCTTGTTTACAAAACCTGTCTGGCAGGACACAGCCTGGTGGAACCAAGTCAAAGTCATGACTGAAGATAAAAAGATCAGACTTGAAGTGAATAAGCTGGTCTACAACTCTTTAAAGTTCTGCCTACAAATGCTGGAGACTGGTTCCGATGCAGATTTCTTTCCTGATGTGGGAAGGGTACTGGGTCTCAAATCCTTACCCAGTAAATAGTTATAATACTTCCCAGTATGTTAATTCCGATTTGTGAGACTTTCAAGTGTGCTAAAAAGGACTTGCAGCAAAGAATGCAGCTTTCATTAATGGAAGAATTTGTGACATGCAGGGTTTCCGAGGGACTGTGCAGTGAACAGCAATGACAAAAATTAAGCAGCTGTCTCCTTCCCTGAATGCTATCTATCATGAACGTGATCTATCAGAGACCCCCTGGGAGGAAAAAATGCCATGTAACTAAATACTGTGGACAAAGTTTCACTTTCAACTACACAAGTGTTCATGCTTATGTGATTGAGATAGAAATTTGGCCATGCAAGGCATACTTTTAAGAAGGAAGAATTAAGGTTGTGTAGGCAGCCTTGATTTAATTACCCAATTAGCAGGACATTTCATACTCTTCATATTCTCACAGCTTCCACGGTAAATGGAAAGACATCGGTGTTTAAGTTGGAGGAAAAAAGCAAATAACAGTCTCAGTATGGACTGCTACTTGCTGAGCTGCAGCAGAACAGATTGTTTGAAACAGATGTGACTACTGAAATCGTGCCCGTGTCATCCTTCACACACACTTTCATAGACCAAAGCACACAAGCTCCAACGTGTTAGGAAGAAATGACATGAAAGAGCACAGTTTCGGATAGGGGTTAGGGAAAAGCAGGAAAGAAGGCAGAATTGCCCTCTGCTCCTCCTCCTACTGTTTTTTCTACCACAAAATCTAAATGTGGTGAAAATTTCAGAAAAAAGAAACACCTGGATTTTTCAGTCAAATAGAAAAATCTCTGAGACACCAATAATAATTGTAGCAATAATAATAGCAATAGTAATAATAAAACTAGCAATATAATAGCAATAGCTGCACAACCTTTTCTATTTTAGGCTTACATTTTAAGTTACAGGTAGGCTTTAGAGAATCTCTTACTCATGTAAACGTGTGCACATACACAGATTACAGAGCATCGTCATTACCCTTATGTTTTATAACTGCAAAGTGGCAGAAAGAATTTCTAAGCAACTAACTTATTACAAACTGATAGAGATTAATAGAATTGCAGTAGTAACACCTGTACCTTAAGTTCTGTTTCAAAACCCTGGGGCAAAATACAACTCTTTGTTCAAGGGAGTGTTATACCTTTGATTTCTCCAATATAAATGCATCAATCCAGTCAATGCCTCAATTTTCTTAAATTTAGCCCAATGTCCAATCATCTTTTTTCAGACTTGCACAATACAGAGCAAACTCGCACCCTATCTGCTTTCTTAGCAGAGAGTTAAAAAAAAACCCAAACAACTGAAGTATTTTCCAGGGATGCAACATCTCTCAGACTCATGTGGGAGAGATGCAGGTCAAGGTGTACAAGACTAGGAAAAGGAGAAATAAAGTTAAGGTTTAAACTGAACATAAACTGACAGAAAAGTTAACCATTCCCAGAAGACTTGAGCTTAGCTTTGTCTTATATCTTCACCTAGTGTAAAACTCACAAAAGGCTCTTTGCCAGTTCTGTACCTCTGGAGAACTATTCTTTTCTTGAATTCTTGCCACATTTGGTTACGCAATAAAAAAAAGTTGGCAGCATAAAGGAAAAAAGAGAAATATTTTCTATTAGACCAAGTGACAGAGTTAGAAAAATCCAGGCCTTCAGGTAGAGAGGGCTTTCAGCAGATTAAACAGCTGTATGCTTAAAAGCTTGTCAGCTTTCCAAATAAGCACTTTTGCTTTTCCCATAAATGTTTCAGTCTCTCTCTATATATGATAGGTATATGTATGAGTATATATGTGCAAACACACAGTGTAGATATACATGTATATATACACAGATACTCAAATTTCGAGGTATGTTCCAGTAATCATTTATGTCTACTGTAGACAAGCTGAATATCATTAGCTTTTATGATATTAAGTAAAGTAACCATTAGTGTTCTCAAATTTAAACGTTTAACCATGTATTCTATTATTACAATGTTCATTCACAAAACAGCATCCAGAATATCTTACTTTACCATGCATTTCTTTCTTTCCCATGCTTTTCAATGTCTGTTTTACATCACTAGGGAGTCCACCCCAAACTATTAATCCCTTACGTATATAAAATAGTTGTCATCTACACCACCGAGACTACAATCTATTGTCTGGTCATCAAACAGGACATCTAAACTAACAAAGCCCTGAGAACCTAAGACATTGGAAGCAATACAGGTCCGTCAAGGCCAGCATTGAGCTTAAGCTAATGAACCTGGATGGATCAGTTCTCACCTGAGGATTCACGAACCAATTCTGAGAAAGTAGATGCCTTTCCCCTGTGCTCCTCAACCCCTCACAGTCCAGGGAGCATAGCACAGACCTGCCTCACCAGGTGACTGCAAGAGGTTTGTGCGCCAGTGGCACAACGTAGCTGCACAAGCCACAAACGGCAACTGAAAGCTGACTGCACTGATTTCCTAACATGGGTTTTGTGTATTCCTATTTGTATTACTATTCATTTGAGATCTCCCTCTCACCAAGATGCAAAGGGTAGAGATCACCTTTTCTTCCTACATATTTAGCACAATGAGATCCCAATCCACACACTGGGCTCACAGGCATCACGTTAAATCAAGAATATCATCCCAGAAAATCCTTCCAAGTGGCTGATTTAGGTTCAAATGTGTTCTCAGTTTAAAACAAATTTGCCCACCTTCTGCAGCTACACAATACAACACGGTCACATGAACTCTTTTACTTTCTGTTTTCCATGGATTTTAAAGCAATTTCTAATAAGCACATTTTTCTTTAAGCAATTACGTGTGATACCATTCCATACAAAAGTCTGATAGGAAGGCAGTGGAGCAACATGAGGTTAGGACGTGTTTTCAATTACACACTTTGAGAAGAAGCTTTGAGAAGAAGCAGAAAGAACGTCCTAAAGAGGATTTTAAAGAAAATCTACAAGCAGCTGCAGAGGGAAATTACTGAGAAATCACCTTGGACAGCAGACATAACTCTGGAGTGCTTGGTTAAAATTACAGCTTTCTGAAGTATAATTTCTTAATTAAAGGGGTTTGTGCTGTAAAATGTTAAGTGCTGAACACAGCAATTACCTATATTATATCAATGAGGAGCTAGCATTTATAGCCTGTGTCAAAATTACAGTTTCCTGTGAACAGGTATCTAACAGCCTCCTAATAACTAGAGAAATGTGTAGAAATAAGTGTTTAAATAATATTTATCAGACATGAAAGAGAACCAAACCAGACACTGGAAAAAGTATGCCCCTGCCAATTATCCCATACTTCAATAGCTACAGTGAAAGAAAATCAGAGACCTTTGGGGGAACTTTAGCCTCTCACAAAGTTGAAAGAGAAATTCCCAGGGAATTAAAAGCTAGATCTATCAAGGCAGCGACATACTCAGTTTTCAAAGTGGAAAAAGCCAGCTGCTGCATTGCCAAGTGTGAGACCTTCCTCATTACCCATCCATATCAAAGTTATCTACTAGCCAACCGCAGAAGCAAATTCTACAGTGCTCTTCTCCAAAAGAAATTCAGTCTTTATACAAAATACTTGACAATGAAAATAGGGATATTTTGACAGAAGGATTCCTATTTACTAGGAATCGTCAAAAACTGCATTGCTGTAGCTGACTACAACCTCTGCTACTGGATCTCTCCTGTTACAAGTGTTCATTGGCAGAACTATAATGAACAAGAAGTCAACAGGATGGAAAATGAAGAAGAACTAAGTAATCCAGTCCTAAAGATCTTTTTGTTCAGGAGCCACACCTGAACACACCTGTTCAGAAGCCACATAACTTCTATGGGCTTTTACTACCGTTCCGTATTTCGTAAAGAGCTGTAAAAGTCAGGTTTTTGACCTATCTACCATAGAGTCCTTAGAAAATACTAAGGATAAAACCAAAATGCTGAGCCTGCACTAGAGAAAGATTTCATTAGATCTGCTTGATTCAGGGAAAAACAACACCCCAGTGGAACGCTGCCCTGTGAGCTCCTGAGAGGACAAACACAAATCTTCAGAGAATGGAAAGCAAAGTATTATTTGCAGTCCTAAAATGCTTGAGGTGGTGGAAGGGTCTTTGCAGGAGATTAGCTCAGCCTTGGAATGTAGCTGAAACACGCATCTCAAACAGATGGCAAAATGCAGAGAAGCAGCCTACAATTTGGTATCAGCAGCTGTGTGTGAAACACACACGAGTTTAAGCGGCTGATAAGAAGCAAGCTACAGCAGGCTCTAGCCAGCCATGCACAACTGCACACACTTGGATGACTCAAAACTCAGATTTCCAGTCTCAAAATTCAAGATTTTGATCAGGAAACAAAGCTCATGCCTACGAGCCATTGGACAAGTGGAGTGAGAAAAGCCACTGAAGAAGTGGAGTGAGAACAAAAGCCAGATTCCATCCTTCTTCTCAGGGCAGCAGAGGATCATAGAGTGTTGCTGTTAACAGCTAATTGTCCCTCTGCACCATGCCTGTCAATTACAGGAACTGACAAATTCCAGTATAATTTCATACTACACAGAAAAATGTGTTATATTTTTTGCTAAATAGCTATTTTACTTCCCCTTATTAGGCACTAGGGTCCTCCCCATTCATTCATATTTGTATTGACACTTACTGAGTATTTTTCATGGCTCAATTCAAAACTCTGAAGACGACAGTCTCAAAACTGATTAATCATATTTCTAAAATAGTGACATTTGTACAATACAAGCATGGCTGTTTATGCACACAATGTAACTGTATCCATATATTCATAGACAACAGATTTTCCTTTTTTCCTTTCTCACTACTTTCGTTTTCTGACAGCAAGCCAAAAAATGCAAGATTTTACTCAAATTTGTCATGGGTATTAAAATCAATACTAAAAATATCGATTTTTTTTAAGCTGCAATATCTATATGAAACATCTCTAAAACTAACCTGTGATCTAATTTACAAAATAAATCACCCAAGTCTGATGAGTCAATCAGACACCGAATTCTGAATTACTCTGAATTTGAACTACAGTATGGCGAGACCATTTAGGCTGTTACCGCCAAAGATGCTGATTTCTTAATACCATCATAAAACTCAACACACATACAAAAAGCACGCTAGTTGAAGCTCAGTTACGGAACTGCGCTAATATGAATAACTCTGCCTGCCATATCCTTGTCATTTCATCCCATATGTGTAAGAACTAAACCAAGAGAGCATCTCAAATCTGCAGGTGATACGGTTACTCTGAAATTAAAAGCAAGCATCCCTTGCACTAATTAAAACGTAGAGGGAGAGGAAGGAGGGAACTAGTCTGATGAGCTGATTCTGTAATGCCACTCCCAGAGGAAAAGCGCAGCGTCTAGGAACTCCGCAGTACTTTTTTACCTTGCCCCAGATTTAAAGAGTGCCCTATGCAATCATAACTGTCAAAACTGCTATGAATTCCTAGAAGAAACACTTCTCTTTCATAAAAATAACCCATATAACAATGAAAAAATAAAAATCCAGGAGTCAAGGCACTACACTGCAATACGAGGCTCCTGGTATTTTTCCCCCTGTACACCTGAGACGGGCTGGGGCAGCAGCGAGGGAGATACGAACACTTCCAGGGGAAGCCCACGAGGCTGGCATCAGACTTCCTCTGGGGCTGGAAGTGGGTAAGAGGAGTTACCTGCACGCTCTCCAAATACCATTTTTAGATACACAGAGTAACGAAGGCCCAGTAAGGCTCTAATTGTAGTTCTGAATGAATCCTTTGAATCACAGCAGGCTTATCTTTTGAAAGATAAGCTTATCTCTTGAAAGAGATAAGTGGTTCCTTTACAATATCACCCAAAGACACAGTGCACTGGGGCAATTTGGGATGACAAATTTGCAGTGCTTCACCTCATGATTTCTTGGGTTTGTGAAGATTAAACTTAATTAGAAACTGTTCTCCAGAAAAACACAGACCACAACATAGCAACCTTCTCCCCTCTTTAGTACTTTAAAAAGTGACCTATACTTTATAGTCAGGATTTTAAAATTCTACATTTAAAATACAGAACAAAATACGAAATACACTATGCCTACAGAAACCTCATGTTATTGGTCTCTCCAGTGGTCTTTTATTAATCAAGGAAACGATACCCCTGAGACTTTATCAACCTCCAATACACTTAAAGCACAAATATTAACCGCATTAAAAGCTTGCATTGTCTCAGACAGAAAACCACCAACATTAAACAGATATTACATGTTTGTAGCTTGCCCTAACCATCATTTTACTTAAGGAATACAAGAAATAAGAGGACGTACCTGTGTAAACACAAACTGATAACATATTTTTCTTAAGAAAATTGATGTTTCATTCCATTTAAAGTCTGTACGTCTTGATATATGGTAAATACTACGCTTATTATAGTTTTAGATTTTATTTGCATAGCTATTGTACTGCTAGTATAGACAGATTTACAATCAGATATATACATATAGATGGAAAATATCATGGTACCAAACAGAAGTGTCATTCAATGATGAACTCTCCAAATTAAGTACTGTGAATAGCCCATCTTAGATTCTTTACATTTTACAAAGCTACTTAATTTGAAATATTCAGGGCACCCGCTGTTAGGAAATATTGTCTGTTTTTTTGATTTTATACAAACAGCATGGTCTGCCATCTGTGCTGAAGTCCTAGGGTTTATGAAGTGGGAAAAAGCCTGCTTTTCTAGGCCCTAACTTTTTTGCTGCAATTTAAAAAAGGGCAACAATGCTTAAAATCAGATGGCCTGGAAAATGATGCAGAAGAAGCAAAGACATTGTCTTATTTCAGCACAATATAGATACGAAAGCTCTTTGAAAAGTTAATTTTGCCATCTCACAAAAGTGTTCTTGCATTGCCAAATGAGCAACGCCTAACCGTTCGATCAGCAGGAATTTGTAAAGAAATATAGTTGAGCAAGTGGGAAAAGGAATGTCAATTTCTGTGATCTGTTGAGAAAATTAATCTTGAAAAGTCTTTCTTCATTCATGTGGTGGATCACCAGGCTTTGGATTGGGTCATAAGGTTTTGGATTGGGTGGGCTAAACGTAGAGCCAAGGTCCATCTATGGTGTAAGGAGGAGAAAGCAGCGGAAAGAGCTGCCTGTTGCAGCAACCAGCACCGATGTAAGATGTCACTACACGAGAGTGGTTTGATATTTGTGGGCACATACAGTCACATACTAATATCAGCTATAAATTGAAATAAGCACGCACTACTTAATGAACTTACCAGCCTGCGGATCTCTCTCTCACATTCCCGCTTTATTCTATTAATCTCATCCTGGTGGGACTGATAAGCCGTGCGCAGGTCAGCAGCCTTCATTTTATCCGCCTGCATAATGTTGTTCAAAGCTTCTTCAAGCTGCTTTTTGCCAGATTTCAGCTCCAAGATCTCTTGTTGCAACTTCATCCGTTCACCATCGAATGCCTTGCGAGCCTCCTCCTTTGCTTCACTCAGCAATGCTGTCTTTACTTTGTCAGCCGCACCGTCCCGCAGGACATTGACTGTCGACTGCAAACGCTGAATTTCTCCATCTTTAATTTTCACCATTCTTGCTACCTCCTGCTCATGCTGCCGGATCAGTAGCTCTCTGACACTCTGAAGTTCCTTCATTTTCTCCTCGTGGAGCTTGGCTTTCAGTTCAGAAACATAGGCAGTGTGCTTGTGCTGCTCCTGCTCCCTTTCTTGCTTAACCTCTTGGATTTTCTCTCTCAATTTACCCACCTGAAACACCAACATAATATTGATTAACAAGTGGCATCACCAAGGGAGCGATTTTTCTTAAACATTTTTAAAAACTCATTTGAATAATCAAAGGAAAAAAAAGACAGCATACCTGACACCTTCTCTCCAGTAAACAACTAGAGAACCAGGGCTAGAAAAAGGCCATGAGTGCGCAGGAATCTGCCACGGGGATTTGCTATTGACAACAAATTCTCACCATTTTAGGGAATAAAATAAAACCAGGCAGGATCCAATCTAGTTCTCTCCTTACCTCCTCCACCAACAGCCCCAAACTACTCTCATCCATAGCTGCGCTCTACAAGCAGATGGAAAATGAATCAGAGAGAAAAAAATTTGTGCTTATCTCCGGAAGGAAATGCCAGAAATCTTTCTAGTATCTGAACAACAATACTTCATGGATGCTCATAGTAAAGATAGATATTCACATATATTCAATTAATTTATAGTCACAACCTCCTTCTGTAGCTAAGCAGCACCATCACTGTTCATAGATGGGATGATCAGACATGCATAGATTGATTTATCTTATTTAACCACATATTATCTTTGGGATTTGAGTCCCAAACTACCACACCCAAATCCACTATGTGACCTTAGGTACTTCCTGCTAATCAGAAGAGAAAGGAACAGAGAGAAGAGCTCCTATCAACAAAGGGATGTTCTTATCAGTAGGAACACAGAACTAAATTAAAGGGAGGAGGGAAGATTTAAAAAAAAAAAAATATTGATTTTGGGTGTCTTAATTCCTTAGCTACTTTAATGGAAAAGTCCTTGTTAGATAAGCCAACAGAACTGGTCTTCTGAAAAATCAAGTCTACTCAAGACACACCAAAACCAAGGCTATTTTCAGTCCACAGAAACTTCAGAAAATATAGGCCAGTGACTCCAAGGGTTGTGAGGGGACTGGAGGAAAGGTCTTATAGACTATTACAGTAATACCCACTGTGACAAAACCTCATTATAAAATGATGATCAGCAGGCTGCATGGAAAGCAATGCTTTTTCCAACTGGGATTAGATATTAATTTAGAAGAAATAAAAAAAAAAGGGGGGGGGGGGGGAAGAAAAGCTTGGTTCTCTATTACAGTATATCAGAAAGGATATACTGCATTTCATACTCATAATGTTCATAAAATCTTTCTACTATGCCTATCGCAGTGACTGCCAAAATATAGACCCTACACATGTACCTCTCATCTAAAGCAAAGTTGGAGGCAGAGATTTCAAAGACTTCTGTTTTAACCTTACGTGGTAATACAATTACACAGACCAAACAGTGCTTTGTGGCACTGGGCAGCAGGATCTTAGTCGATGTCACAATAGAAAGAAGTTCTTTACTGAGAGGGTGATTGGCCATTGGAATGCGCTGCCTGGGGGGGTGGTGGAGTCACCATCCCTGGAGGTGTTTCAGGAAAGGTTGGGTGAGGCACTTAGTGCCATGGTGTAGTTGACAAGGAGTAGGTGTAGGTGTTGGGTCATAGGTTGGACTCTATGATCTCCAAGGTCTTTTCCAACCTTATGATACAGTGATAGTGTGTGATATTCCTGGACTGCTTGCATCTATGCTACACAAAGCTCAGATCTGTAGTCACACAATGTATTTACTTTATGCTAAACTAAGCCAGAATCTCAACTGGCCTCAGATTAGCGCAGAAAGGATGGGAGATTTCTATCAATATTCAGACTATCATTTACTTCGAAGGTATAATTAAAATAAATTATTTTTTGCATGGTTCTGGATTCTACAGTCAAAACAAAAAGGAAAGGGTTAATTAAAAGCAATAAGACTAGTTCAGGGAAGGCCCATAAAAGTTATTTTGTTTATTGAAAGCAGGTTGCATCTAAACAGGACCTTTAGGGGGGTTTGCTTTAGGAAAAGCAGGTTATCTTCACTCAAAAGCCTCAGATATAACTCATCGGATGAATTCAAGATTAACACTTAATTTAAGAGCGACCATAAAATGAGTGACATGTTACTCAAAACCATAGCAGTGACAGAAGGATTTCCAGAGTCTGAATTTCACCTAAAGTCTTCAGACAGCAGGAGCAGCAGACTTACCCTGTGCAGAAGGAGCTACAGTCCAGTTACTTTCAACAGTCACTTTGAGGATTAACCAACTCAACTAATATTTTATTAATAAATAAAATTAAAACAGAAAGGAAACAAGCTGGAGCAGGAGGGGGAAAGTGATCACTGTGGACTAAACACTAGCTGGGAAAGCACTATAATTTCAGCTGTGGAAAAGGTAACAGCTCTGAATCAGACATCAGCAGCAGATTTTATTGCACAGATACTGTTTCTCTGTTCCAGGATGATTCAGATAACATTCCTTTATGAAGAAAGATGGATTTATTTACTTATTTTATTTTTCTCTCAAAACGGTAAGTCTGGCTATTGGAAATTATCTGCAGGATATATCAATTTGTTATTTCTTCTGGTGGGATTACGTTTAACTCCAAGCCTGTAGAGGACAGCACCAGTTTCCAGGGCTGGCATTACGGTTCCCAATTCCATAGGGCAGCCTCCATCCCTGCCCACAGTATGGGGCTTGGACTAAACAATCGTTAAAGGTCCCTTCCAATGCAAACCATTCTAGGACGCTATACCAAAGCTAAGCCACTTACTCACCTATTTACTATAACAAGTGAATGTGCTTATAGATAAATTCGCCAATAAACCAACACTCATGACTAACTTGAATCTATGAGTTATTGCCTTACTGATGAGCAAAGAAAAGTGAAATAAAACTGGAAATGAAAGCTACTAACAGTGACAGAGAAAAACAAACTGTAGAATGGTATTTATGAACAAGGTTAATATACCTCCAGAACAGTAATTTAAAATTAGTCATATTGTGCATAAAGCGTGCAACTGAAAGGCAGTTTACAATACAATACATGCGTGTGATATTCACATTTTTAGTATAGAGAAAAGGATTCTTAAATTTTGGGGGAGCACAAAGTTTCACAAAATGGTATATTTGCTCAATTATTTTGTCTTTTATTGAATTGAGAAAAGGCACCATCTATATGTATTGTTTTTGTGAGAACTCATATCAAACCACTCGGAGTAACTGAATATTTTTGTTTATCACCAGTCATTTTATTTACAAGGCTTCAGCAAGAGCAATGTAAACAAGAAGAGTAAGAATCCTTCTAAAGCCCTGGATTCTTTGCACTGCATCTTAAATGCCTATCAATCCTCATGACCCAGAAAACGATGCATCTGAATTCTCAAGGTTTTCATCTGAATGAAAATAGTAGTATGGCATTTTCCCATATGCCTAAGTCTCAGTTTCAAAAGGAACTTAAACTTTAAAGCAATTTGTCTTTTTTTTTTTTTTTAACTTCCAGCATTTTTTGTAATTAAAGAAAGCTGTTCTGTTCATAGGTAGAACAAGAAGCATAGCCAAGAAATGAAGCCAATGGGGAGAGTCAGGCAGGATATCAGGGCACCAATAAAATAGGTATTTTCTGCCTTTCTAAATTAAATCTTTAATAATCAGGGCACATTGATGACAACACTGCTGCCAAAGAGGAAGACAGTTTCTTGGAAAAATAATGCCCGATGTCATTGCTTCTTTCCTTGCTTATGTCTGAACAGTGCCTGAAAAAATGATTTTCTTCAGAACAATATGATTACATTATCATGGAATATTTGCACCTGGTGTCATTTGCTTTGAAAAGGTACTTTGTGCACTTGAGACGGAAATATAGAAGTTGAGTTTTATGAGTTGGAGTCAATGAAATAATTTTAAAATTATGCATTTCTAAAAGTTTAGGAGAATGAAATCAAATTAATCGGTCTCAGAAGAGTTTGTTACCTTTCCTAATACAGTTTATGTCCCACAGGTCACAGTGCTGTCTCTCTCGCAGCTTCAATACATTCACTCTTACCTCAGTGCCAATAAATCCATCTAATTTTTTTGAATTCTCTAGGCACAGTGTTTCTACTTTTCTGATACTAAGCCGTAATTTCTGTTTGTTTTGTTACTAATTTTTAAGCTACAGTCTAAGGAGGAAAAAAATCTCTATGGCTTTACTTTACTCATTTTGTTCGTCAAGGCACAGAGAGTATGATGGTGGAAAATTAATTATGTGGCACAATTCTAGTTAAATGATTTAGAGCAAACATCACAGCAAAGAGCACTGAGGCTGTAATTTCCTCTTTCATATTCACCTCTCTGTTACATCTCTGAGCTCATTTATTTCTCTGCAAACATATGCACACAATACACAGAAGTGTCTCCTGTAACATCAATAATCCAGAAAATACGAAATTCTCAAACTAAAGAAAGATGAACAAGTAACCAAACTTAAGCAACTCTTACTAGACTGGACCTAGGTAAATAAACAGGCCAGTTACACAAAATGTTCCCACAGCTGTCAGTTGTGTTGCTACACTTTATTCCTAGTTGAATCACAGATAAACTTAACACCATCATCAAAATTGGAAGTATATTAGGACTAAACTCTTTTTAGAGTTTGTGTAATCTGTAGATTTTCTTAGAATCTGAGTCTATTAAACACTCAGAATTAATCCGTTCTTCCGTCTACGGTTTAAGACAATTTCATAATTATGTGCTGGTTTTAATACCGGTAAAAGATGATAATGAAATTCACAAATGAATTTCCACACAAAAAGTGACACAGAATGAAATAGGAAATAAGACAAAATAGCTAAAAAGAAAAATGTATTAATGTAAGTCTAATGTACCATCAGGTCACAAGTCTCTTTCCAAAGACAAGCACTGAGATGCTAATAATGATGGTGAAAGAATACAATTTATCAGTTGGTGAATTAAATTTTAGAGGGTATCAGCCACTAGTAAATTTCCTAGTGTGTGGTTTTAAGAAGCAGAATTAGTTTGCGCCAGTCTCGTTTTATAATTTATCCTCAATGTGTCAAACAAGAGTAGAAGTTGGGTGAAGAAGCTTACAGTAAAAAAACCCCAACTCCTCTGTTCACTCATTAAAACTGACCTATAACAGATATTACTTTTTGCTTTTGTCTGCAAAGAAGAAATATTTCCAAGGCAACACAAATCTGATATATAGAACCTATTGTATCAGTCAAACAAGACTTCAGGCTTTAATGTTTCTTTTTCCTCTGTAAGAAATAAATTCTGAATATTACATTTGTAAAAAGCAGGTTTTTAAATTAAAATATGAAAAATAAGACTATTCAAAGCCAAGCTCACACAAGGCTGTTAAAGAAACTAGAACACACAAAAACACTGTTATTCAAGTGTTCCAAATTTTACACTAATAAAAAGGAAAAAGGCTAGAACAAAGCTATGTTATATAAAGTTAAAACATTTTTCAATACTTCAGACTCTTGCCACTACAGTATCACCAAACACAGATAAATCCATTTCCACACAGATTCACATCCAGGACTATCTTTTGCATAGTCAAATGCACTGTTTGAGATTAACAGAAATAAAATAAATAATTAATAAAATACCACCACCACCACCCCCCCTTATTGGCTTATTTTAAATTGCTAAAGAGATACATAAAAGTGAATGATAAACTTTATAAATATTTATGTACTTCATGAACGGACAATTTCTCCTAGGTGTTCTCTTGATTACTCAAATACCTGTTGAACATGTGCTATAGGCAAATACTGATGGATCTGTTTCCTTAGCAATCGGATGTGTTAGTGAACAGCTCAGAGCAATGGCACACAAACTCAGCAAATCAAATCAGGACTCTCACATAGATGACTTCCAGTCAACTTCAATACTTTATATGTATTTAAAGTGACATGCATTGAATTTGGTGCTGATGGTTGACTTGGAAGACGCTTCTTTTTAGAACAAACAGTTTTCAGTGCAAAGATCAAATACAAAACTCCCCTGTTGCCTGTAAGTCACACTAAGCTTATGTCATTTGTATTGCTGTGACTGCAAATTTCAGTGAGCTGATGTTTGGGGATATTTACTTCCTTTTGTACAGTATTTAAAATAGTTGGCACCAATTTCAGTTCACCAGTGGTTTTTCAGATTTCACTTTGTCACACATTTTTCATTTTAAGGCTAATTCATTTTAGCAGTGAATTAGTTTGAAAGTCAAGCTCTGCTGGTTTCTAGAAGTGCAACTTTTAAGAGCGATCATAAAATATAGACAGACAAATACCTTGCTTTTTTCTTGCTGAAATTCTATCTGGATGTTGGTTAGCTTAGTTCGTAGCTCCTCATTAGCAGCTTGCAGGGCTTCAATCTCCATGTCGGACTTCTCTCCCTTGGCACGACTTTTCTTTGACATAGTTATTTTTGAAGTTGAAAATAAAATTTTTGCTCCACACTGAGCTACCAGCTAGTTCCCTCTTGCTTTTAGCATTTAAGATTCGGGTAGTGTTCAACAATGTCTTTCATACAAATCTCTGTCATCATTGGAGCAGTCTGTCATGTCCTGGAAGAAACAGAGTAGTGGGAACAGAGTTAGCCTACAGCATTGAGCAGATTCAAACATCAGATTTAAAATCCAGTTTTAAAGCAGATTGAACTTCCTTATAGTACATACTATAGTGCATAGTGCACTAGAATGTGAAAGAAATAGACCACAAAAGGAGTTACACAATATTTCATCATCTTATCCAAACTCTACCCACTGCAATCTAAAGTCTACAGAAATAAAACTCTTTACTTATGATGAATGTAGCATACAAACATAAATCATATCTTATTCAAAACCTGACGTGGATAAACTTGGTCCATGCTCAGGATTTCCAAGAGGCACAGAGACAACCATAAATTAACTAAGGCTGCTTGTGTTTCACTGGAAAAAGTTTATTTCCTTTAGTAAGAAGAAAGGACTTCTCACCTTAATTTATCAGTTATCATTCATAATAGTATTTTTCATAATTATCACTGAGTGTCACAACATCAGGATATATGGAAAAGCTACAACAAAACTGGAAAAACATGATACTTTTAAGAAGTAATTTTAAAATATATATAAACTGTTTATGTTCAGGGTTTATACTATTTGAAATCCTCTTATCAAAACATAAGTGTTAAACTTAATTTTCATTCTCCAGCACACCTCGTGAGCTTAAAAAGTATTCAATTATTTAAATTATGTAACATTCAAGAACAAACTAAATAGCAGACAAAGAACTCTAATTCCAATAATTAGGGAATCCCATGATTAGTTTTCTTTATGAGTAGTTACAGAAGGTTAATCTGCAGCTTTTTTTTCCTCTCTGCCCTCCTCTAAGAATAACCTGGTGCTTCACAAGAACAAACTGAGCAACAAGTGCTATCAATGCTGAATTAGTTTCCAAACCCACATCCTCTGCTCATTTTAAATATCCACATAATTTACATCATTAAATTGCCAAGAAAGCAGAGAGGCTCCTACTTTAATGCTGAGCTATATTCCTGGAGTATTATATTTCCAAGAAAATCGCTACCAAATTGCCTTCAAACAATAAGTTGTTCTTTCTAACCTACTTCTGCCTGAGAGTTATTCTAGAAATTGTATTAAAATGAAAATCACATGCATTTTTTAAGCATGGTTAATAACTAAAATCTCATGTGTGTACAGACAAACACCATTTAGTGAGTTCAACTAAATACTTAAGTATTTTCTCCTCTTTAGAACTGATAAACAGAAAGCAAGGAGTTGAATATCATGCTCCAAATGACAAGTCATAGCAGATGAAATGTGAAAGAAGATCAAGTCTCAGTCTGTTTGACAATATTCCCATGGACTTCTTTCATTTATAAAAAGCAACTCAAAAAAGACCAACTGTACCAATTACTTGCTACATTAAGTGAAACCATTTTTGTTCTTTGTAATATCAGATGTCTTTCCTTCCAAACTAAATAATCTATCAATTTATGCTATGCAATAAAATTTTATCTGTTCCTTAAATTCATTACAGTGAGCATTTTATTATATAATTTATGAAAAAACAGGAATTTGAGTTATATTTTATTTATGTTTCAAACCTACCTTATAAAACAAGCATTGGTGCTACTGGGATTTTATACATAATTGTTGATTGAAGAAAAATAAATTAGCAATATTCTTACAGTAGCTTGAAACAACGAGCTCTTCCGTGAGTAGAAGAAATCTGAGGAATTCTTGTTCTTAATAAAGGAATTTCAGGCTATTAATCTATAGAGTTTCTATAATGCTAAAGACTAAACCTAAAGACTACCTAACCATTATTTGTCATCCAAACGCCTTAACTGTATGGACAATTTGAACACTAGCAACTGATTTTGAATTATTTCCCTGGTCAATTTGTAAAGAAAATCTAAAAAAATTACATACATGTGCAAATCCAATTTACAATAATTCCACAACATTTACAATGGTGGAAGGAGGAACGAATTCTTCCTTATCTCAAAGGCTCTCTGGGGTATTTAGATACTATTGAGAAATTATTCCTGAAATCCTTACTAAAACAAAATTCCTGATGCAACCAGATTATATATAATTTCATAAAGTAGAGGATTAAATAACTTAAGGAAACCTAAAACATCTCTCAATGGTCTGGTTACATTAATTTTAACCTCTTAAATAGCCCTCCCCCAAATTACAGTTTGGAATAAAGTGATAGATATGTTTGCTTCTCCATCAGTAAAATAAGCAAGTGAGGTAACTGCGCTTGATGTGGATTTACACAACATCCAGAGGACTGAAAGAGAGATCTGACATATGGAGTGTTTTAAATTTGGCACACGTATTTTGTTCAGTAACAGTAACCTCTACTGACTGTGTCGTGTTCCCAAGCATATTATGAAGATATGAGACCATTCAACATGAATATCTAAACTTCTATTTGCTCACTTCAGGGAATGCCCTGTCTCTGAAGTCCTGGTCATGCAAAACTGCAGAGTTCATGTTCTACCCTAGAGTCACCATCTAAACTCCTTAACAAATCAGGTCCTATGGTAAGGTGCCAGAATACTGCTATTGTCTACCTTTGAAAATGTGGGGTTCTAAATATAATATTATTTAAAGCTGTTCAAATTACATTTAGCACTTGAGTTAGCCTTAAAAAAAAAAAAAAAAAAAAAAAAAAAAAAAAAAAAAAGAGTTCAGCACTACTTCTTGAAGAATACTTTAGAATTTTAAAAAATAGGAATCTCAACAAACAACAAAACAAAACCAAAACAAAAAAAAACCCAAACCAAAACAAAAAATCCAAACAAAAACAAAAAAACCCAAACCAAAACAAAAAAACCCAAACCAAAACAAAAAAACCCAAACCAAAACAAAAAAACCCAAACCAAAACAAAAAAACCCAAACCAAAACAAAAAAACCCAAACCAAAAAATAAACCCAAAAGAACCCATCAATCTGCGTTGGTAGGCATAGAAACACTTCCATTTTTACTCTTTCCTAGATACGTCTTCCAGCCGATCTATTTCAAAAGCAGGAACTATGGCAACAGAAAGCCTCTCTATACACTCGGAGAGGCACAAAGCCCAGACAGAAGGGCTGTAGCAGAAGAGCATGCATCTTGATTCCCAAATGTAAGGATTAGAACCAGTGAGTGCCTAGATTCCCTTCACATTTACAGTTTGGATAATAGTCAGGATAATAAAACCCCCCAAACCTAACAAAAAAAAATCCAACCCAAAACAAAATCAAGAAAACCCTTTCAAACACCGTGAGAAAAAAGAAGGAAAAAATATTTTAGCCTGAAAGCAAATGCCATTATCCAGATGGGTACAGATGGATCCAGGGACGCCCTCCAGAAGGATCCTGACAGACTGGAGAGATGGGCCTGTGTGAACCTCATGGAGTTTGACAAGGCCAGGTGCAAGGTCCTCCACTTGGGTTGGGGCAATGCCAGTTAGAGGTTGGGCAGAGAAGGACAGGGTAGGCTACAGAAAGCCCAAAGGAGGCCACAAGGTTATCAGAGGGCTGGAGCACCTCCCCTATAAGGACAAGCTAAGAGAGTTGGGGTTGCTCAGCCTAGAGAAGAGAAGGCTCTGGGGAGACCTTAGAGCAGCCTCACAGTACTTGAAGGGGGCTACAGGAAAGGTGGGGAGGGGCTCTGTACTCAGGAGTGCAGTGATAGGACGAGAGGTAATGGTTTTAAGCTGAAACAAGGGAGATTTACATTAGATATTAGGAAGAAATTTTTTCCAGTGAGGGTGGTGAGGCACTGGAGCAGGTTGTCCAGAGAAGTCATGGATGGCTCACCCTTGGAAGTGTTCAAGATCAGGCTCAAAGAGGCTTTGAGCAACCTGATGTAGTGGGAGGTGTCCCTGCCCATGGCAATGGGGTTGGAACTGGATGATCTTTAAAGCCCCTTCCAACCCAAAGCATTCTACAATTCTATGATTTCTCTTACCAGGGGCTACCCATAACCCTTATTATGCTCGTGAACATGAGACATAAGTACGTTCTTAGTACAGCACAATTCTGATTATTCAAGAGGTTTAAAATAAATTTTATTATCCTAATATCTGACAATAGCAAATGCAGCTGACACAGGTACAATGTTAGGGTAAGTAACTGCCAGTTCACCTATGTTATTGTTTAAAAAACAGACACAATCAACCAGTGACTGTATGGGAAAGACAACATTCATAGCTCTCAATGCCCAAGGCGCATTTCTCACACGGTTCAGATGACCTACATTTCCTGCTTCAATTCTCAGTTCTATGTAACAAAACATGACTGAATGGATAAAAGCAAAAGCTCTTTACAGGATGTAAAATAATACTATCCCCAGCCAAAAAGATAAATACAAATTATCAGAATAATTTTCTGCACAGATCAGATTAGTCGAATTTTAGATACCCATTCATTAGCTACCTAGAGAGATACATCTGTCCCCGTAACAGTGGAGCTTTTGAAGGTTATTTTAAATCCTATCCCACGCAGGGCAATGCAGGGTTTCCTAACAGTGAAACACTTTTGTAAATGTCACTTGTGATTTTTTTGGTGGATAAAACCAAACCCATCTTTATTATTAAATAACAGCTTCACGTTTTGGGTCGATGATCTCAAAGGTCTTTTCCAACCTTATGGTACTGTGATATTAATTTTTGCAGATTTTCAGCCTACAATTGTAAGCCATTCTAAACTATGTGGAAAGAAATCACTAGGAAGCTCTAAGTATTTTTTACTGTTACTTTGCAGAAAGAGCTCATAGTAACGTAATCCTGTTGAGTGCAATTACTTAACTTCTTTGCTTTGTAGAGATTCCAGCGTAGCATGACTTAGGCTTTTATGACAACTCACCCAGAAGGTTCCACAGCAGGTGACAAGCATGGTATTTCTAAGTCAGTTAGCTCTTCTGCCAAAGATAGTAATTGCTTCCATTGTTTTTTCAATGACACCTCAGGAAAGTTGTTCTGATTATATTCTGGTATCTTCACAGTCTTTCAGAAAACTCCCACTGTCCCCAGGAAACAGTACCCATGTTTTAACATCCAATCATAAACCACTGCCTTCCAGGTCCTCACGGGGCAATTAACAGAACTAGAGATCAACAAGTTTCAGAATTAATTTCAGCAATGTATTCATTTTCATTTCAGGTAATTCATTGCCTGTGTCATGGATGCATCTGTTAAAACACATGAAACTAAACATAAGTTTCCAAGTCCCTATATACCACTCCCCCAAAAATTCAAACTATATCAAACTCATTTAAACTCTATACACACCTTAAACACGTGTACCTAGTACATACACCCATATAACACTGAATAATTATTTTTGATCGGTACTACTGCAAGAGCATCCAGTATTTGAACGGCCTCATTCTTATCAAAGGACATAAGCAGCTCATCCAAAAAAAAGAACTACCTATTAGTTTACAATAAATTACCACAAGTTAATATGTAGTAAAAGGGAATGTTTGGGGTGAAGAGCACAAAGCAGAAAGAAGGGAAGGAATCACAAATGCATTTAGTCACCAAGATTAATTAATTTGAATAAAAAAAAAAAAAATCAGAAGGGACAACATCTTCAATAATCTTTGCAAGCCATTTAGAACAGGAACCACAGAGTAGTTACACATGATGGAAAAGGATTTAAAGGAACAAAAGATCTCTGATTTTATAGGTTATTTCAGAGGGCAACTGAAGGACCAGTTCAAAAAAGTAACTTCAAATGGCCTATTTACTGTGACTACATACAATCTTACCACTATTCCACTGCCAGGCAACAACAGAAATGCAAAATTTTGGGTGTAAAAAAGCTAATTTCACACATAAGATCCCAGTCTGATATCCTGAAACTGATGATCTCCTCAAAATGCTACAACTGCTCACGTCAAAGATACTAAAAAAACAGAGATCAATGAGAAATAACAAATTTTCATAACAGAATGGGAATAAAAAGAAGAGGCAAATATACACAGGAAATGTGTTTGAACATGACAATACAATATTACACAGCCTTCATGCAGAAAAGGGGCAAAAATCGCTGCCTCCACTACCGCCCCTCTAGGAGGGGAAGCGAACTTAGTTGCCACGTACCTATTCCAACTCAGGTGGTCCCTTCAAGACCCTACGCAGATGCACTCCGCAAATCCCTTTCTGCACTACCTTTACGTAGAATCACAGAATCATAGAATGGTTTGGCTTGGAAGGGATGATCCAGTTCCAATCCCCCTTCAGGGAACGCAGGTTTAGCGCTGTCCCAAGCCCTTGCCACTGGTCCGTAGAAGGACAAGTCATTGATTCATGGAACGGTTTGGGTTGGAAGGGGCCTTAAAGCTCATCTCTTTCCAACCCCCCAGCCACGGGCAGGGACACCTCCCACCAGCCCAGGCTGCACAAGCCCCATCCAACCTGGCCTTGAACCCCTCCAGGGAGGGGGCATCCACAGCCTCCCTGGGCAACCTGTGCCAGTGTCTCACCACCCTCAGCATGGGGAATTTCTTCCTAGTGTCTAATCTAAATCTTCCCCCTCCCAATTTAAATCCATTCTCTCTTGTCCTATTACTACTTGTTGCTGTAAAAGGTCTGTCCTCAGCTTTCTTGCAGGCCCCCTTCAGGTACTGGAAGGCTGCTCTGATGTGTCCCCAGAGCCTTCTCTTCTCCAGGCTCAACAATCCCAACTCTCTCAGCCTGTCCTCATAGCAGATTACCTTCATAGCCCTTCTCAAGACCCACTCTAGCAGTTCCATATCCGTCTTATATTGGGGATTCCAGAACCGGACACAGCACTCCAGGTGGGGTCTCACAAGCATGGAGTAGAGAGAATCCCTTCTCTAAAAGTTATGAGCTTGATCCCAAGCCTTTAAATAAATAAAAAATACCCAATTTCACTTGCAGCACTGTTCTGTGGATCAGTAAATCGCTCTGCTAACCACATTAAAAGACAAATTGCTACAAACAGCAGTACTGTAACACATACAAAAAAAAGAGACAGTAGCAAAACCACAAAGTTCAAATGCAACTAAAAACAATAAAACAAAACCCTCCGTTCACAACCTTCCCAACTCAGCTGTTACAGAGTTAAAGCTCTTCAGGGTGCTACATTATCTCCCAGGAGGCAGCTCTAGGCAGAGCTGTTCCTCTGATTTCTGTGCCAATTCCTTTCTTTCGAGCACACACCGGAGACCTGACAAGACACCTGCTGTCTAGCGCAATGTATGTTCAGCCTCCCGCCCTTCTGAGGGTACCCTGGGTGTGATACAGGGAGATCAATGAGAAACACAGCTCCCTTTAAAGTACAGCATTTAAAAGCAAAAACAGGAGCAGGAAAAAAGCTGTAGCATTTCCCAATTAGGGCTACAGAAATGGGAAATACAAGAACATATTCTAATATCTTTATTCACTGTTACCCCACAGATGACTCATCCTGCCAAATTTAGGCTTTTGGATTATGTTGGACTGATTTTGTTTAGTTAGTTATCTTGCAGGAAGTTCATTTGGATTTTAAAATTATTATTATTATTATTATTATTTACTATTGTAAAGGGTTAGGACTAGTTAAAACCTGAAACTGGAAAATGAAAAATTCAGGAATAGCAGCTGTGCTGGAAATGTGCAAAACAACTGACAGGCCTGCAGAGAGAAGTTCAGATTCCTTATTCAGCGACTCAAGAGAGATGGAACCTCAGTGGGAAAAACCTTGGGGCAGTGTAACATTTCACCAAATGTTGAATATTTACTTTATGATGTTGTACATCAGTAGGACAGACTTGAGAGGTCAAGTGTAAGGAGGAGAAAAGGCATATCTGGATGTGATCTAGTTGCCAGCTGAACAAAGAAGCAAATAAGAGGTGGCATGATTTGATTTCACTATCTCCGATTTCAAGAATTATTGTGTGTAATTAATCACTTGATTAAACCTACAAGCTACCTTGTGCCAGCAAGGCCACATTCCCACCTTACTGCTCCATCACAGAAAACTTACACAGCTATGTGCAGAGCAGCACAAGCATATCAGTCAGCCCAATCAAGTCAGTTGTAACTCTAAGCAGGTGAATTACAAAATTTCCTCACCTATAAACAGGCAGCTCAACTGTGACAAATCTCATTAAAGGCTGGACTCTGCCAAAATAAAGATGTCAGTCTATTCCAGTAATACAGAAGACTCATGCTTTACTTTTTCCAAAGATGCCATTGTGCTCCACTTTTAAAGCCAAATTACTTGGTTTCTGACATCAAAATTATATATACGCTACAGACTTGGCAGCACTGTTGCTTAAATTTTGAATTGTCACAGAATCCTCAAAAAGTATTTACCTGCCCTGAGGAATTTAGGAACTCAGATTTACATTTGAGTCCATTATCAAGGACTCCTGCTCATTCTCAATGTTCTTGAAGTAAGACACCCCACATTCAAATCCAATTTCAAATCTAACTGAATAATAATAACAACAATAATAAAAATAACCATAAGCTAATCAAAAATATTTCTTTGTGGGCAACACATTGGGCTAAGGCTTGATGGACTTTCATTCCACTTATGGTTCTGCAACTGATTCCTTGTATGACCTTGAAGAAACCACCTTATCTCTCAGAAAAATAGGTATTACACTTGCCTACCTCAAAGAAATGCTGAAGACAATATTAAAATACGAGACACTAAATAGGGATTATGAGAAATGGGGCTTATGAGAACTTATCAATAGTTTGCAATTGTTAGTTGGCAGAAACCATCAAATTCAGTGTCCCACAGAACTGCAATGCCCTCACAAGATCTATTAACTTTCTCATAAGAGGGCCCTGATAATCAGCCAGCTGATGCTGGCATGTCAAGTATTGCTATTTGTGGGAATGTTCACTGAAGTGAACAGCATTAGAGTCCCTCTTGTTGTGGAGTACAGGCTGATGGAACTGCATCAACTCAGATAAAATATTTAAACTGCATACTTGAGCCAGACAATAGCTTCTCTCAATTCTCTCCATTCCATAAGGGAGCAGTGCCACTGCTTAAAACTGCAGCCAGTAAAATGCACAGCTAGATACTAACACAACTAGAGCCTGACGACAATCTTCGACTTCTTTCTCAGCTTAAACAGGACAGAGGCAAGCATGAAAATGCACAAGAAACACACAAAGAAGAAATTTTGTGAACTGAAGACTTCCTTTGTGTGACCATCCTCCAATATTCACAAACTGAAAATGCTTCACCGCCATGAGAAGACTACCAACAAAATTACCTTCTGGTAACTGCCAGTAAATTTAATTCAAACCATGCCAAGCTTGTTGAAGTAATTGTTGGCAAGTCTGCCACCAGAAGCAGGAAGGTGCTTTCTGAAGACACTTAGAGTTGAATGTGGTGGCCATAAAGACTTGCAGAAAATACTTTGCAAAATCAAAATTTTAAGAATAGCATTCCTTAGAATGTTAAAAAAAGACAAATTCAATCATCATTCAGCTTAAGATAGAAATATGCAATTAAGTATAGATACAAAACTCTAGAGTTACTGTGACAAGCCACTACAGACTGACTGCTGCCCAGATTAGATTGTCTCAACATTTTTGGAAGTTCAGAAATTAATCAGTGCACACAAATATATATATATATGGAAATAAAGCTTCCTATAGCTGAAAGGATGGTTAGACACAGAACAGAGATTACTTGTACATGCAACTTTGAGTTTTCTAGTCAGCAAGCTGTGCAACCAGCTTATGGGGTATCCAACTTATGGGGGGCAAAGCATTGCTAAGAGTATATCTTACTGAATGCTGTCATAGTCACAGTGTTTTGGTCACTTAGAGGAATTCAAAAGTGATATATTGTTCACTCTGAGGAAAGCATCCGTATCCCTTTTACTTATATAACATTTTTCCTTCATTGGGAAACCAAGTTTGCATTTCAGTATGGTCTGATCTCTGAAACAGCACAAAGATGGTAGTGTTTTACACCAAGCTGAGGCCAAGACATGTCACCTAAAGCTTATAGGAATCCCTGTGGTTGAATGAAAGATATTTATGCTTCACACCTTATGAACTCAACCTCCTCATTCCCATGGTGCCTGAAATGAAGTCTATTCTCTGCAAGGTCTAAATGGTTCTGTAAATCACCTTTGGCCACAGGCAAAAATCTTTGAGTTGCATTGTCATGTAAACAGGACACAGTAGCAATGCTAACTTTATGTCCAGTTCTGCAAAAATATGTTCGTACAATTTCTGCTATGAATTGATCTTAGCATTCAGTTCTACCCCTTTCCACACCTCACCCCCTAGAAGAGGTTTCAGAGCAAAGCCTCCACAATTAGGGGGCTGGCAGTGACTTTACATGCACAGGCTCAGTGGAAAAATATGGAAATATGTATTGCCAAAAAGACAATTCTTTCCACATCACACCATCTCCTAAACTTTAGGTGAATCTCTGAGTAAAATTCTGCTTTGAGGTTAAGGTTACTGCTAAAGCAGTAACACCACAATTTTTCACCTCTTCAACAGCAAAGCTGTAGTAGCAAAACTTTAACCAGCTGTTTCCAAAGGAGGAAGTCAGGGTGGAAGGGGGGAGGTGTGGTGGAATACATCCTGGGGAAAGGACAACCAGATTGGAGCCTGCTTAAGAAGGCTTTAATCAAGGAAGAGAGCTAATCTTCTCAATGAGGAAGCCTGCTTCTTATCACTAGACTAATAAGAGCCCTACCTGCTGTTAGCCTGTTACTCCCCAACATCTTGGTGAGTCTGTCCCACCTCACTCTTCATGACCACCCGTTCTCAGAGACAGAAAAAAGGAAAGGGAAGTGTATATCAAAAGAGGCAGCAGCAAAAATACGGTGAGATGAATGCTGAAGGTTACACACCAATCTAGATATAGTTGTTACCTACAAACAATACCCTTGTATATTAAAGGGGAAATGATGAAATGTTGCTTGCTTCAGTGAATAATGTGAAAAACCGGAGCACTTAAGTGTGACCATGTTCTTCCTCCTCCAGGGAATAGCAATTCAAATGGCTACACTACAAATATATTACATTTTTTTTAAGCAGGAAAAATCTGCAAATATCAAAAAGGTCTTCACTAACACTACCCAAACATCGTTAGGGATTAATGAGAGAAAATTACTAGATGTTATCTTTTGAGATATGCTAGTCTCATCAGTAAAAATTAGCTAGGTAACAGGTTTCCTTTCACTGTCCTAACTAGAGGATCCAATTCTAAATCTTAAGATTGATTGCTGGAAGTTAATGGAAATGCGCAAATATACTCCAAATCCTTTCTACTACCAAATTTCTCTTTTTCTTGGGTTGTAATAACATCCAGCACACCTGGAAACTGCTCTTCCTCTCCTCCCCCTCCTTCATTGACTATTAATAATTTTAAAATTCATTCAAATATAGATTACTACATGTAAGGTAAGGGAAATATACTTGAGAAAGACCGAAGTCAGCTTTGCACATTTTCCTGAAAAGCACAGGAATATTAAACTGTCACTGTTGAACAGACAGAATAAAGTGCAAGTCATTTCAAAGGCAAAACAACACCACAATAAGTCTCAGAAGAACAGTAAAATGCTAATTCTTTCACATCCCTTTCTGCCTCTTGTCTGAAACAACCAGAAGGCAATAAATTAAAAATTAATAAAGAAATATTTAAATTTAATAAGGAAATGCTAGCTCCTCAATTAAGCAATAGGAACGTCTCTTCTACAGATTGGAAACATCATTTACATGTCAGTATATTCCTTCATTTGCTTTCCCTTTGCATTTCTTAATTTTAAGCCACATCTCACATAAGTCAAGCAGAATTTATTTCCCTCCCCAAACTTTTACTCAGGATTTAATTGCAAGAAGTACCCCGTTCTAATAATGTAACTTCAAATTAACATCTTTCATGATCAAGCAGTTTTGCAACAGAAATCAGCTCTCTGTTAGTTGATTCTGCAGTCATGGAGTATATTTATGCAACAACGTCCACCCAGACCCAAGAGCGTATTCTCTGGAAAGGGTTTTTCCTTCATTGAGACGGGTTGTATTTGTTAACCAGCATTGCTGCGCTGACGCTCTGTTCATTAAATTCAGTTTCTATACTCACACGTATGTTCCCATGAGACACTCATTCTTCCCCATGTTTTGCTTTCCTCATTTGTTTCCTTCTACAACCAACACACACACAAGAGCTGCTAATACATTTTTTTAATAGGAGATGTTAATAAATGTGATTCTAACAAATATGATGTAACTTTTCAAATAAACTTGAGGTAGACTTTCTACGTTGTGTCAAAGGTCTGGTATTTGACACAAACCCAGAGTGCAGCTCAGTCTAAATAAAAAGGGAACTCAGCTGTGAGACAGGAGCATTGTGTTCACTGTAACATTTTTCAGATACACTGTCTCCTAATTTCATATAAAATATAGGATGTGCAAAGAGATCGCCTAAGGCAGAAATGGAGCAGAAAAGTCTCCAGGAATGAAACACCTTATAGAAAGCAGTTTCCTCAAAATCATACATTAGGCCACCCGACACTATTTGGTTGCAGAACTGTAGTTCTGAGCTCCTGAACAAACAACCTGAAATAGATTGTGATCGTCTAAGCTGATTATTTTAAAATATGTTTTTGCCTAAGACTATTTGTAATACAAAAATTCTCATAATATATTTAACATAAACATGTATAAATATAATATATGTGCGTATGCACTGGATGTGTTTTCTCCAGAAAGGAAAACTTTCAAGTGTTGAGATAATTTATGTCCTTCAAAACTGTACTCCTGGAAATCAACAATTATACAATTCTATGGATAACACACACCTCCCCCTCTCCTCCCTTGCCCCACCCTATATATTGACATAATCAGACCACATTTTCAAAGCTATTTAATATTCATAACACACCATTCTAATCTACTGAAGTTACAAAGTAATTGACTGGAAGAGCTAGGAAAAACAAAAATCTAGAAAGACAACCATAATCATCAGAGAGCCTATTTGGCATGAAAAAGCACTAGGACAAGGAGAGTATCCTACAGAACTGTCAAAACTGCCAACTTAATGGTCTCTCACTATTATTTATTGAATGAAAACCATGTAGGCTTCCCACAGTTCATACCTCCTTTTTCCATTCAAACTCATTTATGAACAGACAAGGAGCTTCATAACAGCCTGAAGATCTGTTACGCTTAATATCGGACAGCAAGTCTCACACACGAGACCCTTCCAAGGTGTCAGAAAAGATTTTGTTTTCTTTGCAACACCTCTAGCAAACGTTCAACACATAGACGAGTACTTTTAGATGACTAAGTGGAACATTGCCTATCTTATCTCAACATGACCATTACCAGCCACAGCCTTATCTAACGGTAAAATGTGTGTGGGAATTTTGCCAGCAGCTGTACAGCTATCGGCCACCCAAAGGTATAACCTTGTTAAATTTGCAAGTGAGAGAATCTATCCAGACACAAGCATGTTATAGTACTTCTTTTCTGTGTTTGAAGAGTAGGGGATCTGTAATCACATTGCAGGGAACAAAAGTAATATTTGCTCAGAGAATTAGTCAGCACAGACGGATTGTACAAAGGATGTTAAGAAAAAAATCTAAATACGTAGGTAATAACAAAGTTAATCTAAATTTAATTTAGATCAACTTAACAAGGGAAGAATAATTATTTTTGGCAGATTTCATAATCAGTCAGCAAATAAAAGAAATAGTTGTTTAAAAAATCTGCCTGGCCCTATACCCAACACAATCCAGCACTCCTAGTTTTTCACAGATGCAAGCCAGTCTTTCTCTAAAGCAAAGTGCCTGCACATAGCTCCATGATATGTCATTCCTGCACCGTTTGTGTTTACAGCACCATTCTGAGGACATTCTTTGGAAGTATCAGAAAAAGTCTAGCCAAATAAAGAATACATCGATTTGCAAGAAATATGACTAATCAAACAGGGACAAAATAGGTAGGGGGTTTGTATGCAGCGTTGAACAAATGTGCATAAGAACTCCAGAGGATGAAATCCCTCTCCCCAGATTTTTGTAAGCTTTTCCTGTTCTCAGATTTTTCTCTTCCTAAGTAAAAGGAAGACTCCTTATGGATAATTTGCACATGTTAAAATCACTTTCCAAAATACATTACTTTGTTGAAGACTCTCTCATATTTTGAACATTTCATTTTCATTATGTGGAGTCAGCTAAATAAAATATTCAGTCTAAACTAATTTGTTAATCTATGTTCAACTGTTTGGATGGACAGGAACAGGGCAGACTAAAAGACAATGGGGAGGGTGGACTCTTTACGTAGCATTCCTTTGAGATATAGAAACCAAATCACATTCACCTTAGCAGAAAGCCAAGTTAAAATATTCAACAGTTGGGTTTAGAGTTCAGCATTTTAGTTCTTTTAAAAATCGGCACCATCTACTTTCTGTTATTATTAAGTAGATATGAAGATTACTTTTTTAGATACATCTATGACTAAAGCTCCTCAGTCAGAAGTAAACGTTGAACTGCCCTCACAATTGCAGAAGACAGAATTTAAGGTTTACCTGTTGCCTCCCGAACAACTTCTCAGAATTATTCTCTGTAGTAAAAGATAATTACATTAATGAACATAGAATTATTTTATACTTATTTCTTCACTCTTTATATGTTGCTTTATAATGACTACACTACAGTGAAATTCTCTGAAGCATTAATATCAAAGACCCTAATGAACTATTAGTTGTACTTGAGTGTCATAGAAGACAAGCAAATACAACCCAGAGGGGCCCTCAGGCATGTTCTGTACTCTACGTATTTTACTCTTTCCTTCTTCGTGAATTTTTCAGTAATGATCATGTAACTACAGCTGTCATTTCCTACAGCACTTGCCTTAATTAGAGTCATACTTTACACTTCCATACAGAAATGAAAAGTCTTAACTATGCATTATATCCAATATAACGACAAGGTTCATACGCAGCAAAGAGGCAACGCTTCCAATATGTGAACTGCAAAGGATATTTCCTGGGTTTCTGCTGCTTTCCTTTTCTTTCTGCAATAAAGTTTTCTGACAAACCTCAATTATAGTTACAACATCTTTCTAGATGAAAATATCTTTGCTGGGGGCCAATGGCATTTTGCTGCAGAAAGGATGGTTACACAGAGCGGGAGTTGACCAACTCTCCTAATATATCTAATCCTAATAACTGCATCATCACTGCAGTTCCACTGCAGAACTACGCAAGATGGAAAAACTAGGGATTAAACACTCTGTTAAACCGTCATCCTTACCATACTTCTCCAATATCAGGAAACTGCTACTTTTCTCCACATGGTATGGTGATCCTTGAAGTAACCGAAACATTGTGATGGTTTTTTTGCGTAGTATGTATAGCTGCCTTCTGAATGCATAGCATGCACCCAGACTTGTGCATACTATAAACATGTAAAAGTCAACAGAAGGCTGGGGAAGTCTGTCCAAGAAGCTTAGCATCCAGCTGAGGCCAAAGTAATTAAAGCCTTTCTTCTTTATTAATGGTGACAGGTATAGCTGAAGTTATGCTTGCTAGCTTGATCACTGTCTGTGATAAATATAAGACACTAAGCAACATTCTGTTCTGCACATTTTAGATGCAAATCAAAAGTAAGAAAATGTTCATATTGTCAAAAAAATTATTCAAACACAGAAAGTCTCTATGTAAAGAGGACCACATTCAAGAAAAGGCAAAAACTTAGTGCAGATTTATTTTATTTCACTGCATGCAAAATCTGTTTGCATATAAAATTCCAACTTGAAGCTTCAAACTATATTGTCTCTAATAAATTGAAAACACCGTAGCTATACTGTAGATTTATTCTCTTCCTACCCAACTAACATGCTGGAAATGCACAGTACCTTTGCCTTGTCCACAGATTTCTGAGGCAGCTGTGTTCGATTTTAAGTCGAAGAGGTGAAGACTGCACACCACCAGTAGCCAAGTCGCTAGTTATGCTTTTATTGGGACTTTCCACACCGCAACTCTTAGTCCTGTTGGCACGTTCTTTTTTTCATCAGCAAGGAGGGATTTCTGAGCAATATTAGAGACATCATCTGTTAAACAAAAGAAAAGATATTTAATTGAGATCAGATTTAACAGCTCTGATGGTAGCAACGCAATGAAAAAAATATTTACATAGGGTAACAAAATGCAGCAGAATAAGATATCATGCAAAATTACATGTGTGGCATCATCTTTCTATTAAGAACACATATGCAGAGTCTAATTCATGATCTTCTTTGCTAGATGGTCCTCAATGAAAGCCGGATGAAAGCTGCTAAGCTATTCAACAATTAGACCGGGTCAATCCAGACCGTTAACACAGTGTAACTAACACTAAATTTGTATCCCATTTCAACACGTGTTACTTGGTTTGGAGTTACAGGCTTAAATTATCATGGTGGCCACCTATAATTTGTCACATACAGACCAGCTATTGTCATGGATCTTTATAAATACCAAATATATACCAATATAAGGAAGTTATCATGTGTCCTATTGAAAACAGGCCAAGGTTCAGAAAACCTGAATTCTGTTCTTCTGTGTATAACTCTCCTGTACAGCAAAGGTAATGATAGCAATTGCCTGTCTGAAAAAACAACAATCAAAAGAGATGCACAAAGCCTTGATATTGTTGTGCTTCACATTACTTGGCAATACTTCAACATATTTTGATCACAATATGAAACAACAGAAGCATTCCAATTTTTGTTGATATGCACAATATGTTAGTTTGGATAGATATTTTCCAAGCACAGAAAAATCTATTTACAGAAGTAAAATTATTTTTATGGAGATATCTTTACGGAAAATGGCACATTGAAAGCTAAATAGCTAGAAGAAAGTCAAGTTCCTTCATCAGTATCATCTACCTCGGTTTGCCTAGAATCTCTAAATACCTATGACAGCACCTTTATTTATTCCACAGAGTACAGTAAAGAGAGTAGTCTCCCCAGAAATAAATCTTCTCATAGTACGCCCTTTGTGTTAAAGTCTAAGTCAGTGACTGAGCAAAAGTAATTCAGACAAGGCAAACATATTTCAGCAACTTCTAGTGCAGACATGGCCATATTGGAGCACAGAAACATGATGGATGTATCTATTGCCATGACCACAATTCAAGTCTTTACAAAAAGCTGTACTTCACATAAAGTATATCAGGCTTGCATCCAACGGTACCAGTCCCCAAAACATAACTCCTAAATGATTTCCTTTGCTGTAAAATATTGCACTCATTTCCAGTGTTTTAAGGTTACCAAGTTGATTGTGTAGTTAGTGGCTTAAAAACTAAATCCTTGGGGAAAAAACGTAACAGCTTATTTGTTCAATAAAGACAGACATCTAGGCAGTATTTAATGGAGAAAGGAAAAAAAAAAATCTGTATACTTATTTCCTTAGGGCCAAATTCACTGCTATGAGAGAATATTTTTGAAGAGGATGAAAGTAAAGCTAGGGCTAGATCATGGCAGGAGATCAAAGTGCTGAAACAACTTAGTCAGCATCTTTAAGTAGCACAGAAGATTGGAAAAGAGGAATTGAATTTATTTATATAGCAGCAAAACCTCCTCAGGGAGAGAGGGAGGCCAAGAGTCTCTTTTTTATGACGACAGATGCACCTAACTTCACCATATCTTCATCATCCTGTCTGAGTTGCCCTGCTTGTAAATATTCCAATATTGTTATTCCACATGAAACAACAATTTATTGCTCTCTTCTGGCCTTCAGGAAGCAATATGAATCCAGCTGAATAAAAGGGAAAGAAAAAGTTTTCCCATGTTAACATGTGAATGTAGGAACACCTAAGAGACAACAAGAATTTGCATGTCAAAGTAATGACAGCAATCAGGCCACTATGATGATAACCAAACAGAAAAATGCCCGCAAGATTTAAACGAAAAAAATAAAAAAGCCCACAACTTCCGATTGACAAGTTATCAAGGTCATTAATCTACATTTTAAAAGTACTTCAGTTTTAGCAGATCTATTCATTCCATAGTACCAATTCTTCTAAAGGATAAATTCTTATATTCTAGAAAACTCATTGTAAAGATAAACAGTTGTGTTTAAATTCTCCAGTAAATCCGTAAGTGAAATGTATCTTACTATTATCGGCCAGGTACACTCCTTATACAAAGAAAACAATGTTTTGAGAGTTTTGAGAGAAGGATGGAATACAGATTTAGGATCTGCAATTTCAAGTTGCAGTAATGATATCATATATACCAAAAATAGTATAGTATTGCGACAGTATCTACTTTTAAAAGCGGATGTTTCAGTGGCATAGCACACCAACGAGATTACAAGATTAATTGGCAATAACTCTTGCAGAAACTAAGGCAAATTTGAAACATCTAATTAGAAGTCACTAGAAGTTATTAGAGTGCTATTCACAATGAATTACCAGCAGCCACTGGAAACCTACAACCCAATAATCCTTCAGTAATCTTCCTATAGCTTCAAAAAGATATGTTAATACAAAAATAACTTAAAATAATTGGATACTTAATTTCTCATTTCCAGTAATCGCTAAGCTAAATCTACTCCTAATGGCGGGGGGGGGAGGATAAAGAGGGGAAGCTGTTGCTGTGGAAATATATCTGTTAATCTACAAACAAAACAGCATAAACCACACTTGTTCAAATTCATTCAGAACTCAAAATATATCATGAACACCAAAAAAATCCTCAAGAAGCAAAATTGTTCTAGAAATAATTTGATAGATGAGCTAATGTTTGATAAATGACTAATTTCATTCAAGTTCATAAAGTCACTAGCATTCATATCTTGTAGTTATCTCAGTACATGCTAAATTATGAAAGTTAACTCATTTATGTTATTTATTTTATAATGGCTCTTTAGACAAGAGATCAGTATTAGAAAATCAAAGTTTTTATTTCTGCTTACATTGCAATGACTTACAACACTTCCCAAAGCTTCCAAAATAATTAGGAAAGGCTAGAAAGTACCCAGGTTTGGTTGGTTGAGTTTTTTTAATTACAAACTTAAATAGAGAGAATCTTCTTTCTCACACATTACTTCATCACGTCAGGTAGTGCTTTATCTGTAGATAAATGTAAAGCTAAAAGAGTAAACACTGATGTGAACCTCCACCCTTTTTTTTACATTCCCAGAACAGGCAAAGCCCTCAGATTCTCAGAGATTTTAGCCAAATCTGTTCACATGGGACCTCTTAGAACATTTCAGCTCTGAAACAGAGTGCATTACTTCCAGAAGATTTGGAAAAAAAAAGTACTAAGGTGGACAGATACTTTAGATTTCTTCTGGGGGAGTAGAATAACTGAGGGTGATTCCTCTTGACAATTGGGGTAATGTCACATACACGTAGGGTCTGTGGACTACAAGGTAGATGGGTGGGTGGGTGTGGGGGTATCTCAAAAGAACTCTTCTTTCTGTAGAAATGAGGTACTGCTCTTCCCCCTGTTCTTCACACCTCGAACAGCAACAGGCAGGATCCAGCTATAAACTTCAGAGCAGACAAATAAAATACAAAATATCACATCCTCAACATGCGATAACAGCAAAGCAGTTGCCCTGAGTATTTTGGAAGCCCTCCCTATGTCTTTGTCCAGCTGATCCATATTTTGAAGACTTTTTGGAAACAAGGCTTTTTGGTTTTAAAATTACTAAGTATAAAACATGGTGGTCAGTGACAAGAATGACCCAAACAAAAGGCATTCCCTTCAAGAATATAGTGCTGAGCACATCTGTGAGTTCTCTGCTGTAGTTGCTAGAAATTCTGCTTGGCAAATGCTTTGTAAAGGGAATGTACATTACCACTGGCTTTGTGTCAGAAGTTGCTCTAATTGACAGTTGGAGGAGTTGGAGGAGGGAAGGAAGGAGTTCCTTCTTTCCAAGAAATGTTCAAGTATTAAAAAGGATACTTCTTTCAAAAAAGTACATGATGTTACTTCCATTCCCTTGCTTTCTACTCTAAAGCTTTATATCTATAATATTAATTTGACTTATAATTCATAAGACAGATATTTGTCAGGCATACAAATTACATGCAAGAAGACTGCATCTTCCATTATTGCTTCTAGACTTTGATTTCTAAGAATGTGGTATTTGATTTTGTACCAGAATCCCTGGGATATCCAGCAGAAGAAGGAATTTATTACCCACAAATAAAAGAGGCACAGATGCAGCCTTTCATGAATGGGGCTTGACATGTCAACAACCAAAACACGTCAGCTGCTTGGTCTCTCCTTTGTCCGTTCAGTCTCCACCTAATACAGTATATTACAACCAGAAAATGTGATGCCTTTCTGCTCTGTCTGCACCAAGAGCAAATGAAGGAAAAAAAAAAAAAGAGGTGTTTAAAAGTATAAAGTACAGACAATCTAAACATAGGCTTCAATATAAAACACTGTGAACACATTATGGCCCAAGGTAGAAAAAGCACAGACCATGCCACAGAGGCATCCTCTTTCAGGCTCACCATCAAGAAAATCGTGTGATGTGACATTTATGGACCATTCTGCATATCCTCAACAAGATACATTTAGCAAAATGCACAACCACCATCTCCATCCTTTATACAGTGAACAGACTTAAAGAGTACAGAATGACTGGAAAATTATTCCTGCTTCTTATTTTTAATACCCATTTTGAAGCTGATGTAGCAGAAATCAAAAGCATGATAAGCAGCAAGTTCTTGCCTACAAATACATCTTCAGTGACTACCAGAAATAATGATGGAAACATTCCTGATCTGTTTTAAGCTGTTGTTTTCATTGCAAAATATGTATTTGTTGGATGAAACACAGAATTTTTATTTGGATACTTGAAACTATGACATATAAAATAGAAGTTACCCACTTTCACCCCCCTATGTTATAGCTTCTTGCTTTGGCATCCCCATAACAAGTCACTCCTTAGTATTCATTTAAACTTCTGTCAGCAGTGGTAGACTGCCAAAACCAGGCCAACTACTGAAGTTTGCTTCTGTGTTGTTCTGTAATGCCTTACTGTAGATTACCACCCCACAATTCCCAGATGGAGAGCCTACAAATGGCTGACAGGCAGCGCATCATGCAACAGTGCTTTCACAGGCATGGATATTATCCCTGGCATCTTGTTGTTTTAATTAGACTCTCAATGCAAAGGAAAAATCTTCTTACTCTTTCTCTTTTTTTCTAAAGTAGGAAGCAATAGGAATTCTTGAGCCGGCGTTTCAGAAGAATGTGAGTGGGACTTGCCTGTACAGTTAATTTAATACTGTAAAATACACTTGGACAATAAGTTAATTACAGTATTTACTAGACTTGATGTGACAAATATGGTGTGCAAACTGCAGGATGCAGCTGCTTTTATGTGCAAAGGTACACAAATCTATACTATGTTACTTAGTGTTTATGTGTAATAAAGATGTACAAAAGCTTTCTTATTAATTAAGATGACTGGGAAGTAGTAATTGGATGTGGGAAAGTTCTACATGTGAAGTTATCTCCTTAAAGGCTACCAATAATTAACTAATTAATAACTTTATTAAATTCGTTTGTATTTATCCCTTGAATAGGGTAAAAATGAAGGGAGACATGTCATTGCTCTCCATTGGCAGTAGTTTGATCCCACATCAGTTTCAAGCTGCTGAATGTGATTTTTGTGTGTCCTGGTGTGACACAGCAATTGAAGCTATTTTGTCCTGCTTTTATACAGCTTACTCAGACATAGTGTGGAGCAATAAAGGATTACAAGACTATTTTTCCTCCCTACTCCCACACACAGTACTGCATTATCAAGATGACTAATATTGCTGATTTAAGATCACCAATTTAATGGCCTTCAAAGCAAACATAACCTTAGTCATTGACTGTCTTCTTCATTATTTCAGATATTAGAGATTTCTTAGTTTTAAAGTCTGAACAAGGATTCTTTATCCATCTGTCACTGCTAAGGCAATGATGTATTTGTATGTCCAAAGTCAATGCTGAAGGCATTTGCCAGCTGGAAGTTGTGAACAACTGGAAAGTATAAGCTTCTGCTTTACAATGTTAGAAAATCTTGTAGGATCACACAGTTCTTCTCTTAAATGTCTCCACTAATTTGAGACCAATTCCTAGCTTTAGGGCTGCTTTTTTTACAAACGCTTGTAACTCAATTTTTTGAACAGTTAATTCAAAAAAAGAAAGAACAAGTAGCTATGTGAAACAGGTCAAAGATTTGGAAAGCTAGAATATATTGTCTGAACAGGATAAAATCCTCTCTCAAGACGGGGTAGATAAGATATCAAAGACCCATTACAGAGAGGCCACCATAAAGCTACTATCTCTTTCTATTTCCATAAGACATATATTCCTAGGCACAGACATACATGCACACAAAGAGCCATCCCTCGTCAAATTAGAAGTAACATTAAGTTGAGCGAAAATTGATTTTTAAATTTCAGCATTGCCTTTTATTATTGTTATTATAATTATTATTATTATTGCTTTTTAAAACACAGCCCTCAATAACTTTGAAACAGTGTTGCAGGATAAACTAGCACATACTCTGTCTTAGGCTTCCTTGATTTTAGAGAGAGCAACATCTCATCTATGAACTAGTTATCAACCCTCTATGCCGGATCCTTCTCCTCTGTCCCTCCACACATCAGACCCTACCTTCCTTTTTATTACCGACACACAGTGTCTACCGTGGAACAAAACAAAACCAACATCAAATCTGCAATTTCAGAGCTCTTCATCCAAGAACAACTGCACAGGTCACTGCTAGCACTTGCAATGTACGCAAGGGAAGAGGTTTACTCAAGGTCACCCAGTGAGTCAGCAACAAATCGTGAAAAGAACTCGGAGAAGCCCAGTTGTATGTGCTTGGATTGCAACTCAGCACTTAACCCTGCCTGGGAAGAAAATCTGAGCTTTCTATACCTAATGGCACCAATTAGATCTGTTAAGAAACAAATTGAGCAGCCTCATTGATGTTAGGTTCGTATTATGTTACTAGTAAATGCTTCAATTTTAGCAGCAAAGTTACAAATGTCTACATTTATCAAAGTTACAGAGCAGCTCTGAAGGACACAGATCCTGTATGATCAATAAAGGCTTCATAATGATCATAAAAATGACACATGCAAGTATATCTGCAAATTCTATGCTTCTCAGTGCTCTCGTCCAGATTTTAAAGACTTAACATTTAATAAATATGAGAATCCAGCTAACATATTATTCCACCAACCCATAAAAAGGATATTTTTCTGCTCAGAGAGAGCACGTTAAATTGATTCACAGGAGGAGATGACAGAAGTTTCATTATTCCAGAAACCTTGGCAAGTCCAAGCAAACAAAGACAAGTGTAACAGTTGGAATCAGGCACTGTTTGATTCACAGACATCACTGTCTTTCCGTAAAGGACTTGATACTAGTTTTACATGAAAAAAAGAGCTGCTTCCAATTAAAATCATAGTAATGGGGGATGCAAGGATGAAAATCAATCCAAACGCTCTTCAGGTACTTGCCTTTACAGAATAATTACTGAGTACAGGAGTGACATCCCTCTCCAGTCTTTTTGCCAAGAGCACTGAAAGGGAGTGCCGTAGGGATACAATAAAGTGTAAGTATGACGGCTGTTAAATTCTACTTCTCTGTTATTTACCAAACTGAACTCTTCAGATGTTTCTGCCATGAGGATTTCATACCTGACAGTGGCATCCTTCAAAACACATTGTACGGAATTCTACAGCTATTAATGAAAACGCATCTACCAGTCGAAAGGTATTGAGGTATCCAGAGATGCAAAGGGCTAGTGGTATTTCTTAAAACAGGCAAACAATATTTTTTAAGTGCAACTTATCTACCAGAGATTTTTTATTCAATACGACTGAACACTACAAACCCTGTCTCAGCTACTGCTATGCACAGAAAGAGCAAAGACTTGGACGTTTTTGGTTCTTATTTAATTAAACAACAGCACCAAAGCCACACCTCATATGTATTAAAAAAGGTCTAAGACTATTGGATTTCAAAACTACAAACCCAGTGCAGGGAGGGGGCAGTATAGATTGGATCATACTTTCTCGCTGCCACATCTCCTCTCCTACCTTCATGTTCTACAAAGAATGAACTCTCTCTCACTTTCTCATTGGTGACAAATACTTCATCACATCGATCCACATCCTTTGTGTGCCATGAGTACTAAATGCTTTTTCTTCTAGAGATGTTCTAGCTGATGTATATCTAATTAAAGTCAGAACAAGTCTTCTTAGCTCAGCATAAGCTGGCTTTTCAAGATTGCTTCTTGTGTTTCGGACCCGATTGAAAGACTGCATGTCCAAGACCTTGTCTAACTCTTTCACTGACATCAGCTGGATTTAACAAAATCCATACGAGCGCCCCTGCCTGCAAACATTGTCTTGCCATTATAGTCACTGTCCTTTCTAGAGTAAACATCTACAAACAGGGATTGAGGAAAGTATGTTGGAGTAATTTGGGTCAATAAGGAGCACAAAGGTAGAAATCCACTGAGCTGCATTTTAACAGAGCTTTGTCTTCATTTTTATATCATGAAGTTCAGCTCCTAGCCTCCCTAGCAGGAGCTGAAAATACCAGCTGTGAAAATCTGAGTGTCCTAAAAATATGGCCACTGTGGCCTTCTCAAGATGCATTAGAGAAACTAATCTCCTCCCACTAAGTAAATAAATTAAAAGTAGAATCATACCTCTCAAATCCTGGCGCCCGAGATCCTTTCTCCTTCCTCTCATCACATTTTTATCCTACATATATGTATAAATTTACATAAACACAGTAACACATAGGCTATGCACCAAAGCAGGATGCTATCATTAAATGCTGTTCAGAAATGGTCACAGATTTGGCAGGAAAAGTCCATTTCTGGGACCCCCAATATCCTGGTCTCTCAGACCCAGACACAGTGACCCCACCAAAGCATTACATTGGCATTCACAAAGGTCAGGAGGAACCTGAGCTGGAACATGCAATATTCCAGTAAAACAGCTACGCTTCGTAGTGGTGACACGGGGAGAGGTCAGCCTGCGGGGCACGGTGCACAGTGAGCACACTCGGAGCAGGATGGGGCTTCCTATGTTTGTTATCCTCCCTTTGGCGTCCCAGAGATCGGTTCATATTAACACAAATGTGAAAAATATCCGCCTTCCAGGAGTGAGTGTGGGGACCAGTTCCCAATCCAACCTGCTTTTAACATTTCTGCAAAGGAGTTCCTCGCAGCTCCCATCATCATGAAATATGCTGAGCTTAAAATTCTTGCCTGCCTGTCAGCAGTAACACAGCTCAGCTTATTTAACTTTGCCAGTTCATAAAGTTCAAGCTCAGCAGCCTTAACAGCTCCGTGCTGTTCTCTCATTTCCACACCTGTGTGGAGTGAACCATCCCCTTTCTTTGGTGGTTCACACTCACACACACACATTTTTTCCTTTCTTCCTTTCCTTTTTTTTTTTTTTTTAATGTCCTGCTGCTCTAGTTTTGCAAAAAAACCCAAGTTTCAGAAGGGTACTCTTACTAAAAATTTGTTTGCTCTCTAACACTGTAATTTTAAAATTAATATTCTTCTAACACTCTATCAGGAAATTTCAAGTCAAATTCATTGCAATACCAAATACATTGCATCAAATTTTTTATTCACAATTCAGTTAAGATGGTTTATCACAAATAAAATTATCTGCAACAGTAACTATGACCTAATATATTTCCTGACAGAGCTAAAAGTATTAATTTATTTTGCATTTTCTTTATAACATGATCTTTACTACAAAGCATCAATAATGAGGTTTTTGAAAAAAACTAGTGCATTCCATTACTATCTATAACTTGAATTCTGAACAGAAATGTTCTGAGAAACTATTTGTTTGCTTTCAGGTTTGCTAGTTGTTTTTTTTCCCTTTGGGTATTCCACGCTTGATAAATCATTTGGCTTTACGCCACCCTTTTTTAACTGTGTATTTATATAAATACCTCCCAGTAAATAGTTTCAGATGAAATAAACTGCTGCTTGAGTCAGCAAAGATATATTAGAAAAAGAGAACTAACGTATGCATGCTACTGTATCAAAGTGTCCATATTTATTAGGGACAATGGAACAACAAAGTCAAGAAAAGCACAACCATCAGCAGAAGTGCACGTTGCTGATAAAATATATCAAAGAAGCTGTGTAAAAAAGGATGCAGCCCTTAGATACCATTCATCTGGCTTGTACTTAGTAATTTTCTACACACCAATAGTTTATATTTACTTTTATATATCTAAATACATGTAAACTATACACATATACACATCCAAAATAAAAATTTTACTAACATGGGAGGTCTTAGGCATCTTCTCTCCTAACCAGGAAAACATAAAACTGTTAATTTAGTGTCACTTGTAACACATTAAAGGGGTTAAAATGGATAGATGCATATTTTGAACTTCTATTTCTGGCACAGATTTCCTTTGTTAAAAGGTAAGCCTATAGAGGACTAATGCTGTCGACATTACCATTTATGTGTTAGTGAGGGATTTAGAGTGCTAAGAATAGGTCAAAGTGTTGGGTTTGTTCTTTTTGTCACACCACTGCCCAAAGGCTTATAAGTAACCTGTTTACTAGGTTGCATGTATCATTATAATTTAAAATTTAGCAGACATTACAATTCTTCATTTCCACATGTATCACCGTGAGCAAACCTACACTAAATTTTTTTGTCTTCATACAGAAAATATTCACCTACGAGCTTTTTAAAATCCTTGGAGGATTCTTCTCAATATTCTTGTAACTATGGCAATTTATTTGCTGAAGTTGTAGCAGCTGTTGTAAAACAAACAAAATTCAATTAAACTTTACACTGGAACATTGCTAAATACGAAATGTTATTGCATTTCAAATTTGATGGGTTCCAAGTTAATTAATTTCAGACCACTGAACACAACAGACAAAGGAGAAATTGGTTTTACAGTTTTAAAAAATAACTTAATTAAGGTTTGCTGGATACAATATGTGTGACTTAGCCACCTAATTATCAACAATTTTTAAATACCAAGCCAAGCAGTAACATTTGGGGAGAAAACAAAATCTGATAATTGATATTTACTGGTATTACGCTCTGAAGGTAACAGAAAGTCATCACTTTACCCCATGAGATCCTCTGGCTGGTTTACTGCAATAGGATAAATTATCCCTTCCCCTTTGGTTTTGATGTTAATAAAATATGACTTAGCACATCCACAAGCAAGTCATCAGCATGTTTGTAGAGGGAGGAGAACATGATTTACACACGTGGTACTAGATTCTCCTATCCATACACAACTTTTTGACTCTAAGCTCCATGAAACTTTGTAATTGTATTTGGAAATTTTAGCGCAATCTGCTCTAATTCCAAAGGCTGAAGGCATGGAAAAACAATTAGAATTCCACTTAAACTGCTCTTTGGAAATGTTTTGTAACCTGAACAAGACTGACTGGAGATATCCTTAAGGAGCACACTTATTAAAAAATTATTAACATTCAGAAAACTGATGACTGAAATTCCAGAACTGAAGTCCTGATTCAAGAGCAGCACCACATATTTCTAGGATAGAAATAGACAATGAATCAATAATGTGAATGCACTGATCAACAGGAATCCAGCTAAAGACTTCATACATAATATTCTATTCTTATATAGCACTAAAAATGGATTTTTGTAACATACTACATCCACAGTCTTTTTTTTACGAAGTAATTTATGGTGTCCAAAATGAGACCAAGATTAAATCAACACGAATGAATAATGTTGTTTTGACAAAAACCACGATCAGATACAAGCACTTTTATTCAGCTCGGAACTTGTCTCAACTACAAAGGCAGGACAAGTTAAAAACCAGTTGTCTCCCGACCTGCCTCCTGCTAATTACCATTTCTAAACTTATTGGATTTTAGCCTAATTAAGAAATTTAATTAAAGTCCAATCTACACTACAAATGATAACTGTATTTGACATAGCAGCTTGCTGTCTGTTGGATCATTAGCGCCTCTCAGTGAGTGTCAAGCACAGGACACCTCTCTTGGGCAAACTCGTTTCTGAGCCTCAGCTGCGTAGCCAGGGGAGCCATTCAGCTAAGTGAGCTCCATGCCCTTTCCCTAACCTAGAAATCACAACCCATTAAGAGCACCACACAGATCAGCAGCATTTCTTAGAGGATATAAACCAACAAAAACCACATAAACATGCATTTCATAAGGCATAACAACAACTTCCACATTTCTTAGCTGATTATCAGTAGGGCATAAGACACCAAATCGGAATTCCCTGTAAAAAAAGTTGAAATAAAACCATGCAGCTGTTTACCTGAACTTCAGTAAAGCTTTTGAGACTGTTTCACACAGCATTCTCCTAGAACTGCTCATGGCTTCGATGGGCATGTTCTTCACTGGGTTAAAAACTGGCTGGATGGTCAAGCACAGAGACTTGTGGCGAATGGAGTTAAATCCAGTTGGTGGCCGGTCACAACTGGTCCTCCCCAGGGCTCAGTATCAGGGCCAATCCTGTTTAACTTCTTTATCAATGATCTGGATGACAGGATTCAGTGCTCCTTTAGTAAGTTTGCAGATTACTCCAAATTGGGCAGAAATGTTGATCTGCTTAAGGGTAAAGGAGTCTCTAGAGAGGGATCTGGGCAGGCTGGATCAATGGGCCGAGGCCAACTGTATGGGGTTCAACAAGCCTAAGTTTGGGATCCTACACTTCAGTCACAACAACCTCATGTGACACAAAAGGCTCAGGACAGATCGGGTGGAGAGCTGCCCAGCAGAAAAGGACCTGGGGGTGCTGGTCAACAGCCGGCTGAACATGAGCCAGCAGTGTGCACAGGCAGCCAAGGAGACCCATGGCATCCTGGCTTGTCTCGGAAACAGTGTGGCCAGCAGAAGTGGGTAGCTGATCACCCCCTGTACTTGATGCTGGTGAGGCTGCACTTCAAATACTGTGTTCAGTTTTGGGTCCCTCACTACAAGAAAGACACTGTGGTGCTGGAGCCTCTCCAGAGAACAACAAAGCTGGTGAAGGGTCTGGACTACAAGTCTTGTGAAGGGCAACTGAGGGAACCAGGGATTTTTAGCCTGGAGAGAGGAGGCTGAGGGTAGACATTATCATTATCTACAACTACCTGAAAGGAGATTGTAGCAAGGTGTAGGTCTCTTCTGCAAGTGATAGTACAAGAGGAAACGGCAATGAAAGTTGTGCCAGGGGAAGTTTAGATTGGATATTAAAATTTCAACAACAAAATGGTTATCAAGCATTGGAACAGGCTGCCATGGGAAGCAGCTGAGTCACTATCCCTGGAAGTATTTAAAAGATGTGTAGATGTGGCACTTATGGACATGGTTTAGTGGTGCACTTGGCAGTGTTTACAGTTGGACTCAATCTTAACAGTGTTCTCCAACCTAAATGACTCTATGATTTTATCTATATATAACAATCTATTTCACTCTCAAACATGGTGTATTTACGTCATAAAACACAAAACTTCTTCAATATTAAAAAAGGATGGGCTTGAAATGCCAAAGCCTGGAATTAATCAGTAGAAAAGTTTACCACGAGCTCTAATAAGGGATTGTTATGTTTAGAACCACAATTAATGAAAACGCATATATAATTAAGAAAATTTTACGTAACCAGTAAGAATATAAATAAAGGAGTCAAGTTATCAGTTGCAAATGTTAATCAGGCCATCTAGAAGGTCCCAAGTAGCATATACCCAGAAATGCATTTAGGAACTTAACACACTGCGCAAATATCTCAAAAAGCATACAAACGAGCATCCAAAGTATAGCTCATCTGCAAAGAGACAAAATACAGCTGGTACGTTCAAGAATAAGCCTCACGTGTGAGGTGATTCACTTCATTACCTTCAGCCTAGAGTAGTGCGTCATATTTTGTGCAGAAAAAGGCTATTTACGGAGTCTAGCTGTAAGCCACAAGAAACAATCTAAGAGGCTTGGCTGAAAAGAATTGGGATTGTTAACCTTGAATAAAAAAAGATGGAGATGTGGTAAGAATCTTCTTATCTGTGAAAGTTTGCTGTTACGAGAAAAAGGAATAAAATCCTCACTGGGTTAACTGGGAAGCAGATGACGGAGTAAGACTTAGGACAGATACGGTAAGGGACAGCAGGAGCGGCTCACCAGAGACACAGACAACCTAGGAAGAAGAAACCTACAAAGATCTATCAAATCTTTCTAAGACGTCATCTCCACCAGGCAGGCAATCAAGAACAAGTAGAACAAGGATATGCCAGTAGTGTTTTATCTATCCATCCTACTCTTAAGAAGGACAACAGACCAAGTAATGTCCAAATAAATTTTTTTATTCCTTTACAGAGTTTTTTGGGGGGCAGGGGGGATATGGATGGATAAATTTATCTCTGCATTTCATGTCAGTTCTGCAAGACTATTTCTCAAATGTTTCTCCACTAATTTAAGGGTCACTTAAATGCTAGGCTAAGATAATTTGATTTTTTAGAGGAGTCCCAATGCATTTTGAAAGGGCAGTGATCTGATGTTCATTGCACTTGCCTTATCAATCATCGTACTTGCAGCATTTTTTGTGCATGCTTTAAACACAGCATTGCACAGTAGGGCTTCTCTCTTTTTAAGGACAGAAATTAGCCAAGGTAGCCTCAAAGGTTTTAAAGCCATTCAGTTATAAACTAGTCTGTTAATTATCTGGTTTCATACAAAACTTCACTTAGGCTCACATATTTACACAAGAAATAAAATCTTGGGTTTATAAAACAAGGGATGCAGAAAATATTCACTGAATTCAGAGTGTTAAGAAACCCTCAAAAAACATACAACCCAACCAACTAAAAATCCCTGCTTTTCCATGGGCTGTTTTTAATAATTGCTGATTAAAATCTCATATTCACCAAGAACGTACACAGAAAATTAAAGTTATTATATTATATTATATATTATTAACTAAATTTTAAGTCAGAATTTATATTTACTCTCTGAAGTGATGGTCAAATGATGAGGAAAATCCACTACATTTTCCTGTACAAAACCATATACAAGGAAATTTTAACTTACTCCAGGACAAATCAAGAGCTACTTATTTATAGTTTAATGAGCTGCAAATCAAGATGCAAACAGCATGGGCAAAGCAATAGCACCAAGGATTTGCCAACTCAATACATTCTGAAAAAGACTTGTACAGGACATACAAAACACATGCAAATAGATGTGCTAACGGATCCTGGCATGTTTTTAAGGAGCTACTGAGCAAGTGTTACCAGCTGGGGGGGAGGGGTGCCTTTTTTTTCCCCTTTCATATTTTTTAATGTTAGTATTTCTGCCAGCACACCTTGCTCTGATACAAGACATCAGCAGGTGCTAGGATTACTGCATGCATTTTTCTTTTCCAGAATAAAGCTGGCAAGACTGAGCCTTCTGAATCTGGCAGAACTTTGAAGTTCTCAAAGTTTATACCTGGTGTCAAGCAGATCGGTGTTGAATATCTGCAGTGGGAAGCTATTCAATGAAACCAACACGTTCACAACACTGACTCAACAAATGCAAATTTTCTTCTCAAGCCATTGCTCTGCACAGGGATGTCCATAAAAAACAGGCAGTTATCCCACTGAGTTTAACAAAGCAGTGAACATTATATCCATGTTGTTAGCAATTTTTTTGTTTGGATACCACTAGTCTTGCCATGCCAAGACAGCTGCTGTGGGCAGATCAAGAACATCATTCCCGAGGTAAATGCTGAGTTCCAATACTTTATTGTCTCTATCTAAATGAATCAGATCTTAGCGAAGTGAGTATTTCAGTGTGAGAGTCTAGGTAGGAAGGAAGAAGGAAGAGTCTCACATTCACTATTGCAGGACCAGCTTAGTTAAAAAATGAAAAGATTATTTTTATTGTTATTTTTTTTAGTATTACCAGTGTTCCTATGCTTGAACAGCAGTGGCAGTTAACACCGTGCAGGTGATAGGACAGCAGGATAGCATGACTTGACAGGGACCTCGGGAGGTCTCTAGTCCAACCTCCTGCTCAGGGGTGCAGCTCTGAGGTCTGACCAGATTGCTGAGCAATCAGACAAACAAGACATACGCACACAGACACACTATGTGTCTTCTAATGTAACCGGCATTTCTTTGAAAAAGGCAAACATACATTGGCTGAACAAAAAGCATAAATGCTGCATTTGTTCAACTAACCGCAAACTTACACAGTCCTGATACAGCAGCTTTGATACAGCAAAACATAGAGCACAAATACCTATTGAACACAAAAGAGTTGAGAATTCCCAAGACTTCACAAAACAAATCCTTCAGTGCCCACAATTGATCTGACATGCTGAGACACAGAACATTTGTTTGACAGATCTGTCTTTATAAAATGCATTTTAAAAGTAGATTAAGGACTTGAAAAAATGTTGGTGCTTTCATGCCATACATTTTATCATGATAAAAAACGCAAAGAATTTAAAGATGCCATTTGTTTTTCTGCCTTACCTGATTTGTACGTGATAGACTGGCATATTAACATCAGCTTAGCACTTTCTATGTTTTATCTTTCACTGATATTAGAAGAAAATACTGAATTCCAAACATCAGTTTGCACATTTTAATGACACAATTTGACTATGAGGTATCAGTCAGGTCACCATGTTGATTTCTTTATAATTTTTTATTATGTATTCCTCTGTTTTACAAGAATATGTTATGACCACACTCCAGTCGGGCATGGATAAATTGTTCTTTGTTAAGGAAGCCCATATGGCAAAATGTTAATCAAAGAACATGTTTCTTTCTCTATTAATATAAATGAGGGAGAGAGGGAGATTTTGAGACACCCTGGGGAATCAGACACCCAACTGAAAAGAATCAGGTAATTAATTCAATCTTTAAAGCTATCCCCCCGTTTACAAGAAACATTACGCAACTTAAGCTTCTGATCTTGTGTGCAACAAGAGTTTATCACGTGCAAAAGAAATCTGAATATTTACTACTGACATTAATGCTTCCTTACTGCTCAGACCAAAGATTTTGGTCAATAAAGCATCTGTATTTGGATATTATAATAATAGATATGGAGTAGTCAGACAAATACTATGTTGGCAGCACTTTGGTCTTCGTTAGAGTCTCTAAACTGCAGAAACTAAAAATAAATAAGCAAGCATGCTCTGCTTCTTCCTTATGTGGAGACAATGGTAGAAACGTCTATCATCCCTAAAGAGTGAGAAAACCTCTATCACCCCCAATCAAGAAAGTTCTCAAATAGAAACCTCTATCACCTCACAATCAAAAGAATTTTGTACTAACAGAAAAGGTTAACAGAATAGATGCATTAAAAAAAATAAAATGTCCGCAATCGGGCATCCACAAAATACTCCGGAATTTGTAAGACAGTCCTACATTGGTAGCAACTGTGGTAGAGGCACTCAATAACATACCAATTCCTTTATTTTCTCACTCTTGCCACTGTATTTTTAACACAAGGAAGAATAGCCTTTTAAAGTATTAAACTCAAGAAATAAAAAAATCAGGCTCCTAAATCACCTGGAATATATTGAATGAACTTCCAGCCATACTCCCTGAGTCATTAGACCATGACCAGAAATGCCTCAAAGAAGTAAATACGCATCCCGATATAGAACTGTCAAAAATATTGGGCATATAAAGAATGGTTGTGTCAAAACAGCAACTATGACAGTCAAATGGCACAGCTGGCTTTTCATACCAAATATTTAAGTTATGGAGTAATGATTTTTTACAATAAACATGCAATGGATTTTAACAAATGATGCACTGCATCGTTTTTGTCATAACTATAATGTCACTGAAAGAAGCCTTCTGATCTGAAGCTGCAAGTTAAATTAGAGTTTGCAAATTACAAGATAGAAATTAACTTGAAGAGGGAAAGGTACATTATGAGATCTTAAAATCAGGGGTCACACATTAAAGGCTAAGGGCTGTGAAACTAGGGAAGTTCTCACATCAACTTTCACAGTAATGCTTTTAATTGAAAAAAAGCGACACTATAGGATCTCCAAAGCCTTATCAAAAAAACTACAAATAACACCCCCCAAAAAAAAGTTTTGAAGTGCTTCAGAAAGCAAAGTACATCATCTAAGGGATTTCCTTCCTTCCACTAGCCTCGGCCAATCAAAACATTTAATCTGCTACAAAGACAAAAGCTAAAAAATATATAACAAGAATTAAAAAAACCAATGAAAGTAACCTTAAATATTTTTTAGATATGAAGAGCTTTTAAGTCTTTACTATTTGTATACAACCTGACAGAATTCTTATTGCATTACTTTCCTTGTAAACAAACAGGACAGAAAGACCGACATTCACTGAGAGGCATCACACAAACAAGACCCTGTAGAATTTCTCTGCGTAATATAGGAGTCAAAGAATCATAGTATGGTTTGAGTTGGAAGGGATCTTAAAGATCATCCAGCTCCACTCCCCTTGCCGTGGGCAGGGACCCCTCCCACCAGCCCAGGCTGCTGTCCCCATCCAACCCGGCCTTGAACACTTCCAGAGAGGGGGCATCCACAACCTCCCTGGGCAACCTGTGCCAGTGCCTCACCACTCTCAGCATGAAGAATTTCTTCCTTCCCAATGTCTAATGTCAGATGAATTCAAGTTAGTATACTATATCTAAAAAAATCTAGCAAAGTCTGCATAATATCTGAGTAGAAGTCTGGTGATCACCCTTGCACCCAGCGCCACAATAAATATACCTGCTTCATAATTCTCCGCGAGTTGTAAAGTTTGATCCCACATAACAATAGATACAAAGAAATCACATTCAGCAGAGAAAATCAGTGAGTTGCCGGCAGTTGGAGGACAGAAGAATAAATGGGAAGTGTCTCATATTCTTGCTCTGCTTTTACTCTTACCCTGGACTCATCTTACTCATTTTGAGGATACAAGACACCGTGTTAGATAGAAAGCAGTATGTCACAACATAACTTCTCCTTAAATACAACAAAACCATATAAAAATGGGCCAGCTCAAGGTCAAAACCAGATCTATACTTAAGGTTTCTTAACTCTTTCTCTAAAAGATTATGGTCGCTGCCTGAGATCAAGTGTGAGAATTAGGATCGATGCATTAGAGCCAGTATTACAAGAGTAGGCTTCCAGTGCTTTAGCTCCTAACTTTGTGTTTCATTGGAAAAAAAAAAAAAAAACAAAAAACAAAAAAAACCCCAAACCCCTTTATTTATGTCTTTTTTTTCTGTAAATATGATTATTTTAATAAATTACAAGCTATTGAATGATCGAGAGATTAGGAGAATATCATCTCTTACAAACACGGCTTTTACCAAGTGAAGTTTCAATGATTTCCTCTTGAATAGAGTAGCACTTGAAAAAGACTGTACAGTTATTTTCTTTCTACTTCCAAGTAAAATCATTATACAAGCTTTTCATTGGATAAGAATAGAGAACAAGTCTCTTTCTTGTTTTAAAAATTAATAATGGGCATTAAAGCACAGTTTGGGATAAAGAGGGATGAAATAACTATGTAGACTGGTTACAATCTTCACCCTATATTATCATGTCAAGTTGTCACGATGAAATGCATAGGAAAAAAACACAAAAGAGAAAAAAAAAAAGCAATCTGACAGTAATTTATGCAGCAGATGTCCTAAAGCTGTAGGAAAACCTTGTACCGTTTGATACACCTTGGTTTTTTCACTCATATCCTCAGGGCTTTCCCTCAACATCACTGGAACCTAATGAAGGTTTAGGAGAGAAGGCCTAAGTAAGGCATGGCATGATTTTTCTCTCCCAATGAAATTTATCATGGCTGTTTAGATTTCTGAAAATTCCTAAAGGTTTAAAAATTGCATTGCCAGAGCTGTTGGGAAAAAGAAATAATGAAGACAGTTAGGTGAGTACCAATTCACAGGACTCTACAATTAGAATCAACAAAATTGTCATTGATCATATCATCTTTCATCCAAAACCAGAAGGCTTTATATAGACGATTTTTATGCCCACTTAAAAGAAGCACTAATTCTCCCAAGGACACTGATAAAAATTTTGTTTATAATTTTTATACTAACATCAGCAATTCTGCTTTACAAATCACTGAAATCAATTACCTCATTTACACTTTCTTCCTCATTTCAGCGGGTATCCAACACAATTCAGTTTGGAAGAACTATTGACTGGGGAAGATTCATTCTTTCATTTGCTTTAGTACCAAGTACATGGAACACAGATTGATCATGTTCACATACCCACACACGCGTACACTTGAAGCTACAAGACACAGCTCACATCACACTATTAGAGTAATATGTAGCTGATATGGATATTACATAGCATATTCTTATTGATATTGTTGAAAAAAAGCTATTTTATTTTGCTTAAAAAGTAAACAACAAACTAGATGATGTCAAAATTATACATGAAGGACACATATGTTCCAGAGTTTCCATTATTTCAGCAATGCTCCATTAAAGATATCCATAGTTCTATATCCTTCTAGTATCTACTATTATCTATTGGCTTGCTAAATTCTATTTGAAATACAGAACCCAAAAAACTGTTAAGCTAATGAAATAGAGTATCATATCTATCTAAGTTTGTGTTTTAGATGCGAATCATATGTAGGCATCTTTAAGGAAAAAAGGAAAAGAATGACCTTGCAGAAATTAAGTTTTAGGGAATTAAGTCAGAATATATTCTTCATGATACAGTGACACTATTTGAAGGCTTCTGCTCAGATTTATTACAAGAACCATTAACATTCAATGCCACGTTCTCTTTCCTTCAAAACGTACTAAATTGATACCAATCACATCAAATCCAAATTTAGAACCCAGTCTTTAGGTTCTATTATGTGCATGTTTCCTTTATATAAAAGCCAACTCTCCATTATCAAAACGGAAACATGGAAGTCTATATTGAAGCCACTTTTCATTGTACACAAGAATATTCGTGTCTTTCATCTGAAGAAGGAAGCATGAGTCTAGAGGCACAGATCAGCCCATATCAACCAGGCGAAGCGTTCCTCTGCCCATGTCACCTATGCTATAGTTTCAAATCAAGAAGATTTAAAAGGGAAAAGGAATAAAAAAGCTGAATTCATCCTTGATAATGCTGTAGTTACAAGAAATGCTCTTTACCTCACTCCATAGTGAGACTAAGAGGACGTGTACATACGCTATAAAACAGGAAGGATAAAAATTAAGCGTTTAGACAGTTTGGCTAACAGTAATTTGGTTTGCATTTTTTTTTTCCCTTTAAAGGAAATAAAAGGAAACCTGCAGAAAACTACTGTCTCTATTTTAATAATAATAGTCCCTCTATTTCTATGGAAATTCTGAGCCCTAACAGTTTGAAGCTTCCCTACAAGAGAAATGGAGAAAAGCTCTAAAAAGTTGATGTAGTTTTATATATATATATATATATATATACACACACACAAATACATATATATTTTCTCTTGAAGGTTCAACAAAAACAAAAAAAAAAGAAGAAATGGCTTTTATATTTTCTATAAGGAACTATAGGGAACTGAGGCAAAAAAATTTTAAAACCTGCCCAAGATTACATAAGGATTCTGTGAAAGAAGAAACTAAGACAATGCCTTTCAATGTCATCATCAACTGTTACTAGTCCTGTTATGAAAGCCTTACTTGTGCTTGAGGTTAGGCATGAATTTCTCACTTGCCTCAACATTCTTCTCTTAATATCCCATTAGATTTTTACAGCAAACACTGTGTACGAGTGTAAAGGTACCTAGAATCTTTTTCAGAAATCAGTGTGTTGAGTTTTTCTGTAAAAAGGTATATTGTACTTCTGACTACTTTTTCATATTATGAATAAATTTATCCAATCTGTACATTCTGTCTTCAGGACCAAAGGAAAATCCTAAGGCATACATGGAGACGAAGTGTAACTCCCCTTCAAAAGTACACAAGGTTATTTTTACAAAAACAGCAAAACAATCTGAAACCCAGAGCCCATCTTAGGCTTAGTCCACTATATCCTCTCTAATTTATGTCAATTAATTATAAAGATTTAATTTTCTTTACAGAGCAGGATTATAGGCTACCAATTACAAAACAAATTACTTGGATTTTCAACTCCCTGCTGGCATATCATTAGATCACATTACTTCTTTTTAAAACAGTCTAGCTACGTCTTCAATAGCATCACTGATCCTTGCTAATATTTTTGCTTGCAGTGCCGCTTTTTTAAAAAATTGTTATTCATTTATAAGTTGCGTTCACATTAAAAAGACCTGGAAGCACAACAGAAATGCAGTATCTCTGCTAAGCTGCCACTTAAGTTTCAGATAGACTGATTTACAAGACTTGTATGTCCCAGTACGTAAGACTCCTGAATGTGCAGTGGCACCTCGAAGGGTATGTGTGGCTGGTGAAACAGCTAAGAGCAAGGAGCACAGCACGGGAGACAAGGAAGGCAAAGGAGTGAAGGTATCTACACCTACTAGAAAGGTGAGAAAGGAGAAGGTCCTACTGGGCAATCCTGTGAGAGCGAGCATACTCACAGCCAGTATTTGCAGCTACCAATAGTCTCTGGGTAAGTTAATGCATCAGCACACATTCCTGATAGCATATTAAAGTTATTGGTTTCATCCAGGTCCACAGTAATATATTAAGATTTCATCCTCATATCCAGCAAAATTTAAATTTAAGAAGTATTTTTAAAAGTAAGGTTGATGTCCGAGTTGTCGCTGCAAATCAGTTCAGCTGGCTGCAGACAGAAATAGTTGGGAGGCTATAGGCTATAGGTAGGACATAAAATAGTCATAAGATTGTTAAGTAGCAAGGCAAGGCAACCACCTCTTCCATTTTCAAAGGAGTTTTAGGCAGAGAAATGTTCCCCTAAACACAGGGAATATACCCACTGCCTCATCTGCAAGAGTTCAAATGATTACTTAGAGTTCCTGCGCAGGTGTTTTCTTGTGTAGGATGTTCAATTTAGAGAAATAGAAATGCTTAACTGAAGGATAATGCAGGTCATGAGAACTCTAGAGAACAATGAAATTGATACTTAGATCACTTCGCACATCATACAGTGCAAATATAAATCACAGTCCTAGCCTTTGACACAAACAGCCCATAGGTCTGTGGATTACACTAGAACTTATATACACCCAGCTCAAGCCCAAATATTAAATTCCTATCGAAATTTTAAAATTGTAGCATTTAAGAATACATTATAACTGTTCTTTTCATTAGAGCCCAGTACTAAAACTTGAAACCTTTCCCCAAATAATTACTAGATCTATCTCCCTTTATACACATACATACTTTTACAACCAGCTCTCCCTAACTAGCTGCCAATCCTGAAAACTGACATCTCATTTAGACAGAAGAAACCCCCAACAACTATTTTCTCTCTTTATAAAAAAAGAAATGTGCATTTCTATGTGCACACATATAAATAATAATAATTAAAAAATTAGAAAACCTTTTATAAAACAGATTTCTATAGGCATTTTTTGTTGGTTTGCTTGTGGGGAGACAGACAGCTGTGGTGAACAGAAGGATTTTCCTAACTGGGAAGACAGATAGCCCGAAGGCAAAGAAAAAATAGCAACCAATCAATCAGGTTAATTCTTTGCTTTAAAAATTGTTCAAAAAGTGGCAGAACAAGTGCTGATTGTTTTAGTTAATGCTTTTCCATCGGCAGCCTGTCCCCTGATACGGTGTGTTCAGTTTTAATCAGCTTTAACTGTTTCTTTCATAGTACCATCATAAAAACCAACTCACTTTTCAGACCTTATCCCATAGTGTCTTATTTGCATTTGCACCACAACTCTTCACACGCTCCACGTTACACCAGAATCTAATTTTCACTTAAGTTTTTGCATTACTGATCCTGATGGCATATAACACACTTGTTTGCCATCTTACCTATTTTTAGCTTCTTGCAAAATATGAAAGGGGATGCTATTAAATGTATTAGAATACTTCATTTCATTAGCTGCGTAGATTTATTCCTCCTTTTTCTACCATCTATACATAGAGTCATTGAGTTGTGGCTGCTTTTGATGAGAAATTGTTGTATGATTGTTTTCTGCATGTAAATCAACTCTGTTAGTAGTGATATATACCAAAATCCTGTCTCAATAAGTTACTGGGCTTCTAATCACTTCTGACAATTTCATTTTGCTTGACTCGCTAAAGCATCTTGTTATTTGTTTTTCACTCTTATAAAGATATTATTTCTCATTATATTAGGTCTTCCTGGGGAAACCACAGAAAATATACCTAAACGTTAATGAGTACAGAGGCTTTTCTAAATCTTTACTAAAATCTGTGAAGATCTGGAGAGAATTCTCCGCTCTGGAAAAAACCCTGTCCTGGTACTGAAGACTTTTAAGACATTAAGAAGCTGGAGGCTGGAAAAACAAAAAGCACCTAAGGAAAAATTAAAAGTTTTCAAAGGTGTGTAGATTAGTGGGCTTTTCTAACAACAGCAACGAAAAAAAAAATCACAATCCTGTTAAGATGAAGTTTTACCTTATTGATGAGGATTTATGGGAGAGTTAATTATTTTCAGTAGTGTTTCAGCTTTGATCTTGCCAAGTTTTATTTCAATTTGATTGCATAATCAAACAGGTCATAGATTCACAAAACTGTTTAGGTTGGAAAAGATCTTTAAGACCATCAAGTCCAGCGGTAAACCTAACACTGCCAAGTCCATCACTAAACCACCTGCCTAAGCACCCCACATGGACCTATCAAACACTTCCAGGGAAGATGACTCAACCACTTCCCTGGGCAGCCTGTTGCAACACTTGACAACCCTAACAGTGAAGCAATTTTTCCTGTATCTAGTTTAAACCTCCCACGCACAACAGGATAAACAGGAAGGTTTTTTAAGCTCCCTGTAACCATGAATTAATTTGATGAAATCCACAGAAGCATCCTGGGTTATCACCAGACATCCTCTGTCGAAACAGGTTAAGACTATTATGTGTAGTGGAAACGGCAATTCTCTCAGGCAAGGAGAATCTTGAGCAGTTCCATAGCAGTTCTCTGTGCAGGAGTAAAAAGTAAGTACTCCTGAAAAATATCTTGTGTGTAAAAAAATACACACTTAGATGGTAACAGGTTATAAAAGCAGAATTACAATAGAGCATTTATGTAAAGTGATTTTATTCTTATCAAATGTACCATTTAAAAAAGAAAAATAAATGCTTTCTAACGAAAAGTTTCAGAGTGAAGTAAAAAACAGACATTTGCCACCTAGAATCATATTTGTAATTACAAAAAGTAACTGAATTCCTACAGTAAATTATATCTAAAAAACAGACATTTGATTCACAGTGCTTTTTATTTTAATTTAAAATTTTCTTACAGATACACATAATCCAGATAGGAGGAAAAGACTGCTGAAGACACTATTTTCTATTCAGGTTATGCTGCTGCCTTTGGACAGCATATAGATCATTATTTGAATAATATTGTTAATTTCCTGGCTCCATCAAGAACATTAAGAACTTTTATATTGATTTTTTACAATAGCTTTTTGCCCTGTAAATAACCAACACAATTGTAGAACCCTGATAATTCACAGAGGAAATTCAGAGCAGCTGGGTTTTGGTTCATTTTGTTATTTCTAAACAGATCTAGACTTCATTTCATCTGCAGCACTATCTAAGAAAGAGAGAGCAACCCTTCTGCATTTCTAGAAAATACCAGTTTTAGATCTGGCTGCCTCATCTGCCCGGTGACAAACCAGCCTAGAAATATGCCAGCAAAATACTGCAATGATAGTCAGATGATCAGGTTGTGAAGCTATTGGAACTATTAAGATACTCCAAGAACAATATATTTAGGGATAAAAAACCCATATTTGGAACAGGTGCTTTGAAATTATCTTTAAAACAAGAAAGGAGCACTTTTTGGCAGAGGAGTGAATTGCATTTCATTCATTCATTGATGCAACAGTCCGTATTTCATTCTTGGTGAACAACGGCCAGCGCTAAAAAACCATGAACACAAACTGAAACCCTGCTGCACCTCAGAACGCTCAGTTCCTTACACGAATGCTGAACCACTTTCGATTACTACTTTTTCACTGAGTATGAGGCAAACCAGCACTATGTTGAAAAGCTACTCTATGCTTTTCAAAACTAGAGAAGTTCTTTTTAAAAAATAGCAATTTGAAGAAAACAAATCCAATTCAAACCTAGTAGAAATAAAGCCACCTGGAATCTTTCTCTATGTGGGAGAAACTTTCCTGTTATACAACAAAGGAGACACAGAGCAGCTGCTACAGGACCCGAGGGCATTATGCAAAGGCATCTACAACACAGTCAGGACTAAGATTTCAATTCAATATCTCAGTGAGGTTCTATTGCAAGAAACAGTTTATTTCTTCAAAAACTGAAGAGGTCCGAAAAGATCCAACAGCTCTAAAGATATTGGACAGTTAATTTGAGGGAATTTAAAAATATTAGGATGAGATAATGCTTCTTTCTCGTTGCTAGCTACTGTTGGGTACAGAGAGCAGCATACGTGAGGAAATAACATCACGCAGCACAGAATCATAGACTAGTTTGGGTAGGGAGGGAACTTTAAATATCAGCTATTCCGACTCTGGAGCACTGAGCAGGATAACTTCCACTAGATCAGGTTCCTCAGAGTTCCACCCAAATTGACCTTGAATGTTTCCAAGAATGGGGCACCCACCACCTCTCTGGGCGACCTGTGCCGGTGTTTCACCACCCTCATCATCAAAAACATCTTCCTTGTATCTAGTCTGAAGCCACCCTCTTGTAGTTTAAAAGCGCTACCCTTTCAATGGCTTAACAAATCCAAATATATATTTATTTCTTATAATGAAAAAAATGAAGAAAATATTTTCTTGGCCTCCCAAGGCCAACTTCTAAAATCACTACGAAATTTTCATGTTACGAAACAGAAATGCTACATGACTTACCTAAAACACTTCATTACCACAAAATGTAATATCGGTATATTTGCACAAACTGTCCTTCAAACTCAAGTAAACTACAGAACAATACACATGCTCATTTTTCTGCTTCTTCCTTATCAACTACAGTATGCATGAATGTTCTAGAAATTCACAAGAATAGTTGGAGTATAGTGTCCTTTGGTAATTTTTTAAAAATACTAAACTATGTATCTGTTAGAAGACTTGAGAGCTTACTACTTTGGCAGAGTGTCATCACAGCAAAATCTTCCTTGCACTAAATCAGGTGTAGAAGGAAAGTAACGTTACCACTATGGGATAAAGATTTCTATATTCATGACCTACAGCCAAGAACTTACCCTTTGGCAAATGCTTCAAATCAAAATAACAATGTTCCAAATAGATGAATGAGTAGTGTAAGAAGTAATATGATTTAATCTTTCATGTCTAAATTAAGTCCAGCTACATGATAATGAGCTTTTGAATTAAATATATATATATATATTATTTTCATTCCTTTTGCAATAGAGTTAATGCATCTGTGTCAAATAGTATTAAAAACCTGTCATTTACCATTCTGCAGAAAGTCTCCTTCGCTGTGGTACATTGACAGAAACAGAACAGTTTTTGCCCTCCTCACAACACAAAATACCAGGAGACCCTTGCATAAGCAGATGTGCTAATTTACAAGAGGTGTCCTGACTTCATAAGGCATTCCCAGCTGCATGCATTAACTTGCAAGTTCTGCCTTGCTTTCCAATGGATCCCGGAGACAGTTGCCTGCATGAGACCAGTAGAGAACTGCATCACAGCATTGCTTCTACCTACTACTGCTCCCCTGGCTACTGGAAGACACATTCAGCAGGAGAAAGAATTATTCTAACAACAGCCACTAAATAGCGCAATTTAATTTTATATTACATCACAGCAAGATGGGAAAACGACGTCATGACACAGTAAAAATTGAAATATTTGTGAAGTTCAAATTAAAAAGTACAATCGTGATGCAGTTATTCTACAAAAGCAGTTATTCATGAGTTTATTTATTCCACCTTATGACAAAGCACAAAGTTTAATGGCAGCATCATCTGTAGCCTACCTAGCAACTATAAACCCTTACTATCTACAGTTGCATATTTTTGTAACTGATAGTTCTTCTTAATCTGCCTTCTTTAGAAACAAATTAGAATACAAGCAGAACTTCTGACCAGTGATTATGAAATTGCTTCACTTGAAATAACAGAAATTTTTAAAAAATACTGATGTTATTTCAGTATACAAACCCTCTCGGAAGAAGTGACTCATATTACATACACACAATTTAAAATAAAAATTCGATCATCTCGTCTGCCCTGTTAATCATTATAGTATTTGCAGGAAAGAAAGGCGATGAGAGAGAATGACTACAGCAGGATGAAAATGAAATCACTACAGGCCTTCAAAGCAGAAGACTGCTAGAATACCAGAAACTGCCACATTTCTACACTCAGAGAATGCATTTTAAAGTAATTTTTGCAGAGCTGGAAAGAACTATATTTACTGGGGTTTTTCTACATTTCAGAAAGCCAACTCGAATTCGTTACTTGAATTACTTGGGGGAACTAGCTTTGCAGTTAAAAAAGGTGAGATGTTCCCAACTAGAGGAATAGAAAAGCTCTCCAAAACAACCCTAAAATAGATTACTTCATGTACACAGAAACAATATTTGATACCGGTGTACATAGGTATTACCTGCGTTAATTTAACATTAGATACAAAAAAAACCCCATTAATTTCTTCATTGTTTAGGGCTAATACGAAAACTTTACAACACATGAAAGCATCAAGTCCTGTCTCAATGACTGTGTTACACTGCTCTATTTACTTGCTGGGGTTCTGAGACACACAACTTCAGAGGCTGCTGTCCTCTACCAAGATACTTTAGTACTGGAACCAGCCAACTACACAATAAAAACAGTCACGGTGGGTTCACCGCCATATGAGTGATCTGCCCAACATTTGGGCTAAATTAGGTCTCATGCAAGGAAGCTACAGTTGTTTATGTGTTCAATTTGATGGGTTTGGTTTAGCCTCATGACATTTAAACCTAAGGCAAACTAATACCAAGTCATGTTCTGCTGCAGTTGAGCACCGCCACCCACTGCTGCCACCTAGCAGACCATCTATTTAAAATCTGGTCAATACGAAACACTTCATTAGGACCAGTTAATGAATTAATGACTTAATTAGGACCACTTGATAAAGACACTGCCATTAAAATATTCACTGCTCTTTGATATTACTCATGATGTTGTCTAATAATTGTGGCTCTGCTATTCCAGCTGCCCGCTACATTAAAACCAGCCAGAATTGAAGAAACATCGTAGGCCATTGGTATCTCCAGCATCCAAGTTACTGTCATTTAAGCTGCTCTCAGAGATAAACAATGTTTTCAACTCTGTCCAGAAGTTGCTAAGACTGACGAATCCTGTGCTGCTAAGAACTGCCACTTCCAGCAGTGGCCACAGACGCCAACTCAAAGGCAGCTGAGATCAGAGGATTCATATGAAACAGCATTTCTCCTGACTTTGGGCTCAGAGGACTTCATGACCCTACATAGAAATTCAAAAAGTAAACGTAATCCAGAAAAAAAAGATGCATTTTTTTTACTAAATGTCATAAAAAAAGGAACCGTAGCAGAGAGAAGGAGTTCAGAACGATGATGGAGGAACACAATGCACTGGTTCAAACCTAGTAGTCAGTAGTTCAGCAAAAACATGTTGGAAATCACAGAACTACAACAGCGTGCTAGAAAGGCAACGTACACAATGTTAAGTCCGTTACACATCTCAGTTACTGGGTTTTTTGTCACCCATACATATAGATAAATCAAAAAGGTCCATGTACATGCGATAATGTTGCTCTTCTTTTCTTACTGTCTGGCCTGATAATGTCACTGCGACCTGGGAATATTAACAAAAAGAGTACCCTGCTTGGTTTCAGATGAGGGGAGAACAAATTGATGCTTAGGCCACGATGCAGTCGTGCCCACGACCTAGTATATTTACAAATATTACATAACCTGACTTCTGAAAATATAATGGAGCAACACCTTGAGGTATTTTGAGCAGCCTTCTTAGCAAGTAACTTAGATGAACAGATGTACACAGCTGCTATTTAAATTGAGATGATCTTGAGAGAGGGAAAAATACATAAATAAAATTTATTTCCTATTAATAAAGTGCTGTCAATAAGTGCTCCAATCCAGTGGAACTATAATTGTGGAATCACCACCAAGAGCAAGACACCCACAGGAACAGTCTGCACAAAGCATTAGAGAAGGGCTGTCTCACAGCAAGGAGCATTCAGAGCACAATGAAAGGTGCCAATGACCTGGATTTTACCTGAACATTTTCATTTCTCCTGCCTAGAACGAATCTGTATACTTGCCAATAATATAAAAAAAAAAATCTGGACTCAATCACTGTACATATGTGATGCACAGTGAGCAACCCAAGGCTTCTAAGAAGATAAAAGTTACTGCCCATGAACAGTAAATCTGATGCATTTAGTAACCCCCTAGGGCGGGCAATAGCAATTCAGTGCAGTATATCTGCACATCCTTCTGCCTGGGAAATTCCAGACTGAAATACAGCTGCTTTGTTGCTGCTGGCCTTACGAACCACTCTTACAGCTCCTCTCCACATTTTCTAACATAAATACAAAAGTTCCTGAATTTGCATCCCTATTACTAAGCCATGCTTTGCATTTCTTGCAGATCTTGTGCTGCAGAGAGTGTAAAACATAAATTAGATGAATTAACTTCTAATGGAGGTTATTTTTATAGCAAGACCTGAAAAACACCTTGTTAGCAAAAGAGACGTTGAATTCCTTACAGACTATAGAGAGCAAGCGGAGTTCATTCACATACACAAAAAAATCTGTGTGAAAATAATTTTATTATACTTATTTCCACTGCATCTATCAAAGTATTAAACATATATCCAAATACACTAAGGAGAGCATTGTATGAGTTGAAAAGCCATCAATTTCAAAGTTAATCTGGACAAAGTAGTTTATTAATAGCATTAACAATTATTACCACTTCTAATGCTCAGAGAACCTAGCTGAAAATGGGACTACTCATCCCATAAACATGCTATCTGAGTGTTGTCCAGATGAAAAAAACCAAACCCATCACCTATAAAATCACCTAAGCTGGTACAGATAAAAATCTCAAGGAGAGACAGACTCGAACTAGCAAAGCCACATCTTGTTAAAGCATATGTCACCTGTCTACAATACTTTTAACACATTCTGGAACATACTGGATGCATTATCACATTTATTGCCCTGGCAACAAAGCTAGAATTAATAGTATAGGGTGGTCCTTCTTCCAAACAACTAAAATTCAAGAGGAAGCAAAGGAAGTACTAACTGTGTTTTCTGATGCTATTTGAGATGTTTTTCTGAGAATCAAAGAAAAAGCCAAGATTGTTTAAAATTTCCTAGCTAACTAGGGGAATATGTGATTTTTCACAAGTCCATCCCAAATGCTGCTCTGTGCCTGATAGAATTAAAAAAAAAAAAAAAAAGGGAAAATATAGAAATATTTTTTTTTTTAAAGTGTCTGTAAAAAATAAAGACTTGAAAATAAAGCTTTTCTGGTTTTCAGATTTCTTTTGTCTGCCTTGCAGCTCAGGTTTAAAAAAGTTTAAAGTCAATGGAAATAGAATGTGTTGCAATAACCAAGCCTATTTGTCCCCCACAGGTTTTAAAATAAACGTTTTTTTCTGGCTCTAATTTTGGGTATTCTATTTAGGAAAGTTCTACTGAAAATATCTTCTATGAAGGTGCACTTCATCTCAAGTAAAAAATTATCATTGTTTTTTAGCAAAAAAAGTATCTTTTCTTATTAGTGTTCTAAGACATCTCAGCTTCCATCCACCAGAAAAACCCTTAAGTACCTTGAAAACATTTATCAGTCAAAAATTTATCCTACGTCATGTGGGGAAGAGAGTTAAAAACTGCAACATTGACCAACTTACGAGCAATGTTTAAGCTAACAAGAAATAGTCTCACTATCGGCTTTTAATCGCAATACTTACGTTTTGGGAAGTGAGACATTGCTTTTTACATTCCTAATGCATGACATAAAAACAACGTTATTTCTGTATTTAGAAGATTGTCATAAAACCAGTGAGGTATTTCCAATGGAAATACTCCGGCGAGAATCTGGTTTGTTCTACATATTCCAAATGGAAATTACACAGCTCCTACTCTTTAAAATTAAGACTTAAGGTCACTTTACTAATGAAAAGGAAATTCTTTATTGAAGAGCGTGAAATTGATTATTTTTATGTCCTTGCTAACTTGCTAATGTAAACCCTCTGTTTAGAACGCAAGAATATATTAGAATCGGCAAATTTACTGAATGCAGTGAAGTAACAGAAGGACTGAGACTCACAGCTACTAACAGAATTTGGAGGGGTTTTTTAAAAAAAACCAATTTTATCGCTATAAGCTGAATTTATAACTGGACTGCACTTGGTGGACAGGGCATGACCTTATCAGACTTGTACAAGCTTATCTGAGAAGAAAAATTAACAGGCATTATGAACATGAATTATGCTCTTCATGCCTTCAGCTAAGGCTTTCCGTTATGCTAAACCATGCTCGCTTCTAGACGTGCATATGCACCCCTAGCAGAAGTGGCACTGACTTCACATTTGGAACTGAACATAATTGCACCTCTGGTGTATCCCCACATGTGAAAGCAGTGCTACACTAAGAAATGCAACTCAGTATGACAGACAGAAGCTGGACTTCAGCACGGCAAACGCCGGGCTGCTTAGCCAACAGTCAATCAATACTGATGTCGGCACTGTGAGGTTCATTCTGACACCAGGCTTTTTAAGACCAGAAAGTTAAATCGAGGCATTGGCAACAATCTTTTCAGTCTGACTCCTGTGTGTAACCAGTAATAAATACAGGTCCATATAAACACACACACACACTGATGCATCCTTCCAAATACATGAAAAATTATGCCATTTTTGACTGCAGGTCAAGGTGAAGCCCTACAGAGAAATCGATAAGCTCTTTAAAATCTATCCAAACTCTCGGGTTCAGAAAAGGGCATTTGTGGGTTCTCTTTGTGGTTTTTTCAACATTTTGAATAGAAACCAGAATCTGATCAGCAATGTCCCTAGAAAATGGTGCTTATAAATAATGATGCAAGTAGTTCAGTATTTATAGATTGGTAATACTAACCAAAATAATGTTCAACATCTTTCTACAGAACACTCTTTCTACAAGTCCATGACTCAGTTCATAATTTTAACAGAAATTGAGTCATTCTAAAAAAGAGACCAAGGTAATCTAGTATTCAAGATACAGGAATTAGGTTTATTTTACTGTGATTGTGATATGTTGTAAAATTATATATTTTAATTGGCAGATTTTTGTAGATAGCTATAGGTAGCTAGCTTATCTGTGCTTTTGCTGAAGCTTCCTTCAAGATTATAGTCTAAACCAGAAAGGTAAGAAATTCTTTCTAGAACTTGATTAAAGAAAAGTATGCTGCATATTTTTTCAATGTTTTTTTCCAATGACTAATTAATATTTTCATTCAAAAGACACACTCTACCCTAAATAACCACAATAAACTCACAATTAATTCCATGAAAAAATTACATGTGAATTTGATTTATTTTTTCATTGTTTTATTTTTAAGCATGGCACTGAAAAGGTGAACAAATCAGACTACTACTGTCAGTCAATATGGGATGACTTGACGGTAGCGACATATTAGATGAAACGACAGAACTATATTTAACCTGAGAAGATAGGGTCCCATTTATGTAATCCTGCTTTAGAAGCTTCTAATGAGTTATTGTAACCTAACCTAGATACGCCTGCCAGCAAGTTCCCTGCTCTTTCATGTCAACCTAATGATGGGAGTACAATTTCATTCTAAAAAAACTGCTGCACAGCACAAAGAACACTGTGAAATACGTTGATCATCAATATAATCAGTAACCTAAAAATAAACTTCCACCTAAGTTAACTCATATTTATAACTCAGAAGCTTTATTTTTATTTATATTATATTTGCTATAGAGCCACAGTCACAGTGCTACTAAGAAGAGATTCCTGAGGCAGGGGAAGCAGTCAATGGAATCTGGTAACTGAAGAAATTGTTAAGTTCTTTGACACTAGAGCATTCACAGAGAGAGCAGATGCCTACATTTACAAGTTAATGAACACGTGTGATAACTGAAAGATGCTTAAATTATATGTTGAGTTATTATCGCAGTGGCCTCTTTTTGCTTTAAAACTCTACCGACAAGAATGCTCATCCATCTCAGAAATATCTTTATCTTTTAGAGAGCATCCACTGAGAGCCAGGCTTCCCCAGCTGCGAGTCCTGCATTCAGCCACCTGTCCTGCAGACACATATGGCACTTGGGGATCAGCAGGGGCCAGGGCGAGCGTCGGTCACTTGGTAACATCTGTCAGCTGACCAAAAGTGGCATTAATGAAATTCTAAAAGGAGTTTAGTTCACTCCTTCATGCTGCAAGACAGCTGTAGTGACAAAAGATGTACATAAAAAGCAGATTAAGATCATAGATGGCAAAATGACGCAGGGGAAGGATGAAGCTTTTCAGAACACACTTTTCGACCCAAGTCATCTACAGTAACCACCTTGCCAAATACAATCCGAGTACTGTTTGAAATCAAGCACAGCAGGAAATGTAAAACAGTGATATAAGAAACAAGGACAGGAAGTGTAAAAAGCCCAACAGCAAACAAGAAAAAATTAAGACTTCATCATTATGATTTGTCATTCCATCACATACTTCAGTACCTGTTGTTTCTATATACGACAATATTTCATGGGTTGTTAGCTTGAAGACCACCTCAAGAAATGATCACAATGTAAAAATGATACATGCATAACAGCCGTTCTGATTTCAGTGTCCCTAGTTGCTTTCTTTACACTGCGCCTACTGACACTCTGTACACAGAAGCAGCACTAATAATACGCAGTCCAAAGAGCTGTAGATTCACATCATCACATTTTGTCCGGGGAACTAGGATACCTTTCACTGCTGCTGTATCAGGTCCACAGATTTCAAGACTCAGAGAATAATGAATATAATAGAAAGGGAGACATGGCATTCCCAAAGCCAAACAAGGCCAACAGACCATAAACATAGTATCTTGGCTTCAAGTGGTAATTATTTCCCTGCAAAGCTAAAACTATAGTCTGTTGGAAAGTTCTTCCACTGATTTAGCTCTTCACAAAGAAAATAATTAGGTGCCTCAAAGAAAAAAAAAAAAACAAAAACAGTTAACTTTTATTTTACCCAAGTATTTCATCAAAAAATATGATGACAGGGAAAAAACAAACCAAATAATGGCCCCTTTTTAGCAAAACAAGAAAAGAATACAAAGCTTATGGGAAGTGGAAAGACCAGCAGACTTCATGACTGGCAATCTGAGCCCTTAGCTTCTTTAACAATTACATACAAACAGATCAGAGATTTTATTCTGTGATGGAAATCAGACATAAAGTGAATCCACCATGTGGTGCACCTATCAATTAAGGCATTGTTTCTGCACCATAAGAATGCAATGTAAACATTTCGTGTAATACAGCCTGCGTGGTATCCAAGTTTGTTGTGAAAACTTTTGTTGCCAAGATTTTCTTGCCTTAAGCTACCATCTGAAACATGCAAAGCTGCCCTTTGCAGAAGTGGAAACGCAACATGAAAAGGAAGCAGTAGGTAATTCCCTTCTGTTTTCCTCCATATTCCTTAATTAACCTATTTCTTCCAATTCTTTGAATTCAAAACAGAAATGTAGTTGCTAAATATGACGGCATTTGAATGTACCTCAAAAGTTGCAATATTGCGCATTGTCTCCAATCTATCAGTAATTTCGGTATTGGTGGTTCACATGAAACACATTCATTTTGATGCACCTCCATCTGAGACAGAGGGAAACACAAATCTTGTTGCATACTTGGTCATTAGGATCGATGGCACAGTAACAGCCAGAGCTGAACCATTTTGTAAGCACCATTCACCTAGGGCTTTGTGTATTTCATATATAGCACAATGAGGTGAAACACAGAAAAGTCTAAATATCATTTTTGATAAAGGTTGCTTGATAAACTCATTTTTAGCATTCTTCCCAAGCTCAAGAAATCTAATCTATATGCTAATCTATCTATAGCAATCCCACTGTCCTTGTTGCCAAAGATGTTCAATGGCACCAGTCCCAGTGCTGGCCCCTGAAGAATGCCACTCATCACTGGTCTCCACTTGGACATCGAGCCATTGACAGCAACTTTTTGAGTGCGGCCAACCAGCCAATTCTTTATCTACGCAGTGGTCCATCCATCACATCCATGTGTCTCCAATTTAGGCACAAGGGTATCATGTGGGACAGCATCAAACACTTTGCACAGGCCCAGGTAGATGACATCAGTTCCTCTTCCCTTATATCCACCCACACCGTAACGCAATCACAGAAAGCCACCAGATTTTTCAGGCAAAATTTGCCCTTAGTGAAGCTATGTCAGCTGTCACCAATCATCTCCTTATTTTCCAGGTGCCTTAGCATAGTCTCCAGGTGAATCCACACCATGATTTTGCTAGGCACAGAGGTGAGAGTGACTGATCTGTAGATCACCAGGTCTTTCAGGGGTTTTCCCATTTTAAAAATAGGGGTTATGTTTCCCCTTTTCCAGTCAGTGGGAATGTCACTGGACCGCCACAACTTCTCAAATATGAAGGATAGTGGTTTAACAACTTCATCCGTCAGTTGCTCCAGAGCCTGCAGATGCATTTCCTCAGGTCCCATGAACTTGAGCACCTTCAGGCTCCTTAGATGGTCTCAAACTTGATTTTCTCCTACAGCAGGCAGTTCTTAATTCTCCGACTCCCTGTCTTTGTCTTCAGCAACTTGGACTGTGCTGCTGGAGTGCTTGCTAGTGAACTGAGGCAAAAGAAACTGCTGAGTATCTCAGTCCCCTCCATACCCCAGGTAACCAGGTCTCTTGATTCCTTCCAGAGAGGGATCATACTTTCTCTAGTCTTCCTTTTATCACCAACGTATCTATAGAAGCCTTTCTTGGTACTTTTGACATCCCTGGCCAGATTTAATCCTGTCAGGGCTTTAGCTTTCCTGACCTGATCACTGCTTTGACAATTTCTCTGTATTCCTCCCAGGCTACCTGTCCCTGCTTCCACCCTCTGTAGGCTTACTTTTTGTGTTTAAGTTTGTACAGGAGTTCCCTGTTCATCCATGCAGGCCCCCTGGCATTTTTGCCTGACTTCCTCTTTGTTGGGATGCATCGCTCCTGAGCCTGGAGGAGGTGATCCTTGAATATTAAACAGCTTTCTTGGTCCCCTCTTCCCTCCCAGGCTTTATCCCATGATACTCCATAGAGAAGATCTCTGAAGAGGCCAAAGTCTGCTCTCCTGAACTTGAGAGTAGCGAGTTTGCTGTGCACCCGCCTCGCTGGCCTGAGGATCCTGAACTCCACTATTTCACGATCACTGAAGCCCAGGCGTCCTTTAGCTTCATGTTCCCTACCAGTCCCTCCTCCTGGTGAGGACAAGGTGCATTATAGTACCTTTCCTCTTTGGCTTTTCCATCACTTGGCGAAGGAGGTTAACATCTATGCATTCCAGGAACCTCCTGGATTGCTTAAGCCCTGCTGTGTTGTCCCTTCAACCAGGATAGCTGAAATTCCTAACGAGAACCAGGGCTGCTCCTATCTGTTTACAGAGGGCTCATCCATTTGATTTTCCTCATCAGGTGGGCTGTAGCAGACCCCAACTATAATGTCATCTGTCCCTGCCCTCCCTTTATTTCTGACACAAACTCTCATTCAGCTCCTTACCCATCCTCAGGTGGATTTTCATGCACTCCAGTTATGTCACTGACATAAAGGGTGACTCCCCCTCCTCATCTCCCCTGCCTGTCCTTCCTAAAGAGTCTGTATCCTTCCATTCCAACACTAATAAAAGCCATCCCACCGTGCTGATAGGATCATAGCCCTGCAGGCATACACACACCTCTGACTCCTCTTGTTTATTCCCCATGCTACATGCATTTGCATAGAGGCATTTAATTTGAGGCCCCTGTGAAGCTGACTTACTGGCTGGAGTGGCTGGAATGCCTTTGTGCTGCTCTTTAGGTCCTCTCCTGCTTGGCCTGTGATCCTTCTCCAGGTTTTGGGCGTTTATCGGCAGTACTGGCACTCAAATTGCTAAAAGTGGGATGGATTAAGGTTCTTCTTCCATGGCAACTTTATTTTAAAGCCCTATTCACCAGCTTGGCAACCTGTCTTTTAAACAATTCCAGGGATGGCGACTCCACCACCTCCCTGGGCAGCTGTGCCAGTGCCTGACCACTCTTTCAGTGAAGAAATTCTTCTTAATGTCCAGTCTAAACCTCCCCTGGTGCAACTTGCGGCCATTACCTGCCATCCTATCGCTTGTCACTTGCAAGAAGAGACCAGCACCCATCCTGTCACAGTGCTGAGGTCTCCCCTCAGCCTCCTCTTCTCTAAGCTAAACAACTCCAGTTCCCTCAGCCACTCCTCGTAGGACTTGTTCTCCAGCCCCTCACCAGCCCCACTGCCCTTCTCTGGACACGCTCCAGCCCCTCAATGTCCTTCTTGGAGTGAGGGGCCCAAAACTGAACCCAGCACTCAAGGTGCAGCCTCGCCAGTGCTGAGCGCAGGGACACAATCACCTCCCTGCTCCTGCTGGCCACGCTGTGTCTGACACGGGCCAAGATGCCACTGGCCCTCTTGGCCACCTGGGCCACTGCTGGCTCATGTTCAGCTGCTGTCAACCAACACCCCAGGTCCTTCTCTGCCAGGCAGCTCTCCAGCCACTCTTCCCCAAGCCTGTAACGCTACACGAGGTGGTTGTGATCCAAGAGCAGGACTCTGCACTTGGCCTTGTTGAACCTCATCCTCATCCCGTTGGTCTCAGCCCATCGATCCAGCCTGTCCAGACCCCTCTGCAGAGCCTCCCTTCCTTCAAGCAGATCGACACTTTCACCCAGCTTGGCATCATCCACAAACTTGCTGAGGGTGCACCCAATGCCTTCATCAAGGTCATTGATAAAGATGCTGAACAGGACTGGACCCAGCACTGAACCCTGGGGAACACCGCTTGTGACTGGTTTCCAACCAGACTTCATTCCATTTACCACCACACAGACCACCCAGTCAGAGCTGCTGCCTTTGCTCTCAGATGAGTGCCCACTGTTCTGCCTTGAGGGTCACATCAGATGGATGTCCATGACTTGTGCAGATGGTCACAGAACAATGCCCAGTTGCTGGGTTATGTGTACGTCCAAGTCTCCCACTGTGCCAGTGGAACACCCCTCCCTGAAAGTGACACCCACCCTGCATGCTCTCTGCCAAAAGTGCCACACCACACCATGCCTTGGTTGCTAGCGCTCCATAGGGCTGTCTTCCGTGGGAAAGGGAGATGACCTCATCCAGGCCTTGTCAGCCACTCTGGTAAGAGCCGTCAGCTCCTTCTGGGTCTCAGTGCTCCCTTGGGTTTCCCCTCGCTCAGAAAACCCCTTTGGATGCCACAATGCCCCGCTCCACTGAGGAACGTGCCTGCACTGGAGGTTATCGCCTTGTCTCCTTGACATACTTCCACAGCGAGTATTCCAAACACAGAATCAGCAGATCAAACTCCTCTGACATTAGAGGATGAATAAATCTCTGTTCAGAGACTATTATTCCCCACACATATCCTCAGGAACAGCAGCAGAGTCAAACTCCAATCCACCTTGCAGATTGTCTGTTTGCTAGCTGCACTGATGCACGCATCAATTCTGTAGCGTATTGCATAGCTTCACCACAGGCACACCCAACGCAAAATCAGACTACTTTGGCCACATCTGGCCCCTTGCAACTCAATGTTATTATAAATAGAATTCTTCTTTTCTTGCAATAAAAAGCATAAATTGTTTACATTTATTTGAACACAAACCCCACAGCATTTTCCAGTCTATTCCAAGATTGAAAAAACAAAAAGAGTCCAAATTTTAATTGAACTACTTAAGCTTTGATATTTAATAGATCTGCTTGAAACTGTAAATTGCTAAAAACCAAAACAGTATTTTAAGCTGACAGTCCCATTGAGACCAATATTTCTCACCACAATGCAAGCTTATTCTACACTGTTTATTAGCAAACACTACCAACAGCCTGCAAAAAAAAAAAAGAAAGCTCAAATCTCTAGCTGGCTTTGAACTTCAGATTGACATGGTCATAGGTTAAAGCTTCATTTTCACATCTGCATAGGTTCTACCCAATCGTTTGAAGCCCAGATGATAGCACCAAGGGCTGACAGTTTTCAGTGTCACTTTACAGCTCTATAAGCTTGTATTTCCTGTAACTCATTTTGCGTATTCAGCTTGGGCTCAGCTATTTATTAGTTTAATGGACTTAAACAGCACGTAAGTCTTTAGCCATGTGGTTGGCACCACTTCTCCAACACCCCGCTCAACTGAGTCAAACAACCCTAGATACCGCAATGCAGAATGGTTCCAACTGATCAGAGAATCACAGTATCTATTGCTCCACCGTAATCTATCAGCTTTGATACAGCATACAAGATGATGCTAGAACATGCCAGGAAATGTCCTCAAGTTGCACCAGGGGACGTTTTGATTGGATATTAGGAAAAATTTCTTCACCAAAGGGTTGTCAAGCAGGCTGCCCAGAGAAGCAGTTGAGTCACCACCCCTGGAAGTATTTAAAAGCCATGTTGACATGGCGCTTACAGACATGGTTTAGTGGTGGACTAGGAAGCATCAGGTTTGTCTTAAAGGTCTTTTCCAACCTGAATGATTCTGTGATTCTGTACTTCAAAAATCTCTGAGGAGACTGAAACTCCATAATGGATGGCACGAAGTCTCTGTAAAGGGATGCCAAGCTAGAAAGCACTTGGTCTTGTACAACTGGCTCTAATTCAAAGAGGACAGAAGCAGCACTAGAAGAAACCGTGCTGGCAAGGAGACACAAGCAGGAATAAACCAGAAGATCTACAGTTTGAGAACTGTGAGTAGGTGTGCAGGGTCATACTCCAAAGAGAACCGGTTTTGCTGTCAATGAGCCATAACATCTCAGTTGGGCATACTGAAAATATTTACCTGACAAAATAGGAGGAAAAAATCAGGAACTATTTGCCAGTTTTCCATAGAAGGGAAATTATTATGAGTCATTGAAGGCTTGCCCTGGAATTTCAACACGTGGGTTACAAGCCAGTTCTCTGCTCTTGACATTTTGTTTAAACAGGCTGCAATACAATCTTATGTACTATCCCAGAAAAGTCACAAGACTGCAGACCCCAGCATTTTACTAAGTTGATATCAAGTTAAAAACCAATTGGAAGAGGCCTGCAGTTTGCTTCAACAGATTCACAACACAACCAGGTGGACTCTACTGTCTCCAAAAATTATTTTAACATTAAATGTTTATCATCTCTGCAACAGTGACCTGTACAAAGAAAAAAGTGAGATGTTTTTTTCCTGCATGGCATATGTACTATTTGCATAGCAAGTTACAATAAGGACAACAAAGATCATGGTCATTCAAGAACTCTCAAAAATATGAGTTTCCCATGGGGCAGTTCCATTAATAAAGAAGAAATCTACGCCATAAAGTAATGATTTCTTCTTCACATTAAAAAAATATAGCAGAAAACAGAATGACATGGCTTAAACTGTGCAGAACATCATTCCTCCATCACAAAAAAGCATACAGCAAAATAAGAACATGTAGCATTTTGCCATCAACAAAGCTGCCTACATAGACACCCACTCTTTCTTATTTTCTCTGTAGCATTTTCTTTTAACTCACTCATCTCCTTCTACATCTTTCTCACAAATACTGGCTTACCTACTTTGCATACAGCTTCTTCAGACTTGTTTTCACTAGAAACTGGCCATGGAAATATCTTTGCTCTTGCAATCAGTTCAGAATACATAATCTATTTTAATTTTCCCCTCTCCCAGTATATTTATATACCAATCAAAATAATCTCCTTGAGAAACAGAGAGGTTATTCCAGGGTATCTGAAATTTGAAATAACTAGAGCAAGATAGTCATTCTGCAGATCTAAGCTTCACGCTGTGATAGATTCATGCATTTGGTCCCACCTCCCAGTAAGGAGCTGGCAATTACAGCATTCCAGTGCAGGACCATGGATTTTTTCCAGCTCCCTTACTCTGCATGCCAGTTACAGCTGATTGCGGCAGCTGAACCAAAAATGTATTTTTGCATCAGATGAACAAGAGCCAGATACACAAGATATGAAAGAGCAAACCTGCCATATATTTTGCTTTTTCTGCAGAAGAGAATTCCTGTTCTTGACAATCATGATATTTAAGGCTCTAGTTTACCAACATCTGAGAGGATTTTAGATTTACAGATCTTTAAGAAATTAACAGTGTTTGTTACCCTCAGCGATACATGGACAGCTCTCAAATTTTTAGATATTCCTCCGCTTTGTGTGAAGAAACAGAAAATAATTAGAATCCTGTCGCTTTTGTTATCTCTGAAGGATTAGCCTCTCTCAATTCCCAGACAATATATACATTAAGTACACTAAGTACGCTGATTAGAGCTGAAACGTTTAAACCAGACACATCTCCAATACATCCTCTCTTAAAGCATAATCTGGCATTACTATGAAATTATTTTATAGTGCTAGTATGCAGAAACCTTCTATTTCATTCAATTCATTATACACAGTGACTCCACAAACATTTCTCTCTATGTTAATCCTTGAAGTGTTTTCCGAGTGCACATTTGTGAATGTACACAAAAATTCTCTGCATTTACTGGTTTTACTCACGGCTTTGTTACCCGATAGCTTGATTCCTAATAGCTAGCTAAATAGATAGACTAAATCTAGCTCAGATATGTCTAACCATGGCTCCAGTCATCGTTCCCCATCGTGGTGCAGAAAGAGCCATCTTGTCTAGCTTAGAAGTCATGAAGGAAAGGCTAAGGTAAAAAGATGGGAAAAAGAAATAGAAGAAAAAAAATATTTCAGGCTTTCTTGCACAGTGTACAATAAAATATTCTGCAAAAACCAATACATATACGGAATATTTGTCATTTAGATAAAGGCAGGGCTGGTAAAATTAGCTGAATGAAGGAAATTTTGCATTTTTATTGCAAGGGGTAGCATTAGCCCTGACCTTCTGGCTGGTAGAATGTATAATCTAAAAATTCCTGAGAAATTGTGACATAAGATGGCAATTCACTAAAAACAAACCAAACAAACGAAAAAACAACAAACCAGAAAACACTAATAATGGGGTAGAGATGTCGTGAATAAAAGAAATATCCCGAAAATATTCAGATAGCTTTTCACAGTAACTCACTGTAGACACTACAAGTTAGCACCATTCAACAATGAAATTGGTTTAAAAACCAGAAAAGGCTCATCTATGCTTCCCAGTCAAATATACACGAGTTCTGCTCACTGAAATTGCTGCTTGGGAAGGAGAAATAATCACGTGGTGAGTGCTTGTATTTTAATATATTCTCTTTTATCTGTTGTTGTTCTTAGTCTCTCTTTTATTGTTCTATTAAAGCTATCTTTATCTCAACGTATGACTCTTACTTTACTTCCCAATTCTCCTCCCTATCCCCCTAGGCAGGGGGCAGTGGGGAGGCGGGTGAGCGAGTGGTTGCGTGATATTTGGCCGCTGGCTGGGGTTAAATCACGTCAAGCAGTAGCATTATCTTTGACAGTTCAAACCTTTCCACAAATGCAGTTTCATATTGGTCAACAAATGCAAAAATTAGTCATACGGGACTAAGAGACAGCAGAAGCATTTCAACCTCATTTCCGTAGGAAGCAAATGTAATTAAAGTTTTTAGTAAGAGTTTGCCATTTTATTAAAATACTCAGCATTACCAGAACAGACACTAAGTGTGGGGCACAGCATCCCGTCCTCCCTCCCCATTCTACGTGGTAGTGGCCAAAACCTGATGCAAAAGCTAATAGGATGATTATCTTCTAGAAGGATTAAGCTGCACAGAGAAGCTGAAGCCTGCCTTTGTGAGAATTAAGACCATCATTCTTATTGGTCAGCTGAATTATATTCTTTCACCATAGTGCAGATAGGTTTGCACTCATCTTTGTTAAAATTAGTAAGTCTCAAAGAATATCTACATGAGAATAAAATGGGATAAAATGCACTTGCACATCATTCTTTCTGGTTTAAGAAACGGGGAATCAAGGAAAGGAAATTAGAGGAAAAATGACTGGATTCTTTAAGATTCCTGAAGTCTGCTACACTAAATTAACAACAGTATAATTATAATATAGTCTGCACCTAACAAATTTAGCAGTGAATGATTAATACCAACCTGCTCTAAGGGAAATGCCAAGATGTGACACAAAGTAAATCAACTTAAGATGAAAACATGGTGAAGGTGGGGCTTTACACCTTAATAGGGAAAGAGCTGTGTTCTTGAGGCTTCCTCTCTCATTTCTAAGCAACTTGGAAGAAGCTACACATCACAATGCACTCACTCCATCCTGACAGGGACCACAGTGTATTAACCTCTAATAGTGCAGGAAGAACTACGTGAAGGAATTACTCTACAATCATGTAAGTACTTGCAGTTTAGAGACTCAAACAGAACAGGAATCAATCCCTCACAAAGTAAAACCTCCACCCTAGAAAAAGGTCCTGATTAGACTTAGCATACAAGTTCATCACACTGCCACAAGTATTTATGAAGGTGGAGAACAACCTTGCTCAGAAAACTACTAGTTCACAAGAAAACAAGGTTTGTATCTCTGTTTGGCAGTTCAAATGCAAGACAGTGAGAAGAAAGGCAAAATATTTGACAACAGTTTCTTAGCACAAATAGAAGCGTTATGGTACAGTACATAAACAGTTGCCAGATGCTGGATTCTGCTCCAGATAGAAAAAAAGAGAAAGAATATGATATCTCAACTCATAATCACCGATATTTTAGAAAGTCTTATTAAAATAGGTCTACTTCAGATAGATAAGATGTTCCTTGTTCTGATCATTAAAGAAGAGAAATAAGGTAATTTTGGAAGAATCCAAGGAAGATTGCTCAGAGGTTGCTCACTCTCATTCTCAGCATAAAAACAATAAAAATATTAAAAATAATAATACTTCAGTTTCAATTACACCAATGCACCACATAGCTCACTTCATCTTAAAATAAATAGATAGTGTTAGGATTAAACTTGAGTGCAACCTAGTCACAAGGGGAGGGTGGGTAAATCACCTCCTCACCTGCACAGCGGAGTCAAAGCAATCAGCTAAGCAGACAGTGCCCATAATGAATGCTGCCAATCATGTTTACCTTAGCTAAAGGGACATCATGGAGGTTACAGCCAAGAAGCCATGCCTTTCACCTGCAGCACGTGCTTAACATCAGTGCTAAATCAAAAGTGAAACTGCAAAATACAGCCGGGTGACTGTAATGACGCTTCCGCACTAAACTGAAAGGTAACAGCTACCGTAACAACAACTAAAAATGTTCAATACTAACGTCTTGTCAAAGACAAACGTAATGGAGGCCAACTGCCAGTTATCCAAGACAAGGAAAATTAAGTCAAATGACACTGAGAAATAGGAAAAACATACTTTCTGAAATAGCTTCCATTTTCCTTACTTTCAAGACAGGTGGTAGAGAACAGGCAAAATATTGTTAAGGTGGATTGAGAACAAGAAGAAAACAGAGCAGAAAATGTCAAAGAGTTGTAAGAGACATCTTGATCCTCCTACAGTTATGGCTACGCCCAGCATTTAGTAGGGAACAAGTAATACATTGAGCTGATAACATAAATAGCTCCCCTCTTAATCTTACACTGATTACAGAATGCCAGCTCACAGCCTAAATAGAGTTGGTTTTAAATCATCTACAAGAAACAAGTAATTTTTACACAAATTTCTCTTGTCATCACCAAAACAAAACAAAATAAAATATATACTTCAATCATCTTCCATTAAAAACAAAGCAAACCAAACCGATGTGGACTGTGCTCTTAGAGGAGGACATAACCAATATAAAAACATCTATTTGCCGTTTCTAAACATCTCACCACTGAAGTGATTTTTTTTAACTTTCAGACTTTGATCTATAAAAATCAGTTTCAGTTAATCAGGCTATTCATCAGGCTACTAGAACAGCACTAAAACAACTTCATGTGTGTATGCTTATATGTTTTTATATAATGTGTATTAGGTACCCCTCTAAAAACCTGAGGGGTGCCTTAGAAAGATAAAATAAAAATTGTCACCCTATATCTTTATTGACACATTATTTCTCATTGTGAACTGTTAACAAGATACATAGTGATTACAAGTATTTGTGCCTAAAATACCAACAAAAATAAAATAACAGGAAAAACAACTTTCCACACTGTATTCCATCAAGCACCTTTTCCACTCCAAGCCTAACTTAAATTAACAGCTGCAGGTGGGAGCTTTCCAAATACATTTGGCTTCCCATTTGCCTGTGTGTGCATACGTGTGTTTGAAAGCCTATATGGTAAAGAAAGGAATCTAATTCAAGAGAAGTTGTAGAAAGAAATGCCAGATCCGAGCCTGGTGCTGGGCTGAGAGGTAAGAGAACAACCTCATCTATCACAGGACATAGCAGAAGCTTCTCTTAAACCACTGCTCTTATTACACGGATGGAGAGAACAGATGGAATACTCTAAGTCAGGAACTAACTCAGAGCTTAACTGATCTCAAGGAAAGGCCTACAGAAGCATTCCATGTGCTAAAGTCCATGATTTATAACAATGTGCAAAGACTGGAAGTATCACTAAAAAAGAATTTGTTAAAAATGAGTTGAAATACTGTTACATTTTGCCCCATTGAGAAATGATCTATACTGTTTTTATTGAACTACTATAGGTATCTTCCCTGTTACTGAAATTAGAGTTGATAAAGTTTTATAATTTAAAAAAATCTTAACAAAAGTTAAAGAAATTAGTTACAAAATTTGCATACAGAGGGAAGCCTTCCCAAGACAGAAAAAAGCACTGCTTTAGTTCATGAGTTATCCATTGGTTTTGGTAACATGTAAATAAACTATGAAACAATGACTATGAAACTGATTTTCCTGAGCAATGCTGGAATAAGTACCATAAATCAGCAACTGTTCTAAATATGGAATTTTTTTTTATTAAAACCAAAAGAGATGGAATGTGTTTGCACATATCAGTACATAAAGCTGCAATTAAGGCTCTCTTCAAAGTGAAGCAGAACAGAGTTAATGAAAGTTGAGACAAAAAAGAACATCAAGATTACAGAGAACAAAATAAGGGAGGATTAATAGTTTGTTTTCTTGATGGCAGAGCAACCTCAGTTCAAAATTGATAAATGACTAAATTGAGACACAATAATGAGTGGTACATGTCCATATATCCTCTTAGAGGGTAGCAGTATGCAGCTAACCTTTCTTCTATACAGAGAGGCAGTCCAGCCCCACATTATTCATTATTTTCTGTTCCTTGACGTGTATTTATGCCAGCTCCAGCTGGCCTTACACTGACCAGACATGTTGCCCAGGCCCATTGCTTTCTTCAAGATAATTGCTACTCCTACATCTCCTACTTGCCATCATAATGTAATCAAAATATTCAACAGAAAAAAAAACCCTATACGTGAAAATAACTATAAACATTTAAATGCCAATAAACAATATCTAAAATCAGAACTGATAGCTGGGATAAACTGTAACAAAGAGTGCTGGGGACACAAATATACTAACTATGGAAAACAAAAAGTGGGCTTCAACAAGATGGACCTCTAAGAGGAAAGTCAGAATGAGGAACCTCTATTTTATCACTGAGTATGGAGATAAACATTTAAACAGAGCACATCTCTTCTAATTCAAGCCTCTTTTTTACCTCAGCTTCAACCTATGGCCTCTTCTGAGAATATTCCCAACTCTTACGTTCCCATAACAACAATCTAAGACAAGAACATACATTTAAGCAGAGAGTGTACATTGCTCACAGCATTTCCAAAATGAAAGGAAAAAACCTCCACCTTTATCTGAATGCAGGAGAACTTAAACACGCAGGGCAAATCTCTATACCACTGGCCTTTTACAGTACTAGTATCTCATCACATAGCAGATTTGAGCCTCAGTGATGGAGTCCTAAGGGGTGGCCTCCTTAAATTTAGAGAGTACCTTTCCAAACAGCTGGTCTCCCCACTCATAAGGAGAATCACTTGTTCTATAAGAACCAAGATGCTTGGCCTTTCTGTTTAAAATGCCAATGCACCTATTCACATTAACATCCTTAACTACTTGTACCCATCCAAAAAGACCCCACGCTACCTCAGGTGCAAGAAACAAAGTCACCCCAATACACAGAGAAATACAAACAGAGCAGACTAAAAGCAAGTGTTCCAAGCCCTACAGAATACCACAGCTCCTGTATTACAATACCTCATTTTAGCATTATTAATAGCAAGGCATGCATATTTTCAATGCAAAACAAAAGCATCCTCTTAAAAAATAATTACAGCAGAATTTAAAACTCTAAATGCACCACAAATTAGTGTGTCTTATGATCAGAAAACATTTATTGTCAGCAGGCTTTGGAAAACCAACACAAAGCGTATTCACCTCTACCCATATAAAACCTGAAACAGAACCAGGCATCTCACAGAGATGAAACACAGAAGACCCTAATAAGCATTACAGAATCCCATTCCTGCATAAATACATACGCACATCATGCTTACTGTCAGTGAGACCAATCATGTAAGAAAAGACATAACTGTGTATACATGATGGGTCCTAAGCAAATGGTAGGGATCTCAAGGAGCAAAAGGAATCTTGAAATTAAGTGGGACTCATTTTCTTGCCCCTTATGAAATTTGCTAGGATTGCCTTCCATTAATTCTACAGATTTTATATATATAAAAAATAATCAACACCATCTGTTTAAATTAACATCATTTCTTAGGACTGCTCGATTAGACAGCGTGATGCATGTAAGTTGTCAGGCAAGTAATCTGTAAATACCTAGCAAAAATAGTTCTTGCTTGTTTGTGCTCCATCCTCTCTCTAAATAGAGACCCCGCAAACCCGCAGTGACTTACAGGCCTGATGGCTGCTTTAAGGGCTGAGGGAAAGAACTTTTCTCAAAATCTCACCCCTTCACTAGGACAAACCATTAATGGGCAACCAATAAACAAAAATTACGCTGTGTGCAGATCCTCCTCTCATCCAGCCCCCCGGAGTGATTTGCTCTGTAGTGTTGCCATAGGAAATGGAAAGGAAGCCTCCAATTAGGGAAGAGGTCACTCTTAAGCAAGGATATTATGTAAATAACAGCCAGCCAGCACCCTGCAAAAAAACCCATAAAGGCCTCATTCTGCAAGCCCTCCGCGGGCAGGGCCCGCGCCTGCTGTTGGGAAACCAGGGCTCGGTTTGCAAGAGCAGGTCTAAAGCCCAGGTAAAGCCCAGGAGGCGGGAGTGCGGCAAAGCCCCGGCCGGGGGAGCGGGATATGCCGCGCCGTTATCCCATCCTCCCGCGGGTACCGGCGGCTGCAGGAGCGGGGACGGGTGAGCACGGGCAGCCCCTCGGGGCTCGGAGGGCTCCCTCTGCCCCCGCAGCCAAGGGGTACGGGGCTCTCCCGCAGGCACGGGCCAGGCGGGGCGCGGCCAGTGCGGGAGCCCCCTCGGCGGGCAGGATCCCCTCCGCCCCACCCGGGAGAGAACCGGCCGCCCTTCCTAGCGCTTCCTCACCCGTCGGGTGACCTGGCACGGAGGGGCGAGCAGAGACGGGCACGGCCTCGCCCCATCGCGGGCTGCACTCTTCCCTCTCGGGCACCTTGCATGACCAAAGTCTCCGAGCGCGGCAGCATCCATCCATCCATCCATCCATGCATCCATCCTCCCCCACGCCGCGCTCCGCTCCGCTCCGCGCCGCCCCCGCACCCCCCACCCGCGCCTCCCGCCGCCGCTGCTCACCCGCACCACGGCCCCGCCAAGCCCTCGCTCCGCTCCTTCCCCGCGACGCGACCGGAGCGGCGAAGCAGCACGCCCCGCCCCGCCCGGCAGCCGCACCTCGCTACCGGCAGCGCTCCCTCCCCAGCTGTCACCGCCGTCCCGCCCTCGGAGGCGGTGGCGGCCGCGCCCCGCAGCCCCGCCCCGAGCGGGCGGGGAACCCCGCTGCAGCCGCTGTCCTCGGGGATGGCGGCGCTCCCCACGGGTTCCCCGGACCTTGCTCCTGCTCCGGGAAGCACCCCCCACCTCCCCCCCAGCTGAGACAGGAGGTGTGCGCAGAAGCGCGCAACGTAAGAGAATCCCCAACATGAGAAGGACACGAAGCTGTTTGAGCGGGTCCAGGGGAGGGCAGTGAAGGTGATCCGAGGGCTGGAGCCCCTCTGCTGTGAGCACAGGCTGAGAGAGCTGGGGGTGTTCAGCGTGGGGAAGTTCTCATAATGGGTACTGAAAGGGGCTGCAAGAAAGCTGGGGAAAGACTTTTTACAAGGGCCTGGAGTGACAGAATGAGGGGAAACGGCTTTAAATTGGAAGGGGGAAGATTTAGATTAGATACTAGGAAGAAGTTTTTCACGCTGAGGGTGCTGAGGCCCTGGCACAGATTGCCCAGGGAAGCTGTGGCTGCCTCCTCCCTGGAGGTGTTCAAGGCCAGGCTGGATGGGGCTTTGAGAAGCCTGGGCTGGTGGGAGGTGTCCCTGCCCATGGTTGCAGGGTTGGAACTACAAGATTTTTAAGGTTGCTTCCAATGCAAACCATTCTATGATTCCAAGTCACACGTGGGATGAGCATAGCATCCCTTCCTTCTTGGCTTACCACCTCGAGGGATGAGGGACCTGTGTGCATCAAGAACAGAGTGCTGAGAATGGGTTTATCAATTTAATTCTTATGTCATGCCCTACTGCAGCACACAAGAATCAGATGTGGAGTTGTCAGATTAACTCAGCTGCTAGCACTCACTATCCATGCCAGACGGCTGTAAACCCTAATACCATTTAAAACCTCATTATTTTGTTAGAATAGAACAGACTAGTTGCTTGAGGCTTCTGGGGCTTGCATGTTTCAAACCAGACGGTCTCTTCTGCACTGCTATACATTGGCCTAGAACACACCTTTACTGAAATGTTGTTTGCAATTATTATTTCTGTTGATCCAGATGCAGTGATTGACTCAGTGAATGCAGCAGAAATGTATTTCTGTTAGGTAAATATGAAGACCTCATGGACTTGGATTGGGCACAGTAATTAGTTCAATATTATGTTGATGGCTAATGTAGTATTTGTGTAAATAGGCCCACAATCAAGGAAAAGGTGGTTCTTAACAAATTAAATATCCGGGGGGAGGGAGTATTTAAGTTAATGAGCCTACTTTTTTGAATACACAACTACTGTTCTGAGTGCTACAGCAAGTTAACTTTGTCTTTCAAATTGCCTTCAAAATTTTGCATCCATTTTATGGCCCTTCCTAAAGATTTAGCCCAGTATTCATTAAATGTACTTTTTCAATCAAGGAGAAAATAAGAAGTTTTAACTTTTTATTTGGGGGTGTTATGTTGTTGCTGCTGGGGTGCTAGGTCTGTACTTAGTTTAGTAAGACAACATGAATATGGGAAACCAGCTACCTAGATTTGAAAGAAGAACTGCAAACACAAGAAACGTGTCAGTCTTGAAACATGCTCAACAAAATAGGTTGGTGGGGTTCATCAGAAAGAAAGTTCTGGGTTGCAACACAGCGACAGAAATTTGATAGGGGACACTTTAGTCCAGTGGATAAAGCCATAACACTACTGATGGCCAAACTGAACGCTTCAAATCCAAATTTGAAGTGGAATGCACAGTTTAACAGTAAAAGCAATTAAACAGTCCGAACCACCTTTTGAGGCCAAAAGGGAACATGCATTGCTGGGCAGTGTGAAGCATTGTTTAAACAAATCCCTTTCCAAAAGGAGGCATTTTGAACAGAGCTATAGGAATTCTTGTAGCCAGACTAACCCTGAAGGTTTCTCCTTCATAGAGAAAATGCTGCTTTTGATTTTAAATAAGAATCGAATGTCCCAGCTGGCATTAATTACTTCATATCGTTTATTTGTTCCAGGTATAAATTGTTTCAGGTATAAATTGTTGATTTATATGGTCTTTAAAAAATGTCAACACATTTATAACTGGCTATGTTCCAAGTCTGGATTAATGAAACCCTAATACGCAGCTTATTATGCTTAAGCTACAATCTAACTCTTCTTTACTAGGAACAGGAATTTTGGGTCTTAGTTCTGACCCTGGTCAGGGAGAGAGAAAACTGGAGCTCTTAAATAATATATGCATGGCCTTATATCAGTGTTTTGTCTTGTGCAAGGAAGAAATGCTGTGTTCTGAAGAAAGGCAGGACATTCTGCTTATAGTGCTGATGCATTGGCTTGTTACATGTAAATTATGTTTTTACCTTCTTAAATAGTTTGCTTGGAAGTACTTAAAAATAGATAAGAAGGAGAAATTTATAAATTAATTAGCACTGTGCTTCTCAGTATTTTTCATTAATAGAAGTGTTTGGTCTTTGTTAAATTTACTTAAATTTGGCTTCACTTAGAAGTAAGGTTAGATGGTCATCTTGTCTGCACAAAGACGAAAAGATTAGCTTCCTGTGGTTTGATATCCACTAACATCTAGAAGCTGAGGGACCCATGGCACTGTCTGCACTGCACAAATGTGCCGTAAAGATGTTCCCACCTGCAAAGAACTAATGCTATTAGGGGACATGGAATATCCAAGAGACTGCAATATTAAGTGAAAGTAAAGATTTAAAATCTGGCCCGTTTGTTTGTTTGTTTGTTTGTTCATTTACATCGCAGTTGTGTCTTGCTGCAAGGCTTACTCATGTATACACAGGAATTCTATGGGTCAGCCAGAAATTAATCCAGATATATCCTGGTCACTGTCGTGTCCCTGATAATATAGGAGGCTTCTGAAAAACATGTGGAGTGAGCTGTTGTGAAATACAGAAGAGGTCTACAAAGGAAAGCAAACATTTTGCCCAGATACTGGCTGAGACTTTAATGCTGTTTATTTGGCTGTTGTGTTACCAGCTTTCTAAATCTGCTCTTAGTGATTGGTAAAGCACATTGAAATATCAAATCTGAAAAGTGCTATGTGAGACATCAGCAAGAAAATACTAGGCTCTGTTCTGAATCCCTTAAAATTGGTGCAAATTTCTTATTTAGTTGAAGGGGAATAGAACTATGGCTTACAAGTAACATGTTAAAAATGCATTAAAAACCTTTTGGTAACTTTACGGCTATGCAGTTTAGAATAAGAGGCACTCTGAGTTTATTGTACTCATGCTGAAGTAACTCTATTAAATAAAAAGCAAAATCAAATTTCAAGGACAGGCCATAATTGAAAAGTTAATCCATTTTTAATATTACTCATTGCAAAGAGCTTCAAGCCTAGCAGAAGGATATAGGAATCCTTCCTCTAAATTTGCCCTACTTTTTAAACATAATAAAAATACCTTGTAAACAGTGGTGATCCTCCTGCTTAGTTAAAACTGGAAGTGTGAAAAGTTTTAAAACTTCAGCTCTGAATGACTGTTAAGCTTTAAGGTCTTGCTTTCTTTTATGAAAAAACATTCTAGAGCACTTTCAAAACTGATTTACACACATGTGACCAGATTATCTGCTGCTGTAAATGTAAAATAATTGAACTGATTACTTTTTATTATTGCTTTTGTTATTATTATTTTCGTTGTTGTTATTATTGTCGTTAATATTAGTAATACTATTAGAAGTACACATCTAAAGAGAGAAATGCAGTCTTTTTTTTGCCATTGGAATGCAGCCATCTGCAGGCAACTGTATAATAGTGCATAGCAACACTACAATAATTCTGTATAATATATGGCCATATGTGAAACTTCTCACTGCTCAGCACTGATTATTGTTGATGTTAATACTGCTCAGATCAGGAAAGAAAAAATTAACTACTCTTAGGGGGAACTTTAATAGACTGACTGTAATCATCCACTTTAAAGGATTTAGGGGTGATCTTTTATGATTTTTTTTCTAGAAAAGTTGCATTCAAGACATCCATTTCAGAAAGCCTGGGGGATTTAGAGTCATTGAAATGGAGTGAGGTTTATTCTTCTAAGTTATTGCAGCATTATGAGACTTGCAGTGGATTTTCATTTAAAACAGTAATGTTTAATATTCATTTACATTTTCTTAAAAATACTATATTTAAAGCTAAGATTGCTGGAAAGAGCCAACCCAATTTTCTGTAGTAGTTGAGATGTGTTTTGCTCAGAGGGCTGGCTTGCTAAGTGTCTGCATATGGAATATCTGGACTTTGTCTCCGCATCCTGGGTGCATCTCTGTCAAGGCTACTTTGGCCCCAGAGTGGAGGTGCTGTTTACATACCCCTAGAGAATCTGTCTTGTTGTGCAGTCATGTATAAAATTGATAGTGGCATTAACACGCACAAAAAAAAAAAATCACCTACCATGCTGCTGAATTTCAAACCACAGAATCTGTACCTGCTGAAGCAAAAGGGAAGCTGGTGCTGATGACTGTAGCTTACAAAGTGGTACCATAAATGGTGGGGGACACCATTCCATTTAGCCGAGGGCAAAACCAGCCTGCACCTGCCTACAGCCTCATGTGCATCAAACAAATCCTTTCTATAATATATTTTGGGGGAATCAAATCTTCTTTTACAAATGGTAGAAACACTGATGTGACAAGTTGCAGTGTATCTTCTCGGAGATGTTCTTCCCTCTCTCTCACCCTGTTGACGGGTTCTGTAATAGGTGGGTATTGGTGGAATATCCAGAAATAGCGAGTGTTACAAACATGTGCTTCTAATAAGGCAGTACTTATCATGCACGGTTATCAATTGCAGCAAAGGAGTCAGACTGCAGTTAAGACTTGAAATACATTCCCTTCCAAAAGCAGGTTTGACAATCATAACTTGCATTTCTGTATTGCACTGAGCAGATCGTACAATATTCCTTTCTTTTGTGTGTGGGCATGTGTCTGAGAGGATATGTATGCACTTCCAACATCATTTTCTCACACCTGTTTTTGAAAAGTCACTTTTTCCTTAATAGAGGGGGAAGAGTCTTCTGGGAACATAGACCCTGAAATTAGGATTTATTATAGCCGTTATGTACAGCTGACTTGGTTAAAAGCTGCCTTGCTGTGCAGTCACATATCAAATTAAAAATGACAATATAAATAGATGAAGTTAATGACTATGCTGTGGAATATGGGAACAAAGCATTTGACTCATTAAAAACAAAGGGGAAAACTGAAGATTTGCAATATATTAACCCATGTTTGGTCAAAAATACTGCTATAGAAGTAAGCACTAGGAGTTCATCTGGCAACTGATTTCTAGTGCTACCTGCGTAGCTCTCTCTAATGCCTATGTTGAGATCATTAGCTGTAATAAGGAGAGGGTGGGGATTAAAAGGGTAAAAATAACAGCCATTATACTCTTAGAAGGAATTCTCTGAGGACGTGTGCTGGTGGTTCACTCATGCTTGCTTTAGTACATAATGCACTTTGAGCTTTTCAGAGCTTTGTTGTAAAAAAGCTGCTAAATATGTCTGTTAAAAATATGAAATTTTTGTGGGTTTTTTTCTCTTCATGATTCTTATTCTTTCTTTCTAAGGATGAGTTGTTTAATGGCCAGTTTAACTTTCTAAAGACAAGATTTTATTATAATATTGTGTATTGTACATATTGATAACGTTATATATGTTTAGCAACCCTGAGTTGTAGCATTCCTCTAATAGAACATTTAAATGTAAACAAAAAAATGCTTTCTTAATAATCCAATTAATATCAGAATTTAATCATATTGAAGGTTGTAATACTTCTGCAGAAGTTTGTGTTGTTAGAAACTAGATATACTTTTCTTTTATCTATGTATTCAGAACCGCTTGGAGCGTAATATTATACAAGGTTATGCATCATTTCAGAGGATAGCAGCCAGCTGGAAATGTTTATTAAGAAATACCACACCTTCTGTTGTGAACACTGATGTAAGTCTTCGATCAGTACACAAAATTGAGAAATGTTTTACCACTGTTGCACAGGTAACTACAAGGTCTTTGTTTGGGGCAACACTGAGGGATTCCTCTGGATGTATCTTTGATACAGATTGAGAAAAGGTCACTGTCATAAAGCTCATCTTTGTGAGGAAAGAAAGGGTGATGGGGAAATTAATAGATAGCCTGATAAATTCCTTCCCTTTTCCAAGCATTTACTCAAATGTGTATGTAAAAAGCTTTGTGGTGCCAGATGTGAGGCGGTGTAATGCAAAGTATTTCCCTCCTTCAGAAAATAAATGGTCTCTGGCATAAAGAGAAAATTAAATTAAACCTCCAGAGGAGTTTTCAGTTCCTTGCATACTTATCAAAAGGTATGACAGTACTGAATTATTTAGGTAACTTATCCTATTAGAATGTGTTCTTATATGAAGTGTCTTGGGCCCTAACCATAAAATATCTTTGCATATTCTAAAGACTTTGAGAATGGCCCAGAGGAAAGATTAGGTGAGTTAAAAAATTGTAGCCTAGAAAATTTTGTGAACCTCAAATTGCAATTTTTTAAACAGTGCCCCAAGTGTTTCTTGAAAATTTGTCTCCTCTTCCAACTCTGCTATTAAAACTTTTATCTTAAAACCAGATGTCACCCTGAACATGTGTAAACAGCGGATCTCTTACTGTATGACGATTAATTAATGCAATAATTCACGTATGTATGTCAATAAAAGCACAAAAAAAATTGTATACTGGCTTTTAAATTTCAAACTGTGAACATTGTCAACTATTTTGTTAGCTAAGCAATGTTTTGAGCAAGCAAAATTGGCTTTTTGATAACAGATATCCAAATCTGGCTTTTAATAAAATAAACAAGACTGGCTGATCAGTGGTCTCAGTTGTGTCCAGCAAAAAAAAAATTTCAGGATAACTTAAAGAGATTAACAGAAGTAGCAAATAATAAGAGAATATTCTAAATATCATACCATTTAAAAGTGATACATTGCAAAATTCAAAATGGAATTGAACACATAGCAACATTCTGAAGCTACTCAAAACTTTTTTAAAGGAAAAGCAGTTCACAAAGTGAGTAACCTTTGTGTTAAGCTGAGAAACTATTTACAGTTGAAGAATAGAAGAATGTTGATAAAAATCTCAGAGCTGGATGAAGTTTTGATAGATTATCTGAACTGTCTTGTTCTTCAAGTCATTATTCCTAATACCTGGGTATTCCTTATGGAAGTTTGTATTGCCTCCTCTTAAAAAACCTCTCTGATGAAGGTTATGCAGATGGACTGTTTCAGTGCTCTTGTAAAGTTTTAACGTCTAATCTAAATCTTTTGATGCAAATTATTATTACCTGTTCTATCTCACTTGAGCACTGAAAGTGTTCTCTTTGCAGAAGATTTTGCATATATAGAATTATCTTCTTTGATAAGGATGAAAGACAATTTTTTCTACCTTTTTACTATATTCTGTCAAGGTTTTCAATCACTCGCTGCTCTTCTCTAGACTTCGTCTGCTTGATTTGCCTCTTTCAAAAGTATGGACTCGAGTTTTGAAGTGTGACAGCTGTGCCCTTACAATCCTGAGTAGTGAAAGGATTACCTCCTGTATTACTTACATGCCATGATGGCACTTGCCTTTATCTGAAATAGAATGACATTCTTGATTGATCATTTTTTAATCTAATGTAATCCCCAGTGTGCTGCTATCTAGCCAGTTATTCTCATCCTGTGTTGGCTTCTTGAACCATCCTGTTATTGACCTATCTTAAATCACAGATTAGCTGTGTAAAATGTAACATCCTGTTCCTATTAAATTCTATCTTGTTTGGGGGTTGTTTTTTTTTTTTTTTTTGCAATCTACTAGAATCATTTTCAGGGTAAAAGAAGTGAAGAAGGGGAGCAGATTGTCTTTGAAAGTGAGGAGTCATTTTGTTTCATCTTTCCTGGATGAATTCCATCCGGGAAGTGGATCCTGCATCAGAACAGGGACAAAAGTAGTGGAGGATTGGTTTTGAATCTTTTCCAGTCCTGTGGTTTTGTAATCATATAGTGATTTTTTTCAGTAGTTTCCTTTGCAATGAGCAAAGTCAGCAGGACACTGACTGAAGACAATCCTCAGTAGTGAGCTGTGCAAAATGTTGTATTTTGTTTGTTTAAGCCACATTTATAAAATTCAGATTCCACTGAGGAAGTAGGAATACAAAGGGAAGAACTCCAGTACTAGGAGAGGTCATAATTATACTTGCCTTTGCAATCTGCTCCTATTCTCTAGGTGTATTTGCCATGGGTTTTGCCTTTACTTGCATCCTAATTTTTGTATCTTTGGAATTTTTATCTTATTAACCACTTCGTGAAAAAAAAAAAAATCGTTCTGTACACCTGTTTGGGTTTTTTTGCAGGCAAAAATGTACAAAAAAATCTAAAGTCACTGTTGCAGCCTTTTAATGTTAAATTCTGTGTTATTAATAGGAGAAATTTAAATGGAGACAAATGTCAGTACAAGTGCTTAACTAAATACATTAGAAAAATTTTAGATGGGTTTTTGCTAGTGTGTATTATCTTAAAAGTTTTGCAGTGTTTCATAGCGCCTTGTGTGTTCACGAGCTTTGATGGCCTTTTCTCCAAACATATCACTTTGCCTAATAAATGATAATAACTTTTCCCTAAATTTTTGCGTTATTTAATGATTTCTAAAGTTCTTCAGAAAGGCAGTTAGCTAGCTCTTGCAGATAGAGACACAGAGCTATAGAAAATGGCAAATGTGAGGCCTGAGGCAAGGCAGCACGTCAGCACGTCAGTCCTGATACCAGTCTCTCCCAAGAAACTCAGTGCCTTTTCATGAGTGAGTATATGGGATGCAGTTAACGTTGCTTACTGAGCTCATTGCTCTGACCCACTTGAGGGGAAGATGGATTTTCTGGCTGCTCTTCTTTGTTGTGGCAGATTCATTTTTCACTCGCATTATTCTGTTTATATGTCTCAGCTATAAATCCGCACCGCACATTCAGGTAACTGTCAGAGTTTCCTTCGTCCTTGGGGAGGCATTTCACTTGATATCTGTATGTCTTCTGAAGACCCACCTCCTGTTCTTAGCTGATTTCCAACCCTAGTTAGAGGTGTTTGTGTTTAGAGGTGTTACATGCAACTTTTGGCAGATAAGACAACCCTTTTGGCAGATAAGAGAACCCTGGTCTTCTCGTTAGAGATGTTCCTGTAGAACAAAGCTGCTCAGACTGAAATTCTCATGTAACTCCCTTAAGTATTGACACGGGGTACTCCAAAGAGAAAGCAGTGGATGAATGGTGTACCTCTAGAAACAAAGTTCTTTTAGGGGCTGGAAGATAAACATAGCTTGTCTCCTTTCATTCTCTGAGATTGCTGTGAAGTAAGAGGACAAAGAGATTCTGAGTATGCACATCTATGAAATGGACTTGAAATAGCTATGAGAATTACCGAGCATATGCACCTGTATTAAATGCATTTTCAGAATCCCATCACATAAAAAAATCCTTCTTATCTGTGGAATCAGGATTTGCTTAAAGTCTTCAAAGTATTCTTTCTGTAACACTGGTGGCAATTTTCCCCCTTCAGCAAATAATGGATCTGAATTACTTGTTATTTAGTGGATAATAGCTTCTAGTTTTACTCAGTACTTTTGGTCTTCACCATTCTGTATTTTTTTCATCTAAGCAGGGAAATTAATATATTAATTAAATAAATGGCGGTAGGGTTTGGGGGTGTTGGGTGGTTTTTTGAGGTCTCTTCATAGCAAAAAGAGCACTTTATAGGAAAGCAGTAGTTTACAGAACTTCTCTGATAACATTTAAGTAATTTTTTTTTACCACATGCAGGCTAAGAAACCTAACTCGGCAGCAGATTTCTTGAAATCACATATATTATACCTATTCTGTAGATCACACCTGTCATGTATATCAAGTAACTAGCATTTAGATCCCATTGCTTTCAGCAGAATCAATGAATACTCACCAGCTAAATTCAGTAATTGAAAACAAGAGTTAAGAAACTTCCAGGAGAAATCTCCTGTGATTCAGTTTCTGCACATTGCCTTTTGGGCACCACTGAGAAGAGTCTGGGTTCTTTACATCCTTCCATCAGACAGTTGTAAACATTGGTAAAATCTATGTGAGCATTCTCTTCTCCAGACTAAATAGCTCCAACTCACTCAGCCACTTCTCAAATGAGACAAGTTCTGGTCCCGTCTTTGTGGCCATTCAGTGGAGAGCCCGGAGCTGGACACAAAAATCCAGGTGTGGCCTTGTCAGTGCTGAGTACAGGTGAAGGATAGCCTCCCTCGATCTGCTGGCAATGCTACTCCTGATGCAGTCCATAATACCACTAATCTTCTTTCCCAAAGTGGCACATTGCTGGCTGATGGCACCACAGCCCCCGGACCATACTCTTGCAGAGCTGCTTTCCAGCTGGCTGGCGCCCAACCTGTACTGGTTAGTGTGGGTTACTGGCCAGCAGCCTGTACTGGTTCATGTGGTTATTCCTTCCCAAGTGGAAGATTTTGTGGAATAGAATCATAGAATCATCTGGTTGGAAAAGACCTCTGAGATCATTGAGTCTAACCGTACCTGTCCACTACTAAACCGTGCCCCTGTGAAGCTCATCTACCCATCTTTTAAACTCCGCCAGGGATGGCAACTCATCCACCCCCCTGGGCAGCTGTTCCAGTGCCCAACCACCCTTTCAGTGAAGAAAGTTTTCCTGATATCCAGTCTGAACCTGCCCTGATGAAAATTGTGGCCAGTACCTCTTGTCTTCCTATCACTTGTCACTTGAGAGAAGAGACCAACACTCACCTCACTACAACCTCCTTTCAGGCAGTTGTAGACTCCTCAGCCTCCTTTTCTCCAGGCTGAACAACCCCAGTTCCCTCAGCCGTTCCTCGTAGGACTTGTTCGCCAGCCCCTCACCAGCCTCGTTTCCCTTCTCTGCACACGCTCCACCCCCTCAATGTCCTTCTTGGAGTGAGGGGCCCAAAACTGAACCCAGCACTCAAGGTGCAGCCTCACCAGTGCTGAGCACAGGGACACAATCACCTCCCTGCTCCTGCTGGCCATGCTGTGTTTGATACAGGCCAAGATGCCATTAGCCTTCTTGGCCACCTGGGCCACTGCTGGCTCATGTTCAGCTGCTGTCAACCAACACCCCCTTCTCTGCCAGGCAGCTCTCCAGCCACTTTTCCCCAAGCCTGTAACGCTGCACGGGGTTGTTGTGTCCCAAGTGCAGGACTCAGCAGTTTGAAGTCTGCCCTCCAGAAATCCAAGGTTGCAGTTCTGCTGACCCCTCTCCTTACTCCTAGAACTGAGAATTCTATTACTTTGTGATTACTGTGCCCCAGGTGACTTCCAACAGTCAGCTCTCCCACAAGGACTTCTCTGCTCACAAACAGCAGAACCACTGGGGCACCTTCTCTAGTCGGTTCACTCACCAGTTGTGTTAGGAAGTTGTGTTCCATACACTCAATGGACTTCCTAGATTGTTTCCTTTCTGCTGTATTATACTTCCAGCAGACATCTGGAAGGTTGAAATCCCCCACAAAAACAAGGGCTAGACTTCTCCCAGTTGCTTATAGAAGATCTCATCAGTTTCTTTGTCCTGCCTGGGCAGCCGGTAGCAGACTCCCACCACTGTATCTGCCTTATTACATGTTCCACTGATTTTAACCCACAGGCACTCAACCCTATCATTACCATTATTAAGCTCCATGCAATCAAAACATTCTCTAACATAGAGAGCTATCCCACCGCCTCTCTTTCCTAGTCTATCCAATCTGAAGAGTTTATAACCACACATGGCAGCAATGAAGTTGTGTGAATCATCCAACCATGTTTCCATAATGACAATTACATCATAGTTTTCCTGCCTTGCAATGGTTTCTAGTTCCCCAGTTTGTTGCCCATGCTGCAATGTGTAAATGCACTTCAGTTGGGCTATTGTTTCCACACCTTTCCTAAGACACGTAGGACACCCCTTTCCTAAGACACTTAGTTCTAAGACTAAGACAAATCCTAACTGTCTTCTAGCTGTGCTTTGTAATGCATAAATAACCTTTGAATTCCGGCCGCCACCTGGAGTACTATCCCCCACTTCCACTGAGGTGACGGACCAGAAGCCCTCACTAGTACACCATCCCTCAGAACCTGGAGTGCCATTCCCAAGCTTTATTCCACCAAGCTTGGTATTGTTCCCCTCCCCCTTCCAATCTAGTTTAAAGCTTTATCGATTAGCCCCACCAACTTCTTGGAAAACATCCTTTTGCCCCACAGGGACAAGTAGACCCCATCGTTTGCCAGCAGGCACAGCGTGTAAGACAGCCCATTGTCGAAGAATCCAACATTTTCTTCTTTCTGGTTCGGAGCCAGGTGTTTAATTCCTGGCCCTTCCCACTCCTTCCCTCACCATTCCCTATGACAAAAGGTGCACTATCTGTGCACCTCAACCCTTTACCATTCGTCCTAAAGTCCTTTTTAATCGCTTTATATACAAAGCTCTATTGGTATCAAACTGGTGCAGGCTTATACAGAGCAATTCTGATTTCGCGTTCTGATCCAGCAATTAAATAGTAAGACGCTTCAGTACGGGGAAGTGAGTAATGCCCCCACTGGAGAGACTGGAATTGTGGCAGCTCAGGCTTTGACTGCGTTCCCCACATAATCTTGTGGCACAGGTACCATCTTCTTCTCTCTTCTCTTCCCTTTCCACTCTCCAGCCTCTCGCTCCCCAGTCTGTCCCAAGTGCAAAACCTGACACTTTGCCCTTGTTAAAATTCATGTGGCTGGTGATTGCCCAGCTCTCCAATTTGTCTGGATCCCTCTGCAGGGCCTCCTATATGTCTTGTAGGTGTGAAATATTAATTTCAGATATCTAAATATACGTAAAAGTGCTGGATAGCATGGTCTTGAGAGTGCAGTTGCACAGACCTTATCTTTCTCTTTTCCCTCCCCCCCCCCCAAAAATAGTTCAGAGTTCTTCATCACCTTTTCTTTCTGCTCTAGGGTTCAATGTATAAAATTCTGCAGCTTTAGTGGAGATTTGTTTCAAAGAACATTTGTATTATTAAAGGGGAATGTCAGCTCCTATTTATGGCCTGTAGTCTTTAACAGCTCTGGCATCCTGAGGGTTAAATGAACCCTGATCCAAAATTTTTCTGAAGATGGGATTTTTTCAACTATTATTCTTAATTGTTTTGCACTGTAAATGGTGTTTCCAAGGGAGAGGATGTGGAGAATATTCTGTGAGTAAGCAAAATAAGAGCATTAATGCAGATTAGGTCTGTGATAATATATACTGGACGTCAGTATTTTGGGGATATTTTTGATTTATTATCACTTTAAGTTCCATTTCAGTGAATCAGTTACATCATTCTTATGCATTCCTAGTGAAGCCTATTTATGCATAATTGAGAATACACCTTAGATATTTAACTGTGGTGTTGTATAGGATGGTTTGAAGTTTTAGTGAGCACCTGCAGCTGGAATTTGCCTGTACTTGAATGATTCCTTCCATTGAAACAGAATGTGTCTTAATATTACTAAACTATGCAAGAATATGGAAAACAGTAGAGTAAAATCTGCATACACCATTCTCTATTCCCATCATGTTTTAGACTTGTTTTTTTAAGTGAACTGAAAATAGGAAAACCTAACTCACATTCTTTCCCAAAAGTAAATGCTGCAGTCTTTTGTCGAAGCTGTTAGTGTTCAAAGGCTTTTCATCCACTAACCTGTTAGAAATGCATGAAAACTTCAACTGGTATTAAACTGCATATTAAATATAGTTTTTCATGTTTATGGGTGCTTTATGATATACTCAGATAAAATCAGTGGCTATTTTTCATCAGCTGTTACATCAAAGGCAATATCTTGTGTGATCCCCTTACATTTTCCTTAACCTGTAGCAAAAGCAAGATCCTATTTCAACCAATGTTATAAATTACTTTTCCTTGCAGTTTGAAATTCTGTATAACTACAGATGAAAAAATAATGCCTGTGTTGATACCATCTTTTCATACAGCAGCTTTTTCTTTTTGCTAAGTGTAAGCATTTTGGAAAAAAAAAATTAAAATGGGCAGTTTATGTGATGATGACACAAGTTGCAATAGGTTAAAAATTCAGAAGGTACAAGAAAGGATTCTGACCTGCTCTGGTTTCTGAGGTTACAGTGACATGGCTTGGAAATACTTATGAAATCTTATGCATGTACACATCTATATGAGGGAGCAGGAAAAATGATTTTACTTATGTAGTATTTGTGGAAATTACTAAATGATCTGTATATTGCTGGACTTCTGCTGACTTATAATGTACAAAAGAACTGTAAGTGAAGTATACAAGATTACCTCAGTTCTTAAAACTAGCACAGGTTGTACTCTGTGAGCAAAACAGGCATTTATTCTAAATTGTTTCCTCCATATGAGAAAGTTACACAGTATCACAGTATCACAAGGCTGGAAAAGACCTTTGAGAACATAGAGTCCAGCCTATGACCCAACACCAACACCTATTCATCATCTAAACCATGGCACCAAGTGCCTCATCCAATCTTCTCTTAAACACCTCCAGGGACGGTGACTCCACCACCTCCCTGGGCAGCGCATTCCAGTGACCAATCACCCTTTCAGTGAAGATTTTTTTCCTAATATCAAGCCTAAACCTCCCCTGATGAAGCTTGAGACCGTGTCCTCTTGTTCTGTCACCAGTCACCTGAGAGAAGAGACCAACCCCTGCCGGACTACAACCTCCTTTTAGGTATTTGTAGAGAGCGATAAGGTCTCCCCTGAGCCTCCTCTTCTCCAGGCTAAACAACCCCAGCTCCCTCATTCGCTCCTCATAGGGCTTGTGCTCCAGCCCCTTCACCATCCTCGTCGCTCTTCTCTGGACGCACTCCGGCATCTCAACATCCTTCTTAAACTGAGGGGCCCAGAACTGGACACAGCACTCCAGGTGAGGCCTGACCAGTGCCGAGTATAAGGGGATGATAACCTCCCTAGTCCTGCTGGCCACACTATTCCAGATGCAGGCCAGGATACCATTGGCCTTCTTGGCCACTTGGGCACACTGCTGGCTTATGTTGAGTTTCCTGTCTACCAGCACCCCTAAGTCCCTTTCCGCCTGACTGCTCTCCAGCCACTCTGTCCCCAGCCTAGATCTCTGCATGGGGTTTGTAGTGTTTGTCTCCACCTCCTTCCTTAAGATTTTCTACTTGACCGATTAGGTGACATCCTTTCCATTCGCTGTGAAGACCAGTTGTGTCTTGTCACGCATTATCATAGGCAATTCAAGAAAATAACTGAGCAGAGTGTGTGACTGGGCAGCAATAAGTCTGGAAACCCTGAGTATGTGGAGTTCATACTGCTGGTCTAAGCAGATGCGCAGCTCTGCAGGTAAAGTATGCTTGTAATGAGTCATACAAAGATTGCTGACCATGTGCAGAGCATCTGAAAAGTAAGCACACAGCAAGAACACCACTTCTGGCAAAAGTAAGGCTTACGATGCATGTCTGCAGGTATTTCCTCAAAAAATACAGGATAGGAATACAGCAGTTGTAGAGCACTTGCAGAAATACATCTAGATTAAAGGTCTAAAAAAAGTGTATTTAATTTGTGTAAGGGACGGGGGCTTTTCACTCCCAGGCAGGTTGGAATACACAGAGACAATGCAGTACAAGGTCAGAAAATAGCACTTTATTACCTCGCAGTCTGCCTGGGGCTCCCCAACAACGGCCAGGTCGGAGGTTCACAGCAAGCGGGGGAGATCTTCATGGCGTCACCGAGCTGTGACCCATGGCAAGAAGCACAAGGTCTGGCACATCCTAACTTTTATGTGTTAGATGGGTACATGATCAGCGCATGCAAACAGCAGATTGGCCTGGCTACTGTTTGGGTATTCGTATGATTGGTGATCAGTGAAGCCAGGTGCATAGTATTGTTTACAGTCTAGTTGCTGGCTAGAGCAAAAATAAAGTTATTTTTGCAGCACGTTTTAGTACAAGAGTGTGGGAAGCCTGAACAATGTCCATTGCCCAGTCTCCTCGTAATTCTTCCCCACTGACCGATACAATTTGTAGCTGAAGGTGTGAATTTGATCAGTCTAAATTTGATCTAAAATTGTGAGACCTCCATGAGGTTTAAGCTCCCACTAGTAAATTAGTGTTTCACACTGTCTGCTCCCTGTGGTTTCATCAAAAGGCAAATTTAAATAATTTCAGTTTCTCAGGAACCAAGTGGAATACATTACTTGTATTTATATTGAAATAAATGTTAAGAACCTAACAATGAATATTGCCTAGGACCCTGCAGTGTGTCCCCACTTACAAATGACTTTTCCTAAGTGCTTATACCTTAAGAGGTCAAGGAGATGTCATTTTCTATCACCTTCACTTCATTATCAATCCGAGTCTTTCTCCCCTCAAATTAATATCTAACATACATTTCTACCACCTAAAATATAGCAAACACTTTAAAGGATGAGGAGTGTCATTGCCACCTGGTGGGAGCCTTGTGTCTATGACTTAGGCATAGTTACAGAGAGGATTGTGAAGATGTTGAAACAGCTCAAGTTGACCAACACGATCCTGCAAGAATACAGACTAACTACATTTGGCACCATGAGTATAATCAGATGATTGCGTTGGCAAAACAGCATTTCTGAAGAGTTGCAATCTGTCTCTACACTCCTTTTAACATCAGGTAAAAATCACTGTTAAAGTTAGTAGATTACACTGCTTTTGATGTTAACGAACGTGATTGGAGATCTGCCATGTATAGATAAAACCTGAACAAGCACAGTGAAATATATATAGAAAAGTTGTATGCAAAATGTTTGGAGAAGATAAGAAGTCAAAGGACAAAACCTCAGAGGTTTAAATCCACATTTCAAATTCTTTGAACCCTTTCTGTTGATTATTTTATGTAATTGACAATAGTGTGAACTTTGCAAATAAGAGTTCTGAAATTCTATATTTAATAATGCCTTAATACTTCACTTCCTTTTCACATTTCTGTCAATGGGATTGTATTCAAAGCTTTAAAATAAGGGGATAGGTTAGGCACGAAGTAGTGAGATTTGGACATTTGTTGTCATGAACATTATTTGAAGGTTTAATGGCTAATATGACTGTATGAAGGCTTTCTGACTAAAACACTGAAATCCACAATATGACAGAATTTTGATCTGACATGTATAGGACTAACAGCACATGTTTCCTGTCAGAAATGTAATTTTCAATATGACAGTTTTGCACATTTTAAAAATCTTGATTCTACACAAGCTCTATTACAGAATCCTTTACATTAAATGTCTCTGCAAATGAGATATAGCAACTCAGTTTTTCAGACAGCAATTTATACATAATCTTTTGTGGATGGAGAACAACATGTCCATGTTTGCTGCTGTGTAGCAGATGGAATCCTGGAAAGGACTGGAGGTAGTTTGTAGAAATATTTTTGTAGTATCCTTTGCAAATTATTAACGCTTTGTATTTCGAGCCATGTGAACCTGTTTGTTTGACAAAGAAATTTCTATTTGTCCCGAGATCATTTCCTCTTGAAAGGTGGGAAGATGCCTACAGCTTCATTTCCTGTGTCTGGATTTGAATTAGCTAATTGCAGAGCCAAATTCCCTTTAACTGTCAAATTTAGCACGGTCAACCGTCAGGAAAATTCCTTGCTAACTTACTTTCTATAATGATCTCCTCCACTTTCTCCTGTAATTTGGGAGAAACTGAACAGAAAACTCTTTGATTTAGAGCTTTTTCCCTAATGCATTCAAATTGTTCTGCAAAATTAGGGGGGGAATGTTTACTCAATATACTTGGGTGGAGAAAATGTAATATATGGAGATTAATTTATGACTATATTGGGGTCAGTATTTGGAGAATCTGTACATTTTACGAAGTCCTTGTAGAAATTCTTGCATCACTGCCTTCTGATTTATATCTTTTATGCAAGTTCAGTACAAGGCTGTATTTCAGAAAGTGAAGGCAACCGCTGGTGTTTGGAAATGCTGCAAATTACTTCCCACTTCCCCTGAGGTGGCGGACCAGAAGCCCTCACTAGTACACCATCCCTCAGAACCTGGAGTGCCATTCCCAAGCTTTATTCCACCAAGCTTGGTATTGTTCCCCTCCCCCTTCCAATCTAGTTTAAAGCTTTATCGATTAGCCCCACCAACTTCTTGGAAAACATCCTTTTGCCCCACAGGGACAAGTAGACCCCATCGTTTGCCAGCAGGCACGGCGTGTAAGACAGCCCATTGTCGAAGAATACAACATTTTCTTCTTCTTTCTGGTTCGGAGCCAGGTGTTTGATTCCTGGCCCTTCCCACTCCTTCCCTCACCATTCCCTATGACAAAAGGTGCACTATCTGTGCACCTCAACCCTTTACCATTCGTCCTAAAGTCCTTTTTAATCGCTTTATATACAAAGCTCTATTGGTATCAAACTGGTGCAGGCTTATACAGAGCAATTCTGATTTCGCGTTCTAATCCAGCAATTAAACAGTAAGACGCTTCAGTACGGGGAAGTGAGTGATGCCCCCACTGGAGAGACTGGAATTGTGGCAGCTCAGGCTTTGACTGCGTTCCCCTGTGGCGTCTTGTGGCACAGGTACCATCTTCTCTCCCCACCTTTAAACAATCATCTTCCATTTGGCACTTTAATCTCTTTGCAGTGAAGGAAGTAACAGGAAGCTTCTCCACTTGGTCTCTGAAGTTGTGGATGTGTAAGAATTAAAAGGATACAGCCTGAAGTTGAGCACAAAAATGCCTTGTTATTATGAAACTTGCAGTAAACCCGTATTTCTTCATTTAAAACTAAGCCAGTATAAGGTATTTGAGCATTTCTGAGTTTCTCAATCCTGATGCAGAGAAGGGCATGTGGAATGGATTAAACCACGGGCACCATCAGTATCCAACCTGTTAAAAACATGTAATGGAACAGGTATTTTAACTTGAGAACTTGGAAAACATCACCAAGAAATGCTCTGGCTGAGGTACTGAAATGTCCCAAAGCCCTGATTTGGGGCAGCCACAAAGTGCTACAGAAGCCTGGGAAGAAACAGACAGGTACGTGAACTTTTAATTTCTGAATGGCACTGCCAAGGGGTGATGAAGATACCCCTGGCCGGGCTGGGGAAGGCGGGCGCTGGGGCCGAAGAGAGCCGCGGGGCCGAAGAGAGCCGCGGGGCCGAGCAGCCCGGAGCGCCCCGTGCCCAGCGGGGTTCCCGCAAGCAGCCGCGATGCCGAGCCGAGACCTCCGCTATCTCCGCAGCGCCGGGGAAATCAAAGCGAAAGGACGGGCGGGATTGGCCGAGCGGGATTCGGCTGCCTCGCTCGGGACCAATGGCACAGGCGGCTCCGCGCGCCGCCGCCGCTGAGTGGATGTTCGAGGCGACGGGGCGGGGCCGAAGCCCGTTGCCGGGCGACGCTTCACGCGACAACGGGCTCGGCCGCTGAGGAGGTGGCGAGAGGGCGGAGATGGAGCCTGAGGAGCCGGGGCTGAGGAGATAGAGCTGCAAGAGATGGAGAAACTGGTGCAGGAGGAGCCTGGGCTGGAGGACGTGGAGAAGTCAGTGCTGGAGGAACGCGAGGAGCCATGGCTGGAGGAGCTGGAGGAGCCGGAGCTGGAGGAGCCGGAGCTGGAGGAGCCATGGCTGGAGGAGCCGGAGGAGCCATGGCTGGAGGAGCCGTGGCTGGAGGAGCTGTGGCTGGAGGAGATGGAGGAGCTGGAGTTGGAGGAGCTATGGCTGGAGGAGATGGAAGAGCTGGAGGAGCTGTGGCTGGAGGAGATGGAGGAGCTGGAGCTGGAGGAGCTATGGCTGGAGCAGATGTAGGAGCAGGGGCCCAAAGAGCCAGGGCTGGAGGAGATGGAGGAGCCAGGTGCAGAGGAGCCATCAGAGCTGGAAACTGCAGTAGGATCACCAGAGCTGGGGCATTCATGCCCATTGGAACCAAGGCCCTCGGCAGAGCAGCAAGGCGAGCGGTGGCTGTGGGAGCTGCTGGAGCAGTGAGGAGAAACCAGATGTTGCCTTGGGGCTTTCAGGAAGAGGCAGAGCTGCTACGTCAGTGATTAGAAACACCAAAATACCACCATCCTGATCTGATGCCTACTTGTAGGGGAAATTAGCAAAAAAACCGAGGAAGCCAATTGTTTTTTCCTTGCTGAGGATGACTGAAGAGAAGCAGCATGAGAAGGAAGTAAACAAAGGAGTTTTCCATAACTCCCATCTTTAATGTGCTTCTTCTGGGTATGTCCTGGGGAAAACATTGCACACCTGCTCCTGAAAAAGCCTTTTCACCATCATCTATCAGTGTTACACCGTTACTGAAGAGATGACAAGAGGTCTGCTCATTTCAAATGAAGCTGTATATCTGTGCCTATCTCAAAGAAACAAAAAAAAGCCTCAGGGAAGAGCCTGCCCTATGGGAAAACTACCTCAGCACTGGGTCCTTTAAGGGCACGGCCACACTGTTTAAGCACAGCACTTGCCATCCCCTAAGCTCCAGTCCTGATGCTGCCCCCTTCTGCATGGGTTTTGTAATTTGGTATCAGCTTCATCCATACAACAAACGCACCTGCCTCCTGGGCACAACGCAAGGGGCAGTTTCCTTGCATGTGGCTGGGAACTGCAGAGCAACTCACTGCCAGCACCTGGCAGGACGTGCGTCCAGCCCATTGCCCCCAGAAGCACCGCAACCCCCTTCTCTTCTGCAAACAGATTTGCCTGCTGACTCTGCCTTGGTGATACACAAAAATAAACATTTAGTACTTTCAGATTTATGTTCTTTGCAAAAATATAGATGTCAAGTTTATCACACAAAACTAGAGTTCTGGATTTCTTTGGCCTTTCAGCTTTTACTGCTTTAGGGGGTGCTCAGCCTTGTCAGGGAAGGTGTAGAGGGCAGTGTTAGCCCCTCGCTCTTTCCGTGCCCTCTGCACTGCTCAGCTACAGCCAATCAGAATCCCAGGAAAAAAGACTGAAGAGAGAGGGGAGGGAGCAACAAATCTGTACAGCTGCACAGCTCACGCAGCTTTACTTAGAGGAAGCAGATTCCCCTTTCAGAACTGTACGTTCTGCAAACTCCCCGAGCAGTGACCATGAGACAGACACCTCTCTATCCCGCAGCTCGGGCTGCTATTGCAGCATTACTTTTTATTTAACCCAAGGGGTGGATGTGAGCAAGGTAGAAAGGTTTTGGTCCAGTACCATTTTGGCAGCTCTTGATATCCTCTGCTCTCGGTTCCTGAAGAAATGGCAGCCTTCGGAGGCTCCTTACAGCCCAGCACTACCTCAGGGGCCCAGTTTTGGAATCAGTCCTCCCTAGTTAATGGTTCATTTCCAAGTGTGATACCGCTCCTCTGCTTAGAGAGAGCAGCAACCTTCGGGCCCATTGTTTGTAGTCAGAGTTGGGTATTAAAGGCCTACATCAAAGTGTTCCACAGAGGTGAATTTGGCAGGAAAGAAGCCACATCCCAGCGGTAAAGAGTAGCCATGGAGTGTTTTGGTTTTCCACCACAGGTCTAAGGGCAGTGTCCAAATTCTATCTGAATATTGTTAGGGTTGGTACCACGACTACTTCCCTGGGAGCTGTTCCAGTGCTCCACCACCCTCTGAACCTTTTCCCAATAAACAAACCAAACCTCCCCTGGCACATCTACCTGCCATTCCCTTGGGTCCTGTCATTGGTCACCAGAGAGGAGATCAGCACCTGCTCCTCCTCCTTCCCTGTGAGCAAGCAGCAAACCGCTGGCATTTGGGAATGCTGCAAATTACCTAAATCACACATTGCTTTTTTGATAAAGACAAACCTAAGCAAAATCACACAGATATCATGAAAGATTTTAAAATTCTTTCTTTATTTAGTATAGTTGGGGGTATGGTTTGGGTTTTATAGTTTCCTGTTCATGTCTCACTTGTTTAATTCATAAAAGTCTGTCATGTATACAGCTGGTACACCTATGTGATCCCTTAAACAGGTAACAGTATGAACACATACAATGTTCTGCATGTGCCATTTGGATTGCACTAAATTGTTTCATTGCTTCACACTAGAGGTCACTGTGAGCATAAGATTATGCTTGACTTGCAAAGGAAGAACACTAATGGTTCCATTTACAGGATGAAATTCGTGGCATACTTTCCAATTTGAAAGATTGATGCAAACTCATCTGCATTAAATATGCAGTTTGAGGAGGAGCACAGTACTTCTTAATTCAACCTAATTTATTTACAAACTATTTGCAAACTGCAGAGTAAGAAGTTACTTCTGTCAAGAAATCCTCAGTCCTGAAATATGTCCAGTTTAATTTTAGACCAAATTTTATATATGGCAACAGCAAATTGACAAGATAAGAGTTCCAGACTTTGTTGATACCTGTTGCTGGGGGTGGGTGGCATGTTTTTGTTTAAACATTTCAGGTAATATTCTTTCTCTCTAGGAAAACTGTCCTGTTTTCTTTAGACTGTAGCAGAACAGAACAATTACAACTTTGATTCAGGTGCAGCTTCAGGCGTTAAAGAGCCAAGTCCCATTTGTACTGTTGTTTAGCAATGACATAAGTAGCTGTCTCAGACTGAAGTCGTGCAAAGAACAAGCAAGAACTGAAAGAGAAGTGCACTCCTCTGTACCTGCTCTGGTGAATGCATCCAGCCCAGGATTTACCTCTCCATAGCTGCTGGGTCAGATCTTTGCAGCCTTACTTAATTATCATCTACATGCATCTGATTGTATCTGTGCCTGGTTTAAAAATCTTTTCCTCTTTCACAGTGTATGTCCGTGATTAGAAAAGATAGCTGAGAAGTAAGTGCAAACCTGAACATCTGATTCCATACCTATGATGTAGGTATTCATGAAAAGGAAAGCGCTGACCCTTACCTCACAGGCGAGCAAGCTAATGGGAGAATAACAGTGTTGCTTTTTTAATATAAAACTATGATGATGAATACTACTTGCACATGGCCATCAAAATAGTATTTGGCATAGGGATAGTGGAATAAAGAGAGGTTAAAAGAGCAGAAGACAGGGAAAGACGCTTACATATCCTTCATACTTTAGCACATGGAAACAGGTAGTTATGCAAAACCTATTAATCCTCCAGTCCTGAGGTGACAGCGGCGTATTTTATGTGCAGATCTGGGAACAGGAGTCTTCCTCATCAGTCTTCACAAAACTCCTCAATTCCTATATTTACCTGCATTTTGTGCCCACCTTCCTGTGTTTCACTCTGTTTCCTCTCATCTTTACCTTTTATTAATTCTTCTTCCCCTGCATCCATCGCAAATGGCACTAACATCTTAGTTGCTGACATCATATACGTCATATTGTCGATTCTCCAGCTTCTATGTCTATCATTTCAGTATGCCTAACATATTAAGCTCTTTCTGACAGAAAATACCTCTGCTTTAGATTTGCATACTGCCTTTTTAAAAACTGGTCTGTTTTCAGCTTGGTCCTTAGTCTATTGAAACAATAGTAACCAGCTGCTCACCAGGTATGCTGGAGCTTTTATTGCACTAGTTTTATGGTGATGCAATGCTTCCATGAATTAAATTATACTGCTAAAATGGGTGTAACAGAGTAAACAACAAAGCCTATTATTTTGAAATAACAGCTATTCTCTTAATTGGTAAGGTGGGGCAACAAAAGAGATGATCTTTGAGACAGCTTTTAGTACAGGTTATTTAACATCTCTCACATATTTTCATTTCCATAATGTACTTCCTTTCATAACTACTGAAGATGCACATGGGATTTCTCTATGAAATTTTCAGCTGTTCTTACTCTTATGGGAGAACTGCTGACAATATTTTTGCCAGGATTAATACATTTCAGAGAAATTCCAGAGTAATTACATTCTATCTGTTTCTGAGTGTATCATGGCCTAAAAGAAATGGACTCTTTTTTTCAGAGGTACTGTGACATATATACAGCTCAACCATTCCACTGATTCTATGAGGCACAGTACATAACTGAAATTAAAAAAAGATGTTGCGACGAGTTATTAATGTACTTCCATGTTTATTTATTCTCTGTAGCTGTAACACTTCACAACTTTGATAATGCCAAAGGGGAACTAATCATTTGTGATTGTTATGATTTGAGTTAATTGGAGTCAGTTACCTGACTCTAGCTTGGCCTACTCTAAAGTAACTTCATTTTCTGAAAGCTAACTGCATGTTTTTTCAGACAGATTCTCTCTAGAAGTGATAACATAGAACATTGGTATGGAGAAAGGCCAATGTTCATACTTATTCCTCTAATGACCAAGGTCATCCTTGAGTTAGCAAAAAAGGCCAAACCTGGAGGGATGGACAGGACAGGTGACCCCAAACTGAGCAACAAGAGTATTCCATCCCATATACATCATACTCGGTATAAAACTGAGAGATCACGAGGGGCTCGCTCTCTTCTTCAATGGCCAATGTCCAGTGAGGACCTAATTTTTTTCATTGTTCCTGATTCTGAATCTGTGCATTCCTGAATGCAGTTCCTGCGTTCAGCTCCCTTCTACCCATGGACCCATTCCTTCGTGTCTGCTCTACAGCATTTGTGGTGACACATAGTCAACAAGGGGTGGGGTAGGGGCACAATCTCAGATATTTGTATATATTTCATTAATTTCTAATTATTTTCATCATCATCATCATAATTTCATTAAATTATAGTTTTAATTTCTATTCTGGAAGCCTTTGTTCTCTCATTTTCCCTTCCCCCTTCTTCTGGGGATGAGAGGAATGGAATTTGGGAGCCCACTGCACAATTTTAGCTGCTGAAATTAGCCAGGTCGGGGCTAAACTATGACAGTGATAAAAGTGTAAGCCAAAGTCAAATTAGCAGAGATGGTAATGGAACCTGTCATCATATCTGAGTTTGATTTACTCTTAGTAGTGCTATATGTATTTATATAACATCTATGTGAGTATATGTGGTGTGCATGACAATTCATTTACTGCAAAGGTTTAGTTAGCCTTTTCTTAAATAAGAACCTGATCAAGTTCAGCAATGACACTAATGTGTATCTTCAATGAAAGATCAGCCACAAGCAACCACAGAATATAATTTATATCGAGTCTCACTGTTAGGCAGGATAGTAGTGTGGCAGTTTTAACCTTGAACTGAACTCCTCTGGAATGGCTTATGCCACGTGTGACTGTGCCTTGTGTTGGAAGGGATTGGGCACAAACATCAGGGGAGGCTTTATTTTACATTTCCTTTTTAGTTACTTTTCCAGCTACCACCCTCATTTCCACCTGTTCCCTAGTCAAGTTACATCCATTAAGCACACCCACTAAATATCAAATCAATTGTATAGGATAATATCTTGAAGGAAATGTGAATAGCAGGGGGAACAGATTGCAGCAGTAGAAGTTTGTCATATCTGAGTTAAGTCATATTGTCAATCTAAAGAAACAACTAAATGGATAACACAAGGCAGGCATTGTATGTTCCTGATAAAACCATATCAGACTAAGACTGAAAATTATCTTCTTAAAAAATAATGTTATTTCCCAAATTTGATTTTAATTTGAAGTAAACAGAAGCTTAACTTTAAGTTTGTTGAAATTTATTTTAGGTAAAAGAAAGAATTTTTTTATGACTTCCAAGGCAAGAAAATATTAATGATGCTGGGGTCTACATTTCTGTTTGGGGATTAAGAAAACCAACATGCACTGACGTCAACAAGTAGGATCTAACCAACATTTTAAAAATTAAAAATATTGTATCTCCTTGTGATCTACTGCAAACTTGGAACTTATGAAAACCTAAGTGACTAAATTACTCACGTGAACTCAAGTTTAAATTTATTCTATTTTGAGTTTGTAAGGTTGGGATCTCTTATTAATTAGATGCTGTTCACAGTGCCATGTAGCAACCTTGATTTATTTACTTATTCAAAAATAGCTCAAAAATAAAAAGTATAATTTCTAAAAAGGAATAAGATTATTACCGAAACAACAGCAACACTTGCAGGTAAGTTTATAGCTCACTGCCAGCCCAGGAGCTTTCCATTTACAGGGCAGAAGAACTGGTGTGTGTATGTAGTAGTAATTTTGAAGACATTCAGGAACAACTACTTACTTGATTAGCACCGTTTTCTCCCTACTTTTCAACTCCTCCAGCCCTCCATGGATGGTTCCTGTGAGAGGAACACTATGCGGCGAAGGGTGAATGATGATGGTTTTCCCTCTCAGGCTTCAGGGAACGCAGGTTTAGTGCTGTCCCAAGCCATTCCCGCTGGTCCGTAGAAGGACAAGTCATTGATTCTTAGAATGGTTTGGGTTGGAAGGGGCCTTAAAAATCACCCAGTTCCAACCCCACAGCCATGGGCAGGGACACCTCCCACCAGCCCAGGCTGCTCAAGGTCCCATCCAACCTGGCCTTGAACACCTCCAGGGATGGGGCATCCACAGCTTCCCTGGGCAGCCTGTGCCAGGGCCTCACCACCCTCAGCGTGAAGAATTTCTTCCTAATGTCTAAAATAAGTTTTCCCCCTTCCAATTTAAGTCCATTGACCCTCGTCCTATCACTACAGACACTTGTAAAGAGTCCCTCCCCAGCTTTGCTGCAGCCCCCTCAGGTCCTGGGAGGCCGCTAGGAGCTCTCCCCAGAGCCTTCTCTTCTCCAGGCTGAACAAACCCAGCTCTCTCAGCCTGTCCTCATAGCAGAGGGGCTCCAGCCCTTGAATCATCTTTGTAGCCTCCTCTGGACCCGCTCCAACAGTTCCACGTCCTCCTCATGTTGGGGACTGCAGAACTGGACACAGCACTCCAGATGGGGTCTCACCGGAGCGGGGCAGAGGGGCAGGACCCCTCCCTCGCCCTGCTGGCCGCGCTGCTTTCAGTGCAGCGCAGGACACGACTGTCCGGGCCAGAGCGCGCACTGCCGGCTCATATCGAGCTCCTCGTCCCTCACCGGCGGGCGGAAACTCCCCGCTCGCTGCCGGGGAGCTGGAAGGGACAGCACACGTCCCACTGCCTCCGGGACCCCAGCATGCGCCCACGTCCCTCGCCCCTCCCCGCCGGGGCGCTCCGCCTCCATCTCCGCCTCCTCCTCCCGCCGCCCTGCCCAGCAGTGGCGGAGGTCTCCCCGGCAGGCGGTGAGTGGCGGCGAGGAGGGGCGGGGCGGCAAAGGGAGGGGGCTGTCCCGTAGCGCCGCGGTCTCTCGGCGGTTCCCCGCTTGCAGCCCATCGCCGCCGCCGCCGGAGCCGCGGAGGAACTCGCTGCGCGGAGTCCGCACCGGTGCCTTCGCCCCGCCGGGCTCGGTGAGCGCCTGGCGCGGGGGCCCCGGGCGGAACAGCCCCGGCTACCGGGCTCCCACTCGCTGTGTGGCGACTGCCCGGCCTTCCGGGGTGGCAGCTGCGCCCTCGCCCTCCGCCCTCCGCCCGCGCGGCGAGCGGCGCGGAGGGAGCGCCGTCCTTGCCGTCCCGTGCTGCCCGCTGGGAGCGGCGGCGGAGTCAGCGATGCAGCGGGGCTCGGCCGGGCGGCCCGAGCTCCTTCTGCAGCGCCCTTTGGCCTCCAAACGAGCCCGGGACCTGCGAGCTGTGCCTTGGCTCCGCGCTTCCAGGTTTTTTAAGGAAAGATCCTGAACCTCCGGGCTCTCTTCTGCCCCAATCTTGCAGTCGGGAAACTTGGTGGCGTTTCTTGTAGGACACGTGCGGAGTGACTTCGGGGAAGGGAGTGGGGTTTTTGCTAGCTAAGCCACCCCGAAGTAAGTGTTCTCACGCATGTTGGAGAGATGCCTCAGTTGCCCGGCTCCCTTTTCGGGAAAGGGTCCGCCCCGAATAAGCCGGAGCCTCCCTGTGTGGCGCATCCTCAGCCGGAGCCTCGGCGCCTCTGCCCTGACTCCTCTCTCTCTGCCCAAGCGCTAAGGTCAAGTTTAAAACCGGATACAAAGTAACTTTTGTGATTTTTATAGTGGTTAAAAATACTCCTGTTGGCGAACTGGGAAAGTATTTTAATCTCTGTTTTTTTCCTAGGACTCTTTGAAGGTTGAACGGAACTATATTTGGTTTATTTATAACTTAATGTAGAAACATAATATAATGTAGAAACATAATACAGAAATGTGCTTACTTATCTCCTTTGTAGTTTAGGGAAGCTTAGTTTTTGCAATAGGGCTTTCTAAGTTGCAAATGATATGTTTAACAGTGGTAATATTGCTGATACTTTTAGCATCCTGTTGTGATTTTAGTGTTCTCTAAAGAGAAGTCATTGTCAGCTGAGTTAGGTATTGTATCTTTGATTTTGGCTGTGCTACTTTCATCTTTACAAGGACATCTTTAGGTCAGTATTCCAAACATTGAGAATTTTGAAATACGGTTTGTATCTAGCACTATAGATGACTTCTATAGTGTTCCTTGAGAATTGCTAAACTTTAGGGAAGCTGCTCTTAAGCAGCAAGAGTTACTTCTATGTGTTACACGGTGGTAGTAAATGCATACATCGCTATTTTCTGTCTTGTAAAAGCTAAGGCTGCGGTAAGCAAGCATGGAAAGCTAATAATTTAAGGAACTTTTTACTATATTTCCTCTATTTAGAGAAGGGTTTGCAATGGAAGCTGAAAGATCTTCTCTTGTAAGGAATTGTAAGGCCTTTCCCTCCCTGCTTAGTGTTTGGTTGTCTTGTGTGTGTGTGTGTGTGTGTAAATACTTTTTTGTATAAAACTGGATAGTAGTTTAGTGGTAAATAAAGTCAGCTTATTTTGGATCATGTGTATTTCCATTGGAAATGTTTATAAAGAGCATCCATAGGGGTGTCCCTCTCCTCATTTCCAGTGTCAGATTTCTATACCTTCTCCTCTATTGTCTTATTATCTTTCTTTTCTTTCTCTGTTGCTTGACTAAGTGGTGGCTGTGAAACGGTCGCTTGATATGATGTGAATTTGTCTGTCATTATAGACATGTTGATTCTGTTCTGAAAAAAGTTAAGGGCTAGTCTTTGCATTTGTAAGTAGAACATTAGAGTGAAGTAATTTATTTATATGCGCTATTTACAGGATTGAGTCATTAATTCTAGCATTTATCTACCCTTGGCAGTCAATTCTTGTTTAGTGAGGGGAAAAGTGACTGCCTAGTCACTGTTCTAGCACAGTGCTGTATCAGGTCAGTTTTATTCAACAATTGCTGTTCATGCTTGGAATTATTGAGGAATGTACAAATACATCTTGAGGTTGCTGTCAGCATTCTTGTGGTTTTTGTTCAACTGTTTATACAAATATACTAATTTTAAATTTTTGACTGGTTTTATATTTTAACCCTACTATCTGATAATTATTTTTGTCTTCTGCAGCTAAAATGAATTCACATCCTGATCCTCCTTCAAGTTCCTCTCACCCCCAGCTGCATCCTGGAAGGTCCCAGCTAAATGCCGCTGCAGTGGACCATAGTGAGAACAAACAGAAATCTGGACCATCCTCCAGAGATACTGCAACGTTTTCTTCAGCTCCTGGCTACCCCAGGGAGAAGGCTGAAAAAAATGGTAAGTATGAAAGCAAGTTGTACGCAACATAAAACAGGTATTAAAAATTGGGGAGATTATTGTATGTATGTGTATTCTAAACTCTGTTTAAAGAGACATTGTGAAGTAGAAAAATAAATTTCTCAAATTACTTTTAACCTGTTATCGTGGAAGAGACTTTGCTTCTACAGCTTACTTTTTGCATATTTTTGAGGTTTTTGCATCCAATTTTTCTTTTGGGTACAGAGCAACAGGAAAGAAACTTGTTCATAAAATTGGCAGGTTGTGATTTAATTTCTTTAGTTGGCTAGATATGGCTTTAATATGGATTCTAATATGGATGAATAGATACCACTGTAATGTAGACTGAGGGAATTATAAACTGATATATGAAACCAGAAATGAAGTTAAGATTAGCAGGCAGATAAGAAGTTGGATTGAGAATTGTGATACACTTTGGAAGGCTGAATGATACTTTTTCTTTTCCCTTCATTGTGAACCCATAGAGTTTCAGAGATTGTGAAAACTGGTAGAATAAGAGAAATGTCTCATGCAAATGTAGAAAGACAGATATCTGGCTGCTGTATTCAGGTGCTGAGTTCCAGTTTTAAATTCAGTTTGTAAGCTAATGTGTGCAAGAAGTTCTTGTGTTTGAAGCGTAGCAAAATTACTGCTTTTTAGTTTTCTGTAAAATTGGACTTTTGATTCTGAAACTGCTTATGTGTGTGCCCTTTCATGCATAAATAACAGTCACTAATAAAGGTAATAAGGCCATCCAAGAGTCTAAAATTATTAAATGTGTGAATATCTACATGGCATGTATCAGATGCAGCTGAGTTCTGCATATAGTTCAGGCCAATATCGTGGCTGTGTTAGTACATCTATGGTTTGCATTTAATTCAGAATTGACTGCTGGAACCTTCTGGGTTCGTTGTTACTAAAAGGCACGTTCCAGATGGAGAGTTTTTTTGATACCTGAATTTTTAGCATGCCTGAGTGTATCATTACCAGTTTTATCATCTTGCCCACCTGTAAAAGAATTCAGAGATGATGGAGAATTTAGAATTCTAACATTAATTACACTCTTATTAATTTAGAATCAGTGCTAACAAATATGTTCTGTTCTTCATTCTGCAGTTTCTTAATATGTTTTAACAAGGAAAGAGCAGCAACAATATTAGGATGGATTGGCATAGAGTTATCTTGGGCTTTGTTATAATGTGATTTGAAAGGGGAAACATAGGTTTCTGTTGTTGATGCTGCCCACATACATGCAAGGTTCTGAAAATGAATATGAGCTTTTGATCTAGTGGTGTTTTGCATGGAGAGTATGTTGGGTATTCTGTAGCTAATTTGGAGATTTTCTGATTCTATATAAATACTGGACTTTAATATCGAGTTTTGTCTTAGTTCTTTTTATAGACCTGTGTACTTACTAATGATGCCTGTGCAGTTTGGTATTGGAGACACTTTTGTCTGTGCCCCTATAAAAGAGCACTTTCGAGCATTAATGTATTTCTCAGTTTCATTTGTGACTCATGCTTAATGACTTTAAATCTCTTCTGATGGTTATCTTCTCAGTGCCTGGTGTCACTGTCATTGCCCTTTCCATCCCTATCTTAATATACACAAGTATTTAATGTTGCAGAATGAGCTACTATTGCCATTGTGTGGATTTGGGTAGCAAATGTGTTCAACAAGATTGTGTTTCTTTATCCAGTATTTTGTTCTGTGGCTGGTTTAGATTTATGTCATTTGTTATAATACTGTCTGTTTCTAGTACTGATAACTTATTTAAAAGAAAGGAAGCAGAGAATTTTTTTCATCTACCGCAGCATGGGTCATCAGAACTTAAAAAATGTCAACTTGGGTAGGACTTCAGAAAGAAGTACCAATAGACAGAACTGCAAATTCAGTCATGTATGTACATATGGAAATGAGTATGAAAAAAAGTGATGTCTTAAACAGAAAATTGGCTTTTCAGTGATTTTCAAAATATTTGAACTGACAGAGAGTATGTTCCTTGGCATCACTAGAGTCTTCACCAATAAATGTTATTCAAGTTGCTGATAGATCGAGAAAGAGTGAAGGATCTGATCTCTTAGCCTTGGTGTGTTGTGTTCTGGTTGTATGAAAGGAACTATGCACTAGAACAGATGTCTGGAAAGGGCTATTCCAACTTCTTTCTCAGAAGATTAAGAAGTCAGTTGATTTGAGCAGTCGTTATGTGTCACTATGATGATGATGGTAACTCTGAATGATGTAAAAGAGGACAGTAAAGACGAGCGCACTGCTGTACAGAAAGCTTTTTCAATAAACATTATTAAATATGTAGAACACTCCTCTTTATTGGTGACTTAAATGTCTTGCACAGAATTCTACAAACTTAAATTTATAAAATAAGTAATTTAATTTTTAATAAATCAGCTATGATTGCTGTTGGAGAAGGGGAGATGTATAACGTCCATCTCAAATATTGTCTTGAAAAGCAGTTTTACCTCAAGCCTATCTATGACATGCCCGTGTGCCCTTCCCGTAAATATGGTTATCCCAGGCTGCATTAGAAAAAGTACTGCCAGCAAGCGCTGAAGATGATCTTTCCTCTCTACTCAGCATTGGTGAGGCCGTGCCTGTGGTGCTGGGTGCAGTTCTGAGCTCCCTGGTACAAGAGAGACAGGGGCAGGCTGAGGAGAGTCCCAGCATAGGGCCACACAGATGATGAAGGGACTGGAACATCTCTCCTGTGAGGAAAGGCTGAGAGAGCTGGGACTGTTCAGCCTGAAGAACAGACGGGTGACCAAGCACTGTTACAGATTATGGCATCTCCATCCTGGGACATGCTCTAAAGCCATCAGCCATCTGGGCGTGATCCTGGGCAACTGGCTCTAGAGGTGGCCCTGCGTGAGCAGTTGGACCAGATGACCTCCAGAGGTCCTTTCCACCTTCAACCAGTCTATTGAGCCTTGAAATATTCTTTCCAGCCTTTCTGTATATCTGATCTGTGCTTTTTCTTCCAGTCTCTGTTTATATACGCTGTGTTTAAGGCTATAGTATTAACGTGAATTTATTTCCTGGAAGCACTCATCTCCTACTCCTGCAACATTATCCATATCTTGCAGCATAATCTAGCAAATTAATGAATGCCTTGGCTCTGACTCAGTAAAGCACTTAAGCATATACACATCCTTAGCTACATAGGTACTTCGTTTGGATCAGAATCCTGTATGGTAGGTTTTTTTCTTAGTCATTTTTTAATCTGTCTTCTGCTGATGTATCATTACATAGTGTTTTTGTTATTCCTTGTACAATTCATTTCACAATTGGAGGTAACAGTGCTTTAAGAGTCTATTGTGCAAATCGAATCTGGATTTAATGAAAAACAAGTATTCAATTGTTAAACTTGATTTGTAGATATTCTTTTTGTTGCTTTAAAAAAAGAATAGGAGAGTATTCCTATTTCTACCCGAAACTGTGGCATTCTCTAGAAAACTTCTATCTCTGTATTTTATTGACTGTCATGTATGTGATAGGAATGGAATCAATATCAATATTTCAACTCTCATACTTAAATAAATTTTAAAAAAATTGTTACTTTTTCATGGATGTTCCTGGAGAGGAAGTTTATTAGTGAGCAAAGCATATACACTACTAATTAGGGCTTCTGAAATTTTACAGCCATTGAGTCATCAGTATTCATGTAAGCAAATTGCAAGAATTGCCAGTTGCTTAACCAAATTGTTCTGCCATTATTTTAGTACTCTGTGCCAAGAGAAACACAGTGTAAGCAAGGAAGACCAGTGGCTGTTTTCTAATGAAGTCTGGTGAAATTTGTTCAAATGGATCAAGACTCAAACCTCTTAAGATGCACTTATTACCTCTTAAGATGCACTTATTACCTCGCAGGTGCACAGGCCCCTCAGTTTCTGTCCAGCTGCTGCATGGCCCTTTTAGATATCTGTATTTCATCCACTCTATACATCTTCCTTTCTTCAGATACAGCCCTAAAGCAATCTGAAAAGAAATATCTCACATGAGGGCTCTGGAGCTCCTATCACCAGATTTTACAAATAGGCGTAAAAGCACCATTCTCGCTAGTGGAACAATGTCTTTTATGTGCACAGAGAGCAGAGCTAGGAAAAAAAGCACCTTCAACACGTTCACTGAATATCTGACTGCTGTTGCTATTAACCGTGTTTTTGGAATTCGCACACGAATCCACCCTCCAGGTATGTGGTCTGCATTGCTGAGCTAGAAAATAGCTTTCAGTGGCTGTGTTTGGCTCTTGATTTGGATAAAAAGAAAGCAGAGCTGAGAGAAACTTCTTACATTATGATAGTGATCAGATTCTTGGGGAGAATGTCTGAATTCAAGTAACTACTTCAAGTCAGCTGTAATGATAGCTTCAGCTGGACTTACACCAAGTGAATATTTATTGTGTTGCAGGTTATCTGGAGGCATTACCATTTCTCGTAATGCTTAAGCATGTAATATATCTTTCTTAAAAGTTAACTGTCTGCCAGTCAGCAGGTAAAAAGAGGGCATGCTATAATAGAGAAATTTGTGTGAAGGTGATGATTTTTTTGTATGTGGATGAAACATAGTTTCTATAGTTCCTTACATCTTTCATGTACATTTGCTAGACAGTAAGGCTGGAGAGGAGGAACTGGGTAGGAATTCAAAAGGCTGTGAAGTTTTGAGAGCATTCCAAAGCTAAATTACAGTGCTTGAAGAAACATCTCTTTGGTTAAGGAACTAATTTTTGTTTAGTTCCTGGTTTTGCTGTTAAAGAAATATGCTCAAATCTCTTCTGAAATTGAGAACATACGGGAAAAGGGTATGTACTGGCAGCTTTGCAGACAGAAATCAATTTCTTTTGTTTTCTTTGTAGAGTACAGAGTTCTGCTTGTACTTAAGAAGGTTATGAGGTTTTTTGTAACTTTTGGAGAAGAGTTATTTTATAAATTGTGTGATAGAATTTATAAATAGTACAAAAAAAATCTTCTAAACAGTTTACAATTCATAGCAGCAATGTACAACAGTGCGTCTCCAATGCATTGCTAAATGGTAGCTAAGGAATAAGGAAGGAACCTCTCTAACTTACAAATATTTTCCGAGTGTTAGCCTCTTCCACTTAAGGTTACATAGAGCCTTTGCTTCAAAGCTCTATTTTAGCACTTAGTCTATATTTTCTGGCAGTTTGCTTGTACAGTTTGCTTGAGGCAAAGTGAAATGTTTACTTAAAACCTGAAGAAATCTCAGAAAAATCTTTGATTGTTAGAAGGGGAGGATTATGCCATGAAGTATTAATTAATTCACAATTTATCTGTCAGTTTATTAATGCCCCTTCAAGTTTACCTGTAATTACTCGGGCTCCTGGAAAGCTCATTTGCCAGGGATTACTGTGGGGGAGAAAGGATTCTATCTGAAAGTTAATTACTGTGGTTTTTAGATAAAATTTTGGGATACAGTCATAGTCAGTACAGAACAATGGGAACTGACTTTTTCAGGTTTGCTGCTATTGTCGTCAATAACACACTGATATGTTTACCATAGGTGGAACTAGGATTGGATACACGTTTAATTGAGAAAAGATTCTTCATCTTTGCCTCTCTTGCCATTTGAAATACATAAATGTTTCCTTTGGCTGATGACGAAGATATTGTTACCAAGCACAATGAACCAGATTAAGGAAAGTACCCTAGCTCAATCTTCCTCCATTATTTTTCAAATGGATTGATTTCTTAATCTGTGTTTGTAACAAACGGTAACAAAATATTTGTTCTAGCATAGTCCCAGGATGTCAGGAATAGAAATGTGCAGCAGTAGAATAGAAGAGGAAGAACTGTTCTCATATTAGTAAATCATGTAATGAAATAGGAAGTAGCTCTGTAAATTGTTCCTAGTTTACACATTTAAAAATTTCGTCTAGTATTTTGAATATAATCTTCCAATTTATTTTCCTACAGAAGGAATTTAGCATGCATGTTCTACTTTGCAAACAAAATGCATTAAACAGGAACAGTTGGAAAGCTAAAAGTACATTCCTTGTCTGAACCAGCTGTCTAATACAATGCATGTGCACTCATCAGCAGCAAGAACTGATTATCTCTGCAGATATTTTGCAGTGACTGGAGAAAAACATTTGGAGGTACCTGATAACTTCAAATAAAACTGCAACAGATCCCTGTTAAACCACAGTTATCAAGCAGAGACTGGAAACTGTTGGGCTGTTAGAGGGTCCCCTGCAGCAGCAGAAGGCTCACTTGATTGTGAAAGTTAAAAGTTGAGACTGGAAATAGCAAACTGAGAAATGAAACCAATCTTTCGCGAAGTCAGTTTATTATTAGTCAGTCTTTTGCAAAATCAGTTTATTCATGTGCTTGCTAAGGCACTGTGGGCTTGCAACACAGTTGAGGTGGGTTGTCTTTAAAGTCCATTCTATTTTGACCGTGAGATAATGTACTGCTAGAGTTTGTAGTGAAGAACCTGAAGCACAGAATTGCTGAAATTCCATTGAGCATTGTGCATGTTGTTATGATAACAATAGGTCTTTGCTTACAAAAGATATGTGGTTTTGGTGAGGTTTAAAATCTCAGCTATTTCTCACTGCTTTCCTGCAGGTTATGGGGATTTTTTCGGTTTTGGTTTTGTTTTTTGTGGGGAGAGTTAATAATGATGATTTTCAATTGTGAAATGACAAAAAGCTTATTTTATTTTAACTCTCCAGTTCTGGAAAATGTTAGATTTATCCCAGCTTATCAATAAAGAATTCAATCAGAGATGCCTGCATAGAAAAAGCAGCAAGACTGTCTCATTATTTCTGTGTAAAATTATTTTAATGACTTTAAGTGATCCTTGTACAATAATAGTTCTGCTAGAAAGAAATACCTTGTAAGAATAGTTTTCTCTCCACTTTTAAAATTTATAGTCTCTATAATATCATCTTGCTTAGTCTTCCACCTACATGTGGGTTTTTTTCCTTGCTCTCCTGACAATTTGCCTTCATTTTGTGGGGTTGCAGAAATTGTTCCCTTTTCAATGTTCCCTATTCGATGACTTACAGTTGTGGTGTGACTAAGACTGTCATCATACCTACAAACACATTGCTGCTTCCAAAGAAAGCAGAGTCAAGTACTACACTTCAAGATCTCTGTAAACAACTGTTATTATTTTGTTTGCCATCCCTGTTAACACCTTTAAAAATAAAATGCCTGTCAACGTATGCTAATATATTTTTAATTGTTCTTGGTGCAAGTAGGACCATCTTAAGATCTCTCCATGGAAGCTGAAGTACATACAAGAAAAATATGCAACGTACCCTTAATTGTACCAAACCATAACATTACAGTTAAAGTAGAATCCAGGAGGCTTCTGAATGGAGGAAAGAATTCAACACTCGTGGACGAGCAAATAAGCATCTGAAGCTAAGAAAACCATTTATCTAAACTGTGACGTTTGTACAAAATATTTCTCCCTCTCCAGTCAGTTCCTGTGGTTTTGTCCTTATATTCTATATGTACAAATAATGTTTATGATGTGATGCTAATGCTTGCTTTTAAGTGGAATGTCAGTCTTTCCAGAAGCTTTATTTCTACATGGGTACTGCGCACAATACCACTGAACTTGTGGAGCTTGTGTAAAGTGAGTAGGAAGATTTCTTCAGAGACTCAGACCAGCTCCACTCAACACTGAAAGCTCAATAGGACAATCCAGTGATACATAAAAGCTATTAGAACCTTAATTTTTGTTACAAATTGAACACATCACTTTTTTTTTTATAAAAGCCCGTTGATAATAGACGGCCTGCCTGTGGATGAACAGTTTAAATCTCTGTTTTTCTGAAAGAAAGAAACCAGACACTTTTCATGTTGGAGATAATGCTTACATAGCATCTTCTAGCAAATAAAAGTCAATTTTGTCACTAATATTTGTATGCCTTTGGTCCTAAGTGTGTCTGAGAGTGTAGGAAGCTTGTTTTGCAGTGAAAACAAAATCTGTATAAAAAGCTATGATCTGTTCCCTGAAAATTTTGGATTTGTTGAAGTTTTATAAACTTACAGATATTTGCTTATGGAAGGAACTTTTCCTGCAGAAAATCCTGTGTAGCACTGTATTAGAATTACCAGCATACACTTCCAAAAGGGCCTGGTGGTATTATATAGGATGTGACTCTGAAAGAAATACCTTCTAGAGAGATTTTGAACAAAATGTGTTCCGCTGCTGTATCCATTGTGGCCAATATCCCTGTATGGGCTTGCTCTTAAGCTTTCATTTTCCTGCTTGCTCCTTCACTGTTTATCGCTTAAACAAATATGCCTGCATTATTTACTTTATATGTGAATGTGTTGTTGCTTGTTTCCTACCTAGTGATATAAAATCTTCAGTTTTCAACATTGTAAAATTTTCTTAATACTGACAAATGGGCTATTGGTGAGAAACTACAAGGAAATTGTATTCTAGAGGTAGTATATTTAATCTGTGAATTTCTTATGGCGAATTAATTTGATACTCTAATATAAATTACCTGCTTTCCTTGGTGACAGGCTGTTATTCCTGATTGTTTCAGTCGTGCTTTGTTTCTTGGGGTTTTTAGTAGCCCAGAAAGACCAGATGATTACATTGCCATCCTGTCGTAGTCTTAACTCTGTAGCAAGACCTCCACTGACTTTAAAATAACAGCATCTCTTTATGACTCTAACTCCAGTAAAGGTAAATATTGGAGGAATAGAGAACCAGACTGGTGAAAGCAGAGGAGTAGGAGACAGAATTTACTTAGAGTGGTTTAAGAGTCCCATTCTACTGGTTAGAGCCAGAAGACGCCAACGCTTCAAAGCAGATTTTTTTGCAGTTAGGTTGTCTTTAGCAGCTGGATCCTTGGTTTTTAAGAAGCCAAACAATGTTTTTTCTCTTTTAGTTAATTTTAGCTTCATTCTACAGAAGGCATTGAAATCCAGGGGACAGACAACACATTTTGGGACCCTTAAATGCAAACTGACGATAAAAAAATGAATGTTAAGAAATGACTGGCTTCCAGCAAACTGATTTTCTTTGTGCATGCTTGTGATAATAACGAAGGTGATATGCACGGTTCCTGTGCACCACCCAAGCTCCTTTGGGGCAGGATTTTATAGCATGTTTTTGAGCTGTTACTGGCTAGGTTTTTTTCAAGCTAATTCAGTGCCAGATAAAATAAAAATCCAGCTTCAGATTCATCATAGTGAAAGTCATGGAAAAGGCTTTTTCAAATACAGCAACTAATCCTCTATCTGTCTTCTCTGTGTCGTGTCTGTGTCCACCTATATATTTACTTGTTCAGCTTCCCTTGTGGAGCACAGTGAGAGGACTGTAGTTGAGCAGCGAGCATAGGTTATTATACAGTAACCTCTCAAATTTAAAGCAAGTTATTTTCTTTGTAATTCAGATGGTACTTCCTTTCAGATTCGATTACAGAAAAGTCTTTTTGCTAAGGCAATAAAGAGATGTATGCCTGAAGCTTTGAGGAAGTGCAGGATGACAAAGATCAGTTCAGGCATCAGTACACTTTACGGTATATGGAGAATTTGTTCATGTGTGGGAGAAGATATTAAGTCAAAGAAGACATTCTTCTCTTCCCCGCTCCCACCCCAGCGATTTAGCTACTGGTACGACCTGTGAATGAAAGCTTGTTCCGTGCTACTCTTCATCAAACATATAAATTACTCTTGTCAGTTAATAACGTGGAGTCGAGGGAAAAGCTTGACATCCTATGCCACGTTGGAAGTACAAAACCCACTTACACTAAGTAGAGACCGAACTGGTTAAAGCTAATGAAAATACCAAATGCATTTTTTTTTTTTTCTTCCTCCGAATACCATCCAGCTTCTTCTTCTCTCCTACCTGAACTAACACTGGAGTGTTGCTGCTTGTGAACTCTGTGTGAAGGAACACAGAAGTTGCTATCAATGCTCAGTATGAATGCTGGAGAACCTGAATGATGACAGAGTTTATCAGGTTCAAGATTCTTGTTAGATTTTTCGTGAGACTTTTACACTATTGTTTGCAGTAATAGCCTGTTGGAGAAAAGAGGGGTTTTATAAATGCAATGCTAGAGCTGTCCTTACTTGATTTTATTCATGTTTTACTGAGCTATTAAAGTTGTTCAATGGCAGCATTTCCTTCTCTGAATGTTCTTCTTTAGCCCCTTGTAGCCTAGAGATTTCACTGCTCAGTGGTGAGATCTTTGTATTTAATAGTGCTTTCTGGGTTTGGTAACACTTTGCTGGGCCACCTTGGCAGCAGTTTTCATCTGTGGCAACTAGTGAATCTTCTCGTGAAATAGTGAAAATGTTTGTCCTTTTCTAGGTGTGTTTTCAGCGATCTTAGAGTTGTGTTGCCATTGGCTGGGGCTGAACGTAGTAGTTACATTATGCATATGCTTAACCATTCCCCGCTATTTTCTATGACTTCAGGAACATTTCCTGTACTCATAAAATGGGAAAGCCGATCCAGAAATCTTGTTTCATATCTTGTCATCTCAGATCCTTTATTCTCTCCTTCCTCCTACTGCACAGCCCTCTCACTTTTTTTCTGAGCCCAAATGAATGCTTGTAGTCATGATCATATAAAGTGTGTATGGCACACAGGTTTCCTTCACACAATCAGTGTGGGTGTTGCTTCATGCATTAATATTTTCTTTGGTAAAGATCTATGCAGCTTTAATATTCACTTTTAAAACCTGTAATTTCTTTCAAACTTATATATTTCAAACGAATACTTTGTCTTCATTATTGCTTCCTCTCTGAGAAACTGCTTTCAGTTTTCTTTTTATCCTGTTCTCATTAGGTTTCCACAGAGCAAAGCGCTTGATAATGCTTGGCTTGTGTTTCTGTGAAAATTGATCTATTGTGCACAATAACCTGTGTGTCTTGTTGCTGGCTTCCAGTAAGTGCATGAACAAGTAAGACCTTAAGCTCCAGATGCTTGTGATCCTATAAAAGAGCAGTTTGGGGGTTTGGTGTTTCTTGTTTGTGGTGTTTCTCCTCTTGTTTCACCTGGACAATTCAGGTGCTATAGCTGTGACCTAGGAAGAAAGAGCTGTGGGCCCCTGCCCAGAGGGTGATAATAACAGGCAAGGTGCTAAAACTTACTTGTTCTGTGTAAATCCACTCTGCTGAGAGCTTTTATGTCTGTGTTGGTAGGAAAGCGAATCAGCAAAGATTCATTCTGCATGATAATAGCTTGAATGGAATTTTTTTTGAAGAAGATGGTGATTCTAGCGGTATATTTGAAAGACATTAAAGATTTGGAATCTGTTGCACCTGTCATTGATTTGTGCTTGAATATCGGGAAGGAGACTTTATGACAACCACAGCGTACTCTTGTTGTCTACTTTGCATTGAAAAGATTTCTTATCTAGATTGTGTAAGTCCATTCTTCAAAACCTTCTATGAATGTTAAAGAATTTGTTGGATTTTAATCCTTGCTGTAGTCCAAAGATGAGGCTTAAACTTGTCAATTAATCCATGATGGTATCTTCCTTTTGTGACAATGTTGAGCACAGATATGTTACAGTGTCACTTTGACTAAACTCTACTATGGATTTACTGCCTTTTTGTCAGTTTGATTGCTATATTTCGGAAGTAAGAGATAGTAATTGCATCCTAAGTATTGCACACTATGCTTTTAAGAATTAAAATGTTTCCTTTTTGCAACATTTCCTATTAGGTCAAAACCTAACAAACAGTAAAAATGCTTATCTGTGCTGAAATGAATGCTAAATTTCTACTTAAACCTATAGCAGCAAAGCAAACTTGGAATCTTACTTTATATAGTTCGTGCACAAGGTAATGTATAAAGTTTGAGAAAGTAAATAGTAGTCTTCAGTTTTCATCATCCCATCTACAACATACCTATATAAACAGCTGTGTTTAGACATGTATATGCTGAGTGTTTTTCTGGAGTTGTAAAACATCGTTTCTACTACTAAAGACAAATCTTCTTAGTAATGTTTTGATAGCATTTTTGAACTGTATCAGCTAATAAATACATAGCTTTAGTTTACTCTTGTAAATGCTGTATATGACTGTGAAGTGCATATAACGGAATTGATAAAGGCTGGTATTGAGCCTCTTTTAACCAATAATTTAACAATAAGTACTTTGATAAAATAGGTTTTAAGTGATAGCTTTAACCTGTTAAATGAAAAGCCTGAATTTCAGAAGTGGGTATTTCTGTAGCCATTCAGAGGTTTAAATCCTTTCTGTAATGCGAGGAAATAAGTGCAGCAGACTCAGAAGTAAGTCTGCTTCATGCTTTGCAGATCTCAAATATTTTGTTTGTTTTCTCCCTTTTTTTTTTTGAGTGGAACTAAGAAAATTAAAGGAACGGTAACATTTCATATCTTAAGATTAAGTTTTGATCATGCACAATAATAAAAATAAAACCTTAAAAATTTACTAATAATGTAATTGTTCCAGTGTCAACTGAATAATGTGTTGAGTGACCTGGCTCTGTTAAGGCAAAATTAATTTGGTTTGTGAATGAGGAACTGAACCACAGAATAGCTTGGTGGTGAACTAATGTTTACACAGGGTCTTGGTGACAGGGTAGGAACTGCAGTCAAGTATGTAGCACTAAGGAACCTTCCGTGTCTCTTTCCTGTCTTAATTTGTTTCTTATCCATATGTTATGTGCCATCTAAAATTTATATGCTTTTCTTGAACTTGCCTGTTTTCATTTGAATGACTGCAGAGCTTGTGAACTTTGAATAACTGATAGACTTTATTGGCTTATATAAATGCACCTGACACGTAACAGCTAGTGAAATCTGGTTTAATTGTCATGAAAGATACATTAAGTATTGCAAGATGAATGTTCCTCTCTTCTGGAAATTTTTATATTCAAGACAGTAAAATTTGACATTAAATAGACATGAGTTTTTAGCAAAGCCGGAAAATAAAAGCTTCTACTGACAGCATTTCCATTGCAGTACTCTTATGTGGGAGGAATACACATCAAGACATTTTCTGACTAAAAATGCACTTAAGAATGAGAATGATAAGTTATAGATCACCACTTTTTATGTTGTTTTTTTTTTTTTAAGGTGGTTGTGTTTATTCTTGTATAGTATTTATTCTAGTGTTGCTCTGAATTGAGATACAGTGTGTGTTGTCCATCCTTATTCCAGACTACCCTTTGACTGTGTTTTGGACATTTTACCCTCAGAGGGTGACCTGAATTCTTTCTCATAAAGTAAATTGATACGGCAGTCACACAATTTGAGTTGTTCATGCTTTATCTTTCTACTTGTCGTCTTGCTTATCCGTTAAGCAAGGGAAAAATTTTGCTAGTTATGGGAACACTAAGACACTGAGCTATTCTAAACTTGATCTTGAAAACACACCACAACCTGCTCTTCTGCTCTGGCCTGCATCTACAGAACCAACCCACAGACATAATTTTAATTAGCTAGCTTTTATTTATATTTATAAATCACATGAGAGTGCATAGAAGTGATAACTAGGTGGGAGGGATTGGGTAGTAAGTTGAGAATAACAGCAGAAAGCTTTTCTTTCGCTTGACAGTCAGCTCTGGTAGAACAAACATTTCAACAAGTTTGCTACAGTACCAGCACATTCTGGGGTTTTTTTTTCTCGGTGAAGGTGGCTGCACATTTTTAATTTTGCTTTTTTTCTTTTTTTGTTTACCCTCTTCACAAAGAACATTGTTCACATGTTAATCTGCAATGTGATTACAATAAAGTAACTACATCCTGTTGCTGAAGAAGCTAATGGGAATGTTTTACAGCTTTGAATTGTAATAAGCATTCTTATCTAAAAGGTATCCATCTGAGCAAGAGATGGAAGAAGTAGGAGCCATGTCATGCTCCTATGTGTAGCAAGTGGAGCAGAAGAAAAAGGAAGCAGCTTTGCCTGTGTGAGCTGCCAGAGAACCGCTCTTCTTATTAGGGCTTCTATTAGTTTAGAAAAGTGCTTTCTAGAATTTGCTTGTGTGTAAATTCTGTGTACTTACCGAACACTGACTTCTGAATTGTGCCTCCTGTATTGGTTTATCTAGAGTATCACAAAATGATTGTGATGCTATCTTCTCAACATATAGAAAACCCTGAACTGGGAAAGAGAAATCCATAGCCAAACCTGTTTCTGCTCAGAGTTCGATGTGAAATAAGTTAATGAGTGTGAAGTGCAGAAAGAAACATAAAAGTATTGTCTTGCCCAACTGTTTTCATTTGGGTGGAGCAGATGCATGAACACTGTTTCTTTCAAGCAATATGCTCTTTTCTGTAACTTCTTATTTATTGTGAGCAGAAAGCCCTTGAATGATGTCTCTTGGTGTGAGTGGTGCCATCTGGAAAACAAGCTTCCGACTTGTTTAGAGTTCAATCCTGTCAGTTATACATCAGGGCAAGGAGATTAAGTGGTTAATTTTACTGGGATGGTGCTTGCCTGTTTTAAAATAATATTTTTACAGTTTTCTGAAAAGACTGATTACTAAATGAAATTATTTTTCATTGCATGCCTTGTTTAGGCAGACAACATGTTATAATCTGGCATTAGTATTTTTCCAAGTGGAGCTTGGCAGACAAAACTGTGGCACGGTGAAGGAGAAAACATACTTCATGGCTTTTGTTAAAATGCATCCATTTTAATGACAGCATTGGCTTGTAGCCTGTTCTTTTCTGGAAATATTCCTAGTACTAGGGGATATTAAAGAATGCAAGTAGCCCTGCTCTTCAGGAGATTATTTGGAACTGAGTTTATTTCTTCCTGCCTCCCACCTTTCGCAAAAGAGCTGATAATGGCACTTCAGCTAGTGGGGCTGAGTACTAGCTTCTCATATTATTGCTTAGGTAGAAGCAGAAATCTGTTGCTTTAAGTGGATACCAGAACGCTTCTTTCAGTGGGTTCCCTATATCTTGAAACTTTGCTTCCTAACCGTACCATCTGCTACTGTCTGTGCCCTCAGTACATAGCTACCAAGGGTCATGGTGTGTTTGGTGTGCTTGTGAGGTTCATGTGGTACCTAATGGTGAAGCTTTGGTGCTTACTGTTGAGATTGGATCTTCCTTTCTAACTAGTTTTAGGCTGGCTGGTAGAACTGTTATTCTGAATCAGTGGTCCATTGTCCTTTCTTACTCTTACCCAACTCGACACTTACAAGTTGTATTGACTTTTCTCTTTAAAATTCTTTGAATTAATTTATGAGAGGTTATCTCATAAAAATTAGCAGTTCTGGCCTTTGTCAGCTTTTACATTGAACTTATTCTTCATTTGTCACGTAGCATGCAGCACGATGTTGTTTACAAACAGTGGATGTCAGATAAAGTTCTCAAGACTCTTTACTGGCAGAGCAATATAATGCTTTTGAAGGAAAATATTGCTGAAGTCTCTGTGTGTACAGTAGATACGAAAGGAGAAAAAATTAGGTGTGAGTGTAAAGCTGGACAAAAAGTAGGTTTGTAATGGTGTAATCATTGTTTGCTTCTTTGTACTCAGCTGAGGAGCTGAATTTCCATGGTTTAAAGGCTGGTTAATTTTTTAAAACTCTTGAAAAGGCTTCACTACTAAATAAAGAGGCTACCATGTAGAAGACTCAAGTGCTCTCAAGAACAAGGATAGTAATAGTTCAAAAAGTAATCCATGCTGCATGTGCTCATATTTATCATAATGAATATTCTTCTATTGAGAAATTAATCCTTTGGAAGTAAATGAGAAACTGTAAACCATATGTGTCATCCTGTGAGAGGTACCAAGTAATGCGTAGAGGTAAATATACTGAAGTACAACACTGAGATGAGTGTAAATATTGTAATGAGTTTATTTCCACTGTTCTTGCAAAACACTTGTGTCAAACTTTTTTAGCTATAATCCTTTAATACTCCACATACAGCAATGATTTATAAAATATTTTCAAATATTGCTAGTAAACGTGTTTCTTTATCAAATTTATTTGTAGAGAGCGTGAAGGAAGAGCCTGAAGTGTGCTTTGAGGAACTGCTTGAGAGGGCCAAAGCTGGAGAACCAAAGGCACAAACAGAGGTAATTTTATACGCTCGTTGTCTGGTCTTGTTTGCTTTTAATTCCAAAAATAGCACTGCCTGCTGTAGAACTATTGTCTCATCTTTAGGTGAACTGTATCTGTTTTGATCTTAAACTATTCAAAGAAAGGTGATTTGAGATGTTTTTTCTGGCTTGAGAAATGCTGAGTGTTACTGGCTTCAGACCCAACTGCTGAACAAGCCTTTAGGACGCATATGAAAACAGGGAGAGTCGGCTGAGAGCATGGAGAAGGTTCAGAACTGCTTGTACTCTTTTGTAAAAGCATATGCCAAAGAGTTACTTGTGGATGTGTGCAGACAGAGGCAATAAAAGGCTGTTGGTTCAGCACTACACTGTTGGCAAAGGTATCAGGACTGGACTCTGGGGAAGAAACTGCCATTGAGGAGCTTTAGCAAGAATGGAGCTTAGTTGATTAGTTTGCTCTTATACCATTTATCTGCTTAATTAACACATTTTAGAAAAGAAGCCCCTCCTTGTTTATTGAAATTAGTTATGTTTAGTTTTGTAATGGCAGATATAATTGAATTAAAAATGGCATTTCTGTCCCTGTATGTGTTACCACTTTAGACGTCTCCCTAAATTTTAGAAAAATTGTACCAGTGTTCCACAGCATTCCATTGTCTCGTGTATTGGTATAGTAGAAATAGCTTTAAATTGTTTACAAGGGTTTTAATTTGTGTTTAACTTGGTTAGTGTTTTACTTGAGGATTCTTTCCCAGCTTCAGTTTGAAGGTGAAAGGGAGTGGTTTTGGTCTCCTGCATGCTCGTTGGCAGCTTCTGTTTTTTTCCTAAGGATTGCCACACTTTTTACAAATAAAACCAAAAGATGGGGGTGGCAAAGAAATCCTTTTAAAACTAGTAAAAAAAATACTGCAATGCCAGACTTACTCCCCACTCCATCTCAACTAGTTTGAGGGGCAGACCGTCCTTGAAGTTGTAACTTGAGACAGTAACAAATTCCTCACCTCTGAAACAGCCGGTGGCTTTGCAGAAGATGAAGTTTTAGCCTTGAAGAGAAAGCTGCTGTAAACCCCACATTTTGGCTCTATTCTTTCACACAAAAGAAAGCAAACCCCATAAATATTCTTTCAGGATATAACTTCCAGTTGAGTAAGAAGTACCTTATATAATCTAAGCCTATGATATGTGCGTATTTATGTATATAAGTTTTTGTATCCTTTTCAATTCATTCTGCCTTCACTCCCCTCCTTTAGTTCTTTAACTGTGTACACTAAAATTCCCACACAATAATATTGTTATTGTTGTAAAGAGATCCAGCATACAATTTTGCTTCAGTGTGCCCTCAGGGTGAATTGACTGCCTGAAAAGGAACCCCAAATACAGTTGTTTCTTCTCTAGGCAATCAAATATCTTGTGATTTGTAGAGACAGAATTAACTTTTAGTTTTTAAGCACCCTAAAGAAATATATTTCTTCTCTATTGTTGAGTATGTCCCTTTAGAATCAGTTAGAAAAAATATCTGGTTTTATTTCCTACTTCTGTAGGAGTATGCATGAAAAGCTGAGATGGCACTGTTGTGCTGTTTCCTAATAATTATGAAGTCAAATGCAAGAAATCACTCAATTCACTGGCTTGTAGTTATTACTACGACTTTATTCACAAATAACCCTGAAATGACTATGGAAATAAATGCATTCTGAGTGGCTGTCAACCTATATTACTGTAGCGTTATGTAGTTTCCTTATTGAGTAATAACTGTGCAGCAATTATGTAAATGAGACACCCACAGCTGGAACTCTGCATTGGAGAAGAGGCAGCTCTGTGTCTTTAAGTGGAGGATCTCTGCAACAGGACTACTTGAGATAACTTTTTAGGTTAGCAAAACCCGCAGGTGAGAGCAACATTCAGAAAATACAGTATGAAGATTGGTGTTAAACTTACCAACTATGACTTCATTTTACAGTTCTAGCTCATGGGACAGAGCAAATCCCTGACTGGTTAGATGATAAATCTGAAGTTAATGCCTTTTCTCATCAGTTCTTCCTACTTTGATTGCTGCAGGCCAGAGCTTTGCAGCCATCTTTAGGTGATTCCATGTAGGAGCTAAAAAAACTTTAACATACACAAAAAACCTAAAACTAAACCTTTAACATACACAAAAGCTTGTAATTTTATAATCAAAATAAAGAGAAAATAGTTTCCTTCCTAACCCCCCCCCCAAAAAAAAAATCCAAACCACACCCCCCCTCAAAACCATACCCCACCAAAAGACAAAACAAACTCCGAACAATACAACCTCACACACACAGGCAAGCCAAACCCCACTTTATCATGAAGCAGGTGTATGTGATTGTTTTGCTTGTGCAGTAGCGTTGTGCAATGTGGCTAATTCCAAAATCTGTGGAGTTTTGTTGTAATATGAGTTTCTTTGTCCAAGAGATCTTTGTAAACTTAGAAGAACTGCATCGTTAAGTGCTACTACTTTGAAGTTTTGCTCAAAATCTCAATGGCTCTAAGTATAAACATGCTCAACAAACAGGTGTTCTTGTCAGAGGATTTATTTTACCATGTTACTTGTTCAAGCAATCCCTTTCTGAAGGTACATCTGCAGTTGGCTGATAGATTTCAGCAATTGCCTAGTGCTTTTTCAGGTTTTCTCCATCTCATAAACTGTCTTCTTGGTCTGTCACTATTTCTGTGCCCTGCATGCTGAACCCTGGCATGACTTTGTAATCAAGGTTCCTGACTTTTGGATTACTTAGTCCACTTCTTTTTCCTACTTCTGTTATTTGGAAGTTCTAGGGTTTAATCACTATGCTGTCTACCCAATAACTATCTGTGTAAAACTGCCAAACGGGTTTTTTTCAGGGGATAATAATATGGGCTTATGAAGCCATACCCTTAAGGTTTTTTTCCTAAAATGTGAATGAAGTTACAGCAGGGAGAGAGGGAGTGAAATAAGCCAAGCAAAAACATTTCCCAGATTCTCCAGGCATGCAGGTACAATGTCCAATAGTTTTGGTCACTTTCTACCACTTAATATTTTTTTACCTTGTGGTATGACAAGCAGAAGTGTTTTATGCTATTGCATAAATAAATTTACTAGTATATTGCATATATTTCGATTTCATAGAAGGAATAAAAAAGGTGATGTTTTCTTATCTGTAAAATGATAATACAGGCAACTCTTCTATAATTTCTGTAATCTGAAGGATGTTGTTTTACAGGTTATGTCACTGAAATTGTTCGATGCTTTAGCAGTATTATGTTTATTTCATTCACTAATTAGTCGAGTTTGCTTTGACCTTCGGCAGCTAAACTTCTATGAGTCAGGCATTTCACTGCTGAACCCTCCCTCTAGGTAAAGGCCTTTAGTTAAAAACTTAAATTCATCTGAATTTCTGAATGTCACTGGCACCAGGCTATTAGAAATAATCTTTGTATTTTAAAAATAAGACTTGCAGTGTTCTGTGACCATTGTTACAGGAGGAAAAGAATCCAGGAAAAGGTGACTTTTAATACTACTTTCAATGCCAGGAGCTTTACCTGATCCTGCTAGACGCCTAAACACTGGGAGCAGTTAATTCATTGACCTGACCGAACGTGTTGCGATTCCGTTTTGCTCCTAGTTCTGGGAACTGATCTTTCCCTGCAGAAGATCACCTTACAGCTATGTTCCTTAGTGCTAGGAGCACATGCTTTGACCTTTTGTTCAGAGCAAATTTATTCTGTCCAAGTTCCAGAGGTGGAAGGAGAGAGAGGGTGCGAGAGAGACTAGAGCGTTAAGTTATTGAAGGGATTCTGTTCCCAACTTTTTCTAGGTGGGGAAACACTTCTTAAGGTTAGCAGAAGAGGAGGATGAAGAACTTAACAATTGTAGTGCGGTTGACTGGTTCATCCTTGCTGCTAAGCAAGGCCGAAGAGAAGCTGTCAAACTGTTGCGTAGATGCCTGGCAGACAGAAGAGGTATGGGCTCTGACACCTTTTGCTTGCATTTCCTGCTCTACCTGAGGTAATGCTATATTCACTTTAACCTTGAAAAAAGAGATTAAAATATTATGGGAATGTTCACTGCAAAAATTATGTGAGTACTTGCCGACAGGTAATTTAAAACACATTAATTACTGATACTGCTCATAAAAGCATTTATATTAATTATTTGTTTGAATTCCTTCATGGAATTCATCTTTTTCTTCCTTCTCCACCTTTCATTGAAGCTTCTTTTCATTGACCATGAAAATCATATATAACCACACACCACCTACATATCTCCTGTTGTTTCATTCCTTCCTAACCTCTTTTCTAACTGGTCTCTCTCACTGTCTTCTTCCACTTTGATTCACATCTTTCTTCATGATACTTCCCAGGCTTGGAATGATATCCTTTTGTCTGCCAACTATCTGAACTCTGAATTAAAATAAAAAAATAAATCAAAAAAAAACCCAACCCAAACAAAAAAAATTTAAATCTTGCTGCCTTTTGCATGTCACACAAATATCTGCACCACCTTTTGCCTGAACTACTGGTCTTTAAAGAAGAAAAACCTAAGAATAATGCGTGACTTGCACGTGAAGTACCATTTAAACAATGTGATTGGATTTGGGTAAGCAATAGGCACAGAAAGGCATTTGAGCAATTTACTGAAGTGGTCAAGATGTGAATGAAACTTGAAGTTTTAGACTAAACTAAGAAAAACAAATAGTAGGAAATTGTCATTTCTGCATGAATGTGGGATATTAGTATCTAATGTATTTTTCTTTTCTTGAGGCATCACTTCTGAGAATGAACAAGAAGTGAAAAAATTATCATCTGAGACTGACTTGGAGAGAGCTGTGAGGAAAGCTGCCTTAGTCATGTATTGGAAATTAAATCCAAAAAAGAAGAAGCAATTAGCAGTTTCTGAACTACTGGAAAATGTCGGGCAAGTTGACAATGAAGGTTTGTTTTTGATAAAATACATACTTACAGGCAGAATACTGCTAGAAAACTAAAGGGCTTTATAAGGTATAAGATAAAAGTAAATGTATGAACTACTTAAGAAACAGTGTTAACAACTCTAACTCTCCTTTAATAACTATGCTCTCTGGACCAATAGAGTTCATTGATCAAATCCTGACAACTCTTGCTGTAGCTTGATTCATTCAGTTAAGCACTCATACAAGTCACTAAATATTAAAAATATCTTCATTTGATACTTGCTGTCTTTGGAAAATAAATATTTTATGACTTTGCTGTGTTTGATTCTGTCCCCAACGCCTCCTTCAACTGTCATCCTGATGATATCTAATAAGATACTTCAGTTATAAACTCTGTCTTCAAGACATCTGGCTTATTCTCCTATTAAGGCAATATTTGTAACTATTCCCATGCTGTTCCCTTTACAAGTGTAGTAACAGGAATACAGGTAACTTATCGCTACTTGTTACCTGTTTATGTCATTTCCTGACTTTGAGGAAATACCATTCTCCAGATACTGCAGTTTGAAGAACATTCCAGTTATTGATCATTTTAATCGACTGCTTTGACTTTCTATTAACCTTGTCATTGAACCAGATGGTGAGAAGCAACCTGGCCCAGTCCCAAAGTCAGTGCAGAAGCAGAGAAGAATGCTGGAACGATTAGTAAGCAGTGAATGTGAGTGCATGCTGCTTCTTTCAATTTGTGACTGTGGTTTTGGTTTCTCTTTTGTTTTGCAAATCAATTTTGTGCTGCCAGAGTAAGAATGTGTAGCACATTTGGATTGCTATAAGCTGATGGTGTCGATATATGTGCAAGGTCAATAACCAATCTGCATGCGAATTCATAGAAGACATCACCATTACAGTCAACTTGTCAGCGTTTAGTATACTAAGAGGAGTTTGTCACTTGTTATTTTTATATTATTAACCTTTCAGTGTATTCAGCAAAAAAAATTTTGCACTTTCAAGAATTTTTTTGGTTCTAAACTGGAGTAAGGTTTCAGATTACAAAAAGGTGATTAATGATGCAACCATTTAGTGCAGACAGATCCCTCATTCTATTTGCCTTGCTTCTGTTTGCCGTTTCCTTAAAATTAATGTTTGTCTTTTTGTGTTTGTTCAAGAATTAATATAGGAAAGGTGCGCTAAGATATTGCATTCGTAACTTAAGAGGCAGCTTAGTTCATGTAGTGGGGAGAATTAAACCACTCAGAACATGCAGGATTGGACTTGTAGACTCAAATCTGAGTTTTGTAAGGTATGATGGAGGTGGGGGTTGGAATGCAAGTAACGTTCTCCCTAGCTCTGCATACCTTAGAAATGCTGCTGTGCTGCTGGGCCTTCAGGAGGAAAATCTAGTTGTTAAATTAAGAAAATTAGTTATAAGCAAGGTAACATGTGTTGTTTTTCAAGAGCACTATCTAACATAAGGTTCGATTAATCATTGTCAGGGAAATCTCATTTTCTTGAAATACAGTAGGGCATATGAAATACTTCCTGTGCAATCTAGATCAGTACTTGAAGAGCACTTTTAAATGTCGCAAAGATGTATTACTTACTAATACATCTGTAGTTGAGCATATGTGTTACAAAAGCATCATATGGGGAGTAGTGATCCAAATATGGGGGTCTGAAGGTCTAAGCTCCTTGAAAGACTAGATTTACGTTTCAGTAGATTGGTTTGGCCTTTACCTTCAAAGACTGTATTTGTTACACTGGCGACTTCTGAAAATAAAATTCCTAGGAAGGCCAGAGTATTGCAGTTTTACGTTAACTTTTACAGAAATAAAAGAGGAGGAGGGACATGCACCTGTGTATATGAGAAAGGGAATAGGTGGTGGGGAGAGAGTATTTTGGAGATCTCTGATCCTATCAAAACTTCTGTGAGAATAGGTCAGCTCTTCTTGTGACTAGTTTGCCACTTCTGGAAAGCTAGAAATGGTCCTTTAAGGATAAGACTATTGTGTGACGTGGTCTGTTCATCGTACAGTAGCACAGATGTTTCCAGGTTCATTTGCAATATGTTGCTTCGGTGCTTAGTGGACGACAGTCGTGTTCATTCCATCCCTTAGCTGAACTGAGACCTGCTGATAGAGCACGTGTGCAAAGCAAGGCATTTTGTTCTGGATTCTTCAGTGATTCAAAGAGTGTCAGAAAAGGAACTGGCAAATTTATTTTTTTTTTTTTGGAAAGCTTAAATGGCAGATAAAATAACAGGAGAGTAAATGAACCTACATGTAAGTGTAGGCAGCAATTGATGTGCATGTTTTTCTTTTTCTACAATGGGTGGAGGAGGCAGGGGAATTTGTCATAATCAAACTGAAGGAAAAAATCTGTGAATAATAAAGTAGAATCTACAACTTACGCTTTCTGTATCAGTTTGAGACACGTGGGTGACAAAATACTAATAACATTTAAAAAAGAAAAGTTTTCATCAAACACTTAAAGTAGGAGTTAAGCTGTTACCTCTTCTCCAGAGAGCTTTTATCTTTTCATGGATGAATAAGACGGGTGTTACTCTCCAGCATTTACATCGCTGATCCACTGAGTTTCTGCTTTTATCTTGCCAGCAGGAGATTCTTCCTTCAGTTTTAATACATTAACAATACTTGGAAGATAATCTTTAAGCCAGATATGTGTTTGCAGATATGTTATCTAGGGTATCCTTAATGAAGGTATAAACAGACGGTTAGGGCTGATGTTGTCAATGGACAGTTGTTGCGTGCCTGAGAATCTACGTGTCATTTCCTTTGATAGGCCACCTATAAATAATGAGTTAATACTTCCTTCCCTCTCAGAATGTCCCATGGTTCTGTAAAAGTGCTGTTAAGGGATTTTTGTGAGGTTCTAACTACCTCTGCTCACTGATTCCACACCAAAACCACCCTCTTACCACTGTATATTTTGTCCCAATAGGATGATAAATTTAGATACCACACTTGGTATTACGCTTGATCTGAACTCCACAGCTAAGGAATTTCTCTGACTTTTTGTGCAAGCAACATTGCCTTACATTCTGTGAATGATAAGAATAGCTAGCAAAAGAAAATCCTTTCTTTTTTTCTTGGGAGGCATGCCAGATGGTATTTTGTGGGGCATATGGATGCACGTAATGACAGCAAAAGAAATGTAATGGGTCCAAGCAAAAGGCAATATCCATATTGTGAGATTAAAACAGAAGATGGATTGTAAGATGTTGGTTTTTTATTGAACCTTAACACCCATCTTCCTGTAGCAGGTATCTTGACACAAATATGTTTTGTTCACTTTCTACAGGGTTTTCAATATTAATTACTGATATATTTATAGATAACTTTTTTTAAATGTGGCATTTGTTGAAATTAAAAAATTAATAAGCTCAAACCCACTAATCCTCTGATTTTAAATGTAGTAAAAGTTTTCAATTTTCTGTCTCTTTAAAATCTCAAACGGATATTAAAGAGGCCAGCTTTTGTATCTTTGTATCAGCTGACTAACTAAACTTATTGTGTAGGAGGCACGTTACAGATTTTTGTCATTCAAAACTCTTTCATATCTACAGCAATGTGATTTGCTTTAGTGTATGGAAAAAAATTGCTGTTAATTATCCTCTTTTACAAACAACATCAGGCTTATCTACCATAGTAACTGGCTAATCCATGCTAATGTAAGGAACTGGCTGTGAAAGGTGTTTGAAGCAGCATATAAATAATTTCTGTCTTGCAGCATCCCTAGACTTTTCAGAAGTAACCTCTAGTCTTCCTTCTGCACACAGGAGTGGATAAGGATCTTCCAGGACAGAGTCGTAAATTTTGTCTCTGTGTACAACCAAGCAAAGCATGTTTTGTTTCTGGCGATCTCTTTTTAGATCACAGATGATATAGTTTGGGGGAGACCTTTTATAGCCATGTAGCATATTAAGTTAATACACTGTAAGTAATTATATTTAGTCTTGTAGCTATTAATAATTGGGTATTTCTCATAATTATGTGTCTGTAACTCCTGAACTCAGAAAAATGACTGTTAAATGCCAAATCAGAAGTCAGTTTTCCAGCTAATGATGTACACGTAATTCGTTATTGTTACTGTACAAGTCTTTCTTTTCAGTGTGGCTGCTTGTTAAAGATTTCTCTCAAGAAGTTACCAAAGATATAATAGCTGATGATTTTAAACTGTATGACCTAATCCAGTAGTCTTTTTCCTTGGAATACTTGCAGATAAGCTACGTTCACTCACTCTGTTCTACTTACTGGTATAATAAACTCACCTGCTGGTCTGACAGGATTTAGAGTAGTCATATATTGCTGGCACATGCTGTTTGTTGTTTTCAGCACAGATCGCAGACCAAGTTGCAAAGTGTTACTGACAGTTAAGTCTTTGAAGCCCAGACGAGATCTTCTTTAATACTGGGAAAGAAAATCAGTATTGCAACTCATTATCAGTACGGTGTTGTAGTGATACTATTTACTCAGTCTTCATTTTATCTTTTAGCTAAAAAATTTATTGCTTTGGATGACTTTGTTGAAATTACCAAGAAGTATGCGAAGGGAATCATCCCATCTAACCTGATTATGCATGAAGAGGAAGATGATGAACTGGCAGGGAAGACTCCTGAAGAGTTACCCCTGCGACTAAAGGTAAAAAGGCAATATTGAACAAGTTATGTTGAAGGGCTCTTGACTTAGTTGTTTCAGACAAGAAGAGTTACTTGTGTGGCATCAGAATCCCTAAAATTGTAGTAATTATAGTTAAAGATATTTCTGCTGCTTGCAAACCAGATGTTGACAGCTGCATCCCTAGATGCTTGGGAAGAATTGTTTTAAAGATAGCTGTGAAGACTTCCTGTAAGTGCATATGAATCATATACACTGCTTCCTATAGTGTTTATGCGTATCAGAATGTGTAGCATAATCCTTGCAGAACAGTGTCAGAGTTGAGTACTTTAAAGCTACCATACTCACGACTCAAGTAAGGACTTACATAGTACAGGACTGCAGCCATATAGTTTATCTTCAGTATAAAGTTAGCACAGCAGAATATTTGACTAGGAAGCCATTTAATTATATGTGTCAAAGGTAATGAAATACATCTTTCCTGAAATCAAAATCGCCTCTGAGCTTCATCTGACTGAATTAATCAAAAGAAAGCTAATAATCTCAGACAAAGTAATCTCATTTTATTGCCAATGTTCATCTGAAATATAAATCTTTTCATGTCAGCTGAGGTTAGACAACTGACTGCTACTGCTTCAGCTAAGATTATCTAATGTAAAGACACAAAACTGCTCCTGAATAAAATACTACTTTCTCTCTTTCCAGGTTGTAAAATATCCGCTTCATGCCATTATGGAAATTAAAGAATACCTTATAGATATGGCATCAAAGGCAGGAATGCATTGGCTGTCTACCATTATTCCTACACACCATATCAATGCTCTCATCTTTTTCTTCATCATAAGTAATCTGACCATTGATTTTTTTGCATTCATTATTCCATTAGTCATATTCTATCTGTCCTTCATTTCTATGGTGATTTGCACACTGAAAGTTTTTCAGGACAGTAAGGCTTGGGAAAACTTCCGCACTTTGACTGACTTACTGCTTCGTTTTGAACCAAACTTAGATGTTGAGCAGGCTGAGGTGAACTTTGGATGGAATCACTTAGAGCCATACATTTATTTTTTACTCTCGGTGTTCTTTGTCATTTTTTCCTTCCCTATAGCAAGCAAAGACTGTATACCATGCTCAGAGTTAGCTACTATCTCAGTTTTCTTCACAGTGACAAGTTACATGAGTTTAAGCACATCTGCAGAACCTTACACACGAAGAGCGTTAATGACTGAGATGACAGCAGGTTGTTTATCTCTACTGCAGGTATTACCTGGGAATTTCGGCTACTTGAAATTCTTAGGTAAAACCTTCTTTACTGTTCCAGTAGGCCATCTCTTTGTGATAAATGTAAGCATCCCGTGCCTTCTGTTTTTGTACTTGTTCTATCTTTTCTTTAGAATGGCACAACTACGGAATTTTAAAGGCACTTACTGCTACCTGGTTCCATATCTGGTCTGCTTTATGTGGTGCGAACTCGCCGTGGTCATTCTGCGGGAGTCCTCTGGCATTGGGCTCGTTCGTGCATCAATTGGTTATTTTCTGTTTCTCTTTGCACTCCCTGTGCTAGGTGTAGGCATTGCACTGATGTGTCTTATCCATTTCATTAAGTGGTTTGTGTCCCTGGAGCTTATGAAAATTGTAGTGACTCTGGTTTTGTGTACTGTTCCTTTGCTTTTCCGATGGTGGACAAAGGTTAACTTCTCTGTAGTTGAAATGGTTAAATCCCTCACTCGAAGCTCAATTGTGAAACTCATTCTGGTGTGGATTACAGCTGTGGTGTTGTTCTGTTGGTTCTATGTGTATCGATCAGAGGGAATGAAAGTTTACAACTCTACCTTGACATGGAATCAGTATGCTTTCCTCTGCGGACCCCGCTCATGGAAGGAGACTAACATGGCACGTACTCAGATTTTATGTAGTCACCTGGAAGGACACAGAGTGACATGGACTGGGCGGTTCAAATATGTGCGCGTGACAGAAATCGACAATAGTGCAGAATCTGCAATAAATATGCTTCCACTATTTATTGGCGATTGGATGAGATGCTTGTATGGTGAAACCTACCCTCTTTGTGACCCCAAAAATGTTACACTGGAGGAGGAAGAATTGTGTCGTCTCAAGTATTTGACCAAGCATAACTGCCACATGAAAATGTTTGATCGATACAAATTTGAAATAACTGTGGGCATGCCTTTCAGTAGCAAAAATGGAACCAGGTCTATGGAGGAGGATGATATAACCAAAGATATTGTGCTGAAGGCAAGCAATGAGTTTAAAAAAGTGTTGTTGAACCTGAGGCAAGGAAGTATAATTGAATTCAGCACAATTCTGGAGGGTCGTCTAGGCAGTAAATGGCCTGTCTTTGAACTGAAAGCAATCACTTGCTTGAATTGCATGTCTAAACTCTTACCTGCAGGGAGACATGTGAAAATAGAGCAGGACTGGAGGAGCACAGTGCATAAAGCCATTAAATTTGCTTTTGATTTTTTCTTCTTCCCGTTCCTATCAGCTGCATAATGAGCTCTCGTATTGGTTCAGTGGTATCTTCTGCATTTACACCACCAAAAGTTTGGCTTTTTAAAAGGTAAAAAACAAAACCAGGCCACCTTGTTGTAGCAGTGCTCAAAGCGTATGATAATGTAGAGCATTGGTTGAGTTTTGTAAGTGTACACACAGTATCCTGACTTTCAACCCTGTATGAGTGAAGTAATATATACTAGTTTAATACTAAAATGAATGCAGGGCATTGCTACTGACTAATTGCATGGAGACTGTTTTGTCCAAAATGGATATGTATTTGCCTGTGGTACGACACTAGATGCACCCACTTGCTCGATGTTAAAAGCACTTTACTCTTGAAATAGTCACAACGTGCCCATTTGTATTTTCACAGGTATGATGTAGAGTAGGTAGCTGACAACAGCTTGTGTTGCATATATTGCTTGTATTTATTTGGTGTTTCTAGAAAAAAAGTGATCTTATAGTCAGTACCTGCACACGGAACAGTGTTTCGCTATTTGTTCCAAAAGATAGTGACTTTAATGTTTTTTGAAAGGGCACTCTGTTTCACACCCCAGCAAGGTTATAAAAAAGTCCTCAAGCTTCCATTTTGCATTAAATATTCTGTACAAGATATTCTGTTTGTTCTGATTGGTTGTGATAGCTACATTTATGACACTAAGGTATAATCCATGCTGGTGTGTGAAGGACTAACACCAGAGAGTAAGGCTGGTATTGAGGTGGTACCAGTAACAGACAAGCCAAAGCAACTGAAAATAGTACCTAAAAGTCTACAGTGGAAACTGAAATAGAATGTTTGATTAATTGTTTGTATTGTGCAAATAAACATAAAATACAAACTTGAATTAAATGGGTACAACATTTTTTCATTATGCTTTGACACTATGAGCAGTTGTTTATGGTGCTTGCTGAAAAATACAGTTTAGAATGTTTAAAATGTTCCAATGTGAGATACTTGAAGTTGCTCTTCATTTTATTTCAAGTTCTCAGTAAAATCCGAGTACAGCAGTAGAAGTTTTTGTAGCTGCTTTCATTGTGATTTATTGCCTTTTTTTGACCATTGGATGACTGCATTTCACAGGTACATCACACTATTTCCATGACTACTCCACCGATCCAGCGTTAGTTTCTTTACCATCCAAAGCTGTGTAGTTGTGATGCAGCCCATCAGAAAACCTAAGAAGTAGAATCGTATCTTCCAGGTACTTCTAGTTATAAAAAACATCAACTCTGTTTCCAACTGGGGGAAAAGAAATGGTGTGAGGTGGCAGGGTAAATGCAAAGTTTGACATAGTTTTGCTTGCTTGGTACCATTTCAGCTGGAACTAAGCCAGACCTAGCCCTTTGTTCTCCTTCCATTGGAACATCCAGAGGCTCTTTCTAGATATGTAAACATTCTTCCTGACTCTGAAATTTAAGAACAAAAGATGCAGATTTTTTTACTTTTTTCCTCTCATATACACGTAATTGTGAAACTTCTATTCATATGTTTGTCAGGAGAAAAAAGGCAATGGTCTTTGTATTCAGAACTAATCTTAAAATTTCCTCTGTTTTCAGCTTTTACTCTTTGTAAATATATCCATTCACTGACTTACTGGAGTGCGTTTTGGAGAAGTTGTTACATATCATGGAAAGGACAAATCAACTGAAGTCAGATGTGGGAAGGCTTGCAAGAAGAGGGGAGAGTATTTTATTGATTTCTTTGGGAAGAGTTGCTTTTTAAGATGAGAAAAACAGGTTAACTTAGCTACCTCAGTTCCGATTTGAATCACAATGTTGTTATGAGGCTTAACTCCAACAACACTGATAGACTTCTAGTTCAGCCCTTTCTGAGGAAATTATTAGGGTATTTTGGCATATACTTGTTATTAGACTTTCAGACTTAGAAATATTAGCTAAAACTCTCTAGTTCTTTGGAGTAGGGGAGTTCCCTCAAGGGTATTAATACCAATATTGATCAGTCTCCAAATTATACAATTCCACTTTATGCACTTATGAGAAAAAAACCACCCTGATCCTGGGAAAAAATAAATTCACATGCCCTATAGTGACAGCTTGATGGAGACATCTGAATTTGTCAGATGCTTCTTTCCAACAGAGGTGGAAACTCCATCACATAGGAGGTCATTTGCCGTATGTTTTCAGCTTTCTGTGCATGCACAGGGGAAAGAAGAGGTAAATTTGACTTCAAGACCTTTAAATAATGCCCTTTAATGCTAGTTCTCAAAGTGTTCTTTCATGATGCTTTTATATTTTTATGGAAAAAGAGGATGCATTAAGAGTAACATGATGGATAGGTACTCTATTTTCTAGTCGGTCTAGTGTTCAGTGTTCTGAAACCTTTAGCAAATAAAACTTTTCTTTCTAAATTGTATCTTAGCTGACAAGCACAGAATTGCTAATACTTAATAAGTAATTGCAGTTCCAGGCAAGGTGTTTTTGCAAAGGGTGCTTCTATCTACTTCACATCTTGCAAGCAAACAGAGCACAAAATAATTTTATTCCACCCATGTGTGGTCCAGCTCTGTATTCCAGACCGATCCATCTTCAAGATTGGAAAAGAGAGAGAGAGAATGTGGCAGGTGCTGTTAATTATTCAATTAATCCTACATTTATTATTTTCTTACTTGGTTTTGAAGATGTGATGAATTATAAACAGTTCCAAAGATAGATGCCCTTTCTTGGGGAGGATAATTCAATCTTTTCAATAGTATTAGTTAAGTGAAGAGGAGGAGGAGGTTATTGACATATCTAAATTAGGTTCAGCTGTTCTTCTGTAAACTCAGCTTTAGCTTTTAGAATATATAGAATTTTAGAGTGAATATTCATTATTTGAATTTTATTCTCAAAGTAACATGGAAAAGCACTGCTTGTTCTCCAAACTGGTACATTCTTCTATAAGCACAGAAAACCAAAAAAATATATGTAGAAATTCTGAATAATTTAAGAGCCCACTCTGTAGTGACTAACAGCCTCTTGCAGTAGGCAAGGACGCAAAGAGTTTGTACTTTGCATTTTGCCCAGTTCTTCCAGAGAAGGAAATCGGTAGATCTGTAGGAATTACATGTGGTTTGATTTTCCAGAACAAATTGGTCTTCTCTTAATTGGCATAAAATAGCTATTATTAATTGTAAATTTTCTTGCAATGTTTTGAAATATGGAGTAGTAAGAATGTTACCATTGGAGTAGTATAGTTCTTGCCTACATTCCTACGTAGCTGGTGAACTTCAAGCTTTGACATAAAATAATATGCCACCCTCTAGAGTACACCCACATCTATCTGACTCTTGGCATCCCTGTTTCTGCTGAAAAAGGCAAAATAAGTTTCACGATTGTGAATTTCAAATCCCTTGTAGCCTTTCAGGGTAAGGGTCATGTTCAGTGAGAAGTGAAGGAGGCTATAAGAGGCTATGCTGTCATCTCAGTTTCACAGTTTCAATTGTTTCAAAGATGGATAGACATGAAGGAAAAGTAGTTACTCAGTTATTGTCTCCAGACAGTAGCAGACTACCTTCAAACTCACAAAAAACTGAAGATGTGCTCCCAGGGCAATCACGATACTAATGATTCAAGTATGACTTGGCATTCACAGCCTGACCTAGGTTGATGGGTGTAGTCCTGGAGACTGCTGGCATTTCCTGCTTGACAATGGTTCACCTGGCTCCACGCTAGCTGCAGCAGAAACTATGTTCCCTGTGGTGCATCTGGCTGGATAGTCTGCCCCAACACATTTTCAGTCTGCTGCATCCTCCTCCCTTCTGAAGATTCCCATTACAAAGAGAAAAGCAAGGGCTCTGCACAAAGGTTTGTGACTGTTGTAGTTTGGAAAGGGATGGGTTTACCAAGGCAGGCTGCATTCAGTTAGTTTTGAACTTGTCCAACTGCCACCAGTAATAAAACTTGGGCCAGGTCACATGCAAGGATGATTACTCCACTGCCATGGTGTGCTGACATCTCTATCATCCTGGGTCCAGCCCTGACAGGAAGTCCCTGCTGGGAACCCACTTTGTGGGTGGGCTTGCAGCTGTGAAGGTCAAGTCTCGGTGCTGAAAAGGCACCTTGTACAGCCACAGTGAGGTGACAGCAGCTTCCACCCTGGAGTGCAAGAACTGATTCTAAAGGAGGGTCTAAAGGGGGATCCCCAACCCCCTGAGAAGCTGTTGGGCTGTACTGCCAGCATCTGGAGGTCTTTGATCCTGACCAGGAGCCCTGTTGCTCCTATGTGCAGAAGGAGGGAGTTAGCACGGGCCATTCTTGCTCCCAGGTGTTGATAAGAGCTCCTGGCAAATTTCCCCTGTTGCAACTTTTGTTCTAATCACACTATCCTTTTTTTTTATTTTTAAAGGTGCTGTTATCTTTCTGTTACTGTCTAGATAAGCAGGTTGGGTTTTTTTTATTCAGAGGTTATTTGGAGAGGAAACTCTGAGGTGGCATGAGTTTCCCCCAAAAAGCCTGTCTTGCTCTACAATGTATGGATGGAGTCTTAATTTAGGGTGTTCCACAGTGCCTGGAATTAGTGAGAATACTCTTCTCAGCACTTACCTTTATTGCTTGAGAGGTATGAATGTTGTAGCTCAGTGAAATGGAAGCATCACATCTCTGAAGCCATTTTAATCCAGGCACAACACACGTTTGGAAGCTAGGAAGAGCATGGCTATAAAATGAATAAACAAACAGATGCTTGACAATAGGAGAAATATAACAGAAGCAGAGAGGATGTGGTGGGTTGTTTTGGGGAAGCTCCTGTCTGACGGCATGACACAGGACACTGATGTCACGTAAGGGGTTTTTTTGCAGGTTTTGGTGCTTTTTGAGATCAGGCTGCAAAGTCTACTTGACTTGGACAAGAAAGGAATTTTAAATGATTGCACTCTATGATAAAGAATAACTTGAGGCAGATTTGCACATAACTAACGGTGTGGCTATATGGTGGCTGAAATGCTGTCATCTTATAATCTGGTATCCTATGTCTTAATATAAGTGGGAAGTGGAGCTTTTAATCTTTGTGATTATATAATTCACCTATTTCTAGAATTTATGTTTCAGCATTAGATTGCACATCTGTTGCTCTTCCATGGATAAATATAAAGCAGCCTCTACCTCTAGACCAGTGCCATCTCAGACCATGTGAGGCTCACAGCACCAGAGCCAGGGAGAAGAACATTTGTGTGAGGACTGGCAGTTTGCTCCAAGTGAAGACTTAGATCACACTGTCAGCTCTTGCTGTACACATTATGGAGTCCTGGGGTGCACCTTCTTTTCTGCCACAGAACACTTCCCTTGCATCCCTCTGAGGCACCGGGCAGCCACTCTGCACCTGGTGGCACAGCTGCTGCATTTCCAGTTGAGTTCCTGCAGTGTTGCAAATGCATCTGATTTTATTCCCACTCTTATAACTGTTGATATTCCTCTTAATTCTGGTCCTGAATCTTATATTTACACGGCATTGTACATTTTAAAGAAATAAATTAGTTGCAAGAGGAAGTGCACTTTATGGGCTAAAATCTAAGCTTGACTTAAAATACCTTGGTTTTATAGTCCAAAGTTTGTTGCTTCATTTTGGTTGGCATTTCATTAGTTATGAGGCTGGATTAGTCAGTGTTAGTGACATCTGCATTGGCTTTGTGGAGATGTAAATAAATGACGTAAAAAGGTAATTGACAATTCACGTTTCCAGTCTTAATTATTATTGGCAGAAATTTAGTTCTCATCTGCAGTTTGATGTGTAATGCCAAAATCAAGGCAGTACTAATCATCCAACTGATGATGAGTTGTACTTATTCCATATGTGTTCTTTCAAAGTCAGAAGATGTGATCCTGGGGAGTCCAGCTAATGTTGTGCTCATTTAGGGGTCCTGCCTAGCGATTATAAATGATTGATTGCCCTCTGGGGAGAGAACCTTTGCACCTGGAGCCTCTGTGTGCTTGTTTCTTTTATCCATTGAGTACTTTCAGCAAGAAAATGGTACTTTCCAGTTTTACACAGTGTACCTTTCCCTGGTTAACACATCGCCTGTGTGGTTTGCCTTTTGTGCCATCAGATGGCACTCCAGGTTCACCCTGCATTTTCTCTCTGCTGCCGTCTCCAGAGGGCACCGCCAAGGAACAAAAGAATCAGGTTCTGGTTTTACTCCGTTTCAGAGTAAAATGTCATTAGAGAAATCTTTTATGAAAGATAGATAACCATTTCCCAATTCTCCTGTTGCAAACAGTGCTGCACAAATGACTTGCAAAGTCATCGGTGCAGAATGTATCTCTAATGCAAGACTATGGGAAAAACCACATATTTCTCCTTGTGATAAAATACTGTGTAGTTGTAAACAAACAAATATATGACCAGTGTATGGCAAACTTGTGAAATGTGGAATCTGGCTGCTTTGGAGCTCAGCAGCATTTGAGAAGGTTCCTGTCTCTAAGATCTCTTAGCACAAATCTGACAGTGTTGATATGCATAGTTTTCTTCTGTTATAACGTATAACATGAAGTGCTGATGTCTCTTTGGTGGATATCGTAGCTTAAACCTTTTTATTAACTTTATGTTACCTGAACAATAAAAAATAGAGAAAAACCTGTAATGGAGTTTAATCAAAACTTAGGAAGAATATGTGCTGGTTTATGTGAAATTCTAGCTGCAGCTCTTGCTTGAGAGCTCTGGGCACTATAAATTAATGCATAGACTTTGAGAAAGCAGAAAGATTGGGTCAAGATCACACATTCAGTAAAGGCCGATAGGAGAAACCCTGAAAAACTGGATTCTCATCTTTTACAAGTCAGAGAACTGACAACAGGTTGTTTCGGAGTTTTTGATGTATTTTTGAAGCTGGCAGGATTCTTCTGCAATAATAGCAAGTTTGGCATCAGAAAGGGCCTTGCAAATGTTGCTGTTAACTACTGGAGATGATTGTGCTTGACAGCAGGAGCTGTGTCACAGTAGATTAGAATGGGCTTGAATCATGCCTGCAGACCCCCTAATATCTCAGAAATCAGTCTGTGCTGATCTCAGTGTGGCCTGTCTTTATCTGAAATAATTTCTTCACTTTAAGGATTGAGGCAATTCAACAAAGCATCTCTTTTGTAGTTCCCTCTCCTGTTCCTCCCTCCCCGTTCAGTGCTGGTGACAGCAGAGATGTTTCCACGACAACAAGCCATGCTGTTGCCTCAGGTGAAAAACCATAACTTCAATAAATAATCACTGAAAATAGCTTCAAACAATTAATTAGGTATTGGAAATGTTTTTTTAATAGGGCTTAGATGTTTTGGAAATAATCTAAAGAGCATATTCTGATCAAAAATCTGTCTACAATCAAAGCTGATGACACCATCTGAAGTTTGGGATGGATTTCATTGCCTGAATACTGTAAGAGCCCTCTATTTAAAAAGAAACCCAAACCTTCAAGTTGAAAACATATTCAATCAAAAGGATGCAATGCAAAGCAAGTTTGTTTTCTTTTGATATTAATTTTGTTCAAAGCACACAGTGGCAGGAAATATTTTCAAGGAACTCAATGACTTCATGACCGAATGTAGTCCATGGCTAAAAGCACTGGTTGTGCCTGTGTCCCGGCACAAGTGTGAGATAGGTGATGACCCCAGCAAATGGGTTTGCAATAAATGGATTTTTCAGTTTTCTCTGTACAGAAGATACTTTCCTAGAGTTATAAATGGATGCTTCATAAATCTCTCCTAATGTTGCTTTAGTAACAGTTCAATTGATCTTTAATCGTTGTTTAAAAAGTGAATCTCCATGGGAGTGTTTGAGTTCTCTAGCCTGAAATTTCTCTAGCCCGGAGCAGCTCTTATCTTGCAGCTCAGAGATAACATTGGAGGTCTTTAAACACAGATGGTTACTGTGGTTGAGTACATGCACGTGCCTCATATTACATTTCTCATGTAGCATGGATACTCTTTGGGATTAGTAATTGTCCTGGAAGGATTTCTTTTTTACTTTAATTTTGCTTTAATTATTTTATTAACTTTCTCCGAAATAGTGCATCTATGAGGCAAGAGCGAGAAGGACAGTGGCTGCCACCTTCTTCTGTCCCTATAAGTATATGTGCTGTACCAACCCCTGCCTTTGCAATGCCAGACCTGCTCCTGCTTGCTTCAGAGGCTGGTTAGGGGTTGTGGTTACGGGTTAAGCTCTACATTTCTGTGCAAAAAATATTTCCATCTGTGAATGAGGGACCCTGCACCACTCCTACTGAGTTTTCTTCTCGAGCAACTCCCTTTGACTCTGGCCTTTCTTTCAAAAAAATAAAGAAGACACCCCTTCACAGTATGTCGGGGTCATCCTGCTGCAACAGTGTGTGACTGCATGACATGGATCAAGTAGCTGAGAATGATGAGAAATACAATATGATATGGATTAAAAGCTGGGGAGACTTCTTTTACAGGAAGTTTTTAAGGGAGAAAATGGTGACTTAGTTTGGATAAGTTTAGCATCAGCCCTGTTGTTTTTGCTATAACTTTGTCAGGTCAGGGATGAAATTCAGGTTTGTTGCAGACATGGTGAGAAAACCTCACAGGAGCTCGTCTGGGGTGTTCACATAATGCAGCGAGAGTCCTGGCTCTGGTCTGCTGTCTGGCCCAAGTCTGTGGAAGAAGACAACTAAAGGAAAGGTGTATCTGAAGTCTGATAATGAAGATACTACTCTGAAAGGGAAAAGATTCCGTTCCTAAGTTGCGCAAATTGGGGATTAGATGCTGCTTCATAGCATCTCATGTCAGGCAACCACAGCCCTGTGCTTATTTCACTCTGAATTTTCAATCTGGGACTTGCATATTTCCCCTTAGAAACTCTCATTTCCCTGCAAAAAAAGATGCCTTTTCTCCACTTCACTTCCTGCAAGAGGGCAAACAATGTAGGTACAGGGCCATAACAGCACCTGACTTGTGTGTTGGGAAGGGAAAAGATTCACGCAGGGTCACCTTGGCAGGTGGATGTGCATAAGGTGGCCATGTCCATCCTGGTGAATCACTAGAAGGGCTTTGTGTCTTATACATGACAGTTGCCTCTTCGTGACGGATTTTTTAATTGCAGGTTTAAACGGTTGAACTGCTTTCTTAATGCATTGGTGGTTGCTAAGCTACAGTTTCTCCAATTCTGAAAAATCTTCCAGTTGAAATATAGTATATTGGCAAATGGGGTTTTCCTCTCTGACAGCTTGGGAGACAGGGGTATTTTGAGGCACTTACTTACTATTTTGCTGATGAGAAACTGCTCCTGTAGCCTTTAGGAGACTGCTGTTCTTGGTCCGGTGGCTTCTGGCCACTGTATGTGTCCCAAGGAAAGGGCTAAAGGGAGAATGTGGAGAGTCATAGGATGAGCTGGGAAAAAAAGCAATGCAGGGAGAACAGGCAGCGTGGGGGGGGGACAATACTGGGGATGGATTATGCAGAAGAACCAAGGGAAATCTTTCTGTTCCTCCACTTTTGATAGCTTCAGGCTGCAGTTGTCCTTCCTGAGCAAAAACCTCCTCCTCTGCTCTTTTATAATGAAGGTTAGATCTCGAAAGAGTCTGGGTTTGGGACTGGTTTGACAGGACAGGCTTTCCTTGGGGATAAGCTGTGCAAGGAAAGATTTCTGGCAGCTCCACAAAGGAATTAGGAGATATTAGATATAAAAGTAGCACCAGATTCCTTAGACGTTCACTGGCAATATTAAACCAGCAGCTCAAAATAGCTACACTTTTAAAAGAAGCCTCACTGAGCCCTACTTTTTTCAGAAAATATGTGGAGGAAGGTGGTATAAAATAGTATGAAATAAAAGATAAGCTGAACTAAAGTAAGTCTTCAGCTGCTAAGGTCGTAGAGAATATTTTTAACAAGTTGACAAAGTGCAATTGATTCAGCAACATCTATTTGGGTTTGCAGATCAATAGCTGTGAGAAGCAGAGGGTGCAGCTATTCATCTCAGAGAGGCGTTAGCAGAGATGTCAGAGGATGATAATTGAACTGGCAATGTTCTCCTCCCCATCTCTTTTGCAAGACAATCCGAGATGTGCATAAGTTTACTGTGAGCATCATCTCCTGTGTTACAAACAGATCACAATGACAGTATCTCTCCTACCTGAGGGAAACCTCTGCTTCCTTCTACATCTTCCCATTAAAGTGAGAAGTAGCCTGGTTCAGGGCACCTAGCAGAGCTGTTGGGCAAACCTCACCAAGGAGAAATGAACTCAAGAGTCCGTTGGGGCTGGGACATTGGCATAAGCTATTGACAGTAGGGTCCCACTCCTGTATCCTGCTTGGACAGCACTTATTTTGTTGGTAGAGCATGGAAGAATGCCAGCATCTTTGCCCCTAATCTGACATTCTAATTCCAGTTTCAATCGCTTGGAGTTTTTTGTAATTTACAGTGATTTTTTTTTTTTTTTCCCCAGTTATTCATCCAATTGAAGAAATGATTATGAAACCACAGAAGGTGGTAATGGGGTTTCTGGAGTTCTTAGAGCTAAAAGTACTCCTTTCCCTGGAGCACTGTTGGCTTATTACCAGCTAAAGAAATTGGTCCTCTATTTAAAATAAAACTGCTTGGGGATATATTGAGATATCATGGATCAGGCTGCTGCATGAAAAATGCACGTGCTACTAGTATGACCAGTGCTAGTTTTAAAGCAAGTAGTGGCTGTCCAGAAAAACACGCCACCTCCTTTGGTAGAGTCACTATTGTAGGTTTTATTCTTTTTAGTGGCCATGTTATAAAAAGAACAATATAGCTTCACCTTGATAATAATTGTTTAATGGTATTGTTTGTTTAAGGATCTTGTCCTACTCATTGACTGTCTCCACTTGGTAAATGGCAAGACAAGCAATTAGCAGTACCTAATTACTGAGCTGTATTCATGGGAGCTTTTATAGCTGAGGGAACTGAGGAGTTTGCTCAGTCAGGTGCTTCATGTGAAATCCTTTGCATAACAGTATCCCTAAATGCCTAAAGAGTTGTGCTCACTTTCACATGAATAAAAGTTTGATCCTCATCCAACTTTGGAGAGAAGGAAAACACGAAATCACTTCTAAGAAAAGCTTTCTCATGGTGTACTCTGAAGCAGAAATTTCCCACATGCTTGGCAAACTGTCCTGTAGAGAATAACCAGACAGTTTCATGGATTCACAAAACCAAAGAAACATGTCTGTCCCAAGCACCTTGTAAAATTAGGCCCAAGATTTTGAATCTTACCCAGTCCGGTGATACTGTTGCCTTCTGAGGTTCTACCACACGAGCAAGATAAGTGAATTCATGCTCTAATATTAGACTTAAGGCAATTTACTGGGAAGACTGCAAATGGAAAAAGATAACTAGTGGGAGTGGGAGCAAATTGACGCTATTAATGTTACTGAGAATTTGTCATAGTCAGTAAACAATTCCTTTACTTTCCCTCTCATCAGGGATTAATAACCACAACCTTGGAAGACTCCAAAGGACGGACTTAACTCTGCCCGAAAGCAAGATTTGCTGGCTGCAAAGAGAAGAGGCAGGTGGCTCATACCAATATCTGCCCCCCCCTTAACTATAAAGAGTTAAATTGCTGCATGCAGCCACTAAATATGTGCGTGAAAATTTCAAAAACATGAGAGTTCGCCATCTGGCTCCTCTTCCTACTGGGTATTTAGGGATGAAAAGGGAAACTGGAAAGGTAAATAGTGTATTGCTTGATGTGTTGATTTTCAGCTGAGATTTCTCTCTTCAGTGCCTGGTCATATTTGTCCATCTAAATGAGGGGGATTGACTACATCTTCCCCAAAAGAAGGGGAAAAAAATTAGCATGTAAGCTCTAGGAGAGCTGTGCAAAGCAACACACGGCCTAATCTAACAGCTGAGGCAAATTTATTCTGGTCTGCATCCAGAGAAAGGGCTTAGCCGTTCAGTGTCTAATTCATGTGCTGATGGCCAGGCAGTCTCTCACACCCTGGGGCTCCGTGCAGAACACGCAGCCAGGGTGAGCTGCCTTACACTGAGATTCTAAAGAAGAGCCCAAGATCTGGGTCAAGTATCATGATGACCAGAGAGGGGATGCCTGTAAGTGTGTATGCCAAGCCAGCATACATTTCCCCTTCTTCTTTTTAGTTATTCTAAATTTTCCCTGAGGTTGAGGTAGACAGAGAGCAGTGAAGGGGAAAGAGGGATTCTGCTCTGCTGGTAGCCCTCTGGTTTGTCTCATTTGGGAAGCCAGGCCTGGAAACATCCCAGACATGCTCTCACGGTCTGCTGCGCTGGAAGGGCTCAAGCCTGGGCACTGATGAGAGCAATGCCAATTTTTACCCTGTGACAGGGTGTGTTCTTTCACATTGCACTTGTCTCTTATTCCATCTGTTGGAGACTGAGACTCAAACCTCCTAAACTCCATCTTGGGCTATGAGCAGAGAAAAAAGCTGGTGCAAGGTGTGAACCAAAAGCTCCAGCTCTGCTGCAGCTATCTGCAAGCACTCTCCATCACCCTAAACCCCCAAGTCAGGCTCATTCATGGCACTGAGTTTATTTCTTTAGCTGCCACAACACTTCTGGGTCACATAGTAGCTTGCTCTGTGAGTCCCAATCCCTGTGACTCTACCTTTGTAAAATGAGCTAAACAACTCATTCACGTCTAACTTAAAAATAAGCTGTGCCTTGAAGTCATCTATTTATGCCTTTTTTTGGTTGTAGTTTTATTGAAAAAGCTGGTATTAACATATTTATATTTTTATTCAACAACAGTTAGCTAATTTGTGCAACACAAAGAATGCAGCCATGAACAACAGCTTTCAAAACAATCAGATTTACCAACTTTACCATCACTTACTCTACACCACTGAAAGCTCAAACTAAAAAGAGAAAGAAAGTTGGAAACGTTCACAATGACGATGTTAACTTTCCATACATTCAAGAAACCAGGAAACCAGTCTGTAGTAGTAATGAATGGAATACTGGTCTTTGAAAGGTTTCTATTTATTTCCTCTATAATTACTTCATGGTATTTTGGTTGGGTATTTCATTAGTTTTATAAAGCTCCAAAGATATATTTCTTTATTTAATTTTAACACGTTCTTTTTGGTACCCAAAGCTGTAACAGAGTAAGGTACTTCAAATTAAAAACAAAAAATTGTTGTACTAAGATCTGCTTTATAATAAGTTATCTATAGGCTCTTACTTGAGAATGTTAAAAGCTAAATATATGCTTTACAGTATTTCTAGCTGTAAATGCCAATATGAGCTGATAGCAATTTTATTTTTTTGAGCTGCGAAGGTTAATGGAGGAGGCCAAAAGTCAAAGAAATTGTATGACACCCTTGAAGCAGTAGGTTGGCATTAACAAGTTTTCTATACAATTTACCACATTCTTAAACCTTTTTACAAGGAAAAAAAGAAAAGCAATTTTGTTGTTTCCTTAGAATAAATATGTACAGATACTGTGCATGCCTGCTACAGCATACAGTATTTTTATAAACAAACATTCCTCATTCCCTTTAAAATTAACCTACACGTTTCATACCGTACGTGTTTAGTGTGGCTGGAAATCGATGCACATGCGTTTGTGCTTCTACACACAAAATATACAGCATTGATCTAGAAAACTTCAAAAGTACAGATGTCATGTGTTGTGTTAAGATGTCATATTAAAGCTGTAGGCTTTTTTTTTTTTAAGTTCTTGTAAGCAGATTTTCACTCACCCTTTCTCCCAAACCTAAATATAAAAGCGTGCAGGTCCCTTCATCGGTACATTCTCCACTTACCAAGAAATCAGTGCATAATGGCTTAAAGACCTTTTTTTCTGAGGAGTTTTAATATGGGCAGATTAACAGGTCATCTGAGTTGTGCTCTTTTATTAATGGTTTGAGGAGAAATCCCTTGGGATATTAATTTTTCTGCCAGAGCTATTAGGAATGCAGCAGAACTTCCTTTTCCTAGATTAAGGGGATTCCCTGCCTACTGCACTGTTCCTGAATAATTCCTACACAAGCTACACCAATTGCGTGCACCTTCATCTCCCACGTATATCACTATTCATTTGAAAACAGACGTTAATCTAAAGGCATTTATGTGGAAGAAGCTTTTGTTTGGTTTGGAGTTTTTGGTTTCTCATATTTCTCCAGGAATAATTTTGTTGCCCAGCTGTGGACTTGATTTAAAACATTAAAATTCGATTAGCAGTGCTACATCTCCCAGTACCATTCTTTTACCGTTACAGACACCATGGCATTGCCCGTATTCCCTCAGTGCCAGGATTAGAATAACCATGCTGCAGTGAACAAACAAGGGACTTTCTGAAGTGTCTAGCAGTGACGTTACTGTGTTCCCACTGAAGTCAATCATTACCTTCAAGGAGAGCACTTCTAGCCATGGTTTCCGGAACTCCAACCCCCCAACAGCAGGATGGGTTTGTGTGTAAACTGCCAGGCTGCATCTGAACAGCCAGTCCCTCTGGAGTGGCAATACTGAGTTTTTTAATAGTCCTCCATGTGGTGAAGATATTTATTACTTATTGTTTTAATAAGAGCAGAGAGATTTACGGAGAATGAACTTCTTAAAACAAGCTGGCTGAGTAACTACACCAGTTTGTCACTTATTCACTCAGGAAGCTGAAGCACAAAGTTAGTGATGTGAATAAACAAATAAATAAGAAGGTGTTGTAAGGAAAGGGATGGGATGTGTGAATCACTAGCAGGGATTCTGCGTTCAGTTTGAACTGCCATGAGGCCCCCCTGACGTGCCACGCGCTCTAAAGGGATGTGGCTACTCATTCACTCAAACAGGCTCGGTTTATTTGAAAGACAGGAAAATGTCACTGAAAAAAAAAATAGTCAAGAGATTGAGGCAAAAAAGCTCTAACAATGTGGTAAATACTGTGGACTGCAAAAGCTGCAGTGCACCAGAACAGCATGGTCCTGTGAACCACTGAGACCCCCAAAAGGACTGCTGGGAGTTGAGGAGTCTCAGCCCTCCTCAGGAACACTCCCAAGGTGAATAAATACCGCTGTTTCTTTAAAGGAACCGATACAGACCACAGTACTGGATTTGCAGTCGTGCCTTTTACTCATATAGTTGCAGTGATGGAAAATATTTGGCTTGCCACCGATAATGATACAGGCTGAGGGATGATAGGACGCAACCTACAAATCCCACCACAGAAGCCACAATTTTTGTGAAGATCACATCCTTTTACAACTCTCAAGAGGCTGGTTTGCAAATATAGAGGGATACTGATAAATCTAGTGCATTTCTGAGTTCACTTTATCCTGAAATATGTACAGATTGTTTGTCGCTGCTATAGCAATGATGTTCTCAGTTGGGTGCCACGCTGTGTGCAAGATCTTCTTCGTAAAGTCCAAACTGTCAACACTGATGTCATCTTTCCTCCGTTTGCCTCCAACGCAGACTCTCCGAGGCTTAAGAATAGCTCGTGGTTTACTGCTTTCTCGGGATGCCTCCAAGGTAACATCCCGCTTGGTATTTCGGTCAAACATTCGAAAGAAGTTGTTATATGCACCTGTCATTATCACACTGTAGAAAGAAAGAGAGAGGGAAAACGAAGACCATTAATCAGCAGCTTGTGGGAAGCCTACTAACATGACTGGAGCAGGACAGCTGAGCTTTAACCTTAGGTAGGATAAGATGGGTTCTGGTTTCAGCTGGGAAAGAATTTAAAACGGGATTTTTCCCAGTATTCCCCAGGGCAATTAGTTTTCTTGTACCAATGCCTTCCCCTTCCCTAAGTTACCCTGGACCCCTCATCCTGAAAGATGCTTCCTGACATCATGAGATCGCCCTCACAAGACAATAAAAGTAGTATCTTTTAGTAAGTTATTTTTAACTACTCTCCAGCTTTTAATGAGCTTTTAAGGATCATATGTTTTAGGCTTTTTCATTTCTCCAGAGCCTTACCTTTTCTGACATCTGAGATTTACCATGATTGCAGAAACACTATTTGAAAAAAAAATTCCAAGTATTTCCAACCTTTTGATACAACAGTAAGACTGGGTACATAATTACGTATTTTAATAAGTATTTTGAAGAAAGGTGTTTTGAAAGGTTCTGAAAAATCACACTGAGTTTCCACAAATAAATTATTTCCAGAATAAACTCTCCTTCTTTTAGCCATTGACTTTGCAAGTCCAGACACCATTAAAATTTCTATCTAATATGTTTCTTAAAAATAAAGGCATTAATAAACAGGTTTCGGTCATCTCTTGTATGAAGTTTGAATGAAGCTTGAAGTCAAGATATATTTCTGGGTCTGGGAGAAAGAGACAGAAAACACACCTCAATCTGGATAAAAATTACTCCATTAATCAGCTTGTAGTTTGAAATAATGGATTGCCAGTTGCTTCATTCCCCCAGTCCCTAGGGGAGGATATTTTGTCACTAACTTTAATGAATTCAGGATTTCATCCATGGCCCTCAGGTTATTGGATTAGCATAATCATGGATTTCAGAGGCTTGGCAACTTTTTCCGTATCTGAAGCCAGGGCCACATTCTACTCCCCTGTCTCAGCCCCAAATAGCGTGTTTTTCCGAATTTCCATTCTGGAAGGGGAATCCACCCCAAACATTCAAGTCTCCACACGACAAGCTGTGCAGTTATAAGGCTCAGGCAATCAGGAACTATTTGCCTTTCTAGTACAACGAGACAGAGCATATTTCCTGTGCTTGGCATATAATAAACTAACCCCCACCTCCAGTGACACTGCTTTAGCCCTTTGCTGTTGTTTCCCTCTTAGGGGGTATCTGTGCCGAGCACAGTACTGGCCAAGAGACCACGGTGCATGGGAGAATAAGGCATAAACTATACTCTCTCGTACAGACACGCGTTAGCTGATCAGATTAGAAGCTCCTGGATTCAGGAGCTGGCTTACACTAGATGCACAGCCTCCAGCTAGCGTTGCCTTGATCTCATTTGGGGCCATTTGGAGCTACTGTAATAGCAACAAATAATACACTGAAAAATGCACAAATGGAAGCTGTGTAGCTAACTGCTTTTGCACCACAGCTGCTGACTGACAGCGGCTCTGCTCACTTCAGAGCCACTGTAAGGTAACTGGAGCAGGGGAGCTGGATTTGTACGCTGTGAATCGTTAGCAGCATTGCCAGCTCCATCCCGCTTCCCTGTTCGCTGATGACATACTGGGGTCTGATGGCAGCTGATTCCACACTGAGGTTTTTTGCAGCCCTGAAGTGCTAAAGGAAACTGCTGCAAATGGGACAGGTGTAGCACAGACACACAGCATGCACTGCCTGCAGCAACAGCTCACCTACAGCCTTCACCCGGTCAAGGGGCTGCTTTCCTGAGGTCTGCAGGCAGCACAGTGCGGGCTGCACCATTGCTCTGCTGCCGAGTTTGAGGGTGCGCAACAGAGGCACTTGTCCACACAGAGCTGCAGCCAGGTCTGGCATGGAGCTGCCTCGCTGCTCTCCAGAAGCAGCACCTGCCCTCGGACTGGCTGCAGTGAGGTCTCCCTCACCTTCCCAATCCACAAAGATGTGGCACAATCCGGTTTAGTAAGGTACAAGTTAACAATCTCACAGGCTAAAAACCCAAAAGAGTCCGTATTATGGTTTTATAAAACATATCCCAGAAGATTCAGAAAGCCTGCTGATGAAGATTAGCGCCAATTTCAGAAACTGAATCAACAGCAATAAATCTAATGTTTCACTCCTTCCAAATCACCGTGTCTTGCCATTACGGCTCCTGCTGCAATGGTTATTCACAACATGGAAAACTCGGGGTTATTTCATATCTCAGCGCTAACATACACAATTTGTGAGGCAAAGGGCTCAGCACAGCACTGTGGTTTCCACACTCCCTTCAGGCAAAATTCCAAAACAGGTTCATAACACTGGGGCACCCTGTGCCATGGGCTGCAGAGCTGTGGTTCCCAGGGGAACGAGGAGCATCGCACCTGATGAAGGCAGGAACTGTCTGGGGAACAATTTTCATGCAGGCAGAGTACAAGCGCACCAAATACACAGAGAGGTGTATGTCAAGAATCTCATTTTATGAGGTGTTGCTTGCAGTAAAACTGCCTTGACAGTCCATTTATTTTTAATTTCTTGAACTCTCACATATTTTTAAAAGTCTGCTTTTTTTCCATTGGATTTACTGCAGTTATTTTTTTTAACATATGTAGATGACTACTTTTCATGCTGGCCCTGTTTTTCTGCAGTTTAATGGCTCAGTAAAAAATAGCATTATGTAAATGAGAAAGTGGCCAATCTTGTTCAAGGTCACAAACACAGACAGATTATAACCTTACCTGCTGCTTAAAATAACAATAAAAGAGAACGGGAACTAGATGTAAGCCTGTGATTTATCCCCGTTCAGGAAAAAGTAATTTACAATAATGGAATGTATGTGATAAGGAGAATCTTTTAAAAATATATATAAATATATGAATTAAAATTGTAACTGAACATAGGAAGAGTCTGTTCTGTATTTCCAGTTCTCTGCTCTGCACAGCTGTGGTATGATGAGTACTTGCACAACACCCTTCCAAGTGAGGTTGGTTCAAGAAACCAGTGCCCCCCAAAATGTTCCCCGCACTAATTCATAGGTGTGTAAGGGAACAGCCCTGAAAAGCTCTGTCTAACCACCTTTAATTTTCCTCACAAAGCAGGTGTACAAGTTGTGCTACCCACAGAGTTACCACCACCTCATCCACACAGGGGTATTTGGGATGTAGAACACACTCCCCTGCACCCTGAGGAGCAGCGTACTGACAGCTCAGGCTGGGGCAAAGCTGCTGGAGGTCTGTACCCAGCTCAAACCACGACAGCTACAGCCAGATTTAAGAAAATAATTTTAAAAAAGGCAAGAAAAGCAGGGTGAAAACCCCAATGGCAGTGAGGTGGCTCCTGCTGCCTGCGTTTCACGCACTGGCAGCCTATGCAGTGCTCTGAAAGGAAAGGCAGCACCCTGTATCTGCAGGGCCCCAAATGCACTCACGCAGCCTTCCTCCAGACCTATAAATCCCTGCAAAGACATCCCTCACGGCACCCAGCATGAAAAGGGACCATTTCTTTGATCTGAAACTGTCTCCTCAACTACATTTTGGGCCCCTAAATTTGCAAGATTACAGTACCACGTGTACCAGTGCAGAGCAGCACATCTGCGCTGCCCTGGGATTGACGTGCAAGGTTTACCAGATCTGGTTTCCTGACAAAGTGAACTTATGAGAAGAAATGATCGGTTCCAGGAAAACCCTTCAAAAACTTTTTTTCATAAAAACAAAAATGAGATTTTTCACATCAAAGGAAAAGGAGGAAGCACTGTTGCAAGCACCGGGGGCCTGCAGGCATACTGGGGCGTTCTCCTTTACACTGCACTGTGAGAAGCAATTGACTCCCCATCACAAAGAAGGAATATCTTTAAAACTCCTTGGGAATTTGCTGATGGAAAGGTTTGAGACACCAGATTCAGAGTTGTGGCGCTCTGATACAGCTGTGTGGGATAAGACTGGGAATAAGAACAGGGGATCCCCACATCCATCCAAGTTAATATATAACATGCTGATCCTTGAGAACGAAATGATGTCTTCAAGCTCTCCAGCACGGAGCACGCTGCCAGACAGGAATAGACTGTTACCATCTCATCCACTGGGACCTACCAATTCCACCTGATTAGAGTGAAGGCTGTGGGATAAATGACAGTTCAGTAGGAAAGGACTGACGGAACAGTTGTATGTGACTTCACTCATCTGCTTACAGCATATCGCTTATCATGATGGTATTCAGAAGGCACCCTGGAAGGGTTCCCATGCACCCATTCATTTGAAATCTTAAAAAAAAAAAGCATAGTTATTAAGGTATTCACTTCCTACCACATAGAATTACCACACTATTTTTCTATTAATGGCTTTTCCTGTAAGTCACAAACGGCTCCATCATTGCTAACTCTTAAGGTAAAACTGAAATAACAAACTAGGTGTGCTTGACAGTGAGAAGAAAACAGTGTCTTGCAGGACATTATTAAAAGACTTGACTTTGAAAGCAAACGGAAGAACTTAATTAAATCAGTGTATAAATAGGGATCACATATTCTACGTAGTCATGTAATGATGTATATACAATAAAGATAGCACAATTTTAGTGTTATATACTCAACTACAGATATTATGTACTCATCTGGTTGAATTACTGTAAGACCCCTGCTTGACTCCCTCCCCTGACCACTGTTCTTGCCAAAGTACATAGTGATTAATGTGCCCTTCGGCAAATGAGATCACGTTCTGCCTGATCGTATTAGTTCCTCTTCATTGGAGTAACTGCGCATCAATCACGTTCTAATCAGAGCTCACGTACATTGATTTTTTTTTGTAAACAGCCTCACCATCAGGTTCTATTATCGCCTAGATTAACTCCATAGTAATGATAAAAATTAATGAAAAGTATTTTCACCTAAATAATAAATATGCTTTTATTTTTAACTGAACAATCCTGTCACTTTAAACTGTCATTGTAGCTTTAAAGTCTGCAAAAGATAAAAATAACATATTTAGAACTGCATTTATTACTGTTATGCGTATCTATTAATAATATAAATACTGTTCTGCAGAATTTCTTTAAAGTACCGTTGTTAAAAGGCATTGTTAACCTTTATCAGTAGACCTTTTAAAAAAAAAGTACTAAAATGATCAAATTAAGTGACCTTACTATTCAAATGAACTGTTATTTTAGATTTACTGGTACCCAAAGAGAATTTAAATTATGATCCACTAAAAAAAAATAATTCTTGTAGTGTGTAGCAAAGCAATACAATGCTTGTCATACACAGAAGCAAGAAGCTCAGAAGAGTGAACGTTCATCAAAAGTTGAACATCAGTGCTGATGCATTTGACTCTTAAAAAGAAACAACTAAATTAAAGCAAACCCTTATCTTTTGTCAAATGTTGCCAGCTACTCAACAGTTTCTTTCAATCAAGAGCAGTGCATTGTGTTTAGTGACAGATTTGGTAATTGTGCACGACTAACAACGCCCCAGTGTCTGGGCATTACAATACATGAAGCCCTCACAGTCTAGTGTTCCCACTTAATTATTACTCATTGCATTGATCTTTCTGATCTGTCAAATAGCAACGAAAATATTACACTCAGTGTAAATCCTGATACTGAATAATCTTCCTATTATTACCAGGCAACTATCCAGACAGCGGTCTTACCACATTAATGAGGACGCCAGCATTTTATTTGGCTACAGGAGAAAGACCCTGGGCACAGGAAAACGTGGCTGTCCATCCTGGGAATTCCCATCTAGGATATGCAAAATGGTTTGAAAGGATCTGAAAAGCTCTGACTCTTTGTTGAAGTTTCAAAATAGCTGTGGTTCTTCTTGTGCCAGATTTAAGCACAGATCAGCACGATGCATAGTTCCAAGAAAGCATTTTATTTTGGTATTTCCAGTAGGACCAAACTCAAGGAGTAACCAGTCTACTGAGACAAGCTTCTGCTAAAACATCCACTCGCGCATGGGTTTGGGAGGTTCAAAGACAAGCCCCAAAACATGTATCTTCCCCTAGAACTTCTGTGGGTCATTCCCACTTTCTGACCATCTCAAAGCCACTTCCACAACTGCTGGTGCCTAAGTTGCAGTCATAGCAATCCAGGAAGTGTTTTGCCCAGTGTGGTCCACCGGTGTCATTGTAAATGGCCAGCAGTTTGTATCACAGGGGATACTTAATGTCCCATTAATCCTTGTCAGAAAATACATTACCCTGGCATGCAGACATGCAGAGATAATGGAAGCGTATGGTTTCATTTGCATAATAAACAATATAAGGTAAAAGTTTTACTTCTTAGTAAAGACAGACTCTCTCCATGGGGCAGGTACAGGAACTGAGCACTTTATCTGTGTTTGTGAAACGCAGGACTGGAAGAGATCTTGTTCTGCACTTCCAAGTTCAGACACTTGTCATTTTAACCAATGTCTCACATAACTCCTCTCACAAATTTCCTGAGCACCATAATCAAAATAGTTGGGCTGCTTACATCTCCACCACTCAGGATGGGAAGACCACTCCGCGCTGTTACTGTCTGAACAGGTATGAACTACCTCTAATTTCCAGGCTATAATTACCTGTTGTCACCTATTTGCCGTTGTGTCATTATCATCCACATTTAGCTTGGCCAGATCCTCTTCGTCCCTGTGCGTGCCACCTTGATATACTTACTGGAAGCAAGTATCATCTTCACTTCTCTTTTGCTAAGCTGATCAAAACCAAACTCCAGCCCTCTCCTCTCTCTAGACCAGCTGTCCATTTGCCCAATTACTTCACCCACTTCACAGATGAGGAACAAGAAATGTGTAATTGCAGTAAAAGGGCCTTTGAATAAGACCCTAACATAATGTCACCACTGCTTCTCTCTCTGCTGGACACCTCAGTCTTGCCCACTCAAGAATCACATTTGCCTTTTTCACAGGTGCCCACACTCTGTTTCACAGTCTCTGCCCAGTCCAGGAGGGCAGGTCTGCTTCAAATACAATGAGATGGACCATTTTTCTCCTTCCCAAATGAGAGGCTAAGTGAGTTGAAGGCATAGTTCCAGACTCTCAGCAAGTGCCAAGCTTTTGCCTCTTAGCTCCTAGCTCTACTGAGCCAGGAGTCACCGTGTGCCATTCAAAACTGGCTCCTGTGCTCTCTTTCATATGTATTTTGCAGACTGCTAATCCCTTCCACAGCCACCCAGCGTGTGAATGTCTGTATCAGTTGTTTCCAACTGATATGATGAAGGTTTATGTTCTCTTTTAAATAAAGTCTTCACCTTGCACTATTCTCTTGAATTTTATCCATTTTTATCCCAGTCCTCTTGGCTGCTCAGTTTTTCTTGTAGAACCTTCCTACCCTCCCAAAACACTGCCACCATTTGCTAACATTCCGGCATCAGCACACTGTATCCCTGCTCACACTCTCTGACTTACTGTGCCAATATTACTCATGAAAACATTCAACAATGTATTATGTCCAAAATAAAACCCAAGAACTCTCCTGCAACGCACAGGGAAAGGGACTGCTCCGATGGGGGTATATAAGAAGAAATTGTCAGTTATGTCAGTGAGAAGGTGGCAGCAGTTCGCAGACAATCAGTGGGTGCCTGTGACTGCCGTTCCTTGCTCCCTGTTTCCAGTAAATGAACTGGATTTCTGAGGCAGCTCACGTGTAACTACAGGAACACACAAACTTCCTCAGTGTGTTGGAAAGGCTGTGCAAGCTGGCAGCACAACTTTCTTAACTTTCGCATTTTGATGAGAACAGATAGAATTTGAAGGGTTTTTCCCCCTCAGGCATAAGCAAAGATTAACAAGTTATGCATCCTGTCCAAGGAGGTCAGAGACACAACTGCACCAATAGCCAACCATCTTTTATCAACCTGAACACTGGTATGTGAAGATGCAAATTGATGTGGAAAATGACCATGTGTAACATTTTACTTTCTGATTGTTCCCCGTCATGTGGGAGCTCTTTTGGTAAATGAAGACAGTGATGGACATAAGGACAGATTACCTGTCTGATCCATTCCATGCACACTCAAACTTGTCAAAGATGCAGTCATTTTCATAGAGGGAACACAGCTTGCTCCTAAGGTAATCATGGACCTGTTTCAAAGAAAATAACTGTTGTGATTCTTGAAACAAAACAAAATACAAAACTCCACAACCAGCCCATCACTCTCCGCTTTATCTCCCACATTCACTTTCAAAATATGCTGCAGAGATTGGTAGCTTTCCAGAAGATATCGTGTTTAAACTCTCAAGAACCTATCTGTATTTTTCCACTGCCTAATTAACCAGGTGCTACAGAGTTATTGTTGGAGGAAGGTATGAAGCACACTTCCCTCAGCAAGATGCAGACCACCCCTCTTCAACGTAATTGTTTACTGCTTGGGTGATTTTCTCAGTGCTAGCCTAATTCCCAAAGATATTTCACCAGCTGATACCCTAGATGTGCTAATTAATGTGCAAGAAATCTGGTTTAAATAGATATTCTATACCATACCATATTCAAAGATAAGTGGACCCTCACTTGTTGTTGCTCTAGTAAAAGAACACGTAGCGTATGATATATTTGGGTAGAGTATTTCAGAAGCCAAATACAGTGCGAGGTTGCAGTTGCACAGGCTGCAACTTAGAACACTAATTTAGCCCCAAGGATATCTCCTATGCGATTGAGACTTAAAAACAACATTGTAAATTCTCACTTACATACTTGAAAAGTGGGACTAACCAGCAGAAGACCTCTCCTCTGGGCCACACACCTCTACTGAGCAAGGGTTATCATAAAGAGACAGTTCTCATGCAAACTGTTTCAGTCCTTTGCTGAATTTGATTAGCTTGCTTTCTAGATGATCGGTTCCATTCCACAAGGAAATAATGAGCTAGAAAATCCCTGCCTAGATGAATTTGCTAATGCACTTCCACTCCTTATGTTTTCTTCTACTTGTTGTAGAAACTGTAAAACAAAGATGTGTGCACGGCCTTGTGGAGCACACGCACCAATCCAACAGCCGAGGGGCATAATTTAGCTCTGGCATACAAAGGTAATGGTTCTTGCAAGTCCAGGGAGACTGTTCCTGTTCATGGGTGCTTGGCATCCTCCTCTGGCTCGACAGCATAAACATTTCGTCAGCGAGAAGACTTCTATCAAGACCACGAGGGACAATGACTTTTCACTTACACTATCTTTAAACTAACCTATTTGCAATAGCCAAATTGTACAGTATCCTAAGGATAGTTGTAACATTAGGTTATTAAGGTTTATGTATTTCAGACATGGATCGATTTTCCTTAATAGATAAGTGAACCCTGAGCTGTATATCAACAGATAATGTCTTATAGAGCAAATAGTAGGCAAACAGTAGATACAGATAAAACATTTCACCATTAAATGCATTTACTGTCATGGTGAGTAACAGATTAGAACACTTTGGCTATCATTTCCACATCTTCCTCTTGTTACCATTTCCAGCAGCCATCTGCCATGGCCACTGTCCTGTATAAGCCATTTGTGAAGTGTGTCCAACTCCACAGCTTGGAGATGTGCCTTTCTATCAGATCTGTCAAAAAGCATTTTGCAGTTCCCTTCAGATTTTCTTCCAGGTCTCAGCTCCTTTTTTTTGGCTGACTCTGTCTGCAGGCTTGCACTACTGCCTTGGAAAACCAGCTTGCTTTTCATGTGGACCCGTTGATTACCACAGTTGACCACATTCAGACCTTGACAATGACTATAAAAACTAACTGGGAGAAACACTTAAGTTTCACCTTGTTTGCATGTTCATGCACCACTACTGATTGAGGGTAAAATCAGATTTGCCTTGTCTGTACATACTGTTCTTATCACATATAAATAATACTTGAATCCCAACCAAATTAATTCCTAACTAATTACAAAAGGAATTCTCGTTTTCTTCATTGCATTGTTTTAGTTCAGAGCCTCATGGAATTACCCAGTAATTGTGTGCTCCAGACTAACACCGAAACACAACTGCACAGGGAGTTATTTCACTAGGACTGGTAAGTGACACGTTACTCCAAACCCCTGTGCAACAGATCTTGCCAAAAGTGGACACGCCATTATCAGCTAGAAACACATCCTCCTCTGGTTGCCAGCTTGGTGTGGCTCTGGCAGCATCAGAGGAGCATCCCATTAGGCACAACTCCCTTGTAGCTTTCGAGCAGAGCCCATTCCGCTGTACTGCTCCTTTAGTGCTATCCAGCGCACCACACTCTGCCCTTTTCTCTTTCACCTGAAGCACGAACAGGAGAAACCCACGTTGAATCAGTCAGCAGAGACAACGTGTTTCACCAAGGCCTGCTCCATGCAACAGCATTCCTTTAGCCACAGCACTGATAAGGAAAAGAACTTGCATGAGGAATTTGGTTATTTTTGTGGTACTAAACTGTAACCTGATAATGAAGCAGTACAAGTTATGGACTTTGCTCTTTTTTACAGCCCTGTGGGGAAATCTCCTGCTATGACCCTCTTCACACGGCTCTCAGCTAGACAATATCTAGGTGGCTACCATGCAGTGGATGAAATGAAAAATCCAATCTTTTAATGACATGTCACCATAATTATGTGGATACGTGACTGAAGATGTTAACTTTATCCATTGCCTTTGGGTGATCCACCACAAAAAACTTTTTGAGAGATTTCTAAGAGTATAAATGAAATTTACATATGTGAGCGACAGATACCTCTAAGACAAATTATTTAAAAGGGTAATTTAGACCACTTTTTCTGAGAAGCAGAATTCTCTACATTCAGAAGTTGAAACAAATGAAAGATTGCCCAGAGCAATTGGACTGTGTGAATCCTCTGCTATCGGCTTCCTAAAGCCCCCGAGTTCCAGATTCTCCTTTAGTCTGCTGCACTGCTCAGCAATGTACCTGTATACTCTTTACAAGGTACTAGAGAAATATTTAACAATCAAAGGCAACCCATAGGTTGAAGTAAGGAAGGAAGAATGCTGTTACATTTGCAGGGGTTTTGTTATTGTGTGTGTGTGGGGGGGTTAAGCTTCTGATTGCAATAATCAATATTGAAAATTTTATATTATACTCATTTTTCCCACCTCAGCATGGAAAAATATAATGTTTTAATTGGCCCCACTGCTGGGTGCCAGACTGATTTAAAGGTGGCCAGCTTGTTTCACTGCTATCTACATCAGGAAATAAAAGTAGATTTAAAAGACAAACAGGCTGGCTTCACCACCTATCCCTCTTCAAGATCAAGGTTGCCTATGCCATTAGGAAAAAGCATAAAATAATCCATTACCTAAGTTCCTAAAATCTGAGACGCGATTCTGTTCTATAAAACACAGTCTCGACCTTATCCTCCCACTCCCTTTTCACAGCATATCAACATTCCAAACATATTTAGCATTACAAGTATTACCATTTTCAGAGCAAAACCAAGTCTACAGTTTTAAAGGTATATAGGCTCAGATTTTCCAATATGAACAGGAGACACACTGAAGAGTACCCACCAAAACGTAATGGGTGCATTGGAAAACACTGGAGTCCACTTTGTCTACTAAACACCTGCTAACAAAAACCTCCAACAGTACTGATGTAAAATTTCAGCTGTTCTGATAAGTTACGCTACCAAATTCCCATTACATGTAATTTTATAACCAATCTTAATTATAGTTACTGTGAACTACTGTACCCCATCTGCTGTTGTACAGACACAGAAAACAAGGACTGTTCCAGCACTGTCGTAGGACTGTCTCTACGTAAGTAGTATGAGCCAGATGAATGACATTTTTCCTACTTTGCATACTCTTCTGTTGGTAGCTTTACATTTTTTTCTCAGTGCATTTTCATAACAAGCATTTTCTGCGTCAGACAGATTTTCCTTCTTCAAGGCAGAGTGAAAAAATGTAAGCTCAGTCCTCCATCGCCAAACAGAACAGATGTCAGAGTACAAACTCAGTGCTGGCTGGAGCCACTGGCATTTTGTCTGGATAATATCACAATGAATTCAGGCAACCAGATGCGTCAGTCTGGCATTCACGAACTGCTGTGTCAGTGATGATGTTAGTGTTTACACTGACTGCTAGAACTAGGCACGAGGAAGAAATGCGGAGATGAAGGTTTAAAAAAAGTTCTGAAATGACAAAGGTGTAAACTTTCAGCAGTCCCAGTGGGAGCAGAATGCTAAGTAACTCACAAAATCCCCACTTTATTTTAAATGTTAATAGTGAAATACATCATTTGAAAACAGATGCCAGAGTGAAGAGGTGATTTCCCGTGTTAGAAGCATTATTTCTTTCAAGAGCCCAATGCGCAATAAGCGTTATTCTAACTCCCCAGTCATTACACTTCCTTACTGATGCTGAAATTGTCCTTTTCCAAGTATGAGGATGCCACTATAAGGATTTTAACCACTTTTGTTTTCAGCTCTCTTAGCTCGCTCCCTCTCAGACCAAGCAATGAGAAGTTTAGGAAAACATTCAGGTTTTGAACAATGAGATGCTTTTATATTGTTGCATTTCGAGACATAGGAGTTACATACCTGGTATGTTTCTACAGGCTTTGTTTCCATGTTCAAATCCCAAACTTTGACAGTGAGGTAATCTCTTGTTAGCATGTATCTGCCGCTGTGACTGAATTTGACGTCTGACACTGAGGAGATAATTTCTGAAAAAAATGATCTGTTACTGGGGTCTTCCGGTTCTTCATAAACTGTTCAAAGAAAAAGAAGCAAGAGAGAAATTAGAATGCCATAAAAAATGTTCCGTTGTCCAATCTGTACAACGTAATTCAATGTACCAATGAAGGTGATGGAGAATTAATTATATGCACAACATTTAATTCATTCTTTTATCCTTACATAAAAATACAAACTGTCAGCTTTAAATACTACAATAATTAACCTTGCAGCTTTGGACCCAAAGCATCATTTTGGGAAAATATATAAATGCACCAATTAGTTGACTACAGCTATCTATAGCAGGGCAGTTCATCTATGCTCATCCTTTCTGGGGGTCCCCATGTCTTGTTTCCTGACACATGACAGGTGTATTGTGGTCTCACAATTGTCCTGGCATTCCTGGGAAGGGTGGTTACTCAAAGCTTGCCCTGGTTGCCAAAACCAGCCGGCCAGTCTGCAGACTACTCACTGATCATGTCTGAAGGCATCTGAGACTAAACACAAGAATTTTGAAAAGCAATTGCAAATTGTAATTAACTCTTCCTGAGAAGTGAGCAGAAAATAGACAGTTATTTACCATGTGGGTACATGAACTACTTAGCTCATGTGCGATTGCTCACAGTTCTGGGAAGCTTTAAACTCACTGTACATGTTGGTTAGCCGTTCTGTGCGCTGCAAGATCCAACAAGACAGGGAATGATGAAATATTGCTTACAGTACCTCCATACAGTGAATTTATAGAATCATAGGATACCACATTGGAAGGGATCTCAAGGATCATCTGGTCCAACCTTTCTTGGCAAAAGCACGGTCTAGACAAGATGGCCCAGCACCCTATGCAGCTGAATTTTAAAAGAGTCCAGTGTTGGAGACAGTCCACCACTTCCCTGGGGAGATTATTCCAATGGCTGATTGTTCTCATTGTTAACAATATTGTTAATATTGTTAACAATATTCCTCATGTCCAATTGGAATCTCCCCAGGAGTAACTTGTAGCCATTACTCCTCATTTGAAAAGATGGAAACATGTGACTCCTTGTAAAAAGGGAGAGTCCATCTTCTCTGTAGGCACCCTTTAAATAATGGAACATGGTGATAGGGCCTCCCCTAAGCACTTTTTTCTCAAGGCTGAACAAACCCAGTTCCCTCAGCCTTTCCCCATGTGGCAGGCTTCCTAGTCCTATGATCATCTTTGGGGCCCTTCACTGGACACTCTCCAGTCCGGTCACATATTTTTTGCAGAGTGAGGACCAAAACCAAACACACTATTCCAGGTATGGCCTGACAAACACTAAGTAGAGTGGGATAACGACTTCTTTATCTCTGCTGGTGATGAGCTTATCGATGCAATCCAGCACCCTGTTGGCCTTCTTTGCCAGAGCTGTTCACTCATATTAAGTTCATTGTCCAACATGATCCACAAGTCATTTTCCACAGAGCTGCTCCCCAGCCAGGTAGATCCCAGCCTCTGCTGCACTCCTGGATTAAGCTTTCCCAGGTGCAAGACCTTACACTAGTCCTTGTTGAACTTCCTAAGGTTCTTGCCAGCCCACTCTTCCAGCCTATCCAGGTTTTCTTGCAGAGTGGCTTTCCCTTCTGAAGTGTCCATTCCACTTACGTTTGGTATCATTAGCAAACTTCATCAGACTATGCTTGATCCCATCATCCAGATCACTTATCACAATGTTGGACCCAATAGTGATTCCTGGGGAACCCTACTGGTGACCAGGTGCCAGTTTGAAAATTAACTACCTACCACCGCCCTCTGGGTGCAGGCTGTCACTCAATTTCCTAACCGCTGGACAGACCACTTGCCTAGACCATAATGCATCGGTTTCTCTAGGAGGAGGCTGTGGGAAACTATCAAAAGCCCTGAGATAGAAAATATCTACTGCTTGCTCTGCACCAATCAAGCAGGTTACTTGGTCTTAGAAGGTGATAGATTTGTTAAGCATGATTTGTCCTTAGTGAATCCAGGTTGGATTTTCCCAGTTTGGTTTGTGATAGCCTCCAGGAAGATTTGTTCCCAGCAGTGCTAGTAACGATAGAAGTGAAGAAAGTGTTGAGAACTTCTGCCTTCAACTCCTATACCTAGGAGATTTGTCATCCCTGTTCAATTGTACATAATAATGATACTGAATGACTCACACTGAATTGCAGTAACACGAAACAACTCATATCAGTGGGCTCTGCTTCATCTGTTACAAGCCCACCTACTCACCAATGTCTCTTCGCCCTTCCGCCCAAACCCTGCCCTAACTCTAGCCCTACCTACCAGGTGCCCAGAGTAACTCTGTAGCCTTTCTACAGGTACCTGTGGCCCTGTGATCCAAATGACCTCACGTGGTGAACTTTAGTAGAAAGGCAGGTTTTCAGGGTCTTTCAGTTCTCAGATAAATCAGTAGGGCTTTGGCACTTCTGTCTAGAATATTCTTTGAAAATCGGCAATTCAGTGAGCATCATTTTCAAATTTCAAAAGCAGGTGAAGAAAAGCCATATGATGAAACATGAAAACCTGCTGAATGTAGAACAACTTTTTAGGGTCAGTCAAAACAGAGGGTTTTGTGTAGTCCACTGGATCACCTCTCTCACAATTAATTTATCTATGACTATGATTCAGACTGTTAAAAGCAACAAGGTTACAGTTTCCATCAGGTGAAATAATGCTCTGCTAAAAGTTAAGGGTGAGCGCGTGGGCGAAGTATGTGGGGTAATGCAAAAAATTATGGGCAATTTTCTTTGGGGGTGGGCAACGGAACGCAGCCAGGCGTGCACATGAGAACAAGGTCTATATTTGAACATGTACAATATACCTAAATGGTAATGAACAACTTCAGAAAGGGGGAAAAACTTTTCTTTTCAGACAGGCTGTAAACGAACAACTTTAAATAGCTCTTCAAAAATTTGCCGAGACGTTCTGCAAAGCAGGTACTTTGTAATTATCCTGTCAGATTTTCAATAGAAGTCTGATGAGCACAAAGCAATTATCACTTCTCATACCTCTTCTCTCTAATCTGTCCAAACTATGTACCCGGCTGGCAGGAATTTCATCCTCCTAATTAAGACACAAAGTTGCTATTAAAACCACGAAAGACAAAACCCCCAAACCCAGACTAACTGAACTACACCTTCATTTACAGCTGAGATATATCATCTTGGCTCCACGTGTCTCGTCCAACTCCCAGCGATTAGAAAAGGAGTAATATTTGTACCTGTATACTCTGTACTTTGTTAATTAATTAGATTAAACCATTTCGTCCCTTATCTGCACTGTTTATTGCTTTCTTATCCTCACCACAGTAAGTATTAGCAAGACGTAGATTAATTAAATGCAAAAACTAATGCAGGATGAAAGCCTTGTCACTACAGGAAGACAGACAGTGGTAGAAATTTTAGTAACAGCCATTCTTTGCAGATAGCTCCTATGGTCAGCACAACCAAGCCAGGAAAACTGTTACAGGAAATTAAGCAGTTCCCAGTATTAGAGAGAAAGCTTAGCAACTAAGAACATAAACTTGAGCAACCAGAAGGCGGCACTGGACTCAGGAAATGAAGGTGAGATATGTCCTTGGGTCTCAGCTATTTCTGGTTTAGCATCAACATAAGATTGTGCATACGCTGCAAAAAAAGGCATGGTCTTCATTCCGTTTGGCAAACACAAGTTGAGTCATTGGAAACAGGACAGCAGGGACAGCCAAGTGACTTGGGACTTCGGTGCAGGCAAGCAATTCAGATTTAACCCTAGCCTTTTCAAGCTGATGGGCTATCAACATGTTTTCTCCTATCATTTGCAAAATCAGGTTTGCCAGCCTGCAGTGGAAACATTATCTATCATTACAGTTTAGACTTATCTTTTGGAGGCCACTCTTACGCCAGGGACAATCAGCACCCAAAGCACAAGACTCCAAATCTAGCTTACTTTTCTGCATCTAAATAAAACTTTTTAAATCAGGACTTGGAATCAGAACTTTAGTGAGTATCAATTACAAATTCCATCATACTTCTCAATCAATTTCTTCATTAACTTCTTAGCAACTAACTTTTGCCATGAAAATGGGTATTTAACTTTCATTCATATTGGTCACGATAACCTTCACGGTGCTAATTATATGAAAGACACGAAGCTACCAGTCTAGTTGCAAACTACTGAACACAGGAATCACAAATGGTGTGGTGTGCTGGTTCACGTGACACTGCTCAGACTTAAATATGACTTTGATGGCAGGACTGTGGAATAGGGAAATTTCATGGATTTACAGAGGGAAGCTGAGCATATCTCCAAGTACGGTCATTGTTGGAGAAAAGCCTCCAAGGAAGATGTCATTTCTACTTCTTCCTCCACTGGCAGATACATAGGTAAACTGGGACGTCTGCTTAGGGAAGTAAAAATGTTCGATCCCTTTCTGCCTGACTTCCTGCTCACAAGAGAAATACCAGGGTAGGTTTTCACAGAAATAAGTCCAGACTTTGGAGAGAAGGATGGGTTGGTTAAAGGATACTTGCCAGAGCACTTCTTCCCGAATCCTGAAGAAAATTGTCAGCATAAAAATATGCTGCTTCTTTCTCAAAAGAAACTGCAATCTGCTGAAAAACAAACTTTCACGTCTTGTAAAAGGGAATTCTTACTGTTCCTTGAACCTCTCTATTCTAAGATAGATATGGAGGCTCTCCTTAGAATCAGTGGATAGAAAAGGCATCTCTAAGGTCTGCATTTATTACGCGGAAATATATGCAGATGTCTAAAGTGAAAAAACCCAAACTCAATCATGAATGTGGGTGGGAAGGTCCATCTCACTCAGCTTTCCTTCCAGATAACGGCCAAAAGAAAGCAGATGCTTCAGGCAGTGCCTGTGAAAAGTGTGATGCTCAGGCACGTCCCGCTAACACCTTTGTGGCTCTCATCCAGCCAGTGAGTTGCACTCTGGCTGTCACAGGTGCTGCCACTGCAACTTCTCATGTATTTTAATATGGGTCCAATTCCACAAACTTGAAATTCATGCATTTTAGATAGGACATATTCCAGAAAAAAAACCGCCAAACCTAACTAATTCTCATATTCAACTCTAAACAAGAACTAATGGCTGACAAAAACCAAGGGTACCCACGTGAATGTAAGCTTCCTCACATATCTGGTTTCTTAGTTTCACATTAATTGCCAAAAAAGTCTGATAATATGTAGACTGGAATGTCTCACTGCACTCAACACACACCGTATAAACTGCAAGGGCCATGAGATGTGAGTGCTTGCTTTGAAATCTCACTATCATGCTCTGGAGAGAGTCAACAATACCGCTTTCTTCTTCAGCTTTGCCAGCTATTTTCGCTGCTGTACAATATTCCAGATTCCCAAATACGTCATTGTGGGAGAGGGATATCAAACAGCTAGGAACACGGGAAAGTGATAAATCAAATAGCACTAGAAAGCACCCTCCACTGAAAAGTAGTGAGTACACTGCAACTGAATTATATTTTAGGACTCAACCACCCGTTATCCCAACAACAGTCCAAAATAACTCAGCCTCAGAACACATAAAACTCCATGTTCTCATAAAAGGTTTTTCTCTTTGTTCGTGCCATTTCCAAAGTCGCACATCTTTGTTGGAGTCACTGATATTCTCCAGATTCCAGCACTAGTGAAAATTAATATTTTGTTTGCTGTGCAGAGCTCTAATCATTGCAGGGTGTAAATTCTAGCATACGTGAACTTTAAAAAATAATAATAAAGTTAAAATTGGCTCATATGGTGGGTGCAGTGTCAAAATCCAATATAACATACAAAATCTTGTATTCCTCCCCAAAATCATTGTAACAAGGAGTATATATGATTCTCTACACTATACTATAGGACTTTGGGTAATGCTTCAGCTGAATTTTCAACATTCCTTCCACTTCTTTTTCTCTCTTTCTTTTGTCTGGATGAAAAAAACCCACAAGCACTCACAGCACTGCTGTAAGGCAAATGGTTCCAAAATCAAATATAAACAATCTTTTTAAAAACAAAAAGAAGAATGATCTGCTTAAAGGGAAAGCAATAACACTATCTGAGATAATACGGGGCAGGGGTTAGAAAAGCTATCTATCTAATACAATGAAAGTTTATCTGCAGCTAGTTTTTGGTTTTGACCTGAATTTATAAGTGTATAATGGATTGATGGGATAAAAGAAATTTCAACTGTATTCAGTTAAACAAATCTTTCATTGCATTTGAAAAGAGAGAAACACAGAGTATAAGCTTTGATAAAATTTTGTTCCCATGGCCTGAGCACTTGATGATAACTGCAAGGGTTTACTGTGAAATATCAATAAACAAACCAAAGAGAAACAGAGAACTAGAAAAGGAGAAGACACTCGATGATGATAACACTGTGTACTCCTTAAGGCATGAATACACGAACCTTGAAAATTTCTGTCACTGCCAATCAAAAGCAGAACTACAGATAAAACCAACTTTTTGCTCGTACAAACCTAAATATATTTAAAAAGAAAAGATTAATCATGCTCACATATACTGCAGAACAAGTGACTATCTGTGAGAGGAAACAAAAACAAAACCAGGGAAAACTTGCAGATGAAAACTTACTGGTTCTACAGATTTGGTAAGAAATTTCATCATTTATAGGATAAAATTATAAGCAGCCTTAAAAAGTGATTCCCTATAGCAGAAAATCAAAACGTTTCCTGAAGCTCTTTTCTTTCTACTTATGAACAAGTAACCTGTTAAAGGTTTTTTTTTTTCTCCAGGATACTCTTAATAGTTTGTATCCTGTCCAGAGATCTGGATTTAGAGCATTTATGTGCTGTCACACTTCGATTTAAATCCTTGAAAATCCTGCGCAATGAAATAACTCTCTCTCCCCCTCCAATGACAGCTCATGGATGTTGAAACTGTCCAGTTCCCGTTCAAGGGTCACAGTGACAAATGGGTGAAGGCAGCTTTAGGAACACTGGAAAAAGAGGCAATGGGGTCAATGTGGAGGGAGAGGACCACAGAGGCCAGAGCCAGCAAAGATCCTCGAACAAGAGAGGGAGAACTATTTTCTTTTTTATTATCTAAGCACGCAAACAGTCTGCAGTTTGGTTGAATTCAGGACTTATTGCAGATGACCTCTGGACTACACATGCACACGTACAACAAGTGTGTTTCAACCGGACCTGGAAATACTGGTGGTGGATTGGGTAATCTCTCAGCGGGTTTTTTTTCATAAACACAGAAAGAAGATGTCGTCCCAGGCCAAATAATTTAACACCTAAATTAAGTCTCTCTTTCATGTCAAACCCCAAATGAAAATGGTTGCAATACCTGTTTAAAACATACTGGGAAATGGTAATTAGAAATATATGGAATTTTGCCCGTCTTCACAGACAAGCCACAGCAACTGCGAAAGGAAGAACCACCAATATAATGTCCTGATAGCTGATAAATAAATACTTTTAAACATTTTTTTTTTTTTTTCCAGGAATACAAGGTTATACTAATTAAATGTTTCTCACAAAACATGATCCTAAGCTAAAAATTTTACAAATTATTCACCTACAATATCTTTAGATGGCAAATTACTACCAGTCCCCAGGACAGCTATGATTTGCCTCACCACATAAAGTTTAAAACAAAAAAATCTAGCCTAAATTTCACTGAATTTATATAAAAATACCAATCACATTGATGTTTTAAAATGCATGACACTTGTTACCATTCTTCAACACAGAAAGCATTATTTTTTTTTGTGCCATTTAATTCAAGACGTGCTCACATCTTGAGATGAGAACTACACATAACTGTAATGTGATAGAGGTTTCAAGAAGACATAAAAACGGGCAATAACAATGACCAGATGTATCAAATTACTTCCATGCAGGGAATGACTAACAGCCTAGGAAAGACTGAGGGGTTTGTAATTGGGACTGGCATAGAAAGGATGAATAGCAAACGACAGTTCACTTTGTACACTGTCTCTTCCAATCAACAAGTAGAGGTCACCAAGTGAAACTAGGAAAGGGAAGTAAAGAGCAGATGGTTCTTTATACCGTGCCTAATTAAGCTATAGAAGACTCTACTGAAAGATATTGTGAATGGTAAAAATTATACACAGGTTCAAAAGTAACCGTGCAAATTCAAGGAAAAAAACCTCCAAAGATCCATTGTTAAATATTGAGAGTGAGCTTAAAGTCCCTGAACCTGAAGTTTCCAACTGCAAGTTGCAGAGGCAAAAGATTATACACTTACTCTCTTCCTACATTTTCGTTGATGTTGCTACTCCCACTATCAGAGCCTGAATACTGGGCTAGATGGACCTCTGGTCTGCACAGGTGTAGTCATTATTGCACACTATTTAAAGTCCACTTCAGGATTTAATACTAAAAGGTTCCTTAGTCCATTCTAAGTAAATCAAAAACAATTGAAAAGCTCCCTTTGAAACTCATGGTCTCTCTATGCCTTTAGCTTCATTGTTTACGGTAACACCTCGATTACCATTATTACTTATTTGTCTTTCAGTAAAACCAAAAGTTCACAGCATATGCTCAACACCCAATTTTTGAGTCCCCCTCTATAAGCAATCTAAAATACAATTATTTTATGAGACATTAAGTATGAAAAAATAACCACAGTTATTTAACATTTTGTATTACTGTAGCTTGTACTTATTTATCCTGTTTTAAAAAGTAGTACGTTTTTATATTTCAATTTTCTATTTATTTTTATAGAATTCAGAGGGCATCTCTTCATGCCCTCGTCACTTACACATCATTTTCCTTCTCTGCGTAAAAGTAAGTTTCTGAAGCTACCTCCGTACCACAAGACTGAAATTCCTCTTCAGTAAAGCATTCCTTTATCCGACGACCCAATACTAAAACTAGGCTTCTCATCAATACATCTAGAAAGTACGGCTTGTAAAAATGGGACCCTAAATCAATATTTAAGAATCTGTTTTGCCATCTGTAGTGAGTTGTTACAAACCACGAGGGATGGTGCATTAGCGCTGAAAGGCAAAGCCAGATCAATAGCTAAAGATCAGTGGATGGGAGCTTCACTGCAGTGTTGCTGATATTAATGTAACTTTGCTAGTGAGTTTGGTAATAAACAGCGCTAAAGAGAGCAAGGAAGGGAAAAAGCACAAAGTTAAACTGGAAGATCAAGCCTCTTGAAACCTCGGTCTCACAAAGACTTGCCTCTGTGTTTAATGCCACGTATTGTGAGCAATCCCATGGAGTTAATGGGACATAAAACGACTACTTCTCTACAGCCAAACTCACGCACAAGTCTTTCAGATCTTGATAAATAAGGGCAGCGATTCATGGGGTTTTTCCCTCTCACCGCGGCAGGATCTTGGAAGAGTAATGTTGGTTTCACAAGACACTGAAAAGCGGTATTTGTTGCTATTAAAAAATTAAGCAAAGATGACAGGAATTTTTATAGACTGAATAATTAAAGCAATCTTGCAGCGATTATTTGCTTTATCTGTGTGTGGTTGGGGGAGAGGGGTTAATGAAACACCTCTTCAATCATAAATCATTTACCATTGCTTCAGGCTTTTCTCTTTCCTCTTATTATTTGATTGCTAGAAGTACATAAATCAGTTTTTTTCTTCCTCTGATTTAATTTTGACGTATCTTGCACAACTAGAGGAAATACTATATAGACATAATTGCATTTCTATAGAACAGGTTCAGATTTTCATTAGCCATGTTTTAAATGTCTTTATTATACATTCATCCAAACTGAGCAGAAAGAGCCCATCTAAAGGCAATCTCCTACCAGATTTCAATGGCATTCCTGCACAAGTACGGATCCCTTCCAGGATCTGGTTTAGCGTGCAGGAAATTATAGCAACAGATCTTTAGTGACAGTCATAATTACAAAATTATCGGGACACAGGCACATTTTTTTCACTGGGGATATAAATCTAGCAATGAATATATGCCTTTGTAGTGCATGTCTATAAAATAAATCCAGAATTAGGATAAGGAGAACAAATCTTTATTAAAGTACAGGGTCAAATCATTACAGAAGCTGAGATAAGTTTCACTCCTGTCACATGAAACCTTGCAGATTTTGCCTGAAGTGGACACTAATTTGACAGTGGCTTCTCAATGCACAAAGGAAGAATGCTGGCTGTCTCTCTCTCAGATGATAACCTGACAGGAGACCAGATGCAGAAATAAAAAGCGTATTTTAAATGTAAAGCTCACATAAAAGAAAAACAAGTTGTCTTTTTTCAGTCTACAATAAGTATCATTCATTTGGACAGGTCAATATTAATTAGCAAATCCAGCAGGGATATTCTGTCACAGGCTCTTTTGTGCATCTGGTTGTTCTCTGTTGCAAATGAAAGCTAATCCATATTTAGTTAGAGGTTTGAAAGCTATCTTGTCTCTGAAATCCCAACCTCCTTTAAACGGCTGGTAAATAAAATTAATTTAATTTTAAAAATTCAACAGGTCCAAGTAGATTTTCCTTGATTTCTGGTTTGGCTGCTTCCACACTTCTGAATTAATTTTAAAATCAAAGGTAATATCAAAAAAACCCTAGCAGCTAACCAAATTGAGTTACACACCAGACTGACAGGCTAGTGGCATTTATCCTTGTGGAAGCACCGGCAGTTCTTTCATGCCTGGATTTCAAGTAAAAACATGGTAGAGGGCTCTCAAGGAAAAATGACAATACAACCACATCTTTGGATCACAAACCAAACACCAAGTTCACTCTGCACTGCTCCAAGGATGTTTTAAGATCCTGCTTATCCATGCCACGGAATTGGGAAGGCACCAACTGAGATGCTTTGCCCCTTTCAGGGAGAGTCCAGAGGAGATGGCCGTAAGGATAATTTCTCACCTACCAATGCTTGTTTGGTCAACGGAGGTGGACTCTAAATGGCTCCTGTTATACACGCGGATGTCAGAAGCTTTCGGTGTCTGTATGGAGGACGGAAAACATGAGCTAACGGTGACAGAGTCTAACTGCATTGTGAAACCCCAAAGTTTGGATTTTAGAAACCGCTACGGCACACGGAGCAATAAACTTGAAACTACAGCTCCTTCCTTTTTGAAGTATTTTGTTGTAAATTTTGCACATGGGTAATGGATAATTAGAAATAGGGTTTTAGTCTACAAATATCCATTAAGAGATGAACACTACAAAAAACCCTTAAAGCAACATACGGCATTTAAATACATTACTATTTCTGAAATATGCAGTGACTTTAAGATATTAAGGCTATTACACAGAATATCAACAGGAGTTATACTCGAGTGACTTGAATTTCCATATTGCATAACTACACAGTTTCTATTTATCACTTAATTCTGAATTTAATAATTCTAATGAACTACTGAAAAAGCTTTTATTTTTTTCCAGCTTCACACGCTCAGGCTCAGTTTTCTTTAGCTGACTGCTTTATTGAATGATTTGTTGAAACAGCCATATGTACCTATCTAGTCTACAAGCTGTCTGGAAGAATGATATTATCTCCATGTACATTTATAATGAGCTCTGGACATAATATTAGAAGAAAAGATCAAAACCAGATTAGCAACTATCTGTTAATTGAAAAGTTGCATATTATACTGCTATAAATATTCTTTAGTCGGGATGATCTCACTTCAACAGTATCCTTATGCTTTTCTTCCCTGTTAGCTGAATCTCTTGCATGAGAATTTATGGAATTTGGGAAGGGGATAGGTTTTATTGGTTGTTCTAATAATGATAATTTTGCAGCTGTTAGCTTCCCTTGTTTCATTGCTGTCACAGATTTCCTACATACTGCCTTCTTTCTATACTGCAGTGCTATACATGCTGCCTGAATAACACCTCAAACAGAACAGTGTTTTGCCACATAGGCTATTTAGATTAAACTTTCCATATCATTTAAATTAATTCCCTATTTCTTGCTGCTTGAGTCTGACTTTCATATCAGTCTTAAATCTTTATTTGTAGTCTTGTGAACTGCAAGAACACCTTCTTCCTTATTCCCATTCCTCTAATATTCTAAATAAGCAGTGACGTGCATCTCTTTTTTCATCTCCTCTCCGGAGTTTTTTCCCACTACTTGTGAAGTCTGATAATGACATGGAACAGTATTACGTATGTATCTCCCCTACGGTTATAGATTGGCCTTTCCTGGATATCCATTTGTAACGGGCACATATGCTTTGCTTCTGATTGCTCGCCCAGCATTGCATGATCTATTAAAGAGGTGTTAAAAGAAGCAGTTACAGGTAGTCTATTAGAAAAACAAGACATTTTATCACACCTTATCGGTATCTCAATGACCATTTAAAACCCAGCTACTGACCCAATATTCTTCCAATGCCTTATGGATGGATTTGGTGGTCTGAGACCATTTTTCTAAGGGACAGAGATCCCCATTACGGTTCATCACACAAATTGGCATCTTGCTAATACGTCTCAGCATAGGCATCAAGGACAAGTAGATGCAGAAGAAGTCTCTTGTCTCTTCCATGTCAAAACCATGGAAGATTTACAAGAGAAACCTTACAGTGCTGCTGTCACTAATGCTGAACAGAGAGATTTTGCCACTGAGTTTAGCAAACCAGAAATCTTCAATAATACTATATTTTATTAACATCCTATGTCAGTGACCTAAACTGCATATATTAGCATGTAATTTATTTACACAGTATGGCACAGTAATTACTCACTCTAGACTTGTACAAATGGAAGGGCCCTTTCCCCCAAATCTGCAATTGATTTTTGCCCAGCTATAGAGATTTGGATTAAAAAGGGTCTGAAAAAGCAGTAAAACCAAAAGTCCACAACATATGCTTAACACCCCAGTATTTTTTATAAATATAGAGACACAATCGTACAAATACTTATTTCCCAGACTGGTTTTTTTAGGTTGCTATGGACTTCCTTTAATTAGTTTGGCTGGCTCCTGAGAGCTATACTCAAACCATTCCAATCAGCAGTTTGTGGGTCTATTCCTTTTACTGCTTTGGAAGTTCTACCATTGCTGTATCAATTTTATATTATACTTTTGTGTAGAGACACATTCAGCTTCTCGGTGAGCTCGACTTGAGTTCAGAGCAGCAATGCTGCATTAAATGTCTATTTTCTAACTCACAGATCTGGAAAATGGGGTTTAATCAATGACCATTAGACCTTGAGCTCCCTTCTGGCATAAAATGCCTTCTTTCATCCGGGGTTACTGTACAGTTGCTTTAATAAGTTATGATTGGCATTTGGCACTGAGTTACAGGTGCATGGAGGCCTTATTAGCAGGAGGAAATGAAAGTATCATGGAAGAAAACAATTAACCATGGCAGTTAACTGACAAAAACGTGTCAGATGATTGTCTCATGCTCACATTACACTTCCTGGTATTGAATTCCCCCTACAAGCAAAAGGGGGTAAAGCTAACAAAGTTAAAACACTTCTCTGCTTAGGAAATTGTCCCGAAAGGTCATTTTCTGTAACTGAAGACCAAATCCTAAGAAGTTATAAACACGTGCACGTCTCCCTGCAGCCAGAAGGCCTAGTCGTAGGCTCTTTACTACATGTACTTCAGTTAAAAAATAGCTTGTGTGCTAAATCCATGCATCGCTTCTGTCACACAAATTTTCAAATGTTTTCTTCCTCCCCTCTCCTCCCTACTAATAAAAACCGCTTATCTCAAAAGAAACTGAACGACATAAAACCTCTGACATGTCCCTGGCACTAAGAGAATTTCTCCTGAATTTCCTTCCCAATGTTTCAACATTAAAAAAGAAACTGCAGACCCAATTTGTGAGATGGAAGCATCCTGGAAGCCCCAGTCCTGAAGGTGGCTAAAGTAGAGGCACCACTGTTCATCCATCATGTTCTCAGCTCCTCATAGGAACCAGCTACAAGACCCAACGCCTTTGTCTGGTGGTTTTCAGTCTCAGAAGATCAGGAATAAACAGATTGTTTGCACAATGCAAAGTGCCTAGGCTTGCCAGATTACTGGTGGGAAGAACCATATTCTACCTTATCTAGACTATAGCAAGACATTATGAACATGTATTTTCCTTCATCCTTTACTTCGAGAACAAAGACAGCCCCACATTTTGCATCCTTGTTCTCATGCAGGTTTAAGATATGAACATATTGGTGGCTCTATCTCAGAGTCTCACAGGCTACATAAAGTCACTTCAGGGCAGATGACACCTTCTATACCAACACAATACCTTTGTCTTCCCTCCCTCCTGCTCCCCCCTATTACTTCCTGCATTATTTCCTCTGTATCTCTGTACAGACACATTATTGAAAAAGTACATTTTAGTGAATACTGGGCTAACTTTTTAGGAAGGACCATAAAACGGATTCAAAATTTTGAAGGCAGTTTGAACGACAGTGTGCTTCTTGTAGCACTCAGAACAGTAGTCGTGTATTCAAAACATTATGCTCATTAACTTAAGTACTTCACCCCCAGTATTTAATTTGTTAAGGATGACCTCTGCTGCCATAGAGTTATGGGCTCTTCACAGATCCCTGCAATAAGAACCACAAGGGTGGCCAGTCACAGACGTGACTGTTGTCAAGTTTGTAGGTAATACTTGTATAGATGAGAAAATTTTCTTCCCTTTACTGTTTTCAACCATGCTGGCTACAGAAAAGTTAATACGCTGGGATATGTACGATGCACGCGTCTACGTGGTCATGCTGCCCGTGAATAGTAACAATGACATCTGGGGCTCAATGACTTACGCTTGGAATGTTTGTCACAGAGTGCCGATGCCCTCATGTCGCAAAGTCTCAGGGATCCTTTGCTGCTGCTGTAGACAAAGAGATTGCAGTGGTGGGGATGAAACTCAGAGGCTGTAATCACTTCCGTCAGGTCCTCCATATTGGCTGGCTTTATATCTACAATGTCTGAATGGACGTTTCATTAAGGAAAATGCAGTTGTTTGCAGGTAAACCATGACTCTTGTTGCCTTCTCGAAGGAAGCATGATTACCTAAAAGTCCATATATTTAACGTTTTTAGGTAAAAATATACTCATTAATTTGTCAGTATGGTGGTTTTAAATTTCCATACCAACCTCATCTACGTAAGACCAAAGAGCCACTAGTGAATAATGGGTTTACAGCAGATGCCATTAGTAGGTCAGCATTCATCCACGCTGTGCAAAGAAAGGCATCAAAGGAAAAGTATTCCAGGGGATATGGAATTCTCACCTTCATTAAAGCTAATAGGGAGCAGGTAGCTGTATCTCGTGTAGTTGCTATTGAAATCACTGCTCTATCCCAGATAATGGTGATTGACAGGGAACAATGTGCAGCTCAGATCTGCTCATTCCAGTAAAGGCTCACTGTCCATAACGATCACAAAACTTAAACCTAAATTATATATGTAGTTTAAGTTAAAAGCTTCAAACAAGAAAGGTACTTCTTTGCAAAGGCAAATGTGGTGCAAATAGAAGCATTTATGCAAATAGTTTCCTGTGAATACATATGAATATAATATCCTTTCTAAAAAAAACCATGCACAGTATTGGTTTTGCTATTTGAATACTTGCGAAAGAAGTATCTGAAATGGTTTTTATGTAATCAGTGCTCACTACTGAAATCAATATGAATTTCTGTGACTGAGAACTGTACATCCGAATCATTTAAGTGAACATACCTGGAACAAAAATAAGTCGAAGATCTAGTTTTCCAAGCACAAACCTTTTGGATCACCAAAAATTATACACATGAATTATAGTTCACATAGTGCCTCTCCAAAAGTTTACATATCCACTCACAGATACCACCTGCCTTGGTGGAAAAACCAGGACCTGGTTAGCAGGTCAGCAGAGGAGAAGACCGGCCTCTGGAAGATGGCTTATAAAGATGAGAATGAAAGAAAGAGCCCCATGAGGGGGCTGTAAGAAAGCAGAAGCATAAAATGAAAGAAGGATACATATGTAAAGCAGTACATTTAAATAAGATTGTACATTTTCATATGGCCCTCAGCAATCTGCTGTAGATAAGCCATCCAAATGTTAACAAATTCTTCGCACAAGAAGAGTAATGTTACCCTGTTTTACTGATGAGGCTGTGCGAGAGGCAATAAAGGATTTGTGTAAGATCACATGGGAAATGCATGACAGAATAAACCCAGATCTACTGAGTCCCATTTCAGTGCCCAAAACACAAATCATCTCAGTGCCTGGATTCCCTGAACATAAAATTTGAATCAGCTTACATTCAAAATTTAAACATCTCAGAGGATAAGATAAATGAGAAAATCTGTTTTACTGATGGCAAGAGAAATCATATATCATGATACTAAGCCTGTTTCTGTTCCCACTGCACCCGCTTCCCAAACAGAAGACTTTTAATTGATTTCTGTGGGAATGGGGTACAGTCTATTACCACCTCTACACGTTATACTTTGATCCATCCCAAAAATGCAGATTTGGGACACTACATTGATATTAAACATAATATAAAAGAATCAGAGATAATTATCATGATGACTTTGCATAGATAAATATGTTCCCCTTTTTTCTTCTTTTACACCACCAGGTTTAAAAAGGAAAGCATCAGCAAAATTATTAATATCTCGTGACATTTACTAACAACACGGAGTGAATTCGTGTTGCATTTCAGCTGCATTCTCACCTACTTGCACTATCACATTTACATCCATCTCCAAGAATATATCGTGATTAATATTAGTGCAATGAATCTTAAGATGTAGCAACACTAATTTACCCCTTTTGTAAAGCATCACTAAATATTCTTGAAAAACAACAGAAAAAAAAATATCTTTATTTGGTTATTTGTATTTGGTCAATCTGCCTCAAGAAATATTTTTAAGTAAAACCAATTGTTTTCAGTGATTGAATTGCTTTCAGGTATTCAGAGAAATTATAGTAACTCAATACAAGAATTTCACCTCTGAGAAGAGAGGTGAATTATTGCCTAGTGATGAGAACGATATAAAATATAAATAGAGCATGTGAAACAGTCCTGGTAAGTATCATTTTTCTGGATGCCGAAGACAATATCAATTAATTTCCCTTCATTGCATGAAATGAATAACCCTATGCTGAATAATGAAATTAAATATTCCATTCTTCTGCCAGGAAAGCAGGAAATACTTGAAATGGACTGCATTTCCACATGTGATCTAAATTCCCACTGAGAAAGAACCATACTGCCTATTGAGAATCATAAAGAAAATGCACCACCGAAAAGTCATCATTTTGTAGATTTAGGAAAAATAAAATAGTAACACTTGTATTGAAGAAAACAATCAAGGGAATAGAGTTGCAAAAGAGATTTACTCCAAATGCATTTGTAATAATAGATGGAAAATCAGCCTTTGTTTTCTTTTTGACAGCTACAGAACCCAATGTATCAAAAGAAGAACATGTCACACAAAAGAACATTTTCTTCATCTCATGATTTTTGCCATCTATTTGAAAACTATCAAGTACAGCTTGACATGTGATGTGTTGGAACTGTATTTAAACTAGCATGACATGGTAAGGGCAAGCATCTCCCACGAGACATTTCACATTTCTATTTTTCCGTTTTCCCTTTGTGTCTTTTTCTTCCTTTTAAGTAGAATATCTCATGGCAGGGAAATATAAAAAAAAATTGGACCAGACAGTGTGCTTCAGAAAGAGGCCCTTTGGTGAACTTGAAGAGGGACTCTGGCAGAAACTGATTAAAGGAAAATTCCACTGCTGAAGGGAAAGGTAATCTAATGGCACAAATACGTAGAGTCATCTCCTAGGCTGTTGTCTTCCCTTGCAATCATATCTCACGGAGGGATGTCCTGAGTGGGGCACAGTCCCTTTTCTCGAGTTCACTCACATCTGAAATACCAGTCACATCCGACTCCTGTTGCACCACACGTAACGCGATTCATTTTCAGAGTGTGAGCAACACAACTAGGACCAAAGCTATCAAAGACAGAAAGACCAAAGACCTCACTGTTCGCACTGCACTAGGACATACCTGTTGTCGGAAAAAAGGTGGTGTTCTTGTGCCTAAAGAAGGTGGGAGTTTCTCCTAAGGAAATGAACTAAATCTTCACACTGCTCTGACTACCTCACACGCTTGCCAAGAACAAAGCATTTTGACCTCTGGCAGATACTTGCACTAAGGGAAAGCGGAACTGGCACCTTGCCAGCGAAGGCCTGGAATGCACTGACTGTCTTAATTCGTTAAAATTAAAACAAGGAACAGAAATTATCTTCTTACATGCAAAAAAAATAGAGCAGGTCTGTCCCTCTTAATCCAACACTTTGCTATCTCATACACAAGGTCTCCCCTCCATTTCGTGCCTTAGTGAAATGGGATAAAGCTATGAAGAAGCCAAGAGGTTTTTTCTAGATGTTCCCCACAGTACAATGGAAATGAAAGGGCTAGCGTGCTCGGAGAGCACAATGGCAAGAGATGACGTTCGTACAGTTGGGTTAGTAAAGCTACAAGACCAGGAGTTACTTCTGAGAAAGGTAACAAAGATACTCTTGGGTAACATAACATTTAACTTTGGCTCAGAGGGTCTGTATTGCTTTCCCCGAACTATTCAGGAGCAGAGGTACAACACAGCAGAGTGAACAGGCAGGACGGGACCTGACTGAGAGGCAAAGGAAGCTTCAGGGAGAGATCTGAAGAAGGGGAGGGAAGGAAATGAAACAGTGGGAGACGAAGGAGGAAAGAGCATAAGGAAAGGCACGATTAGGAACTTGCAGTGATACACAGTGTGAGGGATGCTATCTGAGTCCACGATTCAGTTACATGGTACGTTTATTTCCAATCCAGTATTTTGTGCTGCTGCTGTTGTGCAGCTGATAGTAAAATGAGAATGACAGGAGGATGACAGGAGGAAAAAGATTTGTTCCACTGCCTCCGGCCCTCTGATCTAACAAAAATATCCTCCTGTGGGAGAAGTCACTCCATAAAGTTACTTTAGAGCAGGTTACAAAGATGACCCTCACCTTGATCCAAAATTAACATTAATCAGACTTCTCTTGATCAGCTGGAATATCAATGAGCATGCCTGCTTTATGCTCATGCCAAAACATGTATAACAAGAACGTGGAAAACACACAGGGTTCCTGCTGAGCAGAAAGGTTCACGAATAACTTTCCTTGTATGATAATGGAAACATAGCAGTCTTCTCAAAACAGATTGAATTCCCTTTGAAGCGAACTGTATGCATAAAGAAATAGTTGCTTTGTCTTCCTGAAATCATCAAGGAATTCTACAAAAAATGAATTTTGTAGAAAATAAACTTGCAACTCACAAGCTATAGCACGTAAAGGACTGAATCCTACATTATTATTTTGGAGCAATTTTTATATGACTTGAGGGTTCATTGCAAGAAGGAAATTATTTGTATAGTCAGATGAAGGCTACAGAAAAAAAATTATTTGTTCCCCGTTTATTCAACTGCAATAGAGGAGAGAAGCTTTCTTTAGAAAGCCAGACAGAATCTTCCATAATAACTTCACAAGAAAATAGAATTTCTCATCTTTCTTATTTCTATATATGCTGATGTGACACTTCATTTTTATCCCTACGTGGGACTTGGGGTTTTGCAATTTTTAAGCACTTTTAAAAATAAACTTCAGCATAACATATCTTCCCAAACCTGGCTGTTCCCTGTGCTTTCTACTGAGGTTTGTTCCAGCTCCTAATTTTGTCTGCATCTCACACCTACATTCCAGCCTCGTCCTAGAAAGACTCACTGACTGGTAGCTGAAATCAATAGCAATTCATAGAAGTTGCCAGGACTTCAGTTTAGGGTAATTGATGACCGTGGTCCTGCTGAGGCTCTGCACTTTTAATATAAGCATTTCTCTGAGTGCTTTCCTCCGTTAGTCAGTCATTTCTCGCACGCTATTTTCATTACAAGGAGGGAACTGTGATGCTTACAAATTAAGCTCTAGCAGCTTTAAACTTCCTACATGGTGGTTATATCATTCCTATACCATGCGCCAGCTGAGGGAATTGATTCCAAATGGCTAAAATTTTCTTCCAGCTTTTGTACATCAGGGGAGCACGGACAGAAACAGGTCTCGGTATGCTTGATAATATCATGATGTGATTATATCCATCTTATTATGAAATGAAGAAGCTAACCCTAGCTTTTAAATAACCACCCACCTACTCCCTTCCACTCATTTCTTAAAGATACACCTTAAGTTTTCATTGTTGAATGACATTTCTACACTGGGCATGGCATGACAGGAAGGACACCGTCGGATAGGGTCCAGTTTCTGAATCTCTGTCTTTCAGACCTGTTGTCCAAGCGTCATAGGGTTTCTGGAAAGGACTGTCAATAGGTTAATGGATTTGGCCTTTTCTTCAAATAACAGTGTTTTACCTTAGGCATTGAGATGACCCAGTATTTATATTCTAAGTACTCCTAATAGCCCCAGTGTCAATGTTTTTTATCACAGCACTCACCAACTGCTCCAGTAAAAGCATGTCCCGTATGGCTTGTGTATTATTAAAAGCCCGGGGAGTTGCAATTATATTGCCTGTACCATTTGACTCTTCTGAACCACAAAAGCAGAAACAGCTGCATAAACGTGCACTCCTTCGAGCTGTCTTGGACCTAATATCTGCTAATGCAAGGTATTGATCCATAACTGCAAATTACTTAGTAATAAAATGTCAGTCCGATTCCATTTTTAATTCCATAATCTTTAAAACAATGACTCTTCAGACATCATACTGGAGTTGGGAACTCTGGCAACAGTCTTACACAAGTGGTGGTTTGCTGAAAATAACAATTTAAACAGCTTGATTTTGATTGGCAATAAAACATCTCCATCAAAGGTGTTTACATGGTGCCATTACGATGGTACAAAGGCTTCTGAGAGCTTTTTTTCTATATTTTTCCTCATATCAGGGTGAGGAGGTACAGAAAGTGCCAAAACTGCTGTGAGGCCTCTTAGCTCTATGTGGAAGGCCAAGTCATAGACAATTCTGTTAAATGTTGTGCAAACAGAAAGCAAAGGGATTGCTCATTATATAAAGAACAAGTACAAAGTGCATACAAAGAAGAGATGAGTAACGTTAACATAGTTCTGTGGACTTCTGAGGTTTTTTAACTCAAAAATTACAGCCTAAGTTAGATAAGAAAGAGAAGTTAGAACAAAAAACACGGTCATAGCTGCAAGGCTGCAGTAGCAACAATTGTCCAGTGACTCAGCTAGAACTTGCCACCGAAGAGAACTTGGCTGTATTAGGTAAACATGAGGAATAAAAGCTAAGCTACTGTTGGGATCCAGCTCACCCAGAGATATGAAGATATATATACTCAGTACATCCTCCGGTCTTATTGGTAATACCTACATTTCTATAGTGCAGATAAATACAACGGGACTAACAGGATTTGTTCAAAGCTAAACAGGAAGCCAGGGACGGAACTTTAATAACAAACTTCCAAATCAAAGCTCCGACTCCTGGACTTCCTGTCTCAAGTTTCATACAGAATCAGAGATATCTGGCAAGAAATTAGAAGTTCAAAGAAGTTCAAGTTCAAAGCAAAGGAGAGTCAGTATCAGCACCAATGTGTTACAGATAATGAGGCATAAAGTTGCAAAGATTTGACAAAAGTCAGCTTAAGAGTGAGCAAGAGCAATAGTTTTGGATTCTGATCTGGTGGCCACATCCCTCCCTACCCACAGTACTCCAGGCATGTGAGTATTCACTCAGTTCTTTTCTTGGCTAGTTGGTTTTGAGAAGTTTTTTTGTTATTTTTATATTTGTCTTTCAGAACATTTTCCCCAGAATGCAGACCAGTCTAAAGGCTCATTCTGAATTTGAGAGATCTCATTCTGATGTTTGTAATATCAAAATTATTTTGCATTCCTCTTATCTCAGTAGAATAAAATCAGAAAACAGCAAGAAAGCCCCAAGTCTCCATTACGCAAATATTATTTGAAGAAGAATCAACATATTTTTAAATGTACCTCATAACTCTTAGGAAATGGCTTTTACTGCCGTAAATTCAGTAAATGTCATATGAGTTGACAAAAATCAAATCTAATATATGAGAGAAGCTGCTTATGGAGTAGCTGCAACATCTGAATAAGCATTGAAAGCAGAGAATAGTAGAATAGCAGTGGTAGGAAACAGAGCACTTCAAGTGGTGGAAGTCACATAGATAGGTCTGTTCATACACATTGCAACCCTGACTTTACCTAGAGAATAATAAATTTAGAAATAGATACTGGAAAATTTTAATTTAATTAAGAATGGAATTTTTTACCTTTTTTTAGAACAGAACGCCTGCATTTTTGTCTGTAGGCACAGTCACACGCCTGCTTTAGCCAGAAATTTGTACACATTCAGATTTTCAAGAACAAAGAAGTCATAATCTGCATATACACAGATGAGAGCAAAATTAAGTGGATGAGTCTACAGGGGAAGACCTGTGTTTGTAAATGCACACCTGAATTTTTCAATGTACTGTAGTCGATCACTACAAAGATGTAAAATCATACTTAACTGATATATTTGGAAATATTAATTAATTATTATTTGTCTGAAACTATTGTGGGATGTTTAACATTGCATTTGGAACATGACAAACACCAGAAGAGCCTCAGGCACACATAAATTGTTAATAGAAAAGATCTATGAAGTCACCTAGCTCAGCCTCTCTTAGGCAATACTTTCCTACGGAGTATGGTAAGTGGCACCGTGCATCACAAACCAGCAAGGGTTCCAAAAAGAGTGCAAGTTCAACATAGAAAGGCGAGGACAAAAAATTAACTAAAGCAATATCATCTCATCATCCACAAACCTCCCATCCTGAAATCAACAAGATAATTAAAAGAGAACCAAAAGGGATCTACTTGGTTTGCTGAATCCAGTCCTTGGTAGTACGGAGAAATACAACATTCATAACTTCCTAAACTCCACACCACGCAACTTATAGGGAAGAAGAAACAAAATATCTTTTTTTTTTTAATGAATAAACTGTGCCCTAAGAGGTACCATAAAGAAAATTCTTCCTGATAATTATTAAAATCATACAGCCGAGGAAGATCTGCCTATTAAAAGGCAGACGCATAACTTCCAGCTGGAGGGCACAGGGTCTTTAGAGCATTTTGGTAGGGATTTTTCTTCCCTATATGCAATTTATTCTTGCATATACCTTGCAGAAACCCCCAGTACAGAAGCATTTGGACCCCAGTAGAGTAGAATTATTCCGTATATTAACTGCAGATACAATTCAAGTCACAAAGGGCACTTTTTTTGCAAATTTTAGCTAGATATAATGTCTTCCAGAGCATAATATTCTCCTCCTTTTCTGGCTGTTTGTTATGGAAGCAGTCAAACAAAACTATCTTCAAAAATACCCGGATGCTTCCGAAAAATAGGTATTTTAAAAATACTAATAACGGCCTCCATTGAGAATTTATACTGATATTTCTGCCTTCAACTAACTTTGCACTGCAAGGAAATTCAGGACTGCGGGCAACGTGAAAATGGAAAGGAGGAACAGATTCAGTTCTCATGAGAAACACCACAGCAAAAGTTTTCTAAATCATCAATATTACATTACGTAAGACACCTGATTAAAACATTTTAGGACTTATTATCAAGTTGCTTAATTTATGTGAAAGGATTTACAGAAATGTCCACCAGCTTGGCCTGTAGGCACTGCAGAGAAATATGGATTCAAGGAGTGTGAACCTCCAGGATAATTCTCCAAGGCAAAGGAATTGAATATCCACAGCCTGTTTGTTTGCTCGATGTGCTTTCAGAACACTGATTCCAGACAAGTCACATAGAGCTTGTAGTGAGTATGAGTACAGTCAAAATACTTATTCGTAACTCTGATGCTGTAATTTGTTAAAGTTAATTTACAGAGCATTTTTATTCCCAAAACCCTAAAAATTACTTCCCTTAACCATTGCAATTTCACATGCAATGGCACTACTAAAGTTCAGTCCTTGCCAGTGCGTATTACAATAGAAAAGAGAGAAATGTCTACATTAACGAGAAAATTCTCCATGGTCTATGCTTTAATGACTCAAACAAAACACAGACGTACAGAATGCAAGCTTTGCAATACCTGAGATGATCGCATAAGCGTTTTTATGACATCTCCATCCTTGCATGGAACACTCCTCAAGCTAAAATATCCTAGCCAAGGAGCAAAGCCAGGTATACTTCTTACTTCTATGTTAGTACTCTGCAAAAGATTGTGCTTTGCAAGGTAAATTTCAAGTCCAAACTCACATGGGAACAAGAATAACTAGATTCATTTAAGAGAATTCTCCCCTCTGGCAGAGCTGATTAAATTATTTATACATTATCTTTTCATATAATTGTACCTAGAACTGTGTAAATGGTTTTTTGTCTAACTTTCAATAAATTCATAATACATGTTTTTCAAGTTGGATACACCATCTGCACCTGTGACAAAACAGAATGGCTCACTCTTAAAATGCTTCAGTGAGATATTACTTCAGAGAGAAACAGAAGCATGCAATTTGAAATCTTCCACAACGACACCACACTAATTAAAACTCGTCAACTGAAGAAATAAAATTAGTAAGACAATAAATCTTGGACTGAATCCTGTTACCTGTTTCTGCAGGAATAACTTCATCAGTCGCAGCCACTTTACACTAAAATGTGAGTGTTACTTAGCTGAGTACCAGCTCCGTGATGTAATGTCTGTAATTTAATATTCCTTGCTATAGTTCCCAAGTCCCTCTTTGCTAAGGATCTCACATTCTGGATAAAATGTAAAAATTCTAATGAAATAAACCACCAGGGTGAAAAAAGAAATCTATTTGATTCATTTCAGCTCTACTAAGCGGTCTTTCTCATTTTGATAGCAATAAGTTTGAGAAAGCTTAAGATAACGACATTTTAAAGAGCATTCCTGGTACAAAATAGTAATATGTTTGCTAAAATCAGAAAAACAACAGCCTCAATTAAACTGGAAACCAACCGGCTCTAAGGAGAACCCTGACAAAACATCTTTGCACTTATTGCAAAATTTTAAGTACCTTCTGTAGTTGTGCATAGGCCACTCTACAAACACATGAATACAGCAAAATCCCAGTGCTGTTCTTTAATGTACTACTAAAGATTTCCAAAGTGGCTTTTATGGGCTCGGGATTTCACACTACTCTTTATCCTCTGCTGCAGCTCCAGTCAATTTTCTTTTTCCTTTTTGCAATTCACTATACAGTTTTAAAAAATCAAAAGTATTTTAATGCCTCTGGCTACGTTTTTCCTTACCCCAGCAGCAACTAAATGGGTCTCTACTTGGGGACAACTGCATTAGAGAAGACACAGGGTTAGATAAAGAAATCCATTAAAAGGATAACGTAATCACATACTTATTCATTCAAGTTGTGTATGGACAGGAGTGATAAGTAAGAAAATTATGTATTCTGATTAACAAATTAATATTTTTATTAAACAATAAATCTGCACTGCAGTAATTATCCCAAGGCTATAGCTACGATCAAATCACCTTAAATTAACTTCTTTAAAAGCAATCCCAGAAAAAGCAAGACTGGTCTTTGACAAGAATGCAAAGGTCTCAGCTAGAATTAGTTTTTCACAGCCAGACTCAACTCTTCCAATTTATTTATTTTTGGTGGATGGCCAGGATAGGGAATATTTTTATAGCACTATCCCATGCCCTGAAGACACTGATATCTGACACTTCAGCCATGTATTGTTTGCTTTTGCAGCAATGCACATTTCAGCTGTCTGGCAGGAGGCTCTCAGACAGCGATTCAATGCTAAAGCACTGTTTAACCAGCTCTGATGCCGCTCCTTTGGCTACCAGACGTGCTCCGTCATTCTGCTCCCTCTGACTGGCTGACAGATTCTGAGATAGGAGTCAATTAAAGGTGATGAGACTAGTTAAAAGCTTTCGTTGCTGACAAGGATCATAAACTACCCTCTGGCAAGAAACAAAACCAAAAGTTTCGTAAGACCACTTTTACAAATTTATTCATATTTTCCAGAGACCCTTAAATCTAGACTTAAAGTTTCCTAAAAGATGCTGAGGCTTCCTTGTATTTCTTGAAAATAAAATCATACTTACAGTCCCACTCACACAGCCTTCTTGGCTAGTTAGTTATAAATACTGCAATTTGCACAAGATAACATATAAATATAACTGCTCCTGTTCTGAAAAGCTTAAAAATCGCACTCCGTTAAGGTGTGATGACCACACTAGAAATAAAGGTGTGTCCAAATGTAGTTTTACCTCAACAGAAGCAGAATCACTAATTTGATGCCTGCTGTAGAAGCTGTATCTACTCTAGCGTCTACAAGACAAAGTCATTTAGGTGATCCTAGAAATGCAGCTCCCTCTTGGCACTTTGCACTAGGGACACACAGAATTTTTCTTACAAATGAGTCTGTCGAGAGTTCATGAAAAGCTCCATTTACTCTCTGGATTCTATACAGTTCAGAGCCGACAATTTAGAATCACACAGACCTATTTACCAGACCTTCATTCTGGTGGTCACATAAAATAATTTTGTTTAAAGCTTAAAAGTCTTTACTTTATGCCACATACGTCTACAGGGATAACAAAGAACCGGTGCTTGATGCATTGTTCAACTACACAACCAAGGAGCCAGTGTGGTCCCTACTCTAACAGTCAGAGAGTTCCTTCCCTCCTTTATATTCTTCTTAATTATTATTTATCTAGTATTACATATCCAATTAGTGTGGACCCCTACAGAACTATTATAAAACAATTTAAAGAAAAATCAGGCTTTATTTGATCATTGATATGTAGCTGCTCAGCAGCTCCATTAAAATTATGATTGGGTTTCATTCTGTTAAAAGCTGCCTTTTTCCAGTTTAATGTATATAAAAAAATTCTTTTTACCATGCATATATCGTTTTGACAGTGGAACTCTGCCTAACTACGCTTGTACACATAGGTAAGTGTGGTGTGCAGTTAATCTTTTTTAACATAAACAAAGTTGCTACTGTACTTTGTTTAAATCATCACAGCTTAAGGCTTAACACTACAAACATCATATAAAATAAATGCAAATTGATTCATGAAAAAATATAAAAGAAGCCAAAACGCATTTTCTGATACCTTTTCCATCTTCAAAAATACTGATTAAATTTACTTAACGCATACGTTAGACTAACTTTTTAGCTCTTTTATCTCCTAGCACGATGTACGAAACTTTGTTATTTGGAAATTCATGCTATTCTAACTCCACTTGACTATAAATATGCAACTTGATTTCCAGTGGGGTTATTTCAGATACCATTATTTTTGAACTTCTCAGCACAATGTGGAAGTCCTCTCAACAACTAAGAAAAACACAAAGTTATTTCTGCTTTCATGCAAATCAAGGCTATACTTCTGAATAAAGGGAAACTGAAAGGAGAGTAGCAGAACTTGGATGGGTCAGCACTTTAGACAAGAAATAATGTGTGTATATCTATATATATCTCACCTTGACAGCAGCAAAACCTCCTTCTTTCTCCCTCAGTAACTACTGTAGTACAGTCATACTTGCTTTTCCAGGTCTACAATACTAATTGAAAAAGCCCACAAATACTGTATGGAAGAGCCCAACTCAGCCAATGTTTTATGTATTTGTTAAGCTTTAAGTCACTATGGAAAAGCATGAAAATCCTAGTAAAATACAAAAACCATCTCAGGTCACACTACAAAACAGATCTTTATCCTCTCATTTTCTGCAAAAGATTCTATGAATTGCTTCCAATACTTAATGCAAAGAATCTTTCCAGAAATGAGGGATTCTTTTTCAAGATTTCAATAATTCTCTCAAGTACCCTTAAGCACCATAATATGTACACAGGACAGCACTTTCTTGTGGACCCATCAGCTTTATGCTTGAGCTTCTTATTTCTGAGCCACTCATATGGTACTTTGCTGACAAAACATTAGGAATAAGAACGAGACAAGAGCTACAGTGCCTGCTGCAAAACTATTAATAGCATCTTAGCAAAACTAAATACTGAAACACACCAGTGTAAATGATCCTCGAGTTACCGGCTGATTTGGTATCTACAGTTGGATAGGTAATTTAAAAAAAATATATTTTTAATGCACAAATACTCTAAGCTGAAAGATCTCAAACCCAAAAGTTAACAGGCAAAAGTCACTAAAAACTGCCATTGTGCAGAGCTTTGAAAACTGGACAAGGTGCGAACTTTGTGTATTCACAAGTTTCATGCAATAGATTTTGTTTTCTCTTCTTTTCTTATCTTATCCTTTTCCTCTACCTAATGTTCTTCCCTGTGGCTTTGCGAGATAAGGCATGGGAACCCATAGTCACCATTTCCTGTAGTCTTTCTCAAGTAATGCATAATTCAACATTTATCATAATGCACAGAAATCCTCCAGCTGACAGTACTCAGATACGAGTTAGGTATCAAAATCTTTATTTTTACTACTGCCAACTCTTATTTTTACTAGAAGGCCAGTATTCCCCTGCTGAAAAAAAAGTAGAGGCTAAAGAGTGCATTACATTAATCCAGAATCAAATCAGATTGTTGAAAATAGCTTTGGTTCCCCCTCAGTTGTTCATGGACGGGTGCTTTATTTAGAGAAGCAAAGCAACCATTTCTCAATAGTTACACTTCAAAAGAGCTCGCCAAACCAGAAAAATAGGGTACATGGTCCCTCTGCAATCCTCTACTTTTTTCACACCTGAATTTAGCTTTGCAGACATCTTAATACTCCTTTGAAGGAGAGAGAGACAGGGACAATGCATGTGGGAGAAGGACAGAGTTAGGGAAGTAAAGAATAAAAAAAGAACAGAAATTTGAATAAAAGCTACTAAAATGTTGCTTGTAGCAACTTAGTTAGAATATGACTCCATAGTACAACACAAAATACCTTTTAAATACATGATACAGATTTTCTTGATAGAATAGGAAGTGCTAAAATGTATTACACAGAGCTCTCAAAAGAAGAGATACCACGTCTACCCTGTATGTTTGAGGGAAACAGTGCTGCTGGTGGGGGTGGCAATGGGTTCCAACAGAATAAAGGCATTTTTCTGAGAGGACAGACAACGCATCCTTGTGTATACAGCTTGTGCACAGTCATCCTGGCTCAGGAATTTTTATAGAAACAACCTCATCTCGCTCAAGGGCATAAACTCGCCAGCTTACAGCTCCACAAATGCCGAGAGAATACCGCAGTTTGCTTTCATTTCAGCATTCAAGTGCACAACACTGAGGCAGGTAAGAGGTATTTTGTAGGGCTGGTTGTCTTGCCCAGCCTGGGGACTGCTCCCAGACCACTATATATGCCCTGCATATGCACTGTATTCAAGCACACAATGGATTGCCGTAGATTTGGTCTCCACCTATGTACCGTTTTATTTTGGATTCTCTATTTCTTTTATTTTTTGTTGTTGTTTACTTCCTAAGTAAATTGTTTTCCCCGAGATACAGTGCCTAACGACCTGACTCTTCATGATATTCTTCAAATACTGGAATACATTAGACAGTAAGAAGGCCCTATGGTGATTTGCTAATTAGCTTAACCCTTCTGGGACATGGAAGAAGGAATTTTTTATTAAAACAGGATAACCCTGGACTATATTGATCTGACTGAGAAATGAGTATTTTAGTCAAGATGAGTCTCAAGATCAGTACATGTTGGAAACAGTGATGTTGTTTCCATAGCAATGCCATGACAGCCTCTAGAGTGAAATAGTGCGCTACCAGGAAATGAAGGGAGTTCAAGTGCTATGCGCTACATAGTTCTGTGAGCAATCCAAATACATTCTCATAAAGAATATTTAGTACAGCTAGATAGTCCAAAGATCGCTGCTGATGTGAAGGAAGCCTTATCAGTATGGTTCCAGCAGTCCTATTTGCTCATTCACTACATCCAAGATGACTTATCTAAAGGCTTAAAGCTACTGGCAATGCTGTTAAGCCATTTCAGACCAAACATTAACAAATACAGCAACGTTTAACTCACTTCTTTTCCAGAGAGGAATATCATCTATAATTAAGGACACTGACACTCGTTCTCCCTAACACAACCTAACACATTAAACCTTTTAGTGAAGAAAAGCCTCCTATGTGCAATTATTTAGCAGGTGACCTTCCTCTTTCCTTTTCTCTCACCTCCTCCTCCTGCCCAAACGACACTGAGCAAATCTGCTTGCAAGTGGGAAGCAATGTATAGAAGTCTTGCCTATTCCACATGAAAATGTACACAGCCATAGCATAAAACTCATTTTTCTGCTTTTTACCCCAGTTAATGTTTATGCTAATAGAAAGGCAAACGAGAAAACCACTAATTGCATTCTATTTGCCTAAGGCTTTACCTAAGGCAAATATTCCGGTCAAATTCTGCAAAGCTGATTTAAAATATTTTCCACAGGAGAGTGAAAGAGAATTAACTTAAGATCCCCATTGCTTTGTGCTTTAATTTTCAAAGGAATGAACAATTCTCAGTTATTTGTAAAACTGCTAAAAGAATGGTTATAACACAACTATTCTCAAATAATATTCTACAAGACAAAGTACTTGAATGGAAAAACACCCTAGTAAACTGCCACTAATCCATTCTTGCTCCAGTGTTTCCCATGCAGTTTGTAAAGATGTTCAAACATGAGCTGAATGTCCAGAAACTCTACCACTGTATTTGTTGTTTGTGTCATTGTCACAACCAGCCTCTTGGGCAAACAGACTGTAGTTCATTATATGCAGCAGTGCTGCCTCTGAGGGAAAGCAGAGAGACAAATACACATCACTGCCAGATCCCTTATTAACAAATGCCACTTCAAACCAAAATGTTTTCTATTTATTGTTTTAAGCTCGTATTTCAAGGAATCAAGTCTTGCATGTAAAACAGTAAGATGCATCATTTCCATTTTTTCCCAACTAGTAAAAGGATGTGAAGTAGGCATTTTTAAAACTGCCTGAGCCTCGTTGTGCCTGTCCCCCTAACAGTGTTGCATAAGGCACCAAACCCAGCAACATTCATTTATAATTTAAACTGTTTGCTTGGCAGAATATTTTCATCTTAATACATCCATTTCTAATTGCAATCAGCTCACCCAATGTTTTCACCAGAAGCTCATCTGCTTCCAGGAGAGTTTTATGTAACTGGGATTTCTGTAGGACAGAAACGCAGTTTCTTTACAGACATTCAGCAGCAATATCTGTATCCCAATGCAGGACAGAAACCCAGTTATCCCAAAGACATCCACGTAAGTATCCCAAAGTCACTGTTCTCAAATACAGGAAAAGTTCCCTAAAACTCAGAAACACAGTCCTAATTTCCCCTTCATCATCACTCTTAGAACATTCTCAGAAATTGACTGTGCTACTAGAAATTGTATCGAGTCTTAAGAATTAAATCAATGATTTAGGCACAAACTCTAAAACACTTTTATCTGCAAATACTGAATGACAGGAGTGTGCTAATGCTTGAAACGGAGTCCATGCAGCTGTCACTGAGTACAGCAGTTGAACATGGAGGACTGGAAGCAATAACATCCTAAGCAGTTATTCAATCTCAAATAAGTTTGCTATCCATGCTCTTCCACAGAGATATATGGTAGTAGTTACAATCATCAGACTAAGTCTGTTTTTCAGCTCTGCTAGTACATTGCTAAAATCTGAGACATCACTGGAGGCCAAGTGCTTCCGAAGCCTGCATATGCGTGTTTTCAAAGGGCAAATGAAATGTGAGCTGTGAAATTTATAGTTTCCACAAACAATTTCTTTAAATTGTCTGCCTCAATTTCCTCATCCTACAAAATAGTAGATAAATTCATCTCTCTGCCATCCTCTTAGTTTTTTGTAAGGATAAACTGATCAAAATACACAAAGGATGTGAAGAAAGCTCTGCAGAACTGCTAGAAGTTATTTTACACTATCATATTCACAATACCTTTGTTCTGACTGTATCAAAATTCCCATCGTAAACATTTTCTTTTCAAGTACTTAAACATTTGGGGTTTACAAATTCATTTGGGGCTGATATTTCTCTCAGTAAGCTCTCAGCATGGCAACTGACTTAATGAAACTCATGCTGTTCTCATGAACTATAATAACTATTTATTTGGTTTTTTTAGAAGTTGTCAGAAACATTTGTCTTGACAATCCAGAGTTTATAAAATAGTTGTTAAAATAATAAAGGGATTGCCAAAAGCAAAGCCTTATCTTGCATGAGTTTTCTGGAACGCAATCTGGTTATCACACACAGACATACAGAGACTGCTGTGCTTGGTCTGGCTCACTGCTCTGCTTTTGATGAGGAGGATGCACAGTCGAGGAGAACACACAGTAGCCACGAATAGAAGTGTCCAGAAGAGAGACCAGACTGGAAGATGAAGCTACAGTGAGATGGATGCTCTGAGGAGCCACCCTGCTAATCCATACAGACATGCTGGCAGACAATTTTCCCACTATGTTCTCTCCTTCTAAAGGACATCAAAGGCAGACACAGCTGTGCTTTGAAAAGCCACATATAGATTGATCCTATATACACAGTTATATTACAGAGGGCAATGCTTAGCTTGCTTAACCTAGACAGGTAAAAGACAGAACAAGAAAGCGAGTTCGGAAACAAATTGAGGAGCTATTCCCTACAGTCCCCAGGGTAAAGGCATCTATAATTTGATCCTACAAAGGCAGCCTTTTAAGTACATCAAGAGTTGTTTGATTTAATCAAAATGTGACATTAAAAAAGCATGGGTTAAGCTCCACAGATGATCTGGCCTATGGAGGAAGAAATGTAACCGATCACCAGACACACGGAGAACACCCTGTCACAATGGTGCTTTCTTTTAGGAATTTGCCCCCAGCAGAACAACTTCTCCCTGACGTCTAATAGTCCCTCATAAAAATCCACAGAGAAATATTCTTCTAACTTCTTTTGAAATACTTAAAAAGAATCACCAAAGGTGCATAACATTCTGAGCTGCCCCCATAACCTATTTCTCTTCTTCCTGATCCCTTTATGTTCCGCAAAACACAGAGAACAACTTTTCTTGGCCACATTTTCCTTTACTCCTCCTCTAAGCCACTCTGTTGCTGTGCAAGGGGCAGCCTCACGGATGACTGGAACGATTCCAGAACACAGCTTTCAGGATGATGCCACCACGTGATACAGACACAACTCAAATGAAGCTGCTGAGCCTTCCCCCCCACACTGTGCACATGTCAGGCATTATAGTTCTGGGAAGCAAGATGATGGAGAACAGGGGCACAGTCAGGTAAGGATAGGTAAGGACTGACATTTCAGCAAAATGAAGTTGAGTAGTTCAGCATGAAATGTCTTCGGGAAATAACAGTATAGAGTATTCTAGTCAGGTGAACAGTCATCACTCACTTGGCATCCGTTTCCAATTTACTTGTCATTAACCAGCCCTGAGTGTCATTTTTCTCACAAAATTCACCAATTTTTGCAACCTCTTAGATGTCTCTTAGGATATCCGAGTATTTTCTGTTACAAATACTGCAAGGATTCTGATAAATAAAGGTATATTTTTAAAAATATTTTTAAAAAGCTCTCTTAAGCCCCACTAATACCATCAACACTGAGCAAGGAATGAACCACAATAAAGGATACTGAAGCTCCTGTCTGTGATTGCTAAATGCCAGAGGTTAATCCTGAGATCATCCGCTGACATGTATGTCTCACAGTCACTGTTGACGGATATTGAGTTGACATGATAGGTGTGACCATTAGCAAAGATTCTCCGGGGAGTGACTTCTACCATCAGATCCATAGGTTTCAATACAGGCACCTGCCAAAAAATAAACCAACACACAAATCGTAAAGGGAGTAAGACTTTAAATAATTTTTCGCTAGGATGATGAGAGTTTCAACAGAAAGCATGCATTCAAAGACTGTGACACTATGAAACTTCTCGACAGTGTGTGCCTGATTTATTTCCCCACGGATGAATCGCTGGGCAAGGCCATCCCAGGCAAGGAGGACTGGAGGGAAAGAAGAGCCACAGAGATTCTGGCAGAGCAATGTAAAGCCTGGACTGTGGGAAGGGAAGCACTGGCAGCTGCCAGAGAACAGGCCAGTCCCACAGCAGGAGTTATTGTCCCACATGCTCAGGAAGCGCTGGCTCTGACAAGCACTTAAGTCCTAGCATTACATTTTACTTTTGCTAGAGTTTACTGTTAGTTTTAAATCGCTTGCAGCACTTTTGCTACTTGATGTTTGTCTTTCGAAAAAGACAAGTTATGAAAAAGTTATCATCTCAGCAAAACACAATAAACGAAGTCTTGGCAAACAAAGCCAACGTGTGTATTCACATACTGTACATACACTCATACTCCTGAAAAGGCAAGACCACACTCATCATTGCGACCTCATTCCTTCCCTGTGTGTCACTTCAATGTCATGCTTCAATAACTAGACACTAACAATTTATTCCCTATTGGTAATGCATTAAACACCATCAGGTTGTTGTCCAGGACCGGGACTACTCGATGTTGTTGAACACGTATCAGAAACAATCTCTGCACAAGATAGTTGAAAGAGGAACACAGAAAAGTTAAAGCTCAGAGTTTAGCTTGCCACTAAAGGAACAAAACAATAGTTTGGTCAGCCTTTTAATTCACATACTATAAGGAATCTGGAATGGGTTTCTTTGCCTAATCATATAGAATAGATAAATATTCCATTAATGTAATCATCTTCACACTTTGCCTTTTATCACAGTAGACAACATGGATTTGATTTGGAGGTGGGGGTTGGTTGGTTGTTTTCAATAATAATGAAATACAATTTATACAATACTGTCTTCCAGTTCTAACCTTTAGCCACCTCTTTTGCCCGAACACCTGGAGGGGATTCAGCCATTAAAGTACTAGAATAAAAATCTATTACGTTATCATACGTGCTTATATGAGTTCCACAACTGCATCTGTTCAGCCTCTCGTTCACTGGAGCACAGACTACCACAAATCCCATTCTTTAGACAGGATATAATTCTTTTATACTACTGAAATAAAGACGAGACTGAAATTTGTTGTACCGTCTTTAACTCAGTTGCTCTGAATGAGGCAAGAACACCATTTAACATTAATTATAGTAGAATGCTTCCAGCACACCAGGCTAAAGAATCCTTTGTGAAAGCGCATGAAGTCATGCTGAGAGAATTTTATCAGGAAGAATAAAACTGACATAAACTGTCTAAACATATTTGTGTTGGTCACTATATCATAAAGCATTTGTGACTTGAAAATGTGTGACAGATTCAAGATCATTATCAGTCAGCTAAAAGTTCAAGGAGAACAACCATATACATGCTTAGCATTAGGTACATATTTAAATATTTTACAGAGTTAGCACCTTTATTCATACAGAAACAACTAGGTTTTGGACAAACACAGCAGCTTACCTGCAGTGATGTTACTGTAGAAAGATCTTTAAGTTTTCCTTCTTCATCTTTTAAGTTGTACCCCTCTGGTCTCTTATCCCTTTCAGTAATTTTCCATAACTTGATTGTTTTATCTGTAACAGAAAAGACAAACAACTATCAGCGTAAGAACTCTCAACGTGGTTACTCACCTTTCACAATGCATTCCTCAAAGAAGGTTCTACACCTTGATTTAGATATGTCCTGTGCTGAAACAGTCTGGATCACTTCATTTTCCATGTACAGAAAACATTGCCAACAGAAAAAATAATCATAAAGCGGATCCAGTACCTTCAACCCGAGTCAGAGGTTCCTGGCAGCTGACAGACCACGCACAGCATGTAGAGCACATGCTACTCTCGTATCCAGCTTGGCAGCTTGCAGGTGGAACAGACCAAAACCACTCAATGCTCACTGCTGAAGCTCAGTTTGACAATTTGACTTTGCCATGAAATAATCTTGATCCGGAAGCCAGTTTGTACGTTACTTATAAGCAGCATAAGAGGAGCTTGGAGAAGACAGACAGACCAATGATACCTGCCTGGCCCATTGTGGGAAAAGGCAGTGGTGCACTGGTGTAAAATCAGGAGAGCCAGCAAATGAAAGGCTGTGTGAAAATTGAGACTTTTTTCCCGCTTAAGGAAAGTAGCTGAGAAATAACTTAGAAAAAACTGAGAGAATTGTGTTGTAAGCGTAACAGTGAGAAGGGGGGAGAAAAATATATTAATCTTATGTGGAATGGAATTAAATCTAAACTTTCCATTTTCATGATGAGTGAAGCATATGATGATAGAATAAGGATCCTTCTTGTTTAGCAAACAGCCTCTGAACCCAATAAACTGATGTTTAGACATTTCAGATGGAGTTTGTCCTTGGGTTCATAGCTGAAGCTGCAGATTTCCCTAACACTGATCGTCCATACCCAACACGCCAACCCTAACACTCCCCAGGCCGAAAAATCAATGCCAGCTCTTCTGAAAAAAAATCTGTCCCCAAGCTTCTAACAGTTGTTCCACTCATCTGTTCATGGAGCAGCCAAAGCCCTTCCAAATCTTCTGCACTTCAGCTGCCGCCACAGCTTTCATTAACCTCAGTTCCTGCATCGTTTCTCATTTTGTCCCACTTTCTTTCCCCAGTGTGGCTGATCAAAATACTTCTTTCAAATGCTAGTAAAAATAATCTTAAAGGCAGAATATATGAATACATAAACCGCTTTGCATTTCTATAGCAACTTTAGCTTTGACTATTTTATCTCAAAAATCAATGCTTCAACTAATGTGTTTTTACTATTGTGCATCTCCAAACGATATTGATATGCTAATTTTCAATCAACAAGAAAACTACGTTTGATCAATTTACAAAACAAGTAGTTTAAATATTCATTTAAATATTCAATATATTTCATTTATATTGGTCACATAAATTAATTACTAAAAATACATACAGGCCAAGCAATTGCGAATTTTCACATGTTAGATAGTGCGTGCCTGTTTATCTATTCTAAAATGTATAAATACAGCAACTGTAAAACAAAATATAAGAAAAAAAGCAAACAATTTTCAGCTGTTGGGTTTGACTGCTGTTGACAAACCTATCCCTTTCCTGAATGAAAACTGTTTTATTAGCAGTTAAGGGTATCACTTGTGTTGGTTTTCTTCTCCTTCATCTGCCTCTGGACTTTAAAAAATCCCTAGAAATTCTAAGCAAACTTATATTTCACAAAATATAGAAACATCTCTGTGAGATTTAGTATGCATTCATTCTCAAGGGTGTCGTGAAGTTTAAATTAATTTATGTCTGGCAAGTAGTTTGAAATGCTCAGATGAAAGGATCCGTACGGGTCAAATTCTGATCTACCCAATGCAACTCACATCAAAAGTGGCCCAGTGTACTCTGGTACAAAAGATACCAATGAATCCTAATAATTTATTATTATACTACAAAATCAGTTCAGTTTACAACGCAAACCAGAAATTTGCTAACTGCAAGCACTGCAAATCCACAGTGGGATTTGAAAGCCTTGGTGGTTTCCTTCTGTCTCCATTAATTAAGATGCTGCAATCAAAGCTTAGCTGCTGACTTGTCGGTAATGTGTGAACTGGAAAGCAACCAAGATCCCTTCGGAGAGAGCTGACCTGTGCAGGAACAGCCTCAGACAAAAGTTCTCCTCAGAAGGATGGAAAGAGATTTGGGCAGGTGCAGACCTGTCAAGTCTCATGTACTGAGGGTGAGATTTAGACAGACTCTCCCCTCATGCTTCCTAACACAGGGATGCTCCTTCCAGCAAAGTCAACGGGCACTGTCCACCTGTGCTTGTGGAAAGAAAGGATGCTGCTTCACAGTTTTCATTTTTCTGACTAAAACTGTGCTTTAGCTCCTAAACTGCCAGAGAGCAGATTATGAAAAACTGTATTAAAATATGCAGGCTCAGAAATGTGTAAATACAAACCAGTACTCAAGATGTTTCTACAATCTGCCCAATACGAGCATGTGTGACAGGTAATTCTCTGCAAGGCAAGGAAAATACTGTTATCCCCTTTACAGGCATGGAATTGATATACATTGTCAGTGCCTTCTCACAGGTAATCTGTGAGGCAGCGGGGAATTCAACATGCGCCTTCTGCATCCTAAAGTTAAAACTACATTTAAGAGTATGTCAAGAGGTGAATCTTCAGGCTTCAATCCTGCTGCGCCAGGAAGCTAGGAATCCTCCTTGGCACACAAAAGTATCTTGTAATTCAAAGCCAAAATCCCAAGGCTATGCCAGTGGCACCACTTCCGTTCTCCTCACCACAAAGAGGGGTCTGCCAGGATGCTCCAGAATGAAGAAGGTGGAAAAACAGAGGCCAAAGGATCTTGTCAGGTCCTAGGCTGGCTCAGTGTTGGCTGCAAAGGGATTAATCGATAGCAATGCTAACACTGAGTATTCCTTCCTTTCTCCCCTCCCATATTGCCTGTCAAGCAGAAAAATGATATGAAGGTCTATTAGGTCAACTGTATTTACAGCATATCTGAGGGCTGGGCTGTATTCCTCAGTGTTTCCAAAAACAAACTTCAAAACAAAAAAGGGGCAGGCTGTTTACTTTTAATTATCTGCTTTTGTATCATGTCCTTGGAAGAAGGCATTCTTAGTTAAAGCTACCTGAACTAGAAGGGAGAAGCGCAGAAGTAAATACCCCAACTTCGTAATTAGCTGCCTAATCATCAAATTAGCGCAAATCATCTAGTTCTAACAGATGTTTCATTTCAAATATTGCCACAGTGCCCCCAAAAAGCTAAAAGGCAACTTTAAGAAAAATACACTACGAAACATAAAATAATTTGCTATCTACTCCAAGTAAATGTAAATACTATTTATTGCAATAAATTTTAATTAGAAGTAATCCCTTGGCTCTAAAGCATCCATTCCCAAAGGTAAGATTACACAATTTTTCTATCAGCAATTCCCAATTATGCTTAAACTTCTACAAGAAAAAATATTTTCTGATTACAATGAGATCTAAGATATAAAATTTAATATTTTTGTCTCATGAATCAGCAGCAATAATAAAGATTGTGGCTGTTCAAATGTTGCCTGAATGACACCAGTGTGTGTTAGGCTCCATTCAGTTTCTTTCTCCTGTGTCACACCTGCATATCCCCTCTTAGCGATAATATGGCATTTTTTTTAATCAAGACTCTAAGCATGTTAGAAAGATGAATCAGCAACAATATCCTATTATTCCTACTGCCTTCCAAAAATTGGTGTATCTCTTTAGAACTGAAATAAACCATTCTGATGATAATGAATGAAAAGAAAATTCATATCTCACACCTACATTCATCTACGCATCTATAAAGAATAAAAGTTATGACAAATACAGCAGCCAAAATTCTAAATCCCCGGTGAAACACGGTAAGTAAGGCAATGCCTTTGTCACAAAATTTATTTCATGATAGCATTGCACATTAATAGCAAAAATGGACAGTTCTCTAAATGTCTATGGATAGAGAATAGGGAAACCCCTATAACTATGAATTAAATACATAAATAAGAGATATCAGGGTCAGTATGACAGTCTTGGTAAACACTGAAAGAGGAAATTACTGAAACAGTAGATTAAAACGAACAAATCCACGCAGTCAGCACAAAAGCAGAATGCTGATATGTCCTATATACTTCTATCTATCTTACCATTTGTTGATAAAAGTGAGTGAGCTGCATTTTGCTGTGGTAACCACTTGATCTTGTTTATTTTTTCTTCTATCTCCAAGCTCTTCAAATAATCAAATTCAGGTTCATGGCTCTGGAAAGTGCTGTAAACATTGTACTCCCCCTGATTGTAAGGCTCATTTTTACTCTATGGAGAATAAGAACAATAAAAACGTGTGTGGTTTATAATAGCAATATATCTCCATCTCTTAGGAAAGGTGTATAAGCAGCCTTATAAATATAGAAATATTGAATGTGTAATTTAATTTTTCATTTAAAACACAATATTGACAGATTTGTTTCTACAGGAATGAAATTTCATCTAAGTATTGAAGCAACATTTAATAAAAGGCAGAATTTTTGAAGAAATGTCAATTATTCAGGAAAGCTTTCTACGGAAGATATTGCAGATGGACTGAATTTAAAGTGAAACAAATGTATCACAGTAAAGACACTGTTTTAAATACCATGATTCCATCAAACAGGCAGAAGCTATGAAAACAACGTAGAAGTAAAACAAGGACAACCTTTACTTTTCTTAGGTTAGAATTTTGGAGCTTTGAAGCAGGTTTTTCGGGTGACAGCAAACTTCCAAGTAAGAGATCCTTACCCTCTTTTACTTCCTCTCCAAAGAGTTGAGATTCTTTTTTTACTAAATCTTGAGATTATAAACAAGTTTGTTAGTTAGATCCAAGTAAAGTATTACAACTAAAGCCAGATTTTAGCAAGCTATTAAGGACTACACTGATAACTCACATACCTCAGGTTCCCTTTGGAATATAACAACCCGACCCCCCTTGTCACCAGTAGCCAGCAGTTCTCCAGTGTGGTTGAACTCAACTGTAGAAATAATATCAGCTGTTGGGAAAAAGAGAAAAAAGGCAAATTTTAGAGTGCTAGTACAACAAACGGCCATTAGAAATATCAAGCACTCCACAGAAAATGCAACAAATGAAGGATTTGAAGGAATACAGATGAATTCAACATCAAGTCACTAACGCAAACAGGCTGCATGCCATTACAATCCGAGGTCGCTGAACAATGAAACAAGTGCAAACATAACAAGGCAAACTTGGCTTTCCATCACATCTGCAGTTTGGGAGTGGAAATCTCTGGAGAGGTTATGCTTCAAGAAGAGCAATCTCAGGCTGCTACAAAGCTTTTTTTTCAGTACTAGAGATAGCAACAGCACTGGCCTCCTGCTATTTCCTCTAGCAAGGATCAACACATCTCAGCTCTGTTGCATGTATTATTTATTCATCGCCCTTCACTTAGTTTGCTCAAATATGTGTTTGATCCAAGAGTGCAAAAGCAAAGTAGATAGATGTGGCCTGTCCTACCACAGAGGAACGAAGGCAAACCCAGAACTGCTTCCTGTGCATTGCTGGCAAGAGCCCATTCAAATCATCGTTTTTGGTAAATCATTTCAGCACCATAAAAATGTGTCATCAGAAGATAAAAAGATCCCAGTCTCTTCTTTTTCTAATTTTCAACAATTCCCTTTCCCTAAGCAATTGCATCAGCTTAAACAAGAAACCTCATCAAAACCCGAGGCCAGCCTTGAGTACAAATTACTAGACATCAGGATGGGAATGGAGAAAGAGACTGTAGGAGCAAAAGAACTGGTTCTCCTGCTTGTATGACAGTAAATGCTGGAATCATAATCCGCAGTTAATCCTCCCGTATTAGCATAATTTAAATTAAAATGCCCAGTGCAAGAGTAAATTAAGAAGCCATCATATACACAATCACAGACAAATGCGGGGTATTACTCAAAGACTGCACGTATGAATTCTCTATAATGATCAGTATTCACTCATCAGAAACATGGGCCAGATTTTCAGAAATGTCAGTAGTTAGCAGCTCCCCTTTAGGCATAAAAAGCTGTGGTTTTCAAACACGTTCATCATCCATCAGTTTATACGGAGAACAATGAGGCGACAGTGGGCTAAGCTCTTCTGAAAACCTAGCCCCAAATGACTTCACTAGAATTCAAAGAAATTGAAATAACAAGTGGATGTACCATTTACTTGATATATTTTATGAACTGAAAACATCTGTTTCTATTATTCTTTTAATAAAGTAGCAGTTGAGTGTTAGAAAGCTTCTATTCCAGTCACTCTCATCAGCAACAGTCATCCAAAAGCCAGATTCTTACTGGGAGTTTATAAAGAATTCACCAGCTGAAAAAGGAAAACTTTACCCTCATCACAGTGAAGAAAAAGATCTTCTGGTTTTTTTAAGAAATCTTTACCATAAAATTTTTCTCCTGTCTCCTCTTTTCTTCCTCCACACACTACACATATAAAGGAAAAAGGGGGAATCGATGTGTAGACTTCAAGAAAAATGGAATATGACAACTTACAATATTCAGAGACTGAAACCAAAGCTTCTCAAGGTTAATGGCATTTGATTTTTACCTGGACTTCCACAGACTGTGCATTTGTAGGTAATTATCCCCACAGTCCTGGAATTACAGTGCAGAAAAAGCAGAGAGACTCTGCTTATTGTTGGTCTGAGGCTTGGGATGGGTTGAATTTGAGCTTAAAAAATGCATTTTTTTTGTTTAAGAATCTAAAATTCTAATCAAATTTTCTGGCAGGTAAAGTTCATTTGTAGTGCTTCGAGTGGAAGAATATTTTTTGGCTATTTTTTCTTATCCTGTAAAATTCGTACTGATACTAGGAGTGGGCTCCTGCTTATAAAATGACACTTACACTATTTTACTCATTTAAAGCTGTATCTTACTCCAACCATATAAGCAGAACTGCAAGTGTCTGACACTGACAATACTTTCAGAATGGAGACTCTTATAGTAAGCATGCAATGAGGGTAGAAGGGTAAATGCATAGGGGAGGAATGTAATATCTACTAAAACGTGGGTATTTGTGGGTGTACATGTGTGCAAGTGTAACATATATGTGATTTTTCTCACCAGATCACAGAAGAATCAGACAACATAACTTTGTGAAAAGGGAATGAATGGCATTTGAACCTCTATCAGAGAACACACTTGCTGTTGGCCTGGAATACTTCTACACTGGCATGAAATACTCTTCACTATGGCCAAAATGGTCACAAAATATTTATATTGCACTTTACACAGGGCCTCAGCCAATGCCCAGTAAAGCCCACAGGAGTATTTGCACAGATTTTGGTCCTAAATGAACCAGGGTTAAAACAAAACAGTTCTGAATTTTATTGTTATATTGCATATTTCATTAAAATATTGGGTGTAGTTACGTGATTACTGTTTAAAAAATAGCAGCAAAAATATCACGTATCTGTGGGTAGTGTGTGATCATGTGGGCCTGAGGCAAAATTCTCTCCTACTCCTCCAAGGTTCTTCTTCCAGATGCATGCATCGTTTCTATCAGGAAAACTAATTCTGAACTGGAAACTACCTATCATTTCTAAATTAACTTGTTCAGAAAAAGAGCAGATCCAATATTCCAACCTTAGAGGTTATGCAGCTTGTTGGTAAAAAATTATCCTTGAATTGGAAAATCACTTTTATTGATCCTATAAATAACTGCTGAAAACAACAGCCAAGAAAAAAAAAATCTTATCCAGCATATCTGTTCAGCAGGTGAATATTAGTCATGCTGTTTTCAGAAAAAAAAAAAAAGATTAGCCAGGTTAGCTCTTCCTAAGACAGAGGAAGGAGGGAGAGAATCAATCAACAAAGCTCTTCATTCCCATCTGTAGAACATTCTCCTACGTACTTATCAATGCTGTAGCAACATGAGCCACTACGGTCCCATCCTGCAGCTTCTTCCATTGGAGAACAGCCCCCTGAGCATACAGAGCAGTTAACTACCAGGTTTTAGCCTCTCAAGAATGTAGAAATGCTCCACAACTGAAGAGCTGATGAATTTGTACAGTAAGCCCTTGGCAAGGGATGGCAGATATGAAAGATTCCTTCCAACCTTCTGCCCTACACCTTCCACATCCCTGCTGGTCGTGCCACGCTTCACACTAAGGATTAGGATTAGCAGAGATAGAGGTAATTTACCTGTTAAGAACAATTATGAATAACCTCAATGCCAACGGGCAAATGTTTCCAATCAGATTGCAAGTCCCAACCTTTATTCAATATTAATCTTCCTATTGCATTTTTAAATTCCCCATTTTGTCTCTGCAGCAATGGAACGATAACTTGTAACGATAACTTTATTTAAACATCACAATGCTCAACATTTTCACTCATTTATAAAGGACAACTTGGACACTCAAAATGCAGATGCTGACTAAGAAAGGCAAACTGAAAACCTTAAAAAGATTGAAATACTCCAGGGAGTACACGCACGGTCGTCCTCCACATCCTGCCACAGCAAACTGTTCCAGCAGGTACAGCACATTACAGATTTCGTTCTCCTGACTCACTTTACATAGTCACAGAAAGCCACTGTGTGCAGTTTAAATGAACAGGAAGTTTCTCCTGCTCCCATCAGAAGTATTTCACTCACTGACTCCTAGTCACCTCTGCGCTTCTGTACCTCATTAATTATTCCTCTGCAGCTTCACAATTTACACTGTTTAAACGTGCTTAATGACCATGATGTACCCAACAGCTGCCACTTAGCAAGATATATTCAGCTTTTTTAACAGATCTAAATCTATCAATGTACATCTGTGCCCATCAAGATACCTCTAGCTGATTGTCCTGCTCTTTCCTCAACTTCAGTAGTATTGTTCCAGCACGGATACAAGCAAAATGAACCATCCAGCACCCCCGCCTCAGGCTCAGTGTGGAGTGGGATGAAACAAAGGTTGGTACACGTAGCACAGATTGATTCTGGATTTTATTTCACACCATCACATACTTTTCGATGTTCACTTTCTAGCCTCTTATAAGTTAATTTTAAGGGGTTTTAATCGGTTATTCCTAAATAAAACAAACAAGTCCAAATACCTTTACAACAATTAGGAAAGCCTTATCTATATAATAAAACTTTGCATCATTTTGGGGCACTCTAGTACAACTGCACACTATTTTCCACTTAGTAAGCACTAAGGGAAGAAAAGTCTGAACATATTCATCTTCACACAGTCTTTTGGTCAGAAACCTCAAGTAACTCTAAGAAAGGTTCAACACTAATTTTCTGTATGTTACTTTTAATAATAATTCCTGCCTTCCCGGTGCCTTTCATTTGAAGGCCCTGGTATACTTTATTTTGCTTCAAAAGATCAAGTAAGCAAAGAAAACTTCAAAACTATTTCACCCAGCACAGAAATGTAGCTTTTTGGACAGCAGTAGCAAGTTTTGAGGGCAAATGACATCACGAAACCATACAGGAAAAGAAGGTCAAAGAATATAACGTGCTGCTGAATTACAGTGTAATCCTGACAGAGAATTAAAGGATTTGGGATGGGCCTGATCACTGGAATCAACATCAGTACTTTCCTCAAAAAAAGAAGCTGTGAAATCCTTCCAGCAGAACAGGGCAGAACTTCTCCTTTATATCACATCCACCACAATCAGCATGGCAACACCGGCTGCCTGAGCTGACACCAAATCAGCATCTAGGTCAGGTTTTTGCTGTGCGTGTTCCCAGTGGCTAGCAGGCAATCTTGTAGTCTACGTTATTCCAACCAAGTTCTGACCTGGCCTAACCTTGGCTTGTGAAATCCAATAAGATCACAGCGCAATCTGGCATGGCTGCAAGCAATGTTCAGTCACACTGATACCAAAGTCCCTGAGGAGCATAATCTGGAAGAAACAACAAAGAAGCTTGCAACAAAGAGAGCTGTAAAACAAAAGGACAAACGGTAGATAAAAGAGGAGCAGTATTACAGTTTCTCACGTGAAGGGAAGGCTGTTAAAGTCAGCTGTGTTGTCAGAATTTAGTCCGGACTTGGACAAAAAAAAAATGGGTAAAGAAAAATCCCGCTACTTATTTTTTTAAACTGAAGTGTTAAATGTTTCCTCAAGGAGTGAGAAAACAAGGTATGCAAAACCTTGAAAGTATGAGGGTCTGAAGCATCCATCAGAAAAATTTCCTGCTTGAAGCAGCAGATTCTGTAACACGCATTTATTCTGGTTCATAGCAGTGTTATTTACCATCTTAAATCCAGGGATCGTATGTTCTCACTCTCAAACTTTAAGCAAACACAACGCAAAATCTCACACATCACGCTGTCCTCCTTGGCTGGGTCAAAAACTTAATGCTAAAAGTCAACGCGCCAGAAATCCATTTCCACTCAACCGCCAGACAAGGCATTTCATTGACCTACAGGCAAACTACCTGATCACCTCTCTCAGCCACCAGAACAATACAGGACACAAGCCAGTACCCTGCTGGGTGGCCATATGAGAAGGGCAGATGAGAGAAAAAGAGATTACAAGGATGCACAAGATGGAGAGAGAAAGAGAGCGTGCAAATATGTTAAAAAGGGCAAGAGCATGAGAAAGAGCACAGGAGTGTACGTGAGAGAGCATGTGCAGACACAAGAGCTTGAGAGAGCATGGAAGAGCACAAGAAAATGCCACAGCAGAAGATAAGACAGTAGTTTGAAATGAAGGATCTGTCTTCCCCTTTGCCCCTGGCATTATCTCTCCTCCTGGTAAATCTTTTGCTTTCCTTTTCTTCTCATTTATTATGGCTTTAAAACCTGATGGAGTTTGTGCTGCAAAACACTAAGTGTTTGCTCCACATTAGGTGTCTGGGCAACGCAAAACACAACAGGCTGCCGATCTGGGGCAAGGCAAACATAAATGCTAACAGCGAAAGCGCTTCAGGGATCAGCGAAACAAGGTGATCAATCAATAATGGAATGAAATCCAGAGATGTATGTCCACTATGCTCAATGTAGTTGTTTTCCTAACTGACACTTTGCCTGGGTTCACTGCTAGCAAGGACAAATACAGCGAGGGCAAAATCCAAACAGACCCATTTAATCCTGTCAAGCAAGAACAAGAAAGTTTATTGGGCTAAATGTCACTTTTCTTCCTAAGATTAACCAACTCCTGATGTGAAATCCAAAACCACAGGGTCGAATGCTGAACAGCTCTTGAAAGGTTGCTTGAAATAAGAACACTTCAGCTGGGGTTGGTAGTAAATTAAGGTTAAAAAAGAGAATTTACTCCAAACAAAATGTAAAAACCAAATACAAAATTTGCACCCTCTATGAATGCCTGCAACTACTGGTATTTACTGTTTCTAGCCTTGAGCTTTAATACAGTTGTTTTTTGCTTCCATATTATTGTACATATTTATTTTAAGAGTTTAGAAAATGTTTCCAACAGCTTTTCAATCACATGCTAATTTCTAGCTGTATTTCTCAAATTAGAAAATCAGGAAATGACACCCAACTATTGGAGCACAGTCAATGTGAAAAGAATTTTTTTGCCTACAGCATAAATATATAAAATAGATTATTTGCGTTCTGAGTTCTGTGCTCAAAACACTTCCACTTCATGCAAGTCACCGAGATTTAGATTTTCATACAGTGACCTTCCACTTTTATTCCTAATTTAAAATCTTGAAGCCCTCATTTCAGAGGTTCTGGCACCCAGATCCTTCCTGCAGAGTTCAAGGTCTCCAGGAAAAGAGGCCAAAGGACTTCAGCTTCTGCCCACTGAGGTAAATGGAAAGTCTCCCACTGCTTTGTTAGTAAATAAGGTCAAGGAACATTTTTTAGATGTGGTGCAGCTGAAAATTAGGACACGTTTCTCAAAATTTTGGCAACAGTTTAAATGTACTTCTGTTTCTTCATGTTCAAGGTGACCTGCTTGGATCAGTGAGACTTTGCAAAGCCTCAGTCATTAGTTCTGCAGAATGCCTAATTACCATTAACATTATCCTTACTGAAGTCACCAAGTGCTCTGCTTGTGCCTTCATAATGTGAAACACTCAATGCGCCGATAAAAAGCACTGCAGAGCAATCTCTTTTCTAGCACATTCACAAAAAGCTTCTAAACTTCACAGCCCCAAAAGGCTTCGTCACAGCTTCCCCCTGTGCAACACATGCTAGCAGTTTATTCTCTCAGGATTTCTGGAAATAACAGTGCAGCTGGACAGTTCTGTCTTTCTTTCTGTGTTTTCTGTCAGATGAGGGAGTCTTCTAAGCTAAGGATTCAGCAAGGCTTAAACCTCTCCACTTCATCAACATCAGTGCAACGCGCCAGTCCATCCCTCTTACCAACCAACACTCAACAGCAAAAAGGAAAAATATTGCCATGGGCAACACATCATGTATTTACAATTTCCAGCACGGGGTTTAAACTGGTACTCACAGAAGAAAGCCTGCCTGAGCTGGGAGCTTCTGCTCAGCTCCACGTTACATCCCACCGAGGAGCTGCACAGCCTGGCTGCCAGCAAAAGACAGATTAGAAACGGTGCTGCCAAGTGTTAAAAATGCTAGACAACCGGGTTTTATTGAGAGCATAGAAAGACCTTGAACCTAACTCCTCATTTTGGAGCAAACAAATGCCAAAAATGTAAAGCGAACAAATTATTAAAATATACTAATTTTACTTTCACTGTCAGAAGTATTATGCTCACGCATAATAATTGCAATGATCTACAATAAGAAAACTTCAAATTGTGCTAAAAGGCTATTTTAAAAAAGGACCCCCTCCCATATTTAGAATTCTAAAGGGAAAGCATTAATTTAAAATATATAAAAGAGGAATGAAAAGTAATCCAAAATTTAAAATACAATCCTGAATAACCAGATTCAATATGCATGTTATTTCCCATGTATTACATACAAACTTCAACAGAATTTCACTGCCAGCTGGTTCTGAAATTCTCTCCCTCCTCCCCCTCCCCTTAACCAAGCAATTAAATTCCAGAAGCAAAGCTCTCAGTAATGCTGTCAGCGCAGTTCTCATGCCCAGAGTGCTTTCCTGGCATTAAACCTGTCAGTAATCCAAAGAAATCAGTAAGGAAATGCTAGCATTCCCATTTTACACAAAGGAAAAAATGAAACAGATCCTCCAGAGTTGTTATCCAAGATCAGAGCAGCAGTTTTGATTATACACATACTAAGGGACAAATAATCCAGGCTGTGGCTCAGTAAAACACTTCTAGTTAATAAAGCTCTTAATCACTTGTCTAGAGACTTACATTTTCCTGCATTCAGTTCGAATTAGTGTGCATGTTGTTAAACGAAGATTCTGACGGAGACCTAACAAACAAAGCATCGCAATAGCATGCGCCAAGGAAGAAAAAGCCCCAGTGGGCAGCTTTGGGGTGAAGCAGGGGGGGATATAATCTTAAAAATCACGAAGAGCTGGAACTAGGAACTGGACTACAGCCAGAGTCTTTAAGTATAGAGTGATGACAAGGAAAGCAGAGACACAATAGCCACAGTGGCACTGGTAAACGAAGGAGAGCTCCAGGGCTTTCCTGGGCTTTGCAGCACTACGATTCCTATTGGTAAACTGCTACGAGTGGGCCTTTACAGGCTTTTGACTGTGATAAATTGCTCTCCCCCAAACATGTCTTAATCTTGGCTCAGGGGTTTCCACAAAAGCAAGGGGCATTTGGGTTTGGGAACAGTAGGATGTGACCCTCACAGGCACCAGCCCCTCCACGCCGCAGTGCTCCCAACCACACGGTGTACTTGGGCAGATGTACTCGGTGACTGCGGCTCATAAGAATCGGTGTATTACGTACATCAGTAACACTCACACTCTGCTATGGCAAATTACATTAGGTTTTCTGCTACACCTGGCAGGGGTTACCAGAGTACAAGGGACCCCGGAGCTTGTGGAATGAGCACAGGAAAAAAGCCACATTTTTTTCCTCAATCTTAATGCACAAGGGTAGATGGCAGTGTTTAAATCAACTGATCAGGCACTTTGACTACAGGATTGAAGTAAACCATGTCCAAATACCATAAGCCACGTAGAGCTCTAACTCATACATCACTGGGCATCTCCTCTGTGACTCCCAGCAGTGGACCAGCAAGCTGAGGTCACACACAGAGCTTGTTGGCTGTCATGGGAGCTCGATGCCAAGCTGTGTAGACAGTCATCTAACATCAGCATCTGTTTGCTTGGCAGGCTCCGAAGGCAATTCAGCTGACAACTCTGAATTTGCCTCTGGGTCTGTCACAAGATTTGTATAACTGTGGGACTTCTGGGAGTGCCCAGTACTTCTTTGATGAAGATTATAATATATCAGACCCAATCTAAGCACCCTTTGAAATCAGTGTTTGTGACCTCTCAGAATTATCCAGGCTGGCTTAAATATCATGCAACTAAGTTTTTTTTCTTGTATCAAGATCTCTTCAGCAAATTTGTATAACGATCCCAAAACTAGAAAAAACTCTTTTTTTGGTGTCAATATGAGTTGCTGCTTCTGATAGAACACTAAAGGCTGCTCCTCATCGGCTCTAAAAATGGACAGGACAACTGTTTTGTATCGGTTTCACTATCAACCCTACTGCTTTAAGGTTTGATGTGAGTGTGGAAATAATACAATACAAAATTTTAGTAGTGGCTTACACCACTTTATGTTGGTCTAAAAGTTCATTTCATAATATTCACTTCACAAAAGGCTAAAGTCTGTTTTTTAAAAAAAAATAAAATACATATATATGTATCCAAATAAATAAATGTGAGGAAAGATGGGATTAGTCATGTCTTTAAAATGAAGAGCATGCTAAATAACCCTGTTATGTCCGGAAATAGAGGAACTCCTGGTCCTGAAAGACTGAATTCTAGATAGCTGGAGAGTGCAAAACCCAATGATAAATTTGCTTTCAAGTTTAAATGTATCATATTTCTATAATTAGTCATTAAAAAATTACTTAAAGAACAAAAGGCATTAAAAATCAATGCAGCTTTCCCCAGTCTGTGTCTGATAAAGCAACTTCAAACACTGTTAACAGCCTCAGGAAATAAACATTCCTGTTTTGGGATATTCCCAAATGACATCAATTACATAACGGGACTAGATCAGCATATATTACAAATGCTACAGACAGTGTCTAAAAGAGCAACTGTTTGCTGGTCAGGCAATTTCACATTTTTTTCCTACTCTGAGGAAAGTAGCAGCACGCAGGTAACCCAGTTATTACATAAAACAACCCTGAAAGCACTCTCCAGTCTAATAATACAATATTTCAAGTCGGAAAAGACCGTTCCTGCTGCTTTCACAACTGCAGAACATGAACTTCAAAGCTTCAAGCCTATCATATTTTAACACTAAACACAGTCATTCTTCCTCCATCAAAAGGCTAAATTCAAAATGTAGCTTCTGCCAGCGTACTGCCGAAGCTGAAAAGTTAAAACCAAAACAGTCTGGAAAAACAAACAGCGGTAGTTCAGATTTCTCTCTCTTCTAGAAATACAGACCTAGAGGAATTTTCTTAGGCGCCTCCCCAGACAAGGGGGGGCTTCAAAGTATACGGTGATGGCTTATGAATCTGCAGGCACCTTCCCCAAGGCCATGCCTCCTGGAGACACACAGTTTGAGAGATGCTAATTTGCAGCCCACACAGACGACATTTAGACATCTAAGCCCTTGAAAGAAGTGCAAGGCTTCCAACCCCCTCCCAACATCCTTGAAGCTGTGCCTTACAATCATCACCGCTTGTTAAAATACAGCTCACAGCAATTATTGCTGTGTTCTGGAAGCAGAGCGGCCTTTGCTGCAATACAGCAGATCTGAGGCATGAGGCCAACTGAAACCTCAAGTCTATTTTAATCCCACTATAATTATAAATGATGGATGTGTAGTCGCGATGCTTCTGAATTTTTGGTTGCATGAGGGTGTGTTTGTGCATTGCAGAAGAGCACTGCAGAGGAATATCTGAGCTAGTACTGACTGAACTGGCATCAGCGCCAACACAACAACGTTAGTGTGATGCTGTACCCAAGACGCCGCTGCTGTCAGGACACACCACCACGTTCAGAGCCAACTACAAAACATACCTTTTCACCATCCTCCATTAAGCAATGTTGACATATCCATTAAATACAGAGCGAAGAGAAAAGGTGTTGACAGGTTTCTCTGAGGCAAAGCAGTAGAGAAACAGTGGTTAGTTGTTCAAAGAACCGTGATAAGGGGAAAGTTTTACCCAAGTCAGAACTGTAGAGTAAATGCTGGAAAATTTGCCAAAGGCTGGATGAGTGGAGAGAGACATCGTGTTCCCTAGACCTGGTACCAGCATGCTGTTGCCACCAGACCTCACACTGCAGCGAAGGGGAGAGACGCAGACCCAGATACGATTTTTTAACCCTGGCAGAGACTGGCTCACTACAACAATAATTTTACTTCACGTTGTTAACCCTAAGTGATGCAATATTTATCAGAAAAGTAGCAAATAAACTCTTCTTACTTCAGAAAGCAACATGACCGTATTTTGCCAAGAACATCACCTCAGACCAAATACATGCTGGTTTTAGCTTAATAGCCTCATATAAGCTTGCACAATTAGCAGCTAATTCAGGCAAGAAAGAGGTTTGCTTCTACACGTGCTTTGCCCTGACCAGAGGGTCCAGTGTGAAGCAATATATTATATTGTTGGTGCTAAGCATACTTTCCACTGAAACCAGTAAGGACGAGTTCTGTAATTACTCTATTACTGCATATTGTTTACCCAAAACACAGACTTTTTTTGTAGAAACAAAATAATTTCCTCAAGAAGATGTAACTTGGAAAGGATCAAATCAGGCCCCTAAATCTTAGTCTGGTGCCTTAGAATATAGGTCAGCTCAACAAGTTATTGCCTGTTCGCTGTTCATACAGGTATTCTTGAACCTCTCCAATTCCCAAGCCAATTGTGGACTTTTCAGGTTATCGGAGTGTCATTCAGTTGGAATCAACAAGAACATTGTGTAAAGCAATGCATCATGACAAATTTCGAGTGTGCTACCTGAACATGTAGACGAGGCATTCACCACATGTAAAGCGGAAATAAAAATTTCACCTTAAAAAAGAAAAATCAGCCGGATTCTTGCCTTAGAGCCTTATCACAAAGTGAAGTTAGCGCTTATTAAAAAATGGGTGCTTAAAACGGATGCCCGAAAGAAAGCATCCAGGGCCTGCAAAATTTTTGCCTCTGTCTCTTTTCTAAAGTCCAATAAATCCCAGATTGTTTAAGGCAAAAAGAGCTAACAGCAAGACATGAAGAAATACAGGGACTCTAGGCTAAACTAACCCACCAGAGGGAGGCACAGTTTTGGAGACACAATCCAACCCTCAAGAAGGTCCTCAGGATTTGACCTGTACACTCACACAGGGAAGCTGAAACAGGCAGTAAAGCTTCTTTTCCCAGTCATTTTGCACAGACTTTTAAACCCCTTTCAATAGAAGACATTCTCATATCTGCCCACTTCCATCCTACTGCTTATTGTTCCAAGTACACCCTAGGAAACCATCTGCCATAAACTTCCAACCATGAAGTAGTTACTAAAAAAGCTCCTTTTTTTCAGAAAACAGACAAATGAGACTCATTATCATAAAGGCCCTATTATGAGGAAAGAAATTTATTGTTGCGCTGATGGTTCTCCTGGTGACATGAGATGAAGAGTCTTTCAAAAAATGTCAGAGCAGCATCTGGTCAGTTGGAGCTAAAAGCATATTGATACCTTCAGAAAGCCAGCACCAACTCATATGAAAATTGATATTTTTGATAAAGGAAAGCAAGACACTATGAACTACTCAGAAAAACCTCATGCTTTTCAACTGTTTTTTTGAGTAACTGACTAGATTTACCAGCCAGCTGGTAAAATAATGAAGGAAAGAGGCAAGTAAAACTATACAAAGCTAAGAGAAACTGCCTTGTACTAATTAGAAACAACGTGCAGTCTGATGACACTCTATAGACTTCAATTACCATACTCTGCATGAAGGAGCTTTCAAACATCTGTATGATAATCATTCTCCACTGGGATGTCATTTACAGTGCAAAGTATTAAAAACAGGGCCAAAAAATCAATTATAGTCTTTGTAAATGAGTATATTCTTGATCTAAGGGATTTGAACTTGTGTGTGGAAATTGGCTTTAAAAGGAGTGACAGCAACCGATTTGACAATGGAAACTGCAGCAAACCTCCCCATATCTGATTTGCACAAAATTAAACTTAAGGATCATTAAAATAATGATTAGCCTATAAAGTGCATAGCAAAAGAGTATTATTAGAAGTCAAGCCTAACAAAGCAATGACTAACCACGTGCGAGGTTCAAGCAGAGGCTTGCTTTATTTAAATTTTTAGGTGAATATCCAGAAAAACGGTTCATTGACCGGGATTACTTGGATGAGTAAAGATATGTACACACTAGGCAGGAATATAAAATAAGATTTTTTTTTCTAAACAACTATTTTCATATTTACATAGAAAAATAGAAACATGCAGAAGTAATAGCAAGAGTAGGAAGTAACCAATAGCCAGCGAGGCTACTATTTCAACTAGTCACTTGTAATACATTAGTGCAAGGAATTAAGGATTTTACCCTGTAATCAAAAGAAACCAAAATAATGTGGAAAACAAATTACCAGAGAAAAACATAAATAAAAAAATAAACATTTACCACTGTAAAATGAAAAAAAACCAAACCAGCAACCAAACAAATCAAAAAAGCTTGTTTGAATGTATTGAAGGTTTTCTTTTCTTATTTAATGATTTTCAGACGTCTGTTATCTCAGAGAATAGTCTTAGAAGCTACGCGAAAGCAATGTTGAGTTTTTACGCAAGAGCAAATGGGAACAGCAGAAAATGGCTAGAAAATTTGTCAGTGATTGCAGCAGAACCTTTAATCTTGGTACAAAATTGGGCAGTGTTAATCTCACTTTGCAGATCACTGATAATGACCAAGCATCACAAGTATTCTGTACAGACAGTAAGATGAATATAACTTTTTCTCTTAGAGGTAAAATTTATTCGCCTTTTGCAAGGGTAGATTAGTGACCTACAAATATACTGCTGTACTTCAAAAATACTTTAAAGCATGAACTAATGTAGAGTGCAGATACTTGCTGAGTAATGCTATTCCTGTGCTCTCAAGGTTGTCTCCTAGTAATTAAGGAGGTACTAACCTAAGGTGTTGGGTTTGACCTTTAAAGCCCTAAGCAATCTGGAAATCTAGGCAAAAGACCAAGCTTGCCATGCACTTTCCCCCTCTTTCTTCTCTCCTTTTGCTTTTATAGTAATGATTAGAGAGAAGCTGTCAGTCCCCATCTGACATTCTGTCATTTGGTCAGACAGGACCTGGACCTATTAAACTCTCACTCAGACTTCACAGGTCATTTCTCCTGGGGGGGGGGGGGGGGGGGGGTCGCGGGTTGGACCTGGGGAGAAGCTAAGAGGATATCCTGGAAGAGTTGTTTTACGAAGCTACCACTCCGTTTTGTAGAAGGCTACTATGTGAATGAAGCAATTTTAAAATGATAGTGGGATTTTTACAGTTAAGGCAGTCCAAAACATAGGCTGAGATCCCAAACAGCTGTGTATAATTGATGATGGAGGACACTTTCACAATCCCTTGGCCTCTTCGTTGCCATGGAACATCATGGCTTTCACTGGTGTCTGGAAAAATGAACTGCACAACCTATTTAACATCATGTACTCCACAGCATTAAAATGAAGTCCGAATTTCACATGAAAATTCAAGATAACTAGGTTAATGCAGGATGTCTGCAGCAGAATTGCAGCAGCACAGCAGTTTCCAAAGCTATTTTGAGCAGTAGCAACTACTTAAGTAGAATCAGCAAGTGGCCACATTCTGTATTGTTGGGAATAACAAAGCTGGAACACCTCTAACAGGCTACCTAGGGATTACTTCAGCTAAATGCAGCTTTGTTATGAAAAGAGAAAAGGCTTTTTATCCAGCCTGACAGCACCATAAAAAGCTCTTGTTCATAGTGAATGACACATGAACAGAGATTGGCGTTTATAATTTTCTGCCGGTTAAAGACTCATTCTTGCTCCCATTGAACTAAATGAGGCAAAACTGCCATTGATTTCAATCAGATTGTCAGTAGACCTTAAAGATACGAACCATCAGCACTTATTAATATGGAATTATCAGCGGAAAACATATTGACTAGTTGATCTAAATACTTCATCTTCATTCAACAAAACACTTACTCCAAATGAACAAAGACAGAAAACTGAACCCAGACCAAAGGTCATGCTGAACTTACAAATTGCAATGACTGCTGATACACGTTACCAACAGCAGCAGTATAATGTGTATGGCACCCAATCAAACCAATGGACATAATATTAAACGAGAAACACACAGCACACATCCCCCCCCCCTCAGTTTCCCAGCAATTCAATTGCTGCCTCCATAAGAAACATCCTCCACCTTTTCACAGAAAACATGAAAAATCCATAAAAATAATTTCATACAACTGGCTACTTATTTGCTGAAGGCCATTAAAAATAAAAGCTCAAATCAACTTTTGACTATAAGTGCTACAACTGTCTTAAAAAGCTCTTAGATACCATCAGTATTATTTTTAACTTCAGAGAAATAAATAATGTATTATACAAGGGAAAAAGAGTGGTAAAAATCCTGAATTTAATTATATGAATGGTATTCTGTATACACTTAATTGCATAGCAGTAACACAACCACTTTCATTACTCTTTATAGCTTCAGATGCCCATTAGCACAATCCCCAAGGTTCCTTATGAATAATTAGATTAGGAAAGGGGGACTCTCTGATGAAACGCAATAGGATGTGATGCTTATGAAACAGCACATCTTGAATCCAGATGCTGACAACATCATGAAGAGCTAATTTGCACATCCAGATTAATACCATCATGATGATAATATAAAAGAAGGATATGCATCTAAAATGAACTACAGAAAATATTGTCAAAAAGAATTGAGGTACTTATATTACAAAAATACATCTTTTTGACATTTTAACCCAGTTGGAAAGGTGTAAATAGACTAAATGTAACATTCATGAGCACAGAGCTATTTAAGCAGACTTACTAGAATCTAATCCACTATTTGGCAACACATGGGCAAGCTGTTTAATAAATAGTTATCAGACATGTCCAGCACCGACATAAACAGGTGAATAAATTTCATTACATTTTATTAAACATCCGTTTCCATTTGATACAATGAACGGTTTTATATAGGTTGGTGCTTCTTAGGTACACACCATCAACAAATTCAGCAATGATATGTTTTTTGAAGGGACATAAAAGATACAGATAAATGGGATTTAAAAAGTATTTTAAAGAGAGTCACATATTTCTGCAGCTGTCATGAGTTATCTGTCTGCATAATTATATATCTGAATAGTTAAGAAATTTTTCCCTCAAATCTACTTAATAGAAAATAATCGGAACTCCACAGAAAGGGAAGTTGTTTTCTTCCACCTCCGTGGTCCTCCTTCATGTAAAGGTTAAAACACAAATATACACGTAACAAGGCAGGCTCTACCATTCGCTACTTGGACCCAAATGTCAAAGAAGCCTGTTCCTCTCTATATATTTTACAGCACAATATGTACCTGTACCCTCTTTGCCCTGTGCATTTGAGAGTATGTTCTGTCAAGGCAGAGCACATTAGTCTAAAGGATTTTCAACTTTTAAGAAATGTAAATTCACATCAAGCTGATGGATTCCCTTTAGAATAAAAAAAATTTGAAGTAAACTCAGAAGAAATGATAAAACTGCTGAAAAGGACATGGCAGAAACAAAAGGATAAAAGTGAATACATGAGGCACGAGCAAGAGGCATAATACCAGAGGCATAGCAATAAAGACATAATAAAGCAATAATTTGTGCAAACACAATGATTTGAAATTTTCTTATGGTACAAAGCTAAGGAAAACCTCACTAAAGGAAAACCTCATCATACTTAAAGCTAGTAATAACGATGTTCTGCATTAAGTATTTAGGAATCTACTATAAAATACCACTGAGACAAGAGGATCAATAGGATTCAAGTGAGATGTATGCAGTTATGCACTTTTCCACAGTTAGCACTAATTAATTTACTAACTGGGACAGAAGGATCTATTTAAAAAAAAAAAAAAAACAACAAGGAGGAAAAAAATAAAATATTTCCATATGCTGAAAACAACCATCTCAACATTGTGGAAAATAAAACCTTTTTCTGGACAACTGATACAGACTTAGAGGTAAGTGAGATCCTAACAGGGGAAGAACAGCAAACCTTTATACCTTGTATTTAGGTAATTATAATGACAGCAAGAATTATAAGGTGCTTCATTATTCATTCTAATGAAACACTTCCTTTTAAGAAGTGCCAGCATCTTCATTGCAACATCCCAACAGCCTTTGCTTACTGAGACCGATCCAACTGTTAAAATCATTAGGAATTCCTTCCAGGGACTTCAAGGGAAATAATATCAGGAGCAAAGTCTATGAGTAGAATACGTTAACAAAACCAAAAATCAAATAACCAGCAAGACACACAGGCAACATGCAGTGAGGAAACACATGTGAGACGTAAGTGAAAGCATTTATTGGTGTATGAAAGCATTTTCATGAGCTTTTGCCACCGTAAGTCTCATGCTTCCCATACTTATCTACTGGGTTTTTTGTCATCTCTTGCTGTGCACTGTCTAGGTTTTAAGATTCTGGTGGCATGTTCATTTTAATCACCTATAAGGCATCGTACAGTCTGGTTGCACTGAAGTGAAACAATGACACAGAGCCTTTTATTTTGAGCAGACACAACTCTTGGTCATGACATACGTTGCACCAACACAAATAAGACAGCTTCCTTCACTTCAAAGGCCAAATATTAAAGACATATATATTTTCAAAGCTCCTATGTGTCAGCCTAAAGCTGACAACAGTCTCCCAGTACATTAATTGACAAAATACCATGCCTAAAACCAGAGCCATCACGCCAGTTTTTTCTCCCCACAGTCTGTCTGCAACACAGTCTGTGCTTCGCAGCAGCACCGAGAGCCATTTCGGGATTAACATGATGCAAGTGGATAATATTTTATTTCCCTTCTTCCCTCATTTGCTTTCCTATAATTTTCCATTAAGTGCTGAAAGGTTGGAAGTTCTGCTGCCCCAAAATCTGCTACTCCCGATACACAGGCAGGTGATTTAAGATGTTTTTTTGCAGGCAACGGTTTCTGAAGTTTCATCTGCCTAGGTCTGTGCAATAATTTATATACTGGTAAGATCTAACAAGTCCATGTACAAATTCATACATGTTTTACTGTTAACTTCTGCTGTGGAATGGTCTTACATGAAAATATTATATACTGCTAGAATTCACTAAAAACAGGAGATACACGCAACGTATTGAAAACCTAAAGACAAAGATACAAACTTTGGGCATAATCTCAAAACAAGATGCTATTAATTCCTGGCATGGGAAAATTTAGGCAGGCAATTTCTGTGAAATGGTTTAATATTACTTTATTAGATACTAAAATATAGAATAGGTAACAAAGGATAAACCAATTCTGGAGCATGCCCTAGGCTTTTCAGTGTTTCCAGTCTACAGCCAGAGGACCAATAGCAGATCACCACCACTCTGGCATCTGCCATTGGTTTGGCTACCAGCTGGCATGCATTTAACATATATTCTCTTAACATAGTATTCTAAACCTTTTAAAGATATTTAAAGACCTTAATAGGACAACAAGAGCACAATGAAAGGTCGGGTTTTACTACTACCTCTGTTACATCCCAGCTGTGTTTTCTTCTTCCATCAGTCTCCCAGATTTGCACCAGAACATTTACGCTGGGGTTTTTTAATAAAAGAAATAATGTACAGATAAAATTTGTAATAAAGCTCATCATTCATTTCTCCTCACGAGTCTCTTTATTACTCCCATTAATATTGCTTCTCTGTCTACAGACCTGTGCCTTCAAATGCTTCCTCATCTTTAATTTCTCTCACCTGAATAGGCCCACGGAACTTACCACAAGGATAATATTAAGTACATACACACGACTTTCCAAGATTTTTATGTATGCATCTCGTCTCTGATTTGCAGAGATCATAGCTGGAGCTTTAACGGTCCTTCTCTGGGAATCAACTACAGGCAAACCAAAAAAGACACAAATTTGCCTGACTGGTGATAACATTTCAGTCTATTTAAGTGCATTCATTTATAGTTACAGGTAGCAGTTGTTGTTATTAAAAGAAACTCTTGGGAATCTATACAGTTAAATTTTCACTGAAGGACCCCGTATCTTCACAGCCACCTACATTTTATAGTTGCCTAAACACCGTGCACATTAAAGAGAGATGTGTCTTAAAGACCGCATCTTTCAATTGTTATATTATCCTGCCCTGAAATAAATATGAATGAACTTTAAATAAAAAACAACCCAAACGAAAAATGAACTGCTAGCAGAGGAGAAAGATAATTATTGTTTCCCATCTGTTAAAAGGAAAAAAAAAGTGTATGAGCAGACCCATTTCACAAGTCTTCAGCTAGATCTTGAATTTGAGGGGAAAAAAAGTGTGTCAGTTGATGAATTACAAGCTTAATTACATCTGGGATAAGACACTTTAGAACCCAAAGGAACAATGATTTGCTGAATGTCAGTATGCTCAGATGCCCACCAGCGAGCAGTCCCTCCTCTATTTCAAGGTTTCAGTGAAGACAACATACATGTCAACCACAGTAGAAGAAACAAAACTAATGAAACTGTGTGTAAGCTGTAATTACACTGTCTCAGTGAATGGCACTTGGGGTATTGTGAACAGATTGTACATGTTAATTCACACAGGGCTTAATGAAGCATTCCCTGTTCTACAAACTTCACCTCTTGATTTAATTAACCTTCATACCTATACACGCATTACCTAACAGTCATAAGTGTTGGAAAATCCTTAAATAAACTACAATGTTTTCAACTTACATTAGAAAATGAACAGAGGTACAGTTTATGTTCAGTTTGGCAGCTCAAGAGTGAACTGCAAGGAAATTATAAGCCTCTTAGGTGATAAAAACTCACTTTGTAAATTTGGCCCTAAACCAGCTCTCTCAAATATATGACCTACTACCTTAAAATTATATTTAAACAAAGCAGAATCAATGCATTCACAACAATAAAAAGTGTCTCAACTTCACTAGAAGAGAATTAAATATCAAAATAATCTAGGAGGCTCTACCTTAGAGAGGACTTTTAGATGTTAAAATACGTTCTGTTTTGCAGAATACTTGTGATGGCTAAGTCACATTGTAGGTTTGTAGGCACAGCTTTGCACAACGCAAATATATAAAACTATATTATTTTCAAAAACTCTTAAAAATGGGAAGGACACTCACTTATCATTATTGTCTCAAACGTAAAAATCATCATCTTTGAGACCATAGCAGTTAATTTTTTACGACTTTAGGACCAAGCAGGCTGTTTACACACACCTTGCTAAAGTCTCCTGTTAGCCTGCATCTTGATGTTTTCATCAGGTTTAGGTCCTGGATTACATGAATTCTCTGCTCTAGGCACTTAGGGCAAAACACTGGGGCACTGCAAATAAACGGTGTTTTTCTGCTGACTTCAAAGACTGAAGCGTGCACCAAAGACCACCACTCATTTCTTAGTTCGCTCCTGTATAAATCCCCGCTCACACTCCAACACTCAAGGACAGATAACTACAAGTGCAAAGGGTGTCCCTGGCTCCTCTTCTGGTGGGAGCAAACAAATGAGCAAAGGCTCATCTCACAACTTTCTGCTAATGAAGGGCAGAGGAATCTGCTGCCCCTGTACTTCGAATGAACAAAGAAAAAGAATTGAGTCTCAGAACAGCACCTCAATGGCACAAGAGCTACCAGGGCTGCTCCTGGTAAGCCAAGGTTACTTCACAAATTTAGTAGCTGTGGAAACGACAAAGCAGAATTGACACACTTTCTCTGCTTCCCGTCTTCCGGGATTAAAGTTTATATAACCTACTTAATATTTTACTTCATTAAAGTAGAAATTATTTAACGCAGAAATTAGAAAAATGCTTGATACTGATTTAAAGAACACAGGCTGCATTGGAGAAATATTAGTAATTCTTCAGAACAAAGAGCAAGTGAAAGCTGCAGGGATAATTTATTTGAATCTCCAAAGTAATTTTAATGGTATCTCTCACAAAAAAATTAATCTTCAAAAGTTAGCAAGCATGACACAGAGGAGGAGAACCAGTGGACTGGATAGAAGTTGGCTGAGGAATAAAAGGGAAAGTTTGCCAGCCACAAAAAATGAGGATTCTTCTTGCATTTTAAAATTGAATCGTTTGGGTTTTCATCTATTGCTAAAGACTTACATTACAAGCAAAAAGAAGTGGAAAGACCTCCCTACAAGCAACATGGGTTGTTACTTTAAAAAGAACAAAATCAAAACCGCACACAATAAAGCAGAAAAAAAATCATTAAAAAGCACAAACGTTTATGGTTACATTCTGTCACTCCAGAGGAGAGATTGCAAGGAGGGGGCAGAAACCTGTGTAATAGAGGCCATAAAGAAGGATTTTAAATTAACTGAGAACTCAGCCAACCTTGACAACTTAAACAGAAGGTACCAAATCTGTCCTTTTCCTTCACTAGAGCTATGCTATTCAGTTCACATGAGTATCTCGACCATTGTCAATGTCATTTTGCCATAAAGGATAATAATTGTATTTATGATACATTCCTCCAAGGCAGCACGCAAGATCACTCATGCAAGTTAAAATACGCCATAATACACGAAAACACTTAATATATTTTAAACCTGCGCTTACTGTTTTTCATTCCAGTAGAAAATTTGCAGCCACTGCAAAGCAATATAGCATTTTGTCTTATGCCATTTTATTGATGCAACAAATGGACAAGTGTGTTGCTCATTAATGTAACAAGAGGAGTAGTTTACCTCCCCACACTGCTACTAATTACTCAAGGGCCAGGCTTTCCCTTTGTTATTTTCTCCCTGACTCTCAGCTCTTTGGTCCCAGCTGCCTGTTACTAATTTGAAACTCAAGATACCGATAAAGAAATATTGTGATGCCATAATACGCCACACTCCAGTGAGAGCAGGGACACGGAGCAAGACAAATGACAGTGCAATTGGTGTTGAATGGTTGGTGGAGTATTTAGTAAGAGATGTGCTTAAAGCCTGCTGTGCTGGCATCACAGAGCCCATTGGCAGACTGGCCGTCACCACCCAGGAAGGTGGCTCAGTTGGCAGCAGGGAGCACTGAAAGCCTCAACCCAGCTTTGACTCTCACCTCGTAGAAGGCGGAATCGGAATAAGTGCCTTCAAAATCATCTGATTTGGTCTGAAACCAAATTCTCTCAGTTCTCAAGTTGCCTCAACACAGGTAGCGCACAGAAGAGGGCCACTTTCTCCCCCTGTTCTACAGCAACAAGGTGGACACTGACATTGCAGCTCCACACAGAGCTCAGCACAAGCCCAGGGGGTTCACTAAGAATCTGAACACATCTACAGCTCAGAACCCTCCACAGAGTCAGCTGGAGTTCGAGTCCACCTCAACCAGAATTAAATCAGAATTGGATGGCTTTAATCACTTTTGACTTGCATACTTAGGCACTCAGGGATCTTGTGTTTCAAAACAGAAGCAGCACCAATTGTTTTTTTAGACACCTCTACAGGTTGTGCGGCACTTGAGAACAGGCATTGTCATTCTCCAAGATTCAGACAACTAGTACAGATCCATTAATTCTGCACTGAAGAGGACTGAAAAGTGATAATTACCCAGGACTTTGCAATCCAGGAAGCCACAGGGCATTAGCTGATATTTTGAGGATGTCTCCTTGTGCTCTCCTATCCTCCTTGCACAAGCGACTCAGAAACCCTCGTCATCATACTTCAACATTACGTGAAGATTGCTGCTACCCAACTGAGAAAGCAAGGCTGCTGCTACTACCTTGCACACTGAGACTCTTCACCAGATGTTCACAACCCTTGAAGGGCAGGACGAGCAGCCAGGCTGCCATGGCAGGGACCTAGCTGGGTGGCAGAGCTTGCCACAATATCCTTCACTGCTCTAGACAGTACACCACCCAGCACAACTATAAATAATCCTAGAAGACCTAAAAATTCAAGAAAATGGTCTTCTTTTTCAAATTGTTGCTTTCAACATTTAGAAAGTAGATATAGCTTTTATAAACATCAATATGATGATGTAGATTCCTTGGGGTGACCACTTCCTCAAAAGTCTGAAGTTCATGGTCTTGGATTTATAAGAATTTTGCACAGAACAGGTGGAGAATTAAACTCATGACAATTTTAACATCCTCATATTCTGGTAACTGCAAATAAAGGAAATCTCTCCGGAGCTATCCTGGGTACTCCATTGGATTTGTTAGTGTAAAGGCAGAGTAAGTGTTAAAGGTGAATACAGCACAACCCAAAACTCTAGATGGAAAAAATGTCAGAGTTCATGCACACAGAAAACCCTACAGTCTGACTCCTTTTCAAAATCCAAAGGTGTAAACTAATTCATGGCCCCAGTTCATTTGTATTTGCTATTATGGCAAAGCATAAAGCCAATATAGCTGATACCTGGGCTTCACCGTAATGACTTTATACAGCCCTAACAAAAAAGCCTTTTTTCACCCTTACTAGTAGTAGTGCAGTTCTTTTTCATAATTAAGCCCAGAATCCTCCCTATTGCTGCTGTTGACAACAATTACACGTGATACAACCAACAGGTGTTTGTTTTTTCCGGAACTCTGAAAAATTAGGGGTCAGTGAACCAAGGAGTCCTCCATTTGCTTGTGCACAATAAAAACAGACCAAAAAGGTATCATACGCGTGGCTTGAGAGTGCAACTGACTGCAGATATTTTTACTCAGGTCCGCAATTTGACAATAAAGTGCAGAGCAGAATAAAGCGATAGACCTGGAAAAGCTATTTATAGTGCCTATGCCCAAAGGAGATATAGCTAATAACTAATTCATTTCACATCACACATATGAATGCAATATGAAAACTTCCCCGTTTCTTATCAGCACAGGAGAAAAGACCCCACTGTGGCTTTCTTTATAATAATTAAGGATTCTTTACCAAAACATTTTAATCAAACTAAGTCTCCACAGCAGTCTTTTCTTTCCCTGCCTATCTGTTTCATTTAGAGGACCTCGTCTATTAAAGTTTTGATGGAAGCATTTCACAACATAGCAGCTTGCCAAGCTATTAAAAGTGATGCTCATTTTCCTAGATAACACATTTGTTTATCAACTACTTCTCTACAAGCAGGATTAAAATCCAATATATTATTGGTCATATCAATGGGAAACAAATGCAGCAATCTGCTAAAAAAATTCAGTGAACAATGCAATGGTGATATCTGCATATGAGGAGATTTGGGGTTGGTTTAGTTTTTTGATGCAGAGGAACCAGATCAGCTAAGTATTATTCCACGGACTAGAGAGCTGAATATTTTATTACAAATTATTAAGAACTGAACAACAGATAAGAAAGCTAGATTAGGATTTTTAGTACTCAAGAGACATCAATAATCACATTGAGCTTCCCTTCTGCTGCAGCTGTGTCCGCAACACAGCAGCAAGCAGACACAATGCTCGGTGAGATGATAGCCTTCCAATTTCTCCGCACCCACAATTTTTGTTTTCTTTTTCTCTCCTTCCACATGCCGACAGCAGGTGCTATAACAGCTTGACTTCAATGAGAGTATCCTAAGAACAGTGTGGTTCCAGCAAACACTGGTGCCAAAGCTGCATCATAAATAAACTGGACAGGGATGCTGCAGGAGCCCCAGCTGGTGCTCCACAGGAGCTACTACTGTCAGGGGACTGTGCTAGCTCCAACAGAAAAAAGAAGAGTCCTTGGGGGGCCGGGGGGTGGAAATTAAAACAACTCTCCAAAAAGACTAAACCAAAAAGAACCACCAACACCTTAGACTATCCTATGGCTCAAACACTTAGCAAACAATTTAACCTGGGCCTTCTGTTACTTTATCATTAAAAGGCAAGTTTCTGTTAACAGGTTTTACGTTTAAATTATAAGTCGTTGCTATATGAAACAATGTGAATTAACTCCACCAATCTGTAATTCAGTGCCCCTCGGGCCCCTAGTTTTTACTGAGAAGCATCCTAATTTTACTTTTACCATAGCAGAAGCAGCATGAAAATTATTTAAAACACATTACACATAAACCATTACCAGATATTGTGCACTTACGCAGTCATTTATTTATGTTGTAGGTTCAGTGGAAATGTTAGGAAACAACAGGGAAGGGTATTTAGGAAAAGGAGAGCAGTCAATCTGACATTTTGTCATTTTTAGGTTGGAGGAAGGGGGCTTCAGGCATTTTTTTTTTTGTTCTGTTTTCACTTTTGCTGTTTGTTCATTAGATTTTCTGTATTGCGCATTTATTGACCATGTGGTTTAGCGTAGATCATTGTAGTAATCAGAAAAGAAACATTTCCCCATTGCAGAGCAATCGAGCGACAATATATCAATAACTATTATTAAAGAAAACAAACTAAATTATACTGGCAAAAAGCAGATAAAACATTGCAAAATGGAGTTATAAAGACAGCCTAAAAATAATTACTAAATAAAATAGCATCAACTACTTACTTTTTCAGATTTTAGTCTGAGCTAGAATATGTCCAGACGACACACTACACAAGAACATGCAAAGACTCTGCAGAACTTCTGAGGGCATAAATCATCTTAGCTGTTTAGATTTCTAAATATATTTAAAGGTAAGGGTACATCAGCTATTGAAAGTGATTGCCACTTTTTTATGTTTGCTCACATAGTATTTAAAACTTTGAAGAGCAAATGTGCTACCTACTCATTATATTAACTCTTTAATCATGACTTCTCCCATCCGCTAACTGGCAGATTACTTTTTTAAGCTAATATTTAGACTAACCTTAAGAAATTGCTGTCCTAATATAAACTCGCTAATGGCTTCATTGCTCAAATCGGTGAAGAAATAAAATCCACACAGAAAAGAAGAAAAAACTAAATAGAAATAACTAATACTAGGATTGGATCCCAGCTTTTCTAGGTTTTCTTCAAAGGTCAGAATTAGAATTTCCTTGGGAAAATAGATAAGTATTTCACTTTTAACTTTTGTAACAATGGAACAGTGTGTAAATTGCAAGAAACATAATTTTTTTATTATTAAACTCGGACACTTTAACAGCAAAACACAGAGCACTGCTTAATCAAAGATATGCACCAGCAGCACATCAGGTTTTGGGGATCTTAGATTAGGCAGTATGAGACTACTTGCATTAACACCATCTCCACAATACAGAAGAGAGAACACATCTTTTGAGAGAGCGAGAAGGCCAATAAGGGACCTCCCCCTGAAGTGTATTTATAACCACTGCCCTGAGAGGGAACACTGTTACCGATCGTCCTGTCTCCCTATGATGTACCAACAGAGGATCCTGATGTGCCAGTACAACAACTTGTCAGAAGCAGCTACAGCAGCATTGAACAGCAGCGCAGGGAGCAAGCGTTCAATGACATTACAATGCTGAGCATACATAAAAGTTCATATCGGCATGCTACTGCTGCAGGACCATCACTTTAGCTGCTAATCATGCTTGCTGTGGGTTTAGATGGGAATGCAGTGAGATGAAATGAAGCACTACAAAAGCAAACACCATGCAGCTCTCCTCATACATCGTCCTGTTGCCTGCCCATTGGTGTGAGGAGCTAAAGCCTCATTTGGAAACCCTCCATTGTGCCAAATCCATGGTCTTGCCGTGAATTTCAATAAGATTTAAAGATCTGCTTATTTCTGGTTTTTTGCATTATCCTCCATCACATTTCCCACTCTGCACCATTTCACCGATGCAGCAAACCCATTAGGCTCACTGGTTGCAAAGACCTCTGGCTACACAGACTGCTCTTTCTAATTGGATCAGATTTACCTTCTTTATTAAATCTATGACTACATTAATGACTACTTTATCTTCACAGAATCCCTTTTAATAGTTGAAAAACCAAATTCACTTTTCTCTCCTTACATTGTAAAGTCTCTCTGCCTTAGCGTGTGCTTATTACATGAGTACAACGAGTCCCCACTAGTACCAACTTAGAGATTTCTGGACACTTCAAATCTGCATCCTTTCCTACTTGCTTCAGATTATATTGGTCCTCAGCTTTGTGCTGAAGAGTTGAAGCTAATAGGTTGATCTGTATATCATCATGATCTAACTCAAGCTAGTATCTAGCTGGAGCATCTTGAGTTTTATTAAAAACGTTGAGTTATATATGAATACCTGTCAAATTAAGGGAAAACTTTTGGGTCAAGCTATCAAAAATAACAATAGAAGAAACTCTATTGTTAGAGGAACCTAATGAAGGAACCTCTCTCTCAAGGCCTTTTCTATTCAGAAATTATTTTGTTGACAGTCAGAATTTTACTAAAGATTGTAAATAAAAAGAGGAGCACGATACTTAATAACCTAAAACCACTGTTAAGTTACAGCAGAATTTCCTAGAACAAAGAAAATGCATTTACCTCCCTCAAATTCTTTGACCTGCCAAACACATAAAAGACAGATATACAATAGATACAAGGACTTATCACCGCTGGTGGAGAACAAGGAAGAGAATCATTTGACACAGACCGCTCAGGCCAGCTGAACGCCATCACAGACAGTATCACAACCCAGCAAACAGAGACGTACTCATCTTCCTTTTCCACTAACGATATGCACAGAAAATTACCAATTATCTGTGTTCCCAAAGTGTGACCTGTTGCTGTCAGTTGAAAAGACAGACATATTCATCAATTATTTGCTGTGCTGTACTAATTAAACAGGAGAATTATAGGAACCTTTCATTAACCTCTCAGCAAGTACACATATTTTTAAAGAATTATATTGAAAAGGACAACCATCTGTAGACCAGCTCTGCAAGGCTAAATACCAGGGGCACTCATTCTTTAAATCTAATATTCTTTTGCCAGACCAAAGAAAACAGATATTACGTAGCAGCTACAAAGCACCCGCAACCCACAAATTGTGTGTGACCTACAGACTTCATTATTGTGGTCAGCCTCTGATTTAGAGTATGATCTCCCTTAGCAAGACCTTGACATTCACAAGAGACAAAATGTGACAGCCAATCTCAGCTTGCAACCATACCTTCTGGACCCCAGAAGCCCTCCTGAGTACTTTGAGCACTAGGGAGGAGCCACTGGAAGATTTTATATCTGAGCACAACACCAATAAAAGGATAAAGCTCAATGTTTGAAGGTGGAGGCAGCAAACAGACAACAGGTAGGAGCCAAGAAGACACACAGAGAAAGCATTCCCCTCCCCCATCTTTGGCCAAAAGAAAAGACAGCTTGGACGTCTCTATGTAAACCATTTAAAAATAAAAATTTTAATAGCCTCTGTACAACTGAATTAACATTCAACAAATGTCATTTTGAGACTAGTAACATTCTGTGTTATCAAAATTATCTCTTCAACAAAGATACAGGAGGGAGACCAGTGATCTTCTCATCTAAAACAAAAGCAAAGAGAAGTTCCGACCTCAGAAAGCAGGCCACTTGGCACCTAGATTGCTTGCTCAGTCCAAAAGTTAGCAGAGATATCAAATCAGATATAAAGAAACTTAATTATTAATTATCATTTAGAATAGTTCTTTATTCATCTATTTTTTTATTTTGATTATACAGCTGTTAATTTATAGTCAAAATTGATGCTTTGTTAGAACATAATCTGTTTTCCATTTTATGATTGGTAAGCATACAAGGTAAAATGAAAATATGTGTCAAAAAGGAAAAGAGTTTTGTTTCAGGTTTATACATTTTTCTTTTCCACAGGTAGTAAAAACAAATAAAGTTCGGCTGCCAACAATCCCACTGTCTACCTGCCACTGAAGGCAAGCGTGTAAATCTCAGGACAGGCTGTTTCCCACCAAGCTGCAGACTCATAAGGAGCTGACAACATCAAATGCGAGAGCCAAGCCAGAAGTTCATTTTGTTGAGTACTGATGAACAACACGGGGACAAATTGTACTGTCACAACTACCCAAAAAGCAACAGAATCGAGTAAAATGAGATCAAAAATGGTTAGTATACGTGACTGTACCTTGGTCTATCATTTGGAAGATATAATTTATCAGTGCAAGCAGTGCAGTGTGTCTACTATATTTAGGGCTAAACCCAGATGGATTCAGTCAAGGAAATCTGAGGATTCTAGATGCCACCAGAGTCGCCTTGTGCACAAGCTTCCTTATAGCTTTCCCTAAAAAACAAAGAAATTCAAGACAAAAAAAGGTGAAAACTTTCCTCATCTAAGGATAATTTTTCAAGCAGGAACAAAATTGTTGACCCTGTAAGCAAGCAAATACCTTGTTCTCCCAATCACTTTCAGTAACAAGAAAACACTTACTCAGCAGACATTCCCGGACTCACAAGAGCGTAAGCCACAAGCTGCAGCCCAGATCTTTCCAGCTCCTATATTGACTTCCATCAGCATAATCAGCTGAGACCCAAGAGAGTTTCCTCTCTCACACCCCTAACCCCCAAGCTGTAGGTACTATTTTTAGAATCAACAGGGAGATGATGATAGTTCAGTCCTGATTTAAGTCCTTGAAATAATTAAGTACCTTGAAAATTCCTTAGAGTGAAACCCATTGTACAGCTGTTGTAGGGATTCAACTCAGATTAATCAGTGTACCCTCCATCAACAACAGCTCAACAGAAGCAGGGTATTAAGAAGCATTAACTGCTTCTGTCAATAAAATGTAAAATGGAGCCCAGAAAATCAGTCTACGGGATCTAGATAAGCATAAGCATACATGAAATTATCTGTTTGGGTGAAATAAACTGCAATTCTGTCATCAGAATATATCTGAGAAATAAATTGTCTTTCTGTCGACAGAACAAAAGGAGAGGAAGTTAAGGAACCCATTTTATATTAATACTGGTATTCAAAGGAGAGCAGCCAAAATTACCAACGCCTCATCCCAGGTCTGTATAGCATCAAAGAGAAATGCCTCATAGATCTGTGTAGAAATATATTCTCCAGTTTAATTTATATCTTTCACTTTTCCTCAAACGCCTTTATTTTCTAGAAGATACAGTGGAAAGCAAAGACATGCAAATACTGAATAGGAAAAAAAAAAATATCTATTACACGTGCCAAGACGATTTCAGTGCTTATTTACACATGCTTATATTTAAATTTGCAGACCTTTGAAATTCAGAAAGATGAAGTGCTATATCAAAGCAGTCCATTTCATGAAAGCATTTGTCATTATGTGAATCTAGACCAGACAGCAGCAATCCATTCTAGTCAGTTACTCGGGTGCGTATCTGCTTTCATCGTGCTCAGGAGAGAGTTTTCTTTCTACGTGTATTTGTATTATTAAAAGTAGTACTTCTAATACGGGGCAAATCTGACTCAAGCCCTCAGTATTCTTTTGGTGGAAATGGAGCAATTCTTCTGGGTATGTAGACCGTCATTTCTCTATTATAATTTCCAAAACCAGCGGAGCTACAATACTTACACCAGTAGGGGACTGGTGTATATCGCTGGTTGCAAAGCAGTATAAGCAGTGAAGAACTATCAGTAGGTGCGAAAGGTAAATAACGCGACATGTAGCAAGCTCTGTCTTTGAACAACAGATGAGTGTACAGAGTATTCTTTATATAACCAAATTTAAATACATTTCCCATCTCTTACATTGCACTTCCTTTAAAAAGCCAGAGCTCTACTAAATGCAATGCCATCCCTGATGACTTGCCTTTCAAGCTGGTTGGCAAGTAGACATGGGCAATTATTAGTCAAGGACAATTTATAAGAGAAGTTACATAGGAATACACATGTACTTTAGATGTGACCCCAAAACCTGCCAAAATTAATACCTCCTATAGATGTTCTTGCAAGTATCCAAATGCAAAGGCCATTGCAGAAAAGACTTTCAAGTATAGTCGTATTCTGGTCGACTTTCCGGTTTAAGATTTTCAGATGCTTAACACCTTCTAAAAGATATGTTCAATGACAGTTGTGCTTGAATAAAAAAGAAATTGATTTATCTCTAGATCACCTATGCTACCACCGGAAGACCTCATGTAAGCATTAGTTTGCAGCAGAAAACTATATGAGAACATCGTATTTCTGTCATTTCACTAGCAGCCATTTGTTGAGGTTTTCCACTTCTACACTTCAAACCATCATCCCTTAATAAATTCACGATATCCCCATCATCAAGTGAAAACCCAGACTAAAGACATTAATTGTCTCTTAAATACTGGCAATTTGCTTATGAGCATTTCAATTTCATAATCACCTCAGGATGATTTCTACAGTATTTTTAATATCTTCAATGGTTACAAATTAGCATTATTTTTCATAAGTTCCATCTATACATTTTGAATGCAGGCCACCAAAAAGCTATGTCCAAGAAAAATAACACTCATGCTTTACTCTCCCTTCGGTATTTAAAAAATTATTTCTAGATTAAAATAAGAATCAATATAAAATATCCCACATTTATTATAGCACAAAAGTATCTGCCATACCCTAATGACTGTAATGCCATAATGATACTCAGTCATCCAGTAGCAACTAATAAATATGAAGCATTAAATTTGGTCACCCAAAACCATAAACTCTAAAATAAATTCTTCATTCATTCAGATTTTTGTAGAGTTTTCACTTAACTGAAAAACATGGGAGACTGTCTTATGAATACGTGTTTAAAGAATAGATTTGACACAAATGAAAATTAATAATTGACCTAAAAAGACTTCAGCCTGTTTAGCTAAACAGTCAGTGGGGAGCACTCCACATTCCATTCATTAGGATGCAGGAATCCCAGTGCAATAAATTAAGACTCAGTACTCACTATAAACAAGGATGAATTTTAATCTTCCTTTTAGATTGTTGTGACAAGAGTTGTGGTTCCGTTTCTTTTTTCTTTTTCTCGGTACTATCTTGGAAGGTGGATTTTTCATTCTGTTTGATGAGCCGATGCACATCTTCCTCTTGATCTGTTGCAAAGTCATGTACCACATGCTTAGAAACCTGCTTTTCCTGACCATGACAGCTGACTGCTTTACTATTCTGGCAGCATGTACTGGATGTCCAGTGACAATGAGGAATTCAAACACAAACATGGAGCTATTGCAGGGGTGGAAAAGTTCATGGTCTCTACCAGCATCATTTAAAGCCCCTCCAAGATCTACCTTCACCATTTAGTTACTATCCTTAATCAAACCCTTGATAACTAGGAGGTGAGGTGCTCTCTGTGAGAGCAGAGATATCATTATTCACTGCCAGCATTTTAGTCCACAGTGGAACATTACCTGCATACAGAAAAAGAAGGGACACAACATAAGGCTCTGGGTAAGAAAATCAAGACTCTCATGACGCTTCTGGGAACAATAAGCTAAAGCTTCTTTGGAAGATCCCGTTACCCACTCAGAAAGGATTGTGCTACTCTATTGTACAGAACACACAGACAAAAAGCATTCCTAGAGGAAATCTTTACTATTTTTGTTTAGTTATTTCCAAATTCAGATATTTGCATTCATTTGCATATTATCATCAGGTGCACCGTCTAGGTTTTAACGGCAGACTTTTACTGTGTAGCACTGCCTCATACAAGCATAGTCCCTAGTGATTTCTAAATTGAGATTTAAAAGTTTTATTTGTGGTATAACCATGACTTTGGACAGAAATTGTTTTTTATAAAAGAAATAGTGTCTTTTAGTCGTCCTGCTCATACAATTGCAGACAGCATGGACAGGAGAACAATCTCGCATTCAAGCAGACAAGAGCTTCTTAAAACCTGCAGAAGACCCACAAAAGGCTCTCCTCCCATTTGTGGATAGTTCATCTATCAGAACTATCCAAGGATAAAAGAAAGACAAGGTCTTTCTCTCTAACTACCTTGTCTTTCTTTTATCCTTGGATCACTGCAGCTATGTATTAGCACTTTAAAATCCAGCAGTCTTCCAGAATTTTCTGATGAGCCAAACAGCAACTCTAAAATTGAGGAGACAAGCAGCAGAGCCTGGCATTCTTCCACTAGCCAATAATATCCAGCCAGAAACATACTACCCTTTACTAACCCAATGAAAACCAATCAAGACTGGCCACAGAACAACCTAATAATTTTTTAGCTGGAAATTACTGAAGCCTTTGGGGTGATAACACACAGAGAAATTAGTACAGTGATTCCATTTTTATCTTCATCCTGATAAAGAACTACTGCCATTACCACTATTACTTTCATTTTGTTACACATTACAGCATATATCATAAACTCAGACCACGAAAAATATTTTCTTGACACTCAAATTCTGCTGTTCTCCAACCTTTATAGATTTTCAAGCCAACAATAGCTGCTCTTTTGATTACAGCTCCAGCCTGTGTGACCGATTTCTTATTCTGGGTTGAATCATCACAAAAGCAAGCCGATTGGTTAAAAAAAAAAAAAAAAAAAGCCAAATACCATAGCAACTGGCTTGTAGCATTGCTAACATGCAGAAAGGATCTTTTACTTGAACAAGAGCTACAAGTGAAAACACCAAGCCAAAAGCAGATTTGGCATAATTTTGACAATGCAACAGAAACACAAAAGTTGCTTAAGCCCTCCCCAATTTCTTCCCCATTATACCCTTGGGGCAGTAGCAATTCTTCATGTTCTTATTAAAATAAAAGGCAAGAAGGAAAAATGCGTGTTATGGTATTGATTCTGCCTACATATCTAGGCACTGCAGACTCTTTGCCAAAACAAACAGTATTAAATTTTGAAAAATTAAGTCACAGAAGCAGAACAAGAACAGAACTACATCTTCAGTTTTAATTATTAATCATATCACTCCATAATTAAAAGAATTAAAAGATCTTAAAGAAACATCTCCAAACATATTTAACTCTACATTGTTCAAGTTAGTGACTGCTTTTAGGAAAACATCAAAGTAGCCAGGATACTGATAATAAAGACAACCACTTAATGACAATACCCACTAAGAATTGCACCAGCCCTATAAGGAATATATTTGAAGCAGCATATTGCTCCATATTAAGTACGAGTTTGTGCTGGGCAGTGTTTTGGGGGGAGTTATGCAGGGGTGCCCCCTAAGAAGAGATCAGGAGCTACCCTATGTGGAACAAAGCCAGTTCCAGCCGGCTCCAAGACAGACCCATGGCTGGCAAAAGCTGAGCACTGGCAGTGCCTCTGTGATAACGTATTTAAGAAAGGGTGAAAAAGCTGCACAACAATAGCTGTGAGAGAGGACTGAAAAGAATGTGAGAAAAACAGCCCTGCAGATTCCAAAGCCAGTGAAGAAGGAGGAGGAAAAGGTGCTCCAGGCACCAGAGCAGAGATTCCCTCAGAGCCCATGCAGAGGACCATGGAGAGGCAGGCTGTCCTCCTCCAGCCCATGTAATACCACAGCAGAGCAGATATCCACCTGACGCCTGTGGAGGACCCCACACTAGGTCAGATGGAGATGCCCTGAAGGAAACTGCAGCCCATGGAGAGCCCACACTAGAGCGGCTCTAGCAGGAGCCGTGGCCTGTAGGGGACCCACACTGGAGCAGTATGTTTCTGATGGAGTGTACCCTGTGGAAAGGATCCAAACTGTATCAGTTCTTGAAGAACTGCAGCTCATGAGAAGGTCCCACCCTGGAGAAGTTCATGACTGACTGTATCCCATGAGTGGGACCCCACCTGGAGCACAGAAACAGCATGAGAAGAAGGAGCAGCAGAGACAAGGTGTTGTGGACTGACTGTAACCCTTATTCCCCATCCCCCTGTTTTGCTCAGCCACAGTAGGACGTAGCAGAAAAGTTCATAGGGAAGGAATGTAGGTGAGTCTTGGAAAAATAAGAGGGTAAAGGGAAGGTGGGTTTAGTTTGGGGTTTTTTTGTCACTAACTTACTATATTTTTAATTCGCAATACGTTAATCTCTCTCAAGTCAAGTCTTTTTTGCCTTTGACGATAAATGATGAGTTATGGCCCTCTCCTTATCCTTTCATCTTATTCTCTTCCCCTGTCCTGCTGAGGAGGGGGAGCAAGGGAGCAGCTTGCTGGGAACCTGGCAGCCAGCCAAGGTCACCCCACAACAGAGTTCTTGCATTGAGGAAAGCATAAATCTCTCCTAGGCAACTGAAGCTATGAAATCTGCTTTGAAGTAGATGTGCCCATCTGTTCTAGGTCAGTTATAATAGGTCTTCAGTGCACTGCGCAGTGAAGAATTATGGTCTGATCTCTTCTCGCCACTGTTTGGGGTGGCTTGTACTCTGGAGACTCTATTCGACTGCATAATAAGGACCCTCACTGAGTCTGGCTTTATATGCCAGGAGAAAAGTCAGCTCTGTTCTTCGTGCATCATTTAAGAGGCACTAAAGAACCTGCTACGAAATAACATCAAGTCAAGATGCTCGTGATGCAGTTACATAAACTGCTTTTAATATTAGGATAGATTTTTAAACCAAGGAGGTCTAAGTTAAGTACATAACTCCACAGTATCAAATTAATTTACTTGATCTTTATAAGCATCATTCCTGAGTTTTAGTGGCATTAAGGAGTGCTATAAACCACCCACACCTATGAAAATCCGAAGACTTTTTTACAATCAGAATGAATGGAAGAGCCTTACTTTGGGTTCCTGAAAATAATGGCTGATTTTCTATTAATGAAATAATAAACTTTGGGATAATATTTTTGTTAATATTATTTTTTCTGATCTGACAAAAAATGGCCACAAAATTCTTAATGCCTTTTGACCCTCACACTCATGCAGACTCACAGGGAGTTTATAGTCCCAGGAAACTCTTCCATCAGAGACTACAGACCTTGAATTAACAAAAGATTGCTTTTTTGGAGGCGATTTCATCATACTGGTAAATTGTTTGACATATTCTATTCACATTGCTGAAAATAGGAACATTTCTGTTTTGTCTCAGATCTCTGATATATTACGATTCAAACATCAAATCGTGCTAATTGTAACCATACATTTGTGCTTCATATGTACATATCTCAAGGTATACGTATATTTGTAACATATAGGGTGTGTACAGACTTTGTTATACACTATTGAGGAATATGCACCCATCTCAGACAGTACGCATGTACTTTATCTTCCAAAAGGTATTTACTTTATTTTCAAGTTGCGTTTTTATTTAGTTCACATTCTATAAAACAGTGCAAAATTCCCCAAAACTTTTGTTTTGTTTATAAAGGATATTTAGTTGTTTTTTTTTTTAAATTGAGCTGTTTTCCAGCAATTCACATAGAGAGAACATCACCTGTTTTCTAAAACATGTGAAAGCGTACTCCGTGGTTAGTACTACTCAAGCACACTTCGTCCAAACAAGCATCATATGTATATGCCCACTGGAGATACTGACATGCTCCTGTATGGCCCTACCAAATGTAAAATCAGATTTTGTTCTCATAACAGTAATTATGTTCAACGTAGGACAATGACAATCTGTTCTGTTTCCCAAAAATAGTAAATTTGCTCTGAAGAGCTTATGATCTTAAGTCAGAATTCAAACAGAAGGAAGAGAGCAGGACAAGCCAGAAATATTGCTACCCATTTCATGAACGCACACACTCACTCTTGCCTATATAAATCAGAAAAATGTAGATCAAGGACAGTAAGTTATTATAACAAAGGTCAGATTCAAGGATGGCTGGGATACAAAATTGTCTTTGACCTTAGCTCTGAAAAAATTTTGCATGCTCTAAGTGGCATGAAAGAAATTACAAAGAAGCAGCACCGCAGCAGAAATTTCAGTGACTGAAGGACACTGCGGTTAAGGCCAAAACTAGTGTTTGAGATAGATTATGAAATGAAAAAGCAACCTAATCAGTAACAGTCATAACAACAGCTCAAGGTGCTTCAAAATCTTTGGAGGTGGGCAACAAAAATGCTCTGAATGTCAAAGAGAACACTGCTTCTCTATTACCCTTCATTTACATACAAGCAAGGCATTATTTGAGCATAAATATTTATATTGTTCTTGTAAAAACCTTTATTACAACAAAATATTTTTTTCATAGACAGTATTATCAGGAATGTTAAAAGTAACGTGAGCCATCATTTTTTTGATCCTTTAAATAAAAATAAAGTTACCTGTTTAAGGACACATATCTACATGTTAGCCCAACTGACGAGTGTCTGAAAGCAATTAATAAGAAGGAAACTCGGGGTTAAGACAGTAGAAACTGTTCCTCCTAATACAAAGTATTGCTCATGCAGCTAGGGCCCAGGAAATTATTACTGAAGCGTTAAACACAAAAAGGGCATCTTGGTGCAAGCACAATACACCCAGACAAAAGCAATCTGCCTGGTTACAATCCAGTCCCAGGAAACATCTAGACCATCAAACAGATGTGCAGCACAGCGACTCTTCTGTTACTACAACATTCTAATGTAGACTCTCATTCTTTCCCATAATATTTACACTTCTGAGTTCAAAAGCGAGTTGACCAAGGCAGTTCAAAGCGTTCTGCAAACTAGATAAAGGTGTTTGATTAGTTAATCTCAGATGCCCTGTCAAACCAGAAATTTAAAACATATGAATCTATTCCAAAACTCTGTCAAAGGCCCCCTGGATTATATCCAAAGAGCAATAGCCCTGCAGATGTAATGCACGTTCTTTGAGAAGCTGTTCACCCCGTTATGAAAATGATTAAACGCAGCAATGACGTTCGCTAATTTGCCAAGGGACACCTGTGGAATTAGTAGCTAAGTAAGAACAAGAACTTTTTTTATTTTAGGTCAATGAAAACTCCCTGCCTACACATGGGTCACTAGTACAGAAGACAGAGCCAGTCGCATTTCACGCTGGTTTCTGCAGTCCAGTTAAAAAATGCAAACAAAACAGGCAGTGTGTGCAATGCAGTTACTTGACACGTGAGAGAGAGACAGAAAAAGGAGAAACAAAGAAAGAGAGAAAAAATTACGTCTTTACTTTTATTATAAGTATTTAGAGTCTGTGTCATGTCAGAATCTAAATAACAACACTTAGAACAGGCAGCGTCCACGTGTGCTGCTTCCTCTAGGACACGGTTGTTTTCAAAAATTTTTATTCACTGCTTGTAAAGTGACATAATACAATCAATGAACCGTAAACATCTTTATCACATTTGCATTTTGTGGCTTCCAAGGTAAAATGTCATAAGGGCTCCCTGTAACCAGCCATCCGGAATGAAAACAAAAATAAGTGATAGGCAACCTTACCTCCCAATCGATCTCCAGAATCAAACTCACAGATACTCTCCCCTTCCATGTCGTCTTTAGCACACACCAGAAAGCAAGGTCTTCCCCAAGTGATTTATACAGGCTCCAGAAGGAAGCTGAATCCATCCACTCTGCAGCCAGCACGTGATACCTTTCAAACAGAAACATAAAACCAAAGCCATTTATCCACTTCTGCTATACAAAATAGAGGTCACTTAATTTCTCCTTTAGGTCCCTAACTCTTCAAAACTGTGCGCCAGTTAGCTCTACATCCAATATCTCAGCTCCTTATAGCAATACAGTCTTTTCAGTGGGTACCTGAACTCCTTTTTACTTGCAAATTCAACTGCCATTCACATACAGACCCTCCACCCCATGTACAGGGGCATCAGCCCTAATTCCAGGACTATATCGAGGGGCAAAGGCTTAGCCCAGACCCAAGCTTATTCATATGCCTGACAGGACTAGGTATGGGCAATATGAAGCATTTACCACCCAGCTACAGGATTAGCTCTTCTCTGGCGTGCTGTGGGTACTGTAAAACCAAATTACATGGTCACAAACAACAATACAGACTGAAAGCACACAGATCGTGTGGGTTTGCTTTCTTAAGACTACTCTTAGGGACACTACGTTTAGACAGAGAGAGCATCTCAATTCAGCAATGGACTTGATTGGCACATGAGCATAAAAAAAGAGAAGTGCAAAAATGGGTGCAGACAAAAGAACATACCCACCTCTTGGCTTATTCAAAAGACAGAAAGGGAACAAAAATCTCTTTTCCCTAAACTGAGCTTGAATAGCTAGTTGTTTTTCTATTACTCTGCTCCAGCATGGCTAGTTTTTACCACCTATTGTTTTTGAATAAAAGTGATATGTCTCTCAATGGATTAAAAAAAAGTACTAATGCGTAGGAAACATCCATGCCTTAGTGCCTTTGAGAGGCAAAAAAAGAGACAAGCAATCAGAACAGCATGGAGTTACAAGTTTTGCAGCAAGTGGAGAACTGCTACGTATCAGATGCCTGTGACCTAGACAGCAAGGACGAGCTCAGCCACTCACCCCCCAGGTAAGATTTGTGATCTGATATTTCAAACAAAGGTAAAACAGAAAGCAAAAGCCATCCAGAAAGAGCACAGAGGCTTCTCTCTGCCACAGATTAACTCAGGCCCAGAATATAAAACACAATAAGAGAATGACGATCAAGTACATGAATGATGTGATGTACAAAGCACAGTTCAGGTTCCATTAGTAACTTAGAGACAGTCATGGAGCAATGTATTGGTTGTCTCCTTGCCAGCTTCAAATCAGCGAATAACAATTTTTATTTGCAAGTCCGTGGCCTTTTCTCTTGCTTTTCCATGTATTAGGACTGCATTCAAATTGTTCTATATCATTGCATTTTATTGAGGAATGGAAAAGGGAAAAAGTTCTCTATTAACATGAACTGCCCTGTATGTTTTGTCGAACTCCCTTCTTCAATTCCTTATAAAAAAGAAATCATTAAGTACTAAAGCCAAATCTGTATTCAGACATAAAGTAAAAGAAAATCTATAGTTCAAATAGTACGTCATTTTGTCGATAAAAATAAGGGCATACCTAGAAGCTTCACACCAGATGACGTCTACTTCTTCAACTTCTTCAAGCATTGCTCTCAGCATCTGCATGGTTTTGTTGATTTTCCGCTGGTCGACGCAGCGTAGGTGTATGCCATGGGGCAGAGCGTGCATGGCACTGGAAAAGACTGAGCAGACTTTCCATGGAGTGAAAATTGTAGTACATCTTCCACTGCTGATGTCTCTTCTTAAACTCGCATCAGTAATTCAAGGCGTCCTTCTAAATCCGCATGCATGTTTTTCAGAGGGTACGCTACTGCGATTCGCAAAAGACTGAAGACTGAGAAAGGATCCACGATAATGCTGACTTTTAGTGATGAAGTATCCAGTGCAAAAACTTTAGTTTGGTAGAAAAATAATCCATACATTTTCTTTTAAAAATGCAAAAATACTTACCAAATAAATAACCACAACACAGCAGTTATAGTATCAACCTCTGGCTGCATGTTCACTCCTGAAATACGTATGTTCCAAATGCCGATTTAGGATAATCACAAAAACACAACTATTGTAGTTCTTGTTTATAAAAGCAAACGCCAACAAGCAATGAATATTGGATTTCAATGATCAAAAAAGCTCTACTGTAGATGTCATGGAATTGAGTGCTATTTTTACTGGACAAATGAGTCAGATGAGCAAATAACCTTAATTTGAGAAAGTCAACTACAGCTTTTCAAATGCAAGAACTTTTCTCGCAAGTTTCCTTTTGGAAAGGTCATTGTATTCTGCCTAGATCTTCTCATTACCAGCCATATATCAGGAGAAAAAATAACCTATGCCCAGCATAAATACCTATAATTAAGTCTATTTAGACACAGGTATTATAGAACTTAATGTGTTTATCCATCTGTAAACAAAAATGTGTGTTCTGAAGAAAAATCCATAAAGTGTGCCATTTTGCCTTGTAGCAATGAACTGCCTGTGTGCCTTTATCAAGAGCTGTAAGCCTAGAAAGTAAATTTCACAACATTCAATGCATAAGAGTTGATGACTAAAATTAGATATCGGTATCATGAAATTCTAGCATTTCAGTGCAAGTTTACTAAGACATTAACTGGAACCAGAGTTAGAAAACTACTATTATTATTCTTATGAAAAAGTGAGATAAAAAAAAGGAGAAACAAGAAAACCTGTTTTAATTTATTACTTTACAGGTATTCCTTCTGAAACAAATTAATTGTTCTTTAATACAGGCTTGCTGCCCCTTCCCATTTGGCATCCATACCAGTGTTGCTTTTAATAGCATTTCATTCACAGGTGAACCTTTTTTTGGAGAGGGGCTGTTGGTGAATACAAAATCCCCTATTGTTTGGTCCCCTGGCTAGGAAAACTTTTTAATTAACAACTGAAAGCAAAATGATGCAGCAGTACTGAAACCTAGAGCTGCTCAGGTGTAATCACAGCAATAGGGTGACCATGGAGGTGGAATGTTTAGTGCTTCAAACTTGGCTGTGTTGGTTCTGAGCTTACCCCTTCCACTATAGACAGAACAATCTGAAACATTTCAAGTTAGACTTATCACAAAGGAAAAACTTCACAGTAAAGAAGTAGTGAAGAATGAGTTATTATTAAAGCTGTTTTAAAACAGATAGGACGCACTAGGGAGTCCGATACATTATTGGGTGCTGGCTGCTCCTTGATGAAAATGCTATCATGGCAAAAAAAAAAAGCAATGAACATGTTTGATTCAGTTTTGTAATCTGAAGTCTCTGTCAGTTATCAGGGAACTCATTTCTGGTGTTGAGGGAACATGGAAGGAGGCCTGGGAAGAGCGTCAGCAAGACCGGTTGCGCATGAGTTCTGTGAGTGTAATTCACAGAACCATCCGCGTCAGAGCAAGGCAGCGGGTGGCAGGAAGATGAACTCAGGAACTCATAACTAGGTAACTACTTGCATGATTTAATTTTTCCCCTCAGAGAGGTTAAAGAAGCCTCACTGCCATTTTAACACGTTCCAAGGAGTTATATTCCCAAGGAGATGCGCAGACGGGAGAGCGACAGATGAATTCCTGTTATCAGCTGTCACCCTCAGAGCAGTGCCTGACCCCAAGTGCGGCACAGCAGGGTGCACACAAGCTGCACAGGCATCCCTGCGCTTGCTGTGCCTTCCCACAAACTGGAAGAATCCCCAGCCACAGACACAGTGGTGATCTCTGATCTTTTTGACCTGCCTAAGCTCCAGAGAGCCCAATCAAATGTAAATTACTGTGGTCCCTTGATCTTTCTGAAATGATCTGGTTAGCCTCCAGCTGCAGATATTGGATTTTGGAAAATGAATCCCCACTAAAGTAACACCATACTACCTCTGGAGTATACATACATTATGATAACATTTGAAAAAGTTCAAATTGTGTCACAAAAATCAAAGTACAATAAGAATATTTATTTTTACACACATTAACCTTTCAGGGAACTTTACAGATTTAATTCTGCAATTAAAGTCAGAAGGATCAGAGAGTTTGCTAGATTTTGCATCAAATACTGAGTTAACAAACATGCCAGAATTAAAACGCAAAGGGAAGACCAAAGTCAACGCAGTAGCACACTTCTCCGCTACCTCAAAGACCTCAGCAGTTCCAAATACACATTGTGCATGCGCTTTTTCAAACAGCATTTTTCACAGCAGATTCCTACGTAAGTCCAAACTTCTGCTTGCAGCTTGACAGACCTTCCCCAGATGTACACTGCTCATTCCCGCCCATAAATCTCTGAGGGTCTGTTCAGGTAGTTTATGTAAGGAATCATTCATCTCTCTTCATCTCCCTCCCTATCCTTCCTCACCATCCTTTTCTGTTCTGGTTTTTTGGAAGCATTTGTAGTATTTTGCACTGAGCGTCACTTGAGAATGGAGGCATGCGAGAACATACTGGACATGAGAATTAGGTGACTGCAGAGACTAATTTTGCACCTTTTAGGAACATATCTGATCTAAAGGAGGGTCTAAAAATAGAAGAATACCAGATTTCTGGCACTATTATGTTCTTACACCAACCATCGCAGGAGCAGAATAAAACTGATGGGGAATTCTTCCATCTCCTTCCCCTGTCTTGGGGCAAGAAAGAAATCTGAAAATCTACTACATCGATGCCAGATCTACTTCTGAAAAGGTTCTGTTCCTCAAACTTTGCTATCAGGTGGATCTACAACAGATTATCAGTGATACAGCTGTGATATAGTCCTGTGCCTCTGCAGGCAGCCAACCTCACACAAGGAGACCTGCCCAAGTTATTTTTGCTTTCTCTTCGCTTCCCTCATTTGTCATCGGAATTTATTCAAAGCTAATGAATCAGTCAAAGATGCTTCATACATATTTAAGTGCTTTTCAAAAAAGAAATCTACATTTTGGAAAGGGGTGGAAATCTTGTATTCAGTCAGGCATAACCATGCTTGAGTTAGTCCTGCAGTAATACCCTAACAAGAAGCCTTCCTGACTACCAGACTTGATAATCGTAATTCCTTCCTAACAAGGCTTTCAGTGAGACTGTTTTATTATTCAGAGAAAATCTGAGTTGAATAGATTCACCTCATTTCACCACAAAGCTGCATTTTTTTAAGAGCTCTCCATGTGGAAATTTCAAGGAAGTCAAAAGGAAGTTCATTGTGGACACAGGCATTTTGAACACTGACAAAATCCTCAGTTTTCAGTACCTCAAAATAAGCTCCAACTCAAGATTTTGGAAAATATGACCCAGTGCTAACAAAATTACTTGCTTGGAACAATCACGAAAGGAGATCCATGTATTGTAATGCTGCAAAATGCAGTTCAGGGAGGGGATAAGAATCATTACCAACACATGAATGTCACAACTCCATTCCTCAAAAACATCCACCTGAACTGGAAAGAGGCATGATTTGTAAGTCTGAGGTACTTCATTTCTGCACTTTGTTTTTCTTAACCAAGTTTAGATTTTGAAATAATTTGTACTCGTTTTACCTGCCAAACTGTTTTACCTTTCTCAACACGCATAGCACTTTGTTTTCCAGTCCCTTTTCTTTACGTACATACTGCAACCACCGCGAAAAAAGTTATTTCAAGCACCAGTGTGAAACGGAGTGGGCACTTCAGCCTCTATTTGAGTATAACATGGTACCATAGAACATCTGACACACTGGTCTCTTCCCTGTAGGCCAGTGCTGTAAGGTGCAGTGCGAGCGATGCACTGTAAACCAAGAATTCCCATCAAGCAAACACAATGCTCTCTATCATCCTAGAAAAACAATTTTGAAATTCGATTCCTCTGCTAACGGTAGAAAAAGTAACTCTGTCGCATGCAGGAACAATAGAGGCCAAGCTACTGTTCAGAAAGCCACCTGATGATGTTGACTACGATCTGAAAACATACACTATGTGTTACGGTTTCTGCTCTAGGCACACTAATTAAAAATGGGGGGCAGGGTATTATATCAGAAATATTTTCTTCAAAGATGTGTCTAAAAAGCCAATTTCTAGAACTTAGAATTTATTATATAGTTACTAGGAGTCTGTGCGTTGCAGCAAAGATTCATCAGAGTTATACATCTCTGACATTTACACAAATTGATTGCTGCACACAGTGTAGCTCTACTATCATTACCAACACAAAGCACACCTTAAATGAAAACAAAACCCCACAGCCCACAAAGCACAGTTTAAAAACACCACTAAAACACACCTCCTTGATTTTAGTGAATTTTCAGTTTACAGCCTAATACTCCTTCAGTTTAACAAGATGTTGTTTCATATTAGAGTCAAAGCTAACAACACCGCAGGATTTTTGTTTCTAGTAGCACTGCCCGTTTCCAAAGGAGAGAAACTATATTCCACTTTGAAAATCACATTAATGCTTTAATTAGCAATGACTCTAGGAGCATATAGCAAAATGAAAGAGCTAATCGACATATTGATCAAAACATGATTTGCCAGGAAATTGTACAGAAAAATCTAATTTAAGAAATAAGGGAGACAGAGTAATAACAAATAAAACCAAACAAAAACAAAATATGGAAATAAAAAAAACCCTGTAGTACTAGCATGGTTTTACTTACAGGCTTGTAGTGCAAAAACAATTTGCTTTCCTTCGGTTTTAGCTAAAGGTCTTAATTAAGCATGCAATATATACTTAGCAAGTATTTTCTCATTTGCTTTAACATTAATTTTCAAGACAATGTTGAAAAGCTGCATTTATGCCTAGCTGTAGTTTTTATAACCAACCAAGAGAAATTTAGTTTGTATGCTAGAGCAACTGTGGAAATCAATTCTTAATCTATGACCTTGCTTATCACAGCTTGAAGCCTTGCAATAAATAAATGCCTTCAGCCACAAATAAGAAACATTTGGTGAATCAAAGAGACAAATAACACAAATCTATATGTGTATATAAAGCATTAGAAAGGTCATATAAAATACAATATAGGCTCTTTTCTTGCTCTAACATAATAATGTTCGAAAGGCAGGACACAGTAATTGGCTGCATTCATACCCAGGTGGTGAACAGTCCGAGTATCTATTTTCTTTCCAAATGACAATGTTCATCCTTTTAGAGGACTTATCTTAGCCTGCCTGTTTTTTCAGCATGTACAATGCTACACGGTTTAGAAATACAGGATTTCTGAAAAAATATCTATTTTCTTTGTCCTGGCATATGCAAAGCCTCTCTCTAATGCACATTTAAGCTTCCTTGTGAAATTGCTCAGTGTTTCATCACCAACAACACAAAAAAAAATTGCCAAAGCTCAGGTTTTAACTTGTACTTAGCTACAACTATTCTTCTTTCTAAGCCTCTCACATCCTCACCCTGTACGTCTTTACTTATATCTCACAGTTTAAGCTAAAATAAAAAAGCACCTATAATAATGTCTCGTTATATTTTACAACCATAATCCACAGAACATCACCGTAAACAAACCTCCAAAACCACACCTTTCATTTTTATGTATTTGATTGACTGTAGATTTTAAAAGTGATTAGTACAAAATAGCACCAGTTCAGTTAATTTCCCTCTCTTAATCGTCTCCTTCCTGTTACACTGGAATTCAAATGTGACTGTGAGTGATGCTCCTTTTTAGATTAGCATGGCATTATTAGTTTGCACAGTAGGTGACCGAAGTAACTGACAGAAAGTTTTCCCTTATTTCAAACCTCAGTAAACGATGTAGTCTAATATGAAATGAAAGAATTTGGAGATTTATAATTACCCTCAAATTGGAATTTTACATAGAAACCAAATCAGAAAAAGATTTGTTTCCTTGAAATATAATGAAAGTTTTAGTCAAAGTAGATCACTAGGTCCTTTCTAACATTACATTTTCACAAGATCCTGTAACACGTTGTGATCAGTTCTCAATCAGTGAAAGTTTTGCCATTAATATCAATAGAAATGATCAAGAACCAAATTTAAATGCCCTTTTCAGTTCTTTATAACAATCAGAACTACAGCATCCGAAGAAACATATTTGTGCTCTTGTGGCTCTTGAGCATTGATGTCAGGTGCCAGCACTCTCTGAATAGGATGGAGAAGGCATCTTCTCTCTTTGGTATGGGACAGAACCTGGAACAATTCTCAGAACACCTGACCAAGCAGTCAGTACGACAGCTCACTGCATGTGCACGATTTGAAAACACAACACACACTTCTCTTATTGTAACATTAACATATTTTTTCACACCGGGTGATGCTTTTCACTGAAAGGACACTGAACAGTAGAGCAGCTTCATCCATTTTAGTTTTCTTTACAGTGTCCACGGTACCTGCAAAACAGCTACTGAAAGACAGCGGGCAACATTTTGGGTTTACAGTCTGTGAAGCAGGGGAAAGTATAATAGAAGACTGAAGGCTGAAAGAGCCAGTGTAGGTTACAGTCCTTTAAATTTATTTTTAACTACTTTTAACTTCTTCCTTACTGAAAACCTTTAAAGAATCAAGATACGTATTTTGCAACCAGAATTATCATTTCATTTAAAGAGGGAAGATTAATTACCAATGAGTTACATTGCTCACAAGCATGATGCTTCTTGGGAGCATCCAGTTTGGGACAATAGTACCATTAAAACCCAAAAACGCCATGAGGAAAACCTATACTTACACCAAAATTACTGGGCTCGTCCTACTTAGTTCTACATATGAGCACAGACATATCCAACTAATATCAGGAGACTTCTGAACAACTCTTCTCCAAGTAAGCATCACCTTGTGTCTGCAACGTATGGATTTATGCTATACTAAAGGTGACTGTCGTGGAAATGATGCCAAGTGCTTATTGGTCAAAACCAATGTATGGAAATAGAGGAGAAACTGTCACATTCTGGATACAAACCACATTTTCATATTGAAAAATAAGCTGTGCTTGAGCTTTCCCCAGAACAGACTGATCTTACCAACAGCTAAAGTACAGCAGGAGGATGTCCAGTTGTTGCATGCTTTCCCATAGCCCAAGAGCAGGAATTTTAGCTTGGCAACAATCTGTGTTCTCCATCTCACCGGAAACAAGAACTCACATTCCAAAATGAAGCCCCTCCAGTAATAACAGTATTTTACAGGTATAAAAACATTCGCAGTTCCCAAATTTCCAAAGACTGTGCAAAGGGCATTAACCAGACTTCTCTGCAGCCGTTTGTGGGAATGGGCAGGTATAGCATAGACATTGGAGGAGTAGGGAAACCTGCCCAGCAAGCATTCCTGAGAGGCAGTCATCTGCACAGACTGGAGCAGCCCTGGCTAACTTTGAGATCCTCTCCTCAGAACCAAGTATCAGTTAATACTGGCTCCCTACCCAGCTCCAGCTCCTGTGTCCTATCTGGCAGTTTGAATTAGTTTTTATGTTATAGTCTCAAAGGCAGTTTATTCTAACTGCAGGAGAGTTGCTCAGTGTATAACTTTGGATTAGAGGAAACTACTTCCCCACCAACAAACCAAAAAATTTACATTACAACGTGCAGCTGATTATAACCAATGACCCTTACAAAACAATTTAAGATTCCATATTTGTGAAACAATGCAATGTATTCACTGATGGCTTTGTATCAGCATAAATGACTAATTACTTTAATCAGGAAGCTCAAAAGATAACAAACTTGATTTATTATAAATGCAGGGGCTTGCACTCTTATAAAAATTACTTGCTCTGCAGTTCCGGACACATATTGATTTATGGTACTACTTGTAATTCTTTTATTTTTTATTTTAACATTTAATAAAAGGAAAAAAATGAATTACAAGTAAACTAGAGCAAGACACATTCCCAATATAATTGTATTCAATTCCACAGCAATATTCGTACATTATCTATATATCCTAATATTTCACTAATAGTAAAGATACAAAACTATTTTGAAAAACATGGGGGAGAGTAGAAGATTAATTTGGCCAAGACTATAGAAAGAATGGATATTCTCGCCTTTCTCATCCATGACTGTTCATTATTTAGTGATACCCGGCATCTGTTGATGAGAGCAGCTGAACACAATTCAAATCCTGTTTAGCTAGGAATAACAGTCACAAAAAATTTCTACATATAGATTATGAATCACTTATGGCATAGGATCCCATCAGAGAGAGTGAATCTGCCTGGAGTCTGGTAGCGGAGAAGCAAGTATCTCAACATTTCACTGCAAAGCCACTTTGGAAAGCTCCATCCTGAACCCTGCACACCAGTCCTTTACCTCACCTGAGGGCTGTTTACGGACAGACAGAGCACTTACTAAGGCCTGTCAGGTCCCTAAGACATGGCTTATAGATCTATTGTCCTACACTCAAAGTACACAACATGGTTCCAAATTTTTACAGTACACGTATTTTAAGTAAACACAAAAACCATCCAGGTTTAATCTACTTACACAGAGATTAAATTGTTTTGGAGTCTCTCATCCACCTGAAGTCCTCAAAGTTAGACCAAACAAGATGACTGCCATGGATGCCCTTGTTCTGCACATTTATGTTGCAGATTTTTGAGGAATGCATTTCTACGTATTTTGCTGCATGGGTGAAGGGAGAACCAGCATGTCACAGATCAGAAGAAACATTTTTCATCGTTCACTGGTAACCAACAGAGTTATCTAGTTCACTGGGGCCCCAGAGTGTCCAAGGAAACTGTCACACAACTGCATGAGTATGAATACAATTGCTCAGTCAGTTATTATAATGGTAATTATTCTAGTTGCATCGGTATGTGCAGAAAACAGTGATTAAGAGCAACATGAGAATATTTTGAACGTGAGAAATGTTTTCATAGACAGGAAGATCTGCTTGATTTAACTTCAACTCTGAGCTCAACTAAATCAAACTACTCCTCAATGCGCTACAACAAAGGAATTATCATCAAATAAAGACACTTGGTAATCAGGTTCACATTAGAGATGATTCTTGTGCTGACCTGCACAGTCACTGTGACCTGACGTTCCCTCAGTTTTAATATATCTTCACATTGTCTCTTATCTCACACTTTAACATTCCCCCAGGCAGAAACTACCTGCTTCTTCATGTGTTTACAGAACCAGCTGTGCCCAGTGACTCTTATGGTACAAATAACAAGAAAGATATAAATCTGATCATGACTTATGGCAGATAGTTGAACAACATATTCAATGAAATTTCTGCATTATCAAAGTCAACAGAAAGGTTTCTTCTTGAGACTACGGTCTTTCCTATCATCATGGTTGGTTTCTTCTTGGTACAAATCTTTTACATAAAAAATGTTTTTTTAAGCATCCATCGATTCTGATACCTTGCTGTTATTACTAAAACCACGCAGAACATCAGGAAGAATAGTATTTTCACCAGCAGTTTTGTCAAACAATGTCTTTGTATCAAACTCTGTCTTTCTATCAAATATTCTTCCAAGCTCAATAGAACGCAGAAAAGGTCCCGGGGTTCAGATTACTGCAGTTTGGAAGATATCCATTGAGAGATCACTGAAAGACATCTGCTTTGGTCCATGGGACTGACCTCTGCTATATTCTATAACTGCCCACTGACGACCAGACACTAAACCTCACTTTGGCATAGCTGCAGAAAATGAACATGCTGCTATGGTGATTAGAAAGGAGATCAGAAAGTATGAGATACCTACCAATATAACACAGGCTTCTAAGATATTTAATCAAACTCATATAGATCTCGGATAGCCTCTGAGAATTTTGGGAGATCTTTAAAAGTCTTTGAAATCCAACATCATGCTACCACTAATGGGTCTCTGAAACTGTATACATAATTTTTACGAGCTGCTGATTGTTTATTTTCTTTGTTGGATTTTTAACTCACATGGCTGGTTGCATACTTAAATCCCTTTCAAATAAAGGTGCCCTCATTCTACGAAGTGAACCATCTGGAATTCTGCTTTTTTTTTTAATCCTCAGTAGGTCAGGCAGAGGCAAATGTTCAGGAAAGGATTTGAAACAAGTAAAAAAGGATGAGAAAGATAAATTCAAACAGAATCTAACATAAAAAGAGAAATTCTCATCCACAAAATTAAATTCCACTATTTTACACAAAAAGAAACTGTTAATGATTACATAGATATTTGTCAGTTAAATCTGGGTTAAATACAGAACTACAATGGCAGCAAGAGTAGCGTTACATAGAAGCATTTTCTGGCATCATGAAAACTATTTAAACCTGTGTAAAATTCTTTTAATTGAGCCTATATTTCAAAAAGAATATTTTGAAAAGAAATTTAATGATAAAGCTTAAATTTTAATGCTTCTCTAAAACAACGGAGGTACCTTTTAAGACTTGCAGGCATTTATTTTTTAACAATCATTTAGTTTCCTGTTTTACTATGTTTGACAACTCATAAGAAGCTAAACAATCTCTTTCGCAGCTACTGTGATTACTGGGAGAAAAATATGAAATAACTTTGAACACTGTAGGTCAGGCTCAGTGGCAGTCTGGTTCTGCTGAGCTCAGCAAGGAGGAAAGGTTGCCCAATATCTTTACCCATGCAGTCACTCCTAGAGGCTATTCTGACTTGCAGTTGCTGGCAGAAGTCCCTAAAGGACCATCTGCCAGCAAGAACAGTGGGGGGGGAAATCATTCATGTGCACACTCAGGTACTGCCAAGTCCTTCCCAATCCTCTAAATCTTCAAACAGCAGAAGCTACAACAAGCAAGATTTAAGATTTTAGTATGTGAGCTTTGCCTGCTGTGGAGTCCTCAGTATAGAAGCACTTCACCAAAAGTGACAAAGGGAATATCCAAAAACAGAGGAGGAGGAAAAAACTGAACATATGAAAGAATATAAGTTTGCTATTCAGAATATTATGGTTACAGTCACAGAACCATGGTCAACGTTACCAAGTACTGCAGGTTAATTATTCTGAAAAGATATGTCTACCAAAGGCTTATGAGGAAGGGGGAGGGGGCAGGGAAGTATCAAATAAACACAACAGATGTGCGCACACGAAGCCCATCTCTTTCAAATTGCTGCTACAGGTCTATTTATTTAACTTATTACTACATAAACCCATAACAATCCTAAAGCATTCAAAAGAGTTAGATGCGTGGCAGAACAGCCTATGTTTCCATAACAGAACATGCTGTTTCCCCTCAATCATTTTTGAAAGAGGCAGATCAAAAAGAAAACATTTAAAATTAAATGCCAGACCTTATCCTGATTTGAGGAAATTAAAAAAAAAAAAAAAAGGTGCATATACTGCAAATATTTAGATGTATACCTTTTGCATATTCATATCCCTATTTAAAAGCCAGGGCTTCATTAGCTTAACCTGTCCCGTTACGTGCAACCATTCCCACCCTCACAGTTCTGTTTTTCTGTAAAATGCACCCCTGAAGATATCAACTTGTACACAAGGGCAACAGCTGTTCTGTTCTGGGTCAGAGCAGATGCGGTCCATACAGCCAGAGTTGTTTGTATACGATGCTTTCTCAAGAACACTCGTAAGGCACTTTTTTTTCCTTCTTACTTTGCTATTTCTACTGAAAGCATGGTTGTGCATGCTTCTGGCATGATTACGGTTTTCTGCCTCTATGGTACTGGCCAAGGAGTAAAGGTTATCCTAAATGAGTACATCCTACAGTTTTACAGCTACAGTATCCTCTTCCTTCCCCTTCCCACTATTCACCTCTGTCTCCATCCCACTATTCATCACACATTTTTAAGCGACATGGAACATTTAGTTTATGCTCAGCCTTAAACACAACCCATGGAAATATTTATTTAGCTGAAACTAGCAAGACTGACTTCAGTGAAATGTTTGGTTTCATACCACGGTGCCTTCTAGCACAGCACTGGATCTTGAAAAGAAGTGAGAACAACAGTGATTTTTTTTTCCCCTATCACCACTTGTTAGTTTAGATAGGCAGCCTTCACTCCAGCACTCCTACAAAATTCAGCAAGCTAGCACTGAGACTCCTTCCTCACAAAATTACAATGCTGGTGTAAACACTGGTAACAAAAATATCTTAGAGTTTTCAAAACCACAATTGTTATTCAGAATAAATGTTTTCATTCTAAATTTCTCTCTGCTGCTCCTATCCTAGAACCACAGACCAGCAGAACAAACAGGACATTGTTCTCCCAACCTGATCACAAACTGCCCGAGTACATTGTGCATTCTCTCCTATTGATTTACCAAAATAAGAGGGGTTTTTTTATTTTGACAAACCACAGAGCAATATAAATGTCACTATGTCATTAGCACTCCACACACATATCCACAGACACAATCTGGTAGACAACGTTCCAGCAGACTGCCTAAACGCCAGTCATCTTTGCCCTAAGATTCCAGCTAACATCTCAGGGTTTTTTTGTTTGTCAGTTCAGGTCAATTTCCTTGAAATTTAATCACTTCTTTTTTTCCATTATAGATAAATTTTAATCGATCCTTTTATTTTTATTAAAGTGCTTATTAAGATGCATCTGTCCTTTAAAAAAAAAAAGTTTTCCTTTTCCTGAGACACATTCTTAAGTATTTAAAAAAAAGAACACATTTCCTAATTTGCCTCATCTCCCTAGAATAAACTGAAGTATTTGATCAATCAAAAGAAAATCTACAAAAATCCACAGCTTCCTGGCTCAGCAGCCTTTAAAATATGAGAGAAATTTACTATCAACCCCAAATGTAGCGTATATGAGCCTAAGAAACAAACTGCAAACAGTATTTAAGAGCAAACAAATCAGAAAATCTCCTAATCCTAGAGTCATGGTATTTATTCTGTTAATGTTAAGTTTGCTGTACCTGCATACTCAAGTAGAAAATACTCCACTGAAAATCTGGATTGCATCAACCTCAATACTCTTGAGCTGTTAGCTCTCATGAGTCTTCCTAGAATAGAAGAATGACAAAACAAAGAAACACTTTACCTGGGATATTGCGGCTGATGTGATAGTTTGACTTTTATGAAATCTCAATTCTCTTGTGAGTTAGGTTTTTATGGAATGCAGAGAGTCTTCTTGCACAGAGACTGCTATAAATAGATGTTTCCTTATTATCTGCCTCACAGGAGTATCCAAATTCTCAGGCAGGGTTGGGTTTCTGTGTGCAGACAGAAAAATGCATTTCCTGCCCTGTACAAATTCACAGCATCAGCAGTGATCCTGCAATGAGTTCCATGTGTGCCAACACCTCAACTTTTACAGATGCCATAGTAATGCTGTAGGCTAATGGGAATTAAATAAGCATATAAAACCCCACTTTTGATAAACACTGTTTTACAGCCATTGATTGTTAAGGATATCCTGGTCACTAATGACCTTGGCTGCACTAAAAGTGCCAACCTAGAGATCAACAGAGGGTAAAATCTTAGTCCTCCAAGAAACCTGGAGAGACAAGTGACAAATTCCTTCCTGGGATAACAAAAACTCTAAAAGGTAACATGTCAGGAGACTATCATAACCACCTGGTAAATCTATGACATCAGTTGCACAGCCTGATATCTGAGCAATGAGTTTTCATTTATGATAGGTTTGGTACTTTAAGCTCTCTAATACTTACAGACGTCAGTGACAAAGGTTCGATTAGAAAGAATTTCGTTCTGGTGCACCTCAATCATTTATTTTTAGAAGTCTGATGCTGACACATGAAACGCATCCAAGTGCATCAAATAAACCCTTCCTTCTGAACAATACAGCTTTATGTGGTTCCTTCCAGTTCATCACATGTGGCTTGATCTACTCCACCCTAGCTCCAAACCTGCTGGGAAAATACTTTTCAAGAGATACTTCCCGAAGACTGGGAATAAGCCGTGTACCTTCTGGATCACCTACATGTAAATACAGATCTATATTATCTTCAGAGACAGAAAGACAACAAAGCACGGAGGTTTCGCAACCATGACCATGCACGGCCCACACATTATTCAATGTAAACCTAAAGAGTTGCTTATTCCTTGTTTGCAGCCTCTGCCTCTGACACGTGACCCAAAGTTCTGTGTATGTCCCTTAAAATCTGCTGTTATCTAGTGGTCAGTGAGAAAAATGATTTTGTGAATGGAGCCTGAATCATGGAATGGTTTGTGTTGGAAGGAACCCCAAACACCATCCAGTTCCAACCCCGCAGCCATGGGCAGGGACACCTCCCACCAGCCCAGGCTGCTCAAAGCCCTATCCAACCTGGCCTTCAACACTTCCAGGGAGGGGGCACCCACAGCTTCCCCGGGACAACCTCTGCCAGGTCCTCACCACCCTCAGCGTGAACAATTTCTTCCCAATGTGTCATCTAAATCTTCCCCTGCGAGATTTAAAGCCACTTAAAGCCATGCCCCTTCATCCTATTAATAGTCGCCCTTGTAGAAAGCCCCTCCCCACGTTTCCTGCAGCCCCCTCAGGTACTGCGAGGCTGCTAGGAGCTCTCCCCAGAGCCTTCTCTTCCCCACGCTCAACACCCCCAGCTCTCTCAGCCTGTGCTCACAGCAGAGGGGCTCCAGCCCTCGGATCACTTTCATGGCGCTCCTCTGGAGCCATTCCAACTGTTCCATATCCTTCTTACTTCGGGGATTGCAGAACTGGACACAGCACTCCAGGTGAGGTCTCAGGAGAGCCTCAAACCTACACTGTAATTCAGGAAAGGCATTTACATACCCTCTCCGAGGACTGGTTTAACTTTACACTTTTCCTAGACCTTGGACATAATCAGTGAGATTATACAATCTCTAGGATATAACTGGGGGTAAAAAAAAAGGTGATAAAACTGAAGCTCTTAAGATAGGGATCTGTAAACGTGAACCTCATGCTGAATCCTTTTCTCATGTGACCCGTCATAGAGAAATCAACAGAATTACTTACACAAGTTAGGACTTCAGGATCAAGATTATGAAGATTATCCTGCTCTGGGTAATACTTTATTTCATAAATATGCTTCACCATTTTTCAATGTAAATATGCAGAAAAATCAGACTCTGTATTAATTAAAATTCACAGAAAGCGTACACAGAGACAGAAAGATGAATGCCATATGAATAAAATAGAGTGAAGAAAACCATCTCTTGACCGTTCTTTTGTGTTTCTGCTGACAATGATTTAACTGCATTTTTGTACTTGAATTTAAAATAAAGTCTATTTTAAGAAAGTGTTGGTTGTCATAAGGCATATAATTACCCTCAAATGTTTAAGTGGCCCAGAGGCTGGTTTGAGCTGAAATTCTGCACTCAGTTCTCACAGGGGTGTGAGAAGCCTACTCTGGACCTTCTCTGCGGCTTTATCAGCGCCCGTGAGAGGTTAGCGATCAGCACTGTATTCAAAAGAGCTTAAAAATCAAATCCAGGTGATGTATTAGCACCACACATACATTATGTAAGGTGTCTTATTAGCAAATATGTCTAATATTACACTACCTCTTGCCATATATTGCCATGACAAGGATCCTCAAACTGTTTTTCAATTAAAATGAATGTATGAATGGGTCCCAAATTACGCCCCAGCAGGACCCTATTGTTTATTTTAATTATTAATTAAATCCTGTATCTCTTCCTACCCTGACAAAAAAGAAATCAGTGCTAAAAACTATTTTAGCATTGCACGATGCTCTCTTGTTATCATATATGTTTACAAACAGCCACAGAAGCAAATTTAAAACAGACCTATGGGCCTCAAGTACAAATGACAATCATGTCATTGCCAAATCCTTCACACAGCACCTGAAGCTACAGAAGTAACTCACCATGACCTAACAGCCTGGTTTAGCCTTTGTTTCCATTTTCACAATTGTATTTCTATAGTTTAAAAATGTAAATTTGGCTGACAAGAGAATACTCACAGTATTTGAACTATCTAGTACTTAAATAAATCCAGGAAGGTATATGAAAATTCACTTGCCGAACATGTGAGCAGTCATTACTTCTGTTCTGAAAACTCACATCAGACATATTAATTCCTCTCACATAATTTATCACATATCTTCTGGTTTAGATGACAACTATCTACTATAACCGCAATACATAGCAAATACTTTCATACAGTGTAGAATGTCTAACTTTAGATAGGCAGATTTCATTAATTGTAAAATAATCTAAAAAAGAACATTAGTTTACCAGCTTAATTGGCGTTAATATCTAAATTACATAGTAATTATGAAAAGAGAAAATGTTAAGATACGACTTTACAACAGAAACGCAGTAGTTCATTTAGATACTGGAAACCAACATTCACTTTCTTATCAATTTTTGGTGCGTTTTGAAGCATGCCTCCTGGTCTAGTGCTCTAAAGCTCCTCTTGCACACATGGCTGCCACCAGTAACTGCTTTTCCGTATCACACGTACAACCAGACTGCATTCAGTTATTCGCATGCTACTTTGTACACATGTACATAAAGCATCGACAGAGTCTCTGAAAACAAAACAGTGCAAAAAGAAAAATATGCAAAGGTGCCATCCAACCACAAAAAAATATCAAAATGTGACAGCAGTCAAGCAGAATGATGCAACCTCAACGAATCCAGCCCGCGCCGCTTTACAATACATAAAGTGATTATCTGTTAAAGACTGGTGATTCATTCAAGACAAGGGGGCAGTCTCCATCCAACAGTCTGTCCTGCAAGAACCGCTGCCTGGCATCAATAACTGCATGGACAGAGACTCTTCCACCCACTCACCTCCAGAAGTGACCTCTTCAGAACTGGGTTGAGGAACATTGGCAGGACAATGTGGGGAAGCTTGCATTGCTGCCGCCCTTGCTATACCTGTCCTGTGGAGAAATAGAGGACTTAATTTCCAGGGCTGTCAGTCGGCACCTTCCACATTACAAGCGAAGGAAAAAGAAATGAATTTGACAATGCCTGCTCCAAGCAAGTACATCTGGGGTGTAGTGAAGACCCCCCATTTTCCACTGAGGTATGTGGATTACTTTCATATCTTCTGTGGAGCTCCATTTGTCTGTCCAGCCAGCAAGCTGGATTCTTTGGTTGATGATGCGCTTGCCAGTTACCTATATAGCAAACTAGAACACAGCCGTTGAGAATCAACTTAACTAGACAGCCTAAATAAAACCTATAAGGCAATTGTGTTTAAATCAATCTCTCAACTGTGATATGACCAAGTATTTGCCATTGGGTAACTCTTCCTTCTACCTCCCTCTCAAGATGGCAAGTTTATTAGTCTGCTCTTTACGTATTTCCTTTACAGAAACAATTTCCATGTGAATTACCTAACAGAGAAGCAGTTCTTTTGTTTCTCCTGTCCCACCCATTCCATAGAGACATTTTAGTTTACTTCCACCTTAACCAAAATAGGGTTAACCACAAGAAATGATCCTAACAAAGACAACTTGTAAAGGAAAGCAGGAAACTTTCCACTTTCCTCATCGTTTCCAGCAAGGACAATGGTTTTTCAGCCACCAGTTTTTAGTGCAACACATACAAATGATTTGTCTATGCCAAAGTGCAGACCATTAGAGAGAGAAAGACACAAAAACAACCTCTATCTGAAACACATGAATAAATCATTCTTTCGAGTGTGGTGATAAATGCAAACTTTTACAATATCAAAAAGAATTCTCTAAAGCCTTACTAAAACAAGTGTGTTTGCTTCCAAGAGCGACCTCTGTGTATATTTCAGGAGTACCATGATGTTTTTTGTTGGAGGAAATGTCAAGTTTAGACACAGAGAATTGGGAGCTAATGACCAACCATTTTATTCTGGTAGGAGTGTGCACTGAATACTGATGTTCACAGGCAGGAACAATTTCCAATAATTAATTGGAAACATATCAGCCTTCATTGCATTTGCTTAACTTTAGTCAACAGCAATGTTCATCTTGCAAGTGAATTGTGAGACAAGACAAAGCCTATACATGTGAGATTTATATATAATTCAGAACTGCTGAAAAGCATGGAAAGCAAGCCAAGAAAATGATGATTATAAAAATACGGCAGAGCAATTCTATTACAGGAAAATACAAACAAACAAAAAGCCTAACTTTGACCAGAACAATTACTTAAACTCAATCATTCAGCTAGGCGTACGCTAAAGAGTAATTTTACGGAGTGAACAGAAATGTGCACTTCTTGTTTGGACAAAACAGTCTTATGCATCATTCAGTCCCTAACACAGATGCCAGACAGGGTGTTTTCTTCAGTTTAATTTTTATGCTTTTATTTGCCACTGTGTACTGCTTTTCTCTTCACAAAGTTCCTAGTTTCCAATATAGTAACCACTTCAAAGCAACCCAAAAGTTTGTCTCTGAATACCTGCTACCTTGGACTACGATTACGGCTGTCCACAGCCTACGATTATAAACAGATTTTGGCCAAGACATTTGGATGAGGTATCTTCAAGACAAATAAATCTGCAGTGAATCTGCTCTTTTTCTTTATGTAACAAATACCAGGAAAGAACCAAAATCATCACAGAACCCTGATGACCTTAGGTTTTACATACTGCCTATAACCCTCTCAGTCACCAAAAAGCTGCCACAAAAAGACCACGATACACAGATAATCTAGATACTACAGTACTACAGTAATAATGCACAGGTATCACCGATACTTTTCTCTCCAAACAAAGAACTCAAACACTTCAAAATGCTTGGGGATAATTTCTATTAATCCTTGGAAGGACTGCCGTTAGCAGAAGCAGGATTCACCCAAACCCACAGCTGTTGATGCATTTACACTGTTCAAATGCAAACCATTAAAAGCTAAAACTAAAGGGGAGGGAAGCTACAACTGAAAGCAGGAGCTGAAATAGTCACAGTGTGATTTTTTTGTTTGTTTGCTTTAGTAATCTACAGAAACATCAAATGCCAATCATTTCATACTTTGGGGGCAACCTACGTTTGTTTTAAAAACAAGCCTTACGCATTCAAAACTAGGCACCTTATGCATTAAATACTTCAAAGAGCCTTTCCTTTGCTTACCTCCTCTTGATTTTCTTCCCACAAGTTAACTATTGTTCTTAAACCTCTCCCACAGTCAATGTTGAACGATGTATCCCAAGCACTTCAAAAGGCACTTTAACCATACGAGATATTTTAAAAGGTAGGATGACTTCCACTGTCTGGGAAAGTAGTTAATGGAATAAAAAAGAAAACCATTTTGCCATAGGAGAAAGATATATGTTCCACAGATTAGTGCAATTCAAACAGAAAGCTCTTCCATGACAGAAGGCACGTGTGGTTTTCAGGATGATCTCACATCCTGCCACCATATCTAAGCTAGAATATCCCCTTTTCTCCCTTGTTTAAATATTGGGTAGAATCTATTGTGTACATAAGGACTGTAATATAGCTCCTCAACTTAACTGTCAGATCCACCAGAAATTTTCCCATGAGTTCTATGGAAAGCACTGGTTTTTCTACAGTTAATTTTCCCTTTGAGAAATTAAGAAAACGTGACTTTCAGGTAAGAAGTTCATTCTGTGGACATTTAGTTGAATGAATTCACTCGTCTATGGCTTCAGCAGTGGTTTCCTCATCTCTATCCTTCACCTAGTGACAATACTCAGGTGGTTCTTGAACATAACTTTCCCTATTTCCTGCATGTGTGCGAGGACAGAGCCACTGTGAACAGTAATCCCACCTGGATCCCCCCAATCAACATGTAGCTGGTAAGGAAAAATGAGCCAGATAATTTGTACCTACAGCTGAATCATATTAGTCATCACTGCTAGGGAGCCTCTACTTGCCTTCCTGCATTCACAAAAGAAGTTGCTAGTACCTGAGCTTTAATGGATATTCTCCACAGAAGAAGCAATAATGACAGTTTCAACATATCAGGTGCTATGGCTTTACTAAGAACCTACGATTTTTTTCTTTTTACACAAGCTAAAAAGAATATTGATTTCTTTCAGCCCCACTGCACACTAAACACCATTCCCACTGTTGCTATTTGAGATATTAGATAAAAATGCCATCTTTCTCACTAAGAAAAGAACCAACAAGTCTTTCATGAAGCAGAAATGTCTAAGGCTCTTTGTTATATTTCAAACAATCTTGTCAACTGGAGGCAGCCAAAAACTTACATTGATTCATGAAAAAACACAGAAAATTCCCTTTGGTGCCATCCAAGCTTATTGTATGTTCACTGTGCACTGTGGACTGTAAGACATTGCCAATCTAAACAATCATAGTGATATAATTAACAGTACAAAATCAGTGCTTCACCTCTCAGTTACAAACTAAGGGAACATGAGAAATGGCTGCAAAGCAACAAACAAAACGCTATCTGTGAGAATCTAGATGGATCCTGAAAAACTTCAGGATGTTCAGCAAGGAGAAGTGCAAAATTCTGTACTTGGGGCAGAAGAGCTCCACGCATCTGGAAAAAAAACAACTAGCAACGTAGCAGTCTGGCTGGAAAGGACCTGGGTTCATCGTGGATCCAAGCCAACAGTGGGTTCACATCAGCAAATCACATGTTGGGCTAACACTAGGAAGAATGTGGCCAGCAGGAAGAGGGAAATCAATCTCTGCTCATCACTGATGAATCTACACTTTGAACACCGTGTTTGGTTTCTAATGCCCCCCAGGTGAAGTGGAGAACCTGGACAAAATCCAACAAAACCCTAAGCACCTACTAATTGGTCAGTTGCTTAGGATATTTGCAGAGACTGAGGGAGCCAGGCGTGTTTAACCTGGTGAAGAGAAAACTGAGGGCAATTTAATAGCAATTGACAACTATTTGACAGTGCTTACAGAGACAATGGAGCCAAAGACATGCATGAGTTGCATGGGAGTTGCATGATGTAAGGTCAAAACCAACTCAGTGGTAGCTTGGGAGGTTCAGTCTGGCTACTTAAAAAGGCTTTTTCTCAAGAAGGGTAGTGCAGAACTGGAAAGGTTGTAGCATATCCATTCTTGGAGGATTTCATGTCTCAGCTCTACTTTATTGCTCTCTACAGCTACCTGAAAGCAGGTTAAACTGAGGTGGGTGTTAAGTCTCCCAAGTAACAAGTGATAGGATGAGAGGAAATGGCCTCAAGTTGTGCCACAGGAGGTTTCGATCAGATATCAGAAGAAAAATCTCTTCACAGAAAGGGTTGTTACGCACTGGAACAGGCTGCCGTGGGAAGTGGTGGAGTTGCCTTCCCTGAGTGTAGATGTGGGACATAGGGATATGGTTTAGTGGTGGGCTTGGCAATATTAGATTAACTGTTGGACTCAAGAATCCTAAAGGCCTTTTTCAACCTAAATGGTTCAATGATTCTAAGTGTTCAATTCTGCATTTGGCACACAATTTTGCATCCTAACAATGCAGTTCTGCTAATTCTTGAGCTATAGACTAACTATGGGTTAATCTTTGAGGTAATCACCAACTGCAATGAGACTCATTGTTTTAAGTATTTACCTAAATGTTCTGCATGTAGCTCAAAAAACCCACTGTGTCATTATGATACTACCAAAATATAATCTTTTTGGAAGCTTTAAAAGCATAAATTAGAGGCACAATATGAACCTAACAAATATGCACGAACCCAAATGGGCACATGAAGGGGAGGAGTTACTGTTTTGATAAGACATGTACATTTTTGTTTAGTCCTGGTAGACATGACCCCGAAAAATATCTGTAACAAAGAAATTTATTTAAAAGCTGAAACTACATTACTGACATTTATGAAATATCTTGTAATTTTTTTCAGAGAGATTTAATTATACCTTTTGTGCTACTCACACGTTGAAAGATCTTCTGCTTAGCATTAATTTGAATTCTATTGCAACATAAATTAATACAACTTAGACACATTTATCAGCCCTTTAAATAACAAATTGATAATGTGTCCAGGCAGCATATTATTCAAACGAAGAATAAAACATAAAATTAAAACCTGAACTACAATTACTTTTCATTTCGGAGAGTTAAAAGTAGGCTGATGCAACAGCAAAGACATGAATATTTAAAAGAAAACAATATGTAGCAAAAGTAAGTCACATAGAAGGAGTAAGCAACAAGGTCAAAACCAAAAGTGGGTTTGTACCCATTTGTTACTATAAATCTGAATACATTAAGTTCCTAAGGAAACTTGCAAAGATAGTATTACGGTCTGAGTATTCAATAGGATAATTTTAATAGTACCCTAAATCTAAGAAATTATATTGTGCTTGAGAACTTCCAAGTACATTTCCTATCCCATTATGCAAAGAAACCAAACTATAATTCCCGTTCTTTTGGATAAAACGTAAATTCTTGGTAAGCTTAACATGCTGTTTGCTGGTGAATGGGAATGCAGTAAATTTTCTTAAATTAACTAAGCACCTTTAACTAATACACCTAATTTCAGTTTCTGGGATTTTTTTCTTGTGAAACTGCAGAATGTACTTGCATTTCCTGGCAGCATGGAGAAAAATCTGTATCTAAATCTTAGAATCTAATATTTCTGAATATGGTGAAGTTAGGCCAAACCTCCACCTTCAACTATTTGAGTCCCAAAGAACAAAACCAGTAATGGTATTGAATCTCTGAAGATTTGGTACACTGAGATTTCCAGAACAATTTTTAGTAAGCTGTTACTTTATCCATTCCTGCACTGTGTCAGAAAATCTCTTTAAAAAACCCTCTTGCAGTACCAGGAGTTCCGTACTCCCTCTCCACAATGTACAGAATGTAGTAATGAAGACAAAAGTAAGTCAGGTTACTGCACAAAGTATTTAGAAAAAATAGGTGTAGAGATTAAAATTAGGACTCTCAAAGCACAAACAAAATAGATGGTTTGCATTTACAGACATATATTTTTATGGACTTAGTAAGTACATAGAATACAGGTATGCAAAGCCATGCACCCTGATCCAATCCCACTGAAGCCAGTGGCAGGTTCTTCACGGGATACTAAATTCCAACCGTGTAACGGCTGTAACAACCTGTTATAACAACCCAAAGAAGAAATTGTTGCCATTTGATGGAAACGTGGCTCTTAGTGTCCTAAGAAAAATAAGTTGTGCATTTCAGTTTTTTAAGAACCTGACAGAGTAGAATAAATTAAACAAAAATTAAAAAGAAATATTTCATACAACTTCCATTATTTCCAGTCACTTCCAGTTCGACACTAGAGTGGTAAACTTAAAAAAGGAAACACCACTAGCTTTTCCCTTATGATAATAAGGTAAAATACTGACCCCATTCTTCAGACAAGTCTGTTGATTCTGACCTATTTAACTAGAACCTTACCCAGGAAGCCTGCCAGGCTGTGTTCCAAAGTCAGAAATTTCTTTTCAGTGGAAAGGTGTTGAAGTAGGGACTCTTGAAATTTCGAACGACCCTCCACTTAAACCTGAAGGTCATGCACAGATTAATCAATCACTCCAAGTCCAAGATGCTTTTGAGACACATCTATATTCTTTAAAGAACGGTACCGAGTGGCAATCTCAATGGATACAAATACAGAGAGCAGAAATAAATTGGCAAAGAGTGTAAAGTGAGTTATGGTTTTCATTGGATTTCTGGTTTTTTCCATAAAGATTTCTGGCGCTTGAAGAGTAGCAAATTCTGCAGATGAAAGCCAAGTACCACTACGATCCAGTCAAGCAGCAAATGGAAAGAGAAAATACTGTAGTCAAGAGAAGAATTACAATATATTCATCTCCTTATTTCTTTCACCAGCACTGCTTGGATCTACATATTCCTGACTTCTGCAAAGCTTGAGCAGGGAATACTACTTTCAGAGAAAGACATGTTTGGAATTTAAAGCTTTGGGGCCGTGCTTGAACAGAGATGGAATAGTTGCCTTCTGGCAGAAATTAAAGCTGGTACGGAAATTTCACAAAAGGAATTAAAAGATGGTCTGGAAAGTGGCCAAAAGATCAAAGGAACTTTAGCAGCACGAAGGCACATACCAGAAGCACATGAAAGACAAATTCAAGGCAGACCATTAGGTTTAAGAAAGTATCTGCTGCCTGGGTAGAAGGCTATGTGAACCAGGGGAATATGTAAATTATTCTTCTGAAATATTTAGTCCAAAAATATCCATTCTCTCTGGTATAATTTCCCATCTTGACCACATCAGACATCTAGAATGTATTTTAGATTCAGTCCAGTTTTGGACTATAAGAACTGATCAGCATATCCTTCCTACTCTTCAAGTGGGGTTATTGCATCTGAGATTCAGATTCAAGAAAATTCCAGCTATCTGAGAGTTAAATTAAACACAGAGAAACTACAGCTCATGTCTTATATCACATTTATTGTGGTAAATATATGATACAGGCATGATTATCACGATTGTAAACTGAGACTTTCCAAGAACACTGGTATGATGAAATTAATCTCAACTAGAAACAGTGATAGAAGAAAATTGGGGACATTATACAGGGTGCAGGCAGACACAGATAACTTTAAAGCACAATTACAGGCTGGGAGGAGACTGGATTGAGAGTGGCCTTGAAGAGAAGGACTTGGGAGTGCTGGTTGATGAGAAACTCAAAACAAGCCAGCAATGTGCCCTTGCTACACGGAAAGACAACCATATCCTAGGCTGTGTCAAAAGAAGTGTGACCAGCAGGTTGAAGGAGGTGATTCTGCTCCTCTACTCTGCTCTCATGAGACCTCACCTGGCATGCTGCATGAGTCCTCAGCACAGGAAGGACACGGATCTGTTACAGCAAGTCCAGAGGAGGCCATAAAGATGATCAGCGGGGTGCAGCATCTCCCATAGGCTAAGAGAGTTGGGCTTGGTTTGCCTAAAGAGAAGGCTGAGAGGAGACCTTATAGCAGTCTTCCAGTACTTACAGGGGGCCTACAGGAAAGCTGGGGAGGGGCTCTTTATCAGGGAGTGCAGCATTTTAACATAGAAACTTACATTGTAAATCTTGGCAAAATTCAGATATGGTTTTCTATTTGGTTTTAAAACATCAAAAGTGTTTGGAGTTACTGAAGGCATTACTGTCTTGGACAATGTAGATCCATGAACATATCTGCTCACATGCACAAACAAACTCATAAATGGAGATTTCTGGATTAGAGGTGACTTAGCAAGAGGGATATTAAAAGCTTTGAAAAATTTTCAACATTTTAGGAAAGGGAACTCTGCCAAACTGGATATTTTTTAAAGGAAAATTGTGTGAATTCAATTGCTAACAACAATATGCCAGCCATAACAACTGAACTCAATCATCAAAGGAAAAGCTTCCTGTGCTTGCCCCCATGTAACTACATCTATCAAGCCCCATCTGTAATAACCAGGCTGATGTTTACTCTGCAGAGTCCGAATTGCTAATTCCTCCAATTTACACCAACTTCTCAGCTTTCAGGAACAAAAATCATCTTCTGTCTAAATATACTTACACTTAACAATCAGAAATGAATCCCTCTGCAAACAGTTCTCCAGATTGGCAATCATCTTTGTTAGTAATTATTTATAGTGCAGAAGCGTCAAAGCTTTCTGCCTTCAGATTTAACATTGCTACTACCTGAAAGGAGGTTGGAGCGAGGTGGCTGTTGGTTTCTTCTCCCAGGTGAAGAAAGGAAATGGCCTCAAGTTGCACCAGGGGAGGTTTAGATCGGACAGTAGGAAAAATTCTTTACTGAAAGAATGGTAAAGCATTGGAACAAGCAACCCGGGGAGGCTGTGGAGTTGTTATCCCTAAAGGTGTTCAAAAATGCATATATGTGGCACTACGGGACATGGTTTAGTTGGCACAGTGGTGTTGGGCTGATGTCTGGACTTGATCTTAGAGGTCTTTTCCAACCTTAATGATTCCATGATACTCCTGTTACTACCACTTCCCGGGTCCATCCAGGATACCTGTCAAACATGTCTCCAAATATACTTATAGCTCATATTTCCCATTTCCTTCTACTGTACATAAATATTATAAAAGCCTTATAAAAAGGCTGTTTTTTATGACGTATTACATTGAGCATCACTTCTACATCTACATCACTTCTGTCTTTACAACACTGATCAAACCGGTGCACGTGTAACAGTTTGCACGGAGCAGCAATGGGACCCTGATGAACAGACAGCAACTTGGCACCTGCAGAAGTGAGCACTGCTCACAGCAACCTGTGCTCTCCGGAGCTGGCAGGCGTGGTGTTTACCACTCTGCTAGCAAGGGACAAATGTAAAAATATGACAAGTCTCCTGACATTTTCTGAAGAACCTAGACTCATAGGTTGGTGGGCTATTTGCTGCCAATAACAGCATCCATAAGCAGTTTCAATCCGAACTCCAAATTTAAAATACCCTGAAATTAATTTGAAGGTATGAAAAAGTAAAAGAAACATCCTCAGTGTTTCGACCTAAACAGAAAACTAGGAAAGAAAAAATGTAAAAAACAACTGTTTGCTCACACTCTGTACAAATCATATTCTGCATTAATTTCTGTAGGACAGTTCAAAACTTAAGCAACTAAAAACTTTCACTTGGATATAGTGTAAATTCTTGCAGCTAGTAAATCTTAATGTTTTAATATAATTGGTTGAATTGCAATATCACTACTGCTAACAGATGCAACTTGTTTGTTTTCAATCTAGCACCTTTGTATCACTTACATAATGTCACAAAAGGCCTCTACACTGTATGAGCCATTTTCTTGAAATGCAAGAGGAAGCACAGAAAGGTTGAATCGAACAATTAAGTACATATCTAACCCTGAAAAATAAAATCCATGTCCAAGTAATCCATTTTTCAGGGAACTGTACCTCATCACCACTACAGGGGAAAATGAGAAACGCAAGGACACTGCTTCTCATGCCACAGTATAAGGGAAGTTTCGCTCCAAACACAGACCAAGTCTCACTTCTCTGATCAGCAAACACTGACGCACCTAAACCAAAATAGTCTGTGAATCTCGTGGGACTTCAAAGACACACAATGCCCTACATGCGGGCTCTAACTGTCCCACCTCCTAGTGTTGAAACTTCTACATAGCCATCCTAATACTTAGGGATTCGCATGTTAAGCCTAGCACGTGGAAGGAACACAGACACCTCAGAAAACGTGCCAGCAGTCACAGACAAGACTTTTATGAGTGTAACATATACAAAAGCACCAGTGCACACAACACGCACAAAACCATATTCACGTTGCACCCGAGCAATAAGAAGCATCACCACCCATATGACCATTGCTTGACTCTTAGCATCAGGTGTTCCAAGAACTTCTGTAAGGCATACAAGAATTCACAGCTACCTATTTCAAAGACATCGTGTATGCGAATTCTGCTTTGAGCTTCACTGCTGATTAAAGAGAATATAGTTGACTTAAATCTTCCTTTCAAAAGACTACAGACTACACCTGGTACTGGTTATTCCCATATCACAAAGCTGCATGCAGAAATAAAAGATATCAAGTCAAGCAGGGTGTCAAAATTAACATGTGGCATGACAAGAGTCTTGTGTGCTCCCTCAGGAGCCAATTTTGCCCTGCACTCACCAGTCTACTGTGGCTATTTGTTGAACGTAACTAATTAGTTATTCTTACTGAATTTTTATGTGAATTTTTCTTTTTATCCTATCACAATATAGAAATAAAGACATTCTATCAGAAATTATTTATGAAATACTGACAGACAGAGCCTGATTTACAGCTATGTATTTGAAAACCCGGGAAAGATTTATTAAAGACCTCATGCCAAATCCTAGCATAAATTGAAACCTCTCGAATTTAATAGAACATGAGTTTGCATTGACTGGATAAGTTTAGAAATATATTATTTAAAAATGGTGACCAGCTCACTGTTTGAAAGTTATTTTTATTCTATTTGAAATACTAATTTAACGTCTTAAATTAAGGTGAAACAATACAGATCCATTAACAACAGAAAGAAGGAAATAAGGAATCATTTATTTTTAACTGAACTCTAATTATATTTATTTTTTGCTAGAAACTGGCCCAACAGGCAGAGCATGCTATGGCTGTCTTTAATGCGATCACTACTATGACAGGGCTGCATTAACCTCAGACTTTAGGCAAATGGTATTATTTTGCACATTCATCAACTAATTGCAATGCCTGGGTCACGTGAACAAAAGTGCACCACAAATGGTAAGCATTAAGGTGATAATTAATTAAGTTCTACTCAGACTTGAGTTGAACTGGAAGTAGAGGATAACAAACCAACTCTCAGTCCTTTACTTTCTTCTGTACTCTGGTCCTAAGTAAAGCACAACCAAATGTTATTATATTACACATAGATGTTTCCATCTTTTTCTTTTTTAAACAGATGAGTCAGTAAATATAGAAAAAACACTGCTGCATTTAACAATACAGATCCCAAATCCCCGTCATACTAGTAATTCACAGAAGTCACTGAACTGCATGGTATGTTATGCTGAAAGATTTTATTAGGAATTAATTAGGAATCTCTTAATGTACATTTTTATTACTTGCATTTGCACAGGTTAAATACAGTCTGCTCTCACTTGTGTTTAAGCAATGGAAATAAAAGGTACAACAGTTTTTCAGCAAGGAAACATTTCTGAGAAAAGGAACTTTCTTACCACATATAAGGCTACTTTGCAAGGTGGTTTTTTGTTCTTGGTAAAAAATTGGGGAACTTTCACTGGGAAACAGTAACATAGACCACATTTATCACTAAAGGCAATCTTAGTGTTAACCTAAGATCTACAAAAACATCTGATCAACAAAATGCCTCAATATGGCCAGATGCGCATTTAAAACCCTTTTTTGTTGAAAAACCAAAAATCCCCATAATAACTTCCTTTATTTTATTGAGGTAATTCCCTACTCTACCATCCTTTCTCTGGCCAAAACAACTACGCTGGTATTAGCCAGCAACTACCTTGCCTTATCATAGTCTGTATTCCTCATTACAAAGCCTTACTATGGTGGATGAAATAAACTGTTGAAGGGAAGTCTCAAAGATCCAGAAACTAGCAAAGAGGTAGTAACACAATGTGAGCAGTAATGATTGATTACCCTTTTATGGCTGTAATAAAAGATGCTCAGTTCTTGTTCTATTATAAAATATTCAGTGTTATTGTATCGTGTTTCACATTTTAAACTGATATTAAGAACCACATCCATAATTCTCTAAACTCACCATTTAAATATATGATACATTGTTCTAATGTCTGAGGTCTACATAGAAAAAAAAAATACACTGCAAAGTACAGTTTCCTTTCCATAATGATGCATATTCTATATAAACTGCTCCTGCGGTGAACAATGACAATGACTCTACCTGCACAGTGTTGTTTAGTTTTACATTATTCAATGCTTTTGAATTGTCAGTTTCAATTAGAAAGAAATCTGGCACAGAGAGCTTGCATCGATCACATTTTATGCCTGCATTTTATCTTACACATCCATTGTACTGTTGACCTCCTGAACTTCCATTTTTAAGGTTTATGTGTAGCTAAACCTACTACATATCATAGTTGTGTAGTTAAACATACTATAAGCATTTTTATTTCTAATGTTTCTAGGCCATATTTGTCTATATATCACTATATATATATATATATATATGAATAAACTGCATATAGGCTAAACTGCTGAAAATAATGGGGGGGTTGTGCCACTCAAACACTGCTGATACCTGAGAAAGCCCCAGATCGGTGCAACCAGGTTCTTTTACAGCTCTGTGTACTCATTGTCATGGGAGCAGCTTGGCTAGTTTATCATGTAGTTAATATTCCAGACAGTTCCTTTCTTTTGTTAATACATCTTATTCACTTCTCCAGGACCCCTAACACTACCCAGCAACTATATAGTTATTATTGAGTTACTGACAGGAGATTATCTATTGATTATATATGCATGCAGAGAGACGAGGTTGCCATTGGTCCCAGATGGCAACCCATCAAAACCAGTGCTCCAGCACTAGAGATTTATGCCTTTGCAAATGGGAAAGATTGCAATCCAGTGTAGTCACACTTGGTAACATTTTACGGGGTACATGTGACACCGGTGAATAATTATCATGTGGAGGCGTGACATTAAACAGAGATCCAAACCAAGTTAACTCCATGCCTTTTAAGCAGGTCCTGCAGTTCAGGGTGGCTGGAAGTGCTCTCTTAGGAAGATGCAATAGCTAGTCATTAAATTAACCCCTTCCTTGAACAGGCAGGTTTTTAGGACGCAGTATCAAGTTAATACTAACATGTCCCTGCTTTCTGGGAATGCTGGGAGCAGCAAATCAAGAAACTCCAAAGTCCCAGTCTAGGGTTAGTTGTCCTAATCCTACTCCTGAGTTCTTCAAAAAGTAGATCTGACAAGTAAAATAGAGATGATGATGAGTGCCTAAAAGATGAGTATGAAGATCACACCTATGAAGTACTTTGAATGCATAGCTGGTACTGTATAGTTACAAGTATTGCTTGCTAACAGCGTAATTAACTTTGACTAAACCTGTATTGCTTTTCCCAGCCTCGTCTCAACGATCTGCTGCCCTGTGTTGCCCACACTGGACATTGCCTTAAATGTCTGGGCTATGCAGATCCAAGCTTCGGGTAGGACCAACGTTTGGTTTCCCTGCATGCTGATCCACAGATCCAGCTGCAGGCTTAAGCGAGTGCACAAATGGTTCAGACCTCAGTGCAAGGCAGTGTGACAGCTGTGTGTTAGCCCTGCCTCCATGGCTTCTCCCAACTAAGCTGCACGAATAAAGATTACAAAGTCAGCAACATCACTTGGATGGAAAAAACCTTATTAATCCAAATCTTCAAGGCGACTCACAACATTCATCTGACTAGAATTGTGAATGAAAGAAAAACCAAATCCCTGCACAAAAAAACCCATAACTATATCCTGTTTAACAAGACGCAAAGTGATGCTGTAACAAGGTTTACTTCTGTTCATACTTGACCTGAGAAAATAAATAACACAAGTGACTAGAAAAAGAACGAGCAATAATTTCTAGGGTCATCTAAAACCTTCTAAATGAGTTTTGTGAAAAGATGAAAATCATCAATACTCACAACTTAAATCCTGCATTGCTGGAAGTCAAGAGAGGAAGAATTACCTCTTGCACTTTTCTTAATCAGCTTCTTACCAACTATTCTCGGAACTAAGCAAACAGACGAGACTGACGGTGAGCTTGAGCCAGTAAAGCAGTACTTGTTCACTATATTCACTCAATACTCTCAGTAGTCAGCTCTTATTAAAGTTTTGAGATGTTTATGAAAGACAAGTTCACAAATAAATTTCTTCTTGGCAGATTAAAATGGATAATTTCCATTTGATTAATGAAGAACAAAGATATTAATTTCTTTAGTTAAGGGGAAAAAAGTATCAAAATCTGTTTCCATTATCTGAAGAGGATTTTTCCTTTTAAAATCATTAGGGAAAAAATGTCTTATTTCAGCTTGTATAATAAACGTTTCACATGGTTATGATTCAATATGTTTTACACTACACTGGTAATTCTCATTATTCTTCAAATATCACATTTGAGGAGGTTAATATACCATTAACATGATTAACTTTTGAATAGAAGTTAAGCCATATGGAACCAATCCGCACCAATAGGCCATATAAATGACTAGATAGTGAAGGTCAGCTTCTGCCCCGCTGAACCAGTGCAACTTCATTGCCTTCACTTGAATTTGCAGGCCTAGGTCAAGGGAGGGACTCAGTTCTCTCTAGAAACTGAAGGCACAAACAACTTGTTTCTTCCCAAAACAGGTACTATCCATAAAAAGGCAGGGAAGAATTGATTGGCTAGGCGTGTCTCTACACAATCACCAGAAAGCCTTTGTCACTAGAGAAGCATTTCTCCAGACAAAATTGGGTTCATGGATATGAATCACATCCTTTAACACAGTTTGGTAAAAATAGTGAATTTTGTTCATTATTTCTCTATCAATCATTAAATCTGTAAATTACCGTGTAGCTGAACTAACAGTGTAGTTGCTCAAAGAAGCAGCACTGTCACCTTCCACAACTTTTTGCCCCTGCCAGGAATACGGTGACCATACCACACAATTCACTGTTTTGAATGAGATCCTGTGTGGCTGATCCCAAGGTCCTGAGACATCAAAGGACATCAGCAGTAACGTCAGTTCTGCTGTTAATCTTAAGCACAGGGAGCATCAAGGGAACTCTCAGACCAAAGGACATTCTCTGCCCTCCACAAGCCCACATTTCCCTCCTTTATCCCTTCTCCTAACTCACTGTCCACAATTTTCTTGCCTTTCCCCCATTAGGGTTTTGCCTGTAAGCAACAACGGTTCATGTTCCGCACATCCAGACTATCTTCTTTCTCGTGTTGTACCTTGCCACTCCTCTCTTCTCTGTTCTTCTAAATATGTTGTGGAAATAACACATTTCACTGACACACCACCTCCTGGGCAGCTGGTTCCCACAGCTGGGACGCAAAAGGCAATAAAGATAAAACGCAGCTCGGCAATGAATCACAAGCCTGAACAGATCTCAGAGGTCATCTAGTCCATCCCTCCGCCCCAAGGGAGGCTCTGCTATCCCCGTGTCATTTCTTACAGACATCTATGTCACCTGCTTCCAAGGTTTTCAGTGACAGAAACTACACGGGCTCCCTAGGCAATATATCCCAGTTTTTCACACCTCCACATAAAAAAGTTCAATCTTTCCTCACAGGTCACGTTTTCTAGGTCTTATGTCTTCCTCCTCTATTTTTTACAAGTCTCATCAGGCCTGTTCTGCTTTCCCCACATGAACAACTCCAGTTAAAGCAGTTTGCCGCAAAAACCACTTCTGAAAGTGATCACTGCAAAACTCATTATATATCATTGATGGAATTAAATTGTGGGTTTCCATTGTGCAACTGTAATGTACATTTAAGACTTACAATGACAAAATTATTCATGTCTTATTATCCTACTTGGTTTAACTCCATTGGTTTTCTTGCAGATTTGCATATGCCACAGGAGAAAGAAGGCCAGGTAGAAACTGTTGTCATACGCGTGTCTATAATGCCTATTCCCACAAACAGGATAACATCAACCATCAAATCAAAGCATTTTTGAGATTTAAAAGACAATTCCATTTTCCATAGGCAAGGAAAAGTCATATTTGATACAGATGACGTCAATGTTACAAAATAATGACCTATCGGGCAGATGAATCGACTTTGCTCAAGCAAGCAGTTTTGTTAGGAACAGGCCAGGTCCACTAGCGAGACTAGAGCATACCAGATTCTTCTCAAAGGTTTCCTACACCCGCTGCATTCATAGGTCACCTGATTTTTTATTAATTTTTTTTTAAATCACTAAAGAATTAAAGAAAGAGAACTAAAGCAATACCATAGTTAACCTGCATCTTTTTTATTAGCATTGGCTTTGCTTTCCTCAGGGAACAGCGAGGAAGAATGTGTATATAAAGGTCAGCAATTCCTTCTTCTGTAAACTAAATTAGTCTGCTGCATGGAGCAGCAAGGACAAAAGACACCCCTCACCAAGATTTTTAAACTCTGAAAACAAAAGAGAAAATTGTAGTTATTCACAGCCAAAAATGAGTCAGTAACTTCTCTAGTACACTGGATACAATAAAAGTATTTCTTTGGTTTAAATAGAGGATTACAAAAGCCAAAGATCCCAAAAGAAAGACTTCAGTATGGCTCAAATAAAATTATTTTTCCAATATAAAAAGTAATATATTACTGCTTGCAAATGTATTTCTATGTGTGTTACTACCATATACACAGCACTAACACATCATTGGGCCAAATACAAGGACTTCGGTCTTTACACATGAGGAGCATTAAGGGTCGATTCACAGAGCCAAATCTTAAAAAAAAAAAAAAAAAAATTAAAAAGAGTAAAAGAGAACAAAGCAAGCACATTTTAAGCACCAGTTTAACTTACATATTCATTATGCATTTTAAACAAAGTGTATCAATGAGAAATTGTGATGGATTTGTGATGGTCCTCTTTGAGCTGAAGATGTCCCTGGAAAAATTTCACAGATAGATCCATTCCCTCATGATTCTCTTTTCAAATGTGTGGCAATGTCAGATACAGCAAAAGTGAACAATTTTTATACCAGCTGACCAACTGAATATTCCCAAGAAACATTGCACTAGTCAGAGCTGAAGCACTAATGCTTTGCTGCTGAAGGTTTGCCATACTTCATCTACCTCAAATTAGATGCCAACATATTTCATGATGAATTCCGATCACAGAGAAAATATAATACAGGCCAACATTGATGTTCAAGGTATATTTTGACCCATTTCAGATAAATCACAACATGTGCAAGCACAGAAGAATATCCAGTCCTTCTGATCCAAATTTCAAGTGAAGATAAAAAAACCCAGCAAATCTAACACCAGCAGTGTCCCCAAAAACACTAAAAAATCTCCATCTAATTTTTAAAACACCTATAACATACAGAGGAGGAGAATATTGATGTGCAAAATCCACAAGGGATTATTTTTCTCAGATTACAAAACTGACAGACTTGAAAGCCTAAATTTTAACATAGTTGTACGTGCCCATTAAATATACATCTGAATCTCAACATGCAGCAAGTACACTGCAGTAATTATACTGCACATTTTGCAGAACGTAAGGCATAAATCCATACATTCAAGACAAAGTTTCTTCAAATGTTATTACGGATGACTACATCTCAAAACATAAATCATCATTCAGCCAAAAATCATTAACCAAAAATTCAAAACAAATTAAAAAAAATCCACCAAATCACCAACCAGAATGCAAAGAATGTCCTAGAGGCAAGATTAGCAAACAATTACACCAGCCAGTGGTAACAGTTACAGTACACAGCGTTTTTAATTTTCCTTCTGAAAAATCTGCTTTGTGTTCCCAGTACAGTGAAATCATCCTGCAATTTCCTACATTCTAAAAAAAATGCAAATCATCAATAATCAAGGGAGCATCAGCTGATCACATTTCAGGATGCAGCATGGGAGTATTAAGTGACCAAGCATTGATCAACTGACGACAGAAACTGGAGAAAGAGTCTCAAGTAGTACTGGTTGACCCCGATGTTAAGTGTGTTCATATTATATAAGCCCACACTGAAGTACTGTTTCTGCTGCTGGGAAGTGCTGTTAAAACTCTGCACACACAAATATATTTGCAAAGTCAAGCACCTACAAATACATTGCCCTTGTTTGATCAATCAATCTGAGAATGGCCTGCTCTTAAAGCAACTTTCTGGCAAGGAAACGCAGATCAGTACCTGACCCAACCATTTCACTGGCCTCAAGGTAAATTCTCTCAGCATTTGATGTGTGTCACTTGCAGGAAAATTCCTTTTTATATAATAGGCTACCAGGCACTGAATCATTTAAAATGAAGGTGTCTTGTCTTTTCTCACGTACCTTGCCCATACACCCACAGGGTGGGAAGCAGGCAGCAGTATTTCAAAAGATAATGCTTACGTATCCCTTCTAAATCTATACGGCTCTCTAGGGAACAATCAGCTCGGCAAGGTCTGTGATGCTTTGGCTATAATTACCAAAATGAGATGCATAACCTTTATTACACCAGTAAATAGTTAACTTTACTTTAGTGCTCTCAAATCTTCCATCTTTTTTTAAGTGACCTACTGTTTCCAGTATTCCACATTGCAGCTGCTGTGCATTCAATGCCAGGTGCTGCACACCTCACTAGCACAAACTCAGCACAATGCAAGACCTTCTTTAGCCCATATAGTTTCACATACTGCTGTAGCATGCAGAATGCCTTCAGGATTTAGCAAATTCAAACAGATTCTGTTGCTACACCACACAGAAAAATATCTTGAAAGTCTTACTGCTTAAAATTATATAAAAAAAAAAAGGAGAAAAAAACAGAGCAGCCTACATCTCCAAACATGACAGTGCATTCCTGGCATAGAATAAGCAGTACAAGAAAAGAATAATGACAGCATTTATGTTACCTTCAGTCACATAGTTGTGGTCTCGAAGAAAGCTGTGGTTAATTTTTCGTGTGTCCGTGTCCTCGCCCATTTACAGCAGGATTACTCAGCATGCCTATCCGCAGTGGACTGATAGCATCAGCAGAGGTCGTCACAAGAGCACCATCCATGCTGCCACTGCCTAGCAGAGGCGGAGAACACACTGGGCTACTGAGCACAGCATAATGAGAGCTAGTGATGCAGCACAGATTTGGGGGGTTAATAACGATCAGGGTAAAAAAAAAAAAAGGGGGGGGAAAAAAAAGAAGTAACAGGAGAAAGACGGAGGGAGAACAGCTCCGATAAATTATGAATGCAGAAAGCCAGTAGGGAGCTTGCGTGGAGGGAATACAGGCACTTCTCCCGCAGTTAAAGAATAACCCAATTGTTTAGTCAGGTACTCCTTAAACAAGTGTCCACGCGGAGTCTCCTCCAAGTGCCTGCTGCTGAGGATCTTGGTGGATGCTGTAAAGTGGCAATCAGCGTACTGCAGCAAAACCCACCCGGAGAAGGGCTCCGCTCACTGTTGCTGCTACTGCTGTCATATGCCTGTGCTGCATCAGAGCAGGCCCCTCCCAGTCAGCCGCTCGCTGCCCAACCGCGCAAGATCTGCATGGAGTAAAGTGAAAAATGAGACTGCAGGTAATTATTTTAGCTCTTCGGCTGGTTAAGATGGGCAATGAAAAAATTAAGGGAGGGGCCGTGGGAGAAAAAAAAAACCAACTTGAAGCTTCTTAAATGGGTTTGCATTTGAACGTAGTGCACGCTAACGGGCAGCCACAATTTTGTGCTAGTCAATACTGTCATATGCAGCAAAAGCAACAGTCGTTCAATGTCAGCCTGGATAGATAAATATTACTGAAACTGCCACATACATGCCTATACAAACAGAATCATTACAGGCAAGGCAACCATTTTGCAAAAGTAAGATAAAATAATTGGGTTTATCCCCTTTTTTGGCCGTTTTTGTAGGTAAAAGACAAATTGAGAAGTATGAAAAAAAAGAGGGCCAGAAAACAATCTGTGGCTTTTCTGTGCAGGAAAGGCAAGATGGACAAAGGTAATGTTTGCAGGTCACAGCGTTTCCTTAGACCTGCTTCTTTCATCCACTGCATTACTCCATCACTTTGAAAAAGCAATGTTTAAATCTGTATTCTCAGAAAAAGGAAAGCACTCACATTATAAAATAAAGCTTGTTCTTTAGTCCCAGTGTTTAATGGCTTTTACTACAGCAAAATGCTTTCAACTAAATAGACAAGCAGTTTCCTTAAACTTTAAGTATCTGTTCATGAAACCATGAACTGTTTGCTGCAGAAGGCACATATCCTGAAAAGGTACAAGCATCACTGAATTTTAGAACTTTGAATAGAATACAAATGGCTGTGTAGCAAAGCCACCACCACAGCATGAAAAGGGAGAATGCAATCACAAAACCAATTTAGAGGACAGAAGGATGGTCCTGGGATTTAGACACTGGAATTGAACACAAAAAATATAATCCACTTGTCAGCATTACTACAGCATTTTGTGCAATCCTGCATGAATTGTGCACAGGTTTTTAGTTTTGGTTTTGTTTCTTTTTAATGAAGGTAGGACATATTGTTCTTGAAGGTAAATTCAAGTACCTTGCTATTACTATAAAATGGGCGTGTGACTTTGGAAAAAGTAGAGAACTATGTAAAAACATGCCCAGGGATAAATATCTAATCTCAGGATGAAGTAAGGTTGGAGGAGAAAGAAGAGTAGCAATGGAACAACCTTCTTCCATTTCCTCACTGATGAAGCAAAATAAAACAGAACCATCTTCAACCTGACAAGTAAATATCAAATTTTCACATTGGAGAAGGTGAGAAAGTAACAGAAGTTATTCAGTACTTGCACCTGCATAAACCACATTTTATTTGTATGCAGCTTTTGTAGGTGACAACACTAGAAATGTTATTTCTGCACTGAGAGCGTTAGTCAATACTGTGGCAGTACCTGCAGCCCTCCAGTGCCTGCCCTACTGTTTTCAGTCAATTGTTGCCTTTGGCTTGTTTATGCACCAAATCCTTTTATCTCCAGGATATCCCATCTGCTTACACGCTGGTAGCACTCACTTTTCAAGGCCATGCACAGAACCAATTCCTTTCTCAGTTTAGAGGGTAAGCATGCCAGCAACAACACCAAACAACCCAGGACCCGCCGCCTCATGACTGGCAATGTTTTCCTTATGGATGCTCATGGCCTGGTACACAGTTGAAACCTTAGGTACAACATTGCATCTCAAAACACCCAGTCCTGCCAGTAGCTTTGGATGGACCATCCTGAATTTTTCTATTGTTCCGAATTTTTTACTTGTTTATGGGAAGCAAGAATAGCATAAGTACTGGATCGCAATTCTAGCTACAGTTCAGAATGTAACTGTGAGAAATTGTAAATATAATGAATGGAAAAATGTAGCTGGAATTTGATTGAAATAAAAAAGCAACCTTGCAAATGCTGATATTTATTTTGCATAAATGAAAACTCTAATCTAGGTGATGGTTTATTTTACTCCTCTCTCCCACATAATTTCATCATTGTGGACTTTTCTTGCAAAAGGGCTTGTGAGTGATACGCATGGCACATGAAATCTGCTGAAGTCAGTGGCAAAACGTTCAACAAAAGGCAAGTTCACACCCAACTGTTGAAAACTGTGGTCAGACTAATCCAAGTCAAGACGGCACTTCCCTTCAGCATCCGTGCAGGAGGCAGTATCTGGTTTTAGAAAAACAGCCTACATGCTTCTATTATGAACCTAAGCTCCCTATATACTCAGTGAAGCTTTTGGAGGGCGATTCAGAGCATCCAAATCAGAAACCTCTCTTGTCCCCATTTTGTATATTGGATGATTAAGTTTCTCAGTCAGGCACTCAAATTAGATACATAGCATTAGAGTGCGTGGATTCCTTTGTGAAGGTAACACTGAGCAGTTTTTACCCTTTGCTACCGTGACTGTTGAAACTGAAACGTTGCTATGCAGGACATTTGATCCCAAAAAATCAAGAAATATAGTTGAGTAAAAATGCATAGGAATAATTTACACCTATAAACATATGGAAAATGAACATATGGTCTCTCCTTTCCAAGAAAAAAACCCCACAAATTTATTATTAAAAATAAATTAATAATCAATTACTTGAGTGGTATACGTCTCCAAAAGCCACACTGACAGCCTGTGAAAAAAGCACTGAAAATAATTTTTGTAAATACCTCTCATTTACTGTGACCGAGGCATCCCCAATTTCTGCAATGCCTGAGAGAATGTTCCTGCCCTCCCACATAAACTCAGCAATCACTGCTGCCCCTTATTTGTCCTCAGTCAGCTGATTCCTTATAGTTTATAAATTTTGAGCCTCCCTCTGTTGTTTGTAGAGTGTTTTCATTTTTTTTTTTTAGGAACCAAGTGGACTTTTTTTGAACTCAAAATAGTAACTCCTATCTAGAGGTAATTTTCTCCTCTTGCCATTTGAATTACAGAGGTTCACAGGCAACTTCCTTAGGTGTCACACAAAGTCAGATCATGCTGACTTTGTTCCTTCCTCTTCTAAGAATAAAAAAAAACCAAACCCTTATATTCAGGAATTAAATGAGAAAAAAGCCTTTAACAAAAACACCAGCCAACATTCCCCATGTGCATGCAAATGCTTTTCCCCAAGATTACGAGCCAAATCCTTACTGAGTGGCATGTATTAGTAGTCCACTGACTTAAGTAGGTCAGTTTATATGAGAAAGATTAGCAAAATTCTGCTCTAAATTTGTAGCGTGATGCAAATTTCGGAGACAATGTTTTAGCTAGCTGTGCCATTTCAAAATGCTGCTTATTATCAGTCTCGCTGATAACCTACATAATTTGATCTGGTCAAATATCCAGGGAGAGGGTGGGGGGAAAAGGAACCTTTGATCAAAGACATATTGTTTATTTGTAGTGTCATGCTAGTTAACAGTCCTACTCATAAAACAACACACTAATTGTGCTGAATACTGTACAAACACAGAAATAAAAGAGTGTCCTATCCTAACGAATTTACAACCAAACTATAAAATGGAAGAGCTACATACAGATCAGCAGAGACATTTACGTAAACAGTGAGTCAATAATGAGGAAGGAGTCCTGGGTTTGAGCTTTCTTCAAAAGAAGGTCATTAGAGACTTTGTGGAAAGCAGCAACCAACAAAAACTCGATTCAAGAGGCTGAAAAACAACTGCATAACAAGAAGAGAGCAAGTTTAGAGATAAAATGAGGAAGACTGGCGAGCACGTCAAGAGGTTTTTCATTTTCTCCCCTCCCCAAAGATGAAAGAGGTGAAGGGTATTAGGATGCATTCTATAGAGTAAGATGTTCAGTGAAAGCATCAGAAGAAAATAAACAACAAGGAGGGAAGTAAAAGACATGGGCAGGCACGACACAGATGCCAATACAGACTGGGAGCGTCACTAAAGAAGAGTTAAAAGGAGCTCAGCAAACAAAAACTGGACTGCGCCAGGAGGAGAAAAACCTGGTAAGACAGGGAGAGAAAATAATTTGAGGGCAGGAAGAAATCTGTATTTAACAGAGTTTTGGGGAGAAGGACTGGAGAACAGGGAGGGTGGAGACAGAAAAAAAGGTCGGAGCCAGAAATTGAAGCAGGAGACAGCCAGTGCCCCGAGGAAAGAATCAAAACTAACAAAGATACAAAGGGGATTAATAACGTAAGATGTGGTAACAGTGTAGCCTAACAGTGGTAAAGAACTGCAGAAGATGAGACCAAATCTTAGGCTGAGTGACTCGATCATGTGTGCTCATGGCATTTCCACCAGGAAGCTCTGCAGGTGACAGAAAAAAAACTTGGTGGGAGAAGGTGGTCCTGAGGGTTCCTGCGTGATCTTACTTTAAAACACACTTTGAACGCATGGCCATCCTGGTTTGCCCCGGTAGAATGTTTTTGTTCTTCTCTTAAATACATTCTCACAACAAGCTTCCATCTAGCGTTGTTAGACACATCAGAACACAGCCTCTAACAATTTAAATTCTCGGTATCTGAAATAGAGCATCTCAGGCACTCCCAGTCTCTGTTTCACTACTACCAAATTGATCACCCAGTCTGAATTAGAAGAATTAAGCTTGAACTGCAATTGAAAGAAACAGTGGTTGAATACTTAAATATTTTCTTTGTCTAATAAAACTTTTCATAACCAGATCATTCCGTACTTCATTTAGTAAAACATAATGGCTATAAATGAAATGGAACTGAATACTGAATTGGCACAGGACTTTGAATTAATTACTTTTTAAAAATGAGAGCTTCAAAGCACGATGATGTTAGAAGCCCTTAGAAATTAAACAAATTGAAAAAAAAAGTAGACTATCTTTAAATATTACCTTAGTTTAATGTTTGTGGAGTCATTGGAGGGTTTTTAGCACTTTGACAGAATTTGCTTCTAATCACATCCCCTGAAACAGGGCAAACTTTCTCTTATTATCTTCAAATGGAATAGGATAACACATACAATTAGTCAGTTACAGAAAAAATACAACAAACTATTTAGCTCACCCTTTATGGTTATGTTATGTTTGCAATTGAATTTGCTCTCCAAAACAGAATATTTATGAGCCAGATGCTGCCTTCCTTTATGCATATCTAGTTTACATACAGAGACTTACAGATCGTGGTTTGCTGATGGCCTAACTGGATAAATCAGCAGCTAAATTAGCTTTGCTGTTTGTTTATTTATTCATAATGTCCAGGAAAGTAAAATTATATAGTAAAGTTGTACTCCTGATCTGAAATCCTGGAGCTCACTGGCTGCCTTTCCTTTGAAAGGATAAAGCAACAAGGAACTGGATAAAAAGCTACCCCCTTCATCTTCCTCCAGCCCTACTCAGCGTGACAGAGAAGGGACTCAGCTCAGAGGCAGGGATGAGACAGCAAATCCACTCCCTTGGGTTTGCATAGTTTTCCTTTTATTTAAGAGTGCTAACTTTCAAATAGTGGTTTTCTCGGCTATCCCATCCTCTCTTAGTACTTCTATCCAGAATTAACATTGTCTGAATCATATCCTCCCCTGTATTCGAGACCAGATCTGCATTGCCAATTGCAGCAGAAATACCCAAGGTAACTTCGAAATAGTTAGATCTTAGAAACAGTCCAGCCTGGATGGCAAAGATCTCAGCATGAGCTGAACGCCTTGGAGGGAAATCACCCCACTGACAATTAAAGTAGCAATGGCACCAGACATCTTTCTGCCATTACTTATTTTGAAGACATTCAAGTACATCTCATTACGTGATATCTGCATGCAAAGGAATTAATCCAATAGCCGTGTGACAGTAGTCAGTGCATCATAAATTACTCCAGTAAGAGTTTGTCTTAAAGATAAAATTCTATATTCCTATACATTTCTGAATAGTCCCCTTCATATTTGTCTAATAGCCACTACCATGCAATTCCTTCTTTTGATTCTGTGACAGCTAAACACAGATACTGCCAAAAGTTAACATAACCAGTAAAAGAAAAATGGTATCAATCATAGCCCTCAAGTAAAAAGTAAATAATTTTGTCTTATTCCAAAAACACAACAATAAGAATATTTATAATCTGTAATTTATATTTCAATACATACTCTTGAGTAACTGCATATTAAATTGAATGTTTAATATTAAAAATCATGACGTAGCCCAACAATTCTGAAAAGCCTAATGGCTGCTATCACAATTCAAAAATACTGTATTATTCACAAAGGGGAATCTTCCTTGACACACTACCTTTTGCTGTGTTAAACCTAAAAATAACACCTCTCCAGAAGAAACAGTTTATTTTTAGCCTACACACACTAGGCACGGAATAAAACTAATGCCTCCCAGCACCTGGCAATTTTAGAAAGCAAGCAATTAAAAATTCTCATCAAGTAATTTGAGTTACAGAAGCTGACTTCCTTCAACATCTTTCATCCTCTCTGTTCTGCTGAACATTGCACAAGGATCCTTAGCAGAGCCAGTGGCACTCTTAAGGTCATCAGAAAGCCAGGGCACAGGATGAACTGAATCCACACCATGCTCAAAGCTTTTTTTACGCAAGAACCAGCAGTTTTGCTCTTCTTTTTTTTTATGGCATGCTGGTGATAGCGGTGGAGATAACCAACATGGAGAGTTCTGAGCTTAATTTAATGATCTTTTCCACAACAGAGAGACTGAAGCCAGGATATCCAGACATAACGGTTCCTGCAGGAAGTCCTCCTGAGACAGAACAGATGACCTGAGCTAGGGTGAGCCCCCCCACGACACAAGCTCCTCTCTAGGGCCGCTGTATCACTTTGGCTGGTAAGCAGATTTCTCCGTCCTATTCCAGCAGCTGCATATGCCACAGCCCTCTGCTAGATTCTTAACAGCATGTTAATCTGCAGTCTGGCAACCCTACACTGGGCACGGGTTTCAAGTGTTCCCCTCAAAGAAAGGAAAAAAAATGAATAAACAGTTTCCTATCTACTGGCTTGAGTCTGATCAGAGCAAGCCTGCAGCCAAAGAGCCAGAGCTACCACGCAGAAGTCGCAGTAGCATCTGGCAGTGGGGAAAAGTGCTGAAGTGCCCAAATACCCTGAGCTCACAACTTCTGATGGCACTGAAACACTGTACTAGAGACAGCAATTACATTTGGCCTTGGCCTTCAGTAGTTTAAAATTACATCTTAACCAAATCCTGCAATCTATCAGCTGATGAGTTCAAGGAACCAGATAACCAGAGCATGAAGAAATTCCAGTCAGCATGAACGGAGTGAGTTCTGCATGCTCTATGGGCAAGTTTTCATTTGGCAAATTTCAAAATACAGTAACAGATTACAGCAGTATCTAGGTTTAGCTAGTGAGATGGAAAACAAGATTGCAAAATGATAGGGGAAGGAAAGACAGAAAGAGCAGGCAAAATGCCACAAGAAGAAGCTGGAAGTTTTCCCAGAACTGGAGATTAAGTCTAATCAGTGACTGCATCAGGAATGGGAAGAGTGGTCCAAGGGAAAGAGCAGATGATGAAGAATCATAGACCAACCACTAATTCTGGTTGTGAGGCTTTAGCAAGGTAATTTTCTTTCCTTGTGCTTCTTTTCCACTCTTCCTACGCCTTGCGTATTTAAACCAAAAATGACATGGTCATAAACACTACATTGCATTAAATGTCACTAAATGGAGACCAATGCAGGATCCCTGAGCAATACTGATACTTTCCGAAGCTAATAAAGCTGATTTATTCCTAAAACAAGCTCCGTGTCCTTTAAAACACAAGGCAGATTATTTACTCCACAGCAAACAGCATCACAAAAAAAGATGATGTAGAAACTACAGCCTCCTAAGAAGAGTTCGAGATGAGTCCTTAATAGAAAACCTATTACTGACAGGGCCGGTCACTGCCAAGGAAGGCAGGCACACTGATGGACAAAGAAAACCGAACGCTGAGGAGGAAGGCAGGGTTGGGGACAACTGTTGAAACAAAATGCTTTCAGCTTAGCCTTTGCTTATGACAAAGGTTACTCTGTTCCCAAATGAAATACAAATATATATATATATCTCAATATATCTATGCATATAGATTCCAAATGATAAATAATATGTTGAGGTTGGTTTCATTGCATTCCATGCTGGAGAAAATATACTATTCACTTCGCAAACTTATTTTAATTTTAAAAATATTTTGTGCAGATGTTTATACTTATATATACTTTTTTATATATACTTTTATACTTACAGCATCACTTGCATGCTGCATCATGCCTAGAATACGAGGCAGAATGTACCTTCTGTAGCACTGTCTGTTGTGTACGGGACACTTTCTCTCCACAGTGATACCTTGTGATGGCCTCCTTTCTCTGAATTGCCCTACATTATCAGCAACTCACCACCACTTTTAAAATGTATGCCTCTAGATTCAAGCCTACAAAATCACAGTGCATGCAGTTTATTCAAACTAACATTGTTACCACATCTTTTTTGGGGCACAAAAAGCAGGAAATCTCCACGCTAGTAAAAAAATTACGAACTTGCACAGCAGCCACATGTCCTAAGAAGGACAGCTAAAATCCTGCTGGAGAGGGGTGGAAATAATGAAAGGAAGATGTTTCGGTGGCTGTTCATGATGACTGGGTCACAGGAACCAGAACACACAGCACTAGAGGTTGCTGATGGGCACTGTCACAACAGCAGAGCCTCAGGAGCTGAACTGCGTGCTGCCTCCCCGGCACTTCTCCCAGTACGCTGACAGAAGCAGTTTCCAGACAAGACCTATCACTCCACAGCCAGGCAAGGCAGCAATTACAAAACTAACTTCATACCCTAAGACAAGATGACCCACATCCCAAATAACTTTGTAGATGTCGGGCTCTGGAGTGAGAATGAAGACTGTTGAGACAGGAAAGCCCGAAAAGAGATTAACAGAAAACCCAAGAACATGCAAATGGTGAGGAATAATTATGAAATTGTCACCTGAAGGCACTGGACAATCCAAAGAAATGAAACTATAAAACACAGATCAGAAAGCAGCCTCAAAAGGGAATTTACAGCAGGGATATAGGCACTGATAGGACTCCCTTAGACATTGAAGATATGCTTGTACGTGTGTTTGTGCAACAAAGGAATTAGGAAGAGAGGGAGGGAATCAGGCGAGAACAGCATTCAAATTCATGCTAAGGGTCATAGACGTTCTTCCTGAATAGCAATGGACTGACACACACATTTAAGCAGTATCCTGATGCAGCACCTGTGTGATGAGGCTACTGGACAGTCAAAACACTGGGAATGGAAAGCAGTATCTAAACCAGCTTCCAAAAATCAGCATTCTGAAAGGATTAAGCTATTAAGATAGAGAAATCCTTGAGAGATGGAGTTCGAACAATTTCACAGAAAAAAAAAAAAAAAAAATCAAGAGAAAAGACATCAAAAAAGATACAAAGAAACAAACTTTCTGCACAAGATCAAGAGAGAGGAAACAGAGGAAATTCTTTTGAATACTGTGACCTGTCATAAAATATCAGAAGCTGCCTGAGAATTTATAACACCGCTAAAATATTTTTGAGACTTATGCAAATAATTAGAAATCCAGACAAATCAGCAGACTGTATTTACTTTCACATTAAAAAGCAAACCACGACCACTCTTCCTAACATTTTGCTAATTCAGACCTCGATATACTTCAGGAAATAATAATTCAGGACCAATTTCTGCACGTGGCAAGTCTATTAAACAAAATCAACATACAGGATCATTTATTACTGTTTTCGCATTCCAGACGCAATCGTAGGAAGATGACAGCTGTGAAGGGAACCTAGCCCAAAAGACTATGCTTTTAACATGACTGTAGAGAAATGACATAACATGACAGGACATTCATCCTAACTCCTTCTTTCCACCACCGTGCTTAATTAATTCAGCATCGTACAAACAGCTTTTTGTCCAGTGTTACCTTTTACCACAGAGTACTAACCTATTCCTCTGGTCTACAATAACTAAGGAGATATGCGAATCCAGCAATTCTGGAGCACTTGAAGACCCCAGCCATCCTGGGCCAATCAGAAGGAGTTGCTCAGAGCAAAAAAGCTGTTCTAGAAAATGATACAGCACTAAATTTATTCTTGTACCTGAATTTTACTGCAATATTGTTGGTACAGCCTCAAGAGAGGGGAAATCTCTCAAAAAAAATTGCTCCAATATAAACAATGATTTTGCTGTTAGCCTTTCCTCCCAATCATCCAAATATTTAAATTACTGTAGCATCTAAAGTACAGTAAAAAATACTGCACCTGCTGTAAACTCTGCAATTTCTCAAAAAATACCCACTTGATAAAACATTCAAAGACACGAGAAAAAAAAATCAATTTGTAACAAAAACACAGAAATCAAGCAAGCAACGCATGAAAATAAATGTTTGCAAGACACGCTAATCCCCAAATTTTGAGAAGTACAAAATCCCATACTACACTTTAGTAAACAGCACACGCTCAAATGTTGTGTTCTGCTTCTGGCCACCCTCAAACCAGCAGCAGGAATCAAAATTGAGAAATCACAGAGATGATGTGGCATTGGAAACAGAATTACAAGGTAAAACAGGTCTGAGATGACTCCTGTAGAACAGGTTGAAAGGAATGGAAGCACAAACATCAAAAGGAATCATTTTTATTGTTGCTGAACATACAGTAAGTGCAAATTAAACCAAAGAAAAACCCGTTGCTTATTTTGAACTCTACTTGCAAGGGAGAGCATAAGTGGAAAGCTATTAATTGATTCTGGAACCTAATAAAGGACTAAGCACCTACAAATTAAGTGTTGGAATGAAAACAAGAGAGGCGTCTGGCCCCATGGAGAATCTGGAAACACAGAATGAACTGCTCAGCCTTTCCAGCATGGAAAATGCCAACGCCGGGGGGAGCTCCCTAGGATCAGCACCCAGAAACACTAAACACAAAGGCACACGCATTCCTTTCTAAAGTTCAACGGTCTCAAGTAAGATCACAAAGGAGACACGCTTGCTGATGCAAGACCTAGAATCTGAATATTAATATAGTCCTAATAGCTGTTGCAACTAAACATCCCCTGAAAAAAACGGGAGGCAGTCTTACATTATTATACAATAGCATGCTGATAACTCGCGTTGGGATAGCCAATATAATTTCAGTTTAGTTTAAGAGAAAAAAAATCCGTGAATGGCCATTTACCATACCTCCTGCTGAAGTTGCACCACATGTCAACAGAAAAATGCAGTAATTGTGGAACCAGAAATGATCCCAAATAATAAGAACACAAATTTGTGTCTGAGTGATGGAGATTTTCACCATAGCAAGGAAATCCGGGGCTTTTTAAACTGGACTTGAGGTCAGTTCAAGTTTTTGCATGTGCAGTTACTTTATGCATGTAAGAGAAAGTCATCCAAACAGTATCTGGAACTGCAGCTATACGCAACTGTGTGTAAGTGGAAATTCAAACCGGCAAAGGAGGGAACAGGAGTCCTCACCCAACACAGCTCAAAAGGCCCCAGAACAATGTGCTGTTGGAAAAGAAAGGTCTGCTAAGCAAAATCAAGCCATAGCACGTCACTAACCATTTTAACAAAAAAGAAGTGGAGGGGTGACTGCTTAATGCCACAATTTTTGCTAAACTCTGCAAAACTATATTTAACCTTACTTACAGCTAGACAGGGACTAACGCAGTTGCTGAGCAAGCATAAATGCCAGGCCTTAAAATATCTATAGTCTGTAACAGAATGAACTAATTTCAACTAATGAACTGCTGAGCCAGCACAAGGAAAGACCAGAGCATGGGAAAAGTAATGCAATAATGGTACGCTAAAGACAATTATAAATCAAAGAGAATGATGTCTTTAAGCTTCAAGGAACAACTCCTTGGGGAGACGTGAGGAAGACTATCTACGAGACATCGTGCCTAATGGTACAGTGACCAGCGATCTGAGGACTGGAACAGGGGCAGTGAAATAAGAAGTGAGCAGTCTGGGAACAGGGAAGTAAGCTGTGGCTCATGGCAGAGGATAAAGAAAAAATTCATAAGTCAACAAGGGGGGCGCAGCAGAAGAGGCACAACACTGCAGACCCTAGCAGCAGAAAGCGAGTACTCTGAGTAACATTAATGTACCAGGAGGGGTGTCCTGCAATCCCCACTGCCATGAGTGTGGGCTGTAAGGATCAAAAGAGGGGTGCTGCATATCTCAGAAGCTGGTGTAAAAGTGTCTACATAAACACAAAGTTACACATGCTGTAGGTTGTTCCCCATATCGCTGTCAATTATGTAATCTCTTCAGTTGCAGAATTCCTCTGCCAACACACCTACTGCCACTCTTACCATTACCTACCTCATGGCCTGATTGCTCAGACTGCCTGTGATGCTTAGCTGCTCTCATTATCCCATCGATATGTACCACTGATTCTTAGCTGTCATCGTTCTGCTTTACCCATAAATACTGCTAATCTGTATAAAATGTTAAAAATCCCATCAGCCTCCCTGTATAACTTCTCTTCTTCCTTGCCATATAATACTGTCGCACATCTCCTCCATAGAACCTAAATCACCTTAACATAGTGTCAAAAACATAACAAAAACTAAACACAGTTGCATGTTCTGTTGGGCTAAATGTATGCATGCAAGAATTACTTTAAGCCTGGCTTGAGCTTCCAGGATAATTCCCTACTTAGTTTCAGCAACTCAGTGGAGCAAAGCAGTAAGTTTAGCCATTTTCACTAACAGGCAGCTGATGAGCATGATGGCATATGTTTGTATTTATCACATTTGTGTTTAAGCATATACCCAAGTCCTGTTTAGGATATAACCAAAAATCTCATCTTCATAGGTGCAACAAGGCCAAGGGCAGAGTCCTCCATTTGGGTCACAAAACCCCATGCAGCGTTACAGGCTTGGGGAGGAGTGGCTGGAGAGCTGCTGGCAGAGAAGGACCTGGGGGTGTTGGTTGACAGCAGCTGAACATGAGCCAGCAGTGGCCCAGATGGCCAAGAGGGCCAATGGCATCGTGGCCTGTGTCAGACACAGCGTGGCCAGCAGGAGCAGGGAGGTGATTGTGCCCCTGTGCTCAGCACTGGTGAGGGCACCCCTGGAGTGCTGGGTTCAGTTTTGGGCCCCTCACTCCCAGAAGGATATGGAGGGGCTGGAGCGCGTCCAGAGAAGGGCAACGAGGCTGGTGAGGGGCTGGAGAACAAGTCCTACGAGGAGCGGCTGAGGGAACTGGGGTTATTTAACTTGGAGTAAGGGGAGGCTGAGGGGAGACCTCATCACTGTTAACAACTGCCTGAAAGGAGGTTGTGACGGGGTGGGTGCTGGGCTCTGCTCACAAGTGACAACGATAGGATGAGAGGGAACGGCTGCAAGTTGCACCAGGGGAGGTTTAGACTGGACATTAGGAAAAATTTCTTCACTGAGAGACTGGTCAGGGATTGGCACAGCTGCCCAGGGAGGTGGTGGAGTCGCCATCCCTGGAGGTGTTTAAAAGACGGGTAGATGAGTTCCTTAGGGACACGGTTTAATAGGGAGACAGGCACGGTTGGACTCAATGATCTCAGAGGTCTCTTCCAAACTTATGATTCTATATGAGTTAAGCATTTTTAAAAATGTTAACCAGATGCAATTAGATCATAAAATATTCTTTCAAATAAGATGTGGCAGAAACCTCTGTCAGTACACATTTTGCATAGTTCTATTTAAAGATATTTAATCTAAAGAATTACTTAGTAATACACTTATAAAAGTAACTTCTGTCACTCCTTGGACAGTAATTAAGAGCAGCTTCTTAATTATTCCATTTATCTATAACAAACTGGGAAGATTTATCTTTCATTTATGCCAATGTAACTCATTTCTTAGCAACAGCTACCGTCCCCAGAACAGGAGTTCTGGAAGCAATAGCGCCAGATTTGCACCAATCCATCCCCATCATTTTGCACAGCTGCCTCATTCAGCCTCTGTATTTCATTAAAACAGGTATTTTTAACTGTAGAGGTTTCTTATAATATTCTGTTGCAGTGAAGGCTTCCCCAGAAAGCATTTATTTTCTCCCTGCAACACTACACCAAAATACTTTTATCAAAGATCTAATGCTTCAAAAATCCTAAATCTATCTATTTCTATTTACTTCACCCTCATTTTGGCAGTCTGACCCTTGACCACAGGGCGCTCATAACATGGATTTACTACAATTTCACTTTACTGCAAGTGATTTCCTACAGCCAGGTCTCCTAAATCTCAAATGTTTCCAAGATCACCAATTTTTTTTCCAGGAATAGCCTTTTTGTGTGAAACAATAGTCACTACACTAATTCAGTACTCTGAGCAAAAAATATTTGCATTTCCGTACTTTGCATTTCGGTGTTTTGCTGAAACACAGACCAGTTTTCAGATGGAAGCATACAAGCAGTAATGTTGGATTTCCTTACCTTGCCACGTTATGCGAATTTTCCAAAGTGCAAATAATCCAGAATCAAATGGAAAGGCACGCCTAATGGGAAGGAAAAGTTAATGGTGCTTCAGAGAGTATGAAAATTCATGTAAGATCGCCACTCAGTATCGATCCTTTCACCTTCGAGGTGACAGTCCTCAGAAAGAGGAAGAAACCAGTAAAAAGTCCCATACCTGTTGCGCAGGTCAACCTATGGTTGTGTACTTGAAACAGTAACAAAGGAACATAAAGAGAACAAAAGAACAGCAATTCTATATTACATTTAACAATCGGATTCCCTCTCAGTCACTTCAACACTACACACAACTTGCGAGGATGGTAAATTTGTCTCTACCTACACTCTGCAGCTGAGTTGTCCTACTGCTTGCTTATGAGGGAAAGTGCCAGCACAGCTGTGTCCTGTAAGACAGCTCTGGCCACCACAGGTGGCAAGGCTGATTCAGGGCTTTCAGACCACCTGTCCCCACCCCCAGCGTTGAGGACACCTGGGGATGACACATGAGCTAACGAAGGATGAATAGTCACTCCCCCCCCATCTTCTCCCCAGCTTTGTGTGTCCCTGACCTAGAACATTCCTTCAGATTCAAGATTATTTTGCTTGTTTCTCCTTTATCATACAATTAAAACTCTTGCAAACATTTACAGTCACATACCCTGAGAAATACTAGTTGTAACAGTGATTCTTCTAAATTCTTTTGCTGCCACCAGCGGTAGAGGTTTTGCCATTAATGCGAGTCTAACTCGCTCCTACTTCTTTTTATGGAAAAGAGCTGGTGTTGTTGCATTGCCTACATCCCGCTTGGAAAAAAAAATCCAGTTAAAATGGATTCACAACAAGACGGACTTCGACCCTTAGTTTTGACTTTGGCTGCCTTCTGTTTGTGAGCCACTGTAATTGTTTACATTCAATTTATATTGTATCTGTGGCATGCGAAATCCGGACTCGGCAGACTCTGTGGGTAACCTAGGGTTATAGGTTAAAAAACATTGACATCATGACAAATTGCCGTAATTTGAGGAATAATCTGAAATCCTGCTGGGACACAATTGAGTCTGCGAGCCTAGTTGTTAATGATAATAAAAGCTGACACAGTAAAAATGATAAAATTAAAGAGAACACCCAATAATATAAGTACCTCCAACATATGACATTGACAATCCAGTTAAGGAGGCTGGTAAAAATCTTATTGGTGAGTAAGTTAATGCTCTATTTCCACTTACAGAAAGATCCACGCATTTGTGGAAATGCAACCACTAACTGATTTTGTCTTTTTTTTTCTTACATGCTGTCTCTGTTTGTCATAATTCTAAAAACCTGCAGTTTTTATAGTGTCTCCAGTAATGCAAGGTCATAATACTCGTTTCTGATTAGTTTTTATCCATGTACCAATAGATAAAAACTGTATTTTTAATGTAGCACACCCATGATACCCTTTCTCTGTGCCTTTGACGTATCATAAAACAGCTGGCAACATAAAATATAAATTGGTTAGCTGTAAGAACAGATGAATCATTAATTACTTACTCTGTACCAAAAAAAGAGAGACCAGTTTTGCAGTATCAATTACATGAGTAGCTGCTAATTAGAAATTATATTTTTAAAAACCCCAAAACTCAATGAGAATTATTTAAAACATTAATCGCAGAATCATTGAAAGGTTTCGGTTGGAAGGGACCTTTAAAGGTCACCTACTCCAACACCCATATGTATATTGCTATTTTAAAATACTAATATTTCTCAGAATTTAAAACCACAGTTATTGAATTTTACTCTGGCTTTGCTTCTTCATTTTTATTCTCTAACGATACCTAGATACTATGGATTAGTGCATATCATTATAAGCTTCACAAGGTTTTCACTCAGTCTTCATACTGAATTCTATCTTTCACATCCTCACACTTCAGATCCTTATTCTCAGCTTTGCAGGATCGGGGGATAAAGTAAATTGTATTTGTGAGAAAACAAGACAAGAAAACCATATGCTGATAAAGTTAAAAACCACATAAATCCTGACTAAAACTAACAGGATTCTGATACCTTTCTTCTGATAGTACAGTCAATGGGGGGTGGGGAGTTTTCCATCAAAAAATTGGCTTTGTAATAAATAAAAAACGAATACAACAAGGGAATAGGTAGATTGGCAAAACCTAAGAAACCACTTGTATTTGCTTTAGAAGTCTAGGAAGACTCAGATCCATCCTTTGGACTGAATGCTGTGATAAAGTCTAAAACCGCTGACACTTGGCTTGCCTCCAAACCTTTTCCAGCTTAATCCCTAAAATAAGCACTTAAAATTGAAGATTGGAAGGTTAAAAAAAATGCTATGTCTTTATTCATAATTAGCAGCCAACTGCTACTGCTACCCTTTCTTATCATATAGAAAATGAACGCAATTGATCTGCCTTTGAATGGCAAATTGCACTTGCAATTACTTCCAGGGGTTTTTTACATCGCTGAAAGCTGTGCATGGGGATCCAAAGCTGCACACTCAGTCTGTTATCTTTATGCAGTGGATTCTGAAGGTAACAACCGTTACAGAGAATACCCAGTATCTTTTGGCACACTTCTATGTTAGATAGCATGTAGGTGTTCAAAGTTTTATATGACTAATTATCAAAGACCTTCTGAAATTTCTACAAGCTCATTTTCATAAGGTATTTATCTTGTTCTCCTCAGTTAATTTCTCATAAGAACTTTACTTTCTTCTACTTCTCTCTATATGCAGCAGCCTCGCACTGACACGTGCCAAAGCAAGCATCAGGGCCAGGCCAATCAATCTTCTTAGTAAGGTTCTCTTTTGCTGAGGTAGGAGCCTTATCAAAGGAAACGGCTCCCAAGAGCTCATCCACAGAACAGAAAGGGGAAATACTGCCCAAGCATAAATATGTGCAAATTAGGTTTATCATTCAGGGCACACAATTTAACCACATCACAACCAAGAAGCAAAACCAGCACAAAGCCCTTCATTGTGAGGTTCGTTGAAGAAACAGTTGTGAGCCAACTTCATCAAAAGCCACGCGTCCCCAGGATAAGTTGATTGATTTGGTCTTTTCATCACCCAAAATGCTGACATTAATCTCTGTGCTGCCCAATAGACCTCTGTCAAGTTCTACATGCTCTTCATAAAGCTATCAAAGTTCTCCAGATCGAACAGTTTAAAAGTTCCAAGTTTATATTTTGAAGTAATGTCCCAAGAAGAATATTCCCTACCTAGCAAGACTGTCAGGAATGTTTCAAGTTGTGGCAGATGCAACTGCCCTAACAAAGACTCAACAGGAGGAAAGAACTACAAGTTCTGCCAGCGGAGGTTCAGATTGGATATTAGAAAATATTATTTCACTGAAGGGGTTGTCAAGCATTAGAACAGACTGCCCAGGGAAGTGTTGAATTCATCACGCCTGGAGGTTTTTAAAAGATGGGCAGATGTGGTGCTCAGAGATACGGTTCAGTGGTGGACTTGGCAGTGTTAGGTTAACAGTTGGACTCAATGATCTTAAAGGTCTTGTCCAACCTGAATTATTCTATAAGTCCATCAATATTAAACACTACATATCAAATTTTAAAGTCACATTTAATCCATTTATATAAAGTTGCATGTATGACATAATTGCACATTACCTAATATTGTAGAAAAATCTGAGATCTTAACTACATGCACAGATTTGAGAGTTGGCTTTTATGTTTCGTCAACTAAACAATAGCTAGTAAAATTACTTGGAAGTTTTAGGGACAAACTGGGAAGTACAGACCCTGACTTAACTGCCATGACTTGAAAAATATTTTTATGCAATCTGTGAACTGACAGTGCAGTTATAGACAAATTTCTCACTTTCATATCACATAAGTGAGGCTTCCACATTTCATTTTTAAAAATATGCTGAACTTCAAGTAAACTTTAGTCAGGATTTCAGGACATGACCCATTTTGAAGATGCACCTGACTATATACTGAACATGTGTGTTATCTAACACAATACAAATAGGTCAGTGCTTCTGTTCTAGTTCTTTTTGTTATAGCTAAAATCAGTACAGACTAAAATTAATACACACATTAGATAAAGAAAATAGAAGTTATTACCAAAGAAATACTCAAGAGATACAAGCAGGTCACAAAAACTGGAAAAAAAAAAAAAGCAGGTGTGTCACTTCAAAATCAATAGGCACTATTAAAGGATGAGTTTAGCAACTGCAAAAATCAATTGTGCATTAAGCAAATAACCACTCTACAAGGATTGAAAAAGGTGTTCTGCAAACATGTTCAAAAATGCAAAATCAGTAACCAACATCACCATAGTATTCCTAAAGCATAAGGTGATACACCAGCAAGCCTCTGACTTTTAAGCAGAAAATCATTTAAGCAGAAAATCAATAACTTATATTCATAAACTTCAGTATCAGAAAGGTAAGGAGCTGCCAGGATCAATTTAAGCCTATAAGCCAAAGCAGTTTATATATAAACCCACAACTGTAACTCAAATGCCATTTCCTTCTAGAGTTACCATATGATTAGTAAGGCATGAAGTGTTTTTCATCATATATATGATACAGCACAAGTTAAGGAACAAAGCTTAGCCGTGGTTCCCAATTTTCTTGTAATCAGAACTGATAGTCAAAACACAAAAATACTGCAAAACTGATTATCAATTGCAATTACAAGTTAAAATTAATGTCCTTATTACTGGTTGAAAGTTAGCACGTGGATGGTGATAACCATGGGATCTCCTTTCTATTTTTGATGGAAACAAAGGATTCCTTTGTTTTCTTGAGCAGGCCCCTTCACAATTCCGCTTACTTCTTCACTTACTCAGTGCTGGCCACACACCCTCTGTTTTAATAGCAAATATACCAACATTACAATTTATAATTATAAAAATTACCTCTAGTTTGATTTTAAAAAACATGCAAAAAGAAGAGACCTATTCTACCACTTGCATATAACCAAACTGTGCCGATTCTTTCAGATGTTACATTCTCATTCCTCAGTCATCTTCTGTTTGTGTCTTTCAGAAGATCAACCCTAAGGGACAAGAGTACAATATATGTATGCTTTGGAGCAACATTCTCTTACATAATATTGCTGTGGTATGACAAAGTTTCCAAGTATGTGAAGGACAATGTCAACAAGATGCAATCAGAATTCACTCTTCATTTGCAGCCACTTCTTTTTCAAACAGCTCTTATTTCCTTCACTAAAATGAGACTGAATATGTTTGATTATGAAGAGGAGTGAAAATCCAACAGTTGCAACTGTTGGTATTGATAGGATTTGCAAACAAAAGCATAAAAGCAGCCAACCGTGCTCAAAACCTCCTGTATCTCAGCATCCTGCTAGGAACAGCAGCCTCAGGAGGAATATGAAGAACAGGGGCACCAGAAAGAGCCCTCTCCTGGGCTCCACCAGTTTGTAGGTCAGGGACTACCTCAGAATACAACTTGTGGATTTCAGTCAGTCTCTCCTGGATCTTTCTTCTACAAATGTATCCAGTTGTTCTTGAGCATATGAAAGCTATTAATCTCCTGGCCTGTGAAAAGAAAGTCTACAAAGCATTATCTGTCAGAGCATTGTTAATAATGTATAGAGACAGTTACGCATGAGAAATTTTAGCCCAGTCTACAACTCTATATATTTTAATCAGAAAAATTATTTTTTTTTTTTTTTTTTTTTAAATTAAATGCTCTTTAATTAGAGTTTAATGTAGTGCTTTTAAGTCTGAACATTAGCATATTGCAATTTTGGGTAAGAAATGACAACATTTGAAATACCTGCTGGCTCTCAACAAGAGCAGCTTGCCTCATACAGAAACATGACACGACCAGCAGTACATCCTTATCACATCTGGGGACCAAAGAGAGACCACTTCCTGTCCTACTCCAGTTAAAGCAGGCTGGTTGCCATCCACATTGCTATGGACCTTTTAGATCAGCTAGGTTCACATTCACATTGCATAGCACCTGGCTTGCAACTCCTCTGGGCTACATGTGGTGCCCCTGAGACACAATGACTATTGTTTTGTTGGTTGGGGTTGGTTTTTTTTCAGTTCAAAGTGCTCAAAATGCTGTGGAATTTGTGAATATTGCTGGGACTGTGCTGAAACACAGCCAGACTTGGTATGATTGACATCTGTACAGCCTAAAGCTGATCTTGAATACACTACACTGCTTGCTATGCCCCAATCTTCTCCTGAAGGAAACTACTTCAAAAGGAAGCGCAGGAGCTGAAGTGAGCAAAGTATGGGGTCAAGCCAAATCGGCACCATGGAGACACTGTGGCTTTGCCTGCTAAGCTAAAGGGTCAGAGGATGGGTCTGGGTGCTGGCATGCAATTTCTATACTGTTAAGCTATTACTACAGCTGCCAGACTGGTTTTTGTCTATGCCAGCTAGTGCTCTCCTACACGGTGCCTGAAAATGGTTCAGTATGGGTGAGGGACCATACCAGTGGGTAGTTCAGATCTATCATCCAACTTTGTTCTGGAGAGTAAGAGAGTGTTACCATATGGATGCATACCTTTACGTTTCTTGGCTTTAAAGCCAAAGCACAAATTTTGATGCTTTTAATTTACCAGTAGTCTCTCATGTCCATGTCCTTTGCAAAGAACAAGAACATGTTAAACATGCACACCTCCTGTTTCAGTTTGTCTGCAGGGGCTGGTAAAAGAAATGCAGAGTAAGAAATTGTTTCTATTCTCTTCACCCTTGACTCACCATTAGACACTGATGTTCCAGTGTCCAGGCTGGACAATCAACACTTACTTCCAATCAGGATTCTCAACCCTTCAGGTTCAGGCTTGTCTTTCACAATGTCGCCACTTCCCTCCTCTCAGTACTATTCACTATTGCTGAGAACATAATTTGCCACGCTAATGCTTAATGTCAAAAGCAGTAAATGTAAAATGTAAAAGCAGTAAACATGGCTTCTCTCCAAAGTAGTAAGACAGAAGATTATAAAGCCATAATTCCTGATCGTCTAATAAACTAACTGCCCAGGCATTCTGTTCTCCATCTGCTTCATGGTTACCAATCTGTGATACATCACCTCATAGCGAGGATTCAAGCAGTGAGGGAGGTGCCATGTCAGATGAAAACAGAAAGACAGACTTCCTACCTGTCCAGGGCAATAAGACTGGAATACCGTTGCTAGTTTTGTAAACTTCAAACAGAAGCAACTACATTTCAAGTAACAGCATGAAAACCAATATGCAATTTCAGTTACCTAAAATAACTTCAGAGTATTTAAGTAGGAGCTGTATTCCTTGTAAACTTATCCTAAATTACATTAGACTATTCCATGTTTCTGATTAAATCTCCACTCAACGCTATAGCTGAAGCCAAATCCCATCATACTAGCTCTCACTGGTTTATACCGCTCCCTGCTTCCAAACATGGTGAATACCAACATTTTTGTTTTAAAAAGACTTCAGTGACTCAGTACATCTCATGTTGCCTTTGTTAAACTCTTCATTCCTATGTTTCTGCTGGCACAGCAAAGACAGCTGCCGTCGGTCCCATTATACAGGCAGAAGCCTTGCAGTCTGGGCTTTTGTTCTGTAATCATCAAGATAGGAGAACGAGGGGACAGATTTCATTGTAAGTGTTAGGAAAATACTCTAATTCATGCTTTCAAAGCTAAATAGGCCACAAAAAATAAAGACCCCAGTTAGTCCCCATTTCCTTTCCAGAACCTTCTAATTAATTTTCCATAATAAAAGGAAGGTTAAAGATAGAGGAATTGGCAAAAAATTTACTGCTGAAAGACAGAGTGGTCCATTATGCCCCCAGAAAACACACCTTGCATGACCTCTTTTCAAGCACGAAAGATCTATAAAAAAAACTCGTGGTGATTTAATTTTAATAGAAGTTCTCTATGCAGTACTCCCCAGCTTATCTTACTTTTTTCGTTTGTTAGCTTCTGAAAACACCAAGCTTTCTCATACGCAATACAGCAGCCTTTCAGCTACTGTTGTCTGAGCTCTAAATTCAGGGTTTTCAGCCAGCCAATGCAGCTCATACACAGCAATACTGATGTCATATTTTTTTTTTCAGAGATTCAAAACTCATCTCTGAGACAAAAAAGGTAACTATAGGCTTAAAATTCTTTGACATAGGAATTCTGGAAACTATTTGGACTAGACATATCTAATATCTGTAACTGGTCAACACACATGGAAGGCATCCATTTCAGGAATCTCAAAAAAAATCCACGAGGCACTGGAAATTGCAGCTATTTCATATCCATTTAGTGCTGTTTCTACTTAGCACAGTTAGGCTTTTGATTCTATAAAGACCAAGGGAAGAAAGATACAAACCAATGAGTTTCAGCGATTCTGAGATTCATAAGCAAGCCCCCAGGTGACTGAGCCTGACCCCCTGAACACATCATAAGATTTCTAGCCAAGTACACTACATTGGGCTGGGCAGCAGGCTAATGCTGCCTTCAGCTTCCAGTGCTCTACACTGTTCTGGGTAGATACACCTCTTACATTTATTCTTACTAACAAGTTGATTTTCCATCAGCCAGTTATCTAAAGAGACGTCATCCATGTCCCAGTCACAAAATACCTTCTGTGGACATCAGTGTGCTACCATTAAAATTATCATACAGTAGCTCTGTTTTGACCCATTTCTATAACCTGTGGTAGCTTAGTCACCCAGTTCTACTAGATCTACTTAACAGAGAATTCTCCATTTTTCTTATTTTAGGCCCTATGATCACATTTAACTCCATTTTCTAAAACTAAAACTTTTCCTCATCAAGACCAATTCAAAGATTTTTTTTCTCTTCTTTAAAAAAAATTTTAAAAGAACTGGGGCTGATTCTATCATCTTTAGTCATGCTATTTCTTGAAGCCAAATCTTTGTCTTCTAAAATACTTCCTCACTTTTTTAATTATTTAAGGTCTTATGTCAACTTCTATCATCCAGAAATTGTACAAATCACTTTGTTTTATTGTAATACAAATAAATTTTTTAAAATAGTTACTGAAAAATATTATTTTGCTATTTTCATCTTCAAGGCCATGAAGATACTAGTTGGCAGTCCCCTAAGTATTATGAGTTAATTTATTGCCTTGCAAGTAGTTCCAAAAAGCTTTTCATACAGTTAATATTAGATTATGCAAGCCATCTCCAACAAAAGTGAAGAATTTATGATATTTTCCCATCTGTGAGAGAAAAGGTTTTAAGCAGATAAGGATAAGCTGCACCAGGCGAGGTTTAGACTAGACATTAGGAAACATTTCTTCACTGAAAGGGTGGTCAGGCACTGCAACAGCTGCCCAGGGAGGTGGTGGAGTTGCCATTCCTGGAGGTGTTTAAAAGACAGAGAGATGAGTTTCTCAGGGGCAGGGTTTAGTAAGGGGACAGGTACGGTTGGACTCGATCTCAGAGGTCTTTTCCAACCAGATGATTCTACAGCTCTGTGATAATTTGAATGTCTTCACATTGGTACAAGTTTTCTAGTCTTCCTAACAGTGCAAGTATTTACATATTGCCAAGCAATCAAATAAGTTTACTGGATTGTGTGTTATTATAGAATATTTAAAGCAGCAAGCAGGCCAAACTTTCAATTCATAAACAGGAAAACATCTTTAGATCTCAACCCAAATGCCAGCCTGGAATTCCAAAATCAGCACTATCTTACACAAAAGTGGTTCCAAAAGGCTACAGAAGGCCTCTAGGATCCTGCTGAGCACTCCACTGGAAGTGCTGAAACACCTGAAACCTATCCTGTGACTTTTAGCATTCGTGCTTTATTCATGCCTGGAGATTCCTGCAAGAGACTTTATGTGCTAGGCACGACACAGAAGCAGTGTAAATCCTCCAGAAATTTATCCTTTAAACTCATTAGAAGGATATTCCAGTCCACTGTTGCTGAGTAAAACTTAAAATGCAAATAGTTTTCCATTCCTGACAGAGAAACACGCAGTCTCGGTACGTTACAGCCTGGCAGCTCCAACCTGTCAGCGGCCCTAAAAGAGAACTAGTAATTGCACAGAGAACACAGCCAGATGATAATCATAACTGTAAAACAGACAGCAAAGCTGGGGAGCAGTTCCACACGCCAAACTCGGAAAAGGAAATCAGATAGAAGATGTAAACATCTCCACTATGCAGAAGATCAGATGAGAGGCATACTCTACTCAGCACAATGCTCTACAAAGTGGTCCAGATACCTCAGGCATCGCTCAGCCTGCTTGAAACAGCACAACTGAGGAAAAGAAAAATAAAACAAAGCCCAAGCAGGCTAAAATGACTCTTCTTTTACACATCACCATACAACCATCTGCACCATATAACCAGATCCCTGACGCCCCCATGCTGCCTCACATGTTAAGACTCCTTACCAGAGACGAGGCCCAGAGAGCAGCAAGCAGATCCACAGATCATCACCAGAGAGCAGAGCTGGTGTCATCAGCAAGCATTTGGGTTCCTCAATCACATAATCTTGTCTGAGGTGAGGAACCACCGCTGGGGAGGGACAGAACCTACCCAATCTAGACTAGGAAGACCATCTTTGCAAACAGGTTTGCTAAACTCAGTGATGTGGTTTTAAACTGTTTTTTTTTCAGGGAAAGGAGACCAAGGTCCCGAGGCAAGAGACCAAAAGCTTTTACTGCTGTGGGTAGGGGTGTGTTACTGACCTTGTGATCAATTAAGGAAGGAGTTTTATCCACCTGGACATTTGCTGAGGGGACAACACAGAGCTGGCAGCCCAAACTCTTTCACTGTCTTGCTGACAGTTCCTAACACAAACACCAGCTGGGCTCCCTAGCAGTAATGTTGCTTAAGCCGCTGCTCACAGAGATGAATTGGTAGGTGAATCTCGTCCAGTGGCCTGGGTTGCAGTGACCTCAAAATGACTGGGTTGAGCACATGGAGAAAAGCTGGAAAGATAAGCAGCAGAGTGAGGAGGGATTTTAGAATCACAGAATGGTTTGGATTGGAAGGGACCACAAAGGTCATCCAGTCCAACCCCTGTGCAGTGAGCACGGACATCTTCAACTCAATCACGCTGCCCAGAGCCCTGTCCAAACCGGCCTTGAATGTTTCCAGGGATGGGGCATCCACCACCTCTCTGGGCAACCTGTGCCAGTGTTCCACCACCCTCAGCGAGAAAAGCTTCTTCCCAATACCTCGTTTAAACTTCTCTTTTAGTTTGAAACCATTTTTCCTTGTACTATTGCCACAAGCCCTGCTTTCTTATAAGCCTCCTTTAAGTATTGAAAGCCAGCAATAAAGTCTCCTCAGAGGCTTCTCCAGCTCTCTCAGCCTCCCTTCATAGGGGAGGTATTCCATGCCTTTGATCATTTTAGTGGCCCTCCTCTAGACCAGCTCCAATGGGTAGATGTCCCTCCTGTGCGGAGGGCTCCAGAGCTGGACGCACTATTCCAGGTGTGGTCTCACCAGAGCAGAGTAGAGCGGCAGAAATCACCCGAGGCATGAATTTAGGCTTATTCAATGGAACAGCGGGGTAACATCTCAGGGAAACAGGCACAAAATGGAAAAGTTCCCAGCAGAGCTTCCTTGGCTCTGGAAGTTTTTTGATGAGGTAAATTAAAAAAAAAAAAGGGGGGGGAGGAGATGAAATGGGGGCGCGGGGGGAGGAGATGAAAACTGGGACAGGCAAAAAACTTAAGAATATAAAAGTACTGTCGAGGAAGAAAAGTCAGAGAGGCCAGAGCTCACCTACAGACAGACCTAGGCAGGGGCATTTCAGGTACAACGCAGGGAAGCCATGGGCATGACAGATGTAAAGGGAAGTTCAGAAAACATGTGGGTGACAGGCAGGGGAGAGAACCCAGTGACAGACAGAGAAAGACTCAATGCCTTTTTCATCCTGTTCTTTACAGGAAAAGGCTCTGCACATACCAGCGTGCTTCATGTGGGAGGCTGGACTACATAATGTGAATATCCCTTCAAACTACCATTCCTGTGACTAAGCCAGGAAGTCAAATAATCAAATATACTGCAGATCTGAAGCACAACAAATGATTTATAATCACAGTGTACTCCCTAGTCTTTCTTATACTGACTCTCCATACTTGAAACCAGATACACTCTTTAAAGAAATATTCTTGGGGTATTTGAAACGCGTAATTTACTTGCTCCCGTTATACTTGTGTATCAGTACAAGCAAGCTGTTTCCAAACACAGTTTTTAGTTTGTTATTCTCTGCAAATTACAATCAGAGATACACAGACTGTCTCATCAATCAAGGCAAGACTGGAAAAATATGTTGCCAATAGATTTTAAATGCTGATAAGCGCTGATAATTTTATCCTGGTGAATTGCTTAGCGCCCTGTAGCCCTGCTGTAAAGAACAAGCAAGCAAGCTAGAGTCACCAGCCAGCAAGAACTGGACAAATGGCAGAGAAAGCACTGTTCCTCTAACCTATAGAGGTCGTTTTCCATTCTCACCACCAAAGCATCTCAAACAGCTCCCTACAGTGTGTTTCTAGATCCTCTGTCGTGTCAGGTGATGTTTGCTCTCTTACTCTCTCCACTGGGTACGCAATGTTTCAGGAGAATTTGTTTTTAACACTTACACAGTTGTCTGTGGCTGGGAAAGTCAAGAAAAAACATATTAAAAAGAAAAGGTGCTTTTATTGTGTTTAGAGGCAATAATTTTGTTTTTCCTTCCCCCTCCCCCACTGAGAAATCATGAAACATTCTCATGCTACAGAAAACACAGAACATGCGAAAACTACCTCAAATTATCTTTTTAACTTCCCATAGTTCCAAGATCTAATCATGTTATTGAACTGGTTGCTTTTAAGATAATGTAATTAAAAAATATTGCATGTTTAAGAACTTATCTACCATACACTTACTTGCCTCTGTTCTCACCTAAACTGAACTCTGGAAGAGGCTTCATCCCTTTGACGAAAATAGTCCTGCAACAGTTGTTTCACACCACCGTGAGCAGAATGGCGAGCACCACAGCTGACAACTGTTCCTTTAGCTCGACAGTTACTTTCTAAAATTAAACTTTCATATTTAGTTACTTAATCTTCCCACAGTCCAATTATGAAGGCATTTCTTATTGAGCACAGTATTAACTCATAAATATTAATGAAATCATAAGCCTTGCTTATTGAGTGTAGTATTGACCCGGTATTCTCCCAATTTTCCTTTAAATCTATCTTAAAAAAAATTCAAATCTCAATTAAACAACAAAATACTGCAAAAAAATCTATACTTCTTTTATAAATTGGAGAACGTAACAGCAAGAAAATAAGTAATACTGGGTTATACTAGGAAAAAATGTCTTCACCAAAAGGGTTGTCAACCGTAACATGCTGCCCAGGACAGTGGTGGAGTCACGATTCATGGAGGTTTTTAAAAGACATGTAAATATGATGCTTAGGAACATGGTTCAGTGGTGGATGTGACAGTGTTAGCTTTACAATTGGGCTCGATGACCTTAAAGGTCCTGTCCAACCTAAATGACTGTACGATTCTTCAATATTCTTTTTTTGCCTTAAATGGAAGACATATACGTGCTATAGCTCAGAATCAAATTCCATAAAGAAGGAGCTATTCTGCAGATGAAACTTACTTTCCACATTGGATTTGATTTGTTATCTCCCACTTAGCAACTACCCTGTGTTTTTCTAAGTTAGGCTGGATAAACTTTTTAACACTGTAATAGTTATTGCTACATCCTCAGTTTCTTAAAGGACCATTCATATTTAAAATGTCACATTGTATGAAAACAATAAAAACAAGCAAACATTATTATTTCTGTGAGGAAATCAACAGACATGGTCAATAGTGAGAACATCTGCTTCCAAATACTCAATACTCAGAATAAAGATGAGATTTCTATTTGCATCAATATTAAACAAGCTCTGAGTTAGCTGTCAGTAACATTGTCACAAAAACCTACATCCAAATCTGGTTAAGAATGGACCTTTCCTCCCCCAGAGCAACACAAAAACGAATTGACCCTCTACCCTCTGTGATCCACAAACCAAGCCTTTGTTGCCAAACCTCATGCTAGTGGACATCTGTGAACCTCAGCATTCACCAGACAGACAGACCCTTAAAGTTCCAGGTTCTTCTTGACTTCACAACACTGTAAATTGCCAAAGCATACTGTGGAATAATGAATAATACATCCTACAATCAAACCTAAATAACAGCAACTTCGGGTATTTTAGTACTAAGGGATATCATTTGTAAGGCCTCTATCACCTTTTTTAACACTGGTGCCAAAAAGACTGAGATAGGTGTTTTGGCTGCTTCAAAAAGAATTTTTAAAGTATCATTATGTTTTAATTCCCAATGAAATCGTGAAAGTGTAGAAATCACAAAAATGTAGCTTTTAAGAATACAACCACGGCTGCAGCAAAATACAGTTCTGATCACAGCACAGGTATAAATCAGAGTCAAGATGAGAATACAGGAGTGTCTTCCTCTCAGGCTCCATCGTAACCCTGCTCCCTACTATGGTGACACATCTTTAGAGTACCCGAGGAACAGCTACAAGGTCTGATTCACACAGCAACAGCAAAAGCTGATGCAGAAACCTCAGTTTAGAATCCCTAGGTGGAAGAAGGCTTTATAACCCCAAAGATCTGATCAAGGACACAATTCAGACTGAGAGAGATCCAACTGCTGCATATTTTCAACAAGTTTCATTTTTCTCATCCATCGAATGATCCGTCACATGTACTGATGCTTAAAAGCCATAAGGCTTTCAGTGCAGCCAAACAGAAGGGTCAATCAAACAAGGTAACCAGTTAAGAAGCAGCCAAGGGCTCCACAGTCACTGAAGGGCACAGGAACAGTCATCACTCCAAAGACCTGAGGCACAGCTGCACAAATCTATGCAAAATAGGAATTTTTTTTCCACAGCTAATCAGAAAACATCTAGCACTTCCAGCGATGTAAACATGTCCTTAATGAATACTCACAAATGGCCAGGATATAAAAGTGACTTTGTGTGCAAAGACTGGGACAGAAAAGCTGAGGGAAGATCACAGTTATAGGATGGCACCAGTTTCGCTCAGCCTGGTGAAACATGAAGGACACTGCACTTGCAGCCAGCAAAGCTCACTTTATTGTGTTATACTGGAAGCTGGTCCCAGACAGAATTTTATCAGCAGTGAAGTTCCTCCTGGGGCTACTTGCTCAAAGGCCCAGCACAAAAATACCTTCTAAAGTTATTCAGAGTGCAATGCCAACCCACCAAAATCAATTACAGTTCCTCCCTTCACTGACAGACTGACACACACTTGTTACCTGATTGGTAACATACCCATACTCATCAACAAATTGCTCGAGCTACCTATTGCACTGCTAGAAGCTATGGGAAATGTCAGGGTCTTCTCCCTCCTTCCTAGCTCTAAATTCTCATCTTTCAAAAGCAATCATGACAGTATTTCATTTTGATTACATTTAAATAAAACACAGTTGAACAGAGGAGTACAAAATAACCAAATCAAACCCAATATTTGTATTCAGCAGCATGTTTGCTAGCAAATTATATTTTATTTATAGCTCCTAGCCTTTCTTTGATTATTAACAGAATTAAAACCCTAATGCCACCTCCTGCCAAACTAAACCTCTTCAGTGTGCCAACATGCCAGGCCACAACATCGCATCTTTGGGATAATAAATTGTTTCTTTCCTTCGGCTTTAGTAAAAAAAATTCAGTTTGCTGCCTGTTCTTTTTTGTTCAAACACACACAAGTATTTTATCTGTACCATGAAGAGTTACTGATAGTTCCTCTAAAAGTTTGAATATATTACAAAAAAATGCAGTACTTAAGAGAGATGAGGTCAAAGCTAGGAAGTGAGTTTTCATATGGCATTTAGAGCAAATTTCACATGAGACAAATTCAATACTAAAGGGAAAATTAATAATAATATTTTATACATAAATCATCTGAAAAAAAACAGAAATTACTTACTTTATGTGGTGCATTTAGATTATCTCATTTTCCTTCATAAATAGCTTTTAGGGAAATCAATTTTCAGGATACCATCTAAGTCCTGAAACAAAAAAGCCTAGCCAAAATGCCAAAATCTTTGCTTTTTATGTAAAAGAAATGACCAACACAACCATTTTCCAATGCAAAATAGCAAGCACTCAATGTACCTAAACTTATCCATGACTTACTGGAAAACGACTTCCATTTTCCTTAATACCTACAAGGTCAATACTTTAACATGTACAGATTCAACTCAGTGAACAAAGGTGTTGAGAATTCAGCGAAGTCCAGCTCTTGGACTGGAGATCTGCAAGGCAGAGTTTAACATTTTTATTTTGAGTGTAACTCACGGCTTCAACTTGACAATAGAACTAGGCATTGCAGAGACATTAGAAGACATAAGCCTTCTCCAAAGGGATTATGGTACAAGTTAATTTTAAACTAGTTTAAAAGCTAGTTTCAGATATAAAATTAGAGCATCGGGGAAAAAAGCACAGAGATTTGTTGTATTGTATCAATACACTCACCGCAAGTCTAAATCTTGCACTGTATTTAAATAGACAGCATTTGAATGCTTAGCTAAATGCTTAGCACTCAAATTATGAGCTACAGCTGTAAAAATAACAGCTGCTGTACGAATTCTTCCTTGAGGATCTGGTTAGATTAACACATACGTAACACTTATGATTTATTCATTGGTTTCTGGGTAGAAATATAAAGTAGCTAGACTGAACTATAAAAAACAGGTTGGTATACTTTCTCGTTTTAACATACTTGAGAAATAGCAATATGAACCCTCTCAGCTTACACAAGGCTGTTTTTCTCCTTTTAGAACAGCTAATTTATGCACATGATTCAGTTATCACACCACTGATGATAGATTAGGCCAGGAAAATACAGTCAACGCCACTTCAAGAACATCTTGATTCTCAGCTTCTAAAATTCAAATACAGAGCTGTAAGCTGTACACATAAACCGATAAACAGTTATACAAACAGGACAGAAGCTCTGGGATTCTCTAAGCACACATCTTTTAAGCCGATAATTAAATATATAGATATATATATATAATTTAGGAATCTGAAGACCAATACATAATGCACTGAAGTGGTTACTGTGAGGACAACAGATCAATTCTTCCTTAACGCCCTACTGGTCCAGTATGGGCAAGTGTGAAATCATCGTGTGTCTTTAATATCAGCTAGATTAGCAAGGCTTTGATAAATGCTGACAGATGTTGCATTCATGTGGCATCTCTCAAATTTTTATACTAATGCAGAGAATTGGAACCAGAGGTGATAGGCTTCTGTAGCTGAGATGAGACTGGAAAGGTCATTTTCCATTAAAAAAGAACCCCTCCATACCTCAGGAAGTTGCTCTAAGGCAAGTGTAAATGGCTTCAGTGCACAGCAATTAAGTCTCTCTTTCATTTAATTTCTGAAGTTCATTTGGTACAGAAAAAAAATAAATAAATCAGTATTCATTTGTGGAAGAAGCTCTGAAGCACTCTGCTGTCAGGCTGTGGGCAAAAGCCTGACAAAAAGGAGTTTTATGAATCTTCCTGGCTAAGACATGCCAGTTTCAGCTGATAATCAGAGATACCTGGCAGAGGCACCAGCGTTTTCTTCGAAGATGATTTGCAGCTCCATGTTCTATTGCTCACTTCCAACTAAACATACCATCCACAGACTAAGTTGCTCTAAACATTGACCTCAAACATATTCTAAAATCACATGCAATTTTCCCACAGTCTTTAACGTGAAACTATATATGTTACAAATTTCAAAAATATCTCTGTGGAAATAAACATCATTTTTCATTTTAAATGTTGTTCTACTAAAACCTAATAAATCTCAGTCACAACACAGTTGTTCAAGTTACACATGTAATTTTTTAAGCACATAACAAAAGAGGAATGGGACAAAGAAGATAATCATAACGCAAGTTAGGCTACGTCCACAGAGATGTGGTGTGCAACATGTAGAAACAGAGCGTGGCATATGGGGACTGTCCATCACTCAGCAGACTCTCTATCAGTTGGCATTATGGCAGAATAAAGTTTTAAGAATGTATTTTAAAATACTGGGTATCATTAACTGATGAGAAAGCACAGAAATAGATTTCTACTTTTACAGATGCAAACAGCCCATTCGAGTAAAGGATCACTTAATGTGAGCACTAGTTGTTGAATGAACTGATGCTCAGTTAAGCATCCGGGACGTAAAATCACAGTGAAATGATGCAAACAGAATTAAAAAAATAAAAAATTTTTAAAAAAAAAGATAAAAGAGAAAAATAATAAAGGGTCTTAATATACTTAAAATTATGCCTATACACCCAGGTATTTGAAAATAAATGAGCCAAATCCTGTCAGTCTTCACTCAAACAGATTCCCAATAAAGCCACCAAGAGTTGGCTCATTAGGGTCCTTAGGTAAAGAACTTGCAAGTTACAGGAGGGCTGCTGTTCCCCACACAGCCCTCCCCATAAAATTAATATCTCTATTTCTTACTGAATGCAGTATGAATAGTGTATTTTGGGGGCTAACAGTTGTCTTTCTAGAAAGATAACTATTCCCTAACTCTATCAAAAATTATTCATTGAGTGCTACAACCACTGGGTAGAAACCCACAGTCTGCGTTAGACTCAATTGTTAAAATTACCTGCCTTTTCTGATCTTCAGTGTCTCCCTGAAAGGTTGGTGCTATGACACCAAAGCAACAAGTGACAACTGCACCAACAGATGCTTTCACAAACCAAACCATGAAACAAAAAGCAAGATAAATATTTCAAATATTATTTTCTAAATTATCTTAGTAGTAACTCAATATGAGAGGTCAGGTAGATAAAATGCATACCAACTGTCATCAAAATTGTCCAGCTACAGCCTCTAATTTATCAAAGGACACTCACTGCATGTACGCTACCAGTGTCAGCAACACTTCACTCAGAAGAACCGCTACGGACTTTCTCTAATACAGGATGGCAACAAAGTATAGGGTAATTTTTTAGTTTTCCTTAAAGCTCCTGAACACCTCCCTCCAATAGTAAGTTACCATCAATTTCATGCTGTTTTTTAAACTTGTCAAATAAAAACATTAACTTTAAAGTAGTGACAACTTGCAATTACATTGAGCACAATGTTGCAACACTTTAATTTTATACCCATCTCCCCTAGGTAATATAACAATCTTTTCCTAATTTGTATATATGAAATCTAAATTATACAAAAAACAAAACAGCGAAATCTTTTATCTATTCTGCTCATACTCTACAGCTGATCTAAAACAACAGAGTATATTCTAAATTTTACCTATAAATATCCCTATTGAAAACCTGTAATGAATGCAGCAAAATACTGTGTATCTAGTCAAGCAATAAATGATAGAACCAAAGGAAAAAAAATAAAACACAGAATACAATTAAATATCTATACTACAGCATGTTTATCCACAGAAAATTACAACTATATAAAAGAAGTGGAAAACAGCAACAAAAAAGCATTTTACAAACTAATGTAAGGCTTCAATAATGCCTCTACGTAGAATTGAAAAATACTGCTATAAAGACTGTTAGCCCTGAGTGGAATTACTTGGTTTTTTAAATGAAAACAAATGTACCGATCCCCAAAGTGCTGCTTTTTTGACTTCAGCTTTGATGACTCTTATCAGACATTTTAGTACGAAGACAAGGCATGGTGAGTGCACCAAATAAGCAGGCCTAAAGGACTCTAAGCTAGACATGGCTAGAGTTTTCTCTTAAGAATAAAGAGTACGCATTCCTCAGCCTACCAGAGCAAATGGAAAACACTTTGTTCTGTGAAAAAAAAAAAACTAAACAAGAAAGGCTGAAGGCACACACACACCACTTCTTTAAACAAACAAAAAAAGTACAAGTGCAAAGGTACACGGTACGTAGAGAAAAAAGCTGTACGTGAGAGTTGTGTTATTTCTTTAAAAAATAACTGATTTTAAAATCTATTAAAGTTCATCCCTGGTATTTAAAACATGACAGTGAAAGCCAACAATTGCCCTTGAAATCCAGTGTACTCAGAAATGTTTAGAGACTTAAGCCCTGAATCTTTGTATAACATCTAGTACGTATATTTACACAGTATCATGCTGAGAGGGAAGCTTCCAATAATGTCAGGGTAGCGCTCATTAAAGTTACAATTAGACTAGATTTCTCTACACATGATGCCATTAGGAATTTGAATCATACTGAGCAGCTGGAGGTGATCAGAGTGGTGGGTTGGGACAGCTGCTTTCACATCCATAGGTCTACGTGCACAAAGTCCACCTCAACTGGGCACAGCTATCATTATCTGACAAGAACTAAACTATATCTCATCTGGATCCAAAGACTGACAGGATGTCATACAGTTGGACAACATTTTGCATGGATGCTACCTACATTCATTATATATATTTTTATATTGCTACCTACATATATATATGATGCTACCTACATTCATTATAAATACTTGAGAAGGGCAACGAGGCTGGTGAGGGGGCTGGAGAATAAGCCCTACAAGGAAAGACTGAGGGAGCTGGGGTTGTTTAGCCTGGAAAAGAGGAGGCTGAGGGGAGACCTCAGCACTGTTTACAACTGCCTGAAAGGAGGTTGTGACGGGGTGGGTGCTGGGCTCTGCTCACAAGTGACAGCGATAGGACGAGAGGGAATGGCCACAAGTTGCACCAGGGGAGGTTTAGACTGGACGTTAGGAAGAATTTCTTCACTGAAAGGGTGGTCAGGGATTGGTACAGCTGCCCAGGGAGGTGGTGGAGTCACCATCCCTGGAGGTGTTTAAAAGATGGGTAGATGAGTTCCTTAGCGACAAGGTTTAGTGGGGAGACAGGCACGGTTGGACTCAGTGATCTCAGAGGTCTCTTTGAACCTTATGATTCTATGATTCTATATATGGTTTTAATCTTTGTATCTGCCTGCAAAGAAATCATGTCTTCAAGAAAAGTTCAGATATTTTTATAGTCAGTTAAAATGTAAAACACTTGCAAACTTAGGTCAGCAGATTCCATCTTCTGTACACATCACTAGACCTGCAATAACCCATACCATTGAAACTGCACTTGACTGGGCTTAGAATAAAAAGAAACCATGTTGAAACTTGAGTAGAAGGACTTGAAATGATCTGAAGAAAAGATAACATCCTCCACATGCCAACATGGATAAAAGAAGTGGCTACAGGCACAGTTCTAAGCATAGTAAACAAAGAATGGCAAAGTTGGAAGAATAAGAAAAAATAAAGCATAATAGTCTAAACAAATATTTATGTAACTCAGAAAAAGCATGCCTTGAGGAATACAAACATCTAACAACATATAAGAACAAAAAACTGCAATATCAAAAGATATTTATAGGTGATCAAACTCCTTGCTACTCTAGCCAGTGTAAAAATGACATTTTAATTATCTGTGCATATCTACAGCATTAGAATAAAAACCAGCTTAAACCCTGCACATCTGTTGCCGTATTTTTCCAGTATCTGAAGGACATAGAGCTTAAATCTTACTGCATAATCACCTCCTACCAGCTAGATTTTTCCTTCTATACCTGATGTCTTGTTACTTTGCTAAAAGCCAAACCACTGCACCTCATCTGGGAAAATCAAAGGGAGAACAACTCCCATTAGGTGGTCGGCTGCACTAGGATGGGCTGGCAGCGGGGCTCAGTGGGCCAGCACAATAACGCCGCTCGGCGAGAGCGAGCACGTCCTACACGGCAGAACCAGTTGTGCTATATTACACTTCTGTCACCCCAGCTCTTTCTATCAGCACATCTAATAATTAAATACATGACATGCCTGTCACGTTACAAGTCATCTGAGCTGCAGCAATCAGAATTCCCGTTTGAATAACGTAAATCATCATAATGCAACCTACGTCCCCTCCCTACAATCAGCAGTACAAACAGCCATTCCACAGTGCTCAGGCGTTGACCTCTGAGACTTCAGGCAGTGCTGACTGTTCACTGACAAGTCTGAAAATATGATCTGACAGACTCAACCATAAAATACAACAAATAACCCTTCTGATTTTATTACTTGTCATCTACTACACATATTAAAAAAAAAAAAAAACTCCTAAGTAAATCTCCTCTGGGAAGGTTTGAAAAGCTGTGATTTATCAGACATTTCAGTATTTTCAGAAAGGAGAGGTGTCTATGTTCAATATCCCCAAATCCCACCCCAAAGAGAGGAACAAAGGCAGCAGCGACTACTTCATGGTTTCAAACAATACTTTAAAACTGTTCCCTACAGAAAACCAGCTATCACTTCATCAGCAAGAATTGATATGAAAAGCCAGATTTCTGCTCCTACTGAAGTTCATGAAAGTTTTACTGCAGCATTCAGTAGGTTCTAAATTGACTCCCATTAGGATAGAAACCCTTCTTGAAAGATTTTCTCCTTATTTAAAAAAAGCCAAAAAAAGCATTTTTAAAAATATCACCTACAGAAAATTACAATAGAAACTCATGACTTTGTAATAATGATGGAGAGATCATTGGAGCTTTACTGAATTTTGCAAATTAGCAATGAAGTGAAAAAAACACGATGGGAAAGTAACACTAATTGAATACTTTTAGTTTAAAATTATTATTCCACTTGATAATATAATAGTCAATGTGCTGTGTTGCATCCTAGTCTTCAGATCCTTCACTCACATTTCTACATGCATTAAGCATTCACCACTGCAGAATGGAGAGACTCTGTTGAAAAAGAAGGTAAGCCACCCTCCTCAACCCAGTAAGAAGGTTTTTATTTCTCACCTAAATCTCAAGATTCATTTCTCACTTCAGTTCCACTTTGCATTCAATTAAAGATGAGTCCAAAGCCTCAAGACTGGACTAGAATCTCCATTCCATGAATGGAGAATTCCATGAATGGAGACTGAGTTCAGATTTTCTAAATTTAAGCATGATGTCTGAATTTGACTCTATTTTTCACAATTATTGCTGTAAGTTTAGTATCACATAAAATTATGACATAGCATTATTTGTGAAATAGACCCGCGAATATTATACCCCTTTCACATGATTAGGGACAACACATTTAAAAGTGTGCTGATTAGCACCTTACACAGAAACCTCACTACAAGGACAGCAACAGATTCCAGCTCTCTAAAATGCTGATCAACTGCTTTGCTGACACCACGTCTTCCACTTTTTGCAATAGATCAGACAAGGCTTCTACAGAATAGCCTTCTCCATTTTGCTACTCTGATTCATCTGCTTAACAGGCTGAAAATTAAAACAGCACTCATCATATAATTATTATACTACAATGTATACACATAGGGCATTTAAATTAGGCTGCACAGCAATTGTATGCTTGATAAGGCAATTCTAAACTGTTCTTTAAAAGGTATTCAAAGGTATAAAATTCCAAAGTTCTTAAAAGAGCAAACACATTCCATCAGATGTCAGGAAAATTAACATCTTCAAAAATCACCTGCAACTTTGAAATCATGAGGTCTACTGGAAAATTCCCTGTCTCTTGTACCAAGGAGGTCACTGTTAGCTACAGAATCATATAATTATAGAATGATTTGGGCTGGAAGAGGCCTTAAAGTCCACCCAGCTCCAACCTCCCTGCCATGGGCAGGGATACCTTCCACTGGATCAGGTCGCTCAGAGCTCCATCCAACCTGACCTTGAACACCTTTCGGGGATGGGGCTCCCACGACTTGAAACTCAGCAGGCTGTGCTTTTAATGAAGAGCTGTTCCACAAGCACCTCACCAAAGTACATCACTTGAGTATTCGAGCACTGCTTCACTTCTGATGTAGAAGTCTGCATGACATCGTTGCTACCACCAGAAAGTGAAGCAGCCCTCAAGTAAGCTGTGTTATGCTCCAGGCTCTGCAGGAGACTGATCTCCAAGTCTCTCTTTCCCTTCTTGTAACACTCCTTCCTGTGCTTTCACCCCGCTCCCAGTCTCCGTTCAGGTAGCTCCAGCACATAACCATGGCTACCAGGTACTACAAGTCTCCACACACTCAGAATTCTGATTTCCCTTCCACCTGAGCTCCACAGCACCAGTCCACTCCTTCTCCCTCAGTATCCTTTTCCAAGGTACTCCTGACTTCCAGCTCTGTATCAAAACAGACAGAGGTTCTTCCTTTACTCTGCCTCCCTACAGTAGAAAGAAAGCTGCAACGCTATTCAAAAGAGAGAACAGAAATTTATAGGACTTCAATACCAAACAACATCTCTGATCCAAATCAGACCAGAACTGCAATTACAGAAAGGTCAGTTTGGGTGTGCACTGTGCAACATGCAGGGTATACACAACCGCCAGAAGGGGGGGGGGGGGAAGAAAGGAAAAAAAAAAATAAAAATCTATCTATTCACCTCTAGAAACACTTAAATGAGACTATTTGAATGGTGATTTTTCAGAGGTTTATAAATTGGTCAAAGCAGAGTGGTTATTCACAGAGGTAGTGACACTCCTGAATACAGTCAAATTGACTAAATTCACCTTGTCAAATTGATGATCCTGCTTCAAAGCATGCAAGTATGAGAGCTTTTTCAAGGAAAGGTTGATGGAATTTTTTCTTTTTTTTAATGCGCAAAAGGATATCAGGCATTTTCTTGTGAGGCTTATGCTCAAAGCCAAGTAGATAGCTTTGACTTAAATTTTCTGTGAAAATCGGCTTGAGGCAAACCCAGAAAAAGAATTATTATTAGTAGTATTACACTCAATGGTTAGGAGCTGGTCAAAGTTGGAAAATCAACATGATCCTGCAAAAGGGAAGTATCCTGCCAGCTTCAATAACACAGCACTACCAACTTCTCTACAAAACTTCTAGCAGAGTTAACAAATATAATTCAAACATCTTCATAGTAATTTTGACTGGATGACAGAATGACTGTAGATAGATATAAAATACTCTAAATTCTGAAAAAAATTAACTGAAAAATTGCAAAAACTTTCCATTAATTCTTTCCAGCTAATCGTAATTGACAAAAATACATATTTTGAAGGAAAGAGAAATTACATAGACCCTAACAGATGGGATATAGTATTCTCTATACCAACAACAATCAAAAAACATTCCATCTACTAATGGCGACTAACAAATGAAAGTCAAATCATATCTCACACCTAACAGCCCATGACACAAGCAGATGGTTTTAATCCCGCTGAGAAAGATTTTCTTCTCCACTGAGAACTGCAAGGTGACATGGCCATCGACTTTCATCAAAGTCCTGCGTTCCACTAGGAAATCCACGTCTCCATATGTGGAAAAACATACGCAATCGTAGAGTTACTACAGCTTTCTCCTCCGATGGCAGTAACTGTTGAAGCTATGACACTGTTCAAAATACCAGGAACTGCCTCTGCAAGGAAAGGAGTTCCCCACTCAGCTGTTCTCTCCCACAGGATCCCCATCGGCTCAAAACAAACAAGGCTGCCAAGATGACCAGCAATCCCTGGCAAGACCGACTGTGCATTTCATCTCCCTGGGTCTAAAAGCAGAGCGATTGATTTTATAAAATAACAGCATATTGCTGCAAAAAATCATCCAGCAACACTGTTATTAGTCAACACCTAATGAAACATGAATGTAAACAGTGTTTTCTAGACATTGTGTCTATTTTTGTATTACTTACTATTTAGGAGCAATAGCTCAATCTCCAGCAGAATGTTTTGCTGTTTTCCAGTTACCTCTGATCATCTCAATGAAGTTCTAACAAGTTTCCGCTGAAGTTTGCCCTTATTTATCTCAGTTCAAACACTAACACCACAACTACTAGGTGCAAGAAAAGAAACAGAGGAAAATAAATACATTCTTGTAACTATTCACACTCTAGGAAAGCCCCAAAATATTAGCTAGATACCCTGGAGTAAGAAATATCATCAGGATGTCGATGCAAACCTATGACCACAACGCAATTCTTAGGCAAATCTGTATCTTACATATTCACTTTAGTGAAAGGGGTCTTGTTCCAGCAGTATATATAGATTTATGCATCAATTTTTCACCTGGAATTCCATTCAAATTACAGCACTCCACTTGCCTCTTGAAGAACTCCTGTGATTCACAGTTCCCAGTCCCCTTCCTCATTTCACATGATTTAGAAATAGTAAAGTCTCAGAAAGACTAGACCAACTCTTGATCAGATATTAGCCAGAATTTAAATAATCTCACTATGTTTATCTATTAACAAATTATTGAGCACCTGGCAACATTCTGGTTTAAGTTTCAGATGGAGTTAACCTTCAGTTCATAAATTTTTATGCAAGAAAACCTGCATTTTATATAAACTAGCACCTTTATTTTAAACACATGTACAATAATACGCATGCAGTTCATAATTAGCTTTTGAACAAAATGAAACAGAACCATAAAAGCATTGGGAAGGCAGTGAATTCCCCTAACCCTGGCTTTGAGGGAGACTGTGACGGTCCCTACAGGACTCTGCCTAGCAGAGATAACACACGCTGTCAAAAGAGGTTTCCTAGAGCAGATTCGCTATCTGGGAAGGGCAGGATCCGAGGATTTCCCAAGGAGAACATTTTCCCATTCAATCGGTCTTGCAGCTCTGCCCAGGCTGTCCATAAAAGGGCTCATACTGCAGGCTAAGATGTGATGGAGGGCTGAGAAAAATCAATCCAGTAGAAGCCAGGTGAAGTTCAAATTAATTTTTTTGTAGTTTACTGAAGAGAAACTGTTATCATTAGCCTTCTTTATTCCATGCCACTTTTTTTTTTTTCTTTTAAATGACTGGTGAGATAGTTACATTATGATTTTTTCCAATAAATTACCACACATTAGCATATCCCTCAATCAAAGGCAATTTTTTTTTAAATAGTCATGAATGCTCAATCCAGCCTACAGATACAATAATCACCCATGTGATTGGGACTTAATAGACCAGTCTTCAAACATCCCAGTCTCTCTGTCTCCACTGGCCAGATCTAAAAGGTTAAACAAAACATATCATAGAGATAATTCAGTCAACCAACTTCCAGAAATCCTGTAAATTTTATTTATAAAACATTTTCTGTGCCAAGTTAGTATCACAGTTGAAATGTTTACAAGGACACTTCCACCTCTTCACTAACTCTGACAACAATGAAACATGTCTAACATGACCAAATCAAGGAACTGGCAGACTAAGCTGGCAAACACAGAAACCAGAAGAATCCTAATAGATATTGAAATTAAATACATTCCATATGCTTTGAGATATTTTGTAATGGAACCTTAAGCTATGGATGTGGTTGAATAACAAGATGAATGACTACATGCAGATAAATATCTGGTTTATTTATCCTTGGTAGGCAAACAAATAGACCTCATTAGCTGCAGTTCAGGAATAGGGCTAAAGAAAGAAAAAATAGAATCAGATAAAGAAGCACGCCAGATTATATTTCACATTCAATATTACTCACTTAGAAATAAAGGAAAACCTGACAAAAAGGCAGAGATAATAATATAAACTATTGCTGGTATATTACAAGAGAGCAAAAAGATAGACTAATCCAAGTGGCCTCTTTTCCTCAGTTTTTTGTTATTGCACTCTTTCAATAAAATACAAATAAAAACAACAGATATAAAATGTCAATCTAAAAAACCTCTGGAAACTAAAATGTATGGCTCTCCTAGCAACTGTATCTCACACACTTGCATATATGCACTATTCTGTATGGTATCTGGTGTGGGCTTTCATGCTTTCACAGCAATGAGGTTGAATTATGGTTGCTGTGGGAACTATATCTTTGAATTTCTTGAGTTGTGCTATTATCCGAACTCAAATGTTACATTAACATAGGTAAGCATTTGCTGTTGTTTTCCAGTAAAAGGAAAGAAAGAACCAAGACAGATGGTTACATATTCAATTATTCTCACCAAAAAACCAACACACAGCTCCATGTCTGGAGGAGTACAGAGCTCTATTATCACACTGCACATACAAGAAATAAAATAGAGGCACATAAAACCTGCAAGGCAAATGTAGCAGGGTACCTATAGAAATAGGAGTGTGTGATGATGTCATTAAAAGTTTAGGGGTTGCAATCTTCCTTTATTTATTCAACTTTTAAGCCGCTGGGTTTGAGTATATGCTTTCTTTCAGGTATTAGATGAGAGGATATATATTTGTCAGACTCTTCGCAGCTTCTTCGTGAGTGAGTGCGCTTTGCAAGTGTGACAGGGCTGTCAAAGTCAGTACTGCCCAGCTCCAGTCAGCACAGGCATCGCGCTGAGTACCTTATGAACACACAGTAAAAGGAAGTGATTTCTGTCATAAAAGTATTGAGGACTGACACTTGATGTGTAATATAGGTCACAAGCTGCTACAGAGACTCACCTCAGCATGGAAGACAGACAGCTTACAGTATCACAGTATCATAAGGCTGGAAAAGACCTTTGAGATTGAGTCTAACCTATGACCCAACACCTACACCTACTCCTACTCGTCTACTACACCATGGCACTAAGAAGCTTCTTACTGCTACTAGACATGTTCTTCAGCAGAGGTGATTTGCCTCATAGTAGGATCAAGAAGCTCAAACATCGAGGTCAGTTTCCTTGATGCAAAATACTCTTTTTCCTGTTTCCTCACTAGTACATCTTATGTTTTGACGTCATCAGGAAAGGGGCGTCAGTCCTTTAACACACCTCTGTATTTTTTGAATTATCACTAAAAAATTATACCACTAAAAACATCAGAAGTTGGAAATATCAAGTGGATATTGCGATATTTTACAATTGAAATAAATTGTATTCCACAGTTCCTATTTCGATAAAAGTCAACATAGGTATTACATTTCAAGTAAGTTTTTTAATTACTGTGGAGGAGCACAGGGAGAGGGGGACATCAAAAAACAACATAAAATTACAATGCTCCTAAGGCATTGTACTTAAAGCACTTGCAGACCCACAAGGTCTCCTTAACTTCCACTTAGAAAAGTTGGACATTCCACTAAGACAAGTATTCTGAGGGAGCAAAATCTCTATGAAACCCAGAAAAAGCAGTCAAAGTGAAATATGGCTGTGCTTTCCTGGTTCAGAATGGAGAAGAAAGCACACAACGCCTGTAACAGCTCGCCAAGCTTAAGAAACAAAAAAAAAAAATCTGTTCACGTGAAAAACTTCAAGGGAAAAAAACATACTTTGAATTTTTCAAATTGTAGTGCATGAAAAATAAGAATTACTCTTAAAATGTGAGCTCATTCTTATTTTAAATTTATTATATCTACTTTGCATATCATTATAAAGGACTCCAAGATAGGGCTTCTTGCAAATAAACAGAATCTGAAGCATGAGGTATTTCCAGAATAAACGTTTAACTTCAAAACAGAGCTGACAACGCTAACAGGAAGAGTTTATCAGATAACCTACAAAAGTAAGAGTTATCTGATTGTCAAAAGCAGAGACTGACAAACAACAGTCTTTCCATTAAAAATTTCAAAGATTATGATGATTGCTGCATAAGATAGGTCTACTAATAATCCATTAACTCTTTGTATAGTTGATTTTAGTCCTAACACAGGAGTTTATTCTGGGTATAAAGAGAAGAAATACTAATATAATTCTTATCTCCTCCAAAAAATGTGTGTTATTTTTGTTTCAGGATTCCAAGAAGACTCTATTAAATATTTTAATTAGTTATGGCAGTTGTGTGAAATGGAAAAGCACATCTCTAACAACGAAACCGTACTAAATAGTTTTACAACTCCCTTTTGAGTGACACATGCCCTCTCTATGAATAGAACATCAAATCAATGGCCCCTCTTACTGTCTAGACATAATTGCCTCCGAATTGAATACCTCTTTAAATACAGCACCAAAATGGTTCCAACTAAAATAATGAAACTGTCTCTTGCTTCGTAATCATGAATATTTTGTAAAAATTACATAATACAACAGGTGGGGGAAGATTTATGAGGTTAACATTTTGCATATACCTGCAATCAGCCCAACTGTCAACTCAATTCGCTATGACATGAGCCTCTATAAAATACGCTTGTAAATAAACACAGCCAAAACATCTGGGGCACATATGTATTCTGAAAAGACAATGTATTTATTGGAAGAATTAAAAACATACAAATAGGTCAAGAGTTTTAAGAACATACAAATATTTTAAAATATATAATTGAATTATAATAGTTATGTATCACACATGCACAAAATATGGTGTATTTATTGATGTACTTATTCTGAAACCTCCTGGAGGAAGAAAAAGTCAGGCACATGTACATTGATCTAATTTAATTTGCTTTCATTTTTATACAAATCTCACACGAACAGAAGAAAAGAAGTGCATGTGTCACACATACGGTTGTGTGCATGTAAAAAATACATCAGGAATTTTCAAAAATACTTTACAAAATAACTCAAAATAAGCCACAGAGTTCTTCATTTCAGAATATTGTACACAACTTCTATATGTCTAAATGCTCCAACAGAACAGAGGGCGTATGGCCACATGAAAATACCACGTGTAGGTACGAATGGAATCCTGCAGCATTCTCCTGAAAGTAGTTATAATTAGAAATTTAATAATTGGAAATCTGAATTAAGTCAACAGCAGGATACTACCAAGTCCAGCAGAATTCAATGCCAATAACAAATTAAATGCTTCATTCTCATCCTGCAGAGGCACCGCAAGGACTTCTACTACGCTGTATTTATCTCCAGAAAAAGAAGGCTCTGTTGACACTTCCAAATTCACATGAAATACATAAGGGTGATCATTCACAAATGAAAAACAGACAAGTTCCATAATACTAAGAACATTCTCCTTGGCTCCTAAAAATACCAACAAAACAAAAAAAAACAGGGAATCTACTATTCAGCTGGAAAAAGCCTCACCTGATCCTCAGTACTCCAGTTACCTTAGGAAATGAAATCACATCAGTGCATTCAGTTCTTAACACAAAATAACCAACCATGAGCCTGGAGGTATGACAGCTTTCACAAGATTTATCACTACAGCAGGTAGCAATCTAGAGTTCCACCAACCAATACCAGAACCTAGCTGAATTATGCACTTTAAAATATGCTCAGAGAAGCTTAGTCTCCTTCCTGACTATCAGTACAAGTTTTAATATATACATATAATGCCTGTACATCATGGCCCTTTACTTTTATAGCACATAAATGGTGTATAAATTCACTACAAATTGCACTGCAGGGTTTTTTTTAAAAAAAGAGAGAGAGAGAAAGTGTAGTGTGCATATTAGTTTTGTTATTTTACTTACACATAAAAAATAGTGCAAGAGGCCAGAAGCCACCTCTGTTTCAGATCGGGCTGCACCGAGGAAGGCCAGCCACCACAAAGTTCTGCCTGCATGCTGGAGAGAATGCCTATAAACATCCACAGCATGCTACTCAGAAAATTCTATGTTTACAAATACCCAGGAGACTAAACAAAAGAGATCGCAATTATTATATCAACCAAAGGTTTTAGCACAATATACAAATGCGACATTTAAAGACACACTAAACTGCCACTGAAAACTGAAGGAAATCAAAGAACTAAATCTCTAAAGATATTCTTAGAAATCAGCAAACCATGAACTTGAGTAACCAAAAAGGCATCACATGAAATTCTGATCCAGTCTTACATTAAAAAAAAAAAAAAAACCACCCCCGAAAATCCACAAGTTGTTTTAAAAGAGATTTTGTTAAGTTAAAAATTGCTATAATAGAAATTTATGAGGTAGCTCCCTCTTCTGGATCACCCAACAATGACAATTCAACTTAAATTGCAAGATACAGAATTTGGCTAGAAAATAGCACCCTTCACTGCTCTGGGGTTTGTCATACCATTAGATGATCACACAGAGACTTAACAGAATGCAAGCTACTGACCGTTACTTTGAATAAGGGGTTTGTATCTAAGTAGCATAGTAGGAGAGAAAGGTGGTTGAAACCTCTGAATAGCTTGATTGCATTTTGTACTGTCTGATGAAAAAATTCCAAACATGAATTCCAAAAAGAAAAGATACTGATTTCTGCTTTAAATCTCTGCATTTTATAGAAAAGAACTGATAAACAGGATTATTAAAAACAGGTAACCTTCCCACCTCTATGGCCTGCAATATGACTTATGAATTCACGTTTGCAGAAGTTAAGCTTCTGGGTTGTTACTCTTGAAACAGAAGAACTTTATCTTCATGGAACGTCATTCAGCTGTGACAGGTTCATACAGAAAAAAACCTGCATAGTTAGGAAAAGCTTCTCTGCATGTCAGCTATTCAGACATTCTCCAAGACAGCTTGGGTGATTTCTGCACACGTTTATAAACTGGAATTGGAAAGACCAGAAAACACGTAGGCTCTACCATTACATAAAGCTCAGCTGCACAAAGGAGCCCTGGCTTTCTGATTTGACCTATAATGGAAAAGAAGGCTTTGTGAAGACCTAGCAATTTTTTTGCCTCTCAGCTGGAACCACAGGCAATTGTATACTCTTTAAATTGTCCATCATGATTCAAGCTGAAGACAATGTTTGACTCAAATACAAATATTAGTCTAAATGGCAAAGTTATGGCCCCAATGAAATCACTGCTTACTTCATCAGCGGTATTTATTAAAAAAAAAAAAATTATTCTATATTTAATGAGAAAGAGGGAGCATAAAAGATGTCCCTGTTAAATTCTGAACTAGATAACCTGAAAGCATCATTTTTAATAATCAGGTGTACAACAGTGTGATTTCATCTTTCATGATATGTATACCGAGTGTATCTTAAAGGATGCGGCCAACTGAACCAGCCAAGCAAATTCTGACCATTCAAGCACACATAAAGCGAAAATTGCTAGGAGTTACTTGGATGGAATCCTTTGCCAAATTCTGCGATAGTCAATGGACTGAGACCCCCCACAATCCCTTCTGCAGAGAGAAGGGTTATAGAGGGCAAAAAAAAAATAAAACCCAAACTGATAAAACCAGCAGAAACTAGAAAACCCGACTGAGTAGGTCAGTAAAGACATTAAAAAGGGGCAGACTGGAAGGAAAGGAAAAGGATCAATGGGAGATCAGAGAGTAAAAAAGACAGTTGGCTGAAAACTACATCCTGGAAACTGACATAATGAAGGCCACAGCTTCTGCTGTCAAAGAGTTGGAAAATTAGGTAAACAAGTACAGCATGTTAGGGGGATTGAGAGGAGTCCTTGGAAAGGGCAGGAAAATCTGAAAATCTGGTTAAAAGACCAACAGCTTAGTTTGTTTTTCAAGCTTCATGTAAACAGTAGCACAATTTTTCACGTTACTGCAAAGGAGCTAACATCTTCAGTCAGATATTTACAAATGAAAACAACAAAGTGCTAACAAAGTATAAGGTTCACAGTCAAGTGACATTCAGTGACAATAGGTACCTATATTAAGTTCCAATAGAAATTTTATAAATTACGGCAATTAAATCATCTTACTGTACTTAATTCAATTAAATTTACTCCATAAAATCAAAAAAAAAAAAAAATCAAACCAACTCAATCAAAATACAAAATTAGGAAACAACAAATGAGAAATATAAACAAGCCACTCACCTTTTCCTTTCCATAACAAGTACATATACTTTCCAGTATTTTACTGTCATTCAAGAAGCCTTTTTTTATAGTTATCTACAGAAATATTTTAATGAAATGTTCTTACAAAATCCATGGCATGTATAAACAAAGACTCCATAAATAATAGATAAAAATATCACAAAACAGACTATTATTGTAGATAAGTACCACTAGAAGCAAAGCTATCATATGAATGAATTTAATTTCAGTATAGCTTAATCCTTCCTGTCTGTCTAGCATGCTAAACTTTTCATATTGAACCATAACGCTAGACTGTTCAGAGAAATAGAAGCATAATCAAACACCCATATTTTCTCATAAAGAGTAATTTACTGGATCTGGTCTTACACAGCCACATACAATGTCGTAATTGGAGCAAAGTACGACAACAATACTTTTCAGACAGTAGCCCTTTCCCTGCGCTCCAGCAGCCCCCGGACATCACTGATAGTTAATCAACCAAACACTAACATAAGTGACTCTAAAATAACGAGGGATGACATACAGGGAGTTGATGACTGTATAATCAGGGAAATATGAAGTAGGATGGGAATAATAATCTCATCCACATATGCAGTATCAGAAGGTACGTTAGGGTGCACACGAACACTACGACACACCTTGCAGTGCTGTATGCAAGTCATGGTGTCCTAAATGTGCACCAGGGTGAGGCAAGGGGCGCACCAGTGCCTTCCAAGCACCTTGATTTCCTTTGAAGAAACCCAGAGGGGTACAGAAAAGGCACGGTTCACTTGGCTAAATCTCCAAATTGGTTAACTGGGAGCCCAGAACTGTAAAGCACACCCACCCAATTAAGGCCTTATGGAAATACAACATCCATTCATAGTGATCATACCTCAAAAGAAACATTGGCAAGCCATGAAGTGTTAAGAAAAAAGCTGCTACCATGCCTTTTTATAGGAGACTAAGAAGCAAATCAATTGTTCCATTCAGCCAAAAAAAGGACGGAGATGCAAAAGCATCTACAGATGGAGACTTCCTATCTAATTAGACCCTACTAATGAAGGCATGACTCACAAGGACATTACTTCAGTTGTAAGCTTGTGCAATCACATTGCTTTCCATGGAATTCATGTAACAATAGAAAAGACAGTACTGAACCAAATCCAGACTTGTTGTACCTGATTGAAAACTACAGTAAATAAAGAGTTATTGGAGGTAGACCCACCAATGACTAAATTCATATTCATCACTTCGCAAGTCTTCTAGTTCCTTCAAATGCTACATTGTTCAAACACACCTTTATAAGAGAATATTACATTATCCATCTTAATAAGTCTCTCCTCAAATTACTCAGAAATAAAAGACAACGTTACAGCAGCATGAGGTAAATAATAGGGAAGTGCACATCACTATTCACAAGGCACTGATTTTAACAGGGCTTTCAGTCACATAAGAGCATAAAGTTACAAAATGGATGCAAAGAAAACTTAAACTGTAAACCAGTTTCAGGTCCCTGATGTGATCACTATAAGAGTGAAAACTAAAAATGTGATTTTTTTGACTCAATATTTTCATTAGCCATATAATCATCACTGAATGTAATACTACCTAGAATAACATAACACCAGCTTAGAATTCACAGCATAGAATATTTCAACATCCTTTAACTTATAAAAATTTTGCGAGAAGTTCATGTGATTAGGAACTTAAAGCAAAGGATCTGGAATGAGCAGTTCTGCTAACAGTCCACTGGATGGTCTGGGCAAACAGTACAAGATATGACCCTTCAGAAGCCGTAAGTACTAACTGCTTAATAGCTAACATTAAGCTTCTATAAAAAAAATCACATCCTTAACTTCTCTATTTCACTTTACTGGCCTGTAAATGGATCCTCTAATATTATTCTTCATACAGCGTTCGTGAGGCTGCACTTAATGTGAGCAAAGTGCTTTGAGATCTTTAGCATGAATAAAATATATTTTGCACTTAGAAGTTAATTATAAAAGTAGCAATATTTGAAAGCGAGTTTTGTTTCGAGGCAGCAAGACTAAATCAAACACGATTATCTTGGCTTTGATTGTGATGTTTTACTTACTAAGCTCTATTTTTCCTTGCATTTGAAATATGCAATTTCGCTTTCCTGTTATGTAAATGAATGTTTTTTATCTAACATCTATATTTGGAAAAAGAACCATTTTCTTTCCTAGCCTAAGACAGAAACGTTGCAGAACAGAATTCTTAAGTCTAACTGACAGAGTACTTACAAGGCCATTGCATGCATTCGATGGCAAAAGCAGGAAGAGGTGCCCAGAGAACTCACTGAACTTAGAAGAATAATATGCCAATGTTTACCTATACAGATATATATCCAGACAGATAAGTACACAATAATATTTAAAATAGATTAATTAGTCCTTCTGACTATTGGTTAGGTGGTCCTAACTAATGTAGCTGCAGTTGCAACAGTTGTAGCCTCTCTGAAAAGTAGAAAGAACTGGGATAAGGATAGAGGGAAAAAAAATCTGCATTTGAAGTCATAGGAACAATCCATTATAAGCTAAGGATTCTGTTTGTCTCTCTCTAATTCAAGTTATTTTAGAGGCAAATTTCAGCAAAGGAAAACGTTTGGTATTCATCCAAAACACTAGCATGCAAAGGAGGTCAAGCCACCTGCCACAGTGGTCTTTCCTTTTAAATGCTGGTTTACACTTCTGCAAAGTGTGCTGATTATATAGCTGTACATGTTCCTAGGTAGCAGTGGCATTTAGTAGACAACATGTATTCTGGAAAACACGTGTCTTATTCATATATAACCCTATTAACATAAATGGGGTTTACTACTTGCAGATGACTTTGATTCTATAGCTTGTGTGACCAAGTTGCACTGCTTCAGCCTTTTTCTTGTTCTCTGAATTTCACGTATTGCCATGCTGAGTAAAGAAGAGAAAATATGTAAGTTTCACATTTAAGTCATGGACTAAAATTGGGCATCCATAAACTGCCAGTGCTAAAGAGAACTGAAGTCAGGATTAGCAAACTAATTTTAAAAATTATGCCACCTGACAAAAAAATATGCCAAAAATCAAAGGAATAACAGCTGTTGTCAAGATAATATTGTCTCAAAGAGGTGCTGAAGCACTGGTATTTACCCAGGCAAATAAGGTTAAGAAGCGTATTCTATTCATTCAAATCTTTAAATGAAAGGAACTGCCAACCTAAAGCTTGTTTTCAACATTCTATGATGCTTAAGAAATGCTGTCACTCACTCATTACACCCCCTCACACGGATGTAATTTCCACCCCCACCTATCATCATCACATCTGGTTTGGTATTCAGTTTCACACAAAAAAAAATCTAGGCACAAAAATCACAAGATATGTTGAGAAATGCTTTAGAATGCAAGCGTGCATAATCACACACACTATTAAGTATACCTTGAAATATAAAACCACCATGGAATAATTTGGGGGAGGGAGGGGAATAAACTTAGTCCAAAGTCTTAATGAAGTTTATTATTAGTACGCTGTATTTAAATCACTTCTCCAAACAGCAAAATACAAGACATAATGCAAGCTTCACAGCCCACAGACTGACAGATACTAAAGCTAAGAGAGACCCCAAAGAGGCAGTCTACCTGCCTGCCCCAGGGCAAGATCTATAGCTTTATTATTTTATTGCTTCCACCCACGTTTGTGAAACAAACCTGGAATATCTCAAGTGAGTGAGGTTTCATTGTCTACCTCCCCCATGTATTCTAGTGCTTCTCTGCTGAAAAGCTTTCTCCGTCTAACCTGAAGCCAATCTATTAGAGCGTCGTTTTTGTCAGTACTGTAAAGTTTTCTGGTTCAGGTGAACTTGTGATGTGTTTTAAGCCCTAACAAAGAGTAAATGCAACCCCCTCACATAACACCAATAGGCCAAAAACATCGAGATGAGGTCCTAGCTCCACTTAACTCTCTGAAAACAGACACGAAACATACTCGTGGATGCTGCGTGCTACGCATCTGGCATACTGGAAATACAGTTGACACCTAAGTTTAAATACTTGGCACATTCAAAATCAGACGTGGTCCAGAGACAGACAGGATACTTTCTTGCCCTGGCACCCAAAGGCTATTCCTTATCTGGTCGCAGAATATTCAAACCCAAAACTTCCCAGGTTACCTCTCTCTTCAAAGTTAAGGGGAGAGAAAAAAAAGGTCCAAAACCTTTCCAACAGGTGCTAAACAGCCACTCTCGCACCAGTAGCCACCGATGCCAAGGCCAAGGGGATCAATGGCACCTAGGCCATTACCTGCAAAACCTCCTTTCTCCCAACACACCAAACCAAAATCAGCCAAGACATTTGCACGAGGCCCGGCTCACGCAAACTGTGGGCGGACAGCCCTTGTCAGCCCACCTCCCCTCCTGCACTGGACCCACACGCCATCTTCATCACCCCAGGTGGCTGCCATGTGCCCCCACAGCCGCTGTCCCACCACGTGAGCCACATCTCCCCACACGCCACCAACCGGGGCAGTGGCCAAGAGGACACACCGCGCCTCAGCACCCCTGTACTCACCTTCAGAGACTTCAAACTCAGCTGCTCCATTGAGCTGGTAGAGGCACCAGTCAACCGCGCTCTCGCCTGGGGGGCTGCTACCTGGGCAGGGAGGAAAGGCAAAATGAGCAGGGGCACCCAGGGCCGGCGTGGAAGGGCATGAGGAAGGGAGAACAGAAAGAGGACACTGGGTGGAGAGGGATGAAGAAGGGAGAAGGGAAAGAAGGCAGTGGGTAGAGAGGGATGAGGAAGGGAGAAAGGGAAGAGGGCAGCAGAGGAGAGAGGCAGAGCTGGAGGAGCAGGGAGGAGGGATGGAAGGGGCAGAGAAGAGAATCAAAGAATGAGAGGGCACCAGGGAGGGAGAAAGGAAGGATGGAAGGGGCAGAACAGAGAACGAAGGAATGGGAGGGGACCAGGAAGCAAGGTTGGAAAGGGCAGAGGAGAGAACCAAGTGGTGACAGGGGACAGAGAAAGAGCGATGAAAGGAGCACAGAGAGAACGAAGGGATGAGAAGGCACCAGGGAGGAGGGATGGAAGGGGCAGAGGAGAGACCGAAGGGATGAGGGAGGGCCAGGGGAAGGGGGAGCGTTTCCAGATACCCTGCTTGTGGGACATGTGCGTTGCCCTCCGAAAAGCGCCCAGCGCTCTGCACTGTTATTCGCTTTGCTCCCAGCGCCGGTAGCTCGGGGCGCCTCCTCCTCCTCCTCCCAGCGGAGCGGGCGGCGCAGGCAGCGGCGCTGCCTCGGGGCGCTCCGGGAGCCGGGGGAGGGAGGACGGGAAGGAGGGAAGGCTCCGCCCGGAGCTCCCGGCGGGGGCGGCGCAGCCTCGCCAGGACCCGCCGCGTCCCGCACCGCCTGCCCCAACAGGTGCGGGGCTGGGCGAGGCGAGCCCTGGCCACCGACCGGCCTCCCTCCGCGGCCCCGAGCAGAGGCTCCTCGCTGCTGTTGGTTCCACTGAAGCCATGAACGCCCCATCAGGTGCCCCTGGCCGTGCCGTGTCCCTCCACGGCGCCTCCTCCACGTGTGCATGCGGTGCTGCCAGCCTGGCGCATCCCGGCTGCAGCAGGAGCCTGGGCACGCGGTCCCTGGGGAGCAGCAGGGCCTCGCCGGCGTCCGCCATCCTACCGTCCATGCAGCCTCCCCCACAACAAGCTGCCTTCTCCTCACGACGTTCACCTCCACTCTCCTACCATCCCTAGGCTGGGTAGGCTGCCTTTTGCATAAAGGCTACAAATTCCATTTAATTTGTCAGGCTTTATTTACACTGCAAGGCTGGAGAGTGGTTTTCATCTGGTGCGTGGACCCCTGTGGATCCACAAACTGTCCTCACAGCATCCGTGAGAGGTAAGTAGGAGAGAAACCCGTTATCAAGTAAGCGGAACTGCTTTGTGTAGTGACCTTTGCCTCTGCTGGGAAGTGTTTGTTGGAATGGCAAACTTCAAAACACTCAAACAGTAAGCCAGAGCGAACTTACGTTGATAAATGCCTTTATTCTTACAGACACCCACCTAAAAAACACGACAGGAGGGAAATGCAAAGGTACACTAATTGTTCTGCTCACCAGGTGGCTTTCTTGGTATTTAATTTAACACAATTGTGACTGCTTAGCTTATAGCTGGCAGCATCCTGCCTACGTCTTCTGTCTTTTGGAGGTGACAGTGTCAGAGGCCCATGTAAAGCACAGCTCGTGTCAAAGAGAGCAAACACTTTGTATGGGCAAATGAGAAAAGCTTAAGAAATAATACAGGAAGGCTATAATCAAGCTATACTAAGAGATTAGGAGCCAACAAGAGGATAAAATATCAATGTAGGCAGCTGTCACGGCACAATTACACTGGCTCTTCCATCTAGCTTTTTGCAGTTTGTGAAACAGAATGTAAATGATGGGGAAATATTCTCAGCATAAATTTTACTTGATATATCTACTTTCATCCCCTTTTCAGAGCAAGTGAAGACCCTCCTGATGCCTTTATGTGTGTAATCTCTGGGCAATTTGATTCAACTTTTCCTAATAGAAATATTCTGTTCAAATATATTTTTTTTTATTTTTCACTGCATCCAAGACAGTGTCACACTGTGGCCTTTGTGAAAGAACAAGGAGGACAATTACACTTTCTGAAGGAAATAGGTTTAAAATGGGAGTAACATTCTGCAAATTTTCTCAGCTACTTTTAGAAACAAAGCAAAACGCCAACTCTTAAGCTTTCCTGGGAAATTCACCTAATTTACAAAGATCAAAATGCTTTCTGAGGTAAAAGAACACCAGTTCATTTAGGCAGAGTGTATATATATATCCCCGAGCCATATGTTTGCTGGATGTGCACCAGCTTTCTTGGAACTGAAAAGGTTTAAGCTGATGATTTGAGGGGGAAAAAAAAAAAGAGTATCACAGAGCTGTATTAAAATAAAGCTTCGTCCAGCTGCTTACAGGGATACTAGCTCCCCCCCACAAATTACCTACAGACCTTGATTGCTCTTCATGACTAGGTATTACCATAAATAAAATTAACCTTGGCATTCCAGCGTTAGCCTCTTCTGCTTGGAGAAAACTCTAGACTACCATATTAATTAGCAGACAAGGGCCCTGTTCTGGGAGAATCCACTCATATGAGATTTAATTTTTATAAAATGTAGCAATTTTATCCTGTTCAACTCAGTGTTACTGACTTAACATTGCATTTTTCATTCTGGACTTCAAACATTTATAAACTTCATATCATAAAAAATTCACCCACTTTGGTATGTAATGCAGCATGCATATTTTTTTTTCTTTATAAAATGAGGGGATTATTGCAAATCACATTTAGAGTGTGTGATCTGTTTCTATGGGTATCCTGAATATCGTGACAGATTAATTTGCACCGAAGTGCCATGTAGCCCAGTATGAATTCATCTTTTACTTTTCTTAGTGTAAGTCTGTAGATGGACACTATTAAGCCCATTGTGATTATTTCCTTCAGAGAGATGACTGGTTTAACTAGGTTTGGAAACTAGTACTGCTAAATCAACACACAAACATGAAGGTGGGAGCAGGTGCCACCTTCATCTGATGTTCTTTGCTTTTGTACTGTTCAACATGAGCAAAGAGTTTGGCATGATATTTTTGTCATTTCAGGGTTGTAACATTGTGAAAAGCAGGCAGTTACTCGAACTGGAGCTTAAGCAAGGGAGTGAAATTATACTACTGGGTATTGTAAAGAGTCAAAGTTATAAAAATGGTTTAAACTATTTTGTTTTTTAAAAAACACGCATTTTTTTATCACAATGATGTAACGGGTGCAACTGCAGGCAAAACTTCTCAGGAGATTGTTTGGGCTGCATCAGCCCATAACATTTCTTAATTATGGGTTGGGTTTTTTTCCTTTTCCCTAGGACTTTATGCACAAGAGTCTACCATTTTATGTTCTCAGCATGGGGTCCACCTCTTGCTAGCAGCAATAAGATGAGCGATAAAACCAATTTAAATGGATTGGAAGGTCAAAAGCATAAAAAGAAATTTAATCTAGCTAGAACTTGAAAACTTCAAAGATGCAGACAATAATCCATAAGGAACTGTTATACCCCAAAATAAAGAACTCGCATTCAGTTCAAAAGAATCTCCTCAAAAAAAAACCTCTTAAGGATTTATAGTTGTCCAAGATTAAGAACTCGGCCTCTCTCTTAGCAATCTGGTTCTGAGAGAGTTGGCTTCGCTCTGCGTAGAGAAGGATCTGGGGAGACCTTACAGCATTCTTCCAGTACTTAAAGGGAGCCTATAGGAAAGCTGGGGAAGAGCTCTTTATCAGAGACTTCAAGGGTGGGAAGAGGGGTAACAGTTTTAAACTGAAAGAGGATAGATTTAGACTCGGTATTAGGAAGAAATTTTTTACTGTGGGGGTGGCAAGGCACTATAACAGGTTGTCCAGAAAGGCAGTGGATGCACTATCCCTGGAAGTGTTCAAGGTGAGGTTGGATGAGGCTTTAAGCAACCTTATCCAGTGGGAGATGACCCTGCCCATGGCATCCACAACTTCCCTGGGCAACCTGTGCCAGCGTGTCACCACCCTAACTGCGAAGAATTTCTTCCTAATGTTTCATCTAAATCTTCCCCCTTCCAATTTAAAGCTGGTCTCCCTCATCCTATCACTACAGGATGTTGTAAAAAGCCCCTCCCCAGGTTTCCTGCAGCCCCCTCAGGTACTGGGAGGCTGCTAGGAGCTCTCCCCAGAGCCTTCTCTTCCCCACGCTGAACACCCCCAGCTCTCTCAGCCTGTGCTCACAGCAGAGGGGCTCCAGCCCTCGCATCATCTTCACTGCCCTCCCCTGGACCCGCTCCAACAGCTCCATGTCCTTCACCCCCCTCACTGTGAATAATTTCTTCCTCAGGTCTAACCTTGGGTGGCAAAGAGTTACTGGGCTTTTCAAATATATTTTATTGCATTATTGAAAACAATCTCCAGCTCCTCCTTCTGCTGAGCCCGGGACGGAGCTGGGGTGCCTTCACCCGGCGCTTCCGCGTCCCGGCGACCCGGCACCGCCTCCCGGAGGCGGTGCCGGGTCGCCGGGACGCGGAAGCGCCGGGAAGGAGCCGGTGGAGCCATGTCCCCCCAGATCCTCATCCTCTCGCTGCTCCTCATCCTCCTCCCGCGAGCCGATGGGGAGCTGCGAGCCTTCGTGGTGGCCCACAGCCACATGGACGTCGGCTGGATTTACACGGTGCAGGTGCGGGACCCCGTTGGCCGGGGTGGGTAACGGGGAAGCGGGGGTGGGTGAAAATGTGGAGTTCGCTGTATGTTTGCAGGCTTGCGAAATGACCCAGAGTTGTTTAGCGCTTGCTGCGGGATAGGGAGAGCTCGGACCCTGTCCTGCTACCTCCCAGCCTCCGGGGTGAATCCCATTAACCTTTCTAAGGTGCATCCCCTGCCCCGACTCTGCTGGAGTGTGCTCCGTCACCTGGAATTCCCAGATCCTGATGCTCAGTTGGAGGAGGCATGGTTAGCTTTAGCAGTTCTGCCCATAATTTGGGGGTTTCGTATGCCTGTGTTCTGCAGGATGCTCCTGCTGGAATTATTTTATAAGGGAGACCTTCAATCTGTTTGATAGTGCGCTTTGGTTATTTGTCAGATTTTCTTGGTGGTTTTGTTTATCTCGTTGTTAAGGTAAAACCCCAGGAAAGTTTTCTGACTTTTCGTAGAGAAGAGAGCAGGGTCCCAGGTCATAATGGCTGGGGTGGGGTTGGAGCCTAGTGCCACGGAACTGCCGTAGCAAAGAGGTTTTTGCTAAATATGTGACATGTAGAGCAAAATAAATTAGGTAGGACTTTAATACATTTTATATTTGTTAGTCAAAATCCTGAGTCCTCCTTCACTAGTATGAATTTCTTTCGTTTATATGAAAGATGCTGTGGCTACTTCACGCACTAAAGTAAAATGGCATCAGATGTTTAAGAGTAACTTTAATGAAAAAAGAGCTAATGGCTCACCAAGGAATCTCTGCTATACCTGTGTTTTGCCTTCCCTTTTTAGAAAAGATTAATGGGTTTCTCCTTTAATGCTTCAAACTCCCACTCAGAAATTTCATAAGAACGCAAAGCTAATTTTGGGTCAGTCAGTGGTCGAAGTGCAATTGCCTGAACACTCAGTTCCTCTGCTATTAAATCAGCAATTCCTGTAGTCAGAAACCACAGAGGCTACCTGTGGATCATTTCAAATGCTTCTCTAGTGAAGTGAAACCAGAACATAACTTTCTGTGGACTACTAATGTGATCCCAACCTATTTCACATTTTTGGTTTGCTTGCTTATTAGAATTTACTCATGAATGACAATATACGATTTTTTTAGTTTTCAGTTTCTCCATTTATAATGTGAAAAATAAGCATTTTAGGATATCAGAACAGCAATCTTCATTGTGTGCTGGAAATCATAGTATTGATGGAGAATTGCAGAAGTTGTTCTGGCAAGGATAAATGTACATAAAATATCTCAATAAGTGCAACTTTAAAATTAATGTGATGTTGTTCATTTTATATTATATCATAGGATGTAACAATGTGATAGGTTATTTGATGGGACAGCAGTTGTGTTTACATTCCAATAAAATCCACAGGCCTCATTCTGTAGTAGAAGTGGCTTTAGGAGCAGCATAGACAGGATAGACGCACAAATTCTCACTCTGAATGTTTCTGTGTCAAAGAGTCCTTTGACCTTTTGGTTTTACTGTATTCTACATCGAGCAAAATAGAGCTGATTTCCTGACTGAAGCTTCTGGGGCACAGTAATATGATTTACAGTATATGTATCACTGTATCATCCTGGCAGCGCGCACCCACAGCATGGGGTCATTCTTGCTCTGAATTCAAGTCATCAAAAGAAGACCAGATAAAGAAGAGTGAAGTGTGCGTGTGGTTTTTCTAACTATTTTGGTGCCAAGTCTCATTATCCATTGTTGATTTAGGGCAGGAGTGTCAAACTTATGGCTCCTGCCATTCTCCTGCTCCTGCAGCGTAACGCACGTCACACGCTGCACACGTGCTCAGCGCTGGCAGGAGCACAGGGGCAAGGAGCTTGGTACTGCCACCGGGTAGGAACAAGGTGCCAGGCTGGATAAAACAAGGTGGAGGGCTGGATTTGGCCTGTGGGCCATGAGTGTGGCATCCCTGATTTAGGGTAGGCAATTCGGGACAAGGTAAGCTGTCTACACCAAACGGACCGCTTATATTGGTGTCTGCTCATCTTGGAGGAGGCTACACTATCCTCTAGTCAGGTTCCCAGTCAGAGGATGTATTTTGGAGCCAAAGGGGCTGCAAGCTGCACATGACCAAAGGAATTTGGTCTTTCTGAGTGTACAAAGGAAGTATGCAGCAAATGTGAGGGGTTTGATCTCTCTTTTCTCAAGCACGATGGGTGTTCAAATCAGCCTATTTAATATGGGCAAAATAGAGTTTATTGTCTACGTTTATTTTTTTTCAGGAAAGTATGCACGCTTATGCAGCAAACGTCTACACATCTGTTGTAGAAGAGCTAATGAAAGGAAAGCAGCGCAAATTTATTGCTGTGGAGCAGGAATTCTTTCGACTGTGGTGGGATGCGGTTGCCACAGATACATACAAGCAACAGGTAAGTTGTGCCAGAGCCAAACTTCCTGCTAACAAAGAATCCACGCTCTTTTTCAGGGGGCAAGGAGGGGTAAAGTATTTTACTGTTTGCTTTTTAGCTGTGCCTTGTGTAAGCTGCCTCTGAATCTGGTGCTTCTTATGAAAGGACATTAAATCTAAAGGCAGTTGCAAGAGGTTGAAACCGCAACTATAGATCAGAGCAGTAGGAGGTAGTAACCTTTGCACTGAAGACTCTTTACACTTCACAATTCTTATTTCATCAGTGATTTTCTTGTTTGAGGGTGTGCTAGTGTAAGATGTGGATGATTCTGAGAGAGGTTGCACCAATTCTGTTAGACATCTGAAGCTTATAAAGTGCTGCCTAGCGCTGCTCACAAGAAGGAACCATTTTTCTTTCCAGTTAAGTACTGCCCAAACCCCAACCATTTATAAACAAGGAAAATGCAGCAAAACTGTGACTGTAGATTCAGTGGCAATAACTGTTTTTTGCATTTGTTTATTTATGAGCTGTGATCCCTTTCCGTCTTTAGAGCTTTAAATTGAGGAAGTTTTTTTCCTAGTAAAGGCATTGTGAAATTTTATTTGTGAAATTTTATTTGTCATTTCTTCTTGTGTCTCATGAAACAAACATGCTGAAACCAAAGATTGGGCTGATCTTTGTGTGAGATTTTGCTGTGTATGGGTAGTTCACTGGTTTTGTGTGGACACTTTGCCCATACTTGCCTATTGCAGGACAATTTTCAGGTCAGTTTTTAATTAGAAAACTGTACTGTAAGTCTAGGCTGGGGATATTAGAGAAAAAAGCATATGAACTACTTTGTGCAGGGACAAAAAGAGTACTCTAACTTTCTAAGCTAAGTTGATCTTATTTCAAGTATGTTGTTACGCTGCTCTAACCCAAATATAAACTAAAGACCTGCATTTTTAATGTCTGGTTTTGATATTATATGGAATCCTGAAGAGTAAATGTGTATCACATTTTGACCTCAGTAGTGCAAAACTAGTATATATGATTCGGCCTTTAATCTTGTAGCCTAATTACTTATAACTGTTTCTTTTATGCATTTTAGTCAGTCCTCTAGTTACTTTATATTTACTTCTCTGAAAATTAAAATTGTTAAACACAAATTCCTCTTAAACCCGTGTCAGACATTTAATCTCTAATAGCATTTAAGAGCTATGATGCTTGCTGATAAGTGACATGTTTTTAACATTAGCAAGTTGCAAGTATTTGGCCTTGAAATTGGGTCATTGGTAACTGTCCTGCTTTTTCCACTTCAGCTCCAGCATTAATGATTTTCTACAACATAGGCTCTGGTTTTAATTTTGCTATTTTTTTCTTAATTTAGTATTTGACTGGGAATACAGGATTGATTTCTAGTTTCTTTTGGAATATCTGCTTTGGTTAGAACAGTAGCATTAAAAACTAGTAAAGGTACAGCCTAAGTCTTGAAGCTGGTCTTGCAATTCAGACAAGAGAATTGTAGAAGCTCAGTGTATTGCAATATTCAGCTAGATATGAACCTCTTAGTTCTCAGTGCATGTTATTTCCACAATATTTTCTTGCGTGAATGATTTCTGTCACTTTACCCTGGCTTGATGTCTGGTTGCTTTAAGCAGGGGAGAAAAGGATGTGTTCTGTCTGGTTTTAGGAGTGATTTCATGTAAGAATAGTAGTAGTTGTCCCAAGGACCATGGATAGGTTCTGCTACCGTAGCAGCCTGTTGCTGGTAATACTGCTGTTTCCTTGATTCCTCCTTCCTTTTGCCCATTTCTGGTCAGCAAAAGGACTTGTCATTAGAGATATTGTTTTCTTTTTTTTTTTTTTTTCTAGGATTGAATATTATTTAAATTGAATTATTTTTATTGTGTTTTCAGCCTCTCAATTATTCCACAAACCTTAAATTAAAAAAACATTTCTATGACCCAAAGTTTGGATCAGAGGTATCTTTTCTCGGATGTCAATCTAAACAGGGAATAAGAGCCACAGATGCTTTTCATGTAGGTCAGGACCAGTTCTGTGCTGACACCAGATATCAGTTATCTGGTCTCCCAGCATGCTAATCAGTCACCACAGTCGGCTGGAACTAATTTATGAATGCTGAGCCCTGAGGTGTTTTCACAACATTGTAAAAGAGAGAAATGATTATAATCAAAATTGACAATCTGGCATAGTATCTGAGCAGACACAGGGGCGTTCAGTGAAGGTTCCTGGGGAAATAAATATAATAGCCCTGGAACTGGCATCCTACATGACAAATTTTTAAAACACTATAAAAAAAACAGCCAAGGGTGGAGATTAAAAATACATGTTTTTACAAACTTCTTTGTTGGAAGTTTGAAGTATTTTTGAAGTTCTAGGTCATGAACTAACTATACTAAAAACAGAAGACTCCCTAACGCGTCTAGAAAGGGACACAGGCTATTACTTCCTCCCTCCAGACTGCCCATCCCTTCATCCAGCACGTTTGCTGAAAGCTGTACTTGTCCACATGCTTGTTTCTAGTGACTGAATTAAAAAAAAAAAACAACAAACCAAAAACCCCAAACAAACAACAACAACAACAACAAAAAAAGAACCAAAACAAAAAGAAAAGAACAGAAAACCTGTAAACAACTGAACAGGATGTAAAATATTGACAGTTTTAAAACTAGAAAAAAGAGCCCAGAAATGAAGGTTAGCAGCGGGCTTTTTGGGCATGCAGACCTGCTATATGTGGAATAACTATTTCTTAGTAAAGCACTCTGTCTCTCACAAGTTGAGCAACCTGTCTATCCTCTGGAAGCAAGGTAGATTAATACAGGGTAGAAGGGGGCTGATTGTGGCCACGTTGTGATGGCACAGTGTCTCCCTCCTGGATCCCACAGACCTTGGTAACTGTTACAGAGGTGGCAGACCAAAGGCACCCTGGGCACCTGGCCACTGCTGCTTCTAAGGGCTTGCATATTGCTCTCCCATCAAGCCGCCCGGTGCCTTTCCTAAGCCAGGACAAATGCAGCAGGAGAAAGACTTTGGGATAGGCACTAGTATCTTCTGTTTCAGTCCTCCAGCTCTAGTTGCCTTGAGGCAGGACCGTAGGCTGCTGCTAGTGCAGCGTATAGAGGCAAGTTTGATGTTTAGATAGTGTGAAGGCACGGTAACAGCCCTACTGAGAAATGCCAAAAGGTCAGGGTCTACCTGGCAGTGCATCCTTCATGTTTTCTACGTGGTTTAAGTGTAAGCTGGGTAAATCAGTGCATTGTACAGCGCATTAGTATGCTTTTTCCTCCTTCTTCTCTTTTTGATAGCACTTGGTACAGACAGCCTTTTATCCACTTCTGTACCTGAATGCCTTCTTAGCAAGTGTCATGTCTAGGTAATGTGCTGTGATGTGAAATGAATTTGCAGCCTTTTTGAGTGATACTGAAGTGATGTTTATGTTCTGCGTCTTAATATCATAGGTCCATCAGTTGCTTCAGGAAGGACGACTGGAATTTGTCATTGGAGGGCAAGTGATGCATGATGAAGCTGTGACACTAATTGATGATCAAATTATACAGTTGACGGGTATGCATGTTTGCATTTAACTTTTATTTTTCAGTGTTATGACCTTGGGAGTTTTCTTTGTTTTTAATTTCTGCACCTCAGGATTGCTATTATTTTCTTAGTCTTAAGAACTGATTATTTTTTTACTTCTTGGTGAGTTATCTGTATAAAAATGTTTGCTTTAAAAAAACCCAAACAGAACTGCTCTGCAGTAAGCAGAAGAGTTACTGAAAGCTGGCTTGCAGTTTAGTCAATGTCAGTTATAAACTGCTTTAGAGCAGAGGTCGTTTTTATGTGTGTGTTTGTGTCTGAGTTTGAGAGCTTAAGCTCCTGGGAAGATTGTGGTGGTGAAATAGAGGGTATTTTCTGGAAGAAATTACCTGGTAGCAATTCAGACCCTGGGAAGGCTGTGTAGTTCACGCAAAAAACTTCTGCAGAACGTGGGCATTTAATGTCACTGAGGTCTTCTGAACTTAGTTGAAAACCTTACTTTCAGGGTTGCACTCTGGGCAGCTTTCATGGGAGAGTAAAGGGTCAGAAAACACTTTTATCATTTGCTGAATCTGACTGCACAGCACCACTGGCCTTGTTCCTTGTTTCTCAGTGTTTATCAAGAGCACAGCGGCAGCAGCTGCTTTTGTATGTTTGAAGTCTGTTTAAAGGTTGTTGTATGGGCTTAGTACTCCAAACCCATGACTTTTCCAAATAAAATGCTGATATTGACTGAAGAGTTCTTTTGCTAACTGCAAATACAGCTTTTTCTTTCATTGGAGTTAGCTGCAAAAAATATTGCTTCTAATTTAGTATTTCATTCTGTCTATAAATGGAATTTTTATAAAAAAGGAAAATCAAGTTTGGTAAGCTGTTCAGCAGGAACAAAAATATTAATGTATTTTAAAATCCCCATTTATTTTTCCTGAAAGCAACCTGCTCAGTTTAGGTATACGTACATGTAAACAAAAAATGTATCCTTGCATTCTGTGTGGACTTCATCTTGAGAAGACAAAGCCAGTGTAGACATTTGGGGTCTACGTTCTGTGGCTTCTTCTTTCTGTCCAGGAGCCAGCTGTGTTTTGGAAGAGCCTGACAAAATCTGCCTAAAATGTACTTTGGTCAGGAGAGTTAAAATAAACACATTGTTTGTGAATATTTTCACTAGAGAAGATGCTGACCATAGGAAAGAGGAAGTGAAAAGAGAATGTCGTGAAACCTCAGTTATTCAAATATGATATTAAATCTGGAATGGAGATAATGTAAAAAGTGGAATATATAGTTGTATTTTCTGAGCAAAATTCCAGAATTATGAATTAAGATCTGCCTTTTTTTTTTTTTTTTTAAATAATGAGAAACCACAGTTCCCAATAAAATGTGCCACGTAGCTGGTTGTTTTACGTACATTTAAATGATTTGTCTGAGTTTATTCTGTTGTCTGGTCTTTCTGTTTTGGGAGTTTGGGGGTTTTTTTGGCACTCATTTCAATACGACATTAATAACATTAGTTGTAAGTAGCATCTTGCATCAAATTTGCTATTAATCTTTGGGTTGTTTTCCATTTTTACAATTGAGGATCATATACATATTAGTTTTGTTTCCTGGATATCATCCCTGTACCTTTGTCATTGATATGAGACTGAAATTTTCTGAGAACGGGTGGTATGATTTGAGCAAACACAAACGAAAACCTCAGCTTGTTGTTTTCATACAGGCTTCAACCTGCCTATTAGCCTTAGCCTAATCTGTATCTAAGTGATTTTTCCCAGGTCTGTCTCTAATCATAATTCATTTTTGTTATTAATCTTTTATGATGTTAATAAATTATACTTGGCATAACACAATAAATATCGCAAATGTGAAACTTTCTGCTGTGAATCCTTAAATTCCTGAAACTTTAAATGCTTTGGAAAACCGCAACACAGAGCTGTCCTTTAAGTGCTTATCTGTAATACTCTATGCCTATTAAATTTATAAAATGAACTTGTAAAAGTGTTCCTAACATAAAGAAATTTTGCTTTGCAGAAGGTCATGGGTTTTTGTATGAAACTTTTGGGATCAGACCTCAGTTTTCCTGGCACGTTGATCCTTTTGGAGCTTCAGCTACAACACCAACTCTTTTTGCTTTGGCTGGTTTTAATGCTCATCTTATTTCTCGGATTGACTATGACCTGAAGGCTGACATGCAGAAAAACAAGGTAAAATACCCTAAGGAAAGGAACCTATTACCAGCCTCTACTTAAAGTAATCTAACCCATGATATTAAGATAAGCATCCCTCTGATCTGTGCAAGAAAATGTAGGTATTTCTTCACTAAAAGTGACGAGCTGATTGCACGTGGTAATGGTGAAATATATCGAATCTGTGTAATATGGTAAAGTACTGTGTTCATGACTTCTGGATAAAGTATAGTCTAGCCTGAAGAAGACAAAATGTGGGCAGTTGGGCAAGGTGTAAGTTGACATTAAATTAGGAGTGTTGGAAGTGGAGGCATCTAGAATGAGTTTCAGCTTCTCCTGAGAAAATCTCAGATGTGCTGGGTTTTATATAAAGTGTTTTTAAGTGTTATGTGTATGTTTGAGCATGGTGGTATCCATGCTTGGAACATTTATTTCTGTCTGTAGAAGTGATAATACTAGGTCAGTGGTGATAATACTAAGGTGGCAGTTAATATTTTATTTTTTTTTCTGAATTCAGATCTTATTTCATGTTCTGCCTTCTCTCACACAGTGTCCCATCCACAGTAAATGTTTTTCTTTTCATATCGCAATGTTTGATCCTGATCTCTCATCATTTTTACAGACTAAATTATGTGAAAATAAGGGGCTTTCACTAGTATAAGCTGGGCATTAGGCAGTTTTTATGAATCTTGGGTGAAACTCAACTGTCTCTAAAGATGACAACAGAATTCCTGTTGAATTTGGTGAAACCAGGACTTGCCACATTGTTTGCAGTGAACTGCAATACTTACTTTCTGCTAAAATCTTCTATGTGCTTTTGACAATCTTTTCCAATCTAATTTTTTTTTCTGGCGCTTGACAGTCTGGAGGCTTCCAAAACCGTAAAAATTCTGTTTCAGTTGATTAAACATTGATTCCCACTGCCTACAGTGCAATCCAGGCTACATCTGGGTCTTTCCTAGCTTCAAAAAGTTGTTCAACTTCCTCTGAAAAAAGTAGATGTAATGCCTGTGATAGGCTTACAGCTGTGTTTTACAGCGTGCTGGTGGTGTGCTGCCTCCTCTCCTCCTCCATCAGTTCGAACAGAAAGGAGTAATACTGTATCGTCCCATATATATTATGTGACCTTGCTATGAATGCCATTGCCTGCTCTTAAGTAAAAGCATCTGAAGTATTACGGAGGTGGAAAGGAAGATGGGCACTTAAGTCTTAAGTTGTTAACGATGTTGTTTCTGCACTTGGCATCAAGGGTAACGGTTACTTAACTTCTTTTGTTTTTCAGAAGCTTCAGTTTGTATGGCAGGGCTCTCCTTCCTTATCTGAAAGACAGGAGATCTTCACCCACGTTATGGACCAGTACAGCTACTGTACCCCGTCGCAATTACCTTTTTCAAACAGGTCTGAACATTTCCCGTTCAAACAGGCAGAAATATTGATCACTTCTGAGAGTTTATATTGTTGGAGTTTTGAGCACTTTCTTTGAGTGTTTTCTTTCAACAGTATTCTACTGTTTTCTCCTGAGCTGCAGTAGGTCAAGGAGATGTCTAGACGCTGTAGGTCTGAGTCAGGATTGTTAAGCACCCCAAGCTACGCACCATAATACATGAAGTTGATCAGTACCTCAGTAGTGACACTACTGACAGGCATTAAAAATACTTCAAAATATTGTCAGACTTTAAAATTAATGTTTTCTGGGAGGCTTGAAACACAGGTTGGAACACAAATCAATTGCTGTGAACAGAAAATGTCTGAAGTTGGACTGCGTTTTTGTTTCTCTGCCTGGGAAGTTAAGGTTTAAAAACTCCAGGAAGCTCAGTATGGACTCAGCTATTGGTAATTGATTTTCTATGGGAGATTTTCAGCTTTGTATTGGGCTGAGACTGTGTATATTCTCTGTCTATAAAATAAAGTGGCTAAAATTTTCCATTTACTTTGTGAAAAAAATCCCAGAGCTTTTGGAAACTTTATCTTTCTCGCTGGCTTATCCAGTGAAATACTTTTTATAAATGAAATCTATTTGGGGGAATATCCTCATTGTTACAAAGCTTGGTCTTTTGTCCTGTGATTTCTTTGTTCTATGCCAGCAAGCAGCAGGGACTTGGAAAGTTGCACAGTGCAGAATGAAAACTGGACAACCTTCTCCTTACCTCCACCCCCAAATAAACACTAAAACTTAAATACTAGCAATGAATATAAAGTGGTTTTCTTTGCTAATTCTTTTCTGTGTGTCTGCATTTTAACCCAGTACCTTTTGAAGTGTTTTTCGTAGTTGAATAAATCCTGTTTACAGCCTATTGCTTTCTCCTTCTACTTAGATCAGGATTTTTTTGGAATGGATTTGCAGTTTTCCCAGATCCACCAAAAGATGGAGTTTACCCAAACATGAGTCTCCCTGTTACAGATGCTAATATCCATCTGTATGCACAAACTATGGTGGAAAACATTAAGGAGAGAGCAGCCTGGTTCCAAACAAGTGACGTTTTGTGGCCATGGGTAAGTGCACGATCAGCATTTGATTTAGATGTGGCAAATACACAGATGGACAGTAGGAAATTGCTACAGTATGTACTGCAAAAATACAGGTACAGACTACGTATTGGTAAAATGTTTTTCTGCTAAGTGGGGTCCAGTGTTTGATGAGTAATTTTTCAAAACTAAGACTTCCTTATATAGTCTGCCAGCTGTCAACCAAGTCTTCTGCCTTACTTAAAGCAGAAGGAAATGTGATGAAATTGTAAAGATAACCTCTTGTTAAACTATGTAAACTGTTCCTTTTTTCTCTACTTGTTTTGCCTGTTTAAATGATCTTTCCGTGCAACTGCTTAGGGCAACATAACTGTTAACAAAAATGATAGCATTACAAGAAAATGTATTATTCATTAGATAGACAAGGTCTTTTCTAACTGTTGTGTATCATTTTCTTCGTATTTTAATTACAAATTTAAGCATATCCCACCCTGGTCATCCAGACACTCTTGCTATTTTTAAGTCCTTAGTAAATAATAACTTTGCCTAAACTAAATGTGCAGTCTGGTTTTTAATTTTGATGGATGTTGTAGGTCTTGTAATTACAATATTAAAGGATGATGTATGGTGACTATGGTGAGGTGACTATTTCACCACAATATCTGTTGTTGCAAAGAGAACAAACATTTTCTGACTGGTGCAGCTTTGAGTCACTGATTTGTTTTGCTCCTGGATTTGCGACACTGTTGCTTATATTGTTGGAGGTTTTTTTAAGAGGCTGAGAGGAGAAGTGGGGTATAATACTCTGTAGTAGTGCTATAGTGAAAGCTGTGCTGGAGTAGGGTGGAGAGCGTTTTGAGTAGTACAAGTAAATTCCAGATGTCTAGATCCAAACCTGCAGTTTTGCGGTAATGTAAGAAAATTTCAGTCCTGACGTCTATGTTTGTGTGCTTGTGATAATGAGCTTTAAACAAAGTTATAAAAGTTTGTTACTCATTCATAGTGCTGTGTAAAGAAATAGAGAGAAATAGATATACGGATACCTCTATAGCTAAGCTTAGGTATTTTTTCATAATTACAATTAGTTTGGAACACTTGGATTTTTTTTTTTTATCATTCAGTTAAAAAATCAGGAAATACACATCTTGCCATTTAAGGTTAGACCTCACATGTAGGCTGTTTGAACTTTTGCAATGAGTTATGTGGACAAACAAGTGTTCGTTCATGCTCTGAATCACCTAGTTGCGCAGGAAGAGGCGCTGGGCTGTGAGGCAACCTGCCTCTAGAGGCCATAGCAGAGATGTAGGAGGGGATAAGGAATTGCCTTAAGGGCACTAAACACAGCAAGTTCTCCTGGATGTCATTGTTCTACAGAGCTACAGTGCTCCTCAGCTGCTGTGTTCTGTGTATGAGTGGAGTCTACCAGCCCAGCACATCCCCTTCTGTGAGGCAGAGTGTCTCCTTTACATGGGGAAGTCTTCTTGGATCACAAGTTGAAAGTAATGCTCTCTAAATATGAAGTAGTTTTGACTGATAAACATATTTCTTTTTTCCCCACAAATTTAACTGAAGTCAACATTAGGAAGTCTGTTTTCCATTGAATGCTGTACTTGGGATTTTCATAGAATCATAGAATAGTTTGGGTTAGAAGGGACCTTGAAGATCATCCAGTTCCAACCCCGTTCCATGGGCAGGGACACCTCTCACCAGCCCAGGCTGCTCAAGGCCCCAGCCAACCTGGCCTTGAACATCTCCAGGGAGGGAGCACCCACAGCTTCCCCGGGCACCCTGTGCCAGGGCCTCCCCACCTTTATTGTTGAAGAATTTCTTCCTAATGTCTCATCTAAATCTTCTCCCTTCCAATTTAAAGCAGTTCCCCCCTCATCCTATCACTACTTGACCTTGTAAAAGCCCCTCCCCAGCTTTCCTGTAGCCCCTTCAGGTACTGGGGGGCTGCTATGAGCTCTTCCCAGAGCCTTCTCTTCCCTAGGCTGAACAAACCCAACTCTCTCAGCCTGTTCTCATAACAGCCCTCTGATCATCTTTGTAGCCCTCCTCTGGACCTGTTCCAGCAGTTCCATATCCTTCTTATGGTGGTGGTATGTTTTGGGGGGAATCTTATTTGATACAATTTAGTAACACATTGCAGTTTGCAGTTGTTTTCTAGTTTCTGCTATATGCAGCCAATCTCTGCGTATCTCAGAAAAGTTTACCTGTTTTGGAAGTAGAATTTCCACTTTTCTGATCAGTGACTGTTAGGTCTAAGGGACAGACATATGCACTGGGATTCATAAGGGATATGACGATGACCTTACTTGAAACACCTGGTAAGTGGGGAAGAAATGGGGATGGCATTCAAATCTGGGAAGGAGAGGAGAGAGTAATCGCCTCTGAGTTCAACTGAACTCATCAGGTTCTACTTATCCATGAGTTGAATGGGTTCAGCTCATCACGCTAAACTCCTTGAGCTTATCAAGTAAAGACTGGGATGGAAAATGGGATTGCAAAGAAAATAGGGCCTCCTTGGCCATTTCTTCAAGCAGCTATTAAGCTTTGAAGGCAAATTGCTGAGAGCATTTTTATTTTGAAAATGAGATCAGGATTGGCTTGTGCAGTATTTTCTGTCTCAAGCACAGAGACATGAGGATGCGTTTAGCTGATGTCAATGTTGGAAGGCTTCTATTAGGCCTTTTTATGTGGAGAGGGTTTCTTTGCATGTTATTGTGCTTCAGATTGATGCCTATATGTAGTACTGATACTGTAAGAATACACGTGGTGCCATGGCTGCCTCTCATTTTCCTGTTCAGCTGTTGTAGTTGAACAAAGCGTGAATACTTATGTCTTTTTCTAAATGTTAGTACGTGCAGATAGTCTGTATTGAGATGCTTTCAACAGAGTTGAAGCATGCTCCAAAAAAAGAGGCTTTACTACACAGCGTATCACCTCTCTTAATTATTTGGATTAGCATCAGAAGTACAATAGTCTACCATCCAAAGGAGAAACACTTTGACATAGACTAATGTTAAAAAGGATCCTTCAAATTACGTGATCTAAAGTCATTCGGCTGTTCTGGTTTTGGAATTTCAGGGCTGTGACAAGCAGTTCTTTAATGCATCTGTTCAATACTCCAACATGGACCTGTTGTTGGATTATATTAACAAGCATTCTGATGAGTTTGGAGTGACTGTCCAGTATGCCACTGTTGGTGATTACTTCCAAGCTGTTTATAGCAGAAATCTTACATGGGAAATTCGAGATTCTCAAGACTTTCTTCCATATTCAACAGGTAATTAAGTTCACAACTGCATAATATCTGCCTCAAATGTATGTATTTAAAATTTTAATAAAGGAAAATTGAGAAAATGGGAAATAAAGTAGGAGAACAGACACCATCTCCTAGTAACGTTTATTTACACTACCAAATGTCATCAAACAGACAAGTTGATCCCAACTTAGTGATACAAGAAGGATGGTAGAGCAGCGATTGGAGTATTTCTTTGGAACTGTTGGAAGCGATGGGTGGAGGAAGAGACCTTAAAAGAAAGAGTATAGAAATAGGCAAAATTGGCAAGAAAGCTAACTTGAGTTTTTTGTTTTGCTGTCTTTGAGTTACAATAGAGTGTAAAGGAAGTCTAAGTACAAGGTACATTACAGACATTAATGTCATCCATTTTTTTTTAATTACCTGAATATAGGCTGCAGTAATCAGGTTCCGGTACAGCAGAAACAGCGATGAGTGAGATAAAACTGTAGGCCTAGGGCATCTGGCTGAAATTCAGTGAGATATTGCAGTGGATGAATGAAGGAAAAAAGGGCTGCAAAGTATGTAACACACTGCAAAATGGTTAGCAGACAGCGATAAAGTGCTTTGCAGAGGTGTACCAGCACAGGTAATACAGGGAGCCTCTCATGACATTTGAGGTGTTCTTTCTGAACTCTGTAAAGCTGAGTTCCCAGGACTCATTTTACTTCAAATATAGATTTTTACTATTTGTTTTTTGTTTAGATATTTAACGTGAAATTCATTCTTTTCTCTGCCTCCCATACGTTAACATGCACAAATAACATGTAGTCTCCTAGGTATTCTGCAGAATCAGATGTGCATGTTACACTTCCCCTCTTCCCCAAAAATGAGCTGTAGTAAGGACACATTGCTCCTGGATTCAGGGAACTGAATGGAAACTGCTAAACTGAAAGATACCTAGGAACAGGTGGATGCATGGCAGAATAGAGCCATGTCCCGTTATTACTGGTTAAACGAACTGGATTATGCATAGATTACTGCAGAGATGGGAAACACAACGTGGAGCAATCTGTGACTGTCTGAAGGAGAAGCAAGGCAAATAACCAAGGGACCAAGGCAATCTGAAAGTTCTTAGGGTACTTATTTGTTGGAATAAGAGTGGTCAAAGTGAAACAATTCATGCTGAGGATTTGATGTCCACTTTCTCTGCAATTCCAGGAAAACTGGATATAATCTGGTCATATGGACTAAATACCTGTTAATGCTTATTGAATATAATCAGGAATCCAGTTTGTGAGCTCCAAAACCAATTTTTTTTATAAAGCAGAGCATACTACATAAGAATGGTAGTTAGATTAACTTCAAAAGCCTGTTCCTAGTCCAAATAAAATGCTAGTGTAGGTGAAACCCTGAAGTCTCTTGTAGCTCTAGGAGAAAGTCTTGTCTTTTTCATTGAAGAAAATAGATTTAAGTTTGGAGATAGGGGGAATTGTTTTATAGTTGAAGTTTCAAAAAGTAGAAATACTGCTTGTATTTCTGAAACTTCATAGTATGATGTGACACAAAGTCATTGCAGCTGCTTGTTGCCTGCTTGCTTCTTACTTGCTGCACTACCTTAGCTTTTCAAGCAGATTTGAAAAGTATTGGGAAGCTATGAAAGAAAGCATGGCTTGACCAACGTCCCTTTAGTCTTTTTCCACAGTAACTTTACCTTTTTAGGTCTCATATCAAAGTATGCAGAGAGCAGACACAGCTAATTTCTTAGTTTCTAAACTCGTTAATTTGTTTCATTTCCTGGATTATCATGAAAATTTCATTGGTATCATTAAAATACCTTTATATATAATTGTAGCTACCACTGTTTCGTCACATTTTTGGCACTGTGGATGTATATCTCAAGACTATTACAACCCAAATTTAGCTTATGCATCCAATATTCTGTACTGTGTCTGTTAAGTTTTAAATTAATAAAAATACCTGTTGCTGCCCGTGAATCGTTGCCTGGACCGACCCCTTCATCACTCAGCTCCCTCTACGGATCATGTCATATCTAACAACTTGCTGATGAATGCACTGCCAGTTTTAAGTGCTAATATCCTTTTATATCTGGGCTCTTACCTGTACCTTTTGGCATAATTTACAGGCAGCAGTCAATTGCCTTTAGCTTGCATAATAGCAGCACCTTCAATGTTCCAGGTGGGTGCCCACACATAGATGCAATTTCTTCCCCGAACAGCTTACCGTGCCTTGCAATTGCAGTATAGATTTGAGTGTGCTTTCTCCCACATACGATTTTGCTTCTTGATGATTAATCCTCTCTCATTCTTTCTATGCCACTTTATTATGAGTCACTTATTGGACTCAGTGTCACTTCTGACATATGCCTTGGAAACTCAAGTTTTAAGTCCCAGATAAGCATTTCCTTTTTCTACTCTACATTCGTTGTACTGTGCCAGTGTGCGTATGTGACTGTTCTGCTTGTCACCTTGAAAACTGAAATAGAATTCATTCCATTTGAACTTCTAGCATTTTATAGACTAAAAAAGAATTTGTACTGGAGTTTTTGATTAAAGGATCCCACATTGTAATTGTTGCCTTTGACTCTAGGTTAGCACATTGTCATGGTTGCGTATATGCACATTGTAAAGCGCTTTCTGCAGCTTCTTTCTGTCTGGGAAACCTATTTATCAGTGGTGTATTTTTTAAAAAAATTACCCTCAAAACAAAAAAAAAAGCTAAGTAGAGATGTGGCCATTTTAAAAACAAGTGTTTGTTTCTCTAGTTTACTCTATGAGATACCGGATCATACACAAATCAGTGGAAAGTATTTCAGCAGTTAACCACTTGAGGGCATCTTTTGATGTAGTTTGAAGTACTGCAGTAGTGTAGAGTCGTGTTATCACATGACTGTTTCCACTCCATTTTGAGGAAATGAAATTTAAGATAAATCCCTTTGACTAAAAGAGGGGAATGTAGAGAGCTTGTATCAAGCAGTAACCAAGGATTACAATCCACTCTTTGTTTACGACTAATAAAATACGCTGCAGTGAAAATTCCAAAGTTGTTTCGTGCAGATCCACAAAGGACTTGTTTCTGCAAACACGTTAACGCGCCTTAACACAGCCAATAATGGCTTGGTGTCAGCGCTCGTGTTGCTAGGCCTGTAGGAAAGATTGTAGTTTTCCAAAGCCCATGTTTTTGGCTGTGTTTCTTTGTAGGGCCTGTTCCATTTGATGGCTGATGTGTAAACTTGCAGCAGGTTTCATGTAAGAAGCTGTACAGTAGTCTAATGAATGCCAAAGAAGTGATAACTGAAACGGTGTTTTGACATGCGTTGCCTCTGTTCAACTCCTAACAGAGCCATTTCAAGCCTGGACTGGGTTTTATACTTCTCGGAGCACGTTAAAAGGAATTGCAAGGAGAGCAAGTTCACTGCTTCATGCTGGAGAGTCCTTTTTCACACAGTATGTCCGGAAATACCCAACAAGTTCTGTTTGCAAATGTGAAGCCTTAAAGCAACTTCAGAGCCTCCGATGGGCAGTTTCAGAGGTAAAGATTGATTATTTTTTAAGTTGAATGAAAACGTTTATTGCCCAAAGGCAAAGCTTTGCTTAAGCATTTCAGCTGGAGTGTCTCGAGGTTGTTTTTATGTTTTTAGAAATAACTTTCCCCTTTAGGAAGTCATAAGTGAAAATAAAACATTTTCTCAAAAAGCTGTCTTGAAATATCACTTTAGCCCTTTAGCTGTGCATTTGAGACATGGTTACTGACTAAATGTTGTCTCCAGCTGGTAAAAGAGCATGTGATTTCAATGCACATGCAATTCCTTTTCTTAATGTTAGTTTTATTGTTTATGAAATAGTTAAAAACAAAAAAGACCAAAACAAAAAATGAACTGAAAACTCCTGATAAATCTCTACTCCGGCATAATAGAAGAGTAAGGACAGATTTATTTCTTCAGAGTTCAGCAACTAAGTGATCAGACTCATACAATTAACCATGTACAGGCCTCGGTGCTTTTGATGGTAATAAATTTTGTCAGCTAAGTTATTGACTAGATCTTAGTAGGAAGTGAAAAACCTGACTTGTTATGGTATTTTTGCTGCATTCTGGTTTTTGAAAACCTTGGGGTTTTTTTCTTCTAAGTATGTAACTTATTCTTTTCTAAATATTAAAAGGAATATGAGGTCTGATACAAAAAAAAGAAAAAAAACACTAACTCTGTAGCTCAGGAACCAAGAGTAGGAGGGGAGAAATAACATTGTTATGGAACTTGTTCTAACCTGTCACAGGGAGACAAGGCTCAACTCAGTCACTTCACTCAGTAGTGGGTGCACATTCAAATACAGATGTTTTCTTACCCTTGGTCAGAAAATGTCGGTGTGCGCCAGCTCACACCATTTTGTCTGTGAAGCAGCTTTTAGCTAATAGCAACATCACTGTGCTTGAGCATCCACTCTGTTCACCAGACCTAGCTCCCTTTTCCCAAAGATCAAGTCAGTGCTCCAAGGAACCCATTTTTTGTCAGCGGAAGATGTGAAAGCAAAAACAATGGAGATCCTCATCAGCCTTTCAGAAAATGATCTGCAGAACTGCTTTGAACGACTGCAGCTTCTTATGCAGCTGTGCATCAACTCAGAAGGGAACTATTGGAAGGAGATTGTAGTCTATTTTCTTCATTTTTTAAATAAAGAGTTACAGGCACAGGATCTGGGTTTTTTTGTGTTGGACCTTGTATGTGTACAGGGAAGTCTATGAGCATCTTGTCTTTGACCATTTCATTCTGTAAATAGCAATTTGAAATAAGCAAAATGTGAATCTGTTATAATAGCTGTAATACCTTATTATTTTGAGTTATATGTGTGTGAAGGTAGCGGGCCATGTTGGTACACATGCAAACCTGAAATTGTCATCCTGTTGCATTGTAACCTTTCAAACCATTTTTAAATGTTAGGTCCAGCACCACGATGGTGTAACAGGCACAGAGTCTCCCAAGGTGAAGGACATGTACATGAATAACTTGATACATGGAATGTACAATGTAAAGAAACTAATGGCTTCCATAATCTTTGACATGAACAATGCAAAAAAGAATGGAGACGTCTATTCTTCCGTTTACAATAAAGGCTCAGGAATACCAGGTACTTTTTAACACAACTTTTCAATTTTCAGACTAACTTATGAAAGCTATTGTGTCCTCCCAAACAATCAACATACTAGGTACCACCTAAGTTACTGTTTGCCTTATGAGACCTGCTAAGACGTGAGGCAAACTCAAATGAGTTTGAACTCGTAGATCTGAAACCAAGACCTTTAAATTGCTGTTAGGCAGAGCTCTGTACTAGTGCGTATATTAGACCTGGCTCCTACATTCAGACCTCAGCTGTATAATGGAGGGGAGGAAGAGCTGCTAATTGAGGTAATTACTAAACTAACCTTTCTAAGATTGCGCCGTAAGAAGCACAGTCACATTAAGAAATGGTGTTGCTATAGTGTACTGCCAGCTTATGTAAAAAATGTAAAAGAATTTTTAAGGAGTCTGTTCTAAAGACTGTACACTCCCTTTTATCTTTACTTTGGGAACTTACAGAACTGTCAAGTAGTACTGTGGGCTGTGCAACAAACTGATAGGGTTTTTTACAGGGTTTTTTTAGATAAGGTTTCTCATTTGATCTTCTGTATAACTCTAAGTTAATAGTACATGACAGTGAGTTGTGGTAAGCTGCTTATTTTCACTAAATGCATTTACATTCAACTTAGGTATCATTTTCCAAACACACAGCCTCTTTTTATTGGATAAAGGATAGAAGAATAAAGCAGAAGAGGCTTTTATGAAGTTTTAAAATGTTTTCCTTGTTTCAATCATGAAGTATTACTCTAGAATTTTACGTTAAAATTGTGTAAGATAGTTGTACCTAGACAAGGCTCTCAAATACTTTTTAATATCATGTTTTAAAAATACATAGTTTTAGTCACTGATAGCTTTGTTTGTGTACACAAAGGTGCTACGGGTGTTGACCAATATGTTGTTGTCTATAATCCACTGGCATGGAACATCACTACCTTTGTCACCATTTCTGTCAGCCACTTGGCAATAAGTGTATATGATGAACTGGGACATTCTGTACCAGCACAGGTACTTCAGCTTTGTTTCTTTCTGTTGCTTTTCTTTCACTTGTCAGTTTTTACTGACTTGATTGTACCTCCTGTCAAAGTGTGGTAATATGTAGTATTACAGTGAAAATAAGTATTAGTTCAAACTGGGACTTCTGAGATTTTTCAGTCCTCCTTCAAGTGATTTCTTTTTTTACTTGCCTATTCTCTGAACTAGATTTTTTTTATCTTAATGTCCAAAAGGACCTTCTGCTTTTCTAGTGTGTTTCGTTTGTCCTTTGCATGCCTGCTGTGTGTGATCTGATGCTTCTTAACTTGCTTTTCTTCCTATAAAAAACGTTGTTTCCAGTAAAACCTTTTTGGTTGAAGCCCCCTGCCTTACAATTGACAGTCCCATTTGTACAATTGACAGATGCCCCGGGGAGAAGAAGAGATTTAAGAAATGTAGGTCTTCTTTGCAAGCCCAAAAGAAACTGAGGACAGTCAGCAGCCAGATGACATATCATTCTGTGGTAACCAAGCTCCAAGACAGTAACTGGTTAGTTCATTGGAAGAGCAGAAAGTGGCCTCAAGGGAAAGCTAGAACTAGCTCTAGCATCTGCTGTACCAAGTGCATGATCATTAATGGCTTGATAAACCTGTAGGAATACCTCCTGCATGTAAGGCTTGAAGAGCTGCGACACAATTCCAGGTGCTCCCCTCTGTTCCTGAGATGCCAGATAGCTCAGCAACTTCTGCCAGCTGGACAGAGTTCCTGTTATCTGTGGCGTATGACTGTTGCCGTGCATCAAGGCACATTGTAGTCAGGTAGTGATACACACAGTGCTCTCCTGTTCCTGCATATATACACGACGATGGCGTAAGACCCTACTGCCTTTATCTAGAAGCCATCAGTCTCTTGGGTTAGCACATTGTCGTGCTTACTTATCAGCCACTTACCTCTCAAAAGTCCTGCCGTCATAATTGCTTCAGCCTTGTAAGATACAAGAAGGAGACTGATATGTATTTAATTCATTTATTTCAGGATTTAGGATGCTGTTTCAAAGGGACAAACTTCTCTGTTCCAGAGTTGGTCTTTACTGTCCTCTGCTAGAAGTTACCTATATACACGTGTGGGTAGTCGCTTGAGGGTAGTGGAAATGTCTGTAGCAGTAATTGAGGAGGTGATTTGGGCTCTTTTTCTTCCAGTATGTGCTGTTCAAATGTACATTCGTATCATGCACTCATTTCTTTTAAGAGAAAGGTATCTTTATCTCAGAACCCTGATGTGAGTACATGGCTCAGAAGAATTGAGGCTTGGCAAGTGCTGCCTTCTGCCTTCTTCTGCACTGTATGTGTGAGTTGTATAGTGAAGGGAGAGAATGAGAGTAGGTCCTGGTGATACCACTAAGGTTAGGAGGTCTGTGGTTTGAGTAGCTGGACATATGTGAATCCACAGTGTGAAGGTACAGGCAACTTGCGTTACTTTCTGGTTAGTCGTAACTAGGCTTTTTGTCCGTGTTATCTGGTACAGTATTTCTCTAGTCCCATTTTATTGCCCCAAACCAAAAGTAGTACTAAATTTTATGGTGTTAATGGGCAGGATACGTGTAATTGGAAGATGATTAAAAACTGTTGTTTAAGATTTTGGTGTTAAATAACACTGGTGTTCTGTTTACTGTTCAAAATTATGCCACATGCTTTTCTACCTCCCTCTCTGTGTGCCTTGCTTAAGGTGAGGGCACATCTGGGTGCTGCTTTTTGCCACGAGTTTTCTCATACTTGCATTAGTCCCTTCTCTTATGTTTCAGTCTCTTTTCTGTCATTTGACTGATCAGTTTAATTTGTGATTATTTCTGCTCATATAGACAGTTCGCAAAGCAATCTTAAAACAAGATTCCATATTTCCAGTAAAATAAAATCTTTTTAATTTGTTCAGTGACCTTCTGTCCTTCGCAGAAAGTCCAAGCTTAACCTAAGCTCACCAAACTCCAAATTAAAAACAGCACAGATTTACATTATATTATTGAGAATTACATTATATTATTACATTAATATTATACATTAATTACATTAATATTATACATTAATTACATTATATTATAAGAATTACATGTTTAGAAACTTATTTTTAAAGTAGTAGTTAATTTTCTGATTTAGAGCTTACAACACATGAAGATAGTTGCCTTGCTAATTAATTTTCTGTAATGGACCACTGTTGTGTATGTTAACATCCAGGTTCAAAGCTCGACGGAGTCCCATTCTACCTATGATCTCTATATTTTAGTTTCAATAAGTGGTCTGAGCTACAGAAAATACAATGTGAAACCCTTGACTGGTAAAGAGTCTGCATTTGTTGGAAAATCAATCAAGTACAAGCGAAAAGATTTAACTCATGCTGATCAACAAGGACAACAGTTGCTTCCTGTGGTTAACAACTGCTACCAGGTCTTGTTTGACCAAAACACAAATCTAATGCACAGCATTACAGAGAGGTGAGGTTGCCTGCTTGTTTTTAATAATTGTGTAAATCCAAGGACTATATCATGTGCCTTAATTCTGAGACTTAATAGAATGTTGTTTACAATTATTCTTTTTTGTCTCCAGTTCACATACCCTCCTTTCTACAAGAAATATGATTCCATACTAATTCTGTAATGTTTTTGCCTTGTTTAACCATGCAAAGATGACAATCAGCGGAATCTCATTGTACTTTAGTTCTAAAGAGGGTTATCAATATGTGTTTGTATTAAAAATAAAAAGTAAGCATGTACACTATAGTTGTACGATGAGCCTTAAGTGGCAAAGCGAAAGCCTTGTCTTACTAATCAGTAGTGTTTTCCAAGTCCTATATCGCTGCTTCTGTGGTAAGAAACTACAGAACTTTTGAAAGAAAATATTTAACTAAGGAGATTCTATTTAATCAGGCAAATAAAATGGATAAACATTAAAGACTGAGGTGAGGTTTGGGGTCTGCACATTGTCTTTCTTGGCAGATGCAAATTGGCCCAGTTCCTTCTGCTTCAGTGGAGCTGTGCTGCTTTCTGACTGCTCAGAATTCAGATTGTCACCTATGTACTGATGGAAGATTTGACCCCTTTGGTATCAGCCTTGTAATTACTAGACCTCTTACAGCTTTGTGGTTTTGTTTGTAATTCTGCCTCCTAGCACAAGAACCTGTTGTCCAGTGTAGTTAAAAACAGCTTTAATAACATAGATGTGCATTAGTTTAGAGCTGTGGAGTAAGTACTTTCCCAAAGTGCCTCCAGATCCTAACCTTTTCCAGATTCCGTGATGAATATAGTAAGAAATTTAATGAGGAAGAACAAAAATTGTAATTCAAATCCCATTTTTTTCCATCCTGTTCTGACAGTCAGCAAGAGCTGGAATTAAGCATGTAGGATAAATGAGATAGTCACGTTCATGACAAGCCTTCAATCAAGCCCAGAATGTTTGAGTTTCAGGAAGTTTGCTTTGGGGTAACAGGAAAGAACAAGATGCCATGTCAAAGTGGGAGGAAAGGTTAAAAAAAATGGGATCTTCAGCTATGAAGCCTTATAAAGTTTAGTTGCAACAGTTAGAACTTCTAGGTCCTGCCCCTGCACAGGATATGCCCTATAAGAGGAACACTAGATAAGATGTATTTTGCTCAGTCATTACAGTTGTAGGTCACTGTATTAAGATTAGCTAAAGTGGTTGGCAGTTTATATGCCAGACAAAGTGATTTTTCCTGGTTTGCCAGCAAGGCTCCAAAAGACCAGTGGAGCCGGTAGCAGAGCGCAAGTAACTTCCTAAAGTGCCTTCACATGGCTTTCTAAAGACTGTGATAGGAAGTCATGAATAGCTAAACCATAAGCTTTAGGGGGAAAGAGGAGACAAAGCAGGTACTGAGGCAAGTGTAAATTTTGCTATCCTGTTGCCATTATATTCATTACCAGTGTTAATTATGGAAACTTGCATCATGCTGCTTTACCTAGCTAAAAAATAAGTTAAATTAACCTCATAATGCATTAATATGGGGCAATATACCTCATTTTTTGTAAAGGGTAGTTCTTCACTGTGTAGCAACTCAAAACAATGAGCTGATGTAGATGTTGCTTCTGTGCAAAGATGTTTCTGTTTTAGGAAAGTATAAAATGACATAGAAACTCTATTTATTTACACACCAGCAGATGACAAGAAGCATTTTAATCTCTGCTGTCCTCATTTCTGAAAACTCATAAAATCAGTTATTCACTTTGAGAAAACAGATTCTATTTTTTTTCTTACATGCTCATACTAATTCCTCTTGCTTTGCATGTTATGTACAAAACATGTTTGTAAGTAATATAATTTTTCCTCTTGTATGGATTCACAGGGAAACTAACCAGACTGTCCAGTTGACCCAGGAGTTCCTTGAGTACCATGTGAATGGAGACGTAACAAAAGGACCCATTTCAGATAACTACTTATTTGCCCCAAATGCTTCAGCTGTTCCAGTATCAAAAACAGTGGAACTGGAAGTGGTTTTTGGAAGCTTGATGACAGAGATACGGCAGTATTTCTACAGGTACAAGACCATTACAGCTTCGCTTCCCTGGAATATCTAATTCTCTGGAGATATGTATGAGAATAACTCTGTATAGTCGCTTCTAAACAGTGAATTCTGTGTACAGTTTAGGGTTTAGATGAAAGAACTATCATGCATCTGCTAAATGTAGTGCTGAGGAAGCACTTCCTTTAAATAGGACATATGTCTGCGGAGGGGAATGTGAAGACCTTTCAGAGTTATTTTCTGTGGTGCAGCTTCTGTTGGGATCCTGGTTCCATAGAATTCATTGAAAATTACAGTTAACATCTTACGTGGGTAGAATTTGGGCATAATGGTTCATTTTTATAACTGTGAATATCTTTCTTACAAGTGAATAAGAGTACACAGAGGGACACTCTGCCCCCTAACTTACTAGCTACTTTTCTGTGTTAAAATTATATTAGTCTATAACCCCTTCACCCGCTTTTAATTATTTGATCAAAGCCTTTTACTTTACATGGCATTATACAAGGACTGTAGTTGACAAGGACCTTTGGAAAACAGTGGAATTCTTGCATCAAAATTGTTACCCAGATTAAAGAAATACATATATTCTGTAGCATGTAAATGTATTCCTCGGGGAGTCATAAATTTAAAATTTTTGGTTAATGTTGGGAAAGACAGATCCTCTTTAATCAAATGAAGAGCCTCTTTACACTTGCAGCACTAAAGAAAATTGTGGGATATAATTTACTCCTGCTGAATATTAAATGGAAATGTAATAATTTGAAAATTAAATGGAAATGTAAAATAATTGTACGTGTACATGAAACCTAGAAAACCAGCAAGAAAGTTTTCTATGTGTAGGATGACATCATGAATGATTTGCAAGTCTTGACATAACCGAGTGCTCCACTTCATAAACTCTTCATATCTTTCCTCTTATTTTTATAGTAATGTTACTGCTCAGGATTACACGTATGCAATGTTTACCAGGATGTATACAGTACCAGAAGGATATGATGGGAAGTTGCTTTGCCACAGAATAGAGCAGGAATACAGAGTTGGGCCTTTGGAGTTAAATCGTGAAGCAGTTCTAAGAACAAGCACAAGTCTGAACACCAGGCAGCTACTCTACACTGACAACAATGGGTATCAGATTCAGAAAAGACCATTCAAGGCATACATGAATAACACAGTGGCTCGGGTAGGCACAGCGGTGTAACCCAGTCAGTTGTGTCTTTCCTTCATTCTCCATTATTGTTGCCTAAGTTAATATTCTCACTGCGTGATTTGCTATGTGTTTTCAGAACTATTATCCTATGGTCCAGACCGCATACATTGAAGATGACAACACAAGGCTGATGCTTCTTGCAGAAAGGGCTCATGGTGTCTCAAGTCAAGAAAATGGACAAGTGGAGGTAATATATGAATTTTTTTTTTTCTGGAAGAGCACAATTTCAGGGCTGCTGATAATGTAAGTAAAGTGTGATGGCTGATCACTGTTGTGACATTTCCCTTCCCAATACAGGTGATGCTTCACAGAAGACTATGGAACAACCTTCAGTGGGACCTGGATTACAATCTCACTTTGAATGACTCTTCAGTGGTTCGCCCTGTGATGTGGCTTATTTTAGGACCCAAGGCTGTCACCAATGTTTTCTATCAGACAAGTAGACTGGCATTAGAACACAGGCCAGTAGTAATGTTTGGAGCATTAGCAGGTAACTCATTCCATTTCCTGTAGCATCTTTAGCATCTGAATGGCTTATTTATTTTGCTGTGATTTATACTGTTAAGTTGGTAAATGCAGACTTCAAGCCTTCTGTGTGGCAAAGTTAGTATACAGTGAGTTAGGAGGCAGATTTAGAGCCTGCTAATTACTTTGCATTAGTTTCAAACATGGGTGTTGTCCAAGTGTATGAAATATTTCTCTTCTTATGTAATTATCTCTACTTTCAAGGGAGAATAAATTCTAAAGCATCTGATGAGAACAAAATGTCCACACAGGGAATTAGTGCAAAGTAGCTAGCACATCATATATCAGCTTCCTGGATGCTGAGTCCTTAATGACCATTTTTGAGTCATTCTTTGAAAAATATTTTTTCGACTTAAAGCTGAAGCCTGTTAGTGGAATAGCAGCTTAAAGCTGCATTGGAATTTGCTTTATGGAGAGCTTTAATATACTTCTCCAACAGTTAAACCCATGCTGCTTTCTGCTTTGTATCTCAGAAAGCCTTGGAGAAGAAAGCATAGCATCTGCTTTGCATCTGCCTTGGCAGAAAAAGCAGAACCTCTTTACCCCTGCCAGGCTTCTGTGTGTGATGGATGCTTGATGTTTACTTTGTTTCACTTTGCATGGAGGAGATAAACCAAAGCTACCCGGACAACCTCAGCAGAATTTAGTCCATGGCTCACCTGTAACACTCCCACCTAATCTTCATCTCCAGACTCTGAGCATTCCAGGGTGGAGGTACAGCTCAAGTCACGCAGAGCAGATCCACAGCGTCCACATGGGTAGGTGCTTTCGAAAGGGTGTTACACTTGAAGAAGTTGGCTTTCTTTTCTTTTTGTCCTCTATGGCTAGTACTTTTATTTATTCAAAGTGTTAAATTGCTCTGTCAAGAAAGTTAATTGTACTGTATGATTGCTCTGCTCGAATAGTAAAATATTTGTCTTGCATGGGTTTGTCATACCTGTCAGTGTCATTCCTGTCAACAGTGAGAGCTGGCTATTTCCTGCTGTTAGTCCTCTTGCTAATTTTAAAAAATGAGAATTAATTGCAAATTATGAGAGTGTAAAGCTAAACAAAAGAAGTTGAAAAAAATGAGTTTCTCTTTTATTTAAGAAAATGTTTGCATTTCGTTTTCTCTGAAAGGTAAACAGAAGCAAGGTGATGCTGACTTCAGTCGTGTTCTGCTAAGAATTAGGCACTTGTATGAAGTTGGAGAGGATCCTGTGCTGTCTCAACCCGTGATGGTAAATCTGAAGGTAAATTTAATCATTCAAGGCTGAATGTCACTGGAGGTGATTTTGTTCCACAGAGAACTGGTCTCTTTGTGAGACTTCACAAAAAATGGATACAGAAATACTAGTATAACTTTAACCTCTTAACAGAAGCTGTTACTTCAGATGAAGTTGACATAGGCACAGCATGAAGATCTGTGCAGATACCTGTAAGCCTGGTTCCGTTGAGCTCTTGGTTGTACCTGCAGTACCTTAACCAGTGCAGAGAGTGGGATCTGCTTTGCTGTTTCTTGCGAATTGTACTTAGAGTTAATGAAATGTGGGCAAGTTTAAGGGAAACAAACATTTTCTCCTCTACAGTTTATTTCTGCTAGATTATTGTATAATACATGGCAAGGATTTATTATTTTAAAATATGAAATTTTGATTGTGATAACAGGAACATGGGGAACAAGGTGTGGGTTTGTCTGTTTTGTTTTTTGAAGTGCAGTGTGAGTTTCAGCTCTTGAATGGAGCTATTAGTAGGCTCTGAACTTTGCTGCAACTTAGAGGAAGTTCTCAGCACCTCAGCTTCTTAGTTTGAAGCGTGGTGAATCTGTAGTTGGCCTCAGTTTGAAGGACCTAGGAGATTTTTAAAGCCTCTACTGCTCTGCTTAACAGATCAATGCTAGAGACGAAACCTGTACTGTGGTGTAACTGTGTATTAGACCCAGGAGTGTGATGCTATTTTCAGTAAAACATGAGTTGATTCCTTGTGTTTTCTTTACTCACAGTCTTTGCTAAAGGGCTTGGGATCGGTGATGCTAGTGGAAGAGCGATCGCTCACGGGCATCTGGGATGTTAACACTTTGAAGCGGTGGAAATGGAAGACAGCACAATACCCAAGCAAAGGTAAGTGCGATAAGAAGGCTGGTGTCTCTATTGTTGTTAACTGTTAAAGCTTAATGAATGGTCTAATTAAAAATAAAAAATATTTGCAAGATTAAAAGTGTATTGTTTTTCTACATGGCAGATCTAGTATCTAGCAGAGCCTGCAAGCAGTAACATTTTGCAAAGATTCTTTGCAAGTACTAGACTGCTATATTTCTCTGATGGCTTGTTTTGCCTAAAAGTGTTAAAATGTGCTTTAAATCTCCCCAGAGTTATCTTTGTCGAGGTAGAAGTGGCTACGTTATGAATTCACACTTGTGACACAAGATAGATTTTGTTAGATGCTGATGAGTTGTGTTAATCTAAGCTTAAGCCTGTGCTGCCGAAAAACAGACAGCTGCACTTAAAAATCCCCACTGTAATCAGCTTAAATGACTGTGTGGATATGATTCAAGTTAAGGCTGACATTCAAGTCAAATGCTGTAGGTGACCTTGTTTTATTTCTCATTCCAGTTAGTTGCTTGGCAATTGTCCTCACTGTCACTTACATCCATTATGTGCCTTGTAAAAAGCTTGCAGAGGTTTGGGGCTGGGCTAGGTGGGAGTTCAGAGCTCTCCTTGACCTGCAGCTAGGAACTGGCTTGTTGACTTACGATAAAGAAAGGGCGTATGACCAGCAAGTTGATCACGTTTTCTGTGTGAGTCAGTGTGTGAAAAGAGGATGGATTGTTGTATATTTCAATATTATGTCTGGGTGCATCTTAGGCTCCATATTACTTACAGCTTTAAGAAGGAGAATCGGCTCAAACACCAGCTTTCAAGGAAGGGATGGATGAGTTAAAACTGTTGAGATAGAAAAATATGTACATTTGAGTAAAGCTTCTTCTGGAATAAACTGTCAACCTTTTTGTGTTTTACAGGATTCTCCAATGGTACAGAGACCTCAGAAAACTGCGTAGTAACCGTTCACCCAAAGGAAATAAGGACTTTCTTTGTATACTTTCAAGGTCAATAAAATTTGATATTGTATTCCAGGAGTGAATATGTAATACCTTCAAATTTTTGTCTCAAGAAATGGGTGATGACCTTGAAAAACATTTTACTGCTGTTAATGAAGGGAATAGTGATTTTGGAATAAACTCTAAATTTAATTAAACTATTGGCCTGAGTTGTGGGTATTTTTGTTGGTTAATTATTTACAGCTCATTTTTTTCTGAAGCATTCTATTCAAAAATACAGAAATGACCTTGATGTCGCACTGCTTGCATACTGAACGTTTTCATGCTTGCTGTGGGTGGTTCTAAAGTGATTGCTTCTATGGTGCTTAACTGTGGAGTGCTGACAAAGTCATATTAGTCCTACAGTCTTGAATTGTCTTTCTAATTAGTGGTGATCTCAAGAGTCTTTTCTTAGGGTTTTTATTGTTAGAGGGGATGACTTCCAAATCACAGAAAAGTGGTTTGTGAAATATCATTCTGTTTCTATGTGCAAGCAGGCATGCCTGTTGTGTGTTTCAATTACTGTGTCTTTGGGGCAACAATTGCAAAGTTTCTGCTTGCTGTAAACTGAAATTGAATGTACTATTTGTATTCTTTTTCACTGTGCGTTTAAATTGTGTCTCTTAAGGTTAAGATCAGATTGGCTTTGCTTCACGGTGTTCTTGTGTTCTGGGTAAACTGAAGCTAGAACTGTCAACAAAAGGTGGATTTTCACATGGCCAGTAACTAACACATCACATATCCTGAAGCAGAAACACTGTTTTTGTGACACTGAGCTTTCATACTTCTCAGAGTCAAAGAATGTGCACAGCTGTAGCAGAAAATATTTCATTAGCATCAAGTTGATGTCAATTATGGAGGACCGTGTTTAGGGTTATACTGGCACTAAGTGCAAATTCTAAGGACACCTGACTGTGCAGCAGCAGAAGGAAACTTAGACAGCAAGTAGGTTTCGTAAGAGCTGATAAGTATTTTTATCCAAAAGAAATATTGCATTTTTCTATTTTTTCCTTAGCTCTAATCAATGTGGAGCTGTAAAATCTGATTCTGTTCACATGCCATTGGACATCTCTACTTATTATACTTATTCACAGTGGAAATGCAAACAGCTGAGATGAGAATCAAGTCAGTCACTTCACTGTAGTGGTAATGATGAGTTATACTTGGTGCAACACTGTACAAACCTGTATTTCTGCACAGTGAAAAACGTAAAACTGAAGGAGGAAATACATAGATTTAAAGGGGAACAATAGGTTCCTTTTCAATCAATTAATAATTCCAGATCTAGAGTCATGTATAAATGACATTCTGCTGTGGTAATTGTTCTGATTTACTTCAACTGTTGAGCAATAATTTTCTCCATGTGGAGACACTGTTCAAGAACAAAGGAAACAGAGTGAAAAGGGCTCTCCCAGAACTGCTGTTGTGAAGCGGTTATGCTCAAGAGCTGTGCTGGTGGTCAATTTTTCTGTGTAGACAGCCTGTGTATACTAACTGGTTGCATCTCATTAAAATCACTGCAGAAAACTGCCACATTCAGTTACTGGCTGAAGAAAGGTTGTTTCATATTTTCTATTGGTTATTTTTCATACTTGGCTTATAAATATTTAGTGCTATGCCAATCTAACCTACCCTGCTGCAGGAAAGCCATTTTCCTGCAACATTAAGCCCGAAGGGGAAGTATATAGCACTGTGACTAGGATGCAGTAAAGCATGATGGCAGCTATTTTTTGTTTTGTTTTGTCTATATAATTGGGAAATGAAATGTGTTCAACTAAGTCATTTTCCTTGCTTGTACATCTTTTCTCATTCCCTTCTTGGTTATGCCATGTGGTATAATGAGTATACTGTGTAGGTTACCCACTGGTGTGCTTACAGTTCCTGTTTTTGTGATTTAAATGGTATTTACTGATAAACATGCTTGTCATAGCAAATCACGCTGGTAGATGATCAAAATTGAACTGCGTATTCAGTGCGCAATTGCATGGTGGTCAATCATGGCCGAGCAGGAAAGGATCCTACAGCTGCCAACTCTGGGTGCTGCTTTCCCAGATGACAGGTTGATGGTTTTCTAGTACAGAATCCTTCAGAATCCTACAGAAACCTTCTGTATGCAGGGTAATACAAACAGGAATACCTCATTACCAGCTGATTTATCTATTTTTCTTTTTGGAGATTTTCTGATTTAAAAGAAAAAAACCTCACATAATATTTTATCCGCTGTTGTTTCAGTGCATTTGGCTATCAGGGAATAATTAGCCGGAGCCAAATCTTATATTGCACTGGAGGCATCTGGGACTGTTGTCTATCAAAAGCATGGCATTCCTGCTAGAAGAAGACGTCATTGCATATTTTATATGTTCTTTTTCCTGAGAAATTTCAGCGCAAGCAAATGGAGGCCTGCAGGCATTCAAATCTGTAGAGGGACCCGTTTAAAATCATCCTTTTTCCTCCCTCATATGTATCAAGGTGGTGGAGAGAAATATTGCAGTGCTACATCAAGACTTGATAGAAATCAGACCACTCTGTATGTAAGTAGTACTTCAAACTACGCATCAGGTAGGACACACAAAAGAAAAGAACGTGGATGTGATGTTATAAGCAGAGGGAAAAGTCACACATGCATTCAGTGTGTTTGTGCTGTGGTGAATAAACCTTGGGTTTAATTTTGGGTGGGGTTAAGGAAGAAGCAGTTACAGAGTGGAAGTGCTAGGAGGAAGCAGCAGATCACTTGGGTCTTGGTCAGGATGTGACAAGCAGTCAGAGTGAAACTGGTAGGAGAAGTCTGAAATGCAGAATCTTATGATAACTTATTTTGTGCACAGCTCCTGGCTGCAGACCCTCCAAAATCCTGGTGATCTGGGTCTTGTGGGAGATCAATTTATTTTGCCTGGAAAGCCAAATCATATTCATTCCACCATTCTATGTAATTTTGTGGCATAGAAGCTTGAGTGTCCTCAAGAACTGGTGGAGTCCTATTTGTGTCCAGAAACAAAGAATGCTCTCAGTAAACTCTGTTTTACCATTTCCTTTTCCAGTGCCCAATGCCACTTAAGTTACCCTTAAGTTAGGAACTGGATAAAACCCCCATCGACAGCCTGCTTTCCACCTTGTGTTTGAATCAGAAGATGGGAGGATTCATGAGCTGGGCACAAAAGTCAAATTTCCATTTTCACCATAACTTTCTTTTGGCACACCTGCAACTTTCTAAAGTGTTTGTGATGATTTGAAGATCTTGAAAAGACAAATGTAAATTAAAACTTTATTTTTAGAAGGGATCTAATAACATCTTTGACTTACTGCTTCAGAATTTTATTTCAAGTATGAAAAGTTCTCATTAAGTTTTCATAACAAATAAATGTAAATGGCTTTTGCTCCAGCTTCTTATTCCAATACAGCAGAATTACGAACTCATTTGACTACCTGAGTTTCACACAGACTCAGTGCTGCTGTAGATTAATAAACTTTCCCAGCTGACAGTAACACCTCAAAAATGCTGCTATCTCATTAATACTCGTGTTACAAAGCCTCGAGCAAGCCTGACATGGGTAAGCAGGAGGGTAGGCATTTAGGTCCTCTTTGTTTGAGTTTCAAATGTATTTTTCAGTATGACTCCACTGGTCTTGTTTGCCATAGAGGAAAGTTTTGGGAAGATGGATTTGTGCAGAGCATCCAGAAGGGACTGACTACAACCTTCTTTGTCTCTCCAAAGTACAGAATGCCTCTGCGCTGAGCAGCTGCTCTGCAGTCGTGTCCAGCACACAGGTGAGTGAAGTTACACATGTACAGAATCCAAATTCATCAATGCAGTTTCCAAGGTTTACTAAGATTAAGTTGCAGGGGGGGAAGTAAAACTGAAAAGGATCTTTCTCTTGTAACTGCTTTCATGACCTACATAGTCATTTTGTGTGATGCACTCATTCTGGCAGCAAAACCGGCTTAAGAAATTTTGTCACCATATTTTTCTACCCACTCAGTAGTACTGTGATGAGAGTTTGTGAGGTTCTGTTGTGAAATGGTACAATGAAGTAACCTGGGCTAAAAATAAACCCTTTTCCTAACTCCTTTTTCTTTGTGCCATTTCATTTCATCTCTGACAGCAGATGCTTTGGATTAGAACCAAAGCATGTTTCAGAGTAAATAAAAGCTGCTATCAGCAGTAGTGAAAAAGCTTCACTTAGTCTCTAGACAAAGTGTTCTGCATGGTGAAGCTGCCAACTGCACAGCTCAGCACTAAATGCATGTATGTAGGTATTTAAATACGAGAGAAAGCAGGTTTTCTCTTTTACATATGCATACTTGGTTTATTCTACATCTTTGGTCAGTAGTACCAAAGATAACACGGACATCAATGCTAACAGAAGTATTTAATATAATTAAAGAATATCCTTACATATAAATTAGTTGCTTTAATGTATCTTTTCACTCACTTGAATTTAAAGCTATTTGTTATGTCCTCACTGGCTCTAAAAGGTGATAACTGAGTCATCTAGGTTCCATCAGAAATGGGGATAGCCTAAAGCACTTTGTGACCTTTATCTTTGCTATTGTCTCATTTTTCATTTTATTTGCAGTCTAAACAACACTGCAAGCTATTTCTGTAAGGTAAATACTAAAGCAGGCTGGCTGAAGCATCATGCTTTTGTCGCTGAAAAATGGAAAGGAAGAGAGCTTTAGGCTTTAAATGTGGCTGTGTCTTTATTACACATTGCAGTTCAGCTGTTCTGGACACCTACCCAGTGCTACTAAAACCTGATGTTAGTTTTAGGAAAATTTGTGGTTGACAGGTTCTTATCAAGCTCTTAATTTAACTGATTTGTGTTCTCAATATTTTCAGTCTGATATTTTTTAACATTTCATTGCAATTTTGATGTTACCCAACTGAACAGGTTTGTGCCACAATGTGGTCTGGCCTGGTACCTTTGCATTTCAAACATCTGTCAAGGGAATAAGAATGAGTAAGTTGAGAAAATGACAACAACATTTTGCTTCTACTTCTCTGGCCCGGCAATGTAAATGACTCCGGGTTGGAGCTATAAATCAGTACCGGAAAACACTAAGAAGCATAAAAGTTACCTGTATTTGTTGGATTTTTTTTAATAGTTGAAGGCAAGTAAGTTTCGGTATGGTCCTTAAGTTAATGATGTAACTGTACATCATGTTATTTAACCCATGCATATAATCGTCCTAAACAAGCCTTAGTTAATACACGACACTGGTTACTGCATCTGCACCTGTAGAGGTAACAGTGAGGCGCTCTGCGGGCGGAGTGTAGTGTCCTGGATTATTTCCTACTGATGTTGCGGGATGTTGGGGCTGCCGTGCCTCCAGTCTTCAAACTCAGCCTTCATCCATTTTTCCTGCCAATGGAGCTGTGCTGCTGGTAAGGTGAAAGTAGTGAAGTACTTTTCTCACAGGAGGGAAGAATTTAGGCAAGATTTCAGCAAGATGATGAGGTGTGTGATGAGGAAAGACAGGAGTAACACTGGATGTAACCTGTGTGCAATCATCTTCTCTTTGGCTTTGGATAAGATTCATCGGGTTGGCTGGAGGAGGCTGCGGACAATGTACACAGTAGCTAAAGAAGTCTCATCTTCATAAAATGTCTTTAAATAGAAGATGGAAGAAATGCAATGACAAACTTTCACGAAAGACCACAGTAAGTATGGAAAAGCAGGTTTTTATGTTCTATCAGAAGAGAGGCTAACCTAGTGTTAAAATGTAACCAGTTAGGATAGAACATAAAATTTAAAGAATTGTTCTGATTTCAGGAAGCATGGCTGGGCTCTAAAACAGACACATCTATGATAGCAGTTTTAAAGAGTACAGGGAAAAATTCAGTGGTATTTCAGTTTCTCTCGTCCTCACCACGTAAGGGAAGAGGAAGTTAACCTTTGAATCTGACATGCTTTCATTTGTTGTTTTGCTTATCTTCAACAAAGACAACCTGATGCAAGTGCTAATAACCCTGCGTGATGATTGTAATTTCACTGAAGCTTCTTTTAACAATTTTTTTTGGCTCCCTAGGTAAGTGCTGTTTATTTTCCTTGTTCTGTTTATAATTACCTGTAATTCTTTAGCTGTTTGTAAAAAAACTTCTCATAGTATCTCCACCTCAAATAGACTTATGTGTGAGACACAGATGATGTTAACTGTATTTTCATAATGCCGAAATCAAAATTAAAAAGCATGGAGAATCAGAAAGCATTTTCACAGAGATTGCTGTAGAAAAAGTGTAGAGGAGCAAATCACACACATTGACACACAAAATTATGTTCAGGCTTGAATATTTATTGTGACATCAGGGAATGCAGAATTTTAAAATGTTAAGGATATTTTGTTCTAGATCACATAGGTACTGAAATGAAAATAAAGTATATCAAGGTAAGGTTTCATGGTTTTTATTCAATACAAATTGCACTGGATAATACTGAAGGTGTTCAGTTTAAATTTAAAAAAGTAACAAAAGAGAGGGAGAGACTGAGATATTAAGCAAGGGCAAAAGGATTTTTTCAGACATGCTTTTCAGAAAGATAGTAAAGTCAGAAATGCAGCACAACCTATAGCACAACTGTATTTTAAATGACAAACCAAATGACTAAAAAACTGAAATTAATGATTAGTTGTCACTTGAATGGCTTCTAAGTTGTCATTTACACACTGTGTCACTTCTTTCCCTTATTTTTTCTGCTGTTTATATTACTGCTGTGCTGTTCATATTGTTCTTTGCAAGTTGTTGAGCACTGTGTTGTGGAAAAAATATAGATGCGTAACTCCTTTAGGTATGGTGAATATGTGGCTTTTCTAACAGCAAAGGAAAAAGGTTTATTTGCGTCATTCTGATAAAACTTATCAGATGCCATTTTTTGACCAAACAGACAAAATCATGTCGTTACTTAGATGTTGATGTGAATTGTGCCTGAGTTACAAACAAGATCAAATCTGGAAGAAAATCGTGTATTTTGCACTCACTGTGAGTTCTTCACTTTAATAGTATAAATGCTAGAAAAAAAAGGAAATTATAATTCTTCAAGCAGCATATGAAACTGATGGTCTCAGCAGTCATGGGGACAGATTTTATAGGATTAGCACTTTTGTGATAAACATCAATGTCATTAGAATAAAAATTAAACAGTTATCTGATACCCACACCGTGGTTTCACTCCAGAAGAAAACATGTACAGCATCGCACAATATCTCCTGTCGATCACTTTGCATGTGGACAGTGAATGATAAAGACTCAAAGCAGGAAAGAGTACAAAGTTTAATTTCCTCTGATACTGCCCAAGTCAGCCTTAGCTAAAAGCCAGGCAACGGCCCTGATGAGACAACGGTGTCTGCACAGCATGTTGTATTAAACTGAGGAGATTAATTTGATTCTAGAAACTACTTGTCAGCAAAAACTTACTGAAAGAAGTTCAAACAGAATTAAAAACCCACCTCAAAAATGCTGTCCATTTGTCACTAATTAGAAGCAGTGCAGGACAAGAACTCCTACATGGTGACAAAAATTGCAGTGGATTTTTTGTTTCATCTTGATGAGCCTTTCGGTATTCACTGATGAATCACTCTGAAAGACTGCTTTTGGTCATTCTTTATCTGGCAGATAATGTGTTTAATATGCTTCAGACTCAGCCTCTGCTACTCAACCTATATTATAACTTCTTTTTCTTGACAATAAAAAAATAAGTATATCTGCAAATACACATACAAACTTCGGTTTTTGCTCACAAAGAATGATGGAGGGCTTTAACACACTCAAAAGTTTGTTTTAGGCAGAAAGTAGTTACTATTGTTCAAGGGAGAAGTGGGTAGTAACTTATCTTAAAAATTAACCTCATAATGATTTTACAGTATTAACATTATTTTAAATAGTGTGATTGTAGACATTACAGCTGCAATGTCATTTCTTTGCTGCTTTAACCTTTAAATCCATATGTATTTCTCCACCAGCTGCAGGTCTCAATAATTTAACAGTCACCCAAATACCAACAGAAAAACATCTATCGATTGGAGATGACACTGAAATCGCCTGTATTTGGAAAAAATCTGTTGAGAGGTATAGATTGAGCTGGTATTTTGTTAACAAAGAGAACATCACCAAAACTGTATCATCAAACTTTTTCTATGTGTCTGACATGACCCAGGAAAGCAAGGATTTGCTTGTGATAAAATCTGCCAATGTAAATGACACGGGATTTTACTACTGTGAGATAATTATTGAAATACCTTTCTGTAAGAAAGTATGTGGAAATGGGACAACAGTGATTGTTGAAGAGAAAGGTAAGCTCCAAAGAGCATATGTGTGCCATTTCGTTTGTCATCACAAAGATTCCTCCGTTTGAACTATTTTATCTATTTCCTCCCTCTCCCACATCCTTCTCTCCGTGATGTGGATCTTGGGATGAATGAGATAAACACAGAGAGGACCAGAACAGCCCCCAGTGGCAACTGACTACTGACTTAAGCTCTCTGCCTTAGTACCCTCAATGTAGTGTTTGTTTTATTCTGTAAGGGTTTGCTAATACAAATTATTAATTAAGGTTTACAAAAAAAGCTGTTCATCAGCTGCATATTTCATAAAAGACCCAAACACACTTCCTCCTCAGAAGGGATTTTGTAGGCTAGATGTGAGGTAAGGAGCAGCTTAAACGATCACACGTTACTCTGTTCAGTAATATGGACCTTTCACTAACCCTTTTATCTTTTTATTACAAGTTCTTGATAAAAAGTAGGAGATAACGTGGAAGATAGAGCAGCGTGGGCTCTATGTTTGTAAGGATTTGTGTCCATGAAGTTGTTGTGAGGAAATATCTCTTATTTTATTATAATCATGAGCTAACCTTTACAGGGGAGCAGTTTTAAGGTCCCATTTCTGAATTAAGCATCAAAAAGTATTAATACAGTGAGTATTCAAACATGATTAAATTTTTCAGAAATTGGAGTGAGGTATGTTTCATCTTAAATTATGGAAAGAATGTGTCATACTTAGAAAACATTTTACCTCACTTCTGTTACAAAACTGTCCCAAGACACTAAGCATCACTTCTTGAAGATACTGTTCTTCGCCTTTCTTTTTCTACCTCTCAATAGTAGAGAAAGATTAGAGGACTAGCTCTGACTAGACCTGTAATGTTATAAACCATCACTCGTATATCGACGGATTGAGTCACAGGAAGTAACCTTTCCATTCATCTAGCACAGCCCAGTTTGGTGAAGTATTTTATGCTTTTAGGCAACGGGTAGTCCAAATGGGGGCACAAAAATTATCAAAAACTTAGAGCATCAGCGGCAGAGAATACACGTGGTAGTGTTCAAATGGTGGGAAATGAATGAGCCTTGAAGCACAAGCAGAAATTACTCACATTCGACACCGGGGTGGGGGGAAATTGTCAGACTGCTGAAGTTATAGGAAGGATTGATGTTACTCTTCTTCAGGCGAGCATCCCTCAGGAACTGTGAAGTATAGATGACCTTGCACTTGGATGGGAGAAGGGACTCATTCACTCCTGAAGTTGCTTTTAATTTTTTTTTTTGGGGGGGGGGGGGGGGGGGGCGGTGTTGCTATAGTGTTGTTCTTCTATTACACCTTTGAACAGTACATGATTTTATTTAAAATATATAATTGCAGAAGCTCACATATTGAAAAAGAGTGACTTGGCAATATGGGCCATCATTCCTTGCTTAGTGGCAGTGGGAGGCTTGTATCTTTGCTGCAAAAAGAAACAGCACTCAAAACTTTCTGGTGAGTGACAATATTTCCGTTAACACCTGCTCTCTAAGTTAGGTGTTTGTTTTGAGGTGGCTGGACAGGTGCACTGAAGAGGCATCACTAAGTGGGATTTCAGTGTATAACTTTTGCTCATCTGGTCCTGATCTGCTCGGGACACTTCAAGCTGAGAGGAGGGCTCAGAGGCACATCTTGAAGTTCAAGTGAGTGCCTTTGCAGCCACTTGCTTCCATTATTCATCTTTCTAGGAAGAGTGACTGAAGATCTTGACCTGGCGAGGGTACTGAAGGATGTCAATTCTGATAATTTCTTAGCAGACTGAAAAAGTGAGAAGCCAGAATTTAGCTCTGTCCTACTCCTGGTAGTGACATCTGGAAGTGCCATCTGAAAGACCCAGCGCCAGTGACTTCATTCTGAGCTATGTTTTTTAAGCAGTCAATTTTGTTAACTAATTATTAATTTTTGGTTTTTTACAAAATACTGAAATGAGGAGTGGATGAACTCGGAAGAAAAACCATTGAATGGCAAGGGTACAGGACAAGTATAAATGTAGGGCATCTCTGGTGGTGGATACAGATCAGTGACACATAACCAAAGGCAGCCTCTCAAGTAACGGAGGCAGGAGTGTTATGGTTGCAATGTGAGGCTTACTCAGCTTGTAAGCTGTCAGGAATATAGGCGGAATATCTACGCCTTGAGATGCAAAGCAACTTGTAGATTACAAAAGCAGAGGGAGACGATTTAGGCAATTGAAGTCCCTAAGCTCCTATTTCAGTCAGTGGATTTGACACAGGCAACTGCGTGGCCTGACCCCTTGTAGGTGTCTCCTTAAGGGTGAGGTGATGACTTCCCCTGATTGGTTTTCACGGCACAAACTCTGCTGACCAGCTCACCATTGCATAAAGGCTTTTCAGAAACCTGAAGGTAGTTGATTTCACCTGCAAGCTGAACACCTGTCTAGGCCCTGTCGTTGAGCCTCGCCACACAAGGGCTCTGCTCTTCCCATTTCAGAGCTTTATGGAGCTCTGGTAGAAGACCAGTATGATACTGGAAAGGGACTCTAAGCAAGCTGGGACTCTAACCTGGTTTTTGCTAACGTTCTGCAGAACTTCCTGTGGCAGCAGGAAGGCAGCAGGAGGAGCAGATGATCGAAATTGCAGAACTTGATGGGAGAAATGAATCCACCAATGAAGCAGCTGAGGAAAACTCATCATGTAATTCTGCTGGATGGGTAAGTGGTTCAGACAAAGACTCTTGCTATGAGAGACTCTTTCAAAATGAGGCACTGGGCAGTGCACGGAATGAAAGCACACAACAAGCTGCTGTTCCCAGGGTGGCATATTATTACTCAGGAAAAAGGTTTAAAGCAAAGGGAAAAACAAAATAAGGTAAAATAGAAAAGAAATAAGGTATTATGTATGTAGTAGGAAGGTCATGTAGTAGGAAAGCATTGGATTCCATTGTGATATTTAATGACACTATAGAATTGCCTTGAGAAGAGGGCAGCAAAAAATGGAGGATATTGATATAGAGACTGAGTGAAAGAAGTTTGAAATGACAATAAAGTTCCTTTGCATATAATTGTATACCAAGCTCAAGCGTCTTGGACCAGCATCAGTGCATAGAGCCATTAGAGGAGGCAACGCTTGCTGAGAGCAGGTAGCAGATTTCAGGCAAGCTCCTTTTTCCAGGCAGTTAATGATCTTTTAGTTACATTAAAACATAAAGTGGGCAAGGGAAAGAAGCACTAAACTAACTCTTGCATAGGCAGGCGCAACTTCCGTAATAATCAGCTGAACAGGCCTGGACAAGCCACACAGGGGTGATGTAAAGTCCTAACGCCTATGGTCACAACTGCAGTTATTGAGCTTACATATTCCTGAATTCTCCTCTTGGAGAACCTGGCTTCAGTCTTTATTTGGTCGTGTTGGTACTGAAATCACAGTGAGAGAAAATTTCAGGATGCAGGCAGTAAAACAGTAATAGCTATCTTTTATTGTGCAATAGTCATCACTCAAAAAAAAAAGAAAGCGTATAGCTGGGAAAATTCGTGTAGATTCCTATTGAAGCTAAGAGACTTGCTTTTAAAAGAGATACTGCAGCAGAAAATCTTAAAAATACAAGATGTGAGATGACACGGTCATAGTAATAAAATATTCCAATTACTAGCTGTAAATGGATAACTCTTCTACTTATTATTTAATGAAGATGCAAGAAAATGAAGTTGAGAATGAGAAAGCAAGCACCAGAGGTGACGCAGAGTAAAGAGTTCATTAGTAGCCATTAACTGCTTAGAGTTTGTATGGGCAGCGAGACTCATCCAGAGGCTGCGTGAATAAAATTATAAAAGGTTTTTTGTTGTCATTTTCTAATTTAGCAGCTATTGGACACAGTGATGTTTCACAATATAGGTTCGGGTTTTCCTTTCATTTAACAGACCTTTTTGCTGTTTTAATGAGAGCAGAAAGAGTGATTTCATGGTGCTATAATTTTAAAAGTTAAAGCATAATTGGATCTTATACATCATTCAAGAGTTCCAGTAGATTAGTAAAGCCACTACATACAATGTGCATGGACACTATATTTCAAACAAATTAAGCCAGCTGGGATGAGCAAATATTACGGTGTCTCTGGAGCTGCACTCATTACCTTTCAATTGTCTTACAGAACACGATCAGTTTAATTTCTTTTCTTATTTCAATTTGCAAAAGTAACTCTATAAAATGAGCACACTAGTTTTTAAAATTGCTTACACTTTTTTTTTTTTTAAGCTTGAAAATTTGCTGCACATTCTGGGTAAGTTTGAGTACCATTTCTAGAACAGCAAATGTGAAAGTTCTGTACGCCTCTGCAAGGCTATTTACAGTCTCCAATTTATGTCATGGTTTTTTCTAATTCTTAGAATTGCAAAGGCAATCTTTTCTCACAGAACTTGAATCAAGTCATGGATTTTATTCTCACCTGTATTTTACGTCATCACAACACTGAGCAACTAGGTCAGGTGACAACACATAGCTCCAAGTATCTAAGTTACCTTAACCTGAGAGTGAACATCCCCCATGGCAAAGCAGGCTGCTGTAGTCGAGCTTTTACTATCTCTATCATTTGTCTCTATCTTTCTGGAAAGTCATCCCATATTTCCTGAGTTAAGATGCTCAGGGGGTGTTTCCCAAACAGTCCTGCCAGCTGCAGGGGAATTTGACCCTTGAGGGAGTTCTTGGAGCAGTTGGTGATTTTTTTGTTGCCAAGTTCTTCAGGTTCCAGCCCAAATCTAAGCACTGCTGTGGCATTAAGGCCAACTTCCAGCTCATGGAACCACACGAAAACCATGCTCCTGAGGGGCTCGGGCTGTGCAAAAATGCACAGAAACGTGATCCCAATTAGTTGGCCATATCTGCCATGCTTCCTGTTTGACGTACAGCCGGCAGGTGCTTCTCTCCAATCTGAACATTGTTCATTAAAACACAAATAGTAAACCCCCATAGTAAAGCAGAAGTGTGAAGACAAAAGGCCACCCTTTCATGACTTCCCCCTTTTTGCTGGTTTGTGCCATGTCAGCTTGAGATTTTGATTTGCTGTGTCTGTGGGCACACGTTTCTGTGCACATTTCAGGCAGTTCTTTAATTCTCAGGTTTTGCTAAAGAACTTACCTGAAGTTCCCAGAGCTCACATGTGCTTAGGAAATGAAAACAGAATGGGTTTTGCACAGTCCAGAATAACACCTGAACACTGCAACAGTTTGCTACTTTGCTGCATCGAGCATCCATCCAGAAAGAACAGTGTGATAAAGCTTTTTGGAAATATTGAAGTTAAATGGTTGAGGGAGTAAAAACATTTTGCCATTCAGATTTCATAGAACCTGGTTTGCACTGAAACTTGACATCTTTGCTATTCTAAGAACGTACTTCGTGCCTGGCATCTAATTAACTAAGAGAATTGAATCCAAACATAGAAAGACTTTGCCTTTCCATGTTTGTACTGAGACACTCTTTCCCCCTGAAATTTTAACTCCATGGCTCATGTTTCTGTTCCCTCAGGCTGTGCACATGCTGTGCCTTGGGTAAAAGTTCATTTTAAATAGACTTTATGGGTAAAAGTTCTTTTGACTGGAGTTTTCTTTGCTTTTTAAGGCTGTGTCTACACTTTATGAATCACTTGATTCTTTTTTGCGATGAATCAAGAGGAAAAGATGACAAATCCACTGCAACGCTTGTATCCAATGCAGCAGATGAACAAATTCCACAAACTAGGGCAGCTGAAAAGTCTAGGATGAAACAAGGATCCGCCATCAACTTTGACATTCAGAACTAAAAGGACGTCATACACACAGTATGGATAAATAGCTATGAACTGAAAACAATATGATAATTTGCCACTGAAAGATGAATTACGTGATTTCCTGTCAGAAGCATGTCAGTAGGACAATATACAAGAAAAAAGGTTGGTTTCAAGCAGTCTCTGAATATTTTGTCACTAACAAAACATTGTAAGGAGTCTGAATTTGGAGCATATGTCATTTTAGAAGACTATCTTCAACTTTCCCCTGTGTCCAGAAATAATAAAGGAAGTATTATCACACTCTGAAAAATCTTCTGGACTAAACAACATTCTCCAACAAAAACATTTCTTCAGGCAGCCCATGTACAAATAGCAGAAGGTAGAGAGAAAATGCACATGGTGGTGACCAACATGTAGAATGGGGGGCTGATCTCTGAAGCCACCATTAGTGCTGACCACATCAGAGGCAGAGTGGTATGCCAGAAAGGGTTGTATTCCTGGGGAAAGGGACTGGTAGAGTTAATTCATTCACACACTAGGAGAAGCCTTTCAGAGAAGGTAGTCTCCTACACATGAAGAAATACTAGGTTTAAATTAAGCTAAACACATTATTATATATAATAATTGTCTAACTGGTGGAGGAGGCATACTTGGAGGCGACGGAAGTGTTAACACGCTTTCTACTTTTGCCAGCTCTAAAGCTGTTTAAAAAATCGCTGAAGAGCAGTCAAAACTGTAAGTAAAGCCTGGCTTCTAAGGTCTGAATAGAGATGAAGAGTATTGACAGCAAAGCTAATGGCAGTTGTCCAAGAACTCCTGAATATTAAGGGCAGATATCTGAAACGTGAATGAATCATATTCTGGTAAAGTTTTTTCAGAGCTTAGCTGGAGGTTGGATCATCCTGCCAGCGAAGCAGGGAGAAGCAACTTCACTACTCAAGAGGTGTGGAACAGCTCATACCTGGGCAGTGCAGTAGATGCAGACTAGCTTTCCCAGAGCCCTTAAAAGCAGTTTGTGTAGTCAAAATTGTTACTCGGTGTTCTGTAATGAAATCTTTGAGGCCATATTCCGCGGCTCACGCTCTGGCTCTGTCTGTGCTATAATGACTACAGTTCACAAAGCTACCTCTTAAATTACTGTAGCTCAGCCGTGTCTCACTGTTTGGTGTGGATCCTCTTTCCTAGGCTGTTCTGTAACCTGCCCTGAATGCCCTTTTGTCCAAAATATGCTGTCATCACTGCACTGCGAACATACCCTGTACGAGAAAAAATATTTGTTATGGTTTATCTCATTATATTTATGTATATAAATAAATTGAATAAAGCAGAAGGATTTTCTTTTCTTCCTTTCAAAGTTCAGTCACTTAAAAATCTTAATGTTTTTTATCCTGAAATTCATTGTTACCGATTTCTTTCTTTTACTGCATGGTGAAACACTGTCACATGCCATATTCCAAATCACAAATGAGGCTCTAGATTTCCACAAGCCGTGTAACTTTGTCCCCTGAACAGGAAAATCATAATCAGTAAAAGGGGTGATGACCTTCAGTCCAAGTCCCTGATCAAGGAAGCTCTGAGTTAAGCACCAGCGCTGTGAGTGAGTGCGGTAAAATTTGATCTTTTCATATATTTCTGGTTATTCCTCTATTTACATACAATGAGGAGTTGTAGAGTATTCAGGGAATAGTTAAAGGAAAACCACTAAATGAAGAGTTTAATAGTCTCCAAGTCATATTTCCATTACAGCTCTATTAATAAATTTTTGATTAAAAGTGGTTCCTACCAGCAATGCTGCCATATTAACAGCTGCTTGTATTTCATATGCTAACATGGTAATTTCCAACATCTGGCAGCTGAAGACCACACTCAATTTATCATGACCTATTTTTCCTACGGCTGACAGTGCGTATGAGCCAGCAGAGTATTTTCAGAGCTCCCGCTGGCTGTCCTATTCCGTTAACAAGAGTTTGACACCTATGCATCATGCATATCATTTCTGCTTCTGTACCACTTGGGAAGCAAAAAACCCTGATGAATATTTTTCCAGAGCAGGCATAATTCTGTTTTTTCCTCTTCATTGTTATTTTTATAGCTTTAAACCAAAAAAGAACTCTGTAATTAATCCCAGGACATATTCTAGCATCCAATATGATCTCAACTTTAACTGTATGTTTAAGTCTTCAGTGTATAATGACAACCATCAGCCTAATAACAGAACTTGAATAGAGTCCTAGGCCTCTGCTTTTCACTACTTTTAGTGGTTATTCCCTCTTAAACAGATTGCTGCAAAAAGGGATGGTTCCATTCTGTTTCAATATGAGGTTCAAAGGCCTGTGTTAAGCACAGGCTAAAACTTGTTAATTTAAAAGCAAAACTCTTACAATGTGTTCTAAAGCCTTGTATGTGTTCTGCTCTGCTTTTAATGTCTTATCAATGTACTTGCCTTAGTCATAGCCCTATAAATGAGGCTCCCTCTCTGTTTCTGTCACACTTGTGACCTTGGTTTGGAGAGCCAGTACAGTCAGCGTGAGACTACGGTCCTGAACACCCTCTCCATCCCGCTCCATTGCACAATCATCCAAGGAGTTGCAGTTAATTAACCTACCTAGCACTTAGGCAGCTGGTCTTGGCAACTGTGTACAGATTATTTCACTTTCACTTGAAACACACTTTATTCCCAAGCCCTGAATTGGGATTCTTTCCTTTTGTACTACCCATAGAAGAGTACGGAGCAGGTATTTCAGACTCCATTTCACAAAGGCGGAGACAGGATGATGAGGCACCCCAACCAACGTACTGGCAAAACAGTCGTGTTTGTGTGTGTGCTATGACTAAAGTTCTTGTGTCTGATAACGGTGCTGTCAGAACACCAATGATGTCAACTTGGTTAACTAAAATTTGTTTGAAAACTGATTTTATCTCAAGTGGTTTCTCTGTACTGCTGACATCACAAACCACTGCAAAACTGCCCCTATTTTCCAAAACTCAACAGCTACGGCCCAGGCTTAAATTACCTTAGGGATGTCTTCATTCAACTGGTTTAAAACAACTCAGTTTAAAAACATTCCTTCCTCTAGTAGGCAGGAGCAATTCTAGATAAAGGCTAAATCAACAGAGAAAGTCCAATCTACGTGAAAAGGAAGGGGTTTGTTTGAATTGTAATTCTTGCCTAGTTCCTAGCATTGCTTGGGAAATAAAAGTTTAAATCAATACTTTGAGCTAAAATATTTTCACCTGCTTCTCTGTTAAAGACTATGATCTTCAAATAGACCTGATGGGAAACTGAAGTGTGACATGGGGTTCCTAGGGTCAATGTTTCCACCAATCTAAAAAGGTTGCTATTTTAGTTTTATTATGCCTTGCTAACTGAAGCTTTCAAACCCAAATGCAATTTTGTGTGCTGCATCTGTGTCACCATCAGACTCTCAATCAACATACATCGCCACGTGCTCTGTAAGTAACAGCAGAAACAAACCAGAGGGTAAATCTATAAGATAATCAGAATTTATTTGTGCAATCATGCTTCTCTTCAGTAGTTACCATGAGGGGAGCTGTAAAGAGGGGGATTTATTATTATTACTTTCAATAAGTGGTCAAGTCTCAGTATTTCGTAAACAGGAAGGAAGGATTTTGACGAACTACTACGTTCTAGTAACAATGCTTCAGCTAAGTTGCTGTGATCTGGTGCTGAGTGCTTGTGGGTTTTCTTGGCTGATAGGATGTGACAACAATTAATTCCTTGTCCTTTTTCCAGAGCAGAGCCCGTTGACAGGACTCAGCAACATCTTATACAGCCAGAGCCGCTCTTTTCAAACTTACTTCATAACTTTGTCTCAGGAAGTATTAAACTCCACAGAGTTAGAGGCATACAAAAGGGATAAGGCAGAGAGGGAGTAAGCGCAGCACCTGTGTTAAGCATTGTCAGTGGACTAACGACAGATAGAGGTCAGAGATACAACTAAACAACATAAGGGTTCAAAATAATAACGAGGATGTGGGTCTGTCAGGTACATCTGCTCTGAAACGCTCTGTGTTCCTGTCCTAAACTTGAATGACCGGCTCTGCGAGCCAGGAATGCCGTATCTGTATCTGTACGTTGCCTGGCCTAATGCACTTGCAGTCCACACTTAGGGTTTCTGATAGTGCTGCGGAAATAAATCATGGAAGCAAACTCCCTTTTTCACTTTATAGTTTTTAATCCTGGAGAGAGGGAAAAAAAAAACAACCCATGAGCATCTTTAACGAAGACAGCAGAAAAAGGTAGTATGGTGACAGACTCCCAAAATACCACTGGGCTGATTGGGTTTGCTCAGGTAGTATAACTCTCCTTTCTCAGTTTAGCAGCTGTACAATATTACAATCTGTGATTTTTAAATTTAATTTTAAATACAGACTAACCTTAGACCTCAGGACTCTACGTCTAATCTAAACAGGGATTATTGTTGGTCAAGCACTGAAAAGGAAAGGGTATCTACCATGTCATTCAAGCTCTGTGGGGAGAAAAATTGGCAATTAGCCTCTGGGTAGAAGGCAAAACAACTGGTTTCTCATCTGACTTTCAGACCTGCAGTGTTGTAGCAAAGTTATTTAAGCGATGGGCCCGGGCACCGAGTGTGAGGACCTCAGGCAGACACAGATCGTTTCTGAGACACCATAACCAGGAACTGTCACAACGATTTATCAAATACACCCAGTAGGCACTCCATCTTGATAGATTTAAACACATCGAAATGGTATTTTTTGCCAAAATAATGCAACTCCTGTGTTTATATCCATGACCACTTTTCCCCAGCACACTCAGGCATCCTCTGGCTTTAGGTAAGAGTCCGTTCATGCGTGGGATCCCCCCTCTAGGTAAGGACTCTCCCAGTTACGTGCAGGCCTGGTTGTTATTTCCCTATTTGTTGAAGGTTGTCTCTTTTTCTGATAAGGAAAACCTGAAGGTTAATTGTCTGTTACAAAAGCATGCTCTGGTTCCCATTTTCCACTCCACCTTTGGTGTTTCTGAGCCTGGTATGCTCATTTGCTGCCCCGTTAACGACAGCATTATCTCAGTGTTTGTCTATTGAAAAAGCCCTATGTTTTCTTATCAGTTGTGCTACACCCCTTGAATACTTCCTGGAAACTGAAAGCAGCCAGCTCTGTGAAATGGGAACTTCCACTCCATCAAATTACCTATTAAATCTTCCTGCCACTGTGTATGGATATCACATCACTGTGCACTCAGTTCTGTGATAGCAAGTCAAGCCCTTCTCATTTCTTCAATATATGCATAATTTAGCATTTTAACATGAAAAAGAAGTATCTTTATGGTAGATGCAAAGGGTTTATTTCTTGTTGTGTTGCCTGCATGAACACTCAACAGAAAGCAGCTTTCTCTTAGGGATTCCTTCCCTCTGAGAAAATGTCTTTGTACAATAAAGGAAAGAGTATTGCTTAGTTCATGAGAGCTTAAGATGGCCAAAATATTCCTCTTTGCATACAAAAGTGTTTTAAAATCTTTATTGGAATTGGCTTAGTCATTCTTACATGTCTTTATCTCTCTCTAATAAATATAAATTTCTTATAAATGGTTCACTCAGTCTGTTTTAAAGTTTATAAAAAAAAAAATCCCATCTTGCAGCCCATTTCCTTTTCTTTTTTTTCTTTATCTTTTTCTCCTCTTTTGCTTTGTCTTTTTTTTCCTATTCTTCCTCACCATGTTGCAGAACAACTTTTTACTATGCTCACCACATCTCACCATGTCGGGCTTATATCTGAGTAGGATTTCCTAAGTGTTAAGGTAGAGCAAATGACAGCTGGGCTGCTTGTGAGACCGGCTGAGGAATCATGGTATTTAGAAATCATGACTGCAGCGCTGAGTGGGCGATGTCCGGTTACCATAGGGTGTGGCCTCTATTTCTGTCATTGCAATAAAACAAAAGTAGTATTGGAAGCCTTAAATGCCATGAACCTTAAAATTGAGGCATAAAAAAACCTTGTAAAGAATAGCATCCAGGAAATTATTCAATCAGGGATTAAAAACTAGACAGAAGTGTTTACACTGCAAATATTTATTTATTGGTTGTAATATATTCATTGATTTTGCACTCTAATATGGCGATGTCTAGTGCACTAATAAATGGGCCCCTCAGTTTAAGAAGGATGTCAAGATGCTGGAGTGCGTTCAGAGGAGGGCGATGAGGATGGTGAAGGGGCTGGAGCACAAGCCCTATGAGGAGCGACTGAGGGAGCTGGGGTTGTTTAGCCTGGAGAAGAGGAGGCTCAGGAGAGACCTTATTGCTCTCTACAACTGCCTAAAGGGAGGTTGTAGTGAGGCAGAAGTTGGACTCTTCTCTCAGGCGACCGGTGACAGAACAAGAGGACACGGTCTCAAGCTTCGCCAGGGGAGGTTTAGGATTGACATTAGGAAGAAGTTCTTTACTGAGAGGGTAACTGCGCATTGGAATACGCTGCCTAGGGAGGTGGTCGAGTCACCATCCCTGGAGGTGTTCAAAGAGAATTTGGATGAGGCACTTAGTGCCATGGTGTAGTTGACAAGTGGGAGTAGGTGTAGGTGTTGGGTCATAGGTTGGACTCGATGATCTCAAAGGTCTTTTCCAACCTTATGATACTGTGATACTGTGACACGTGTTTGAGTAGAATCAATATAGAGAGATGAAAGTATGTTTCCCATGGTACAGCTTTGCCGGATGACAGTGGTTTTACCCCAACTCTCAACTCAGAAAGTCACGCAGCCAGTTAGCTGACCTTCATCTTCCCCATTTTTAGCTGTCTTTAAACCTCAATTAAACAGCATTTGAGCTTATTAATGGCATTTGTAAGATATGTTTTAAGGATATTTTGAGAAGTAAGTGATAATAAAATAATGAAAACCTGTCCAGTGTGTCACTGATCATCACACAGAGCTTGTATGAAGTCCTCTTCTGCCTCTGCATCATCAGTGCCTGTTTAGTCTAATCTTCCTCTATTTTGCAAAACAATATACTAATTGCATAATTATTTAATTACTAGGTATAAATAAATTTACCATGCACTGCAGAAATGAAATGACCTTTTTAAACTGTTAACCAGACTTTGCACAAGTTTTCAGAAGCAGTGCAAAGGAAAAACTTTGCTCTTTAGTAAATGAAGTGTGTTGATATTCTAAACAAACAAAGGATTCCAGGACAATGGAAAATTTGAGGGTTTTGATAATTTTATCTCAATGTGGAACATGCAATTCTTGTTCATGGTTCAGACATTATCCTCTTGCTAAATGAAAAATCAAGCACTTTTCATAGTGCTGCCAAGATACAACTTAATAAAAACAGCGAATTCATCATTTCAGGTTGCTTTTTCTTCCTTTTGCGCTTCTTCCATTCAGATACATAACAGATTTGTGGAAATTGTCAAAAAAGTCCTCCCATATGACTTCCTGCACCTTTTTGAATAAGCTTTAAGGAGTAATAAACACCAACAGAAGTTTAACATTTCAGCTACTCAGCTGGCTGTGACCGTGACACAAATGACTCTTTAGAGTAGAGCTGATAAATGTATTTATTCAGACTTCTCCAAAACAGACACTGCTGCAAAGAGCATAAGATAAAATATATTCTCTAAGAGAAAATCAGCACAAGGTAACACAAATCTCATGTAAACCTGAATGTCTGGCCAAATGTCATAAAACTTGTGTATTTCTGAATGGTTTTTGCAAATTGTGTATGTGGCAGTTCACATTTGTATCACATAAATGATTTAAACTTTTGGCCCAAGTTAGGAACAGTAAGACGTAATCCTGTATAAGCCCTCAGTAAGCTGTTGCCCATATCATTCTTCAAGAAGAAACCCGAAAGAGGCAAATAATGGATATTTTTTACATTAAAATAATAATATAGAATCTAAACAAGCCCACAGAAAATTGCTTATCTCGCTGGGGAGCTGGACTGATGGGTTAACACCAAAGCGCTGCTTGCTCTCCTGCGTGTGCCTCCTGTTTGCACTCTGATTTCTGTTTGCACTCTGATTTCTGTTTGCAAACCGTTGTAATGGTCTGCACGTTGTGCACAGAACTGCTATTTTTAATGAAAAAGAAATCGTAAGAAAATATTTAAACAATACAAAAAGGGTGATTTTAAAAGTCTGAGCATGTGTGTGCACATGCATCGATACAAATATAACACATTAAAAAAAAAAAAAGCCAATCAGGCAGTGCTACCATGGTGACCTTTGTGTTTGTAAAAATTCAAGCCCTGTGGGGTTTTTTGTGTTTTAGCAATTTTCGAGCCATCGTCTCAAAACTTGTGCATCACCTTCGTTTGCAGAGGAAAAGGGGTTGAGAATGAGGACACCTTTTCTACCACGTCACGTGGCAAAGGCGTGAACACACACTGACATAGCCTGTTGACTGAAGCTCTCCCTCTGCCTTTCTGGGGCACTTTATTACCTTCGTCTGTATCACTAACACCAATGCTCATGATTCAAAGTCGTGAGAGTGTGTGAAGTAGATCTTTTATTTTGGGAAGTTTTTCCTTTAGAGCGAAGAATTGACTTTTCTTTTACGGCCATGTTTAATATTCATCTTACAAATACATACCAGAAAAGGACAAACAAAAGTTTCTGGCACTTGACACACCAGCGACCGCCTTTGTGTGTGTTTGCAAACACCAGGGACTGTTCACAGCCAACCAGAGCCAGTTGTTTGCTCTCTTCTTGTTCCTTCTGAGGGAACCCCACAGGTTTCAACATGCACTCTAATGCAAAAGCTTCAAACTTCACTTAAAACCTTTACCCGCTTAATGCAAATCAGTTGCAACTATGTCATGAGGTTCAAGTCACGGGAACAAATAGTTCTTATGAGCTGTTTGAATAACATATCCAGCCTAACATGTTGCCATGATTTTCTGGGAAATGCAAAAACCCCTTGGTGGAGAATGTAAAACAAAATCGTGAGGTTTTTGTTTCAGAAAGGTACTGGATTTCCATGTACTTGTGGTGTGTAGGCTTGCTCTGAGATGTTGTAGACATTACATGACAGATTTTGTCTGGGGAACGGGAGGCTATAGACGTCTGGAAGAAAGGAGTTTATATTTTTTTTAATTTTTCTCAATTTAAAAACAGGTTTTGCTAACTTCTCTCTAGCGTAACATGAGTGGAAACTCATCTTCCAGCCTGCAGAGGTAAGTTCAAAGACATTCAAATGCACATTTAATTTTAGGAATCCATAGGCAGGGTGTTCTACAGAGAACACTGCACCCTGGGGCATCTCAGCATTATTCCTGCATGATGCCCTGGGTTTGATAGGTTCCCCCTAAAAATTTGCTCAGTCTGTCCACTCTGCAGACTCTAGTGTAGACGTAATTTACCTTAAATTCACCTCCAGGTCTACTGTAGCCACCTGGAACGTGGCAGAAACCAACTTACCCTGCTGCTTGGCCAGAAATTTTAAGTTGTTCAAAACTCAGTGTAGCTATAGCTGATCAGATTCCATCACCTGAGCAAACACTGTCTGTGTACCGCTCAGTGCCCAGCACAGCCCCGCAGACAGCTCTGTTGTGTGAAGGTGTGGATCCAGTGTGTTTGGCTTTTTAATGATGGGGGCAGCACAGTTTTTAAGCAAATCGCAAAGTTCATCAGAAGCCACAGAGGAACACAGCACTTCCAAGTGACCTTTTGTCTTCAGTCCAGTCCATTTTATTGCAAAGTTTAATGCTGCTTAGAGTCAATAATAAGTTATTTCACTGTGGATCAAGAGGGATCTTGATACGGGCTGTTTGCTCAAGTGTCAGATTTATTGCTTCAGATATCCCCATCCGAGCAAGTTCTTTGTGGAGCAACTGTGCAAGGCTACTCTACTGGCCCCGGAGAAATGGTTCACAAGACCCGTTTCAGATATCCACTCTGGCCTGAGTGCAAGCCAAGGGAGACTCAATCACCCGTCTGCATCACAGACCTCTACCTTTGACCCAGTGAATCCCACCTCAGGTGTGTGCTAGTGAGCCACCTGGTCCTCTGCCTGGCAAAGAGGGAGGTCTATGTCCGCAGAGCCCCTAACTATGGCAGAGAACTGAGGTGCTCCTCTTCCTCCCAAGCAGCCCAGCACACACTGCGCTGAAGCTGGGCTATCGGCCCTCTGCTCAGATGGGTGAACCTGAAGGAACGACTCTGATTCTTGGGCAAACAGCCAGTATCACGAGCTGATTTTCGTTTGTTAGTCACTCTGTGTATCTTGAAGGAGAGGCTGGTTTCTGCGGCTGAGCCACTGTTTGTACCATGCACACCGTGGCGAGAAAGCTTGAATTTTGAGTAGGTGTGTACTCCAAGCAGCGCTCAGACACGGATGTTTGCTGAAGGATAACCGTCCCTCTGGTGTGCCACCATTGATTGGGTGGGACAGTTGCATAAAACACCTCTGACCAGACCAGTCTCCATCCTCCGAGAGAGCCCCGAGGCTATTCCTTTTCAGAAGAACGGCGAACACCAGCAGCAACATGTCTCAGCTGGAAACTGCGATGGGAATGACCATTGCTGTCTTTGACAAGTATGCAAAGACCGACGGCAACAGGCAAACCCTCACCAAAGCAGAACTGAAGACCCTACTGGAAAAAGAGCTCCCAAACTTCCTCGCGGTAAGAGAGCAGCGCAGCGTCATTTCTGTGTAGCGAACGCAAGAGCTGCCTGCAGACATAGAGTTTAGTACATTACAGGGGAAATTACATTCCGAAATATCCAATTATTTGTAGAAAAATTTAAAATAAAGTCTTTACACATACTGTGGAAAATTGAATTGAACATTCAGGGCCATTCCCTGTTTACTAAATTCATCTCTAGAATTATCAGGACAATGGCTTTGAAATAGATCAGGTTTCATTTTCAGAATTCACCTACTTCTCTTTATCCCTGAATTTATAAGCTCTTGTCATGTAACTGCTGTGAAGGTGCTTATGTTGTCAGCAACTGAAGATCTTGATTGCAGATGGGGAATCTCTCTAAATATTTATGCATTTACTTCCTTCAGGTTTTACACTACGTACTCAGTATGCACATCAAAATGATGCATAAACAAGAATAAGAGATGAACTCAGAGCAAACTGGTTGGCATTTGTCTTTAACAGGATAAGAAAGACCTGAAAAACTATTTTACAACATAGGTTTGTGTGTCATCATCATGTGCATTTATGTAGGTTTTATATATATAAATATATACATATAAAATATCTTTTATTCAAAATGCTTAATATGTTACAGTACAATCTTTAGCTGCCTAAGAGACAAAATTATTTTCATTTTCAATTGTTTTTTATTTCCTTCCCTTCACTAAAGCACTGCACTGTTAAATAACTTCTTCTTTCCACACAGGAGTAAAGGTTATCTATCCATGCAGTTCTTATTCTTACTTGCAAAAGCCTAGAACCAAACGTTCTAAATGTGGCTCCCACTTTTTGCGCCAGCATTACTCAATTTTTTAACAACTATTTCAGGGCACTGAAGCCAGGCAACTTGAGACAATTTAGTATCTTTCCATGCAAGCTATATCAAATGACTATATGAAATCCATGCCAGCTGGATTTATGACCCACTAATGAAAGGGAGATAGATGGAAATGTCTTTGAAAAAACTCTTTATCAGTGGTTGTAGCCCAACCATGTCAAAGGAAACGTCCTGTTCCTGGTCACGGAGCTGTATCTTGTCTATTGCACTTCCATGTAAAGAAAAACAAAACCAACCTGGGCATGGAAATCACCCAGAAAATTGACATTTGGTCTAAAAAAGTTGGGGAGCCACTGCACAAGACAACTCCTGAATGGGATGATGCTCAAAGGTTGTTCCTGACTACAGTTACTGGCCAGGCACCACCTTTTCCTGTCTCCCACAGCTGCTCTTCCTAGTTCTACTTATTTACTGAAACTTATGGAAAAATTGGAATTTTCCAGGGAGATAATTAGCTGAATGACCTCTTATGTTCTACTCTCCATTTCTCTTCCCATTTCACTATTCCGAGAAAAAAATACCCAACCAAAACACAACAAAATAGCATTTTATGCCAGTACTTATAATACATTAAACCAACAATGCCTTGTCTTGCAGACTAATAACTGCAGGAAAAAATAAAACAAGCAAAACACAGAAATAGGTCTGACTTCAGCAAAAAGAGTTTTACTTGTATTTTACTGGCGCTTATAATCAATATTTTTTTATTTGCAAGAATGTCCTGGGAAACAGAGTCTTTTAAATACTTCTATGTATTTCTTATCTTAGAATTAGTTATACCTGACACCGCTGACAACAGCCTGGAAAGGTCTTGAATCAATCAATCAGAGGCAGAAATAAATCCATACCACAGACCAACAGATTGGACTCAATTATAAAGAGTTCACAAATAAATAATTCCTACATGTGCATTTCAGAAGTAATTCAGAGGCTAAGACTAGTTCAAATATTTCACTAAATATTTTAAAATATTTTCTTATGAAATTAAAATTGATTGTAATTTGCAAAGTGAAGACGAAGAAAACTTTCCAGACACATTCATCAGTCAAATCTAGGGAACTGATTCAATTTTCACCGATTTTAAAAGCGCATATATTTAAAGTGAACCATAAAATTGATAGAATAAGAAATTTAGATAATTAGGCCATGATCGCGAAGTGCAATCAGATTTCAGCTGACGTAGTCATTATTTTAAATTCCTGGAGATTTTCCAAAAGTTTATATCATTTCTTCCAAGTATAATACAATTTTTTTGTTGTTTAGATGTAACAAAATCCACGCAGTTGTTCCCTACATTAGATAGGTCTCTACTGCCACCCCTTGTTTATTTTTAAAATTGTATTTTCTAAAATCACGAGGTAATCATTGCCTGGACTTGAAGCAAAAGCCCTCCTGGAAGCTACTTTTTTTTTTTTATTTCAGCAAACTTTTCTTTAAAAAGTCTTTTACTTGGGTGGTGCCTCACCTCGAGATGCCATCAGCTTCCAGAAAAAGCAGTTCAGTCAGCTCATCAGAATTATGGCAATTTAGAAAAGAAAAAGATTTTTCTGCTATTTTTCCCTGCCATAACTCATGCTCAGCATCTCGCTCGCATCAGGGGGCACCTGCCCAGACACCAGCTCCTCTGAGCACCTTGTGCCAGGCACCAAGGCCAGAGGGAGCATTCGCAGCTCTTTTGAGTCCGTTTGCATCTTTGCTGGGGTGGCAGACCTTGACGAAGCTTAAATCTGACACTTGCCCCAGGAACTGCAGAACTTCAAAACACCTCAGCTCCAGCCAAACCCTTCCGCAGGCGCAGAGGGAATGCACAGCATTTAGTTCAGCTGGGTAAGGGCCTCAGCTTAGCTGTGATAAATGTTATTTTAGCCTGGAGAAGAGGAGGCTGAGGAGACCTCATCCCTGTCTACAACTGCCTGAGAGGAGGTTGTGATGAGGTGGGTTCTGGGCTCTTCTCACAAGTGACAGCGATAGGACGAGAGGGAATGGCCACAAGTTGCACCAGGGAAGGTTTAGACTGGACATTAGGAAGAATTTCTTCACTGAAAGAGTGGTCAAGGATTGGCACGGCTGCCCAGGGAGGTGGTGGAGTCACCATCCCTGGAGATACTTAAAAGACGGGCAGATGAGTTTCTCAGGGGCAGGACATCGTAAGGGGACAGGCACGGTTGGACTCGATCTCAGAGGTCTTTTCCTACCAGATGATTCTATGATTTTTAAACACAGAAAACACGCTTCTCCATGCGTGTGCATGAACACAGTTCTTAAGTTCAGAAAACCTGGGAGCAATGTACTTATTGCCACTGTGCAAAGGGTGGAAAGATGCAGGTCTGTACCTGTGCCATGAGGATGCCAGGACTCATGCTTGCTCCTACCTTGGCCCAGAGCTCCACAACCTCAGCCTGTTCCCCACGTGCCTGAGCCTGATCCCAGCCACAGCACGAGTCCCCACGGGAAGGATGTGCTTTTCAGACAGCTGGAGGTGGGGAAATGCGGCTCCTGCCAGGCTCCTGCCAGGCTCCTGCCAGGCTCCTGCAGGCTAGGTACAGCTCCCTGGAGATGCAGCCCACGTGCCCTGCAGGGTGGTGAGCAGCTGTCTCAGCCAAACACGGTGCAAAGGAAGTCAGGGCTTTATACCCAGACATATAATGCATGAAACAGGAGAAGATAATTTTTAAAAAAGGACTCACTAGCAGAAAACACGATAATCTGACACTCCAGGCAGGCCTACGGCAAGGCTGCATGCAGGAGCTGTTATCCCTCCGTCACACCACGGAAGGTGTAAACAGCAAGGTACAGCACACCTGAGCTAGAGTCAGCCTCTCACTCCCCAGGTGCCCCACAGCACATCTCGGCGACAGCCCAAACCCCACTGTACCCTCATTTGGGGTACAGGTAATTATGATGCTGTGTTATGGCTTCTGCCACCTCTCACCTCAACCTGCTCCTTTTCTTTTGCAGTCAGGGAAGGACAAGGATGCCATTGATAAAGTCTTCAAGAATCTGGATGAAAATGGTGATTCCCAAGTGGACTTCAAAGAATTTGTCATCTTTGTGGCAGCTCTGACTTGCTGCTGCCACAAATATTTTGAGCAGAAAGCCAAATAATTGTCAAACTGCTCACAAAAAGCTGTCTTCGCCTGTGTTCCATATGCTAGTGGTATGGATCCCTTCACTACTCCCATGTACCGCCAGTTTCCAGGCATGCTGGACTGTAAAAATAAATCCTACTGTGCTTACTTCCCTGTCTTGAATGTTAATTTCTGCTTTTTTTGTGGAAGAGCCTGGGTTTAATGGCTCCCACAAACTATCAGTGAGAATTTTCTCTCTTTCTCTGCTTTTTCAAATTCTATTCTTAGCCAAGAGGCTCAATATTCATCCCAGCGCAGAGGCCACACAAGGGTGAATGCTGCTGGATCCGTGAGTCAGCTGGAGGCTGCTTTTATACAGCAGCATCTCTGGGATGCAGCCTGCCAGGCTTCAGCGGATGGAGACTGCAGCCCAAAGCCACGTGTGTGGTTGTCGCAGCGCTGCCATGTGGGCTCCTTCTTGACTAAAAGAACCAAAACAAACCCAAACACTTTTTTTTTTGGCAGCGGAAGATTCTGCACAATTTTATGTGAACCATTCTACCCAGCTCAGATGGATTTATTTCCTATAACAGAGGGGTGTTGAACTCACTGCCCGTGGGCTAAATTCAGCCCTCCACCTTGTTTTATCTGGCCCGGTACCTTGTTTCTACCCAGCAGCAGCGCCAAGCTCCTTAACTCTGCACTCCTGCCAGCGCTGGGCACATGTGCAGCGTGTGACACACGTTATGCTGCAGGAGCAGGAGAATGGCAGGAGCTGTGAGTTTGACACCTCTGCTATAACGTGATAAAGATTTTTTACCAATATAATACTACTACACAATTGGCAATGCGGGCATGGTTGCACACTCTAATCACTTTATTTTAAATAAATTTAAATACTTTCCAGATAGCATGCCATAATATTTGTGTATGAGCAAGACTAATGACAGGGGTTCTTGTTTCTTTACCTGAAAAACACCTGTACAGAGAAGTGGAAGAGTTTGGTTTCAGTGGAGCAGGCAACAGACATCAGCTGTGACTTTGCAGCTGGAGCAAGAGTGAACCAAGTGGTATTTTGGAGCACTTTGCAGGACAGCATCCCAAAGCAAACTGTAAAAAAAACAAATCGCTTTTAGATCCCTTATCTTCGGAATGGCCCTGTTTGTTTGGTGCTGCTCCCATCTTGCGTCAAGATCAACTAATTCCCTGTCCTACTGCACGTGTAAACGTGCTGTGCAGGTAGAGGTGCCGCAGCTCCCTCTGCAGCTGCACGATGTTCTTGTGCAGCTTTCCAGCTCTGCCTGGAGGTCCCGCTGCACAGCAAACGCAGGAACGAGAGCTCTGTGGCTGCAGAGTGCTGCTTTCACTGCAGAAACCTTTCCCTCATCCTGCTGAAGCCTGGTACAATGAGCTAACTGGTAAAGCTGCACATCTGGAGCTGAACCAAGAACCCAGCTTCATTTCATTTCCCAAGTCAGAAGTTAAGCCACAGGTTTAGAACTGTGTATAAGCATACATACAATTAAGTGCATCCATACTTTTCAGGATTCTCACCTTTTGGGGCCTATTTCACTATTTCAGTCTAAGTGTTACAGCTGTCCTTTCATCGAGCCGCGCTTTGTTCCTCAGTTTGGCTGTACTGTCTAAATGGACTGAACACCACCTAAAGCCTTACTCCTAATACCAAGGGTAGTGTATCCCCGTGAGCCCTAATGGACGTGACTGCTGGCTGCTCCGACAAAGGCTCTGCTTTTCTCTGCCCTGGCCTGTGTCAGACCCAGCAGGAGCAGGGAGGTGATTGTGTCCCTGTGCTCAGCGCTGGTGAGGCCGCACCTCGAGTGCTGGGTTCAGTTTTGGGCCCCTCACTCCAAGAAGGACATCGAGGGGCTGGAGCGCGTCCAGAGAAGGCAACGAGGCTGGTGAGGGGCTGGAGAACAAGTCCTACAAGGAGAGACTGAGGGAATTAGGGTTGTTTTGCCTGCAGAAAAGGAGGCTGAGGGGAGACCTCATCACTGTCTACAACTGCCTGAAAGGAGGTTGTGGCAAGCGATAGGACGAGAGGAAATGGCCGCAAGTTGCACCAGGGCAAGTTTAGATTGGACATCAGGAAAAATTTCTTCACTGGAAGCGTGGTCAGGTGGTTGAGTCACGATCCCTGGAAGTGTTTAAAAGATGTGAGGATGAGTTTCTTAGGGACAGGGTTTAGCACAGGGACAGGTACGGTTGGACTCGATGATCTCAGAGGTCTTTTCCAACCAGGTGATTCTATGATTCCGTGTCAGGTCGGACCAAGCCAACTGCAATCCAGAGGCTGGGTGATCTTTACTCTGTCCCCATCAGAGCTGTCTAACCCCAGTAAGACCTCAGCATCTCATGTCCCCCTCACACTATGTGTGGCTGCTGCGCACACCAGCACTGTACCTGGCACAGACAACTGCTGAGGGGTCCTCCCCAGCCCAGAAGCATTAGGGCCACAACTGCTACGAGTGCAAGCAGCCTGCTATCAGCTGCAAACGGCACTGCAATGCGTGCTGGTAGCCTGTGACCACGGTTAAATCAGACAGAGACTATACACAACTAAAGACTACTGGGTTTTGCCCACATCCACGCCTTCTCTTCTCACAGCACTTTGTGGAGAACAGATTCCCAACCTAGCACTGACATACAACAAAAATCTAATGACCAGTCATTTGTCATTCTCTAATAGACTTCGTAAACTTGTATCTGTGTGCAAGAGACTGCTCGAGAAAGAGAAAGGACATGGATGTGTGTGTGTTAGCATGACTGTTCCATGCCAAGAGGGACAGCGACTGTGTGACACCGATCTGCCACTGCCACACACCGAGCTCATACAATAGACCATCCCTGAGCAAGGACCTACCTTCTGTCCCCAGATCCTTGTGGCACAACAGCGCGGCATAAAATCACACTGAACAACACTCAGAGGGCTGCTGAGTTCCTGGGTGGCTGGAAATAAATCACATCACATATATTACACGTGCAGAAATAACTTCACTTACTTTATTGACAAGAGTAATATTTCTCTGCACTACCTGGGCAAGAAAACTACTAATTATTAAAATGTGCAAAAGTCTTCCCAATCCAGGGGTTTAAAACTAGGCCTTTTTTTAGAGAACACTCCATATAATTTCAGTTGTTTGAGATAACTTTGCAGCTCTAATCCCATATGTCCCTGCCCAAAGACTTCTGTGCAGCTCATCACCAGCCAGGGCTGGCAGATTCCACTATCACATCCCTCACTATTTGTCAAGGCTATGTATGCGCAAAGCACTCTCTTATTGCAAAGGAAGTCAATTATAAATTACAGAGGTAAATTCCATATATTGTATATCTATCTAGCTACTAGCATAAACCATCCTCAGGTGAGGAAATTTAGGCAATATCTGTCACCAACTGACTGATATAACCTAATTTTTTAAATGTATTTTCCCTTTTCCAGGTTTAGAATGAACATTTAAAAGGTTTCCTTCGCATTGCTTCGCAATACCCATCCTCACTGAAATTACATTTTTTACCACTGTGTGGCACTAAATGCAGCTTTTTTATTACCAATGGAGCCCAAAATTCTACCTATCATTATTGAGGCAGAATGTAAAGAATTTGTGTCAAGATTTAAAAAAAAAAAACATCAGAAATGTTCTTAACATCATGGCAGCTTCATTTCTAAATAAACACTGTATGTCCCACCAAGAGCATCCAACTGATGATGGAAGGAGCAGAAGAGCCACGCGAAGGCTCCATCCCTGGTGCTTTGTGTAGGGTTTAGCTGCAGCATCCTGGTTTCACCCTTTTGAAAGTTGTTTCCTCTTCTTCGTAAATTGAAAATTCTTTGAGCAGTTTACTGTAGTATCCTTCTACACCCCACTGAGATCACTTTTAAAACACATCTTTTAAAAAGCATATTGGCAAAAAGCTCCTCTCTTGTTAGCCAAGAAATTCACCCTGTTACTCCATTTTATCTATCGGATAACCACACTGTTCAGCAGCGTGAGGTGTTGCAATCACGAGCAATACTGTAATTTACCCCATATTTCACACATTTCCTAAACTTCCTGCCCCGGTGTCTGATACTCAGACAATTTCACTCCCTCTCTAATGACATTTTATATCCTTTCCTGATTTTGTGCTGGTTTTATCTGTGCTCGTAGGACATTTGCAGACATGGTTTACTCTGCTTACCTGCAGTTCTGTTCAAGTGGCCTAAAGGTGCTGTGTAGCCTCTCCACCTTCCAAAATGGGTACCAACAAACCAGGATGATCTCAAGAGCCCTCGCTTCCATAGAGCAGTACCTGAGCTACCCCTCTTGCCACCAGCTCCAGTGTGCTATGAAAGGAGTAGGATATTATTTTTTTCATTGTTCTTGCAAGTCCCAACCCTGCAAACTCTTACATCTGTGTTTACCTCTCATTAAGCCCCCTGGTACCATCAGTACCTGTGGGAACACCTGAAACACCCAAAGACCATGCCCAGGAGCACAGGGATGCTGTGAGCTGCTTTGCTAACCAGAGGCAGCTGTGCATGGTTAGAGCTGCAGAAAAAGGGAGAAGAAAAGAGGTTTGGGGTTTTTTTTTTCATTTTTCCCCTGCAGATCTTTCAGAAGCTGTAATTCAGTGATGAATATTCATTTCAATGTAGTACTGAAAATTCAACAGATGACACCTCAAAGAGAAAATGATCCATGAATAAAAGAAATTAACATATAGCTCCCACTTTATCATAGAACAAAAGTGACTTTTCAGAAGATATTATTTAACCTAAAAGCATTTCAGCAGAGTTGCTTTAATATCCTTCAATCCACTAATTTTCTTCCCCAGTGTTATTAATTTTTGCTATAAACTCAGAGTTTACCCAGAATATATTGTGTATTTCCTTCCCTGGGTTAACTTTTGTCATTCAGGGTTCAAGGTGCAGAGATGCTATACTTGGTTTTAGACATTGCATTTAATCCCAGCTCTTAGGGATAAAATGAGATCTCATTTTCTTGCATAGAAGGAGGTAGCTTAAGAAACAGTATAAGGCAGATGTAAGAGAAAGAAAAAGACAACATAAAGAGCAGCTCAGCAAATATGGGCTAACTGTTGTGGGCACGACATATCTGACTTATGTTAACAGAAAATAAAATATGGGAAAAGATTTTACCAGCAAATGACCAATATGAGAAATCATCATCTGCGATGAGTTTCAAATTGGGCAAGGTTTAAAGGCAGAGGTCAGAAAATCAGCTAAGCATTAAACCTGCCAACAGGGATTTCTGTTAGCTTAGACAGAATAGATATAATTTTGTATTAACAGTAGATACCTCCTAGAGATGAAGAAACTCCAGTATCTATAGCTTCCATTTTGAAACATAGTGGGGTACTATCAGGGTTCTTCAGTTTTTAAAAATAACACATTGAAATCTTTTTTCTGAATGTATATACAAGGAGAAAATAGACATAATATTACCTAACTCTGAAGTCACTTGTGGTCACTCATGTTGTGGTTTTACCTGGGAAGACTCCTCATTATTTTACTGTCAAGTTCACTGGGGCTCATGGAAAATAATACTTCATCCAGTCAAGCATAGTGTTGTTTCCCCAGTAAACCCAGTCTGGGGCTGTAAACTGGACATTTCTCTTCCCAGGACCTCTGAACATCCCACACAGGTAACACGTGCCTTCAACTCTTTACCTATACTGCCAAGATCAAGCTCTTTACAAAATACATTTTAGCTGCTCATTTCCTTATAAAAGGTGAGTAGAGAAGGAGGAGATGTTACCTATCTTTTATGCAACAGCCTCACAGGGAAATGCTCCTGCAGGAGCTGGGAAATTGTGTTCAAACCATTCCTAGGCTGAACCCCCCCACACACCAGCTGAGAACACTAAATAGCAGGAGCCAGGGCTGCAGGAGGCCCAGGGCACCTGCCACCAACATAACTGAAAAGATGCTCTTTGCCAGGTAGGTTCCCAAGATGTTGAACAGTAGAGCTCTGGGCACTGCTGGTCCTCTCTCTTGGACCACGTTCTCTGCAACAGAATAAAAAGTTGCAGTAGAGGACAGAAGGGAGCATTTCTTCCTCCTCCTCATCCTCCTCCTGCTCCAAGCAGCCAGTCAGCCCTATAAAATGGCACAAAACAGTGGGTGACACTCAGCCCACCACCGGCAGATGAGCACGTCTCCCCCACCCTAAGCACTCAGCAGCGCTCAGCAAAGCTCTTAAATGAAAAAGCACCTGACTGCAGCTCAGATACCTGGAAGGAAGCATTGAGCTGTCTCACTAAAAAGGATTCATGGCTGCAGCCCAGGTGAGGTTCAGATCTTGCCCATTGTCTCCAGAGACATCACCTGCTGCAGCCTGTGTGCAGGCAGCTCCCCAATGAATGGACTCTTGCTTTTGGCTCCCTTTCCAAGATACCTTTCCCAGATGCTGGGAGCAGAGTTTTGGGGCTTAACATAGGTTTCTGCAGTCAGTTCAGATTCACCCACCTGGAAATTAGTCATTCCAGCAGCTAATTGACTATGCTTTTGTACAGTTTTTTCAGACCATTTTCTTCTCCACACTCATTCCGTTCTTTTTCCTTCCCAGTAAATAATTGCCTTTTATTCCTCTGCCAACCTGAAACCCTCTGGGTCACAGCTCAACTCTGGAAGCCGCTCATTGTCTGAAGGGAGAGAAAACTTCATTATTTAAGGGCACAGCTCTGCTGCTCTCCAGCAGGTGATCAATAGGTGCATGCACCACATTCTGCTGCAGGACCAGGCTCCAGCTTATTCTATAAATAGGTTTGATTTTGCCTAGTAAACCTTTCCATTACATACAAATAAATGTACAGAATCTTTTTCCCCCTCATGATTTTATAGCTTTCTATTAGATGCAATTGCCAGTAACATTTTATTTTGTTTTATGACAAGCACAAGTAGGTCTGTGAATTATTAGGTAGCTATTGACTGTTGCATTCAGAAAGAACAAAAGGTTCAGATAAGAAAGCTGAGCAGAGATGTGCTGTGAGAACCAGGAACTTCCTCTCCAGGACGTAGTACAAGCACAGCAAGACTGAACCAAATTGCAGGTCACTGACACAGTTTTGGCCTTGCTAGCTAAAAGAGTTTAAATCTGATGAAGGCTTGAAATTGCAGGGCTGGGGCTTTGCTTTGCAAACATTTTAATGTTCTAATATTTATTTTCCCTTAATGCCGCAAAATCTTTATTGTAGCAATTACAGTTCCCTTCTTCCTACTCATTTCCAAACCCTACCCTGGAATTTAAGTTTGACCGAGTAGTTTCAGATGAAGATGTTCTGGAAGCCACTAATACATCACAAAAGTCAATTTTGTGTTTCTCAATTAACTTCCTCACCTGTGCTGACCTCAGCTAGTTCAGTCTCCCCATCCTCTCCGTGAGATTTCACATCCATCAGTGTAAGTTAATAGGTTTAAAAGGCTGAACAGTAAATCCTGCAGAACAAGTAAAAGGCCAAAGACCCTGCTCTTTCTGCATGTACTGAGAGGGCTATCTGAAATGAATATTCAGTCCCCCTTGACAAAAATAACCTCATCTTGCCTGCCACTGCCTTCCCAAATGAAACAGCTGAGAGAAAGAGAAAGCCCAGAGCTGCAGCTGTAGGGGAGCTGGAATGGAATAGATCTAAAGTAAATAATAAATCTCAAGTAAATCAGGGATGATGCTAGGTTTGTCCTTTGAGGGCTCTGTAGTTGGAGGGAAATGCCTTGCCTGGGGCTCAGCCTGGGGCTAGGGCTGGAAGAATGGCAAAGCCCAGAGCTGCAGTTTTAGGGTGCTGGAAAGGCACCTACCAGAACTAACTTGGGGCTGCTGCGTGATTTCACTGCTGCAGAATTCATGGTCTGAGTGTGGAGCTGGGTGGGTGCCCGGCCACGTGCCACCCTACACTCCAAATTCACAATTGCATTCACTCCTTAGGCTGGTATTATTCCCAGCCATCATCTCAGAGGCAGGAAGATTTTAGTCTGGTTTTAGCAGGGCTCAGTGCAATTCCTACAAACCCAGCTACTGCCTTACCAGTCTTTTGATGGAAAAACTGTCGGCTTTTTCACGTCACGAGGCAGCAGCAGCTCCTCGCTGACAGCCTGCCCTCGCTAACAGACTCCGCAGGCACATCATCTCATCCCCACAAGCTGCACAGGCAGGGAAGACAACAAAGGGCAGGATAAAGCCCAGCAATGTGAGGCAGACCTGCATGAAAGGACATTTGCCCCCAGTTTGAGCTGTATGCTTGTTTTTCCCTTCTCTCCAAGTTTTCCTCCTTCTTTTCCTTCCTGTTTTCTTCCTGCCCGAATACGAAGGAGCCTTTCAGCAGAAAGCTGCTCTGTAATTTATTTTGTAAATAATAAACTGAAGCATTCCTCTCTGGCTAAGGCCCCAAAAATCAAGCAAAAGAACTGTCCTCCCCTTACAGAGGAGGCTGCTACACTGGCTCGCAGTGCAGCCAGCACAACGCAGCCCTTTTAGTGAATCGCACACTGCTGCATCGCAGCTCGGTCTTTCAGCCCTCAGAGAATGAGCAATGAGGAGCTGAATATGAGCAATGTTTGCTTCCAATTTGCTCAGGCCAAGCCCAATTACTTTATTAATGGACTGGTTTGCAGCAGGGTTCAGATAAAACAAAGCTGTGCTTTAGGTTCGGTTTTGCAGAGCTCCCAGTTTCAGAGCAGTAAAAACGAAGCAATGTTAACTTTGTTTCTGTGGGACATTGTCTACAGAAGCATGAGCTAAAGATCTCTCTGTCCTCTGCAGAGCTCAGTGCTAATGAAAGAAGGACAAATACTTTCCTTTTCCTGATACCTTTGATTAGGACAGGATGGCTCTTCAGGAAACAGTTCCACAGCTTTAAATACCAATTTAATAACTCTTCTGGGGTAATGAATGTGGGGCTTCCCTCCACCAAGCCAGCCCAGGCCCCTCCTACAACCCCACTTTTGGATTAATTTCTTCTCCATAAGAGTGTTTTGTGCACTCAGGAAAGCTGGGAGAAGGCTTTTTATAGAGATCCAGGAGACCTCTGGGTCAGCTTTCTAGGGTACCATGAACACCGCTGCTGACAGAAGCATGCAGGTAGGGGTAATTCTGTGCTTCACAAAATACTGAACAAGGCTTCTAACCCCTTAACTGGAAGGGGTATCACCCCACCATCCATAACGAAGACAAGGCCTTGAGAGACTGGACAAGATGACAGACAGAGGTAGCTTTGGATAGGTTTCTACTACTGCAAAACAGAAGTTGGTGACTTCAATACTTTGCCGCTCAGAGATGTAAACATCCAATTGAAAATTATTTCTGTAGAAGGAATCAGTGCAGGCAGAGCCACCTCCTGCAGAGCAGTACAAAACATGCAGGAAGGCTGCTGTCCTGCGAGATGGTGTCTGGAGCCTGCTATGAACTGGCCCCATGCCTGGACCAAGACTCGGAAGCGCTGCACGCTGCTCCATGCACGGGCTTGTCTGTAACTTGAGGAGGTCACCTTTAAATCAAAGAGTTTAGCGGTAGCTACTTGCTGCTGGGCTTTTAACTGATGGTGTGACCTCTGCCATTTTTTAAATTTAACTGTTCTGAGAAAGAATTGTCTTCAAATAAACGTAAATCAATTATTAGTATACACAGTGTTCTGTGGTGCATATTACTGTCTTTGGTTTATGAATTTTTTTTAAAGATTTGGGCTTCATATAGCATTGTAAAAAAAACAGGCAGAAAATTCTTCTCTATACTGCCTGAGGAAGGATAAGAGGTCTAGATGTTCTGCAATAAATACCCACTTCCCCTTGAAATCTCTATTTTGATCTTTGAAAATGTACACAGTACTGAAGCACAGCTGGAAAAGAATATAAGAAGAAAAGGAGAAAGTAGAGATCTGGTAAGCGTCGCACTTTATAACCACACAGTCTCTTCAAACAGCATCAAATGTCAGCTATACTTGGGGACCAGAAGCAGGGGGCTTCCTGCTGCCAAGCTACAAGAATGCTGAGATATTGTCATCAAACAAGACATGGACCTTGCCAAAAAATATGAGGATTAAGATTCTTGCCTGGAAAACCCCTCAGAGCTATTTGGAAGAAGTGCGTGGTCCCCAGTTCCAGTTGATAGCAAGAGTACTGAGTTTCGCAACTGGTCAGCAATATGGGGTGATAGAAGACGATTCGTGATAACACACAAAAGAGCCATAGAAGCTTTATTATAGGATACCATTTGTTCTCTATTTACATAGTGTCTCTGTTTCAAAGTACAAGTGAAGGATAACAGCAGTGAAACAGAAAGCATTACTTGACAATGAAAGCTCACAAGCCATCAGCTCTGGATTGCAAGTGAGAACAATAGATTTTTACAGAGGAAAAGATCAAGACAGTGGGAGAAGCAGCATAAAAGAGAGAAAATATATTCTTGTGCTACATTTATAAGAGTGAATTTTAAGGAAGTACTTTTTTGCTGCATTGCCTCAAGTTGACAGGCAGAGACCATGTCCACTTTTCTTCTAGACCAGGACTGTCAAACACACAGCCTGCAGGATGAATCCAGCCCTCCACCTTGTTTTATCTGGCACGGCACCTTGTTTCTACCCAGCAGCAGCACCGAGCTCCTTGCCCCTGTGCTCCTGCCAGCGCTGGACACATGTGCGGCGCGTGTGACGCATGTTACAATGCAGGAGCAGGAGAATGGCAGGAGCCATGGGTTTGACACTCCTGCTCTAGACCTTTTCCCATGTTCTCCCTTGCTGGTGATGGTGCCTCAGTCTGCAATAGCCCATTGGATGCTGCAAATTTTAAATCACCTGCAAAATATGTCTGCATTGTACTGATGTGATTGACCTCCTGAGAAGCACCACAGCACTCAGCAAATTCACTTTAGCTTTGGTTCTTTCTCTCAAATAGTTGAATCTCCCACACCCTTTGCCCCCTTCCTTCCCCAAAGAAATTCTGCCTCACCCTTGTCATCATCTACCCTCTGCCAGGAGAACTGGTGCCCCTTTTATCCCCTGGACACTCTCCTATATGTTGTCCAGGGCTTATCTGCCTCCACCCAAGGAACATTCACAAGCTGGGCTACAAATTATGGAAGGTGGTAGAAAATGATGGGGGGGAAAAGGGACTCTTGTAGAGAGCATGTAGATGAGACAAGGATGGGGAGGATCTCCTTTCAGGGCATTAAACCAAGACAGCAGTTATGCTTTCTATGCGGTAAGGATCAAAACCCCTTCACTGTTGGCCAACTAAAACCAATCTATATGTACATACTAATCTATACATATCGATAGACCGTAGGAAAAGTGCTATGCACAGCCAGTAGCCAGAGGAATGAAGGTGGTGGCCTCGTGCTCCTCGAATCTGCTGTAGCCTGATACGCGGAACAGAAATGGACCCTATCTTCCCAGTCCACTCTGGAAAATCCCAAAAGCAAACACTTCAGGACATACAAAGACTCAAGATAAATGGAAGATTCTGCAAAAGACAGGCTGTATTAACAGACACAGCCCTGACTTCGGTCTTTTAAAAGCCTGAAAATTAAAATTCTAATAAATAGTTGTGCCAAGGTTTTGGCTCCACTTAACAAGAATCCTCCAAAAAAAACTCGGGTCTTCATTTTCATTCCAGACTGGCTTCTGCAAGATCAAGGACTATTTGCTGCAACAGGCTGGCCTCTGACCCACATAGAGCAGTAAACTCAATGCACTAAAGGGCAAAACTGAACTTCATTTTTAAAAATAACCCAGGTGTAGCCATGCAACTCCAGAAGCTGTGGAGCCTAAAGCCAGTGGTTTAACCTGTACCTGATTCTTGGCAGACCTTGTGCTACTCACGATTTTGTATCTAAAAATCTGTTTAAGGTGGCAGATGTATAGATGGAGGCATAAAGAAACCATATTGCTTAATAGGTAACAGTCTCTAAACACAGTTTTTTTCATTAGTTTAAAGAAGTCTGCTCTAATTTTTGCATACTGCCCAGCTCAAAGGAGGTTCAAATTCCTGTTCCAGGCCTCCAGGCAGTATGGCAAGATAAGTAAAAAGTGTTAACAATATCTCCCATTATATATCTCTAGTTGCTTGCATATCTTTTAACAGTTTCCAAGTTTGGGATTTTCCAAAATACTCAGCACTGCTCTAACTCTGGCTTTGTCACTTCCAGTGACTGAGGTGTTCAATTCAAAATAGATCCCAATATGAATATAAAATTTGAGACACCGCGGTAATTTTTTTTTCTGTTCTTATGAAGTAATATTTTACTTGCTAAATCACATTGACTTGGTCTTATTCCAGTCTTAAAATAATTTATCCCAGTAGATCCTATCTTCATCTTGCTGTTATTCAGAGTGGTTGATGTTTGATGACCCAAGAACATCGATTGTCTTGTAATTTCTGCATTTGTATCAGGAGATTTTAAAAGTGCAACTTATGTCACATCTGAGCGAAAACCCTTTACGTGTGAGAAATTACTGGCTGTCCATTTTGTGATCGAACGCACACAGCAAGATTAGTGATCATCTGTATCTCAGTTGTTATTTTTACTGTGTTATCAAAGCCCCAGGGAGGATTTTGTAAAGCTATTTAGCCTGAAGGAAGGGATTAAAAAGGTTTCTCCCCATGAAACATCTGTTGCAAATGTACTCTCTAATATTCAGAGCAAAATGTTAATATTTATCAGAACAGGGAAGAGTCTCCTACTTAGCAGTTGTACCCGCTGCTCAGTCACAGGTCAACCCACTGTTCCTCTCCCTGCCCAAACCAGAAGCCTTCCCCACCACTACAGAACAGAGGACCTCTTTGGATGCTGTGCCCCTCAACACCCTGATGGGATACTTCAACTTTTTCCTCAAGCTCTTCTCCCTTTCATCAATTAATGAGAAACTAGGACTCAAAGTGACTGCTGCAGTCAGAAAAGCCAGTCACACATGATCTCCTTCTCTGCTTGCCCTAATTCCTAGACTCTACACTCACGCTATTGTGCTTTATGCTCTTGCACACACTTGTTTTCCCCCACAAACAGGTACCTACTGGAATAGTGCATAACCATGCCTACTTTGAGCAACAGCTGACTATTTTCCCAAATGGAGCTCATTATCTACAGTCCCTCTATTTGTGTGTTTTGAGGAAAAAAATAATGTGTTTGCTAAAAAAAAAACAACACAGAATTTTAAACAAACTTGGGTACTAACAATTTTGGCACTGATATGGCACAAGAGCTGTTTTCCCTACCTTTCTACTCCTCTTACAGGGCTCTCTCACGCCCACTTACTCCAGCCCCAACATAAAGCTTGTACTCTAGGGGCAAGCATAGCCTTTTTTCTCCAGTAGCAGATAGGACTAAGTTGTGCTATGCTTTTAGTACTTGTAGTACTGTTTTCTATAATATCTGGAGAAAAAGAAGATACCCAGTAATAAGCAAGCACTTTCACTGCACAGCAATATACACTGTGCAAACTTAAGTGCTAAAAGTAGTTGGATAAAAATAAATCCTCAATTTACTCTCCTGCTTCATGCATAGAAGGTTTTCAGACCCATTGAGATTACACCTGATGTTCCTCATTCTTAGTGCCTTTTTATTATTGAGTTTAAGAAAACAGTCTGATTTTTTTTTTCCCAAAGTGAAAGAAGAAGTAATTTAATTCTTCCCCTCTCTAGGAGAGGGGAACTTATTCTACTTATGTTTATATATGCTGGTCTTAGAAAACTGAAGCTTCAGGAGGGTGGAGGAATGGCTTACTGGTAGCATGACCATTAGTATCCTGATAAGAGCCATATGTGACACTGATCACACTGCGTTTCTGTCCTCAGGTCATCCACAGAATAATGACAGACCCCTTAAAATGCATCATTGTCATTGTCAATGATAATATCCCATCAAACACAAGAAGAGGAACAGCACAACCATGGTGGCCGCTGAGTGCTTAGTAGGACTTACCCGTCCTTATTACTGCGTGCTCCCCAGGAAAGGGACTGAAGTTTCTCATTCCTCTGGGCCAAGTTCACCTGCTCCAGGTGAGCTGCTGCCAGCAGACACAGGCACAGAAGCAGTGAGAGGCAACGATACACCTCTGTGCGTGTGTTAACAATGACACAAGGATACTAAGGCAAAAAATTCCTAGATCTGCATACCTGGGGAGCTCCCAGGACTTACATCCTGTAGTTATCCAAGAATGGAAGGGGTTTCTTCTTGCAGAGCCAGGTTGTGGAAAACAGAAATTTTTTAAAGACTGATTCAGGCTGACATACAGAAGAGTTAGAGATACAATTTCTAGTGCTAAGCACGAGGACAAGGTGATAAATAAGAAGGCAGGCAGTAAAACAACATCAAATCCGGTGCCTAATGCTACAAATTGCATCTCGAAGATTAACTGTTAGAGGTGTATCAGCCAAGCTTTTCCACTATGGCATGGGCTTGAAAGTCCTTAAGTACTTCACTTGGCTAAAGTTGTAGTGGAAACCCTGGCAAATACATCCTGAAAGCTGACAGCTGGCTAAATGACCAGGACTTCTTTCCAAGGCAGTGAGAACTTCTCTTGCAAATGATATGCACAGGCTATGCCATGGCATTCTGAGAGTCCACTCTCAGTGCCTTTTGGTTGAGAACAAAACAGTGAAACATGTGAGCTCCTATCTACTAAAAACTGGAATAAATCCAGAGTAATGACTCAGGGGTCATAAAACAACCTGTAAATAACCACTGAAAACTTGAGCTGTATTAAAACTAGTGACCTGTGATTAAAAGAAAGGCTATCATTCCCCCCAGCCTCTGTTCCCATGTCCAGGTGACATCCTGCTCCCTCCACAGGGGTAGCTGAGACTCAGCAGTTAACTTGGCAACTGCTGCTGTAATAAAATACTTTCCCTCCAAATCAGAAAGTATTAAAAGGATACTGACAAAATGCATCCTGCTGCATTTTTCTCATGTAATAAATCTGCTTTTATATGTAAAGACCACACTTCTTTCCCTGGCAGGACATAACTATGGAGTACTTTTTTCCTCAGAAGGCACTGCACCAGCCTGATTTCTGGAGGGTCTGTGAAGGGGTGATGCAGAAGTGCAAAAGAGGAGCTTGGTGGAAGTGACTGCTGGCAGAGGCATGGGAGATGTTCAAGAGAAGTCCATGGGCTTTGTTGAAAATACTGTGAGGAGGAAGCCACTACACAGTTTGCAGACTCAGCTGGGTAATGCAGGACACGGGTCTGCCAAAGCCCTCCCTGCCTTGGGAAAAGGACCGTCACACAGTCATGTTAAAACTTCCCTATATTCCCCACACATGGACTTCCACTCCAACATGCTTCTGAGCACAGCCCAAGGCAGGTGAGAGAATTTATTCATGCTGAAAGACCCCAGCATGTCTGAAGGCCATTTTTACTCTAGCTATTCAGATACCAGCTTCTGTGGAGGGGTGAGTGTGTAAGAAAGAAGCTAAGACAATTTCCAAGTACACCTTGCCTTTAGGGGCTACTGCCTGGCTTTATAGGACATGAAGTTGTTCCCTGAAAGGAGTAACCAGAAATAACTGCAGCCTTACATGGTATCTGCAGCCAAGTCTTGAACACAGACAACTAATATCTTGCCTTGAATATGATCTTGGCTATTCTATTTAATGAAGGCATCTATTAACAAATTATTGACCAGTGTTTATAGAGATCTCTCAAGTACAACACAACTGGGATTTGTGGTGTGAATGGTAGCTGCCTCGTTTTCCTACATTTTTTGCAAAATAACTCTGGGAAGGCATGCAGAGAAGCAAAGCCTCTGAAACACATTTAATTAGAAAAGCTGAATCTGCAATGTAGAATTTGGAAACTGTCCAGGTTTGGAACGAATAATGCAGTAATCAGGCTGGGTGATAGTGGACTGATGATTTCTGTGTGAATCAGCTGCTGTTCCTCTGGGTTTCCTTTTTCCCTCCAGTCCAGTAATTCATTTGCCCACCTCTTCTCCCACCTAAAGCTTCTGGGTTTTTTCCCATTGCAGTCTCTCTGCCCTGAAACACCGACATAAAATCACTTTTCCAGGACTGGTTTTCCAGGAATGGAGAAACTGAGGTGCACAGATTAGCAAGACCATTGCAGTCAGTGAGCAATCAGAACATGGGCAAGCATGACTTCCCAGGTCCCAATTCCTATGAGATCGCTGTTGCATCTTCTAAACCAAGAAGCTCTGTCTTCAAGGGGAGGGAAGAGGGATATTGTATCTCCTGCCGTGGCCCTCGCTGACATTTATTTCCCTGGAAGCAAGCTGTAGAAATAAATCAAAGGGACAAGAGTGCAACTTGCACAAGGGCTGAGAAGTTTCTTAAAGCAGCTCCAGGGCCAGTTACTGTCATTGACATATCCTGAATTAGGAGCACTGTGTGTGTCAGAGTGCACCGTGATGAAGAAACACAGATTATCCTTCATACTGACAAAGCAATATCTGGGACGAACCTGCACAATATTATAATCTGGAACTCAAAGTGTCTGTGTGGTCCTTGCCCAGGTAAATGCACTTGAACTGTTGACTCCCTCAGGTTAAGGTTAACTCACCAGAGTCCTAGTCACCATCTTTTAACACTGTCTGAAAAGTGCTGGAAGTGTGTCACATCTGCTGCGTGCTCATATCTGGGTTGCCAGAGCCAAAACCCAAGCTGCTCCCTCAAAATGCAGCCAACAGGGAAGGGACAGAGCACTCAGTGAGCAGAGCAATGGCTTCTGCTGCTGGGGCGGAAGAGAGAGATGGGGAGCTGTGGAGGAAGCTCTTCAGTGGAGTACAGAAAGCAAAGAGTCTTCAATTCTTGACACCGCACAGCAAATAAAAAAGACAAGTCGCTGCCTGGCATTCTCTCCCTCAAGAGCAAACTGCTGGCTGCTTTGGAAGGAAACTCATCAGTTTGCTTACAATGTCACCTGGAGCTCTAAAATAGTTTTTCTGTAGCTGGAAAATATTTGGGCTTAACTGACACTGCTGCAACTCCAGGGAAAAATATGATGAGAGAGGGGGAGAAAAGGCTGAAAATGCAGGAGACGTGCTGTGTTTACACAGCAGGCTGCCAGTCCCCAAGCAGCCTGCAATCACTCCTGTCTGCCTTGCAGAGCAAGTACTCGGAGTGTGCCGGCAGAACACGGCTGAATAACACATCTGTGCTCCAGAGGACGCTTCAGCTTCATCAGCTTGTGAGCAAGAACCAAGGCATGTCTTACAAATAAACAATTTTTGAATGACAGAACCTGTGAAGGCTAATTTCAGAGGGCTTTGTGTGCTGGGCTGGGTTATTATGTGTGTGATAAGGTACAGGCAATGACTGAAGCATTTTCTCCAGCGCTTTCCTCCCTCACGTGATCTCCCTGGTACTCACCCACTCATCTGCTTACCCAGTGCAATCAGGCTTTCTGGGAGAAGGGCTCATTCTGGTCTGTCCTCCTTGCCTAAGTTTTGCAAAGCTGTGAAAGCAAAATGTCTTTGAGACATCTAAAACTCATTTCCTTTTGGTTGAAAAGTTTGGGGTTCTATTTTGGGCAAACAGTTGTGGTGTAGCTCCATTGCAGGAGGACTTTTAAAAAGCCTGATGTCTGGTGTCCCTTCAATTAATCACACTTTCCAAAAAAGTATTTTTAATAAGTCAGAGCTAAACAAAAGTGCAAATATGTCATGGACATGCATTATAAGTTACCTATTCAACTCTAACAGCATTCAAGACACCTGAAATTCCTTTGCTGGCACCCGGATCTATTCACTGAGAACATTCTGCATAAATCTAGTCTCTTCAAACCAGAACTGCACCCATGTTTTTGATGACGGGGCAGGAAAGGCAGCCTGTGCTTTACCCTTTTTAATAACAGAACAATATAAGAGAGTTCTCTTTTTTCAGGATTCTCCAGTGAGCATTTTTCACAAACAATATCTTTTCTTCTTTCAAGGTAAATATATCGCTCTTCTGATGGTTGACATATGAAGCCAAGGAATCTATATTAATTTCATCATTTTAAGCTGAAAAAGCCACCTGTACTCTGAAAAGCTAACAAGAACAGACAGCTGACCAGCATCAAGGTTTCCACTGTAGTTTGACTCTTGCTGCATGCCTGCTGTCCAGAGAATTCTTTGACTACAAAGGCCAGTGTGAAAGTGTTGCCTTTATATTGTATACGTGCACTTCAGCTCAAGCAAGCTCAGCTACGGACACATACAGGCTCCATTTCTTCAGAACAGTCTCTACCATTGCTGGCTCTGCACTCCATGTGCACACGTCTGCAACCCAAAGCAAGAAACACCTCAAAGTGAGAAACAGATGAATTAGTAAACTGAACTAAATGGCATAAATCCCAGGTACTGTTGGAATACAGTGAGACTGGAATAATTTGATTTACAGTTAACAACCCAATTCTGCCTAATTTCAATCAAATCTGATAAACAGCTACAGAGGTCACTGATGGGACTAGCAGAGATGTGAACAAGCAGACAGAAGAATTCTTACAAAACCAGAACAAAAATAAATTCATCCAGGGACTGCTTTTTGCTTGCAGGACTCAGCTTAGAAAGCATATACCCACTCAGCTACACATTTGGAAAAGGGCAGGCAGAACTTTGCTAGCAGGTGGAAAGTCACGCTGATATACAGCCCTACTTCCTACTGCATGCCCAAATGTTTTCCAAAACACACACTCTACCTCTGCTCCTGTTTCTAGATGGCCAATCAAAGCAGTATCTTTTGCACTAAAGTCCTATTTTCACCCCCCTGAACTTACCAGGGTTTAGAGTTTCAAAAGTGCATAGGGGTACTGACTGCCTGAGACGGCGCTGTGGCCATTCCGCTCCTTCAGGACTCCTTTGAAAACATCCGACTGTATAAAGAGAACAGTCAGAAACATAAACTGCATGGGATGTGCTACAGATGTTTTTTACTGCTTAATCAGAGCGTGTGGATCATAAAGCAAACATTTAAGGTTTTTGCTGGTTATAAAAGGTAAACATTAAAGACAAATGACATATTACTAAATGGGTTTTTTACATTTCTTAAACCCTCCTCACAGTCTTCTCTCTACCAAGGCCAGAGTAGCAGTGTAAGGCCCAACAAATATTTCTCATGAAGTCCAGAGGAAAATCCTTACATCACATCCAATTTTAATGTTTAAATCAGGGCAACATGTTGTCCTAGATATTTTCAGGCACAAATGTCTCATTTGCACTACGATACTGCTCGGTGTCTCAAGGTTGCACTTCCAACAGTGACGTATTCACCCTATTTAGCATGATTTTAGAGAAACCACAAGGCTTTCCAGGAATATCAGCAGACCCATATAACGTTAAAGATCGCATGGCACAAAGAGGCAACAGTGAAATTCAGCCATCAGAGGACAATTCTGGTCACAGATGCAATCCAGATTTATAGGCCAGCCTATAAGATACCTAAGACCCATCATAGTGAAATTCAAAGAATTCACTCCTCATCAGAGTGAAGAACCTAGTTAATATCAAACAATAATACAAATTCTGTCCTGATACCGTGGATAAAAGGGCATCAAGAAGTTCAGAAGTTGTCTGCTGCTTTAGTCTGAGAAGCCACAAAATAATATGTGTTAATAGTTACTTGCATGGTTACAACATGTTTCCACAACAGGATAACAAGATGTTGGAAAATTTCCAATGCTGTACACTGGTGTATTAGGATACGGTTTAGAAGGAATAATTTATTTTAAAAAACATGCAATGAAGAGGCAGAGCGGCAAGGCAAGGTGACAATCAGCCCCCAGCTGTGTGACATTTTCTTTGGGTACCCTGCCAGGATAGCCTTAAAATTATAGCCTTTCCTTCCAGATTAAAGATGGACTGATGGACTGCCAGCCTACCCCTGAGCAGATTTGCCTTTCCCTTTTATCTCCCAGCTTTCACTGCCTTCTGCCTTTCTCCATCTGATTAGACAACTTATCAAAGCATATTTTTGTGCTGAGCAGAAAACCCCATCCCAGTGCAGCGTGGATGGATTTTCAAACGAACCTAATCTTGATTTGGATGAGGCTTTTGATGGATGGAGAAGAAGCAGTCTGCTAGTTTGTGGATTGACTCCACTGGATATTCCTGCAGATTAATCGACGAGTGTTCATTGCTCTGAGGGGCCTCCAAGATTTTACTCTTCAAACTCAAGCTCATTGCTATCACCCTCTGCCCTCAGTCCCTCCTCTGCACCTTCCTGCTGCCCTGATCCTCTCCCTGACATTTGCCACCAGTGCCTTGCCCCACATCTCCTGTGCCTGCCTGGATCTCCTGCAGTCGGGGCTGGAGCCAAGCCAAGCAGCCTTGGTGGAGTTTATCAGCTCAGGTTCTGCCAGCAATAGGTCTTGGCCCCCGGCCAGGGCTGGCGTACCTGGCCACCAAGGCGCGCCCCTGTTGTCTGAGGCAATGGAGGAGCCTCACTGTAACCAAAGACAAGAGGGACCCACAGTCCCATTCCCTCCAGCCACGTCGTGCCGCGTCAGGAGCCTCCGTGCAAATTACTACATCTACATATCGCAGCCATCTGCCTGTCAAAAATAGTAGCTTTGGTCTTGAGGTCGGTATGAGAAGGTTGGTACACCCAGACTAATGAACACGCTCACTCTCAGCAGGGCCAATTAGTCAGGGTAAACTGGTGGGTTAATTCAGCTCCAGAGCTGGCTTGTTTTCTAGTTGTGACCTTGTTTGCCTCTAATTTGGTTATCTTTGCATGCTGTCACACTACATCTTGAGCCCCGGCAGCATCTATGCCACTTCTGAAATGCCGCTTAGTCATTTAGTTCATATAAGCCTTGTCACACTCAGCAGTGCTATACATAAAAACGTTTTAAATATCTAGGCACCAGCACCCTTCTCAGGTGGTTTCAGGAATCCAGCCCACACAGCCATTTAATGCCTACCTGAGAGTGGCTGATTGCTGCTTCATGCAAAACCTGGACTGATGCATCGTTTGATCTATCACAAAAGTAAACCGAATTGCAGCATAAAATACAAGAATAAAATTAAAATATTAGTGATTGTGATACTACTAGTTCACATGGAGAGGCGACCGCGAGAATGGGCACCTAGAAGACTGAATATCCACCAGAAAACACAAGTTCAGGGGAAAGCCCTAAGAACTGCTTACATTTATTGGAATAATAAAATACTGTCTGTCTCTCTCCTTTGTTCTTGAGGGAGGAAACTAACACTTAAAAGATGCACATAAAGTCTTCAAGAAAACAGTTTAAATTAACTGACTGCCTTAAGATTTGCTTTCAAAATCAGTTCCCTTACACTGGGCTCATAGTCATAAGGCTCAAAGCAGAGCTAGCAAAAAAATTAGTAGGCCTTTATCATAAAAACAAAACCTTAGCCAAAAAAAGAATTAAAAATTTTAAAAAGTCAGGAGAAAATTGCTCATTATACCTGCAATAATCTGAATTACTGTGCCATATCTCTACTTTAGTATCACCTAGTCATCAAGGTTCAGCTATCTTGTTATTGCCATAATTCTCCCAGAAGCAATTGTATTACTAAAGATATTACCAAAAAAAAAAAAAAAAAGGACATTTTCTTGACTAGCAGCAACAATACAGCAGGACTAAAAAAAATTGGTTTTATTCAGTATTTTGGAGCGATAGACAGAGCCGAATTTCTGAAAAATTGCCTCTTTCATCTCAGAAAATTGAGCCTGTAATTATATTCCAGATCTTGGTACAGACTTAGTTTTTATCTCATTGTTATGCACTTCTGCTCTATATGTATGTTAATGTGCCTTTTTTAAGTTTTTGTAATTTTTATCTATAGCTCCTTCATTTTGAGCAGCAGTAAAGGAGTCTTGAAAACTTTCCTCCTTTTTCCACACATTTTTGCAAATCCGGTCACCGCTTTGCAGAGATGAGAGTTTGTAACCAAGTATTTTCAGTCTCTGTATTTACAGAAACGGGGCTGAGCTGACGCAAAGTAACCACGGAAAGCTGCAACAACCTTCACACTCGAGCAAAACTGTAAGGAGATATTGAAAATGAGCTGCTGTTAAGAATAACTCGGTTCAATAGCAAATGCAGATGTCATGGTTGTGCTGGGCGGGTGTTGCAGGAGGCTTTGGGAAGGCAGGCGGGGTGGGGAGGTGTGATTAGCAGGGGCCCTGGCAGGGCTGGGGTTATCGCTGGCAGGGACTCCTGCCAGGTCACGGGGCAGTATTTCTCTGAAGCGGACAATCTGCAGGAGTTTAGGCATAATCAAATGGATAAAACGTGTTTTCATAAACATGGAAAGGACAGAGGCTCACGCTGTGAAAACAGCTGCAAAAACTGTCAGTGTTTTGGAGTCTGACTTTCTCAGCTTCAACTTTTAAGATATTTAATTCGTCACAGAATATTTAAACAGGAAAAAGTGATTACAAGCAAAACTTTTAAGGTCTCCCTTAAGAGTGAGGGGAAAAGAGTATTTTCAAGGGAATACAGTGTTTGGGATTTTGCTTTTGCAAAACATGGTAAAAACAGAGGTAAGATGTGAGGGAGGGAAAAAAGGAAGTAAACTTTTCTATGGGACATATTTTGCTGCAGAAGAGTCACTGAAGCAGAGACTCTCATTTCAATTTGTGCAAATCTCCAGTTTAGGGAAGCACATGAATATCACAGAGGGAGTTTCAGAATTAGATGTCCAAATCTCTCAGACACACATTCTGCAGAGAAACCAAAAGGAAAACTTCAGGCACTGCTGCCACTTCCAAGATTACATCAGTAACTGTGTTGCTTCCCTCACCTTATCCTTACTGCAGGGTGGCTATTTTTGTCTGCACTTGTAACGCCGCAGCACAGTGATAACTCTCTGTGGAAGGGCGGGGGGCTTCACGGTATGGTTTCATTTAATCCTGGGGTAATTGTTCAGCCTGAGCCCCACCAGCTGCCTTGGCAGGGCTCTGTGTAGCAACGCGGCACATTCACTTTCAAATCTCTTTTGGGAGAAACAGGAGTTTTCTTTGTGTCCGCATTATAACGCAGCTCTATTTCATACTACGTCGATGCATTATTTTTTGCTTATAAAAGGGTTTCCATTTTTAATGCCTTAATTTGTGCTTGAATTCTAGAGATATGTCAACAGATAAAAAAATGCAAGGCACCTAAATGTTTAACACAGCTCCATGTCTACCTCTAGATGATTTAGACGTTACTCACAATACAGATCAGGAAGATTGTGCTCGCAGTTCCCTTGCAGGACCATCCTTCACTTCATCTCTCCATGCTCATCCATGTTTGGCTTTGGCACGCTGCATATGACAAGGCCAGCTGTACTAGTCAGGGTCTAGACGTCAAATCAAGCAGCAAGAGCAAGCAGCTATCTCTGGTGTCCTCCCCCATCCCCCAGCAGAGCACATTTTTCCAGAGCCACTGGTATTCTTGCAGCACGGACCTGATTTACGACCAGTGCCTTCAGGAGCTACTGCAATGCATATACTTAATTTGATAGCAGTAGTTACAGTACCACAAACTGTAACATATACAGAGGATCTTTCTGTAAGACTTGTATTTGCACAAGTAAATGCCATTAGTATTTCCTATTTTCAAACATTCAAAACTGTGAGTATGCGTGTTCCTTCATTTGTATAAAAATTATCCTCAAGATGCTCACGCTCAAACATTACTGCATCATGTACAAAGTTATCTATACATGAGAGAAATACAAAATGAGGACCAAAAAAAAAGAAATACACTAAATATAGTCTATCAGAGAAATACACTAAATAAATACCTGTTTTGAAATTGCCTATTCAGCCCATAGAACAGTCCAACTATGTTGCTCAGCTGGATGACCCACAAAGTAAGTGGAAATACACAAAGCTGAACTTAGCAGTTAGGTTAAAAAGTTGAGATACTTTCTAATTTCCACAGGTTCAAGTATATTAAGCAATCAGCAGGAAAACTTTGTGGATTAGCTTTTGCAAGCCTTTACAGGGGCCCCATGTCCTTAGCCCTGCTGGAACCGCACACCAATGAGCTAATATACAGGTTAAACCTACACAGCCTGTGCTGTTTGCTACAAAACACTTTGCACGTGGTAGCACGGTTTGTTCTATTAACTTTGAATGTTTTTAACATCTATAAGTTATTCATTTGATAGAGGGCAATAAATAAAGGTGAAAAGGGCAGTCCCTTTGACCCGCAGTGCAAAGCTCTGCAGCAGCGCGCAGTAGCCTCGGGAGGTTTTTATGCCCAGGATTAACGGGGATTGGGAACGATGCAGAAGCAGCATGCTGAATCAAGGGTCGGAAATCGCTTTGCAGGGCAATTTCTCTGGTAAGATTCAAAACCAGTGGTGATTTTCAAGTCCAAACAAATGCCCTAATGTCCTACACTTGGATTTTGTTTATTTAATCTCAATTTTTGCACAGTAAATGGTGCAGCTCAGAGTTTGTTTGGATGAGCTGGCAATGTTGTGTTTCATGGCACAAAGGGCTGGCTGCAAGTGACAAAGCTATCAGAAAATTTGGGAGAGGAGAATGTGAATAAGTTTGTTAAACTTTGACAGCAAACAGGAGAAAAAATAGAACTTGTTTTCAATCAGAGACGTTGCATCATGTCCTTTTTTCCCTTATTAGGGAAGGCAACGAAGCATTTCTGTTTATGCTGAACTTAGTCCTGGTAGCTGTCGATACAATTAGTTTAAAATGTGTATTGTTTTAAAAAATCGTATTTTTTATGTACATATTGAACTTTGATTAAAAAAAAAAATATTTACTTGGATCCATTCTCTGTCAGATGGATTTCAGCCTCTGGGTTTATGTTTTCTTCATGTTCGTTTTGGCCTTATGAAGCATTCAGTATTAAGGAAAGCAAAACACTTCTTTTCCTGCAAAGTCCTCTCCTTGTAAAAGCAGCATGCTTTCCCTTTTTTTTTGTCATCCTTGATTCTCTGTCCCTTTGGTCCATTTCTTCTCCGCAGTTTTCAAGCATCATAAAAGCTGCAAATCTCTTTTCCTTAGGTTTCTAATAATTATCTCTTACTTGTTTCTACAATCTCTCTCTTATTCCCTTTAACAAAATTGCCAATACTCTACAAACTGCATAATGAATAATAATGAAGTATTTTATTGCAGACTTAGCTGTAAGCGCACTCATGAATTATCTGTTTGACTGTGAATGAAGATCTACATTTAACATTGCCTCAGATATAGAGGCACATTAAGATATAGAGGCACATTAAGAATATCAGCAATATCTGTGACAGACTGAAATGTCTCCAAGTTTTCTGTAATAAGCAAAAAAACCCTGTCTTTATTTACTCCTCAGCAGTCTCAAGAATAAGTCTGTGGAATAAACGTATTTTTTTCTCTTAACTGAAGGACATAGTGACATAGTTCTTGATGCCAGGCTAATGCATTTATGGTTCGAAGAGCTCTCCACTCCCCCAGACTTCAGGCTTACAGTGGAATCCAAGGTATGTAATGATGATATGAATATCCTTTACTGTAACCTGTGCTTCAGGCAGCTGTTAATGCCAGTCTAGTTTTCTGTAGTCTGCAGCCAAAGGAAAGCTGTCTGCAACACACGTATAGCTTCAGTCCCCAGTACACTTACTGTGAAGTCAAAGGCACGCTGAAGCAGATGCCACAGAACCAGAACCATTTGTTAAAACTTACGTCTCAGATGTTAACATATATTTGGGATCATTTCTCTGCCTATGAAATAAATTAATTTTCTCCCTGTTTAATTACTCCCATGGTAACATCTAAAGTCTTGTACAAAGATGCAGAGACACATTTTACTAAACTTTGTGGAAGCACGGGGAAAGATGGTCCAGCTCCAAAGAGATAAAAGTCAAAGGCAGCAAAAAGGTCAAAACACATAAAGGAAAAACCAAGAGGCACAGTGGGAAGGGAAGCAGATAGACACACTGACCTCACCACAACTGCTGAGTAGATCAGTAACAGAAGGGTTTGAACTCAGACTCTTGGCTTCTAGTCTTATATTCTATTGTATGCTGCAGCTTCTGACAATCTTGGCCAGGAAAGAGATGTCTTACTATTTCAAATGTGCCCCAGATAATCTCCTTTTAAGTTGCTCTTGTTATGCAGACCCTTACATTTTCAGCCCCAGTTTATGTAAGCCATATGCTGCTTTGTTAACCTGGAGATGATTATATTTTTCACTGAGTGTAAATGCTTTCAGTGGCGTGCAGGTCGATAACGTCCTGCTCCCTACTTGGTTTATGAACACGTAGCTCCTATGCACATGATGTAGATCCAAAACTGTGCACAATGAGTTTCTCTGCGGCATCTCAGTTAGTGGATCTGGTCCTGAACAGTCAGGGAAGGGAATCAATCAGTCTCGTTGGACTTGTGCTCTCATTGATCTGCAGAAAAGAACATGAGTAATTTTAAGTTCAAACCTTCAAAAGCTAAGTAGTGTGGAAGGTTTACTTGGTTTTATTTACATGCAATAGTCCTCCTAATATAGCCTCTTAAGATACTTATTTTGTGCAGAATGTGACATTGTTGACTTGTATGTACTTTTTTCTTGTATAACTTCAAATATTTTTCTACTGAACTGCTGCTAGCAAGCAGTTCTCATTTTTTTAATTATTAATGTTAATTTATTAACATTAAATGATGTTTATCAGGGCGTAAATGTACCTCAACTATGAAAATACCAAGTGGAGTATTATCAAAGGCTTCATTAATCTCATCACATATACTTACAACTTCTCCCTACGCTCTTATTTATGTGCATACATTAGTGAAAGAAATGGTAACACATATTGATCGTACTATGGATTAGATTTTAATTATTACAGTCCGTAGAACAAAGACATAATTGAGTTAGTGCAATATACTACTGCAGTGGGATAAATTTACCTTCTTTGCAGCATTTTTTAGAAAACTGGTTCTCTTTGAAGTGACTGTTTTTAATCACACTGCCAAAATATAAAACTGTGTTCATAATTCCAGTGCTGTGTACCCAGTGCATCTCCAGTGTGGAGCTCTCAAGAGGTTTTTGGAGTCCAGGGGCATCACCAGTGCTTACAAAGAGGTGGAGCTCAGGTATGGAACTACCTATCACCTACATCTGAATTTCTCATCTGCAAAGCCAGCTATCAGGTGCCAGACTGAATTTGCAAGTGCACAGTGACAGGGTTTGTGCACAAAGGAAGAAAAGAAGTAGGTGTAAAATTTGCAGCAGATGAATGCGGACAGCACAGACGTGCTATTTGTCTTCCAGGACCTCCTTGGAAAGGGCTCAAGACACCTTCAAGGGCATTTCCTCCTATAAGAGAGAAAGTGAGAAGCTCCATAGCTAAACTCCTTAGTGATCTATAATGGATTAAGCATTAGAGGGAAACAAGAAGAGCCAGAGTTCTGTAATTGATTTTTGGCAGAGAGGAGCATTCAAAAAAAAAACCCTCGCAGATTTGGTATTAGCAGGCAAAACTGATTTCTTGGATCTAGTGCTGCACAGAAGTATGAAAAGGATGTAGACAGAAAAAGATGACAGCAAGACCACAGGAAAAACACAGAGAGTAGGAGCTGCCTGCATGTTAAGAGGAGAGAGAAAAAAAGGAAAAAAAGTCCTATTTTCTACTAATTTTTTTACCATTTTACCTTAGCCTTTGGTGTCCCTGAACAGTGTTTGTCCATTCTAGCAATAAATCTAACCCACAGTTTCTAGATCCCATTATTTAACAAAATTTTAGAACTTTGTCATTTGATTATCTGCACATTTCTACAGAAGTCTGTGTGACATTCTGACCACTAGATCCATCATAAAATACACCTTGGAGTAAGTGGCGTTTGCTTGCCTGAGCTTTTTTAAAACTGAAATGCAATTCCAAAAGAAGAGCTAATCTGCATGCGTAGAATCATGAGACTACTTTAGCAACCTGCAAACATGTTTGGAGAGAGCAAAATTAAACGTTCAAGCCTGCTGATTAAGGCATTGATTCTGCAAATACTTAGCACTAGGCACAATCCCTTTGAAATCAGGGGGACTATTCACGGTCAGAAAAGCTGTCCCTCTGAGTAAACATTTGCCTCCCTCAGCCCTTGAAAGCAATTGCGGGCAATATTTTTCTTCTAGATGGACAGTGCTCACTCATCAGCAGTCCACAACTATGAAACGACATACATTGTAATTGTGAAAATTACATAGGACTGCCCCTAATAACAGCCTGCAATCAGTAATTGGCTCTGTGGTGAGACGAGAAGCGCTTAGTCACTCCGTGAGAGGCACACAGGAAATGCTGAGATGAACTGTCATAATTAGACACATATTATTAGTATTTATTAAAAGGCAACTAGTTACACTGGTTGTGCATATTCTGTAGGCAGACCTCGTGAAAAAGTGAGGGACTGAGCCTTAGCCCTGCAATGCAGGCCTTGTTTACAGTAGAAAGTTGTGCTGATCTAATTGTATTACTGTAGTTAAAGCTGTACATCTCCCATTTAGGAGGAGCTGTATTAGAACAGCTTATTTTTCCTTAGCAGAAGGGAAACCAGTGGCAGTGTAAAACACTTCTGTACCAGTATAGGCATGCATCAACCTAAATAGCGCAATTAAATGGGTTGTAAAAATTCATACAGCTCAGATAACATTGTTAAATTGGTACATGATGTATGAAGAGATCAGACTCTGCTTCACAAACAAATGTGAATCAGGGAATCTCACCCCTCTTGCATATGAGAAGGAGAAGACAGAAGTGAAAACACCCAGTGTTTAGGATAGAATCTTTTACGCCTGAGCATCTTGTGACTTAAGCAGCATTTGCAATTAAGTGAGATGCAATGTATTCAGTTGGCGGCTGCTTGTAAAAGTACTGAACTGTTTCTTTGAGTAGGAACGAAGAGCGAATCATGGCAGCTATAGGGAGAGAAGCTGCTCATTTAAGAAAACAGTAAAAGGTCAGAGAAGGATAAATGCTTCTGCCAGCATTAATTTTACTGTAATGCTCCAGTTTCTCATCTTGAAAATTGAAGAGATTTTTTCTTGTTCTTCCAGGCAGAGAAAGCAATGCATATATATGAATAAGAAATGCACTGCGTTATGGTGGGAGCTGGTTAATACTCTCTGAAGGTGTTTTTTGTTATCCAGTGAGCTCTGTGAGCACCACAGCGCTGGGGGACAGACAGCAGGACCAGACGGCAGGGACTGGGCTTCTGCATGGGACTGTGCCCCTGGCCTGCTGTAAAACCTCTGGTAAATCACCTTCTCTCTCTGTGCCTCAGTTTCTTCCATTACAAAATGAGAGAAGGTCAGTTTGAAAAACACTTTGAGAAATAATGATGACAAACAAATTAGTTGGGTGGAATCGTTATTAGCTCCTATACCTTCATCTCTTGGGCAAGAGCCACTATTAAAGACAGAAATTTCAGTTTTTATTGCTTATTAGATAATTTACTGATTTTGGATACAAATGTGAATTCAGATTACAAATAAAGTTCAAAGCTTCAAATTACTGAATGTGATTTTTCAGTTGGAAGTATTAATTTCTTAGAAGTTCATGTTACCGAAAAGGCAAATTTTCATACAGAATACTTCAATAAAACAGATTTTGTTCCTATTTATTATCTTGGATATCCAAATGGACATAATTCATCTGCTCAGCAACATTACCTGGTTTTGAAGATTCCCCTCATTATGTATTTATAGAGAAATTGCTACAAGTAATTCCATTACCAGTTGCTACCAATAATCCCATTAGGCTGAATCTTCGGGTAACCTTGTTTCTGACTCTATAACCAGACATATCACACGAAGTAGAGAACTGATGCACTGCGTGGCTGTTGAGGAGGATATACTGAAAGCTGGGAAAAGAGAAAATAGTACACTGACATGGGATGTAACAAACCAAGCCAGGATCTGGAACCCATTGTTTCTTGCTGTATCTTATCAGTAAATTTACGATTAAAATATATTTTATAAAAAATAAAGGTTTGATTTGCATAATTGCCTGGCATATGGCACAGGTTCAAAAAAGTAAAAGCAGAAATTCATAAATGTGTGTGTATATGCTGATACATAATCGCATCTAAAAATTAAACAAACTTTGCATCTGCTATCTAAATTTATGCACATTAAGTAAACATTTTATATTTTAAATGTGTATATTCTGATATTTTTGTTGATATAGCGCAGATAATCTAAAATATACATTTCAATAATATTATTTGTCAAATTATTTAATCTGTTGCATAGTTCTTATGGGTTTTTTTGTATTTTCTGTATTCTTGGTATGTGTAAGAAATTCTTTTAACATGGCACTAAATCTTTGAATTGTAATAATACATTATTTTCTGTGACACAGAAACTTCCTAGGTACGTAAATGGTTCATTCCTCAAGTCCTGGTAAATCTTTCCAATATTTAAAGGTACTGTCTTGAATACCAGCGACGCAGGCCCCACTGGCTTTATCAATATCAGTTTTACAAAGCCGTTTGCCAGGATGCATGTTATGAAATACATGAATAGCCCATGTTTTCTTAATTGTCTTTTGGATATCATCCCATCATCTTCTGGCCATTCCAAATCTTATTTGCTGTAGAGATAGGTTTGAATTAATTCTTCAAAGTCAATGACTTCTCAGTTCAAGGAAGTTCAGATGCAGGTTTTCATGAACTCCCTTCTCTTAAAAATTTCTTCTATGTGTCCCTTGCTGTTCTGCTGTTTTCAGAAAACCCAATGTGAATTATGAACACTTTTCAAAAGGCTCTAACTTTGCCCAGATTTATATGAAAATTATATTGTAAACATGTACTTGCATGAGGAGAACAGTCTGGGATCTCAACAGGCTGCGGTCTTCTTGTTCAGTTAGTTGTGAACTCTGTATCTTTCCAGCCCTAACTTAGGAAACCACTTTAACCTGCGATTAAATCCCAGCGAAATCAAGATCTCAGCACACCCTTAAAGTGTAGCCTGCCCTTCAGTGTTTAAAAGAGCACCTTAACAACAAGCATTCTTGAGAGAATATTTATTATGGTAAACCAGTATTTCCCTGGGACTCAGTCTCCAGGCAATCCACCAAAAGAGATCTAAGAGATCGTGAGACACTGAAAAATTTATTAAATAACACTGAGACAACTTAAGTATTCAGCTTTTGTGAGTTTTGTTACTAAGTTTTGTTGCTCCACCCTTTTCATACCAAGAGTCACTGCAGGTGACTCTTGGCATTATCTCAGTGTTCCACAACCCACACTACCTTATCATTCACCTTCAAGAATTAAGTCAATCTCTTGAAACATGCAGGGAAATGATGTATGCTTATTCTGAGAAGTACAGAGACATACTGTTCAGCACTCCTATCTGAAAGAAACAGTAAAATGGTTAGATGTGAATATATATTAGCATATACCTGCACATTTACGGATTTCTGCTTTTGCTTTTATGAACCTGTGAAACAAACTTTACAATATCATTATTTTCTTCTTCCCAGAGAAGCAAGGGATTTGTGTATATTAACCAGGTAAACATAGATTCATCTCTGTATAGTGTCTTCTCTGACATTTTGCTTAACTGAGAAATTGGCTGCATCATGGTTATTCTGTACTTTGCAGAAGTCACAACTGACTTGTCAGCATGCTGGATTAGAACCTTACATATATGCTATACTCTGTTGAAGCGTGGCAGATCCTTCCCCAGAGCTCTTCCAGGCACTGGAGCTTACAGGGTATGTTCCTTTCTGGAACATAAAATCTACCCCATACTGTTTAACTAACGCTTCATCTTCAGAAGCAGGTTTTCCAATACAATATAAATACAAATATTCTGCAGTAACTTCTTGTGGATTCCCTTATATTGTAGTGCACAAATGGGGTTTTTTATTATCTGATGTCACATAGAAAAGGGACTGAAAGTGAAGAAAATAACCCTTATGCCATATGAAAGGAGTATTCATGGTTTTATGTGGTAAAACTCTCCTAAAAAAAGAACTTAAATTATGAAGCTTGTTTCTTTCTTTGACATTACGTTAATCTCTCACCGAGACATTTAGCCAACTGATGCTGTCTGCAAATACAGCGCACTACTGTGGGTGCTGTGCAGGCCAAATACAGCCCAGAAGACAATTCCTGTTGTACCATTATTACCATCTTGTACAATCTTGGAGTGGAGATGAAAGGAAATGACTAATTCAGGAGGTGCACGAATCTCAGCAGAAGTTGCTCCTTCTAAATGAAGGAGTGGTTTGCCATCACTTGGCAAGCAGAGACTGGTGCATTTGTCCATGAGTAGCTCCAGGGCTAAAAAAGTGGAGAATGCAGGTGCATGAAAATCTGATAAACCTTCTCACCTCATTCTGGGAATGAGTTTCTGCTGCAATAATGTAATCACAAGAGCTTGCCTGTAGAGAGTTCTGCTGCTGTTGTGTGTGAGTGCTGAACCACTTTAGTACAACCTTTCTATTTCAGTCCTTGGCAGGATGAGAGCCTGGTGAGACCAGTGAAATGACCAAGCTTCTGCTCAACAAAGCAGCATCATATTGTCCACTACGCCCATAATGATGTACTCTTGACACATAATAACTCATGTCAACCTCCCTAGCTGTCATAATGTTTCCATTGCAATTACACGTATGTATCTATTTATTGTGATGTTTTATCTTGCAGGTTTTAAATATGATGTATTAAAACACAATGCAGTGTAATACCAATGCAATGAGCCAAGTAACTGTAAAAGCCAAAATTAGGATAAAGAGAACAATGTATTTCAAATTAAGTGGGAACAAGATTACTTGTTAGCTGAAAATAATGAGCACCTTCAGTGCCTTATGTGCACGCAAATGATAGCTATGCGAAAGGAATATAATATCATCTGACATTACAAAACCTTCCACCATGGAAAATCAGAGAAGTGCACTGGAGAACCTAATCATTACAGAATTAAAAGAAAATCTCCTCTAAATCAACATCGCAAGCAAAGAAGTATGGTGACTGAACCTGCTGCTGCATACTCTCAAAACCTGGCTGCCTCCTATGAGATGTGCCTCAGGTGAAGCCCTGAAATTGTATGGTGAGCCAAAAAATCCATGCAGTTAAAATATTCTTTGCAACTATGGGTTAAAAAAAAAAAAGTAACAAACTTTGGAAGCTTGTTATCACCTCATTAACTACAGAAGACAAGAATAACATGCTCAAACTTTGGGACTGATTACAGAAAAAGGTAAGCACTTGTCACTGACTTTGGATGAGATGACTTAACTGCAGTAAAACCAGGCAGTTATTAAATTTCAGCTTTTCAGTTTAGCTATTGCTACGGTTTTCTTTGTAAAACAAAGGGGATGATACTTTTAACGTACATTGGAAGTACTGCTTTTTACCACTAGCTTGTGTAACAGTTTTCAAAACTCTATTCTCACAAATAACGACAGGCAGTGACTGTCTAGAAAAGTCAGTTAATGAGTTTGCTGAAAAGAGACTGCAGCTGAATGCCTCACTTTCACTGCACGATACATTAGCAGACAGTTGGTGGTAAATCTCTGAAACAAGGAACGTGAAGAGTAGTGTCATATATACAGTTAACCTTCACAGAAGAAATACTGCAAAGATCCACAGAGAATATGTGAAATATCTCCAGGAGCTGAATCAAAACTACTGGAATTTACCCTCTCATTCAAAAGCTGGGTGACTGTAAGCAGGGCAGCTGCCTTTTATACTTTTCCAAATGTGCAGGTCTTGAAGATGAGAGAGCAAAAAACACATTTCAGTTATAACAGCTTATCTCTGCCCATTGGTCTTTCCACCAGCTTTGTAATAGCTCCAGTCTGTGCAGCGCCCAAAATCCAAGAGAGCTATTCAGGTCACCTATTATCCATGAAAGAGCTTAAAATTTACTAGAGTTTTCATGCCACACTGCCAAATATTCTAAAAATACACTTCCCCCCTACTTAAAAGTATCTCAAACTGAACTCTTAATGCTGTAATTGAGAAAGAAATGCCTAAACTCATCCCCAAAGAGCCCATTCCCACACCTAGCATCCACAAATAGCACTGAATTTAGCTCAAAATCCATTTAGGACTCCCAGTTGACATTAGCACTCTTATCCCACCAGTGGAGAGAGCTCTTCCAGAAGCCTACCCTAACCAGCAGTCTAGAGAATAACTTGGGATGAGGTTCATATCCTCCCTCCTCTTAACCTCCACCAACTTAGTCATGAGATAGGGATAGTATTTACATTTTGGTTAAATTGCATACATACAAATGAAAATAGAGGTTGAATTTCAAGACTTTTCATTACAAAGGAGTAATGAGCAAAAAAACATACGGAGAGTTTGGGTCTGGTTATATATTCTTCTTGGTTCTGCCCTTCCTTTCCAAACAATAACCTAGTTGCATCAAAAAGGATGGAGAGTGGCCTGTATCCTAAGGCATTCTGCCATTCGCTTCTTCCTTTGGAAAATCAGAATTGATGTGTTCAGCTTACGCAAGACTGAAAAGGTCCTAGAAGAAACATCTTCCTCTTCCAAGATAAATGCATGAATCAGCAGATTACTGTGCCTAGGGCTGCCACTCCTGCATCCTCCACAGGCAGCTGCCTTGCTCTGAAGACACAAAACTCTGAAGTTACATCTACAGTGTCATATAACACAAGAACAAGGTATGGACTTGGACATGGGAATACGTAGTACTTAACTGTTAGCATAGACTCAGCCAATAACAACTGCCTATCCATCATCTGGAGACAGCACATGCCAAGAACCGTCCCCAATAGGAAACCTGGGTGCAGACACACTGTTTTTTCAGGGTGAGAAGAAATGTAGTCATGTGGATGTGAAGTGGGGGGCCTTTATGGCCCCTGCTTACTCATAAAAATGTCTTGGTGGATGGAGATATTGCTGGCAAAGGCAAATCTGCTGACTTCTCAGGTTGTGTTCAACAGTGTTTTCCTCTAATGAGGTCTAAGTGCTTCTCCACTTCAGCGTACAGGAGTCCTGGGTCAGCGGGCAGCCCTAGACAGTCGGGGCAGAGAGGGCAATGCCTCACACGGGTGCCATGAATCCCTTTGTACAGGGACTTACAGTTTTTCACTGGCTCTGGAAAAAATGTTGTCATAATATTTTTTTAGCACAGCAATGTTTCAGTATCAGAGATGAAAACCACTTCTACACACAAGTGTGAAACATGATGTTTTCAGCTTGTTTCCTCAGGGTATAATGTCTTACCCCAAAACCTTTGCAATGAAGCACTGCTCAGTGTACAGAAGCACATGCATCTGTGAAAGCGTGCTCCCAAGAATAAAAACCTGTAAAACCAAAATATTGCAACAAGCCAGAAAGCAATGTCCCTGCCTGCCAATACTTATTCATCTTTGTGAATATGGTCATTGATATCTATGAAGAAAATATTTGTTCTGAGAAATAAACTGTTTTCTTATTTAATTATACTGCATTCATTTTATCCCCTTAAAAAATTCAGTCTAAGCTATCCAACCTCATAGGATTATACTCCCAATGTGATCTGTAGTTGTGGCCCAAACCTGGCATCTATTATTCTCCTCTGATAATACCACCACTGAGCTTGGTCTTCAGTGCCTCCTCCTTGTGCAATCTGATTACAGTAGGTTCATGATTTAGCTCTATCTGGGCCTACAACCAGCCCCAGAGAAAAAAAATATTGCTTTGTTAGTGGAAATGATCTCTGTCTTCCCTATACTGGAGAAGCTGGCTGGTTCTAGACATGTAACCATTCCCTTATTGCATGACGTCTTCAACTGTTGGGGGTTTTTAAGATGAAGATAGCAATTTCCATTCAGCCATTGAAAGCTATGCCTTTTTTGTCTCTTGGAAGTTGAAACCAGAAAACAAGCAGTTTTCACCTCAGTGGAAATAGCTTTCTTGAGAGAAAACACCTTTATAATAACACATATACAAAATCTAAACTGGCTTTGGAAAGTCATATATATTCGTTCCTTTTAACAGATTCCAACAAGTAACTCTTCAAATGAGCATTTAAATTTCATTGTCAGAATTTCAAGCCAAAATATAATGAAAGATACTTCAGAGAGCATATCGGTATACTTGCAAAGTATTGAAATATCAGCTACTTCCTCACAGGAAAATACCCTTTCTTTCTCTTGTGCTGCTCAATTTTCTCGCATTCAGGCTGACAGCCCTGTAGTCAATCACACAAGCTAGAAATCTCTCCTCAGTGTAGTTACAGGTTTGGAAACACAGGTACTCGATCTCAGCATGTATTTCGAAGCAATTTTATTCTAAGATGAAATCAGTAAAAATACTGCTTTTGTCAAATGACTTTTTTTCCCCTATTCTATATGAACTCTTGGTAATGGCTGCTGGTATTAATCAGCCACTCTTAATGGTTCTTCAGTAACTATGGGATTATCTATTTTTAATGCCAGAACTTCCTAGGTTATCAGTTCTATCAGAAAGCAGCAATGGTCATTCCACCTTCTACTCCCAAATAAATAAAACAGTCCACACTAAAAAATATACAGAATAAACATAAGTTTGTCGTAGCCTGTAAGTCATGCATACAGATTCATTTACATGCCACAGCTTTCAAAACACGTGTTTCTCTTTTTTTTAGGCATCTGAAAACATGCATTCTTTTTGCTTTGCAGTTTTTACCATGGGATCAGATAAGAAAGGGGGTTTGATCAGTCAAAACATCACGGCAAAGTGCCAGTACAATACGCCATTAATACACAAAGGATCTATTCTTTAACCAGGGTCTGCAACAGAGTATCATGTTAAGAAAATACTGATGCATTGGATGAAAAGATTAATACCTTCAAAGCAATTACTTCAAGAACTTGATATATTTTTCACGTGTTTACTTCACTTTTCATTTTATATAAATCATTAAGATGGAATGATGCTTTTAGTATATTCATTCCGAAAACTGTGGCTGGATTGTCAGCTAGTATAATGTGATCCACTCTGTTTTCAGCGTTTTCACTGACTGAAAATACTGCCAATATCTGAAAAAAATGTTTGGTGGAATTAGTGTGGAACAGTAATTGTATTTCTGACAAGTAAGGCAAGGATTGGATGCTGATGCTGCAGGCTACTCAAGGATGGTTAATTGTATTCATGAACTATTTGTAAGACAGCAAGCTGCCAAAACCTCAGACATACCCTACATGGTAATTCTGGAATGCTGTAGTAAATAGGAAAAAACAGATGTCATAATGTGTTTCTTCTAGTTTAAAACTTAACATGTAATTAACTTAATGGCTTGACAATAGCTGATGTAGCAACAAATACAATGCAATTAAATTAGTACCTCATTATGACAACAAATTCTTCATATGCACTACCAAAAAAAGACCAGATTTTGAGACATTAGTATTTTTTACAATGACTAACTGTCCTTACAATGCAATCACATGTAATACTTGCTTTGCATTTCATCACTTGTGGAAATAATTTTAATTTTATAACACTCTACTTACTGTAGTCTTTGCATCACACCACTAGTGAAAGCTGGTCTTTGATTTGTTTTTTTTTAAATGGTGTATCTAGGTACTTGGACTTTCACATTCATTATGTAGTAGAAAGCTTTCATTTTCTTTATCTTTTGTACTGTTTGGCTGGCTGTTTGTCCAAAGCAGTGTAGGCAATTATCATGTCCTTTTCACATCTTCATTGTGTATTACTTATGGTAGACTTCAGGTGGTCTGTTTTATGCACACAGCAGCATGTTGAGACAGTCCTGATCATTTATTATTTTGAGCTCTCCAAAGGTTCCTCAGGGTATTAGCAAGGTGCTGCAGGATGAAAAGGGGAAAGAGTACACCGAAGAAGAATAACTTTTAAAACAATGTAGAGTACCAAAGAAACACCGACACCAAGCTCAGACATTCTCATTTCAGAACAGGATTGCCCGACCTGCAACTTGTGTGGCAGTTTCCTATGTGCACTTTGTGTTCAAAGAAAGCAAAAATACATTTTGTGATTATAGTGATACAGTTATATTAAATAGAAAATAAATTTACTTTGAATTAGGCAACTGATTTTTCAAGTGACTTGGATCTTCCAGACTCACCATGCTAGTGTGTTCCTAATAAAGATATTGAAATCTGTTAGGGAGGAGTCTGAAAGGAAAAAGGTCTAGCTGTGGCCTAACGCAGATCCTACTAGAATTTAATGTTACTTCCCATTTACTGCAGTGGGTGAGGTCCTTGATGCTGACAACAAAGTGGCCCTCTGATGCTGTAAGTATCTACAGCTTGATTTTTCAAGGTGCAGAAATATTACTAGGAAAGAGGAATCAGTAAAAAGTAATCTGAAACCTGATCTAGTGCTGAGGAATGCCTTTTGGCTGTGTCACTTGAACCTAGTTATTAGTTCTGGGAGGTGTGAACGTTTTGTATGAGTCTTTGCTCAAAACCTGAAACGGACCGTGAAAAGTAGTAAAAAAGTTATGCAAGCCTTCATGCAATTAAGCAAAGTAGTTTCAAAGAGATAATTATATACTTCTGAAGCAGTACATCAAGATATTCAGTAAAATGCATCATGTTATCTGTTGAATGTTCCTTGTTTCACCTTACATTAAGGTCCAGACATTTTATGGATTTTAAAAATACCTATGAATTTATGTATATATGTAAATTCTGCACACTTAAATGATCTTTTCTGTTAAACTACATTTCTTCCCTCATGAATGTTGCTCTATCTCCATTTCTAAAACGCTGAACAGGCAGATTACTTCTATCAAGAATTCATACTAACAGTTTATGAAGTGTGAACAATAGAGGCCTGTCTAATGACCGGTTACCATGACTTTCAAAGTTAACTGACACAGAACCCCTGCTCAGGGAAAATCACGTTTTTTTTACTGCACCTAGCAGGAAATTTTAGGGAACATTATAAATTGATCCATTTTAAGGAAGTGAGATGGATGGCCGACAGTAAAATGCTTGCAAACCACAGCTATGTAATACTGAACTGCAGCGCAATCCCCTCTTCAGTATGTTCCTCAATAGGAAAAAGTATTCTATGGTGAAATTGATACGTTTTTTAGAAATGTACTGGAGAACCTTTCCAGCAGGGGTCAGAATGAAAAAAGGAAACAGTGGTATTTGCTGACAGCTAAAAGCATAAATCCATCAGTCACTCAGATGTGGTTTAGCATTCTTCCAACACAGATCATTTAGCCTTGATTTTCCAAACAAGTGCTGTCACCTACAATGCACACCCACCCAGTTGTTCTCACTGTGTGTAGGTTGTCACACAGAGGCAAGAGAGTTCCCATTGAGAACTTCCATCTTTGATAGCAGTTCAGAAAGGAACAGCCTCTGATCGGAGTTAGTGCACCCTAACCCCATGGCTTTTTGGAGTAAAAGTTCATTAGCTGCTTCACATGCCAAGAGACCAGCTGTCCTTCAGCACATGGAGCAGCTCTGATTGACCAGGAGGACAAGTGGGAAATAAGCTCACAGCAGTGCCAGCATGGCATATGGTCATATACCAGCTGTTTCTGAAATGCTTGCCAAATGGAGGAATATAAAACCCAGCAAAAAACAACAAGCAAACAAAAAATTCCACTGTCAGGATTCCTAAGATCTGACCACAAACCCAGAACTGTCAATTTGAAATGTCACACAACTATGTGAGTATTCAGAATAATCTGTTGTTGGTTTGCATGCTCTGACTTGCTCCATTAGAACGACTGCCCTTTCTACAAAGCTGTCAGAGAAAAAAAAATACAGAAAAGGTGAAATAAGGTAAGTGGATTTGTACTAGTGATATACATTACTAATACATTGTGAACACATTCAAAGACTGCACGGAGACTGATTTAAATTGGTGCCATTTGTTATTATAAACAAATCCCAGGTGTCCTACATTTTACTGTATTTCATTTCTACCTTGAAAAGGGGAATTCAGATTCTGAGCTCATGAACAAAGGGAGATTTGATTGCAATTGGTGCAGGTCGTATTACAGTGTTGGTGAAATGCTTCTGATAAACCAGTGGAATGACTCAGCAGAAAACCGTCAGCAGGATTTTTCCCCCAAAGCTTTTCAGTACCAGCTTTTCAGAACAAGAACATAACTTAAACAGTAATTAAATAGTTCGGAGAAGGACACTGATGTTCTATCACGGGGTTTAAAGTGCTACTTTCTCTCTAGCGCTTTCCCATAATAGTCCTTCAAGGCTTGGAGGAAGCTGAACTGATTAACTCCATATTCATATTTACTGCCTCAGCAGCGTTCAAGAGGATGTTGGTAGCTTATAGCTACACAATCCTGCGTATTTAATTTTAAAAACTTAAAACTTTTTGACTAGTCTAAATCAAATTTCAGACTAAATTAGCTGCTAAGGATGCCAATAAAATGGCAAATTAGAGCTAAACTGAAGAGAAGATTAACGTTGCTTCTGTATCAGAAAATGAGTATATAGGCTGGGAGGCCATAGTTACTCTCTCAGCTTGCATTTGTGTTTCTGACGAGATGTATTTTTATATAGAGGCTTAACTTGTCGAAAGATCTGAATGGGACAACATGCGGTGGTGCTAGGGGATCACCTTCTCAAGCACCACCTCGGTTCCAGTGACTGAAGATGTTTGCACAGAAGAAACAGTGTTAGCCAATGTAGATGACATAACACGTTTTGGAACCTAAGGAACCACAGGTTTAGCAGTGAATAAAAGGAAGAAAACCCTTCAGATTACGCAGACAGAAGGCCGACTTGGACACCTTACATAATATTGACTTTCCTTCGCCCCGTATGCGTTCACGTATTTGAGAACACATATTTGTACACCTGAAAAGGGCGTTATTATTTTCCCAGTTGAGAAGCTTAATTAGCACTTCGGTGTGTAGTCTTTGTCATATTTTCAGTCCTACCGCGGCCCATTTTCACCCACCTACTATGCTAAAAATGTTGCTCTTTCATTACTCTACGGTTGTGTAAACAGTTCTGACGAGGCTGGCGTTTAATCAATTGGAATAGAACCTTCCCGTCTCCAGACCTCACCTACCGAAACCGACTTCCAGTGGCATTAATCTTCCCAAAGAAGACTCCGGTCCTTCATTTACCACCAAAATAAAAGTTTATTTGCTAACCTTGCCCTCGGAACCCTTCAGGATTTCAGAAGGAGCTCGCGTAAGAACCGCCACGCTCCGTCATTATCCCCCATTTCCTCCTTCGCTTTCCTGCCCCGGCCCTGGGTGTTTCTCTCCCCACCGTTACAGCCCGAAAAGGAGGGGAGCCGAGGGGCCGCTGCCCGCCTCCCCGCCCGGGGCACGACTCTCCCCGGGCACTACGGGCGCCGCCGCTCCCCCCTCCACGGGCTCCCCTAATAAGCTCCCTCCGCCTCTGCCGCCCGGGGCGCTCCCTCCGTCGTGGCGGCCCCCACAACCACTTCCCCCGCCACTGCCGCGCTCCCCCCGCCTGCCGGTGACTTTCAAGCGTCTCGCCCGCCCCTTTTCTCCTCAGTCTCCCGGCGCTCTCTCGGCGCTCTCCCGGCGGGCGGGGCCGGGCCGCACCACACCACCAGGGCCAAGGGTTGCCTTCTTTCTCTCCCTGCGCGGCCGCCTGCCATGGAGCCGGCTCGCTGGCACCCGGACACTACGCGATGGGGGACGGAGGAACCGCCTCGCACCTCCCCTCGCCGCATCCCGCACTGCTGGGCGCCGCGATCCGTGCCGCCCTGTGGGCGGAAGGATATGGGGAGGAGCCTGCGGCGCGGTGCGGCGGGGCGCTGAGTCCCGTTGCCGGGTGACGGAGCGGCCGCCCCCCGCCCTCCCCGTGGCGCTGGAGCCGCCGGTTTACGTAACGCCTCCCGGGGCCGGGCCGGCTCCGTCCCGCCCGCCGCGCTCGGGGACGGCAGCAGCGGGACGGAGTCCGCCGCCTCCGCCGGCTGCCAGAGGCCCCAGGGCCCCGCTCTGCGCCGCCACGGCAGGTAAATGCCCGCCGCGGGCCCGGGGAGGGGCACGGCGGGAGGGAGGACAGCTGCGTTCCCTGTGGCATCGGGAGGCGGCGGTGGTGGGCGCCCCTCCACCCCTTTCCCGCCGCCGCGCTGAGAGGCGGGAGGGCTCGGCCCCCGGGGAGCGCGGGGCCCCGGCGGGGAGGCCCGCGCTTTCCTCCCCGCTCCGCTGAGAGCCCGGGAGAAGGAGGAGGAGCTGCGGGGCTGGCACTGGGAGGATGGGTTGTCCCGGGACAGCGCGTCCAGCTTCCCCGCTGCGTCTGCCGCAGGGCGGCGGGAATGGGCTGGGAGGCCAGGAGGGAGCGGGGCCGGGCAGGGGGTGACCGGGAGGGCGAGGGGCCGGGCGGGAGGGGGGGGGCGCCAAGGGGGGGCGGCGGCGGGGCGGGGCCGGGGGCCCGGCCGGGGAGCCCCCGGTCTGAGCGCCTGTGTGGGGGCTGAGCCCTCCCCGCTGCCCCCCCCTCCATCTAGTCCTTTTCCCCCAGTCCCCGCTGCCTCTGCATCCACTGTCCCCCTAAACACGTTCCTCCCCCCGTACTCGCTGCCCCTCCCCCCCCCCATCATCCCGGCCCCGGGGTCCCAGCGCCAGGGGAGCGGCGGGCGCCGGGAGGAGGCGCCGGCCGGGAGTGGGAGCCGGGGCGGGAGCCTTCGGGCCGGGTCACGCCCGGGAGGAGCGGAGGAGGAGGAGGGAGGGAAGGCGGTGCCCGCCCGCCGTGCGTGCCGGCCCGCGCCCTTGTGACCCGGCCGGGAAGAGCGGAGGATGCGGCGCTGCGGCTCCGGGCACCGAGAGCCGGAGCCGGGCAGCCCCTGCCCTGCCCGGCTGGGCACTGCGCACCCCGCGGCTCCCGCCAGGCCCGGCCGGCGAGCGGGATGGCTCCCGCCGTGACCTTTAATCCTGTGCGCAATGGTACAAAGCGCAGGCAGCGGCCGGCGGGGAGGAGCGGGGTCCGAGCGCTGGGGTAGCCGGGAGCGCCCGTTGCCGGAGCCGGGGTCACCCCGGTGAGACTCGGTTCCCCCCGCCCCCCCCTTCGCAAAAGCATTGTCCTTTAGGGGCCTATTGAAGGCAAAAGGCGGATGGAGCGGCTGGGGCTGCCGCGGCTCGAGGAGGCGGAGCTGGGCTGATCGGGACTGGCGGGCGCCGCGTCCTATGGTGGCGGGGCTGGGCGGGCCCGGCGGGGCCGCAGCCGCTCGGAGGCGGGGGGACAAGGTTTGGCGAAGGTTAAAGCTGAATGCAGAAGTGGCACAGGCTGACACTTCGCTCTAGCAGACTCCTTTTCCTCTCCTCCTCATGGTTCCTCGATTCGGAGGATGCAGTTGTCAAGTCACCATATAAAACTTTGAGAAAAGCGAAAGTGCCGTGCTTTTTTTCTGTTTTGTCTTTGTTTTAATTGCCCACTGCAGTGCTTCATAGGGATCTGAAAGGGTGAAAATAGTCCGATTGGTCCGTCTTTTCAGATAAAAGACATTCCTATATTTCAGTGTTTTCTGTATAGAAGCAATTCCGGTCCAAGATCAGAGGGCCCTATAATGCGGGTAGTCGATTTTCCTCATGCAAACCCTTTTAAATGTTTAGGGTTTTACCCTTTCCTTTTGAAAACTGTATATTATTTAATGTTCCTGGGATGAGGTGGGAATTGCAGATCTGGTTTATTAACTGTCAAAAGTGAGCTCGTGATGATTCAGTAGATAATTGTGTGAAACAAAACTACTTCGCTGCAGTGCTTAAAGCCCAAGTATTGCAGGCTTCTCACAATCCATGGGAGTCTAAAATTGACATTTTTCTTGATTGTTTAAGACAAAAATATGCCTTATAAAAGTAAATGACATGGAGCTTGATTGTTACTTGACATGTAACTGTACAGATTTTATTTTGTACTAATCCTCCATCTGCTGTTTCTTGTCAGTATGGATGTGCAAAAATGGTAGTGTACAACGTCTTCCTTCCAATCAAAGCTTATCATATGGATATCAAAATCTTCTGGTTTGATCATAAAGATGTAAGAGGGGATGAAGATAATTTGAATAAAATGAGTAATGTGCTATATATTTATAATGTTCTTAATTTTCAAATACTAAGAGTTATAGGGGAAATCCTGATTTGTTCAAGTCCATTGAAAGCATCAGCAGTTTATATCCCCACCATATTCTGCTTAGCAGATATTCCCGTACTGACAGTCACATAACTTTATCAATTCATTTGTTTTGTGCACTGTGGGGGTGATGATTCTTTGAGACCATATATTCTGCAAATTTGGATTGGATACAGGACCGTCAAGTTTTTCTGCTCATCTGCAGGGGAATCGGAAGGCAAGGAAGGGGCAAACTGATTTATATGTGACCCAAGAGGAAAAATTGGAAGCCTTGAACTTCTCTTGTTGTCTTAATATGCTGATTTCATAGCCTGCATTCCCCACTGCTTTTTTAATTGTTGCTATTTGTTATTCTTCCAAGTAAGAGAAAATCCATGGAGGTAAAATGATGTCAGCATTTTCCGTTTCTTGTTTGCTGTGCACTCTAGCAGGATTAGGGACAGAGGAAGATCTAGATATTGCTCATAAAAATAACTTCATTATTGGTCCTTCTTGAGAATCTTAATTATAGGTGAAATGGGGAGAATGAAGGAAGCCAAGAGATTGGTTTAGTTCTTGGCACAGGTGAATTTTTGGTGGAATTTTGTTGGGTTTTAGGCATAGTGCAGTAGAGTCAGAATAGTCTTGCTGTCTACTTAGCTAAGAATCCTAGCAAAATCTATCAGTTTGCTTCTTCTTTAAGCTTTGCGTAAAGAAGCATACGAAATTTGTAATAATGGATTTTGAAAGTAGTATGTGTTAAATATTTCCTTTAAAGTTACCTAAATGTTAATGTGTTAAAAATAAGAAATCTGAGCTTTTTTAATTTAGTGCTTTCTGTAGTTTGTGAGGGGAAGAGACCCTTATTTCTTATTACTCCATTGTAGTTGTTTTTTCTTCTTTCTTTGCTTAAGATACGCATTTATAAGTATAGGTTTCATACCTATCTGATGGACCAATAACGTGAAGCTTCTGAAGTTCTATAATGGTGATAATCAATAGCTAATAACTACAAATAATAACTTAGTACTATAAGATCAGTAACAATGTCTGGTAAAACAGAATGTGATGAAGAAAGCAAGACAATTCTTGTAGGCTAAGAAAGGTAGCTGAGTCTATTCTAGTTAGCTGCACCACTATTGGAGCTTGGAATACAAATGGTCTTCTAGGATGGATTTAATAGGCTCTGTTTATGGGGCTAGTTTCTTCTATGTTGTGGAACAGAGACTGGAATCCTTTTTAGTCCCAAGAACAGTGACAAGCTGGTTAAATAATTTGTAAATGTAATTATGAGTTGTGTTCTATCCATTTCCCCCAACCCTATCTCAACATTTTCTTCAGAGTAAAGCTAATTTCGTGAAACAAAATAAAAATGTTCAAATGATTATTTGAATATTCAGTTGCATTTCAATATACAGATAAAAGGAATATTGACTTATAGGAGAGAGAAGTTTTTGGTTGGTTGTTTTTTTTTGTAATTTGGAAGTAATTTACTAAATTTTTCTAGGCAGAAATACCAGGTAATGGCAGGACTATCAGAGTGTTCTAGTAGCAAAAGCTGTAGATGAGCTACATAAAATATTTCTATTAAAAACCATCTTGTTCTACTTTCCTAAGGGTTGGTTGTGTGCTTTTATAATGGATGCTGAGGGATTGGACGTGCATTTTATTGGGCCACAGTGGTGGCTGGGTGGGTGGTGGGAAGGGTTGAGTAGTCTGAACATTAAGTACAAAGATTATTCTTACAAAGACTTCTTCTAGAAGTTATTTTTCTAGCTTTATTGGAAGCTAATGAGTATTCTTAAGTTTGAATATGCTATTTCCATGCAAATTTTTTGATTTACCTGCATAAAACTGTTCATTGATTATTACTGCATCATTTAGATTCTGTTCATAACTTAGCTTCTGTATGTCTGCTTCATTATCTGACCTTGCAAGAGATTTATTTCTAAAGCAGTAGTGTGAAAATTTCAATTACAAAGATTTAAATTCATTTTTCACTGTTAGGAAATTGTATGTAATACATGAATTACATCCTACTAAGTTTGTGTATAGTCTATGCTCAGTCTTCCTATAACAATTTTAATTTTTAATATAATTTGGGGAATGTTTAAATTTCTCTTTCTTTACAGTATTGAGGAAATTTAAAATATGTAGTGCATGCTAATTTTACTTTTGTCTGTGACTTTCTAGGCCTTATTCTAGAAAGGATTGCATGTGAAAATGTATACTCTGTGCAAAAAAATTGTTCGTAAATAAAAATAAATTCTAACAGGTATGAAATCTGAATAGGTTTGCGTTGATTCTCTTAACTTTTAAAGATCTTCCCCTAGTTACTATTAAATTTATCTGAGAAACAAAATCTGCTCAATAGAACATTGAACTAGGATGGAAGAGCTCTGTCACGGACTGAATTCAACAAAATGCTTGTTTAAGATGCTGTGGGGAAAGGAGGAACCCTTATGCCTGTTATATGTTATTAAATTGTGTGAGTTTGGGGGGTTTGATGTTTTGTGATTTGGTTAGATGAACTAGCTTATGTATAGAAGAAGTCTGAAGGGAACCATAGTTGCATTGCAGAAGAGGTTTTGCATATGTAGACTGTGGAAGAAAGTACAGAGACAGGTAAAAGAGTTGAGGGACTGGTGGTAGCTGAAGGTCAGAAAAAAATAAAGCAAATTTTAAAAAATTGTATAGTTTTAACATCAGAACAGCGGACTTGAGTTGCAAGATACCTATCCTCTGCAAGGTTATTTCAGGTAGTGTCAGCTGAGTCAGGACTTAGATTGAGATAATCTTCTACAGTTAAGTGGGAAAATGTGCTAAAACATACCCGGAGTGATTAAGGAAATTATTTTGGTCATTTAGCATGTGTCATGTGTGCTTTTCAAGAAAATGAAGTGTTTTATTAGCCTAAAGAAAAAAGGCTGCTTGAAGCATCACTAATGAAGAAATCAGTACTGCCTATCGCTGCCATTGGATGAGTAATTATTTCTCGCTAAGTCCTTGTGACACTACAGTTATTACGAACTTGAAACAAATTTGAAGACTCTCTGGCTGAGTAGAAATGCAATGTTAAAACACTGCATTGCATTTAGGACACTGGTGTATCTTGAAAGAAGTGAAGCCAGCTTCCAGGGATTTGTCTGATTGGTGACTTTACTTGGGAAACTTCGGGAAAAACTGTTGCCGTTTCATGATATTTTAATTCTGCTGGCTGAAGATTTTGAGCTAATGACTGTTACTAATTAGCTAAAGGTTGCTGTTGAGTGACTTCCTATTCTCCTGGTTCTGTCTTCTGGGGTAGAAGTTCACTTTGCTGCTTATTTGACGATTACACTTAACAGTGAAACTGAATTACCTGTAGGAATTTTTGTTTCCTTGAAGTTTTTATAGCTGCCTTGCTGGAAGTCATGTTGAATTTTGTGGGGTGACACAGGAGTTGTAAAATGTTTCTGTAAGTCCAGATATTAGTTTAATTTTTATATAGATCTCTGAACAGGGTGTCTTAGCAGCTTGAGAGAAACCTCAGAGTTCCAGTTTTTAGTAACTTTGTTCTTGAGTTGTGAAAGAAATGCCTTTGTTTAACAATACAGTAATGTCCTTGAAGAGAAGTAATATATTGCTGACCTACTGTTTTTGCAAGAGGTTTTCTGGTGGTGATAGTGAAATATTTTGCGTTTTAGTAAAATAAGATTTCCAGCTATCACTTGAAGTAGCAAACAGCAGAGTTATTTTAAGAGCAATATTAATCTCTCCTACCTATTCAGTTTGTAAGCTTATTTTTTAAAAATAAGTAATAGCATTTTTAAGCAACATATTTAATCATAAAAGTGGAGGTATGATATGGCAGCAAATATCACAACTGTTTTTATGGAAAAAGAAGAAAAAATTGTTGTCCTGCTGTTTGTTCAGTTTATGTTGTAAAACCAATGCTTATACAAATGCACTCAAATACTAAAATGTATGTTATTTCATGTGAATTGTTACTCTGTTCAAAATTACAGAGTTCTACTTCTGATATCAATTTTATAAATACATAGAAGTTAATTTACTGATATTTTGGATGAAAAATTAGAGGTAGTAGAAGTGCAGGAGAAAAGCACTTGAAACAATTTCCTTTGTAGGTCTGCCATATTTTTGTTGCTGCAAAGTTGATATCTTCTCTGCAGGTTAATTCATAGAACTTGAAAATTCAACTTGTCAGAACTGTTTATGATTACTGATCCTCTTGTGGTGGACACATTGTGCATTTTTACAGTTATTAATGAAAACATTGTCTATATGTGACTTCAAACTGAATTTATGATAACATCCTTTTTATGAAAAGAGTTGTTGAAAAGACTGTATTGTTGTTTTTAGCCCTCATGAGGCTATTTTAAGGTTTTCAAAAAGGAAGTAATGAAATTCTTGAATCGCAGACCAAGTACAGAAAACTTTAATAGTAAGCATTCAGAGAAGACCTTCGTACAAATTAAAGTTAACAAAATAAAGTAAATAAAGCCAAGCCACTAACTAGTTGGATGTTTGTATACAGCTAGATTATTAACTTTGGAAGTATGAATAGCTGGAGAAGTACCATAGCCTTTAAATGGGCATAATTCATTCTCCTTTTCCCTCCCAAACTGAAAAATGCGATGTATGCCTAAGAATAAATTGTATGTTAATTGAAAAAAACCCTCATATGGGTGCACTACAAGAGTGGCCTCTGAGCGACTTGGTGCTGCTTTAGCGTTCCAGCTGGTGTGAAGAGCTCTGAATATTTCATTTGGTCGGCTGCAGTGGTGGCCTGGGGGATGATTCCCTCTGCAGGCTGCCTGTGCCTTGGAGGAGGTTGGCAGCACCTGTTGAGGCACACTGGTGTCTCTGTCTGTGCACCAAGACGTTAAGAAACTGGAGGCAAGCCTGTTCTAATGGATGCACGCATAACTTAGCGCCCAGGCCTCCAAGCCATTACTGTCCCACTTGGAAAAGGAGTTCAAACACAGGCAAGTAGCTGTTAGGTAGTTTGAACTGCTCTAAAAATTGTGTAAATTGAAGACATCAGGAGGGCAGAAAGAAGAGTGATCAAAATAGTTGAGAGCCTGTACCTGATCTTTCTGTTGCTTCACTGTATCGTCTATTGCATTGTTAAGCCCCCCACTCATTCTAGGTGATAGAAAGGGTAGTAAATATAGCAACACACTTGTAGAAAGCTTACAGATTTTACATACTGCAAGTCCTGAGGATAAATGTCACATCAGGCTTAAAATGTGTGCATCCTTTGTGATCTTAGTTATATTTGTTGGGATTTGTATTAGCTCCATTTGTTTTTCCTTAAACCTGAGAAAGAGTTACTGAGGTAATCAACAGTGTGCGGTTTGTTGCTTGTGCACGTAGTAAACGATAACAGGTTTTGATAAATAGCGTCCCTGTGAAGATTCTCATGGGACTCTCTCCTCCATGACGTTACAGCTAGACAGGTATTTCTCCCCAGGACCTCTCGGGCCCTGTAGCAGTCCATCCAGGCAATCCCTGTGTGTAATAGACTTGAGGTAAATAGGGGAGAGAGATGTTTGTCACTGACTTTGCTCTGGTATGCTAATAAGATCTGCAGTTTTAAACTGAAAAACAAATCATACCAACATCTTCAACAGTAAAAGAAATGTAACAGAACAGTCTGAAAACTGATGCCTGTGATACTTGAAATTGCATTGATCATTGGGGAATGCTGTAAAGTATGAGCTGAGGCACCGTCTACGTCAGCGGTGTCAAACTCCTGTGCTGCACACGTGACCAGCTCGCTGGCAGGAGTGTAGGGGCAAGGAATTCGGTGCTGCTACCAGTTAGAAACAAGGTGGAGAGTTGGATTTGGCCCGTGGGCCATGAGGTAGCCACCCCGATCCACTTTTTTGAGGTGTACACATGCAGCCTTTTGCATTAGCAGTCATGCTTCCTCTTGGATTCTCCACACTTCGGTGATCTGTAGTATTCTAGGCTACTTACAGTGCAACACTTGCCTCTCTTACTAAACCTGAAACAACCAGTAATTTCTTTGTTATCTGCAGGCTGCTGTTGCGGTGGGATTCTGTTTGTTTTGAGGCTGAATCTGCTGAATAATATAAGTATGGGGTATAGTTGCCTGGGTCAGTAGGGAATTTTTGTAAAAATGTTGGAAGTGCATATCATATCTGTTTAAGTACTTGGATTGGCTTCCACACTTCATTGCCCAAAAAGTAATGGTGGTCTGAAAGACTTATATCTGAATTAGCCAAAATGTGGTTTCTGAACTCTGTCTGCCTAAAGTTTTCTTGTTATATTGAAGTGGATCTAACAGTGGGCAGCTGCTGAAAGGGGCAACCCCATTTCCTCTCTTATGCCAGATGTAGAAATTCTGTGGCAATGGAGTGAGTTGATCGCTTATTTGTATTTTTTGAAGACTGGCCCACCAAATATTAATTCTTCCCATTTAGAACAAACTAATCTGGTTAGTCCCTGCAGCCACATGGTGGATGGGTTAAGTACAAGTGCAAAAGGGTAAGAATGCCAGGAAGGGATGACAGGAGAAACAGGAGAATCTGCTCTCTTGGTAGTATGTGCAGTTGTAGTGCGATTTCTGTTAGGGCTTTGAGTCAGCCACACAGGTTTCTCTATCAAGATGCTGCTGCTGGTGTTGTTCTCTTGAAAGTTAGTTACTGCTGGTATAAACCCCATCAACTCCTGTTTTTTAAAAGCTGTTACTTGTGCTGGCAATAGTAGTAATTACTTTGAATTTTGTCAGTTATATGCAGCATTGTAAAATTTATTTCAAGGACTGGTTTTAAGCCAGCTTGAAATGTAATTCTAAATCCACTCTGAACAGTAACAAACTAAACTAAGCTGGAAAAAACTTCTCATGGTTTATGTTCATCATTTTTTAAGAAAAAAATTGAATTATTAGGCCTGTACTGGTAGCTGGATAACCTTGTTTGGAAAAATCCTTACTAAAGTAATGTAAATGTTGCCATTGTTAATGTGAACTGGACATTTGAAATTAGTGAAGCATTTTTTGCTCCTCTAGATTCAGTCAGTCTTGAAATATTTTCCAATGTATTAAATTGGATCAATGCTTGAAGGTGTTTTTAACACTTGAAAGCTGCTTTTAAAATTAAGACTGATGTTTTTGGAGATGTAATGCGTTGGGTTGGGGGTTACAGATGTGCTGTACTAACTTATCTGGTACAACTGCACACAAACTGTGGTACCATAAGTTGTTTGATTTGTGACATTTCATTTTCATAGAATGGTTTGGGTTAGAAGGGACTGTAATAATCATTTGTCAGAAGTGCTCTGAGCTCCCTTATATTTGTTGAAATGGAAGTGGCTACATGCTGCATAATGAAGTGCTTCTGATTTTTTTTTAATACATTTTTAATATTGAGTCTTGAAGGTAAAATTTGCTTACTGAATTATCATGACACCTATTGAACCATTGCCTGCAAAACTTGCTGGCTAGTAGGGCTTAATAATTAATTTTTAAAGTCATATTACATGTAGTGAAGACCTCCTTGCTAGTTTTCCACTAAGTGGAGATGCTTCTTACAAATCTGCTACATGTAACAGGAACATTTTCAAAAGAGTCTGTTCATGAAGCCACTATTAGACTTTCTTACAGTTCTATAAAGTGATGAACAAAGTATGCTAGGACTCTTCTTTACAGTGTTTGCAGGTTTTGCTGCTAGGCTACGCTTTTTTTTCCTCTTTCCATCTTGCCTTTTTTTATTAACTTACAAATTGTATGTTTTCCAGCTTATATTACGCATTTGTTTTGAGAATGTGTCAAATGTTCAGGTAACTGAGAATATGGGGTCTTTGGTGTGGAGCTGAACCCCTGAGGGGCCTCAACTGCTAATTCTGCAGCTTGCCAAGAGGAGTTTCCCATAGCTCAGTTTTTGCTCTATGACAGGATTGATGTTCTGACATCTTGCAACAAAGTTCGTGTATGTTAATAATGTGCAGCCCTATGAGTGGAACAGCTAATTAAACTCCTCCAGCTGCTTTTTTTCAAAGTGTTGTATTATCGTATGAATGTTTTATAAGAACAGCTGTACTGGTTCAGACAAAGGCTTTGTCAAATCCGGTACTTGTCTGCAACAGCATCTGTAAGTGAGCTGTTAGGGTCGAAAAAGAACAGGGACAGTATATGTGATACCTCTCTGAATGCTCCCTCAGCCTCACTCTGTTTTCAGTCTAGGGAATTTCCTGAACCTGATGTGGCGGTTTGTCTCGTTGGAAACTCTCAAGGGATCTCTCTTGTTCATTTTCCTTTGAAGCCCGTCTTTTTTTTTTTTCTTTTTTTTTTTTGGAGTCGTCAGTATGTTCTGGCAAGGAATTCCTTGTGCCTGTTGTGTGAAGTTTCGTACATAATTCTTACTAACTTGTTGGTATTTTCCATTTAAAAAATATATGGAAAAGTCAATCTCTATCCATGAGGAAGCATTCATATTGCAGGACCAGGGTTGCATGTTTTGTGCAGTATGTGGTCAAAACATTAATTCACAAAGATTACTTTAGTTTTGTGCTGTAATTTGTTCTTTTGGCTGCTTATGGGTTTGAGCTTATTGTTTCATGAAAAATCTAACATACTACTTAGGAAGTAGATCCTGGGATTAATAGTCAGCTCATAACTCACTGTTCTATCTATTTATAGCATGAGGTTATTATTTTTTCTCTGTCTCATATCACATTTAACTATGCTGAATTTTGTTTGCTGTTTTATTCCTGAGTTCAGTTTCATAAGGTCCTTCTGCATTTTTTCAGTTACTTTGTATTCACTGTCCCTGATAGCTTGTTGTTGTTTGGTGTCTTGTTAGCTGTCCCCCTTATCCAGTCTTCTAGGTCACACATGAATTTGTTAAGCAGTGCAGGTCCCAGTGCAGAATCCTACAGAACTGTGCAGGTGACTTCCTTGGTATCGTCTTGGCTATCTCTCCATTCTTTTTCTTTGCTAACCTAAGTAAATGAGGCTTATGTGGTTCTTGAATCCTTTGAGTAATTCCATTAAGCTTTTATACAGGATTAGCAGCTTCAGATTTTCATTCGGATAAGTTTATGAAAATAAGCTTGCAGCTTTACAAGAAAAAAAAAATCCCACAGTAACGCCCACAGACTGATTTCTGTCCCCTCTGGATTCTCTGGCTTGACTGAGTTATGCTAGAATCATAACATAAACCCAGACTTATTAGACACCAGTCGACTGTAAACCATATATACATTACAAGTAAGATTGTATCACTCTTGCACTTCCTGATAATACTTCTTAAAAAAGGAAATTCTATGTATATCTAAAAGTTATTTCACAGAGCTGTTTTTATGCCTTCGACTACTTTCTGCTGTTCCTTGCTTTGATTCAAACCAGGTGGTTTTAATCTGTGCTTCTCATGGCACAGCAATGCTTCTGAAGCTTTGGGGCAGAAATTGCCTGAACTGGGATGGAGAGGTTTTCTTATAGCGTAGGCATTATCATTTTTTTTTGTTTTATCATGGTGTTTCAGTGCCTTAGTCACGAATCCAGTCCCTGCTCTGCTGTTTATTGTACAGTAACATCTAAGATCACCAACACATAAAAAAGCTATCCTTGCTCTGAAGACTATACAGCCAAATTTCTTAGATTATTGAGGGATGTGATTAAAAATAACAACTTATTTTACTTCTGAATTCACGTGTCTTTTAAATGCCATGTGAAATGTATTAAGGACACAGATTCCATTGTTCATGGGATTTTAAATAGTCTTTGTTTCTGGTTCTTGAGCACTGTTTGACAGTGCCCTCCCAGTGTGTTGCTGTTTATTTTGTATGTCTAGGATTTGTTTAGAGTTTTCACTGAAAGAAACAAAAGAAATGATGATAAAATTACAGATTTTTCCATAATATTTAAGAACAATTTTGCACTTCTGTAACTGCCATATGATGTGACCGTGCTTTTAATTATCAGTCTATGTGTCTAAATTTGATAAAATTTTCACTTTGATTTATACTATTTGGATTTACATATTTTTGCTGTATGCATTAATAGTGGTAAGGGAGAGGAAGAATTGTTTACTTTTATTACAGCCATTCTGGGAGAAAATGCTACTTCTTAAAACTTTGTCTTGGCTGAAAAATGTGGCCACTTATATCCACATAAAAAAGTAAAATTTAAATTAAAAAAAATTTCTCCATGTATTGACAAATTGTCAGAGACCATAGGGGCGGGGAGGGGGAGAGGAGGAAAGAGAGCTCCTAACTGAAAACTGGGTAGCGTACTGGCATGTTTCACAAAGTAGTTGAGGAAACTTTGTATAAAACAGCAATTGTGACTTAATTACTGTGAGAATGCATTTGGGCTAGTTGTTAACATATAGCAGTAGACAGAATGAAGCACTGGAAACACAAATGTTACCCCACTAGGGAATGGAAGGAAGGAAACATGTAGCATCTTCAGCTTTATTTGTCTACAGAATAAATCTGTGGCTTAAGAGACTGTATCTGCAGATTATACAAATAAATAATAAATTATTTTTCCACTTCCATCAATATGTAGATCCTCTCTTTTTTTTTCCCATTGAGAGTGTAGATCCCAGTGTACTGAATTTAAGCCTGCAGGGGATTTGCTTCCTTTTTAAGTTACATTTTTATGATCTCAAAGAGATAGTCTGTGGACCTTTAGCTTTATCTGAAAGGACAGTAGTAAGGGGTATGGTTTTTACTCTTCTATTCCAATGTTTTCTGTTAGACTTCATAGTAGGTATATCTTTAAGAAAGCCTAGAAGTTTGTTAAAGCATCAAGTCTACTTATTTTTTTCATTTATAAAAAATGTTTGTTCAGAGTCTTGCTGTATAGATACGTTATTTTCAGAGACCTCTTGGTGCTGATAAGATACAGATGAGATTACCTTAGATGAATTCAGCAGGTTTTGTGGTTTGGCTTTGGTCCCTGTTTTCCAAGATTAGAAACAATTGAGGAGGGAGAAGCCGTACCTTTTAAGCTCCTTAAAAAAACTGTTGTGTTTTGGGGTTTTTTTGTGGTATGAAAGGGAATTGGGGAGAAAATAAGCTGTTGAAAACATGAAAATGTCATGCCTACCATGAGCTTTTAGTCAAATCTACTCTTTCTGTTGGTAGTCTAATGAAAAGTTACATATGTTAGCACTTTTTCGGTGGGCTTGTATCAAGTTTCATTGAAGCGTGATTTAATTACAGCTTTCTTTTACTGTACTCTTTTATAATCTTATTGTAATTTCACACTATAATATTTTATCCTTGTAGACACACCTGTCACAAGAAGGTGTCTTTGTGGCTCTCATTATTGTAGTATAAAGGCATTTTTTATCTTTTTTATTTTTTTTTTAATGTATTTTATGACAACACCCATATTCCCATTTCACTTACGGGGAAAACCAGGATTATTTAGTCTTCAAAAAAGACTATTTACCATGCAAGAACAGCTGTTGTAGGGAATGGACCTGGAGTGTTCCAGCTTTGGTTTCTGTACCATTGATCCTCCTTCCAGTTTCTTGCTATAGATTTTTTCAAGTTGTTGCTTTTCCACAACTAGATTTCAGGAGACTAAAACTCAGTTACTATCTTCTGCTGTCTTTTTTAGTTTGAAGAATGTTTAATGACTGTCAGACTGAGTAAAATTTTTAGAAAACATATCTATTCTAAGATAGTCTTAAGTGCTGAGGGCTCCAGAGGAGTCTGGGGAGACAACATCTATGGCTCTTCTGTTGTCCACTGATGCAGTTGCTTTTGATTGAAGTGCTGAATTTCCAGAAGCCCATTGCTTTACTGTGTTAGATACTCAAAATCTTCAATGAAAAAGGTGATCACCCTTACTAAGCCCTCTCCATCCTGCCTCGTTTGACTGTTTTTGATGGTATCTTTGCAAACAAAGACTACTTGGAACATGTGTTTGCTATCCCTCTCCATTCTCTGTACCATCTGTAAAAGAAAAGATGGGTAGATGAGAGACCTGCTGAATTAGAATAAATTAATTTCTCATTCAGTCACTTTCTCACTTTTTTCCCTGATTTCCTCTGTCTACATTTCCATAATTCTCATTTCCACTGGAATTTTCTGTTGACTCTGTCAAAAGCTGAACATCCAGGTAGTTCTGCTACATGTCTCAAAAACAGACAAATAGAGAGTGTTGCCTTAACCAGATCTTTGAGACACGGGGTTTGAGGAGGCTGACTGGTATTGTGGCATTGACTTGTGGAGAATGTTCATCACATGCTGTGATGTGAGTACCAAGGATGAAATAGATGTTGGAATAGCATGTTGTTTCTTCACCAATTAAGAGAATGTGGACTGCTTAAGAGTTTGGACATGTGACACTTGATCTGGAGTATCTTGGTCACTATTAGAATTTCCTCGTGCTTTCTGTTCTCTGATTTCATGAGGAAGCAGTAACCTCCAGGCCCTTTGCAGGGTGTTTCTACCAAGTATTTGTCCTTACTTATGAAATTCTCACTAATACAAACGTTACTGACAAAGATTGAATTCTCTTGGATTACCTGCTTTTTCAAAATTAACATTGCCATCAGAGAAGTAAGGTGTCTTTACTGTGGCATAGGATTTTGTCAACTCTGTAGCGACTGATTATTAAGGTTTTCGTTCTGGTGATATCACAATTCACTCGGTAAGGATCTGGACTATAGAGTTGTACCTGGGTAGTGATGCATGAAAGCTCCTAAATACTACAATCTTCTGTTGTGTTGACATAGATTTGGCCACAAATCACGTGCTGCCCACACAAAATGCTACACACAGTGTATGGTTTAGATAATTATAATCAGGCGATGTCTGTTCTGCATGTGGTGGTCATCTTGCAGTGTGGTTGAAACAAAACCACAGTAGATTTTGATTAGATCCTTTAGTCTTGGTTTCCTTTCAGTGAAGGGATATTTCCCGCTAGGATTTGTGCTTTGTTTTCTCTTGCTGAGAAGCTAGAGAGGAGAGAGTAGGCCTACACAAATGCCAGACTGGCATGTGGTTGATTGGCAGACCGGTCCAAAAATACCTTTTTTTGGACTAGCTGCTTCTAGTTTGGAGCGCAGAATGCCTACATGTGTGATGCTTACACCTCCTGCCCCTTACTTATTGAGATTGATTTGGTGTTATGGATGGCATAAATCTTAAGACAATTTGTCTATTTTAGAATGTGGTTTAGAATGTAAGCTCTCAGCTAAGACTGGTGTATGCTTTCTATAAAGAATGGTAAATGTTAATTCTGGCACTGATCAGTTATGTTCTACTCAAATTTATTAAATTATTCCAGAGATTTATATTTTTATGAGGACAGATTTTGGATTATAAAAATGCTTTGCTGGCTTGAGTCAAGGCAAGTATTGAAACTGAAAAACCTCCCAAAAATGCCAAGCCTGAAGATAGCAATTATTTAGTGGTAGGATTTATGAAAGTCCTAGCCAGATGAATTTCATAAATTCAGTGTTTTATAAAGAAAACATTTTTTTCTCTTCCAGAAACAGAAATCACTGCAAAACAGTAGCAGTTACAGTCTCTTCTAGTTGATGCAAAAGATACAGTCAACCTTTATGCAAACTAACATAGATTGGTTTTTTTCTTTTTATCAAAGTGGACTTTTTTTCAGCTGATAGTGAAAGTAACAAAATCTCAACTTTCCCATAAAGCTTGGGCAAGTGTATATTTTGATCAATGGATTAGTTGTGCAGTATTTGGTCAAAGAGTGTTCCTGCGTGAAAAAGTACCTTTTCTGAAAGTCACCTTTAAACTTGGAATAATTCCTATTACTCTTCAAAATCACACTGGATAGGTGTGCTGTATACGTGGAGTAAGCACTATGTAAATGACTGCTTTCTGCATTGGGTGGGGGTTTTTTCACTTTAATATTATTCATGTATGGATACGTATTGTCACAACTTATCATTTTTTCCTCTTTATAGGTCCTGCTGGGGACTTGCATCTGGCCTCAATGTGAAATTAAGGTAGAAAAACACATCTACATATGTGTTTGCTATTAAGATTTAGTTTATTCACTGGTCATGCCTGAAGAGTGATGTTCGTCTCTAGACTGCTAACTGCCAGGAAATATAAATGATTGTCCTAGAAGTCAAGCCTCTCTCCTATTTACTGGAGTGAAATCACCTCCAGATATCGACGGAATATCAACTACAGAAAATGCTTCACGTTATAAGGATGCCAACCACCTAGATTCATGCACCCTATCTGTACAGTTGTTGTGGATGGTTTGCCATCTGAAAGCTCCTCAAGCTCTTATCCAGGCCCTGTATCTGTTTCTGAAATGTCTCTGCTACATGCTTTGGGTCCAGTGCAGACCTGGCTGGGACAAGAGCTAGAGAAGTGTGGCATTGATGCCATGATTTATACTCGGTATGTCCTCAGTCTTCTGCTGCATGATAGCTATGACTACGACCTGCAGGAACAGGTATTTACATATTTTAGATGTTGTCCAGTGAAAGTGAGTTTTTGTATCAGTTATGTTTTGTGTATCACACATGGGTGTGGCTCATGTGGGGGGTGCTTGTCTTTCAGTGTGGGGATGGAAGGCGGATGTAAACCGCATGGGGATCAAAGTTGGTGAGTGAACTGAGATTTATGTATTTAGTTTGCTTTATGAGCAATTACATTAAACAACATTTTCACATGGCTGTAATCAGTATCAGAATTATTAACACTGAAATGACCTGTGTCTTAAATGCAGACCTTCAGTACTGTAAGATTAATTTAATATTGGAACATTAGTAAGTTAATGTAATTCTTGTAAGCTGTGTGTCAAATTGGACTGCTTCACAGTAGTTTGTAGATTCCACATCACTTCTCCTCATGGATTTCATCTTGTGCTGTATTCAGTAAAGAATAAAAAAAAACAACTTTTTTTTTAGTATTCAAGTATTTAAAATAAATTATTGCATATACATTATTCATCCCTTCTTTTAAAACAACTTCAGTGCTAAATCCTGATAAAAGATTTGCCAAAGAGTTGTGTAACAGTGAGTCCCTATGCATGGCTGTAATTCAGAAAGGACAGGGGGAGGAAAGTGAAGCTGTCTGAGCACAATTCTGTTACTGTTTCCATGTGCCTTTATTGCTATGGATTTTATGTGTTCCTAGACCATACTTTTCAATCCCAATTTCCCTTTTTTTATTATTTTAATTTCTCTGCATCATCAAGCGATATCAAAATACTTTTAATAGTGGAGTTTCTGGGTGTAGAACTCGGAAATTCTGGTGTTTTCAAGAAGTGATGAGGATGCTGTGGGAAGGAAGGAAAGCAAATGCCTCTTATTTGGTGGCTTAATTATTAGCTCTTCTTTGTTGCTGTTGTCTTGGTTATACTTCACGTATTGCTACCTAGCTGCTTCACAACTTTCATTTTCTTCTAGTTTACTTTTCTTAAAATCCAGCAAGGGCAGAGTAAGGTGTTGTGGAATGGATGTGAATGTAGCTGAGGCAGGAAAAAAAAATTCATGTCAGATGCTGCCAGTTTCTGAACTATTAGCCATTACTGTGCATATAGAAGTCTTTGTGCTTCCAGTGTACAAACCGGAAAACTTTATGTGCAAAAAGTAATTCTTGTTTAGAAGTTTACCTGGCAGCAGGGGAAGTCACCAAGAACAACCTCATGATTAACGATAATAAGAATAACCCCACTGGAAGCACGCTTCGGAGTGTACCTTAACAGTGAACTTATTGAGGTCTTGATCAGACATAAATAGCTGTATTTTAGAAGGGGACAGAATAAAGTTCTAAAACCTGATTGAAAACAGGGTGTGGGAGGAGGAAAGAAAAAAGAAACCAAGTGTAACCACACCAGAATGTCAGTAGCTTTGTAGATAGTCCTGTGGCCTTGGGGAAAAATGAAGACTTGTTTCTTTTCAGTCCATTTTAGAAAACAGTTGTAATGGTGAAGTCACTACTGTGATAATTTAAAGTTATTGAAGTGCCAGAATTGGGTTTCTTTTTATCAGGCTTTGCAAGAATCAGGGTAACTATACTATGAAAACCTCATTCGCTTATTTTCATTTTATTTATTTTACCTAGTGGTTATTTGTATGATCTGGCATTTTAAAATTAATTGTTTAGTTACGTCATTGAGAAACAAGAAAATCTGTACTTTAAGTATATATTTGCATATAAGCAAAGGAAAAACGAATACTAGAGTAATTTACAAATAGAAATAATGGAAGAATGCGGCAGTTAAACATCTAAATGAGAAATAATTTAAGAGTAAAGTATGGAGAGTTGCTGAGCTCCTTTAATTCAGATTCATTCCTATGGAATAGTTGCTTCTTGACATCTTGGGAAATTTTTATCCCATATGATTCCTTTGGTTCTTGAGAAAGATGACAACAGAATTTCCAGGGGAAGAACTGAACGATTTCTCCCCAGCTTAGAGGGCAGTTGCAAAGAGGGTAGAGGCCCTCTCTCCACAAGGAGCAATATGGAGAAGGCCAGAGACAATGGGTGCCGGTTGCAGTGGATGAAGTTTCATCTTGTTATGAGAGAGAGAATTTTTTTATTATTTTTTTAGAATGAGAACAATCATTCACTACAACAACCTCCTCAAGAGTGTGATAGAGTCTTGGTTGCCGGAGGTTTTCAAGATGCAACAAGACAAGGTGCTAGATAGTTGTATCTGGGCTTGCTTTCCCTCAAGAGGCTGGAACAGGTGATTTTTCAATGTCCTTTCCGACCTGGGTGATTCTACAATTCTGTGCTTCTAGAACTGTGTTTCTGTGGGGAGTGATTAGCCATCATTTCTTCCCAAGAATGCAGCAATGATTTTGTTTTGAACAGATTAAAAGGAGTGTGTGGTCTTTACACACCCAGAATGGGATTACACATATGAACAATCCATCGCAATGTGCTTTTCTGGGGTGGTGAAGAGGACAAATTTAAGAATTCTTTGTCTCATGGATACTGTATAAATCATCTTCTTCAGAAGTGTTGGAAACTATTAAGTTTAGATGTTCACTGAGATCTTTCCATTTCAGAATGCTGATGACATGATTAGCACTGTTTTAGTTGCTTCAGAGAGCCTCCTTCCATGCTTTCTTTATGGTGTTCTAGTGTCATCAGCTGTAGCAGGGAAATGGAACTCGGAAGCCCTGGGTTGAGGTTCTGTCAGGTAATTATAGAAAGATTTAAAATAAAAAATGAATGAAAAAATATCCCCAACCTTACTAAGCATATTCAGCTATTTAAGATACCAGTGTTGCTGTATTATCAGTCACTTCTGTTGACATTTAAAATAAGAATTTCAGAAGAATACCGGAGTCTTGATTGACTAAGTCTTCAGGGTTATTTTTGACAGTAACCAGGATGTTCCCTTCTGGTTTATTAGTAGTATATAATATGCAGTTTCTGGTCTTGATTCTGCTGCAGACTTCTGTGGCTTTGGTCACTTGACCTTTTTCGTTCCAATATTATCTGTCTCTGTACAGGGAAGTAGTTGAATAAGTGGCTAGACGATAAGATGTGTTGAAGGGTTTGGTGTGTGTGTTTGGATTTTTTTCTTCGATTTTTTGTTTGTTTGTTTGTTTTGTTTGTGTGTGTGAGTCTTGTTTTTGTGAGTCTTTTTTGTTTGTTTGTTATTATTACTGTTAATTCCATGCCTTGCCCAATTAGAGTAATCTCTTGCGTATCATTGTATGGACGCAGACTTGGTATCACAAAATGATAGATCAATAAGTCATGAGTTTTCAGAGAGTTGGTAGGGTTTTTTTGCAAGTACTTGTGTGCAGGGCTGTGGGGCGAGGCACAGTACAGAAAACATTGATGAAAGTAAAACCCTAATACGCTGCAACCAAATCTTACTGGAATGTTTCCAATTTTTATTCTAATTGATTGGCTTGAACTGAAATAGCTATTAAAATATTGATGAAGCTGATAAGCAAGTACGTTTTGCCCAGTTGTGTTTCAGAGTACTATAGAGCCTTCAAGAAGGGCATCCTGTTTGTGGTGAACTGCACCGTCCTTCCAAGATCTTCCAGAGCTGCTACACTTACCTATGAAAAGCTACTGTAGCACCTCCTAAATATACACATTTTAAATCATTTTAGAAAAAAACTCAAGTGCGGAAGTTAATTTAATTATCTTTGACATTTATAGCACAATTCTCAGTCAGTCCATACTTGCTACTTTTGGAAATGAGTGGAAAAGCTTAAGAGGTAAAAGCCCTTTCTCCCTCTCTCCTCTGTTCTTTTTTTTTTTTTTTCTTGTGGCAATGATATTGCTGGTGGAAGGGTTTAAGAGGGCAGAAAGGAGGAGGCTCTTTGGGATTTTCCCTCAGCGCTGAATGATGCAGGAGACAATACAAAGACAGCATGAATTGAGTTTGCACATTTCCCTTGATTACTGTGGCACAGCAGGATATTCATAGAAATGGTTTCTTTTTTTGTGGCTAGTTAGTTTTGGTCTGTCGTATCAGAAGACAAGTAAGGACTTCAATGATAGATTTACCTTTGCTTTCTAGAAACAAAGGTGTTTCTTGCTAACAAACTTTCCAGGGAATATGATTTTAAAATTGATTTTCACATAAATTAGATGTCTACATAGTCAAAATTCCTAAAGAAATCTATTGAACTGTGTTATGTAACATAATGTCCTCATTATTTAGCTGTGTTAGAGAGCTTGTTTGTTGGTTTGTTTTGATAAGATTTGAGGGCTGTTAATGGTCTCTGCTCAGAATGTTTGGAAACCACTGGTATTTTGTTCTGTGGTAGATGATCTTTTAGATGCTTTTTGCCTATTATGGAAAACCTCATAAAATTGGTATGGATTTAAAGACTATGACAGTAACTGAAGTGCAGAATGTTTCTTTTAAGTATATATGCTTTTATAATTTGTATTTTGTAACTGATTTTTCTTATTTTGAAATAACGGGTAACTTGAGGAAAACTCATGGAATTATTGACAAATCTAACTTTTGAGGACCCACAGAATTGCTGTTCTGTTCAGAATGCTGTTCAGAATCCCAAGGGAGATCAACCTTTTGACTTCAGACTAGATTGATTTATCAGAATGCCTTGCTCTTAGTTTCCTAATCTTAAACCAACTAGATGCTTTTATGATTTCTGATTGTTATTTAGATGCTAATTAAAAGTATATTCATAGATACACGTGTTCTCAAACCAGTCTGTGATACAGTAAATATTGCATTGATAGTATAATCTGTGTGAAGTGGAAGGCATTGCCTCAAAATATGTTTTGTGTGAAACGTTATTTCTTTCATCTTTATTTGTATAGTATTAAAGTAAGTATTCTGTGTTGTATCTTTTATATACTGTTTGTAAACATAACTGTTTCTGAGTATAGCAAGTTCATTTTTTTTTTTCCTGGAGACTGTTCTTCCTTTTGAAGGGATGGTGCCTTTAAAACCCAGAAAACAAGCCCAACAGCTAGACACTGTGAGATAAACGCTTTGTTTGTAAGCCTTTGGTCATGCAGCATGAAGGTCTAAATGCATTTGTTATGCATACTTTCCATATCAAGTGTCTTCTGTTGCTTTTGGTCTACTTCTTTTAACTCATTTTGGGGAGCTGACTTTTGTTTCTGACCCTCAAAAGTTAAAATCCTTAAAAGGTGGGGGTTTTAAAAGATAATACTTTCCTAATTCTCAGAATTAAGTAGCTGTTGTGCTGCAAACTGTACTCTGCCGTGACTACCATGAGACTTTTCCTTTTGATATTTAGTTTATAAGAGGAAGATTTTCGTTCTGGAAGACTATTTGTAGAGTGGTTTGAAATAGTTCCATTCAGGTAATCTTTTACAGGGAGGGATAGAAAAAGTCTTCAAAATGATAGTGACACTACTGCTAACTCTGATCTTACTTTTTATTCTTGCTTTTTCATCATTAGCACATATATATATTTAAAGTCCAAAATACTGTATTGTTTTTTATATTAAGAAAAGAACAGAGTGGTAGAAAAGAAACCTTAGCCCACATATGATAAAATTTCAGATCTTTACTTTGTGGTTGTATCTCCATAAATGCTTGTGGCTTATCACTCTGAACTGGGATAGGGATAGGGACATAATTGCCAGCTCTTCTGCATTTCCTAGTGTGTGCTGGTGTCACAGGGCACTTTTTGCTGACAGTACTTGTGATTCACCTGCCAGGTTCCAAGATCCAGTCAGACATGGGGCACTTGTTCTTTCTTGAATGCAAAACACTTTCAGTTTAGTTTTGTATTTGTGTTACTGCTTATTACAGTGCTCCTGTAGGAACAATTTTTGAATTTTTTTGACCTTAGTTTTTTAGTCATTACCCAAACTAAGTATGTAGAATTCAGGTTGTGGAAACTTGTGTATGAAGAAAAGAATAGTTGGGTAGGAAAAAGAACTGTGAGACCAAGGCTTCTGCCTGTACTTTTTTACATAATTAATTTCAAGTCCTTAGAATATTCAAATTTGTACGTGTCTGCAGGATTGGGAATAAAACCTCTCTTTTTCTCATACATAAACATATAAACTGAAGAAAGAGCATATCTATTGTATTTAGGAAAGAATACTTTATCCTCAAATTAAATGAGCTTTATTGGCCATATTATTAATATAAAATAGTTAATTTTTTGTAAAAAAGTCCACCAAGTAAAACTTAGCTGTGTTCACACACACGCGCACACACACTTCCAGGAGTGACTGGCTGAGGAGTGTGTAACTCACACTGTCATATTTAAACTTTGGAAAATACATCTTTTGTAAAGAATATTAACTTGATGAGAAAAAATGGGGGAATCTGGATTCCTTTTCACTTAAGCAGTGGAAGGTAACTGAAATGGCTTTACTGTTAAGACACGTCTCTCAGAAGACTTCCTGGTATTTTCTCTGAACTGCTCTGTGTGCAACAGGACAGGGCCTCCTGTTTTTGGTCTCTGAGCAGGTTTGTGATCCCCTCAGCACAGTGGGCTTTGTCCTGTGAGAGCACCTATAGATCAGCTTGTCAAGAGCAGCTGCATCTGTAGTTGTTTTGCAGGTGCTGATGTCGTTTCGGTTGGGTTCTTTTGCAAGTGCTGTCGTAAGAGCTTCCAGCCAAAGCTCAGGTAGCAGTTCTGATCAGTGCAACTGGAGTTCACTCGTGCAATGTGTCTGTAGCCGTTACTCTTTTAAATTTTATTTTCTTTTTTAAAAAAAATATTAATTTTTACTTAGTATTTGACTTGTTAATTAAGAGATGGGTGCTCTGTTCTGTATTTCTGTCTTAGTGACTGTTAGATGTGGGGTAGATTTGAAGTGTTACAGGCTATACATTTGTATTCTCTATTTCATTTTAGGGGTATGAATTGTGGCAGGGATTGGAGCTCAGCAGTAGGCTCTCAGGGTAATTGTATTTGTGCAATCTATATAAATTTCATGGTAGTGAGCTTCAGTTGATAAGTTAGTACAAAAGAAAAGAATTTGTTCTCAAGGACTGTGGTTATCTGAGAGTTTTTTCTTTCAGACTGTCTTCTGCCTTTGTACTGTTGTGAGTTATCAGGTTGAAATGCTGATTATTTTGCAGGCATGTCTGTTCCAATGTGTGAAACATCCATTTCAGGACATCAAACTTACGTAGGTCCCTGTGGTGCCTATCTTACGTGCTGTCCTATTGAAGCAGTCACATCTGTGTAATATAGTTAAAATGTGAGCATTAGCTTCTGATCGGAGTAATCAAAGCTATCTTTTAAACCAATACTGTGTTACCTTTTGTGACTTTCTAAATAGCATCTAATGCTTAAGTTGGATCTCTTACAGTCATGCAAAAAGAATAATAGAATCCCATTTTAACTGTTATGACTTCTGATTTGTTTTTGCAGACACTTACATAATGCAAAGCAGGGATGTAAGCTCAGCTGCCAGGTTGGTTAGCCCTCCTAACAGTCAGGATTTATTTGCAGCCATCTCTGTGCTGATACAATTGTAGTCTTTCAGATTCTGGGGCTAGCTGAGATACCTCCTTAGTGTTCTTTGTACAGTAGATCATTAAGTGATGGTGCACTCACCACATGTCTCAAAGCATAGGTGTGCACCGCCCATAGTCTCTGAAATCAGATCATTGCAGTGGTCTGTGATGCTTGCCACACAACTTTATTCCTAAGTTCAAGAGACTTATCATAAATGCTATGAAATAACTTCTCCAGTCATAATATATCCCTTTCAGATACCTGGATTCTGTAGTGGCAATTTCTGTTGAGTTCTTGGTTTTCTTTTCTGCCATATAGGTAAGACGTGCAAGTAAAATGATGTCTTTAGCAAAGCTAAAGCTACAGCTATAAATCTTTTTTTCTGCATTTACTTTAATGGGAGAACTGTAAAGGCAGCCTGCTCAGCGAACAGGATTTCAACAGATGCAGCATTTGCATGTTCTCTCGCTCTTGGGAGTGGGTGTGATCAAATTTCTTCTGCTTGGTTTCAGCCTAGAGTAATTTCTAATTAGTGAACAACACATAGACTGCCCTTTCGAGTTGGTAGGATTATAAGTAAGACTTTATAATTAACAGAGGCTAGATTTACAGGATTTGATACTCAGATTGACTGGCTTTGATACTCAGATTGACTGGCTTTGATAGATAGTTCTTCCCTGCCAGCACATAGTGGAATCATCAGTCCTGAATGCCGTGGAGACCTTGAAGCTATAGCAGTGCGTGGTGTGGTCCGAATATTATCAGCTGTTCTGTTACGGTCCAGCTGCATAGGATTGTAGTGTTGCAGATACAGCAACTGGGAAAGAGGTGACTGCAGTGGCTAGATGGTTCTCTGATGTTTCACGAAAAGTCTGTGATTAGTTCTTCCCCTGGCAATACCTGGATTTGGAATAATTATCTAACATTCTTGAATGTTTCTAAGCTGTCTTTGTCCTGTGGCTTTTGACATGGAGAAAACTTGTGCTGCTCCCTGGAAGTGTACTTATCTGCTGTTGGTCTGTTGAATCTCTTGTGTTTCTTCTGGAGAATATAAACTGAGCTTAGGCCACCATTCTTTTGTTTTCTTCTGAATTGTCTTGCATAGGTATTATCTCATTATCTTTGTCTCAGTCTGAGGCAGCTTGTGAGGAATGTCTGAGCTGACTCTGACCCATTAGGCCTTTCTCATTAGTTATAAGGTGCAGCATCTTTTAAAATGTTTGCAAAAGCGATTATGAAAAGGTATATATCCCTTGGCTCTGAGCAATCTATGGGAGTTTATCCTAAATCTCAGTTTAGGGGAAGTATTTTTTCATAGAAGATGACTGGAGGTGTTTATACAGCCTACTTCTTGAATAGTCTTAAAGTTGAAACACACATGTGATCTGTTGAATTTTTCTCCCCAGGTTCTTATTTATGAGATCTTCCTGGAGGTAGTGAGGACCTGTTCCATTTTGCATATAATATATGGCTATTTTCTTCCATTCCCTTCCTATCCAAACATCTCAAGAGATGATTTTTGGAGTTCTTTGAATAAGTTTCTGGAAAAGCTTTCGTGCAGCACACAGCAGTTGATGCTTGTCTACACAAATGTTGGATTTAATTAAATGTCAATGCTGTAAAAATTTGCTGCCGGTGGAGACCAGAACTGTTGAACTACCTGGATTTTCATTACATCAGATTATATAGTCTTCATATTTGTTTATTCATTACAAACCTTGATAGCAGTCACTGACTTAAGATACACTGATGATAGACTCTAGCAGTAATTTTGTGGACTGTGTGTTGATATTGAGAAATTATTTTGGGTGCATTTGTAGAGAGAGAGGATACGCGTGCCTTCAGAGAATGCTGCTGGCTTGAGTTGAGACTATTCTGTCTCATAGGCACAGTAAAGATATGCAAATTCTGTAGTTATATCAAAACATTTTGGCATTTGTGGTGTCGTGTACAGTCTGTGACCTCAGTATGGCAGTTGTTTTGGGTGATCTGTCTTTTCTTGGGTTTGAGCTTCTTTCTGAGGGATAACAGCACATTTTCACCATTCACTCTCTCCATATGAGCATTCGTTCTGTTTTTCTCTTTGATGTGTCTAGTAATTTGTTGATCTATTTTAATGATGTTTGACCGTCTTTAAAAAGTTCTGTAAGAAAGGATTCTCCTACAGCTTGGTAGTGGAGTCTGCAGACTAATGCCCCAGTTTGGAACAAGCAGGCAAAGCTTAATCTTTATGTGCTGCATTGGACAGGAACTGGCCAACTATTTAATAGACAAACAACTCGAAAACTATTCATAGCAAAAGTATCACTCAGCTGTTTTGCTGAGCCTTTGGCAAAAGTTTTCCCCTTTTAAAAAAATGGTGGGTAGTGTTTTTCTCCTTCCTTGGAGTTATCTCTTAATCTATTAACTGAGAATTACAGGCAGGAAAACTTGTTCACATATGTTACTCAATCTCGCAGGACTCTGCTTGCATACCTTAATAATTTGGGAAATTCTTTTTTATACTAGGATTATCCTGTTTGAATGTTCTGGTTACTTGTTTTGATGACATTCTTAGAGTTATATCCTTAAAGGGAGAGACTCTGTGCATGATCATTTTGTATTTGAGAAATTATGACATTGAATGCATCTTGTATGAACGTATTACTAGAACTTAACATGTTGAAGCAGCACTTTTTGGCTGGCCATCAATAACTTTTACGAGAGCAAGAAATGCCAAACTCGTAATATGCTTGAATAGCAGCTGGTTTATGCTGAAACTAAAATTGTCAAAAAAAAAAATCTGAATCTGAACTCCATTATTTTCTTCTCTCTTCTTAAGAGAATGGAAATTCTTGTCCTAAAGTTTCATATATAATTCAAAATAGAAAAGTTGACCTTATAGATAATTGTAGCTATTCAATATATTATCTGAAAACTTCGTATACATTATATTTGTTCATCATCTTAGTGTGTATCTAAGTCAATCTATAGTGCATTTATGCAGGGAGAACCTTAGAGAATCAGTTTTCCTGAACTTGAAGAAAAAAACCATGATTTTTTTAGAACATGTTTTTCTGCTGATTTGATTTCCCCACTTGGAGAGTTTGTTGATCAAGTTATTAAAACTGATTCCTTTCCTGGGTGTTCTGCTGATAAGGCAAAATTGAAGGCTGTTTACTTACCTGAATAGAAACTGGGACCTTGAGTCATCTAGTGTTTCTGCATCAGTGAACTTGACTCCAGCTTTTCTGAAATATGGGTAGTTCCTGCAGCATTTTTGTAGTATGTAGGCTGGATCGATGGGCTGAGACCAACGGGATGAGGTTCACAAGGCCAAGTGCAGAGTCCTCCATTTGGGTCACAACAACCCCATGCAGCGTTACAGGCTTGGGGAAGAGTGACTGGAGAGCTGCCTGGCAGAGAAGGGCCTGGGGGTGTTGGTTGGCAGCGGCTGAACATGAGCCAGCAGTGGCCCAGGTGGCTAAGAGGTCCAATGGCATCGTGGCCTGTGTCAGAAACAGCGTGGCCAGCAGGAGCAGGGAGGTGATTGTGTCCTTGTGCTCAGCACTGGTGAGGCCACACCTCGAGTGCTGGGTTCAGTTTTGGGCCCCTCACTACAAGGACATTGAGAGGCTGGAGCTTGTGCAGAGAAGGGCAACGAGGCTGGTGAGGGGCTGGAGAACAAGTCTTGTGTGGAGTGGCTGAGGGAAATGGGGTTGTTTAAGTTAGAGGAGGCTGAGGGGAGACCTCATCACTGTCTACAACTACCTGAGAGGAGGTTGTGATGAGGTGGGTGCTGGGCTCTTCTCACAAGTGACAGCGATAGGACGAGAGGGAATGGCCACAAGTTGCACCAGGGAAGGTTTAGACTGGACATTAGGAAGAATTTCTTCACTGAAAGAGTGGTCAGGGATTGGAACAGCTGCCCAGGGAGGTGGTGGAGTCACCATCCCTGGAGATATTTAAAAGACGGGTAGATGAGTTCCTTAGGGACATGGTTTAATGGGGAGACAGATACGGTTGGACTCAATCTCAGAGGTCTCTTCCAACCTTATGATTCTATGATTATATGTTTTAACACTTTTTCCATTTATGTAGACTGTGAGCTTCAAACCAATTCTCTTCCAATCTTTTCTTTCAATCACGTGGAGGTGTTGTGTTTGTTCTTTTACTGATAGCGGATATTTCTCTATTATCTTTATAACAAATGAAAGTAAGAAGAATCACTACCAAATTCGGTTTTCTTCTGCTTCTCCCATTTCGTGGTAGGGTGGAGGGAAGCAGTAGAATTGCTACTTTGGCTTAGTGAGCAGGAAAAACAATTTAGAAATCTCTTTCTAAAATGTATGTCTGTATTCAGGATTGAATTAAGCACTCCAAATACTAAATTTCTTGAGGTAGCACTAGCATGAAGAATACAGGTACTTTCCCAACACTTCTTTAGCCACATTTATGGTTCCTAAGTTATTCATGTCACAAAACATTGCTTTTTCACAATTAAAATTCTTTAATGTGAAATTATGTAGTTATGTAGTAGGTAGGTACAGTAGGACTCTGAAAAAGAGATGTTTAAATAACAGTTTAGATATTAAACTTGAATTTTTCGAAAATTGAGATGTCCTCAACTTCCTCTTGCTATTTATTTAGTATTGAGTGATCCCTTAAAAATTAAAGTAGTGGTAGTCTGCTTTACATATTAGAATTTTGTAAGCCCAATTTCAGTTTTTCTTCTGTTTGTATGCACACTTTTTAAATCTGTAGGTTTGGGGTAGCGTTGCTTTTAAAAAATTTCAATGACCACTGATCAGAATTGTCAAAAATCAAAGTTATGTCAGAACTCTTGCATCAAGATGAGCATTATCATACGGTCTCCTGTTCTGTTAGGACACAAAGGTAAATGAAGGCATATAGTCACTGATGAGAACAGAAGCCCTTAGTAATTCTTTCCATGTGAAGTAACTAATTTACTTACCTTCGTGCACACAGAATGTTTTGTTGAACTGCTTTCTTTCCTGTTCGTCATGGACTTAATATTTTCCAGTCTAAGAAGTAAACCTACTAATGAGCTCCTGACCTCTGGAGACAAGAAATAAAAGGGGGGGGGGGGGGGGGGGCGCGGGGCAGGAGTAAGAGATTAATTTAAACTATTTGAAACTTCTGGATTGCCTTTTTTAAAATCAATTAATCATCATAAAACCAGAATTCCACTAGGTTTGTGTGTTGCACCTCAAGTTCTACAACCTTGCTTTCTAGGGAATGTGACGTTTTCTTATTTTTTTAGCAATTCTACTGTAATGCTTAAAAAAAAATAATCAGAGTGGTTCTGATACCTTGTAACACAAGGATTACATGTAAGGATGTTTTTCTTCACTGCTCTGTAGTGTTTTATGGGTTTAGTGTTTGATTTGTGTGCAGAAAGTACAAGGTCCTCAGGTTTAGGCTATTTCCAGTGCATATATAGTGCTGATAAATATTGTAGTTTGCATGAGGTTTTTAAACTTCAAAATTTTATGTGGAATAGCTGTAATCCATGATGTTTGCTAATCCTGTAAAATTTGAGGCTAAAACATTAGCAAGATTGTCCGGGGGGGGGGGAGAAAATCAAACCCTCAAGTTTTCAACAGCTTTTTTTTCCTATAAAACTTAAAATAACAGCATGAAGCACTGGCAGCCAGGTGTGACAGAGAACCGTGTGTTCGGAAACACATTTTCTGTGCATTGTATAAATAGGTAGAAAGGAAAGGAGGCTACCGGAGCTCTGTCCTCAGTGACTGCATCCTACAAGGTGAGCCGTGTTTTCCCAGAGTGCATGAATGATTTGCTTACTCTGGAAGGAGGCATGAGACCCTGATACATGCAACTCTGTAGTGAGTGCCTGAGAGAGAGTTCTATTTAGCCTCCCTTCCCCCATGTAAAAACTCGACTGTTCTTTGCAGGAATTAAATTTTTAAAAATTGAAAAGTGTCCAGGTTTGTAGGCAAGTGTCATATCTTTCAAATTATGTGTGGAGAACTGAATGAAACGCTTTATAAATTTGTGTGAGCTTGAAGGTTCTTACTGCTCTGCTGACAGAGTCTTGGCATACATGGCTAGTAAAGCTGCTCTTGTAGAGGTTACCTTTAACGTACCAGGGCAAAGCAGAGCTTTGGTGGCATAGATAGAACAATGTCACTTAATATACAGCGTTCCAGTTACATTTTCCTAGTATAGATGTTGCCTTAGTCAACTTTGCACCTAAAAGCAGAATAAATGAAGTAAACCCAGTGCACATTTGTTGGTGTGTCTGCATTTTAATTTTGAGTAATCCATTGCAAGTGAGTGTGTCTTTTTTCATTTGTAATTGTGCCCAGTAAAAGCCCAGTACAGGCTTTGAAGGCTGGAGGGGAGTAGATGAGTCTCATCAGTTTGTGTATTTCCATATGAACACTGGGAAAAGTTGTAGTGCCTTACAGCCTCCTCGTTGTGTATAAAGAACACATAAACTGCAAGTTTGGAAAAGACTTATGAATATATTTTAATAAAATGGAGAGTCTATTTACACAGTATATTGAACCTATTTTCTGAGACTTTAATTTTTCTTATTTTTTTCTATTATCTCTTTCTGTTAGTCCTTCCAATAACAGAAAAATAGCCTTTCCAATTCCCTTGTTTTAAATGAACCACTGGCATCATGCACAAATATAAAGGAAAAACAGAGTTGACTGGTAGCTTTTCATCCTTTCAGAACTAAATCATTTCTCCAGTTTTGATGACCAAATAAGACTTTTAAGAAATAAATTCACCATATTGCTCCAGTCTTTCCTGAAGGACTCAATCATGTAAAATCACAACCAGCAACTGTTTCAGTGGCTGCTTCTGAAGGTGGCTGATCCCTCTTCACCCTTTTTTCCTCCCATCTTATTATTTGATTGCACAGGGACAGCTACTTTCACTTCAGCTCCTTTTTACTTCATTTTGAAGGCATGGGGAATCGCGAGTTGTTTAAGTGAGGGTGGACCTTAGTCTGGAGTTCATTAGATGCAGTAACGGGTACATTGAGAAGTTTGAAACAGGTTATGTTGAAAAGCATCAGGTGTTTGTGGATCTCTCAGACAAAGTTGATTTAGATTATCATACATTAATAGACATTCAAGATTACTTTCTTGGTAGCCAAAATACTTCTTTGAGATGAACATGGGAAATTGTGTATATATGTGAATGGACAGAAGCAAGTCTGATAACAAATTTTATGAATTCTGAAAAGTGATGCAAAAGGGATGGTTCACATCTTCAGAAGATTACATATAATACAATAGCATTCTTCTTTGATTTTATTGTTCTTAAATGTTCTTGCATGTATGGGAACTCAGCCGCTGTCCCACCCCCACCCCCCCCCATCTTATTTGCTTCCAAAATGAGTTCAGGTTCATTTTAAGATGGGCTCTGCTATCTCAAATGATAATGATGGTCATTCTGAGACTGAGTTCAAGGCTTGGGATCTAACATTGCGGTTTTTTCTTTTGGCTTGTTTGGCTTTTTCTTAAGTTTGGTCCTAACTCTGAATTGCTCACTTTTCATCTTTATTATTTCAGAGATCAGTGAAACTCTCTAACATATTTTATGCAAATTACATTAATATATTCAACCATAAATTGACCATAAAATAATCTTTATGGATAAGCTTTGCGACTGGAAAATATTGCAGTAAAGTGTGAGTAGCCTCCACATCCTGTGAAAAATATATGTGCTTTTCTGAATAGTAAATGTAAGTTTTCTGTAATCAAACTAATGTTTAATGCAGCAAAATGTAGTTTTTAGTAGATAGGATAAGGTGATTTTTATTTTGAACATTATGTTATTTGTGGTCCTGTTCTGCTATGCTACTGAGATATTAATGTATTTTAAATAATGTAATTTCTTTATTTTGGTTTTAGGAGAATGACATCTTCCTGGGCTGGGAAAAGGGAGCTTACAAGAAATGGGGAAAGAGTAAGAAAAAGTGCTCTGATCTAACACTAGAGGAAATGAAAAAACAGGCTGCTGTCCAGTGTCTTCGCTCTGCTTCTGATGAAGTAAGTTGGGACTCCTTAATAGATTCTTAAGACTTTATGCCCTTCTTTGTGTTAGATATATTTAGCTTCTGATGTTTATCTTTTAATTTGTGACTTCTTAAAATTGCACATTCCTCAGGAGTTCTCTGAGAGTTCTTTAATTTTCTTCAGGAAATTATGAAATCTGTGTATGGCAGCAGGATTTCATAAAAGATTCTGTACTATATAATGTCGTGCTTTCCTTTCTGTAAGCCCTCATCTATTCCTGGCAGGGACAGTTGCAACGCACCAGTTTGTGTTGAAATTACCACAATACTTTGCATAAAGATATTTCTTGAAATCCTAAATGTATTTTGTGTTGTGTGTGAGCAGCAAGACATGGAATAATTGGGCAGAAAGCCATCTATCTTGATGTGCACACTGTATGTGTAATCTGGAGTTGCTAAATAAAATCCAATGTATAGTAGCAAATGTCACTTTCCAGATTCCATCATTGAGTGGAAGTGGAGTTGAAGTGACTGTAGAAGGTGAGGAGAGGTGAAGGTAACAAGGTTAAAGGAAGATACCAGAGGAAGCAGATACCACGTAGCTCAATAGAAAAGTGGAGAAAGGGAGAGACATCTGAAAGAACTGTTTAAACAGAAAAGGTAATCTGTAGCACAGGGCAAGTGAAAGCTCTTCAGGGGGATTTTTCAGACAGCAGAGATGAGAAAGTCTATCCTTTAGAACTACAGATACTCTGACCTGCACCTACTGTAAGCAGAAACTCTACCCTACCTATACAGCTTCGTAGTCAGTGTTCGTGGTTGTGCAAGCATTTGTGTGGTTAGGTGCAGAACTGGGTTGGGAGGGTGAGTCAGTTTCCTGAAATTAACCTGGTTGGGGCAGAGGAATTATTAACCCAGAGAGGTATCCTGGTCAGATTTGTAGCACAGATGTTTGTGCCAGCAAGAGTGGGGAAAGTATGTGGCCAAAAATAATGAAGAGAGTTGGGTTGATGTGTGTGGTTATTCACAACAGCAACTTCAGCATCATTGTCATCATATACTGGCTTACTGTTTGTGAAGCTACTTGAGCGTTTGTTCGATTAATGTAGAGCTAATTGACTAATTGGGAGTTTTCTGAACTCCCAATTTCCCGTTACTGGGTACGCTTATAAGGTAACGCAAAATAGAATTTTGTTGGTAATTTACTCTTGTAGTTAAAGAATACTGAGGTCAGCACTCTGACTACCATAAAAGTTAATTTAAATATGAAGCAAATATGTAGAAATAATTGCAGTAAGTAATGTCTTTCATGACGATGTAACTATCTTTGCATACTTATTTTATGAACAACAAATATTTAGTCGTCTCATACATAGACCACAGGAATCGATTTTTAGCTTTAGAAATTACTCTCTTGATGCATCTTCACATAGCTAAAAATCAAGGACCATTTCTTAGAGCTAAATTTATATCATATAGAGAAATGCAATTGAAAAGAAAAAGGAAGGAGGTAAATTTATTAATAATCCCTGGTCTGCCCCCACTTGAAAGTTTGTACTATCTAAAATAGAATAAGAAGGGAAGAAACGCTTCAACCAGAGTTTTGAAAGAATAGCAGGATGTGTAATCTGAAAGGCCAAACAAGTAACTTCCTTCTTTGACTCCTGCCACCTTGTCAGATTTTTATTGTTCAGCATTAGAGCCTGTAGATTATAGGTTAGACTTGTGTTATTTCAGGGCTATTTTGACTTCTCTTGCATACATAGACAATTCAGCTTGCACATTGTTGTCTTTAAAAAAAATCATAACTTAGAATTTTGTTAATGTATTTTCAAACACAGGGTGGAACTTAAATCTTTTAAAAAACGTTGTTACTTAAAACTGTTCTGTAGGTACTTTAACACTTGCAGTGCGTTAAGAGAGAAATAGGTATTTTTTTTGTCCTGGAGTTGGAGGGAAGGCTGATCCTGCTTTAATGCTAGCGATATTTTAAAGTAACTTGTAAGGTATCTTTTCTGCTTTTCAAACGCTTTTCCTATGTTGACTCATTTCTTTACTTGTGATCTGATGGGAAAGATCGGTAGTTTTTGGACTGTGAAACATAGTGTTAAAATACTGTTTCTGCTGAGACATTCAATCTGCCCCATGCAGTATTCATGATTTCAGCTCTACAAAAAGATAAAAATACTCTGTTATCTGTAGCCAGAATTGATGATAAGTGGTGTGAGAGTGAGGATCATTTACATAAACTGTACAAATAAATACTTTTTTCCAATGCCACTTGAACTTTTTAAACTATTTTCTGAATTATCTACAAATGTTTATCTGTAGAGATTATTTATTTTTTTTTTTGCCAAACAGGTAGAAGTTGGATGTGTTCAGTAGGATCTTCATAAATATGTCAACTATGAGCTTTGTTCTCACAGTTTTTTTGTGTTGCCAAAGGTCTGGCAATAGTCCACATGGGCAGTTCTGAAGCTTGCCTATAGTTTTGCTGTCTTTCTGGGGCCTTTTTTCAAAGTAGGTGGAAACAGAAACACCAGTACCCTCACACAGATACAGAACCTTGCTCTTCCAGCCTAACATCTTCTTTCAACCTTAACATTGGAGCAAGGCAAGCAAGGGTGAGGTAACTATGTCACTGGGAGAAATCAAAAGAAGTCTTAGTGTATTTAAACTTAAATACAATTTTATTTAAATATACTTAAATTAAGTGGTTAGAAAGTTTACCCTGTGTGATCTGTAGAGAGAGTATACATACACATGTGTGTATACACAACCAAACAAAGACCCCAACGGGGAGACAACTGAATGAAGACTTTAGGATTCTGCAACCTGACCTATTTTAGGATAAGTGTGCAAAGGATGAAAAGGTATTGAGGATTAATAATAACGTTTCTGACTCTCATAGGAATGACCAGAGATCCAGATACCATAATTTTGATGTTATTGCTAATTACTTAAACCAGTAATATACTGAGAAATTGCAGACAATCTGCCTCCTCTTCCCTACCAGTAATCAAAAGCCCAAAAACCAAGTGATCACTTCAAAAATATGCTTGATAGGGAGAGGAAGCCATAAAATAGATTAGATAAAAATTGAATTAACTGTAAACAATTTTGTCAGTCTTTCATTTAACGTTGAAATACATGTTTTGAAATTTTGTCTCTTGTGAATTTTCCTTTCCTTTATTTGGCAACTTAGTTTTGTTTGAATTCAGTTTTTTGTCTCTTACTAAAAAGAAAAATGCGGTGATACAATAGTCAGAGACAAAAGTCTAAAATTCTAGATATGATTTTATGGTGCAGAAAAAAACCATTTGACTTCAAAAAGACTACAGTTTGGTGTTTTCCTAAAACTTTTCCTAAGTTATGGAGTATGACAAGTCAAAGAAGCTGGAATCTTTTGATTGCTCTTCATTAATGTGTCTTGCAGTGTCAAAGCACATTATGGACTAAGTCCTTTCTGTGAGAGGATGCCTAATTTTGATGGATACTGTCTGGTATATGTAAGAATGCAATTTGTCAATCGCTGTTTTCTGAGGAGAGTATTTTTGTGTGACAAGCATTTTGGTGTTGTAAGTTATTTATATTCATATGAATCTTTGGCTGCAGATGCTCTTGATGCAGTCAGAAGCAGAGAAAATATAAGTATGTTGCAACTTGCCAGAAAATGAAGACAGAATGATGGTGAGAACTTTTAAGACAATTACTTGTATGTAGCAATCGATTGCTATTCTTACCACAGTACTGAAGTTTACTTTTTACAAAACACTTGGAGTATAAACAGCAGTTCAAAGACATGCTGAGAAATTGTTCTCAATTTAAAAAGCTTGTTAATATTGACTTTGAGTAGAGATTGTTGCCTTAAATTTTACCCTAATAAATTGTAGAAGAAATTTTAAAATGTTGGGAAAGTAAGAGTATTCATTGTAATTAAATGTCAGGTAGTAAAAAAATCCCAAACTGTTCAGGACTGGGGAGTATTTATCTAAGTCCTTTGAAGGGAAAATAAGAAATCGTATCCTGAAATTACTGGCTCCAATTTTAAGTAAAAACAGCTGTTGCTGACAGAGTTAGATGACTACTGTTGGTTAGTTTTGTTGTTCTCATTGTTTTGATTCCTGTCTGGTACACCTAAATCTGAGAAGCTCGGTTTGTTCACATACGGTTTACAAGATGTGCTCTTATTTTTTTTTTTTTAAGTCTTCTAATTATGAGTCTGTAAATTATTTTGGATTTGAATAATGAAACTTGTCAGTAACAAGACAGAAATAGACATTGAGACTCCTGAAATTTAGTAAAAAAAAAAGTAATAATTTAGAAATTCACCTATGCTGTATTTTTGCTAGGTGGATTCTGTATGAACAAGACTGGAATTAGAGGTTGCTTATTGATACTGATACATGTAAGACTTTTCCTAGCACTAATATTGTGATTACTCATTTTGCCTGTCCATAGGTCATAAATCCAAGCTTAATTACTCTTTAACTGACTAGTTTTCTGCTGAAAGTTGCATTGCTCAGTAAGAGTAAGCAGGTTTTCGACTGTGTTATTGCAGTGTTGCTTGTGAAATTCCACCCCAAGATGGTGCTAGAGTTTCAGTTAAAGTCTTTATTCTGCTGAATGATGTGAGGACGTTAAGGATGAGCAAAGGAGGCTACTCCATGTGTATCTTGGTTTCTGCACTGCTGAAACCAAATCTCCCAGACTCTTTCCTTCTCTGCCTAGAGGTGGCCACTTCACCTAAACTGTTCGCAGCGCATAGCGAGGCATTGCTAGTGTCTGATGCTGCTGAACTCTCAAGGCATCTCCTAATGGAGTTCAGGCAATGGGATCCATTTCTGAACTAACAAGGCTCTCAAAATCTGCCAGCTGCCACATGAAACAGTATCCAGCATTTTAAAGGAGGAATTAGTCTTATTGGTAGATTCCATAATGAATTTTGAAAGAGCAATGCTCTAATGTATTTGACAAAAGCAAACAGTGCCTTTCCATCTCACTGTTCGAAGAAGTTAGTGCTTGGGAGTAACACTGAAACATAATTGGTTAAACCTCATAACAGTAATTTCTTTGAAATAAATAGGTGTGGGCATGCTATTATTTGGAGCACTGACTTTGCTTACTTGGAATTATGAGGGGGGAATACAATATCTGGTATCTGTGTTATCATATGGGAGCACTTAGAGGAACAAGTATAGCTCTAGTGAACAGTGGTGTCAAAAATTTGAAATGGCAATCTTTTTTTCAAATTTACCTTGCTTCCAGCACAAATTTGGGATGGTTAAAATAAGATTCTCTTGAAAATTTTATAGCATTTGTCATCTTTCTTACTCTCAGTGAAGAACTGTTACACTTGCCATGCAGTTCTTACAGTTCTGCACGTGAACTTTATTTGAAGAAATTAGCTCCTAATCAGGCCAGATTAATCAATTGGTTATGATTCCACGACTGAGTGTGTTTTATTAATGGGTACTCCGGTCAACTGTTGCAGTCTCCAAAGGCATCCACGTACAGGTTAGACCAAGGCACTACTGCAGTGTCTGTCTTGTAATTTGCAATTGTGATGTGCAAGAACTGAGGTAAAAGCAGTTGTGGAGCCTGTAGCACATAGATTCTGTTTCTTTTCTTCTTATGTAGGATGCCAGATTAACTGGATTATTTAAAATTCATTTTAATTCATTTTAATCACTGATTTATTTCTGCTGTTCTCTGCTTCTCTGATGTAAGCCAGTATTAATTAGGTAATACACTCTGACCGCTACACTGGCAATCAGGGAATCAATCAGTAAACATTAGGTGGTGTGTTAAGTGATTTACCTTACGCATCTTCATATAACTAGAAGTGACATGAATAAGAGATGTGTAAAGAAAGTACCCAATATTCTTTTCACTTATTTTTACAAATAAGTGAAAAACGTTAGTCAAAAAGCCCTGTAAGGTGCATAGCGAAGTGCTAGGGTGAGCACTGTTAATGTAAAGATAAAGAACAGCACACAAATGAAGCAAGTTGTGTAAAAGCCTGCTTAAATCAAAAGGATGAAATGCTGAAATTGCTGTTCAACAGTTTGAATTTATTAAAAAAAAAAAAAAAGGTAAGGTTCCAAAGCCAACCATAATGCTTCTTGAGGCATCTATCATGATCAGCTCAGTAGAAAGCATTTCTGTGTGTCTGAGGATGGTTTTTCTGAATTTTTTTTCCAGGAAATGCCAAAACACTTCACAAAACCAGTGAATGTTATCCTTCTTCTGGGTTGTGTCCAGTTGGCCTAGAAAGGGATATACTGGCTGTTTCTAGAACATACGGTGTTATTTAGGAAAGGATTTAAAATTATTCACGAGCTAAGAAGAATTTAAGACAAGATGTATATTTTGAAAAATAAAGTCAAGCTAGGACTGGTGTCACTCAGCTTCTTCTGTAAGAAGGCACCATGTGGTTTTGTTATTTCCAACCAGTCATTGTTTTTCTATGATAATTTAATTTGTATCAGTTTAAAATAATTTGTGTTGGTTCTGTATTATCAAATCTACTGGCTTCAAAAGCGTTCCATCTTTCTCCATTCATATACTAAGTTAGCTATGTGGTATTGAATTTGGCAAACTGTATTAGCCTGTGTTTTATAATTTCACATACCATATAGAAAATTGAAGTGAATTTGCTTTGCCAAAGTAGCCATCACAGAATAAAATAATTAGAATAAATCAATTCTTTTTTTTCTTATGACTTTGACATTTAAATAGATACTCGTACTCCATATCTGATTTGTCAGGTTGCTGAAGCTGCTACACTGAGTATAATAGTGACTTTAATGGAAACTGACAGAAGTTTTAATTATTACAATTTTTGTATAAGTTTTCTCGATATAGAAAAAGTATTTATTGACTAGAGAAGTTCTTTGTGGGAGCTTTAGTCTACACAGCAGTTGCTTTGTAGCATTTTTAGGGCATTTGTTTCTCAGTTTACACCAAGCCAGCAAAAGTAAATTAATGCTTAGCTTGTGTTTCTTGTATTTAAGTATCTCCCATCGTGTATATCGTTTTGTTTTGGAGGCTAAAAGTAGATGTTTGGTATGAGTGAAAGTTGTTTCACCTTGCCCGTAGCACATGCACATCCTGGACAGAGAAGGCTACACAATCTTCCAGATTTGCCATGACAATGCCAGAGAAGTTGGTTAGAGATCTCTCCTTATCAATGCCTTGTGTTTCATCACAGAACAGTGTTAAAAGATTATAATTTTCCTTAATGTGGAACAATTATTTTCACCAAAAATTTGAATTGGTGTCCATAGTGATTTCTTATTATATGCACAAGCAAACTCCACTGAATATGGCAAAGTACTTCCTGTCGAAATTTCAAGTGTCCTTTCTGGATTTTACTTGATGTAGAAAATGGCTTTCCCGTAATTGTTGGGAACGCTCTTTTTAAAATTTAAAGTTTCTCCTGTTTAACTGATACATAGATAAAAACATTTTCAGGTTCTGCAAGCTGAAGTACTGTAAGTAAGTGAAATCTCACAGCAGCACTGTTTACAAGGATAGTGACTTTGAAGTCAATGTGTTTGTTTATAAGTGATAAATAATAATCATGGAGAATAATTTCTAGAGAGGAATTATCCTTTCTTGTGGGGATAACTTTTATCTCAATGTAGCTCACTATGGGAGGGAGCTACAGGAGTTAAGTTTTCAATATGAGAAGTCAGATTAGCTGCTCTAGTAGCCTACATTTGGGGATAACATGTTCATTTTTAGTTAATTTGAACTAGTAGTTGACCTCTTTTATCTAGAGCTAGTAAATAACATGTGCTATTATGTATCTCTCTCTCTTTTAGAATGTATGGTGTCAAGTGGTGAATTGCAGCTCTGAAATCTGAGCCTGATCCTAGATACGTGCTTTGCTTTTCCTCATGTTGTTTTAATGGAGAAGACAGGACTGATAGAGTTGCAAGAAAGTTTTATCTCCTTGTTGGAGAGCTATTGCTCTTGTGTTGCTTGAGATTGCTTTGTGATATTAAGTCAGTTTGCTTGGAAATTAATATGCTAAGGTCATCCGTCTATGGAAGATTACTTGGATCAAGTATTGATGAGCCCCAAAAGAGAAGTTAATAAATAGAATTTGTTTTTCTGACTGATCCAATGTCTTTCTTTGTCAATCATTACGTACTCAAGTAAATAGATTAAGATGTGTTCTCGCTACTGAAAGGTCAAAAAGGGGTTGTACAAATACTCCTGAATGTTTCTTAGTGTCATCCACCTTGTTATGCTGGAGGAAAACCCCATAATGGAAACTGGAACCTTGTTTATTCCTTTGAACTCTACCTAGATTGAAGACCCCAGGGAGACTCCTGGTTTGGTAGATTTATTAATTTACTGACATGGCAGTGATCTTGAGGTTAGGAATTTTCTTTCAGTTCCTTTTTTAGTATTTCTGTCTTTTGAGAGTACTTGTAATCAGATGAATTATGCTATATCACAATGTTAGAAAAGGAAAACCTAGACTTTTATCAAGCTCCCGTTGTCCTACAAAATATAGAAATAGGTGTATGGTTGCAGTGAATCACATTTTGTGCCTTTATTTGGTTCACGTGGCTAATTGATATAGAATAGCTACCTACTCTTGCTCTTGGTGACAGGCTACCTGCCAAGAAAACAGTCCTGATACCCTACAGGCAGAGCACCATCTCTGTCTGGGGAGTCCTGTGATCTGTGAAATAATGATTTGAAACCATGAATCTGTTGACTTACTTTAATTTCTAGATTGCTTGAATTTGTATCCCGTGAACAGAGCATCTGTATTCTGATCTAGCTAATCCTGCTTCAGCAGGGGTTTGGACTAGGTGATCTCCAGAGGTTCTTTCCAACCTAATCAATTCTGTGCATCTGGGAAAGTGAAAAAGGATCTGTTTTAAAAGTTTAAGCCAGAAAGCTCTCAAAAACCTGAAAGCAAATGAGTTATTATTTTAATTGTTAAAGTACAATGAAGTGTGATGTTTTTGTCTTTTCAACAAGCTTGAAGAGGAACAAGCAGCTTTTCTCATACCTTAAAAGCATGAAGTAACAAGCCATATTTAGTAAATATTTACAGTACACAATTCAAAGCTTCTGGAGGAAAGCTATTATATTAAGCTAGAAGCAAAAAAAAATACCACACTCCTAAATCTCAAACCAAAACAACACACACCAACAGCCCTTCCCTTTGAGATGTATAATCTGATAGAATTTTTCAGTTTCTGCGTATGTATTTATGGTATGTCAGATGTGGAAAGGTCATTGTATATACTATCTATCATAACTTCATTTTCCTTTTTTAGTCCAGAATTTTTGGCTATTGCATATGTGTAGATCTGCAGAAGAAATTATACTTTTGCATGGCATTTTTTGATTGGAAGTTACAGAGCCATAACTAGACATCGTTACTGGGTAATCGTAAGAGGTGAAAGCTCAGTGACAATGAAAAAATTTGGTGACCAGTGCTGTCCTCAGTTCCATAGAATAACTGTGTGAAATAAGTGAAGCGTGGACTCTAGCAATCAAATTCAGGAAAAACTTAACTCTCCTGACGGTGACTGCGCAGTGCTTGTTTGCAATGTTCAGGAGTAACCTACTAGCAGAGGTGAACATCAACAAGAATTGAAGTGATATTCATCAAGAATCTGAGAGAAGCCAATGTTTCACAGCTTGTTACTAAAGACTCGGAACATAGAAGCCAGTGCTCACTGTCAATATAGGCAACGGGTTTTAGTGCATTTGCATTTGGTGAACATAATACTGTTTTTTTCACAATTCATTAAACTGGTCACTTTAAATTTATAAAAATATTTCAGAAGTAACTAAATTCCTAGATTTTATATCTTCTGGGAACATTTTCTGCAGCTATTCAGGGGTGTGAACATATGTACAAAAGCAACTGGATTGCTTTAAACTAATGAGTTACCACTTGTCATCTCTGACTGCTCTGTTTCCAAAGTAGAGCGTGTTAAAAAGATCTTTGATTTATGATTTGACATTGCCACGTACATATGTGCATGGAGGGGAGAAAAAGCAAAATGCAAACAAACCAACCCCCAATATTTTTACATGTATGTATAATCTGGAGTGAGTTTTGTAGTTTGTTGTTTTGGTTTTTTTTAATTGCTCTCATTGTTCCTTATGCAGAATTACATTAATTTGACTTTGAATAGAGTTGTGTTGGTCAGTAAGCAAGACACTGGATATTAAGGGTCCTGTAACTCCAGCAGTCACACTGACCACTCTGTTTCATGGTGGGTGAGTTCAGAAGCTTAATTTATCTGTTAGCAGAGTCACTCCTATGCCAGTAACATAACACCTATCCTTTATGTAATCCGTCCCTTGCTTCAGCCACCTGCTGAAAAGCCAAAAAAACCAACTTCTGATGGAACTGGATGTCAGCTAAAGCAGGGGCAGGAAACAGATATATGTTAGAAACAGTATAATAGTATAATATGTTTGGTGTGAAGGAAGTTTTATTATGCAAAATGAAAAATATAAAAGAGGCTGCCCTTTGTAGTTTGAATGAGAGAAAAAGGTTAGTAGAAATCTGGGTCAGTAGTTTAACAGAGATTTAAGCCTTTCATATTGGAATTACAAAACTAATCATAATAAGGCACTAAGACTTCCATATTGAAAAATGTTTTTAAGGTACTCTAGTATTTGTACTATTTTGGGACTGTTTAAATTGGAACATAAGCAAAGCACTTGAGATCCCCTAGTTTTGTTAACTTATTCTGTCCTGTTGAGCCAAGCCAGTGCCTGGAGTATCTTAGTTGCTGGCAGTGGGGTAGCTGCAACTACAATGTGTTAACTTAAACAAAAAATACAGTAACTTGATCTTGTATTCAGAGAATGCCACTGTCATATATGAAACAATTGCATAGATGAAATAATTCATTACATTAAGGCTGCAGCTTGTTTTTGTATACTGCAGGAAGAGGCTGAGCAAGTGGTCTCTAGAGGCTTGGCATTCTGCATAGTGGCTTTCCCCCTCCCCTTTTTTTTTTTTTTACCGCTAGCGCTAGCTGCATCAGCGAGCTATGCAGGGCAGCGGGCGGTGTGTCAGCTGACTCAAGGATTGGTTTCATGGTACAGGAGGAAATGAAAGAATTGATTCCAAAAGTTTTCACTTCTTCGGTGTAATGGTGAGCGATTTGTTGCTGGTTTGGGGATTTTTTGGACATGATATTAGAATTAATTTAGGGAAGTGAGTCTGTATTCCTGAGATTTTGAATATTTGCTACAGGTGTCCGTTCGGTTAAACAGTTTGGAGAGCTAAGCAAAAACAAGGCCAGCTCCTCCTCTGTTGCCCTTTTGGGGGGAGGAAGGGGGGAGTCAGGAGTGGTATTAGGCATAAAGTGACAATTATTACAACTACATAAGTTTGTCAATATTACTGTCATACTTGGCTCTTTCTAACCAATTTCATTTCTGTTGGTATATTTACTGATATAGAAGACGCCTTCTGAAGTTTAATATTGCTAAGTCATCCTCAGTTAAGTATGTAGCATAAAGGTTTATATTTAGCACTTCAGTGCAGCAATGCAGTTAGGAATAGAAAATTGCTTTCTCTCTTGACTGCAAATAATTAAAATTTAGAAGTTAGCATATAAGTCATTGCTTCAGTATATGATTTTTCAAGTGTGTGTTTCTGACAGAGAATTAGACAAGCTAGTTTCACTGTATAAATTAGTATTTCCTTTCCCATAGTATTTTCTTGTGCTTTAGCGGCATACGTTCACGTTCCACAGCAACTTGTAGCCAGTAGTCAGGAGAGAGGGGAAACTCTCACATCTTGGAAAACTGAAATCTTTGTACCACCACGGTGACACAGCAAATAAAATTTGTTTTAATGCTTTTCTGGAACTTGATATTTGATCTGCGTTACCTTTGGAGAGAATGCGTATTCCATGGCTGTACCCACACAAGATCACGTCAAATTGTAGGAGGTTTGTATAAGTCTCAGTCTCCAGATAGGATGGGGACAAGATGCTGGAGCTGATACTGCACAGCTGATACTGTGCATAGGATAAAAGAAGCTGCACAGTTCCCCCTCCTTACCACTCTCAGCTGTACAGCCATGTGCAGGGGACTTATGCATCCTCTTTGCTTGTTTTGGATTGCTGCGTTTTGCTGTGATTGCAGCTTTCTGTTCGTGGTTATGGGAAGTGCCAAGTGTTATCTCCAAACGTGATCCCTGAGCATCAAAAGTATGAAACCATTAATATCTACACAGTACCCACCTCAGCCAGTTTTTCTTCCAAAAGGAGAGGCTGTTCGTTGGTATTCCACTGACTGCCACGCAACTTTTATTCCATTAGAATAGCACAGGGTTTTCTCCTATTGGACAGTTGGTAGTATGTTAGGCCAGTTTGTGTGAGTGTTTTTCTTTCAGCATTTTGCTGTCCTGATGCTGCTGCTTTATTGAGAACTGCTCACGAGAACTGCTCACAAGTCTAGGTAGAGATTAAAAGCAGAAGAAAATGCCTGTGAGAATGACATTGGAATTGGGGTTAAAAGGAAGCTTGAGTGTATAGAAGGTTTATTTGGGGGAATAAAGGAGGAAAATAGAGACTGAATAAGGATGAATAAGGTGTTTATTTTTCCCTCTGCTCTCCTAAGCAAACAACACAAAATTTAAAAAGAAAAACCTGGGCATTGTAAACTGACAAAACTTAAGTTTTAGCATAAAGATACTGTGGAAGCTTTTCCTCTCTTTCGCTGCCACTTACATTTATATGTCTTCATACTGTTCTTTTCACTTTCACTCCTAATTTTCTGTATCCTTTTAACAGTCCTGTTCTCACAGCTATAAATTGTGCAACAAAAAGGGTCAGGCGTAGCATTTAAAAATATGTGATTTTGAACTTTTATCCTGAGGCTCTGGGATAAATCCTAAGTGACAGAGTGCAGTAGATGTGAGAGTGCAGACTTTGCAAAACCTTGGGGTATAAAATAAGGCAAGTGTCTGCCAAGATTTTTACTGTATTTATGTCTTTCTGTAAAATGAATATTCTTTTTATATTGTAAAAAGTTACGTTTTCCTTTTTTTCCCTCCTCCTCCAACCCTGTGATTTTGTCCTTGTGCAGAGCTCTGGGATTGAAACATTAGTGGAGGAGCTTTGCTCCAGACTGAAAGACCTTCAGAGTAAGCAAGGTGAGGAACAAATCTTTAAACTTCTGAGGTCGTATATTGTATTTATCAACTGTGGAATGTTCTGAGAGGAGGGGGTGGGGGAGCATGCCGTTAAATCAGTAGCTCTTAATGCAAGCCATGCAATTCTTAAATACATTTGCATCGTTTCATTCAAATAGTTTAAGCTGTTCTATACTTGTGTGCTTCGTTTACTGAAGAAATAGCCATTCGCAAATGGAATTCTCCTTCTGAAAAGCTGTAATTGTTCATATACAGCTATGCTGATTTTGCTGGCAAATATTCCATTTTCAGTATCCTTCCCTCCCCACCAAAAGAAATCAAAATAAAGTAGGCTTGGTTCTTTTCATTTTGTGTATCAATACTCACAAATAGCAGATTGGCCTCAAAGTCATTGTATACCAACTATTCTGTGAAAGGCATCCAAGTAGCCATCACAGAGGCATGCTTAAAATTTCTAGGCGTTAGAGGATTGATAAAGGGGACTTTTATGTTGTCAAGCTTGGGGCAGTGAGCATAATATAGAATTGTGGTGTCTCCAAGGGAAGTTCATGGCACATAAAAGTTTCTTCAGGCACATAGCAACCACCCTTGACACGTATAGTAAAATTAATATGCTTATCTTGTAGTATGAATAGCAACAAATAAGAGATAAATATTTATCTGTTTAAAGCATGGTTTTAGCTGTTTCCATTTTTTTTTCTGTTTTGAAACACTAATTACTAGTCAGCTTTTAGTATTTCATAGTCCTGTGCTGTGACAGTTTCTTACTAAGACAAGGTGATGTTAACCATTTATTTTGGAGAAAAAAAGTAAAATCACAGCATTTTTTTGTTACTTTACAGATTTTAGTATAAAGAATTAGAAACCTCTAGAGTCACCTCTTGCACAGGGAATGCGCCTTTACTTCCACTCAAAGCACAGCAACTACTGCCGGGTACTTCCATTGAGTGAAATACATGAGTACTTCGATGCAGCTGTTCATAAAAATATTTAGTTAAATAGTTGATTTAAAAAAAAAAATCTTTATATATGTAGCAGTGCAAGAAGGAGAAAAGGATTTGGGTATGAAATATCTAAACATTAAATAGGAGGTCTCCTAGTGGGGACATTGCTGACCGTGGAGTTGCCTGCAGGTGCTGGCCAGTTGTGTTTGGTGAAATTTGCAAGGCTTAACAAGACAACTGTGGAAGACGTGAATCTTGGGTGTTAACTTGTAATTTCATTATGTACAATAACAAGACTATAAGTTGTTCTGTGATTAACAGTGTTTTATGGAAATTTACTACAACTACAGGTATACATCCGGCTGCTTTTTTTAAACGCTGTTATAAAATGTGCTGATGTTTTGAATTTTTCTATTAATCATTTGGAATTTTCTTCCAAAACAGAGGAGAAGATTCACAAAAAGTTAGAAGGCTCTTTGTCTCCTGAGACTGATTTATCTCCGACAGCGAAGGATCAAGTAGAAATGTATGCATTTTTGTATTACTATTATCTGAGATGCTTTTCTCTTTTCTCCTTTTAGTCTCAAATTTTACACAGTGAAGTTAACTTTGTGGGAAATAGGGAGTTTTGAGGGTATTAAGAAATTTATTTTTTTTGTCTTGCAGTCTTCTTTTGTTTATCTTCTGTGTTTAAATAGGAGCATTTGGTACTGTGAGCTACTCTAATTTCTGGCAAAGTCCCGACTGCTTTCTTTGACTATATTCAGAACTCAAACCATACTGTACTTTAAAATTAAAAGCCTTTAGAATATCATTAATAGACATATTAGACTTGCAGGGAGAGAATCAGTTTCCTGGGTTCATAAAATCATGGAATGGTTTGGGCTGGAAGGGATCTTTAAAGGTCACCTAGTTCCAACCCCCCTGCAGTGAGCACGGACATCTTCCACTAGATCAGGTTGCTCAGAGCCCCGTCCAACTTGACCTTGAATGTGTCCAGGGATGTGGCATCTGCAGCTTCTCTGGGCAACCTGCTACAGTGTTTCACAACTCTCATCATATTTCTTCCTTGTATCTATTCTAAATCTGCCCTCTTTTCTTTAAAACCATCACCCCTTGTCCTAGCTTGTTCAGAATTCTGTTTTCTGTTACAGAAATGGGAAACAAACTCTCTCATAATCTTTAAACTCTTTATAACCAAAGTGCTCTAGCAGTTACCAAGTACACGAGTCCAATGTTACTGAAGTACCCAGAAGTTTTATTATTGACTTCTCTTGGAGATAGGGCTGCTTCTGTATCCCTTAGTAATAACTATTATTAGCAACAGTGTAGCAGAGATATTGCTAAATGGATGATATTTCTTCAGGGGAGTGATTGCACTAACATGCATTTAAATTAACTGTCTTCTGAATGATTTTTAATAGGTTTTCACTGAAATATATGCCATTCAGTATAAATCTCTTTACTGTAAAAACCATACTACTTTAAACATTGCAGAAAACAGTATTTTAATTTTGTCCCTGTTGCACAAAGCTGTTAAGCATCTTTAACTACTCAAGAACTAATCTTTTTTTGCAATAGCTTTTTCTTAATAACTGAACAATTAAACTCTGTAGAATGTAGTGTCTCCTTTCACAAAGGAGAATGTTAAAAACTGAAATCCAGGACTGGACTGACTTAAATTCAGCACTTCCTCTTGTATACTCTAAATCAAAAATGTTTTTAAGAAGACTCTAGTGAATTGTTCTGTTATCTTAAAAATCTGGAGTCAGGCCTTCACTGTTCTAAGCATCCACAGTTTCTGTCTACAGTGAAGTCTAGTACTCCCTAAATTTGGGTTGGTTTACTTGGCAGTATGTTTTTAAATATATATTAATATAAGCACTTTTATCTTCATCTCCTCTTTGTTATCATTCAAATAAACAGTGCAATGAGTGGCATGTGCATATGTAGACCGAACTAGATTTTTTGTCAATGAGATTGGTAGAGTTTTGGTGCTCTTCTAATCTTAATGCCTCTGAAGTTCTATGAACTGAATTGTTGACCTTTTTGGTTTTTTTTCAGGTACTATGAAGCATTTCCTCCTCTTTCTGAAAAGCCAGTTTGCCTGCAGGAAATTATGACTGTATGGAATAAATCCAAAGTATGCTCTTACTCTAGCTCCTCATCTTCATCCACCGTTCCACCAACTAGCACGGATACATCTTCTCCAAAGGACTGCAATAGTGAAAGTGAAGTAACTAAAGACAGAAGTAATAAAGTTTCTCCCACTGTACAGGAAAGAACCCACCAGAAGAAAAGTAAAAATGAGAAAGAAAACAAGTTTAGTAACAACACTGTTGAAGAGAAGCCTGTTTTGTACAAAAAGCAAGTCCGCCACAAGTCTGAGGGAAAGATGCGTCCTCGCTCCTGGTCATCTGGATCCAGTGAGGCTGGATCAAGTTCTAGCGGTAATCAAGGTGAATACAAGGCATCAACGAAATGTATTAAAGTAAGACACAAAACAAGAGAGGTTCGAAATAAAAAAGGGCGCAATGGGCAGAGCAGGCTTGCAGTGAAATGTGGTGAAAAGGCTGATAGAAAAGTCCACAGCGGAAGCAGTAGCAGCAGTAGCAGCGGGTCCATCAAACAGCTGTGCAAAAGAGGTAAAAGGCCATTAAAAGAAATTGGAAGAAAAGAAGCTGGCGGTAACGATGGAAAAGATTTGTATTTAGACAGCAGAAATGAAAAGGAATATAAAGAAGAACCCTTGTGGTATACTGAGCCGATTACAGAGTACTTTGTTCCTCTTAGCAGAAAAAGCAAGCTGGAGACTACATACCGCAACAGAGAAGATATATGTGGTGTAACATCAGAGGCTGTAGAAGAGTTGTCTGAATCAGTGCATGGTCTTTGTATTAGCAACAATAATATTCATAAAACATACCTCGCAGCAGGTACTTTCATCGATGGTCACTTTGTAGAAATGCCTGCAGTTCTAAATGAGGATATTGACCTCGCTGGGACCTCAATATGTTCTCAACCAGAGGACGACAAATACTTAGATGATGTTCATCTCTCAGAACTAACACACTTCTATGAAGTGGATATTGATCAATCCATGTTGGATCCTGGTGCCTCAGATACGATGCAAGGGGAGAGTCGGATTTTAAATATGATTCGACAAAAGAGTAAAGAAAAAACTGATTTTGAGGCAGAATGTTGCATAGTGTTAGATGGAATGGAGTTGCAAGGGGAAAGTGCAATATGGACAGATTCAACCAGCTCTGTTGGTGCTGAAGGGTGGTTCTTGCAAGACCTTAGTAATTTAGCTCAATTTTGGGAGTGCTGTTCATCTTCTAGTTCTGGTGATGCAGATGGGGAAAGTTTTGGAGGAGATTCTCCAATCAGATTCTCCCCCATCTTAGACAGCACAATGCTTAATTCACACATGCTTGCTGGCAATCAAGAGCTCTTTTCAGATATTAATGAAGGGTCTGGTATAAACTCTTGTTTTTCAGTGTTTGAAGTGCAATGCAGTAACTCTGTTTTACCATTTTCTTTTGAAACACTCAACTTGGGAAATGAAAATGCAGATTCTAGTAGCACTGCTAATATTCTTGGGAAAACACAGTCTAGATTGCTCATATGGACCAAAAATAGTGCCTTTGATGAAAATGAACACTGTTCCAATCTTTCAACAAGAACCTGTAGTCCATGGTCACACTCAGAAGAAACACGTTCAGACAATGAGACTTTAAATATTCCATATGAAGAATCCACACAATTTAATGCAGAAGATATTAATTATGTAGTTCCTAGAGTGTCTTCGAGTTATGTAGATGAAGAAATTCTAGATTTTTTGCCAGAAGAAACCTGCCAGCAACAAGCTAGAACTTTAGGAGAAATGCCCGCTTTGATTTTCAAAAAAAAATCTAAGCTAGAATCTGTCTGTGGTATTCAGCTAGAACAAAAAGCAGAAAGTAAAGACTATGAAACTACACAAGGGTGTAGTGAAAGCAGTCCGCATGGAGATGGCTACAGCTCAGGGGTTATTAAAGATATTTGGACAAATATGACAGACAGAAATTCCGCAGCGATGGTAGAAATAGAAGGAATAGAAGATGAATTGTTTTCAACTGATGTAAATAACTACTGCTGCTGTTTGGATACAGAAGCAAAAGTTGAAACCCTCCAGGAGCCAAATAAAGCAGTACAGAGATCGGAGTATCATCTTTGGGAAGGTCAGAAGGAGAATTTAGAGAAGAGAGCCTTTGTCTCAAATGACTTATCAAAAGTAGATGGTGGTGACTATACTACACCATCAAAACCTTGGGATGTTAACCAGGATAAAGAAAACTCATTTATACTTGGTGGTGTGTATGGAGAGCTCAAAACATTTAACAGTGATGGCGAATGGGCTGTGGTGCCGCCTGGTCACTCAAAAGGAAGCTTGTTACAATGTGCAGCTTCCGATGTTGTGACAATAGCTGGCACAGATGTTTTTATGACTCCAGGGAATAGCTTTGCCCCTGGTCATAGGCAATTATGGAGGCCATTTGTATCATTTGAACAGAATGAGCAATCAAAGAGTGGAGATAATGGATTAAATAAGGGGTTTTCTTTTATCTTCCATGAAGACTTACTGGGAGCTTGTGGTAACTTTCAAGTTGAAGAACCAGGGCTTGAATACTCATTCTCTTCCTTTGACCTGAACAATCCATTTTCACAAGTTCTTCATGTAGAGTGTTCGTTTGAGCCAGAAGGAATTGCATCTTTCAGCCCTAGTTTTAAACCTAAGTCAATTCTGTGCTCTGATTCAGACAGTGAGGTTTTACACCCCAGGATATGCGGTGTTGATCGAACGCAGTACAGGGCTATACGGATTTCTCCAAGGACTCACTTTCGCCCAATTTCTGCATCTGAACTTTCTCCAGGTGGTGGAAGTGAGTCAGAATTTGAATCAGAAAAAGATGAGGGAGGTATTGCTGTCCCTTCTCAAGTAGATGTGTTTGAGGATCCACAAGCAGATCTCAAACCTCTGGAAGAAGATGCAGAAAAAGAAGGGCATTATTATGGAAAATCAGAGCTTGAATCTGGAAAATTCCTTCCCAGATTAAAAAAGTCTGGAATGGAGAAGAGTGCACAAACATCATTGGATTCCCAAGAAGAGTCGGCTGGGTTGTTGCCAGTAGCAAACCAAGATCCGTGTTTAGAATGCAGTATGAGAGAATCTGTAGATGGAAGGGCGATGGAGAGCTCTAAAGTAAACTGCAGAATAGTGGAGCCACGTGAGGAGACTGGCAGGTTTTGCAGTTGTAAAGCAGGGTGCCATTTCGCCACGTACGAGGATAATCCTGTTTCTTCAGGAGAGCTTGAAGAGGTATGTAGATATATAAAATTATGGAATTTGCAGCTGGTATCTGATAACCAGCAAGATTTCCTGTGACAGTTCAATTTAGATGATTGCAATTGTATAGTTCTCTAGAAAAATACAGTTTTGTAGAAACACTGGAGGTTTCATCTGAACATAAGGAAAAGATGTCGGTACTGTAAGGGTGACCAAGCGCTGGCACAGGTTGCTCAGGTTGGTTGTAGAGTCTCCATCCGTACAGGAGGTACTCAAAAGACATCTGGATGTGGTGCTGGGCAACTGGCTCTAGGTGGCCTACCGTGAGCAGGGGGAGTTGGACATGATGACCTCTAGAGTTACCTTTGAACCTCAGTCTGTGATTCTGTGAAAAATTAACCATTTTCCAGCATTACGGTGTCATCTTGCATACCCTTAGAAATACATGCATGTGTGCACTCATGTGACTTTAAAATCTGTCTAACTTAGATTTTTAGCTTATATAATTTACATATAATAGGTTAAAATGTGCATAAAGCTTGAGTACAATGAGATATTGCTGATTTTGATTCAAACCTATTTTAAAATTCTGAAGAGGAAGATCTGAAGTCAGTCTTTGCAGTATGAATTATAGTTACTTCCAAGTAGAAGAACTTGAAGTTGAATTATTGGATGTAAACTTCAGGAAATAAAGATTTGTAGAAAGGCTTAATTGTCTGGAAATAAAAACATTCTTTTGTCAGTGTAGACACAAAAAGAAATAAAACATGGATGCAAATATTAATTGCCACCACAGTACTTGTAAGAAGGCTAACTATAACTATGGCTTAAGCTTAGTTTTCTTTCAGGTCTTTGTAGCCATAAGTTAAGTAATGATCAAGAGCAAAAATCCCTTCCAGCCAAAAATATCTAAGTTGTTCTGGCTGTGAGCTCCCTCTGCTCTTGGGAAGAAATATTTGACCAGCAAAATGAAGGTCCTTGAATGTATCCAGAGGAGGAAAACAAAGTTGGTGAAAGGGCTGGAATGAATGTCCTGCAAGGAGCAGCTAAGGACTTTGGGCTTGTCTGGTTTGGAGGAAGGGAGGCTGAGGGGGGACCTCATTGCTCTCTACAGCTTCCTGAGGAGGGACAGTGGAGAGGGAGGTGCTGAGCTCTTCTCTCTGGTATCCAATGATAGGACATGTGGGAATGATTCAAAGCTGCACCAGGGGAGTTTTAGAGCATACATCAGAAAGCATTTTTTGGCTAAGAGGGTGGTCAAACACTGGAACAGGCTTCCTGGAGAGGTGGTTGATGCCCCAAGCCCATGTTTCAGAGGCATTTGGGCAATGCCCTTAACAACATGCTTTAGCTTTTGGCCAGCCCTGAAATGGTCAGGCAGCTGGCCTTAGGTAATCACTGTAGGTCCCTTCTAACTGAAGTAGTCTATTCTGTTCTATTCTAAAATAATTTAGTTCTGCAGCCAGTCCAGAGATGTTGTGTGGTTACTTCTAAGTTGCATCTTGCATTTTCTTCTCCTCTTCAGCTTCCTATTCTACATACTCAGCAGTTGCCGTGTCTGCATGAGGATGTAACTGAAGAGTTGCACCCAGATTGTGTTGTGTGATTGTGTACTCCTTAATTACAAGTTGAAACAGTACTTTATGTACGGGAAAGATAACCTTTTTAGTGGACAAAATCAAAGTTCCTTGTTTCCCTTCTTCCTCTTCTTGTCCTCTCATCCTGCTTTAAATTAATTGTTACTGTAGCTTCTTTTCCCAGTGTCAGTAAGTTGATATCTGCTGCTTGCACAGGAGAATCAAATTTGTGACTTCTCCAGGCCCTTTCTAGGCATCTTGGTTCCCGCTACTCTATTAAGTTAATAGTGATGAAGTGGCTAAACATCTTTTCCGGAGTCTGGGAAGTTCCTGGGTTTATGCCAGGCAAAAAGAGTCACTTAGAATGAGAAAGCAAAATCTGCTTAATCGTGCAGTAGGACATAATGAATAAACAAGTGGTATAATGCACTTAATTTGTCACAGCAAGAATCTAAAATTTCTTCCAGCCTTTTTGAGATCTCCTTTCTGGATGGATAGTGCTCCATGAAGATGTTTATTCTTATCTTCACTTCAATTACTTATCCATTCAAGAAAGGAGTAAGTGTCCGGTATAAGATAAGTTTGTAGTGTTTGCATAGTTTATAGTACTTATGAGGCTTGGAAACAAAATTTAATACTGAGTAGTGCTCAAAAAGCTCCGCTTATGTTATTTTCTTTGAGTTCCATAGGGCAAGAGGAAAACCTACTGCTTCTATTGCTTAGGTCACATGATTTTGTAGGCATTTTCATAGCTTCAAAGTTGTAAGCCACCAAGAAGTACAGGGGGCCAACAACTGTCTCTGCTCTCTGGTCTCCAATTTGATTTGCAGTTAAGCTCTTCTAGGGAGCTTGAGGAGCCTGGTGACAAACTAAACTCAGAAGCACTGGGTTAACTAGCCCTCTGCTATCTAGCATGTCTTGTGCTCCCTTTTACTGACTTAGGATAAAAATTAAAGTCATTATTTAACTCACTTTTATCTAACATAAAGTTTTAGTTGTGTTCTGAGTTACCTCCAATATTTTTGCATAAATAATGGAGTGGAAATACTAAAGTAGACCACAGCATAATACTAAAACATTCTGTTTTGCATCATATAACTTGAATTACGTACATTTTGTGCAAACACAGATCTTTGAATATCTCCTATTTATAAGTAGGAGATAAGTATAAGTATATATAAGTATAGGAGAATCTGATTCGGTTTCTTTCCTCTTACCCTTCTATATTAGAGCACTTATTTTAGTCTTGTAGTGTATTTCGCAGAGGAATTTGCTGATAGCTCCTGCAGAAGTTCTTCAGGAATTAATTATAATTATATACCTAAAATTAAGAGTTACAAAAAAACCCCAAACCCACAAGCCAAAACCCCAAAAAAACTGAACAGCCCCCCCAAGCAACGACAAAACCCCACAAAAAATATCTGCTGAAGTACAGTCCTTTTTCTTCAAAATAAATGCTTTTACTGTTTAGCTGTGAAGTCATGGGTAAGTACAGAATCTGGTCCAGCAAATGGTTTCTGAATATAACAATGCTGAATCTCTTACCAACAGATTTTATAGGGGTCTGATCCTAGCGGGTGTGCCCTGAGAATACTTTTACTATTGAGTCCTTGGCATAGATAAAGGGACTTGGGTTTTTGGGGAGATGAGTACCAAACTTTTGAGGTCTGAACATGCCTAGGACAGTGCTTTTGGGGATGAGGAAACTTTACTGGCAAAAAAACCTTAAGTGTGGATGAATCTCATGACTGAATTGACCTGTTAGACTTGGTGAGGTACTTTGCTTGAGTAATGCAAGGTAAGTGTATAACTCCTTGAGGAAGGGCTGGCAGTAGAGGGAGGAGGGGTGCCCTGCGTGCATTGCTTTTGAGGTCAATAGTGTAGGAAATAACCTGCCATAAACCTAGGTAGTAGTATGAGCGAGGCAACATTCAGAGAGGTCTGTTTTATGCCTTAAAATCAGGATAATCAAGTAGGAAAAACATTCAGGAGCACTTAGAGTCATCCACGTACAAAGCAAAGGATTTCATTGTAAAAGAGAGAGTAATTTGGGGGCTCTCTGAGAAAGGATTAGTCCAGATAGTTCTTGTTATGTGCTGATCATGGCAGATGATGAAAACTCTGAGCTCTAGCTTTCTATTAGTGAGATATTAATTTGCTGATATTTTAAAGGATGAACATATCATGTATGACAGAGACCTTAGAGTTCGTAATGACAGAGACCATAGAGTTCGTAATGACAGTATAAAAATTATGAAGAAAAAAGCAAGGTTTAAAGTGCCAATAAAATAAAGATTTGGTGCATCTGAAGGTCCTAGAAGTAAATCAGAAACAGAAAAAATGATTGAAGCATATTTCTGAGAGGCAACTAATAATCTCAGAAAGCTATGAAAAGATAATGTCAAAAAGATATTGTTTAGTGTGGGTTTTGCCATTGTTTTAGTTGTTGGTGAAAAGGCTATCAGTCAAAAGGAATAGTATGGATCAATTACACTGTTCAGCTTATCATAGGAATATTCAACTGAATATCATGAGGAGCAGCAACTAATTTGAAAAAAGCCTAGTAGAATACTTGTTTGAGAACACACAGAAGATAGAAAACATTTCCATCTTTATAAAGAGGAAAATGGAGTCTGGGGTATTACCAATGGCTCCTTAAATTCCCTAAAGAAATGTTTTAAACTCAGGGCATGGATGCATGAGAAACTGAGAAGGTTTCTAAGTATTGGTTTGGCAAAAAGATTGCACTCTCACAGCGAGGGCCTTACTAGAGGTCAAGGGAGATGATTAGTTTTTCTTGTCTGGGGCATAAAATATGTTTATGAAAATCTCTGATAATATTCCTCTGGGAAGGTCTGCAGTTACACTGGAAGACAGAACTAGAATTTCTTAAATTGGAGAAATGGTCTGAAAAATAAAATGCAATCCAGCAGAGACAAATACAAACTTCTGAAGAAAATAGTAATCCTCTTCACAGACACAGTGTGAGGAGTGACAGGTAAGGATATGATGTGAAACAGAAAAGCATCACCAAGTAGATTACCAGCTGAGCATAAATCAGCAATGACGTAAGAGGTGGCAACATTGTGATGTATAAATAGGAATGCCCTTCTGTAAGAGGGGAAGTACTTGCTCCTCTGTAGCTGGAACTGGGAAGCCTGCTCGAGTACCGTTCTTGACTCACATTACTTTCTATCATGAAAGATGTCCTGAGTTGAGCATCACAAAGATCACTACTTTTGAAAACAGAGTGAAGGAACTGGAGCTTTTTGATCTCAAAATATAGAGAAACTTGAAGAAGAACCCAGCAGTTCTGCAGAAGCCATGATCATAGTACAGGGGATGAGGAAAAAGTTGTGTTTGTCCTGTAAACACAAAGGAAGTGGATGTGATGACCTTAAATCACAGCAAGGGATACTGAAGAAAAAAGAATTCTAACCAGAAAATGAGCTGACTGTAAGGATCAGCTATTTTTAGGGAAGCAGTGGAAATTCTATCTTGAAGAAATTTAGACTGTAGGAATAGGGCATTGTAGTCTACTCTTGCTTTGTGCAAGAGTAGACTAGATGATCCCATAGGGTCCCTCACGCATGGATTTTCGGTAAAATTTGAGAGTTGGGTGAATACCAAATAGGTTTTAAGAATATGAAGTCTAGACTTGGCTCCCTTTGTTCATTTGTGACCAGCTTCTTCAGCCAGATGTGTCTTCCCTGGGTACCTCATGGACTAAAATTAGGATCTGATCTTTTAGAATGACACTCAGTGGGGTTTTTTGCTGTTTTGACTTCTAAATTATTCATGTGTTTCTTGCATTCTTTCTGATAGTGAAGGGTTGCAGAGCAGGTTCAAGGAAATTGGTACTTACAGGTTAGTATGACTTCTACTTTTTCTGTGGTTTTGTTATGAATCTGTCAGTTGTGACCCTTCAGATACTGTTCAGATAATAATGAGCCTTTAGTGCTTATTCTGTTCAGATTCTGCAAAACTCTTGTCACTGCCTTCATCCTTGTCAGCAAGCATTCTGAAGCAGTAGGAATAGCCAATGTTGGTGTTTTCAAATTGGTATCTAAAGCCTAAATAGTCTATTCTGAAAGGCATATAAATTTAGATGAAAAACAATAGCTGGTTTAGATGGGTAGCTGGAAAAATGAATAAGACTTTCATAAAATACGACAAGTGCCCTTTTTTTCTGAAAGCTTTAGGCAGATGGACCCTAAAACTGTAGACCCCTACTCTGAAAAGATGCTTTGCATAAATTTCGCTTGGAAGAATGAAGTTCTGACCAATGTAACTTTTGTAACTATCAAATGAGTAATCTGCCATATGAACTTGCTGTGGACTTTTGTCTGTCACTTTATGGCAAAACTTCTAAGGAAGCAAGGAAATCAACAAAAATGATTGCTACATCATACCAAATTGTTAGTTAAGGAACAGCAAAACACCCCGTATTATTATTTCCTCCGGTGCAGATGGTTGATAAAATATCATTAAAGTTGTTAAGCACATCCTATACCAGTTCTTGGTGAAGAAAAAAACGTGTTCCGTATTTGTAAATGCTCTCGAAGAAATTTATTTGAGGTTGCAAAATAATACCATGTGCTTTTTTCTGTCAAGAATCATAGAGTGTTTTGGGTTGGAAGGGACCTTAAAGATCATCTAGTTCCAACCCCTCTTCCATGGGCAGAGACACCTCCCACTAGACCAGGCTGCTCAAGACCCCAGGAATAAAGAATAAATAATGAAGTAATTTGATATTGAAAATTGTATGAGCACCAGGCAGTTACCTGATGAGAAATATTTTTATATATGGAAAAATATAAATAAAATAAATATTTTGGGGTTTGGATGTTGCTTTTACCAACATAAGCTTCCCTTCTAATACATCTACATACATAAGGAGAGGGAGGAGGAACCGCACCCCTGCTTCCTGCAGATTTCTCCTACCTTTTGTTTCTTGGCTTTTCCATTTGTGCATTTATAATTTGGGTAATGAAACTGCATATTGCAAATGTGACAGTACCAATAGAATTTTATCATATGATTGAGTCCTTTTGAATTCTGCTTTTATACTTCAAGACCTGGTCCTTCCCAGTTTCGGTAGTCATTGTTCCCTAACCTGCCTGAGTGCCCCTGTCAAAGATGGTCCTGGTTGTTGGCTCAGTGTCTTGTCATCAGAAACCACAGTTAAGTTTCGGCTCCGTCAGTAAAGCAGCAGTACCACTCCAGTGGCTGCTTCTCAGGCTCCCTACCAGTCACAGCTGGAAATAGTGGTGTTGGATATATCTGCTGGGAGTGAGCGTGGAACACAAGTAAAACAAGGCAAAGAGTGAAACACCCTCGCAGGCGTTTGTTGGAGTAGGCCCAGCTCTGCAGCCTGAAGTGTGTTCACCAAAGCAGCTCATCGTTTTCCCCAGATCAACGTAATGAGATATTCTGCTGTGTACTCACAGCACAGATTGATCAGCTACTGCATTACATGTTGCTGCCCACAGCAGTGTTGTGAGGAAAGCAGCAATACAATAAAGCTGTGTAGAACAGTAATCTTCCTGGGCTGCTTTATTTAAAGTATGTGTGTGAGTGGCAGAGGCAGGGAAAAATCTCATCAGCTGTAGGAAATAGCATTCATGGAGCAGGAAGCAACCTTTCCCTTCTCTGCTTGTTGTATCCTTAAAAGCACTGAATTGCTTTTCCATTGTGATGCTGGAGATAAACGCGCTGTTTAAAATTGTCATTATCCACGTAAGTTCACAAAATCTCTCCTTCGTGTTAGCTGCTTTATTCCAGCTAAATTTACAGAGTTATTTCACTGTAATTTAATCTTTGAAGCAGGACTAGATTTTTTTTTATTTGAAAAAACCTAACAAACGTGATTTTATTCCTTTAGCAGGTATTTGTACTGATGTTTGCAAAGAACAGTTGTTCTTTTGTGTACCAGAGGTTTTGTTTGAAATTTTGGATGAAAGACGTAAGTTGACAGCCCTGCTGTTGTATGAGGTTCTTAGGAAGGTTCTGTTGAGAAAACAGACAAAACGTTGGAAGGAACAAATGTGATATAGATGCCAATGAAAGACACTATATAGTATTTGTAAGTTTTGAAACCATTTTACTCTTTCAAACTCCTATACAAACAACAGCAAACATTAAAAAGGGGGTTTTATCTGTTGTTGGCTTAACTCTCAGTAGGGGAAAGGTAACAGAGGACAGAAGCAGAATTGGAGTTTCTGCATGGAACTGTACAATTCTGATCTGTATCTACTGAAAACTCATAGACCCTTTGTCATTGAAATCAGCCAGGACTTGGGGTAGGAGAACCTGGTGCAAGTGTAAAACTTTACAGTAATGTTTGTGCTTGCGAATGCTGAAGTCTTCAATTGACTTTCGCATCACCTCAACTGCTGGCTCTTCAGAGAAGTCTTGGTTACCATATGTGTAACTGTAGAAGAAAAAAGGAAATTCAGACTTCACAGCAAGACTGTGAGCAAAACAGCATTGCAGTTGGGTTTGCCTTCTTGTCTCTGAGCTCTACGTTGAGAATAACAGCTGTTTAGATGGGCGGCTGGAAAACTTAATGGAACTGTTCATAAAACACTGGAAGAGTATGTGAGTGTGTGTGAGAGAGGGGGAGGCATAAATTTAAAATGCTCTTTTAAAAGGGAAAGAATGCCAACAAAGGAAGGTGGAGACATGATACTATTCTGGAGTTTCATACTTAGTAATTTGGAGTATTTCTATAATTCACAGAAATTTTCGTAATGACAGACTATGCAGTTATAGTAAACATCTAAGCAACTGTAGGAAAAAATGGTTCTCTTCAGTGAATGTATAAGATGGGCATCAGCTCGTGCCCCCCATCACCTCCCAAACAAAACCCCCTCATGGATTTAGTATGGATAGCGGGTCTTTTCTACATCCACCCTTTTGTTTTATGCATCTGCCCTTAATGCTGGTTTAGAAATGAACACAAGTTATTCCACAGGGGTCAATGTGTGGGCAGGAGGGCTGGGTCTGAGCTCACACTGCAGTCTTGCTGGGCTGCCTCTGCACAAAGCTGGGACATGCATCTCTGCTTTCAGTAACTTTTCTGGTATTGAGGCAGTGATGGAAGGACACAGGCCCTGAGGCAGCGTGGAGCCTTCAGTTCAGTCGCCGAGCCGTCCTGACACGCATCTATAGGTTCTGATGGTGACTTAGCCCAGAAAGCGAGACCGCTGTAGCTTCTTATACCCCACCACACTCAGTCTGGCTTTGTTTGTAACCTGCTGTGGTACATCGAGCTTGTCACGTGTGCAGGGATGAACGCAGGTGTGGCACCAATGCTGTGGGAAATGGGAAGTTAATAAAGCACTATGCCTAAACTCCACTATGCCTGTGGAGTTTAGATGCCTCTATCTGTAGTCAGCAGCAGCGAGGCTTTGATGACTGAATTTATTTGTAAAGGCACATATTTCTTACCAAGTCCTGCTTCAAATACCCTTCAGTATTCTTTTTTCTTTCGTTTTCCTCTCTTTCATTTTCCTTCCTTTCTTTTCTTTTAAAACTTAAGCTTTCTAAGAAACACCTTCTCTGGAGTTGGGGTTTGAGCTTTTGCAGGGTGGTTCCAAAAGGACTGTTCCTTCATGTTAGGAGAGGAAACCACCATGGGTAATTTCACTATTACCTATGGCAGAATTTCATGGGGAAAAATGTTTTATCTGGCACAAGCTTCTAAACAGAGCACTCCTGAGTTGCTAATTTGGTTTGAGAGAGACTTCTCTTAGGTAAGAAGCATTGTTATTCAGGTTCTATAGGTCTGTAGTTCTACCATAGCTTAAAGAGGTTCATTAATTTTCCATGCTTAAATGTTCTCAGGTTTACAGTGGAGGAAGCTGGATAGAAACTCAGTGTTGAAGTCCATTTGTTACTGGCTTTTAGTATCTAGTTGCACTACAGTTTCTTTTTTGAATCATTCTAATAGCTCTAAGGGATGTTACAAGCTGGCAACGTGGTTTGGAGGTTAAGGGGTTTTCCACAGCTGCAGTTATAAAACTGGTGGCATGTCTGTTGTGATAAGTCTTTGGTATTTTAGCCATGTCCATTAATTTCATAAGGAAAGAGCTCTGGTAAACTTAAATGAGCATTAAAATATGAAGGGAGGGGAGTATTTTAGGCATTTTTAGTGAGTAGACTGAGATTATTTTTACCATCAAAACAAACTATTAATCATCCTCATAACCAGTTTTCCCTCATGTTGACACATTAATTCTCTGGTTTAATTTTATGTTATCCCATTAATGGTAATGGTGCTGCTTGAAACATTACATTTTGATTTGTTTTCTTTTCTGTTTTGTTTTACACCGAATTATTAGTCATGGTGACTTATATTTCATTGCATTTTCATCTCTTGGGTAGCTATCTCTTCTCTCCTGTTTTGTTCTTAGATTATACAGTGCAGGGCTGGAATTAATCTTTTTGTTCTGGATTTGTACAACTCTATCAACAAAGTATGAGCCCCTGCGTGGAGTTCGTATTGATTATAAACTCAGATAATGGATGTTCTGTTGTAGTTCGACAGTCCTTTCCCATTAGTATTAGAACTTGAACAGTGTGACCTAGACATAGCAAATTGATTGTAATACCTGAGTTTCCTCCTTTACTTGTAAGTATATTATTTATGACATAACGAAGTGTGATTACTGTCTAAACACTTTCCTATATTGAATACTGATCTGCAGAGAATGGGTGGCAGCCAGGAAAAGCAATGCTGGTGGGAAAAGGCGCTCTATTCTCCCCTTTTTCCAGCATCACAGTGTGAAGGTAAGAAGCAACGCCCGTTTGAACCAACTTGCTATTTCACCTTTGTTAGAATGAAATGCACTTTCTTGTGGATTGGAGTTGTTGCAGATGCATTGAAACTGCTGGCTGTATTTTTTTGAAAAAAACCAAACAGTAAACTTCTGTTTAAATTCTCTTCTGTGAGAGAAGACAGGGATGGTTCAGTTGCATTTATGATAAACCTCTAGTGTCCATCTAAATAGTTTTAAAATGAAAGTACTTTTTAAGTAGTCTTTATGCAGATTTACTTAATTCCAAAGCTTGGAATGAAGTAAATAGCATATTAATCTCTGACTCCGAAAATACTGTATTATTTTTTTGAATATGTTTCAACCTGAGTAATACTTAGTAGGTAGCTAATTTTATAAGAATGTGAAAACATGATAATTAGCTTTTATGGGTTTGCATGAATAACATGCCAGTTATTCAGTGAATGTGTGGAATTCCTCTGAAGCTGGGAAGGAGAGGGATATCCCTCTTGGCCACTCCTTTCACAGTGACAATCTGGGAATTTTTCAGTCCCACACAGAGTAAGTCCCGTCTCAGTAGGCAGGCAGAAGCAGGTGTGCTTCCAGCACTCTTGCCTCCCAAGAATTCGGAGCATCCGACAGCTGGCCCAAGCCCCTGTTTTCAGTGGGCAGGCAAGAATTCAGGCAGTGGTTTTTTTGCCTGCATGCCAAGTTACCTTTTCTGGGGAGAAGGCAGGAAGCTAAATAAGAATGTTCTGTACACCGGATTGACAGGCTGTCTGATGCTTTCTGTTAGTAGATGCTCAGTTTAATAAACTTTTGATTAGAAAGCTGGTTCCTTAATAATCTGGAAGTGGATCAGTCAGTAATGATTACTGAACTATTTTTGGAGGGCACCTTAAAGTACAACCAAACAAACTGTGTTCTCGATGCCTAAATGCCCTTACTTTGGTGTTCAGGACATTTTTAATAACTTCCAAGAACATCCTAACTTACTTCATTCCCAAACTCTTGAAGTGTGTTTGCACAGTGAGAGTGAACAGATTGAGGCCTACAGAACTTTGATTTGCCTCCCGGACTGGTCACAGAACCTGCCATATAAGAAAAACAGTCAGTGTTTACAAAGTAAAGATATTTAGTGCCCTTCCATAAAGTTGTGGTGTTTTTTCCACGGTGATAACTGCAGAGGTATTATTGGTCTAATCACACACTTGAGTAAGTATTTTATACAAAGTAGTCCTTTAATTCTGTGAGGCCATTGTCATCTTCTTGCTGACATCTGCTGGTGAACCTGCATAACTGTGCAAATGTTTCACCAATGCTTGCTTCATCAGAGGAAGACAGAATATACAGTATAAAATACTGTCAAGTCCAGAACCTGCTTGATACAGTGGCAGAATTTCTGTGAAGTAGAGTAGTTCAGGATTTTCTTTTAGTCTAAGTTTAACAAAACCAGAGATATATCCTCAGAGCTAACGTTATTCATTCACAGTTCTTTACCTGTATCCAGTTTTCTGTATGTGTAATTTTTGTATATGGTTATTGATGCATGGGATCCATATGTATCTATATGATACACGTTGTTACTCTGTATGGAAATTTACTGTGATAATTCAAAGCCACAACCATTCACGTCAACTTGTTTTGAGCTTCAGTCAGGATCAGGCTGCTGTTGCAGTATAGTTTGTGTAGGTGTAGAAATACAAATGATCTAAAACACTATGCAGTATCAGAATTAAAAAATTCATTGAAACATTTATAATAAAAAGGTAATTCTTGGTTTTTTTTACCTTACTGTTGTAGATGTTTTCATGAACTAAGTAGCTTCTGGGGTTGTTTTTTTTTTTGGTTATCCAGGTAAGATTTGATGAAACTTCCATAAGGTATTATGCTTACCTCTTTAAGGATGACAAACTATAAAATCCCCCACAAGCACAGAGTTTACATGGCTTGAAGTGTAAATTTCAAAAATACTTCTCTAGATGCTTTCATTTTGGCTAAATGTAAATAACAGTGTTCTTCAACTCTGTTTTTTCTTCCCTTTTCCTCTGAACCCCCTTCCCCCAAACAATGTAAGAATGTTATACAAATGCCAAGGGAGAGAATGGTGTAGGAGATGTAAAGGAAATATCCAATGATGATGAACATCTTTTAGATTTTAATATGGTAAGTGTGTCATTGGTTTGGGGGGGAGGAGGTTTTTTTGTTTATTTTATAAGGGTGTGCTACTACATCTTTCCTTTCACGACAGTTTTCAGTCTGGCCTCAAATGAAATTCATTTGAAACCCTTGAAAAGCTTTTCTTTCCTTACTTTGTTTTTTAATCTCCTCTGCATCTTGAGCATTCTTCTGAACATTCCTCCTGTTGTACCTTGGGGAGTACAGACCTTTGTGCAACCAGTTGTACTTCTAGTAGTTAAGCAAATTCTTTTTCCTTTGGGAACACTTGGCTTTTGCTTGTTGTCTGTGTTAAACATGAATCGTCTTTTCCTCAGCTTCTAATGCCTGTAAGGGAAAGTTTTCATGTACACATGCACTTACAGATGGACTTTTAAACTTCCTAGCAATCACAGCACTTAGATTGCACTGTGACATGCTTTTTATACCTTTCCCGATTCAGCTGAAAATATGTTGGTTTTAATTGAAGTTCAGTCAGATCTGTGCTGTGTTTTCGTATTTGATGCTCACCACCAAGTTTTAGAATTTTTACATTTTTCTACCATGACCTGTGATAATGATGCGTTCTAACTGACTTGACTTTTGATTCTCTTGCTGTCTTGTGCCAATCCTAAAAATTAAGGAACAGAAAAAAATAATAATAGCCCCACCTTTTTTCCTATTGTCCTGCAGTCCTTTCTACGTAGTGGACTAAGTCAGGAAAGTGGAGGACTTCCCCTGTAACCATGACATCTCTCTTGAACAACTACAAAAACCATGTAACCGCTCAGCTCAGAAAAAAGCAAGCATGTTCTGTATTGTTCCCCATCAACACTGTCAGTTTAAATCCTTAGGTTTCTTCTGTTTATGAAGCAAGATGTGCAGATGATATAAATGCTGAGGCAAAACCTAATGGCTTCAGGAAGATCTACTCCAGTGATAGCTCCAGCTCTGAAGACACAGCCTCAGAAGGTGGAAGTGAATGGGCTGATCCGTGTGAGGAAGAACTTTTTTCTCGAACTCAACTATAAAAACTGCAGAGTAGATTTGAAAGTAACGTGAGATGGAAAACTATCCCTGAGGGTCTGTAGCTCTAAAACAACAACTTGAGTTTCCTCTTCAGTTAATGGATTCAGATGTGTATTTATCTTTCTCTTCTTGCTTATTTTATAGATGAGGACACAGCTGTCCTGTTGAAGATTTTTTTTTTTTCCCCAAAAAAACTGTTAAAATTCTTGGCTATTTGAACTAGACTAGATTGTGTTGTCAAATCAAGAATGGATGTGCATGTGCTTGTCTTAGTAGTACCACTGCTTTTTTGCATCTTAATTGCAGTTATTTTCATTCGTAACTGTAGCCCTACCACTATTACTCTCTTCTTAGCATTGCAGTGTCTACAGCTACTTCTGCTATTCAGACTTCAGCTTTCTGCACATTAGGCTTTGTTCTTTAAGAACTGGGAGATAAATACTTAACACTGTAATCTATCAGTGCCTTTCTGAACGCAGGAGAAAAGCATGAATGACTTGTCCAGTCTTCATTAAGTAAATCTCATAACTTTGAAGTAGGAACAACAGGGTTGTGCTTTAGAGACTTACAGAAACTGTGTTTTCTATCCTATGATCCCCCCCTCCCACAAACCAACACTGCGGATACCATGGTTTGTATTTTTGCTAACTGGAGAAGCCAAGGATTTTTTGTAGGTATGGAGGCAATGTGGGGTTTTCTTCCTTTTTTCTTTTTTTTTTTTTTTTTGTCCTTTTTAGCAACTTGCCAATGCGGGGCAGAAGTTTAAAAAGTAACACCAAAAATAATAAACCACTGGGGTGATGTGTGGATTGTTGTGAATTTTGTAATGAGAATGTTGTCTTGTTGCAGATGATGGCATTCATGTAACCTGCAAAAGCATCCTGTACTGAGCTTGAGCCTGAATGACTGAAACTATCTAAAATGCTCAGAGTGTTCAATGTTTTAAGTGCAAAGGGTCAGTGCTTCACTTGAAAGAAATCCTGTGGCTGCTGCAGTTAGCTGCTGTTGTGGCTGTAATTTAGTAAATCTCGTAGTTCATTTTGTGTTCCTGAGAGAATGTGTGGGGCAAGCTATGTGTCTGCTGGGTGGGGGTAGGGAAGGTGATGACTTACAACATACACGTGTGATTGCAGTAGTGATTGTTGCTTTATGTGACTTGCTTTTCAATTTTCTTTTGTTAACTTAGAAAGTCAATACATTGTCAAGTTGCATCTGTACAAGACTATCAACTCCTTGTGCTTTTAACACATTATGCAAAATGTATAAGCCAGGAGGAGCAATATTTGCAAAACTAAACATTCTAAGTTTTTACCAACTCATAGTTTAAAAACCAACAAGAACTAACTAGTCTATACAATAGCAGCATGTCTATAACATCAGGAAGTGCAGAAAGTCCGATAGTGACTTGAAAAGCTTAACCATTAATTTTGACAGGCAATAAACCTCACGAGAACTGTAGGTGTTTGAAACGTGAGCTGAACTGCCTTTGAAATATGTTCTGTGCTAGAAAGGTTTTCTCTAGTAACTGGGTTTTGTTGCCTTCATTCAATTGATAATGTAAGAATTGAAAGATGTGGCTGAAAAACCATGCCATTCTTTGTGCAACGCTTTTGTTGAGATCCTTATTTAAAATTGGCTTGGTTTGTCCTTACCTGGGGACTTACTTTTGGTCCTCCTCTTAGACTGTGTTTTAGGGTTTGTATTCGTACAACAGATCTTTTTGACACTTTACAGTTTCCTTTCTTAATTTATTTGCAGACTTTGGATAGATTTTTATATATTTTACTTCTGGAGCTTCCGTGAGGGGTTGTTTAGCACCTGCACTGAGAACTAGTTAACTGTAACATGAAAGTCAAAAAGAATTTCACACACAAATTCTTCAAATCACTACAGTGAGAATGGAATAGAACTTCATTCGAGAACAAGAAATGACCAAATGGACATATTTCAAACACAAACTTCAGCTCAGTTAATTTTGGCTAGAGCTGCTTCTTTGGTAAGAAAGGGCTCAAAAATAACAAAGGTGTTGCTTATAGTTACATTGTGGCATGTAATAATTCCAGCACCTTTGGGGAAAATAAAATCGTATCTTGAGCTTGGGCAATAACAAATTGTCTTGACTTGTTTTCATAGTTTAATGGCTAAAGCTCTAAAGCTTTAAGTGAGAGTTGAAGTGTGGTTTTTAGTTTTTCTGTATGGATAGAAACACACACAAAACAACAAAAACAACACAAACAACAACAAAACAAAAGCATTAAAGGTTGGCATACGCTGAACCGCACTGTGGTATGAAGCGCATTGCATATCCATAGCACTGAAGTATCAGTTTTCCATTCCTGGGCTGAACTTTGTTTCTACTTTTTGCTTCAAGTGGTTGTATTGTTCTGATTTCACGTACACCAGAGTAACTGATTTTGTTTTCTTGTGGAGTTACTTAACACCAAATAAAAATATAAAAGGACAATTGGGTGGTGCGTGTGTGTGTGTTCATTTTCTTCGACTAATGTATATAACTTAGATACAATATGGCAATTAAGCATGAAACATTCACAAAAGAGAACAGCAAGTATTTTGGAGTCCTTTCTGTTGCCAAAATTTTTAAACCTATTTTTTATTCTTTTTCAATACAATGCAGGCAAATTAAATACATATGACACTTTTTTTAAAAAAAAGACAAGTAAACAGTAATCTTAGTGCCCACTTCAGCTATTTCTGTAGAAAATGTCATAATCTCATTACAAAACTTAATTTGCAGTAACAACTTCATGTCTACAGAACATCAGAGTGCTTTCAAAAAAAAAAAGAAATAAACCCCAAGCAAACCTCTCTCCTGTATCAGTCATAGAGCTTTTATATAGTACAGAATCTAAAATAGCAGACTATTTCTGCTTTCAACTTGTGTCCAGCCATCAAATAGTCAGTATCACTTCTACTTCTACAAAAACTGCATCTGACAAGAAAATGTATACTGCTACCTTCATGGCCAGACCAGAGAGACCCAGTTTTGAACAGCCGACATTCACCTTGGTGGAGTCATGTGCATTGTGGTGGTGTAAGTTCACAGCCAGAGTGACTCGTGATTCTGTGCAGTGATTGCCCTGGGTCCCAAGTGCAATGAAAGCAACAACACATAAAAACAGACTTGGGAAATAATGGAAAAAAATCGCTCTGTAAAGTCCTTGGGTGAAGCATGCTTTAAACTTGGTAGTTAAAAATTTAAAAGGCATTGACTATTTTAAGTAGTTTCTTAAATACAGCAGAAGGAATGTATTTTCATTTTGTTTATAGAAGATGTTTGATCAGACAGGCGTTTCAACTGTTGTATCTGAATCATTAACTTGACATATCCTAAAGAATTAGCTTCCAACGTAAACAATGCTTCTATCATGCAAAAAACCCACTGCACAGCCCCTGGCAGCAATTCCATCTGTCGGTGGTAGGGCCGGGTTTAAGTGCACGTCAAACTATGACTTCACGGGAGTGCTGTCTCCATGGAAAGGTACTGCAGCTCCTGGAAGGCCAATCTTCCCAGGATTCCTTTGACAGTAACTCATTCTTTTCCTGCCAAGAGCAGCATATTTAAGCATTATCCCAAATGAATTTGTTGTATACCTTTCACATACAGCACTACACATAAAATTCTTTTATGACCTGTGAAACCAGTACCAACAACACTCCAGAGGTTTGGGACAAATGAAACCTTACTGACACATTTCAGCTTTCTACAGCATGAGCCCTTTTGCATTGTCCAAGTTGTTCTAAAAATGTATTATGATATGCAAGTGCTGATAAATTTTATGAGCTGCCTCTGTGCTCCAATGATGATAATGGGATTAAAAGGAAAATCAGCTGGCAGTGGGATAGCAAACTGCTTAGAAAAAGTGACTGGGTCACAACATATTGCCCTGCTTCATCAGTGTATATGGCTTCACCTCTAAAGAACACACCAAGGACACAGACTGAGATGAGAGACTCTGTGCTACCTTTTCCTACCTGACAGCTTTCCTGAATGTGCTGTAATATATTTGCAACTGTGGAACCCAGTTAAACCAAGAACATAAGGAAGTGCAAAAGCAGTAGGAAGTCTCTCTTTTGCTGTCACTACAAGGCATGGTCACTTTTATTAACAACAGATGTGTAATATTGATAAAACTGCTTTTCACATAAACATTTTAGAAATTGTTAATGAAGGTGGCTTAACTGCCCATCTGCGTAGACCTTATTTTACTCACTACAAGAAACAGACACAGTGAGATGTAGCAATTCTTCTCGTACCACAGAACTGAGAAGTCTCAAATTCTTGAATTTCTTCTACAATCAGTCCAAACAATCGAGCCTATTAAAAAGTACAGATGAGTAGATTTTCATATCCATTTCAGTACTTTTCTTGTTTGTAGACAGGGAAGTGCCTGAGCAAATGATGCTGCAGTGCAGTAGCAGTACAGAAAGCAGATACATAAGCACTAGAACAGACTCCCTAAAAAAGGGATGCCACTGCCACCAGTACAGATTTTTAGGAACAGATTAGACAGATGTGCCAGAAGTTATGTAGGTAAGTATACATGCATCCTGCCTCAGGGAAAAAAGAGGAATTACATGATCTCCAGATCTCCGAATCCTGTTTTCCATACCAGAGGAGCTTATATCCAGAAGGGCTATTAAATTCATTCATAGTTTGCAAAGAAAAAAACCATTAGATTACCTATGGGACATTAAAATAAGCAGGTTCTCCTTTATTGATCCTGAACTTCTGCTTGAAAAAAGTACAACCTGCATGTGGTTTAAGCCCACCACCCAGAGTCACTTGCTTCATTAATCCCTGTGTGCTGTGTTGGGCCACCTGGATTCCAGACAAAGGACAGAAATAGGTACTGAATTTTTCTTTTTGGCAGTTATTTTATTCATCTTGTAATGAATGTTAAGGACTGTTAGCACGGTAGCTTGCTTTTTGTTCCTCATACCCTTTCAGAAGGATTTTTCCCTTTTTTTTTTACAGTTCATAACTTCTAATTGTTGCATTGAAGTTGGCTGTTAATTGTGTTCCCTTTGAGATGAGGTTTGAGCCTATAGTCTTTTGACTCTGGAACCCTTATCTATTTGACAACAAAGTCTTCAGAATTCTCAGTTGTCACTCAAGGTTTTTAAATATTTTTCCTCCATTTTTCCTATAATTTTATTCAATTCAAAATTAAAGTGTCTGAAGCACTGCAGATCCATAGAGACATACTAATTGGATCTGTTATCTGCCCCAATTGAATGTTACGTGGTTTCACTCATCAGTGCTAGTTCTACACAACAATTTTCAATCCAGTACATTATTTTTGCCTAGTGAGTTGTAGTAGAAATTTACCCCACATTGGGCACAATGCCTTTGGTGTTACACAATTAATCAGCTTGCTTTTGGAAATGTAATTTAAATTGTGCTTGCTTAAGAGAATAAATCTGTAGTATCCAAAATTTTCATTATGCAGCTGTGCATAATAAAACCCTTGTTTCTTTCTCTGGTATGATTTAGTGATGAGATGAGATTCATAACAAAAGTACCATGGAGACTTTGTTAGCAATTATTTATGGGCACTTAAGATTTTGCAATTCTGAGATACTAATACAAGAAGCAGTATTTTTAGTGCGTATAATCATACTCTTTCACACCTTATTATAAATTTTGTCTTTCCTAAACAGCTTGTAGACAGCAATAGAAACATTCCAGTCACACACATCACGTTTGGGTAATATCAATTCAAGCATGCTGGAACATCTTACACTACCTTCCCCTACCTTTCCTGTTCTTTCATTTTCTTGCTATCTCATGGAGGGGTACTTTAAACCATGCAAGTCTACTCTTACCCAGTGGTAACAGAAGGGTTAACAGTAGTAGTTACTGATCTGGCTTCACTTTCTCACCCTTTATAAGCCCTACAACAGGAGGCAGCCTTTGGGAGAATGAAAGGGCACTGTTCTCCAGCTGTTCCTAGCTCATCCCAAACCTATTAAAATGGCTTGGTGCACAGATGTTCCACTGCTACCAAGGACTGCTGGTGCACGCAGTGGCTGTGCTGGAAATCCACTGTCAAAGACTGAGCTACAAAAGACAAATAATAGTTTTGTGACAACAAAATTAATTTGTGATGAATTTGAAGTGGAAGAATATATTATTCTCCATTTGTCAAAAACATTATCACTTGCTTTTAAGGTATTGATATTTTTGATCAAATCATCCTGCTCATTGCTACAAGTCAGAAGAAACGTGAATTTATTCATTTTTCCCTTCTCCTGTGCTATGAAACGTGTTATTTTACCATACATACAAATGATTCTGTAAAACAAGGACAAAGATCAACGTCTCATCTCTGTTCTAACACTTATTTTCAAGAAAGAAGTGTTCTGTCTCTTAGCCTGATGGACGGTTAACTGAGATTATTCATCACATGCTACACTTGGTACACTTGCCCTCTTACTTGTGTGAGCTAAACTACCTTAAATGCCAGTGATGGCAAATGGAGGCAGGGACTGTTGGTCAGCAAGTATTCTATGATGTGCAACCACTGTATCTTCACAGCATGCAAATCTTTCGTTAACCAGAGGAAAAAAACTATATTATATTGAAATGTCTTCTGTTTATGACAATTACTGACCTTAAGATGGACAGGGAGCTGCACAGCTCACTCAAATGAAGCTCAGTTTGCTGTCTTTGAAAGCTGCTTGCATCATACTTGGCTTCTAAGGAATGAAAATTCAATCTAGCTAAAATTTAAATTAAAAGTGCTATCAATTGCAAAATTGCTGAAGCTTCAAAATAGAACTGAAAGTCTAAGCACAAAATGGTTTCCCACACTTCAGGCAAAAGAAACATGAGGGAAGCTTGCTTTTCTGTTCCTTAACTATGTTGGTCTAAGGGAGCAAAGGAAGGGCTGTTATTTGTGTACTTTTTTCATATATAGTATATTTTTGAGAAATTGGTGAGCTTTTTTGAAGAGTAACCATAAAACTGGCATATCAAGTTGTGCTGGCATGAATATGACTCTGTATGACAGGGCTTTTGAATTGGAACATTTTAAAAAAATTAAATTCTCTAGCACTGATCTATTATTAGACCACTTGGATGGGGCTTTGCCCACTAGGTGAACATGAGTTGCCAGTTTGAGGCTGCTTTACATAGTGCTTCACTTCTACACAACAGCCACGGGCAAGACAGTCTCACCAAACATCAGGATTTTGCACCAATATTTTTTACAAAATCCACTATTTTACTGTCAACAGAGTTGACCCAACTCTGAATCAGTGGCAGAGCACTGATGATAACCACGCTGAGTCAGTGCCACAACTGACTTCTTATGCTTCTGAGGACTGACTTACAACCCACCTATGGAAACAGGAAGACTTGATTTCTCAGCATGCCTTTCTAGATGAACTTTAAATTTTACACAAACAAAGGTACTAAAGGTTCCCTTTGCACTTAGTTATGCGTTTACACTTTGTGTACCTGGTAGTACCTGTTCTGTTTCCTTTTAATAATTAGGACATACCACACTTCCATGAGAGCTTAATGGTTTAGTCACATAATGTCCACTCTTCGGCCTTTACCAGTACAGAGGGACCATAGTACAAAATATTGGCAGACAGAAACTACATTATGTCAGATGGAGACAGATTTAACAGAACTGATGCTAACTGCTCATGCAAAAAGTCAATTTTTGCTACTAGCTCACAACAACCAGAAATGCTATTAACCCTTTTCCACAAGTTATACAGTCATTCACATTCAATAAGGAGTTATTTTTTTTTATTTTGACTAGGCTGTGATTTTATGTAAACATTTTGAGGCTAAGCCTAGTATTTTTAAAGCTACCGAGCAAACTGGGACCCTAATTGTTCTGTTTCTTCAGTGCAAACAACAGTAAGAATTTTGTTGTGAGTATCAAAAAACCTAGCAGCTGAACAGGAAGAGTCATCTCTGGGTTGGAAATGGAAGATATCTGCTAAAATAAATCCCTTAGGATGGGATTTCAAAAGTATTGTGATTGTTAGGCAAAATTCTATCCTTAAGGAAGTGCTGACTCTAAAAGCATTTAAGCACCAAACTCCTCGTATGATTTGAAAATTTTAGTTGTAGTCCATGCTCTGCTACAGCTGCAAGACTTCCTGCAGCAGATTCTTCTAATAGTTTCTTCAGCCTAAATAATATTACAAAGATGGGAGTATGATCATTTCCTTTAGATTCACTCTGCAGACTTACAGAATTCATGACTCTATTTCCCTTCTGTTGTTTACCCTAGAAACCCAAAAACTTTGACCCAAGTTGGATGATACCATGATGACAATACACTCTTCTGGTTGCTCCAACAGAAGAAATGATTCCTACTCAAAACCAGAAAGAAAAGGTTGATACTGAAAAAAGAGTTAGTGACAGCATATGCTGCAGAACAGTATGTCTCTTGCATATAAACAAGTTTATAGTGCTTCAAAGCTGTTTTGCTTTTATTTACCTTCTTTTAATAGTAATATGCAAACTGTCTTGCAGAGGTAGCAGTGATTTTCAAAGAAAGATATGGTGAAATTGGTGGCAGCCTTAATTATGTTGATACTTATCTCAGAAATCCAGCGAAATAAGCACTGAAATTCCCCAGTCTGATCCAGTCACATGAAGTACCTGCAGAGGTATGAATTTTGGTTGATGGTAGGTTTCAGCACCTACTTCTCATCTTGATAATGACCTAATTCTCTTCTTGACAGCATGGAACTGGTGTCAATGGGGTCATGGTGCCAGGTACTTCCATAGAAGTTTATCTCAGACTCTGCCTATTTATTAAGATGAAACTTGGCCACATCAAAGCTTGAACAATCACGGCTTTGCTCTTCTTGATATTGAACTAATTACATTTACACAAGTTCAGATATTTCTGCATTTGCTGCACTCACAGTTCCAGCTTCAGGATGTGAGGGGATGGGAGGCTGGTACTTACATCCGCAGTTAAGCTGAGGGACAACTTTATCTTACTACCATTCTGGAGACATGATCACTGAGTGTAGGTACACACTGCATATGACCTTTGGAGAAAGAAGCAAGAACAAGTATCAAAGACGATAAGGAAACACTAGACCTTTGCTCCCCTAATGTACCTTAACTCCTTTGATTTCAGTGTAGGGGTGGACAGAACGGGATGTGCGGACAGGCTGTGCAAACACCAGTGGGAGCACTTTGAGAAGGAAGGTAAGGACAAGAGAACTGAATGACAAATCAAACACACCCGAACAGCAGTTACCGTTCCACAGCCTCCACTTTCGGCACTAACACTCACTTCCACAGAGAATCATAGAATGTTTGGGGTTAGAAGTGACCTTAAAGATCACCCAGTTCCAACCCCCCTGCCATGGGCAGGGACACCTCCCACCAGCCCAGGCTGCTCAAGGTCCCATCCAACCTGGCCTTGAACACCTCCAGGGAGGGGGCACCCACAGCTTCCCTGGGTACCCTGTGCCAGGGCCTCACCACCCTTATTGTAAAGATGTCTCATGTAAATCTTCCTCCTTCCAATTCAAAGCCATTGCTCTTGACAACTGCTGCCCCACTACTTGCCCTTGTAAAAAGCCCCTCCCCGGCTTTCTTGTAGCCACTATTCAGGTGCTGGAAGGCTGCTTATAAGGTGTCGCTGCAGCCTGTCCTCATAGCAGAGGTGCTCCAGCCCTCTGATCACCTTTGTGGCCCTCTTCTGGATCCGTTCCAACAGCTCCATATCCTTCTTATGCTGGGGATTCCAAAACTGGAGACAGCACTCCAGGCAAGGTCTGACCAGGGTGAAGCAGAAGAGCACAACCACCCCCTTTGCCCAGCTGGCCACACTTCTTTTAATGCAGCCCAGAAAACACAGCCAGAGCTTCACGCGATATCCCAGACCTTGCAGAGCCCAAGCCTGCACACCCCAACACAGTCTGCAGCCTTCTCTCTGGTGACCAGTGACAGGACCCCAGGGAATGGCAAGAAGATGCCAGGGGAGGGTTAAGTTGGGTATCAGGGAAAGGTTCTTCACCCAGAGGGTGGTGGAGCACTGGAACAGCTCCCAGGGAAGCAGTCACAGCCTGGCAATATTCCAGAAGCACTTGGACAACGCCCTCAGCCCCACGGTGTGAATGTTGGGGCTGTCCTGGGCAGAGACAGGAGCTGGACTCGATAATCCCCATCTACCCTCTCCACCTCATGCCATTCCGTGATTCTGTGAAAATGGCGGCCGCCACCTCCCCCCGCGCAGGCACCTCCCTCTCGCGGGCGGTGCCTCCCCCCGCCGCGCTGGGGGGGGAGGGGGGAGGGGGCGGCAGCCGTTCCACGGGGCGGGGCGAGGCCGCGCGGGGGCCGGGGCGGCCCGGGCGGAGCGCGGCACCTGTCCCGCCCGCAGCGCCGCGCGCCATGGCAGGCGGCGGGCGGGGGCCGCGCCGCTTCGCCGCCGCTCCGCGGGGATCGAGGAGCGTCATGGAGCAGCCGCCAGCCGCCTCCTAGTCCCGCGGCGGGGTCGGGCATGGCCCAGCGCGGGGAGAGCGATGGAGCGCGGCGCTGCCCCGGTGAGAGGCGACAAGAGTTTCTGCCCGGCTCTGCCTCGCTGGGCGGCGGAGGTGGCGGCCGGGGCTGAGGCGGAAGGGGGGGGTGGGTCGGGCGACACCCGGGGGGCCCGGCGGGAGCTGCTCTGCCCGCCCCGCGCCGCCTGGAAAAGTTCGGGGAGCCCACACCGAGGGCTTAGAGAGCGCGGGGGGGGGCGAGCATCGGTTCCTCGGGGCTTTGGGGAAGGGCAGGGGCTGCGCGTTTTGGGGTTTCGGTGGGGTTTTTTGCTTTCATTTTTTTGCTTTAAACGGAGGTCAGGAAACCTTCGCGGTGTCGGGTGAGGCGGAAAAGCCCGTGAAAAGAAAGCAACTTTCATCTGCCCCTGCCTCCCTGCTCGGAGTCTCCTAGGCGATTCCCAGCGAGCAAACAAAACTGCAGCTGAGCTGAAGTTCCCCTGCTGCTGCTGCCAGCTTCGTGTGGCCTCAGGTTTTTCACTAAATACTGGTGTGGGGAGGGAAAAAAAGAAGCCCTGTAAAGCGCTTCTGGAGCAGAGGGTTCGGGAGAACGCTGCGAGTCACTTGTGTCGCTTGCCTGACATGGCAAAAAAGTGGAAAAGCAGTGAATGTTTTACTTGGGATCGCTCTGCCCAGGAGCCGGGTTGGTAAAGCTGACGCTTCGCTGGCTGGGAATTGGGCAAAAGCCTTCTTAATAAAATAAATCCAACTTGTTACTTTTATTTCTGCCGTTAAAGTGTTGGCAGTGCTTCCTTATTTAGCTTTCATTTTCATATCTCATGCTTTGTCAAAACCCAGACTGTTTTGTAGCCTCAGGAATTCTTTGCAGTCGGCAATGCTGCGGCTGTTAGGATGTGAACATAAACAATCTGGACCAAGAAATGTTTTAATAAACAAAACTGGGTTTGATGCTCTTGTGCACTGAGGTCAGCTGCGGTTGCACTTGATAGCAGCAGTGTGTTTCTTGGTGCGCTCAATAAAGATACTGTCAAATCCGGAGAGCGTTTGAACCCTTCACCTTTTTATGTTTTTTCTTTTTAAGAAGGAAAAAACCAGTTGCAACTTTGTAATTGAAGCATTTCTTTGCTCTTAAAACCTTTTTTTTTAGAAAAGAAAATTGCTGGGAGACATAAATGTTGAAGAAACAAGGTGATAAAAATTGAGATGTTAACTCTTTGACAACTGAGCAGTATATCCAAACCATTTGTCTTACATTTTACATTAAAATGGGTTAAAAGGCCATTTTATTCTGTATCTTCAAAATTATAAACAAATATGACTTGTTGCCTCTGGTTGGGCAATACATAAAGTCAAAATCTGCTCTAAAGCCTCTCCTCTGGTTATTGTCAGAACATGCCATCTGCCACTCCGTGATCAGAATCTGGGGAATGTGAGGCTGTGTGGGCAGCTGTACTGGGATGGACCAGAACTCCACCTGTCAGAGTAATTTACCTGGGAGAGCGCATAAGAGAGGGATTAATGTACATTATTTCCCTGAAGTTCTGATACGTGCAGCTCAAGAACTTCCTGAGTTTGTTTTAGTTTAGGAATCAGTGATTTTTTTTTTTCTTCCACGAGCTTACAGGTAAGCTTAGAGCATCCACAGTGTGCTGTGGGAAGGAGTTGTGTGATCACCTACCTTTTGTGTGAATAGCTGTGTCCTGATGTTAATTTTGAACCTGGCTACAAAACTTATTTTTATTTGGTGCCCCTTAACATTTTTTTTGGAAGAGTTAATGTGTAAATAATAATTTCCTTCCCTATCCTTGCTACTTGTGACCTCTGCTGTATTTTCCTATCTTCCTTTCCCTTGTTATCTCTTTTCTGTGGTATTCAAACTTATGAGATCATGGTTCCTGTAAGACATAGGATATTTACAAATATAAGTTTTACATAAATATTTTATCATCTACATAAACCATGGGGATTAGGAGTGTTGCGTAGGCAAATCTCAGTAGTTTATTATACTGCTAATAGTTTAATAATGCTGTGTTTATGATGATGATGATTATGTTACAGTAATGTTACATTATTAAATTACTTATGGAAAGAAGTTAGTATTGGAACACATGACACTATTTGTCTGACATCTATTGTCAGATTTTGCAGTTACCAGAGAGGCAGCTAAAATAAGGAATATAAATATCACTTCATTACATCCTTAAACGCAATCCTACAAAAGCCTAATGCAAAATGATTCAAGGAGTTCTCGTTTATGTTTTTTACAGCTGATTACATCTCAGGTTTTCATTAAAAGCCCTTGATTGAGTGTATTCCAAAGCTTCCCACAGTTTTGCTGAACTGTGTAAAACCTTTGTAGCTCATTGTTGCATAATTTGCTCCAGCAAGCTGTAGCTGTTACTTACTTCTGCATTTGCTGGTTGCCTGTTGGAAGGATATCTTCCTGTTACATTTCTTGCTTAAAAAAATACCAAACCAAGTTAAAATAGCTTCAGTACCCTGTGTACCCTGTATTTTCACTTCTCTCTGAATTCTCTTGTTTACAGAGTTGTTTAGCCTCTTGAGCTGCTGTATTTACTGGCTCTTCCAAGACCACTCGAATGCTTACTGTTTTTAAGCTCAGTCGAGAAGCGTCATACAATTAAACTGAGGACTGGCTGCTCTGTGAGAAAATCATCGAGCAGATTGCAGGCAGTTACTGAAGGACTTGTTTGTGGGAAGATGCTTGGGCTTTTTACCTAAACAATGTCAATGTTGTTCCTGACTGATTGCATTTCTGAACTTTGTTTTCTGGTTTGAATGCATTGATAAGGATGAATTGTGATAAAGCAAGCACCTGCACCCTTGCTTGTACACTTCCATAGTGCGTCTATATGCTTTAGAGAAATGTTGGGTAGGGTGTGCTGTTGATTTAAAGAGCAATATAATGTTTACGGAGGGATAGGTGAGCATGGGGAACAGAAAACTGTCAGATTTACATCAGAAAAATGAGTGAATCCAAGCAAGAAGGTCGGAGAGTAGGAGATCCAAGTGTATACAACAGTAATTATATCTAATGTTCATACTATCTTGTATTTCTACACTTAAACTTTCACAGTAACTTAATGAAGTAGAATAATTTCTTGCCTGTATTCCAGGATCGTTGTTTAGAGTGTTTTGTTTGTTTGTGTTTCTGGTCCTTGCATTTTTAATTTAGTGAATAGAGAAGTTCATAATGTATGCAGTTTATATGCTAACCATCTAGAGACATCACTTCTTTAAATTGCAGGGGATGTAAACTTTTTAAACCCTGGTAATGTGGAAAAAGAAAAGTTGCTATAGCAACTCTATAAGAAAAGTGTACATCTTCACAAGCTTCTTAGTCAAAACAATATATTTGATAGCTTGCTTATCCAAAGGATTAGGCAAGCAATGCATTGATTGATATGGATGGATGGTACATAGTTGGCTCTTAGAAAGTTCTGAAAAGGTCTAAAAGGTGAAATATCCAGGGTTGTTTCTACTTGACTTTTCCCTGCACTTAGGAGTGGGTTTAGCCGGAGTGTCAGATCAGCTAGTGAACAGCATTTGTGTAGCAAGCCGAGGAGTTGGTATAGCATGCAAAGTATGTTTGGATTCTTGAACTCTTCATGTTATTGAAAGCTTGTGGAAAAAATTGTTACAGTTTGGACCAGTGGAATATGTTTGAAACATGTTCTCTGTCACTCACTGCCTGTCAGTATCACAAAGCCACAGTGTCTTGATTGGCTTGGATTTCGGAACAGACAGTGCATCAAACCCTGGTGTTTGGCAGGGCTTAGATGCCATTAGCCAGTGGTTTGGAACTGCTGGGAGGAACCAGTTTTCCCAAATGAGCTGTTTGGGGTTTGTTTTGAGGTTGGGTGGGTTTTTTGTTGTTTTTTTTGGGGAAAGTGTTTATATTTTAAAAGTAAAATAAAGGGAGGACCTCCTAGAGTACAGCTGGCACCTTTAGGTGTTACACTTGCTGAGACTAGGCTTTAGGAACTGGAGAAAATCCATCTAGAAAGCAAGCTGCTTGCACAATGAGAAGAGTATTCTTCACTTCTCACCCAGCGCAGAGTGTTTCAGAGTGAAGAAACCGAAGCAATATGTGCATATTTGTTCTGCCAACTGCTGCACAGTAATTGCATTGCAAACTTCAGCAGAGCTGTAGATAATTTTGCTATTCATATAGAAAGAGAAGACTTATGTAATGTCACAGTAATAATCATGTAGTGTTTTAAAGGGTCAGTAGCAGTTCTGGGAGCCAGAGAAGCAGTTCTGGTGGTGGGCCAGGTTTATGAAAGGCTGCAGTTGGCCACGGGGACAGTACATCTAACCTGTAGCTCATACTTGACTGCTCTGTCTTTGAGGGTTGCTCAGATTTAGACTGGATTAACTACCCTGCTGGCAGCCCCGGAGGAGGCAGTGTGAATATATATTGGAAATATGAAGGATAGCGATCCCTGAGTGCAGTAAATACAATATATTTGCAAGTGTCATTTTTACTGTACGTGCACTGATGACGTGCATCATGTGTATTGTCGAAACATTGACTATGTGGATGGCTTTATAGCTATTCAGATTTTGCACCTCTTGCTTAATCCAAAGCTGATATATTATGCATTCTGTTTCAGTGACAAATTTATCACCAGTTTTATGGTTTCTAGAAGAGTGCTGAGAAATTCTATTTAAATGAACACTTCAGAATTTTGGTCTAAGAGTATGGAAACAAGCTTTGTAGCCCCCCAATGTCACTGAATATGCATTTATGACTGTATAAAATGAATTTCAAATATTTGTCTTAATGCTGACATGGAACATTACATACTATAAAAAATGCAGTACTTTAATTTCACTCTCAGGAGATGTATGCAAGGCAAACACTGGCACACAAACTGCTTATGAAAAGCATTCTCTGCTTGACATTTTCGAGAAGACTAATTTAAGTTGCCATTGTCCTGGTTGTTCAAGCAGAGAGAAGGGCTAGCAGTCATGTGTAAGAGAAGATTAATAACTTTTTAATTAAAAGCTGAAATTATGACAGGACTAAGTCTATTTAAAAAACCCCAACAAGCCACCAGGAACAAACCACAGCCTTCCTGCAAACTCATAATCTTGTCTTTTCTTTCTTTTTAACCAGTTACCAGTTGGACCAAGAAAACTGATGTAAATTTATCCAACTCCTTAAATGGTTTGAGCTTCCTGGGAATTCTGGACACAAGAGTGGTCAGTGGTATCCAGGACCTTCAAAACTTGAGCTCTGGGACCCCGAAATGTCTCTCATTGCCTGAGTATGGGCCTGGCCAGGTGTCCAGTGCTTTAGAAGATTGTCGTAGCCTTAAATCAGTGGATTCTGGTATTCCAACTCTAGAAATAGGAAATCCAGAGCCTGTGCACTGCAGCGTGTTAAATGTGAAGAGAAAGCAGTCAGAACCTGAAATTGTGCCTGACAGGGCTTTTCAAAGTGCGTGCACGTTGCCGTCTTATGTGCCTCCACATTCTCTGACTTCTGAACATGACCATGCTGTGCGAAAATCCTCGACTTTCCCAAGAACTGGGTATGACACTGTCAAACTTTATAGTCCAACCTCAAAAACTCTCAATCGAAGTGATGATATCTCTGTCTGTAGTGTTTCTAGTCTTAGCACAGAACTGTCAACAACTTTATCAGTTAGCAATGAAGACATTTTGGACTTTGTGGTCACAAGCAGTTCAAGTGCAATTGTGAATCTGGAGACTGATGAGGCACACTTCTCGGATGTTACCCTGAATTCCACTAAAGAGACCAATGATCAGAGCCAGCAGGAGTGTTATCAAGAGACAGACGTGGACAGTAGACGAAAAATATTGGGACCTTTTACAAACTTCTTTGCCAGGTAATGTTTCCATAAAATGTATTTGTATTTTAACAGTGAAATTAAGTAGGATCATAGGATAAAGGTCTTATGTGATGTTTTACTTTGAAATAGGTAATAGCTTGCTATTTAAATTTAAATTGGTATTAACAATGTGTTTTCTCTCTTCCAAGTAAGTCAGCAAGTGTTGCTAGAGACTAAGGCTCTGAATCCTGCTCTCTATTACTTTTATGGTATATGGAAAGATCTTAAATCTCCTTAAAAGATTCCTTCTACATTACAGTCAAGGGAACTTTGAATGAGGGTTTTTTCCTCTGAACAAGGGCTTTCTTCCTGGCCTTTTCTGATGCCTTATCTGATTTTGGCCAAAGTCCTTAATCTCATGTCAGAAAAACATAGATAGGATCCACACATATATTGAAGAGCTTTGACATCTAAGGATTCGTAAATGGTCTAGTAGTGATGGAGTGTTTTATTGACCAATGTATGTGTATGAAGTCTAAAACACAAATACTTGCCAAATTCTTGTGTAACTACTGTTTCTTCCAAATCTTGGCTATGATTCTGTTAATACCTTTTTTCCTTCATTTTTGCATGGAATGAGAGCATCTGATATTTGTCGCTGAGTTGTTGAAGTGAAAGCCACTTAAAGCAGTTACATGGCCTCTTCTGAACACGGCCCTTGTATGAACGTTAAAGTGTTCTAAATGCAGCTACTCAGTGAAAGTGGTGAGGAAAAGGACTAGTCTGCTTCCGGGGGGCTGGGTTGTTTGTTGGTATGGGTTTGGTTTTTATTAATTTAAAACCTTCCTAATGTCTAATGTTTAGGATATAATGTCTGAAGTATGATATGTTTTGGAGACACAATTCTAGCAATAAACAAGACATTGAGTGAAGTTGGCTGTATCAAACCTGTTTTGAACATGTGATTGCTTCAGCTGATCTCTTTTTCCTCATGAGATGAATAGGCTGATAAATACTTAGAGAGTTGGCGAACATTCTTTGGAAGGCTGTCTGATTTGCCAAGCTTAAAAGAAGCAGTTTCCTCAGATTTGCTGAACTGGCTGGAGCCCTTATTGGTTTTTATTCTTAGGTTAAAGTTAAGAGTACTGTGTAGCAGAACTCCAGTCATCAGTCATGTTTGAGGTGCTGAAGCTTTTGTGGACCTGTCTTTTTGTTGCCATGGAACCAGGCTTAATTCAGAAGCAGGAGGCTTCTCAGCGCTTCAAAGCATGAACTCTTGTTACCCATTCTGGTAGCACAACTGCTAACTCAAACAAATACTGTCCTTCAGCCTGGAAGGAGCACAGTGGAACAAGCATATTTAGACCCTGCTAAAAGTGGGATGTTTAACCACTTCTCAACTTTTCTCATCCAACAAAATAAAGCCATCTGTCCAAATTCTCCTTTAGCGTAGTCTCTAGTGGTTGTGCCAGAGTTGCAGAAGTGGTGATACTCACTAGACTGAGCTTTTTAATTTGAGTCGTTTCAGGTATATTGAATTCCAGAGAGCAAAGGCTGTCCTTACTACCTTGTAAATGAGGAAGAGGTAATCTTGGTCTCCACATGATGTCATCATGAGAATTTGAGGATTAATTTCAAACTGAGTGATTGGCTTTGAAGTTCCAGGTGCTCTGTCTGTAACCTAGTCTTTACTATTTTTCCCTTTAAGATCCACTTTCTGCTCTGTTTTGAAAACAGAAGTTGCTCGCTTTTTGTCTGTACTTGCACACCACACTCCTGTATTTTTTACTCCATTCTCTTATGTCATACAACCTGGTGATGAATTTCACAGGTATTGAGCAGACAAAGAACTTATGAGGGTCCTTCTGTACCACAGAGAATACTGTCCATATTTATGCTGTCAACATTGTTAAGGATCAGAACGTGCTGTTGCTAGTTTTTGTTGATATTTGAAATCTGCTGTCTGTGGGATTTTAACCCCATACAATCCCTGTTCCCTGGAGTTCTTGTGGGCTTCTTGGATTCCTGGGGCTTGAATGAACTTCAGTAAATGAACTTGGGCCCTGCAGTCTTTTGTTACGAAGGCCCTGGAAATCAGCTGTTTTCAACCTAGCTCACCCTGTGCTGTATGCCAGTGTTTGTGTACAGTGTTGGACAAGGAGGGAGCATTTGGAATAGTACCTTTGAAGACCAGCTTGCTGACAAGGGAGCTTCTTTAAGTAGTGTGTAAAAAGTGCTACTGTCATAGGTATAAACAAAGTCCCAGAGAGGAACATGTTCCTAACTCTGTGGTGAAAGTAATTTCAGTTGAGATTCACAGTCAAGTGTGTAAACTTTTCCTTTTGAAAACCAAGGATGAACTATGGCTGGAGAAAGCCAAATTGCTTTGGCTTTGGTCAGTGGCTGGCATGTGTATGTTCAACATAGAAGAACAAGCACCTGAGTGGTTTGTACACAGCCTTTCTGCGTTCTAGTAGCCTAATGGTCGTCAGATAACACTTGCAGGTGCAGGGTGCTCAGCCTTCATCTGCAGGTTTAGCTCTTTGAGGGCTCCTCTGGGTAATGGGATAAGGGTTTGAGTCGCTAAGGGAGAAGATGAAGCAACTTAGATTTTGTTCAAGTTGTTGACATTTGGTAAAAGGAGAAACTGTGCTTCTTGAAACCGCAGCTGGGCTTGTGTTGAACCCCGTCTCAATGTGTTAGTTTCCCTCAACTTGTCAAGACCAAATTTGCTCTGGTTGTATCAGTTTTAAGATTTGTGGATGCCAGTAGACGTAATACTGACAAAAATTAGATGCCTCCGGTGCTTGGTCGCATGCACCTCAGTTGCTTATATATCAATTAATGGTAAATTTTCTATAGTATCAAAAAGATGCTTAGACAAGCACCTGCTTCGTAATGTAATGTAAAATTATTTCTTAGTGCTCTGTAGATTTGTTTTTCCTTGCAAGACCTTATGTATATGTGCACATGCACTATGCATGAGGTTGTGTGTTTCATATCATTTGTGGCAATATCTGTGGTGTGTTATGAATTGTTGGTGCTGGCTTTGGTCTGAAATTGTGAATTGAGTTATAGAGGAGACTGAAGAAAGGAGAACTCCTCTGGCTCATTGCCTGCCAATCCTGGCACCTTCAAGGGCACTTGGGAATGGAGTGAAGAAAGTTTCCTGGATTGTTCCTCTGGCTCAGTTGCTGTCTCTTCAGTAGTCTGAGACTCCAAAAGGACTGATTGTTTCCTTAAGTAGTTACATGTCCCTTTAGGTGTGGGAGGAAGATCTAAAGGCAGAAAAAGAGGCTACTTTCCTGCTTGTTTATGCATAGCTTTCCTCTTGAAAGAGCTTAAGGCATTGCAGGTACAGTGCTAGGTGGAGTACTCGTGCTCTCATTAGGTTCCAGGTTAGCACATGAAAATGGATTATTGCTTCTGAAAGCAGCTGCAGTGCTGAGTGCTGACAAACCTGACATGTTGGTTGTTTTCAAGTGTCACGTGTACTTACGTCAGCTCTTGAAGGCCGGAGGTCTTTCACACAAAGTATGAGTTGGAATTAATTTGCTTCATTTGAATATATGCAGGAACTTGGTTTGAGAAATAGTGTGAGCAAATAATTGGCTGGTGGACTTCAAGAGTCGGTGACTTGTCTGTTCCTTTGCCCTAGTGCCCCAGAGCAGCACAGGTTAATGAGTTATACCTTTGGACTTTGCTTCTCTGCTGTCCTGCTGAAACACAGACTTTTAAATGCTCTGGTTTTAAACAGCTTTTCTGTAACAGGAGTGTTGTGATCTTACTGTGGAAACTGTACTTTTTATTTATCTTTCTGGAGACTGAGGATGAAGCTTTTTATGTTTACACACAGAGTGGCCGTTCAAACAAGTAGGACTGTGTTCAGTTAAATAATAAGCTGTGCAGTCCCCCTCCTTTTGAGTGGACTGTGAGTCTCCTGAGTCTTTACTTAGTCTGTTGCTGCGGATATTGTCTATTTTTTCAGGAATCTGGATCCTCTTTCCTTTCAGGCTGTTCCTTGAAGTTTTTGATCAAAATGTCCCAAATAGCAAAATCTCTGAAAACCTCTACAGAGGATACAGACTGTGCATGAAATAAATGGCTTTAAGAAGAAGGTTATGATTTGCTGTTTTCAGAGAATCTCTGTTTCTGAGACGAAACTTCTGCAGCAGGATTGGAATCCAGTACTATGCGTAGAAGTACAAACCTAGTCCAGACTGTGGCCTTGCTTGTAATCTGATAAGGAAAAGGACTTCAATTTCAAAGTAATAGCTATGGGTTTCAGCATTAAGTCTGGAATCACGTGAGTTTTACGTGTTATTACATATACACACATGTATGTTTTGAGGTGACTGGTCATGCCAAATTTGGAATTCTGGACTTAGGAATTGAGTCTATCAATACCAGAGATAAATCACCCGTGTTAATGAATAGGACCCTTTCATAATGTCATTTGTTGCTTTTAATGAGAGAACAGGTTATTGTACTTCTCTAATTTTGGTGTTGAAAGGAAGGGAATGTTATAGTGTTGATTTCTCACATCTCTCCAAAAAAAGGAATTCACTTACCATAGAAGGGAGGAGAAAGATTACTCAATCGTAATTATTTTCATCCTGAGATATTGAACTTTACATATAATGTTGTTTCCTCTTCTGTGCATGTTTTGTGTTAGGTGAAGCCTATTAGATAGGGTATAGGCTGTTCAGGAGGAGACAGGCTGAGAACAGGACTGAAGTGTGTAGGAGGAGGGACAGAAAGAGCTGGATGTGCTGAGGAGGAGGCTATGAGCGTGTTGCTTTTATCCAAAAATGAACAAAAAGTAACTGAGCAGCAAGTGGGGTTGTCCAGAAGCTGGGAGGAGGGAGCACTCCAGAACCCCAGCCTCTGACAGCCAGAACCCGCACAAGCGCCAAGCACTGGCTGCTTCACTGCTTTGCGGGCGAGCTGAGCTCCCCAGGGCTGTGCTTGCCTGACCCCCAGAATTCACTCTTCTGTTGGAGGGAAAGAGGAATTCGGTGGCAGTTTCATCCCTCCCCATTAATTTATCGGGTGCATTTTCAGCTAATTGTTGTCAACAACGGGCGTTTTAAAGAGCTGGGGAGAGAGGAAGGCAAACCAAGATTGTTTCAACAGTGTGTGAAGCAGCATAGGCACTGAGGATCTATATTAACAGATGATGCTGGAAACAGTGTTTCAGCAGCGCATGAGGCATTTGCCTATACGTGTCCACTGAGTGCTTTCGTCTTCACAGTATGGTTTTGAACACTGCTTATTTGAAAGCTCCGTTCTGTCTACTTGAAACAAAAGACTGGCGGTCCTCCCCTCATCTGTACTGTCACATCTCTGTGTAGAACAAAAATTAAGTTGCAGGATTTTTCTGGAATAAACATTAATTCTCAAAGCAAATCTTCCATAGGTGCGAAGTTGGAATCCTGCAGAGAGAACAGCTTTTCCTTCGATAAAGATTGAAAATTGAATGGTACAATTTTCAGATTTCCTTAGTTGCAAATTCACTGTCAAGTTTAGACTTTTGTCATGTGGCCTGTTCTCCACTAGGTGTTGAACTGAAACTGTCCACATTAATTGTAATCCCAATTTTCTCTCTATGGATGGAATAATAGAACTTGTGTTTAGAATTATTGTTCTGTTATTTCTTCCATCAGTTTTGCACTAAATCTTATTTGAGATGCAGCTCTTCAGAATGAAGAGCTTTATCTGCGTTTGCAGATAAAACCTGCTTTATTTAAATTCCTGTTTGTGCAAAACTTTTCAGTTACTCAATAGCAAAACTAAGAGGCTTGTTGAAGTTATTTGAAGTTAAATGAAAATCTGCTCAGCAGTACTTTGAGTTTTGGGATTTTTTTTTCAGTAATGACACAAAAATATGCAGTAAATGAAGGCTTAATGGGAACCAGTCGTTATTTAAAATGAAGTCAAATGGGCATATTTCTTTTCTAATGGCTGGTTGGAAGAATTACAGCAATCTCATACACCGGCCAGTGAATGAGATGTGTAGCATAGTTGGTGTTTTATGTTGCTTGCAGTGTTCAGCTGTAATGCTTTCCACACACCACACCCCCCATTCCTTCTCTGTTGTCTGCTGCCTTTTGGAAAGCTTGCAGTTGCTCAGTTCTACACATTCTACATGTTTTTGAATAGAAAGAGGAAAAATTACATGCAGACTTCAGGAACTACTTCTGATGATTAGAAATTAAGGTCTGTGTTCATTGTGATTCATTGTATGAAATTTTAGTGAATTAGTGGGTTAGGTGGACTTGGTATCCTCAGTTAATTTGCAAGAACTTTTCTGATGCTTCCCTGTGCTAAAAGGAACTGTGAGAAGTGGATGGGCACTGGGGAAGAGGGAGAATATCAACACAATCTCTGCCATGTGACATTCTTATCTATCTCTCTATCTAGTCAAAATAGTGTTTAATGTTCAACTGACTTTGTTCCCTCCCTTCCTTACCAGCAATATCAACAGTTATTGGAAGTATAAGAAATGATAAAAATATTGCTCTAACTGTAAAGAGTACTTAATTCAGGGTCCATATTGTGAGGGAATGTTATGTATGCTTAGAGAGTCTGAAAAATGCAGTGAGCACGATGGAATTAGATGGAGTAAATATAAATTCTTGATCCTGGATTATTATTTTTTTAATACTGTCTCCCTTTTCCAGTGTTATGTAATCTGTGGGGAAGTTAGAGTCAACATTAGCTTTTGTTTTTAAACATGTTTATAAAAGCTCAAACAAGAAATTGTCTGTTAATAAAGTCCTGTGTATGGATGAATGCTTGTTTAATGGAGACTACAGACTTCCTGGAGCAGGAATATGTGTTTTTATGCTTTACTCTGGGTATTCAGCATTCTGGTAAATAATTGTCAAGTTTGCTGGCAGGAAAAAAAGAAATGTATAATTTCTTCTTTATGAACTGTTAGTCTCAATTTGGGCATTAGTTACATTGCTGCTTTAAGGAGCTATCCATATTAAGGCTCTCTTCCTTGTCGTTATGTGCCTCAAAAGTTTTTGAGCCACAGGTAAGATTAATAAAGAAAAAACCCCTACAGTAAAAAGGGAGTTATTGACACCTTACATTAACAATTGACAGAATAAACACAAGAACATGGTAGCAATCATGAGGTAAGACAAGGTGTTTACTTAGTGCACACATTTCCCTTTGTGAGCTGCAGCATTTTAGGTTGGAAAGGACTTCAGGAGCCATCTGGTGTAACCTCCTGCTCAGTGCAAGTTTGACTTCAGCACTGGGTCACGTTCTTGCTTGGTCAGTTGTGAGTATGTCCAAGGACAGAGTTACTGCAGCCTCTCTTGGCCCAATGCTCCAGGATTTAGACACTATCACTAGAGGAGGGAGCCCCTCTCTTTTTCTCCAGTTGGAATTTACCTTGCAGCAGCTTACTGCCTTGCCTCTTGTTTTTCTGTTTGCATCTCTGAGGATGGTCATCCAGGCTAAGTGAAACCACCTCCTTCAGCATCCCACTCGTATGTCGTAGGCCTGAGCACCCAGCTTGCATAGTGGTCACCCATTGGACTTCCTCCCATCTTTGATCTCTCTTTATTTTAATCCGGAAGCCCCAAACTGGATATGGATATAGGCTCTTCATTACCAGGCAGAGTAGTAGTTACTACTACGACCTAGTCCATGTTTCATCCTTTTTACTGCAAGGTCTTACTGCTGACTCAGGTTCAGCTTTTTGCTTAAGATGACATTTCATGTATTCATTCAATTTTTGGTTTTCGTAGTAGTAGTGCTTCAGATCAATGAAGTAATCTGCTTTCAAACCCTAGGAATAGAATTTTGGGTTACTCTGTTAGCATTGGGATAACTGGGAATTTTGCTAGCTAAAAAAGAACCATTATGTATAGCTGGGTAACTATTAATTTTAACTTGGACTGAAATGTTGCTTTTGTATGAGAGTCCTAACTTGCTGAAACTCCAATTTCTGAGAGTTCTGCAACCTTCACATGGTACGCAAACACTGTGCATCATCTTCAGCCGAAATAGTTCTTGGTTTGCTGCTACCAGTCCTAGCTGCTAAACATGCAGGTTTATCGTCTGGTTTATCTTTCCATGTCTTTGACACTTCAGTGCAGGCAGCTCTGCTTTATTCTCCACTGAAATAAGGACTACTCTCTAAGAAAAAAAAAAAGGTAAACACGGAACATTGTAGTCTTGATACATACTTTATCAAACAGTGCTTTTTTTTATCCCAGAAATCTAAAGAGATATTTCCAAGCGACCCTATTGCAAACTAGAAGGTATCCTGTACTATTAACTTGTATTGTGTCACTATCTCCCTCAACTGTGGAAACCTTTTTTCAGTCCTGCAGATATTTGTCGCCTGGAAAATGTCAGTGTCGTTATTCCTGGTTCTTACTGAACGTACTGAAATGTCAGTGGTTGGAAAACTTTGCTTATGAAATGCGATAGGGATTTATAAAACGTGATTTGTCATTAGTTACCTCTTTCATAGGTAGGTCACCTTCTAGGCTGTCTGTCTTTACTTCTGTTGGATTTGTTTATCCATAAACCAAGCATTGTTCTTCCTTTACCTTGCCCTTTGGCAATCTCGCAGAGATAACTTTCTGCAAACCCCACTTACGTATGTGATTTTGAAATCTTATTCAAAGCATAGCTTTTGACTTGTTGATGGGGGTTCTTCGCCATAGCCAAAATATTTTGGCTTTTTTGATTTTGTTCTATTGGGTTTTTTGTTTTTGTAGGTTGACTGAAAGGTGGTCTGGGAGGGTAGAATGCAAGAACTGGCAATCACTGCATCTGGTGAATTATTTTTAGAAACCAGTGTTATCTGCTCATGGGTACCAAAAGTTGGCTTTCACTTTTGGAGAATGTAGATTTGAGGCATTTCAGGAGATTTTGGTAGGTCTTTGACAAGAATTTTACAAATCGATCAGTTCCCTAGTCGTCATGATTTATGTGTCAGAATCTTGTTCCTCTACTAATCAGGTAATCGAAATTGCTGTGATAGAATACCTTGCTGACTTCTCAGGGTTTGTTTTCTGTGCCTCTGGAAATTGTTTAAGTGACCAGAGTGCGAATTTGGAACATCTAGAGGTGAGACTCTTTCTTCTGTTTACTGAGGGTAAGTTGTGAAGGTTATAGTTAATACAGAATACAAAAGGTCATTGAAGGCTGGGAGAAAAACAATGTTTTACCTTTTGCCTAAATTCCATAATAGTATGAGAATGTTTCCTAGATGGTGTTAATTGAATTTATACCATGCCAGGTAAGGTGACTGGAAACTTTTGCTCACAATGCAGCAAATACTTAATGAAATTTCTCATGATACATCTATTTCCTTAATAGTTGCTATATATTACTTAAAATGTCCTGTTTCAATGTAGGATTCTGAATGCTGCGTGGAATAATGTCTGTGGAGATGTCTCTTACAGTGCGCTTATATGCTTGGCACAGGTTTACCTAGTTCTTAAGATTTATATCTTCTTACTGTTAAACTCTTTAGGTGAAGTCTATTATACGCTGCAGCGTGAGTGCCTGCTCATAAGCAGAGGGGCTCAAGACCTGAGTGTTTTCCCCTCATGTAGTTTACAATTACCAGTAAATTTTAGCATCATGCTCCAGAAGTAGCTGAAAATGAGCATTGACTCGCTTGTCCTTGTTGCCTGCTTCTTAAGAATACATGGGAGTCTGATACTCATTTAAAATTGTTTTTCAAGATAATTTTGTACTACAAAATCTGTACTTTTTGAACTTTCTCTGCTGTCCTTATTTTTCTCCTGCTCTATTGATGAGACTGCTAAGTCCTTTCTGTTGTTAATTCACGTGATTATTCTAATTGTTTTGGCTTCTGAAAATAATCTTCTTAATTGAAAGATTAAAATCTGAATGTGAGCAGAGCATGCATCTTGAGCAGGAAACGTTGTTTGTGGTTTTAAGTCTTGTAATGAAAGTCTACTTGCAATTTCAAGTGGGGTTTTGGTAAATGCAGATAAGAAATTGCATCAGTCTGTGCATGAGTTAGGACAATTTCTAGTTAATTCTCATGTATGTATGTTTATAGCAGCTGTCCAGAGTAAGGAACGCATTTATTTGCAAATATAATCTCTGTGCTAGGTCAGTGTTAAAAGTGTTCTACCACAGAGCAGCGTATGCCGTCTGACTTTTGTTTTGTCGTTCCATGCTGTGTACCAGTAGTTCATATACTGCAGTCTTTGGAATTTCCATCTAAAGTTCCATCAAAAAAGTAAAAAATCGTCAATTTCCAATTTTTCTGGAGAACCCTAATACTGTAATCATCAAAACTCCTGAGCTCCTGTACCCTTTTATTTCAGGCAACTGGTATATTTTGGGAGTTCTGGGAAAAACAAACAGTGTGCATTGCCTGGCAGTCCAGGTGTGGGGGTGTGTGCGCAGGGGTCAGTGGGTGTGCAGTGTGTGGCTGTTCGCCTTGCTCAGCTCCACCCTCTGACAGCTGCTGTGTCAGAGCCCATCCTTTTTTCCTGTTGTTCCAGTGACGTTTGCCAGAGAAACAGTTCCTTGACTCGTGTGGCACCAAACTTGAGGTATCTCAGGGGGCACAGTATTGAGTCTGCCTGGCTAGAGAAGACTTGGAGACTTTTCAAGGAGGAAGCTCAACAGCTGACTTTCAGATCTGAACTAAACTGGCACCAGAAGCCATGGCAGCACTGTCTCTGCTCCTTTTAGTGGATAGGTTTGTATACTGGGCTGGGGGCAAGGTGGGCAGGGATGAGCTTTTGTGGGGGTGACTTCCCCTCCATGGTTAACCTTGCCTGGGACAAGCCACAGCTGAAATGTGGAAGAAGTGTGTTGAACACCTGTGGAGAGGCGCTATGAACCCATCACATGGCAGAAGCTGCTGACTGATGTGTCAGGCTTCCTGTCTTTCTAAAAAGAGAGTTAGACCAAATTAGATGAACTTTCTGCATCCGTGGTGATGTGGGACTTCTCTCCAGCTTATGCTTGTGAGCAGTAATAGGTGCTGTCTGGATATGTGTGGCTTGATTGCTTGCTGCTCATGTAGTTCTAATAGTGTTTTTTAATGTGATTAAGATTTCAACCTGACCATAGCAGCACGCAGAGCTACATAAATAGAAGCAGTGTATGAGTGTGTAGTATGTATATATGGCAACTATTGAGTAAGGTTTTTTTAGCAATGCTTGTAGAACCAAAATGAAGTAGTTCTAAAGTTTTATTAAAAAATAAGGTTCTCCAGACACTGCTGAACTTAGTATTAGTATTAACTGCCTTCCTTCCCATAAAAAAGGCACCTGAGCATTTCTGTACACTGTAACGAAGCAGTGTGTGTATGTTCAGTCTCCTTCCTGTATCACAGGCTGCTATTTGTATGTATGTAAACATTAACTCTGGAGTTAAAATTAAATTTTCTTCAGGCAGGTAATTCCTCTCCACAACTCAATTAAAATAACAAGGTTAAACAGCTGTTTTGTGCCAATTATGATTTTTAATGTACTGTGCAAAAGGAATTTTTTATTTGAAACATGATCTCAATTTAACTTCTGTACTTAGTTTTCCTAAAATAAGCAGCTGCAGATGCTTAGTGTAAAATAGTTAACACGTTCAATAGGAATGCAAATGTAATGACACTTTAATGGCTCCCCACTAATTTTACTGCAGCCCTGATGTGTCATATCAGATATTCCTGTTAATCTCCCTGTTGTAAATTAGCATGATATGCTCAAATGGTTGTGAAGAGGACAATGAGACTAAGATAATGATCAGCATATGATCTTTTCTTTCCAGGCTTGTCAACCCTTTTTACCTTCAACAGCTCAAATTAATTTAAAACAGTTGTAGTTCAGCTTTGAGATATTTTACCCTAGGATTTCTGAGCTGTCTTTGGAGTTGGAAATCTGTTTGTGGTGGGTTGTTGGTTTTTTTTCGAATAAAGAATTTCTTCTCTGTGTTAACCTGTATTTTACGTTTGATAAGATCTTCTTAAGTTACCTTTAGAGAGGAATTTTTTTGTGAATTATATTTGCTCAGAAGTGAGACTGCACAGTACTTTTAAAAAAAAATTTAGGGATCTTTTTGTGCTGTGGCAGCATAAAAATGAAAGCTTTAGCTATGAATTATTTGCACTGGTGTATGGCAGGCATCCTTACTCCCTTCTAAGGGAGTTGCGTATTTTAAGGGTCTACTTTCAGTCCAGAAGTCTCAAGTACTGGCTTTATTGAGGCTTTGTTCAGTGTTGTCCTGATTTATTGCAAAGCTCTGTAGAAATCGGGCCAGAGAACATTCCATAGTATTTTTTTGGTCTTAAATTTTCTAAAATCAAGTGCAAAGGGAATGCCATCCTCCCATGGCAGCGCAAATGTCATATGCTTTACCTTTGGCTTGTTCCGGTCTGGGGCAGATCAGGGTTTAACAGTGCTGTGTGTCCTCTGTCAAAGCAAGAACAGGTTGTAGTCTGCAGTTCTACATCTAATTGTGCCAGTTTGTGGCTTCTGATAATGTTATGCCTCTTGGAAGTTTTGAGACTTTCTGGAGGGCATAAACAGCGTGGACACCAGCAAAACACTAGGACTTAGGCACAGACAGCAGGGAAAAAAGAGGAAAAGGAGAATAAGTTGCTCTGTGCAAAATGGAATTGTATGTTGACTGTGTCTGGTGCTTTCAGATGGCTATATATTTTAAAATATTTTAAATAAAAAACCAAACATGAAGTGGAAATTTCTGACATAGTACAAGGAGAGAAAGAGGTTCCTGGTGCTCTAGAACATTCATTGGAAATCATTCAGAGAGAGAAGAGGGAGCAGAGCAAGTGCTGTGCCTCCAACTCTGTAAGCTGTAGAACCGATTACTTACTATGATGCTCCCTCTAAAGGGAGAAGAGATATTGAGGATTGCAAAATTGAATTGAAGGCAAGTACATGAGATTGACTTTTCAGATTTAGTTCACCTTATGCAGCCACTTGCAGCAGAGAGCTGTTATACTTTATCATTCCAATTCATCTTTATATTGCTTTGATGATAAAGAGCTACTGCTGTGCTTAAAATCCCTCAGAGGAGTTTGGGGAGATTGCTGCTTGTATATACCTGTGCCAACAATCTCTTTTGGATAGACAAGGAGAAAATTGCCTGTTCAATTTTCATGTTATTGCAGTGCTAATAAACTGTGGCAAAAGCCTTTACCTTGCAGGAGAGGATTTGTCTGTGCACAGAACCATCACAGAGTTGTACCTCCTTGTGGGGCTCTTTCAGGTGTCTCTGATGCTCCAGGTTCTTGTTTGCTTTGAAGACAGCATCTACTCTGGAATTTAGTTTGCTTGCTTCTGAAGTAGTAACAACCTGAAAGAAAACCTTTTGCTAGAAAGGCCAACCTGTCTTGCACCGTGCATCCTATTTTTAACTGCAGTGGTTTTGATAATGTTATTCCTGCCACGTTTTCCTTTTTATTATTAGATATATTTTAGAACTTGCTTGATGTTTCTCCATTTTAAGTTAACTATACATATATATTTTAAAATTATCTCCTGTCTGTATCTTTTTACATTCTATTTCCCTGGTAGCTGTCTCACATGATCCTGTAAATCCATCATCTCGTGCTGTCTTACATACATATGATGAGCTTGGGCAAGGGTAAGAAGATAGTTACATGCAGAAACTCTTCAGGGTACTAAATAAAACAGAATGAATTATTTATATTGGCAACGTGAAGGAATTGCTGGTGAAAAGAAAGAACATTCAACTCAGATACCTTTCTTGGAAGTTGTTTTTATGATAGGCTCTTTTTTTGCCAGCACTAGCAATTGTAGTGGTAGCAGTGTAGTCAAACTTGTTGGTTAATGCTCTAATTAGTGCTTAAATGTAGCATTACAGCTGTAATGATGAGCTACAAGAGAGCTTCATAAAATTGGAGTATTCTAGCTGTAGAGACAAAGCAAACCTTTGATCCAGTAGTTCACCTGTGGAATTATAATTTCATACTTTGGAAAAAAGTGGAAAGAGGGAGAACAAGGCAGGATGTTTCTACATTTTCCGTGCTGTTCTTCTTTAGTGCTTTCTCTGCAATTGTTTCCCCTACATCTTTATACTAATATTTTTTATTTTGTTTGAGGTGAGGTAGAGGAAAACTGAAAGGGGTCTGTATAACTATAATTACTGCTTACTGTTGACATCAGTTGTTACTGACGTGTGATTTCTGTACCCAAACACCTTGTTCTTATCTTTTAATATCATAATCTGCTCCTGTTTGGGTTTCAAGGTAACTGTACCCTTGTAATACAGAAGCATGTGATCATTTGTGTCAATATATGCAGATTTAAGGCTGGCAGTGCACTTTATTAAACTTATAATACATTCCAGCACACTCTGACACTTGTGCCTTGATTGTTTTCCTGGTATTAAACATTTCTCCTGTATTCGAAGCAGTATTATCTCTGTTGGTGTATTTACGATGTTGTTCATGTTAGCTGATCCGAAATGCCCAGGGAAAACGGGGGGTTTTTTGTGTCCAGATCATTCCTATTGCAGATGTGTGTTTAGCTGTTCTAGGACATGAAGCTCAATATCGTTTTATTTCCCAAACTGCCACACTTCAAGAATAAGAAACAGTGTACTTGCTGGGCAGACCTACTGGGCATTAGGGTAGTAACTGTAAGGAAAAGCAGTAATGCCAGACTGGAGGCATCCATGGTATGAAGGTCCTATAGCTGCCTGCTGATTGAAGTACCAAAAATGCTTTTGTCTCAGTGGAATTGGTTTTTTTTCTATTATATGAGGGAGCAAAAGGCTTTGGTCGAGTTCCCAGAAAAAAACTACCAGAAGGTGTGTAAATAATTCAGCTAACTTGGATGTATTTGAATATTTGCCAAACTAGACAGTAGGACAAAAGAAAATCTCTTATTTTAATAATCCAGACATGCCGTGAGTGTAAAATATCTGTTGTGTTCTTGGAGGAACTGAGAGCTGCCAAAAGCATGAAGAGTGGTTTGCAGTATGTGTCCAGTTCTGGTAAAACATAGTTATGGTGAGAAAATTTGGCATATCGCTTTATGATTAAAAACTAGTAACATCAATAAGAATAAATTAACTTCCAGTGACTTTATGTTGTTCTTAATCAAACTTTTTTTTTGTAGGAATTTATTTACCAGAAAGCCAAGTGCAAGGTTTGAAAAACAAAATGATGTGGGATGGAAGTTGTTTGGAAAAGTACCTCTCAGAGAAAACTCACAGAAAGATCCAAAGAAAATACAAAAGGTATTTTTTTTTTAATTCTGTGTTAGGATCAGTGGTGAATGTAGAAGACTGTTAAGTTCAATATGTGTATATGACTGTGAAACCTGTTTGATTGATGAGTTGTGCACAATTTCTTGGATGATGTCAAAGAAAGTTCTTCATTAAAATTTTACTTCCGTTATAGCAGTGCCATTTAAAAGAATGTGTTCTACACGGTCATTACATTGAATACTTTATGGAAACACATACTGCTTTGATATAAAGCATTTCATGTGAAGATTCAAATTATATGAATGCATATTTGGCTTTTATAATCAGACTTAACAGATATTTTGAAAGATCTCTCCATTTTCTTTATCTTTTAGCTTTCCCTGATTTGTCACCTTTGTGTCATAGACCCGTCTATGACATGCTGTTTGAAGGGAAACTGTATTCTGCTGGGACTTGGCTTATTTGTCCTTTGATAGTAATTAAAAATTCAAGATGGAGTGAATGTGCTAGAATGCCAGAAACTTGTGTTGGAACGCTGGTTTCAGCTATTTCTTGTATTCTGAAATATTTGCTGTTTGGAATTGAATTTTTCATGTGTGGGCCTTAAATTTGGTTACTGCCTTGAAATGTTGGAACAATGTAATTGTTACAGCTTAGTTCAAAAGGGAGTGTGTATTGGAATTGTTTATTGAAGTGGTTCCATGAATACAGAAAAACTTTAAAAGCATCAGAAACATAAAAAAATTGAGATTTCTCCCCATCTTCGTTGCTGCTTGACTGGTTTTGACATTGTTTTTTGTGTATGTGTCTGTTGCTTGGATTTGCCAGTAGTTAGGTCTGTGATTTGTCAAATTTTAGCAGCTGTTTTGGGGCCAGGGGAAGGGGATGAAGAGGTTAGACAAAAGTCTTGTTAGGCCTTCCTTCATGGGTCATGAGAGAATAGAAAAGACAGTAGAAAACCCTTCTTTGCATATCACTTCCCAAGGTACAGTGTTATAGCATTTTTGAAAACATAACATTTCAGAGAACAGATTCTGCTGCAGATAAACCCAAGCATATTGCTTGTGAATCAAATAACCTACGTTCCATCGCAAAGGGGAAAATCTTGTGGTAGGCAGTAGTTTATGAGCCACTCTTTCGGTGACAAGAAAACCTCCCGTTTCAATCTCTCTCCCTCAATCTAGATTTTTTTTTGCTTGCATACAGGTATTTTATGTGTTTGGGGCTTTTGTTGCATTTCATTTGGTTCTCACTTCCTGTGGGGATGGGAAGGCTTGCATGGAGACTGCAGTTAGAACTTCAGAACTAACTGCTGTGTGTGAAATAACTGCTGATTTGAAGGACTGTGCTCCCTAATTTCGGGTAAAGTGCTTTGGGAATCGAGGTGTCTGGTGTGACTGTTCTTAGCTGTAGCTAGGCTGTTAATTTAACTGAGGTTCAGGCATCTTTTTGAAGTTGTCACTATGATCAACCATTCAGACTTTATCTACACCTTGTCTTGATACAATTAACTGTTCTGAAGTGTTCACCGAAAATTTTTGATGATGCAGTTGAAGAGGCTTAATAATTGCAGCATTCTATGATAAAATACATTGCTAAGTGTTAGTCGTCTGGTATTTGACAAGAAGGTAAATAATTTATTAACATTTCATGGTTGTTGATATTTTTTCCTTTAGATCCAGACTATCTTGCATTGTGGGTATTCAGGTTTCCTAGAACATTACAACTTTGAACAGTTGTATGGAATTTGTTAGAAAAGTAGCTATTAAAGAACTGCAGTGTGGCATCCAACCATTTCCTGGCAAGATTGCAAGCCTGTAATAATTGTCTCCAGTGCCTCTAGGATAACAATAACTAATCCTTCTTAAATATTTGGCACTTTCCTGAAGTTGTTTTTGACATGTAGAATTTCTGAGACATGAGTGATGCTCAAAGTAACTAATCCAGCCTCACCAGCACCCCAAAGCACATCCCAGTTTAGCTCCCCCTCACAGGTTGCTTTGACAATGACAAAGTAGCACTTCTGTTACAGATTCTTTTGCCCATTTACAAGCATGCTTTTAGCCCTTTGAATTGTGCCTAAAGAACTTGCATATGTATAAGTGAAGGAGGTGGCAGTATATGGCTCGTGGGATGGTGCCTGTTGGCCAGCACCAGTTCCTTCTGCTGTCTGGGAAAGAAGGGTACCAGGCCAGAAGAACAAATGCTGTGGATCTGAATATACCTTGAGATATGTATTTTATTTCCAAAGCCAGAAGAATAGGTGTTTGAAAGATCCTTATCTCATGGACTGAAGAATTCCAGAGGTATGCAATGAAATACTGTAGTTAGGAAGATGGTTGTGAACAAGTCAAAAGGTTGGTGTCCTAGAAATTATTCAGTGTCTGCACTTTTTTCTGTGAGGCACAAAACAAAGTACCAAAACTGCTTCTTTTATGTGTGGCTGTTAATTGTCTGTACTTTATGTAGGCTTTACTTGAAATTGGACCTTTTTCTTTATTTTTTTTTTTTTTTTAAATTTTCTTTCCAAAAGCGCCAGGGCCTCCATTCAAGCTCAGTGCAATGGGAGTTACCCTTGTGTTACATGAAATCCACTATAAACACAAGGTGCCCTGGGAAGCTGCTTGTTTGGGGTTGCACAGTTGGTGACTGCTTTGGAGCTTGAGGTTCTATATCTTGATCAGCAGTGGTTTCGTATCTTGACTGCCACACATGCAAAGAGGTGTGAAAAACATTGTGGGACAGTCTTACAGGAACTTCTCGATATGAGAGCTGGGTCTTGAGAACTCTGCGGGGAGCTGATGATGGCAGCATCGTAATTGTTAATTGAATCACTGCCAGCTCTGCGGATTGAGTGGAAGTCCAAGTGGAAAATGCCGCCTAGGCAGAAGGGTCTAATTCAAAATCTAAATATTCTTTTGACATAGCGTTGTGTGTAACTTCCTATATAATTCTTGAAAACCAAACTGGATGGAGAAAAGGGAGAGTCAGTTTTCCTGGCATCAGTAGACAACAAAACCTTGCTGAGTTCTCATGATCTCTTGAGCTCACATAGTGATTCATAGTAGCAGTCATCTGCCACTCCGTGCCATGAATTTCTGATTATATTACACAACTTGGCTTGTGCAAACTTGATGAGAGATAGACATTGCTCATGTGCTGCTGGCCACAGGTATCACAGGTATTGCTTCCTTCCCATAATACACTTTATTCCTTCCATCTTCTGTATGTGCAGGATTATCTGATTTCATTCATAGGATCCGGTGCTTTAATAGACTTATTTCTAATGTTTTGTGCTGCTGACATGATGAACAGAAGAACTGTGTGTTTGACATGCCCTTGTAACTAACTTACCGCTCTGCCTTCTGGGTATTCATCTGGGTTTGTACTGAAAAGTTAACTGGTGCCCTGTTAATGGGTTTCATGCCTGGTTGCTGGTGGCAGAAAACTGTCCAGTTTCTGAGAGTCTTTTATTTAGGATGCCTCAAGTTTGGGGAAGGGTGGAGAGGTAGACTGTGCCTTTATCTTGAACTTGATTATCTGTGATGCCACAAAATAGCCTGACCATAGTAGTGGCTACAGTGATCAATTTCTGTTTGTCCTTAAGTTTCACATTCCTAGGGAAATCCTTCTGATTGTGCCTGCTTGGTGTGAAGCTGTGCACAGGAACTAAGGTGACTGAGACACCCAGCAGTCCTTTCTCAAGTTGATTTCTTTGCTTCTGGGCAGACATCAAAGAATTCCTTTGTGCCAGGTCACTAATTAGAGCCCTGTGACCATCCCATTAATTTGGCAGTAGACTCATAAGAGTTCATTGGTATATTCATGTTCCATCTTTTGATACCTTTATAATTTTTTTCAGAATTAGTTGAACAAAGTTAACTGCAAACTTAGTCTTCTGAAAGATAAGGATGTTTGCATATCCATTTTTTTTAAACTTACAAGAAGTGAATAATTGTCAAATACCTTCTTATTGCATGGTCTTCTGATACTTTGCCCGTAATATCCTTATGTGGGATTGAAAGAAATTTGCAAGAAAGAATGCAATTTTAAGGTATGTGTTTATGTAAAGCATGAAAAGTGGGGAAGTAATGGAACTATGAAGTGGCTAAAGATTGTTCTCAGAAATATCAGTTCTTGTTTCCTTCTGGCCTGCTACTTAATAAATAAGCCATGAAAACTCCAGACTATCCAACTTCGTTTGCCATTCACACATTGAACGTTATTATATCAGAACTGAAGACAGCTGTACATACACAACTGAGGCCAGGCACAATTTGTAAGGAGCAGGAGCATTTTTTTGTGACCTCTGACCAAAAGAGTGGTCAGACAAGTTTTTGATCCCGTAAACCTTCTCTGAAGCCTTATAAAAACTTCTAACAGCACTCACTTGTTCAACTAGTACATGTGAGACAAAGCATCATAATCTATTTCAACAATGTGGGAGTTAAAGTCACTCCAGCTAAGTTGAAGTTTGACCTACATTTACTGCTCATGGTGTACCTGAATATTCCTCTTTCGATAAAGATTTGGTATTGGCATAGGTTAAGGTTGGATTGCTTTGCATCACCATCGAGAGATTTTATAGCTTTGATCTAGTTAAATGTTTTAAAGTAACCTCATCTGTGAAGGTGGAAGTACATTTACAATGGAAGTTTGCATGATGAATTTTTTGTATGAATTATCTTCAGGAATCCTGCTTGAGTAGAACTGGTTATGTCGGTTGCTTTTGTAATTGGTGTGTGAAAATGCACTCAAAGTCAGATGACAGTACTTCACTGAGAGCAATAACTGAAGTTAAATTCCCTTCCCTTCCAACAGACTGTACAGCTGAGCCAGGCTTTGCAGCCTGTGTCTTTCAGGAACTGTTTTCAGGATTGGTAGGAACAGCAGATGTAAATATTGTATGTTTGCAACCTTTTATTTTTCTTTCCTCACAGTGGTTTTGTACGTCAATGCTCTTGAAAAAGGAATTCCTTTAAAAATTCAAGAAGAGGTAACATTGTTCTCAGCATGTCATTTGGTTGTCTCCTCTCATGTGACTGCACAGAACTTGTTTGCAGCTGGCCATTCGAGATCTTGTGTACTGAAAGAACAGTGTATATAGAGGAAGGTCAGATTTTAGTTATATCCTAGAGACACATTTAAGGAGCAGCTTAAATAAAATTACTTTTTTCTATAGTGTATACCTCTGGTTTTTTCTGCAATATGAAAATCCATTTTTTAATCGATGCATAGGGTTTTTTCCTTCCAAATGTTCTCTGACTCTATGCAGGTGGTTCAGTATTAATTCTGATAAGCGCTCAATGGAACTTTTTCATTTTCTTTGAGTTTTAATACTAGTAAAATTCAGCACATATAATGCTTGAGATCTTTTAATAACAGTTACTAATTCAGGTCTAAATATTTTGTGATCTCATCTGCTGACATTCTGTATCAGAATATTTAGAATTTCTAACAGCAATTCCTTAATAATAAAAGGTAGCTCTAATTTTTAACCTAGGGATTGTCAACTTTCCAAACTTAAAAGAATTTCCACTCTGAAAGCCATAGTGCATTCTCATGGGTGATGGGGGGAGATTTTTTCCTTTTCTCTTTTATTCCTTCCCTTAAGGTTAAGGATTCAAATAAATAGATTGTTGGGACATTGGATTCCTGCCATGAAGCCACCAATGATGAAAGCAGTCTGCCCACCTCTGAGGCAGTGGAAATCTACTTGGGTTTATGTACAGCTGTGGATAAGAAGTTGGTCTGTGTGAGGCCCCACGAGCAGATTGCAGGTGTGTGGTGGGTGGAGAGGCAGTGTAAGGGTTCATAGCCAGGCTTTTCAGGTCCCCTTGCTTGTTCTGCCCTTAGCGCCACAACAAAATATTTGAGACAGATTGTTCAGCCTTGATGATCCCATTAATACAGTATCACTTCTGTGTGCTGCCAGCAGCGTGTTCCCACCCCCTCCTACCAAACTAGTTTGATTTATTTCAATTATTCCTGTATTTATTTATTTCAAGGAGAGGGAGAGGTGGAAAAGTCTTATTCTTTTTTGGTACCAATGATAAAATTTCCAACTGAGCTGTCTTCAGCTGGAGACACAACAGGCGTTCTTCTAGGAGTTATGCACTAACAGGAAATAAATCAAGATGATTTACCTGTTATGTTTTTCTGTGTTAATTAGATCATGATTGTATGTGGGATCAACATTCCAGTCAATTAAAAACAATTGTACTTAAGAGACTTAACTCTGCAACATATGGTAAGGTGAAAATGAGCTCTTGAAAGAGCTAAACACGTTGCTTGGCTCATACGTGGTGCTTTTTTATAGGATGAATACTTAAAATTAAAACAGTACTTGAGGAAAAACCTTTGTTAGTTGATTTGGGTCAGTTATCATTCAAGTCAATCTTCACTTTATTTCCCCCCCTTTTTTTAAGCTGTATCATTAGTAAAATCACTTTATTTAAAGTCTGGTTTTTGGCTTGGACCTAGTAGGTAGGAATGTGTTGCAGAGCAAGAAATACTGAAGGAAATTACTACAACCCATGCTTTAGGCAGACAGTGATAAAAGCCCTTGTCAGGATCAGTGTTTTTTATCCGGGAGGGGAAAAAAACCAACCCAGAGACAAGTGCACTAACTGCTGATGTGTGAAGGTTCTTATACAGCTCCACATGCAAGAGCACTCCAGATGGAAGCTGTGCAGCGTGGCTGGCTGCTGCCACGTGTTCTGCTTCCTCTTACCCTCTGCTGATGAGTGGTAGCTGTCTAAAAATACTGAGCTTTTCTAAGCATTTGTCTTAGCTGTGCTTTCTGCTGTGTTCAGTCAGTCCATTCAGGGCCTCTTGAAGAGGAAGTGGTTGGTTCCAGCTGGCTCCTGATCCTGGCAGGAGATACATACATGGTTTTGGATAATGCATTGTCTTTTGCTCATATGGCGTTTGTCTTTGGATAGATCATTGTGACTTGTGGCTGTAGCTGTTGGTGGCAGGGTGAGTGTTGGCATGTAGACTTCATTCACACTTTGTTTATAGCCTCGAATGCTTTCATCTATTGCATTTTTTCTGTTCTGCAGAAGTCTGAGGGTGTAAATGAGTCAGTTCCTGTGTTCTCCTCTGGGTTCATTTCTACTTGTCAGCCTTCAGAAAGGCAGGATTTAGATCTGTCTTGGTGTGCATGAGTTCCTTTTTTTAAGAACAAAGAAACAAAACCACATTTGCAGTGTAAGAAGGCATAGTTACTGTGGTTAGTCTAAAACTAACCTAATGCTCACTCTTGTTTTAATCTCTAGAAATAAGGATGTAACTCTAGTTTTCCCACTTAAGGATTATAACAGAAAACTTGCAAATTACCCTAATGCACTGCTATTTCATGTCTTTCCTGCTGATCCAATTAAAAATACTTTTTCTTGTAATTATATGTAAAGAGCATCTCATTTATGTGAAAGTAAATAAAAATAAATAAAGAAAACCTGTTTCATCACTGATAAAATCCTAAAATATCTTTTTTTTTTTTCCAAGAAGAAATGTACTAAATAGATTATTTAGCAATTCCATTAGGCTGTATTACTCTACAAAGAGCACGTTGCCCATGTCCTGACTTGAAAATTACCTACCTCAAACAAATCTACTATCATACTTAAACAGATAGAGTAATGGATTCCATCCACAGCAGATGAAAGGGTAATTTAATGCAAGAGTTGTTCCTGAGAATTTTAATAATAAAAGAATGTAATATGACCCACGTAGGTATCATAATCTAGCAAAGAGTCTGACTGCTAAAGTGCTGCTTTTGATGCACTTGGAACTCCTTCACTTATGTTATGAACATGTGAGAAGACAGAGTATATAACAAACATTAGGCTAATAGAAAATAACAGGCTTTGAGTATCAGTTTAAGTTATGACAAGCTACAAGGTGTATTTTGAAAGGAAGCGAGAGTGGCTTTTTTTACCCCTTTTCCAGTCTTAAAGCTTTTATTTGAGTTTTATCACTCTCTAAAACTCCTCATAAACTGTCTTGGTCAAAAGCCCTGGAAGCTAGAGGGATCCTAAATAGGTGTAACAGACAGTGTTTAAGAATAGGTATTGGTTTTCTGGAAAAAAAGTTACTAAATAGAAGTTTAAGGTTAGTCAGTTGTTGTTGCAGTTAAAATGCCAGCTGCTAGTCTCTGCAAAAAGGTCTGTTTCATTGCCAGTGGTGCGTCTTAGGGGAAATGCAGGAAACCTGAAGTTGTCCAGTGAGATCATAAAATTTGTCTGTCTGAATTGAAATAGTTACTTTGTGCCCGAAGTCGATGATAGCATTAGATGGAGTATAAATTCACATGGCACAAGATTATTTTTAAATGCAGGAAGGTGCGTTCATGGATAAATGCTTGACTTTGAGGATGAAGTACACATCTGCAGGTGCAGAGAAGACAACTTTTCAGAAGACCTGATACATCCAGGAAAGTTGGTCCTCATTTGCTGTTAAATGAGAATCCCACATGCAGGTGTGTGATAGTGCGTAAACACCTACATCTTCATGTAGCCAGGGAGTTTTTTCACTGTGGTAACCTTCCACGTTATATAGCAGAAACACTTGGCAAAACTTTAATGTGAAACAGAGCTGGAGATAAATTCTTAAAGGCAGGTCTATTAGCCTCTAAATATGTGGTGGAACTGCCCATCCTAACAGGCTCCTAGAACTTGCATTGCTAAAATGTAAAATTATTTGAGAAAGCTTTGGTAGACTTCAATATGCTATTTTTGAGTTAAACGGCAGCAAGCTTCCAAGAAACCTGACCCAAAGGTTTTCTGTCTGTCTTCCAGTTTATGTCTCCAACTTCATCTAAAATTAAAGAATGGGGCACAGTTAAATGTTTTGAAAGTGCTCAATAGCAGCAACAAACAAAGCTGATGTTTCTTGGCTCTGCAAAATGAATGGAGTTACTGTATGTGTGTTACTGGAAACCCTGAGGATCCGGATGTAAGGATTTTAAAAAACCCAGACTGGTACTGTTTCCTTAAGTGTCTTTCTGAAGCAAGACTGGAAAAATATTTCTGCAAATTTTATGTTCTCATTCTGCCTCCCTCTCAGAGGGCACTTCATCTCGTTTTTCAGCATTATTTTGTTACACATTTTTTGTGCCTGTTAAAATTTTCATGTGGAAATTACTCTTTTGCTCTGTTGAACTTTCTTTAGCATGACAAAGTTCAGTAGAAAAAATTCGATGAAACTTCGAGATTGCAAGTATTTGAGGTCATGGTTGCAACTGATACGAGTACTTGCAAGATAAAATGCCATATTCCTGTCACTTTCCTATATCCCATGATTAACTTGGAGCTTTCAGAATGTTGTCAGCATAAAGCTGACATGGCATGGAGAGTCCTTTATTTCTATGCCTTGCTCAGAATGAGGGGGAGAATTCTGACACACTCTTCAGCCAGACTGAACAGAGTAGATAGGAAAGAGATGTTTTCTTCTGCTACATCAGCACTAATGTGCAATGTTATAAGAAAATGTTACTGAGAGATTATTTGGAAGGATATGGTGCTGAGACTATACAGAAAATGGAGGTGGAGAGATCAGTGATTGGACATAGTTTATGTAAAATTATGTTTTTACATGAAGTCCATATCATTGCAATCCTGGTCCCTGGAAGTGACATTTAAGGGATATGCTGAAAGCAAGAATTTGTAGTTGTTTTATTCTAAGAGATGTTCATCACAAAAATAAAAGTGAAATAAAGTGAAATAACCATTTAGCTTGTATTCTCTTGCTCAAGCACTTACCAGATACTTGCCCTCCTTGGAAGCCTCTTGTAGGTGTTTCCACTTGTTCAATACTATAATGTCTCAGATAGTGTCAGTTTATAGGGAAGCTGTGCACAGGTTTGTATATGCAGATAAAATTGCATCCTTTCCAGTGTTCTAAGTACTAGGGGTTGTTTGTGGGGTTTTTTTGTTACTGTGACTCACGCTGGAGTCACTTGTAAGAATAAGCTGTACAATCTGATTACAGATCCCTCATTTGACAGTCATGAGCTGTTGTTTAGCCACATGGTCTATTGGTGTGCTTTGTCTCTGAGTGCTTCAAATATAGGGAACTATTCTAGGTTCCCTTTTTTTTTAATAAAACGTGTCAGTCTATATGAACCCAAACCCACTTAAATTATTTACATATAGCACAAATGTAACGTGAACCCTGAGGGTGAGGATCATCTGATACGTAGCATGCTGCATGGTTGGAGGTGACAGACTCTAAACCAGTAAATTGCGTTTCTTTCTCGGAAAACCTGACTTAGCCTTATCTAGGCTTAGGTTTAAAATGTTCCTTAATTTGATGGCTCCATTGCTATAAAAATACATATATGTAAAAATTGTTACAGTAGTCCAGCGGATGGAGAACTGGGCTGCAAAGCGGAGTATGTGGCTTCAAGTTCTCTCTTTACTGTTATCCTTTTAAAAGATGTGTGCGTTATTTTATTCATTTAACTTCAGCGTGATTGCATGGGATCAAAGTTTGAAGCCTAAGTTCCATATCACCTGGAATCAGAAGAGAAGTAGATGCTTTTCAGGGTAGAAGGGGGAAATTTCAGAGCATTTGAAAGGATGCCTAAAAATAGGCAGTGTGAGGTTTTCCTCGTGTGAACTGTCCATAGTCTCTTACCCTTGCATTGCTTAAGCATTCCTAATTTGTTAAGTATGGAACAGGAGAATACTGTGATTCTAAAGATGAAGATGTCCTGGTGGAAGATAGAACTTCACACACATAACATTGTTTCAGTCAAGTTCTGTCATCCCATTGCTATCTTCTGCTCCTTTCTATAATGTAAGAGGATTAAATATATAGAGATGGATGAAGCAAGTAGAGCTGATGGTTCTTGAACCATTAATTAATTGTAGAACTTGGCAGATCACTTCAGCAAAGTACAGGTTGAGCGTGTAACTTGGATTCCTCAGACTGTCAGATCAGTAACTAATTAATTAAATGTATTTTGCAATAAGTTGTGTAATGGCTTTGGAGTGATACAGGAAGTCCTCATATATATCCCTTAAGGAGTTGTTTGAAAGTTCTGAGCTCAGCAATTTGTATTCTTTCTGTTAAGTTTTGAAAGATATTCTCATAATCTGATGAGGTGTCAAGTCTCCTTAAATTCACTTTGGTTGCTGTAGTAACACTGCATATGTAGGAGCTTCCAGTAAGATTGCTTTCTTATGCTGTGTCAAAAAGCAGATCTTACTCTCCTGACCTGAAGATCATCACAAGTTTCATGATCTGCTGGTTTCAATCAAGCTTCTGAAAGAAACAGTCCTGCTGCTTGCTCCTTTTCCTTCCTTTTAGTTCCACATTTACGTTGTCCCACAGCAGACATGAGCAGAGTAACCAAACTTGTCCAACAAAACAAAAGATTAGTTTTTAGCAGTATCATTTCCCCAATCCAGCTACTTACGGAGGCACAAGAAAATGGTGTGAGTGGCCAGAAGGGTGGGGGGGAGAGCAGTGAAACGCTGGGTATGTACCACTTTATGAATAAACAGCAGAGATTGCAGATGGGCAGAGGGACATGCAATGGAAAGCTATGAAGCAACAGGAGGAAACGTTGAAGCAATATTTAGGTAGCAGACTCAAACACCAAGAAAAAAACTGTTTGCTTGTGCAATCCTGGTCCAGTGTCTGTTTTTTGTGCTGACTGAGGTGGGTATACAGTGGAAAAAACAGCTTGTTATTAAAGCTGGTGCATTACTTGTTCATAGCCTCAGGCTCTTGTAGTTGTGACAGCCTAAAAATAGTGACTGCTACCAACTGTCCCTGTACCGTGTGGCTGGCTCTGGCTTCACTTGCAGAGCCTGCTTAGCTTTTGGCCTGCAGAGGTGTCTTCCCACGTCAGCAGGCATCGCTCTCAGTCAGCAGAATGGATGTCAGCTGATGGAGCTCCTCTTGCTGTGGAGCACTGGCTGTTCCCTGCGTCCAGAGGAGCCGCAGTGTTTGCAGTGTGTGAAACCACAGGGACTATCCCAGGAATATGATTGTCCACCTAAGGCTGCTCTTCCTCATGGTCTGAAAGGGGGGGTTTTGTGTTATTAGCTGTAGTTTTACACAAATATCTTCTGATATATGCGACAATTCACTGTTTCAGTTGGCTTATGAGGAAGAGCATTGGCAGTGGAGGCCATAGTGCTTTCCGGAGCCCTGCTGGCTGGCTTGCCACTGCTGTAATCGCCAGTGCTTGGATGACAATGTCTGCACTTAACTGGTGGTGGCCAGGCTGTAGCTGAGATACTTCTGGACAGTGAGCAATTCCTTATCTGATACAGAGTCACTGAGTCTGTGAATTAGGTGAGAAGTTACGGGTTGAAAACAACAGCTGATAGAACAGCTAGCAGTTTGCAACGAAGCTTGTTATCTCAGCTCTGGGAAAGCCGCCTCCTGAAAGCAGGACGCTCGAGCGACTCTTCCCGAGTTGGTCTTTGCTGCTGTCTTTGGGATTCAGGACCAGGCCTCGGTGCAGTCCATGAGTAGTGCAGCCTGGCAGCTGCAGATCGCGGTCAGGGGAGGGCAGGAACGTGAAATCCTTCGTATGGTGCTGAGGGACAACTCGGGGTTGCAGGTGAAGAGATAATACAATAAAATGCATGTGTAGCAAAGCTGGGGCCACAGCAGCTTGGATATCTCCCCTGAGTCAGATAACGGGGCTTTAGGACACAGGGAAAATGATAACATTAATTCCGCTGGATGGAGGCAAAACATTTAACGCGCTGTGCTGTGGAAGCCGTCTGAGCTGAGGAGGAGCTCTGTCTGTCTGTCTGCCTGCCTGCCTGCTCCAGCGCGGGCTGAGGAGGGCAGCGCTGCACGGCAAGGCCGCCTGTGCTGCCGCCCGTGTTCCAGCACGGGGCGCTGCCGTTCCTGAGCACGGGCTGAGGCTCCGGGTGTTGCGGCTCCGCTGTCGGGGCAGCGCGGGGCGAGGTGGAGAGAAACGGGCGGGGCGGGGCCGCTGCTCCCGCGGAGGGCGGGGCCGGGGCGGGGCCGCGGCGGGGCCGCTGCGCCCGCGGGGGGCGGGGCCGGGCCGAGGAGGCGGTGCTGCGCCCGCGGAGGCTCGGGGCGGGGTCGTACCGGGAGGGGAGGGGGCGTTGCGCGCGCGGGGGGCGGGGCCGTACCGGGGAGGGGGCGTTGCGCCTGCGGGGGGCGGGGCCAGGCAGGACCGGGGCGGGAAGGGGGCGCTGCGCCCGCGGAGGGCGGGGCTGCCGGGGCGGGGCGGGGCGGGCGGCCCGCGAGGCCGTGCGGGCCCGGGCTGCGCGGCGGCGGGAGCGCCAGCCCGCGGTGCGGGATGGGCATGGGGCTCCGGCGCCGCCGCCAGTAAAGGACTGCGGCTTTCATGGTGAGCGGGGCAAAGGGGTTGGGGGCAGGCTGGGTGAGTGTGCGCGGGGCTTAACGCGCATCGGTAAAACCGGCCGTGTTCCCTTTTAACGTGCCTGGCTGGGTTTGGGAGAGAACGAGCTTTCCGAGAAAGGATCCCTTTGTGTGCAGCGGGGCGGCGGCCCAGGCCCCTCAGGGGCTGCGGGTGCTCTAAGGGCCGGCCCTTCTCCCATCCCCTTCTCCCATCCCCTTCTCCCATCCCCTTCTCCCATCCCCTTCTCCCATCCCCCTCAAAGCCGCGAGCGCCCCTGGCCCCCTGCGTGAACATTTCATATTCGGCTTCCTCGGAGAGTGGAAAACCCAAAGGGCCAAACCGAGATGACCTTGATAGAGCAGCTCGGAGGCTCGGTTGTGCTGGTCCCTGGGTCACACAGCCTCTCCGCGTTAACACAGTTGGTCCTTCACCCCTTGCCCTGCGTTCTGGTGGGTTATTTGTGGCTCTCCCTGGAGATGGTTTGGAATCCCTTTGCAGGATAGCTTCTCTTTCTTGAAGAATTGCGGAGGATCACCGCGACCTGAACCTCTTGCATCTCGACTGCAAAGCTGTCAGGATCCACCCGGAATTAAACTTGGTTTCGAGGAGGTGTTTGTGTGGGGTTTTCTGTTCGTTTGGTGTGGGTATTTTTTGATCAGTGCTTTAATTTACAGCACACTCTGTTAGAACATCTTCAAAGCGTAGTTCAGCAGTTGTGGCTGAGCGCTGGATAGGGTAAGGCGAAACCTGGAAGAAAGCCTAAGTGATCTCAGTGATAAGGATGTATTCTAAATCGTAACCGACCAGCTTATCCTAAAATTAACTTGCAACCATATCAGGTTAGTAACCCCTAATTACAAGATAGGATTTAAATAGATGCTGAATGATTTGTATCTTTGAGAGGTTTAAGTCCGGTTTTAAAAAAAAAAAAAAAGCTTAAAATGAGCTGTTGTGTGGTTCATCCTATCGCAGTATGGCTGTATGTGCAAATACTTCTGCTTGCTCAGTCAGCAGATACTCTTAATATGAGTTTGTAGAGGCTTCAGTCTGCTTCACTGCTGTATCATACATTATGTTCTGTTCAAAATTCCATTCTCTTCTTGCTGGAATAAAAGATCATTTTCACGACCTTTTGTTTTATGTGAATTTGTGGCATTTTGATTTTAATTTGGGGGTTTTCTTGAGGGCAGGGGTGGTTTTTTTGTTTTTTTAACTTTCCCCAAATAAAAACCATTCTTGTAGGTAACATCTGTCACCAACAGAGATTTTAATTCTTTTTTGGTCACCACTGGAAAGGATGAAATTACTACAAAGGACTCATATTTGTCATCTGATAAAAATGTGCCACTCCCTTTTTTGTGCTGGTCTGGCTTCTTTGCTGTAGGGTAGTGCTGAGTAGAACATGTCAGTAAGTACTTGCTGAAATGCAGGGTGGGCTTTTGCTCTTTAAGAAGTTTGAATAACTATATTAATATGCCAATATTGTAACTAGCCACCCATATTCCAAAATAAAACATTCCATAAATTCTTTGAAGAATGATATGCATAGTGCTAGTCTGGAGAACTTTGTGCTTAGCTGAAATTAATTCTACTATGTGGAATAAAATCCCCATTGCAGCCAAGTGTGTACAGTTTTTCTTACCTTTTAAAAGCAATTTTGCTCTGCAATTGACTTTCAATGAGAGAAGACCCTGAAAGAATTCTTCATAAGCCAAAATTAAGCTGCTTTTCTGGAACGTCTACCATCATAAGCATTGGGTGCGTGTGTTCTGTGATGATTTAGGGAGATCAGTATATGATGATTTCTGCATATTAGCAGTTTCTTGTGGATCTCACATGGTTTTACTTTGACAAATAGTGTCTCAAAGGAGTAAAAATGTTAAATTTAGGGATAAGGTCCACCTTGGCTGTGGAAGCAGTAGTAGAGGTTAATATTTGACTATGTTAATTTATGAAAAAAAGCTAATAAAAATCAAGGAGGAAGAATAGCCATTTGTTTTGTTCCTGTCAGTGAATATACTCCACAGTTGGAGGTGCAGCTCAAGCACGTTCTGACGGTACACTCATACACTGGTCACTATCAGCTGCTTGCAAGGAGTTATTAATATACAAATAATGTCATGGCTTTCTGAATAAACTATTGATCACAATATCTTTTTACTGTATTTCTTTGCTTATTTACTTGCTGGAGCTTTGGGTTTTGTTTTTATTTAGTGAACAGCTTTTGTCAGTATGAGCACTATTCCGTTACTAAACAAAGCTAGTTTACGTTTTTCTTGTTTCTTTTCCTTGTTTTCAAACTGATGTCATGCACAGCAGCATTAACTGGTATTAATGAGCCAGACATTCGAAATTTATAACAATGTTTCCCGTCACAACAGTGCAATCATAGGACTGATTAAGACAGAGTCCAGTTAGCAAGGAAAAAGAGGGGTTTTCAGTGTCCTGAGAGCTTTGCAGAACTGTACCCTTGAGTCCCACAGAACTAGCTTGAACTAGAATTGAGTTGTACAGCATAGAGTAGTAAATCGCAGCTGTGTGTCTGCATTCATCTGTGGTTTTCATCCTTTTTAAAGTGGAGTTGGAGGAAAAGGCCTTTCTGGAAGTGGTAGGGGTTCTGGTTTAGTTTCTGAATGATCCAGGCTGTTCTGATGGTGTTGGAAAGGTTGGATCTGTTGCCCAAGGAAGTTTTGATATTTGGGGAGAAAGAAATTGGTACCATTTGAGGAGCTGTTTGTGTTAATGCGAATAAGTCCATAGCTGGAACACTGTTCATAGTGTTCATCATTTATAGTGATTAGTTTTCACAGTATAGTTTCCTTTTTATTTCTTTCAAAATAAATGGTATGAACAAACTATACATGGAAGCAAGTTGGTTTGGGAGGTGGCAGAATTCTTTATGAAGTTGGATATAGAAGTATCTGTGATAGGGGTTTGTTTTTTCTGTAGGACTATTTGACTGTTGTTTATATATCACAGCTACTTTTAATACTATGGTTCTTCAAACATTGGAGTAGGTGGGAGTTGTGTAAAGGTTGTTTTATACCATTAGGTCATGTTTTTGGTGCATTTTTTTTTCAAAATGATGTTTGTTGGAAAGATAAAAATAGCACGTTAGATGTGATGCCAACTCCTCTAATGTAGATCATAACGATACAGTATTAAAGGTGGAAAGACCTCTGAGGGGCTGACTCCCCTCTCACAACAGAGTCTGATTAGACCAGGTTTCCAAGGATGATTGACCTGAACTTTGAATGCCTTCAAGGTCAGAGGTTCCACCACATCTCAGGAAACTTGTCCCAGTGTTTGACTGCCATCCGAGTGATTTCTGGGGTTTTTCCCCTTAAGCCCGTAATTCCCATGGTAGCAGTTTGTGCCTGTTGTCTTCATGTTCTTTATACAAGCGTGTCAGAGTACTTGTACTCAGCCTTCCCCATCCTTTTACTGCTGTCTTCTAAGGGTCCCTGGGAAGCCTTCTCTGAAGGCTGAACAAGTGCAGTTCTCTCAGCCTCCCTTAGTACATCACTTGCTCCAGACCTTGGTCGGCTTGGTACCTCTTTGCTAGCCTTGTTCCCAAGTGTCATTGTCTGTGTTACAAACACAAGTTAATACCTTACACTCTGTTATGATTTAGGATTGTCCTACCTCAAGGCATCCTAACAGCAGTGGAGTTTCTGTCTTAACCATGATTTTAACCCTTTTTTTTTGCCTTCTTGAACTATTGCATTGGAAAATAGCTTAGATAGGAGAAGTCTTATGATAAGATTTTAAAGCAAGGAGCTTGTGGTCATTGTCTTCAGTTTCAAAACCATATAAATCCAAATGACAGTATTTTAAATAGGTCTTATTTTATACCTCAGATAGTATCTGCTGTTTGTAAGCTCATTCTTAATGCCTTGTGAAAGCAGACTACCAGTCAGAGGAACTTATGGTGTTGCTAAAAATAGAAGGAATAGAGAAACTGTCGAAACTTGCTCCTGAACATAAATTTTAACATTGCTCTCAATTCTGAGGTTGCTCTAGTTGAAAAGCTTTGAGACTGCTGTTGGCAGAGACGTGAAAGCATTATCTTGAAAACTTTTGTAGACCTTATTTAAATTCTCATGTACATTTTGGTCTTTTCTGCGCTTCTAACTTGCCCTGCCTTTTGCTTCTCTAGGAATATGAAGAAAAAACTGGACAAGCTCACAGACCACTGTCTCCTAAACAGAATGTGAGGAAGAACCTTGATTTTGAACCACTCTCCACTACAGCACTTATTTTAGAGGACAGACCAGCGTAAGTTTTGGGAAGTACCACAGTGAGGGTCCCTTTAAAATTGGGCTAGCAAAGATTTTCCTAACGTGTGTATTTATTTACTCTTAGCTTAGATGATTTTAAAATCCGAAGTAAAATTTTTTTTAGGCAAGTGAATATGAAAGTGGGATGATTATGAGACAAATTATTCAACAGAACTAACCTTATTTCATAATAAAAGCAATGGCTTTGTATGAGAGTAGGTAACCGGGAGAGCAGAGCTCTAGTTTTGAGTAATTCTAGCTTCTAAACATGAATAAGAGATTTTTATTTTCCCTGAGAGGACATAGGCATAAAAATGAAGCTGCTATATGCTAAAGAAATTGAGAAGCAAGGATACAGTGTCCTGTTTACACAAAGACCACACCACCATAAATAATGAAACAATATAATGATTGTTCTGCACTAGAATCAACATTGCGTTATAGAGGTTGTCAAGTACTTGATAAGTTGTTCCATGCTACTCTTAGTGCAAGGAGATTCTTGCATATGCAGACTAACTCTGTAATGATTTACTACCATCATTTGCTCCTGAAATTACACTGTCATGTTTAGTCAATTTATGAATGATATCCAGCTTTACATGCATTGTGTCTGCGTTTTTAATATAGCTGTGTGTTTGTGTAAAGAACTGGCATAGCACAGTTCTGTGCTTTCATTAACAAATCTGTATGAAGAATGCTCATATCAAAGTAGTCCAGTAGTATTGTCATTTAAGACACTTTCTGGCTTGACTGTACACTTACTGTGTCAGCTGAAAACAATACTAACTTATTTGTTGTATTAAAAACCTGTCTGTTAAAAATCACTCTTTATGTGAGATAATTTGAGAAGTACAATGTTCAGATAGATAGAGTTAGTGATACATTTCAGGATAACATGCAGATTTTGCTTTCTTTCCTACTGTTGATAGGTTGAGGAACTCTTAGCAGAAAAAAGGATATTTTTCAAGACTCTAGACAACTGAATCATCATTTCTTTTGTATAATAGGGAAAACTGCTCAGGACAGCAGTGCTGTCCTCTGATGAATTTTTCTAAAGAATCTTTTATAATTGTTAACTTACAGTTTGCATAGTATCTTTTATTTCACCTATTGAGCTTTAAGTAACTATTATCAAAAGAATGGAGACTTCCGAAAGAAAAATGCAGTCAAGTGTTTTCTGAAATGGCTACTCTTGATTTTGCATTCACTTGTAGGATTTAGGTATACAGCTCTGAGGAAGAAATGGACAAATATTCCAGTCCCTCTAGCTTTAACTGGAAAAATCTTACTAGATAGTGAACATCATCTCACATGTATGGTGATGTCACAGGTAATTTAAGTGGTGGATTTTTTAGCAAGCTCGCTGTGTTTCATCTGGTTTTCCTTTCCAAACTTTCCTTAACTTACACCATTTCTAAAGACTTGGATTTAAAAAAAAATGCTGGTCAGTTTACATAAATGAAACTGGAAGAGAGTAGGTTGTTCTCTATGGTTAACAAGGATGCTAATGCGAAGATCCACTTCCCTTGTTCTTGTAACGATCATGATTTTAAAAAAATATTCACAGGCATGTAACACGTGGCTATGTTGCTGTACTGGTGAGGTGATGGTGTAGAGTGTACTGTTAATGGTGACAGTCGATAGCTTGTGACAGTGAATTTTTGCATATCTTTGCATATAAACTGTCCTAGGAATGTAACACAGCGTTCTACAATACAGAAGAACAAAATATTTAGTCATTTCCTGTTCTGATGTTTTGGTGATCCTGTAGTTGTATGAGATACATAATGGTTATGTTAATTACAAATAGGATTAGCTTAAAGGTAATGTGGTCCTGGGCTGTGATATCAGCTTGTGTATTTGTATGGCACAGATGATAACCAGTCCGGGCTTTAATTGCAAATCAAAAGGCTATGTTGGTATTGATAAATGGAGATTATAGAGAATGACTCCAGTGCCACTTGTTGCTGAAGAAGTGAGTGGGAGGAGATAAGCCTTTAAATTAGAAACGAGATCTCAGAGAGAAGAGAGGAAAAGGAAGCTAATGTAGAGAATCATTACTGCATGGATAAAGAAAGTTGTGGATGTAACTCTTAAATGAGGTGCACGGTAAGAGAGAGTATGGTCTTACATCTTATCTATAGAGAAACAGTTAAAATTAAAAGTACCAGCTTGATATATACTACTATATTCCATTTCTTCATGAAGTTCAAGCTGTGAGTCCTGTTGGTTTAATAATAAAAAACGCTGAAATCATCAAGGAAATAAGGAAATAACTCAGCATATTTGGTGTATAAAAGTAGTCATAGCTGGTCAGTGCTTTTTCCTTCTCTTCTGCTGACTCTGGCAAAAAAAATTCTTTCCAAGGTTGTGTTGCTCTACTCTTTAATCAAATATTTTAACAAGAAGTGGTATATACTTTTCCTTTAGAAGCATCTAGAAATTTCTTTAGACAGCATTGCCAACTTTAGATGCTGACTATTATTATTATTATTTTGAATTTAAGGAACCTCCCTGCAAAACCAGCAGAAGAAGCTCAGAAACATAGACAACAGTACGAAGAAATGGTGGTTCAAGCAAAAAAAAGAGGTGATGGAATTTCTTGTTTTCAGAGGAGAGAAGTAAAGTTATAGGGTATTTCTGAACCCAAAATGCACTTGTGTCGGTCTGTTGCTCTGTAACATGAGGGATCTGTACCTTTAAAGAAGAATCAATCAGAAAAGAGAGAAGGCCAATGGTAGTTTCATTAAGAAGCCCCACATCAAACTGAAAATGAAAACAATCCTAGAGCCCAGCAGAAATGAATTTTTAAATTTCCATTTTGTAATTTCTGAATAATTGAGTGGCATCTTGTTTATTGGTTAGTAATATATTGAAATAGGTTGTCAGTCAAATTAGTGAATACTAGACTTATTTAGATAGCTACAGGATATTTGATAGTTTCATGTTGGGAACAACCTGCTGAGGCTGTAGTACATAAATATGTAATTTTTCGTGTAAGAAAAAGTAAGTACTTATGTTTATTTGATGTCTCCCGCTCAAAATTTACATCTTTCCCAAGGTTTCTCCTCGTAATTTCTTCTCTGACATTATTCACAGAAGTGTCCCAGCAACACTGCAAGACAGGTGGAGCTGACAGTTGTATTTTCCTTCTACTGATATTTTTGACCATCTGGGTTTTCTAATAAAAACAAGTATGGCAATAATAGGGAATTTGGACTCATAAATTTTGTGTGCATTGAGAGCTACTGGAAAGGTGATATGAACACAGAATTTACTTGCTTCCTGTGGTTAACATATTAATAAAATAGCCTCTGTGATTTTGAAAATCATACACCTGCCAGTGAAGTTCTTACTTCATGTGACTCCCGTGTTAGTGTATCTGCTTCGTGTGTAGTAGTCCAAAGGAGTTGCTCTGTTCTTTCTATGCACACAGGGTGGGTGATGTGGGAGAAGTGGGATGATGCTCAGGTTAGACCGCAGGCCAGGTTCTTGTACTGTCTTTGCAGGACTGGAGTATGTCATTCTGCCCCCCACAAAACCATTTTGCCAAAAGCCACTCCAGATGAACAACTTTGCCAAAGGACGTGGTGTGTAGAGGTCGAGAAATTAAAGAGTCTGAACACCCTCTTTTTGTTAAGAGAAAAATTCAAAGCGGGCTTACAAAGAGCTCATATCAAAGCTGAAAATGTTAGGAGAGAATTGGCGTGGTTCTGCTCAGGCACAGCCTCTGTTGCGCTTCAAAGTGGACCCATCAGGTTGTGTGTGTTTGTTTCAAAGACCTTGTTCTTTTCAGTTAGTTTTCCTTGCGAGGTCAGTACCTTCCTATATCACAGGCAATGAGTGTGCACCCACCTGTCTGTATTTCGGCTGTGCTGCTAGAAAGAGTGTCTGCCTCCATTTGTTAAATTGCATGTCTAACAAATATGCCTGTGAAAAAAAATCATGTTTGATGATGCAAGAAGAAATACTGAGTGATAATGCAAAAATGTAAAAAATATCTTCTGTTTAATGAACTGAAGGTTTCCTGTAAATATATGTGATGTATGACATGTAGATAAACTGTACACTAAGTGTTAAAAATATGGCTCTTGTGATTTCCTGACAGTAAATCCAAATCATAATTTACAAAGACCAACACATAAGAATGAAAACAAAATAGAAAATTTGTATTATGTTAGTGTGTATTTTCAAGTCTGCCATAAGAAAGGGGTGGGGCTTTATTAGGAAATAGTCTGGGCTGTCCTACTAGGTGGGACTGTTGGCTCTCAGAGATGCTAATTCAAAGTTACTGTTGTGGTTAGATTTGGAAGTTCAAAGGAGCCATATATTATCCAACTCCCTTTGTCCCATTCATTGAAAATGAGCCTTATGCATAGTTCCACTTGCTTATTTGTTCACATTTGACATCGCTGCTTAGTTTGCTGTTATGTATAGGAAGTTTTTAGAATTTGACCAGTCTGCTGTACAGTCAGGCTACATTTAGGTCAACATAGCTTGCATTTACGTGGCTTTACAGCCGTGAGTAACTGACTCTGAATATTTGGTTTCTGGGTTTAACGACTTAAAAAGAAATTGCTTTTCTGCAGAGCTGAAAGAAGCCCAGAAGAGAAAGAAACAACTGGAAGAACGCTGTAAACTGGAAGACAGCATCGGCAATGCTGTTTTAACTTGGAACAATGAAATCTTGCCTAACTGGGAAACTATGTAAGACAGTATGTTATACTGAGTTTTAATTAAAATTAATGAGTATGTATCCTGAGGAGAAGTTACAAAGTTAGCAAGTATAATTTTAAATGGTCTTGGAAGCTTTTGTTCGAAAGTTGCTTTCGGACAGCTACAAATAAAATGAGCAATGTGTTTTTTCTGCAAGGTGGCTGAAAGTGATGCAGTTATTATTATTTGTCTCTAATAGAGGTTCAGGATATTCAGAAACTGTGAAACTGCAAAGTGATCTATGGTAGAGAACGTAAAAGCAGAAAGCATAATCCTTGAACACCATGCATTCATCAGAAATGAGCTTTCCTTGACTACTTGAGCTGTTGATGTTACAATATCAGATGTAGATTAAAGTATGTGAAGCCTCTTTAATTACTGAGTGGTAATACCCGCTGAGATAATCAAGTGATGGAAAAGAGAAGTTGGGATAAAGTTATTTTAAAAAATATTAAGTGCTAAAAGATTCCATACAAAAACACAGCACAGGCAATTGGTAGGCTACCTTCACTGTCTAGCTTTTCATGGGCTTTACTAGTCTATCTTAAAAAACCCGCCCCCCTTCAAGAATATAACCACCACCACATCAAAAACCAACCTCCACAGCACTCACAATTGCAATTTGCTTAATCATGGAATTCACTTGTCCTGAGAATATATGTTAAAATATGGATGGATTTTGTTGGAAAACACATTTCCGGGAAAAGAGTAAATTAAGTATAAGCAGATTGCAGATGGACATGTCTGTCTTCAGCATTTGAAGATATATCTGTTATAGCTGCTTTTAAAGTAAGAACACCTTTTCCTGTATTGGTTTATGAATCCAGAAGTTCCTCAGTGTATTCACTGTTTCACATCTTAATTCTGAATCTGCTTTTAGATAAATGGTTTGCTGTGGTTTTTGTCACTACCACAAACTTTAATGGGTGCTTAGGTGCTCTTCTGTGCCTCCTTCTGGGCTCTCAGACTGATGAACATCAGCTGCAGCCATTTCAAAGTCTCTGTTCTGTTAAAATGTATTTCATGCACCCACCTAAAAGTTTTTACATCTTCATGTATTTTTCTAGAGGGTTAGAGCAGCAAAGCTGGGAGGGAAGCTGCACATCTCATTTGGACAGCAGGGTAATGACAGAGGGGAGAGGGTAGACTTCTATAACTTGTTTCTGTATTTAATTTTACACGGATATTTAGGTCTGTCCAGTCTTTAGCGTAGAGAGTGGCATAAATATGGATTTAATTTGTTTCTATCCCCTATGATTCTTGCTGGTCAAGTGTGGTTGCAGATTATGGATATTGTGATTGCAGTGCTTCTGTTAAAATAAACCATTCACTTGGAAGAAGTAAGCTTTCTTTTACAGTTCAAAGCAAAATAGTCCTAAAGAATGTTTATGTGCAAACTACTTTTGACTTCTTGGCCTGTTGATGTTCATTTTGGTTTGGATCCCTTCAGCAGCGGTAGGAGGACACGTTCGCAATTCAGCTGGCAATGAAATATTTCTTCGAATAATCTGTTTTCTTTTAAACAGGTGCTGTTCCCGTAAAGTTCGAGAGCTATGGTGGCAAGGAATCCCTCCAAGTGTGAGGGGCAAAGTCTGGAGCTTGGCAATTGGTAACGAGTTAAACATCACCCATGGTGAGACTGTTGTTTTACCTACGTTGTCTTACAAAGGGAGATAGTAAGGGGACAGTTTTGTATTTATTATGATGTATCAGAACCTGAGCTGTGGGTATGAGGAGATGTATCCAGTTATGCTTTCTTTGTGGTGCTTTAATGTGTTTCGTTCAAAAATACAGTGTCTAAATCTTGTAACTGCTGCTGTGAATTGTTTCTCATTATGGCTCCTTGTGTTTTGCTTTGGTGTCAGATGGAGATTTTCAGAATTAATGACTCAAGATTTTTTTGTTCTTATTGAAACTTAGAATTGTTGTTAATTTTTCAGTGCCTATGAGGATGCAAATAGCGTGCTTCCTTTGATTTCGAGCAAGACATTAGGTTTCTGAGGGAGTAAAAGACCCCTGGGAAAATCTCTGGTTTTGTTTATGTGTGTGTTTGTGAAAACAGAAATAGTGTGCTACTTCAGAGTTCAAAACACTACAGCTCTGAAAGAGTAAGAATTTCAACACGGAAATGTAGTGGACTGCCTGTACTCCTGCTGCATTAGCCCGCTTTTCTGTGCTTGGCTTAGTTACTTGGGTGTAGTTGTTACATGGGGTTTTCTAGACTTATCCAAATTCCTGTTCAAACTATAATTTTGAGCACCAGTGCTCTGCAAGAAAAGTAAATGCTTGAACATAAAATGCAACCTGTGCCGAGATAGTCTTTCCTTTGCACTTAACGTTGAGTTATAGGTCAGAGGAACCATAACCTACTTAAAAGATCCTCTACTAAGCTAGAGATTCAGTTACTTTTAAGGACTTGGGGCAACGTTGTATGGTAGGTAATTAGTGACAGGAGACATAAGCATATACAAAAAACGAACTTGATTTTCTCTGGTTTTCTTTTTCCAGAACTGTATGACATTTGCCTGTCTCGTGCCAAAGAGAAATGGCGATCACTTAGCACTGGAGGGGCTGAAGTAGAATGCGAAGGTATGACTTTTATAAAGGATTATGCTGTGTTACAAAGTAAGAGATTTTGTGAAATCATTCCTTAAAATGAAATCACAGGTTTTAAACAAAAAAATCTGCTATAAAGATGCCTCTGGTAAAAAGAGAGCGTCGTTTTGCAGAAACAAGAAATAACTGTATTCTTTATTCTCAGTGAAATTATGGTCATTTTTAAAACACTCCTGTTCGTTTTTCTTTGTAATGTCTAGGTACAGTTCTTATTTGATGCTAATTTGTAGGAAAACTAGGAAAGTTTGGGGATTATAATTTGAATTGCAATTCTAAAATACTTATCTGCATCTGTAGTTTTGGAACTGAAACTCCCAATTATAGCAGAAAATTACCTTTTAGTGCCTTATTGCAGCTTTTAGCCCATCTCTTGGGTGTATTTCAGAGAGCAGCAATTTATTTTTGCAGATGAAGTGGTTTGAGATTTGCTAATTGATTGGAAGAGTTGTCTCCTTTTGAGAGAGTCTAAAACTACATGCAGATGCTTGAAATTGCCTTTGGTAAGTGATTATGCTGAGCAGAAAAAGGAGGACACATATACTGGAATTTATCAACAGAAAACATTTTTTATTGGAAATCCCCTACTTTGTTCTCATAAAATTGTCTGCATCTTAAGATGACATCTAGTACATTTCATTTCCAGCTTCCTCTTCCACTGTGTTTTCTGGATTTTATGTGCTCATGTGATTAGTGTAAGCATTGGCTGGTCACTACTCTTGGATTTTTTGATTGCTCAGTAAATATCGGTGGATAATTCCTAACTATACTTACCAGAACAGACAAAATACAAACAAAAGTTTCTGAAAACTAATACTTGAGGACTTTGGATGAGATCTATTTCACTTGTGGAGTGTGTATTGCATTGTCCCCAAGCTTTAACAACACATACAAAGAGTAAATAAATATGGTTTTGGAAGGAGAACTTACAATAGTAGGGACAGGTGGCATCCATCAAATGCTTTTGTTTTAGGACTTCTCCCTCCAACCACAACCTTTCCACAGAGGCAGCTATTTCAGAAGTTTCTGGGAAGCCTTGTTGAGGGTGAAGGGTCACAGGTTTACAGGCTGCTGTCTGTCTAATGTTTTGTCAGCAGATAGCAAAGTGTCCGGCCTGCCTTGCCCTGCGTCTTTCCCCCCATTGTTTTGAAACATACTGAGGGTCAATGTGCACTGTAGGGTTGCTCTGAGTCAGGACGTAATTGCTTCTTAGCCTGTGTGCTAACTTCAGGAAATTGTCCAGTTTACACCCTTATTCCTGAGGATTTGCATCAAAATAAATGAACTGTGCAAAAGCTAACCCTTACCAGGGTGGGAGGAGTACGTACACTGATCTACGTAATAAATGCAGTAACTTTGGCTTTTGTAGATGCTGGATTTTCTGCAGCTGATAGAGAAGCAAGTTTGGAGTTAATAAAACTGGATATCTCAAGGACGTTTCCTAACCTCTGTATATTCCAGCAAGTAAGCAATATTAACATTTTTCTTGACTTCTCAGAGAAATGAAGTTGGGACAACTCATTGAGTTTGAATCTGAAGTGGTACACATAGTGAAAGGAATAAGTTTCTAAGTTCCTATCATTTTGGAAAACTATGAATAATCTAGAAAAGACCAGCCTCAAGGTACTATACATTTTGAAGAGGCAAAAACCCAATCTGTTAACTAATCATCACGGTACATCTAGCCCACTTCATGCTGATTTCTGTCTAGTGAAGCAATGCAGGTGAGTGTTTCCATGTCAGTGAATCAGCACTGCTGGGTTGCAAATGCACGATAAGTGAGACAGCACAGTTCAAACAAGATTTGGTGGCGGTTTTTTTGTTCAGTGCAAGAACAATTTAATTTGTATACTTTTGGTATGCTTTAATGACTCATTTTAACCACATATTTTATCCTTCTATACACAAATTTCATCAGCCCTGTAAAAACTTTAGATTGTGAAAAACTTTTCCATTTGGGAATTCTGAGTCATTTACAGTACTCAGTGTAAGATACACCAAGTTATGTGGGAGTGTTGATCAGCTTGAGGGCAGGAAGGCTCTACAGAGGGATCTGGACAAGTGTGATCTAGGGGTCAAGGCCATTTGTACAGAGTTCAACAAAGCCAAGTGCAAGGTCTTGCACTTTGGTCACAGCCACCCCATATAGTGCTACAGGCTTGGGGAAGAACGGCTGGAAAAGGTGGAAAAGGACCTGGGGGTGTTGGTCGACAGCCGACTGAATATGAACCAGCAGTGTGCCCAGGTGGCCAAGAAGGCCACCAGCATCCTGGTCTGTATCAGAAATGGTGTGGCTAGGAGGGTTAGGGAAGTGACCATCCCCCTGTACTTGGCCGTGGTGAGGCTGCACTTCAAATACTGTGTTCAGTTTTGGGCCCCTTACTACAAGAATAACATTGAGGTGCTGGAGCATGTGCAGAGAAGAAATCAAGGCTGGCAAAGGGTCTGGAGCACAAGTGCTATGAGGAGCAGCTGAGGGAACTGGGGTTGTTCAGAATGGAGTAGAGAAGGCTGAGTGTAGACTTTATCACGCTCCACAGCTATCTGAAAGGAGGTTGTAGTGAGGTCAGTCTCGGAATCTTCTCCCAAGTAACGAGATAGGACAAGAGGAAATGGCCTCAAGTCAAGGCAAGGAAGGTTTAGATTGGATATTGGGAAAAATTTCAGCAAGAAAAGGATTGTCAAGCAGTGGAACAGCTGCCCAGGGAAGCGCTTGAGTCACCATCCCTGGAGGAATTAAAAAACCATGGAGATGTGGTGCTTGGGGACATGGTTTAGCAGTGCACTTCACAATGTTAGGTTTACAGTTGGAGTCAATGGTCTTAAAGGTCCTTTCCAACCTAAATGATTCTGTGATTCTATACAGCAGCTGTTAACAGTCAACAGTGTGAAATTCTTTTTAGCTATTCATGCCATTCTTGATATCCTCTGTGTGTATTATGGCATATTCTTGCTGTTATAACGGTTTTCTCTATGACTGAATTCTCCCTCAAGTCCAACAGACAATTAAGTAGTTCTCATTAGTGTTCTGCTTTCTTGGCACTAAAGTCAAAGTGCTGCTAAGCTGTAAGGAATCTTTTAGACTTCCCTTCCTCTTTTATAAGGATTTAATATGTAATCGATGTATTAGGTGACATTTATTACAAATGCACATAGTTCATATAGAGGGATGTTTAATGCTTTTAAAGCCAAATTTTGAAAGACTTGGGGCATTTTAAAAGCTGCATAAGGAAATAATGTGTCCTTCATCTGGGGGAATAGATACTGTCTGTAGCACTGAAGGGTCTATAATGTTTTTTATGTACTCAGATGTATTATCTTGTTTTTGTTTAATTATAGGGTGGTCCTTACCATGACACGTTGCACAGTATTTTAGGAGCCTATACTTGTTACAGACCTGATGTAGGCTATGTAAGTCAAGAAATTTTATTTTGGTGGTGGGGAGGGAGGATTGTGTTAACCGTCAGTCCTTTGTAGATCAGTATTAAGTGATCTTGTGAATGCGTGCGGGGTTTCTGCGTGCTTTCTTCCAGTACATACTTGGGAACTGTATATAATGCTTCTGTTGCTATATTTGAGCTTTTTAACAGGTTAAGTAATTGCAAAACTGAAAAGTACATATTTGTAGTGCTTGAAAATTGGAGGTAAAATAGAAGATGTAGTTAAATATGAGGTACATACTGTTCCTAATGGCAGTCTTACTGAGAGCGTTCTGTTGAGTATCTTACTCCTCTTGATATGCATTTCTGTGCCTTTGCACTGTGAGCTTCTGAAACAGTCTTTAAAGCAATGCCCATCAAGGCTGCGTGAGCTCCATCAAAGCATTTGAAGTAGTGATTGTGAGAGGACTGAGTGGATTTCAGATAGTTCATTTAGTCTTTTTTCCCAGAGCAGGGAGATATATATATATATAGAGAGAGAGAGAGAGAGATGAGCTTATTTTTTATTCGGGAGCACTTGTTTTACAGAAGGCAAATGTACGAAGTTTACATTCCTATTCTGTGAGTAGCATGCGATGCTTGGCAAAAAATGCTGAACATGACTGGTGGGAAACTAGAAATAGGGCAGATGAGGAGGTGTGCTTCGTCTGGCATGGAACCTGTTGTGTTGGGAAGGAGCTTGTTCCTCAGATTTGCAGAAAGGACTGTCACACCTTGGTCCATGTGACTGCAATAGTAGTGCTACACCTTCTGAGTGAGCGAGCTTTGCCCAGATTCAGCGTTGATTTTATAGCGTACTTTGTAGAAAAGTGCAACATCATCATGAACCTGCACTTAAAATGATACTGCTTGTCAAATGTGTCATTGCAGTTGTCCGTAATCCCTTGTAACTGATTGAAAAAGGAAAGAAAAGACTTTGTGTCTAGAGTCCTACTCCAGCTTTCCACAAATAAGAGTTTATATGAACCATCCCTGAGAGAAGAGGAATTACTTATTCTTAAAAAAAATCTTTATTATGCATATTTAAAAGTGCTGTGATCCCAGACTGTCTTAGGAGTTCTGCTTGGAGCCTCTGAAATGAGGCGGAATGGGGATCATTGGCTTCCATGCTCTGAACATACAATACTAAAGGGTGACATGGGATAAAAAATCCTCCTTTGTGAATGGTTTGCAAAATTCAGCAACTCAATGATGAGTGCGTTGAACTAGTGATTATGAGGACAAAATTAGTGGTTTTGCAGGAATACAGTTATTGCTGAATGGTAACGCTTCTGCTTTCTTCAGGTGCAGGGCATGTCATTCATAGCAGCAGTACTGATCTTGAACTTGGATACTGCAGATGCCTTCATTGCTTTTTCTAACCTTTTAAATAAACCTTGTCAGATGGCGTTTTTCCGTGTGGACCATGGCCTTGTAAGTATGCAAGAAAACAAAAACTAATCAACATGTACCTACGTATAGGGAAAGTTTTTAAAAAAACTGATGGACTCAGTAGCTTGGAAGATAAATCAGAATTTATTTTAAAGCAAAGGGGTTGATAAACAAGAGAAAAACCAACATTCCCCCCCAAAAAGCCCCAAACATCACCTTTCTAAGCTTTTTGAACAGGCAGGTGAATGGAATTGTTCAGCTGCTATGCCATGATGTTCAGAGAATAGTTATGAGAATAGTACTGCAGCTGTTTTTCAAATTAAGCCCTGTAGTTGAAAGCTGAAGACGCCTTAATATTTAGAAATGGCTTGAAGGTACTTTTTTTCCGAAACTAATAAGTTGCTAAAAGTCGACTGTTGCAGGGAGAGCCAGGTTTCCCATCTCTTATTGTAGCAGCTGTGTTTGAAAACAAAAGTCTGGAGGAATCAAATGAGCAGACCTCTCCAGTCTTCACTGGGTACTGACTGCCTGATTTTCTCTGGAGTCTCTAAAATTCCTTGTTAGCACGTACACTGGGCTACATGTGCACCATAGCAAAATGAGACAGAACTCCTGAAATAAGTTTTTAATTTACATGAGAAGTATTTTTTTGTAAAATATATGGCATTCTGCATTTCTTTCTCACTTAACCTTTTAGCACTAGGAAAATATGATCTTTTCCTCAAGAGTTCAAGTGGGAGAAATAAAAAATGGATGACATGAACAGCAGTCACTTTTGTTGCTTAAGCAGTTGGACACCAGGGATCCTGTTGATATTTCCTGCTGGAAAAGCAGCGTGTAGTTCCCTGTTGTAGCCCCTGAATTTCATCAGTTGTAAACGCCCATGGGGTGATGTACCACAGTGCAGACAGCATTGCTAGGAGCAGTACCACTCATCTCCATTACTGTACTTGAAAAAAGGAGACATGCTCATGTATTCAGGCTGTAAATACAGTTCTTGTGAAGATTTTGGAATTAAATTTGCTACAATAAGTTATTTTTTTTAAAGCTGAAATAGTGGTTTTGGTGTGCTCTTGGATAATGTTATGTAGTTCTATTAGCCTGGCTAAATAGAGGCTACGTGATAAATGAGTATTTATAGAGGAGTAATCCTGAAATTACAAAGCCACGATTAACACCACAAGGAAGACTCTGTACCCAATAAAGACAAAGTGAGACAGCTTTGGCTTCCTGTTCTTAATATACTGATCTGCTGTCTACTCTCATCTTTTGTGTCAGTTTTACAACTTAATAACCAAATGCTGATTTGTCTTAACATATAATAAATTTTGAAAAGAAAACCAGCCTAAGGTAGTTGTGGAAATTATAATAATTTATACCAAATTGATCTTTACTTTTGTTTGTTACAGTTTTATTAAACTAGATTTTTTTTTAATTACTACTAAGTAAGTGTCTTGTTGAATATTGATTTGATCAAGATGAACACCTGAACTGCTGTTGCATCTCTAACAGAGCTGCCTGCATTACTGTCAGTAGATGCAATTGTAGCAGTTAGGTGTAAGGTCCTTTCTCTAAAGTACTTTTAAAATGCTTTGTTAGAACTCTCTTGCTGTGGTGCTACCATTTAAACTGATCATTTTGGAAGTAGGATTCTGTTGAATTGCCTGCTTCTGTTTTTATACTTGCAGATCTCATGCGATGCTTGTATTTCATGCATTTAAAATCCATATTAGGAAGCTGTTTCAGTTGTACAGTTCTCTAAAGTGAGTTTCTAGATATTTGGTGTTAAGTTTTTACATGAGGCTGTTTCTCAGTAACTGAGAGTTTAAAGATTTTACACAACTTGGTGTAGTTATTCCTGTCGCATACACCCATCTCTGGCTTTTAAGCCTTTTACTCTTACTGACTACCAGGCGCGATTTTTTTATTTGCTTCTGTTAATGAACGTAGTTCACCATCTGTCACTTCATTCAGATGAAGCAGGAAAAATTTCTTTAAGGACGTTAAAAAACCATGGAAACAAATCTGTCATCCTTTAAAAGAATTTCAGACAAAAGTATCCAGAAGGCTTCTGATTTCCTTTTACCGTCATAGTGTTTTGGGGAGAAGCATGATGAGACAACTCATACCTTGAAGAAATCACAGCCATTCTTTTTTGCTTTTATTGGGATACTGTAAATAAAATTACTGAATCATTCAAGGACTTTGCTGAACTTCTCTGCCTACAATATTAAGATGACAGGATAGGAGGCAGCTAAAAAACTTTTTTTTTAACTCTTATTTGGATTAGAAGATTTTCCCTTTCCATGCCCTCTGTGATGAAATTTGACCTAAATATTCAAATTTTAAAATAACATGAAAGTCTTGTTTCTTAAAAGCAGCGGTTCAGGGATTATGGTATCAGGTGGGAGTTACAATCTGTTTCTCGTGCATAGGTGTTTTGTCCCAGTCTTTGGCTTTTCTGTGTGAACCTCATCTCTCCCTCTTTGCAGTAGAAATGCCTGTTGTCTAATTTTAAAATGTATGGTATAAAAGAGGCTTTGGTATTAGAATATGATTTACAACTGGAGACAACTGGCCTCTTCACTCTTGCTGTGGACTATTAAATTATTTTAGTTCATATTTCATTTTATAATCCATTGGGCCTTGGATTTTATTCAGTGTAATATTAAATTACAGCCACAGGCATAAAGCACCATATTTTGAGAAATCAGCAAATAACTTCTCTCCTGCTGGTATTTTTCTTTCCAAAGGAAGCTGGCCAAGACCCAAACCAATAATTATATTGTTTAGTGTGAGAACAGTATGTAGTGTGGATCTGAAACTTTTTGTGCTTGCAGATGCTGTTCTTTATGTAAATGTTTAGCTCTTCATGCTCTCATGTAATTCATATGTTTGAAGAGCATTAATCCAACAACAGATAATACATATGAGCCTATTAATAATATAGCTAACTGCTTTTTTTTCCTCTCCATTTTATTTTCCCAGATGTTGACTTACTTTGCTGCGTTTGAGGTATTCTTTGAAGAAAATCTGCCAAAGTTATTTGCTCACTTCAAAAAAAATAACTTAACTCCAGACATCTATCTTATTGATTGGTAAGATCTTGAAAGTGTAGTTACTAATGTGCATAGTAGCATGTACCTCCCTGCCAGTGTTCATGACAGAAGCTCAAGTGCTCTTACCTGGTTTAGTGTTCTTTTAAGGTAAAGGCTTTATCTTTTGTTCAGTACTTGAGTTGTCAATCCAAATCATTCACACGTACCTCTGTGATGTTTAACATTTGCCTCGCCTTTATTATAGCACTACTGTTGAGTCTGAAGTTTATTTTGAAATATAGCTGTATAGCAGTGTTTCTCCATATTTAGTGCATTTTTTGATTGATTTTCTGAGAAAATCTGTTAGGTTTTCTGCTGCATATGCAGGTGTGTACACAGCGTGTAGAGCCACGAAGTATTGCATGTGAAATGTGTAGATTGTCCTCCTGCATGGAACTGGAAAAGAGTAGTTAAAACATTTGTCTATACAACAAAGCTATAGAAAAGCAAACACCTAGGCATTTGACAGGATGAACTATGACTCTTGGGCAGTATCTCACTCCTGGTAGGTGGTCCCAGATCCTGTTTAGAGGATTCCAGTACAAGGGGTTTAAAAACTGATCTTGATGCAGTCCAATTGGATAGCTAAAGGGCATCAGCATGTTTTTAATTACTGCAGCTATTCCACTTGGCAGACAGGCAATTACAATCCTTTTATTTGGTGGCACTGCTTTCCCTTTTAGTTCTAGTATAATTAGAACCTTTTCCTTAGAGAGGAAAAAAGACAATCTTATTTGCACTCCTGCCAAATTTTGATGAGGTGTAAGGCACTCCAAAGTGAGTGTTCACATTTGTGCTTATCAGACTTTGGTTTGGAGCAGCTGAAACGTCTCCTCTCAGCAAGCAAGACTTTGTTGTCAGTTTTGAGATAATATGCAGTGTTTTTTGTGAAAAATTGCTTTGCCCATAAATTGTTGACCGTTTCTCCTTTTCTCAGATATCTGACTAAATACCTTCAACAAAAGTTTAGATTCCCAGTAGTAACCGCATTTTTTATAATATTCATGTGTTATTATTTTGGAAAACATTTGTACTGTTAATTCCATTCTACCTGAACCAAGCTCTCGACACCCTGATCTTTGAGGCCGAGTTGTTAGCACTGAACGTGTTGCTGATCCGTTAGACAGAAATCCTTTTAAAGTCATTCGGTTCAGTCCAACAGCTAGGAGTTGGAATACATGAGTTTTTTGTCAGATCATAGAATTGCTGGGGTGTTGGAAGGGACCTCTGGAGATTATTTCATCTAAACCCACTGCTCAATGCAGAGTCACCTAGAACAGGTTGCTCAGAACCTTGTCCAGTTGGGTTTTGAATATCTCCAAGGAAGGCAACTCCACAACCTCTCCAGGCAACTCTGTTCCAGTGTTCAGCCACCCTTGCAGAGAACAAGGTTTTTATTTTCTTATGTTTAAATGGATTTCCTGTGTTTCAATTCGTACCCATTAGCTCTTGAGCTTTTGCTGGATGCAACTGAGAAGAGTCTGACTCTGTCATCTTTACTCCCTCCTGTCAAGTATTTTTACACATTTAGGTCCAAGTTATCTATTCTCCTGGCTAAAGAGTACCGGCTTGCTCATCCTCTCTGTTTGTATCAGATGCTCCTAGCTTTTAGTCATGTTCATGGTGAGCTGGATATGTCTCTTGTACTGGGAAGCCCAAAGTTGGCTCGCCAGTGCTGAGTAGATGGATGACCTGCCTTGGCCTGCTGGCAGTGCTGTTCCTAATGCAGCCCAGGAGTTTGTGGGTGTTCCTTGCTGCAGAGGCACATTGCTGATTTACATTCAACTCATCCATGTCTTTTTTTTTCAAAGCTGCTTTGCAGACTTCTGTCTTCCCACGTGTGTTGGTGCCCGGGCTTATTTCCTCCCGAGGTGCAGGACTTGGCATTTCTCTTTATTGCACCTCATGAAACTCATGTTGGCTCATTTTTCCAGTGTCTCAAGGTCCCTGGGGATTGTTATATCAGCCTTACCTCCTACATTTGTATCACCTGCAAACTTGCTGAGGGTACAGTCAGACCTATCATGTAGGTCCTTGATGCTGAGGTTTAAAAGTATTGGATGAATATCAAACTCTGGAGTATTCTGACAGTGGATTGGGTTGAAGCTGTACTTCATGCCACTAATGACAGCCTTCTGAGTTTGGCTGTTCCAGCCAGTTTTCAGTCCACCTCACTGCCCATTTGTCTAATCCATACTTCATTAGTTCATCAACAAGGATTTTATGGGATACATTGTTGAAAGGCTTGCTAACCTACATCCATTGCTCTTCCCTCATTCACCAAGTGAGTCATCTCATTGTAGGTGGCTGTCAGGTTGTTCAGACATGGTTTTGCTTTCATAAATCTATACTGACTTCTCCCAGTCACCTTTTTACCCATCATGTATTTTGAAATGATCTCCAGGAATTTTTCTTCCATTACTTTTCCAGGGATAGAGGTGAGACTGACCAGCCTGTAATTACCTGGATCGTACTTCTTGATGACAAGAGTGACATTTGTTTTCTTCAGGTCCTCAGGATTGTCCCCTGATCGCTGGTACCTTTCAGAGATAATTGAGAGTGGCCTCACAATGACACCGCAGTTTACTCAGCACTCACATGTGTATCTCACTAGGACCCACATGCTTGTATATGCCCAGTTTGTTGAAATATTCCCTAACATGATCCTCCTCCACCTAGGACAGGGCTTCCTTGCACTAGGCTTTCCCTCTGGTCTGGAGGATCTGGGATTCCTGAAGGCAAGTCTTCTCAGTAAAGACTGGGATGGAGGCAGCAGCAAGTACCATAGCTTTCTGCATGTACTACCCTGTCTCTTTCAACCATGAGCTGATGTTTTCCAGAGTCTCATTTTCTGCTGATGTACCTGTGGAAAGCCCTTCTCATTCTGCTTAACATCCATTGTCAGAGTCAACTCCAAATGAGCTTTCGCTTTCCTAGCCCCTTCGCTGCATATTCAGTAAAGCCTCTGTATTCTCTAGGGTCATCTGCCCCTCCTTCAGCCTCTTGTATGCTTCATTTTTGTATGCCACCCCTGGAGAGTCACAACACTATGCACAGGAATGCAGAAGAGTTGAGGCAGCCCTGACCAATCCTGTATTAAACTGTTTTCACACTTGTCTTATGCTGGACAGTTTGTCCTGCTCTGCCTTTAAATTGTTACGAGTGGGGTTGATATTTACTGTGTAAGATTTAGGTGCAATATTTAAATATGTGTGTGTGCATACATATGTATACTTTCTAGTTTAAAATCCTGTGATCTTGTAGGAAGCAGATTTAATTTTTTTTTTAAATGATCACTGAAAACTTTATGAATGGGACTTTTATTTTTGCTGTCCTCCCATTACTTCCAGGAAGTAATGCAGTAAAGATGTAAGGAAAAATGAGGTGGGTCTGTGTTGTCATAAGTGAGTTAACTATTAAAGCTAGGGACTTCAGACAATGTTGTTTATAACGTTTCCTGTGGCTCACAGCTGACAGTGAATTTGCTGTAATAGAGATATTGCTCCATTAATAACAACTGCTTCCGGAAAGATAAGGATGTGGTTTCAGTGTGTTTGAAGTCAGGGAAGAACATGGTACAATGTTGCTCTGAATAGACAGACCTTTTGGTTGTAGGTAGAAATCTTATGAAACAGCCTTGCTCTAACAATGTTACTTTTATTTAAGTGCACATTTGTTCTGAGCTCCAAAGGGATGGCTGCTGCTATTCCGGTGGCTGGCGTGGTTACCGTGCAGGCGTGTGTGCAGTAAATCTCAGTTGGCGCCAGCTCTGAGAGGGCTGGAGTAGCCAGCGCTGCACAGACCAGTTGCTGGGAAACCCTCCTGCTTCTGCGACCATTACAGTGGAATCAAATAGTCTTCTTTGTGCTACTTTGCTGTAACCAGTACAGCAGTACAGTTGGTACACTTAAATCATTTTTTAAAGATTATATTCCAAGAAAAAGAGATGTTGTGCCCAGCTATGCAGGTGATGCAATTCTGCATTGGGTTTTCTTGGAGCCAGTAAAGGATTTAGGGAGGGGAGCCTCCCTGCCAGATCGGTTCCACCACTGCCTTCTGTGATGAGAAGACACCAAGGACTCAGGAATTTAATTAAAATGTACAGTGCCATGATTATCAGTGGATACCTGCCAGGAGTAAGACGTCTCTTTTATAAAGAACCTGTGTGCTTCAAGCCAAGTTTCAAACTGATAAATCTCATGCAAAGAATTCAAAAGCCAGACATGGGTTTACTTATTTTTTTTAAGAATATAGAGGGAATTAAGCATGAGAGAGCTGTAAAGAGCAACGTGCAGTCAAGTTCACAGAGAATAGGAGGGAATTAGGGTGTCTGAACAGCCCAGTTTTGACCTCTTGGCTCTGTCAGCTGATGTACCACAGGCTCTTGTGAGCAGAGCAGAATGTGGATTTCCAAAGCACACATGGTGTCTATTTATGGCCTGCTGCTGCTGTACAAACACCTCTTTATTCTGTACTCAGAAAAATTATTTTGGCCAAGGGCTTTGTTTGTACTGATGGATTGATCAGTGGTTCTTCAGTGTTCCATTGACTGTCATTGTGCTCTGTGAATGCCAACTTCCTATTGCCATTATTTGCTTGTTATGATAAAGATCCAGGCCTCTTTGTGTGGATGTTCATAGTGGACACTTCCAGTAAACTATTTCTAAGCTTGCTGTCTGCTACATTAAGAAACACATAGTCCGTGTCATGCCAGTAACTCTCCACCTTAAGCTTAAGATGACACTTTAAATGCACACCTCCTTTTCGAAGAAAAATGGGCTGTAGTTCTGTACAAAGTTCTGCTTCTTTTTTTCAGCTGTAATGATTTTACAGTTGTACTAAATAAACTGTTACCAACCAGCTTATAGCAAATAACTCTGAAGATGGTAATGAGAACAGAGATGCTGCTATACAGTGAAGTAATGCTTGAACACTTAGGAAGATGCAGTCTTTGTCTCAAAACAGGTGTAGTTGAAATTGATACAAAAAGTAACTAAAAATTAATACCAAAATTAAAAAGGGAGGATTCAAGAGTAAGTTGAAACGGTGAATGAGTTCATTAGTTTCCACAATGGAACTCAGAAGTTGCAGAAATATTTTTGTGCTTTATCAGACACGGGAAAAGAAATGTGTAGTGCAAGAACATAAAAGATCTGATTTGCACTAGCGTTGCTGTGCATGAGTTGTCACTCCAAAGTCTGGCAAGCCTGTCTTCATCACTTTTGCTAACAATATCCTATGAAAACTTTTTAATTAAAAAAAAAAGAAAGAAAAGAGAGGGGAAAAGGAGGAAAAAGAAGGAACAAAGTAAATAAAACACAGAGCCTGTGATTATCATGGTAATGGTGCTTTGCTTTCTTGGTAACATTATGGTCATACGCTTCCTCTGTGAGGAGCAAACCATCCAGGATTTCATGCATCAATCTCAAAGCACTCTTTCATCATAAGCAGGGCTGGGAGGAGCAGGAGCATCTGATATTTCAGGGGGTTTTCCCCCCTTCCAAACAGGCAGCAGCCGGTAGCCTGTATTTCTGTTACTGTGACACTGGACAACTCTGTGCTAAGTTGGCTGTCTTGTCTGCAACTGGGACATGCGGTGAGCTGAAGGAGAACTGCAGACAGGCAATCATCCTGCAGTATAGCGAGAGCAGATGATGTGGAAGCAGTGTGCTAGCGCGGCCGAGAGCCGCTGCTGGGACTGTTATAGTCTAGCAGCTGCTTTATTGCTGTAATAAATTTCAACTGTGCTTCACACTAGTAGCTCAGATGTCTAATAAAAAATGTCTTTCAGTAGGAAATGTTTGAAGGGAGCAAACTCTCTATCCATTCTTAGTCATGATTCCTACTGTTGTTTTATTGCTTATTCCGGGGGGGAGCTATTCTTAGGGCTTGATGCATTTAATTCCATGCTAGTATTTTAATGAAAGTTGATTGCCTTGCAAGTTCGCTGCAAATTGCACTTCTTGTTTCCAAATTATGAAGACATCAATGTCAATACCTTTTCTGATGTGACAGCAATTTTGATGCAAGTAAATATTTTCCGACAAAAGGTAGCATTCTAATAAATAGTTCTGACTATTTCTTCTGACAGTTAATTTTCTTCATAGTGGTAGTTTTAATACACATGGATTATTCAGGTTAGGTCTGAATCGCGACAGAATAATAGCTTTTGTGAATAAAAACAGATCATTACTTAAACTTTAACCAGGACTGGTTTTTGGCTGAGTGTTTGCCAGCTTCTTGGTGACCAGGAAAGGACTCAGTTGAATTGCTTCCTGTTACACTGTTCCTTTTAATGGGGAAAACTGTTGCTGTTTCCTCCCTGTGTGTGGGTATAGACAAAAGGTCTTAATTCTGCTGTGTAAGTATTCTGTAGCAAGACATTTTTACGTGGTGTGTGAAATGACAAAGCAGTAAACCAAGCCTGCAATTCGTCACCAGCCAATAACCCAAAGAAGGGATTTGCATTGTGCTGTTCTCATACTTCCCTGTGTGTATGTAAGCACACATATAAACTGTAGTGGTTTTCTTTCTTAATCCCAGACTCTGCCTCTCATTTGCTTATTTTTATAGTCTAAATTAGCTTTTTTGAGAACAGAATTTAAACAGTTTTCATGTGTTATAAAGACATTGCAGTGAGATGTAAAAACAGAAAAAAGTTAAATCTTAAGGATCCTAAAGCTGCAGTGCACTTGTCACCTGAATTTGTGCAAATGGTTTAGCTTTGTCTTGCTGCTTGTAAAATGAATAGATTTTCCCATTTTTCTGAAGTGTGCTGATTCACAGAGAACCTGGGTACTTGATGATGCATCATTCAAAAAAAATCTTACATAGTAAAAAGCAGATACTGCATAAAACTGATTATCAGGATTTGCGGTGAAAATATATTAATTCATATTCTATACCTATACATATGTGTGTATATGTCTATTCCATGTTATTTATTTAACATAAACACCGATTTCCTAAATAAAAAAACTGGAGGTGACTGGGGGAGTCTTAGCCACAAGAGAACTACTGTTTAATTCAGCATACTTGAAATGGAATTTGATGCTAAAAGGTGTGGAATGGTTTTATTTACATTTGAGGCTTTGCTGACCTCTGCTGGAGAAAGCATTGTTTGCAGTTTTATGGAGGTCTTACACAGTGCATCTGTGCTGAAATGGACTCTCTAAATTCTGAAGGAAAAAAAAAATCACTGTAATTCTTTTCTCTTATGTGCTATAACATGATTCCATAAACTTAATTCTCCTCACTTGCTGTTGTGACGTTGTTAGTGGCAATGAAAACTGCTCTGCCTTGTGAAGTGTTGGATAGAGGAAAGAGGAAGGAGCATCTTCGCATTCCTGGCTGCAAGGCTGTCAGCATTTTGGTGAAGGAAAACTATGTTCTTGGCAGTCAATGAAAATCCAGTTTTAGCAACTGGGGGAAGGTTCTTGCTTCTGCTGTTACCTGTACACTTTGGGGATCACATCCATTCAAGCACGCTAAGTTGGCATCTTATCTCAGCTGGCTACGCAGTCTCTCTGCACATCTTGCCTCTTTCTCTCAACTCACTAGAGTTTAAACTGATGCTTCCTCCAAAACTTGTGCCTTAAATGGTTGTACAGTTTTATATTGTTTCATGTATTGGTATGCTGCAACTAATAGAAGTACTTCTGAAATTAGAAAGGGAATATTCAGTTATATATTTTTGAGAAGCCTCAAACTCACTGATGATTAGTCCATGTTCTTGTGTCAGTGTCTAAGGCATTTTTCTTGTCCAGTAACTCGGAAAATTTTATTCTGTTTTTCAGGATATTCACATTGTACAGCAAATCTTTGCCACTAGACTTGGCATGTCGTGTCTGGGATGTGTTCTGCCGTGATGGAGAAGAGTTCTTATTCCGTACAGCCCTGGGAATATTAAAACTTTTTGAAGATATTTTGACCAAAATGGACTTCATTCACATAGCCCAGTTTTTAACAAAGCTACCTGAGGACTTGCCTTCAGAAGAATTCTTCACATCTATTGCTGCCATTCAGATGCAAAGTAGAAACAAAAAGTGGGCTCAGGTAAAGAGGATGTTAATCTTTGAAAACAGATGATTGTTTTGTACTTGTGAAAATGGAGTTTGGCAACACCTGGAAGAATGTTTTAACAGAGTTAATGTTTGATTTTAGGAGTAGGTGGGATTAAGCAGCTCACTCAGTGCTTTTAGTGTACATTCAGGTGAGTGGATTCCCTGAGCTTGCTCTCCTCTGGAAAGAAAGAGCTCAGTCAACATTCAAAAATGAAACATTGGTTGTAGTTGATGAAGTATGGTATCATACAACTCTTAAAATCAATTAACTACAAAGGCTGCTGGCAAGATTACAACTTGATATTTAAAAGCAGAAGATGGCAGTTTGTCAGGACACATCATTGCATCTCTGACTTCTTTGTTGGAGTTCAGCACTGAAGTCTTTATTTCAGAAATTATCTCATCACTGTAATTTCAAGTAAATTCCAGTTTAAAGAAAAAAGATGGGAGTGTGTCATCTGAATGTGGAAATCATTAAGTGGCTGTAACAGACATTCGGAGAATTAGGCCAAACGTACTCCATGGCATTTGGAGTGGAAATGCTTTTCTTTAATTTTTTTCTTTCTTCAGAGCAGTAATACAGCCTGCTACAGGAGTTGTGCTGAAATAGAGCTCTTTCTATTTTCTCCAAAGACTTTTGAAGTGAAATGGAAAGGCCATGTTAAGTGTAGTGGTTATGGCAGTTCAGCTGGAAACGGAGTATATTTGACTGTAGAACTCAGAAGTCAAATTCAGCTGCAAATCTCAGCGGTGGGTGTACTTGGCGTTCAGGGAAACACCCACCTACTGAACCTTTCGCCTTGCTGTACCCATGGTAATTACAGCCCTGTTGTCCCGAGGGTCACATTCTGGCCTGGTGCTGTCTAGAGATGACATATGTAGGACCTCATCTGAAATGTTATGGGCTGCTTATGAAGCCAGTTCCTGCAGTCCTTGTTCCCACATCAAATGGGATGGTGTATATTTTCCATCTCACTCTGTTTTTCCGTTGGTTACTGGCAGTGTGGTCAAGAAACTGGAGACTGAAAGGAGTCCTGGTAAATCGTGGACACAGCACTTCTAGTAACAAGGACTCTGGTTATCAGTAGGAAACCTGCAACTCTTTTGTGCTTTTGTCTTCTTCTGGAATTACCTAGAAAGAACTCTGAGGCTTTGTGCCAATACAGCCTTAGCCTGAAATGTAAATGGATGTTGTTACACCTACTGCTTTGTTGTCAACAGCAGAGGAGTAGGGATGGTAGAACAGACCAGATTGCTGGCTTAGCATTTCTGTAATCTGTGTCCTTCAAATCTTGGCCCCATAAGGTTTTCCAAATAACTAAAGATTCTGGGCTCTGTTAGTTGGTGTAAGGTCTGTGTTTTTCTGCTTTTATGCATCAATATTCTGGTGTCATTGTCATGTTTCTTAAAAGAGGTGATTTTTTTCCATCAAAGATATTGTTATTCGCAAAGACATTTGATTGAGTTGCTGTTGATTTATCCTGAATCTCTGTCACTCACTAATATCACTCTCCAATTCTAGAAACAGCCAGACCTGTGTTAACTCTTTGTTGCAACAGCTATGGGTGATTTTGCATTGAAGTGTAGGCAGTGTTGTGTGGTTGCCCTACGAGTGATTTAGCCCCACTTCCTGTTGATTCTGATGGTACAGGAGTTGGTTTGAATTCAGTCAGAGGGAGAAAAGAAGGTTTCTTACTCATAGCTGCAGTTCTTTGAGATGTCCCTCAGCACATTCAGTTCCAGGGTGATTCTTGGAGATGCTGGTGGACTTCTTCAGCAGAGCCTTTCTATAGGGCAGGGGGCGTGTTGAGCAGCGTGAGAAACTGACTGTTACTGTGTCCTCTACATGAGGGATAAGAAAAAAAATGGTGCATCGGATATTACAAAATGCAAGTTTTCATTGTGGATGTAAATGTGGACTTTTTGCTTCACAAAAAGATGTAAGCAGGTCTAGAGACTGGTGTGCTCCAAACAAGCACCAGTCAGTGCTAAGGTAATTTTGTCCCGAACTCCTAGGTAACATCGTACTGCTCAGGCTGCTCGCTGGCTGTGTTTTTAGGCATTGCTTTTATCTTAAGAATTATAACTTCCCCTCAGGCAGCATCCTTTAATAGAGCTAGACTTGTATAATCTGGGTAAGAATCTCATCTCCGGACTTCAAAAGTGTGTGTTGGGGGGAGATTGAGTTGAAACCTTTGTTAAATCTATTTGTATCCATCATGCCACCAGGACTTACAGGAGGTGTCTCCATCAGTGAAGAGGTTCTCTAAATTTGATTGCATTTAATAGTTAAAGTAGTGTTGCTGAGGGATAATTAAATGGGAAACACTTCAGACAACGATTTATTGAGTCACTTCTTAAAATCTAACACTGCTTTTCTCTCTCATTCCTTGAAATGTCTAGATACTGGCTGCTCTGCAGAAAGATAACCGGGAAATGGAAAAAGGAAGTCCTTCACTCAAACGTTAAAATTGTGGTTGCTTCCAGCGATTCACAGGAAAAGATCTAAAGTGGCGGAAGTATTTAGCACTGTTTGACACGTATGAGCTTGCAAATCTGAGTGTTATTTCCGAGTTTGGTTTAGTAGTAGGATAGCCTTAAAGGGAAAGAGTGGGACAGGAGAGGAAGGAAATCGGGGAATAAAACCCTCATAAATTAAACATAGGCTTAGCCTTAAACTTGTAGTGGAATGAGCATTTGCTGCAGACAGCATTATACATTCTGTACTTCTGATGAGGGTAGTGAAACTAAACAATATTAAGGAGTTTTTTTACATTTAGTCTTTCTTTAGGTTTTAAAAGACTGGGCATTCAGCAATGTCAGTTGCTTTGAAAGCAATTCCTCAGTTTCATTCTTAAGCAGGATGTGTTTCCCATATCTATAAGGCTAGCAGGATCTGGATTTTAAATATCTGGTGCTGGAATTTATAGTTAAATTATGTAAGGACCATTTCTTTAGAAATGCTGCTTCTTTATAGGCTGAGGGTCCCATTTACCAAAGAGATCATGTAGACACAGAACTACATTCCATTCTTTAATAATAAAAAGTTAAGTAGAAAGTAAACTTGAAAGAGAAGTCCCACCATAGTGCAAAACGAATTAGTCTTGAAGATGCCTTGGAAATCTCAGTTTCCAATCTGGATACATATGAAAGGCATGCCGTTAATCAGACTGGATTGCAAACTCACAAGGAGGGTTCTAGTATTAGGCTGGCATCATTTCTCAGTTGTACTCTTTCATCTGTTTCAAGTCAGGGTCAGAGGCTTTAAGAACTGTCAGGAAACATACTCCTAAATGTGTGTTTCTGTTATTTCCTTCTTGTGGGGCAGTACCGTCTCCCGGTGTTGTTGCCTACCTGGCTCCTTATTCCTCTGCCGTCTCTGCAGTCATGCTGATAACAGCGAGCTGGACTAAGCTTCTCAACTGAGAAGTGGTTCCAAGCGGATTTTGTAGTTCCTTTGAAGGCAGCGGTGCCCACTGGCAAACCGGGAGAAAAGGTGTAGGGGAGCAGTTGCGTAAGGCAGCGTTACTGCTGAAATGAGAAGGATCTGTGGGGTCTGAAAGCGTTCTGTGGAGCTGATCCCTATGTAGTGATGAGTGCAAGAAGTCTGCTGGGGAATGTGCCGGGCAAATACCATCAGAATAAGTCTAAGCTGTCACGTCTAGCATTTTATGCAGGCTCTAACGCATGGGAGCAAGTTACAGGGCCAGCAAATTGTGTCCTATAGCTGGGAGCCCCTCTGGGTTCAGGTGAATGCTGAAGTGTAAATGGTGAGTGCCTCTGATTTACCAGAATGTTTATTGCATAGTGTATAGTGTAAAATCTATTTTATAAATAATGATGATCATTGCAAAGGGAAACTAACTGAAGCAATATTTGTGTTAACTGTACGCAGGCATTTCTAAATCCTCTGGCTGTATGGTCAGCAGTTTCCCAATGCTCTTCAGTCTGTTTTATGCTGGTTATTCTGGCATTGTCTGAATAAAAAAATGCGAATAATAGTTGCACGCTGCTCAGCTGAAGCTGTAATAAAGGACTGTGGGACACAGTCAAAATACTCTCCTTTAGCAGAAACATGGTTTCTGCAAGGGATGGTGCGATTGTACTATTAAAAGAGTGAGAGCAAGATTCCCTGGTAAGTGAGGACTCGGAATCACTTTGGAAGATGTGTCCCGCCCGTGCAGCTTGCAAGTCTGATACCCCCTTGGCCTCTCTTCCTGTCCGCTTTGGGTACCTGCTGTGATGGATGTGGGCTTTTGTTGACCATCTTAGTTCCTGCATAAAACTACTTCTAGGTCATCCCTTACTGGAAGAAAGCCCCAGGCCTCGAGGTGTTGATATAAAACACATGATAATTCTCCCAGAATCTGTATAGCTTTGAGCCTTCAGTGACGGGTACTTGTGTGCTCCGGTGCCGTGAAGTGCAATAGAAAGCTGGCAGGAAGGTCAGTAAGTGGGTTTTTTTAATATTACTTTTTGTGTTACTACGACAAAACCACACCTTTCCATGAAGGCTACGAGGCCTCCCACCTAAAACATTTGCACTACGCTTTTAAATGGCTTCCTAAAGAGGGAGACAACTCAGCGTGCGTTTTTTAGGTGGTGATTTTTAGGCTTTGTGATTTAAATCTTGGTCGCAACTAGACACGTTTTCCCTCTGAAACAGGTGTACAAGTGTGGCTCGTTTGTCTGTTTAAAATGCTTTCTTCAGCTACTGGGTATCTTTGCAGCCATCAACAGCCTGTTCTCCTTTTCCTCTTAATGAGATGTTGAATGCGACACTGGAAATGGGTACAGCTTGGGAGGAAGAGGGCTGCTGCAAGACTTGTGCACTGTTTGTTAAGCAAATGTAATTATTTTGGTTTGTGATTTCTCTTTCTGTTCCTGGATGTAGATATTTTCCAAATGATTTCTTTGTGTATGTAAGGTACGTTCTTTAATGAAGAAAAGCAATGCAATAAGGAGCTTTGCACAGTTTGTTTTTAAACAAAATGCATTTTAAAAAAGTCATTTACCGAAAGATTTATTCAGCTTCTCAGTAACTTAATTTGAAGGTAACACTTGAATTTGGATGAAAATAGAGATAGGTAGTGAGGGCATAGAATTATTTGCCACTGAGCTTGTAAGGTTTCTTACAGTGTACCAAATCTCTTAATTAGCTATTCAGGAAGATTACCGCAATAAATTCAGGGATTCCATAAAAAATATTGACAATCTTATTGTTCGGGTGCTCGCGAGTATCTGTAACAAAACGCATGAGATTTTCTTTCACTGAGCAAGTGTCCCCATCAGGCAAACTTTCTTTTCTTCACCCGTGTAAGGAAAAATAAAAATGCTAAAATACATCATGAGTCTACAACTACCACTGTACATGCGGCAGACGAGACAAACCAGACAACTTCAACCAGGTTGGGAATTCTGTACAACCTGCACTTTATAATAAAGCAGTTTTGCAACTTCGGTCAGCGATGAATCATTAACTTAACGTAGTAAAAAATTTCATTTGGGAAAAAAAAGGTACCCTATAACAGCATCCTTTTGAATGTTTAAAAACTGCAATGACCCCCAGAGAGCCGCTGATCCATCCCCTGTGCATCATGTTTAAATGGGTTTGATGTAGGTAGCAAGTTTGTTTTGTTTAGGTGTGTGTATCAGACTGGAACTTTTCCCAATTGTAAATAAATGGTTTTGTTAAGTCAAGTCTGTAATTGTGCTCGGCATTGCCCCAACACAGGTGCAGGACCTTGCACTTGGCCTTGTTCAACTTCAGGAGGTTCCCACAGGCCCACCTCTCTAATGGGTCAAGGTCTCCTGACACTGAGCTGTTGACCACAGCTCTTGGAGTGCAACCGTGCAACCAATTCCTTATGCCCTGAGTGGTCTTTCTGTTGAATCCCTGTCTGTCCAGTTTAGAAATCAGAGCGGGGTGTGGGATGGTATGCAATGCTCTGCGCAGGTCCAGGTAGATGATGTCGGTTCCTCTTCCCCTTCCCCGCACTGCTGGAGCCCTGTTGTAGAAAGCCACAAAATTTGTCAGGGATGAAGTGCGCTTAGCGAAGCCGTGTAGGCTGTCACCAGTCACCTCCTTATCTTCCATTCTTTTTATCCCTAAATGAGTGCGTTCGGTGACTTCGGTGACTTTGTTTCAATGCACGTGCAATGGGTTTTGGAACGGGAACCAACAGCTTAACTACTGCTCGGGGATAGTGGTCTCCCAGGATGTAATTGCAACCTGTGGTGGAAAACCGCAAGACTCTTTACCATTGGGATGTGGCCTCTTGGCTGAAAAATTCACCTCTGTGGAACACTTTGATGTAGGCCTTTAATAGCCAACTCTGACTACAAACAATGGGCCCGAAGGTTGCTGCTCTCTCTAAGCAGAGGAGCGGTATCACACTTGGAAATGAACCATTAACTAGGGAGGACTGATTGCAAAACTGGGCCCCTGAGGTAGTGCTGGGCTGTAAGGAGCCTCCGAAGGCTGCCATTTCTTCAGGAACCGAGAGCAGAAGATATCAAGAGCTGCCAAAATGGTACTGGACCAAAACCTTTCTACCTTGCTCACATCCACCCCTTGGGTTAAATAAAAAGTAATGCTGCAATAGCAGCCCGAGCTGCGGGATAGAGAGGTGTCTGTCTCATGGTCACTGCTCGGGGAGTTTGCAGAACGTACAGTTCTGAAAGGGGAATCTGCTTCCTCTAAGTAAAGCTGCGTGAGCTGTGCAGCTGTACAGATTTTTTGCTCCCTCCCCTTTCTCTTCCGTCTTTTTTCCTGGGATTCTGATTGGCTGTAGCTGAGCAGTGCAGAGGGCACGGAAAGAGCGAGGGGCTAACGCTGCCCTCTACACCTTCCCTGACAAGGCTGAGCACCCCCTAAAGCAGTAAAAGCTGAAAGGCCAAAGAAATCCAGAACTCTAGTTTTGTGTGATAAACTTGACATCTATATTTTTGCAAGGAACATAAATCTGAAAGTACTAAAGGGTTATTTGGGGGTACCACCAAGACTGAGCTGGCAGGCAAGTCTGCTGGAAGGAGAGAGCGAGCTTGCGGTGTATCTGGCAGGGACTGGCTTCCTCCATCTCCTCCAGCCGTGGCTGCTCTGGCCAGGCTTCCTCAATGTCTTCCAGCCACGGCTCCTCCAGCTGGCTCTCCTCCGGCCATGGCTCCAGTGCTCCCGCTTGCATCGTCACCTCCAGCCATGGCTGCTCTGGTCCAGCTTCCTTTGTCTCCTCCAGCCATGGCTCCAGTGGTCCAGCTTGCATCAGCTCCTCAGGCCATGGCTCCTCTGGTCCAGCTTCCTTGACCTCCTCCAGCCGTGGCTCCTCTGGTGCAGCTTCCTCAGTCTCCTCCAGCCATGGCTCCAGTGGTCCAGCTTGCATCATCTCCTCAGGCCACGGCTCCTCTGGTCCAGCTTGCATCAGCTCCTCAGGCCACAGCTGCTCTGGTGCAGCTTCCTGGATCTCCTCCAGCCATGGCTCCAGTGGTCCAGCTTGCATCAGCTCCTCAGGCCATGGCTCCTCTGGTGCAGCTTCCTTGCCCTCCTCAGGCCACGGCTCCTCTGGTGCAGCTTCCTCAGTCTCCTCCAGCCATGGCTCCAGTGGTCCAGCTTGCATCAGCTCCTCAGGCCACGGCTCCTCTGGTGCAGCTTCCTTGATCTCCTCCAGCCGTGGCTCCACTGGTCCCGATTCCATCATGTCCAGCCTTGGCTCCTGGCGCTCCTCCAGCACCAGCTCCTCCACGTCCTCAGGTCCAGGCTCCTCCTGCACCAGTTCCTCCATCTCTTGCATCTCTTGCATCTCTCTCTCCTCAGGCTCCGTCTCCGCCCTCTCGCCACCTCGTCAGCGGCCGAGCCCGTTGTCGCGTCAAGCGTCGGCCGGCAACGGGGCTCGGCCCCGCCTCCTCGCCTGGAACAGCCACTCAGCGGCGGCGGCGCGCGGAGCCCCCTGTGCCATTGGTTGCGAGCGAGGCAGGCGAGTCCCGCTCGGCCAAAGCCGCGTGTGCCTTCGCTTCGATTCCTCCCGCGCCCAGGCGCCTTTCCCGCATTGGCCGAGGGTCAGGGAGGAGGGCCGATCCCTCCGCCTCCATTGGCCGCCTTTCGCGGGGCTCTGCCCACCGGTGGCGCTTCAAGTGGCGGAGCCGGCTCGGAGGCGTGGCTGCGCATGCGTGCGGTGCCGGCGGGCGGGGTAAGATGGCGGCAGTGGGGAAGAAGTAGTGCGTGTAGTGCCTGGCCGAGGTGAGCTCGCTGCGCTTCCGCTGTAGCGAGTGGGCCGACGTGGAGCTCTGCCGCGACTGCTTGTCGGCGGGCGCCGAGATCGGCCCGCAGCGGCGATGGCACGGCTCGCAGCTGGTGGACGGCGGCCGCTTCACCCTGTGGGGCGCCGAGGCGGAGGGCGGCTGGAGCAGCCGGGAGGAGCAGCCGCTGCTGGCCGCGATCGAGCAGTTGGGCTTCGGCCGCTGGGTAAGGGCTGTGGGCGGGGAGGGACGGGGTGGTCCCAGCGCGGCGCTGCGGGAGCCCCGGTGGGCACGGGGCGCTGCGGGCTGCTCGGCCCCGCTGCTGCCTTCGGCCCTAGCGGCCGCCTTCCCCAGCCCGGCCGAGGGGCGGCTCGGCCGTTGTCCGCCTTCTCGTTGGCGTTGGGCTCTGCGTGCAGGGGCCGGGGCTGCGAGCTCCCTGCCCGGCCGCTCCTCGGGACGCGCTCGGGCTCGAACTAAAGCAGCAAGAAGCGTCACTGCTTCACTTGTTTGTGCCTCTGAGGGTTTCTCTTTGGTTAACCAGAAGGAAGGTTCTCTGTCCAAAGCTTCCCGTTCGTGGTCATTTTGCCTTTTTCATGTTTTGAAGAGCTGTGAAGAGAGTAAATGCTGGGTTTTTGGATTGTAAATGAAGATGATGCGAGGGCTGGAGCCCCTCTGCTGTGAGCACAGGCTGAGAGAGCTGGGGGTGTTGAGCGTGGGGAAGAGAAGGCTCTGGGGAGAGCTCCTAGCAGCCTCGCAGTACCTGAGGGGGCTGCAGGCAAGGTGGGGAGGGGCTTTTTACAAGGGCGACTATTAATAGGATGAAGGGGCATGGCTTTAAGTGGCTTTAAATGTTGCAGGGGAAGATTTAGATGCCACATTGGGAAGAAATTGTTCACGCTGAGGGTGGTGAGGACCTGGCAGAAGTTGCCCCGGGGAAGCTGTGGGTGCCCCCTCCCTGGAAGTGTTGAAGGCCAGGTTGGCTGGGGCCTGGAGGAGCCTGGTCTGTTCCTGTGTGTTGAGAGGAGTCCCTGCCCATGGCCGGGAGGGTGGAACTAGCTGATCCTTAAAGTCCCTTCCAAGGCAAAGCATTCTAGGATTCTAAATACTACCTTTTCTTATTTCCGTATTGCTTTAAGCGTACTTTGGCAATGCCAACTCCAAATGATGTTGTGATCTGAGCACTGGCCTGGAGTGTAGAAAAGCTCCTGGGGATGGTAAGCTGACTGTTTGAGAGAGCAATTGATGCTCGTGAGTCCCCGTGTGGATCTAGTGTCTCATCGGTGGTGTTAGACGTAGAGATCAGATGCAGCTTGCCTTAGGGCTGTTCCTGGTGCTCCTTTCGTGGTTGATGTGCTCCCATGCAGTTATAAATACTTGCCCTGGACCTAGGAGTGCAGATCCTCTGGAAAGGTGACTCATTTCAGTATTGCTGGGAAAGCTTCTGTGTTGTGAGTTGACCTTTGAGGAGCAGGGAAGAAGTCGGGCTCTTAGGTAAGTGTGCTCTGCTGGAGATGTTAATGGGAATCGTTTTATCGGCTCTCCTTCTTTTCTGTTTAGGAGGACGTGGCTACTCACGTGGGAGCATCCCGAACACCTCAGGAGGTGATGGAACCCTACGTGAGCATGTATATCCACGGCAACCTGGGGAAAGCCCATCTGGAAGATGCCTTGGAAATGTCAGTTTCCAATCTGGATGCCTATGAAAGACATGCCGTTAATCCGACTGGATTGCAAACTCACAAGGAGGGTTCTAGTATTAGGCTGGCATCATTTCTCAGTTGTACTCTTTCATCTGTTTCAAGTCAGGGTCAGAGGCTTTAAGAACTGTCAGGAAACATACTCCTAAATGTGTGTTTCCGTTCTTTCCTTCTTGTGGGGCAGTACCGTCTCCCGGTGTTGTTGCCTACCTGGCTCCTTATTCCTCTGTCGTCTCTGCAGTCATACTGATAAGAGCGAGCTGGACTAAGCTTCTCAACTGAGAAGTGGTTCCAAGCGGATTTTGTAGTTCCTTTGAAGGCAGCGGTGCCCACTGGCAAACCGGGAGAAAAGGTGTAGGGGAGAAGTTGCGTAAGGCAGCGTTACTGCTGAAATGAGAAGGATCTGTGGGGTCTGAAAGCGTTCTGTGGAGCTGATCCCTATGTAGTGATGAGTGCAAGAAGTCTGCGGGGGAATGTGCCGGACAAATACCATCAGAATAAGTCTAAGCCGTCCCGTCTAGCATTTTATGCAGGCTCTAACACATGGGAGCAAGTTACAGGGCCAGCAAATTGAGTCCTATAGCTGGGAGCCCCTCTGGGTTCAGGTGAATGCTAAAGTGTAAATGGTGAGTGCCTCTGATTTACCGGAATGTTTATTGCATCGTGTGTAGTGTAAGATCTATTTTGTAAATAATGATGAAGGAAGAAGTTCTTTACTGAGAGGGTGATTGTCCATTGGAATGCGCTGCCGGGGGGGGTGGTGGAATCACTGTCCCTGGAGGTGTTTCAGGAAAGGTTGGGTGAGGCACTTAGTGCCATGGTGTAGTTGACGAGTAGGAGTAGGTGTAGGTTGGGTCCTAGGTTGGACTCGATGATGTCGGAGGTCTTTTCCAACCTTATGATACTGTGATGATCATTGCAAAGGGAAACTAACTGAAGCAATATTTGTGTTAACTGTACGCAGGCATTTCTAAATCCTCTGGCTGTATGGTCAGCAGTTTCCCAATGCTCTTCAGTCTGTTTTATGCTGGTTATTCTGGCATTGTCTGAATAAAAAAATGCGAATAATAGTTGCACGCTGCTCAGCTGAAGCTGTAATAAAGGACTGTGGGACACAGTCAAAATACTCTCCTTTAGCAGAAACATGGTTTCTGCAAGGGATGGTGCGATTGTACTATTAAAAGAGTGAGAGCAAGATTCCCTGGTAAGTGAGGACTCGGAATCACTTTGGAAGATGTGTCACGGCCGTGCAGCTTGCAAGTCTGATACCCCCTTGGCCTCTCTTCCTGTCCGCTTTGGGTACCTGCTGTGATGGATGTGGGCTTTTGTTGACCATCTTAGTTCCTGCATAAAACTACTTCTAGGTCATCCCTTACTGGAAAAAAGCCCCAGGCCTCGAGGTGTTGATATGAAACACATGATAATTCTCCCAGAATCTGTATAGCTTTGAGCCTTCAGTGACGGGTACTTGTGTGCTCCGGTGCCGTGAAGTGCAATAGAAAGCTGGCAGGAAGGTCAGTAAGTGGGTTTTTTTAAGATTACTTTTTGTGTTACTACGACAAAACCACGCCTTTCCATGAAGCATACGAGGCCTCCCACCTAAAACATTTGCACTATGCTTTTAAATGGCTTCCTAAAGAGGGAGACAACTCAGCGTGCGTTTTTTAGGTGGTGATTTTTAGGCTTTGTGATTTAAATCTTGGTCACAACTAGACACGTTTTCCCTCTGAAACAGGTGTACAAGTGTGGCTCGTTTGTCTGTTTAAAATGCTTTCTTCAGCTACTGGGTATCTTTGCAGCCATCAACAGCCTGTTCTCCTTTCCCTCAGCAATGAATCATTAACTTAATGTAGTAAAGAATTTCATTTGGGGAAAAAAAAGAAAAGGTACCCTATAACAGCATCCTTTTGAATGTTTAAAAACTGCAATGACCCCCAGAGAGCCGCTGATCCATCCCCTGTGCATCATGTTTAAATGGGTTTGATGTAGGTAGCAAGTTTGTTTTGTTTAGGTGTGTGTATCAGACTGGAACTTTTCCCAATTGTAAATAAATGGTTTTGTTAAGTCAAGTCTGTAATTGTGCTCGGCATTGCCCCAACACAGGTGCAGGACCTTGCACTTGGCCTTGTTCAACTTCAGGAGGTTCCCACAGGCCCACCTCTCTAATGGGTCAAGGTCTCCTGACACTGAGCTGTTGACCACAGCTCTTGGAGTGCAACCGTGCAACCAATTCCTTATGCCCTGAGTGGTCTTTCTGTTGAATCCCTGTCTGTCCAGTTTAGAAATCAGAGCGGGGTGTGGGATGGTATCCAATGCTCTGCGCAGGTCCAGGTAGATGATGTCGGCTCCTCTTCCCCTTCCCCGCACTGCTGGAGCCCTGTTGTAGAAAGCCACAAAATTTGTCAGGGATGAAGTGCGCTTAGCGAAGCCGTGTAGGCTGTCACCTGTCACCTCCTTATCTTCCATTCTTTTTATCCCTAAATGAGTGCGTTCGGTGACTTCGGTGACTTTGTTTCAATGCACGTGCAATGGGTTTTGGAACGGGAACCAACAGCTTAACTACTGCTCGGGGATAGTGGTCTCCCAGGATGTAATTGCAGCCTGTGGTGGAAAATCGCAAGACTCTTTACCATTGGGATGTGGCCTCTTGGCTGAAAAATTCACCTCTGTGGAACACTTTGATGTAGGCCTTTAATAGCCAACTCTGACTACAAACAATGGGCCCGAAGGTTGCTGCTCTCTCTAAGCAGAGGAGCGGTATCACACTTGGAAATGAACCATTAACTAGGGAGGACTGATTGCAAAACTGGGCCCCTGAGGTAGTGCTGGGCTGTAAGGAGCCTCCGAAGGCTGCCATTTCTTCAGGAACCGAGAGCAGAGGATATCAAGAGCTGCCAAAATGGTACTGGACCAAAACCTTTCTACCTTGCTCACATCCACCCCTTGGGTTAAATAAAAAGTAATGCTGCAATAGCAGCCAGAGCTGCGGGATAGAGAGGTGTCTGTCTCATGGTCACTGCTCGGGGAGTTTGCAGAACGTACAGTTCTGAAAGGGGAATCTGCTTCCTCTAAGTAAAGCTGCGTGAGCTGTGCAGCTGTACAGATTTTTTGCTCCCTCCGCTTTCTCTTCCGTCTTTTTTTCCTGGGATTCTGATTGGCTGTAGCTGAGCAGTGCAGAGGGCACGGAAAGAGCGAGGGGCTAACGCTGCCCTCTACACCTTCCCTGACAAGGCTGAGCACCCCCTAAAGCAGTAAAAGCTGAAAGGCCAAAGAAATCCAGAACTCTAGTTTTGTGTGATAAACTTGACATCTATATTTTTGCAAGGAACATAAATCTGAAAGTACTAAAGGGTTATTTGGGGGTACCACCAAGACTGAGCTGGCAGGCAAGTCTGCTGGAAGGAGAGAGCGAGCTTGCGGTGTATCTGGCAGGGACTGGCTTCCTCCATCTCCTCCAGCCGTGGCTGCTCTGGCCAGGCTTCCTCAATGTCTTCCAGCCACGGCTCCTCCAGCTGGCTCTCCTCCATCTCCTCCGGCCAATGGCTCCAGTGCTCCCGCTTGCATGGTCACCTCCAGCCATGGCTGCTCTGGTCCAGCTTCCTGGATCTCCTCCAGCCATGGCTCCAGTGGTCCAGCTTGCATCATCTCCTCAGGCCACGGCTCCTCTAGTCCAGCTTGCATCAGCTCCTCAGGCCACAGCTGCTCTGGTCCAGCTTCCTTGACCTCCTCTTGCCGTGGCTCCTCTGGTGCAGCTTCCTGGATCTCCTCCAGCCATGGCTCCAGTGGTCCAGCTTGCATCACCTCCTCAGGCCACATCTGCTCTGGTCCAGCTTCCTTGACCTCCTCCAGCCGTGGCTCCTCTGGTGCAGCTTCCTTGACCTCCTCCAGCCGTGGCTCCTCTGGTGCAGCTTCCTTGACCTCCTCCAGCCGTGGCTCCTCTGGTCCAGCTTCCTTGACCTCCTCCAGCCGTGGCTCCTCTGGTGCAGCTTCCTCAATCTCCCCCAGCCATGGCTCCAGTGGTCCAGCTTGCATCAGCTCCTCAGGGCACATCTGCTCTGGTCCAGCTTCCTTGACCTCCTCCAGCCGTGGCTCCTCTGGTCCAGCTTCCTTGACCTCCTCCAGCCGTGGCTCCTCTGGTCCAGCTTCCTTGACCTCCTCCAGCCGTGGCTCCTCTGGTGCAGCTTCCTTGACCTCCTCCAGCCGTGGCTCCTCTGGTGCAGCTTCCTTGACCTCCTCCAGCCGTGGCTCCTCTGGTGCAGCTTCCTTAACCTCCTCCAGCCGTGGCTCCTCTGGTCCAGCTTCCTTGACCTCCTCCAGCCATGGCTCCTCTGGTGCAGCTTCCTCAATCTCCTCCAGCCATGGCTCCAGTGGTCCAGCTTGCATCAGCTCCTCAGGCCACAGCTGCTCTGGTCCAGCTTCCTTGACCTCCTCCAGCCGTGGCTCCTTTGGTGCAGCTTCCTCAATCTCCTCCAGCCATGGCTCCAGTGGTCCAGCTTGCATCAGCTCCTCAGGCCACAGCTGCTCTGGTCCAGCTTCCTTGACCTCCTCCAGCCGTGGATCCCCTGGTCCGGCTTCCTTGACCTCCTCCAGCCGTGGCTCCTCTGGTCCAGCTTCCTTGACCTCCTCCAGCCGTGGCTCCTCTGGTGCAGCTTCCTCAATCTCCTCCAGCCATGGCTCCAGTGGTCCAGCTTGCATCAGCTCCTCAGGCCACAGCTGCTCTGGTCCAGCTTCCTTGACCTCCTCCAGCTGTGGCTCCTCTGGTGCAGCTTCCTTGACCTCCTCCAGCCGTGGCTCCTCTGGTCCAGCTTCCTTGACCTCCTCCAGCCGTGGCTCCTCTGGTGCAGCTTCCTTGACCTCCTCCAGCCGTGGCTTCTCTGGTGCAGCTTCCTTGACCTCCTCCAGCCGTGGCTCCTCTGGTGCAGCTTCCTGGATCTCCCCCAGCCATGGCTCCAGTGGTCCAGCTTGCATCAGCTCCTCAGGCCACATCTGCTCTGGTCCAGCTTCCTTGACCTCCTCCAGCCGTGGCTCCTCTGGTGCAGCTTCCTTGACCTCCTCCAGCCGTGGCTCCACTGGTCCAGCTTCCTTGATCTCCTCCAGCCATGGCTCCTCTGGTGCAGCTTCCTCAATCTCCTCCAGCCATGGCTCCAGTGGTCCAGCTTGCATCAGCTCCTCAGGGCACATCTGCTCTGGTCCAGCTTCCTTGACCTCCTCCAGCCGTGGCTCCTCTGATGAAGCTTTCTGGATCTCCTCCAGCCATGGCTCCAGTGGTCCAGCTTGTATCAGCTCCTCAGGCCACAGCTGCTCTGCTCCAGCTTTTTTGACCTCCTCCAGTCGTGGCTCCTCTGGTGCAGCTTCCTTGATCTCCTCCAGCCGTGGCACTCCTGGTCCAGCTTCCTTGACCTCCTCCAGCCGTGGCTTCTCTGGTGCAGCTTCCTCAATCTCCTCCAGCCATGGCTGCAGTGGTCCAGCTTGCATCAGCTCCTCAGGCCACAGCTGCTCTGGTCCAGCTTCCTTGATCTCCTCCAGTCGTGGCTCCTCTGGTGCAGCTTCCTTGACCTCCTCCAGCCCTGACTCCTCTGGTCCAGCTTGCATCAGCTCCTCAGGCCATGGCTCCTCTGGTGCAGCTTCCTTGACCTCCTCCAGCCGTGGCTCCTCTGGTCCAGCTTCCTGGATCTCCCCCAGCCATGGCTCCAGTGGTCCAGCTTGCATCAGCTCCTCAGGCCACCTCCGCTCTGGTCCAGCTTCCTTGACCTCCTCCAGCCGTGGCTCCTCTGGTCCAGCTTCCTTGACCTCCTCCAGCCGTGGCTCCTCTGGTGCAGCTTCCTTGACCTCCTCCACCCGTGGCTCCTCTGGTCCAGCTTCCTTGACCTCCTCCAGCCGTGGCTCCTCTGGTGCAGCTTCCTTGACCTCCTCCAGCCGTGGCTCCTCTGGTGCAGCTTCCTCAATCTCCTCCAGCCATGGCTCCAGTGGTCCAGCTTGCATCAGCTCCTCAGGCCACAGCTGCTCTGGTCCAGCTTCCTTGACCTCCTCCAGCCGTGGATCCCCTGGTGCAGCTTCCTTGACCTCCTCCAGCCGTGGCTCCTCTGGTCCAGCTTCCTTGACCTCCTCCAGCCGTGGCTCCTCTGGTCCAGCTTCCTTGACCTCCTCCAGCCGTGGCTCCTCTGGTGCAGCTTCCTCAATCTCCTCCAGCCGTGGCTCCAGTGGTCCAGCTTGCAGCAGCTCCTCAGGCCACGGCTCCTCTGGTCCAGCTTCCTTGACCTCCTTAGGCCACGGCTCCTCTGGTCCAGCTTCCTTGACCTCCTCCAGCCGTGGCTCCTCTGGTGCAGCTTCCTTAACCTCCTCCAGCCGTGGCTCCTCTGGTGCAGCTTCCTTGACCTCCTCCAGCCATGGCTCCAGTGGTCCAGCTTGCATCAGCTCCTCAGGCCACAGCTGCTCTGGTCCAGCTTCCTTGACCTCCTCCAGCCGTGGCTCCTCTGGTCCAGCTTCCTTGACCTCCTCCAGCCCTGACTCCTCTGGTGCAGCTTCCTTGACCTCCTCCATCCGTGGCTCCTCTGGTGCAGCTTCCTCAATCTCCTCCAGCCATGGCTCCAGTGGTCCAGCTTGCATCAGCTCCTCAGGCCAGAGCTGCTCTGGTGCAGCTTCCTTGACCTCCTCCAGCCGTGGCTCCTCTGGTGCAGCTTCCTTGACCTCCTCCAGCCGTGGCTCCTCTGGTGCAGCTTCCTTGACCTCCTCCAGCCGTGGCTCCTCTGGTGCAGCTTCCTCAATCTCCTCCAGCCGTGGCTCCAGTGGTCCAGCTTCCATCAGCTCCTCAGGCCACAGCTGCTCTGGTGCAGCTTCCTTGACCTCCTCCAGCCGTGGCTCCTATGGTCCAGCTTCCTTGATCTCCTCCAGCCGTGGCTCCTCTTTTGCAGCTTCCTTGACTTCCTCCAGCGGTGGCTTCTCTGGTGCAGCTTCCTTGACCTCCTCCAGCCGTGGCTCCTCTGGTGCAGCTTCCTGGATCTCCTCCAGCCATGGCTCCAGTGGTCCAGCTTGCATCAGCTCCTCAGGCCACATCTGCTCTGGTCCAGCTTCCTTGACCTCCTCCAGCCGTGGCTCCTCTGGTGCAGCTTCCTTGACCTCCTCCAGCCGTGGCTCCTCTGGTCCAGCTTCCTTGACCTCCTCCAGCCATGGCTCCAGTGGTCCAGCTTACTCAATCTCCTCCAGCCATGGCTCCAGTAGTCCAGCTTGCATCAGCTCCTCAGGTCACAGCTGCTCTGGTCCAGCTTCCTTGACCTCCTCCAGTCGTGGCTCCTCTGGTGCAGCTTCCTTGACCTCCTCCAGCCGTGGCTCCTCTGGTCCAGCTTCCTTGACCTCCTCCAGCCGTGGCTCCTCTGGTGCAGCTTCCTCAATCTCCTCCAGCCATGGCTCCAGTGGTCCAGCTTGCATCAGCTCCTCAGGCCACAGCTGCTCTGGTCCAGCTTCCTTGACCTCCTCCAGCCGTGGCTCCTCTGGTGCAGCTTCCTTGACCTCCTCCAGCCGTGGCTCCTCTGGTGCAGCTTCCTTGACCTCCTCCAGCCGTGGCTCCTCTGGTCCAGCTTCCTTGACCTCCTCCAGCCGTGGCTCCTCTGGTGCAGCTTCCTTGACCTCCTCCAGCCGTGGCTTCTCTGGTGCAGCTTCCTTGACCTCCTCCAGCCGTGGCTCCTCTGGTGCAGCTTCCTGGATCTCCCCCAGCCATGGCTCCAGTGGTCCAGCTTGCATCAGCTCCTCAGGCCACATCTGCTCTGGTCCAGCTTCCTTGACCTCCTCCAGCCGTGGCTCCTCTGATGAAGCTTTCTGGATCTCCTCCAGCCATGGCTCCAGTGGTCCAGCTTGTATCAGCTCCTCAGGCCACAGCTGCTCTGCTCCAGCTTTTTTGACCTCCTCCAGTCGTGGCTCCTCTGGTGCAGCTTCCTTGATCTCCTCCAGCCGTGGCACTCCTGGTCCAGCTTCCTTGACCTCCTCCAGCCGTGGCTTCTCTGGTGCAGCTTCCTCAATCTCCTCCAGCCATGGCTGCAGTGGTCCAGTTTGCATCAGCTCCTCAGGCCACAGCTGCTCTGGTCCAGCTTCCTTGATCTCCTCCAGTCGTGGCTCCTCTGGTGCAGCTTCCTTGACCTCCTCCAGCCCTGACTCTTCTGGTCCAGCTTGCATCAGCTCCTCAGGCCATGGCTCCTCTGGTGCAGCTTCCTTGACCTCCTCCAGCCGTGGCTCCTCTGGTCCAGCTTCCTGGATCTCCCCCAGCCATGGCTCCAGTGGTCCAGCTTGCATCAGCTCCTCAGGCCACCTCCGCTCTGGTCCAGCTTCCTTGACCTCCTCCAGCCGTGGCTCCTCTGGTCCAGCTTCCTTGACCTCCTCCAGCCGTGGCTCCTCTGGTGCAGCTTCCTTGACCTCCTCCACCCGTGGCTCCTCTGGTCCAGCTTCCTTGACCTCCTCCAGCCGTGGCTCCTCTGGTGCAGCTTCCTTGACCTCCTCCAGCCGTGGCTCCTCTGGTGCAGCTTCCTCAATCTCCTCCAGCCATGGCTCCAGTGGTCCAGCTTGCATCAGCTCCTCAGGCCACAGCTGCTCTGGTCCAGCTTCCTTGACCTCCTCCAGCCGTGGATCCCCTGGTGCAGCTTCCTTGACCTCCTCCAGCCGTGGCTCCTCTGGTCCAGCTTCCTTGACCTCCTCCAGCCGTGGCTCCTCTGGTCCAGCTTCCTTGACCTCCTCCAGCCGTGGCTCCTCTGGTGCAGCTTCCTCAATCTCCTCCAGCCGTGGCTCCAGTGGTCCAGCTTGCAGCAGCTCCTCAGGCCACGGCTCCTCTGGTCCAGCTTCCTTGACCTCCTTAGGCCACGGCTCCTCTGGTCCAGCTTCCTTGACCTCCTCCAGCCGTGGCTCCTCTGGTGCAGCTTCCTTAACCTCCTCCAGCCGTGGCTCCTCTGGTGCAGCTTCCTTGACCTCCTCCAGCCATGGCTCCAGTGGTCCAGCTTGCATCAGCTCCTCAGGCCACAGCTGCTCTGGTCCAGCTTCCTTGACCTCCTCCAGCCGTGGCTCCTCTGGTCCAGCTTCCTTGACCTCCTCCAGCCCTGACTCCTCTGGTGCAGCTTCCTTGACCTCCTCCATCCGTGGCTCCTCTGGTGCAGCTTCCTCAATCTCCTCCAGCCATGGCTCCAGTGGTCCAGCTTGCATCAGCTCCTCAGGCCAGAGCTGCTCTGGTGCAGCTTCCTTGACCTCCTCCAGCCGTGGCTCCTCTGGTGCAGCTTCCTTGACCTCCTCCAGCCGTGGCTCCTCTGGTGCAGCTTCCTTGACCTCCTCCAGCCGTGGCTCCTCTGGTGCAGCTTCCTCAATCTCCTCCAGCCGTGGCTCCAGTGGTCCAGCTTCCATCAGCTCCTCAGGCCACAGCTGCTCTGGTGCAGCTTCCTTGACCTCCTCCAGCCGTGGCTCCTATGGTCCAGCTTCCTTGATCTCCTCCAGCCGTGGCTCCTCTTTTGCAGCTTCCTTGACTTCCTCCAGCGGTGGCTTCTCTGGTGCAGCTTCCTTGACCTCCTCCAGCCGTGGCTCCTCTTTTGCAGCTTCCTTGACTTCCTCCAGCGGTGGCTTCTCTGGTGCAGCTTCCTTGACCTCCTCCAGCCGTGGCTCCTCTGGTGCAGCTTCCTGGATCTCCTCCAGCCATGGCTCCAGTGGTCCAGCTTGCATCAGCTCCTCAGGCCACATCTGCTCTGGTCCAGCTTCCTTGACCTCCTCCAGCCGTGGCTCCTCTGGTGCAGCTTCCTTGACCTCCTCCAGCCGTGGCTCCTCTGGTCCAGCTTCCTTGACCTCCTCCAGCCATGGCTCCAGTGGTCCAGCTTACTCAATCTCCTCCAGCCATGGCTCCAGTAGTCCAGCTTGCATCAGCTCCTCAGGTCACAGCTGCTCTGGTCCAGCTTCCTTGACCTCCTCCAGTCGTGGCTCCTCTGGTGCAGCTTCCTTGACCTCCTCCAGCCGTGGCTCCTCTGGTCCAGCTTCCTTGACCTCCTCCAGCCGTGGCTCCTCTGGTGCAGCTTCCTCAATCTCCTCCAGCCATGGCTCCAGTGGTCCAGCTTGCATCAGCTCCTCAGGCCACAGCTGCTCTGGTCCAGCTTCCTTGACCTCCTCCAGCCGTGGCTCCTCTGGTGCAGCTTCCTTGACCTCCTCCAGCCGTGGCTCCTCTGGTGCAGCTTCCTTGACCTCCTCCAGCCGTGGCTCCTCTGGTCCAGCTTCCTTGACCTCCTCCAGCCGTGGCTCCTCTGGTGCAGCTTCCTTGACCTCCTCCAGCCGTGGCTTCTCTGGTGCAGCTTCCTTGACCTCCTCCAGCCGTGGCTCCTCTGGTGCAGCTTCCTGGATCTCCCCCAGCCATGGCTCCAGTGGTCCAGCTTGCATCAGCTCCTCAGGCCACATCTGCTCTGGTGCAGCTTCCTTGACCTCCTCCAGCCGTGGCTCCTCTGGTGCAGCTTCCTTGACCTCCTCCAGCCGTGGCTCCTCTGGTCCAGCTTCCTTGACCTCCTCCAGCCATGGCTCCTCTGGTGCAGCTTCCTCGATCTCCTCCAGCCATGGCTCCAGTGGTCCAGCTTGCATCAGCTCCTCAGGCCACAGCTGCTCTGGTCCAGCTTCCTTGACCTCCTCCAGCCCTGGCTCCTCTGATGAAGCTTTCTGGATCTCCTCCAGCCATGGCTCCAGTGGTCCAGCTTGCATCAGCTCCTCAGGCCACAGCTGCTCTGGTCCAGCTTCCTTGACCTCCTCCAGTCGTGGCTCCTCTGGTGCAGCTTCCTTGATCTCCTCCAGCCGTGGCACCTCTGGTCCAGCTTCCTTGACCTCCTCCAGCCGTGGCTCCTCTGGTGCAGCTTCCTCAATCTCCTCCAGCCATGGCTGCAGTGGTCCAGCTTGCATCAGCTCCTCAGGCCACAGCTGCTCTGGTCCAGCTTCCTTGACCTCCTCCAGTCGTGGCTCCACTGGTGCAGCTTCCTTGACCTCCTACAGCCGTGGCTCCTCTGGTGCAGCTTCCTTGACCTCCTACAGCCGTGGCTCCTCTGGTGCAGCTTCCTTGACCTCCTCCAGCCGTGGCTCCTCTGGTGCAGCTTCCTGGATCTCCTCCAGCCATGACTCCAGTGGTCCAGCTTGCATCAGCTCCTCAGGCCACATCTGCTCTGGTCCAGCTTCCTTGACCTCCTCCAGCCGTGGCTCCTCTGGTGCAGCTTCCTTGACCTCCTCCACCCGTGGCTCCTCTGGTCCAGCTTCCTTGACCTCCTCCAGCCGTGGCTCCTCTGGTGCAGCTTCCTTAACCTCCTCCAGCCGTGGCTCCTCTGGTCCAGCTTCCTTGACCTCCTCCAGCCATGGCTCCTCTGGTGCAGCTTCCTCAATCTCCTCCAGCCATGGCTCCAGTGGTCCAGCTTGCATCAGCTCCTCAGGCCACAGCTGCTCTGGTCCAGCTTCCTTGACCTCCTCCAGCCGTGGCTCCTCTGGTGCAGCTTCCTCAATCTCCTCCAGCCATGGCTCCAGTGGTCCAGCTTGCATCAGCTCCTCAGGCCACAGCTGCTCTGGTCCAGCTTCCTTGACCTCCTCCAGCTGTGGCTCCTCTGGTGCAGCTTCCTTGACCTCCTCCAGCCGTGGCTCCTCTGGTCCAGCTTCCTTGACCTCCTCCAGCCGTGGCTCCTCTGGTGCAGCTTCCTTGACCTCCTCCAGCCGTGGCTTCTCTGGTGCAGCTTCCTTGACCTCCTCCAGCCGTGGCTCCTCTGGTGCAGCTTCCTGGATCTCCCCCAGCCATGGCTCCAGTGGTCCAGCTTGCATCAGCTCCTCAGGCCACATCTGCTCTGGTCCAGCTTCCTTGACCTCCTCCAGCCGTGGCTCCTCTGGTGCAGCTTCCTTGACCTCCTCCAGCCGTGGCTCCACTGGTCCAGCTTCCTTGACCTCCTCCAGCCATGGCTGCTCTGGTGCAGCTTCCTCAATCTCCTCCAGCCATGGCTCCAGTGGTCCAGCTTGCATCAGCTCCTCAGGCCACAGCTGCTCTGGTCCAGCTTCCTTGACCTCCTCCAGCCGTGGCTCCTCTGATGAAGCTTTCTGGATCTCCTCCAGCCATGGCTCCAGTGGTCCAGCTTGTATCAGCTCCTCAGGCCACAGCTGCTCTGCTCCAGCTTTTTTGACCTCCTCCAGTCGTGGCTCCTCTGGTGCAGCTTCCTTGATCTCCTCCAGCCGTGGCACTCCTGGTCCAGCTTCCTTGACCTCCTCCAGCCGTGGCTCCTCTGGTGCAGCTTCCTCAATCTCCTCCAGCCATGGCTGCAGTGGTCCAGCTTGCATCAGCTCCTCAGGCCACAGCTGCTCTGGTCCAGCTTCCTTGACCTCCTCCAGTCGTGGCTCCTCTGGTGCAGCTTCCTTGACCTCCTCCAGCCCTGACTCCTCTGGTCCAGCTTCCTTGACCTCCTCCAGCCGTGGCTCCTCTGGTGCAGCTTCCTTGACCTCCTCCAGCCGTGGCTCCTCTGGTCCAGCTTCCTGGATCTCCCCCGGCCATGGCTCCAGTGGTCCAGCTTGCATCAGCTCCTCAGGCCACATCTGCTCTGGTCCAGCTTCCTTGACCTCCTCCAGCCGTGGCTCCTCTGGTCCAGCTTCCTTGACCTCCTCCAGCCGTGGCTCCTCTGGTGCAGCTTCCTTGACCTCCTCCACCCGTGGCTCCTCTGGTGCAGCTTCCTTGACCTCCTCCAGCCGTGGCTCCTCTGGTGCAGCTTCCTTGACCTCCTCCAGCCGTGGCTCCTCTGGTGCAGCTTCCTTGACCTCCTCCAGCTGTGGCTCCTCTGGTGCAGCTTCCTCAATCTCCTCCAGCCGTGGCTCCAGTGGTCCAGCTTGCAGCAGCTCCTCAGGCCACGGCTCCTCTGGTCCAGCTTCCTTGACCTCCTTAGGCCACGGCTCCTCTGGTCCAGCTTCCTTGACCTCCTCCAGCCGTGGCTCCTCTGGTGCAGCTTCCTTAACCTCCTCCAGCCGTGGCTTCTCTGGTGCAGCTTCCTTGACCTCCTCCAGCCATGGCTCCAGTGGTCCAGCTTGCATCAGCTCCTCAGGCCACAGCTGCTCTGGTCCAGCTTCCTTGACCTCCTCCAGTCGTGGCTCCTCTGGTCCAGCTTCCTTGACCTCCTCCAGCCCTGACTCCTCTGGTGCAGCTTCCTTGACCTCCTCCATCCGTGGCTCCTCTGGTGCAGCTTCCTCAGTCTCCTCCAGCCATGGCTCCAGTGGTCCAGCTTGCATCAGCTCCTCAGGCCACAGCTGCTCTGGTGCAGCTTCCTTGACCTCCTCCAGCCGTGGCTCCTCTGGTGCAGCTTCCTTGACCTCCTCCAGCCGTGGCTCCTCTGGTGCAGCTTCCTTGACCTCCTCCAGCCGTGGCTCCTCTGGTGCAGCTTCCTCAATCTCCTCCAGCCGTGGCTCCAGTGGTCCAGCTTCCATCAGCTCCTCAGGCCACAGCTGCTCTGGTCCAGCTTCCTTGACCTCCTCCAGCCGTGGCTCCTATGGTCCAGCTTCCTTGATCTCCTCCAGCCGTGGCTCCTCTTTTGCAGCTTCCTTGACTTCCTCCAGCGGTGGCTTCTCTGGTGCAGCTTCCTTGACCTCCTCCAGCCGTGGCTCCTCTGGTGCAGCTTCCTGGATCTCCTCCAGCCATGGCTCCAGTGGTCCAGCTTGCATCAGCTCCTCAGGCCACATCTGCTCTGGTGCAGCTTCCTTGACCTCCTCCAGCCGTGGCTCCTCTGGTGCAGCTTCCTTGACCTCCTCCAGCCGTGGCTCCTCTGGTCCAGCTTCCTTGACCTCCTCCAGCCATGGCTCCAGTGGTCCAGCTTACTCAATCTCCTCCAGCCATGGCTCCAGTAGTCCAGCTTGCATCAGCTCCTCAGGTCACAGCTGCTCTGGTCCAGCTTCCTTGACCTCCTCCAGTCGTGGCTCCTCTGGTGCAGCTTCCTTGACCTCCTCCAGCCGTGGCTCCTCTGGTCCAGCTTCCTTGACCTCCTCCAGCCGTGGCTCCTCTGGTGCAGCTTCCTTGACCTCCTCCAGCCGTGGCTCCAGTGGTCCAGCTTCCTTGACCTCCTCCAGCCGTGGCTCCTCTGGTCCAGCTTCCTTGACCTCCTCCAGCCGTGGCTCCTCTGGTGCAGCTTCCTTGACCTCCTCCAGCCGTGGCTCCTCTGGTGCAGCTTCCTTGACCTCCTCCAGCCGTGGCTCCTCTGGTCCAGCTTCCTTGACCTCCTCCAGCCATGGCTCCTCTGGTGCAGCTTCCTCGATCTCCTCCAGCCATGGCTCCAGTGGTCCAGCTTGCATCAGCTCCTCAGGCCACAGCTGCTCTGGTCCAGCTTCCTTGACCTCCTCCAGCCCTGGCTCCTCTGATGAAGCTTTCTGGATCTCCTCCAGCCATGGCTCCAGTGGTCCAGCTTCCTTGACCTCCTCCAGCCGTGGCTCCTCTGGTGCAGCTTCCTTGATCTCCTCCAGTCGTGGCTCCTCTGGTGCAGCTTCCTTGATCTCCTCCAGCCGTGGCACCTCTGGTCCAGCTTCCTTGACCTCCTCCAGCCGTGGCTCCTCTGGTGCAGCTTCCTCAATCTCCTCCAGCCATGGCTGCAGTGGTCCAGCTTGCATCAGCTCCTCAGGCCACAGCTGCTCTGGTCCAGCTTCCTTGACCTCCTCCAGCCGTGGCTCCACTGGTGCAGCTTCCTTGACCTCCTACAGCCGTGGCTCCTCTGGTGCAGCTTCCTTGACCTCCTCCAGCCGTGGCTCCTCTGGTGCAGCTTCCTTGACCTCCTCCAGCCGTGGCTCCTCTGGTGCAGCTTCCTGGATCTCCTCCAGCCATGGCTCCAGTGGTCCAGCTTGCATCAGCTCCTCAGGCCACAGCTGCTCTGGTCCAGCTTCCTTGACCTCCTCCAGTCGTGGCTCCTCTGGTGCAGCTTCCTTGACCTCCTCCAGCCGTGGCTCCTCTGGTCCAGCTTCCTTGACCTCCTCCACCCGTGGCTCCTCTGGTCCAGCTTCCTTGACCTCCTCCACCCGTGGCTCCTCTGGTGCAGCTTCCTCAATCTCCTCCAGCCATGGCTCCAGTGGTCCAGCTTTTATCAGCTCCTCAGGCCACGGCTCCTCTGCTCCAGCTTCCTTGACCTCCTCCAGTCGTGGCTCCTCTGGTCCAGCCTCCTTGATCTCCAGCCGTGGCTCCACTGGTCCCGATTCCATCATGTCCAGCCTTGGCTCCTGGCGCTCCTGCAGCACCAGCTCCTCCACGTCCTCAGGTCCAGGCTCCTCGTGCACCAGTTCCTCCATCTCTTGCATCTCTTGCAACTCTCTCTCCTCAGCGCCGGCTCCTCAGGCTCCGTCTCCGCCCTCTCGCCACCTCGTCAGCGGCCGAGCCCGTTGTCGCGTCAAGCGTCGGCCGGCAACGGGGCTCGGCCCCGCCTCCTCGCCTGGAACAGCCACTCAGCGGCGGCGGCGCGCGGAGCCCCCTGTGCCATTGGTCGCGAGCGAGGCAGGCGACTCCCGCTCGGCCAAAGCTGCGTGTGCCTTCGCTTCGATTCCTCCCGCGCCCAGGCGCCTTTCCCGCATTGGCCGAGGGTCAGGGAGGAGGGCCGATCCCTCCGGCTCCATTGGCCGCCTTTCGCGGGGCTCTGCCCACCGGTGGCGCTTCAAGTGGCGGAGCCGGCTCGGAGGCGTGGCTGCGCATGCGTGCGGTGCCGGCGGGCGGGGTAAGATGGCGGCAGTGGGGAAGAAGCAGTGCGTGTAGTGCCTGGCCGAGGTGAGCTCGCTGCGCTTCCGCTGTAGCGAGTGGGCCGACGTGGAGCTCTGCCGCGACTGCTTGTCGGCGGGCGCCGAGATCGGCCCGCAGCGGCGATGGCACGGCTCGCAGCTGGTGGACGACGGCCGCTTCACCCTGTGGGGCGCCGAGGCGGAGGGCGGCTGGAGCAGCCGGGAGGAGCAGCCGCTGCTGGCCGCGATCGAGCAGTTGGGCTTCGGCCGCTGGGTAAGGGCTGTGGGCGGGGAGGGACGGGGTGGTCCCAGCGCGGCGCTGCGGGAGCCCCGGTGGGCACGGGGCGCTGCGGGCTGCTCGGCCCCGCTGCTGCCTTCGGCCCTAGCGGCCGCCTTCGCCAGCCCGGCCGGGGGGCGGCTCGGACGTTCTCCGCCTTCTCGTTGGCGTTGGGCTCTGCGTGCAGGGGCCGGGGCTGCGAGCTCCCTGCCCGGCCGCTCCTCGGGACGCGCTCGGGCTCGAACTGAAGCAGCAAGAAGCGTCACTGCTTCACTTGCTTCTGCCTCTGAGGGTTTCTCTTTGGTTACCCAGAAAGAAGATTCTCTGTCCAAAGCTTCCCGTTCGTGGTCATTTTGCCTTTTTCATGTTTTGAAGAGCTGTGAAGAGAGTAAATGCTGGGTTTTTGGATTGTAAATGAAGATGATGCGAGGGCTGGAGCCCCTCTGCTGTGAGCACAGGCTGAGAGAGCTGGGGGTGTTGAGCGTGGGGAAGAGAAGGCTCTGGGGAGAGCTCCTAGCAGCCTCGCAGTACCTGAGGGGGCTGCAGGCAAGGTGGGGAGGGGCTTTTTACAAGGGCGACTGTTAATGGGATGAAGGGGCATGGCTTTAAGTGGCTTTAAATGTTGCAGGGGAAGATTTAGATGCCACATTGGGAAGAAATTGTTCACGCTGAGGGTGGTGAGGACCTGGCAGAGGTTGCCCCGGGGAAGCTGTGGGTGCCCCCTCCCTGGAAGTGTTGAAGGCCAGGTTGGCTGGGGCCTGGAGGAGCCTGGTCTGTTCCTGTGTGTTGAGAGGAGTCCCTGCCCATGGTCGGGAGGGTGGAACTAGCTGATCCTTAAAGTCCCTTCCAAGGCAAAGCATTCTAGGATTCTAAATACTACCTTTTCTTATTTCCGTATTGCTTTAAGCGTACTTTGGCAATGCCAACTCCAAATGATGTTGTGATCTGAGCACTGGCCTGGAGTGTAGAAAAGCTCCTGGGGATGGTAAGCTGACTGTTTGAGAGAGCAATTGATGCTCGTGAATCCCCGTGTGGATCTAGTGTCTCAGCGGTGGTGTTAGACGTAGAGATCAGATGCAGCTTGCCTTAGGGCTGTTCCTGGTGCTCCTTTCGTGGTTGATGTGCTCCCATGCAGTTATAAATACTCGCCCTGGACCTAGGAGTGCAGATCCTCTGGAAAGGTGACTCATTTCAGTATTGCTGGGAAAGCTTCTGTGTTGTGAGTTGACCTTTGAGGAGCAGGGAAGAAGTCGGGCTCTTAGGTAATGGTGCTGGACCAAAACCTTTCTACCTTGCTCACATCCACCCCTTGGGTTAAATAAAAAGTAATGCTGCAATAGCAGCCCGAGCTGCGGGATAGAGAGGTGTCTGTCTCATGGTCACTGCTCGGGGAGTTTGCAGAACGTACAGTTCTGAAAGGGGAATCTGCTTCCTCTAAGTAAAGCTGCGTGAGCTGTGCAGCTGTACAGATTTTTTGCTCCCTCCCCTTTCTCTTCCGTCTTTTTTTCCTGGGATTCTGATTGGCTGTAGCTGAGCAGTGCAGAGGGCACGGAAAGAGCGAGGGGCTAACGCTGCCCTCTACACCTTCCCTGACAAGGCTGAGCACCCCCTAAAGCAGTAAAAGCTGAAAGGCCAAAGAAATCCAGAACTCTAGTTTTGTGTGATAAACTTGACATCTATATTTTTGCAAGGAACATAAATCTGAAAGTACTAAAGGGTTATTTGGGGGTACCACCAAGACTGAGCAGGCAGGCAAGTCTGCTGGAAGGAGAGAGCGAGCTTGCGGTGTATCTGGCAGGGACTGGCTTCCTCCATCTCCTCCAGCCGTGGCTGCTCTGGCCAGGCTTCCTCAATGTCTTCCAGCGACGGCTCCTCCAGCTGGCTCTCCTTCATCTCCTCCGGCCATGGCTCCAGTGCTCCCGCTTGCATCGTCACCTCCAGCCATGGCTTCTCTGGTCCAGCTTCCTCTGTCTCCTCGAGCCATGGCTCCAGTGGTCCAGCTTGCATCAGCTCCTCAGGCCATGGCTCCTCTGGTGCAGCTTCCTTGACCTCCTCAGGCCACGGCTCCTCTGGTCCAGCTTCCTTGACCTCCTCCAGCCACGGCTCCTCTGGTCCAGCTTCCTTGACCTCCTCAGGCCACGGCTCCTCTGGTCCAGCTTCCTCAATCTCCTCCAGCCGTGGCTCCTCTGGTGCAGCTTCCTCGATCTCCTCCAGCCATGGCTCCAGTGGTCCAGCTTGCATCATCTCCTCAGGCCACGGCTGCTCTGGTCCAGCTTCCTTGACCTCCTCCAGCCGTGGCTCCTCTGGTGCAGCTTCCTTGACCTCCTCCAGCCGTGGCTCCTCTGGTGCAGCTTCCTTGATCTCCTCCAGCCGTGGCTGCTCTGGCCAGGCTTCCTCAATGTCTTCCAGCCACGGCTCCTCCAGCTGGCTCTCCTTCATCTCCTCCGGCCATGGCTCCAGTGCTCCCGCTTGCATCGTCACCTCCAGCCATGGCTTCTCTGGTCCAGCTTCCTCTGTCTCCTCGAGCCATGGCTCCAGTGGTCCAGCTTGCATCAGCTCCTCAGTCCATGGCTCGTGTGGTCCAGCTTCCTTGACCTCCTCAGGCCACGGCTCCTCTGGTCCAGCTTCCTTGACCTCCTCCAGCCGTGGCTCCTCTGGTGCAGCTTCCTGGATCTCCTCCAGCCATGGCTCCAGTGGTCCAGCTTGCATCAGCTCCTCAGGCCACGGCTCCTCTGGTCCAGCTTCCTTGACCTCCTCCAGCCGTGGCTGCTCTGGTGCAGCTTCCTCAGTCTCCTCCAGCCGTGGCTCCTCTGGTGCAGCTTCCTCGATCTCCTCCAACCATGGCTCCTCTGGTGCAGCTTCCTCAATCTCCTCCAGCCATGGCTCCAGTGGTCCAGCTTGCATCATCTCCTCAGGCCACGGCTGCTCTGGTCCAGCTTCCTTGACCTCCTCCAGCCGTGGCTCCTCTGGTGCAGCTTCCTTGATCTCCTCCAGCCGTGGCTGCTCTGGCCAGGCTTCCTCAATGTCTTCCAGCCACGGCTCCTCCAGCTGGCTCTCCTTCATCTCCTCCGGCCATGGCTCCAGTGCTCCCGCTTGCATCGTCACCTCCAGCCATGGCTTCTCTGGTCCAGCTTCCTTTGTCTCCTCGAGCCATGGCTCCAGTGGTCCAGCTTGCATCAGCTCCTCAGGCCATGGCTCCTCTGGTCCAGCTTCCTTGACCTCCTCCAGCCGTGGCTGCTCTGGTCCAGCTTCCTGGATCTCCTCCAGCCATGGCTCCAGTGGTCCAGCTTGCATCAGCTCCTCAGGCCACGGCTCCTCTGGTCCAGCTTCCTTGACCTCCTCCAGCCGTGGCTGCTCTGGTGCAGCTTCCTCAGTCTCCTCCAGCCGTGGCTCCTCTGGTGCAGCTTCCTCGATCTCCTCCAACCATGGCTCCTCTGGTGCAGCTTCCTCAATCTCCTCCAGCCATGGCTCCAGTGGTCCAGCTTGCATCATCTCCTCAGGCCACGGCTGCTCTGGTCCAGCTTCCTTGACCTCCTCCAGCCGTGGCTCCTCTGGTGCAGCTTCCTTGACCTCCTCCATCCGTGGCTCCTCTGGTGCAGCTTCCTCAGTCTCCTCCAGCCATGGCTCCAGTGGTCCAGCTTGCATCAGCTCCTCAGGCCACAGCTGCTCTGGTGCAGCTTCCTTGACCTCCTCCAGCCGTGGCTCCTCTGGTGCAGCTTCCTTGACCTCCTCCAGCCGTGGCTCCTCTGGTGCAGCTTCCTTGACCTCCTCCAGCCGTGGCTCCTCTGGTGCAGCTTCCTCAATCTCCTCCAGCCGTGGCTCCAGTGGTCCAGCTTCCATCAGCTCCTCAGGCCACAGCTGCTCTGGTCCAGCTTCCTTGACCTCCTCCAGCCGTGGCTCCTATGGTCCAGCTTCCTTGATCTCCTCCAGCCGTGGCTCCTCTTTTGCAGCTTCCTTGACTTCCTCCAGCGGTGGCTTCTCTGGTGCAGCTTCCTTGACCTCCTCCAGCCGTGGCTCCTCTGGTGCAGCTTCCTGGATCTCCTCCAGCCATGGCTCCAGTGGTCCAGCTTGCATCAGCTCCTCAGGCCACATCTGCTCTGGTGCAGCTTCCTTGACCTCCTCCAGCCGTGGCTCCTCTGGTGCACCTTCCTTGACCTCCTCCAGCCGTGGCTCCTCTGGTCCAGCTTCCTTGACCTCCTCCAGCCATGGCTCCAGTGGTCCAGCTTACTCAATCTCCTCCAGCCATGGCTCCAGTAGTCCAGCTTGCATCAGCTCCTCAGGTCACAGCTGCTCTGGTCCAGCTTCCTTGACCTCCTCCAGTCGTGGCTCCTCTGGTGCAGCTTCCTTGACCTCCTCCAGCCGTGGCTCCTCTGGTCCAGCTTCCTTGACCTCCTCCAGCCGTGGCTCCTCTGGTGCAGCTTCCTCAATCTCCTCCAGCCATGGCTCCAGTGGTCCAGCTTGCATCAGCTCCTCAGGCCACAGCTGCTCTGGTCCAGCTTCCTTGACCTCCTCCAGCCGTGGCTCCTCTGGTGCAGCTTCCTTGACCTCCTCCAGCCGTGGCTCCAGTGGTCCAGCTTCCTTGACCTCCTCCAGCCGTGGCTCCTCTGGTCCAGCTTCCTTGACCTCCTCCAGCCGTGGCTCCTCTGGTCCAGCTTCCTTGACCTCCTCCAGCCGTGGCTCCTCTGGTGCAGCTTCCTTGACCTCCTCCAGCCGTGGCTCCTCTGGTGCAGCTTCCTTGACCTCCTCCAGCCGTGGCTCCTCTGGTCCAGCTTCCTTGACCTCCTCCAGCCATGGCTCCTCTGGTGCAGCTTCCTCGATCTCCTCCAGCCATGGCTCCAGTGGTCCAGCTTGCATCAGCTCCTCAGGCCACAGCTGCTCTGGTCCAGCTTCCTTGATCTCCTCCAGCCCTGGCTCCTCTGATGAAGCTTTCTGGATCTCCTCCAGCCATGGCTCCAGTGGTCCAGCTTCCTTGACCTCCTCCAGCCGTGGCTCCTCTGGTGCAGCTTCCTTGATCTCCTCCAGCCGTGGCACCTCTGGTCCAGCTTCCTTGACCTCCTCCAGCCGTGGCTCCTCTGGTGCAGCTTCCTCAATCTCCTCCAGCCATGGCTGCAGTGGTCCAGCTTGCATCAGCTCCTCAGGCCACAGCTGCTCTGGTCCAGCTTCCTTGACCTCCTCCAGCCGTGGCTCCACTGGTGCAGCTTCCTTGACCTTCTCCAGCCGTGGCTCCTCTGGTGCAGCTTCCTTGACCTCCTCCACCCGTGGCTCCTCTGGTCCAGCTTCCTTGACCTCCTCCACCCGTGGCTCCTCTGGTGCAGCTTCCTCAATCTCCTCCAGCCATGGCTCCAGTGGTCCAGCTTTTATCAGCTCCTCAGGCCACGGCTCCTCTGCTCCAGCTTCCTTGACCTCCTCCAGTCGTGGCTCCTCTGGTCCAGCCTCCTTGATCTCCAGCCGTGGCTCCACTGGTCCCGATTCCATCATGTCCAGCCTTGGCTCCTGGCGCTCCTGCAGCACCAGCTCCTCCACGTCCTCAGGTCCAGGCTCCTCGTGCACCAGTTCCTCCATCTCTTGCATCTCTTGCAACTCTCTCTCCTCAGCGCCGGCTCCTCAGGCTCCGTCTCCGCCCTCTCGCCACCTCGTCAGCGGCCGAGCCCGTTGTCGCGTCAAGCGTCGGCCGGCAACGGGGCTCGGCCCCGCCTCCTCGCCTGGAACAGCCACTCAGCGGCGGCGGCGCGCGGAGCCCCCTGTGCCATTGGTCGCGAGCGAGGCAGGCGACTCCCGCTCGGCCAAAGCTGCGTGTGCCTTCGCTTCGATTCCTCCCGCGCCCAGGCGCCTTTCCCGCATTGGCCGAGGGTCAGGGAGGAGGGCCGATCCCTCCGGCTCCATTGGCCGCCTTTCGCGGGGCTCTGCCCACCGGTGGCGCTTCAAGTGGCGGAGCCGGCTCGGAGGCGTGGCTGCGCATGCGTGCGGTGCCGGCGGGCGGGGTAAGATGGCGGCAGTGGGGAAGAAGCAGTGCGTGTAGTGCCTGGCCGAGGTGAGCTCGCTGCGCTTCCGCTGTAGCGAGTGGGCCGACGTGGAGCTCTGCCGCGACTGCTTGTCGGCGGGCGCCGAGATCGGCCCGCAGCGGCGATGGCACGGCTCGCAGCTGGTGGACGGCGGCCGCTTCACCCTGTGGGGCGCCGAGGCGGAGGGCGGCTGGAGCAGCCGGGAGGAGCAGCCGCTGCTGGATGTGAAAGATAAAGGTTTGATCATTAAACCGTTTAGCATAAACCGTTTAGCATAAGCAAGGAGGAGCCCCGGCCCAACTAACTTACTTAGCATAAGTAAAGAAGAGCCTGGGGCCTAAAGAATGTGTAAAGTGAGGGAATACTTAGCCGGATGAGCACCCGAAACCGCTGAACAATGGAAATTTACCCCACAACGCAATAAAAAGGCCGAAGAAAAAGAAGAGGGCGCGGTCGTTGGCGGAGCGAAGACTCCCCGGCCGCCCAGCGCTGTTTTGTTTATTGCCTGCTTGCTAAATAAATTTCATTGGCTTTAATTGAGCTGGTTCCTGTCAATTATTGGAACGCATTTTATGACACTGGACGCGATCGAGCAGTTGGGCTTCGGCCGCTGGGTAAGGGCTGGGGGCGGGGAGGGACGGGGTGGTCCCAGCGCGGCGCTGCGGGAGCCCCGGTGGGCACGGGGCGCTGCGGGCTGCTCGGCCCCGCTGCTGCCTTCGGCCCTAGCGGCCGCCTTCCCCAGCCCGGCCGAGGGGCGGCTCGGACGTTGTCCGCCTTCTCGTTGGCGTTGGGCTCTGCGTGCAGGGGCCGGGGCTGCGAGCTCCCTGCCCGGCCGCTCCTCGGGACGCGCTCGGGCTCGACCTAAAGCAGCAAGAAGCGTCACTGCTTCACTTGCTTCTGCCTCTGAGGGTTTCTCTTTGGTTACCCAGAAGGAAGGTTCTCTGTCCAAAGCTTCCCGTTCGTGGTCATTTTGCCTTTTTCATGTTTGGAACAGCTGTGAAGAGAGTAAATGCTGGGTTTTTGGATTGTAAATGAAGATGATGCGAGGGCTGGAGCCCCTCTGCTGTGAGCACAGGCTGAGAGAGCTGGGGGTGTTGAGCGTGGGGAAGAGAAGGCTCTGGGGAGAGCTCCTAGCAGCCTCGCAGTACCTGAGGTGGCTGCAGGCAAGGTGGGGAGGGGCTTTTTACAAGGGCGACTGTTAATGGGATGAAGGGGCATGGCTTTAAGTGGCTTTAAATGTTGCAGGGGAAGATTTAGATGCCACATTGGGAAGAAATTGTTCACGCTGAGGGTGGTGAGGACCTGGCAGAGGTTGCCCCGGGGAAGCTGTGGGTGCCCCCTCCCTGGAAGTGTTGAAGGCCAGGTTGGCTGGGGCCTGGAGGAGCCTGGTCTGTTCCTGTGTGTTGAGAGGAGTCCCTGCCCATGGTCGGGAGGGTGGAACTAGCTGATCCTTAAAGTCCCTTCCAAGGCAAAGCATTCTAGGATTCTAAATACTACCTTTTCTTATTTCCGTATTGCTTTAAGCGTACTTTGGCAATGCAAACTCCAAATGATGTTGTGATCTGAGCACTGGCCTGGAGTGTAGAAAAGCTCCTGGGGATGGTAAGCTGACTGTTTGAGAGAGCAATTGATGCTCGTGAATCCCCGTGTGGATCTAGTGTCTCAGCGGTGGTGTTAGACGTGGAGATCAGATGCAGCTTGCCTTAGGGCTGTTCCTGGTGCTCCTTTCGTGGTTGATGTGCTCCCATGCAGTTATAAATACTTGCCCTGGACCTAGGAGTGCAGATCCTCTGGAAAGGTGACTCATTTCAGTATTGCTGGGAAAGCTTCTGTGTTGTGAGTTGACCTTTGAGGAGCAGGGAAGAAGTCGGGCTCTTAGGTAAGTGTGTTCTGCTGGAGATGTTAATGGGAATGGTTTTATCGGCTCTCCTTATTTTCTGTTTAGGAGGACGTGGCTACTCACGTGGGAGCATCCCAAACACCTCAGGAGGTGATGGAACCCTACGTGAGCATGTGTATCCACGGCAACCTGGGGAAAGCCCATCTGGAAGATGCCTTGGAAATGTCAGTTTCCAATCTGGATGCCTATGAAAGACGTTCTGTGGAGCTGATCCCTATGTAGTGATGAGTGCGAGAAGTCTGCTGGGGAATGTGCCGGACAAATACCATCAGAATAAGTCTAAGCCGTCCCGTCTAGCATTTTATGCCGGCTCTAACACATCGGAGCCAGTTACAGGGCCAGCAAATTGTGTCCTATAGCTGGGAGCCCCTCTGGGTTCAGGTGAATGCTGAAGTGTAAATGGTGAGTGCCTCTGATTTACAAGAATGTTTATTGCATCGTGTGTAGTGTAAGATCTGTTTTGTAAATAATGATGAAGGAAGAAGTTCTTTACTGAGAGGGTGATTGTCCATTGGAATGCACTGCCGGGGGGGGGTGGTGGAATCTCCGTCCCTGGAGGTGTTTCAGGAAAGGTTGGGTGAGGCACTTAGTGCCATGGTGTAGTTGACGAGTAGGAGTAGGTGTAGGTTGGGTCCTAGGTTGGACTCGATGATGTCGGAGGTCTTTTCCAACCTTATGATACTGTGATGATCATTGCAAAGGGAAACTAACTGAAGCAATATTTGTGTTAACTGTACGCAGGCATTTCTAAATCCTCTGGCTGTATGGTCAGCAGTTTCCCAATGCTCTTCAGTCTGTTTTATGCTGGTTATTCTGGCATTGTCTGAATAAAAAAATGCGAATAATAGTTGCACGCTGCTCAGCTGAAGCTGTAATAAAGGACTGTGGGACACAGTCAAAATACTCTCCTTTAGCAGAAACATGGTTTCTGCAAGGGATGGTGCGATTGTACTATTAAAAGAGTGAGAGCAAGATTCCCTGGTGTAAGAGTCGGTCCGAAGAACAGTATTTGTCTCGGTCCGATGAACAGTACTTGTCTCAACATCGCCATCAGGAACTCGGAGAAAGACCAAGGAGCAATGACCCGAGATGTAGGCACTGCCTGGAACAAGCAGTCGCCGTGACCAAGGACTGCAAGTAACATCTAAGAAAAAATTGAACAGATGCTGTCCAGAAGATGGATTTCACCTGCTACCTCAGCCAAAGTTACCCCACCTCCTCCTTGACCCAACGCCAACAAGGGAAGAGCATGCGCAGAGGCTCGCAGAGGGTCTTCCGGTCACCTAGCGGTCACGAGAGGAAGATGAGGTGAGGAAGCAGAAGACCCCTGAACACGAGGTGGTGCAGGCGCAGACGAGTTCTGGCAAGCGAAGCGAGAACTTTTGGGGCCTGCGCAGTTCAACCTGGATTGCGAAATGAAGGTGGAGATTGGCCTCAATCCATGGGAGAGAGGAGGTGCGAGGTGTTGTTGCTGAGCATAAAAGATGGTTCCTAAGTGAACCCCAGCGGAGAGAAATCTCCCCACCTCTGGATCACAGATCGCCTGTCATGACAACAAGTCTCAACTGAGGACCGGCAAGACGCTGCTCGGAGCCTGGGACCATAGGGACGCCTCTGGATCCGTGGTGGTAGCTATAATCCTCTTTCCTCCTTTTCCTCCCCTTTTCTTCACTTTGTCTATCGCGTGCCGCTTTACGGGCAAAAATAATAAAGTTTCTCTTTGATTGAATTATAGCCCCTTGGCATTTTGGCTGCCTTAATTTTGCGCTTCGAGATCAAGGTAAACGAATCATCACGAGTCCCCGAGTGGACCGTGACATTAAATTGGCGTCACGGACAGGATTCTGAGAAACAGAGGAGTGCAGGAAGTGTGTGGTCTGTAACAGGGGAAGGACGTTTTGCTCCAGCCGCACCTGGCCCTACACCTGATAGGTGAGAGGTGTCCAGAAAGCAAGGGGGGCAACTCAGATTTCCCACACACTGCACACCCCTTGGTGTAGAGCACTCCAAACTCAAGTTGAGGGCTCTGTCTCTCGGAATCAAACCAAAAAGATCTCAAAGTGCAAAAGGGGTGTTGCTCTCATGTTAATGAGAATTGTCTGCTAGGGAAAGTGAAGGGGGAATCGTGTAACTAAGTGGAGCCTTCCCATAGCAGATTTTTGGCCCCTTCAACCACTCGGGAAAGAGAAGGGCGACACAGCAGTGACTGTGTGTTTTGTGTAACTAAGTTGAGCCTTCCCGACGTGGATTTGGTCCCTTCGTAGCAAGAATGACTAAAAACTCTGAGAACCAAGACTCTCAGTCAGTGAAAGTTCGAGACCTGTTTTACTCAATTTTGGCAAAATATGGGGCTCGACCCTCCGTACCCGGAGAAGACTGGGCACGTGATAATTGGTCTAATTTACAGAATGTAGTAGACCGAGTGATTTCTCTGCAGACTCAGTCTAAGTTTAGATTAGATAAGGGCAGAGCGACAGTTTGTGCTGTTTTAGGAGCGAGCCTGGTGGCAGCGATTGAAGATGGCCTCAGGCATCGTAGTAATGAAACCAAAATTATAGAATCCCTTGAAAATTTGGTGAAAATTTTGCAGCAACAATTAGAGGAAGAAAGGGAAGAAAACCTCTCGTTAAAGGCTGCTTTAAAGGAGAAATGTTTAAAAAACACAGAAGTGCTGAGGGAGAAGGAGCGTGAGCTGGAGGAGAAGAGTCAAATTACAACTAAGCGAATACCTTACACTTCCACGGAGCTAGCCAAACTACAACAATACAAACGTTCTTCCACATTAGCCCGTCACGCTTTAGCCCAGGAGCTAGAAAAAATACCCAAACCCGAAGGCGTGGAGGTCTATCAGTGCATCGATGATATTCTCGTGGGAGGGAAGGAAATAGATGAAGTGGGGGCAACCCAACAGAATATAATTTCACATTTGGAGAAATTAGGTTTACAGATTCCTCCAGAAAAGGTCCAAAAGCCCTCACAAGAAGTAAAATTCCTGGGAATCGGGTGGAAAGGAGGGATGACTTGCATCCCACCAGACACCCTTGCCTCCTTAGATCAGATCAAAATGCCTGAGTCAAAAAAGGACTTGCAGCATGTTTTAGGATTGTTGGTGTTTTGGAGGAAACACATCCCAGACTTTTCTATCATCGCTAGACCTCTTTATGATTTACTAAGAAAAGGGGTCAAATGGGAATGGACAGCTTCTCAGGAAGAAACCATGCAATTACTGATTTTTGAAGCAACAGCCCATCAAGCCCTTGGTCCAATTCACCCTACCGACCCTTTTCAAGTTGAATGGGGATTTGCTTTATCAGGCCTATCGGTACATATACGGCAGCGAGGCCCTGAGGGTCCAACCCGACCAGTGGGATTTTTCTCCCGTGGTTTCAAGGATGCCGAGAGAAGATACACTGCCTGGGAGAAGGGTTTATTTGTTGTTAGCCTGGCTCTGATAGAAGTGGAAAAGGTCGCACGACAGCAGCCAATTGTATTGAGAGGTCCCTTTAAGGTTATAAAAACAGTCACTACTGGGACCCCTCCCCCTGACGGGGTGGCCCAGGAAGCTTCAGTACGAAAGTGGTATGCTCAGATTGAACACTATTGCAACATTTTCTCAGTATCTGAAGGGGCACCAAAAAACCTGGCTATACAAGAAACAGAAAGCTTGGAAGATGGCCGAGATAAACCGGCCTCAGTCATCCAAGTTGCCCCCCCTTTTTCCCATGATCAGTCAGTCAGTGCTTGGTTCACTGACGCTTCTGCTAAAAGAGAAGGAAAGGTGTGGAGATACAGGGCAGTAGCCCTCCACACCTCATCTGATAAGCAAATTATAACAGAGGGAGAGGGCAGTGCACAAGTAGGTGAATTAATTTCAGTATGGAGTGTCTTCCAACATGAAGCACAAACCGCTTCTCCTGTTCACATTTATACTGCCATCGTTTTAAATATCTTTGCCTCAAGGAGGCAAGCCCTGTTTGTTTTCTTTTTCAGGAGAATTCCGAGGGACTCTGAAGACAACACGAATGAGTTATGACATTAATTCCTCAACTTAAATTGCAAATAAGAGAGCAAATTTAAGTTGAGGAATGCTATAAAGATCCTTTCCACTCACAAGTGCAACTTACAATCTTTCAAGGAAATGTTTCTTCAACCTTCTATGACTGTTTTAACTTCTTTTGAGGGGTGGACAACATGGCTGCGGAGACGGTTATCTTCCAAGACACGAACACAGAGAGACCTAACCGGCGTATTGGGAACAGGATTGGGAGTGTTAAACAGTATTGATTCAGAAATTCTGATGAACAAATTGGCCACCACAACCAGTGATTTACCAAAATTGCAACTGCCTTTGCAATCTTCCCTACTAGCTTTGGGAACTAACCAGTGGCTGCTATCAAAAGTGCTGCCAAAATGGGAAAAGGTGAATGTAAAGGACCACGAATTGATTATAGATGCACTTGGTGTGGTCCAAAACAATCTCTCTTTGGCTCTCAGTTGTATTCAGGCACAACTGTGGATGCAATCAGTTGCTGCCTCGATCATGAGAGGGTGAAGAAGGTACTTTCCCCACTGAAATTCGGAAAATTGTCTGGGACAATGCCACTGAATTTGAAAGAGAACTCCAATCCTGGTGGACTTTGGTAAATTTTACATATAATCCTGTTACCAATACGGCCACAACGTTTGTGTTAACAATCTGTAATGCTTCTATATCTATAATCCATCCCATCATTGCATTAGGGTTGAATCCCAATGGAGCTGTACTCTATCCTTTCGAGCATGGAGTATGGGCCCGAAAAATGAATGAAAAATGGCAAACCGTAAATCTAGAATCTTGCATTGTGCGAGAACAACAAGGATTCATTTGTGAAGATAATGCAATCAGTGCTCAAGACATTTGTCTGGACACTGAACAAAATGTTTGTCATTTTGAAGTTCGCCCTGATGATCAGAAGACAGTACTAGTATATGCTGGCAAAGGCTGTGTGTGCTTGAGAACTGCTTGTAGCTCAATATTAGTAGATACAGTGACAGTAAATAATGGAAATCATTCAAATTTTTGTATTTGTAATTTTGTCAAAATTATTGGATGTGATTTTTCTTACTTAGCACCGGTGATATCTCACCAGTTCCTACAATCTAATTATACGCTGTTCCATGAGCTATTGCCTACTCCGATTGGAATGAACCTCTCCTTAGTAAGGCAATTGTTGCAGCATCAAGACTTGATGAAGATCTTGGAAGAGATCCAAATAAATGGACAGAAAACCTTGATAACGGTTCACCACGATGTAGAAGAGGTTCACCGTGTGTTGAAAAGAGTAGAAAAGGACGCAGAACATAAATGGTGGGACACACTTTTCGGGTGGTCACCTACTGCTACAGGCATCCTGAACAAACTGTGTCACCCCATTGTTGTTCTCTTGATATTGGTCGTGATCTGCTTTGTTTTATCTATGGTATTGTATGTTTTGAATTGGAGAATGGTAAAGCGATTGACGCGTTTAACAGCTGTACTTAATGCACACGACCTGTTCAATGTTCCCTCCAATGTAGACATCGCTCTCAGTTTCATCAACACAAAGCGGGTTGCGTGATAGACTATCTCCATTTCCCTATTTTCCTCCCTTTAACCTCTCTCTCTCTCTGAGGATTGTGCTGCCGCCACAAAGTCCTGATAATAATGTTGAGCCACGGGGTGGTGTAAGAGTCGGTCCGAAGAACAGTATTTGTCTCGGTCCGAAGAACAGTACTTGTCTCAACATCGCCATCAGGAACTCGGAGAAAGACCAAGGAGCAATGACCCGAGATGTAGGCACTGCCTGGAACAAGCAGTCGCCGTGACCAAGGACTGCAAGTAACATCTAAGAAAAAATTGAACAGATGCTGTCCAGAAGATGGATTTCACCTGCTACCTCAGCCAAAGTTACCCCACCTCCTCCTTGACCCAACGCCAACAAGGGAAGAGCATGCGCAGAGGCTCGCAGAGGGTCTTCCCGTCACCTAGCGGTCACAAGAGGAAGATGAGGTGAGGAAGCAGAAGACCCCTGAACACAAGGTGGCGCAGGCGCAGACGAGTTCTGGCAAGCGAAGCGAGAACTTTTGGGGCCTGCGCAGTTCAACCTGGATTGCGAAATGAAGGTGGAGATTGGCCTCAATCCATGGGAGAGAGGAGGTGCGAGGTGCTGTTGCTGAGCATAAAAGATGGTTCCTAACCAAACCCCAGCGGAGAGAAATCTCCCCACCTGTGGATCGCAGATTGCCCGTCATGACAACAAGTCTCAACTGAGGACCGGCAAGACGCTGCTCGGAGCCTGGGACCATAGGGACGCCTCTGGATCCGTGGTGGTAGCTATAATCCTCTTTCCTCCTTTTCCTCCCCTTTTCTTCACTTTGTCTATCGCGTGCCGCTTTACGGGCAAAAATAATAAAGTTTCTCTTTGATTGAATTATAGCCCCTTGGCATTTTGGCTGCCTTAATTTTGCGCTTTGAGATCAAGGTAAACGAATCATCACGAGTCCCCGAGTGGACCGTGACAAGGTGTTGATATGAAACACATGATAATTCTCCCAGAATCTGTATAGCTTTGAGCCTTCAGTGACGGGTACTTGTGTGCTCCGGTGCCGTGAAGTGCAATAGAAAGCTGGCAGGAAGGTCAGTAAGTGGTTTTTTTTAATATTACTTTTTGTGTTACTACGACAAAACCACGCCTTTCCATGAAGGATACGAGGCCTCCCACCTAAAACATTTGCACTATGCTTTTAAATGACTTCCTAAAGAGGGAGACAACTCCGCGTGCGTTTTTTAGGTGGTGATTTTTAGGCTTTGTGATTTAAATCTTGGTCGCAACTAGACACGTTTTCCCTCTGAAACAGGTGTACAAGTGTGGCTCGTTTGTCTGTTTAAAATGCTTTCTTCAGCTACTGGGTATCTTTGCAGCCATCAACAGCCTGTTCTCCTTTCCCTCAGCAATGAATCATTAACTTAATGTAGTAAAGAATTTCATTTGGGGAAAAAAAAGAAAAGGTACCCTATAACAGCATCCTTTTCAATGTTTAAAAACTGCAATGACCCCCAGAGAGCCGCTGATCCATCCCCTGTGCATCATGTTTAAATGGGTTTGATGTAGGTAGCAAGTTAACTACTGCTCGGGGATAGTGGTCTCCCAGGATGTAATTGCAACCTGTGGTGGAAAACCGCAAGACTCTTTACCATTGGGATGTGGCCTCTTGGCTGAAAAATTCACCTCTGTGGAACACTTTGATGTAGGCCTTTAATAGCCAACTCTGACTACAAACAATGGGCCCGAAGGTTGCTGCTCTCTCTAAGCAGAGGAGCGGTATCACACTTGGAAATGAACCATTAACTAGGGAGGACTGATTCCAAAACTGGACCCCTGAGGTGGTGCTGGGCTGTAAGGAGCCTCCGAAGGCTGCCATTTCTTCAGGAACCGAGAGCAGAGGATATCAAGAGCTGCCAAAATGGTACTGGACCAAAACCTTTCTACCTTGCTCACATCCACCCCTTGGGTTAAATAAAAAGTAATGCTACAATAGCAGCCAGAGCTGCGGGATAGAGAGGTGTCTGTCTCATGGTCACTGCTCGGGGAGTTTGCAGAACGTACAGTTCTGAAAGGGGAATCTGCTTCCTCTAAGTAAAGCTGCGTGAGCTGTGCAGCTGTACAGATTTTTTGCTCCCTCCCCTTTCTCTTCCATCTTTTTTCCTGGGATTCTGATTGGCTGTAGCTGAGCAGTGCAGAGGGCACGGAAAGAGCGAGAGGCTAACGCTGCCCTCTACACCTTCCCTGACAAGGCTGAGCACCCCCTAAAGCAGTAAAAGCTGAAAGGCCAAAGAAATCCAGAACTCTAGTTTTGTGTGATAAACTTGACATCTATATTTTTGCAAGGAACATAAATCTGAAAGTACTAAAGGGTTATTTGGGGGTACGACCAAGACTGAGCTGGCAGGCAAGTCTGCTGGAAGGAGAGAGCGAGCTTGCGGTGTATCTGGCAGGGACTGGCTTCCTCCATCTCCTCCAGCCGTGGCTGCTCTGGCCAGGCTTCCTCAATGTCTTCCAGCGACGGCTCCTCCAGCTGGCTCTCCTTCATCTCCTCCGGCCATGGCTCCAGTGCTCCCGCTTGCATCGTCACCTCCAGCCATGGCTTCTCTGGTCCAGCTTCCTCTGTCTCCTCGAGCCATGGCTCCAGTGGTCCAGCTTGCATCAGCTCCTCAGGCCATGGCTCCTCTGGTCCAGCTTCCTTGACCTCCTCAGGCCACGGCTCCTCTGGTCCAGCTTCCTTGACCTCCTCCAGCCACGGCTCCTCTGGTCCAGCTTCCTTGACCTCCTCAGGCCATGGCTCCTCTGGTCCAGCTTCCTCAATCTCCTCCAGCCGTGGCTCCTCTGGTGCAGCTTCCTCAATCTCCTCCAGCCGTGGCTGCTCTGGCCAGGCTTCCTCAATGTCTTCCAGCCACGGCTCCTCCAGCTGGCTCTCCTTCATCTCCTCCGGCCATGGCTCCAGTGCTCCCGCTTGCATCGTCACCTCCAGCCATGGCTTCTCTGGTCCAGCTTCCTCTGTCTCCTCGAGCCATGGCTCCAGTGGTCCAGCTTGCATCAGCTCCTCAGTCCATGGCTCGTGTGGTCCAGCTTCCTTGACCTCCTCAGGCCACGGCTCCTCTGGTCCAGCTTCCTTGACCTCCTCCAGCCGTGGCTCCTCTGGTGCAGCTTCCTGGATCTCCTCCAGCCATGGCTCCAGTGGTCCAGCTTGCATCAGCTCCTCAGGCCACGGCTCCTCTGGTCCAGCTTCCTTGACCTCCTCCAGCCGTGGCTGCTCTGGTGCAGCTTCCTCAATCTCCTCCAGCCGTGGCTCCTCTGGTGCAGCTTCCTCGATCTCCTCCAGCCATGGCTCCTCTGGTGCAGCTTCCTCAATCTCCTCCAGCCATGGCTCCATTGGTCCAGCTTGCATCAGCTCCTCAGGCCACGGCTGCTCTGGTCCAGCTTCCTTGACCTCCTCCAGCCGTGGCTCCTCTGGTGCAGCTTCCTTGATCTCCTCCAGCCGTGGCTGCTCTGGCCAGGCTTCCTCAATGTCTTCCAGCCACGGCTCCTCCAGCTGGCTCTCCTTCATCTCCTCCGGCCATGGCTCCAGTGCTCCCGCTTGCATCGTCACCTCCAGCCATGGCTTCTCTGGTCCAGCTTCCTTTGTCTCCTCGAGCCATGGCTCCAGTGGTCCAGCTTGCATCAGCTCCTCAGGCCACGGCTCCTCTGGTCCAGCTTCCTTGACCTCCTCCAGCCGTGGCTGCTCTGGTCCAGCTTCCTGGATCTCCTCCAGCCATGGCTCCAGTGGTCCAGCTTGCATCAGCTCCTCAGGCCACGTCTGCTCTGGTCCAGCTTCCTTGACCTCCTCCAGCCGTGGCTCCTCTGGTGCAGCTTCCTTGATCTCCTCCAGCCGTGGCTCCACTGGTCCCGATTCCATCATGTCCAGCCTTGGCTCCTGGCGCTCCTGCAGCACCAGCTCCTCCACGTCCTCAGGTCCAGGCTCCTCCTGCACCAGTTCCTTCATCTCTTGCATCTCTTGCATCTCTCTCTCCTCAGCGCCGGCTCCTCAGGCTCCGTCTCCGCCCTCTCGCCACCTCGTCAGCGGCCGAGCCCGTTGTCGCGTCAAGCGTCGGCCGGCAACGGGGCTCGGCCCCGCCTCCTCGCCTGGAACAGCCACTCAGCGGCGGCGGCGCGCGGAGCCCCCTGTGCCATTGGTCGCGAGCGAGGCAGGCGACTCCCGCTCGGCCAAAGCTGCGTGTGCCTTCGCTTCGATTCCTCCCGCGCCCAGGCGCCTTTCCCGCATTGGCCGAGGGTCAGGGAGGAGGGCCGATCCCTCCGGCTCCATTGGCCGCCTTTCGCGGGGCTCTGCCCACCGGTGGCACTTCAAGTGGCGGAGCCGGCTCGGAGGCGTGGCTGCGCATGCGTGCGGTGCCGGCGGGCGGGGTAAGATGGCGGCAGTGGGGAAGAAGCAGTGCGTGTAGTGCCTGGCCGAGGTGAGCTCGCTGCGGTTCCGCTGTAGCGAGTGGGCCGACGTGGAGCTCTGCCGCGACTGCTTGTCGGCGGGCGCCGAGATCGGCCCGCAGCGGCGATGGCACGGCTCGCAGCTGGTGGACGGCGGCCGCTTCACCCTGTGGGGCGCCGAGGCGGAGGGCGGCTGGAGCAGCCGGGAGGAGCAGCCGCTGCTGGATGTGAAAGATAAAGGTTTGATCATTAAACCGTTTAGCATAAACCGTTTAGCATAAGCAAGGAGGAGCCCCGGCCCAACTAACTTACTTAGCATAAGTAAAGAAGAGCCTGGGGCCTAAAGAATGTGTAAAGTGAGGGAATACTTAGCCGGATGAGCACCCGAAACCGCTGAACAATGGAAATTTACCCCACAACGCAATAAAAAGGCCGAAGAAAAAGAAGAGGGCGCGGTCGTTGGCGGAGCGAAGACTCCCCGGCCGCCCAGCGCTGTTTTGTTTATTGCCTGCTTGCTAAATAAGTTTCATTGGCTTTAATTGAGCTGGTTCCTGTCAATTATTGGAACGCATTTTATGACAAATTGGTGCCGTGACTCGGATCGAGGCTACCTGGAGTGGATCCCGGGTAAGGGGGGCGCCCCGCTGTAAAGCGGCTCTTACTCGGACAGACCCATCCAGCCCTCGACCCGACGAATCTAAATTTGGGCAATAAACAAAAGAAGTCCGGGAATCCCGTAATCTTTGTGCACGAAGCCCCGAACGAAGATGCTTGGGACGCGTAAGTAGAGGCCTGTTATCCGTTCGGTTGGGATTCGGTATCCCGAGGTGTGCCGTGTGACACGTCCAATTGCGGGCGAAGCGAATGCGGACCCCCTAGTAGTGCGGTTCCCAAATCCCGTGAGGGACTGGGCCACGAGCGGGGGGAAGCGTGTGTGTGTGTGATTGAAGGCACCTCGGAAGATGGGACAAAGGAAAAGCAAGACCTTTGGTCCCATGGGGGGGGGAGGAGAAGGTGAGTCTCCCCAAGATCCCCCCAGGCAGCCCCTTTGGGTTAATGATAACCTATTGGGATGATTACCCCTCAAGAAGAGGAAAAAGTAAAGTAAAAATTATACACAGGAGATCATTTGTATTGGGCAGTTTTTGGCTCATTTGAGGATTGGATTTGTCAGGCATTAAATATATATGTTAACTCGAAAGAACCGTTTAAATTGGAGGAAAGTGAGTATGCGGCTCTCGTAGCCGAAACTAGAACTGGGTTGTTCCCCTTAAGGGAAAAGGAAGAACTAAAACGAAAAAAAAACAGAAAGAGGAGAAAATACCTGTATTACCCCTCCGCTTACGTCCCGGAGGCTACAGCCCCCGAACTTCCCCCAGAATCCGATCAGCCCCCAGAAAATATGAAGTGTGGGGGGAAAAAAAAAAAAAAAATAATAATAAAAAAATTACTAGAAGTCAAACAAGAAAAATGCAGGAACCTCCGCAACTCTATCCGCTAAGAGAGCTGGCAATGGGAGGTCCCGTTCCTGGGGTAGGATATGTCGCCGTCCCTCTTAACTCAGGGGACGTGCGAGAATTTAAAAAAGGAAATGGGGAGCCTGCTAGGCGATCCCCTAGGGGTCGCTGAGAGGCTGGATCAGTTCCTCGGCCCCAACATTTACACCTGGGATGAGATCCAGTCCATTATGGGAATATTGTTTACTGTAGAAGAAAGAGGAATGATAAGGCGGGCCGGAATAAGATTATGGGATCAGCAGCACCAGCAAGGACCGCCAGCAGATGTTAAATGGCCATTACAAAGGCCTAATTGGGATAATCAGAATCCAGTACATCGGATTGAAATGCAAGATCTGAGAAATATTATAATCCAGGGAATTAGGCAATCAGTTCCCAGAGGGCAGAACATCAGTAAGGCCCTTAATGAGCAGCAGAAAAAGGATGAAACACCTACAGAATGGTTAGAAAGGTTGGGAAAGAACTTGCAGTTGTATTCAAGAATAGACCCCGATACCCCTGGGGGAGAGGCTCTATTGAAAACGCAGTTTGTGGCTAAATCATGGCAAGACATCCGAAAGAAATTAGGAAAAATTGAAGATTGGCAAGACCGTGGACTAGATGAACTTTTGAGGGAAGCCCAAAAGGTATATGTTAGGAGGGAGGAAGAAACACATAAAAGGCAAGTGAGAATGATGGTAGCTGCGGTGCGAGAAGGACAGAAGGCAGTCCCACCCCAGAGAGGAAACACCTCTTCTCGCCGGGACATGGGGAACAGGGGACGAGAGAAATCGGTGGAAGGAAAGGGATGGACGTGTTTTTATTGCGGAAAGCCAGGACACATGAGAAAGGAATGTCGGCAACGAATGAAAGATGAGAGAATGTTTAAAGAAGATTAGGGGGGTCAGGGGCTCTATTTGCTGGGGACCAGGAACTTTACAGAGCCCTTGATAAAATTAAAGGTGGGTCCCCAGCAACAAGTAGTTGAGTTCTTAGTGGACTCAGGGGCGGAAAGATCTACCGTCCAGAGGTTACCTCCAGGATGCAAACCATCCTCAGATAAAGTACAAGTGATTGGAGCTAAGGGTGAACCTTTTGAGGTTCCCGTAATTAAAAATGTGTTATTGAAAACAGATTCTAAAATAAGGGTGGGATCTTTATTATTAGTACCAGAGGCCGACTATAACCTCTTGGGAAGGGACTTAATGATAGAATTGGGAATCAGTTTAGAAACAACAAAGGACCAGATACATATTAAATTATGTCCCTTGAGAGCAGTAGATGAGGGAGAAATAAACCCAGAAGTGTGGTATACTCCGGAAACTGTTGGAAAACTGGATATCGCCCCGTTTGTAGTTACGATACGGGACCGGGAGATACCAGTTCGGTTAAAACAATATCCCTTATCCGAAGAAGGAAGACGGGGATTGAAACCTGAAATCAACAGACTAATTAAACAGGGATTATTAGAACCCTGTATGTCCCCATATAACACACCCATCCTATATGTAAAGAAAACAGATGGGAAGTACCGTTTGGTGCATGATCTAAGAGAAATCAATAAGAGAACGGTGGCCAGATTCCCTGTAGTGGCCAATCCACACACCTTATTGAGCCAATTAGGACCGGAGGACCAGCGGTATAGTGTCATAGACTTAAAAGATGCATTCTGGGCTTGCCCCTTGAAGGCAGATTGCCGAGATTATTTTGCATTTGAATGGGAGGATCCGGATACTCATAGAAAACAGCAGTTAAGGCAGACCGTGCTCCCGCAAGGGTTTACGGAATCCCCTAATTTGTTTGGACAAGCTTTAGAACAAATATTACGAAACTATGAGTTAGGGGAAGGAATTACTCTGGTCCAATATGTGGATGATTTATTACTAGCAGGAAAAGAAGAAGATAGTGTCAGGAGAGAAACCATTAAGTTATTAAATTTCTTGAGCCTACAAGGGTTAAAGGTGTCTAAGGCTAAATTGCAGTTTGTAGAAGAAGAAGTGAAATATCTAGGACACACATTGAATAAGGGGAGCAAGAAACTCGATCCCGAGAGAGTAAATGGAATTCTATCAATCACAGCTCCCCGAACCAAAAGACAAGTCAGACAGCTGTTGGGACTGATCGGATACTGCAGACAGTGGATCGAGAACTTTAGCGGAAAAGTAAAGTTCCTTTATGATAAACTATCAAAGGATGGACTATTAAAGTGGACCCCTAAAGATGAGAAACAGCTTAAAATCTTAAAAGAAGAATTGATAAATGCCCCTGTTTTAAGCCTACCAGATTTAAAAAGACCTTTTTATTTATTTGTAAACTCAGAGGAAGGTGTAGCCTTTGGAGTTTTTAGCCCAAGAATGGGCACAGAGCAAAAAACCGGTAGCATATATATCCAAGCTTTTGGACCCAGTGGCGAGGGGGTGGCCGACATGCCTACAAGCCATAGTAGCCACCGCCTTGTTAGTAGAAGAAGTCACTAAAATTACCTTTGGCGGAGAGTTAAAGGTCTTATGCCCGCATAATATTCGTGGAGTTTTGCAACAAAAGGCTGATAAGTGGATTTCTGATGCCTGACTTATGAAGTATGAAGGAATATTGATAACATCACCCAAACTAACCCTTGAAACTTCTATAGTACAGAATCCCGCCCAGTTCCTATATGGGGAACGAAGCGGAAAACTGGAGCACAATTGTCTCCAAAATATTGAAGAACAATGTAAGATAAGACCAGACCTTGAGGAAATAGAATTAGAAGAAGGGAAAAAACTATTTGTAGATGGATCCTCCAGAATAATAAAAGGGAAAAGGAAATCAGGGTATGCCATAGTCGATGGGAAGTCCTTCAAAGTAGTAGAATCGGGCCCCCTCAGCCCAAGTTGGTCGGCCCAGGCATGTGAGCTATACACAGTGTTGAAAGCTTTATACCTCCTAGATGGGAAAAATGGAACAATATACACAGATTCAAAATATGCTTTTGGAGTAGTGCACACCTTCGGAAAAATTTGGGAGGAAAGAGGACTTATCAGCTCCCAAGGGAAGGGGCTAATACACCAAGAGCTTATAACCAAAATACTAAAAGCCATAAGGAAACCCGAGAAAATAGCAGTGGTACACCTAAAGGGGCATCAAAAAGGGTTAACCCCGCAGGTTCGAGGAAACAACCTAGCCGACCAAGAAGCTAAAAGAGCGGCTTTGATGCCCCAAAGGGGGTCAGGCCAATGTGAAAATCACAAGACAAAAACAAACACCCTCGATACAGAAATGTGTCCCATATTAAGCTTTACAGTACAAGAAAAAGAAAAATTAACCCATGGTAGATGGTAGTCCTAGAAAAGGCACAAAAATGGGAACTACCTGACGGAAGAGAAGTCCTCCCCAAATCAATTGCGCTAAGAATAATGCAAAAAAATCCATGAAAAAACCCATTGGGGAACCCAAGCCTTGGTAGACCAGTTTGCAATCAAATATATGTGTGTTGGAGTTTATAATTTAGCAAAGCGAGTAACGCAAGGTTGCCTCACTTGCCAGAAAACTAACAGGAGTCAGTTCAGAGAGAGAGTACAAGGGGGGAGGGAACTAGCACATAGACCTTTTTCACATGTCCAAATTGACTTTACTGAATTACCCAAGATTGGGAGGTATAAATACCTCCTTGTGATGGTGGACCACTTAACCCATTTTGTAGAAGCATTCCCTACGGCTCGGGCCACAGCCCAAACTGTAGTGAAGATACTTTTAGAGGAAATAGTGCCCAGATATGGAATAGTGGAGGTGATCGATTCAGACCAGGGACCCCACTTCACATCTAAGGTGGCCCAGGATGTGTTCTCAGCTCTGGGAACTGAATGGCAGCATCACACTCCTTGGCACCCCCAAAGCTCGGGCAGAGTAGAAAGAATGAATGGAAGAATAAAAGAACAATTAACTAAGTTGATGTTTGAAACCAAAATGTCTTGGACTAAGTGCCTCCCCCTTGCTCTGTTAAATATAAGAACACAACCTCGGACTGACACAGGGATTTCCCCTTTTGAAATGTTGTATGGAATGCCTTATGATATGGAGGCCCCAAATGAGCACCCACAGCTACAGGATTTTCATCTAAAGTCGTATTTAACGCAGTTGATGAATAGAAGAGAAGAATTAAGAAAAAAGGGTTTATTAGTCCAAAGACCTCCCTTAGATATGAAAATACATATGATAAACCGGGAGAAAAAGTTTTAATAAAGTCATGGAAAGAAACACCTTTAACACCCCGCTGGGAAGGGCCATATCTTGTTTTGCTTACCACAGAAACAGCTGTCCGGACAGCGGAGCAGGGGTGGACTCATGCAAGCCGAGTGAAGGGACCCGTGACGGACCCACTCTGGACGGTCACGAGCGCACCAGGAGAATTGAAGCTGACAATAAAACGAACTGCAACTCCAAGACTGAATGGCAAGCTCCCCAAGAGAAATTAAACAAAGTTTATATGAATGGTTCCAGATTACCCCGGGAGAGACATTGAGAAGGGCTTCATTCGCGCCCTGGCATCTGAGTAGAATACCGAATCAAACAGGAGGTGCAGGACTGTACAAGTCGTCAGATGGAAGACTCGCTGCACACTGTTGCGAAGTAACACCAGATATCACTGACGAGAGACTTATCTCGAGAGGGACCCTTTTGGGGAACGGGGATACCCTGTATAAAGCATCCGTGGGAAGATCACGAGTGCTGGGTCATTTGTAGATGTGTCAGATGTGAAGGTACTTGGGCTTGTATTGCAACAAGAAGACAACCTTGTTGTAGTGACTGTAGGCGTTTTGGGGGAGGTCATGGCCAATGGTATAAGGCAGGCGTAGAAAAACTGTTTTGTGGTTGGGAACTGTACCTTCCTATACATCGAGAATTTAGAACTGTTCACTGGGAAAGAGCTATTAGCAAATGTGTTAAAGATTCATGGGAAGAAGTCAGTCAAAGAGTGGCAGGAGTTTTTGCCTCGAGAAGAAAGAGAAACTTTTAAGTTGCCTTGGTGAACCTTCCCGGATAGGGAACATGAAATAACTAGAGCCTCCTGAAGAATACTCTTGCTGCCGAGAAGATGAATATCCCCGGGGCTCGCAGCACTCGAGTCGCCGAGTGGAGGCAGAGGAGTAAGAACCAGTGGAGGGAAAAATTCTGAGGACAGAGTTATGCACTGTCCAACGCTAACCCTAATCCGGGAATAAATTTTGTAAACTGGCAACCGAGGCAAAATCACGTCGCTCTAGACTGACCATGATACTATACATCTTGGGAATGTGGTGTAGTCAGATTGAAGGAAGCCTCCACCAACCATTTAAATGGAGCCTGATTAAGTGGGAAGATCAACACATAATCCAGACTATTACCACTGCTGGAGCTCCCAGTTTTACACCTACCTTGTGTCAGATTGTGTACATAAATTTTTGCAAAAACCGAATCTAGCCAACGCAAAAGGATTTTATTTTTTTTGCCCAGCCTCCAACCCAGGGTGAAATTATTATAATAGTCCTAATCAGTATTATTGCTCATATTGGAGTTGCGAAACCATTGCATCCGCCTGGAAGCCAGGGGCAGGGCCTGATAAATTCCTCAAAGTAGGCAGGGGCCCAAGTGAATGCACTCCACCTAAACCAGACTCCAGCAGCGGTATAATTTTAGCCCACAGTATAGCCGGGCCAATATTACTTTAATCGCTGGGCTTACATTTGGGCTATGTATTTTTAACAAATTAATAAGCATTGTAAAGAATCGATTAGAAGCTGCACATTTAATGCTTATCCACGCTAAGTATGAACCTATTGCAGGAGAGGAAGAGGTAGTGGGTGACGCTTTTGTATTAAGTCACAAGGAACTGCAGCGGTTTACTGAACACAATGCAGAAAAACAGAAAAAGGGGGGATTGTGAAAGATAAAGGTTTGTTCATTAAACCGTTTAGCATAAACCGTTTAGCATAAGCAAGGAGGAGCCCCGGCCCAACTAACTTACTTAGCATAAGTAAAGAAGAGCCTGGGGCCTAAAGAATGTGTAAAGTGAGGGAATACTTAGCCGGATGAGCACCCGAAACCGCTGAACAATGGAAATTTACCCCACAACGCAATAAAAAGGCCGAAGAAAAAGAAGAGGGCGCGGTCGTTGGCGGAGCGAAGACTCCCCGGCCGCCCAGCGCTGTTTTGTTTATTGCCTGCTTGCTAAATAAGTTTCATTGGCTTTAATTGAGCTGGTTCCTGTCAATTATTGGAACGCATTTTATGACACTGGACGCGATCGAGCAGTTGGGCTTCGGCCGCTGGGTAAGGGCTGGGGGCGGGGAGGGACGGGGTGGTCCCAGCGCGGCGCTGCGGGAGCCCCGGTGGGCACGGGGCGCTGCGGGCTGCTCGGCCCCGCTGCTGCCTTCGGCCCTAGCGGCCGCCTTCCCCAGCCCGGCCGGGGGGCGGCTCGGACGTTGTCCGCCTTCTCGTTGGCGTTGGGCTCTGCGTGCAGGGGCCGGGGCTGCGAGCTCCCTGCCCGGCCGCTCCTCGGGACGCGCTCGGGCTCGACCTAAAGCAGCAAGAAGCGTCACTGCTTCACTTGTTTGTGCCTCTGAGGGTTTCTCTTTGGTTACCCAGAAGGAAGGTTCTCTGTCCAAAGCTTCCCATTCGTGGTCATTTTGCCTTTTTCATGTTTGGAACAGCTGTGAAGAGAGTAAATGCTGGGTTTTTGGATTGTAAATGAAGATGATGCGAGGGCTGGAGCCCCTCTGCTGTGAGCACAGGCTGAGAGAGCTGGGGGTGTTGAGCGTGGGGAAGAGAAGGCTCTGGGGAGAGCTCCTAGCAGCCTCGCAGTACCTGAGGGGGCTGCAGGCAAGGTGGGGAGGGGCTTTTTACAAGGGCGACTATTAATAGGATGAAGGGGCATGGCTTTAAGTGGCTTTAAATCTCGCAGGGGAAGGTTTAGATGCCACATTGGGAAGAAATTGTTCACGCTGAGGGTGGTGAGGACCTGGCAGAGGTTGCCCCGGGGAAGCTGTGGGTGCCCCTTCCCTGGAAGTGTTGAAGGCCAGGTTGGCTGGGGCCTGGAGGAGCCTGGTCTGTTCCTGTGTGTTGAGAGGAGTCCCTGCCCGTGGCCGGGAGGGTGGAACTAGCTGATCCTTAAAGTCCCTTCCAAGGCAAAGCATTCTAGGATTCTAAATACTACCTTTTCTTATTTCCGTATTGCTTTAAGCGTACTTTGGCAATGCAAACTCCAAATGATGTTGTGATCTGAGCACTGGCCTGGAGTGTAGAAAAGCTCCTGGGGATGGTAAGCTGACTGTTTGAGAGAGCAATTGATGCTCGTGAATCCCCGTGTGGATCTAGTGTCTCAGCGGTGGTGTTAGACGTAGAGATCAGATGCAGCTTGCCTTAGGGCTGTTCCTGGTGCTCCTTTCGTGGTTGATGTGCTCCCATGCAGTTATAAATACTCACCCTGGACCTAGGAGTGCAGATCCTCTGGAAAGGTGACTCATTTCAGTATTGCTGGGAAAGCTTCTGTGTTGTGAGTTGACCTTTGAGGAGCAGGGAAGAAGTCGGGCTCTTAGGTAAGTGTGTTCTGCTGGAGATGTTAATGGGAATCGTTTTATCGGCTCTCCTTATTTTCTGTTTAGGAGGACGTGGCTACTCACGTGGGAGCATCCCAAACACCTCAGGAGGTGATGGAACCCTACGTGAGCATGTATATCCACGGCAACCTGGGGAAAGCCCATCTGGAAGATGCCTTGGAAATGTCAGTTTCCAATCTGGATGCCTATGAAAGACGTGCCGTTAATCCGACTGGATTGCAAACTCACAAGGAGGGTTCTAGTCTTAGGCTGGCATCATTTCTCAGTTGTACTCTTTCATCTGTTTCAAGTCAGGGTCAGAGGCTTTAAGAACTGTCAGGAAACATACTCCTAAATGTGTGTTTCCGTTCTTTCCTTCTTGTGGGGCAGTACCGTCTCCCGGTGTTGTTGCCTCCCTGGCTCCTTATTCCTCTGCCGTCTCTGCAGTCATGCTGATAAGAGCGAGCTGGACTAAGCTTCTCAACTGAGAAGTGGTTCCAAGCGGATTTTGTAGTTCCTTTGAAGCCAGCGGTGCCCACTGGCAAACCGGGAGAAAAGGTGTAGGGGAGCAGTTGCGTAAGGCAGCGTTACTGCTGAAATGAGAAGGATCTGTGGGGTCTGAAAGCGTTCTGTGGAGCTGATCCCTATGTAGTGATGAGTGCAAGAAGTCTGCTGGGGAATGTGCCGGATAAATACCATCAGAATAAGTCTAAGCCGTCCCGTCTAGCATTTTATGCAGGCTCTAACACATGGGAGCGAGTTACAGGGCCAGCAAATTGTGTCCTATAGCTGGGAGCCCCTCTGGGTTCAGGTGAATGCTGAAGTGTAAATGGTGAGTGCCTCTGATTTACAAGAATGTTTATTGCATCGTGTGTAGTGTAAGATCTATTTTGTAAATAATGATGAAGGAAGAAGTTCTTTACTGAGAGGGTGATTGTCCATTGGAATGCGCTGCCGGGGGGGGTGGTGGATTCACCGTCCCTGGAGGTGTTTCAGGAAAGGTTGGGTGAGGCACTTAGTGCCATGGTGTAGTTGACGAGTAGGAGTAGGTGTAGGTTGGGTCCTAGGTTGGACTCGATGATGTCGGAGGTCTTTTCCAACCTTATGATACTGTGATGATCATTGCAAAGGGAAACTAACTGAAGCAATATTTGTGTTAACTGTACGCAGGCATTTCTAAATCCTCTGGCTGTATGGTCAGCAGTTTCCCAATGCTCTTCAGTCTGTTTTATGCTGGTTATTCTGGCATTGTCTGAATAAAAAAATGCGAATAATAGTTGCACGCTGCTCAGCTGAAGCTGTAATAAAGGACTGTGGGACACAGTCAAAATACTCTCCTTTAGCAGAAACATGGTTTCTGCAAGGGATGGTGCGATTGTACTATTAAAAGAGTGAGAGCAAGATTCCCTGGTAAGTGAGGACTCGGAATCACTTTGGAAGATGTGTCCCGCCCGTGCAGCTTGCAAGTCTGATACCCCCTTGGCCTCTCTTCCTGTCCGCTTTGGGTACCTGCTGTGATGGATGTGGGCTTTTGTTGACCATCTTAGTTCCTGCATGAAACTACTTCTAGGTCATCCCTTACTGGAAGAAAGCCCCAGGCCTCGAGGTGTTGATATGAAACACATGATAATTCTCCCAGAATCTGTATAGCTTTGAGCCGTCAGTGACGGGTACTTGTGTGCTCCGGTGCCGTGAAGTGCAATAGAAAGCTGGCAGGAAGGTCAGTAAGTGGGTTTTTTTAAGATTACTTTTTGTGTTACTACGACAAAACCACGCCTTTCCATGAAGGATACGAGGCCTCCCAGCTAAAACATTTGCACTATGCTTTTAAATGGCTTCCTAAAGAGGGAGACAACTCCGCGTGCGTTTTTTAGGTGGTGATTTTTAGGCTTTGTGATTTAAATCTTGGTCGCAACTAGACACGTTTTCCCTCTGAAACAGGTGTACAAGTGTGGCTCGTTTGTCTGTTTAAAATGCTTTCTTCAGCTACTGGGTATCTTTGCAGCCATCAACAGCCTGTTCTCCTTTCCCTCAGCAATGAATCATTAACTTAATGTAGTAAAGAATTTCATTTGGGGAAAAAAAAGAAAAGGTACCCTCTAACAGCATCCTTTTGAATGTTTAAAAACTGCAATGACCCCCAGAGAGCCGCTGATCCATCCCCTGTGCATCATGTTTAAATGGGTTTGATGTAGGTAGCAAGTTTGTTTTGTTTAGGTGTGTGTATCAGACTGGAACTTTTCCCAATTGTAAATAAATGGTTTTGTTAAGTCAAGTCTGTAATTGTGCTCGGCATTGCCCCAACACAGGTGCAGGACCTTGCACTTGGCCTTGTTCAACTTCAGGAGGTTCCCACAGGCCCACCTCTCTAATGGGTCAAGGTCTCTTGACACTGAGCCGTTGACCACAGCTCTTGGAGTGCAACCAATTCCTTATGCCCCGAGTGGTCTTTCTGTTGAATCCCTGTCTGTCCAGTTTAGAAATCAGAGCGGGGTGTGGGATGGTATCCAATGCTCTGCGCAGGTCCAGGTAGATGATGTCGGTTCCTCTTCCCCTTCCCCGCACTGCTGGAGCCCTGTTGTAGAAAGCCACAAAATTTGTCAGGGATGAAGTGCGCTTAGCGAAGCCGTGTAGGCTGTCACCTGTCACCTCCTTATCTTCCATTCTTTTTATCCCTAAATGAGTGCGTTCGGTGACTTCGGTGACTTTGTTTCAATGCACGTGCAATGGGTTTTGGAACGGGAACCAACAGCTTGACTACTGCTCGGGGATAGTGGTCTCCCAGGATGTAATTGCAACCTGTGGTGGAAAACCGCAAGACTCTTTACCATTGGGATGTGGCCTCTTGGCTGAAAAATTCACCTCTGTGGAACACTTTGATGTAGGCCTTTAATAGCCAACTCTGACTACAAACAATGGGCCCGAAGGTTGCTGCTCTCTCTAAGCAGAGGAGCGGTATCACACTTGGAAATGAGCCATTAACTAGGGAGGACTGATTCCAAAACTGGGCCCCTGAGGTAGTGCTGGGCTGTAAGGAGCCTCCGAAGGCTGCCATTTCTTCAGGAACCGAGAGCAGAGGATATCAAGAGCTGCCAAAATGGTACTGGACCAAAACCTTTCTACCTTGCTCACATCCACCCCTTGGGTTAAATAAAAAGTAATGCTGCAATAGCAGCCCGAGCTGCGGGATAGAGAGGTGTCTGTCTCATGGTCACTGCTCGGGGAGTTTGCAGAACGTACAGTTCTGAAAGGGGAATCTGCTTCCTCTAAGTAAAGCTGCGTGAGCTGTGCAGCTGTACAGATTTTTTGCTCCCTCCCCTTTCTCTTCCGTCTTTTTTCCTGGGATTCTGATTGGCTGTAGCTGAGCAGTGCAGAGGGCACGGAAAGAGCGAGGGGCTAACGCTGCCCTCTACACCTTCCCTGACAAGGCTGAGCACCCCCTAAAGCAGTAAAAGCTGAAAGGCCAAAGAAATCCAGAACTCTAGTTTTGTGTGATAAACTTGACATCTATATTTTTGCAAGGAACATAAATCTGAAAGTACTAAAGGGTTATTTGGGGGTACCACCAAGACTGAGCTGGCAGGCAAGTCTGCTGGAAGGAGAGAGCGAGCTTGCGGTGTATCTGGCAGGGTCTGGCTTCCTCCATCTCCTCCAGCCGTGGCTGCTCTGGCGAGGCTTCCTCAATGTCTTCCAGCCACGGCTCCTCCAGCTGGCTCTCCTCCGTCTCCTCCGGCCATGGCTCCAGTGCTCCCGCTTGCATCGTCACCTCCAGCCATGGCTGCTCTGGTCCAGCTTCCTTTGTCTCCTCCAGCCATGGCTCCAGTGGTCCAGCTTGCATCATCTCCTCAGGCCATGGCTCCTCTGGTGCAGCTTCCTCGATCTCCTCCAGCCATGGCTCCTCTGGTGCAGCTTCCTTGACCTCCTCTTGCCGTGGCTCCTCTGGTGCAGCTTCCTGGATCTCCTCCAGCCATGGCTCCAGTGGTCCAGCTTGCATCATCTCCTCAGGCCATGGCTCCTCTGGTCCAGCTTCCTTGACCTCCTCAGGCCACGGCTCCTCTGGTGCAGCTTCCTCAATCTCCTCCAGCCATGGCTCCTCTGGTCCAGCTTGCATCAGCTCCTCAGGCCACGGCTCCTCTGGTGCAGCTTCCTTGACCTCCTCTTGCCGTGGCTCCTCTGGTGCAGCTTCCTGGATCTCCTCCAGCCGTGGCTCCACTGGTCCCGATTCCATCATGTCCAGCTTTGGCTCCTGGCGCTCCTCCAGCACCAGCTCCTCCACGTCCTCAGGTCCAGGCTCCTCCTGCACCAGTTCCTTCATCTCTTGCATCTCTTGCATCTCTCTCTCCTCAGCGCCGGCTCCTCAGGCTCCGTCTCCGCCCTCTCGCCACCTCGTCAGCGGCCGAGCCCGTTGTCGCGTCAAGCGTCGGCCGGCAACGGGGCTCGGCCCCGCCTCCTCGCCTGGAACAGCCACTCAGCGGCGGCGGCGCGCGGAGCCCCCTGTGCCATTGGTCGCGAGCGAGGCAGGCGACTCCCGCTCGGCCAAAGCTGCGCGTGCCTTCGCTTCGATTCCTCCCGCGCCCAGGCGCCTTTCCCGCATTGGCCGAGGGTCAGGGAGGAGGGCCGATCCCTCCGCCTCCATTGGCCGCCTTTCGCGGGGCTCTGCCCACCGGTGGCGCTTCAAGTGGCGGAGCCGGCTCGGAGGCGTGGCTGCGCATGCGTGCGGTGCCGGCGGGCGGGGTAAGATGGCGGCAGTGGGGAAGAAGCAGTGCGTGTAGTGCCTGGCCGAGGTGAGCTCGCTGCGCTTCCGCTGTAGCGAGTGGGCCGACGTGGAGCTGTGCCGCGACTGCTTGTCGGCGGGCGCCGAGATCGGCCCGCAGCGGCGATGGCACGGCTCGCAGCTGGTGGACGGCGGCCGCTTCACCCTGTGGGGCGCCGAGGCGGAGGGCGGCTGGAGCAGCCGGGAGGAGCAGCCGCTGCTGGCCGCGATCGAGCAGTTGGGCTTCGGCCGCTGGGTAAGGGCTGTGGGCGGGGAGGGACGGGGTGGTCCCAGCGCGGCGCTGCGGGAGCCCCGGTGGGCACGGGGCGCTGCGGGCTGCTCGGCCCCGCTGCTGCCTTCGGCCCTAGCGGCCGCTTTCCCCAGCCCGGCCGGGGGGCGGCTCGGCCGTTGTCCGCCTTCTCGTTGGCGTTGGGCTCTGCGTGCAGGGGCCGGGGCTGCGAGCTCCCTGCCCGGCCGCTCCTCGGGACGCGCTCGGGCTCGAACTAAAGCAGCAAGAAGCGTCACTGCTTCACTTGCTTGTGCCTCTGAGGGTTTCTCTTTGGTTACCCAGAAAGAAGGTTCTCTGTCCAAAGCTTCCCGTTCGTGGTCATTTTGCCTTTTTCATGTTTTGAAGAGCTGTGAAGAGAGTAAATGCTGGGTTTTTGGATTGTAAATGAAGATGATGCGAGGGCTGGAGCCCCTCTGCTGTGAGCACAGGCTGAGAGAGCTGGGGGTGTTGAGCGTGGGGAAGAGAAGGCTCTGGGGAGAGCTCCTAGCAGCCTCGCAGTACCTGAGGGGGCTGCAGGCAAGGTGGGGAGGGGCTTTTTACAAGGGCGACTATTAATAGGATGAAGGGGCATGGCTTTAAGTGGCTTTAAATCTCGCAGGGGAAGATTTAGGTGCCACATTGGGAAGAAATTGTTCACGCTGAGGGTGGTGAGGACCTGGCAGAGGTTGCCCCGGGGAAGCTGTGGGTGCCCCCTCCCTGGAAGTGTTGAAGGCCAGGTTGGCTGGGGCCTGGAGGAGCCTGGTCTGTTCCGGTGTGTTGAGAGGAGTCCCTGCCCATGGTCGGGAGGGTGGAACTAGCTGATCCTTAAAGTCCCTTCCAAGGCAAAGCATTCTAGGATTCTAAATACTACCTTTTCTTATTTCCGTATTGCTTTAAGCGTACTTTGGCAATGCCAACTCCAAATGATGTTGTGATCTGAGCACTGGCCTGGAGTGTAGAAAAGCTCCTGGGGATGGTAAGCTGACTGTTTGAGAGAGCAATTGATGCTCGTGAATCCCCGTGTGGATCTAGTGTCTCAGCGGTGGTGTTAGACGTAGAGATCAGATGCAGCTTGCCTTAGGGCTGTTCCTGGTGCTCCTTTCGTGGTTGATGTGCTCCCATGCAGTTATAAATACTCGCCCTGGACCTAGGAGTGCAGATCCTCTGGAAAGGTGACTCATTTCAGTATTGCTGGGAAAGCTTCTGTGTTGTGAGTTGACCTTTGAGGAGCAGGGAAGAAGTCGGGCTCTTAGGTAAGTGTGTTCTGCTGGAGATGTTAATGGGAATCGTTTTATCGGCTCTCCTTATTTTCTGTTTAGGAGGACGTGGCTACTCGCGTGGGAGCATCCCGAACACCTCAGGAGGTGATGGAACCCTACGTGAGCATGTATATCCACGGCAACCTGGGGAAAGCCCATCTGGAAGATGCCTTGGAAATGTCAGTTTCCAATCTGGATGCCTATGAAAGACGTGCCGTTAATCCGACTGGATTGCAAACTCACAAGGAGGGTTCTAGTATTAGGCTGGCATCATTTCTCAGTTGTACTCTTTCATCTGTTTCAAGTCAGGGTCAGAGGCTTTAAGAACTGTCAGGAAACATACTCCTAAATGTGTGTTTTCGTTCTTTCCTTCTTGTGGGGCAGTACCGTCTCCCGGTGTTGTTGCCTACCTGGCTCCTTATTCCTCTGCCGTCTCTGCAGTCATGCTGATTAACAGCGAGCTGGACTAAGCTTCTCAACTGAGAAGTGGTTCCAAGCGGATTTTGTAGTTCCTTTGAAGGCAGCGGTGCCCACTGGCAAACCGGGAGAAAAGGTGTAGGGGAGCAGTTGCGTAAGGCAGCGTTACTGCTGAAATGAGAAGGATCTGTGGGGTCTGAAAGGGTTCTGTGGAGCTGATCCCTATGTAGTGATGAGTGCAAGAAGTCTGCTGGGGAATGTGCCGGGCAAATACCATCAGAATAAGTCTAAGCTGTCCCGTCTAGCATTTTATGCAGGCTCTAACACATGGGAGCAAGTTACAGGGCCAGCAAATTGTGTCCTATAGCTGGGAGCCCCTCTGGGTTCAGGTGAATGCTGAAGTGTAAATGGTGAGTGCCTCTGATTTACCAGAATGTTTATTGCATCGTGTGTAGTGTAAGATCTATTTTGTAAATAATGATGAAGGAAGAAGTTCTTTACTGAGAGGGTGATTGTCCATTGGAATGCGCTGCCGGGGGGGGTGGTGGATTCACCGTCCCTGGAGGTGTTTCAGGAAAGGTTGGGTGAGGCACTTAGTGCCATGGTGTAGTTGACGAGTAGGAGTAGGTGTAGGTTGGGTCCTAGGTTGGACTCGATGATGTCGGAGGTCTTTTCCAACCTTATGATACTGTGATGATCATTGCAAAGGGAAACTAACTGAAGCAATATTTGTGTTAACTGTACGCAGGCATTTCTAAATCCTCTGGCTGTATGGTCAGCAGTTTCCCAATGCTCTTCAGTCTGTTTTATGCTGGTTATTCTGGCATTGTCTGAATAAAAAAATGCGAATAATAGTTGCACGCTGCTCAGCTGAAGCTGTAATGAAGGACTGTGTGACACAGTCAAAATACTCTCCTTTAGCAGAAACATGGTTTCTGCAAGGGATGGTGCGATTGTACTATTAAAAGAGTGAGAGCAAGATTCCCTGGTAAGTGAGGACTCGGAATCACTTTGGAAGATGTGTCACGCCCGTGCAGCTTGCAAGTCTGATACCCCCTTGGCCTCTCTTCCTGTCCGCTTTGGGTACCTGCTGTGATGGATGTGGGCTTTTGTTGACCATCTTAGTTCCTGCATGAAACTACTTCTAGGTCATCCCTTACTGGAAGAAAGCCCCAGGCCTCGAGGTGTTGATATGAAACACATGATAATTCTCCCAGAATCTGTATAGCTTTGAGCCGTCAGTGACGGGTACTTGTGTGCTCCGGTGCCGTGAAGTGCAATAGAAAGCTGGCAGGAAGGTCAGTAAGTGGGTTTTTTTAAGATTACTTTTTGTGTTACTACGACAAAACCACGCCTTTCCATGAAGGATACGAGGCCTCCCAGCTAAAACATTTGCACTATGCTTTTAAATGGCTTCCTAAAGAGGGAGACAACTCCGCGTGCGTTTTTTAGGTGGTGATTTTTAGGCTTTGTGATTTAAATCTTGGTCGCAACTAGACACGTTTTCCCTCTGAAACAGGTGTACAAGTGTGGCTCGTTTGTCTGTTTAAAATGCTTTCTTCAGCTACTGGGTATCTTTGCAGCCATCAACAGCCTGTTCTCCTTTCCCTCAGCAATGAATCATTAACTTAATGTAGTAAAGAATTTCATTTGGGGAAAAAAAAGAAAAGGTACCCTCTAACAGCATCCTTTTGAATGTTTAAAAACTGCAATGACCCCCAGAGAGCCGCTGATCCATCCCCTGTGCATCATGTTTAAATGGGTTTGATGTAGGTAGCAAGTTTGTTTTGTTTAGGTGTGTGTATCAGACTGGAACTTTTCCCAATTGTAAATAAATGGTTTTGTTAAGTCAAGTCTGTAATTGTGCTCGGCATTGCCCCAACACAGGTGCAGGACCTTGCACTTGGCCTTGTTCAACTTCAGGAGGTTCCCACAGGCCCACCTCTCTAATGGGTCAAGGTCTCTTGACACTGAGCCGTTGACCACAGCTCTTGGAGTGCAACCAATTCCTTATGCCCCGAGTGGTCTTTCTGTTGAATCCCTGTCTGTCCAGTTTAGAAATCAGAGCGGGGTGTGGGATGGTATCCAATGCTCTGCGCAGGTCCAGGTAGATGATGTCGGTTCCTCTTCCCCTTCCCCGCACTGCTGGAGCCCTGTTGTAGAAAGCCACAAAATTTGTCAGGGATGAAGTGCGCTTAGCGAAGCCGTGTAGGCTGTCACCAGTCACCTCCTTATCTTCCATTCTTTTTATCCCTAAATGAGTGCGTTCGGTGACTTCGGTGACTTTGTTTCAATGCACGTGCAATGGGTTTTGGAACGGGAACCAACAGCTTAACTACTGCTCGGGGATAGTGGTCTCCCAGGATGTAATTGCAACCTGTGGTGGAAAACCGCAAGACTCTTTACCATTGGGATGTGGCCTCTTGGCTGAAAAATTCACCTCTGTGGAAGACTTTGATGTAGGCCTTTAATAGCCAACTCTGACTACAAACAATGGGCCCGAAGGTTGCTGCTCTCTCTAAGCAGAGGAGCGGTATCACACTTGGAAATGAGCCATTAACTAGGGAGGACTGATTCCAAAACTGGGCCCCTGAGGTAGTGCTGGGCTGTAAGGAGCCTCCGAAGGCTGCCATTTCTTCAGGAACCGAGAGCAGAGGATATCAAGAGCTGCCAAAATGGTACTGGACCAAAACCTTTCTACCTTGCTCACATCCACCCCTTGGGTTAAATAAAAAGTAATGCTGCAATAGCAGCCCGAGCTGCGGGATAGAGAGGTGTCTGTCTCATGGTCACTGCTCGGGGAGTTTGCAGAACGTACAGTTCTGAAAGGGGAATCTGCTTCCTCTAAGTAAAGCTGCGTGAGCTGTGCAGCTGTACAGATTTTTTGCTCCCTCCCCTTTCTCTTCCGTCTTTTTTCCTGGGATTCTGATTGGCTGTAGCTGAGCAGTGCAGAGGGCACGGAAAGAGCGAGGGGCTAACGCTGCCCTCTACACCTTCCCTGACAAGGCTGAGCACCCCCTAAAGCAGTAAAAGCTGAAAGGCCAAAGAAATCCAGAACTCTAGTTTTGTGTGATAAACTTGACATCTATATTTTTGCAAGGAACATAAATCTGAAAGTACTAAAGGGTTATTTGGGGGTACCACCAAGACTGAGCTGGCAGGCAAGTCTGCTGGAAGAAGAGAGTGAGCTTGCGGTGTATCTGGCAGGGACTGGCTTCCTCCATCTCCTCCAGCCGTGGCTGCTCTGGCCAGGCTTCCTCAATGTCTTCCAGCCACGGCTCCTCCAGCTGGCTCTCCTCCGTCTCCTCCGGCCATGGCTCCAGTGCTCCCGCTTGCATCGTCACCTCCAGCCATGGCTGCTCTGGTCCAGCTTCCTTTGTCTCCTCCAGCCATGGCTCCAGTGGTCCAGCTTGCATCAGCTCCTCAGGCCATGGCTCCTCTGGTCCAGCTTCCTTGACCTCCTCCAGCCGTGGCTCCTCTGGTGCAGCTTCCTCAGTCTCCTCCAGCCATGGCTCCAGTGGTCCAGCTTGCATCATCTCCTCAGGCCATGGCTCCTCTGGTGCAGCTTCCTCAGTCTCCTCCAGCCATGGCTCCTCTGGTGCAGCTTCCTCAGTCTCCTCCAGCCATGGCTCCAGTGGTCCAGCTTGCATCAGCTCCTCAGGCCACGGCTCCTCTGGTGCAGCTTCCTTGACCTCCTCCTGCCGTGGCTCCTCTGGTGCAGCTTCCTGGATCTCCTCCAGCCATGGCTCCAGTGGTCCAGCTTGCATCATCTCCTCAGGCCATGGCTCCTCTGGTCCAGCTTCCTTGACCTCCTCAGGCCACGGCTCCTCTGGTGCAGCTTCCTCAATCTCCTCCAGCCATGGCTCCTCTGGTCCAGCTTGCATCAGCTCCTCAGGCCACGGCTCCTCTGGTGCAGCTTCCTTGACCTCCTCTTGCCGTGGCTCCTCTGGTGCAGCTTCCTGGATCTCCTCCAGCCATGGCTCCAGTGGTCCAGCTTGCATCAGCTCCTCAGGCCACGGCTCCTCTGGTGCAGCTTCCTTGATCTCCTCCAGCCGTGGCTCCACTGGTCCCGATTCCATCATGTCCAGCCTTGGCTCCTGGCGCTCCTCCAGCACCAGCTCCTCCACGTCCTCAGGTCCAGGCTCCTCCTGCACCAGTTCCTTCATCTCTTGCATCTCTTGCATCTCTCTCTCCTCAGCGCCGGCTCCTCAGGCTCCGTCTCCGCCCTCTCGCCACCTCGTCAGCGGCCGAGCCCGTTGTCGCGTCAAGCGTCGGCCGGCAACGGGGCTCGGCCCCGCCTCCTCGCCTGGAACAGCCACTCAGCGGCGGCGGCGCGCGGAGCCCCCTGTGCCATTGGTCGCGAGCGAGGCAGGCGACTCCCGCTCGGCCAAAGCTGCGTGTGCCTTCGCTTCGATTCCTCCCGCGCCCAGGCGCCTTTCCCGCATTGGCCGAGGGTCAGGGAGGAGGGCCGATCCCTCCGCCTCCATTGGCCGCCTTTCGCGGGGCTCTGCCCACCGGTGGCGCTTCAAGTGGCGGAGCCGGCTCGGAGGCGTGGCTGCGCATGCGTGCGGTGCCGGCGGGCGGGGTAAGATGGCGGCAGTGGGGAAGAAGCAGTGCGTGTAGTGCCTGGCCGAGGTGAGCTCGCTGCGCTTCCGCTGTAGCGAGTGGGCCGACGTGGAGCTCTGCCGCGACTGCTTGTCGGCGGGCGCCGAGATCGGCCCGCAGCGGCGATGGCACGGCTCGCAGCTGGTGGACGGCGGCCGCTTCACCCTGTGGGGCGCCGAGGCGGAGGGCGGCTGGAGCAGCCGGGAGGAGCAGCCGCTGCTGGCCGCGATCGAGCAGTTGGGCTTCGGCCGCTGGGTAAGGGCTGTGGGCGGGGAGGGACGGGGTGGTCCCAGCGCGGCGCTGCGGGAGCCCCGGTGGGCACGGGGCGCTGCGGGCTGCTCGGCCCCGCTGCTGCCTTCGGCCCTAGCGGCCGCCTTCCCCAGCCCGGCCGGGGGGCGGCTCGGCCGTTGTCCGCCTTCTCGTTGGCGTTGGGCTCTGCGTGCAGGGGCCGGGGCTGCGAGCTCCCTGCCCGGCCGCTCCTCGGGACGCGCTCGGGCTCGACCTAAAGCAGCAAGAAGCGTCACTGCTTCACTTGCTTGTGCCTCTGAGGGTTTCTCTTTGGTTACCCAGAAAGAAGGAAGGTTCTCTGTCCAAAGCTTCCCGTTCGTGGTCATTTTGCCTTTTTCATGTTTTGAAGAGCTGTGAAGAGAGTAAATGCTGGGTTTTTGGATTGTAAATGAAGATGATGCGAGGGCTGGAGCCCCTCTGCTGTGAGCACAGGCTGAGAGAGCTGGGGGTGTTGAGCGTGGGGAAGAGAAGGCTCTGGGGAGAGCTCCTAGCAGCCTCGCAGTACCTGAGGGGGCTGCAGGCAAGGTGGGGAGGGGCTTTTTACAAGGGCGACTATTAATAGGATGAAGGGGCATGGCTTTAAGTGGCTTTAAATCTCGCAGGGGAAGATTTAGGTGCCACATTGGGAAGAAATTGTTCACGCTGAGGGTGGTGAGGACCTGGCAGAGGTTGCCCCGGGGAAGCTGTGGGTGCCCCCTCCCTGGAAGTGTTGAAGGCCAGGTTGGCTGGGGCCTGGAGGAGCCTGGTCTGTTCCGGTGTGTTGAGAGGAGTCCCTGCCCATGGCCGGGAGGGTGGAACTAGCTGATCCTTAAAGTCCCTTCCAAGGCAAAGCATTCTAGGATTCTAAATCCTACCTTTTCTTATTTCCGTATTGCTTTAAGCGTACTTTGGCAATGCCAACTCCAAATGATGTTGTGATCTGAGCACTGGCCTGGAGTGTAGAAAAGCTCCTGGGGATGGTAAGCTGACTGTTTGAGAGAGCAATTGATGCTCGTGAATCCCCGTGTGGATCTAGTGTCTCAGCGGTGGTGTTAGACGTAGAGATCAGATGCAGCTTGCCTTAGGGCTGTTCCTGGTGCTCCTTTCGTGGTTGATGTGCTCCCATGCAGTTATAAATACTCGCCCTGGACCTAGGAGTGCAGATCCTCTGGAAAGGTGACTCATTTCAGTATTGCTGGGAAAGCTTCTGTGTTGTGAGTTGACCTTTGAGGAGCAGGGAAGAAGTCGGGCTCTTAGGTAAGTGTGTTCTGCTGGAGATGTTAATGGGAATCGTTTTATCGGCTCTCCTTATTTTCTGTTTAGGAGGACGTGGCTACTCGCGTGGGAGCATCCCGAACACCTCAGGAGGTGATGGAACCCTACGTGAGCATGTATATCCACGGCAACCTGGGGAAAGCCCATCTGGAAGATGCCTTGGAAATGTCAGTTTCCAATCTGGATGCCTATGAAAGACGTGCCGTTAATCAGACTGGATTGCAAACTCACAAGGAGGGTTCTAGTATTAGGCTGGCATCATTTCTCAGTTGTACTCTTTCATCTGTTTCAAGTCAGGGTCAGAGGCTTTAAGAACTGTCAGGAAACATACTCCTAAATGTGTGTTTTCGTTCTTTCCTTCTTGTGGGGCAGTACCGTCTCCCGGTGTTGTTGCCTACCTGGCTCCTTATTCCTCTGCCGTCTCTGCAGTCATGCTGATTAACAGCGAGCTGGACTAAGCTTCTCAACTGAGAAGTGGTTCCAAGCGGATTTTGTAGTTCCTTTGAAGGCAGCGGTGCCCACTGGCAAACCGGGAGAAAAGGTGTAGGGGAGCAGTTGCGTAAGGCAGCGTTACTGCTGAAATGAGAAGGATCTGTGGGGTCTGAAAGGGTTCTGTGGAGCTGATCCCTATGTAGTGATGAGTGCAAGAAGTCTGCTGGGGAATGTGCCGGGCAAATACCATCAGAATAAGTCTAAGCTGTCCCGTCTAGCATTTTATGCAGGCTCTAACACATGGGAGCAAGTTACAGGGCCAGCAAATTGTGTCCTATAGCTGGGAGCCCCTCTGGGTTCAGGTGAATGCTGAAGTGTAAATGGTGAGTGCCTCTGATTTACCAGAATGTTTATTGCATCGTGTGTAGTGTAAGATCTATTTTGTAAATGATGATGAAGGAAGAAGTTCTTTACTGAGAGGGTGATTGTCCATTGGAATGCGCTGCCGGGGGGGGTGGTGGATTCACCGTCCCTGGAGGTGTTTCAGGAAAGGTTGGGTGAGGCACTTAGTGCCATGGTGTAGTTGACGAGTAGGAGTAGGTGTAGGTTGGGTCCTAGGTTGGACTCGATGATGTCGGAGGTCTTTTCCAACCTTATGATACTGTGATGATCATTGCAAAGGGAAACTAACTGAAGCAATATTTGTGTTAACTGTACGCAGGCATTTCTAAATCCTCTGGCTGTATGGTCAGCAGTTTCCCAATGCTCTTCAGTCTGTTTTATGCTGGTTATTCTGGCATTGTCTGAATAAAAAAATGCGAATAATAGTTGCACGCTGCTCAGCTGAAGCTGTAATAAAGGACTGTGGGACACAGTCAAAATACTCTCCTTTAGCAGAAACATGGTTTCTGCAAGGGATGGTGCGATTGTACTATTAAAAGAGTGAGAGCAAGATTCCCTGGTAAGTGAGGACTCGGAATCACTTTGGAAGATGTGTCCCGCCCGTGCAGCTTGCAAGTCTGATACCCCCTTGGCCTCTCTTCCTGTCCGCTTTGGGTACCTGCTGTGATGGATGTGGGCTTTTGTTGACCATCTTAGTTCCTGCATAAAACTACTTCTAGGTCATCCCTTACTGGAAGAAAGCCCCAGGCCTCGAGGTGTTGATATGAAACACATGATAATTCTCCCAGAATCTGTATAGCTTTGAGCCGTCAGTGACGGGTACTTGTGTGCTCCGGTGCCGTGAAGTGCAATAGAAAGCTGGCAGGAAGGTCAGTAAGTGGGTTTTTTTAAGATTACTTTTTGTGTTACTACGACAAAACCACGCCTTTCCATGAAGGATACGAGGCCTCCCAGCTAAAACATTTGCACTATGCTTTTAAATGGCTTCCTAAAGAGGGAGACAACTCCGCGTGCGTTTTTTAGGTGGTGATTTTTAGGCTTTGTGATTTAAATCTTGGTCGCAACTAGACACGTTTTCCCTCTGAAACAGGTGTACAAGTGTGGCTCGTTTGTCTGTTTAAAATGCTTTCTTCAGCTACTGGGTATCTTTGCAGCCATCAACAGCCTGTTCTCCTTTCCCTCAGCAATGAATCATTAACTTAATGTAGTAAAGAATTTCATTTGGGGAAAAAAAAGAAAAGGTACCCTCTAACAGCATCCTTTTGAATGTTTAAAAACTGCAATGACCCCCAGAGAGCCGCTGATCCATCCCCTGTGCATCATGTTTAAATGGGTTTGATGTAGGTAGCAAGTTTGTTTTGTTTAGGTGTGTGTATCAGACTGGAACTTTTCCCAATTGTAAATAAATGGTTTTGTTAAGTCAAGTCTGTAATTGTGCTCGGCATTGCCCCAACACAGGTGCAGGACCTTGCACTTGGCCTTGTTCAACTTCAGGAGGTTCCCACAGGCCCACCTCTCTAATGGGTCAAGGTCTCTTGACACTGAGCCGTTGACCACAGCTCTTGGAGTGCAACCAATTCCTTATGCCCCGAGTGGTCTTTCTGTTGAATCCCTGTCTGTCCAGTTTAGAAATCAGAGCGGGGTGTGGGATGGTATCCAATGCTCTGCGCAGGTCCAGGTAGATGATGTCGGTTCCTCTTCCCCTTCCCCGCACTGCTGGAGCCCTGTTGTAGAAAGCCACAAAATTTGTCAGGGATGAAGTGCGCTTAGCGAAGCCGTGTAGGCTGTCACCTGTCACCTCCTTATCTTCCATTCTTTTTATCCCTAAATGAGTGCGTTCGGTGACTTCGGTGACTTTGTTTCAATGCACGTGCAATGGGTTTTGGAACGGGAACCAACAGCTTGACTACTGCTCGGGGATAGTGGTCTCCCAGGATGTAATTGCAACCTGTGGTGGAAAACCGCAAGACTCTTTACCATTGGGATGTGGCCTCTTGGCTGAAAAATTCACCTCTGTGGAACACTTTGATGTAGGCCTTTAATAGCCAACTCTGACTACAAACAATGGGCCCGAAGGTTGCTGCTCTCTCTAAGCAGAGGAGCGGTATCACACTTGGAAATGAACCATTAACTAGGGAGGACTGATTCCAAAAGTGGGCCCCTGAGGTAGTGCTGGGCTGTAAGGAGCCTCCGAAGGCTGCCATTTCTTCAGGAACCGAGAGCAGAGGATATCAAGAGCTGCCAAAATGGTACTGGACCAAAACCTTTCTACCTTGCTCACATCCACCCCTTGGGTTAAATAAAAAGTAATGCTGCAATAGCAGCCCGAGCTGCGGGATAGAGAGGTGTCTGTCTCATGGTCACTGCTCGGGGAGTTTGCAGAACGTACAGTTCTGAAAGGGGAATCTGCTTCCTCTAAGTAAAGCTGCGTGAGCTGTGCAGCTGTACAGATTTTTTGCTCCCTCCCCTTTCTCTTCCGTCTTTTTTCCTGGGATTCTGATTGGCTGTAGCTGAGCAGTGCAGAGGGCACGGAAAGAGCGAGGGGCTAACGCTGCCCTCTACACCTTCCCTGACAAGGCTGAGCACCCCCTAAAGCAGTAAAAGCTGAAAGGCCAAAGAAATCCAGAACTCTAGTTTTGTGTGATAAACTTGACATCTATATTTTTGCAAGGAACATAAATCTGAAAGTACTAAAGGGTTATTTGGGGGTACCACCAAGACTGAGCTGGCAGGCAAGTCTGCTGGAAGAAGAGAGTGAGCTTGCGGTGTATCTGGCAGGGACTGGCTTCCTCCATCTCCTCCAGCCGTGGCTGCTCTGGCCAGGCTTCCTCAATGTCTTCCAGCCACGGCTCCTCCAGCTGGCTCTCCTCCGTCTCCTCCGGCCATGGCTCCAGTGCTCCCGCTTGCATCGTCACCTCCAGCCATGGCTGCTCTGGTCCAGCTTCCTTTGTCTCCTCCAGCCATGGCTCCAGTGGTCCAGCTTGCATCAGCTCCTCAGGCCATGGCTCCTCTGGTCCAGCTTCCTTGACCTCCTCCAGCCGTGGCTCCTCTGGTGCAGCTTCCTCAGTCTCCTCCAGCCATGGCTCCAGTGGTCCAGCTTGCATCATCTCCTCAGGCCATGGCTCCTCTGGTGCAGCTTCCTCAGTCTCCTCCAGCCATGGCTCCTCTGGTGCAGCTTCCTCAGTCTCCTCCAGCCATGGCTCCAGTGGTCCAGCTTGCATCAGCTCCTCAGGCCACGGCTCCTCTGGTGCAGCTTCCTTGACCTCCTCTTGCCGTGGCTCCTCTGGTGCAGCTTCCTGGATCTCCTCCAGCCATGGCTCCAGTGGTCCAGCTTGCATCATCTCCTCAGGCCATGGCTCCTCTGGTCCAGCTTCCTTGACCTCCTCAGGCCACGGCTCCTCTGGTGCAGCTTCCTCAATCTCCTCCAGCCATGGCTCCTCTGGTCCAGCTTGCATCAGCTCCTCAGGCCACGGCTCCTCTGGTGCAGCTTCCTTGACCTCCTCTTGCCGTGGCTCCTCTGGTGCAGCTTCCTGGATCTCCTCCAGCCATGGCTCCAGTGGTCCAGCTTGCATCAGCTCCTCAGGCCACGGCTCCTCTGGTGCAGCTTCCTTGATCTCCTCCAGCCGTGGCTCCACTGGTCCCGATTCCATCATGTCCAGCCTTGGCTCCTGGCGCTCCTCCAGCACCAGCTCCTCCACGTCCTCAGGTCCAGGCTCCTCCTGCACCAGTTCCTTCATCTCTTGCATCTCTTGCATCTCTCTCTCCTCAGCGCCGGCTCCTCAGGCTCCGTCTCCGCCCTCTCGCCACCTCGTCAGCGGCCGAGCCCGTTGTCGCGTCAAGCGTCGGCCGGCAACGGGGCTCGGCCCCGCCTCCTCGCCTGGAACAGCCACTCAGCGGCGGCGGCGCGCGGAGCCCCCTGTGCCATTGGTCGCGAGCGAGGCAGGCGACTCCCGCTCGGCCAAAGCTGCGTGTGCCTTCGCTTCGATTCCTCCCGCGCCCAGGCGCCTTTCCCGCATTGGCCGAGGGTCAGGGAGGAGGGCCGATCCCTCCGCCTCCATTGGCCGCCTTTCGCGGGGCTCTGCCCACCGGTGGCGCTTCAAGTGGCGGAGCCGGCTCGGAGGCGTGGCTGCGCATGCGTGCGGTGCCGGCGGGCGGGGTAAGATGGCGGCAGTGGGGAAGAAGCAGTGCGTGTAGTGCCTGGCCGAGGTGAGCTCGCTGCGCTTCCGCTGTAGCGAGTGGGCCGACGTGGAGCTCTGCCGCGACTGCTTGTCGGCGGGCGCCGAGATCGGCCCGCAGCGGCGATGGCACGGCTCGCAGCTGGTGGACGGCGGCCGCTTCACCCTGTGGGGCGCCGAGGCGGAGGGCGGCTGGAGCAGCCGGGAGGAGCAGCCGCTGCTGGCCGCGATCGAGCAGTTGGGCTTCGGCCGCTGGGTAAGGGCTGTGGGCGGGGAGGGACGGGGTGGTCCCAGCGCGGCGCTGCGGGAGCCCCGGTGGGCACGGGGCGCTGCGGGCTGCTCGGCCCCGCTGCTGCCTTCGGCCCTAGCGGCCGCCTTCCCCAGCCCGGCCGGGGGGCGGCTCGGCCGTTGTCCGCCTTCTCGTTGGCGTTGGGCTCTGCGTGCAGGGGCCGGGGCTGCGAGCTCCCTGCCCGGCCGCTCCTCGGGACGCGCTCGGGCTCGAACTAAAGCAGCAAGAAGCGTCACTGCTTCACTTGCTTGTGCCTCTGAGGGTTTCTCTTTGGTTACCCAGAAAGAAGGAAGGTTCTCTGTCCAAAGCTTCCCGTTCGTGGTCATTTTGCCTTTTTCATGTTTTGAAGAGCTGTGAAGAGAGTAAATGCTGGGTTTTTGGATTGTAAATGAAGATGATGCGAGGGCTGGAGCCCCTCTGCTGTGAGCACAGGCTGAGAGAGCTGGGGGTGTTGAGCGTGGGGAAGAGAAGGCTCTGGGGAGAGCTCCTAGCAGCCTCGCAGTACCTGAGGGGGCTGCAGGCAAGGTGGGGAGGGGCTTTTTACAAGGGCGACTATTAATAGGATGAAGGGGCATGGCTTTAAGTGGCTTTAAATCTCGCAGGGGAAGATTTAGGTGCCACATTGGGAAGAAATTGTTCACGCTGAGGGTGGTGAGGACCTGGCAGAGGTTGCCCCGGGGAAGCTGTGGGTGCCCCCTCCCTGGAAGTGTTGAAGGCCAGGTTGGCTGGGGCCTGGAGGAGCCTGGTCTGTTCCGGTGTGTTGAGAGGAGTCCCTGCCCATGGCCGGGAGGGTGGAACTAGCTGATCCTTAAAGTCCCTTCCAAGGCAAAGCATTCTAGGATTCTAAATACTACCTTTTCTTATTTCCGTATTGCTTTAAGCGTACTTTGGCAATGCCAACTCCAAATGATGTTGTGATCTGAGCACTGGCCTGGAGTGTAGAAAAGCTCCTGGGGATGGTAAGCTGACTGTTTGAGAGAGCAATTGATGCTCGTGAATCCCCGTGTGGATCTAGTGTCTCAGCGGTGGTGTTAGACGTAGAGATCAGATGCAGCTTGCCTTAGGGCTGTTCCTGGTGCTCCTTTCGTGGTTGATGTGCTCCCATGCAGTTATAAATACTCGCCCTGGACCTAGGAGTGCAGATCCTCTGGAAAGGTGACTCATTTCAGTATTGCTGGGAAAGCTTCTGTGTTGTGAGTTGACCTTTGAGGAGCAGGGAAGAAGTCGGGCTCTTAGGTAAGTGTGTTCTGCTGGAGATGTTAATGGGAATCGTTTTATCGGCTCTCCTTATTTTCTGTTTAGGAGGACGTGGCTACTCGCGTGGGAGCATCCCGAACACCTCAGGAGGTGATGGAACCCTACGTGAGCATGTATATCCACGGCAACCTGGGGAAAGCCCATCTGGAAGATGCCTTGGAAATGTCAGTTTCCAATCTGGATGCCTATGAAAGACGTGCCGTTAATCAGACTGGATTGCAAACTCACAAGGAGGGTTCTAGTATTAGGCTGGCATCATTTCTCAGTTGTACTCTTTCATCTGTTTCAAGTCAGGGTCAGAGGCTTTAAGAACTGTCAGGAAACATACTCCTAAATGTGTGTTTTCGTTCTTTCCTTCTTGTGGGGCAGTACCGTCTCCCGGTGTTGTTGCCTACCTGGCTCCTTATTCCTCTGCCGTCTCTGCAGTCATGCTGATTAACAGCGAGCTGGACTAAGCTTCTCAACTGAGAAGTGGTTCCAAGCGGATTTTGTAGTTCCTTTGAAGGCAGCGGTGCCCACTGGCAAACCGGGAGAAAAGGTGTAGGGGAGCAGTTGCGTAAGGCAGCGTTACTGCTGAAATGAGAAGGATCTGTGGGGTCTGAAAGGGTTCTGTGGAGCTGATCCCTATGTAGTGATGAGTGCAAGAAGTCTGCTGGGGAATGTGCCGGGCAAATACCATCAGAATAAGTCTAAGCTGTCCCGTCTAGCATTTTATGCAGGCTCTAACACATGGGAGCAAGTTACAGGGCCAGCAAATTGTGTCCTATAGCTGGGAGCCCCTCTGGGTTCAGGTGAATGCTGAAGTGTAAATGGTGAGTGCCTCTGATTTACCAGAATGTTTATTGCATCGTGTGTAGTGTAAGATCTATTTTGTAAATGATGATGAAGGAAGAAGTTCTTTACTGAGAGGGTGATTGTCCATTGGAATGCGCTGCCGGGGGGGGTGGTGGATTCACCGTCCCTGGAGGTGTTTCAGGAAAGGTTGGGTGAGGCACTTAGTGCCATGGTGTAGTTGACGAGTAGGAGTAGGTGTAGGTTGGGTCCTAGGTTGGACTCGATGATGTCGGAGGTCTTTTCCAACCTTATGATACTGTGATGATCATTGCAAAGGGAAACTAACTGAAGCAATATTTGTGTTAACTGTACGCAGGCATTTCTAAATCCTCTGGCTGTATGGTCAGCAGTTTCCCAATGCTCTTCAGTCTGTTTTATGCTGGTTATTCTGGCATTGTCTGAATAAAAAAATGCGAATAATAGTTGCACGCTGCTCAGCTGAAGCTGTAATAAAGGACTGTGGGACACAGTCAAAATACTCTCCTTTAGCAGAAACATGGTTTCTGCAAGGGATGGTGCGATTGTACTATTAAAAGAGTGAGAGCAAGATTCCCTGGTAAGTGAGGACTCGGAATCACTTTGGAAGATGTGTCCCGCCCGTGCAGCTTGCAAGTCTGATACCCCCTTGGCCTCTCTTCCTGTCCGCTTTGGGTACCTGCTGTGATGGATGTGGGCTTTTGTTGACCATCTTAGTTCCTGCATAAAACTACTTCTAGGTCATCCCTTACTGGAAGAAAGCCCCAGGCCTCGAGGTGTTGATATGAAACACATGATAATTCTCCCAGAATCTGTATAGCTTTGAGCCGTCAGTGACGGGTACTTGTGTGCTCCGGTGCCGTGAAGTGCAATAGAAAGCTGGCAGGAAGGTCAGTAAGTGGGTTTTTTTAAGATTACTTTTTGTGTTACTACGACAAAACCACGCCTTTCCATGAAGGATACGAGGCCTCCCAGCTAAAACATTTGCACTATGCTTTTAAATGGCTTCCTAAAGAGGGAGACAACTCCGCGTGCGTTTTTTAGGTGGTGATTTTTAGGCTTTGTGATTTAAATCTTGGTCGCAACTAGACACGTTTTCCCTCTGAAACAGGTGTACAAGTGTGGCTCGTTTGTCTGTTTAAAATGCTTTCTTCAGCTACTGGGTATCTTTGCAGCCATCAACAGCCTGTTCTCCTTTCCCTCAGCAATGAATCATTAACTTAATGTAGTAAAGAATTTCATTTGGGGAAAAAAAAGAAAAGGTACCCTCTAACAGCATCCTTTTGAATGTTTAAAAACTGCAATGACCCCCAGAGAGCCGCTGATCCATCCCCTGTGCATCATGTTTAAATGGGTTTGATGTAGGTAGCAAGTTTGTTTTGTTTAGGTGTGTGTATCAGACTGGAACTTTTCCCAATTGTAAATAAATGGTTTTGTTAAGTCAAGTCTGTAATTGTGCTCGGCATTGCCCCAACACAGGTGCAGGACCTTGCACTTGGCCTTGTTCAACTTCAGGAGGTTCCCACAGGCCCACCTCTCTAATGGGTCAAGGTCTCTTGACACTGAGCCGTTGACCACAGCTCTTGGAGTGCAACCAATTCCTTATGCCCCGAGTGGTCTTTCTGTTGAATCCCTGTCTGTCCAGTTTAGAAATCAGAGCGGGGTGTGGGATGGTATCCAATGCTCTGCGCAGGTCCAGGTAGATGATGTCGGTTCCTCTTCCCCTTCCCCGCACTGCTGGAGCCCTGTTGTAGAAAGCCACAAAATTTGTCAGGGATGAAGTGCGCTTAGCGAAGCCGTGTAGGCTGTCACCTGTCACCTCCTTATCTTCCATTCTTTTTATCCCTAAATGAGTGCGTTCGGTGACTTCGGTGACTTTGTTTCAATGCACGTGCAATGGGTTTTGGAACGGGAACCAACAGCTTGACTACTGCTCGGGGATAGTGGTCTCCCAGGATGTAATTGCAACCTGCGGTGGAAAACCGCAAGACTCTTTACCATTGGGATGTGGCCTCTTGGCTGAAAAATTCACCTCTGTGGAACACTTTGATGTAGGCCTTTAATAGCCAACTCTGACTACAAACAATGGGCCCGAAGGTTGCTGCTCTCTCTAAGCAGAGGAGCGGTATCACACTTGGAAATGAGCCATTAAGTAGGGAGGACTGATTCCAAAACTGGGCCCCTGAGGTGGTGCTGGGCTGTAAGGAGCCTCCGAAGGCTGCCATTTCTTCAGGAACCGAGAGCAGAGGATATCAAGAGCTGCCAAAATGGTACTGGACCAAAACCTTTCTACCTTGCTCACATCCACCCCTTGGGTTAAATAAAAAGTAATGCTGCAATAGCAGCCCGAGCTGCGGGATAGAGAGGTGTCTGTCTCATGGTCACTGCTCGGGGAGTTTGCAGAACGTACAGTTCTGAAAGGGGAATCTGCTTCCTCTAAGTAAAGCTGCGTGAGCTGTGCAGCTGTACAGATTTTTTGCTCCCTCCCCTTTCTCTTCCGTCTTTTTTCCTGGGATTCTGATTGGCTGTAGCTGAGCAGTGCAGAGGGCACGGAAAGAGCGAGGGGCTAACGCTGCCCTCTACACCTTCCCTGACAAGGCTGAGCACCCCCTAAAGCAGTAAAAGCTGAAAGGCCAAAGAAATCCAGAACTCTAGTTTTGTGTGATAAACTTGACATCTATATTTTTGCAAGGAACATAAATCTGAAAGTACTAAAGGGTTATTTGGGGGTACCACCAAGACTGAACTGGCAGGCAAGTCTGCTGGAAGGAGAGAGTGAGCTTGCGGTGTATCTGGCAGGGACTGGCTTCCTCCATCTCCTCCAGCCGTGGCTGCTCTGGCCAGGCTTCCTCAATGTCTTCCAGCCACGGCTCCTCCAGCTGGCTCTCCTCCGTCTCCTCCGGCCATGGCTCCAGTGCTCCCGCTTGCATCGTCACCTCCAGCCATGGCTGCTCTGGTCCAGCTTCCTTTGTCTCCTCCAGCCATGGCTCCAGTGGTCCAGCTTGCATCAGCTCCTCAGGCCATGGCTCCTCTGGTCCAGCTTCCTTGACCTCCTCCAGCCGTGGCTCCTCTGGTGCAGCTTCCTCAGTCTCCTCCAGCCATGGCTCCAGTGGTCCAGCTTGCATCATCTCCTCAGGCCATGGCTCCTCTGGTGCAGCTTCCTCAGTCTCCTCCAGCCATGGCTCCTCTGGTGCAGCTTCCTCAGTCTCCTCCAGCCATGGCTCCAGTGGTCCAGCTTGCATCAGCTCCTCAGGCCACGGCTCCTCTGGTGCAGCTTCCTTGACCTCCTCTTGCCGTGGCTCCTCTGGTGCAGCTTCCTGGATCTCCTCCAGCCATGGCTCCAGTGGTCCAGCTTGCATCATCTCCTCAGGCCATGGCTCCTCTGGTCCAGCTTCCTTGACCTCCTCAGGCCACGGCTCCTCTGGTGCAGCTTCCTCAATCTCCTCCAGCCATGGCTCCTCTGGTCCAGCTTGCATCAGCTCCTCAGGCCACGGCTCCTCTGGTGCAGCTTCCTTGACCTCCTCTTGCCGTGGCTCCTCTGGTGCAGCTTCCTCAGTCTCCTCCAGCCATGGCTCCAGTGGTCCAGCTTGCATCAGCTCCTCAGGCCACGGCTCCTCTGGTGCAGCTTCCTTGATCTCCTCCAGCCGTGGCTCCACTGGTCCCGATTCCATCATGTCCAGCCTTGGCTCCTGGCGCTCCTCCAGCACCAGCTCCTCCACGTCCTCAGGTCCAGGCTCCTCCTGCACCAGTTCCTTCATCTCTTGCATCTCTTGCATCTCTTGCATCTCTCTCTCCTCAGCGCCGGCTCCTCAGGCTCCGTCTCCGCCCTCTCGCCACCTCGTCAGCGGCCGAGCCCGTTGTCGCGTCAAGCGTCGGCCGGCAACGGGGCTCGGCCCCGCCTCCTCGCCTGGAACAGCCACTCAGCGGCGGCGGCGCGCGGAGCCCCCTGTGCCATTGGTCGCGAGCGAGGCAGGCGACTCCCGCTCGGCCAAAGCTGCGTGTGCCTTCGCTTCGATTCCTCCCGCGCCCAGGCGCCTTTCCCGCATTGGCCGAGGGTCAGGGAGGAGGGCCGATCCCTCCGCCTCCATTGGCCGCCTTTCGCGGGGCTCTGCCCACCGGTGGCGCTTCAAGTGGCGGAGCCGGCTCGGAGGCGTGGCTGCGCATGCGTGCGGTGCCGGCGGGCGGGGTAAGATGGCGGCAGTGGGGAAGAAGCAGTGCGTGTAGTGCCTGGCCGAGGTGAGCTCGCTGCGCTTCCGCTGTAGCGAGTGGGCCGACGTGGAGCTCTGCCGCGACTGCTTGTCGGCGGGCGCCGAGATCGGCCCGCAGCGGCGATGGCACGGCTCGCAGCTGGTGGACGGCGGCCGCTTCACCCTGTGGGGCGCCGAGGCGGAGGGCGGCTGGAGCAGCCGGGAGGAGCAGCCGCTGCTGGCCGCGATCGAGCAGTTGGGCTTCGGCCGCTGGGTAAGGGCTGTGGGCGGGGAGGGACGGGGTGGTCCCAGCGCGGCGCTGCGGGAGCCCCGGTGGGCACGGGGCGCTGCGGGCTGCTCGGCCCCGCTGCTGCCTTCGGCCCTAGCGGCCGCCTTCCCCAGCCCGGCCGGGGGGCGGCTCGGCCGTTGTCCGCCTTCTCGTTGGCGTTGGGCTCTGCGTGCAGGGGCCGGGGCTGCGAGCTCCCTGCCCGGCCGCTCCTCGGGACGCGCTCGGGCTCGAACTAAAGCAGCAAGAAGCGTCACTGCTTCACTTGCTTGTGCCTCTGAGGGTTTCTCTTTGGTTACCCAGAAAGAAGGAAGGTTCTCTGTCCAAAGCTTCCCGTTCGTGGTCATTTTGCCTTTTTCATGTTTTGAAGAGCTGTGAAGAGAGTAAATGCTGGGTTTTTGGATTGTAAATGAAGATGATGCGAGGGCTGGAGCCCCTCTGCTGTGAGCACAGGCTGAGAGAGCTGGGGGTGTTGAGCGTGGGGAAGAGAAGGCTCTGGGGAGAGCTCCTAGCAGCCTCGCAGTACCTGAGGGGGCTGCAGGCAAGGTGGGGAGGGGCTTTTTACAAGGGCGACTATTAATAGGATGAAGGGGCATGGCTTTAAGTGGCTTTAAATCTCGCAGGGGAAGATTTAGGTGCCACATTGGGAAGAAATTGTTCACGCTGAGGGTGGTGAGGACCTGGCAGAGGTTGCCCCGGGGAAGCTGTGGGTGCCCCCTCCCTGGAAGTGTTGAAGGCCAGGTTGGCTGGGGCCTGGAGGAGCCTGGTCTGTTCCGGTGTGTTGAGAGGAGTCCCTGCCCATGGCCGGGAGGGTGGAACTAGCTGATCCTTAAAGTCCCTTCCAAGGCAAAGCATTCTAGGATTCTAAATACTACCTTTTCTTATTTCCGTATTGCTTTAAGCGTACTTTGGCAATGCCAACTCCAAATGATGTTGTGATCTGAGCACTGGCCTGGAGTGTAGAAAAGCTCCTGGGGATGGTAAGCTGACTGTTTGAGAGAGCAATTGATGCTCGTGAATCCCCGTGTGGATCTAGTGTCTCAGCGGTGGTGTTAGACGTAGAGATCAGATGCAGCTTGCCTTAGGGCTGTTCCTGGTGCTCCTTTCGTGGTTGATGTGCTCCCATGCAGTTATAAATACTCGCCCTGGACCTAGGAGTGCAGATCCTCTGGAAAGGTGACTCATTTCAGTATTGCTGGGAAAGCTTCTGTGTTGTGAGTTGACCTTTGAGGAGCAGGGAAGAAGTCGGGCTCTTAGGTAAGTGTGTTCTGCTGGAGATGTTAATGGGAATCGTTTTATCGGCTCTCCTTATTTTCTGTTTAGGAGGACGTGGCTACTCGCGTGGGAGCATCCCGAACACCTCAGGAGGTGATGGAACCCTCCGTGAGCATGTATATCCACGGCAACCTGGGGAAAGCCCATCTGGAAGATGCCTTGGAAATGTCAGTTTCCAATCTGGATGCCTATGAAAGACGTGCCGTTAATCAGACTGGATTGCAAACTCACAAGGAGGGTTCTAGTATTAGGCTGGCATCATTTCTCAGTTGTACTCTTTCATCTGTTTCAAGTCAGGGTCAGAGGCTTTAAGAACTGTCAGGAAACATACTCCTAAATGATGTGTGTTTTCGTTCTTTCCTTCTTGTGGGGCAGTACCGTCTCCCGGTGTTGTTGCCTACCTGGCTCCTTATTCCTCTGCCGTCTCTGCAGTCATGCTGATTAACAGCGAGCTGGACTAAGCTTCTCAACTGAGAAGTGGTTCCAAGTGGATTTTGTAGTTCCTTTGAAGGCAGCGGTGCCCACTGGCAAACCGGGAGAAAAGGTGTAGGGGAGCAGTTGCGTAAGGCAGCGTTACTGCTGAAATGAGAAGGATCTGTGGGGTCTGAAAGGGTTCTGTGGAGCTGATCCCTATGTAGTGATGAGTGCAAGAAGTCTGCTGGGGAATGTGCCGGGCAAATACCATCAGAATAAGTCTAAGCTGTCCCGTCTAGCATTTTATGCAGGCTCTAACACATGGGAGCAAGTTACAGGGCCAGCAAATTGTGTCCTATAGCTGGAAGCCCCTCTGGGTTCAGGTGAATGCTGAAGTGTAAATGGTGAGTGCCTCTGATTTACCAGAATGTTTATTGCATCGTGTGTAGTGTAAGATCTATTTTGTAAATGATGATGAAGGAAGAAGTTCTTTACTGAGAGGGTGATTGTCCATTGGAATGTGCTGCCGGGGGGGGTGGTGGATTCACCGTCCCTGGAGGTGTTTCAGGAAAGGTTGGGTGAGGCACTTAGTGCCATGGTGTAGTTGACGAGTAGGAGTAGGTGTAGGTTGGGTCCTAGGTTGGACTCGATGATGTCGGAGGTCTTTTCCAACCTTATGATACTGTGATGATCATTGCAAAGGGAAACTAACTGAAGCAATATTTGTGTTAACTGTACGCAGGCATTTCTAAATCCTCTGGCTGTATGGTCAGCAGTTTCCCAATGCTCTTCAGTCTGTTTTATGCTGGTTATTCTGGCATTGTCTGAATAAAAAAATGCGAATAATAGTTGCACGCTGCTCAGCTGAAGCTGTAATAAAGGACTGTGGGACACAGTCAAAATACTCTCCTTTAGCAGAAACATGGTTTCTGCAAGGGATGGTGCGATTGTACTATTAAAAGAGTGAGAGCAAGATTCCCTGGTAAGTGAGGACTCGGAATCACTTTGGAAGATGTGTCACGGCCGTGCAGCTTGCAAGTCTGATACCTCCTTGGCCTCTCTTCCTGTCCGCTTTGGGTACCTGCTGTGATGGATGTGGGCTTTTGTTGACCATCTTAGTTCCTGCATGAAACTACTTCTAGGTCATCCCTTACTGGAAGAAAGCCCCAGGCCTCGAGGTGTTGATATGAAACACATGATAATTCTCCCAGAATCTGTATAGCTTTGAGCCGTCAGTGACGGGTACTTGTGTGCTCCGGTGCCGTGAAGTGCAATAGAAAGCTGGCAGGAAGGTCAGTAAGTGGGTTTTTTTAAGATTACTTTTTGTGTTACTACGACAAAACCACGCCTTTCCATGAAGGATACGAGGCCTCCCAGCTAAAACATTTGCACTATGCTTTTAAATGGCTTCCTAAAGAGGGAGACAACTCCGCGTGCGTTTTTTAGGTGGTGATTTTTAGGCTTTGTGATTTAAATCTTGGTCGCAACTAGACACGTTTTCCCTCTGAAACAGGTGTACAAGTGTGGCTCGTTTGTCTGTTTAAAATGCTTTCTTCAGCTACTGGGTATCTTTGCAGCCATCAACAGCCTGTTCTCCTTTCCCTCAGCAATGAATCATTAACTTAATGTAGTAAAGAATTTCATTTGGGGGAAAAAAAAGAAAAGGTACCCTCTAACAGCATCCTTTTGAATGTTTAAAAACTGCAATGACCCCCAGAGAGCCACTGATCCATCCCCTGTGCATCATGTTTAAATGGGTTTGATGTAGGTAGCAAGTTTGTTTTGTTTAGGTGTGTGTATCAGACTGGAACTTTTCCCAATTGTAAATAAATGGTTTTGTTAAGTCAAGTCTGTAATTGTGCTCGGCATTGCCCCAACACAGGTGCAGGACCTTGCACTTGGCCTTGTTCAACTTCAGGAGGTTCCCACAGGCCCACCTCTCTAATGGGTCAAGGTCTCTTGACACTGAGCCGTTGACCACAGCTCTTGGAGTGCAACCAATTCCTTATGCCCCGAGTGGTCTTTCTGTTGAATCCCTGTCTGTCCAGTTTAGAAATCAGAGCGGGGTGTGGGATGGTATCCAATGCTCTGCGCAGGTCCAGGTAGATGATGTCGGTTCCTCTTCCCCTTCCCCGCACTGCTGGAGCCCTGTTGTAGAAAGCCACAAAATTTGTCAGGGATGAAGTGCGCTTAGCGAAGCCGTGTAGGCTGTCACCTGTCACCTCCTTATCTTCCATTCTTTTTATCCCTAAATGAGTGCGTTCGGTGACTTCGGTGACTTTGTTTCAATGCACGTGCAATGGGTTTTGGAACGGGAACCAACAGCTTAACTACTGCTCGGGGATAGTGGTCTCCCAGGATGTAATTGCAACCTGTGGTGGAAAACCGCAAGACTCTTTACCATTGGGATGTGGCCTCTTGGCTGAAAAATTCACCTCTGTGGAACACTTTGATGTAGGCCTTTAATAGCCAACTCTGACTACAAACAATGGGCCTGAAGGTTGCTGCTCTCTCTAAGCAGAGGAGCGGTATCACACTTGGAAATGAACCATTAACTAGGGAGGACTGATTCCAAAACTGGGCCCCTGAGGTAGTGCTGGGCTGTAAGGAGCCTCCGAAGGCTGCCATTTCTTCAGGAACCGAGAGCAGAGGATATCAAGAGCTGCCAAAATGGTACTGGACCAAAACCTTTCTACCTTGCTCACATCCACCCCTTGGGTTAAATAAAAAGTAATGCTGCAATAGCAGCCCGAGCTGCGGGATAGAGAGGTGTCTGTCTCATGGTCACTGCTCGGGGAGTTTGCAGAACGTACAGTTCTGAAAGGGGAATCTGCTTCCTCTAAGTAAAGCTGCGTGAGCTGTGCAGCTGTACAGATTTTTTGCTCCCTCCCCTTTCTCTTCCGTCTTTTTTCCTGGGATTCTGATTGGCTGTAGCTGAGCAGTGCAGAGGGCACGGAAAGAGCGAGGGGCTAACGCTGCCCTCTACACCTTCCCTGACAAGGCTGAGCACCCCCTAAAGCAGTAAAAGCTGAAAGGCCAAAGAAATCCAGAACTCTAGTTTTGTGTGATAAACTTGACATCTATATTTTTGCAAGGAACATAAATCTGAAAGTACTAAAGGGTTATTTGGGGGTACCACCAAGACTGAGCTGGCAGGCAAGTCTGCTGGAAGGAGAGAGCGAGCTTGCGGTGTATCTGGCAGGGACTGGCTTCCTCCATCTCCTCCAGCCGTGGCTGCTCTGGCCAGGCTTCCTCAATGTCTTCCAGCCACGGCTCCTCCAGCTGGCTCTCCTCCGTCTCCTCCGGCCATGGCTCCAGTGCTCCCGCTTGCATCGTCTCCTCCAGCCATGGCTCCAGTGGTCCAGCTTGCATCAGCTCCTCAGGCCATGGCTCCTCTGGTCCAGCTTCCTTGACCTCCTCCAGCCGTGGCTCCTCTGGTGCAGCTTCCTCAGTCTCCTCCAGCCATGGCTCCAGTGGTCCAGCTTGCATCATCTCCTCAGGCCATGGCTCCTCTGGTGCAGCTTCCTCGATCTCCTCCAGCCATGGCTCCTCTGGTGCAGCTTCCTCAGTCTCCTCCAGCCATGGCTCCAGTGGTCCAGCTTGCATCAGCTCCTCAGGCCACGGCTCCTCTGGTGCAGCTTCCTTGACCTCCTCTTGCCGTGGCTCCTCTGGTGCAGCTTCCTGGATCTCCTCCAGCCATGGCTCCAGTGGTCCAGCTTGCATCATCTCCTCAGGCCATGGCTCCTCTGGTCCAGCTTCCTTGACCTCCTCAGGCCACGGCTCCTCTGGTGCAGCTTCCTCAATCTCCTCCAGCCATGGCTCCTCTGGTCCAGCTTGCATCAGCTCCTCAGGCCACGGCTCCTCTGGTGCAGCTTCCTTGACCTCCTCTTGCCGTGGCTCCTCTGGTGCAGCTTCCTGGATCTCCTCCAGCCATGGCTCCAGTGGTCCAGCTTGCATCAGCTCCTCAGGCCACGGCTCCTCTGGTGCAGCTTCCTTGATCTCCTCCAGCCGTGGCTCCACTGGTCCCGATTCCATCATGTCCAGCCTTGGCTCCTGGCGCTCCTCCAGCACCAGCTCCTCCACGTCCTCAGGTCCAGGCTCCTCCTGCACCAGTTCCTTCATCTCTTGCATCTCTTGCATCTCTCTCTCCTCAGCGCCGGCTCCTCAGGCTCCGTCTCCGCCCTCTCGCCACCTCGTCAGCGGCCGAGCCCGTTGTCGCGTCAAGCGTCGGCCGGCAACGGGGCTCGGCCCCGCCTCCTCGCCTGGAACAGCCACTCAGCGGCGGCGGCGCGCGGAGCCCCCTGTGCCATTGGTCGCGAGCGAGGCAGGCGACTCCCGCTCGGCCAAAGCTGCGTGTGCCTTCGCTTCGATTCCTCCCGCGTCCAGGCGCCTTTCCCGCATTGGCCGAGGGTCAGGGAGGAGGGCCGATCCCTCCGCCTCCATTGGCCGCCTTTCGCGGGGCTCTGCCCACCGGTGGCGCTTCAAGTGGCGGAGCCGGCTCGGAGGCGTGGCTGCGCATGCGTGCGGTGCCGGCGGGCGGGGTAAGATGGCGGCAGTGGGGAAGAAGCAGTGCGTGTAGTGCCTGGCCGAGGTGAGCTCGCTGCGCTTCCGCTGTAGCGAGTGGGCCGACGTGGAGCTCTGCCGCGACTGCTTGTCGGCGGGCGCCGAGATCGGCCCGCAGCGGCGATGGCACGGCTCGCAGCTGGTGGACGGCGGCCGCTTCACCCTGTGGGGCGCCGAGGCGGAGGGCGGCTGGAGCAGCCGGGAGGAGCAGCCGCTGCTGGCCGCGATCGAGCAGTTGGGCTTCGGCCGCTGGGTAAGGGCTGTGGGCGGGGAGGGACGGGGTGGTCCCAGCGCGGCGCTGCGGGAGCCCCGGTGGGCACGGGGCGCTGCGGGCTGCTCGGCCCCGCTGCTGCCTTCGGCCCTAGCGGCCGCCTTCCCCAGCCCGGCCGGGGGGCGGCTCGGCCGTTGTCCGCCTTCTCGTTGGCGTTGGGCTCTGCGTGCAGGGGCCGGGGCTGCGAGCTCCCTGCCCGGCCGCTCCTCGGGACGCGCTCGGGCTCGAACTAAAGCAGCAAGAAGCGTCACTGCTTCACTTGCTTGTGCCTCTGAGGGTTTCTCTTTGGTTACCCAGAAAGAAGGAAGGTTCTCTGTCCAAAGCTTCCCGTTCGTGGTCATTTTGCCTTTTTCATGTTTTGAAGAGCTGTGAAGAGAGTAAATGCTGGGTTTTTGGATTGTAAATGAAGATGATGCGAGGGCTGGAGCCCCTCTGCTGTGAGCACAGGCTGAGAGAGCTGGGGGTGTTGAGCGTGGGGAAGAGAAGGCTCTGGGGAGAGCTCCTAGCAGCCTCGCAGTACCTGAGGGGGCTGCAGGCAAGGTGGGAAGGGGCTTTTTACAAGGGCGACTATTAATAGGATGAAGGGGCATGGCTTTAAGTGGCTTTAAATCTCGCAGGGGAAGATTTAGGTGCCACATTGGGAAGAAATTGTTCACGCTGAGGGTGGTGAGGACCTGGCAGAGGTTGCCCCGGGGAAGCTGTGGGTGCCCCCTCCCTGGAAGTGTTGAAGGCCAGGTTGGCTGGGGCCTGGAGGAGCCTGGTCTGTTCCGGTGTGTTGAGAGGAGTCCCTGCCCATGGCCGGGAGGGTGGAACTAGCTGATCCTTAAAGTCCCTTCCAAGGCAAAGCATTCTAGGATTCTAAATACTACCTTTTCTTATTTCCGTATTGCTTTAAGCGTACTTTGGCAATGCAAACTCCAAATGATGTTGTGATCTGAGCACTGGCCTGGAGTGTAGAAAAGCTCCTGGGGATGGTAAGCTGACTGTTTGAGAGAGCAATTGATGCTCGTGAATCCCCGTGTGGATCTAGTGTCTCAGCGGTGGTGTTAGACGTAGAGATCAGATGCAGCTTGCCTTAGGGCTGTTCCTGGTGCTCCTTTCGTGGTTGATGTGCTCCCATGCAGTTATAAATACTCGCCCTGGACCTAGGAGTGCAGATCCTCTGGAAAGGTGACTCATTTCAGTATTGCTGGGAAAGCTTCTGTGTTGTGAGTTGACCTTTGAGGAGCAGGGAAGAAGTCGGGCTCTTAGGTAAGTGTGTTCTGCTGGAGATGTTAATGGGAATCGTTTTATCGGCTCTCCTTATTTTCTGTTTAGGAGGACGTGGCTACTCGCGTGGGAGCATCCCGAACACCTCAGGAGGTGATGGAACCCTACGTGAGCATGTATATCCACGGCAACCTGGGGAAAGCCCATCTGGAAGATGCCTTGGAAATGTCAGTTTCCAATCTGGATGCCTATGAAAGACGTGCCGTTAATCAGACTGGATTGCAAACTCACAAGGAGGGTTCTAGTATTAGGCTGGCATCATTTCTCAGTTGTACTCTTTCATCTGTTTCAAGTCAGGGTCAGAGGCTTTAAGAACTGTCAGGAAACATACTCCTAAATGTGTGTTTTCGTTCTTTCCTTCTTGTGGGGCAGTACCGTCTCCCGGTGTTGTTGCCTACCTGGCTCCTTATTCCTCTGCCGTCTCTGCAGTCATGCTGATTAACAGCGAGCTGGACTAAGCTTCTCAACTGAGAAGTGGTTCCAAGCGGATTTTGTAGTTCCTTTGAAGGCAGCGGTGCCCACTGGCAAACCGGGAGAAAAGGTGTAGGGGAGCAGTTGCGTAAGGCAGCGTTACTGCTGAAATGAGAAGGATCTGTGGGGTCTGAAAGGGTTCTGTGGAGCTGATCCCTATGTAGTGATGAGTGCAAGAAGTCTGCTGGGGAATGTGCCGGGCAAATACCATCAGAATAAGTCTAAGCTGTCCCGTCTAGCATTTTATGCAGGCTCTAACACATGGGAGCAAGTTACAGGGCCAGCAAATTGTGTCCTATAGCTGGGAGCCCCTCTGGGTTCAGGTGAATGCTGAAGTGTAAATGGTGAGTGCCTCTGATTTACCAGAATGTTTATTGCATCGTGTGTAGTGTAAGATCTATTTTGTAAATAATGATGAAGGAAGAAGTTCTTTACTGAGAGGGTGATTGTCCATTGGAATGCGCTGCCGGGGGGGGTGGTGGATTCACCGTCCCTGGAGGTGTTTCAGGAAAGGTTGGGTGAGGCACTTAGTGCCATGGTGTAGTTGACGAGTAGGAGTAGGTGTAGGTTGGGTCCTAGGTTGGACTCGATGATGTCGGAGGTCTTTTCCAACCTTATGATACTGTGATGATCATTGCAAAGGGAAACTAACTGAAGCAATATTTGTGTTAACTGTACGCAGGCATTTCTAAATCCTCTGGCTGTATGGTCAGCAGTTTCCCAATGCTCTTCAGTCTGTTTTATGCTGGTTATTCTGGCATTGTCTGAATAAAAAAATGCGAATAATAGTTGCACGCTGCTCAGCTGAAGCTGTAATAAAGGACTGTGGGACACAGTCAAAATACTCTCCTTTAGCAGAAACATGGTTTCTGCAAGGGATGGTGCGATTGTACTATTAAAAGAGTGAGAGCAAGATTCCCTGGTAAGTGAGGACTCGGAATCACTTTGGAAGATGTGTCCCGCCCGTGCAGCTTGCAAGTCTGATACCCCCTTGGCCTCTCTTCCTGTCCGCTTTGGGTACCTGCTGTGATGGATGTGGGCTTTTGTTGACCATCTTAGTTCCTGCATAAAACTACTTCTAGGTCATCCCTTACTGGAAGAAAGCCCCAGGCCTCGAGGTGTTGATATGAAACACATGATAATTCTCCCAGAATCTGTATAGCTTTGAGCCGTCAGTGACGGGTACTTGTGTGCTCCGGTGCCGTGAAGTGCAATAGAAAGCTGGCAGGAAGGTCAGTAAGTGGGTTTTTTTAAGATTACTTTTTGTGTTACTACGACAAAACCACGCCTTTCCATGAAGGATACGAGGCCTCCCAGCTAAAACATTTGCACTATGCTTTTAAATGGCTTCCTAAAGAGGGAGACAACTCCGCGTGCGTTTTTTAGGTGGTGATTTTTAGGCTTTGTGATTTAAATCTTGGTCGCAACTAGACACGTTTTCCCTCTGAAACAGGTGTACAAGTGTGGCTCGTTTGTCTGTTTAAAATGCTTTCTTCAGCTACTGGGTATCTTTGCAGCCATCAACAGCCTGTTCTCCTTTCCCTCAGCAATGAATCATTAACTTAATGTAGTAAAGAATTTCATTTGGGGAAAAAAAAGAAAAGGTACCCTCTAACAGCATCCTTTTGAATGTTTAAAAACTGCAATGACCCCCAGAGAGCCGCTGATCCATCCCCTGTGCATCATGTTTAAATGGGTTTGATGTAGGTAGCAAGTTTGTTTTGTTTAGGTGTGTGTATCAGACTGGAACTTTTCCCAATTGTAAATAAATGGTTTTGTTAAGTCAAGTCTGTAATTGTGCTCGGCATTGCCCCAACACAGGTGCAGGACCTTGCACTTGGCCTTGTTGAACTTCAGGAGGTTCCCACAGGCCCACCTCTCTAATGGGTCAAGGTCTCTTGACACTGAGCCGTTGACCACAGCTCTTGGAGTGCAACCAATTCCTTATGCCCCGAGTGGTCTTTCTGTTGAATCCCTGTCTGTCTGTCCAGTTTAGAAATCAGAGCGGGGTGTGGGATGGTATCCAATGCTCTGCGCAGGTCCAGGTAGATGATGTCGGTTCCTCTTCCCCTTCCCCGCACTGCTGGAGCCCTGTTGTAGAAAGCCACAAAATTTGTCAGGGATGAAGTGCGCTTAGCGAAGCTGTGTAGGCTGTCACCAGTCACCTCCTTATCTTCCATTCTTTTTATCCCTAAATGAGTGCGTTCGGTGACTTCGGTGACTTTGTTTCAATGCACGTGCAATGGGTTTTGGAACGGGAACCAACAGCTTAACTACTGCTCGGGGATAGTGGTCTCCCAGGATGTAATTGCAACCTGTGGTGGAAAACCGCAAGACTCTTTACCATTGGGATGTGGCCTCTTGGCTGAAAAATTCACCTCTGTGGAACACTTTGATGTAGGCCTTTAATAGCCAACTCTGACTACAAACAATGGGCCCGAAGGTTGCTGCTCTCTCTAAGCAGAGGAGCGGTATCACACTTGGAAATGAACCATTAACTAGGGAGGACTGATTCCAAAACTGGGCCCCTGAGGTAGTGCTGGGCTGTAAGGAGCCTCCGAAGGCTGCCATTTCTTCAGGAACCGAGAGCAGAGGATATCAAGAGCTGCCAAAATGGTACTGGACCAAAACCTTTCTACCTTGCTCACATCCACCCCTTGGGTTAAATAAAAAGTAATGCTGCAATAGCAGCCCGAGCTGCGGGATAGAGAGGTGTCTGTCTCATGGTCACTGCTCGGGGAGTTTGCAGAACGTACAGTTCTGAAAGGGGAATCTGCTTCCTCTAAGTAAAGCTGCGTGAGCTGTGCAGCTGTACAGATTTTTTGCTCCCTCCCCTTTCTCTTCCGTCTTTTTTCCTGGGATTCTGATTGGCTGTAGCTGAGCAGTGCAGAGGGCACGGAAAGAGCGAGGGGCTAACGCTGCCCTCTACACCTTCCCTGACAAGGCTGAGCACCCCCTAAAGCAGTAAAAGCTGAAAGGCCAAAGAAATCCAGAACTCTAGTTTTGTGTGATAAACTTGACATCTATATTTTTGCAAGGAACATAAATCTGAAAGTACTAAAGGGTTATTTGGGGGTACCACCAAGACTGAGCTGGCAGGCAAGTCTGCTGGAAGGAGAGAGCGAGCTTGCGGTGTATCTGGCAGGGACTGGCTTCCTCCATCTCCTCCAGCCGTGGCTGCTCTGGCCAGGCTTCCTCAATGTCTTCCAGCCACGGCTCCTCCAGCTGGCTCTCCTCCGTCTCCTCCGGCCATGGCTCCAGTGCTCCCGCTTGCATCGTCTCCTCCAGCCATGGCTCCAGTGGTCCAGCTTGCATCAGCTCCTCAGGCCATGGCTCCTCTGGTCCAGCTTCCTTGACCTCCTCCAGCCGTGGCTCCTCTGGTGCAGCTTCCTCAGTCTCCTCCAGCCATGGCTCCAGTGGTCCAGCTTGCATCATCTCCTCAGGCCATGGCTCCTCTGGTGCAGCTTCCTCGATCTCCTCCAGCCATGGCTCCTCTGGTGCAGCTTCCTCAGTCTCCTCCAGCCATGGCTCCAGTGGTCCAGCTTGCATCAGCTCCTCAGGCCACGGCTCCTCTGGTGCAGCTTCCTTGACCTCCTCTTGCCGTGGCTCCTCTGGTGCAGCTTCCTGGATCTCCTCCAGCCATGGCTCCAGTGGTCCAGCTTGCATCATCTCCTCAGGCCATGGCTCCTCTGGTCCAGCTTCCTTGACCTCCTCAGGCCACGGCTCCTCTGGTGCAGCTTCCTCAATCTCCTCCAGCCATGGCTCCTCTGGTCCAGCTTGCATCAGCTCCTCAGGCCACGGCTCCTCTGGTGCAGCTTCCTTGACCTCCTCTTGCCGTGGCTCCTCTGGTGCAGCTTCCTGGATCTCCTCCAGCCATGGCTCCAGTGGTCCAGCTTGCATCAGCTCCTCAGGCCACGGCTCCTCTGGTGCAGCTTCCTTGATCTCCTCCAGCCGTGGCTCCACTGGTCCCGATTCCATCATGTCCAGCCTTGGCTCCTGGCGCTCCTCCAGCACCAGCTCCTCCACGTCCTCAGGTCCAGGCTCCTCCTGCACCAGTTCCTTCATCTCTTGCATCTCTTGCATCTCTCTCTCCTCAGCGCCGGCTCCTCAGGCTCCGTCTCCGCCCTCTCGCCACCTCGTCAGCGGCCGAGCCCGTTGTCGCGTCAAGCGTCGGCCGGCAACGGGGCTCGGCCCCGCCTCCTCGCCTGGAACAGCCACTCAGCGGCGGCGGCGCGCGGAGCCCCCTGTGCCATTGGTCGCGAGCGAGGCAGGCGACTCCCGCTCGGCCAAAGCTGCGTGTGCCTTCGCTTCGATTCCTCCCGCGTCCAGGCGCCTTTCCCGCATTGGCCGAGGGTCAGGGAGGAGGGCCGATCCCTCCGCCTCCATTGGCCGCCTTTCGCGGGGCTCTGCCCACCGGTGGCGCTTCAAGTGGCGGAGCCGGCTCGGAGGCGTGGCTGCGCATGCGTGCGGTGCCGGCGGGCGGGGTAAGATGGCGGCAGTGGGGAAGAAGCAGTGCGTGTAGTGCCTGGCCGAGGTGAGCTCGCTGCGCTTCCGCTGTAGCGAGTGGGCCGACGTGGAGCTCTGCCGCGACTGCTTGTCGGCGGGCGCCGAGATCGGCCCGCAGCGGCGATGGCACGGCTCGCAGCTGGTGGACGGCGGCCGCTTCACCCTGTGGGGCGCCGAGGCGGAGGGCGGCTGGAGCAGCCGGGAGGAGCAGCCGCTGCTGGCCGCGATCGAGCAGTTGGGCTTCGGCCGCTGGGTAAGGGCTGTGGGCGGGGAGGGACGGGGTGGTCCCAGCGCGGCGCTGCGGGAGCCCCGGTGGGCACGGGGCGCTGCGGGCTGCTCGGCCCCGCTGCTGCCTTCGGCCCTAGCGGCCGCCTTCCCCAGCCCGGCCGGGGGGCGGCTCGGCCGTTGTCCGCCTTCTCGTTGGCGTTGGGCTCTGCGTGCAGGGGCCGGGGCTGCGAGCTCCCTGCCCGGCCGCTCCTCGGGACGCGCTCGGGCTCGAACTAAAGCAGCAAGAAGCGTCACTGCTTCACTTGCTTGTGCCTCTGAGGGTTTCTCTTTGGTTACCCAGAAAGAAGGTTCTCTGTCCAAAGCTTCCCGTTCGTGGTCATTTTGCCTTTTTCATGTTTTGAAGAGCTGTGAAGAGAGTAAATGCTGGGTTTTTGGATTGTAAATGAAGATGATGCGAGGGCTGGAGCCCCTCTGCTGTGAGCACAGGCTGAGAGAGCTGGGGGTGTTGAGCGTGGGGAAGAGAAGGCTCTGGGGAGAGCTCCTAGCAGCCTCGCAGTACCTGAGGGGGCTGCAGGCAAGGTGGGAAGGGGCTTTTTACAAGGGCGACTATTAATAGGATGAAGGGGCATGGCTTTAAGTGGCTTTAAATCTCGCAGGGGAAGATTTAGGTGCCACATTGGGAAGAAATTGTTCACGCTGAGGGTGGTGAGGACCTGGCAGAGGTTGCCCCGGGGAAGCTGTGGGTGCCCCCTCCCTGGAAGTGTTGAAGGCCAGGTTGGCTGGGGCCTGGAGGAGCCTGGTCTGTTCCGGTGTGTTGAGAGGAGTCCCTGCCCATGGCCGGGAGGGTGGAACTAGCTGATCCTTAAAGTCCCTTCCAAGGCAAAGCATTCTAGGATTCTAAATACTACCTTTTCTTATTTCCGTATTGCTTTAAGCGTACTTTGGCAATGCCAACTCCAAATGATGTTGTGATCTGAGCACTGGCCTGGAGTGTAGAAAAGCTCCTGGGGATGGTAAGCTGACTGTTTGAGAGAGCAATTGATGCTCGTGAATCCCCGTGTGGATCTAGTGTCTCAGCGGTGGTGTTAGACGTAGAGATCAGATGCAGCTTGCCTTAGGGCTGTTCCTGGTGCTCCTTTCGTGGTTGATGTGCTCCCATGCAGTTATAAATACTCGCCCTGGACCTAGGAGTGCAGATCCTCTGGAAAGGTGACTCATTTCAGTATTGCTGGGAAAGCTTCTGTGTTGTGAGTTGACCTTTGAGGAGCAGGGAAGAAGTCGGGCTCTTAGGTAAGTGTGTTCTGCTGGAGATGTTAATGGGAATCGTTTTATCGGCTCTCCTTATTTTCTGTTTAGGAGGACGTGGCTACTCGCGTGGGAGCATCCCGAACACCTCAGGAGGTGATGGAACCCTACGTGAGCATGTATATCCACGGCAACCTGGGGAAAGCCCATCTGGAAGATGCCTTGGAAATGTCAGTTTCCAATCTGGATGCCTATGAAAGACGTGCCGTTAATCCGACTGGATTGCAAACTCACAAGGAGGGTTCTAGTATTAGGCTGGCATCATTTCTCAGTTGTACTCTTTCATCTGTTTCAAGTCAGGGTCAGAGGCTTTAAGAACTGTCAGGAAACATACTCCTAAATGTGTGTTTTCGTTCTTTCCTTCTTGTGGGGCAGTACCGTCTCCCGGTGTTGTTGCCTACCTGGCTCCTTATTCCTCTGCCGTCTCTGCAGTCATGCTGATTAACAGCGAGCTGGACTAAGCTTCTCAACTGAGAAGTGGTTCCAAGCGGATTTTGTAGTTCCTTTGAAGGCAGCGGTGCCCACTGGCAAACCGGGAGAAAAGGTGTAGGGGAGCAGTTGCGTAAGGCAGCGTTACTGCTGAAATGAGAAGGATCTGTGGGGTCTGAAAGGGTTCTGTGGAGCTGATCCCTATGTAGTGATGAGTGCAAGAAGTCTGCTGGGGAATGTGCCGGGCAAATACCATCAGAATAAGTCTAAGCTGTCCCGTCTAGCATTTTATGCAGGCTCTAACACATGGGAGCAAGTTACAGGGCCAGCAAATTGTGTCCTATAGCTGGGAGCCCCTCTGGGTTCAGGTGAATGCTGAAGTGTAAATGGTGAGTGCCTCTGATTTACCAGAATGTTTATTGCATCGTGTGTAGTGTAAGATCTATTTTGTAAATAATGATGAAGGAAGAAGTTCTTTACTGAGAGGGTGATTGTCCATTGGAATGCGCTGCCGGGGGGGGTGGTGGATTCACCGTCCCTGGAGGTGTTTCAGGAAAGGTTGGGTGAGGCACTTAGTGCCATGGTGTAGTTGACGAGTAGGAGTAGGTGTAGGTTGGGTCCTAGGTTGGACTCGATGATGTCGGAGGTCTTTTCCAACCTTATGATACTGTGATGATCATTGCAAAGGGAAACTAACTGAAGCAATATTTGTGTTAACTGTACGCAGGCATTTCTAAATCCTCTGGCTGTATGGTCAGCAGTTTCCCAATGCTCTTCAGTCTGTTTTATGCTGGTTATTCTGGCATTGTCTGAATAAAAAAATGCGAATAATAGTTGCACGCTGCTCAGCTGAAGCTGTAATAAAGGACTGTGGGACACAGTCAAAATACTCTCCTTTAGCAGAAACATGGTTTCTGCAAGGGATGGTGCGATTGTACTATTAAAAGAGTGAGAGCAAGATTCCCTGGTAAGTGAGGACTCGGAATCACTTTGGAAGATGTGTCACGCCCGTGCAGCTTGCAAGTCTGATACCCCCTTGGCCTCTCTTCCTGTCCGCTTTGGGTACCTGCTGTGATGGATGTGGGCTTTTGTTGACCATCTTAGTTCCTGCATGAAACTACTTCTAGGTCATCCCTTACTGGAAGAAAGCCCCAGGCCTCGAGGTGTTGATATGAAACACATGATAATTCTCCCAGAATCTGTATAGCTTTGAGCCGTCAGTGACGGGTACTTGTGTGCTCCGGTGCCGTGAAGTGCAATAGAAAGCTGGCAGGAAGGTCAGTAAGTGGGTTTTTTTAAGATTACTTTTTGTGTTACTACGACAAAACCACGCCTTTCCATGAAGGATACGAGGCCTCCCAGCTAAAACATTTGCACTATGCTTTTAAATGGCTTCCTAAAGAGGGAGACAACTCCGCGTGCGTTTTTTAGGTGGTGATTTTTAGGCTTTGTGATTTAAATCTTGGTCGCAACTAGACACGTTTTCCCTCTGAAACAGGTGTACAAGTGTGGCTCGTTTGTCTGTTTAAAATGCTTTCTTCAGCTACTGGGTATCTTTGCAGCCATCAACAGCCTGTTCTCCTTTCCCTCAGCAATGAATCATTAACTTAATGTAGTAAAGAATTTCATTTGGGGAAAAAAAAGAAAAGGTACCCTCTAACAGCATCCTTTTGAATGTTTAAAAACTGCAATGACCCCCAGAGAGCCACTGATCCATCCCCTGTGCATCATGTTTAAATGGGTTTGATGTAGGTAGCAAGTTTGTTTTGTTTAGGTGTGTGTATCAGACTGGAACTTTTCCCAATTGTAAATAAATGGTTTTGTTAAGTCAAGTCTGTAATTGTGCTCGGCATTGCCCCAACACAGGTGCAGGACCTTGCACTTGGCCTTGTTCAACTTCAGGAGGTTCCCACAGGCCCACCTCTCTAATGGGTCAAGGTCTCTTGACACTGAGCCGTTGACCACAGCTCTTGGAGTGCAACCAATTCCTTATGCCCCGAGTGGTCTTTCTGTTGAATCCCTGTCTGTCCAGTTTAGAAATCAGAGCGGGGTGTGGGATGGTATCCAATGCTCTGCGCAGGTCCAGGTAGATGATGTCGGTTCCTCTTCCCCTTCCCCGCACTGCTGGAGCCCTGTTGTAGAAAGCCACAAAATTTGTCAGGGATGAAGTGCGCTTAGCGAAGCCGTGTAGGCTGTCACCAGTCACCTCCTTATCTTCCATTCTTTTTATCCCTAAATGAGTGCGTTCGGTGACTTCGGTGACTTTGTTTCAATGCACGTGCAATGGGTTTTGGAACGGGAACCAACAGCTTAACTACTGCTCGGGGATAGTGGTCTCCCAGGATGTAATTGCAACCTGTGGTGGAAAACCGCAAGACTCTTTACCATTGGGATGTGGCCTCTTGGCTGAAAAATTCACCTCTGTGGAACACTTTGATGTAGGCCTTTAATAGCCAACTCTGACTACAAACAATGGGCCCGAAGGTTGCTGCTCTCTCTAAGCAGAGGAGCGGTATCACACTTGGAAATGAACCATTAACTAGGGAGGACTGATTCCAAAACTGGGCCCCTGAGGTAGTGCTGGGCTGTAAGGAGCCTCCGAAGGCTGCCATTTCTTCAGGAACCGAGAGCAGAGGATATCAAGAGCTGCCAAAATGGTACTGGACCAAAACCTTTCTACCTTGCTCACATCCACCCCTTGGGTTAAATAAAAAGTAATGCTGCAATAGCAGCCCGAGCTGCGGGATAGAGAGGTGTCTGTCTCATGGTCACTGCTCGGGGAGTTTGCAGAACGTACAGTTCTGAAAGGGGAATCTGCTTCCTCTAAGTAAAGCTGCGTGAGCTGTGCAGCTGTACAGATTTTTTGCTCCCTCCCCTTTCTCTTCCGTCTTTTTTCCTGGGATTCTGATTGGCTGTAGCTGAGCAGTGCAGAGGGCACGGAAAGAGCGAGGGGCTAACGCTGCCCTCTACACCTTCCCTGACAAGGCTGAGCACCCCCTAAAGCAGTAAAAGCTGAAAGGCCAAAGAAATCCAGAACTCTAGTTTTGTGTGATAAACTTGACATCTATATTTTTGCAAGGAACATAAATCTGAAAGTACTAAAGGGTTATTTGGGGGTACCACCAAGACTGAGCTGGCAGGCAAGTCTGCTGGAAGAAGAGAGTGAGCTTGCGGTGTATCTGGCAGGGACTGGCTTCCTCCATCTCCTCCAGCCGTGGCTGCTCTGGCCAGGCTTCCTCAATGTCTTCCAGCCACGGCTCCTCCAGCTGGCTCTCCTCCGTCTCCTCCGGCCATGGCTCCAGTGCTCCCGCTTGCATCGTCACCTCCAGCCATGGCTGCTCTGGTCCAGCTTCCTTTGTCTCCTCCAGCCATGGCTCCAGTGGTCCAGCTTGCATCAGCTCCTCAGGCCATGGCTCCTCTGGTCCAGCTTCCTTGACCTCCTCCAGCCGTGGCTCCTCTGGTGCAGCTTCCTCAGTCTCCTCCAGCCATGGCTCCAGTGGTCCAGCTTGCATCATCTCCTCAGGCCATGGCTCCTCTGGTGCAGCTTCCTCAGTCTCCTCCAGCCATGGCTCCTCTGGTGCAGCTTCCTCAGTCTCCTCCAGCCATGGCTCCAGTGGTCCAGCTTGCATCAGCTCCTCAGGCCACGGCTCCTCTGGTGCAGCTTCCTTGACCTCCTCTTGCCGTGGCTCCTCTGGTGCAGCTTCCTGGATCTCCTCCAGCCATGGCTCCAGTGGTCCAGCTTGCATCATCTCCTCAGGCCATGGCTCCTCTGGTCCAGCTTCCTTGACCTCCTCAGGCCACGGCTCCTCTGGTGCAGCTTCCTCAATCTCCTCCAGCCATGGCTCCTCTGGTCCAGCTTGCATCAGCTCCTCAGGCCACGGCTCCTCTGGTGCAGCTTCCTTGACCTCCTCTTGCCGTGGCTCCTCTGGTGCAGCTTCCTGGATCTCCTCCAGCCATGGCTCCAGTGGTCCAGCTTGCATCAGCTCCTCAGGCCACGGCTCCTCTGGTGCAGCTTCCTTGATCTCCTCCAGCCGTGGCTCCACTGGTCCCGATTCCATCATGTCCAGCCTTGGCTCCTGGCGCTCCTCCAGCACCAGCTCCTCCACGTCCTCAGGTCCAGGCTCCTCCTGCACCAGTTCCTTCATCTCTTGCATCTCTTGCATCTCTCTCTCCTCAGCGCCGGCTCCTCAGGCTCCGTCTCCGCCCTCTCGCCACCTCGTCAGCGGCCGAGCCCGTTGTCGCGTCAAGCGTCGGCCGGCAACGGGGCTCGGCCCCGCCTCCTCGCCTGGAACAGCCACTCAGCGGCGGCGGCGCGCGGAGCCCCCTGTGCCATTGGTCGCGAGCGAGGCAGGCGACTCCCGCTCGGCCAAAGCTGCGTGTGCCTTCGCTTCGATTCCTCCCGCGCCCAGGCGCCTTTCCCGCATTGGCCGAGGGTCAGGGAGGAGGGCCGATCCCTCCGCCTCCATTGGCCGCCTTTCGCGGGGCTCTGCCCACCGGTGGCGCTTCAAGTGGCGGAGCCGGCTCGGAGGCGTGGCTGCGCATGCGTGCGGTGCCGGCGGGCGGGGTAAGATGGCGGCAGTGGGGAAGAAGCAGTGCGTGTAGTGCCTGGCCGAGGTGAGCTCGCTGCGCTTCCGCTGTAGCGAGTGGGCCGACGTGGAGCTCTGCCGCGACTGCTTGTCGGCGGGCGCCGAGATCGGCCCGCAGCGGCGATGGCACGGCTCGCAGCTGGTGGACGGCGGCCGCTTCACCCTGTGGGGCGCCGAGGCGGAGGGCGGCTGGAGCAGCCGGGAGGAGCAGCCGCTGCTGGCCGCGATCGAGCAGTTGGGCTTCGGCCGCTGGGTAAGGGCTGTGGGCGGGGAGGGACGGGGTGGTCCCAGCGCGGCGCTGCGGGAGCCCCGGTGGGCACGGGGCGCTGCGGGCTGCTCGGCCCCGCTGCTGCCTTCGGCCCTAGCGGCCGCCTTCCCCAGCCCGGCCGGGGGGCGGCTGGGCCGTTGTCCGCCTTCTCGTTGGCGTTGGGCTCTGCGTGCAGGGGCCGGGGCTGCGAGCTCCCTGCCCGGCCGCTCCTCGGGACGCGCTCGGGCTCGACCTAAAGCAGCAAGAAGCGTCACTGCTTCACTTGCTTGTGCCTCTGAGGGTTTCTCTTTGGTTACCCAGAAAGAAGGAAGGTTCTCTGTCCAAAGCTTCCCGTTCGTGGTCATTTTGCCTTTTTCATGTTTTGAAGAGCTGTGAAGAGAGTAAATGCTGGGTTTTTGGATTGTAAATGAAGATGATGCGAGGGCTGGAGCCCCTCTGCTGTGAGCACAGGCTGAGAGAGCTGGGGGTGTTGAGCGTGGGGAAGAGAAGGCTCTGGGGAGAGCTCCTAGCAGCCTCGCAGTACCTGAGGGGGCTGCAGGCAAGGTGGGGAGGGGCTTTTTACAAGGGCGACTATTAATAGGATGAAGGGGCATGGCTTTAAGTGGCTTTAAATCTCGCAGGGGAAGATTTAGGTGCCACATTGGGAAGAAATTGTTCACGCTGAGGGTGGTGAGGACCTGGCAGAGGTTGCCCCGGGGAAGCTGTGGGTGCCCCCTCCCTGGAAGTGTTGAAGGCCAGGTTGGCTGGGGCCTGGAGGAGCCTGGTCTGTTCCGGTGTGTTGAGAGGAGTCCCTGCCCATGGCCGGGAGGGTGGAACTAGCTGATCCTTAAAGTCCCTTCCAAGGCAAAGCATTCTAGGATTCTAAATACTACCTTTTCTTATTTCCGTATTGCTTTAAGCGTACTTTGGCAATGCCAACTCCAAATGATGTTGTGATCTGAGCACTGGCCTGGAGTGTAGAAAAGCTCCTGGGGATGGTAAGCTGACTGTTTGAGAGAGCAATTGATGCTCGTGAATCCCCGTGTGGATCTAGTGTCTCAGCGGTGGTGTTAGACGTAGAGATCAGATGCAGCTTGCCTTAGGGCTGTTCCTGGTGCTCCTTTCGTGGTTGATGTGCTCCCATGCAGTTATAAATACTCGCCCTGGACCTAGGAGTGCAGATCCTCTGGAAAGGTGACTCATTTCAGTATTGCTGGGAAAGCTTCTGTGTTGTGAGTTGACCTTTGAGGAGCAGGGAAGAAGTCGGGCTCTTAGGTAAGTGTGTTCTGCTGGAGATGTTAATGGGAATCGTTTTATCGGCTCTCCTTATTTTCTGTTTAGGAGGACGTGGCTACTCGCGTGGGAGCATCCCGAACACCTCAGGAGGTGATGGAACCCTACGTGAGCATGTATATCCACGGCAACCTGGGGAAAGCCCATCTGGAAGATGCCTTGGAAATGTCAGTTTCCAATCTGGATGCCTATGAAAGACGTGCCGTTAATCAGACTGGATTGCAAACTCACAAGGAGGGTTCTAGTATTAGGCTGGCATCATTTCTCAGTTGTACTCTTTCATCTGTTTCAAGTCAGGGTCAGAGGCTTTAAGAACTGTCAGGAAACATACTCCTAAATGTGTGTTTTCGTTCTTTCCTTCTTGTGGGGCAGTACCGTCTCCCGGTGTTGTTGCCTACCTGGCTCCTTATTCCTCTGCCGTCTCTGCAGTCATGCTGATTAACAGCGAGCTGGACTAAGCTTCTCAACTGAGAAGTGGTTCCAAGCGGATTTTGTAGTTCCTTTGAAGGCAGCGGTGCCCACTGGCAAACCGGGAGAAAAGGTGTAGGGGAGCAGTTGCGTAAGGCAGCGTTACTGCTGAAATGAGAAGGATCTGTGGGGTCTGAAAGGGTTCTGTGGAGCTGATCCCTATGTAGTGATGAGTGCAAGAAGTCTGCTGGGGAATGTGCCGGGCAAATACCATCAGAATAAGTCTAAGCTGTCCCGTCTAGCATTTTATGCAGGCTCTAACACATGGGAGCAAGTTACAGGGCCAGCAAATTGTGTCCTATAGCTGGGAGCCCCTCTGGGTTCAGGTGAATGCTGAAGTGTAAATGGTGAGTGCCTCTGATTTACCAGAATGTTTATTGCATCGTGTGTAGTGTAAGATCTATTTTGTAAATGATGATGAAGGAAGAAGTTCTTTACTGAGAGGGTGATTGTCCATTGGAATGCGCTGCCGGGGGGGGTGGTGGATTCACCGTCCCTGGAGGTGTTTCAGGAAAGGTTGGGTGAGGCACTTAGTGCCATGGTGTAGTTGACGAGTAGGAGTAGGTGTAGGTTGGGTCCTAGGTTGGACTCGATGATGTCGGAGGTCTTTTCCAACCTTATGATACTGTGATGATCATTGCAAAGGGAAACTAACTGAAGCAATATTTGTGTTAACTGTACGCAGGCATTTCTAAATCCTCTGGCTGTATGGTCAGCAGTTTCCCAATGCTCTTCAGTCTGTTTTATGCTGGTTATTCTGGCATTGTCTGAATAAAAAAATGCGAATAATAGTTGCACGCTGCTCAGCTGAAGCTGTAATAAAGGACTGTGGGACACAGTCAAAATACTCTCCTTTAGCAGAAACATGGTTTCTGCAAGGGATGGTGCGATTGTACTATTAAAAGAGTGAGAGCAAGATTCCCTGGTAAGTGAGGACTCGGAATCACTTTGGAAGATGTGTCCCGCCCGTGCAGCTTGCAAGTCTGATACCCCCTTGGCCTCTCTTCCTGTCCGCTTTGGGTACCTGCTGTGATGGATGTGGGCTTTTGTTGACCATCTTAGTTCCTGCATAAAACTACTTCTAGGTCATCCCTTACTGGAAGAAAGCCCCAGGCCTCGAGGTGTTGATATGAAACACATGATAATTCTCCCAGAATCTGTATAGCTTTGAGCCGTCAGTGACGGGTACTTGTGTGCTCCGGTGCCGTGAAGTGCAATAGAAAGCTGGCAGGAAGGTCAGTAAGTGGGTTTTTTTAAGATTACTTTTTGTGTTACTACGACAAAACCACGCCTTTCCATGAAGGATACGAGGCCTCCCAGCTAAAACATTTGCACTATGCTTTTAAATGGCTTCCTAAAGAGGGAGACAACTCCGCGTGCGTTTTTTAGGTGGTGATTTTTAGGCTTTGTGATTTAAATCTTGGTCGCAACTAGACACGTTTTCCCTCTGAAACAGGTGTACAAGTGTGGCTCGTTTGTCTGTTTAAAATGCTTTCTTCAGCTACTGGGTATCTTTGCAGCCATCAACAGCCTGTTCTCCTTTCCCTCAGCAATGAATCATTAACTTAATGTAGTAAAGAATTTCATTTGGGGAAAAAAAAGAAAAGGTACCCTCTAACAGCATCCTTTTGAATGTTTAAAAACTGCAATGACCCCCAGAGAGCCGCTGATCCATCCCCTGTGCATCATGTTTAAATGGGTTTGATGTAGGTAGCAAGTTTGTTTTGTTTAGGTGTGTGTATCAGACTGGAACTTTTCCCAATTGTAAATAAATGGTTTTGTTAAGTCAAGTCTGTAATTGTGCTCGGCATTGCCCCAACACAGGTGCAGGACCTTGCACTTGGCCTTGTTCAACTTCAGGAGGTTCCCACAGGCCCACCTCTCTAATGGGTCAAGGTCTCTTGACACTGAGCCGTTGACCACAGCTCTTGGAGTGCAACCAATTCCTTATGCCCCGAGTGGTCTTTCTGTTGAATCCCTGTCTGTCCAGTTTAGAAATCAGAGCGGGGTGTGGGATGGTATCCAATGCTCTGCGCAGGTCCAGGTAGATGATGTCGGTTCCTCTTCCCCTTCCCCGCACTGCTGGAGCCCTGTTGTAGAAAGCCACAAAATTTGTCAGGGATGAAGTGCGCTTAGCGAAGCCGTGTAGGCTGTCACCTGTCACCTCCTTATCTTCCATTCTTTTTATCCCTAAATGAGTGCGTTCGGTGACTTCGGTGACTTTGTTTCAATGCACGTGCAATGGGTTTTGGAACGGGAACCAACAGCTTGACTACTGCTCGGGGATAGTGGTCTCCCAGGATGTAATTGCAACCTGTGGTGGAAAACCGCAAGACTCTTTACCATTGGGATGTGGCCTCTTGGCTGAAAAATTCACCTCTGTGGAACACTTTGATGTAGGCCTTTAATAGCCAACTCTGACTACAAACAATGGGCCCGAAGGTTGCTGCTCTCTCTAAGCAGAGGAGCGGTATCACACTTGGAAATGAACCATTAACTAGGGAGGACTGATTCCAAAAGTGGGCCCCTGAGGTAGTGCTGGGCTGTAAGGAGCCTCCGAAGGCTGCCATTTCTTCAGGAACCGAGAGCAGAGGATATCAAGAGCTGCCAAAATGGTACTGGACCAAAACCTTTCTACCTTGCTCACATCCACCCCTTGGGTTAAATAAAAAGTAATGCTGCAATAGCAGCCCGAGCTGCGGGATAGAGAGGTGTCTGTCTCATGGTCACTGCTCGGGGAGTTTGCAGAACGTACAGTTCTGAAAGGGGAATCTGCTTCCTCTAAGTAAAGCTGCGTGAGCTGTGCAGCTGTACAGATTTTTTGCTCCCTCCCCTTTCTCTTCCGTCTTTTTTCCTGGGATTCTGATTGGCTGTAGCTGAGCAGTGCAGAGGGCACGGAAAGAGCGAGGGGCTAACGCTGCCCTCTACACCTTCCCTGACAAGGCTGAGCACCCCCTAAAGCAGTAAAAGCTGAAAGGCCAAAGAAATCCAGAACTCTAGTTTTGTGTGATAAACTTGACATCTATATTTTTGCAAGGAACATAAATCTGAAAGTACTAAAGGGTTATTTGGGGGTACCACCAAGACTGAGCTGGCAGGCAAGTCTGCTGGAAGAAGAGAGTGAGCTTGCGGTGTATCTGGCAGGGACTGGCTTCCTCCATCTCCTCCAGCCGTGGCTGCTCTGGCCAGGCTTCCTCAATGTCTTCCAGCCACGGCTCCTCCAGCTGGCTCTCCTCCGTCTCCTCCGGCCATGGCTCCAGTGCTCCCGCTTGCATCGTCACCTCCAGCCATGGCTGCTCTGGTCCAGCTTCCTTTGTCTCCTCCAGCCATGGCTCCAGTGGTCCAGCTTGCATCAGCTCCTCAGGCCATGGCTCCTCTGGTCCAGCTTCCTTGACCTCCTCCAGCCGTGGCTCCTCTGGTGCAGCTTCCTCAGTCTCCTCCAGCCATGGCTCCAGTGGTCCAGCTTGCATCATCTCCTCAGGCCATGGCTCCTCTGGTGCAGCTTCCTCAGTCTCCTCCAGCCATGGCTCCTCTGGTGCAGCTTCCTCAGTCTCCTCCAGCCATGGCTCCAGTGGTCCAGCTTGCATCAGCTCCTCAGGCCACGGCTCCTCTGGTGCAGCTTCCTTGACCTCCTCTTGCCGTGGCTCCTCTGGTGCAGCTTCCTGGATCTCCTCCAGCCATGGCTCCAGTGGTCCAGCTTGCATCATCTCCTCAGGCCATGGCTCCTCTGGTCCAGCTTCCTTGACCTCCTCAGGCCACGGCTCCTCTGGTGCAGCTTCCTCAATCTCCTCCAGCCATGGCTCCTCTGGTCCAGCTTGCATCAGCTCCTCAGGCCACGGCTCCTCTGGTGCAGCTTCCTTGACCTCCTCTTGCCGTGGCTCCTCTGGTGCAGCTTCCTGGATCTCCTCCAGCCATGGCTCCAGTGGTCCAGCTTGCATCAGCTCCTCAGGCCACGGCTCCTCTGGTGCAGCTTCCTTGATCTCCTCCAGCCGTGGCTCCACTGGTCCCGATTCCATCATGTCCAGCCTTGGCTCCTGGCGCTCCTCCAGCACCAGCTCCTCCACGTCCTCAGGTCCAGGCTCCTCCTGCACCAGTTCCTTCATCTCTTGCATCTCTTGCATCTCTCTCTCCTCAGCGCCGGCTCCTCAGGCTCCGTCTCCGCCTTCTCGCCACCTCGTCAGCGGCCGAGCCCGTTGTCGCGTCAAGCGTCGGCCGGCAACGGGGCTCGGCCCCGCCTCCTCGCCTGGAACAGCCACTCAGCGGCGGCGGCGCGCGGAGCCCCCTGTGCCATTGGTCGCGAGCGAGGCAGGCGACTCCCGCTCGGCCAAAGCTGCGTGTGCCTTCGCTTCGATTCCTCCCGCGCCCAGGCGCCTTTCCCGCATTGGCCGAGGGTCAGGGAGGAGGGCCGATCCCTCCGCCTCCATTGGCCGCCTTTCGCGGGGCTCTGCCCACCGGTGGCGCTTCAAGTGGCGGAGCCGGCTCGGAGGCGTGGCTGCGCATGCGTGCGGTGCCGGCGGGCGGGGTAAGATGGCGGCAGTGGGGAAGAAGCAGTGCGTGTAGTGCCTGGCCGAGGTGAGCTCGCTGCGCTTCCGCTGTAGCGAGTGGGCCGACGTGGAGCTCTGCCGCGACTGCTTGTCGGCGGGCGCCGAGATCGGCCCGCAGCGGCGATGGCACGGCTCGCAGCTGGTGGACGGCGGCCGCTTCACCCTGTGGGGCGCCGAGGCGGAGGGCGGCTGGAGCAGCCGGGAGGAGCAGCCGCTGCTGGCCGCGATCGAGCAGTTGGGCTTCGGCCGCTGGGTAAGGGCTGTGGGCGGGGAGGGACGGGGTGGTCCCAGCGCGGCGCTGCGGGAGCCCCGGTGGGCACGGGGCGCTGCGGGCTGCTCGGCCCCGCTGCTGCCTTCGGCCCTAGCGGCCGCCTTCCCCAGCCCGGCCGGGGGGCGGCTCGGCCGTTGTCCGCCTTCTCGTTGGCGTTGGGCTCTGCGTGCAGGGGCCGGGGCTGCGAGCTCCCTGCCCGGCCGCTCCTCGGGACGCGCTCGGGCTCGAACTAAAGCAGCAAGAAGCGTCACTGCTTCACTTGCTTGTGCCTCTGAGGGTTTCTCTTTGGTTACCCAGAAAGAAGGTTCTCTGTCCAAAGCTTCCCGTTCGTGGTCATTTTGCCTTTTTCATGTTTTGAAGAGCTGTGAAGAGAGTAAATGCTGGGTTTTTGGATTGTAAATGAAGATGATGCGAGGGCTGGAGCCCCTCTGCTGTGAGCACAGGCTGAGAGAGCTGGGGGTGTTGAGCGTGGGGAAGAGAAGGCTCTGGGGAGAGCTCCTAGCAGCCTCGCAGTACCTGAGGGGGCTGCAGGCAAGGTGGGGAGGGGCTTTTTACAAGGGCGACTATTAATAGGATGAAGGGGCATGGCTTTAAGTGGCTTTAAATCTCGCAGGGGAAGATTTAGGTGCCACATTGGGAAGAAATTGTTCACGCTGAGGGTGGTGAGGACCTGGCAGAGGTTGCCCCGGGGAAGCTGTGGGTGCCCCCTCCCTGGAAGTGTTGAAGGCCAGGTTGGCTGGGGCCTGGAGGAGCCTGGTCTGTTCCGGTGTGTTGAGAGGAGTCCCTGCCCATGGCCGGGAGGGTGGAACTAGCTGATCCTTAAAGTCCCTTCCAAGGCAAAGCATTCTAGGATTCTAAATACTACCTTTTCTTATTTCCGTATTGCTTTAAGCGTACTTTGGCAATGCCAACTCCAAATGATGTTGTGATCTGAGCACTGGCCTGGAGTGTAGAAAAGCTCCTGGGGATGGTAAGCTGACTGTTTGAGAGAGCAATTGATGCTCGTGAATCCCCGTGTGGATCTAGTGTCTCAGCGGTGGTGTTAGACGTAGAGATCAGATGCAGCTTGCCTTAGGGCTGTTCCTGGTGCTCCTTTCGTGGTTGATGTGCTCCCATGCAGTTATAAATACTCGCCCTGGACCTAGGAGTGCAGATCCTCTGGAAAGGTGACTCATTTCAGTATTGCTGGGAAAGCTTCTGTGTTGTGAGTTGACCTTTGAGGAGCAGGGAAGAAGTCGGGCTCTTAGGTAAGTGTGTTCTGCTGGAGATGTTAATGGGAATCGTTTTATCGGCTCTCCTTATTTTCTGTTTAGGAGGACGTGGCTACTCGCGTGGGAGCATCCCGAACACCTCAGGAGGTGATGGAACCCTACGTGAGCATGTATATCCACGGCAACCTGGGGAAAGCCCATCTGGAAGATGCCTTGGAAATGTCAGTTTCCAATCTGGATGCCTATGAAAGACGTGCCGTTAATCAGACTGGATTGCAAACTCACAAGGAGGGTTCTAGTATTAGGCTGGCATCATTTCTCAGTTGTACTCTTTCATCTGTTTCAAGTCAGGGTCAGAGGCTTTAAGAACTGTCAGGAAACATACTCCTAAATGTGTGTTTTCGTTCTTTCCTTCTTGTGGGGCAGTACCGTCTCCCGGTGTTGTTGCCTACCTGGCTCCTTATTCCTCTGCCGTCTCTGCAGTCATGCTGATTAACAGCGAGCTGGACTAAGCTTCTCAACTGAGAAGTGGTTCCAAGCGGATTTTGTAGTTCCTTTGAAGGCAGCGGTGCCCACTGGCAAACCGGGAGAAAAGGTGTAGGGGAGCAGTTGCGTAAGGCAGCGTTACTGCTGAAATGAGAAGGATCTGTGGGGTCTGAAAGGGTTCTGTGGAGCTGATCCCTATGTAGTGATGAGTGCAAGAAGTCTGCTGGGGAATGTGCCGGGCAAATACCATCAGAATAAGTCTAAGCTGTCCCGTCTAGCATTTTATGCAGGCTCTAACACATGGGAGCAAGTTACAGGGCCAGCAAATTGTGTCCTATAGCTGGGAGCCCCTCTGGGTTCAGGTGAATGCTGAAGTGTAAATGGTGAGTGCCTCTGATTTACCAGAATGTTTATTGCATCGTGTGTAGTGTAAGATCTATTTTGTAAATGATGATGAAGGAAGAAGTTCTTTACTGAGAGGGTGATTGTCCATTGGAATGCGCTGCCGGGGGGGGTGGTGGATTCACCGTCCCTGGAGGTGTTTCAGGAAAGGTTGGGTGAGGCACTTAGTGCCATGGTGTAGTTGACGAGTAGGAGTAGGTGTAGGTTGGGTCCTAGGTTGGACTCGATGATGTCGGAGGTCTTTTCCAACCTTATGATACTGTGATGATCATTGCAAAGGGAAACTAACTGAAGCAATATTTGTGTTAACTGTACGCAGGCATTTCTAAATCCTCTGGCTGTATGGTCAGCAGTTTCCCAATGCTCTTCAGTCTGTTTTATGCTGGTTATTCTGGCATTGTCTGAATAAAAAAATGCGAATAATAGTTGCACGCTGCTCAGCTGAAGCTGTAATAAAGGACTGTGGGACACAGTCAAAATACTCTCCTTTAGCAGAAACATGGTTTCTGCAAGGGATGGTGCGATTGTACTATTAAAAGAGTGAGAGCAAGATTCCCTGGTAAGTGAGGACTCGGAATCACTTTGGAAGATGTGTCCCGCCCGTGCAGCTTGCAAGTCTGATACCCCCTTGGCCTCTCTTCCTGTCCGCTTTGGGTACCTGCTGTGATGGATGTGGGCTTTTGTTGACCATCTTAGTTCCTGCATAAAACTACTTCTAGGTCATCCCTTACTGGAAGAAAGCCCCAGGCCTCGAGGTGTTGATATGAAACACATGATAATTCTCCCAGAATCTGTATAGCTTTGAGCCGTCAGTGACGGGTACTTGTGTGCTCCGGTGCCGTGAAGTGCAATAGAAAGCTGGCAGGAAGGTCAGTAAGTGGGTTTTTTTAAGATTACTTTTTGTGTTACTACGACAAAACCACGCCTTTCCATGAAGGATACGAGGCCTCCCAGCTAAAACATTTGCACTATGCTTTTAAATGGCTTCCTAAAGAGGGAGACAACTCCGCGTGCGTTTTTTAGGTGGTGATTTTTAGGCTTTGTGATTTAAATCTTGGTCGCAACTAGACACGTTTTCCCTCTGAAACAGGTGTACAAGTGTGGCTCGTTTGTCTGTTTAAAATGCTTTCTTCAGCTACTGGGTATCTTTGCAGCCATCAACAGCCTGTTCTCCTTTCCCTCAGCAATGAATCATTAACTTAATGTAGTAAAGAATTTCATTTGGGGAAAAAAAAGAAAAGGTACCCTCTAACAGCATCCTTTTGAATGTTTAAAAACTGCAATGACCCCCAGAGAGCCGCTGATCCATCCCCTGTGCATCATGTTTAAATGGGTTTGATGTAGGTAGCAAGTTTGTTTTGTTTAGGTGTGTGTATCAGACTGGAACTTTTCCCAATTGTAAATAAATGGTTTTGTTAAGTCAAGTCTGTAATTGTGCTCGGCATTGCCCCAACACAGGTGCAGGACCTTGCACTTGGCCTTGTTCAACTTCAGGAGGTTCCCACAGGCCCACCTCTCTAATGGGTCAAGGTCTCTTGACACTGAGCCGTTGACCACAGCTCTTGGAGTGCAACCAATTCCTTATGCCCCGAGTGGTCTTTCTGTTGAATCCCTGTCTGTCCAGTTTAGAAATCAGAGCGGGGTGTGGGATGGTATCCAATGCTCTGCGCAGGTCCAGGTAGATGATGTCGGTTCCTCTTCCCCTTCCCCGCACTGCTGGAGCCCTGTTGTAGAAAGCCACAAAATTTGTCAGGGATGAAGTGCGCTTAGCGAAGCCGTGTAGGCTGTCACCTGTCACCTCCTTATCTTCCATTCTTTTTATCCCTAAATGAGTGCGTTCGGTGACTTCGGTGACTTTGTTTCAATGCACGTGCAATGGGTTTTGGAACGGGAACCAACAGCTTGACTACTGCTCGGGGATAGTGGTCTCCCAGGATGTAATTGCAACCTGCGGTGGAAAACCGCAAGACTCTTTACCATTGGGATGTGGCCTCTTGGCTGAAAAATTCACCTCTGTGGAACACTTTGATGTAGGCCTTTAATAGCCAACTCTGACTACAAACAATGGGCCCGAAGGTTGCTGCTCTCTCTAAGCAGAGGAGCGGTATCACACTTGGAAATGAGCCATTAAGTAGGGAGGACTGATTCCAAAACTGGGCCCCTGAGGTGGTGCTGGGCTGTAAGGAGCCTCCGAAGGCTGCCATTTCTTCAGGAACCGAGAGCAGAGGATATCAAGAGCTGCCAAAATGGTACTGGACCAAAACCTTTCTACCTTGCTCACATCCACCCCTTGGGTTAAATAAAAAGTAATGCTGCAATAGCAGCCCGAGCTGCGGGATAGAGAGGTGTCTGTCTCATGGTCACTGCTCGGGGAGTTTGCAGAACGTACAGTTCTGAAAGGGGAATCTGCTTCCTCTAAGTAAAGCTGCGTGAGCTGTGCAGCTGTACAGATTTTTTGCTCCCTCCCCTTTCTCTTCCGTCTTTTTTCCTGGGATTCTGATTGGCTGTAGCTGAGCAGTGCAGAGGGCACGGAAAGAGCGAGGGGCTAACGCTGCCCTCTACACCTTCCCTGACAAGGCTGAGCACCCCCTAAAGCAGTAAAAGCTGAAAGGCCAAAGAAATCCAGAACTCTAGTTTTGTGTGATAAACTTGACATCTATATTTTTGCAAGGAACATAAATCTGAAAGTACTAAAGGGTTATTTGGGGGTACCACCAAGACTGAACTGGCAGGCAAGTCTGCTGGAAGGAGAGAGTGAGCTTGCGGTGTATCTGGCAGGGACTGGCTTCCTCCATCTCCTCCAGCCGTGGCTGCTCTGGCCAGGCTTCCTCAATGTCTTCCAGCCACGGCTCCTCCAGCTGGCTCTCCTCCGTCTCCTCCGGCCATGGCTCCAGTGCTCCCGCTTGCATCGTCACCTCCAGCCATGGCTGCTCTGGTCCAGCTTCCTTTGTCTCCTCCAGCCATGGCTCCAGTGGTCCAGCTTGCATCAGCTCCTCAGGCCATGGCTCCTCTGGTCCAGCTTCCTTGACCTCCTCCAGCCGTGGCTCCTCTGGTGCAGCTTCCTCAGTCTCCTCCAGCCATGGCTCCAGTGGTCCAGCTTGCATCATCTCCTCAGGCCATGGCTCCTCTGGTGCAGCTTCCTCAGTCTCCTCCAGCCATGGCTCCTCTGGTGCAGCTTCCTCAGTCTCCTCCAGCCATGGCTCCAGTGGTCCAGCTTGCATCAGCTCCTCAGGCCACGGCTCCTCTGGTGCAGCTTCCTTGACCTCCTCTTGCCGTGGCTCCTCTGGTGCAGCTTCCTGGATCTCCTCCAGCCATGGCTCCAGTGGTCCAGCTTGCATCATCTCCTCAGGCCATGGCTCCTCTGGTCCAGCTTCCTTGACCTCCTCAGGCCACGGCTCCTCTGGTGCAGCTTCCTCAATCTCCTCCAGCCATGGCTCCTCTGGTCCAGCTTGCATCAGCTCCTCAGGCCACGGCTCCTCTGGTGCAGCTTCCTTGACCTCCTCTTGCCGTGGCTCCTCTGGTGCAGCTTCCTCAGTCTCCTCCAGCCATGGCTCCAGTGGTCCAGCTTGCATCAGCTCCTCAGGCCACGGCTCCTCTGGTGCAGCTTCCTTGATCTCCTCCAGCCGTGGCTCCACTGGTCCCGATTCCATCATGTCCAGCCTTGGCTCCTGGCGCTCCTCCAGCACCAGCTCCTCCACGTCCTCAGGTCCAGGCTCCTCCTGCACCAGTTCCTTCATCTCTTGCATCTCTTGCATCTCTTGCATCTCTCTCTCCTCAGCGCCGGCTCCTCAGGCTCCGTCTCCGCCCTCTCGCCACCTCGTCAGCGGCCGAGCCCGTTGTCGCGTCAAGCGTCGGCCGGCAACGGGGCTCGGCCCCGCCTCCTCGCCTGGAACAGCCACTCAGCGGCGGCGGCGCGCGGAGCCCCCTGTGCCATTGGTCGCGAGCGAGGCAGGCGACTCCCGCTCGGCCAAAGCTGCGTGTGCCTTCGCTTCGATTCCTCCCGCGCCCAGGCGCCTTTCCCGCATTGGCCGAGGGTCAGGGAGGAGGGCCGATCCCTCCGCCTCCATTGGCCGCCTTTCGCGGGGCTCTGCCCACCGGTGGCGCTTCAAGTGGCGGAGCCGGCTCGGAGGCGTGGCTGCGCATGCGTGCGGTGCCGGCGGGCGGGGTAAGATGGCGGCAGTGGGGAAGAAGCAGTGCGTGTAGTGCCTGGCCGAGGTGAGCTCGCTGCGCTTCCGCTGTAGCGAGTGGGCCGACGTGGAGCTCTGCCGCGACTGCTTGTCGGCGGGCGCCGAGATCGGCCCGCAGCGGCGATGGCACGGCTCGCAGCTGGTGGACGGCGGCCGCTTCACCCTGTGGGGCGCCGAGGCGGAGGGCGGCTGGAGCAGCCGGGAGGAGCAGCCGCTGCTGGCCGCGATCGAGCAGTTGGGCTTCGGCCGCTGGGTAAGGGCTGTGGGCGGGGAGGGACGGGGTGGTCCCAGCGCGGCGCTGCGGGAGCCCCGGTGGGCACGGGGCGCTGCGGGCTGCTCGGCCCCGCTGCTGCCTTCGGCCCTAGCGGCCGCCTTCCCCAGCCCGGCCGGGGGGCGGCTCGGCCGTTGTCCGCCTTCTCGTTGGCGTTGGGCTCTGCGTGCAGGGGCCGGGGCTGCGAGCTCCCTGCCCGGCCGCTCCTCGGGACGCGCTCGGGCTCGAACTAAAGCAGCAAGAAGCGTCACTGCTTCACTTGCTTGTGCCTCTGAGGGTTTCTCTTTGGTTACCCAGAAAGAAGGAAGGTTCTCTGTCCAAAGCTTCCCGTTCGTGGTCATTTTGCCTTTTTCATGTTTTGAAGAGCTGTGAAGAGAGTAAATGCTGGGTTTTTGGATTGTAAATGAAGATGATGCGAGGGCTGGAGCCCCTCTGCTGTGAGCACAGGCTGAGAGAGCTGGGGGTGTTGAGCGTGGGGAAGAGAAGGCTCTGGGGAGAGCTCCTAGCAGCCTCGCAGTACCTGAGGGGGCTGCAGGCAAGGTGGGGAGGGGCTTTTTACAAGGGCGACTATTAATAGGATGAAGGGGCATGGCTTTAAGTGGCTTTAAATCTCGCAGGGGAAGATTTAGGTGCCACATTGGGAAGAAATTGTTCACGCTGAGGGTGGTGAGGACCTGGCAGAGGTTGCCCCGGGGAAGCTGTGGGTGCCCCCTCCCTGGAAGTGTTGAAGGCCAGGTTGGCTGGGGCCTGGAGGAGCCTGGTCTGTTCCGGTGTGTTGAGAGGAGTCCCTGCCCATGGCCGGGAGGGTGGAACTAGCTGATCCTTAAAGTCCCTTCCAAGGCAAAGCATTCTAGGATTCTAAATACTACCTTTTCTTATTTCCGTATTGCTTTAAGCGTACTTTGGCAATGCCAACTCCAAATGATGTTGTGATCTGAGCACTGGCCTGGAGTGTAGAAAAGCTCCTGGGGATGGTAAGCTGACTGTTTGAGAGAGCAATTGATGCTCGTGAATCCCCGTGTGGATCTAGTGTCTCAGCGGTGGTGTTAGACGTAGAGATCAGATGCAGCTTGCCTTAGGGCTGTTCCTGGTGCTCCTTTCGTGGTTGATGTGCTCCCATGCAGTTATAAATACTCGCCCTGGACCTAGGAGTGCAGATCCTCTGGAAAGGTGACTCATTTCAGTATTGCTGGGAAAGCTTCTGTGTTGTGAGTTGACCTTTGAGGAGCAGGGAAGAAGTCGGGCTCTTAGGTAAGTGTGTTCTGCTGGAGATGTTAATGGGAATCGTTTTATCGGCTCTCCTTATTTTCTGTTTAGGAGGACGTGGCTACTCGCGTGGGAGCATCCCGAACACCTCAGGAGGTGATGGAACCCTCCGTGAGCATGTATATCCACGGCAACCTGGGGAAAGCCCATCTGGAAGATGCCTTGGAAATGTCAGTTTCCAATCTGGATGCCTATGAAAGACGTGCCGTTAATCAGACTGGATTGCAAACTCACAAGGAGGGTTCTAGTATTAGGCTGGCATCATTTCTCAGTTGTACTCTTTCATCTGTTTCAAGTCAGGGTCAGAGGCTTTAAGAACTGTCAGGAAACATACTCCTAAATGATGTGTGTTTTCGTTCTTTCCTTCTTGTGGGGCAGTACCGTCTCCCGGTGTTGTTGCCTACCTGGCTCCTTATTCCTCTGCCGTCTCTGCAGTCATGCTGATTAACAGCGAGCTGGACTAAGCTTCTCAACTGAGAAGTGGTTCCAAGTGGATTTTGTAGTTCCTTTGAAGGCAGCGGTGCCCACTGGCAAACCGGGAGAAAAGGTGTAGGGGAGCAGTTGCGTAAGGCAGCGTTACTGCTGAAATGAGAAGGATCTGTGGGGTCTGAAAGGGTTCTGTGGAGCTGATCCCTATGTAGTGATGAGTGCAAGAAGTCTGCTGGGGAATGTGCCGGGCAAATACCATCAGAATAAGTCTAAGCTGTCCCGTCTAGCATTTTATGCAGGCTCTAACACATGGGAGCAAGTTACAGGGCCAGCAAATTGTGTCCTATAGCTGGAAGCCCCTCTGGGTTCAGGTGAATGCTGAAGTGTAAATGGTGAGTGCCTCTGATTTACCAGAATGTTTATTGCATCGTGTGTAGTGTAAGATCTATTTTGTAAATGATGATGAAGGAAGAAGTTCTTTACTGAGAGGGTGATTGTCCATTGGAATGTGCTGCCGGGGGGGGTGGTGGATTCACCGTCCCTGGAGGTGTTTCAGGAAAGGTTGGGTGAGGCACTTAGTGCCATGGTGTAGTTGACGAGTAGGAGTAGGTGTAGGTTGGGTCCTAGGTTGGACTCGATGATGTCGGAGGTCTTTTCCAACCTTATGATACTGTGATGATCATTGCAAAGGGAAACTAACTGAAGCAATATTTGTGTTAACTGTACGCAGGCATTTCTAAATCCTCTGGCTGTATGGTCAGCAGTTTCCCAATGCTCTTCGGTCTGTTTTATGCTGGTTATTCTGGCATTGTCTGAATAAAAAAATGCGAATAATAGTTGCACGCTGCTCAGCTGAAGCTGTAATAAAGGACTGTGGGACACAGTCAAAATACTCTCCTTTAGCAGAAACATGGTTTCTGCAAGGGATGGTGCGATTGTACTATTAAAAGAGTGAGAGCAAGATTCCCTGGTAAGTGACGACTCGGAATCACTTTGGAAGATGTGTCACGGCCGTGCAGCTTGCAAGTCTGATACCTCCTTGGCCTCTCTTCCTGTCCGCTTTGGGTACCTGCTGTGATGGATGTGGGCTTTTGTTGACCATCTTAGTTCCTGCATGAAACTACTTCTAGGTCATCCCTTACTGGAAGAAAGCCCCAGGCCTCGAGGTGTTGATATGAAACACATGATAATTCTCCCAGAATCTGTATAGCTTTGAGCCGTCAGTGACGGGTACTTGTGTGCTCCGGTGCCGTGAAGTGCAATAGAAAGCTGGCAGGAAGGTCAGTAAGTGGGTTTTTTTAAGATTACTTTTTGTGTTACTACGACAAAACCACGCCTTTCCATGAAGGATACGAGGCCTCCCAGCTAAAACATTTGCACTATGCTTTTAAATGGCTTCCTAAAGAGGGAGACAACTCCGCGTGCGTTTTTTAGGTGGTGATTTTTAGGCTTTGTGATTTAAATCTTGGTCGCAACTAGACACGTTTTCCCTCTGAAACAGGTGTACAAGTGTGGCTCGTTTGTCTGTTTAAAATGCTTTCTTCAGCTACTGGGTATCTTTGCAGCCATCAACAGCCTGTTCTCCTTTCCCTCAGCAATGAATCATTAACTTAATGTAGTAAAGAATTTCATTTGGGGGAAAAAAAAGAAAAGGTACCCTCTAACAGCATCCTTTTGAATGTTTAAAAACTGCAATGACCCCCAGAGAGCCACTGATCCATCCCCTGTGCATCATGTTTAAATGGGTTTGATGTAGGTAGCAAGTTTGTTTTGTTTAGGTGTGTGTATCAGACTGGAACTTTTCCCAATTGTAAATAAATGGTTTTGTTAAGTCAAGTCTGTAATTGTGCTCGGCATTGCCCCAACACAGGTGCAGGACCTTGCACTTGGCCTTGTTCAACTTCAGGAGGTTCCCACAGGCCCACCTCTCTAATGGGTCAAGGTCTCTTGACACTGAGCCGTTGACCACAGCTCTTGGAGTGCAACCAATTCCTTATGCCCCGAGTGGTCTTTCTGTTGAATCCCTGTCTGTCCAGTTTAGAAATCAGAGCGGGGTGTGGGATGGTATCCAATGCTCTGCGCAGGTCCAGGTAGATGATGTCGGTTCCTCTTCCCCTTCCCCGCACTGCTGGAGCCCTGTTGTAGAAAGCCACAAAATTTGTCAGGGATGAAGTGCGCTTAGCGAAGCCGTGTAGGCTGTCACCTGTCACCTCCTTATCTTCCATTCTTTTTATCCCTAAATGAGTGCGTTCGGTGACTTCGGTGACTTTGTTTCAATGCACGTGCAATGGGTTTTGGAACGGGAACCAACAGCTTGACTACTGCTCGGGGATAGTGGTCTCCCAGGATGTAATTGCAACCTGCGGTGGAAAACCGCAAGACTCTTTACCATTGGGATGTGGCCTCTTGGCTGAAAAATTCACCTCTGTGGAACACTTTGATGTAGGCCTTTAATAGCCAACTCTGACTACAAACAATGGGCCCGAAGGTTGCTGCTCTCTCTAAGCAGAGGAGCGGTATCACACTTGGAAATGAGCCATTAAGTAGGGAGGACTGATTCCAAAACTGGGCCCCTGAGGTGGTGCTGGGCTGTAAGGAGCCTCCGAAGGCTGCCATTTCTTCAGGAACCGAGAGCAGAGGATATCAAGAGCTGCCAAAATGGTACTGGACCAAAACCTTTCTACCTTGCTCACATCCACCCCTTGGGTTAAATAAAAAGTAATGCTGCAATAGCAGCCCGAGCTGCGGGATAGAGAGGTGTCTGTCTCATGGTCACTGCTCGGGGAGTTTGCAGAACGTACAGTTCTGAAAGGGGAATCTGCTTCCTCTAAGTAAAGCTGCGTGAGCTGTGCAGCTGTACAGATTTTTTGCTCCCTCCCCTTTCTCTTCCGTCTTTTTTCCTGGGATTCTGATTGGCTGTAGCTGAGCAGTGCAGAGGGCACGGAAAGAGCGAGGGGCTAACGCTGCCCTCTACACCTTCCCTGACAAGGCTGAGCACCCCCTAAAGCAGTAAAAGCTGAAAGGCCAAAGAAATCCAGAACTCTAGTTTTGTGTGATAAACTTGACATCTATATTTTTGCAAGGAACATAAATCTGAAAGTACTAAAGGGTTATTTGGGGGTACCACCAAGACTGAACTGGCAGGCAAGTCTGCTGGAAGGAGAGAGTGAGCTTGCGGTGTATCTGGCAGGGACTGGCTTCCTCCATCTCCTCCAGCCGTGGCTGCTCTGGCCAGGCTTCCTCAATGTCTTCCAGCCACGGCTCCTCCAGCTGGCTCTCCTCCGTCTCCTCCGGCCATGGCTCCAGTGCTCCCGCTTGCATCGTCACCTCCAGCCATGGCTGCTCTGGTCCAGCTTCCTTTGTCTCCTCCAGCCATGGCTCCAGTGGTCCAGCTTGCATCAGCTCCTCAGGCCATGGCTCCTCTGGTCCAGCTTCCTTGACCTCCTCCAGCCGTGGCTCCTCTGGTGCAGCTTCCTCAGTCTCCTCCAGCCATGGCTCCAGTGGTCCAGCTTGCATCATCTCCTCAGGCCATGGCTCCTCTGGTGCAGCTTCCTCAGTCTCCTCCAGCCATGGCTCCTCTGGTGCAGCTTCCTCAGTCTCCTCCAGCCATGGCTCCAGTGGTCCAGCTTGCATCAGCTCCTCAGGCCACGGCTCCTCTGGTGCAGCTTCCTTGACCTCCTCTTGCCGTGGCTCCTCTGGTGCAGCTTCCTGGATCTCCTCCAGCCATGGCTCCAGTGGTCCAGCTTGCATCATCTCCTCAGGCCATGGCTCCTCTGGTCCAGCTTCCTTGACCTCCTCAGGCCACGGCTCCTCTGGTGCAGCTTCCTCAATCTCCTCCAGCCATGGCTCCTCTGGTCCAGCTTGCATCAGCTCCTCAGGCCACGGCTCCTCTGGTGCAGCTTCCTTGACCTCCTCTTGCCGTGGCTCCTCTGGTGCAGCTTCCTCAGTCTCCTCCAGCCATGGCTCCAGTGGTCCAGCTTGCATCAGCTCCTCAGGCCACGGCTCCTCTGGTGCAGCTTCCTTGATCTCCTCCAGCCGTGGCTCCACTGGTCCCGATTCCATCATGTCCAGCCTTGGCTCCTGGCGCTCCTCCAGCACCAGCTCCTCCACGTCCTCAGGTCCAGGCTCCTCCTGCACCAGTTCCTTCATCTCTTGCATCTCTTGCATCTCTTGCATCTCTCTCTCCTCAGCGCCGGCTCCTCAGGCTCCGTCTCCGCCCTCTCGCCACCTCGTCAGCGGCCGAGCCCGTTGTCGCGTCAAGCGTCGGCCGGCAACGGGGCTCGGCCCCGCCTCCTCGCCTGGAACAGCCACTCAGCGGCGGCGGCGCGCGGAGCCCCCTGTGCCATTGGTCGCGAGCGAGGCAGGCGACTCCCGCTCGGCCAAAGCTGCGTGTGCCTTCGCTTCGATTCCTCCCGCGCCCAGGCGCCTTTCCCGCATTGGCCGAGGGTCAGGGAGGAGGGCCGATCCCTCCGCCTCCATTGGCCGCCTTTCGCGGGGCTCTGCCCACCGGTGGCGCTTCAAGTGGCGGAGCCGGCTCGGAGGCGTGGCTGCGCATGCGTGCGGTGCCGGCGGGCGGGGTAAGATGGCGGCAGTGGGGAAGAAGCAGTGCGTGTAGTGCCTGGCCGAGGTGAGCTCGCTGCGCTTCCGCTGTAGCGAGTGGGCCGACGTGGAGCTCTGCCGCGACTGCTTGTCGGCGGGCGCCGAGATCGGCCCGCAGCGGCGATGGCACGGCTCGCAGCTGGTGGACGGCGGCCGCTTCACCCTGTGGGGCGCCGAGGCGGAGGGCGGCTGGAGCAGCCGGGAGGAGCAGCCGCTGCTGGCCGCGATCGAGCAGTTGGGCTTCGGCCGCTGGGTAAGGGCTGTGGGCGGGGAGGGACGGGGTGGTCCCAGCGCGGCGCTGCGGGAGCCCCGGTGGGCACGGGGCGCTGCGGGCTGCTCGGCCCCGCTGCTGCCTTCGGCCCTAGCGGCCGCCTTCCCCAGCCCGGCCGGGGGGCGGCTGGGCCGTTGTCCGCCTTCTCGTTGGCGTTGGGCTCTGCGTGCAGGGGCCGGGGCTGCGAGCTCCCTGCCCGGCCGCTCCTCGGGACGCGCTCGGGCTCGAACTAAAGCAGCAAGAAGCGTCACTGCTTCACTTGCTTGTGCCTCTGAGGGTTTCTCTTTGGTTACCCAGAAAGAAGGAAGGTTCTCTGTCCAAAGCTTCCCGTTCGTGGTCATTTTGCCTTTTTCATGTTTTGAAGAGCTGTGAAGAGAGTAAATGCTGGGTTTTTGGATTGTAAATGAAGATGATGCGAGGGCTGGAGCCCCTCTGCTGTGAGCACAGGCTGAGAGAGCTGGGGGTGTTGAGCGTGGGGAAGAGAAGGCTCTGGGGAGAGCTCCTAGCAGCCTCGCAGTACCTGAGGGGGCTGCAGGCAAGGTGGGGAGGGGCTTTTTACAAGGGCGACTATTAATAGGATGAAGGGGCATGGCTTTAAGTGGCTTTAAATCTCGCAGGGGAAGATTTAGGTGCCACATTGGGAAGAAATTGTTCACGCTGAGGGTGGTGAGGACCTGGCAGAGGTTGCCCCGGGGAAGCTGTGGGTGCCCCCTCCCTGGAAGTGTTGAAGGCCAGGTTGGCTGGGGCCTGGAGGAGCCTGGTCTGTTCCGGTGTGTTGAGAGGAGTCCCTGCCCATGGCCGGGAGGGTGGAACTAGCTGATCCTTAAAGTCCCTTCCAAGGCAAAGCATTCTAGGATTCTAAATCCTACCTTTTCTTATTTCCGTATTGCTTTAAGCGTACTTTGGCAATGCCAACTCCAAATGATGTTGTGATCTGAGCACTGGCCTGGAGTGTAGAAAAGCTCCTGGGGATGGTAAGCTGACTGTTTGAGAGAGCAATTGATGCTCGTGAATCCCCGTGTGGATCTAGTGTCTCAGCGGTGGTGTTAGACGTAGAGATCAGATGCAGCTTGCCTTAGGGCTGTTCCTGGTGCTCCTTTCGTGGTTGATGTGCTCCCATGCAGTTATAAATACTCGCCCTGGACCTAGGAGTGCAGATCCTCTGGAAAGGTGACTCATTTCAGTATTGCTGGGAAAGCTTCTGTGTTGTGAGTTGACCTTTGAGGAGCAGGGAAGAAGTCGGGCTCTTAGGTAAGTGTGTTCTGCTGGAGATGTTAATGGGAATCGTTTTATCGGCTCTCCTTATTTTCTGTTTAGGAGGACGTGGCTACTCGCGTGGGAGCATCCCGAACACCTCAGGAGGTGATGGAACCCTCCGTGAGCATGTATATCCACGGCAACCTGGGGAAAGCCCATCTGGAAGATGCCTTGGAAATGTCAGTTTCCAATCTGGATGCCTATGAAAGACGTGCCGTTAATCAGACTGGATTGCAAACTCACAAGGAGGGTTCTAGTATTAGGCTGGCATCATTTCTCAGTTGTACTCTTTCATCTGTTTCAAGTCAGGGTCAGAGGCTTTAAGAACTGTCAGGAAACATACTCCTAAATGATGTGTGTTTTCGTTCTTTCCTTCTTGTGGGGCAGTACCGTCTCCCGGTGTTGTTGCCTACCTGGCTCCTTATTCCTCTGCCGTCTCTGCAGTCATGCTGATTAACAGCGAGCTGGACTAAGCTTCTCAACTGAGAAGTGGTTCCAAGTGGATTTTGTAGTTCCTTTGAAGGCAGCGGTGCCCACTGGCAAACCGGGAGAAAAGGTGTAGGGGAGCAGTTGCGTAAGGCAGCGTTACTGCTGAAATGAGAAGGATCTGTGGGGTCTGAAAGGGTTCTGTGGAGCTGATCCCTATGTAGTGATGAGTGCAAGAAGTCTGCTGGGGAATGTGCCGGGCAAATACCATCAGAATAAGTCTAAGCTGTCCCGTCTAGCATTTTATGCAGGCTCTAACACATGGGAGCAAGTTACAGGGCCAGCAAATTGTGTCCTATAGCTGGAAGCCCCTCTGGGTTCAGGTGAATGCTGAAGTGTAAATGGTGAGTGCCTCTGATTTACCAGAATGTTTATTGCATCGTGTGTAGTGTAAGATCTATTTTGTAAATGATGATGAAGGAAGAAGTTCTTTACTGAGAGGGTGATTGTCCATTGGAATGCGCTGCCGGGGGGGGTGGTGGATTCACCGTCCCTGGAGGTGTTTCAGGAAAGGTTGGGTGAGGCACTTAGTGCCATGGTGTAGTTGACGAGTAGGAGTAGGTGTAGGTTGGGTCCTAGGTTGGACTCGATGATGTCGGAGGTCTTTTCCAACCTTATGATACTGTGATGATCATTGCAAAGGGAAACTAACTGAAGCAATATTTGTGTTAACTGTACGCAGGCATTTCTAAATCCTCTGGCTGTATGGTCAGCAGTTTCCCAATGCTCTTCGGTCTGTTTTATGCTGGTTATTCTGGCATTGTCTGAATAAAAAAATGCGAATAATAGTTGCACGCTGCTCAGCTGAAGCTGTAATAAAGGACTGTGGGACACAGTCAAAATACTCTCCTTTAGCAGAAACATGGTTTCTGCAAGGGATGGTGCGATTGTACTATTAAAAGAGTGAGAGCAAGATTCCCTGGTAAGTGAGGACTCGGAATCACTTTGGAAGATGTGTCACGGCCGTGCAGCTTGCAAGTCTGATACCTCCTTGGCCTCTCTTCCTGTCCGCTTTGGGTACCTGCTGTGATGGATGTGGGCTTTTGTTGACCATCTTAGTTCCTGCATGAAACTACTTCTAGGTCATCCCTTACTGGAAGAAAGCCCCAGGCCTCGAGGTGTTGATATGAAACACATGATAATTCTCCCAGAATCTGTATAGCTTTGAGCCGTCAGTGACGGGTACTTGTGTGCTCCGGTGCCGTGAAGTGCAATAGAAAGCTGGCAGGAAGGTCAGTAAGTGGGTTTTTTTAAGATTACTTTTTGTGTTACTACGACAAAACCACGCCTTTCCATGAAGGATACGAGGCCTCCCAGCTAAAACATTTGCACTATGCTTTTAAATGGCTTCCTAAAGAGGGAGACAACTCCGCGTGCGTTTTTTAGGTGGTGATTTTTAGGCTTTGTGATTTAAATCTTGGTCGCAACTAGACACGTTTTCCCTCTGAAACAGGTGTACAAGTGTGGCTCGTTTGTCTGTTTAAAATGCTTTCTTCAGCTACTGGGTATCTTTGCAGCCATCAACAGCCTGTTCTCCTTTCCCTCAGCAATGAATCATTAACTTAATGTAGTAAAGAATTTCATTTGGGGGAAAAAAAAGAAAAGGTACCCTCTAACAGCATCCTTTTGAATGTTTAAAAACTGCAATGACCCCCAGAGAGCCACTGATCCATCCCCTGTGCATCATGTTTAAATGGGTTTGATGTAGGTAGCAAGTTTGTTTTGTTTAGGTGTGTGTATCAGACTGGAACTTTTCCCAATTGTAAATAAATGGTTTTGTTAAGTCAAGTCTGTAATTGTGCTCGGCATTGCCCCAACACAGGTGCAGGACCTTGCACTTGGCCTTGTTCAACTTCAGGAGGTTCCCACAGGCCCACCTCTCTAATGGGTCAAGGTCTCTTGACACTGAGCCGTTGACCACAGCTCTTGGAGTGCAACCAATTCCTTATGCCCCGAGTGGTCTTTCTGTTGAATCCCTGTCTGTCCAGTTTAGAAATCAGAGCGGGGTGTGGGATGGTATCCAATGCTCTGCGCAGGTCCAGGTAGATGATGTCGGTTCCTCTTCCCCTTCCCTGCACTGCTGGAGCCCTGTTGTAGAAAGCCACAAAATTTGTCAGGGATGAAGTGCGCTTAGCGAAGCCGTGTAGGCTGTCACCTGTCACCTCCTTATCTTCCATTCTTTTTATCCCTAAATGAGTGCGTTCGGTGACTTCGGTGACTTTGTTTCAATGCACGTGCAATGGGTTTTGGAACGGGAACCAACAGCTTAACTACTGCTCGGGGATAGTGGTCTCCCAGGATGTAATTGCAACCTGTGGTGGAAAACCGCAAGACTCTTTACCATTGGGATGTGGCCTCTTGGCTGAAAAATTCACCTCTGTGGAACACTTTGATGTAGGCCTTTAATAGCCAACTCTGACTACAAACAATGGGCCTGAAGGTTGCTGCTCTCTCTAAGCAGAGGAGCGGTATCACACTTGGAAATGAACCATTAACTAGGGAGGACTGATTCCAAAACTGGGCCCCTGAGGTAGTGCTGGGCTGTAAGGAGCCTCCGAAGGCTGCCATTTCTTCAGGAACCGAGAGCAGAGGATATCAAGAGCTGCCAAAATGGTACTGGACCAAAACCTTTCTACCTTGCTCACATCCACCCCTTGGGTTAAATAAAAAGTAATGCTGCAATAGCAGCCCGAGCTGCGGGATAGAGAGGTGTCTGTCTCATGGTCACTGCTCGGGGAGTTTGCAGAACGTACAGTTCTGAAAGGGGAATCTGCTTCCTCTAAGTAAAGCTGCGTGAGCTGTGCAGCTGTACAGATTTTTTGCTCCCTCCCCTTTCTCTTCCGTCTTTTTTCCTGGGATTCCGATTGGCTGTAGCTGAGCAGTGCAGAGGGCACGGAAAGAGCGAGGGGCTAACGCTGCCCTCTACACCTTCCCTGACAAGGCTGAGCACCCCCTAAAGCAGTAAAAGCTGAAAGGCCAAAGAAATCCAGAACTCTAGTTTTGTGTGATAAACTTGACATCTATATTTTTGCAAGGAACATAAATCTGAAAGTACTAAAGGGTTATTTGGGGGTACCACCAAGACTGAGCTGGCAGGCAAGTCTGCTGGAAGGAGAGAGCGAGCTTGCGGTGTATCTGGCAGGGACTGGCTTCCTCCATCTCCTCCAGCCGTGGCTGCTCTGGCCAGGCTTCCTCAATGTCTTCCAGCCACGGCTCCTCCAGCTGGCTCTCCTCCGTCTCCTCCGGCCATGGCTCCAGTGCTCCCGCTTGCATCGTCTCCTCCAGCCATGGCTCCAGTGGTCCAGCTTGCATCAGCTCCTCAGGCCATGGCTCCTCTGGTCCAGCTTCCTTGACCTCCTCCAGCCGTGGCTCCTCTGGTGCAGCTTCCTCAGTCTCCTCCAGCCATGGCTCCAGTGGTCCAGCTTGCATCATCTCCTCAGGCCATGGCTCCTCTGGTGCAGCTTCCTCGATCTCCTCCAGCCATGGCTCCTCTGGTGCAGCTTCCTCAGTCTCCTCCAGCCATGGCTCCAGTGGTCCAGCTTGCATCAGCTCCTCAGGCCACGGCTCCTCTGGTGCAGCTTCCTTGACCTCCTCTTGCCGTGGCTCCTCTGGTGCAGCTTCCTGGATCTCCTCCAGCCATGGCTCCAGTGGTCCAGCTTGCATCATCTCCTCAGGCCATGGCTCCTCTGGTCCAGCTTCCTTGACCTCCTCAGGCCACGGCTCCTCTGGTGCAGCTTCCTCAATCTCCTCCAGCCATGGCTCCTCTGGTCCAGCTTGCATCAGCTCCTCAGGCCACGGCTCCTCTGGTGCAGCTTCCTTGACCTCCTCTTGCCGTGGCTCCTCTGGTGCAGCTTCCTGGATCTCCTCCAGCCATGGCTCCAGTGGTCCAGCTTGCATCAGCTCCTCAGGCCACGGCTCCTCTGGTGCAGCTTCCTTGATCTCCTCCAGCCGTGGCTCCACTGGTCCCGATTCCATCATGTCCAGCCTTGGCTCCTGGCGCTCCTCCAGCACCAGCTCCTCCACGTCCTCAGGTCCAGGCTCCTCCTGCACCAGTTCCTTCATCTCTTGCATCTCTTGCATCTCTCTCTCCTCAGCGCCGGCTCCTCAGGCTCCGTCTCCGCCCTCTCGCCACCTCGTCAGCGGCCGAGCCCGTTGTCGCGTCAAGCGTCGGCCGGCAACGGGGCTCGGCCCCGCCTCCTCGCCTGGAACAGCCACTCAGCGGCGGCGGCGCGCGGAGCCCCCTGTGCCATTGGTCGCGAGCGAGGCAGGCGACTCCCGCTCGGCCAAAGCTGCGTGTGCCTTCGCTTCGATTCCTCCCGCGTCCAGGCGCCTTTCCCGCATTGGCCGAGGGTCAGGGAGGAGGGCCGATCCCTCCGCCTCCATTGGCCGCCTTTCGCGGGGCTCTGCCCACCGGTGGCGCTTCAAGTGGCGGAGCCGGCTCGGAGGCGTGGCTGCGCATGCGTGCGGTGCCGGCGGGCGGGGTAAGATGGCGGCAGTGGGGAAGAAGCAGTGCGTGTAGTGCCTGGCCGAGGTGAGCTCGCTGCGCTTCCGCTGTAGCGAGTGGGCCGACGTGGAGCTCTGCCGCGACTGCTTGTCGGCGGGCGCCGAGATCGGCCCGCAGCGGCGATGGCACGGCTCGCAGCTGGTGGACGGCGGCCGCTTCACCCTGTGGGGCGCCGAGGCGGAGGGCGGCTGGAGCAGCCGGGAGGAGCAGCCGCTGCTGGCCGCGATCGAGCAGTTGGGCTTCGGCCGCTGGGTAAGGGCTGTGGGCGGGGAGGGACGGGGTGGTCCCAGCGCGGCGCTGCGGGAGCCCCGGTGGGCACGGGGCGCTGCGGGCTGCTCGGCCCCGCTGCTGCCTTCGGCCCTAGCGGCCGCCTTCCCCAGCCCGGCCGGGGGGCGGCTCGGCCGTTGTCCGCCTTCTCGTTGGCGTTGGGCTCTGCGTGCAGGGGCCGGGGCTGCGAGCTCCCTGCCCGGCCGCTCCTCGGGACGCGCTCGGGCTCGAACTAAAGCAGCAAGAAGCGTCACTGCTTCACTTGCTTGTGCCTCTGAGGGTTTCTCTTTGGTTACCCAGAAAGAAGGAAGGTTCTCTGTCCAAAGCTTCCCGTTCGTGGTCATTTTGCCTTTTTCATGTTTTGAAGAGCTGTGAAGAGAGTAAATGCTGGGTTTTTGGATTGTAAATGAAGATGATGCGAGGGCTGGAGCCCCTCTGCTGTGAGCACAGGCTGAGAGAGCTGGGGGTGTTGAGCGTGGGGAAGAGAAGGCTCTGGGGAGAGCTCCTAGCAGCCTCGCAGTACCTGAGGGGGCTGCAGGCAAGGTGGGAAGGGGCTTTTTACAAGGGCGACTATTAATAGGATGAAGGGGCATGGCTTTAAGTGGCTTTAAATCTCGCAGGGGAAGATTTAGGTGCCACATTGGGAAGAAATTGTTCACGCTGAGGGTGGTGAGGACCTGGCAGAGGTTGCCCCGGGGAAGCTGTGGGTGCCCCCTCCCTGGAAGTGTTGAAGGCCAGGTTGGCTGGGGCCTGGAGGAGCCTGGTCTGTTCCGGTGTGTTGAGAGGAGTCCCTGCCCATGGCCGGGAGGGTGGAACTAGCTGATCCTTAAAGTCCCTTCCAAGGCAAAGCATTCTAGGATTCTAAATCCTACCTTTTCTTATTTCCGTATTGCTTTAAGCGTACTTTGGCAATGCCAACTCCAAATGATGTTGTGATCTGAGCACTGGCCTGGAGTGTAGAAAAGCTCCTGGGGATGGTAAGCTGACTGTTTGAGAGAGCAATTGATGCTCGTGAATCCCCGTGTGGATCTAGTGTCTCAGCGGTGGTGTTAGACGTAGAGATCAGATGCAGCTTGCCTTAGGGCTGTTCCTGGTGCTCCTTTCGTGGTTGATGTGCTCCCATGCAGTTATAAATACTCGCCCTGGACCTAGGAGTGCAGATCCTCTGGAAAGGTGACTCATTTCAGTATTGCTGGGAAAGCTTCTGTGTTGTGAGTTGACCTTTGAGGAGCAGGGAAGAAGTCGGGCTCTTAGGTAAGTGTGTTCTGCTGGAGATGTTAATGGGAATCGTTTTATCGGCTCTCCTTATTTTCTGTTTAGGAGGACGTGGCTACTCGCGTGGGAGCATCCCGAACACCTCAGGAGGTGATGGAACCCTACGTGAGCATGTATATCCACGGCAACCTGGGGAAAGCCCATCTGGAAGATGCCTTGGAAATGTCAGTTTCCAATCTGGATGCCTATGAAAGACGTGCCGTTAATCAGACTGGATTGCAAACTCACAAGGAGGGTTCTAGTATTAGGCTGGCATCATTTCTCAGTTGTACTCTTTCATCTGTTTCAAGTCAGGGTCAGAGGCTTTAAGAACTGTCAGGAAACATACTCCTAAATGTGTGTTTTCGTTCTTTCCTTCTTGTGGGGCAGTACCGTCTCCCGGTGTTGTTGCCTACCTGGCTCCTTATTCCTCTGCCGTCTCTGCAGTCATGCTGATTAACAGCGAGCTGGACTAAGCTTCTCAACTGAGAAGTGGTTCCAAGCGGATTTTGTAGTTCCTTTGAAGGCAGCGGTGCCCACTGGCAAACCGGGAGAAAAGGTGTAGGGGAGCAGTTGCGTAAGGCAGCGTTACTGCTGAAATGAGAAGGATCTGTGGGGTCTGAAAGGGTTCTGTGGAGCTGATCCCTATGTAGTGATGAGTGCAAGAAGTCTGCTGGGGAATGTGCCGGGCAAATACCATCAGAATAAGTCTAAGCTGTCCCGTCTAGCATTTTATGCAGGCTCTAACACATGGGAGCAAGTTACAGGGCCAGCAAATTGTGTCCTATAGCTGGGAGCCCCTCTGGGTTCAGGTGAATGCTGAAGTGTAAATGGTGAGTGCCTCTGATTTACCAGAATGTTTATTGCATCGTGTGTAGTGTAAGATCTATTTTGTAAATAATGATGAAGGAAGAAGTTCTTTACTGAGAGGGTGATTGTCCATTGGAATGCGCTGCCGGGGGGGGTGGTGGATTCACCGTCCCTGGAGGTGTTTCAGGAAAGGTTGGGTGAGGCACTTAGTGCCATGGTGTAGTTGACGAGTAGGAGTAGGTGTAGGTTGGGTCCTAGGTTGGACTCGATGATGTCGGAGGTCTTTTCCAACCTTATGATACTGTGATGATCATTGCAAAGGGAAACTAACTGAAGCAATATTTGTGTTAACTGTACGCAGGCATTTCTAAATCCTCTGGCTGTATGGTCAGCAGTTTCCCAATGCTCTTCAGTCTGTTTTATGCTGGTTATTCTGGCATTGTCTGAATAAAAAAATGCGAATAATAGTTGCACGCTGCTCAGCTGAAGCTGTAATAAAGGACTGTGGGACACAGTCAAAATACTCTCCTTTAGCAGAAACATGGTTTCTGCAAGGGATGGTGCGATTGTACTATTAAAAGAGTGAGAGCAAGATTCCCTGGTAAGTGAGGACTCGGAATCACTTTGGAAGATGTGTCACGGCCGTGCAGCTTGCAAGTCTGATACCCCCTTGGCCTCTCTTCCTGTCCGCTTTGGGTACCTGCTGTGATGGATGTGGGCTTTTGTTGACCATCTTAGTTCCTGCATAAAACTACTTCTAGGTCATCCCTTACTGGAAGAAAGCCCCAGGCCTCGAGGTGTTGATATGAAACACATGATAATTCTCCCAGAATCTGTATAGCTTTGAGCCGTCAGTGACGGGTACTTGTGTGCTCCGGTGCCGTGAAGTGCAATAGAAAGCTGGCAGGAAGGTCAGTAAGTGGGTTTTTTTAAGATTACTTTTTGTGTTACTACGACAAAACCACGCCTTTCCATGAAGGATACGAGGCCTCCCAGCTAAAACATTTGCACTATGCTTTTAAATGGCTTCCTAAAGAGGGAGACAACTCCGCGTGCGTTTTTTAGGTGGTGATTTTTAGGCTTTGTGATTTAAATCTTGGTCGCAACTAGACACGTTTTCCCTCTGAAACAGGTGTACAAGTGTGGCTCGTTTGTCTGTTTAAAATGCTTTCTTCAGCTACTGGGTATCTTTGCAGCCATCAACAGCCTGTTCTCCTTTCCCTCAGCAATGAATCATTAACTTAATGTAGTAAAGAATTTCATTTGGGGAAAAAAAAGAAAAGGTACCCTCTAACAGCATCCTTTTGAATGTTTAAAAACTGCAATGACCCCCAGAGAGCCGCTGATCCATCCCCTGTGCATCATGTTTAAATGGGTTTGATGTAGGTAGCAAGTTTGTTTTGTTTAGGTGTGTGTATCAGACTGGAACTTTTCCCAATTGTAAATAAATGGTTTTGTTAAGTCAAGTCTGTAATTGTGCTCGGCATTGCCCCAACACAGGTGCAGGACCTTGCACTTGGCCTTGTTGAACTTCAGGAGGTTCCCACAGGCCCACCTCTCTAATGGGTCAAGGTCTCTTGACACTGAGCCGTTGACCACAGCTCTTGGAGTGCAACCAATTCCTTATGCCCCGAGTGGTCTTTCTGTTGAATCCCTGTCTGTCTGTCCAGTTTAGAAATCAGAGCGGGGTGTGGGATGGTATCCAATGCTCTGCGCAGGTCCAGGTAGATGATGTCGGTTCCTCTTCCCCTTCCCCGCACTGCTGGAGCCCTGTTGTAGAAAGCCACAAAATTTGTCAGGGATGAAGTGCGCTTAGCGAAGCCGTGTAGGCTGTCACCAGTCACCTCCTTATCTTCCATTCTTTTTATCCCTAAATGAGTGCGTTCGGTGACTTCGGTGACTTTGTTTCAATGCACGTGCAATGGGTTTTGGAACGGGAACCAACAGCTTAACTACTGCTCGGGGATAGTGGTCTCCCAGGATGTAATTGCAACCTGTGGTGGAAAACCGCAAGACTCTTTACCATTGGGATGTGGCCTCTTGGCTGAAAAATTCACCTCTGTGGAACACTTTGATGTAGGCCTTTAATAGCCAACTCTGACTACAAACAATGGGCCCGAAGGTTGCTGCTCTCTCTAAGCAGAGGAGCGGTATCACACTTGGAAATGAACCATTAACTAGGGAGGACTGATTCCAAAACTGGGCCCCTGAGGTAGTGCTGGGCTGTAAGGAGCCTCCGAAGGCTGCCATTTCTTCAGGAACCGAGAGCAGAGGATATCAAGAGCTGCCAAAATGGTACTGGACCAAAACCTTTCTACCTTGCTCACATCCACCCCTTGGGTTAAATAAAAAGTAATGCTGCAATAGCAGCCCGAGCTGCGGGATAGAGAGGTGTCTGTCTCATGGTCACTGCTCGGGGAGTTTGCAGAACGTACAGTTCTGAAAGGGGAATCTGCTTCCTCTAAGTAAAGCTGCGTGAGCTGTGCAGCTGTACAGATTTTTTGCTCCCTCCCCTTTCTCTTCCGTCTTTTTTCCTGGGATTCCGATTGGCTGTAGCTGAGCAGTGCAGAGGGCACGGAAAGAGCGAGGGGCTAACGCTGCCCTCTACACCTTCCCTGACAAGGCTGAGCACCCCCTAAAGCAGTAAAAGCTGAAAGGCCAAAGAAATCCAGAACTCTAGTTTTGTGTGATAAACTTGACATCTATATTTTTGCAAGGAACATAAATCTGAAAGTACTAAAGGGTTATTTGGGGGTACCACCAAGACTGAGCTGGCAGGCAAGTCTGCTGGAAGGAGAGAGCGAGCTTGCGGTGTATCTGGCAGGGACTGGCTTCCTCCATCTCCTCCAGCCGTGGCTGCTCTGGCCAGGCTTCCTCAATGTCTTCCAGCCACGGCTCCTCCAGCTGGCTCTCCTCCGTCTCCTCCGGCCATGGCTCCAGTGCTCCCGCTTGCATCGTCTCCTCCAGCCATGGCTCCAGTGGTCCAGCTTGCATCAGCTCCTCAGGCCATGGCTCCTCTGGTCCAGCTTCCTTGACCTCCTCCAGCCGTGGCTCCTCTGGTGCAGCTTCCTCAGTCTCCTCCAGCCATGGCTCCAGTGGTCCAGCTTGCATCATCTCCTCAGGCCATGGCTCCTCTGGTGCAGCTTCCTCGATCTCCTCCAGCCATGGCTCCTCTGGTGCAGCTTCCTCAGTCTCCTCCAGCCATGGCTCCAGTGGTCCAGCTTGCATCAGCTCCTCAGGCCACGGCTCCTCTGGTGCAGCTTCCTTGACCTCCTCTTGCCGTGGCTCCTCTGGTGCAGCTTCCTGGATCTCCTCCAGCCATGGCTCCAGTGGTCCAGCTTGCATCATCTCCTCAGGCCATGGCTCCTCTGGTCCAGCTTCCTTGACCTCCTCAGGCCACGGCTCCTCTGGTGCAGCTTCCTCAATCTCCTCCAGCCATGGCTCCTCTGGTCCAGCTTGCATCAGCTCCTCAGGCCACGGCTCCTCTGGTGCAGCTTCCTTGACCTCCTCTTGCCGTGGCTCCTCTGGTGCAGCTTCCTGGATCTCCTCCAGCCATGGCTCCAGTGGTCCAGCTTGCATCAGCTCCTCAGGCCACGGCTCCTCTGGTGCAGCTTCCTTGATCTCCTCCAGCCGTGGCTCCACTGGTCCCGATTCCATCATGTCCAGCCTTGGCTCCTGGCGCTCCTCCAGCACCAGCTCCTCCACGTCCTCAGGTCCAGGCTCCTCCTGCACCAGTTCCTTCATCTCTTGCATCTCTTGCATCTCTCTCTCCTCAGCGCCGGCTCCTCAGGCTCCGTCTCCGCCCTCTCGCCACCTCGTCAGCGGCCGAGCCCGTTGTCGCGTCAAGCGTCGGCCGGCAACGGGGCTCGGCCCCGCCTCCTCGCCTGGAACAGCCACTCAGCGGCGGCGGCGCGCGGAGCCCCCTGTGCCATTGGTCGCGAGCGAGGCAGGCGACTCCCGCTCGGCCAAAGCTGCGTGTGCCTTCGCTTCGATTCCTCCCGCGCCCAGGCGCCTTTCCCGCATTGGCCGAGGGTCAGGGAGGAGGGCCGATCCCTCCGCCTCCATTGGCCGCCTTTCGCGGGGCTCTGCCCACCGGTGGCGCTTCAAGTGGCGGAGCCGGCTCGGAGGCGTGGCTGCGCATGCGTGCGGTGCCGGCGGGCGGGGTAAGATGGCGGCAGTGGGGAAGAAGCAGTGCGTGTAGTGCCTGGCCGAGGTGAGCTCGCTGCGCTTCCGCTGTAGCGAGTGGGCCGACGTGGAGCTCTGCCGCGACTGCTTGTCGGCGGGCGCCGAGATCGGCCCGCAGCGGCGATGGCACGGCTCGCAGCTGGTGGACGGCGGCCGCTTCACCCTGTGGGGCGCCGAGGCGGAGGGCGGCTGGAGCAGCCGGGAGGAGCAGCCGCTGCTGGCCGCGATCGAGCAGTTGGGCTTCGGCCGCTGGGTAAGGGCTGTGGGCGGGGAGGGACGGGGTGGTCCCAGCGCGGCGCTGCAGGAGCCCCGGTGGGCACGGGGCGCTGCGGGCTGCTCGGCCCCGCTGCTGCCTTCGGCCCTAGCGGCCGCCTTCGCCAGCCCGGCCGGGGGGCGGCTCGGCCGTTGTCCGCCTTCTCGTTGGCGTTGGGCTCTGCGTGCAGGGGCCGGGGCTGCGAGCTCCCTGCCCGGCCGCTCCTCGGGACGCGCTCGGGCTCGACCTAAAGCAGCAAGAAGCGTCACTGCTTCACTTGCTTGTGCCTCTGAGGGTTTCTCTTTGGTTACCCAGAAAGAAGGAAGGTTCTCTGTCCAAAGCTTCCCGTTCGTGGTCATTTTGCCTTTTTCATGTTTTGAAGAGCTGTGAAGAGAGTAAATGCTGGGTTTTTGGATTGTAAATGAAGATGATGCGAGGGCTGGAGCCCCTCTGCTGTGAGCACAGGCTGAGAGAGCTGGGGGTGTTGAGCGTGGGGAAGAGAAGGCTCTGGGGAGAGCTCCTAGCAGCCTCGCAGTACCTGAGAGGGCTGCAGGCAAGGTGGGGAGGGGCTTTTTACAAGGGCGACTATTAATAGGATGAAGGGGCATGGCTTTAAGTGGCTTTAAATCTCGCAGGGGAAGATTTAGGTGCCACATTGGGAAGAAATTGTTCACGCTGAGGGTGGTGAGGACCTGGCAGAGGTTGCCCCGGGGAAGCTGTGGGTGCCCCCTCCCTGGAAGTGTTGAAGGCCAGGTTGGCTGGGGCCTGGAGGAGCCTGGTCTGTTCCGGTGTGTTGAGAGGAGTCCCTGCCCATGGCCGGGAGGGTGGAACTAGCTGATCCTTAAAGTCCCTTCCAAGGCAAAGCATTCTAGGATTCTAAATACTACCTTTTCTTATTTCCATATTGCTTTAAGCGTACTTTGGCAATGCAAACTCCAAATGATGTTGTGATCTGAGCACTGGCCTGGAGTGTAGAAAAGCTCCTGGGGATGGTAAGCTGACTGTTTGAGAGAGCAATTGATGCTCGTGAATCCCCGTGTGGATCTAGTGTCTCAGCGGTGGTGTTAGACGTAGAGATCAGATGCAGCTTGCCTTAGGGCTGTTCCTGGTGCTCCTTTCGTGGTTGATGTGCTCCCATGCAGTTATAAATACTCGCCCTGGACCTAGGAGTGCAGATCCTCTGGAAAGGTGACTCATTTCAGTATTGCTGGGAAAGCTTCTGTGTTGTGAGTTGACCTTTGAGGAGCAGGGAAGAAGTCGGGCTCTTAGGTAAGTGTGTTCTGCTGGAGATGTTAATGGGAATCGTTTTATCGGCTCTCCTTATTTTCTGTTTAGGAGGACGTGGCTACTCGCGTGGGAGCATCCCGAACACCTCAGGAGGTGATGGAACCCTACGTGAGCATGTATATCCACGGCAACCTGGGGAAAGCCCATCTGGAAGATGCCTTGGAAATGTCAGTTTCCAATCTGGATGCCTATGAAAGACGTGCCGTTAATCCGACTGGATTGCAAACTCACAAGGAGGGTTCTAGTATTAGGCTGGCATCATTTCTCAGTTGTACTCTTTCATCTGTTTCAAGTCAGGGTCAGAGGCTTTAAGAACTGTCAGGAAACATACTCCTAAATGTGTGTTTTCGTTCTTTCCTTCTTGTGGGGCAGTACCGTCTCCCGGTGTTGTTGCCTACCTGGCTCCTTATTCCTCTGCCGTCTCTGCAGTCATGCTGATTAACAGCGAGCTGGACTAAGCTTCTCAACTGAGAAGTGGTTCCAAGCGGATTTTGTAGTTCCTTTGAAGGCAGCGGTGCCCACTGGCAAACCGGGAGAAAAGGTGTAGGGGAGCAGTTGCGTAAGGCAGCGTTACTGCTGAAATGAGAAGGATCTGTGGGGTCTGAAAGGGTTCTGTGGAGCTGATCCCTATGTAGTGATGAGTGCAAGAAGTCTGCTGGGGAATGTGCCGGGCAAATACCATCAGAATAAGTCTAAGCTGTCCCGTCTAGCATTTTATGCAGGCTCTAACACATGGGAGCAAGTTACAGGGCCAGCAAATTGTGTCCTATAGCTGGGAGCCCCTCTGGGTTCAGGTGAATGCTGAAGTGTAAATGGTGAGTGCCTCTGATTTACCAGAATGTTTATTGCATCGTGTGTAGTGTAAGATCTATTTTGTAAATAATGATGAAGGAAGAAGTTCTTTACTGAGAGGGTGATTGTCCATTGGAATGCGCTGCCGGGGGGGGTGGTGGATTCACCGTCCCTGGAGGTGTTTCAGGAAAGGTTGGGTGAGGCACTTAGTGCCATGGTGTAGTTGACGAGTAGGAGTAGGTGTAGGTTGGGTCCTAGGTTGGACTCGATGATGTCGGAGGTCTTTTCCAACCTTATGATACTGTGATGATCATTGCAAAGGGAAACTAACTGAAGCAATATTTGTGTTAACTGTACGCAGGCATTTCTAAATCCTCTGGCTGTATGGTCAGCAGTTTCCCAATGCTCTTCAGTCTGTTTTATGCTGGTTATTCTGGCATTGTCTGAATAAAAAAATGCGAATAATAGTTGCACGCTGCTCAGCTGAAGCTGTAATAAAGGACTGTGGGACACAGTCAAAATACTCTCCTTTAGCAGAAACATGGTTTCTGCAAGGGATGGTGCGATTGTACTATTAAAAGAGTGAGAGCAAGATTCCCTGGTAAGTGAGGACTCGGAATCACTTTGGAAGATGTGTCACGCCCGTGCAGCTTGCAAGTCTGATACCCCCTTGGCCTCTCTTCCTGTCCGCTTTGGGTACCTGCTGTGATGGATGTGGGCTTTTGTTGACCATCTTAGTTCCTGCATGAAACTACTTCTAGGTCATCCCTTACTGGAAGAAAGCCCCAGGCCTCGAGGTGTTGATATGAAACACATGATAATTCTCCCAGAATCTGTATAGCTTTGAGCCGTCAGTGACGGGTACTTGTGTGCTCCGGTGCCGTGAAGTGCAATAGAAAGCTGGCAGGAAGGTCAGTAAGTGGGTTTTTTTAAGATTACTTTTTGTGTTACTACGACAAAACCACGCCTTTCCATGAAGGATACGAGGCCTCCCAGCTAAAACATTTGCACTATGCTTTTAAATGGCTTCCTAAAGAGGGAGACAACTCCGCGTGCGTTTTTTAGGTGGTGATTTTTAGGCTTTGTGATTTAAATCTTGGTCGCAACTAGACACGTTTTCCCTCTGAAACAGGTGTACAAGTGTGGCTCGTTTGTCTGTTTAAAATGCTTTCTTCAGCTACTGGGTATCTTTGCAGCCATCAACAGCCTGTTCTCCTTTCCCTCAGCAATGAATCATTAACTTAATGTAGTAAAGAATTTCATTTGGGGAAAAAAAAGAAAAGGTACCCTCTAACAGCATCCTTTTGAATGTTTAAAAACTGCAATGACCCCCAGAGAGCCGCTGATCCATCCCCTGTGCATCATGTTTAAATGGGTTTGATGTAGGTAGCAAGTTTGTTTTGTTTAGGTGTGTGTATCAGACTGGAACTTTTCCCAATTGTAAATAAATGGTTTTGTTAAGTCAAGTCTGTAATTGTGCTCGGCATTGCCCCAACACAGGTGCAGGACCTTGCACTTGGCCTTGTTGAACTTCAGGAGGTTCCCACAGGCCCACCTCTCTAATGGGTCAAGGTCTCTTGACACTGAGCCGTTGACCACAGCTCTTGGAGTGCAACCAATTCCTTATGCCCCGAGTGGTCTTTCTGTTGAATCCCTGTCTGTCTGTCCAGTTTAGAAATCAGAGCGGGGTGTGGGATGGTATCCAATGCTCTGCGCAGGTCCAGGTAGATGATGTCGGTTCCTCTTCCCCTTCCCCGCACTGCTGGAGCCCTGTTGTAGAAAGCCACAAAATTTGTCAGGGATGAAGTGCGCTTAGCGAAGCCGTGTAGGCTGTCACCAGTCACCTCCTTATCTTCCATTCTTTTTATCCCTAAATGAGTGCGTTCGGTGACTTCGGTGACTTTGTTTCAATGCACGTGCAATGGGTTTTGGAACGGGAACCAACAGCTTAACTACTGCTCGGGGATAGTGGTCTCCCAGGATGTAATTGCAACCTGTGGTGGAAAACCGCAAGACTCTTTACCATTGGGATGTGGCCTCTTGGCTGAAAAATTCACCTCTGTGGAACACTTTGATGTAGGCCTTTAATAGCCAACTCTGACTACAAACAATGGGCCCGAAGGTTGCTGCTCTCTCTAAGCAGAGGAGCGGTATCACACTTGGAAATGAACCATTAACTAGGGAGGACTGATTCCAAAACTGGGCCCCTGAGGTAGTGCTGGGCTGTAAGGAGCCTCCGAAGGCTGCCATTTCTTCAGGAACCGAGAGCAGAGGATATCAAGAGCTGCCAAAATGGTACTGGACCAAAACCTTTCTACCTTGCTCACATCCACCCCTTGGGTTAAATAAAAAGTAATGCTGCAATAGCAGCCCGAGCTGCGGGATAGAGAGGTGTCTGTCTCATGGTCACTGCTCGGGGAGTTTGCAGAACGTACAGTTCTGAAAGGGGAATCTGCTTCCTCTAAGTAAAGCTGCGTGAGCTGTGCAGCTGTACAGATTTTTTGCTCCCTCCCCTTTCTCTTCCGTCTTTTTTCCTGGGATTCCGATTGGCTGTAGCTGAGCAGTGCAGAGGGCACGGAAAGAGCGAGGGGCTAACGCTGCCCTCTACACCTTCCCTGACAAGGCTGAGCACCCCCTAAAGCAGTAAAAGCTGAAAGGCCAAAGAAATCCAGAACTCTAGTTTTGTGTGATAAACTTGACATCTATATTTTTGCAAGGAACATAAATCTGAAAGTACTAAAGGGTTATTTGGGGGTACCACCAAGACTGAGCTGGCAGGCAAGTCTGCTGGAAGGAGAGAGCGAGCTTGCGGTGTATCTGGCAGGGACTGGCTTCCTCCATCTCCTCCAGCCGTGGCTGCTCTGGCCAGGCTTCCTCAATGTCTTCCAGCCACGGCTCCTCCAGCTGGCTCTCCTCCGTCTCCTCCGGCCATGGCTCCAGTGGTCCAGCTTGCATCGGCTCCTCAGGCCATGGCTCCTCTGGTCCAGCTTCCTTGACCTCCTCCAGCCGTGGCTCCTCTGGTGCAGCTTCCTCAGTCTCCTCCAGCCATGGCTCCAGTGGTCCAGCTTGCATCATCTCCTCAGGCCATGGCTCCTCTGGTGCAGCTTCCTCAGTCTCCTCCAGCCATGGCTCCTCTGGTGCAGCTTCCTCAGTCTCCTCCAGCCATGGCTCCAGTGGTCCAGCTTGCATCATCTCCTCAGGCCACGGCTCCTCTGGTGCAGCTTCCTTGACCTCCTCTTGCCGTGGCTCCTCTGGTGCAGCTTCCTGGATCTCCTCCAGCCATGGCTCCAGTGGTCCAGCTTGCATCATCTCCTCAGGCCATGGCTCCTCTGGTCCAGCTTCCTTGACCTCCTCAGGCCACGGCTCCTCTGGTGCAGCTTCCTCAATCTCCTCCAGCCATGGCTCCTCTGGTCCAGCTTGCATCAGCTCCTCAGGCCACGGCTCCTCTGGTGCAGCTTCCTTGACCTCCTCTTGCCGTGGCTCCTCTGGTGCAGCTTCCTGGATCTCCTCCAGCCATGGCTCCAGTGGTCCAGCTTGCATCAGCTCCTCAGGCCACGGCTCCTCTGGTGCAGCTTCCTTGATCTCCTCCAGCCGTGGCTCCACTGGTCCCGATTCCATCATGTCCAGCCTTGGCTCCTGGCGCTCCTCCAGCACCAGCTCCTCCACGTCCTCAGGTCCAGGCTCCTCCTGCACCAGTTCCTTCATCTCTTGCATCTCTTGCATCTCTCTCTCCTCAGCGCCGGCTCCTCAGGCTCCGTCTCCGCCCTCTCGCCACCTCGTCAGCGGCCGAGCCCGTTGTCGCGTCAAGCGTCGGCCGGCAACGGGGCTCGGCCCCGCCTCCTCGCCTGGAACAGCCACTCAGCGGCGGCGGCGCGCGGAGCCCCCTGTGCCATTGGTCGCGAGCGAGGCAGGCGGCTCCCGCTCGGCCAAAGCTGCGTGTGCCTTCGCTTCGATTCCTCCCGCGCCCAGGCGCCTTTCCCGCATTGGCCGAGGGTCAGGGAGGAGGGCCGATCCCTCCGCCTCCATTGGCCGCCTTTCGCGGGGCTCTGCCCACCGGTGGCGCTTCAAGTGGCGGAGCCGGCTCGGAGGCGTGGCTGCGCATGCGTGCGGTGCCGGCGGGCGGGGTAAGATGGCGGCAGTGGGGAAGAAGCAGTGCGTGTAGTGCCTGGCCGAGGTGAGCTCGCTGCGCTTCCGCTGTAGCGAGTGGGCCGACGTGGAGCTCTGCCGCGACTGCTTGTCGGCGGGCGCCGAGATCGGCCCGCAGCGGCGATGGCACGGCTCGCAGCTGGTGGACGGCGGCCGCTTCACCCTGTGGGGCGCCGAGGCGGAGGGCGGCTGGAGCAGCCGGGAGGAGCAGCCGCTGCTGGCCGCGATCGAGCAGTTGGGCTTCGGCCGCTGGGTAAGGGCTGTGGGCGGGGAGGGACGGGGTGGTCCCAGCGCGGCGCTGCGGGAGCCCCGGTGGGCACGGGGCGCTGCGGGCTGCTCGGCCCCGCTGCTGCCTTCGGCCCTAGCGGCCGCCTTCGCCAGCCCGGCCGGGGGGCGGCTCGGCCGTTGTCCGCCTTCTCGTTGGCGTTGGGCTCTGCGTGCAGGGGCCGGGGCTGCGAGCTCCCTGCCCGGCCGCTCCTCGGGACGCGCTCGGGCTCGACCTAAAGCAGCAAGAAGCGTCACTGCTTCACTTGCTTGTGCCTCTGAGGGTTTCTCTTTGGTTACCCAGAAAGAAGGAAGGTTCTCTGTCCAAAGCTTCCCGTTCGTGGTCATTTTGCCTTTTTCATGTTTTGAAGAGCTGTGAAGAGAGTAAATGCTGGGTTTTTGGATTGTAAATGAAGATGATGCGAGGGCTGGAGCCCCTCTGCTGTGAGCACAGGCTGAGAGAGCTGGGGGTGTTGAGCGTGGGGAAGAGAAGGCTCTGGGGAGAGCTCCTAGCAGCCTCGCAGTACCTGAGAGGGCTGCAGGCAAGGTGGGGAGGGGCTTTTTACAAGGGCGACTATTAATAGGATGAAGGGGCATGGCTTTAAGTGGCTTTAAATCTCGCAGGGGAAGATTTAGGTGCCACATTGGGAAGAAATTGTTCACGCTGAGGGTGGTGAGGACCTGGCAGAGGTTGCCCCGGGGAAGCTGTGGGTGCCCCCTCCCTGGAAGTGTTGAAGGCCAGGTTGGCTGGGGCCTGGAGGAGCCTGGTCTGTTCCGGTGTGTTGAGAGGAGTCCCTGCCCATGGCCGGGAGGGTGGAACTAGCTGATCCTTAAAGTCCCTTCCAAGGCAAAGCATTCTAGGATTCTAAATACTACCTTTTCTTATTTCCATATTGCTTTAAGCGTACTTTGGCAATGCAAACTCCAAATGATGTTGTGATCTGAGCACTGGCCTGGAGTGTAGAAAAGCTCCTGGGGATGGTAAGCTGACTGTTTGAGAGAGCAATTGATGCTCGTGAATCCCCGTGTGGATCTAGTGTCTCAGCGGTGGTGTTAGACGTAGAGATCAGATGCAGCTTGCCTTAGGGCTGTTCCTGGTGCTCCTTTCGTGGTTGATGTGCTCCCATGCAGTTATAAATACTCGCCCTGGACCTAGGAGTGCAGATCCTCTGGAAAGGTGACTCATTTCAGTATTGCTGGGAAAGCTTCTGTGTTGTGAGTTGACCTTTGAGGAGCAGGGAAGAAGTCGGGCTCTTAGGTAAGTGTGTTCTGCTGGAGATGTTAATGGGAATCGTTTTATCGGCTCTCCTTATTTTCTGTTTAGGAGGACGTGGCTACTCGCGTGGGAGCATCCCGAACACCTCAGGAGGTGATGGAACCCTACGTGAGCATGTATATCCACGGCAACCTGGGGAAAGCCCATCTGGAAGATGCCTTGGAAATGTCAGTTTCCAATCTGGATGCCTATGAAAGACGTGCCGTTAATCAGACTGGATTGCAAACTCACAAGGAGGGTTCTAGTATTAGGCTGGCATCATTTCTCAGTTGTACTCTTTCATCTGTTTCAAGTCAGGGTCAGAGGCTTTAAGAACTGTCAGGAAACATACTCCTAAATGATGTGTGTTTCCGTTCTTTCCTTCTTGTGGGGCAGTACCGTCTCCCGGTGTTGTTGCCTACCTGGCTCCTTATTCCTCTGCCGTCTCTGCAGTCATGCTGATTAACAGCGAGCTGGACTAAGCTTCTCAACTGAGAAGTGGTTCCAAGCGGATTTTGTAGTTCCTTTGAAGGCAGCGGTGCCCACTGGCAAACCGGGAGAAAAGGTGTAGGGGAGCAGTTGCGTAAGGCAGCGTTACTGCTGAAATGAGAAGGATCTGTGGGGTCTGAAAGGGTTCTGTGGAGCTGATCCCTATGTAGTGATGAGTGCAAGAAGTCTGCTGGGGAATGTGCCGGGCAAATACCATCAGAATAAGTCTAAGCTGTCCCGTCTAGCATTTTATGCAGGCTCTAACACATGGGAGCAAGTTACAGGGCCAGCAAATTGTGTCCTATAGCTGGGAGCCCCTCTGGGTTCAGGTGAATGCTGAAGTGTAAATGGTGAGTGCCTCTGATTTACCAGAATGTTTATTGCATCGTGTGTAGTGTAAGATCTATTTTGTAAATAATGATGAAGGAAGAAGTTCTTTACTGAGAGGGTGATTGTCCATTGGAATGCGCTGCCGGGGGGGGTGGTGGATTCACCGTCCCTGGAGGTGTTTCAGGAAAGGTTGGGTGAGGCACTTAGTGCCATGGTGTAGTTGACGAGTAGGAGTAGGTGTAGGTTGGGTCCTAGGTTGGACTCGATGATGTCGGAGGTCTTTTCCAACCTTATGATACTGTGATGATCATTGCAAAGGGAAACTAACTGAAGCAATATTTGTGTTAACTGTACGCAGGCATTTCTAAATCCTCTGGCTGTATGGTCAGCAGTTTCCCAATGCTCTTCAGTCTGTTTTATGCTGGTTATTCTGGCATTGTCTGAATAAAAAAATGCGAATAATAGTTGCACGCTGCTCAGCTGAAGCTGTAATAAAGGACTGTGGGACACAGTCAAAATACTCTCCTTTAGCAGAAACATGGTTTCTGCAAGGGATGGTGCGATTGTACTATTAAAAGAGTGAGAGCAAGATTCCCTGGTAAGTGAGGACTCGGAATCACTTTGGAAGATGTGTCACGGCCGTGCAGCTTGCAAGTCTGATACCCCCTTGGCCTCTCTTCCTGTCCGCTTTGGGTACCTGCTGTGATGGATGTGGGCTTTTGTTGACCATCTTAGTTCCTGCATGAAACTACTTCTAGGTCATCCCTTACTGGAAGAAAGCCCCAGGCCTCGAGGTGTTGATATGAAACACATGATAATTCTCCCAGAATCTGTATAGCTTTGAGCCGTCAGTGACGGGTACTTGTGTGCTCCGGTGCCGTGAAGTGCAATAGAAAGCTGGCAGGAAGGTCAGTAAGTGGGTTTTTTTAAGATTACTTTTTGTGTTACTACGACAAAACCACGCCTTTCCATGAAGGATACGAGGCCTCCCAGCTAAAACATTTGCACTATGCTTTTAAATGGCTTCCTAAAGAGGGAGACAACTCCGCGTGCGTTTTTTAGGTGGTGATTTTTAGGCTTTGTGATTTAAATCTTGGTCGCAACTAGACACGTTTTCCCTCTGAAACAGGTGTACAAGTGTGGCTCGTTTGTCTGTTTAAAATGCTTTCTTCAGCTACTGGGTATCTTTGCAGCCATCAACAGCCTGTTCTCCTTTCCCTCAGCAATGAATCATTAACTTAATGTAGTAAAGAATTTCATTTGGGGAAAAAAAAGAAAAGGTACCCTCTAACAGCATCCTTTTGAATGTTTAAAAACTGCAATGACCCCCAGAGAGCCGCTGATCCATCCCCTGTGCATCATGTTTAAATGGGTTTGATGTAGGTAGCAAGTTTGTTTTGTTTAGGTGTGTGTATCAGACTGGAACTTTTCCCAATTGTAAATAAATGGTTTTGTTAAGTCAAGTCTGTAATTGTGCTCGGCATTGCCCCAACACAGGTGCAGGACCTTGCACTTGGCCTTGTTCAACTTCAGGAGGTTCCCACAGGCCCACCTCTCTAATGGGTCAAGGTCTCTTGACACTGAGCCGTTGACCACAGCTCTTGGAGTGCAACCAATTCCTTATGCCCCGAGTGGTCTTTCTGTTGAATCCCTGTCTGTCTGTCCAGTTTAGAAATCAGAGCGGGGTGTGGGATGGTATCCAATGCTCTGCGCAGGTCCAGGTAGATGATGTCGGTTCCTCTTCCCCTTCCCCGCACTGCTGGAGCCCTGTTGTAGAAAGCCACAAAATTTGTCAGGGATGAAGTGCGCTTAGCGAAGCCGTGTAGGCTGTCACCAGTCACCTCCTTATCTTCCATTCTTTTTATCCCTAAATGAGTGCGTTCGGTGACTTCGGTGACTTTGTTTCAATGCACGTGCAATGGGTTTTGGAACGGGAACCAACAGCTTAACTACTGCTCGGGGATAGTGGTCTCCCAGGATGTAATTGCAACCTGTGGTGGAAAACCGCAAGACTCTTTACCATTGGGATGTGGCCTCTTGGCTGAAAAATTCACCTCTGTGGAACACTTTGATGTAGGCCTTTAATAGCCAACTCTGACTACAAACAATGGGCCCGAAGGTTGCTGCTCTCTCTAAGCAGAGGAGCGGTATCACACTTGGAAATGAACCATTAACTAGGGAGGACTGATTCCAAAACTGGGCCCCTGAGGTAGTGCTGGGCTGTAAGGAGCCTCCGAAGGCTGCCATTTCTTCAGGAACCGAGAGCAGAGGATATCAAGAGCTGCCAAAATGGTACTGGACCAAAACCTTTCTACCTTGCTCACATCCACCCCTTGGGTTAAATAAAAAGTAATGCTGCAATAGCAGCCCGAGCTGCGGGATAGAGAGGTGTCTGTCTCATGGTCACTGCTCGGGGAGTTTGCAGAACGTACAGTTCTGAAAGGGGAATCTGCTTCCTCTAAGTAAAGCTGCGTGAGCTGTGCAGCTGTACAGATTTTTTGCTCCCTCCCCTTTCTCTTCCGTCTTTTTTCCTGGGATTCCGATTGGCTGTAGCTGAGCAGTGCAGAGGGCACGGAAAGAGCGAGGGGCTAACGCTGCCCTCTACACCTTCCCTGACAAGGCTGAGCACCCCCTAAAGCAGTAAAAGCTGAAAGGCCAAAGAAATCCAGAACTCTAGTTTTGTGTGATAAACTTGACATCTATATTTTTGCAAGGAACATAAATCTGAAAGTACTAAAGGGTTATTTGGGGGTACCACCAAGACTGAGCTGGCAGGCAAGTCTGCTGGAAGGAGAGAGCGAGCTTGCGGTGTATCTGGCAGGGACTGGCTTCCTCCATCTCCTCCAGCCGTGGCTGCTCTGGCCAGGCTTCCTCAATGTCTTCCAGCCACGGCTCCTCCAGCTGGCTCTCCTCCGTCTCCTCCGGCCATGGCTCCAGTGCTCCCGCTTGCATCGTCTCCTCCAGCCATGGCTCCAGTGGTCCAGCTTGCATCAGCTCCTCAGGCCATGGCTCCTCTGGTCCAGCTTCCTTGACCTCCTCCAGCCGTGGCTCCTCTGGTGCAGCTTCCTCAGTCTCCTCCAGCCATGGCTCCAGTGGTCCAGCTTGCATCATCTCCTCAGGCCATGGCTCCTCTGGTGCAGCTTCCTCGATCTCCTCCAGCCATGGCTCCTCTGGTGCAGCTTCCTCAGTCTCCTCCAGCCATGGCTCCAGTGGTCCAGCTTGCATCAGCTCCTCAGGCCACGGCTCCTCTGGTGCAGCTTCCTTGACCTCCTCTTGCCGTGGCTCCTCTGGTGCAGCTTCCTGGATCTCCTCCAGCCATGGCTCCAGTGGTCCAGCTTGCATCATCTCCTCAGGCCATGGCTCCTCTGGTCCAGCTTCCTTGACCTCCTCAGGCCACGGCTCCTCTGGTGCAGCTTCCTCAATCTCCTCCAGCCATGGCTCCTCTGGTCCAGCTTGCATCAGCTCCTCAGGCCACGGCTCCTCTGGTGCAGCTTCCTTGACCTCCTCTTGCCGTGGCTCCTCTGGTGCAGCTTCCTGGATCTCCTCCAGCCATGGCTCCAGTGGTCCAGCTTGCATCAGCTCCTCAGGCCACGGCTCCTCTGGTGCAGCTTCCTTGATCTCCTCCAGCCGTGGCTCCACTGGTCCCGATTCCATCATGTCCAGCCTTGGCTCCTGGCGCTCCTCCAGCACCAGCTCCTCCACGTCCTCAGGTCCAGGCTCCTCCTGCACCAGTTCCTTCATCTCTTGCATCTCTTGCATCTCTCTCTCCTCAGCGCCGGCTCCTCAGGCTCCGTCTCCGCCCTCTCGCCACCTCGTCAGCGGCCGAGCCCGTTGTCGCGTCAAGCGTCGGCCGGCAACGGGGCTCGGCCCCGCCTCCTCGCCTGGAACAGCCACTCAGCGGCGGCGGCGCGCGGAGCCCCCTGTGCCATTGGTCGCGAGCGAGGCAGGCGACTCCCGCTCGGCCAAAGCTGCGTGTGCCTTCGCTTCGATTCCTCCCGCGCCCAGGCGCCTTTCCCGCATTGGCCGAGGGTCAGGGAGGAGGGCCGATCCCTCCGCCTCCATTGGCCGCCTTTCGCGGGGCTCTGCCCACCGGTGGCGCTTCAAGTGGCGGAGCCGGCTCGGAGGCGTGGCTGCGCATGCGTGCGGTGCCGGCGGGCGGGGTAAGATGGCGGCAGTGGGGAAGAAGCAGTGCGTGTAGTGCCTGGCCGAGGTGAGCTCGCTGCGCTTCCGCTGTAGCGAGTGGGCCGACGTGGAGCTCTGCCGCGACTGCTTGTCGGCGGGCGCCGAGATCGGCCCGCAGCGGCGATGGCACGGCTCGCAGCTGGTGGACGGCGGCCGCTTCACCCTGTGGGGCGCCGAGGCGGAGGGCGGCTGGAGCAGCCGGGAGGAGCAGCCGCTGCTGGCCGCGATCGAGCAGTTGGGCTTCGGCCGCTGGGTAAGGGCTGTGGGCGGGGAGGGACGGGGTGGTCCCAGCGCGGCGCTGCAGGAGCCCCGGTGGGCACGGGGCGCTGCGGGCTGCTCGGCCCCGCTGCTGCCTTCGGCCCTAGCGGCCGCCTTCGCCAGCCCGGCCGGGGGGCGGCTCGGCCGTTGTCCGCCTTCTCGTTGGCGTTGGGCTCTGCGTGCAGGGGCCGGGGCTGCGAGCTCCCTGCCCGGCCGCTCCTCGGGACGCGCTCGGGCTCGACCTAAAGCAGCAAGAAGCGTCACTGCTTCACTTGCTTGTGCCTCTGAGGGTTTCTCTTTGGTTACCCAGAAAGAAGGAAGGTTCTCTGTCCAAAGCTTCCCGTTCGTGGTCATTTTGCCTTTTTCATGTTTTGAAGAGCTGTGAAGAGAGTAAATGCTGGGTTTTTGGATTGTAAATGAAGATGATGCGAGGGCTGGAGCCCCTCTGCTGTGAGCACAGGCTGAGAGAGCTGGGGGTGTTGAGCGTGGGGAAGAGAAGGCTCTGGGGAGAGCTCCTAGCAGCCTCGCAGTACCTGAGAGGGCTGCAGGCAAGGTGGGGAGGGGCTTTTTACAAGGGCGACTATTAATAGGATGAAGGGGCATGGCTTTAAGTGGCTTTAAATCTCGCAGGGGAAGATTTAGGTGCCACATTGGGAAGAAATTGTTCACGCTGAGGGTGGTGAGGACCTGGCAGAGGTTGCCCCGGGGAAGCTGTGGGTGCCCCCTCCCTGGAAGTGTTGAAGGCCAGGTTGGCTGGGGCCTGGAGGAGCCTGGTCTGTTCCGGTGTGTTGAGAGGAGTCCCTGCCCATGGCCGGGAGGGTGGAACTAGCTGATCCTTAAAGTCCCTTCCAAGGCAAAGCATTCTAGGATTCTAAATACTACCTTTTCTTATTTCCATATTGCTTTAAGCGTACTTTGGCAATGCAAACTCCAAATGATGTTGTGATCTGAGCACTGGCCTGGAGTGTAGAAAAGCTCCTGGGGATGGTAAGCTGACTGTTTGAGAGAGCAATTGATGCTCGTGAATCCCCGTGTGGATCTAGTGTCTCAGCGGTGGTGTTAGACGTAGAGATCAGATGCAGCTTGCCTTAGGGCTGTTCCTGGTGCTCCTTTCGTGGTTGATGTGCTCCCATGCAGTTATAAATACTCGCCCTGGACCTAGGAGTGCAGATCCTCTGGAAAGGTGACTCATTTCAGTATTGCTGGGAAAGCTTCTGTGTTGTGAGTTGACCTTTGAGGAGCAGGGAAGAAGTCGGGCTCTTAGGTAAGTGTGTTCTGCTGGAGATGTTAATGGGAATCGTTTTATCGGCTCTCCTTATTTTCTGTTTAGGAGGACGTGGCTACTCGCGTGGGAGCATCCCGAACACCTCAGGAGGTGATGGAACCCTACGTGAGCATGTATATCCACGGCAACCTGGGGAAAGCCCATCTGGAAGATGCCTTGGAAATGTCAGTTTCCAATCTGGATGCCTATGAAAGACGTGCCGTTAATCCGACTGGATTGCAAACTCACAAGGAGGGTTCTAGTATTAGGCTGGCATCATTTCTCAGTTGTACTCTTTCATCTGTTTCAAGTCAGGGTCAGAGGCTTTAAGAACTGTCAGGAAACATACTCCTAAATGTGTGTTTTCGTTCTTTCCTTCTTGTGGGGCAGTACCGTCTCCCGGTGTTGTTGCCTACCTGGCTCCTTATTCCTCTGCCGTCTCTGCAGTCATGCTGATTAACAGCGAGCTGGACTAAGCTTCTCAACTGAGAAGTGGTTCCAAGCGGATTTTGTAGTTCCTTTGAAGGCAGCGGTGCCCACTGGCAAACCGGGAGAAAAGGTGTAGGGGAGCAGTTGCGTAAGGCAGCGTTACTGCTGAAATGAGAAGGATCTGTGGGGTCTGAAAGGGTTCTGTGGAGCTGATCCCTATGTAGTGATGAGTGCAAGAAGTCTGCTGGGGAATGTGCCGGGCAAATACCATCAGAATAAGTCTAAGCTGTCCCGTCTAGCATTTTATGCAGGCTCTAACACATGGGAGCAAGTTACAGGGCCAGCAAATTGTGTCCTATAGCTGGGAGCCCCTCTGGGTTCAGGTGAATGCTGAAGTGTAAATGGTGAGTGCCTCTGATTTACCAGAATGTTTATTGCATCGTGTGTAGTGTAAGATCTATTTTGTAAATAATGATGAAGGAAGAAGTTCTTTACTGAGAGGGTGATTGTCCATTGGAATGCGCTGCCGGGGGGGGTGGTGGATTCACCGTCCCTGGAGGTGTTTCAGGAAAGGTTGGGTGAGGCACTTAGTGCCATGGTGTAGTTGACGAGTAGGAGTAGGTGTAGGTTGGGTCCTAGGTTGGACTCGATGATGTCGGAGGTCTTTTCCAACCTTATGATACTGTGATGATCATTGCAAAGGGAAACTAACTGAAGCAATATTTGTGTTAACTGTACGCAGGCATTTCTAAATCCTCTGGCTGTATGGTCAGCAGTTTCCCAATGCTCTTCAGTCTGTTTTATGCTGGTTATTCTGGCATTGTCTGAATAAAAAAATGCGAATAATAGTTGCACGCTGCTCAGCTGAAGCTGTAATAAAGGACTGTGGGACACAGTCAAAATACTCTCCTTTAGCAGAAACATGGTTTCTGCAAGGGATGGTGCGATTGTACTATTAAAAGAGTGAGAGCAAGATTCCCTGGTAAGTGAGGACTCGGAATCACTTTGGAAGATGTGTCACGCCCGTGCAGCTTGCAAGTCTGATACCCCCTTGGCCTCTCTTCCTGTCCGCTTTGGGTACCTGCTGTGATGGATGTGGGCTTTTGTTGACCATCTTAGTTCCTGCATGAAACTACTTCTAGGTCATCCCTTACTGGAAGAAAGCCCCAGGCCTCGAGGTGTTGATATGAAACACATGATAATTCTCCCAGAATCTGTATAGCTTTGAGCCGTCAGTGACGGGTACTTGTGTGCTCCGGTGCCGTGAAGTGCAATAGAAAGCTGGCAGGAAGGTCAGTAAGTGGGTTTTTTTAAGATTACTTTTTGTGTTACTACGACAAAACCACGCCTTTCCATGAAGGATACGAGGCCTCCCAGCTAAAACATTTGCACTATGCTTTTAAATGGCTTCCTAAAGAGGGAGACAACTCCGCGTGCGTTTTTTAGGTGGTGATTTTTAGGCTTTGTGATTTAAATCTTGGTCGCAACTAGACACGTTTTCCCTCTGAAACAGGTGTACAAGTGTGGCTCGTTTGTCTGTTTAAAATGCTTTCTTCAGCTACTGGGTATCTTTGCAGCCATCAACAGCCTGTTCTCCTTTCCCTCAGCAATGAATCATTAACTTAATGTAGTAAAGAATTTCATTTGGGGAAAAAAAAGAAAAGGTACCCTCTAACAGCATCCTTTTGAATGTTTAAAAACTGCAATGACCCCCAGAGAGCCGCTGATCCATCCCCTGTGCATCATGTTTAAATGGGTTTGATGTAGGTAGCAAGTTTGTTTTGTTTAGGTGTGTGTATCAGACTGGAACTTTTCCCAATTGTAAATAAATGGTTTTGTTAAGTCAAGTCTGTAATTGTGCTCGGCATTGCCCCAACACAGGTGCAGGACCTTGCACTTGGCCTTGTTCAACTTCAGGAGGTTCCCACAGGCCCACCTCTCTAATGGGTCAAGGTCTCTTGACACTGAGCCGTTGACCACAGCTCTTGGAGTGCAACCAATTCCTTATGCCCCGAGTGGTCTTTCTGTTGAATCCCTGTCTGTCTGTCCAGTTTAGAAATCAGAGCGGGGTGTGGGATGGTATCCAATGCTCTGCGCAGGTCCAGGTAGATGATGTCGGTTCCTCTTCCCCTTCCCCGCACTGCTGGAGACCTGTTGTAGAAAGCCACAAAATTTGTCAGGGATGAAGTGCGCTTAGCGAAGCCGTGTAGGCTGTCACCAGTCACCTCCTTATCTTCCATTCTTTTTATCCCTAAATGAGTGCGTTCGGTGACTTCGGTGACTTTGTTTCAATGCACGTGCAATGGGTTTTGGAACGGGAACCAACAGCTTAACTACTGCTCGGGGATAGTGGTCTCCCAGGATGTAATTGCAACCTGTGGTGGAAAACCGCAAGACTCTTTACCATTGGGATGTGGCCTCTTGGCTGAAAAATTCACCTCTGTGGAACACTTTGATGTAGGCCTTTAATAGCCAACTCTGACTACAAACAATGGGCCCGAAGGTTGCTGCTCTCTCTAAGCAGAGGAGCGGTATCACACTTGGAAATGAACCATTAACTAGGGAGGACTGATTCCAAAACTGGGCCCCTGAGGTAGTGCTGGGCTGTAAGGAGCCTCCGAAGGCTGCCATTTCTTCAGGAACCGAGAGCAGAGGATATCAAGAGCTGCCAAAATGGTACTGGACCAAAACCTTTCTACCTTGCTCACATCCACCCCTTGGGTTAAATAAAAAGTAATGCTGCAATAGCAGCCCGAGCTGCGGGATAGAGAGGTGTCTGTCTCATGGTCACTGCTCGGGGAGTTTGCAGAACGTACAGTTCTGAAAGGGGAATCTGCTTCCTCTAAGTAAAGCTGCGTGAGCTGTGCAGCTGTACAGATTTTTTGCTCCCTCCCCTTTCTCTTCCGTCTTTTTTCCTGGGATTCCGATTGGCTGTAGCTGAGCAGTGCAGAGGGCACGGAAAGAGCGAGGGGCTAACGCTGCCCTCTACACCTTCCCTGACAAGGCTGAGCACCCCCTAAAGCAGTAAAAGCTGAAAGGCCAAAGAAATCCAGAACTCTAGTTTTGTGTGATAAACTTGACATCTATATTTTTGCAAGGAACATAAATCTGAAAGTACTAAAGGGTTATTTGGGGGTACCACCAAGACTGAGCTGGCAGGCAAGTCTGCTGGAAGGAGAGAGCGAGCTTGCGGTGTATCTGGCAGGGACTGGCTTCCTCCATCTCCTCCAGCCGTGGCTGCTCTGGCCAGGCTTCCTCAATGTCTTCCAGCCACGGCTCCTCCAGCTGGCTCTCCTCCGTCTCCTCCGGCCATGGCTCCAGTGGTCCAGCTTGCATCGGCTCCTCAGGCCATGGCTCCTCTGGTCCAGCTTCCTTGACCTCCTCCAGCCGTGGCTCCTCTGGTGCAGCTTCCTCAGTCTCCTCCAGCCATGGCTCCAGTGGTCCAGCTTGCATCATCTCCTCAGGCCATGGCTCCTCTGGTGCAGCTTCCTCAGTCTCCTCCAGCCATGGCTCCTCTGGTGCAGCTTCCTCAGTCTCCTCCAGCCATGGCTCCAGTGGTCCAGCTTGCATCATCTCCTCAGGCCACGGCTCCTCTGGTGCAGCTTCCTTGACCTCCTCTTGCCGTGGCTCCTCTGGTGCAGCTTCCTGGATCTCCTCCAGCCATGGCTCCAGTGGTCCAGCTTGCATCATCTCCTCAGGCCATGGCTCCTCTGGTCCAGCTTCCTTGACCTCCTCAGGCCACGGCTCCTCTGGTGCAGCTTCCTCAATCTCCTCCAGCCATGGCTCCTCTGGTCCAGCTTGCATCAGCTCCTCAGGCCACGGCTCCTCTGGTGCAGCTTCCTTGACCTCCTCTTGCCGTGGCTCCTCTGGTGCAGCTTCCTGGATCTCCTCCAGCCATGGCTCCAGTGGTCCAGCTTGCATCAGCTCCTCAGGCCACGGCTCCTCTGGTGCAGCTTCCTTGATCTCCTCCAGCCGTGGCTCCACTGGTCCCGATTCCATCATGTCCAGCCTTGGCTCCTGGCGCTCCTCCAGCACCAGCTCCTCCACGTCCTCAGGTCCAGGCTCCTCCTGCACCAGTTCCTTCATCTCTTGCATCTCTTGCATCTCTCTCTCCTCAGCGCCGGCTCCTCAGGCTCCGTCTCCGCCCTCTCGCCACCTCGTCAGCGGCCGAGCCCGTTGTCGCGTCAAGCGTCGGCCGGCAACGGGGCTCGGCCCCGCCTCCTCGCCTGGAACAGCCACTCAGCGGCGGCGGCGCGCGGAGCCCCCTGTGCCATTGGTCGCGAGCGAGGCAGGCGGCTCCCGCTCGGCCAAAGCTGCGTGTGCCTTCGCTTCGATTCCTCCCGCGCCCAGGCGCCTTTCCCGCATTGGCCGAGGGTCAGGGAGGAGGGCCGATCCCTCCGCCTCCATTGGCCGCCTTTCGCGGGGCTCTGCCCACCGGTGGCGCTTCAAGTGGCGGAGCCGGCTCGGAGGCGTGGCTGCGCATGCGTGCGGTGCCGGCGGGCGGGGTAAGATGGCGGCAGTGGGGAAGAAGCAGTGCGTGTAGTGCCTGGCCGAGGTGAGCTCGCTGCGCTTCCGCTGTAGCGAGTGGGCCGACGTGGAGCTCTGCCGCGACTGCTTGTCGGCGGGCGCCGAGATCGGCCCGCAGCGGCGATGGCACGGCTCGCAGCTGGTGGACGGCGGCCGCTTCACCCTGTGGGGCGCCGAGGCGGAGGGCGGCTGGAGCAGCCGGGAGGAGCAGCCGCTGCTGGCCGCGATCGAGCAGTTGGGCTTCGGCCGCTGGGTAAGGGCTGTGGGCGGGGAGGGACGGGGTGGTCCCAGCGCGGCGCTGCGGGAGCCCCGGTGGGCACGGGGCGCTGCGGGCTGCTCGGCCCCGCTGCTGCCTTCGGCCCTAGCGGCCGCCTTCGCCAGCCCGGCCGGGGGGCGGCTCGGCCGTTGTCCGCCTTCTCGTTGGCGTTGGGCTCTGCGTGCAGGGGCCGGGGCTGCGAGCTCCCTGCCCGGCCGCTCCTCGGGACGCGCTCGGGCTCGACCTAAAGCAGCAAGAAGCGTCACTGCTTCACTTGCTTGTGCCTCTGAGGGTTTCTCTTTGGTTACCCAGAAAGAAGGAAGGTTCTCTGTCCAAAGCTTCCCGTTCGTGGTCATTTTGCCTTTTTCATGTTTTGAAGAGCTGTGAAGAGAGTAAATGCTGGGTTTTTGGATTGTAAATGAAGATGATGCGAGGGCTGGAGCCCCTCTGCTGTGAGCACAGGCTGAGAGAGCTGGGGGTGTTGAGCGTGGGGAAGAGAAGGCTCTGGGGAGAGCTCCTAGCAGCCTCGCAGTACCTGAGAGGGCTGCAGGCAAGGTGGGGAGGGGCTTTTTACAAGGGCGACTATTAATAGGATGAAGGGGCATGGCTTTAAGTGGCTTTAAATCTCGCAGGGGAAGATTTAGGTGCCACATTGGGAAGAAATTGTTCACGCTGAGGGTGGTGAGGACCTGGCAGAGGTTGCCCCGGGGAAGCTGTGGGTGCCCCCTCCCTGGAAGTGTTGAAGGCCAGGTTGGCTGGGGCCTGGAGGAGCCTGGTCTGTTCCGGTGTGTTGAGAGGAGTCCCTGCCCATGGCCGGGAGGGTGGAACTAGCTGATCCTTAAAGTCCCTTCCAAGGCAAAGCATTCTAGGATTCTAAATACTACCTTTTCTTATTTCCATATTGCTTTAAGCGTACTTTGGCAATGCAAACTCCAAATGATGTTGTGATCTGAGCACTGGCCTGGAGTGTAGAAAAGCTCCTGGGGATGGTAAGCTGACTGTTTGAGAGAGCAATTGATGCTCGTGAATCCCCGTGTGGATCTAGTGTCTCAGCGGTGGTGTTAGACGTAGAGATCAGATGCAGCTTGCCTTAGGGCTGTTCCTGGTGCTCCTTTCGTGGTTGATGTGCTCCCATGCAGTTATAAATACTCGCCCTGGACCTAGGAGTGCAGATCCTCTGGAAAGGTGACTCATTTCAGTATTGCTGGGAAAGCTTCTGTGTTGTGAGTTGACCTTTGAGGAGCAGGGAAGAAGTCGGGCTCTTAGGTAAGTGTGTTCTGCTGGAGATGTTAATGGGAATCGTTTTATCGGCTCTCCTTATTTTCTGTTTAGGAGGACGTGGCTACTCGCGTGGGAGCATCCCGAACACCTCAGGAGGTGATGGAACCCTCCGTGAGCATGTATATCCACGGCAACCTGGGGAAAGCCCATCTGGAAGATGCCTTGGAAATGTCAGTTTCCAATCTGGATGCCTATGAAAGACGTGCCGTTAATCAGACTGGATTGCAAACTCACAAGGAGGGTTCTAGTATTAGGCTGGCATCATTTCTCAGTTGTACTCTTTCATCTGTTTCAAGTCAGGGTCAGAGGCTTTAAGAACTGTCAGGAAACATACTCCTAAATGATGTGTGTTTCCGTTCTTTCCTTCTTGTGGGGCAGTACCGTCTCCCGGTGTTGTTGCCTACCTGGCTCCTTATTCCTCTGCCGTCTCTGCAGTCATGCTGATAACAGCGAGCTGGACTAAGCTTCTCAACTGAGAAGTGGTTCCAAGCGGATTTTGTAGTTCCTTTGAAGGCAGCGGTGCCCACTGGCAAACCGGGAGAAAAGGTGTAGGGGAGCAGTTGCGTAAGGCAGCGTTACTGCTGAAATGAGAAGGATCTGTGGGGTCTGAAAGGGTTCTGTGGAGCTGATCCCTATGTAGTGATGAGTGCAAGAAGTCTGCTGGGGAATGTGCCGGGCAAATACCATCAGAATAAGTCTAAGCTGTCCCGTCTAGCATTTTATGCAGGCTCTAACACATGGGAGCAAGTTACAGGGCCAGCAAATTGTGTCCTATAGCTGGGAGCCCCTCTGGGTTCAGGTGAATGCTGAAGTGTAAATGGTGAGTGCCTCTGATTTACCAGAATGTTTATTGCATCGTGTGTAGTGTAAGATCTATTTTGTAAATAATGATGAAGGAAGAAGTTCTTTACTGAGAGGGTGATTGTCCATTGGAATGCGCTGCTGGGGGGGGTGGTGGATTCACCGTCCCTGGAGGTGTTTCAGGAAAGGTTGGGTGAGGCACTTAGTGCCATGGTGTAGTTGACGAGTAGGAGTAGGTGTAGGTTGGGTCCTAGGTTGGACTCGATGATGTCGGAGGTCTTTTCCAACCTTATGATACTGTGATGATCATTGCAAAGGGAAACTAACTGAAGCAATATTTGTGTTAACTGTACGCAGGCATTTCTAAATCCTCTGGCTGTATGGTCAGCAGTTTCCCAATGCTCTTCAGTCTGTTTTATGCTGGTTATTCTGGCATTGTCTGAATAAAAAAATGCGAATAATAGTTGCACGCTGCTCAGCTGAAGCTGTAATAAAGGACTGTGGGACACAGTCAAAATACTCTCCTTTAGCAGAAACATGGTTTCTGCAAGGGATGGTGCGATTGTACTATTAAAAGAGTGAGAGCAAGATTCCCTGGTAAGTGAGGACTCGGAATCACTTTGGAAGATGTGTCCCGCCCGTGCAGCTTGCAAGTCTGATACCCCCTTGGCCTCTCTTCCTGTCCGCTTTGGGTACCTGCTGTGATGGATGTGGGCTTTTGTTGACCATCTTAGTTCCTGCATAAAACTACTTCTAGGTCATCCCTTACTGGAAGAAAGCCCCAGGCCTCGAGGTGTTGATATGAAACACATGATAATTCTCCCAGAATCTGTATAGCTTTGAGCCGTCAGTGACGGGTACTTGTGTGCTCCGGTGCCGTGAAGTGCAATAGAAAGCTGGCAGGAAGGTCAGTAAGTGGGTTTTTTTAAGATTACTTTTTGTGTTACTACGACAAAACCACGCCTTTCCATGAAGGATACGAGGCCTCCCAGCTAAAACATTTGCACTATGCTTTTAAATGGCTTCCTAAAGAGGGAGACAACTCCGCGTGCGTTTTTTAGGTGGTGATTTTTAGGCTTTGTGATTTAAATCTTGGTCGCAACTAGACACGTTTTCCCTCTGAAACAGGTGTACAAGTGTGGCTCGTTTGTCTGTTTAAAATGCTTTCTTCAGCTACTGGGTATCTTTGCAGCCATCAACAGCCTGTTCTCCTTTCCCTCAGCAATGAATCATTAACTTAATGTAGTAAAGAATTTCATTTGGGGAAAAAAAAGAAAAGGTACCCTCTAACAGCATCCTTTTGAATGTTTAAAAACTGCAATGACCCCCAGAGAGCCACTGATCCATCCCCTGTGCATCATGTTTAAATGGGTTTGATGTAGGTAGCAAGTTTGTTTTGTTTAGGTGTGTGTATCAGACTGGAACTTTTCCCAATTGTAAATAAATGGTTTTGTTAAGTCAAGTCTGTAATTGTGCTCGGCATTGCCCCAACACAGGTGCAGGACCTTGCACTTGGCCTTGTTCAACTTCAGGAGGTTCCCACAGGCCCACCTCTCTAATGGGTCAAGGTCTCTTGACACTGAGCCGTTGACCACAGCTCTTGGAGTGCAACCAATTCCTTATGCCCCGAGTGGTCTTTCTGTTGAATCCCTGTCTGTCTGTCCAGTTTAGAAATCAGAGCGGGGTGTGGGATGGTATCCAATGCTCTGCGCAGGTCCAGGTAGATGATGTCGGTTCCTCTTCCCCTTCCCCGCACTGCTGGAGCCCTGTTGTAGAAAGCCACAAAATTTGTCAGGGATGAAGTGCGCTTAGCGAAGCCGTGTAGGCTGTCACCTGTCACCTCCTTATCTTCCATTCTTTTTATCCCTAAATGAGTGCGTTCGGTGACTTCGGTGACTTTGTTTCAATGCACGTGCAATGGGTTTTGGAACGGGAACCAACAGCTTAACTACTGCTCGGGGATAGTGGTCTCCCAGGATGTAATTGCAACCTGTGGTGGAAAACCGCAAGACTCTTTACCATTGGGATGTGGCCTCTTGGCTGAAAAATTCACCTCTGTGGAACACTTTGATGTAGGCCTTTAATAGCCAACTCTGACTACAAACAATGGGCCCGAAGGTTGCTGCTCTCTCTAAGCAGAGGAGCGGTATCACACTTGGAAATGAACCATTAACTAGGGAGGACTGATTCCAAAAGTGGGCCCCTGAGGTAGTGCTGGGCTGTAAGGAGCCTCCGAAGGCTGCCATTTCTTCAGGAACCGAGAGCAGAGGATATCAAGAGCTGCCAAAATGGTACTGGACCAAAACCTTTCTACCTTGCTCACATCCACCCCTTGGGTTAAATAAAAAGTAATGCTGCAATAGCAGCCCGAGCTGCGGGATAGAGAGGTGTCTGTCTCATGGTCACTGCTCGGGGAGTTTGCAGAACGTACAGTTCTGAAAGGGGAATCTGCTTCCTCTAAGTAAAGCTGCGTGAGCTGTGCAGCTGTACAGATTTTTTGCTCCCTCCCCTTTCTCTTCCGTCTTTTTTCCTGGGATTCTGATTGGCTGTAGCTGAGCAGTGCAGAGGGCACGGAAAGAGCGAGGGGCTAACGCTGCCCTCTACACCTTCCCTGACAAGGCTGAGCACCCCCTAAAGCAGTAAAAGCTGAAAGGCCAAAGAAATCCAGAACTCTAGTTTTGTGTGATAAACTTGACATCTATATTTTTGCAAGGAACATAAATCTGAAAGTACTAAAGGGTTATTTGGGGGTACCACCAAGACTGAGCTGGCAGGCAAGTCTGCTGGAAGGAGAGAGTGAGCTTGCGGTGTATCTGGCAGGGACTGGCTTCCTCCATCTCCTCCAGCCGTGGCTGCTCTGGCCAGGCTTCCTCAATGTCTTCCAGCCACGGCTCCTCCAGCTGGCTCTCCTCCGGCCATGGCTCCAGTGCTCCCGCTTGCATCGTCACCTCCAGCCATGGCTGCTCTGGTCCAGCTTCCTTTGTCTCCTCCAGCCATGGCTCCAGTGGTCCAGCTTGCATCAGCTCCTCAGGCCATGGCTCCTCTGGTCCAGCTTCCTTGACCTCCTCCAGCCGTGGCTCCTCTGGTGCAGCTTCCTCAGTCTCCTCCAGCCATGGCTCCAGTGGTCCAGCTTGCATCATCTCCTCAGGCCATGGCTCCTCTGGTGCAGCTTCCTCGATCTCCTCCAGCCATGGCTCCTCTGGTGCAGCTTCCTCAGTCTCCTCCAGCCATGGCTCCAGTGGTCCAGCTTGCATCAGCTCCTCAGGCCACGGCTCCTCTGGTGCAGCTTCCTTGACCTCCTCCTGCCGTGGCTCCTCTGGTGCAGCTTCCTGGATCTCCTCCAGCCATGGCTCCAGTGGTCCAGCTTGCATCATCTCCTCAGGCCATGGCTCCTCTGGTCCAGCTTCCTTGACCTCCTCAGGCCACGGCTCCTCTGGTGCAGCTTCCTCAATCTCCTCCAGCCATGGCTCCTCTGGTCCAGCTTGCATCAGCTCCTCAGGCCACGGCTCCTCTGGTGCAGCTTCCTTGACCTCCTCTTGCCGTGGCTCCTCTGGTGCAGCTTCCTGGATCTCCTCCAGCCATGGCTCCAGTGGTCCAGCTTGCATCAGCTCCTCAGGCCACGGCTCCTCTGGTGCAGCTTCCTTGATCTCCTCCAGCCGTGGCTCCACTGGTCCCGATTCCATCATGTCCAGCCTTGGCTCCTGGCGCTCCTCCAGCACCAGCTCCTCCACGTCCTCAGGTCCAGGCTCCTCCTGCACCAGTTCCTTCATCTCTTGCATCTCTTGCATCTCTCTCTCCTCAGCGCCGGCTCCTCAGGCTCCGTCTCCGCCCTCTCGCCACCTCGTCAGCGGCCGAGCCCGTTGTCGCGTCAAGCGTCGGCCGGCAACGGGGCTCGGCCCCGCCTCCTCGCCTGGAACAGCCACTCAGCGGCGGCGGCGCGCGGAGCCCCCTGTGCCATTGGTCGCGAGCGAGGCAGGCGACTCCCGCTCGGCCAAAGCTGCGTGTGCCTTCGCTTCGATTCCTCCCGCGCCCAGGCGCCTTTCCCGCATTGGCCGAGGGTCAGGGAGGAGGGCCGATCCCTCCGCCTCCATTGGCCGCCTTTCGCGGGGCTCTGCCCACCGGTGGCGCTTCAAGTGGCGGAGCCGGCTCGGAGGCGTGGCTGCGCATGCGTGCGGTGCCGGCGGGCGGGGTAAGATGGCGGCAGTGGGGAAGAAGCAGTGCGTGTAGTGCCTGGCCGAGGTGAGCTCGCTGCGCTTCCGCTGTAGCGAGTGGGCCGACGTGGAGCTCTGCCGCGACTGCTTGTCGGCGGGCGCCGAGATCGGCCCGCAGCGGCGATGGCACGGCTCGCAGCTGGTGGACGGCGGCCGCTTCACCCTGTGGGGCGCCGAGGCGGAGGGCGGCTGGAGCAGCCGGGAGGAGCAGCCGCTGCTGGCCGCGATCGAGCAGTTGGGCTTCGGCCGCTGGGTAAGGGCTGTGGGCGGGGAGGGACGGGGTGGTCCCAGCGCGGCGCTGCGGGAGCCCCGGTGGGCACGGGGCGCTGCGGGCTGCTCGGCCCCGCTGCTGCCTTCGGCCCTAGCGGCCGCCTTCCCCAGCCCGGCCGGGGGGCGGCTGGGCCGTTGTCCGCCTTCTCGTTGGCGTTGGGCTCTGCGTGCAGGGGCCGGGGCTGCGAGCTCCCTGCCCGGCCGCTCCTCGGGACGCGCTCGGGCTCGACCTAAAGCAGCAAGAAGCGTCACTGCTTCACTTGCTTGTGCCTCTGAGGGTTTGTCTTTGGTTACCCAGAAAGAAGGAAGGTTCTCTGTCCAAAGCTTCCCGTTCGTGGTCATTTTGCCTTTTTCATGTTTTGAAGAGCTGTGAAGAGAGTAAATGCTGGGTTTTTGGATTGTAAATGAAGATGATGCGAGGGCTGGAGCCCCTCTGCTGTGAGCACAGGCTGAGAGAGCTGGGGGTGTTGAGCGTGGGGAAGAGAAGGCTCTGGGGAGAGCTCCTAGCAGCCTCGCAGTACCTGAGGGGGCTGCAGGCAAGGTGGGGAGGGGCTTTTTACAAGGGCGACTATTAATAGGATGAAGGGGCATGGCTTTAAGTGGCTTTAAATCTCGCAGGGGAAGATTTAGGTGCCACATTGGGAAGAAATTGTTCACGCTGAGGGTGGTGAGGACCTGGCAGAGGTTGCCCCGGGGAAGCTGTGGGTGCCCCCTCCCTGGAAGTGTTGAAGGCCAGGTTGGCTGGGGCCTGGAGGAGCCTGGTCTGTTCCGGTGTGTTGAGAGGAGTCCCTGCCCATGGCCGGGAGGGTGGAACTAGCTGATCCTTAAAGTCCCTTCCAAGGCAAAGCATTCTAGGATTCTAAATACTACCTTTTCTTATTTCCGTATTGCTTTAAGCGTACTTTGGCAATGCCAACTCCAAATGATGTTGTGATCTGAGCACTGGCCTGGAGTGTAGAAAAGCTCCTGGGGATGGTAAGCTGACTGTTTGAGAGAGCAATTGATGCTCGTGAATCCCCGTGTGGATCTAGTGTCTCAGCGGTGGTGTTAGACGTAGAGATCAGATGCAGCTTGCCTTAGGGCTGTTCCTGGTGCTCCTTTCGTGGTTGATGTGCTCCCATGCAGTTATAAATACTCGCCCTGGACCTAGGAGTGCAGATCCTCTGGAAAGGTGACTCATTTCAGTATTGCTGGGAAAGCTTCTGTGTTGTGAGTTGACCTTTGAGGAGCAGGGAAGAAGTCGGGCTCTTAGGTAAGTGTGTTCTGCTGGAGATGTTAATGGGAATCGTTTTATCGGCTCTCCTTATTTTCTGTTTAGGAGGACGTGGCTACTCGCGTGGGAGCATCCCGAACACCTCAGGAGGTGATGGAACCCTCCGTGAGCATGTATATCCACGGCAACCTGGGGAAAGCCCATCTGGAAGATGCCTTGGAAATGTCAGTTTCCAATCTGGATGCCTATGAAAGACGTGCCGTTAATCCGACTGGATTGCAAACTCACAAGGAGGGTTCTAGTATTAGGCTGGCATCATTTCTCAGTTGTACTCTTTCATCTGTTTCAAGTCAGGGTCAGAGGCTTTAAGAACTGTCAGGAAACATACTCCTAAATGATGTGTGTTTCCGTTCTTTCCTTCTTGTGGGGCAGTACCGTCTCCCGGTGTTGTTGCCTCCCTGGCTCCTTATTCCTCTGCCGTCTCTGCAGTCATACTGATAAGAGCGAGCTGGACTAAGCTTCTCAACTGAGAAGTGGTTCCAAGCGGATTTTGTAGTTCCTTTGAAGGCAGCGGTGCCCACTGGCAAACCGGGAGAAAAGGTGTAGGGGAGCAGTTGCGTAAGGCAGCGTTACTGCTGAAATGAGAAGGATCTGTGGGGTCTGAAAGGGTTCTGTGGAGCTGATCCCTATGTAGTGATGAGTGCAAGAAGTCTGCTGGGGAATGTGCCGGGCAAATACCATCAGAATAAGTCTAAGCTGTCCCGTCTAGCATTTTATGCAGGCTCTAACACATGGGAGCAAGTTACAGGGCCAGCAAATTGTGTCCTGTAGCTGGGAGCCCCTCTGGGTTCAGGTGAATGCTGAAGTGTAAATGGTGAGTGCCTCTGATTTACCAGAATGTTTATTGCATCGTGTGTAGTGTAAGATCTATTTTGTAAATAATGATGAAGGAAGAAGTTCTTTACTGAGAGGGTGATTGTCCATTGGAATGCGCTGCCGGGGGGGGTGGTGGATTCACCGTCCCTGGAGGTGTTTCAGGAAAGGTTGGGTGAGGCACTTAGTGCCATGGTGTAGTTGACGAGTAGGAGTAGGTGTAGGTTGGGTCCTAGGTTGGACTCGATGATGTCGGAGGTCTTTTCCAACCTTATGATACTGTGATGATCATTGCAAAGGGAAACTAACTGAAGCAATATTTGTGTTAACTGTACGCAGGCATTTCTAAATCCTCTGGCTGTATGGTCAGCAGTTTCCCAATGCTCTTCAGTCTGTTTTATGCTGGTTATTCTGGCATTGTCTGAATAAAAAAATGCGAATAATAGTTGCACGCTGCTCAGCTGAAGCTGTAATAAAGGACTGTGGGACACAGTCAAAATACTCTCCTTTAGCAGAAACATGGTTTCTGCAAGGGATGGTGCGATTGTACTATTAAAAGAGTGAGAGCAAGATTCCCTGGTAAGTGAGGACTCGGAATCACTTTGGAAGATGTGTCACGGCCGTGCAGCTTGCAAGTCTGATACCCCCTTGGCCTCTCTTCCTGTCCGCTTTGGGTACCTGCTGTGATGGATGTGGGCTTTTGTTGACCATCTTAGTTCCTGCATGAAACTACTTCTAGGTCATCCCTTACTGGAAGAAAGCCCCAGGCCTCGAGGTGTTGATATGAAACACATGATAATTCTCCCAGAATCTGTATAGCTTTGAGCCGTCAGTGACGGGTACTTGTGTGCTCCGGTGCCGTGAAGTGCAATAGAAAGCTGGCAGGAAGGTCAGTAAGTGGGTTTTTTTAAGATTACTTTTTGTGTTACTACGACAAAACCACGCCTTTCCATGAAGGATACGAGGCCTCCCAGCTAAAACATTTGCACTATGCTTTTAAATGGCTTCCTAAAGAGGGAGACAACTCCGCGTGCGTTTTTTAGGTGGTGATTTTTAGGCTTTGTGATTTAAATCTTGGTCGCAACTAGACACGTTTTCCCTCTGAAACAGGTGTACAAGTGTGGCTCGTTTGTCTGTTTAAAATGCTTTCTTCAGCTACTGGGTATCTTTGCAGCCATCAACAGCCTGTTCTCCTTTCCCTCAGCAATGAATCATTAACTTAATGTAGTAAAGAATTTCATTTGGGGAAAAAAAAGAAAAGGTACCCTCTAACAGCATCCTTTTGAATGTTTAAAAACTGCAATGACCCCCAGAGAGCCGCTGATCCATCCCCTGTGCATCATGTTTAAATGGGTTTGATGTAGGTAGCAAGTTTGTTTTGTTTAGGTGTGTGTATCAGACTGGAACTTTTCCCAATTGTAAATAAATGGTTTTGTTAAGTCAAGTCTGTAATTGTGCTCGGCATTGCCCCAACACAGGTGCAGGACCTTGCACTTGGCCTTGTTCAACTTCAGGAGGTTCCCACAGGCCCACCTCTCTAATGGGTCAAGGTCTCTTGACACTGAGCCGTTGACCACAGCTCTTGGAGTGCAACCAATTCCTTATGCCCCGAGTGGTCTTTCTGTTGAATCCCTGTCTGTCTGTCCAGTTTAGAAATCAGAGCGGGGTGTGGGATGGTATCCAATGCTCTGCGCAGGTCCAGGTAGATGATGTCGGTTCCTCTTCCCCTTCCCCGCACTGCTGGAGCCCTGTTGTAGAAAGCCACAAAATTTGTCAGGGATGAAGTGCGCTTAGCGAAGCCGTGTAGGCTGTCACCAGTCACCTCCTTATCTTCCATTCTTTTTATCCCTAAATGAGTGCGTTCGGTGACTTCGGTGACTTTGTTTCAATGCACGTGCAATGGGTTTTGGAACGGGAACCAACAGCTTAACTACTGCTCGGGGATAGTGGTCTCCCAGGATGTAATTGCAACCTGTGGTGGAAAACCGCAAGACTCTTTACCATTGGGATGTGGCCTCTTGGCTGAAAAATTCACCTCTGTGGAACACTTTGATGTAGGCCTTTAATAGCCAACTCTGACTACAAACAATGGGCCCGAAGGTTGCTGCTCTCTCTAAGCAGAGGAGCGGTATCACACTTGGAAATGAACCATTAACTAGGGAGGACTGATTCCAAAACTGGGCCCCTGAGGTAGTGCTGGGCTGTAAGGAGCCTCCGAAGGCTGCCATTTCTTCAGGAACCGAGAGCAGAGGATATCAAGAGCTGCCAAAATGGTACTGGACCAAAACCTTTCTACCTTGCTCACATCCACCCCTTGGGTTAAATAAAAAGTAATGCTGCAATAGCAGCCCGAGCTGCGGGATAGAGAGGTGTCTGTCTCATGGTCACTGCTCGGGGAGTTTGCAGAACGTACAGTTCTGAAAGGGGAATCTGCTTCCTCTAAGTAAAGCTGCGTGAGCTGTGCAGCTGTACAGATTTTTTGCTCCCTCCCCTTTCTCTTCCGTCTTTTTTCCTGGGATTCCGATTGGCTGTAGCTGAGCAGTGCAGAGGGCACGGAAAGAGCGAGGGGCTAACGCTGCCCTCTACACCTTCCCTGACAAGGCTGAGCACCCCCTAAAGCAGTAAAAGCTGAAAGGCCAAAGAAATCCAGAACTCTAGTTTTGTGTGATAAACTTGACATCTATATTTTTGCAAGGAACATAAATCTGAAAGTACTAAAGGGTTATTTGGGGGTACCACCAAGACTGAGCTGGCAGGCAAGTCTGCTGGAAGGAGAGAGCGAGCTTGCGGTGTATCTGGCAGGGACTGGCTTCCTCCATCTCCTCCAGCCGTGGCTGCTCTGGCCAGGCTTCCTCAATGTCTTCCAGCCACGGCTCCTCCAGCTGGCTCTCCTCCGTCTCCTCCGGCCATGGCTCCAGTGCTCCCGCTTGCATCGTCTCCTCCAGCCATGGCTCCAGTGGTCCAGCTTGCATCAGCTCCTCAGGCCATGGCTCCTCTGGTCCAGCTTCCTTGACCTCCTCCAGCCGTGGCTCCTCTGGTGCAGCTTCCTCAGTCTCCTCCAGCCATGGCTCCAGTGGTCCAGCTTGCATCATCTCCTCAGGCCATGGCTCCTCTGGTGCAGCTTCCTCGATCTCCTCCAGCCATGGCTCCTCTGGTGCAGCTTCCTCAGTCTCCTCCAGCCATGGCTCCAGTGGTCCAGCTTGCATCAGCTCCTCAGGCCACGGCTCCTCTGGTGCAGCTTCCTTGACCTCCTCTTGCCGTGGCTCCTCTGGTGCAGCTTCCTGGATCTCCTCCAGCCATGGCTCCAGTGGTCCAGCTTGCATCATCTCCTCAGGCCATGGCTCCTCTGGTCCAGCTTCCTTGACCTCCTCAGGCCACGGCTCCTCTGGTGCAGCTTCCTCAATCTCCTCCAGCCATGGCTCCTCTGGTCCAGCTTGCATCAGCTCCTCAGGCCACGGCTCCTCTGGTGCAGCTTCCTTGACCTCCTCTTGCCGTGGCTCCTCTGGTGCAGCTTCCTGGATCTCCTCCAGCCATGGCTCCAGTGGTCCAGCTTGCATCAGCTCCTCAGGCCACGGCTCCTCTGGTGCAGCTTCCTTGATCTCCTCCAGCCGTGGCTCCACTGGTCCCGATTCCATCATGTCCAGCCTTGGCTCCTGGCGCTCCTCCAGCACCAGCTCCTCCACGTCCTCAGGTCCAGGCTCCTCCTGCACCAGTTCCTTCATCTCTTGCATCTCTTGCATCTCTCTCTCCTCAGCGCCGGCTCCTCAGGCTCCGTCTCCGCCCTCTCGCCACCTCGTCAGCGGCCGAGCCCGTTGTCGCGTCAAGCGTCGGCCGGCAACGGGGCTCGGCCCCGCCTCCTCGCCTGGAACAGCCACTCAGCGGCGGCGGCGCGCGGAGCCCCCTGTGCCATTGGTCGCGAGCGAGGCAGGCGACTCCCGCTCGGCCAAAGCTGCGTGTGCCTTCGCTTCGATTCCTCCCGCGCCCAGGCGCCTTTCCCGCATTGGCCGAGGGTCAGGGAGGAGGGCCGATCCCTCCGCCTCCATTGGCCGCCTTTCGCGGGGCTCTGCCCACCGGTGGCGCTTCAAGTGGCGGAGCCGGCTCGGAGGCGTGGCTGCGCATGCGTGCGGTGCCGGCGGGCGGGGTAAGATGGCGGCAGTGGGGAAGAAGCAGTGCGTGTAGTGCCTGGCCGAGGTGAGCTCGCTGCGCTTCCGCTGTAGCGAGTGGGCCGACGTGGAGCTCTGCCGCGACTGCTTGTCGGCGGGCGCCGAGATCGGCCCGCAGCGGCGATGGCACGGCTCGCAGCTGGTGGACGGCGGCCGCTTCACCCTGTGGGGCGCCGAGGCGGAGGGCGGCTGGAGCAGCCGGGAGGAGCAGCCGCTGCTGGCCGCGATCGAGCAGTTGGGCTTCGGCCGCTGGGTAAGGGCTGTGGGCGGGGAGGGACGGGGTGGTCCCAGCGCGGCGCTGCAGGAGCCCCGGTGGGCACGGGGCGCTGCGGGCTGCTCGGCCCCGCTGCTGCCTTCGGCCCTAGCGGCCGCCTTCGCCAGCCCGGCCGGGGGGCGGCTCGGCCGTTGTCCGCCTTCTCGTTGGCGTTGGGCTCTGCGTGCAGGGGCCGGGGCTGCGAGCTCCCTGCCCGGCCGCTCCTCGGGACGCGCTCGGGCTCGACCTAAAGCAGCAAGAAGCGTCACTGCTTCACTTGCTTGTGCCTCTGAGGGTTTCTCTTTGGTTACCCAGAAAGAAGGAAGGTTCTCTGTCCAAAGCTTCCCGTTCGTGGTCATTTTGCCTTTTTCATGTTTTGAAGAGCTGTGAAGAGAGTAAATGCTGGGTTTTTGGATTGTAAATGAAGATGATGCGAGGGCTGGAGCCCCTCTGCTGTGAGCACAGGCTGAGAGAGCTGGGGGTGTTGAGCGTGGGGAAGAGAAGGCTCTGGGGAGAGCTCCTAGCAGCCTCGCAGTACCTGAGAGGGCTGCAGGCAAGGTGGGGAGGGGCTTTTTACAAGGGCGACTATTAATAGGATGAAGGGGCATGGCTTTAAGTGGCTTTAAATCTCGCAGGGGAAGATTTAGGTGCCACATTGGGAAGAAATTGTTCACGCTGAGGGTGGTGAGGACCTGGCAGAGGTTGCCCCGGGGAAGCTGTGGGTGCCCCCTCCCTGGAAGTGTTGAAGGCCAGGTTGGCTGGGGCCTGGAGGAGCCTGGTCTGTTCCGGTGTGTTGAGAGGAGTCCCTGCCCATGGCCGGGAGGGTGGAACTAGCTGATCCTTAAAGTCCCTTCCAAGGCAAAGCATTCTAGGATTCTAAATACTACCTTTTCTTATTTCCATATTGCTTTAAGCGTACTTTGGCAATGCAAACTCCAAATGATGTTGTGATCTGAGCACTGGCCTGGAGTGTAGAAAAGCTCCTGGGGATGGTAAGCTGACTGTTTGAGAGAGCAATTGATGCTCGTGAATCCCCGTGTGGATCTAGTGTCTCAGCGGTGGTGTTAGACGTAGAGATCAGATGCAGCTTGCCTTAGGGCTGTTCCTGGTGCTCCTTTCGTGGTTGATGTGCTCCCATGCAGTTATAAATACTCGCCCTGGACCTAGGAGTGCAGATCCTCTGGAAAGGTGACTCATTTCAGTATTGCTGGGAAAGCTTCTGTGTTGTGAGTTGACCTTTGAGGAGCAGGGAAGAAGTCGGGCTCTTAGGTAAGTGTGTTCTGCTGGAGATGTTAATGGGAATCGTTTTATCGGCTCTCCTTATTTTCTGTTTAGGAGGACGTGGCTACTCGCGTGGGAGCATCCCGAACACCTCAGGAGGTGATGGAACCCTACGTGAGCATGTATATCCACGGCAACCTGGGGAAAGCCCATCTGGAAGATGCCTTGGAAATGTCAGTTTCCAATCTGGATGCCTATGAAAGACGTGCCGTTAATCCGACTGGATTGCAAACTCACAAGGAGGGTTCTAGTATTAGGCTGGCATCATTTCTCAGTTGTACTCTTTCATCTGTTTCAAGTCAGGGTCAGAGGCTTTAAGAACTGTCAGGAAACATACTCCTAAATGTGTGTTTTCGTTCTTTCCTTCTTGTGGGGCAGTACCGTCTCCCGGTGTTGTTGCCTACCTGGCTCCTTATTCCTCTGCCGTCTCTGCAGTCATGCTGATTAACAGCGAGCTGGACTAAGCTTCTCAACTGAGAAGTGGTTCCAAGCGGATTTTGTAGTTCCTTTGAAGGCAGCGGTGCCCACTGGCAAACCGGGAGAAAAGGTGTAGGGGAGCAGTTGCGTAAGGCAGCGTTACTGCTGAAATGAGAAGGATCTGTGGGGTCTGAAAGGGTTCTGTGGAGCTGATCCCTATGTAGTGATGAGTGCAAGAAGTCTGCTGGGGAATGTGCCGGGCAAATACCATCAGAATAAGTCTAAGCTGTCCCGTCTAGCATTTTATGCAGGCTCTAACACATGGGAGCAAGTTACAGGGCCAGCAAATTGTGTCCTATAGCTGGGAGCCCCTCTGGGTTCAGGTGAATGCTGAAGTGTAAATGGTGAGTGCCTCTGATTTACCAGAATGTTTATTGCATCGTGTGTAGTGTAAGATCTATTTTGTAAATAATGATGAAGGAAGAAGTTCTTTACTGAGAGGGTGATTGTCCATTGGAATGCGCTGCCGGGGGGGGTGGTGGATTCACCGTCCCTGGAGGTGTTTCAGGAAAGGTTGGGTGAGGCACTTAGTGCCATGGTGTAGTTGACGAGTAGGAGTAGGTGTAGGTTGGGTCCTAGGTTGGACTCGATGATGTCGGAGGTCTTTTCCAACCTTATGATACTGTGATGATCATTGCAAAGGGAAACTAACTGAAGCAATATTTGTGTTAACTGTACGCAGGCATTTCTAAATCCTCTGGCTGTATGGTCAGCAGTTTCCCAATGCTCTTCAGTCTGTTTTATGCTGGTTATTCTGGCATTGTCTGAATAAAAAAATGCGAATAATAGTTGCACGCTGCTCAGCTGAAGCTGTAATAAAGGACTGTGGGACACAGTCAAAATACTCTCCTTTAGCAGAAACATGGTTTCTGCAAGGGATGGTGCGATTGTACTATTAAAAGAGTGAGAGCAAGATTCCCTGGTAAGTGAGGACTCGGAATCACTTTGGAAGATGTGTCACGCCCGTGCAGCTTGCAAGTCTGATACCCCCTTGGCCTCTCTTCCTGTCCGCTTTGGGTACCTGCTGTGATGGATGTGGGCTTTTGTTGACCATCTTAGTTCCTGCATGAAACTACTTCTAGGTCATCCCTTACTGGAAGAAAGCCCCAGGCCTCGAGGTGTTGATATGAAACACATGATAATTCTCCCAGAATCTGTATAGCTTTGAGCCGTCAGTGACGGGTACTTGTGTGCTCCGGTGCCGTGAAGTGCAATAGAAAGCTGGCAGGAAGGTCAGTAAGTGGGTTTTTTTAAGATTACTTTTTGTGTTACTACGACAAAACCACGCCTTTCCATGAAGGATACGAGGCCTCCCAGCTAAAACATTTGCACTATGCTTTTAAATGGCTTCCTAAAGAGGGAGACAACTCCGCGTGCGTTTTTTAGGTGGTGATTTTTAGGCTTTGTGATTTAAATCTTGGTCGCAACTAGACACGTTTTCCCTCTGAAACAGGTGTACAAGTGTGGCTCGTTTGTCTGTTTAAAATGCTTTCTTCAGCTACTGGGTATCTTTGCAGCCATCAACAGCCTGTTCTCCTTTCCCTCAGCAATGAATCATTAACTTAATGTAGTAAAGAATTTCATTTGGGGAAAAAAAAGAAAAGGTACCCTCTAACAGCATCCTTTTGAATGTTTAAAAACTGCAATGACCCCCAGAGAGCCGCTGATCCATCCCCTGTGCATCATGTTTAAATGGGTTTGATGTAGGTAGCAAGTTTGTTTTGTTTAGGTGTGTGTATCAGACTGGAACTTTTCCCAATTGTAAATAAATGGTTTTGTTAAGTCAAGTCTGTAATTGTGCTCGGCATTGCCCCAACACAGGTGCAGGACCTTGCACTTGGCCTTGTTCAACTTCAGGAGGTTCCCACAGGCCCACCTCTCTAATGGGTCAAGGTCTCTTGACACTGAGCCGTTGACCACAGCTCTTGGAGTGCAACCAATTCCTTATGCCCCGAGTGGTCTTTCTGTTGAATCCCTGTCTGTCTGTCCAGTTTAGAAATCAGAGCGGGGTGTGGGATGGTATCCAATGCTCTGCGCAGGTCCAGGTAGATGATGTCGGTTCCTCTTCCCCTTCCCCGCACTGCTGGAGACCTGTTGTAGAAAGCCACAAAATTTGTCAGGGATGAAGTGCGCTTAGCGAAGCCGTGTAGGCTGTCACCAGTCACCTCCTTATCTTCCATTCTTTTTATCCCTAAATGAGTGCGTTCGGTGACTTCGGTGACTTTGTTTCAATGCACGTGCAATGGGTTTTGGAACGGGAACCAACAGCTTAACTACTGCTCGGGGATAGTGGTCTCCCAGGATGTAATTGCAACCTGTGGTGGAAAACCGCAAGACTCTTTACCATTGGGATGTGGCCTCTTGGCTGAAAAATTCACCTCTGTGGAACACTTTGATGTAGGCCTTTAATAGCCAACTCTGACTACAAACAATGGGCCCGAAGGTTGCTGCTCTCTCTAAGCAGAGGAGCGGTATCACACTTGGAAATGAACCATTAACTAGGGAGGACTGATTCCAAAACTGGGCCCCTGAGGTAGTGCTGGGCTGTAAGGAGCCTCCGAAGGCTGCCATTTCTTCAGGAACCGAGAGCAGAGGATATCAAGAGCTGCCAAAATGGTACTGGACCAAAACCTTTCTACCTTGCTCACATCCACCCCTTGGGTTAAATAAAAAGTAATGCTGCAATAGCAGCCCGAGCTGCGGGATAGAGAGGTGTCTGTCTCATGGTCACTGCTCGGGGAGTTTGCAGAACGTACAGTTCTGAAAGGGGAATCTGCTTCCTCTAAGTAAAGCTGCGTGAGCTGTGCAGCTGTACAGATTTTTTGCTCCCTCCCCTTTCTCTTCCGTCTTTTTTCCTGGGATTCCGATTGGCTGTAGCTGAGCAGTGCAGAGGGCACGGAAAGAGCGAGGGGCTAACGCTGCCCTCTACACCTTCCCTGACAAGGCTGAGCACCCCCTAAAGCAGTAAAAGCTGAAAGGCCAAAGAAATCCAGAACTCTAGTTTTGTGTGATAAACTTGACATCTATATTTTTGCAAGGAACATAAATCTGAAAGTACTAAAGGGTTATTTGGGGGTACCACCAAGACTGAGCTGGCAGGCAAGTCTGCTGGAAGGAGAGAGCGAGCTTGCGGTGTATCTGGCAGGGACTGGCTTCCTCCATCTCCTCCAGCCGTGGCTGCTCTGGCCAGGCTTCCTCAATGTCTTCCAGCCACGGCTCCTCCAGCTGGCTCTCCTCCGTCTCCTCCGGCCATGGCTCCAGTGGTCCAGCTTGCATCGGCTCCTCAGGCCATGGCTCCTCTGGTCCAGCTTCCTTGACCTCCTCCAGCCGTGGCTCCTCTGGTGCAGCTTCCTCAGTCTCCTCCAGCCATGGCTCCAGTGGTCCAGCTTGCATCATCTCCTCAGGCCATGGCTCCTCTGGTGCAGCTTCCTCAGTCTCCTCCAGCCATGGCTCCTCTGGTGCAGCTTCCTCAGTCTCCTCCAGCCATGGCTCCAGTGGTCCAGCTTGCATCATCTCCTCAGGCCACGGCTCCTCTGGTGCAGCTTCCTTGACCTCCTCTTGCCGTGGCTCCTCTGGTGCAGCTTCCTGGATCTCCTCCAGCCATGGCTCCAGTGGTCCAGCTTGCATCATCTCCTCAGGCCATGGCTCCTCTGGTCCAGCTTCCTTGACCTCCTCAGGCCACGGCTCCTCTGGTGCAGCTTCCTCAATCTCCTCCAGCCATGGCTCCTCTGGTCCAGCTTGCATCAGCTCCTCAGGCCACGGCTCCTCTGGTGCAGCTTCCTTGACCTCCTCTTGCCGTGGCTCCTCTGGTGCAGCTTCCTGGATCTCCTCCAGCCATGGCTCCAGTGGTCCAGCTTGCATCAGCTCCTCAGGCCACGGCTCCTCTGGTGCAGCTTCCTTGATCTCCTCCAGCCGTGGCTCCACTGGTCCCGATTCCATCATGTCCAGCCTTGGCTCCTGGCGCTCCTCCAGCACCAGCTCCTCCACGTCCTCAGGTCCAGGCTCCTCCTGCACCAGTTCCTTCATCTCTTGCATCTCTTGCATCTCTCTCTCCTCAGCGCCGGCTCCTCAGGCTCCGTCTCCGCCCTCTCGCCACCTCGTCAGCGGCCGAGCCCGTTGTCGCGTCAAGCGTCGGCCGGCAACGGGGCTCGGCCCCGCCTCCTCGCCTGGAACAGCCACTCAGCGGCGGCGGCGCGCGGAGCCCCCTGTGCCATTGGTCGCGAGCGAGGCAGGCGGCTCCCGCTCGGCCAAAGCTGCGTGTGCCTTCGCTTCGATTCCTCCCGCGCCCAGGCGCCTTTCCCGCATTGGCCGAGGGTCAGGGAGGAGGGCCGATCCCTCCGCCTCCATTGGCCGCCTTTCGCGGGGCTCTGCCCACCGGTGGCGCTTCAAGTGGCGGAGCCGGCTCGGAGGCGTGGCTGCGCATGCGTGCGGTGCCGGCGGGCGGGGTAAGATGGCGGCAGTGGGGAAGAAGCAGTGCGTGTAGTGCCTGGCCGAGGTGAGCTCGCTGCGCTTCCGCTGTAGCGAGTGGGCCGACGTGGAGCTCTGCCGCGACTGCTTGTCGGCGGGCGCCGAGATCGGCCCGCAGCGGCGATGGCACGGCTCGCAGCTGGTGGACGGCGGCCGCTTCACCCTGTGGGGCGCCGAGGCGGAGGGCGGCTGGAGCAGCCGGGAGGAGCAGCCGCTGCTGGCCGCGATCGAGCAGTTGGGCTTCGGCCGCTGGGTAAGGGCTGTGGGCGGGGAGGGACGGGGTGGTCCCAGCGCGGCGCTGCGGGAGCCCCGGTGGGCACGGGGCGCTGCGGGCTGCTCGGCCCCGCTGCTGCCTTCGGCCCTAGCGGCCGCCTTCGCCAGCCCGGCCGGGGGGCGGCTCGGCCGTTGTCCGCCTTCTCGTTGGCGTTGGGCTCTGCGTGCAGGGGCCGGGGCTGCGAGCTCCCTGCCCGGCCGCTCCTCGGGACGCGCTCGGGCTCGACCTAAAGCAGCAAGAAGCGTCACTGCTTCACTTGCTTGTGCCTCTGAGGGTTTCTCTTTGGTTACCCAGAAAGAAGGAAGGTTCTCTGTCCAAAGCTTCCCGTTCGTGGTCATTTTGCCTTTTTCATGTTTTGAAGAGCTGTGAAGAGAGTAAATGCTGGGTTTTTGGATTGTAAATGAAGATGATGCGAGGGCTGGAGCCCCTCTGCTGTGAGCACAGGCTGAGAGAGCTGGGGGTGTTGAGCGTGGGGAAGAGAAGGCTCTGGGGAGAGCTCCTAGCAGCCTCGCAGTACCTGAGAGGGCTGCAGGCAAGGTGGGGAGGGGCTTTTTACAAGGGCGACTATTAATAGGATGAAGGGGCATGGCTTTAAGTGGCTTTAAATCTCGCAGGGGAAGATTTAGGTGCCACATTGGGAAGAAATTGTTCACGCTGAGGGTGGTGAGGACCTGGCAGAGGTTGCCCCGGGGAAGCTGTGGGTGCCCCCTCCCTGGAAGTGTTGAAGGCCAGGTTGGCTGGGGCCTGGAGGAGCCTGGTCTGTTCCGGTGTGTTGAGAGGAGTCCCTGCCCATGGCCGGGAGGGTGGAACTAGCTGATCCTTAAAGTCCCTTCCAAGGCAAAGCATTCTAGGATTCTAAATACTACCTTTTCTTATTTCCATATTGCTTTAAGCGTACTTTGGCAATGCAAACTCCAAATGATGTTGTGATCTGAGCACTGGCCTGGAGTGTAGAAAAGCTCCTGGGGATGGTAAGCTGACTGTTTGAGAGAGCAATTGATGCTCGTGAATCCCCGTGTGGATCTAGTGTCTCAGCGGTGGTGTTAGACGTAGAGATCAGATGCAGCTTGCCTTAGGGCTGTTCCTGGTGCTCCTTTCGTGGTTGATGTGCTCCCATGCAGTTATAAATACTCGCCCTGGACCTAGGAGTGCAGATCCTCTGGAAAGGTGACTCATTTCAGTATTGCTGGGAAAGCTTCTGTGTTGTGAGTTGACCTTTGAGGAGCAGGGAAGAAGTCGGGCTCTTAGGTAAGTGTGTTCTGCTGGAGATGTTAATGGGAATCGTTTTATCGGCTCTCCTTATTTTCTGTTTAGGAGGACGTGGCTACTCGCGTGGGAGCATCCCGAACACCTCAGGAGGTGATGGAACCCTCCGTGAGCATGTATATCCACGGCAACCTGGGGAAAGCCCATCTGGAAGATGCCTTGGAAATGTCAGTTTCCAATCTGGATGCCTATGAAAGACGTGCCGTTAATCAGACTGGATTGCAAACTCACAAGGAGGGTTCTAGTATTAGGCTGGCATCATTTCTCAGTTGTACTCTTTCATCTGTTTCAAGTCAGGGTCAGAGGCTTTAAGAACTGTCAGGAAACATACTCCTAAATGATGTGTGTTTCCGTTCTTTCCTTCTTGTGGGGCAGTACCGTCTCCCGGTGTTGTTGCCTACCTGGCTCCTTATTCCTCTGCCGTCTCTGCAGTCATGCTGATAACAGCGAGCTGGACTAAGCTTCTCAACTGAGAAGTGGTTCCAAGCGGATTTTGTAGTTCCTTTGAAGGCAGCGGTGCCCACTGGCAAACCGGGAGAAAAGGTGTAGGGGAGCAGTTGCGTAAGGCAGCGTTACTGCTGAAATGAGAAGGATCTGTGGGGTCTGAAAGGGTTCTGTGGAGCTGATCCCTATGTAGTGATGAGTGCAAGAAGTCTGCTGGGGAATGTGCCGGGCAAATACCATCAGAATAAGTCTAAGCTGTCCCGTCTAGCATTTTATGCAGGCTCTAACACATGGGAGCAAGTTACAGGGCCAGCAAATTGTGTCCTATAGCTGGGAGCCCCTCTGGGTTCAGGTGAATGCTGAAGTGTAAATGGTGAGTGCCTCTGATTTACCAGAATGTTTATTGCATCGTGTGTAGTGTAAGATCTATTTTGTAAATAATGATGAAGGAAGAAGTTCTTTACTGAGAGGGTGATTGTCCATTGGAATGCGCTGCTGGGGGGGGTGGTGGATTCACCGTCCCTGGAGGTGTTTCAGGAAAGGTTGGGTGAGGCACTTAGTGCCATGGTGTAGTTGACGAGTAGGAGTAGGTGTAGGTTGGGTCCTAGGTTGGACTCGATGATGTCGGAGGTCTTTTCCAACCTTATGATACTGTGATGATCATTGCAAAGGGAAACTAACTGAAGCAATATTTGTGTTAACTGTACGCAGGCATTTCTAAATCCTCTGGCTGTATGGTCAGCAGTTTCCCAATGCTCTTCAGTCTGTTTTATGCTGGTTATTCTGGCATTGTCTGAATAAAAAAATGCGAATAATAGTTGCACGCTGCTCAGCTGAAGCTGTAATAAAGGACTGTGGGACACAGTCAAAATACTCTCCTTTAGCAGAAACATGGTTTCTGCAAGGGATGGTGCGATTGTACTATTAAAAGAGTGAGAGCAAGATTCCCTGGTAAGTGAGGACTCGGAATCACTTTGGAAGATGTGTCCCGCCCGTGCAGCTTGCAAGTCTGATACCCCCTTGGCCTCTCTTCCTGTCCGCTTTGGGTACCTGCTGTGATGGATGTGGGCTTTTGTTGACCATCTTAGTTCCTGCATAAAACTACTTCTAGGTCATCCCTTACTGGAAGAAAGCCCCAGGCCTCGAGGTGTTGATATGAAACACATGATAATTCTCCCAGAATCTGTATAGCTTTGAGCCGTCAGTGACGGGTACTTGTGTGCTCCGGTGCCGTGAAGTGCAATAGAAAGCTGGCAGGAAGGTCAGTAAGTGGGTTTTTTTAAGATTACTTTTTGTGTTACTACGACAAAACCACGCCTTTCCATGAAGGATACGAGGCCTCCCAGCTAAAACATTTGCACTATGCTTTTAAATGGCTTCCTAAAGAGGGAGACAACTCCGCGTGCGTTTTTTAGGTGGTGATTTTTAGGCTTTGTGATTTAAATCTTGGTCGCAACTAGACACGTTTTCCCTCTGAAACAGGTGTACAAGTGTGGCTCGTTTGTCTGTTTAAAATGCTTTCTTCAGCTACTGGGTATCTTTGCAGCCATCAACAGCCTGTTCTCCTTTCCCTCAGCAATGAATCATTAACTTAATGTAGTAAAGAATTTCATTTGGGGAAAAAAAAGAAAAGGTACCCTCTAACAGCATCCTTTTGAATGTTTAAAAACTGCAATGACCCCCAGAGAGCCACTGATCCATCCCCTGTGCATCATGTTTAAATGGGTTTGATGTAGGTAGCAAGTTTGTTTTGTTTAGGTGTGTGTATCAGACTGGAACTTTTCCCAATTGTAAATAAATGGTTTTGTTAAGTCAAGTCTGTAATTGTGCTCGGCATTGCCCCAACACAGGTGCAGGACCTTGCACTTGGCCTTGTTCAACTTCAGGAGGTTCCCACAGGCCCACCTCTCTAATGGGTCAAGGTCTCTTGACACTGAGCCGTTGACCACAGCTCTTGGAGTGCAACCAATTCCTTATGCCCCGAGTGGTCTTTCTGTTGAATCCCTGTCTGTCTGTCCAGTTTAGAAATCAGAGCGGGGTGTGGGATGGTATCCAATGCTCTGCGCAGGTCCAGGTAGATGATGTCGGTTCCTCTTCCCCTTCCCCGCACTGCTGGAGCCCTGTTGTAGAAAGCCACAAAATTTGTCAGGGATGAAGTGCGCTTAGCGAAGCCGTGTAGGCTGTCACCTGTCACCTCCTTATCTTCCATTCTTTTTATCCCTAAATGAGTGCGTTCGGTGACTTCGGTGACTTTGTTTCAATGCACGTGCAATGGGTTTTGGAACGGGAACCAACAGCTTAACTACTGCTCGGGGATAGTGGTCTCCCAGGATGTAATTGCAACCTGTGGTGGAAAACCGCAAGACTCTTTACCATTGGGATGTGGCCTCTTGGCTGAAAAATTCACCTCTGTGGAACACTTTGATGTAGGCCTTTAATAGCCAACTCTGACTACAAACAATGGGCCCGAAGGTTGCTGCTCTCTCTAAGCAGAGGAGCGGTATCACACTTGGAAATGAACCATTAACTAGGGAGGACTGATTCCAAAAGTGGGCCCCTGAGGTAGTGCTGGGCTGTAAGGAGCCTCCGAAGGCTGCCATTTCTTCAGGAACCGAGAGCAGAGGATATCAAGAGCTGCCAAAATGGTACTGGACCAAAACCTTTCTACCTTGCTCACATCCACCCCTTGGGTTAAATAAAAAGTAATGCTGCAATAGCAGCCCGAGCTGCGGGATAGAGAGGTGTCTGTCTCATGGTCACTGCTCGGGGAGTTTGCAGAACGTACAGTTCTGAAAGGGGAATCTGCTTCCTCTAAGTAAAGCTGCGTGAGCTGTGCAGCTGTACAGATTTTTTGCTCCCTCCCCTTTCTCTTCCGTCTTTTTTCCTGGGATTCTGATTGGCTGTAGCTGAGCAGTGCAGAGGGCACGGAAAGAGCGAGGGGCTAACGCTGCCCTCTACACCTTCCCTGACAAGGCTGAGCACCCCCTAAAGCAGTAAAAGCTGAAAGGCCAAAGAAATCCAGAACTCTAGTTTTGTGTGATAAACTTGACATCTATATTTTTGCAAGGAACATAAATCTGAAAGTACTAAAGGGTTATTTGGGGGTACCACCAAGACTGAGCTGGCAGGCAAGTCTGCTGGAAGGAGAGAGTGAGCTTGCGGTGTATCTGGCAGGGACTGGCTTCCTCCATCTCCTCCAGCCGTGGCTGCTCTGGCCAGGCTTCCTCAATGTCTTCCAGCCACGGCTCCTCCAGCTGGCTCTCCTCCGGCCATGGCTCCAGTGCTCCCGCTTGCATCGTCACCTCCAGCCATGGCTGCTCTGGTCCAGCTTCCTTTGTCTCCTCCAGCCATGGCTCCAGTGGTCCAGCTTGCATCAGCTCCTCAGGCCATGGCTCCTCTGGTCCAGCTTCCTTGACCTCCTCCAGCCGTGGCTCCTCTGGTGCAGCTTCCTCAGTCTCCTCCAGCCATGGCTCCAGTGGTCCAGCTTGCATCATCTCCTCAGGCCATGGCTCCTCTGGTGCAGCTTCCTCGATCTCCTCCAGCCATGGCTCCTCTGGTGCAGCTTCCTCAGTCTCCTCCAGCCATGGCTCCAGTGGTCCAGCTTGCATCAGCTCCTCAGGCCACGGCTCCTCTGGTGCAGCTTCCTTGACCTCCTCCTGCCGTGGCTCCTCTGGTGCAGCTTCCTGGATCTCCTCCAGCCATGGCTCCAGTGGTCCAGCTTGCATCATCTCCTCAGGCCATGGCTCCTCTGGTCCAGCTTCCTTGACCTCCTCAGGCCACGGCTCCTCTGGTGCAGCTTCCTCAATCTCCTCCAGCCATGGCTCCTCTGGTCCAGCTTGCATCAGCTCCTCAGGCCACGGCTCCTCTGGTGCAGCTTCCTTGACCTCCTCTTGCCGTGGCTCCTCTGGTGCAGCTTCCTGGATCTCCTCCAGCCATGGCTCCAGTGGTCCAGCTTGCATCAGCTCCTCAGGCCACGGCTCCTCTGGTGCAGCTTCCTTGATCTCCTCCAGCCGTGGCTCCACTGGTCCCGATTCCATCATGTCCAGCCTTGGCTCCTGGCGCTCCTCCAGCACCAGCTCCTCCACGTCCTCAGGTCCAGGCTCCTCCTGCACCAGTTCCTTCATCTCTTGCATCTCTTGCATCTCTCTCTCCTCAGCGCCGGCTCCTCAGGCTCCGTCTCCGCCCTCTCGCCACCTCGTCAGCGGCCGAGCCCGTTGTCGCGTCAAGCGTCGGCCGGCAACGGGGCTCGGCCCCGCCTCCTCGCCTGGAACAGCCACTCAGCGGCGGCGGCGCGCGGAGCCCCCTGTGCCATTGGTCGCGAGCGAGGCAGGCGACTCCCGCTCGGCCAAAGCTGCGTGTGCCTTCGCTTCGATTCCTCCCGCGCCCAGGCGCCTTTCCCGCATTGGCCGAGGGTCAGGGAGGAGGGCCGATCCCTCCGCCTCCATTGGCCGCCTTTCGCGGGGCTCTGCCCACCGGTGGCGCTTCAAGTGGCGGAGCCGGCTCGGAGGCGTGGCTGCGCATGCGTGCGGTGCCGGCGGGCGGGGTAAGATGGCGGCAGTGGGGAAGAAGCAGTGCGTGTAGTGCCTGGCCGAGGTGAGCTCGCTGCGCTTCCGCTGTAGCGAGTGGGCCGACGTGGAGCTCTGCCGCGACTGCTTGTCGGCGGGCGCCGAGATCGGCCCGCAGCGGCGATGGCACGGCTCGCAGCTGGTGGACGGCGGCCGCTTCACCCTGTGGGGCGCCGAGGCGGAGGGCGGCTGGAGCAGCCGGGAGGAGCAGCCGCTGCTGGCCGCGATCGAGCAGTTGGGCTTCGGCCGCTGGGTAAGGGCTGTGGGCGGGGAGGGACGGGGTGGTCCCAGCGCGGCGCTGCGGGAGCCCCGGTGGGCACGGGGCGCTGCGGGCTGCTCGGCCCCGCTGCTGCCTTCGGCCCTAGCGGCCGCCTTCCCCAGCCCGGCCGGGGGGCGGCTGGGCCGTTGTCCGCCTTCTCGTTGGCGTTGGGCTCTGCGTGCAGGGGCCGGGGCTGCGAGCTCCCTGCCCGGCCGCTCCTCGGGACGCGCTCGGGCTCGACCTAAAGCAGCAAGAAGCGTCACTGCTTCACTTGCTTGTGCCTCTGAGGGTTTGTCTTTGGTTACCCAGAAAGAAGGAAGGTTCTCTGTCCAAAGCTTCCCGTTCGTGGTCATTTTGCCTTTTTCATGTTTTGAAGAGCTGTGAAGAGAGTAAATGCTGGGTTTTTGGATTGTAAATGAAGATGATGCGAGGGCTGGAGCCCCTCTGCTGTGAGCACAGGCTGAGAGAGCTGGGGGTGTTGAGCGTGGGGAAGAGAAGGCTCTGGGGAGAGCTCCTAGCAGCCTCGCAGTACCTGAGGGGGCTGCAGGCAAGGTGGGGAGGGGCTTTTTACAAGGGCGACTATTAATAGGATGAAGGGGCATGGCTTTAAGTGGCTTTAAATCTCGCAGGGGAAGATTTAGGTGCCACATTGGGAAGAAATTGTTCACGCTGAGGGTGGTGAGGACCTGGCAGAGGTTGCCCCGGGGAAGCTGTGGGTGCCCCCTCCCTGGAAGTGTTGAAGGCCAGGTTGGCTGGGGCCTGGAGGAGCCTGGTCTGTTCCGGTGTGTTGAGAGGAGTCCCTGCCCATGGCCGGGAGGGTGGAACTAGCTGATCCTTAAAGTCCCTTCCAAGGCAAAGCATTCTAGGATTCTAAATACTACCTTTTCTTATTTCCGTATTGCTTTAAGCGTACTTTGGCAATGCCAACTCCAAATGATGTTGTGATCTGAGCACTGGCCTGGAGTGTAGAAAAGCTCCTGGGGATGGTAAGCTGACTGTTTGAGAGAGCAATTGATGCTCGTGAATCCCCGTGTGGATCTAGTGTCTCAGCGGTGGTGTTAGACGTAGAGATCAGATGCAGCTTGCCTTAGGGCTGTTCCTGGTGCTCCTTTCGTGGTTGATGTGCTCCCATGCAGTTATAAATACTCGCCCTGGACCTAGGAGTGCAGATCCTCTGGAAAGGTGACTCATTTCAGTATTGCTGGGAAAGCTTCTGTGTTGTGAGTTGACCTTTGAGGAGCAGGGAAGAAGTCGGGCTCTTAGGTAAGTGTGTTCTGCTGGAGATGTTAATGGGAATCGTTTTATCGGCTCTCCTTATTTTCTGTTTAGGAGGACGTGGCTACTCGCGTGGGAGCATCCCGAACACCTCAGGAGGTGATGGAACCCTCCGTGAGCATGTATATCCACGGCAACCTGGGGAAAGCCCATCTGGAAGATGCCTTGGAAATGTCAGTTTCCAATCTGGATGCCTATGAAAGACGTGCCGTTAATCCGACTGGATTGCAAACTCACAAGGAGGGTTCTAGTATTAGGCTGGCATCATTTCTCAGTTGTACTCTTTCATCTGTTTCAAGTCAGGGTCAGAGGCTTTAAGAACTGTCAGGAAACATACTCCTAAATGATGTGTGTTTCCGTTCTTTCCTTCTTGTGGGGCAGTACCGTCTCCCGGTGTTGTTGCCTCCCTGGCTCCTTATTCCTCTGCCGTCTCTGCAGTCATACTGATAAGAGCGAGCTGGACTAAGCTTCTCAACTGAGAAGTGGTTCCAAGCGGATTTTGTAGTTCCTTTGAAGGCAGCGGTGCCCACTGGCAAACCGGGAGAAAAGGTGTAGGGGAGCAGTTGCGTAAGGCAGCGTTACTGCTGAAATGAGAAGGATCTGTGGGGTCTGAAAGGGTTCTGTGGAGCTGATCCCTATGTAGTGATGAGTGCAAGAAGTCTGCTGGGGAATGTGCCGGGCAAATACCATCAGAATAAGTCTAAGCTGTCCCGTCTAGCATTTTATGCAGGCTCTAACACATGGGAGCAAGTTACAGGGCCAGCAAATTGTGTCCTGTAGCTGGGAGCCCCTCTGGGTTCAGGTGAATGCTGAAGTGTAAATGGTGAGTGCCTCTGATTTACCAGAATGTTTATTGCATCGTGTGTAGTGTAAGATCTATTTTGTAAATAATGATGAAGGAAGAAGTTCTTTACTGAGAGGGTGATTGTCCATTGGAATGCGCTGCCGGGGGGGGTGGTGGATTCACCGTCCCTGGAGGTGTTTCAGGAAAGGTTGGGTGAGGCACTTAGTGCCATGGTGTAGTTGACGAGTAGGAGTAGGTGTAGGTTGGGTCCTAGGTTGGACTCGATGATGTCGGAGGTCTTTTCCAACCTTATGATACTGTGATGATCATTGCAAAGGGAAACTAACTGAAGCAATATTTGTGTTAACTGTACGCAGGCATTTCTAAATCCTCTGGCTGTATGGTCAGCAGTTTCCCAATGCTCTTCAGTCTGTTTTATGCTGGTTATTCTGGCATTGTCTGAATAAAAAAATGCGAATAATAGTTGCACGCTGCTCAGCTGAAGCTGTAATAAAGGACTGTGGGACACAGTCAAAATACTCTCCTTTAGCAGAAACATGGTTTCTGCAAGGGATGGTGCGATTGTACTATTAAAAGAGTGAGAGCAAGATTCCCTGGTAAGTGAGGACTCGGAATCACTTTGGAAGATGTGTCACGGCCGTGCAGCTTGCAAGTCTGATACCTCCTTGGCCTCTCTTCCTGTCCGCTTTGGGTACCTGCTGTGATGGATGTGGGCTTTTGTTGACCATCTTAGTTCCTGCATGAAACTACTTCTAGGTCATCCCTTACTGGAAGAAAGCCCCAGGCCTCGAGGTGTTGATATGAAACACATGATAATTCTCCCAGAATCTGTATAGCTTTGAGCCGTCAGTGACGGGTACTTGTGTGCTCCGGTGCCGTGAAGTGCAATAGAAAGCTGGCAGGAAGGTCAGTAAGTGGGTTTTTTTAAGATTACTTTTTGTGTTACTACGACAAAACCACGCCTTTCCATGAAGGCTACGAGGCCTCCCAGCTAAAACATTTGCACTATGCTTTTAAATGGCTTCCTAAAGAGGGAGACAACTCCGCGTGCGTTTTTTAGGTGGTGATTTTTAGGCTTTGTGATTTAAATCTTGGTCGCAACTAGACACGTTTTCCCTCTGAAACAGGTGTACAAGTGTGGCTCGTTTGTCTGTTTAAAATGCTTTCTTCAGCTACTGGGTATCTTTGCAGCCATCAACAGCCTGTTCTCCTTTCCCTCAGCAATGAATCATTAACTTAATGTAGTAAAGAATTTCATTTGGGGAAAAAAAAGAAAAGGTACCCTCTAACAGCATCCTTTTGAATGTTTAAAAACTGCAATGACCCCCAGAGAGCCACTGATCCATCCCCTGTGCATCATGTTTAAATGGGTTTGATGTAGGTAGCAAGTTTGTTTTGTTTAGGTGTGTGTATCAGACTGGAACTTTTCCCAATTGTAAATAAATGGTTTTGTTAAGTCAAGTCTGTAATTGTGCTCGGCATTGCCCCAACACAGGTGCAGGACCTTGCACTTGGCCTTGTTCAACTTCAGGAGGTTCCCACAGGCCCACCTCTCTAATGGGTCAAGGTCTCTTGACACTGAGCCGTTGACCACAGCTCTTGGAGTGCAACCAATTCCTTATGCCCCGAGTGGTCTTTCTGTTGAATCCCTGTCTGTCCAGTTTAGAAATCAGAGCGGGGTGTGGGATGGTATCCAATGCTCTGCGCAGGTCCAGGTAGATGATGTCGGTTCCTCTTCCCCTTCCCCGCACTGCTGGAGCCCTGTTGTAGAAAGCCACAAAATTTGTCAGGGATGAAGTGCGCTTAGCGAAGCCGTGTAGGCTGTCACCTGTCACCTCCTTATCTTCCATTCTTTTTATCCCTAAATGAGTGCGTTCGGTGACTTCGGTGACTTTGTTTCAATGCACGTGCAATGGGTTTTGGAACGGGAACCAACAGCTTGACTACTGCTCGGGGATAGTGGTCTCCCAGGATGTAATTGCAACCTGTGGTGGAAAACCGCAAGACTCTTTACCATTGGGATGTGGCCTCTTGGCTGAAAAATTCACCTCTGTGGAACACTTTGATGTAGGCCTTTAATAGCCAACTCTGACTACAAACAATGGGCCCGAAGGTTGCTGCTCTCTCTAAGCAGAGGAGCGGTATCACACTTGGAAATGAACCATTAACTAGGGAGGACTGATTCCAAAAGTGGGCCCCTGAGGTAGTGCTGGGCTGTAAGGAGCCTCCGAAGGCTGCCATTTCTTCAGGAACCGAGAGCAGAGGATATCAAGAGCTGCCAAAATGGTACTGGACCAAAACCTTTCTACCTTGCTCACATCCACCCCTTGGGTTAAATAAAAAGTAATGCTGCAATAGCAGCCCGAGCTGCGGGATAGAGAGGTGTCTGTCTCATGGTCACTGCTCGGGGAGTTTGCAGAACGTACAGTTCTGAAAGGGGAATCTGCTTCCTCTAAGTAAAGCTGCGTGAGCTGTGCAGCTGTACAGATTTTTTGCTCCCTCCCCTTTCTCTTCCGTCTTTTTTCCTGGGATTCCGATTGGCTGTAGCTGAGCAGTGCAGAGGGCACGGAAAGAGCGAGGGGCTAACGCTGCCCTCTACACCTTCCCTGACAAGGCTGAGCACCCCCTAAAGCAGTAAAAGCTGAAAGGCCAAAGAAATCCAGAACTCTAGTTTTGTGTGATAAACTTGACATCTATATTTTTGCAAGGAACATAAATCTGAAAGTACTAAAGGGTTATTTGGGGGTACCACCAAGACTGAGCTGGCAGGCAAGTCTGCTGGAAGGAGAGAGCGAGCTTGCGGTGTATCTGGCAGGGACTGGCTTCCTCCATCTCCTCCAGCCGTGGCTGCTCTGGCCAGGCTTCCTCAATGTCTTCCAGCCACGGCTCCTCTAGCTGGCTCTCCTCCGGCCATGGCTCCAGTGCTCCCGCTTGCATCGTCACCTCCAGCCATGGCTGCTCTGGTCCAGCTTCCTTTGTCTCCTCCAGCCATGGCTCCAGTGGTCCAGCTTGCATCAGCTCCTCAGGCCATGGCTCCTCTGGTCCAGCTTCCTTGACCTCCTCCAGCCGTGGCTCCTCTGGTGCAGCTTCCTCAGTCTCCTCCAGCCATGGCTCCAGTGGTCCAGCTTGCATCATCTCCTCAGGCCATGGCTCCTCTGGTGCAGCTTCCTCGATCTCCTCCAGCCATGGCTCCTCTGGTGCAGCTTCCTCAGTCTCCTCCAGCCATGGCTCCAGTGGTCCAGCTTGCATCAGCTCCTCAGGCCACGGCTCCTCTGGTGCAGCTTCCTTGACCTCCTCTTGCCGTGGCTCCTCTGGTGCAGCTTCCTGGATCTCCTCCAGCCATGGCTCCAGTGGTCCAGCTTGCATCATCTCCTCAGGCCATGGCTCCTCTGGTCCAGCTTCCTTGACCTCCTCAGGCCACGGCTCCTCTGGTGCAGCTTCCTCAATCTCCTCCAGCCATGGCTCCTCTGGTCCAGCTTGCATCAGCTCCTCAGGCCACGGCTCCTCTGGTGCAGCTTCCTTGACCTCCTCTTGCCGTGGCTCCTCTGGTGCAGCTTCCTGGATCTCCTCCAGCCATGGCTCCAGTGGTCCAGCTTGCATCAGCTCCTCAGGCCACGGCTCCTCTGGTGCAGCTTCCTTGATCTCCTCCAGCCGTGGCTCCACTGGTCCCGATTCCATCATGTCCAGCCTTGGCTCCTGGCGCTCCTCCAGCACCAGCTCCTCCACGTCCTCAGGTCCAGGCTCCTCCTGCACCAGTTCCTTCATCTCTTGCATCTCTTGCATCTCTCTCTCCTCAGCGCCGGCTCCTCAGGCTCCGTCTCCGCCCTCTCGCCACCTCGTCAGCGGCCGAGCCCGTTGTCGCGTCAAGCGTCGGCCGGCAACGGGGCTCGGCCCCGCCTCCTCGCCTGGAACAGCCACTCAGCGGCGGCGGCGCGCGGAGCCCCCTGTGCCATTGGTCGCGAGCGAGGCAGGCGACTCCCGCTCGGCCAAAGCTGCGTGTGCCTTCGCTTCGATTCCTCCCGCGCCCAGGCGCCTTTCCCGCATTGGCCGAGGGTCAGGGAGGAGGGCCGATCCCTCCGCCTCCATTGGCCGCCTTTCGCGGGGCTCTGCCCACCGGTGGCGCTTCAAGTGGCGGAGCCGGCTCGGAGGCGTGGCTGCGCATGCGTGCGGTGCCGGCGGGCGGGGTAAGATGGCGGCAGTGGGGAAGAAGCAGTGCGTGTAGTGCCTGGCCGAGGTGAGCTCGCTGCGCTTCCGCTGTAGCGAGTGGGCCGACGTGGAGCTCTGCCGCGACTGCTTGTCGGCGGGCGCCGAGATCGGCCCGCAGCGGCGATGGCACGGCTCGCAGCTGGTGGACGGCGGCCGCTTCACCCTGTGGGGCGCCGAGGCGGAGGGCGGCTGGAGCAGCCGGGAGGAGCAGCCGCTGCTGGCCGCGATCGAGCAGTTGGGCTTCGGCCGCTGGGTAAGGGCTGTGGGCGGGGAGGGACGGGGTGGTCCCAGCGCGGCGCTGCGGGAGCCCCGGTGGGCACGGGGCGCTGCGGGCTGCTCGGCCCCGCTGCTGCCTTCGGCCCTAGCGGCCGCCTTCCCCAGCCCGGCCGGGGGGCGGCTGGGCCGTTGTCCGCCTTCTCGTTGGCGTTGGGCTCTGCGTGCAGGGGCCGGGGCTGCGAGCTCCCTGCCCGGCCGCTCCTCGGGACGCGCTCGGGCTCGACCTAAAGCAGCAAGAAGCGTCACTGCTTCACTTGCTTGTGCCTCTGAGGGTTTGTCTTTGGTTACCCAGAAAGAAGGAAGGTTCTCTGTCCAAAGCTTCCCGTTCGTGGTCATTTTGCCTTTTTCATGTTTTGAAGAGCTGTGAAGAGAGTAAATGCTGGGTTTTTGGATTGTAAATGAAGATGATGCGAGGGCTGGAGCCCCTCTGCTGTGAGCACAGGCTGAGAGAGCTGGGGGTGTTGAGCGTGGGGAAGAGAAGGCTCTGGGGAGAGCTCCTAGCAGCCTCGCAGTACCTGAGGGGGCTGCAGGCAAGGTGGGGAGGGGCTTTTTACAAGGGCGACTATTAATAGGATGAAGGGGCATGGCTTTAAGTGGCTTTAAATCTCGCAGGGGAAGATTTAGGTGCCACATTGGGAAGAAATTGTTCACGCTGAGGGTGGTGAGGACCTGGCAGAGGTTGCCCCGGGGAAGCTGTGGGTGCCCCCTCCCTGGAAGTGTTGAAGGCCAGGTTGGCTGGGGCCTGGAGGAGCCTGGTCTGTTCCGGTGTGTTGAGAGGAGTCCCTGCCCATGGCCGGGAGGGTGGAACTAGCTGATCCTTAAAGTCCCTTCCAAGGCAAAGCATTCTAGGATTCTAAATACTACCTTTTCTTATTTCCGTATTGCTTTAAGCGTACTTTGGCAATGCCAACTCCAAATGATGTTGTGATCTGAGCACTGGCCTGGAGTGTAGAAAAGCTCCTGGGGATGGTAAGCTGACTGTTTGAGAGAGCAATTGATGCTCGTGAATCCCCGTGTGGATCTAGTGTCTCAGCGGTGGTGTTAGACGTAGAGATCAGATGCAGCTTGCCTTAGGGCTGTTCCTGGTGCTCCTTTCGTGGTTGATGTGCTCCCATGCAGTTATAAATACTCGCCCTGGACCTAGGAGTGCAGATCCTCTGGAAAGGTGACTCATTTCAGTATTGCTGGGAAAGCTTCTGTGTTGTGAGTTGACCTTTGAGGAGCAGGGAAGAAGTCGGGCTCTTAGGTAAGTGTGTTCTGCTGGAGATGTTAATGGGAATCGTTTTATCGGCTCTCCTTATTTTCTGTTTAGGAGGACGTGGCTACTCGCGTGGGAGCATCCCGAACACCTCAGGAGGTGATGGAACCCTCCGTGAGCATGTATATCCACGGCAACCTGGGGAAAGCCCATCTGGAAGATGCCTTGGAAATGTCAGTTTCCAATCTGGATGCCTATGAAAGACGTGCCGTTAATCCGACTGGATTGCAAACTCACAAGGAGGGTTCTAGTATTAGGCTGGCATCATTTCTCAGTTGTACTCTTTCATCTGTTTCAAGTCAGGGTCAGAGGCTTTAAGAACTGTCAGGAAACATACTCCTAAATGATGTGTGTTTCCGTTCTTTCCTTCTTGTGGGGCAGTACCGTCTCCCGGTGTTGTTGCCTACCTGGCTCCTTATTCCTCTGCCGTCTCTGCAGTCATACTGATAAGAGCGAGCTGGACTAAGCTTCTCAACTGAGAAGTGGTTCCAAGCGGATTTTGTAGTTCCTTTGAAGGCAGCGGTGCCCACTGGCAAACCGGGAGAAAAGGTGTAGGGGAGCAGTTGCGTAAGGCAGCGTTACTGCTGAAATGAGAAGGATCTGTGGGGTCTGAAAGGGTTCTGTGGAGCTGATCCCTATGTAGTGATGAGTGCAAGAAGTCTGCTGGGGAATGTGCCGGGCAAATACCATCAGAATAAGTCTAAGCTGTCCCGTCTAGCATTTTATGCAGGCTCTAACACATGGGAGCAAGTTACAGGGCCAGCAAATTGTGTCCTATAGCTGGGAGCCCCTCTGGGTTCAGGTGAATGCTGAAGTGTAAATGGTGAGTGCCTCTGATTTACCAGAATGTTTATTGCATCGTGTGTAGTGTAAGATCTATTTTGTAAATAATGATGAAGGAAGAAGTTCTTTACTGAGAGGGTGATTGTCCATTGGAATGCGCTGCCGGGGGGGGTGGTGGATTCACCGTCCCTGGAGGTGTTTCAGGAAAGGTTGGGTGAGGCACTTAGTGCCATGGTGTAGTTGACGAGTAGGAGTAGGTGTAGGTTGGGTCCTAGGTTGGACTCGATGATGTCGGAGGTCTTTTCCAACCTTATGATACTGTGATGATCATTGCAAAGGGAAACTAACTGAAGCAATATTTGTGTTAACTGTACGCAGGCATTTCTAAATCCTCTGGCTGTATGGTCAGCAGTTTCCCAATGCTCTTCAGTCTGTTTTATGCTGGTTATTCTGGCATTGTCTGAATAAAAAAATGCGAATAATAGTTGCACGCTGCTCAGCTGAAGCTGTAATAAAGGACTGTGGGACACAGTCAAAATACTCTCCTTTAGCAGAAACATGGTTTCTGCAAGGGATGGTGCGATTGTACTATTAAAAGAGTGAGAGCAAGATTCCCTGGTAAGTGAGGACTCGGAATCACTTTGGAAGATGTGTCACGGCCGTGCAGCTTGCAAGTCTGATACCTCCTTGGCCTCTCTTCCTGTCCGCTTTGGGTACCTGCTGTGATGGATGTGGGCTTTTGTTGACCATCTTAGTTCCTGCATGAAACTACTTCTAGGTCATCCCTTACTGGAAGAAAGCCCCAGGCCTCGAGGTGTTGATATGAAACACATGATAATTCTCCCAGAATCTGTATAGCTTTGAGCCGTCAGTGACGGGTACTTGTGTGCTCCGGTGCCGTGAAGTGCAATAGAAAGCTGGCAGGAAGGTCAGTAAGTGGGTTTTCTTAAGATTACTTTTTGTGTTACTACGACAAAACCACGCCTTTCCATGAAGGATACGAGGCCTCCCAGCTAAAACATTTGCACTATGCTTTTAAATGGCTTCCTAAAGAGGGAGACAACTCCGCGTGCGTTTTTTAGGTGGTGATTTTTAGGCTTTGTGATTTAAATCTTGGTCGCAACTAGACACGTTTTCCCTCTGAAACAGGTGTACAAGTGTGGCTCGTTTGTCTGTTTAAAATGCTTTCTTCAGCTACTGGGTATCTTTGCAGCCATCAACAGCCTGTTCTCCTTTCCCTCAGCAATGAATCATTAACTTAATGTAGTAAAGAATTTCATTTGGGGAAAAAAAAGAAAAGGTACCCTCTAACAGCATCCTTTTGAATGTTTAAAAACTGCAATGACCCCCAGAGAGCCACTGATCCATCCCCTGTGCATCATGTTTAAATGGGTTTGATGTAGGTAGCAAGTTTGTTTTGTTTAGGTGTGTGTATCAGACTGGAACTTTTCCCAATTGTAAATAAATGGTTTTGTTAAGTCAAGTCTGTAATTGTGCTCGGCATTGCCCCAACACAGGTGCAGGACCTTGCACTTGGCCTTGTTCAACTTCAGGAGGTTCCCACAGGCCCACCTCTCTAATGGGTCAAGGTCTCTTGACAGTGAGCCGTTGACCACAGCTCTTGGAGTGCAACCAATTCCTTATGCCCCGAGTGGTCTTTCTGTTGAATCCCTGTCTGTCCAGTTTAGAAATCAGAGCGGGGTGTGGGATGGTATCCAATGCTCTGCGCAGGTCCAGGTAGATGATGTCGGTTCCTCTTCCCCTTCCCCGCACTGCTGGAGCCCTGTTGTAGAAAGCCACAAAATTTGTCAGGGATGAAGTGCGCTTAGCGAAGCCGTGTAGGCTGTCACCAGTCACCTCCTTATCTTCCATTCTTTTTATCCCTAAATGAGTGCGTTCGGTGACTTCGGTGACTTTGTTTCAATGCACGTGCAATGGGTTTTGGAACGGGAACCAACAGCTTAACTACTGCTCGGGGATAGTGGTCTCCCAGGATGTAATTGCAACCTGTGGTGGAAAACCGCAAGACTCTTTACCATTGGGATGTGGCCTCTTGGCTGAAAAATTCACCTCTGTGGAACACTTTGATGTAGGCCTTTAATAGCCAACTCTGACTACAAACAATGGGCCCGAAGGTTGCTGCTCTCTCTAAGCAGAGGAGCGGTATCACACTTGGAAATGAACCATTAACTAGGGAGGACTGATTCCAAAAGTGGGCCCCTGAGGTAGTGCTGGGCTGTAAGGAGCCTCCGAAGGCTGCCATTTCTTCAGGAACCGAGAGCAGAGGATATCAAGAGCTGCCAAAATGGTACTGGACCAAAACCTTTCTACCTTGCTCACATCCACCCCTTGGGTTAAATAAAAAGTAATGCTGCAATAGCAGCCCGAGCTGCGGGATAGAGAGGTGTCTGTCTCATGGTCACTGCTCGGGGAGTTTGCAGAACGTACAGTTCTGAAAGGGGAATCTGCTTCCTCTAAGTAAAGCTGCGTGAGCTGTGCAGCTGTACAGATTTTTTGCTCCCTCCCCTTTCTCTTCCGTCTTTTTTCCTGGGATTCTGATTGGCTGTAGCTGAGCAGTGCAGAGGGCACGGAAAGAGCGAGGGGCTAACGCTGCCCTCTACACCTTCCCTGACAAGGCTGAGCACCCCCTAAAGCAGTAAAAGCTGAAAGGCCAAAGAAATCCAGAACTCTAGTTTTGTGTGATAAACTTGACATCTATATTTTTGCAAGGAACATAAATCTGAAAGTACTAAAGGGTTATTTGGGGGTACCACCAAGACTGAGCTGGCAGGCAAGTCTGCTGGAAGGAGAGAGCGAGCTTGCGGTGTATCTGGCAGGGACTGGCTTCCTCCATCTCCTCCAGCCGTGGCTGCTCTGGCCAGGCTTCCTCAATGTCTTCCAGCCACGGCTCCTCCAGCTGGCTCTCCTCCGGCCATGGCTCCAGTGCTCCCGCTTGCATCGTCACCTCCAGCCATGGCTGCTCTGGTCCAGCTTCCTTTGTCTCCTCCAGCCATGGCTCCAGTGGTCCAGCTTGCATCAGCTCCTCAGGCCATGGCTCCTCTGGTCCAGCTTCCTTGACCTCCTCCAGCCGTGGCTCCTCTGGTGCAGCTTCCTCAGTCTCCTCCAGCCATGGCTCCAGTGGTCCAGCTTGCATCATCTCCTCAGGCCATGGCTCCTCTGGTGCAGCTTCCTCGATCTCCTCCAGCCATGGCTCCTCTGGTGCAGCTTCCTCAGTCTCCTCCAGCCATGGCTCCAGTGGTCCAGCTTGCATCAGCTCCTCAGGCCACGGCTCCTCTGGTGCAGCTTCCTTGACCTCCTCTTGCCGTGGCTCCTCTGGTGCAGCTTCCTGGATCTCCTCCAGCCATGGCTCCAGTGGTCCAGCTTGCATCATCTCCTCAGGCCATGGCTCCTCTGGTCCAGCTTCCTTGACCTCCTCAGGCCACGGCTCCTCTGGTGCAGCTTCCTCAATCTCCTCCAGCCATGGCTCCTCTGGTCCAGCTTGCATCAGCTCCTCAGGCCACGGCTCCTCTGGTGCAGCTTCCTTGACCTCCTCTTGCCGTGGCTCCTCTGGTGCAGCTTCCTGGATCTCCTCCAGCCATGGCTCCAGTGGTCCAGCTTGCATCAGCTCCTCAGGCCACGGCTCCTCTGGTGCAGCTTCCTTGATCTCCTCCAGCCGTGGCTCCACTGGTCCCGATTCCATCATGTCCAGCCTTGGCTCCTGGCGCTCCTGCAGCACCAGCTCCTCCACGTCCTCAGGTCCAGGCTCCTCCTGCACCAGTTCCTTCATCTCTTGCATCTCTTGCATCTCTCTCTCCTCAGCGCCGGCTCCTCAGGCTCCGTCTCCGCCCTCTCGCCACCTCGTCAGCGGCCGAGCCCGTTGTCGCGTCAAGCGTCGGCCGGCAACGGGGCTCGGCCCCGCCTCCTCGCCTGGAACAGCCACTCAGCGGCGGCGGCGCGCGGAGCCCCCTGTGCCATTGGTCGCGAGCGAGGCAGGCGACTCCCGCTCGGCCAAAGCTGCGTGTGCCTTCGCTTCGATTCCTCCCGCGCCCAGGCGCCTTTCCCGCATTGGCCGAGGGTCAGGGAGGAGGGCCGATCCCTCCGCCTCCATTGGCCGCCTTTCGCGGGGCTCTGCCCACCGGTGGCGCTTCAAGTGGCGGAGCCGGCTCGGAGGCGTGGCTGCGCATGCGTGCGGTGCCGGCGGGCGGGGTAAGATGGCGGCAGTGGGGAAGAAGCAGTGCGTGTAGTGCCTGGCCGAGGTGAGCTCGCTGCGCTTCCGCTGTAGCGAGTGGGCCGACGTGGAGCTCTGCCGCGACTGCTTGTCGGCGGGCGCCGAGATCGGCCCGCAGCGGCGATGGCACGGCTCGCAGCTGGTGGACGGCGGCCGCTTCACCCTGTGGGGCGCCGAGGCGGAGGGCGGCTGGAGCAGCCGGGAGGAGCAGCCGCTGCTGGCCGCGATCGAGCAGTTGGGCTTCGGCCGCTGGGTAAGGGCTGTGGGCGGGGAGGGACGGGGTGGTCCCAGCGCGGCGCTGCGGGAGCCCCGGTGGGCACGGGGCGCTGCGGGCTGCTCGGCCCCGCTGCTGCCTTCGGCCCTAGCGGCCGCCTTCGCCAGCCCGGCCGGGGGGCGGCTGGGCCGTTGTCCGCCTTCTCGTTGGCGTTGGGCTCTGCGTGCAGGGGCCGGGGCTGCGAGCTCCCTGCCCGGCCGCTCCTCGGGACGCGCTCGGGCTCGAACTAAAGCAGCAAGAAGCGTCACTGCTTCACTTGCTTGTGCCTCTGAGGGTTTCTCTTTGGTTACCCAGAAAGAAGGTTCTCTGTCCAAAGCTTCCCGTTCGTGGTCATTTTGCCTTTTTCATGTTTTGAAGAGCTGTGAAGAGAGTAAATGCTGGGTTTTTGGATTGTAAATGAAGATGATGCGAGGGCTGGAGCCCCTCTGCTGTGAGCACAGGCTGAGAGAGCTGGGGGTGTTGAGCGTGGGGAAGAGAAGGCTCTGGGGAGAGCTCCTAGCAGCCTCGCAGTACCTGAGGGGGCTGCAGGCAAGGTGGGGAGGGGCTTTTTACAAGGGCGACTATTAATAGGATGAAGGGGCATGGCTTTAAGTGGCTTTAAATCTCGCAGGGGAAGATTTAGGTGCCACATTGGGAAGAAATTGTTCACGCTGAGGGTGGTGAGGACCTGGCAGAGGTTGCCCCGGGGAAGCTGTGGGTGCCCCCTCCCTGGAAGTGTTGAAGGCCAGGTTGGCTGGGGCCTGGAGGAGCCTGGTCTGTTCCGGTGTGTTGAGAGGAGTCCCTGCCCATGGCCGGGAGGGTGGAACTAGCTGATCCTTAAAGTCCCTTCCAAGGCAAAGCATTCTAGGATTCTAAATCCTACCTTTTCTTATTTCCGTATTGCTTTAAGCGTACTTTGGCAATGCCAACTCCAAATGATGTTGTGATCTGAGCACTGGCCTGGAGTGTAGAAAAGCTCCTGGGGATGGTAAGCTGACTGTTTGAGAGAGCAATTGATGCTCGTGAATCCCCGTGTGGATCTAGTGTCTCAGCGGTGGTGTTAGACGTAGAGATCAGATGCAGCTTGCCTTAGGGCTGTTCCTGGTGCTCCTTTCGTGGTTGATGTGCTCCCATGCAGTTATAAATACTCGCCCTGGACCTAGGAGTGCAGATCCTCTGGAAAGGTGACTCATTTCAGTATTGCTGGGAAAGCTTCTGTGTTGTGAGTTGACCTTTGAGGAGCAGGGAAGAAGTCGGGCTCTTAGGTAAGTGTGTTCTGCTGGAGATGTTAATGGGAATCGTTTTATCGGCTCTCCTTATTTTCTGTTTAGGAGGACGTGGCTACTCGCGTGGGAGCATCCCGAACACCTCAGGAGGTGATGGAACCCTCCGTGAGCATGTATATCCACGGCAACCTGGGGAAAGCCCATCTGGAAGATGCCTTGGAAATGTCAGTTTCCAATCTGGATGCCTATGAAAGACGTGCCGTTAATCAGACTGGATTGCAAACTCACAAGGAGGGTTCTAGTATTAGGCTGGCATCATTTCTCAGTTGTACTCTTTCATCTGTTTCAAGTCAGGGTCAGAGGCTTTAAGAACTGTCAGGAAACATACTCCTAAATGATGTGTGTTTCCGTTCTTTCCTTCTTGTGGGGCAGTACCGTCTCCCGGTGTTGTTGCCTACCTGGCTCCTTATTCCTCTGCCGTCTCTGCAGTCATGCTGATTAACAGCGAGCTGGACTAAGCTTCTCAACTGAGAAGTGGTTCCAAGCGGATTTTGTAGTTCCTTTGAAGGCAGCGGTGCCCACTGGCAAACCGGGAGAAAAGGTGTAGGGGAGCAGTTGCGTAAGGCAGCGTTACTGCTGAAATGAGAAGGATCTGTGGGGTCTGAAAGGGTTCTGTGGAGCTGATCCCTATGTAGTGATGAGTGCAAGAAGTCTGCTGGGGAATGTGCCGGGCAAATACCATCAGAATAAGTCTAAGCTGTCCCGTCTAGCATTTTATGCAGGCTCTAACACATGGGAGCAAGTTACAGGGCCAGCAAATTGTGTCCTATAGCTGGGAGCCCCTCTGGGTTCAGGTGAATGCTGAAGTGTAAATGGTGAGTGCCTCTGATTTACCAGAATGTTTATTGCATCGTGTGTAGTGTAAGATCTATTTTGTAAATAATGATGAAGGAAGAAGTTCTTTACTGAGAGGGTGATTGTCCATTGGAATGCGCTGCCGGGGGGGGTGGTGGATTCACCGTCCCTGGAGGTGTTTCAGGAAAGGTTGGGTGAGGCACTTAGTGCCATGGTGTAGTTGACGAGTCGGAGTAGGTGTAGGTTGGGTCCTAGGTTGGACTCGATGATGTCGGAGGTATTTTCCAACCTTATGATACTGTGATGATCATTGCAAAGGGAAACTAACTGAAGCAATATTTGTGTTAACTGTACGCAGGCATTTCTAAATCCTCTGGCTGTATGGTCAGCAGTTTCCCAATGCTCTTCAGTCTGTTTTATGCTGGTTATTCTGGCATTGTCTGAATAAAAAAATGCGAATAATAGTTGCACGCTGCTCAGCTGAAGCTGTAATAAAGGACTGTGGGACACAGTCAAAATACTCTCCTTTAGCAGAAACATGGTTTCTGCAAGGGATGGTGCGATTGTACTATTAAAAGAGTGAGAGCAAGATTCCCTGGTAAGTGAGGACTCGGAATCACTTTGGAAGATGTGTCACGCCCGTGCAGCTTGCAAGTCTGATACCTCCTTGGCCTCTCTTCCTGTCCGCTTTGGGTACCTGCTGTGATGGATGTGGGCTTTTGTTGACCATCTTAGTTCCTGCATGAAACTACTTCTAGGTCATCCCTTACTGGAAGAAAGCCCCAGGCCTCGAGGTGTTGATATGAAACACATGATAATTCTCCCAGAATCTGTATAGCTTTGAGACGTCAGTGACGGGTACTTGTGTGCTCCGGTGCCGTGAAGTGCAATAGAAAGCTGGCAGGAAGGTCAGTAAGTGGGTTTTCTTAAGATTACTTTTTGTGTTACTACGACAAAACCACGCCTTTCCATGAAGGATACGAGGCCTCCCAGCTAAAACATTTGCACTATGCTTTTAAATGGCTTCCTAAAGAGGGAGACAACTCCGCGTGCGTTTTTTAGGTGGTGATTTTTAGGCTTTGTGATTTAAATCTTGGTCGCAACTAGACACGTTTTCCCTCTGAAACAGGTGTACAAGTGTGGCTCGTTTGTCTGTTTAAAATGCTTTCTTCAGCTACTGGGTATCTTTGCAGCCATCAACAGCCTGTTCTCCTTTCCCTCAGCAATGAATCATTAACTTAATGTAGTAAAGAATTTCATTTGGGGAAAAAAAAGAAAAGGTACCCTCTAACAGCATCCTTTTGAATGTTTAAAAACTGCAATGACCCCCAGAGAGCCGCTGATCCATCCCCTGTGCATCATGTTTAAATGGGTTTGATGTAGGTAGCAAGTTTGTTTTGTTTAGGTGTGTGTATCAGACTGGAACTTTTCCCAATTGTAAATAAATGGTTTTGTTAAGTCAAGTCTGTAATTGTGCTCGGCATTGCCCCAACACAGGTGCAGGACCTTGCACTTGGCCTTGTTCAACTTCAGGAGGTTCCCACAGGCCCACCTCTCTAATGGGTCAAGGTCTCTTGACAGTGAGCCGTTGACCACAGCTCTTGGAGTGCAACCAATTCCTTATGCCCCGAGTGGTCTTTCTGTTGAATCCCTGTCTGTCCAGTTTAGAAATCAGAGCGGGGTGTGGGATGGTATCCAATGCTCTGCGCAGGTCCAGGTAGATGATGTCGGTTCCTCTTCCCCTTCCCCGCACTGCTGGAGCCCTGTTGTAGAAAGCCACAAAATTTGTCAGGGATGAAGTGCGCTTAGCGAAGCCGTGTAGGCTGTCACCAGTCACCTCCTTATCTTCCATTCTTTTTATCCCTAAATGAGTGCGTTCGGTGACTTCGGTGACTTTGTTTCAATGCACGTGCAATGGGTTTTGGAACGGGAACCAACAGCTTAACTACTGCTCGGGGATAGTGGTCTCCCAGGATGTAATTGCAACCTGTGGTGGAAAACCGCAAGACTCTTTACCATTGGGATGTGGCCTCTTGGCTGAAAAATTCACCTCTGTGGAACACTTTGATGTAGGCCTTTAATAGCCAACTCTGACTACAAACAATGGGCCCGAAGGTTGCTGCTCTCTCTAAGCAGAGGAGCGGTATCACACTTGGAAATGAACCATTAACTAGGGAGGACTGATTCCAAAAGTGGGCCCCTGAGGTAGTGCTGGGCTGTAAGGAGCCTCCGAAGGCTGCCATTTCTTCAGGAACCGAGAGCAGAGGATATCAAGAGCTGCCAAAATGGTACTGGACCAAAACCTTTCTACCTTGCTCACATCCACCCCTTGGGTTAAATAAAAAGTAATGCTGCAATAGCAGCCCGAGCTGCGGGATAGAGAGGTGTCTGTCTCATGGTCACTGCTCGGGGAGTTTGCAGAACGTACAGTTCTGAAAGGGGAATCTGCTTCCTCTAAGTAAAGCTGCGTGAGCTGTGCAGCTGTACAGATTTTTTGCTCCCTCCCCTTTCTCTTCCGTCTTTTTTCCTGGGATTCTGATTGGCTGTAGCTGAGCAGTGCAGAGGGCACGGAAAGAGCGAGGGGCTAACGCTGCCCTCTACACCTTCCCTGACAAGGCTGAGCACCCCCTAAAGCAGTAAAAGCTGAAAGGCCAAAGAAATCCAGAACTCTAGTTTTGTGTGATAAACTTGACATCTATATTTTTGCAAGGAACATAAATCTGAAAGTACTAAAGGGTTATTTGGGGGTACCACCAAGACTGAGCTGGCAGGCAAGTCTGCTGGAAGGAGAGAGCGAGCTTGCGGTGTATCTGGCAGGGACTGGCTTCCTCCATCTCCTCCAGCCGTGGCTGCTCTGGCCAGGCTTCCTCAATGTCTTCCAGCCACGGCTCCTCCAGCTGGCTCTCCTCCGGCCATGGCTCCAGTGCTCCCGCTTGCATCGTCACCTCCAGCCATGGCTGCTCTGGTCCAGCTTCCTTTGTCTCCTCCAGCCATGGCTCCAGTGGTCCAGCTTGCATCAGCTCCTCAGGCCATGGCTCCTCTGGTCCAGCTTCCTTGACCTCCTCCAGCCGTGGCTCCTCTGGTGCAGCTTCCTCAGTCTCCTCCAGCCATGGCTCCAGTGGTCCAGCTTGCATCATCTCCTCAGGCCATGGCTCCTCTGGTGCAGCTTCCTCGATCTCCTCCAGCCATGGCTCCTCTGGTGCAGCTTCCTCAGTCTCCTCCAGCCATGGCTCCAGTGGTCCAGCTTGCATCAGCTCCTCAGGCCACGGCTCCTCTGGTGCAGCTTCCTTGACCTCCTCTTGCCGTGGCTCCTCTGGTGCAGCTTCCTGGATCTCCTCCAGCCATGGCTCCAGTGGTCCAGCTTGCATCATCTCCTCAGGCCATGGCTCCTCTGGTCCAGCTTCCTTGACCTCCTCAGGCCACGGCTCCTCTGGTGCAGCTTCCTCAATCTCCTCCAGCCATGGCTCCTCTGGTCCAGCTTGCATCAGCTCCTCAGGCCACGGCTCCTCTGGTGCAGCTTCCTTGACCTCCTCTTGCCGTGGCTCCTCTGGTGCAGCTTCCTGGATCTCCTCCAGCCATGGCTCCAGTGGTCCAGCTTGCATCAGCTCCTCAGGCCACGGCTCCTCTGGTGCAGCTTCCTTGATCTCCTCCAGCCGTGGCTCCACTGGTCCCGATTCCATCATGTCCAGCCTTGGCTCCTGGCGCTCCTGCAGCACCAGCTCCTCCACGTCCTCAGGTCCAGGCTCCTCCTGCACCAGTTCCTTCATCTCTTGCATCTCTTGCATCTCTCTCTCCTCAGCGCCGGCTCCTCAGGCTCCGTCTCCGCCCTCTCGCCACCTCGTCAGCGGCCGAGCCCGTTGTCGCGTCAAGCGTCGGCCGGCAACGGGGCTCGGCCCCGCCTCCTCGCCTGGAACAGCCACTCAGCGGCGGCGGCGCGCGGAGCCCCCTGTGCCATTGGTCGCGAGCGAGGCAGGCGACTCCCGCTCGGCCAAAGCTGCGTGTGCCTTCGCTTCGATTCCTCCCGCGCCCAGGCGCCTTTCCCGCATTGGCCGAGGGTCAGGGAGGAGGGCCGATCCCTCCGCCTCCATTGGCCGCCTTTCGCGGGGCTCTGCCCACCGGTGGCGCTTCAAGTGGCGGAGCCGGCTCGGAGGCGTGGCTGCGCATGCGTGCGGTGCCGGCGGGCGGGGTAAGATGGCGGCAGTGGGGAAGAAGCAGTGCGTGTAGTGCCTGGCCGAGGTGAGCTCGCTGCGCTTCCGCTGTAGCGAGTGGGCCGACGTGGAGCTCTGCCGCGACTGCTTGTCGGCGGGCGCCGAGATCGGCCCGCAGCGGCGATGGCACGGCTCGCAGCTGGTGGACGGCGGCCGCTTCACCCTGTGGGGCGCCGAGGCGGAGGGCGGCTGGAGCAGCCGGGAGGAGCAGCCGCTGCTGGCCGCGATCGAGCAGTTGGGCTTCGGCCGCTGGGTAAGGGCTGTGGGCGGGGAGGGACGGGGTGGTCCCAGCGCGGCGCTGCGGGAGCCCCGGTGGGCACGGGGCGCTGCGGGCTGCTCGGCCCCGCTGCTGCCTTCGGCCCTAGCGGCCGCCTTCGCCAGCCCGGCCGGGGGGCGGCTGGGCCGTTGTCCGCCTTCTCGTTGGCGTTGGGCTCTGCGTGCAGGGGCCGGGGCTGCGAGCTCCCTGCCCGGCCGCTCCTCGGGACGCGCTCGGGCTCGAACTAAAGCAGCAAGAAGCGTCACTGCTTCACTTGCTTGTGCCTCTGAGGGTTTCTCTTTGGTTACCCAGAAAGAAGGTTCTCTGTCCAAAGCTTCCCGTTCGTGGTCATTTTGCCTTTTTCATGTTTTGAAGAGCTGTGAAGAGAGTAAATGCTGGGTTTTTGGATTGTAAATGAAGATGATGCGAGGGCTGGAGCCCCTCTGCTGTGAGCACAGGCTGAGAGAGCTGGGGGTGTTGAGCGTGGGGAAGAGAAGGCTCTGGGGAGAGCTCCTAGCAGCCTCGCAGTACCTGAGGGGGCTGCAGGCAAGGTGGGGAGGGGCTTTTTACAAGGGCGACTATTAATAGGATGAAGGGGCATGGCTTTAAGTGGCTTTAAATCTCGCAGGGGAAGATTTAGGTGCCACATTGGGAAGAAATTGTTCACGCTGAGGGTGGTGAGGACCTGGCAGAGGTTGCCCCGGGGAAGCTGTGGGTGCCCCCTCCCTGGAAGTGTTGAAGGCCAGGTTGGCTGGGGCCTGGAGGAGCCTGGTCTGTTCCGGTGTGTTGAGAGGAGTCCCTGCCCATGGCCGGGAGGGTGGAACTAGCTGATCCTTAAAGTCCCTTCCAAGGCAAAGCATTCTAGGATTCTAAATCCTACCTTTTCTTATTTCCGTATTGCTTTAAGCGTACTTTGGCAATGCCAACTCCAAATGATGTTGTGATCTGAGCACTGGCCTGGAGTGTAGAAAAGCTCCTGGGGATGGTAAGCTGACTGTTTGAGAGAGCAATTGATGCTCGTGAATCCCCGTGTGGATCTAGTGTCTCAGCGGTGGTGTTAGACGTAGAGATCAGATGCAGCTTGCCTTAGGGCTGTTCCTGGTGCTCCTTTCGTGGTTGATGTGCTCCCATGCAGTTATAAATACTCGCCCTGGACCTAGGAGTGCAGATCCTCTGGAAAGGTGACTCATTTCAGTATTGCTGGGAAAGCTTCTGTGTTGTGAGTTGACCTTTGAGGAGCAGGGAAGAAGTCGGGCTCTTAGGTAAGTGTGTTCTGCTGGAGATGTTAATGGGAATCGTTTTATCGGCTCTCCTTATTTTCTGTTTAGGAGGACGTGGCTACTCGCGTGGGAGCATCCCGAACACCTCAGGAGGTGATGGAACCCTCCGTGAGCATGTATATCCACGGCAACCTGGGGAAAGCCCATCTGGAAGATGCCTTGGAAATGTCAGTTTCCAATCTGGATGCCTATGAAAGACGTGCCGTTAATCAGACTGGATTGCAAACTCACAAGGAGGGTTCTAGTATTAGGCTGGCATCATTTCTCAGTTGTACTCTTTCATCTGTTTCAAGTCAGGGTCAGAGGCTTTAAGAACTGTCAGGAAACATACTCCTAAATGATGTGTGTTTCCGTTCTTTCCTTCTTGTGGGGCAGTACCGTCTCCCGGTGTTGTTGCCTACCTGGCTCCTTATTCCTCTGCCGTCTCTGCAGTCATGCTGATTAACAGCGAGCTGGACTAAGCTTCTCAACTGAGAAGTGGTTCCAAGCGGATTTTGTAGTTCCTTTGAAGGCAGCGGTGCCCACTGGCAAACCGGGAGAAAAGGTGTAGGGGAGCAGTTGCGTAAGGCAGCGTTACTGCTGAAATGAGAAGGATCTGTGGGGTCTGAAAGGGTTCTGTGGAGCTGATCCCTATGTAGTGATGAGTGCAAGAAGTCTGCTGGGGAATGTGCCGGGCAAATACCATCAGAATAAGTCTAAGCTGTCCCGTCTAGCATTTTATGCAGGCTCTAACACATGGGAGCAAGTTACAGGGCCAGCAAATTGTGTCCTATAGCTGGGAGCCCCTCTGGGTTCAGGTGAATGCTGAAGTGTAAATGGTGAGTGCCTCTGATTTACCAGAATGTTTATTGCATCGTGTGTAGTGTAAGATCTATTTTGTAAATAATGATGAAGGAAGAAGTTCTTTACTGAGAGGGTGATTGTCCATTGGAATGCGCTGCCGGGGGGGGTGGTGGATTCACCGTCCCTGGAGGTGTTTCAGGAAAGGTTGGGTGAGGCACTTAGTGCCATGGTGTAGTTGACGAGTCGGAGTAGGTGTAGGTTGGGTCCTAGGTTGGACTCGATGATGTCGGAGGTATTTTCCAACCTTATGATACTGTGATGATCATTGCAAAGGGAAACTAACTGAAGCAATATTTGTGTTAACTGTACGCAGGCATTTCTAAATCCTCTGGCTGTATGGTCAGCAGTTTCCCAATGCTCTTCAGTCTGTTTTATGCTGGTTATTCTGGCATTGTCTGAATAAAAAAATGCGAATAATAGTTGCACGCTGCTCAGCTGAAGCTGTAATAAAGGACTGTGGGACACAGTCAAAATACTCTCCTTTAGCAGAAACATGGTTTCTGCAAGGGATGGTGCGATTGTACTATTAAAAGAGTGAGAGCAAGATTCCCTGGTAAGTGAGGACTCGGAATCACTTTGGAAGATGTGTCACGCCCGTGCAGCTTGCAAGTCTGATACCTCCTTGGCCTCTCTTCCTGTCCGCTTTGGGTACCTGCCGTGATGGATGTGGGCTTTTGTTGACCATCTTAGTTCCTGCATAAAACTACTTCTAGGTCATCCCTTACTGGAAGAAAGCCCCAGGCCTCGAGGTGTTGATATGAAACACATGATAATTCTCCCAGAATCTGTATAGCTTTGAGCCGTCAGTGACGGGTACTTGTGTGCTCCGGTGCCGTGAAGTGCAATAGAAAGCTGGCAGGAAGGTCAGTAAGTGGGTTTTTTTAAGATTACTTTTTGTGTTACTACGACAAAACCACGCCTTTCCATGAAGGATACGAGGCCTCCCAGCTAAAACATTTGCACTATGCTTTTAAATGGCTTCCTAAAGAGGGAGACAACTCCGCGTGCGTTTTTTAGGTGGTGATTTTTAGGCTTTGTGATTTAAATCTTGGTCGCAACTAGACACGTTTTCCCTCTGAAACAGGTGTACAAGTGTGGCTCGTTTGTCTGTTTAAAATGCTTTCTTCAGCTACTGGGTATCTTTGCAGCCATCAACAGCCTGTTCTCCTTTCCCTCAGCAATGAATCATTAACTTAATGTAGTAAAGAATTTCATTTGGGGAAAAAAAAGAAAAGGTACCCTCTAACAGCATCCTTTTGAATGTTTAAAAACTGCAATGACCCCCAGAGAGCCGCTGATCCATCCCCTGTGCATCATGTTTAAATGGGTTTGATGTAGGTAGCAAGTTTGTTTTGTTTAGGTGTGTGTATCAGACTGGAACTTTTCCCAATTGTAAATAAATGGTTTTGTTAAGTCAAGTCTGTAATTGTGCTCGGCATTGCCCCAACACAGGTGCAGGACCTTGCACTTGGCCTTGTTCAACTTCAGGAGGTTCCCACAGGCCCACCTCTCTAATGGGTCAAGGTCTCTTGACACTGAGCCGTTGACCACAGCTCTTGGAGTGCAACCAATTCCTTATGCCCCGAGTGGTCTTTCTGTTGAATCCCTGTTTGTCCAGTTTAGAAATCAGAGCGGGGTGTGGGATGGTGTCCAATGCTCTGCGCAGGTCCAGGTAGATGATGTCGGTTCCTCTTCCCCTTCCCCGCACTGCTGGAGCCCTGTTGTAGAAAGCCACAAAATTTGTCAGGGATGAAGTGCGCTTAGCGAAGCCGTGTAGGCTGTCACCTGTCACCTCCTTATCTTCCATTCTTTTTATCCCTAAATGAGTGCGTTCGGTGACTTCGGTGACTTTGTTTCAATGCACGTGCAATGGGTTTTGGAACGGGAACCAACAGCTTAACTACTGCTCGGGGATAGTGGTCTCCCAGGATGTAATTGCAACCTGTGGTGGAAAACCGCAAGACTCTTTACCATTGGGATGTGGCCTCTTGGCTGAAAAATTCACCTCTGTGGAAGACTTTGATGTAGGCCTTTAATAGCCAACTCTGACTACAAACAATGGGCCCGAAGGTTGCTGCTCTCTCTAAGCAGAGGAGCGGTATCACACTTGGAAATGAACCATTAACTAGGGAGGACTGATTGCAAAAGTGGGCCCCTGAGGTAGTGCTGGGCTGTAAGGAGCCTCCGAAGGCTGCCATTTCTTCAGGAACCGAGAGCAGAGGATATCAAGAGCTGCCAAAATGGTACTGGACCAAAACCTTTCTACCTTGCTCACATCCACCCCTTGGGTTAAATAAAAAGTAATGCTGCAATAGCAGCCCGAGCTGCGGGATAGAGAGGTGTCTGTCTCATGGTCACTGCTCGGGGAGTTTGCAGAACGTACAGTTCTGAAAGGGGAATCTGCTTCCTCTAAGTAAAGCTGCGTGAGCTGTGCAGCTGTACAGATTTTTTGCTCCCTCCCCTTTCTCTTCCGTCTTTTTTCCTGGGATTCTGATTGGCTGTAGCTGAGCAGTGCAGAGGGCACGGAAAGAGCGAGGGGCTAACGCTGCCCTCTACACCTTCCCTGACAAGGCTGAGCACCCCCTAAAGCAGTAAAAGCTGAAAGGCCAAAGAAATCCAGAACTCTAGTTTTGTGTGATAAACTTGACATCTATATTTTTGCAAGGAACATAAATCTGAAAGTACTAAAGGGTTATTTGGGGGTACCACCAAGACTGAACTGGCAGGCAAGTCTGCTGGAAGGAGAGAGTGAGCTTGCGGTGTATCTGGCAGGGACTGGCTTCCTCCATCTCCTCCAGCCGTGGCTGCTCTGGCCAGGCTTCCTCAATGTCTTCCAGCCACGGCTCCTCCAGCTGGCTCTCCTCCGTCTCCTCCGGCCATGGCTCCAGTGCTCCCGCTTGCATCGTCACCTCCAGCCATGGCTGCTCTGGTCCAGCTTCCTTTGTCTCCTCCAGCCATGGCTCCAGTGGTCCAGCTTGCATCAGCTCCTCAGGCCATGGCTCCTCTGGTCCAGCTTCCTTGACCTCCTCCAGCCGTGGCTCCTCTGGTGCAGCTTCCTCAGTCTCCTCCAGCCATGGCTCCAGTGGTCCAGCTTGCATCATCTCCTCAGGCCATGGCTCCTCTGGTGCAGCTTCCTCAGTCTCCTCCAGCCATGGCTCCTCTGGTGCAGCTTCCTCAGTCTCCTCCAGCCATGGCTCCAGTGGTCCAGCTTGCATCAGCTCCTCAGGCCACGGCTCCTCTGGTGCAGCTTCCTTGACCTCCTCTTGCCGTGGCTCCTCTGGTGCAGCTTCCTGGATCTCCTCCAGCCATGGCTCCAGTGGTCCAGCTTGCATCATCTCCTCAGGCCATGGCTCCTCTGGTCCAGCTTCCTTGACCTCCTCAGGCCACGGCTCCTCTGGTGCAGCTTCCTCAATCTCCTCCAGCCATGGCTCCTCTGGTCCAGCTTGCATCAGCTCCTCAGGCCACGGCTCCTCTGGTGCAGCTTCCTTGACCTCCTCTTGCCGTGGCTCCTCTGGTGCAGCTTCCTGGATCTCCTCCAGCCATGGCTCCAGTGGTCCAGCTTGCATCAGCTCCTCAGGCCACGGCTCCTCTGGTGCAGCTTCCTTGATCTCCTCCAGCCGTGGCTCCACTGGTCCCGATTCCATCATGTCCAGCCTTGGCTCCTGGCGCTCCTCCAGCACCAGCTCCTCCACGTCCTCAGGTCCAGGCTCCTCCTGCACCAGTTCCTTCATCTCTTGCATCTCTTGCATCTCTTGCATCTCTCTCTCCTCAGCGCCGGCTCCTCAGGCTCCGTCTCCGCCCTCTCGCCACCTCGTCAGCGGCCGAGCCCGTTGTCGCGTCAAGCGTCGGCCGGCAACGGGGCTCGGCCCCGCCTCCTCGCCTGGAACAGCCACTCAGCGGCGGCGGCGCGCGGAGCCCCCTGTGCCATTGGTCGCGAGCGAGGCAGGCGACTCCCGCTCGGCCAAAGCTGCGTGTGCCTTCGCTTCGATTCCTCCCGCGCCCAGGCGCCTTTCCCGCATTGGCCGAGGGTCAGGGAGGAGGGCCGATCCCTCCGCCTCCATTGGCCGCCTTTCGCGGGGCTCTGCCCACCGGTGGCGCTTCAAGTGGCGGAGCCGGCTCGGAGGCGTGGCTGCGCATGCGTGCGGTGCCGGCGGGCGGGGTAAGATGGCGGCAGTGGGGAAGAAGCAGTGCGTGTAGTGCCTGGCCGAGGTGAGCTCGCTGCGCTTCCGCTGTAGCGAGTGGGCCGACGTGGAGCTCTGCCGCGACTGCTTGTCGGCGGGCGCCGAGATCGGCCCGCAGCGGCGATGGCACGGCTCGCAGCTGGTGGACGGCGGCCGCTTCACCCTGTGGGGCGCCGAGGCGGAGGGCGGCTGGAGCAGCCGGGAGGAGCAGCCGCTGCTGGCCGCGATCGAGCAGTTGGGCTTCGGCCGCTGGGTAAGGGCTGTGGGCGGGGAGGGACGGGGTGGTCCCAGCGCGGCGCTGCGGGAGCCCCGGTGGGCACGGGGCGCTGCGGGCTGCTCGGCCCCGCTGCTGCCTTCGGCCCTAGCGGCCGCCTTCGCCAGCCCGGCCGGGGGGCGGCTCGGACGTTGTCCGCCTTCTCGTTGGCGTTGGGCTCTGCGTGCAGGGGCCGGGGCTGCGAGCTCCCTGCCCGGCCGCTCCTCGGGACGCGCTCGGGCTCGAACTAAAGCAGCAAGAAGCGTCACTGCTTCACTTGCTTCTGCCTCTGAGGGTTTCTCTTTGGTTACCCAGAAAGAAGGAAGGTTCTCTGTCCAAAGCTTCCCGTTCGTGGTCATTTTGCCTTTTTCATGTTTTGAAGAGCTGTGAAGAGAGTAAATGCTGGGTTTTTGGATTGTAAATGAAGATGATGCGAGGGCTGGAGCCCCTCTGCTGTGAGCACAGGCTGAGAGAGCTGGGGGTGTTGAGCGTGGGGAAGAGAAGGCTCTGGGGAGAGCTCCTAGCAGCCTCGCAGTACCTGAGGGGGCTGCAGGCAAGGTGGGGAGGGGCTTTTTACAAGGGCGACTATTAATAGGATGAAGGGGCATGGCTTTAAGTGGCTTTAAATCTCGCAGGGGAAGATTTAGGTGCCACATTGGGAAGAAATTGTTCACGCTGAGGGTGGTGAGGACCTGGCAGAGGTTGCCCCGGGGAAGCTGTGGGTGCCCCCTCCCTGGAAGTGTTGAAGGCCAGGTTGGCTGGGGCCTGGAGGAGCCTGGTCTGTTCCGGTGTGTTGAGAGGAGTCCCTGCCCATGGCCGGGAGGGTGGAACTAGCTGATCCTTAAAGTCCCTTCCAAGGCAAAGCATTCTAGGATTCTAAATCCTACCTTTTCTTATTTCCGTATTGCTTTAAGCGTACTTTGGCAATGCCAACTCCAAATGATGTTGTGATCTGAGCACTGGCCTGGAGTGTAGAAAAGCTCCTGGGGATGGTAAGCTGACTGTTTGAGAGAGCAATTGATGCTCGTGAATCCCCGTGTGGATCTAGTGTCTCAGCGGTGGTGTTAGACGTAGAGATCAGATGCAGCTTGCCTTAGGGCTGTTCCTGGTGCTCCTTTCGTGGTTGATGTGCTCCCATGCAGTTATAAATACTCGCCCTGGACCTAGGAGTGCAGATCCTCTGGAAAGGTGACTCATTTCAGTATTGCTGGGAAAGCTTCTGTGTTGTGAGTTGACCTTTGAGGAGCAGGGAAGAAGTCGGGCTCTTAGGTAAGTGTGTTCTGCTGGAGATGTTAATGGGAATCGTTTTATCGGCTCTCCTTATTTTCTGTTTAGGAGGACGTGGCTACTCGCGTGGGAGCATCCCGAACACCTCAGGAGGTGATGGAACCCTCCGTGAGCATGTATATCCACGGCAACCTGGGGAAAGCCCATCTGGAAGATGCCTTGGAAATGTCAGTTTCCAATCTGGATGCCTATGAAAGACGTGCCGTTAATCCGACTGGATTGCAAACTCACAAGGAGGGTTCTAGTATTAGGCTGGCATCATTTCTCAGTTGTACTCTTTCATCTGTTTCAAGTCAGGGTCAGAGGCTTTAAGAACTGTCAGGAAACATACTCCTAAATGATGTGTGTTTCCGTTCTTTCCTTCTTGTGGGGCAGTACCGTCTCCCGGTGTTGTTGCCTACCTGGCTCCTTATTCCTCTGCCGTCTCTGCAGTCATGCTGATAACAGCGAGCTGGACTAAGCTTCTCAACTGAGAAGTGGTTCCAAGCGGATTTTGTAGTTCCTTTGAAGGCAGCGGTGCCCACTGGCAAACCGGGAGAAAAGGTGTAGGGGAGCAGTTGCGTAAGGCAGCGTTACTGCTGAAATGAGAAGGATCTGTGGGGTCTGAAAGGGTTCTGTGGAGCTGATCCCTATGTAGTGATGAGTGCAAGAAGTCTGCTGGGGAATGTGCCGGGCAAATACCATCAGAATAAGTGTAAGCTGTCCCGTCTAGCATTTTATGCAGGCTCTAACACATGGGAGCAAGTTACAGGGCCAGCAAATTGTGTCCTATAGCTGGGAGCCCCTCTGGGTTCAGGTGAATGCTGAAGTGTAAATGGTGAGTGCCTCTGATTTACCAGAATGTTTATTGCATCGTGTGTAGTGTAAGATCTATTTTGTAAATAATGATGAAGGAAGAAGTTCTTTACTGAGAGGGTGATTGTCCATTGGAATGCGCTGCCGGGGGGGGTGGTGGATTCACCGTCCCTGGAGGTGTTTCAGGAAAGGTTGGGTGAGGCACTTAGTGCCATGGTGTAGTTGACGAGTAGGAGTAGGTGTAGGTTGGGTCCTAGGTTGGACTCGATGATGTCGGAGGTCTTTTCCAACCTTATGATACTGTGATGATCATTGCAAAGGGAAACTAACTGAAGCAATATTTGTGTTAACTGTACGCAGGCATTTCTAAATCCTCTGGCTGTATGGTCAGCAGTTTCCCAATGCTCTTCAGTCTGTTTTATGCTGGTTATTCTGGCATTGTCTGAATAAAAAAATGCGAATAATAGTTGCACGCTGCTCAGCTGAAGCTGTAATAAAGGACTGTGGGACACAGTCAAAATACTCTCCTTTAGCAGAAACATGGTTTCTGCAAGGGATGGTGCGATTGTACTATTAAAAGAGTGAGAGCAAGATTCCCTGGTAAGTGAGGACTCGGAATCACTTTGGAAGATGTGTCACGGCCGTGCAGCTTGCAAGTCTGATACCTCCTTGGCCTCTCTTCCTGTCCGCTTTGGGTACCTGCTGTGATGGATGTGGGCTTTTGTTGACCATCTTAGTTCCTGCATGAAACTACTTCTAGGTCATCCCTTACTGGAAGAAAGCCCCAGGCCTCGAGGTGTTGATATGAAACACATGATAATTCTCCCAGAATCTGTATAGCTTTGAGCCGTCAGTGACGGGTACTTGTGTGCTCCGGTGCCGTGAAGTGCAATAGAAAGCTGGCAGGAAGGTCAGTAAGTGGGTTTTTTTAAGATTACTTTTTGTGTTACTACGACAAAACCACGCCTTTCCATGAAGGATACGAGGCCTCCCAGCTAAAACATTTGCACTATGCTTTTAAATGGCTTCCTAAAGAGGGAGACAACTCCGCGTGCGTTTTTTAGGTGGTGATTTTTAGGCTTTGTGATTTAAATCTTGGTCGCAACTAGACACGTTTTCCCTCTGAAACAGGTGTACAAGTGTGGCTCGTTTGTCTGTTTAAAATGCTTTCTTCAGCTACTGGGTATCTTTGCAGCCATCAACAGCCTGTTCTCCTTTCCCTCAGCAATGAATCATTAACTTAATGTAGTAAAGAATTTCATTTGGGGAAAAAAAAGAAAAGGTACCCTCTAACAGCATCCTTTTGAATGTTTAAAAACTGCAATGACCCCCAGAGAGCCGCTGATCCATCCCCTGTGCATCATGTTTAAATGGGTTTGATGTAGGTAGCAAGTTTGTTTTGTTTAGGTGTGTGTATCAGACTGGAACTTTTCCCAATTGTAAATAAATGGTTTTGTTAAGTCAAGTCTGTAATTGTGCTCGGCATTGCCCCAACACAGGTGCAGGACCTTGCACTTGGCCTTGTTCAACTTCAGGAGGTTCCCACAGGCCCACCTCTCTAATGGGTCAAGGTCTCTTGACACTGAGCCGTTGACCACAGCTCTTGGAGTGCAACCAATTCCTTATGCCCCGAGTGGTCTTTCTGTTGAATCCCTGTCTGTCCAGTTTAGAAATCAGAGCGGGGTGTGGGATGGTGTCCAATGCTCTGCGCAGGTCCAGGTAGATGATGTCGGTTCCTCTTCCCCTTCCCCGCACTGCTGGAGCCCTGTTGTAGAAAGCCACAAAATTTGTCAGGGATGAAGTGCGCTTAGCGAAGCCGTGTAGGCTGTCACCTGTCACCTCCTTATCTTCCATTCTTTTTATCCCTAAATGAGTGCGTTCGGTGACTTCGGTGACTTTGTTTCAATGCACGTGCAATGGGTTTTGGAACGGGAACCAACAGCTTAACTACTGCTCGGGGATAGTGGTCTCCCAGGATGTAATTGCAACCTGTGGTGGAAAACCGCAAGACTCTTTACCATTGGGATGTGGCCTCTTGGCTGAAAAATTCACCTCTGTGGAAGACTTTGATGTAGGCCTTTAATAGCCAACTCTGACTACAAACAATGGGCCCGAAGGTTGCTGCTCTCTCTAAGCAGAGGAGCGGTATCACACTTGGAAATGAACCATTAACTAGGGAGGACTGATTCCAAAAGTGGGCCCCTGAGGTAGTGCTGGGCTGTAAGGAGCCTCCGAAGGCTGCCATTTCTTCAGGAACCGAGAGCAGAGGATATCAAGAGCTGCCAAAATGGTACTGGACCAAAACCTTTCTACCTTGCTCACATCCACCCCTTGGGTTAAATAAAAAGTAATGCTGCAATAGCAGCCCGAGCTGCGGGATAGAGAGGTGTCTGTCTCATGGTCACTGCTCGGGGAGTTTGCAGAACGTACAGTTCTGAAAGGGGAATCTGCTTCCTCTAAGTAAAGCTGCGTGAGCTGTGCAGCTGTACAGATTTTTTGCTCCCTCCCCTTTCTCTTCCGTCTTTTTTCCTGGGATTCTGATTGGCTGTAGCTGAGCAGTGCAGAGGGCACGGAAAGAGCGAGGGGCTAACGCTGCCCTCTACACCTTCCCTGACAAGGCTGAGCACCCCCTAAAGCAGTAAAAGCTGAAAGGCCAAAGAAATCCAGAACTCTAGTTTTGTGTGATAAACTTGACATCTATATTTTTGCAAGGAACATAAATCTGAAAGTACTAAAGGGTTATTTGGGGGTACCACCAAGACTGAGCTGGCAGGCAAGTCTGCTGGAAGGAGAGAGCGAGCTTGTGGTGTATCTGGCAGGGACTGGCTTCCTCCATCTCCTCCAGCCGTGGCTGCTCTGGCCAGGCTTCCTCAATGTCTTCCAGCCACGGCTCCTCCAGCTGGCTCTCCTCCGTCTCCTCCGGCCATGGCTCCAGTGCTCCCGCTTGCATCGTCACCTCCAGCCATGGCTGCTCTGGTCCAGCTTCCTTTGTCTCCTCCAGCCATGGCTCCAGTGGTCCAGCTTGCATCAGCTCCTCAGGCCATGGCTCCTCTGGTCCAGCTTCCTTGACCTCCTCCAGCCGTGGCTCCTCTGGTGCAGCTTCCTCAGTCTCCTCCAGCCATGGCTCCAGTGGTCCAGCTTGCATCATCTCCTCAGGCCATGGCTCCTCTGGTGCAGCTTCCTCGATCTCCTCCAGCCATGGCTCCTCTGGTGCAGCTTCCTCAGTCTCCTCCAGCCATGGCTCCAGTGGTCCAGCTTGCATCATCTCCTCAGGCCATGGCTCCTCTGGTCCAGCTTCCTTGACCTCCTCAGGCCACGGCTCCTCTGGTGCAGCTTCCTCAATCTCCTCCAGCCATGGCTCCTCTGGTCCAGCTTGCATCAGCTCCTCAGGCCACGGCTCCTCTGGTGCAGCTTCCTTGCCCTCCTCAGGCCACGGCTCCTCTGGTGCAGCTTCCTGGATCTCCTCCAGCCATGGCTCCAGTGGTCCAGCTTGCATCAGCTCCTCAGGCCACGGCTCCTCTGGTGCAGCTTCCTTGATCTCCTCCAGCCGTGGCTCCACTGGTCCCGATTCCATCATGTCCAGCCTTGGCTCCTGGCGCTCCTCCAGCACCAGCTCCTCCACGTCCTCAGGTCCAGGCTCCTCCTGCACCAGTTCCTTCATCTCTTGCATCTCTTGCATCTCTTGCATCTCTCTCTCCTCAGCGCCGGCTCCTCAGGCTCCGTCTCCGCCCTCTCGCCACCTCGTCAGCGGCCGAGCCCGTTGTCGCGTCAAGCGTCGGCCGGCAACGGGGCTCGGCCCCGCCTCCTCGCCTGGAACAGCCACTCAGCGGCGGCGGCGCGCGGAGCCCCCTGTGCCATTGGTCGCGAGCGAGGCAGGCGACTCCCGCTCGGCCAAAGCTGCGTGTGCCTTCGCTTCGATTCCTCCCGCGCCCAGGCGCCTTTCCCGCATTGGCCGAGGGTCAGGGAGGAGGGCCGATCCCTCCGCCTCCATTGGCCGCCTTTCGCGGGGCTCTGCCCACCGGTGGCGCTTCAAGTGGCGGAGCCGGCTCGGAGGCGTGGCTGCGCATGCGTGCGGTGCCGGCGGGCGGGGTAAGATGGCGGCAGTGGGGAAGAAGCAGTGCGTGTAGTGCCTGGCCGAGGTGAGCTCGCTGCGCTTCCGCTGTAGCGAGTGGGCCGACGTGGAGCTCTGCCGCGACTGCTTGTCGGCGGGCGCCGAGATCGGCCCGCAGCGGCGATGGCACGGCTCGCAGCTGGTGGACGGCGGCCGCTTCACCCTGTGGGGCGCCGAGGCGGAGGGCGGCTGGAGCAGCCGGGAGGAGCAGCCGCTGCTGGCCGCGATCGAGCAGTTGGGCTTCGGCCGCTGGGTAAGGGCTGTGGGCGGGGAGGGACGGGGTGGTCCCAGCGCGGCGCTGCGGGAGCCCCGGTGGGCACGGGGCGCTGCGGGCTGCTCGGCCCCGCTGCTGCCTTCGGCCCTAGCGGCCGCCTTCGCCAGCCCGGCCGGGGGGCGGCTCGGACGTTGTCCGCCTTCTCGTTGGCGTTGGGCTCTGCGTGCAGGGGCCGGGGCTGCGAGCTCCCTGCCCGGCCGCTCCTCGGGACGCGCTCGGGCTCGAACTAAAGCAGCAAGAAGCGTCACTGCTTCACTTGCTTCTGCCTCTGAGGGTTTCTCTTTGGTTACCCAGAAAGAAGGAAGGTTCTCTGTCCAAAGCTTCCCGTTCGTGGTCATTTTGCCTTTTTCATGTTTTGAAGAGCTGTGAAGAGAGTAAATGCTGGGTTTTTGGATTGTAAATGAAGATGATGCGAGGGCTGGAGCCCCTCTGCTGTGAGCACAGGCTGAGAGAGCTGGGGGTGTTGAGCGTGGGGAAGAGAAGGCTCTGGGGAGAGCTCCTAGCAGCCTCGCAGTACCTGAGGGGGCTGCAGGCAAGGTGGGGAGGGGCTTTTTACAAGGGCGACTATTAATAGGATGAAGGGGCATGGCTTTAAGTGGCTTTAAATCTCGCAGGGGAAGATTTAGGTGCCACATTGGGAAGAAATTGTTCACGCTGAGGGTGGTGAGGACCTGGCAGAGGTTGCCCCGGGGAAGCTGTGGGTGCCCCCTCCCTGGAAGTGTTGAAGGCCAGGTTGGCTGGGGCCTGGAGGAGCCTGGTCTGTTCCGGTGTGTTGAGAGGAGTCCCTGCCCATGGCCGGGAGGGTGGAACTAGCTGATCCTTAAAGTCCCTTCCAAGGCAAAGCATTCTAGGATTCTAAATCCTACCTTTTCTTATTTCCGTATTGCTTTAAGCGTACTTTGGCAATGCCAACTCCAAATGATGTTGTGATCTGAGCACTGGCCTGGAGTGTAGAAAAGCTCCTGGGGATGGTAAGCTGACTGTTTGAGAGAGCAATTGATGCTCGTGAATCCCCGTGTGGATCTAGTGTCTCAGCGGTGGTGTTAGACGTAGAGATCAGATGCAGCTTGCCTTAGGGCTGTTCCTGGTGCTCCTTTCGTGGTTGATGTGCTCCCATGCAGTTATAAATACTCGCCCTGGACCTAGGAGTGCAGATCCTCTGGAAAGGTGACTCATTTCAGTATTGCTGGGAAAGCTTCTGTGTTGTGAGTTGACCTTTGAGGAGCAGGGAAGAAGTCGGGCTCTTAGGTAAGTGTGTTCTGCTGGAGATGTTAATGGGAATCGTTTTATCGGCTCTCCTTATTTTCTGTTTAGGAGGACGTGGCTACTCGCGTGGGAGCATCCCGAACACCTCAGGAGGTGATGGAACCCTCCGTGAGCATGTATATCCACGGCAACCTGGGGAAAGCCCATCTGGAAGATGCCTTGGAAATGTCAGTTTCCAATCTGGATGCCTATGAAAGACGTGCCGTTAATCCGACTGGATTGCAAACTCACAAGGAGGGTTCTAGTATTAGGCTGGCATCATTTCTCAGTTGTACTCTTTCATCTGTTTCAAGTCAGGGTCAGAGGCTTTAAGAACTGTCAGGAAACATACTCCTAAATGATGTGTGTTTCCGTTCTTTCCTTCTTGTGGGGCAGTACCGTCTCCCGGTGTTGTTGCCTACCTGGCTCCTTATTCCTCTGCCGTCTCTGCAGTCATGCTGATAACAGCGAGCTGGACTAAGCTTCTCAACTGAGAAGTGGTTCCAAGCGGATTTTGTAGTTCCTTTGAAGGCAGCGGTGCCCACTGGCAAACCGGGAGAAAAGGTGTAGGGGAGCAGTTGCGTAAGGCAGCGTTACTGCTGAAATGAGAAGGATCTGTGGGGTCTGAAAGGGTTCTGTGGAGCTGATCCCTATGTAGTGATGAGTGCAAGAAGTCTGCTGGGGAATGTGCCGGGCAAATACCATCAGAATAAGTCTAAGCTGTCCCGTCTAGCATTTTATGCAGGCTCTAACACATGGGAGCAAGTTACAGGGCCAGCAAATTGTGTCCTATAGCTGGGAGCCCCTCTGGGTTCAGGTGAATGCTGAAGTGTAAATGGTGAGTGCCTCTGATTTACCAGAATGTTTATTGCATCGTGTGTAGTGTAAGATCTATTTTGTAAATAATGATGAAGGAAGAAGTTCTTTACTGAGAGGGTGATTGTCCATTGGAATGCGCTGCCAGGGGGGGTGGTGGATTCACCGTCCCTGGAGGTGTTTCAGGAAAGGTTGGGTGAGGCACTTAGTGCCATGGTGTAGTTGACGAGTAGGAGTAGGTGTAGGTTGGGTCCTAGGTTGGACTCGATGATGTCGGAGGTCTTTTCCAACCTTATGATACTGTGATGATCATTGCAAAGGGAAACTAACTGAAGCAATATTTGTGTTAACTGTACGCAGGCGTTTCTAAATCCTCTGGCTGTATGGTCAGCAGTTTCCCAATGCTCTTCAGTCTGTTTTATGCTGGTTATTCTGGCATTGTCTGAATAAAAAAATGCGAATAATAGTTGCACGCTGCTCAGCTGAAGCTGTAATAAAGGACTGTGGGACACAGTCAAAATACTCTCCTTTAGCAGAAACATGGTTTCTGCAAGGGATGGTGCGATTGTACTATTAAAAGAGTGAGAGCAAGATTCCCTGGTAAGTGAGGACTCGGAATCACTTTGGAAGATGTGTCACGGCCGTGCAGCTTGCAAGTCTGATACCTCCTTGGCCTCTCTTCCTGTCCGCTTTGGGTACCTGCTGTGATGGATGTGGGCTTTTGTTGACCATCTTAGTTCCTGCATGAAACTACTTCTAGGTCATCCCTTACTGGAAGAAAGCCCCAGGCCTCGAGGTGTTGATATGAAACACATGATAATTCTCCCAGAATCTGTATAGCTTTGAGCCGTCAGTGACGGGTACTTGTGTGCTCCGGTGCCGTGAAGTGCAATAGAAAGCTGGCAGGAAGGTCAGTAAGTGGGTTTTTTTAAGATTACTTTTTGTGTTACTACGACAAAACCACGCCTTTCCATGAAGGCTACGAGGCCTCCCAGCTAAAACATTTGCACTATGCTTTTAAATGGCTTCCTAAAGAGGGAGACAACTCCGCGTGCGTTTTTTAGGTGGTGATTTTTAGGCTTTGTGATTTAAATCTTGGTCGCAACTAGACACGTTTTCCCTCTGAAACAGGTGTACAAGTGTGGCTCGTTTGTCTGTTTAAAATGCTTTCTTCAGCTACTGGGTATCTTTGCAGCCATCAACAGCCTGTTCTCCTTTCCCTCAGCAATGAATCATTAACTTAATGTAGTAAAGAATTTCATTTGGGGAAAAAAAAGAAAAGGTACCCTCTAACAGCATCCTTTTGAATGTTTAAAAACTGCAATGACCCCCAGAGAGCCGCTGATCCATCCCCTGTGCATCATGTTTAAATGGGTTTGATGTAGGTAGCAAGTTTGTTTTGTTTAGGTGTGTGTATCAGACTGGAACTTTTCCCAATTGTAAATAAATGGTTTTGTTAAGTCAAGTCTGTAATTGTGCTCGGCATTGCCCCAACACAGGTGCAGGACCTTGCACTTGGCCTTGTTGAACTTCAGGAGGTTCCCACAGGCCCACCTCTCTAATGGGTCAAGGTCTCTTGACACTGAGCCGTTGACCACAGCTCTTGGAGTGCAACCAATTCCTTATGCCCCGAGTGGTCTTTCTGTTGAATCCCTGTCTGTCCAGTTTAGAAATCAGAGCGGGGTGTGGGATGGTATCCAATGCTCTGCGCAGGTCCAGGTAGATGATGTCGGTTCCTCTTCCCCTTCCCCGCACTGCTGGAGCCCTGTTGTAGAAAGCCACAAAATTTGTCAGGGATGAAGTGCGCTTAGCGAAGCCGTGTAGGCTGTCACCTGTCACCTCCTTATCTTCCATTCTTTTTATCCCTAAATGAGTGCGTTCGGTGACTTCGGTGACTTTGTTTCAATGCACGTGCAATGGGTTTTGGAACGGGAACCAACAGCTTAACTACTGCTCGGGGATAGTGGTCTCCCAGGATGTAATTGCAACCTGTGGTGGAAAACCGCAAGACTCTTTACCATTGGGATGTGGCCTCTTGGCTGAAAAATTCACCTCTGTGGAAGACTTTGATGTAGGCCTTTAATAGCCAACTCTGACTACAAACAATGGGCCCGAAGGTTGCTGCTCTCTCTAAGCAGAGGAGCGGTATCACACTTGGAAATGAACCATTAACTAGGGAGGACTGATTGCAAAAGTGGGCCCCTGAGGTAGTGCTGGGCTGTAAGGAGCCTCCGAAGGCTGCCATTTCTTCAGGAACCGAGAGCAGAGGATATCAAGAGCTGCCAAAATGGTACTGGACCAAAACCTTTCTACCTTGCTCACATCCACCCCTTGGGTTAAATAAAAAGTAATGCTGCAATAGCAGCCCGAGCTGCGGGATAGAGAGGTGTCTGTCTCATGGTCACTGCTCGGGGAGTTTGCAGAACGTACAGTTCTGAAAGGGGAATCTGCTTCCTCTAAGTAAAGCTGCGTGAGCTGTGCAGCTGTACAGATTTTTTGCTCCCTCCCCTTTCTCTTCCGTCTTTTTTCCTGGGATTCTGATTGGCTGTAGCTGAGCAGTGCAGAGGGCACGGAAAGAGCGAGGGGCTAACGCTGCCCTCTACACCTTCCCTGACAAGGCTGAGCACCCCCTAAAGCAGTAAAAGCTGAAAGGCCAAAGAAATCCAGAACTCTAGTTTTGTGTGATAAACTTGACATCTATATTTTTGCAAGGAACATAAATCTGAAAGTACTAAAGGGTTATTTGGGGGTACCACCAAGACTGAGCTGGCAGGCAAGTCTGCTGGAAGGAGAGAGCGAGCTTGCGGTGTATCTGGCAGGGACTGGCTTCCTCCATCTCCTCCAGCCGTGGCTGCTCTGGCCAGGCTTCCTCAATGTCTTCCAGCCACGGCTCCTCCAGCTGGCTCTCCTCCGTCTCTTCCGGCCATGGCTCCAGTGCTCCCGCTTGCATCGTCACCTCCAGCCATGGCTGCTCTGGTCCAGCTTCCTTTGTCTCCTCCAGCCATGGCTCCAGTGGTCCAGCTTGCATCAGCTCCTCAGGCCATGGCTCCTCTGGTCCAGCTTCCTTGACCTCCTCCAGCCGTGGCTCCTCTGGTGCAGCTTCCTCAGTCTCCTCCAGCCATGGCTCCAGTGGTCCAGCTTGCATCATCTCCTCAGGCCATGGCTCCTCTGGTGCAGCTTCCTCGATCTCCTCCAGCCATGGCTCCTCTGGTGCAGCTTCCTCAGTCTCCTCCAGCCATGGCTCCAGTGGTCCAGCTTGCATCAGCTCCTCAGGCCACGGCTCCTCTGGTGCAGCTTCCTCGATCTCCTCCAGCCATGGCTCCTCTGGTGCAGCTTCCTCAGTCTCCTCCAGCCATGGCTCCAGTGGTCCAGCTTGCATCAGCTCCTCAGGCCACGGCTCCTCTGGTGCAGCTTCCTCAATCTCCTCCAGCCATGGCTCCTCTGGTCCAGCTTGCATCAGCTCCTCAGGCCACGGCTCCTCTGGTGCAGCTTCCTTGACCTCCTCTTGCCGTGGCTCCTCTGGTGCAGCTTCCTGGATCTCCTCCAGCCATGGCTCCAGTGGTCCAGCTTGCATCAGCTCCTCAGGCCACGGCTCCTCTGGTGCAGCTTCCTTGATCTCCTCCAGCCGTGGCTCCACTGGTCCCGATTCCATCATGTCCAGCCTTGGCTCCTGGCGCTCCTCCAGCACCAGCTCCTCCACGTCCTCAGGTCCAGGCTCCTCCTGCACCAGTTCCTTCATCTCTTGCATCTCTTGCATCTCTCTCTCCTCAGCGCCGGCTCCTCAGGCTCCGTCTCCGCCCTCTCGCCACCTCGTCAGCGGCCGAGCCCGTTGTCGCGTCAAGCGTCGGCCGGCAACGGGGCTCGGCCCCGCCTCCTCGCCTGGAACAGCCACTCAGCGGCGGCGGCGCGCGGAGCCCCCTGTGCCATTGGTCGCGAGCGAGGCAGGCGACTCCCGCTCGGCCAAAGCTGCGTGTGCCTTCGCTTCTATTCCTCCCGCGCCCAGGCGCCTTTCCCGCATTGGCCGAGGGTCAGGGAGGAGGGCCGATCCCTCCGCCTCCATTGGCCGCCTTTCGCGGGGCTCTGCCCACCGGTGGCGCTTCAAGTGGCGGAGCCGGCTCGGAGGCGTGGCTGCGCATGCGTGCGGTGCCGGCGGGCGGGGTAAGATGGCGGCAGTGGGGAAGAAGCAGTGCGTGTAGTGCCTGGCCGAGGTGAGCTCGCTGCGCTTCCGCTGTAGCGAGTGGGCCGACGTGGAGCTCTGCCGCGACTGCTTGTCGGCGGGCGCCGAGATCGGCCCGCAGCGGCGATGGCACGGCTCGCAGCTGGTGGACGGCGGCCGCTTCACCCTGTGGGGCGCCGAGGCGGAGGGCGGCTGGAGCAGCCGGGAGGAGCAGCCGCTGCTGGCCGCGATCGAGCAGTTGGGCTTCGGCCGCTGGGTAAGGGCTGTGGGCGGGGAGGGACGGGGTGGTCCCAGCGCGGCGCTGCGGGAGCCCCGGTGGGCACGGGGCGCTGCGGGCTGCTCGGCCCCGCTGCTGCCTTCGGCCCTAGCGGCCGCCTTCGCCAGCCCGGCCGGGGGGCGGCTCGGCCGTTGTCCGCCTTCTCGTTGGCGTTGGGCTCTGCGTGCAGGGGCCGGGGCTGCGAGCTCCCTGCCCGGCCGCTCCTCGGGACGCGCTCGGGCTCGAACTAAAGCAGCAAGAAGCGTCACTGCTTCACTTGCTTCTGCCTCTGAGGGTTTCTCTTTGGTTACCCAGAAAGAAGGAAGGTTCTCTGTCCAAAGCTTCCCGTTCGTGGTCATTTTGCCTTTTTCATGTTTTGAAGAGCTGTGAAGAGAGTAAATGCTGGGTTTTTGGATTGTAAATGAAGATGATGCGAGGGCTGGAGCCCCTCTGCTGTGAGCACAGGCTGAGAGAGCTGGGGGTGTTGAGCGTGGGGAAGAGAAGGCTCTGGGGAGAGCTCCTAGCAGCCTCGCAGTACCTGAGGGGGCTGCAGGCAAGGTGGGGAGGGGCTTTTTACAAGGGCGACTATTAATAGGATGAAGGGGCATGGCTTTAAGTGGCTTTAAATCTCGCAGGGGAAGATTTAGGTGCCACATTGGGAAGAAATTGTTCACGCTGAGGGTGGTGAGGACCTGGCAGAGGTTGCCCCGGGGAAGCTGTGGGTGCCCCCTCCCTGGAAGTGTTGAAGGCCAGGTTGGCTGGGGCCTGGAGGAGCCTGGTCTGTTCCGGTGTGTTGAGAGGAGTCCCTGCCCATGGCCGGGAGGGTGGAACTAGCTGATCCTTAAAGTCCCTTCCAAGGCAAAGCATTCTAGGATTCTAAATACTACCTTTTCTTATTTCCGTATTGCTTTAAGCGTACTTTGGCAATGCCAACTCCAAATGATGTTGTGATCTGAGCACTGGCCTGGAGTGTAGAAAAGCTCCTGGGGATGGTAAGCTGACTGTTTGAGAGAGCAATTGATGCTCGTGAATCCCCGTGTGGATCTAGTGTCTCAGCGGTGGTGTTAGACGTAGAGATCAGATGCAGCTTGCCTTAGGGCTGTTCCTGGTGCTCCTTTCGTGGTTGATGTGCTCCCATGCAGTTATAAATACTCGCCCTGGACCTAGGAGTGCAGATCCTCTGGAAAGGTGACTCATTTCAGTATTGCTGGGAAAGCTTCTGTGTTGTGAGTTGACCTTTGAGGAGCAGGGAAGAAGTCGGGCTCTTAGGTAAGTGTGTTCTGCTGGAGATGTTAATGGGAATCGTTTTATCGGCTCTCCTTATTTTCTGTTTAGGAGGACGTGGCTACTCGCGTGGGAGCATCCCGAACACCTCAGGAGGTGATGGAACCCTCCGTGAGCATGTATATCCACGGCAACCTGGGGAAAGCCCATCTGGAAGATGCCTTGGAAATGTCAGTTTCCAATCTGGATGCCTATGAAAGACGTGCCGTTAATCCGACTGGATTGCAAACTCACAAGGAGGGTTCTAGTATTAGGCTGGCATCATTTCTCAGTTGTACTCTTTCATCTGTTTCAAGTCAGGGTCAGAGGCTTTAAGAACTGTCAGGAAACATACTCCTAAATGATGTGTGTTTCCGTTCTTTCCTTCTTGTGGGGCAGTACCGTCTCCCGGTGTTGTTGCCTACCTGGCTCCTTATTCCTCTGCCGTCTCTGCAGTCATGCTGATAACAGCGAGCTGGACTAAGCTTCTCAACTGAGAAGTGGTTCCAAGCGGATTTTGTAGTTCCTTTGAAGGCAGCGGTGCCCACTGGTAAACCGGGAGAAAAGGTGTAGGGGAGCAGTTGCGTAAGGCAGCGTTACTGCTGAAATGAGAAGGATCTGTGGGGTCTGAAAGCGTTCTGTGGAGCTGATCCCTATGTAGTGATGAGTGCAAGAAGTCTGCTGGGGAATGTGCCGGGCAAATACCATCAGAATAAGTCTAAGCTGTCCCGTCTAGCATTTTATGCAGGCTCTAACACATGGGAGCAAGTTACAGGGCCAGCAAATTGTGTCCTGTAGCTGGGAGCCCCTCTGGGTTCAGGTGAATGCTGAAGTGTAAATGGTGAGTGCCTCTGATTTACCAGAATGTTTATTGCATCGTGTGTAGTGTAAGATCTATTTTGTAAATAATGATGAAGGAAGAAGTTCTTTACTGAGAGGGTGATTGTCCATTGGAATGCGCTGCCGGGGGGGGTGGTGGATTCACCGTCCCTGGAGGTGTTTCAGGAAAGGTTGGGTGAGGCACTTAGTGCCATGGTGTAGTTGACGAGTAGGAGTAGGTGTAGGTTGGGTCCTAGGTTGGACTCGATGATGTCGGAGGTCTTTTCCAACCTTATGATACTGTGATGATCATTGCAAAGGGAAACTAACTGAAGCAATATTTGTGTTAACTGTACGCAGGCATTTCTAAATCCTCTGGCTGTATGGTCAGCAGTTTCCCAATGCTCTTCAGTCTGTTTTATGCTGGTTATTCTGGCATTGTCTGAATAAAAAAATGCGAATAATAGTTGCACGCTGCTCAGCTGAAGCTGTAATAAAGGACTGTGGGACACAGTCAAAATACTCTCCTTTAGCAGAAACATGGTTTCTGCAAGGGATGGTGCGATTGTACTATTAAAAGAGTGAGAGCAAGATTCCCTGGTAAGTGAGGACTCGGAATCACTTTGGAAGATGTGTCACGGCCGTGCAGCTTGCAAGTCTGATACCTCCTTGGCCTCTCTTCCTGTCCGCTTTGGGTACCTGCTGTGATGGATGTGGGCTTTTGTTGACCATCTTAGTTCCTGCATGAAACTACTTCTAGGTCATCCCTTACTGGAAGAAAGCCCCAGGCCTCGAGGTGTTGATATGAAACACATGATAATTCTCCCAGAATCTGTATAGCTTTGAGCCGTCAGTGACGGGTACTTGTGTGCTCCGGTGCCGTGAAGTGCAATAGAAAGCTGGCAGGAAGGTCAGTAAGTGGGTTTTTTTAAGATTACTTTTTGTGTTACTACGACAAAACCACGCCTTTCCATGAAGGATACGAGGCCTCCCAGCTAAAACATTTGCACTATGCTTTTAAATGGCTTCCTAAAGAGGGAGACAACTCCGCGTGCGTTTTTTAGGTGGTGATTTTTAGGCTTTGTGATTTAAATCTTGGTCGCAACTAGACACGTTTTCCCTCTGAAACAGGTGTACAAGTGTGGCTCGTTTGTCTGTTTAAAATGCTTTCTTCAGCTACTGGGTATCTTTGCAGCCATCAACAGCCTGTTCTCCTTTCCCTCAGCAATGAATCATTAACTTAATGTAGTAAAGAATTTCATTTGGGGAAAAAAAAGAAAAGGTACCCTCTAACAGCATCCTTTTGAATGTTTAAAAACTGCAATGACCCCCAGAGAGCCACTGATCCATCCCCTGTGCATCATGTTTAAATGGGTTTGATGTAGGTAGCAAGTTTGTTTTGTTTAGGTGTGTGTATCAGACTGGAACTTTTCCCAATTGTAAATAAATGGTTTTGTTAAGTCAAGTCTGTAATTGTGCTCGGCATTGCCCCAACACAGGTGCAGGACCTTGCACTTGGCCTTGTTCAACTTCAGGAGGTTCCCACAGGCCCACCTCTCTAATGGGTCAAGGTCTCTTGACACTGAGCCGTTGACCACAGCTCTTGGAGTGCAACCAATTCCTTATGCCCCGAGTGGTCTTTCTGTTGAATCCCTGTCTGTCCAGTTTAGAAATCAGAGCGGGGTGTGGGATGGTATCCAATGCTCTGCGCAGGTCCAGGTAGATGATGTCGGTTCCTCTTCCCCTTCCCCGCACTGCTGGAGCCCTGTTGTAGAAAGCCACAAAATTTGTCAGGGATGAAGTGCGCTTAGCGAAGCCGTGTAGGCTGTCACCTGTCACCTCCTTATCTTCCATTCTTTTTATCCCTAAATGAGTGCGTTCGGTGACTTCGGTGACTTTGTTTCAATGCACGTGCAATGGGTTTTGGAACGGGAACCAACAGCTTAACTACTGCTCGGGGATAGTGGTCTCCCAGGATGTAATTGCAACCTGTGGTGGAAAACCGCAAGACTCTTTACCATTGGGATGTGGCCTCTTGGCTGAAAAATTCACCTCTGTGGAAGACTTTGATGTAGGCCTTTAATAGCCAACTCTGACTACAAACAATGGGCCCGAAGGTTGCTGCTCTCTCTAAGCAGAGGAGCGGTATCACACTTGGAAATGAACCATTAACTAGGGAGGACTGATTGCAAAAGTGGGCCCCTGAGGTAGTGCTGGGCTGTAAGGAGCCTCCGAAGGCTGCCATTTCTTCAGGAACCGAGAGCAGAGGATATCAAGAGCTGCCAAAATGGTACTGGACCAAAACCTTTCTACCTTGCTCACATCCACCCCTTGGGTTAAATAAAAAGTAATGCTGCAATAGCAGCCCGAGCTGCGGGATAGAGAGGTGTCTGTCTCATGGTCACTGCTCGGGGAGTTTGCAGAACGTACAGTTCTGAAAGGGGAATCTGCTTCCTCTAAGTAAAGCTGCGTGAGCTGTGCAGCTGTACAGATTTTTTGCTCCCTCCCCTTTCTCTTCCGTCTTTTTTCCTGGGATTCTGATTGGCTGTAGCTGAGCAGTGCAGAGGGCACGGAAAGAGCGAGAGGCTAACGCTGCCCTCTACACCTTCCCTGACAAGGCTGAGCACCCCCTAAAGCAGTAAAAGCTGAAAGGCCAAAGAAATCCAGAACTCTAGTTTTGTGTGATAAACTTGACATCTATATTTTTGCAAGGAACATAAATCTGAAAGTACTAAAGGGTTATTTGGGGGTACCACCAAGACTGAGCTGGCAGGCAAGTCTGCTGGAAGGAGAGAGCGAGCTTGCGGTGTATCTGGCAGGGACTGGCTTCCTCCATCTCCTCCAGCCGTGGCTGCTCTGGCCAGGCTTCCTCAATGTCTTCCAGCCACGGCTCCTCCAGCTGGCTCTCCTCCGTCTCCTCCGGCCATGGCTCCAGTGCTCCCGCTTGCATCGTCACCTCCAGCCATGGCTGCTCTGGTCCAGCTTCCTTTGTCTCCTCCAGCCATGGCTCCAGTGGTCCAGCTTGCATCAGCTCCTCAGGCCATGGCTCCTCTGGTCCAGCTTCCTTGACCTCCTCCAGCCGTGGCTCCTCTGGTGCAGCTTCCTCAGTCTCCTCCAGCCATGGCTCCAGTGGTCCAGCTTGCATCATCTCCTCAGGCCATGGCTCCTCTGGTGCAGCTTCCTCGATCTCCTCCAGCCATGGCTCCTCTGGTGCAGCTTCCTCAGTCTCCTCCAGCCATGGCTCCAGTGGTCCAGCTTGCATCAGCTCCTCAGGCCACGGCTCCTCTGGTGCAGCTTCCTTGACCTCCTCCTGCCGTGGCTCCTCTGGTGCAGCTTCCTGGATCTCCTCCAGCCATGGCTCCAGTGGTCCAGCTTGCATCATCTCCTCAGGCCATGGCTCCTCTGGTCCAGCTTCCTTGACCTCCTCAGGCCACGGCTCCTCTGGTGCAGCTTCCTCAATCTCCTCCAGCCATGGCTCCTCTGGTCCAGCTTGCATCAGCTCCTCAGGCCACGGCTCCTCTGGTGCAGCTTCCTTGACCTCCTCTTGCCGTGGCTCCTCTGGTGCAGCTTCCTGGATCTCCTCCAGCCATGGCTCCAGTGGTCCAGCTTGCATCAGCTCCTCAGGCCACGGCTCCTCTGGTGCAGCTTCCTTGATCTCCTCCAGCCGTGGCTCCACTGGTCCCGATTCCATCATGTCCAGCCTTGGCTCCTGGCGCTCCTCCAGCACCAGCTCCTCCACGTCCTCAGGTCCAGGCTCCTCCTGCACCAGTTCCTTCATCTCTTGCATCTCTTGCATCTCTCTCTCCTCAGCGCCGGCTCCTCAGGCTCCGTCTCCGCCCTCTCGCCACCTCGTCAGCGGCCGAGCCCGTTGTCGCGTCAAGCGTCGGCCGGCAACGGGGCTCGGCCCCGCCTCCTCGCCTGGAACAGCCACTCAGCGGCGGCGGCGCGCGGAGCCCCCTGTGCCATTGGTCGCGAGCGAGGCAGGCGACTCCCGCTCGGCCAAAGCTGCGTGTGCCTTCGCTTCGATTCCTCCCGCGCCCAGGCGCCTTTCCCGCATTGGCCGAGGGTCAGGGAGGAGGGCCGATCCCTCCGCCTCCATTGGCCGCCTTTCGCGGGGCTCTGCCCACCGGTGGCGCTTCAAGTGGCGGAGCCGGCTCGGAGGCGTGGCTGCGCATGCGTGCGGTGCCGGCGGGCGGGGTAAGATGGCGGCAGTGGGGAAGAAGCAGTGCGTGTAGTGCCTGGCCGAGGTGAGCTCGCTGCGCTTCCGCTGTAGCGAGTGGGCCGACGTGGAGCTCTGCCGCGACTGCTTGTCGGCGGGCGCCGAGATCGGCCCGCAGCGGCGATGGCACGGCTCGCAGCTGGTGGACGGCGGCCGCTTCACCCTGTGGGGCGCCGAGGCGGAGGGCGGCTGGAGCAGCCGGGAGGAGCAGCCGCTGCTGGCCGCGATCGAGCAGTTGGGCTTCGGCCGCTGGGTAAGGGCTGTGGGCGGGGAGGGACGGGGTGGTCCCAGCGCGGCGCTGCGGGAGCCCCGGTGGGCACGGGGCGCTGCGGGCTGCTCGGCCCCGCTGCTGCCTTCGGCCCTAGCGGCCGCCTTCCCCAGCCCGGCCGGGGGGCGGCTGGGCCGTTGTCCGCCTTCTCGTTGGCGTTGGGCTCTGCGTGCAGGGGCCGGGGCTGCGAGCTCCCTGCCCGGCCGCTCCTCGGGACGCGCTCGGGCTCGACCTAAAGCAGCAAGAAGCGTCACTGCTTCACTTGCTTGTGCCTCTGAGGGTTTGTCTTTGGTTACCCAGAAAGAAGGAAGGTTCTCTGTCCAAAGCTTCCCGTTCGTGGTCATTTTGCCTTTTTCATGTTTTGAAGAGCTGTGAAGAGAGTAAATGCTGGGTTTTTGGATTGTAAATGAAGATGATGCGAGGGCTGGAGCCCCTCTGCTGTGAGCACAGGCTGAGAGAGCTGGGGGTGTTGAGCGTGGGGAAGAGAAGGCTCTGGGGAGAGCTCCTAGCAGCCTCGCAGTACCTGAGGGGGCTGCAGGCAAGGTGGGGAGGGGCTTTTTACAAGGGCGACTATTAATAGGATGAAGGGGCATGGCTTTAAGTGGCTTTAAATCTCGCAGGGGAAGATTTAGGTGCCACATTGGGAAGAAATTGTTCACGCTGAGGGTGGTGAGGACCTGGCAGAGGTTGCCCCGGGGAAGCTGTGGGTGCCCCCTCCCTGGAAGTGTTGAAGGCCAGGTTGGCTGGGGCCTGGAGGAGCCTGGTCTGTTCCGGTGTGTTGAGAGGAGTCCCTGCCCATGGCCGGGAGGGTGGAACTAGCTGATCCTTAAAGTCCCTTCCAAGGCAAAGCATTCTAGGATTCTAAATACTACCTTTTCTTATTTCCGTATTGCTTTAAGCGTACTTTGGCAATGCCAACTCCAAATGATGTTGTGATCTGAGCACTGGCCTGGAGTGTAGAAAAGCTCCTGGGGATGGTAAGCTGACTGTTTGAGAGAGCAATTGATGCTCGTGAATCCCCGTGTGGATCTAGTGTCTCAGCGGTGGTGTTAGACGTAGAGATCAGATGCAGCTTGCCTTAGGGCTGTTCCTGGTGCTCCTTTCGTGGTTGATGTGCTCTCATGCAGTTATAAATACTCGCCCTGGACCTAGGAGTGCAGATCCTCTGGAAAGGTGACTCATTTCAGTATTGCTGGGAAAGCTTCTGTGTTGTGAGTTGACCTTTGAGGAGCAGGGAAGAAGTCGGGCTCTTAGGTAAGTGTGTTCTGCTGGAGATGTTAATGGGAATCGTTTTATCGGCTCTCCTTATTTTCTGTTTAGGAGGACGTGGCTACTCGCGTGGGAGCATCCCGAACACCTCAGGAGGTGATGGAACCCTCCGTGAGCATGTATATCCACGGCAACCTGGGGAAAGCCCATCTGGAAGATGCCTTGGAAATGTCAGTTTCCAATCTGGATGCCTATGAAAGACGTGCCGTTAATCCGACTGGATTGCAAACTCACAAGGAGGGTTCTAGTATTAGGCTGGCATCATTTCTCAGTTGTACTCTTTCATCTGTTTCAAGTCAGGGTCAGAGGCTTTAAGAACTGTCAGGAAACATACTCCTAAATGATGTGTGTTTCCGTTCTTTCCTTCTTGTGGGGCAGTACCGTCTCCCGGTGTTGTTGCCTCCCTGGCTCCTTATTCCTCTGCCGTCTCTGCAGTCATACTGATAAGAGCGAGCTGGACTAAGCTTCTCAACTGAGAAGTGGTTCCAAGCGGATTTTGTAGTTCCTTTGAAGGCAGCGGTGCCCACTGGCAAACCGGGAGAAAAGGTGTAGGGGAGCAGTTGCGTAAGGCAGCGTTACTGCTGAAATGAGAAGGATCTGTGGGGTCTGAAAGGGTTCTGTGGAGCTGATCCCTATGTAGTGATGAGTGCAAGAAGTCTGCTGGGGAATGTGCCGGGCAAATACCATCAGAATAAGTCTAAGCTGTCCCGTCTAGCATTTTATGCAGGCTCTAACACATGGGAGCAAGTTACAGGGCCAGCAAATTGTGTCCTGTAGCTGGGAGCCCCTCTGGGTTCAGGTGAATGCTGAAGTGTAAATGGTGAGTGCCTCTGATTTACCAGAATGTTTATTGCATCGTGTGTAGTGTAAGATCTATTTTGTAAATAATGATGAAGGAAGAAGTTCTTTACTGAGAGGGTGATTGTCCATTGGAATGCGCTGCCGGGGGGGGTGGTGGATTCACCGTCCCTGGAGGTGTTTCAGGAAAGGTTGGGTGAGGCACTTAGTGCCATGGTGTAGTTGACGAGTAGGAGTAGGTGTAGGTTGGGTCCTAGGTTGGACTCGATGATGTCGGAGGTCTTTTCCAACCTTATGATACTGTGATGATCATTGCAAAGGGAAACTAACTGAAGCAATATTTGTGTTAACTGTACGCAGGCATTTCTAAATCCTCTGGCTGTATGGTCAGCAGTTTCCCAATGCTCTTCAGTCTGTTTTATGCTGGTTATTCTGGCATTGTCTGAATAAAAAAATGCGAATAATAGTTGCACGCTGCTCAGCTGAAGCTGTAATAAAGGACTGTGGGACACAGTCAAAATACTCTCCTTTAGCAGAAACATGGTTTCTGCAAGGGATGGTGCGATTGTACTATTAAAAGAGTGAGAGCAAGATTCCCTGGTAAGTGAGGACTCGGAATCACTTTGGAAGATGTGTCACGGCCGTGCAGCTTGCAAGTCTGATACCTCCTTGGCCTCTCTTCCTGTCCGCTTTGGGTACCTGCTGTGATGGATGTGGGCTTTTGTTGACCATCTTAGTTCCTGCATGAAACTACTTCTAGGTCATCCCTTACTGGAAGAAAGCCCCAGGCCTCGAGGTGTTGATATGAAACACATGATAATTCTCCCAGAATCTGTATAGCTTTGAGCCGTCAGTGACGGGTACTTGTGTGCTCCGGTGCCGTGAAGTGCAATAGAAAGCTGGCAGGAAGGTCAGTAAGTGGGTTTTTTTAAGATTACTTTTTGTGTTACTACGACAAAACCACGCCTTTCCATGAAGGCTACGAGGCCTCCCAGCTAAAACATTTGCACTATGCTTTTAAATGGCTTCCTAAAGAGGGAGACAACTCCGCGTGCGTTTTTTAGGTGGTGATTTTTAGGCTTTGTGATTTAAATCTTGGTCGCAACTAGACACGTTTTCCCTCTGAAACAGGTGTACAAGTGTGGCTCGTTTGTCTGTTTAAAATGCTTTCTTCAGCTACTGGGTATCTTTGCAGCCATCAACAGCCTGTTCTCCTTTCCCTCAGCAATGAATCATTAACTTAATGTAGTAAAGAATTTCATTTGGGGAAAAAAAAGAAAAGGTACCCTCTAACAGCATCCTTTTGAATGTTTAAAAACTGCAATGACCCCCAGAGAGCCACTGATCCATCCCCTGTGCATCATGTTTAAATGGGTTTGATGTAGGTAGCAAGTTTGTTTTGTTTAGGTGTGTGTATCAGACTGGAACTTTTCCCAATTGTAAATAAATGGTTTTGTTAAGTCAAGTCTGTAATTGTGCTCGGCATTGCCCCAACACAGGTGCAGGACCTTGCACTTGGCCTTGTTCAACTTCAGGAGGTTCCCACAGGCCCACCTCTCTAATGGGTCAAGGTCTCTTGACACTGAGCCGTTGACCACAGCTCTTGGAGTGCAACCAATTCCTTATGCCCCGAGTGGTCTTTCTGTTGAATCCCTGTCTGTCCAGTTTAGAAATCAGAGCGGGGTGTGGGATGGTATCCAATGCTCTGCGCAGGTCCAGGTAGATGATGTCGGTTCCTCTTCCCCTTCCCCGCACTGCTGGAGCCCTGTTGTAGAAAGCCACAAAATTTGTCAGGGATGAAGTGCGCTTAGCGAAGCCGTGTAGGCTGTCACCTGTCACCTCCTTATCTTCCATTCTTTTTATCCCTAAATGAGTGCGTTCGGTGACTTCGGTGACTTTGTTTCAATGCACGTGCAATGGGTTTTGGAACGGGAACCAACAGCTTGACTACTGCTCGGGGATAGTGGTCTCCCAGGATGTAATTGCAACCTGTGGTGGAAAACCGCAAGACTCTTTACCATTGGGATGTGGCCTCTTGGCTGAAAAATTCACCTCTGTGGAACACTTTGATGTAGGCCTTTAATAGCCAACTCTGACTACAAACAATGGGCCCGAAGGTTGCTGCTCTCTCTAAGCAGAGGAGCGGTATCACACTTGGAAATGAACCATTAACTAGGGAGGACTGATTCCAAAAGTGGGCCCCTGAGGTAGTGCTGGGCTGTAAGGAGCCTCCGAAGGCTGCCATTTCTTCAGGAACCGAGAGCAGAGGATATCAAGAGCTGCCAAAATGGTACTGGACCAAAACCTTTCTACCTTGCTCACATCCACCCCTTGGGTTAAATAAAAAGTAATGCTGCAATAGCAGCCCGAGCTGCGGGATAGAGAGGTGTCTGTCTCATGGTCACTGCTCGGGGAGTTTGCAGAACGTACAGTTCTGAAAGGGGAATCTGCTTCCTCTAAGTAAAGCTGCGTGAGCTGTGCAGCTGTACAGATTTTTTGCTCCCTCCCCTTTCTCTTCCGTCTTTTTTCCTGGGATTCCGATTGGCTGTAGCTGAGCAGTGCAGAGGGCACGGAAAGAGCGAGGGGCTAACGCTGCCCTCTACACCTTCCCTGACAAGGCTGAGCACCCCCTAAAGCAGTAAAAGCTGAAAGGCCAAAGAAATCCAGAACTCTAGTTTTGTGTGATAAACTTGACATCTATATTTTTGCAAGGAACATAAATCTGAAAGTACTAAAGGGTTATTTGGGGGTACCACCAAGACTGAGCTGGCAGGCAAGTCTGCTGGAAGGAGAGAGCGAGCTTGCGGTGTATCTGGCAGGGACTGGCTTCCTCCATCTCCTCCAGCCGTGGCTGCTCTGGCCAGGCTTCCTCAATGTCTTCCAGCCACGGCTCCTCTAGCTGGCTCTCCTCCGGCCATGGCTCCAGTGCTCCCGCTTGCATCGTCACCTCCAGCCATGGCTGCTCTGGTCCAGCTTCCTTTGTCTCCTCCAGCCATGGCTCCAGTGGTCCAGCTTGCATCAGCTCCTCAGGCCATGGCTCCTCTGGTCCAGCTTCCTTGACCTCCTCCAGCCGTGGCTCCTCTGGTGCAGCTTCCTCAGTCTCCTCCAGCCATGGCTCCAGTGGTCCAGCTTGCATCATCTCCTCAGGCCATGGCTCCTCTGGTGCAGCTTCCTCGATCTCCTCCAGCCATGGCTCCTCTGGTGCAGCTTCCTCAGTCTCCTCCAGCCATGGCTCCAGTGGTCCAGCTTGCATCAGCTCCTCAGGCCACGGCTCCTCTGGTGCAGCTTCCTTGACCTCCTCTTGCCGTGGCTCCTCTGGTGCAGCTTCCTGGATCTCCTCCAGCCATGGCTCCAGTGGTCCAGCTTGCATCATCTCCTCAGGCCATGGCTCCTCTGGTCCAGCTTCCTTGACCTCCTCAGGCCACGGCTCCTCTGGTGCAGCTTCCTCAATCTCCTCCAGCCATGGCTCCTCTGGTCCAGCTTGCATCAGCTCCTCAGGCCACGGCTCCTCTGGTGCAGCTTCCTTGACCTCCTCTTGCCGTGGCTCCTCTGGTGCAGCTTCCTGGATCTCCTCCAGCCATGGCTCCAGTGGTCCAGCTTGCATCAGCTCCTCAGGCCACGGCTCCTCTGGTGCAGCTTCCTTGATCTCCTCCAGCCGTGGCTCCACTGGTCCCGATTCCATCATGTCCAGCCTTGGCTCCTGGCGCTCCTCCAGCACCAGCTCCTCCACGTCCTCAGGTCCAGGCTCCTCCTGCACCAGTTCCTTCATCTCTTGCATCTCTCTCTCCTCAGCGCCGGCTCCTCAGGCTCCGTCTCCGCCCTCTCGCCACCTCGTCAGCGGCCGAGCCCGTTGTCGCGTCAAGCGTCGGCCGGCAACGGGGCTCGGCCCCGCCTCCTCGCCTGGAACAGCCACTCAGCGGCGGCGGCGCGCGGAGCCCCCTGTGCCATTGGTCGCGAGCGAGGCAGGCGACTCCCGCTCGGCCAAAGCTGCGTGTGCCTTCGCTTCTATTCCTCCCGCGCCCAGGCGCCTTTCCCGCATTGGCCGAGGGTCAGGGAGGAGGGCCGATCCCTCCGCCTCCATTGGCCGCCTTTCGCGGGGCTCTGCCCACCGGTGGCGCTTCAAGTGGCGGAGCCGGCTCGGAGGCGTGGCTGCGCATGCGTGCGGTGCCGGCGGGCGGGGTAAGATGGCGGCAGTGGGGAAGAAGCAGTGCGTGTACTGCCTGGCCGAGGTGAGCTCGCTGCGCTTCCGCTGTAGCGAGTGGGCCGACGTGGAGCTCTGCCGCGACTGCTTGTCGGCGGGCGCCGAGATCGGCCCGCAGCGGCGATGGCACGGCTCGCAGCTGGTGGACGGCGGCCGCTTCACCCTGTGGGGCGCCGAGGCGGAGGGCGGCTGGAGCAGCCGGGAGGAGCAGCCGCTGCTGGCCGCGATCGAGCAGTTGGGCTTCGGCCGCTGGGTAAGGGCTGTGGGCGGGGAGGGACGGGGTGGTCCCAGCGCGGCGCTGCGGGAGCCCCGGTGGGCACGGGGCGCTGCGGGCTGCTCGGCCCCGCTGCTGCCTTCGGCCCTAGCGGCCGCCTTCGCCAGCCCGGCCGGGGGGCGGCTCGGACGTTGTCCGCCTTCTCGTTGGCGTTGGGCTCTGCGTGCAGGGGCCGGGGCTGCGAGCTCCCTGCCCGGCCGCTCCTCGGGACGCGCTCGGGCTCGAACTAAAGCAGCAAGAAGCGTCACTGCTTCACTTGCTTCTGCCTCTGAGGGTTTCTCTTTGGTTACCCAGAAAGAAGGAAGGTTCTCTGTCCAAAGCTTCCCGTTCGTGGTCATTTTGCCTTTTTCATGTTTTGAAGAGCTGTGAAGAGAGTAAATGCTGGGTTTTTGGATTGTAAATGAAGATGATGCGAGGGCTGGAGCCCCTCTGCTGTGAGCACAGGCTGAGAGAGCTGGGGGTGTTGAGCGTGGGGAAGAGAAGGCTCTGGGGAGAGCTCCTAGCAGCCTCGCAGTACCTGAGGGGGCTGCAGGCAAGGTGGGGAGGGGCTTTTTACAAGGGCGACTATTAATAGGATGAAGGGGCATGGCTTTAAGTGGCTTTAAATCTCGCAGGGGAAGATTTAGGTGCCACATTGGGAAGAAATTGTTCACGCTGAGGGTGGTGAGGACCTGGCAGAGGTTGCCCCGGGGAAGCTGTGGGTGCCCCCTCCCTGGAAGTGTTGAAGGCCAGGTTGGCTGGGGCCTGGAGGAGCCTGGTCTGTTCCGGTGCGTTGAGAGGAGTCCCTGCCCATGGCCGGGAGGGTGGAACTAGCTGATCCTTAAAGTCCCTTCCAAGGCAAAGCATTCTAGGATTCTAAATCCTACCTTTTCTTATTTCCGTATTGCTTTAAGCGTACTTTGGCAATGCCAACTCCAAATGATGTTGTGATCTGAGCACTGGCCTGGAGTGTAGAAAAGCTCCTGGGGATGGTAAGCTGACTGTTTGAGAGAGCAATTGATGCTCGTGAATCCCCGTGTGGATCTAGTGTCTCAGCGGTGGTGTTAGACGTAGAGATCAGATGCAGCTTGCCTTAGGGCTGTTCCTGGTGCTCCTTTCGTGGTTGATGTGCTCCCATGCAGTTATAAATACTCGCCCTGGACCTAGGAGTGCAGATCCTTTGGAAAGGTGACTCATTTCAGTATTGCTGGGAAAGCTTCTGTGTTGTGAGTTGACCTTTGAGGAGCAGGGAAGAAGTCGGGCTCTTAGGTAAGTGTGTTCTGCTGGAGATGTTAATGGGAATCGTTTTATCGGCTCTCCTTATTTTCTGTTTAGGAGGACGTGGCTACTCGCGTGGGAGCATCCCGAACACCTCAGGAGGTGATGGAACCCTCCGTGAGCATGTATATCCACGGCAACCTGGGGAAAGCCCATCTGGAAGATGCCTTGGAAATGTCAGTTTCCAATCTGGATGCCTATGAAAGACGTGCCGTTAATCAGACTGGATTGCAAACTCACAAGGAGGGTTCTAGTATTAGGCTGGCATCATTTCTCAGTTGTACTCTTTCATCTGTTTCAAGTCAGGGTCAGAGGCTTTAAGAACTGTCAGGAAACATACTCCTAAATGATGTGTGTTTCCGTTCTTTCCTTCTTGTGGGGCAGTACCGTCTCCCGGTGTTGTTGCCTACCTGGCTCCTTATTCCTCTGCCGTCTCTGCAGTCATGCTGATAACAGCGAGCTGGACTAAGCTTCTCAACTGAGAAGTGGTTCCAAGCGGATTTTGTAGTTCCTTTGAAGGCAGCGGTGCCCACTGGCAAACCGGGAGAAAAGGTGTAGGGGAGCAGTTGCGTAAGGCAGCGTTACTGCTGAAATGAGAAGGATCTGTGGGGTCTGAAAGCGTTCTGTGGAGCTGATCCCTATGTAGTGATGAGTGCAAGAAGTCTGCTGGGGAATGTGCCGGGCAAATACCATCAGAATAAGTCTAAGCTGTCCCGTCTAGCATTTTATGCAGGCTCTAACACATGGGAGCAAGTTACAGGGCCAGCAAATTGTGTCCTATAGCTGGGAGCCCCTCTGGGTTCAGGTGAATGCTGAAGTGTAAATGGTGAGTGCCTCTGATTTACCAGAATGTTTATTGCATCGTGTGTAGTGTAAGATCTATTTTGTAAATAATGATGAAGGAAGAAGTTCTTTACTGAGAGGGTGATTGTCCATTGGAATGCGCTGCCGGGGGGGGTGGTGGATTCACCGTCCCTGGAGGTGTTTCAGGAAAGGTTGGGTGAGGCACTTAGTGCCATGGTGTAGTTGACGAGTAGGAGTAGGTGTAGGTTGGGTCCTAGGTTGGACTCGATGATGTCGGAGGTCTTTTCCAACCTTATGATACTGTGATGATCATTGCAAAGGGAAACTAACTGAAGCAATATTTGTGTTAACTGTACGCAGGCATTTCTAAATCCTCTGGCTGTATGGTCAGCAGTTTCCCAATGCTCTTCAGTCTGTTTTATGCTGGTTATTCTGGCATTGTCTGAATAAAAAAATGCGAATAATAGTTGCACGCTGCTCAGCTGAAGCTGTAATAAAGGACTGTGGGACACAGTCAAAATACTCTCCTTTAGCAGAAACATGGTTTCTGCAAGGGATGGTGCGATTGTACTATTAAAAGAGTGAGAGCAAGATTCCCTGGTAAGTGAGGACTCGGAATCACTTTGGAAGATGTGTCACGCCCGTGCAGCTTGCAAGTCTGATACCCCCTTGGCCTCTCTTCCTGTCCGCTTTGGGTACCTGCTGTGATGGATGTGGGCTTTTGTTGACCATCTTAGTTCCTGCATAAAACTACTTCTAGGTCATCCCTTACTGGAAGAAAGCCCCAGGCCTCGAGGTGTTGATATGAAACACATGATAATTCTCCCAGAATCTGTATAGCTTTGAGCCGTCAGTGACGGGTACTTGTGTGCTCCGGTGCCGTGAAGTGCAATAGAAAGCTGGCAGGAAGGTCAGTAAGTGGGTTTTTTTAAGATTACTTTTTGTGTTACTACGACAAAACCACGCCTTTCCATGAAGGATACGAGGCCTCCCAGCTAAAACATTTGCACTATGCTTTTAAATGGCTTCCTAAAGAGGGAGACAACTCCGCGTGCGTTTTTTAGGTGGTGATTTTTAGGCTTTGTGATTTAAATCTTGGTCGCAACTAGACACGTTTTCCCTCTGAAACAGGTGTACAAGTGTGACTCGTTTGTCTGTTTAAAATGCTTTCTTCAGCTACTGGGTATCTTTGCAGCCATCAACAGCCTGTTCTCCTTTCCCTCAGCAATGAATCATTAACTTAATGTAGTAAAGAATTTCATTTGGGGAAAAAAAAGAAAAGGTACCCTCTAACAGCATCCTTTTGAATGTTTAAAAACTGCAATGACCCCCAGAGAGCCACTGATCCATCCCCTGTGCATCATGTTTAAATGGGTTTGATGTAGGTAGCAAGTTTGTTTTGTTTAGGTGTGTGTATCAGACTGGAACTTTTCCCAATTGTAAATAAATGGTTTTGTTAAGTCAAGTCTGTAATTGTGCTCGGCATTGCCCCAACACAGGTGCAGGACCTTGCACTTGGCCTTGTTCAACTTCAGGAGGTTCCCACAGGCCCACCTCTCTAATGGGTCAAGGTCTCTTGACACTGAGCCGTTGACCACAGCTCTTGGAGTGCAACCAATTCCTTATGCCCCGAGTGGTCTTTCTGTTGAATCCCTGTCTGTCCAGTTTAGAAATCAGAGCGGGGTGTGGGATGGTATCCAATGCTCTGCGCAGGTCCAGGTAGATGATGTCGGTTCCTCTTCCCCTTCCCCGCACTGCTGGAGCCCTGTTGTAGAAAGCCACAAAATTTGTCAGGGATGAAGTGCGCTTAGCGAAGCCGTGTAGGCTGTCACCTGTCACCTCCTTATCTTCCATTCTTTTTATCCCTAAATGAGTGCGTTCGGTGACTTCGGTGACTTTGTTTCAATGCACGTGCAATGGGTTTTGGAACGGGAACCAACAGCTTAACTACTGCTCGGGGATAGTGGTCTCCCAGGATGTAATTGCAACCTGTGGTGGAAAACCGCAAGACTCTTTACCATTGGGATGTGGCCTCTTGGCTGAAAAATTCACCTCTGTGGAAGACTTTGATGTAGGCCTTTAATAGCCAACTCTGACTACAAACAATGGGCCCGAAGGTTGCTGCTCTCTCTAAGCAGAGGAGCGGTATCACACTTGGAAATGAACCATTAACTAGGGAGGACTGATTCCAAAAGTGGGCCCCTGAGGTAGTGCTGGGCTGTAAGGAGCCTCCGAAGGCTGCCATTTCTTCAGGAACCGAGAGCAGAGGATATCAAGAGCTGCCAAAATGGTACTGGACCAAAACCTTTCTACCTTGCTCACATCCACCCCTTGGGTTAAATAAAAAGTAATGCTGCAATAGCAGCCCGAGCTGCGGGATAGAGAGGTGTCTGTCTCATGGTCACTGCTCGGGGAGTTTGCAGAACGTACAGTTCTGAAAGGGGAATCTGCTTCCTCTAAGTAAAGCTGCGTGAGCTGTGCAGCTGTACAGATTTTTTGCTCCCTCCCCTTTCTCTTCCGTCTTTTTTCCTGGGATTCTGATTGGCTGTAGCTGAGCAGTGCAGAGGGCACGGAAAGAGCGAGGGGCTAACGCTGCCCTCTACACCTTCCCTGACAAGGCTGAGCACCCCCTAAAGCAGTAAAAGCTGAAAGGCCAAAGAAATCCAGAACTCTAGTTTTGTGTGTTAAACTTGACATCTATATTTTTGCAAGGAACATAAATCTGAAAGTACTAAAGGGTTATTTGGGGGTACCACCAAGACTGAGCTGGCAGGCAAGTCTGCTGGAAGGAGAGAGCGCGCTTGCGGTGTATCTGGCAGGGACTGGCTTCCTCCATCTCCTCCAGCCGTGGCTGCTCTGGCCAGGCTTCCTCAATGTCTTCCAGCCACGGCTCCTCCAGCTGGCTCTCCTCCGTCTCCTCCGGCCATGGCTCCAGTGCTCCCGCTTGCATCGTCACCTCCAGCCATGGCTGCTCTGGGCCAGCTTCCTTTGTCTCCTCCAGCCATGGCTCCAGTGGTCCAGCTTGCATCAGCTCCTCAGGCCATGGCTCCTCTGGTGCAGCTTCCTTGACCTCCTCCAGCCGTGGCTCCTCTGGTGCAGCTTCCTCAGTCTCCTCCAGCCATGGCTCCAGTGGTCCAGCTTGCATCATCTCCTCAGGCCATGGCTCCTCTGGTGCAGCTTCCTCGATCTCCTCCAGCCATGGCTCCTCTGGTGCAGCTTCCTCAGTCTCCTCCAGCCATGGCTCCAGTGGTCCAGCTTGCATCAGCTCCTCAGGCCACGGCTCCTCTGGTGCAGCTTCCTTGACCTCCTCTTGCCGTGGCTCCTCTGGTGCAGCTTCCTGGATCTCCTCCAGCCATGGCTCCAGTGGTCCAGCTTGCATCATCTCCTCAGGCCATGGCTCCTCTGGTCCAGCTTCCTTGACCTCCTCAGGCCACGGCTCCTCTGGTGCAGCTTCCTTGACCTCCTCTTGCCGTGGCTCCTCTGGTGCAGCTTCCTGGATCTCCTCCAGCCATGGCTCCAGTGGTCCAGCTTGCATCAGCTCCTCAGGCCACGGCTCCTCTGGTGCAGCTTCCTTGATCTCCTCCAGCCGTGGCTCCACTGGTCCCGATTCCATCATGTCCAGCCTTGGCTCCTGGCGCTCCTCCAGCACCAGCTCCTCCACGTCCTCAGGTCCAGGCTCCTCCTGCACCAGTTCCTTCATCTCTTGCATCTCTTGCATCTCTCTCTCCTCAGCGCCGGCTCCTCAGGCTCCGTCTCCGCCCTCTCGCCACCTCGTCAGCGGCCGAGCCCGTTGTCGCGTCAAGCGTCGGCCGACAACGGGGCTCGGCCCCGCCTCCTCGCCTGGAACAGCCACTCAGCGGCGGCGGCGCGCGGAGCCGCCTGTGCCATTGGTCGCGAGCGAGGCAGGCGACTCCCGCTCGGCCAAAGCTGCGTGTGCCTTCGCTTCGATTCCTCCCGCGCCCAGGCGCCTTTCCCGCATTGGCCGAGGGTCAGGGAGGAGGGCCGATCCCTCCGCCTCCATTGGCCGCCTTTCGCGGGGCTCTGCCCACCGGTGGCGCTTCAAGTGGCGGAGCCGGCTCGGAGGCGTGGCTGCGCATGCGTGCGGTGCCGGCGGGCGGGGTAAGATGGCGGCAGTGGGGAAGAAGCAGTGCGTGTAGTGCCTGGCCGAGGTGAGCTCGCTGCGCTTCCGCTGTAGCGAGTGGGCCGACGTGGAGCTCTGCCGCGACTGCTTGTCGGCGGGCGCCGAGATCGGCCCGCAGCGGCGATGGCACGGCTCGCAGCTGGTGGACGGCGGCCGCTTCACCCTGTGGGGCGCCGAGGCGGAGGGCGGCTGGAGCAGCCGGGAGGAGCAGCCGCTGCTGGCCGCGATCGAGCAGTTGGGCTTCGGCCGCTGGGTAAGGGCTGTGGGCGGGGAGGGACGGGGTGGTCCCAGCGCGGCGCTGCGGGAGCCCCGGTGGGCACGGGGCGCTGCGGGCTGCTCGGCCCCGCTGCTGCCTTCGGCCCTAGCGGCCGCCTTCGCCAGCCCGGCCGGGGGGCGGCTCGGCCGTTGTCCGCCTTCTCGTTGGCGTTGGGCTCTGCGTGCAGGGGCCGGGGCTGCGAGCTCCCTGCCCGGCCTGCTCCTCGGGACGCGCTCGGGCTCGAACTAAAGCAGCAAGAAGCGTCACTGCTTCACTTGCTTGTGCCTCTGAGGGTTTCTCTTTGGTTACCCAGAAAGAAGGAAGGTTCTCTGTCCAAAGCTTCCCGTTCGTGGTCATTTTGCCTTTTTCATGTTTTGAAGAGCTGTGAAGAGAGTAAATGCTGGGTTTTTGGATTGTAAATGAAGATGATGCGAGGGCTGGAGCCCCTCTGCTGTGAGCACAGGCTGAGAGAGCTGGGGGTGTTGAGCGTGGGGAAGAGAAGGCTCTGGGGAGAGCTCCTAGCAGCCTCGCAGTACCTGAGGGGGCTGCAGGCAAGGTGGGGAGGGGCTTTTTACAAGGGCGACTATTAATAGGATGAAGGGGCATGGCTTTAAGTGGCTTTAAATCTCGCAGGGGAAGATTTAGGTGCCACATTGGGAAGAAATTGTTCACGCTGAGGGTGGTGAGGACCTGGCAGAGGTTGCCCCGGGGAAGCTGTGGGTGCCCCCTCCCTGGAAGTGTTGAAGGCCAGGTTGGCTGGGGCCTGGAGGAGCCTGGTCTGTTCCGGTGCGTTGAGAGGAGTCCCTGCCCATGGCCGGGAGGGTGGAACTAGCTGATCCTTAAAGTCCCTTCCAAGGCAAAGCATTCTAGGATTCTAAATACTACCTTTTCTTATTTCCGTATTGCTTTAAGCGTACTTTGGCAATGCCAACTCCAAATGATGTTGTGATCTGAGCACTGGCCTGGAGTGTAGAAAAGCTCCTGGGGATGGTAAGCTGACTGTTTGAGAGAGCAATTGATGCTCGTGAATCCCCGTGTGGATCTAGTGTCTCAGCGGTGGTGTTAGACGTAGAGATCAGATGCAGCTTGCCTTAGGGCTGTTCCTGGTGCTCCTTTCGTGGTTGATGTGCTCCCATGCAGTTATAAATACTCGCCCTGGACCTAGGAGTGCAGATCCTCTGGAAAGGTGACTCATTTCAGTATTGCTGGGAAAGCTTCTGTGTTGTGAGTTGACCTTTGAGGAGCAGGGAAGAAGTCGGGCTCTTAGGTAAGTGTGCTCTGCTGGAGATGTTAATGGGAATCGTTTTATCGGCTCTCCTTATTTTCTGTTTAGGAGGACGTGGCTACTCGCGTGGGAGCATCCCGAACACCTCAGGAGGTGATGGAACCCTACGTGAGCATGTATATCCACGGCAACCTGGGGAAAGCCCATCTGGAAGATGCCTTGGAAATGTCAGTTTCCAATCTGGATGCCTATGAAAGACGTGCCGTTAATCAGACTGGATTGCAAACTCACAAGGAGGGTTCTAGTATTAGGCTGGCATCATTTCTCAGTTGTACTCTTTCATCTGTTTCAAGTCAGGGTCAGAGGCTTTAAGAACTGTCAGGAAACATACTCCTAAATGTGTGTTTCCGTTCTTTCCTTCTTGTGGGGCAGTACCGTCTCCCGGTGTTGTTGCCTACCTGGCTCCTTATTCCTCTGCCGTCTCTGCAGTCATGCTGATAACAGCGAGCTGGACTAAGCTTCTCAACTGAGAAGTGGTTCCAAGCGGATTTTGTAGTTCCTTTGAAGGCAGCGGTGCCCACTGGCAAACCGGGAGAAAAGGTGTAGGGGAGCAGTTGCGTAAGGCAGCGTTACTGCTGAAATGAGAAGGATCTGTGGGGTCTGAAAGGGTTCTGTGGAGCTGATCCCTATGTAGTGATGAGTGCAAGAAGTCTGCTGGGGAATGTGCCGGACAAATACCATCAGAATAAGTCTAAGCTGTCCCGTCTAGCATTTTATGCAGGCTCTAACACATGGGAGCAAGTTACAGGGCCAGCAAATTGTGTCCTGTAGCTGGGAGCCCCTCTGGGTTCAGGTGAATGCTGAAGTGTAAATGGTGAGTGCCTCTGATTTACCAGAATGTTTATTGCATCGTGTGTAGTGTAAGATCTATTTTGTAAATAATGATGAAGGAAGAAGTTCTTTACTGAGAGGGTGATTGTCCATTGGAATGCGCTGCCGGGGGGGGTGGTGGATTCACCGTCCCTGGAGGTGTTTCAGGAAAGGTTGGGTGAGGCACTTAGTGCCATGGTGTAGTTGACGAGTAGGAGTAGGTGTAGGTTGGGTCCTAGGTTGGACTCGATGATGTCGGAGGTCTTTTCCAACCTTATGATACTGTGATGATCATTGCAAAGGGAAACTAACTGAAGCAATATTTGTGTTAACTGTACGCAGGCATTTCTAAATCCTCTGGCTGTATGGTCAGCAGTTTCCCAATGCTCTTCAGTCTGTTTTATGCTGGTTATTCTGGCATTGTCTGAATAAAAAAATGCGAATAATAGTTGCACGCTGCTCAGCTGAAGCTGTAATAAAGGACTGTGGGACACAGTCAAAATACTCTCCTTTAGCAGAAACATGGTTTCTGCAAGGGATGGTGCGATTGTACTATTAAAAGAGTGAGAGCAAGATTCCCTGGTAAGTGAGGACTCGGAATCACTTTGGAAGATGTGTCACGGCCATGCAGCTTGCAAGTCTGATACCTCCTTGGCCTCTCTTCCTGTCCGCTTTGGGTACCTGCTGTGATGGATGTGGGCTTTTGTTGACCATCTTAGTTCCTGCATAAAACTACTTCTAGGTCATCCCTTACTGGAAGAAAGCCCCAGGCCTCGAGGTGTTGATATGAAACACATGATAATTCTCCCAGAATCTGTATAGCTTTGAGCCGTCAGTGACGGGTACTTGTGTGCTCCGGTGCCGTGAAGTGCAATAGAAAGCTGGCAGGAAGGTCAGTAAGTGGGTTTTTTTAAGATTACTTTTTGTGTTACTACGACAAAACCACGCCTTTCCATGAAGGATACGAGGCCTCCCAGCTAAAACATTTGCACTATGCTTTTAAATGGCTTCCTAAAGAGGGAGACAACTCCGCGTGCGTTTTTTAGGTGGTGATTTTTAGGCTTTGTGATTTAAATCTTGGTCGCAACTAGACACGTTTTCCCTCTGAAACAGGTGTACAAGCGTGGCTCGTTTGTCTGTTTAAAATGCTTTCTTCAGCTACTGGGTATCTTTGCAGCCATCAACAGCCTGTTCTCCTTTCCCTCAGCAATGAATCATTAACTTAATGTAGTGAAGAATTTCATTTGGGGAAAAAAAAGAAAAGGTACCCTCTAACAGCATCCTTTTGAATGTTTAAAAACTGCAATGACCCCCAGAGAGCCACTGATCCATCCCCTGTGCATCATGTTTAAATGGGTTTGATGTAGGTAGCAAGTTTGTTTTGTTTAGGTGTGTGTATCAGACTGGAACTTTTCCCAATTGTAAATAAATGGTTTTGTTAAGTCAAGTCTGTAATTGTGCTCGGCATTGCCCCAACACAGGTGCAGGACCTTGCACTTGGCCTTGTTCAACTTCAGGAGGTTCCCACAGGCCCACCTCTCTAATGGGTCAAGGTCTCTTGACACTGAGCCGTTGACCACAGCTCTTGGAGTGCAACCAATTCCTTATGCCCCGAGTGGTCTTTCTGTTGAATCCCTGTCTGTCCAGTTTAGAAATCAGAGCGGGGTGTGGGATGGTATCCAATGCTCTGCGCAGGTCCAGGTAGATGATGTCGGTTCCTCTTCCCCTTCCCCGCACTGCTGGAGCCCTGTTGTAGAAAGCCACAAAATTTGTCAGGGATGAAGTGCGCTTAGCGAAGCCGTGTAGGCTGTCACCTGTCACCTCCTTATCTTCCATTCTTTTTATCCCTAAATGAGTGCGTTCGGTGACTTCGGTGACTTTGTTTCAATGCACGTGCAATGGGTTTTGGAACGGGAACCAACAGCTTAACTACTGCTCGGCGATAGTGGTCTCCCAGGATGTAATTGCAACCTGCGGTGGAAAACCGCAAGACTCTTTACCATTGGGATGTGGCCTCTTGGCTGAAAAATTCACCTCTGTGGAAGACTTTGATGTAGGCCTTTAATAGCCAACTCTGACTACAAACAATGGGCCCGAAGGTTGCTGCTCTCTCTAAGCAGAGGAGCGGTATCACACTTGGAAATGAACCATTAACTAGGGAGGACTGATTGCAAAACTGGGCCCCTGAGGTGGTGCTGGGCTGTAAGGAGCCTCCGAAGGCTGCCATTTCTTCAGGAACCGAGAGCAGAGGATATCAAGAGCTGCCAAAATGGTACTGGACCAAAACCTTTCTACCTTGCTCACATCCACCCCTTGGGTTAAATAAAAAGTAATGCTGCAATAGCAGCCCGAGCTGCGGGATAGAGAGGTGTCTGTCTCATGGTCACTGCTCGAGGAGTTTGCAGAACGTACAGTTCTGAAAGGGGAATCTGCTTCCTCTAAGTAAAGCTGCGTGAGCTGTGCAGCTGTACAGATTTTTTGCTCCCTCCCCTTTCTCTTCCGTCTTTTTTCCTGGGATTCTGATTGGCTGTAGCTGAGCAGTGCAGAGGGCACGGAAAGAGCGAGGGGCTAACGCTGCCCTCTACACCTTCCCTGACAAGGCTGAGCACCCCCTAAAGCAGTAAAAGCTGAAAGGCCAAAGAAATCCAGAACTCTAGTTTTGTGTGTTAAACTTGACATCTATATTTTTGCAAGGAACATAAATCTGAAAGTACTAAAGGGTTATTTGGGGGTACCACCAAGACTGAGCTGGCAGGCAAGTCTGCTGGAAGGAGAGAGCGCCCTTGCGGTGTATCTGGCAGGGTCTGGCTTCCTCCATCTCCTCCAGCCGTGGCTGCTCTGGCCAGGCTTCCTCAATGTCTTCCAGCCACGGCTCCTCCAGCTGGCTCTCCTCCGTCTCCTCCGGCCATGGCTCCAGTGCTCCCGCTTGCATCGTCACCTCCAGCCATGGCTGCTCTGGTCCAGCTTCCTTTGTCTCCTCCAGCCATGGCTCCAGTGGTCCAGCTTGCATCAGCTCCTCAGGCCACGGCTCCTCTGGTGCAGCTTCCTTGACCTCCTCCAGCCGTGGCTCCTCTGGTGCAGCTTCCTCAGTCTCCTCCAGCCATGGCTCCAGTGGTCCAGCTTGCATCATCTCCTCAGGCCATGGCTCCTCTGGTGCAGCTTCCTCGATCTCCTCCAGCCATGGCTCCTCTGGTGCAGCTTCCTCAGTCTCCTCCAGCCATGGCTCCAGTGGTCCAGCTTGCATCAGCTCCTCAGGCCACGGCTCCTCTGGTGCAGCTTCCTTGACCTCCTCTTGCCGTGGCTCCTCTGGTGCAGCTTCCTGGATCTCCTCCAGCCATGGCTCCAGTGGTCCAGCTTGCATCATCTCCTCAGGCCACGGCTCCTCTGGTGCAGCTTCCTCAATCTCCTCCAGCCATGGCTCCTCTGGTCCAGCTTGCATCAGCTCCTCAGGCCACGGCTCCTCTGGTGCAGCTTCCTTGACCTCCTCTTGCCGTGGCTCCTCTGGTGCAGCTTCCTGGATCTCCTCCAGCCATGGCTCCAGTGGTCCAGCTTGCATCAGCTCCTCAGGCCACGGCTCCTCTGGTGCAGCTTCCTTGATCTCCTCCAGCCGTGGCTCCACTGGTCCCGATTCCATCATGTCCAGCCTTGGCTCCTGGCGCTCCTCCAGCACCAGCTCCTCCACGTCCTCAGGTCCAGGCTCCTCCTGCACCAGTTCCTTCATCTCTTGCATCTCTTGCATCTCTCTCTCCTCAGCGCCGGCTCCTCAGGCTCCGTCTCCGCCCTCTCGCCACCTCGTCAGCGGCCGAGCCCGTTGTCGCGTCAAGCGTCGGCCGGCAACGGGGCTCGGCCCCGCCTCCTCGCCTGGAACAGCCACTCAGCGGCGGCGGCGCGCGGAGCCCCCTGTGCCATTGGTCGCGAGCGAGGCAGGCGACTCCCGCTCGGCCAAAGCTGCGTGTGCCTTCGCTTCGATTCCTCCCGCGCCCAGGCGCCTTTCCCGCATTGGCCGAGGGTCAGGGAGGAGGGCCGATCCCTCCGCCTCCATTGGCCGCCTTTCGCGGGGCTCTGCCCACCGGTGGCGCTTCAAGTGGCGGAGCCGGCTCGGAGGCGTGGCTGCGCATGCGTGCGGTGCCGGCGGGCGGGGTAAGATGGCGGCAGTGGGGAAGAAGCAGTGCGTGTAGTGCCTGGCCGAGGTGAGCTCGCTGCGCTTCCGCTGTAGCGAGTGGGCCGACGTGGAGCTCTGCCGCGACTGCTTGTCGGCGGGCGCCGAGATCGGCCCGCAGCGGCGATGGCACGGCTCGCAGCTGGTGGACGGCGGCCGCTTCACCCTGTGGGGCGCCGAGGCGGAGGGCGGCTGGAGCAGCCGGGAGGAGCAGCCGCTGCTGGCCGCGATCGAGCAGTTGGGCTTCGGCCGCTGGGTAAGGGCTGTGGGCGGGGAGGGACGGGGTGGTCCCAGCGCGGCGCTGCGGGAGCCCCGGTGGGCACGGGGCGCTGCGGGCTGCTCGGCCCCGCTGCTGCCTTCGGCCCTAGCGGCCGCCTTCGCCAGCCCGGCCGGGGAGCGGCTCGGCCGTTGTCCGCCTTCTCGTTGGCGTTGGGCTCTGCGTGCAGGGGCCGGGGCTGCGAGCTCCCTGCCCGGCCGCTCCTCGGGACGCGCTCGGGCTCGAACTAAAGCAGCAAGAAGCGTCACTGCTTCACTTGCTTCTGCCTCTGAGGGTTTCTCTTTGGTTACCCAGAAGGAAGGTTCTCTGTCCAAAGCTTCCCGTTCGTGGTCATTTTGCCTTTTTCATGTTTTGAAGAGCTGTGAAGAGAGTAAATGCTGGGTTTTTGGATTGTAAATGAAGATGATGCGAGGGCTGGAGCCCCTCTGCTGTGAGCACAGGCTGAGAGAGCTGGGGGTGTTGAGCGTGGGGAAGAGAAGGCTCTGGGGAGAGCTCCTAGCAGCCTCGCAGTACCTGAGGGGGCTGCAGGCAAGGTGGGGAGGGGCTTTTTACAAGGGCGACTATTAATAGGATGAAGGGGCATGGCTTTAAGTGGCTTTAAATCTCGCAGGGGAAGATTTAGGTGCCACATTGGGAAGAAATTGTTCACGCTGAGGGTGGTGAGGACCTGGCAGAGGTTGCCCCGGGGAAGCTGTGGGTGCCCCCTCCCTGGAAGTGTTGAAGGCCAGGTTGGCTGGGGCCTGGAGGAGCCTGGTCTGTTCCGGTGTGTTGAGAGGAGTCCCTGCCCATGGCCGGGAGGGTGGAACTAGCTGATCCTTAAAGTCCCTTCCAAGGCAAAGCATTCTAGGATTCTAAATACTACCTTTTCTTATTTCCGTATTGCTTTAAGCGTACTTTGGCAATGCCAACTCCAAATGATGTTGTGATCTGAGCACTGGCCTGGAGTGTAGAAAAGCTCCTGGGGATGGTAAGCTGACTGTTTGAGAGAGCAATTGATGCTCGTGAATCCCCGTGTGGATCTAGTGTCTCAGCGGTGGTGTTAGACGTAGAGATCAGATGCAGCTTGCCTTAGGGCTGTTCCTGGTGCTCCTTTCGTGGTTGATGTGCTCCCATGCAGTTATAAATACTCGCCCTGGACCTAGGAGTGCAGATCCTCTGGAAAGGTGACTCATTTCAGTATTGCTGGGAAAGCTTCTGTGTTGTGAGTTGACCTTTGAGGAGCAGGGAAGAAGTCGGGCTCTTAGGTAAGTGTGCTCTGCTGGAGATGTTAATGGGAATCGTTTTATCGGCTCTCCTTATTTTCTGTTTAGGAGGACGTGGCTACTCGCGTGGGAGCATCCCGAACACCTCAGGAGGTGATGGAACCCTACGTGAGCATGTATATCCACGGCAACCTGGGGAAAGCCCATCTGGAAGATGCCTTGGAAATGTCAGTTTCCAATCTGGATGCCTATGAAAGACGTGCCGTTAATCAGACTGGATTGCAAACTCACAAGGAGGGTTCTAGTATTAGGCTGGCATCATTTCTCAGTTGTACTCTTTCATCTGTTTCAAGTCAGGGTCAGAGGCTTTAAGAACTGTCAGGAAACATACTCCTAAATGTGTGTTTCCGTTCTTTCCTTCTTGTGGGGCAGTACCGTCTCCCGGTGTTGTTGCCTACCTGGCTCCTTATTCCTCTGCCGTCTCTGCAGTCATGCTGATAACAGCGAGCTGGACTAAGCTTCTCAACTGAGAAGTGGTTCCAAGCGGATTTTGTAGTTCCTTTGAAGGCAGCGGTGCCCACTGGCAAACCGGGAGAAAAGGTGTAGGGGAGCAGTTGCGTAAGGCAGCGTTACTGCTGAAATGAGAAGGATCTGTGGGGTCTGAAAGGGTTCTGTGGAGCTGATCCCTATGTAGTGATGAGTGCAAGAAGTCTGCTGGGGAATGTGCCGGACAAATACCATCAGAATAAGTCTAAGCCGTCCTGTCTAGCATTTTATGCAGGCTCTAACACATGGGAGCAAGTTACAGGGCCAGCAAATTGTGTCCTGTAGCTGGGAGCCCCTCTGGGTTCAGGTGAATGCTGAAGTGTAAATGGTGAGTGCCTCTGATTTACCAGAATGTTTATTGCATCGTGTGTAGTGTAAGATCTATTTTGTAAATAATGATGAAGGAAGAAGTTCTTTACTGAGAGGGTGATTGTCCATTGGAATGCGCTGCCGGGGGGGGTGGTGGATTCACCGTCCCTGGAGGTGTTTCAGGAAAGGTTGGGTGAGGCACTTAGTGCCATGGTGTAGTTGACGAGTAGGAGTAGGTGTAGGTTGGGTCCTAGGTTGGACTCGATGATGTCGGAGGTCTTTTCCAACCTTATGATACTGTGATGATCATTGCAAAGGGAAACTAACTGAAGCAATATTTGTGTTAACTGTACGCAGGCATTTCTAAATCCTCTGGCTGTATGGTCAGCAGTTTCCCAATGCTCTTCAGTCTGTTTTATGCTGGTTATTCTGGCATTGTCTGAATAAAAAAATGCGAATAATAGTTGCACGCTGCTCAGCTGAAGCTGTAATAAAGGACTGTGGGACACAGTCAAAATACTCTCCTTTAGCAGAAACATGGTTTCTGCAAGGGATGGTGCGATTGTACTATTAAAAGAGTGAGAGCAAGATTCCCTGGTAAGTGAGGACTCGGAATCACTTTGGAAGATGTGTCCCGCCCGTGCAGCTTGCAAGTCTGATACCTCCTTGGCCTCTCTTCCTGTCCGCTTTGGGTACCTGCTGTGATGGATGTGGGCTTTTGTTGACCATCTTAGTTCCTGCATAAAACTACTTCTAGGTCATCCCTTACTGGAAGAAAGCCCCAGGCCTCGAGGTGTTGATATGAAACACATGATAATTCTCCCAGAATCTGTATAGCTTTGAGCCGTCAGTGACGGGTACTTGTGTGCTCCGGTGCCGTGAAGTGCAATAGAAAGCTGGCAGGAAGGTCAGTAAGTGGGTTTTTTTAAGATTACTTTTTGTGTTACTACGACAAAACCACGCCTTTCCATGAAGGATACGAGGCCTCCCAGCTAAAACATTTGCACTATGCTTTTAAATGGCTTCCTAAAGAGGGAGACAACTCCGCGTGCGTTTTTTAGGTGGTGATTTTTAGGCTTTGTGATTTAAATCTTGGTCGCAACTAGACACGTTTTCCCTCTGAAACAGGTGTACAAGTGTGGCTCGTTTGTCTGTTTAAAATGCTTTCTTCAGCTACTGGGTATCTTTGCAGCCATCAACAGCCTGTTCTCCTTTCCCTCAGCAATGAATCATTAACTTAATGTAGTAAAGAATTTCATTTGGGGAAAAAAAAGAAAAGGTACCCTCTAACAGCATCCTTTTGAATGTTTAAAAACTGCAATGACCCCCAGAGAGCCACTGATCCATCCCCTGTGCATCATGTTTAAATGGGTTTGATGTAGGTAGCAAGTTTGTTTTGTTTAGGTGTGTGTATCAGACTGGAACTTTTCCCAATTGTAAATAAATGGTTTTGTTAAGTCAAGTCTGTAATTGTGCTCGGCATTGCCCCAACACAGGTGCAGGACCTTGCACTTGGCCTTGTTCAACTTCAGGAGGTTCCCACAGGCCCACCTCTCTAATGGGTCAAGGTCTCTTGACACTGAGCCGTTGACCACAGCTCTTGGAGTGCAACCAATTCCTTATGCCCCGAGTGGTCTTTCTGTTGAATCCCTGTCTGTCCAGTTTAGAAATCAGAGCGGGGTGTGGGATGGTATCCAATGCTCTGCGCAGGTCCAGGTAGATGATGTCGGTTCCTCTTCCCCTTCCCTGCACTGCTGGAGCCCTGTTGTAGAAAGCCACAAAATTTGTCAGGGATGAAGTGCGCTTAGCGAAGCCGTGTAGGCTGTCACCTGTCACCTCCTTATCTTCCATTCTTTTTATCCCTAAATGAGTGCGTTCGGTGACTTCGGTGACTTTGTTTCAATGCACGTGCAATGGGTTTTGGAACGGGAACCAACAGCTTAACTACTGCTCGGCGATAGTGGTCTCCCAGGATGTAATTGCAACCTGCGGTGGAAAACCGCAAGACTCTTTACCATTGGGATGTGGCCTCTTGGCTGAAAAATTCACCTCTGTGGAACACTTTGATGTAGGCCTTTAATAGCCAACTCTGACTACAAACAATGGGCCCGAAGGTTGCTGCTCTCTCTAAGCAGAGGAGCGGTATCACACTTGGAAATGAACCATTAACTAGGGAGGACTGATTCCAAAAGTGGGCCCCTGAGGTAGTGCTGGGCTGTAAGGAGCCTCCGAAGGCTGCCATTTCTTCAGGAACCGAGAGCAGAGGATATCAAGAGCTGCCAAAATGGTACTGGACCAAAACCTTTCTACCTTGCTCACATCCACCCCTTGGGTTAAATAAAAAGTAATGCTGCAATAGCAGCCCGAGCTGCGGGATAGAGAGGTGTCTGTCTCATGGTCACTGCTCGAGGAGTTTGCAGAACGTACAGTTCTGAAAGGGGAATCTGCTTCCTCTAAGTAAAGCTGCGTGAGCTGTGCAGCTGTACAGATTTTTTGCTCCCTCCCCTTTCTCTTCCGTCTTTTTTCCTGGGATTCTGATTGGCTGTAGCTGAGCAGTGCAGAGGGCACGGAAAGAGCGAGGGGCTAACGCTGCCCTCTACACCTTCCCTGACAAGGCTGAGCACCCCCTAAAGCAGTAAAAGCTGAAAGGCCAAAGAAATCCAGAACTCTAGTTTTGTGTGATAAACTTGACATCTATATTTTTGCAAGGAACATAAATCTGAAAGTACTAAAGGGTTATTTGGGGGTACCACCAAGACTGAGCTGGCAGGCAAGTCTGCTGGAAGGAGAGAGCGCCCTTACGGTGTATCTGGCAGGGTCTGGCTTCCTCCATCTCCTCCAGCCGTGGCTGCTCTGGCCAGGCTTCCTCAATGTCTTCCAGCCACGGCTCCTCCAGCTGGCTCTCCTCCGTCTCCTCCGGCCATGGCTCCAGTGCTCCCGCTTGCATCGTCACCTCCAGCCATGGCTGCTCTGGGCCAGCTTCCTTTGTCTCCTCCAGCCATGGCTCCAGTGGTCCAGCTTGCATCAGCTCCTCAGGCCACGGCTCCTCTGGTGCAGCTTCCTTGACCTCCTCCAGCCGTGGCTCCTCTGGTGCAGCTTCCTCAGTCTCCTCCAGCCATGGCTCCAGTGGTCCAGCTTGCATCATCTCCTCAGGCCATGGCTCCTCTGGTGCAGCTTCCTCGATCTCCTCCAGCCATGGCTCCTCTGGTGCAGCTTCCTCAGTCTCCTCCAGCCATGGCTCCAGTGGTCCAGCTTGCATCAGCTCCTCAGGCCACGGCTCCTCTGGTGCAGCTTCCTTGACCTCCTCTTGCCGTGGCTCCTCTGGTGCAGCTTCCTGGATCTCCTCCAGCCATGGCTCCAGTGGTCCAGCTTGCATCATCTCCTCAGGCCATGGCTCCTCTGGTCCAGCTTCCTTGACCTCCTCAGGCCACGGCTCCTCTGGTGCAGCTTCCTCAATCTCCTCCAGCCATGGCTCCTCTGGTCCAGCTTGCATCAGCTCCTCAGGCCACGGCTCCTCTGGTGCAGCTTCCTTGATCTCCTCCAGCCGTGGCTCCACTGGTCCCGATTCCATCATGTCCAGCCTTGGCTCCTGGCGCTCCTCCAGCACCAGCTCCTCCACGTCCTCAGGTCCAGGCTCCTCCTGCACCAGTTCCTTCATCTCTTGCATCTCTTGCATCTCTCTCTCCTCAGCGCCGGCTCCTCAGGCTCCGTCTCCGCCCTCTCGCCACCTCGTCAGCGGCCGAGCCCGTTGTCGCGTCAAGCGTCGGCCGGCAACGGGGCTCGGCCCCGCCTCCTCGCCTGGAACAGCCACTCAGCGGCGGCGGCGCGCGGAGCCCCCTGTGCCATTGGTCGCGAGCGAGGCAGGCGACTCCCGCTCGGCCAAAGCTGCGTGTGCCTTCGCTTCGATTCCTCCCGCGCCCAGGCGCCTTTCCCGCATTGGCCGAGGGTCAGGGAGGAGGGCCGATCCCTCCGCCTCCATTGGCCGCCTTTCGCGGGGCTCTGCCCACCGGTGGCGCTTCAAGTGGCGGAGCCGGCTCGGAGGCGTGGCTGCGCATGCGTGCGGTGCCGGCGGGCGGGGTAAGATGGCGGCAGTGGGGAAGAAGCAGTGCGTGTAGTGCCTGGCCGAGGTGAGCTCGCTGCGCTTCCGCTGTAGCGAGTGGGCCGACGTGGAGCTCTGCCGCGACTGCTTGTCGGCGGGCGCCGAGATCGGCCCGCAGCGGCGATGGCACGGCTCGCAGCTGGTGGACGGCGGCCGCTTCACCCTGTGGGGCGCCGAGGCGGAGGGCGGCTGGAGCAGCCGGGAGGAGCAGCCGCTGCTGGCCGCGATCGAGCAGTTGGGCTTCGGCCGCTGGGTAAGGGCTGTGGGCGGGGAGGGACGGGGTGGTCCCAGCGCGGCGCTGCGGGAGCCCCGGTGGGCACGGGGCGCTGCGGGCTGCTCGGCCCCGCTGCTGCCTTCGGCCCTAGCGGCCGCCTTCGCCAGCCCGGCCGGGGAGCGGCTCGGCCGTTGTCCGCCTTCTCGTTGGCGTTGGGCTCTGCGTGCAGGGGCCGGGGCTGCGAGCTCCCTGCCCGGCCGCTCCTCGGGACGCGCTCGGGCTCGAACTAAAGCAGCAAGAAGCGTCACTGCTTCACTTGCTTCTGCCTCTGAGGGTTTCTCTTTGGTTACCCAGAAGGAAGGTTCTCTGTCCAAAGCTTCCCGTTCGTGGTCATTTTGCCTTTTTCATGTTTTGAAGAGCTGTGAAGAGAGTAAATGCTGGGTTTTTGGATTGTAAATGAAGATGATGCGAGGGCTGGAGCCCCTCTGCTGTGAGCACAGGCTGAGAGAGCTGGGGGTGTTGAGCGTGGGGAAGAGAAGGCTCTGGGGAGAGCTCCTAGCAGCCTCGCAGTACCTGAGGGGGCTGCAGGCAAGGTGGGGAGGGGCTTTTTACAAGGGCGACTATTAATAGGATGAAGGGGCATGGCTTTAAGTGGCTTTAAATCTCGCAGGGGAAGATTTAGGTGCCACATTGGGAAGAAATTGTTCACGCTGAGGGTGGTGAGGACCTGGCAGAGGTTGCCCCGGGGAAGCTGTGGGTGCCCCCTCCCTGGAAGTGTTGAAGGCCAGGTTGGCTGGGGCCTGGAGGAGCCTGGTCTGTTCCGGTGTGTTGAGAGGAGTCCCTGCCCATGGCCGGGAGGGTGGAACTAGCTGATCCTTAAAGTCCCTTCCAAGGCAAAGCATTCTAGGATTCTAAATACTACCTTTTCTTATTTCCGTATTGCTTTAAGCGTACTTTGGCAATGCCAACTCCAAATGATGTTGTGATCTGAGCACTGGCCTGGAGTGTAGAAAAGCTCCTGGGGATGGTAAGCTGACTGTTTGAGAGAGCAATTGATGCTCGTGAATCCCCGTGTGGATCTAGTGTCTCAGCGGTGGTGTTAGACGTAGAGATCAGATGCAGCTTGCCTTAGGGCTGTTCCTGGTGCTCCTTTCGTGGTTGATGTGCTCCCATGCAGTTATAAATACTCGCCCTGGACCTAGGAGTGCAGATCCTCTGGAAAGGTGACTCATTTCAGTATTGCTGGGAAAGCTTCTGTGTTGTGAGTTGACCTTTGAGGAGCAGGGAAGAAGTCGGGCTCTTAGGTAAGTGTGCTCTGCTGGAGATGTTAATGGGAATCGTTTTATCGGCTCTCCTTATTTTCTGTTTAGGAGGACGTGGCTACTCGCGTGGGAGCATCCCGAACACCTCAGGAGGTGATGGAACCCTACGTGAGCATGTATATCCACGGCAACCTGGGGAAAGCCCATCTGGAAGATGCCTTGGAAATGTCAGTTTCCAATCTGGATGCCTATGAAAGACGTGCCGTTAATCAGACTGGATTGCAAACTCACAAGGAGGGTTCTAGTATTAGGCTGGCATCATTTCTCAGTTGTACTCTTTCATCTGTTTCAAGTCAGGGTCAGAGGCTTTAAGAACTGTCAGGAAACATACTCCTAAATGTGTGTTTCCGTTCTTTCCTTCTTGTGGGGCAGTACCGTCTCCCGGTGTTGTTGCCTACCTGGCTCCTTATTCCTCTGCCGTCTCTGCAGTCATGCTGATAACAGCGAGCTGGACTAAGCTTCTCAACTGAGAAGTGGTTCCAAGCGGATTTTGTAGTTCCTTTGAAGGCAGCGGTGCCCACTGGCAAACCGGGAGAAAAGGTGTAGGGGAGCAGTTGCGTAAGGCAGCGTTACTGCTGAAATGAGAAGGATCTGTGGGGTCTGAAAGGGTTCTGTGGAGCTGATCCCTATGTAGTGATGAGTGCAAGAAGTCTGCTGGGGAATGTGCCGGACAAATACCATCAGAATAAGTGTAAGCTGTCCCGTCTAGCATTTTATGCAGGCTCTAACACATGGGAGCAAGTTACAGGGCCAGCAAATTGTGTCCTGTAGCTGGGAGCCCCTCTGGGTTCAGGTGAATGCTGAAGTGTAAATGGTGAGTGCCTCTGATTTACCAGAATGTTTATTGCATCGTGTGTAGTGTAAGATCTATTTTGTAAATAATGATGAAGGAAGAAGTTCTTTACTGAGAGGGTGATTGTCCATTGGAATGCGCTGCCGGGGGGGGTGGTGGATTCACCGTCCCTGGAGGTGTTTCAGGAAAGGTTGGGTGAGGCACTTAGTGCCATGGTGTAGTTGACGAGTAGGAGTAGGTGTAGGTTGGGTCCTAGGTTGGACTCGATGATGTCGGAGGTCTTTTCCAACCTTATGATACTGTGATGATCATTGCAAAGGGAAACTAACTGAAGCAATATTTGTGTTAACTGTACGCAGGCATTTCTAAATCCTCTGGCTGTATGGTCAGCAGTTTCCCAATGCTCTTCAGTCTGTTTTATGCTGGTTATTCTGGCATTGTCTGAATAAAAAAATGCGAATAATAGTTGCACGCTGCTCAGCTGAAGCTGTAATAAAGGACTGTGGGACACAGTCAAAATACTCTCCTTTAGCAGAAACATGGTTTCTGCAAGGGATGGTGCGATTGTACTATTAAAAGAGTGAGAGCAAGATTCCCTGGTAAGTGAGGACTCGGAATCACTTTGGAAGATGTGTCCCGCCCGTGCAGCTTGCAAGTCTGATACCTCCTTGGCCTCTCTTCCTGTCCGCTTTGGGTACCTGCTGTGATGGATGTGGGCTTTTGTTGACCATCTTAGTTCCTGCATAAAACTACTTCTAGGTCATCCCTTACTGGAAGAAAGCCCCAGGCCTCGAGGTGTTGATATGAAACACATGATAATTCTCCCAGAATCTGTATAGCTTTGAGCCGTCAGTGACGGGTACTTGTGTGCTCCGGTGCCGTGAAGTGCAATAGAAAGCTGGCAGGAAGGTCAGTAAGTGGGTTTTTTTAAGATTACTTTTTGTGTTACTACGACAAAACCACGCCTTTCCATGAAGGATACGAGGCCTCCCAGCTAAAACATTTGCACTATGCTTTTAAATGGCTTCCTAAAGAGGGAGACAACTCCGCGTGCGTTTTTTAGGTGGTGATTTTTAGGCTTTGTGATTTAAATCTTGGTCGCAACTAGACACGTTTTCCCTCTGAAACAGGTGTACAAGTGTGGCTCGTTTGTCTGTTTAAAATGCTTTCTTCAGCTACTGGGTATCTTTGCAGCCATCAACAGCCTGTTCTCCTTTCCCTCAGCAATGAATCATTAACTTAATGTAGTAAAGAATTTCATTTGGGGAAAAAAAAGAAAAGGTACCCTCTAACAGCATCCTTTTGAATGTTTAAAAACTGCAATGACCCCCAGAGAGCCACTGATCCATCCCCTGTGCATCATGTTTAAATGGGTTTGATGTAGGTAGCAAGTTTGTTTTGTTTAGGTGTGTGTATCAGACTGGAACTTTTCCCAATTGTAAATAAATGGTTTTGTTAAGTCAAGTCTGTAATTGTGCTCGGCATTGCCCCAACACAGGTGCAGGACCTTGCACTTGGCCTTGTTCAACTTCAGGAGGTTCCCACAGGCCCACCTCTCTAATGGGTCAAGGTCTCTTGACACTGAGCCGTTGACCACAGCTCTTGGAGTGCAACCAATTCCTTATGCCCCGAGTGGTCTTTCTGTTGAATCCCTGTCTGTCCAGTTTAGAAATCAGAGCGGGGTGTGGGATGGTATCCAATGCTCTGCGCAGGTCCAGGTAGATGATGTCGGTTCCTCTTCCCCTTCCCCGCACTGCTGGAGCCCTGTTGTAGAAAGCCACAAAATTTGTCAGGGATGAAGTGCGCTTAGCGAAGCCGTGTAGGCTGTCACCTGTCACCTCCTTATCTTCCATTCTTTTTATCCCTAAATGAGTGCGTTCGGTGACTTCGGTGACTTTGTTTCAATGCACGTGCAATGGGTTTTGGAACGGGAACCAACAGCTTAACTACTGCTCGGGGATAGTGGTCTCCCAGGATGTAATTGCAACCTGTGGTGGAAAACCGCAAGACTCTTTACCATTGGGATGTGGCCTCTTGGCTGAAAAATTCACCTCTGTGGAAGACTTTGATGTAGGCCTTTTAATAGCCAACTCTGACTACAAACAATGGGCCCGAAGGTTGCTGCTCTCTCTAAGCAGAGGAGCGGTATCACACTTGGAAATGAACCATTAACTAGGGAGGACTGATTCCAAAAGTGGGCCCCTGAGGTAGTGCTGGGCTGTAAGGAGCCTCCGAAGGCTGCCATTTCTTCAGGAACCGAGAGCAGAGGATATCAAGAGCTGCCAAAATGGTACTGGACCAAAACCTTTCTACCTTGCTCACATCCACCCCTTGGGTTAAATAAAAAGTAATGCTGCAATAGCAGCCCGAGCTGCGGGATAGAGAGGTGTCTGTCTCATGGTCACTGCTCGGGGAGTTTGCAGAACGTACAGTTCTGAAAGGGGAATCTGCTTCCTCTAAGTAAAGCTGCGTGAGCTGTGCAGCTGTACAGATTTTTTGCTCCCTCCCCTTTCTCTTCCGTCTTTTTTCCTGGGATTCTGATTGGCTGTAGCTGAGCAGTGCAGAGGGCACGGAAAGAGCGAGGGGCTAACGCTGCCCTCTACACCTTCCCTGACAAGGCTGAGCACCCCCTAAAGCAGTAAAAGCTGAAAGGCCAAAGAAATCCAGAACTCTAGTTTTGTGTGTTAAACTTGACATCTATATTTTTGCAAGGAACATAAATCTGAAAGTACTAAAGGGTTATTTGGGGGTACCACCAAGACTGAGCTGGCAGGCAAGTCTGCTGGAAGGAGAGAGCGAGCTTGCGGTGTATCTGGCAGGGACTGGCTTCCTCCATCTCCTCCAGCCGTGGCTGCTCTGGCCAGGCTTCCTCAATGTCTTCCAGCCACGGCTCCTCCAGCTGGCTCTCCTCCGTCTCCTCCGGCCATGGCTCCAGTGCTCCCGCTTGCATCGTCACCTCCAGCCATGGCTGCTCTGGTCCAGCTTCCTTTGTCTCCTCCAGCCATGGCTCCAGTGGTCCAGCTTGCATCATCTCCTCAGGCCATGGCTCCTCTGGTGCAGCTTCCTCGATCTCCTCCAGCCATGGCTCCTCTGGTGCAGCTTCCTCAGTCTCCTCCAGCCATGGCTCCAGTGGTCCAGCTTGCATCAGCTCCTCAGGCCACGGCTCCTCTGGTGCAGCTTCCTTGACCTCCTCTTGCCGTGGCTCCTCTGGTGCAGCTTCCTGGATCTCCTCCAGCCATGGCTCCAGTGGTCCAGCTTGCATCAGCTCCTCAGGCCACGGCTCCTCTGGTGCAGCTTCCTTGATCTCCTCCAGCCGTGGCTCCACTGGTCCCGATTCCATCATGTCCAGCCTTGGCTCCTGGCGCTCCTCCAGCACCAGCTCCTCCACGTCCTCAGGTCCAGGCTCCTCCTGCACCAGTTCCTTCATCTCTTGCATCTCTTGCATCTCTCTCTCCTCAGCGCCGGCTCCTCAGGCTCCGTCTCCGCCCTCTCGCCACCTCGTCAGCGGCCGAGCCCGTTGTCGCGTCAAGCGTCGGCCGGCAACGGGGCTCGGCCCCGCCTCCTCGCCTGGAACAGCCACTCAGCGGCGGCGGCGCGCGGAGCCGCCTGTGCCATTGGTCGCGAGCGAGGCAGGCGACTCCCGCTCGGCCAAAGCTGCGTGTGCCTTCGCTTCGATTCCTCCCGCGCCCAGGCGCCTTTCCCGCATTGGCCGAGGGTCAGGGAGGAGGGCCGATCCCTCCGCCTCCATTGGCCGCCTTTCGCGGGGCTCTGCCCACCGGTGGCGCTTCAAGTGGCGGAGCCGGCTCGGAGGCGTGGCTGCGCATGCGTGCGGTGCCGGCGGGCGGGGTAAGATGGCGGCAGTGGGGAAGAAGCAGTGCGTGTACTGCCTGGCCGAGGTGAGCTCGCTGCGCTTCCGCTGTAGCGAGTGGGCCGACGTGGAGCTCTGCCGCGACTGCTTGTCGGCGGGCGCCGAGATCGGCCCGCAGCGGCGATGGCACGGCTCGCAGCTGGTGGACGGCGGCCGCTTCACCCTGTGGGGCGCCGAGGCGGAGGGCGGCTGGAGCAGCCGGGAGGAGCAGCCGCTGCTGGCCGCGATCGAGCAGTTGGGCTTCGGCCGCTGGGTAAGGGCTGTGGGCGGGGAGGGACGGGGTGGTCCCAGCGCGGCGCTGCGGGAGCCCCGGTGGGCACGGGGCGCTGCGGGCTGCTCGGCCCCGCTGCTGCCTTCGGCCCTAGCGGCCGCCTTCGCCAGCTCGGCCGTTGTCCGCCTTCTCGTTGGCGTTGGGCTCTGCGTGCAGGGGCCGGGGCTGCGAGCTCCCTGCCCGGCCGCTCCTCGGGACGCGCTCGGGCTCGAACTAAAGCAGCAAGAAGCGTCACTGCTTCACTTGCTTCTGCCTCTGAGGGTTTCTCTTTGGTTACCCAGAAAGAAGGAAGGTTCTCTGTCCAAAGCTTCCCGTTCGTGGTCATTTTGCCTTTTTCATGTTTTGAAGAGCTGTGAAGAGAGTAAATGCTGGGTTTTTGGATTGTAAATGAAGATGATGCGAGGGCTGGAGCCCCTCTGCTGTGAGCACAGGCTGAGAGAGCTGGGGGTGTTGAGCGTGGGGAAGAGAAGGCTCTGGGGAGAGCTCCTAGCAGCCTCGCAGTACCTGAGGGGGCTGCAGGCAAGGTGGGGAGGGGCTTTTTACAAGGGCGACTATTAATAGGATGAAGGGGCATGGCTTTAAGTGGCTTTAAATCTCGCAGGGGAAGATTTAGGTGCCACATTGGGAAGAAATTGTTCACGCTGAGGGTGGTGAGGACCTGGCAGAGGTTGCCCCGGGGAAGCTGTGGGTGCCCCCTCCCTGGAAGTGTTGAAGGCCAGGTTGGCTGGGGCCTGGAGGAGCCTGGTCTGTTCCGGTGTGTTGAGAGGAGTCCCTGCCCATGGCCGGGAGGGTGGAACTAGCTGATCCTTAAAGTCCCTTCCAAGGCAAAGCATTCTAGGATTCTAAATCCTACCTTTTCTTATTTCCGTATTGCTTTAAGCGTACTTTGGCAATGCCAACTCCAAATGATGTTGTGATCTGAGCACTGGCCTGGAGTGTAGAAAAGCTCCTGGGGATGGTAAGCTGACTGTTTGAGAGAGCAATTGATGCTCGTGAATCCCCGTGTGGATCTAGTGTCTCAGCGGTGGTGTTAGACGTAGAGATCAGATGCAGCTTGCCTTAGGGCTGTTCCTGGTGCTCCTTTCGTGGTTGATGTGCTCCCATGCAGTTATAAATACTCGCCCTGGACCTAGGAGTGCAGATCCTCTGGAAAGGTGACTCATTTCAGTATTGCTGGGAAAGCTTCTGTGTTGTGAGTTGACCTTTGAGGAGCAGGGAAGAAGTCGGGCTCTTAGGTAAGTGTGCTCTGCTGGAGATGTTAATGGGAATCGTTTTATCGGCTCTCCTTATTTTCTGTTTAGGAGGACGTGGCTACTCGCGTGGGAGCATCCCGAACACCTCAGGAGGTGATGGAACCCTACGTGAGCATGTATATCCACGGCAACCTGGGGAAAGCCCATCTGGAAGATGCCTTGGAAATGTCAGTTTCCAATCTGGATGCCTATGAAAGACGTGCCGTTAATCAGACTGGATTGCAAACTCACAAGGAGGGTTCTAGTATTAGGCTGGCATCATTTCTCAGTTGTACTCTTTCATCTGTTTCAAGTCAGGGTCAGAGGCTTTAAGAACTGTCAGGAAACATACTCCTAAATGATGTGTGTTTCCGTTCTTTCCTTCTTGTGGGGCAGTACCGTCTCCCGGTGTTGTTGCCTACCTGGCTCCTTATTCCTCTGCCGTCTCTGCAGTCATGCTGATAACAGCGAGCTGGACTAAGCTTCTCAACTGAGAAGTGGTTCCAAGCGGATTTTGTAGTTCCTTTGAAGGCAGCGGTGCCCACTGGCAAACCGTGAGAAAAGGTGTAGGGGAGCAGTTGCGTAAGGCAGCGTTACTGCTGAAATGAGAAGGATCTGTGGGGTCTGAAAGGGTTCTGTGGAGCTGATCCCTATGTAGTGATGAGTGCAAGAAGTCTGCTGGGGAATGTGCCGGACAAATACCATCAGAATAAGTCTAAGCTGTCCCGTCTAGCATTTTATGCAGGCTCTAACACATGGGAGCAAGTTACAGGGCCAGCAAATTGTGTCCTGTAGCTGGGAGCCCCTCTGGGTTCAGGTGAATGCTGAAGTGTAAATGGTGAGTGCCTCTGATTTACCAGAATGTTTATTGCATCGTGTGTAGTGTAAGATCTATTTTGTAAATAATGATGAAGGAAGAAGTTCTTTACTGAGAGGGTGATTGTCCATTGGAATGCGCTGCCGGGGGGGGTGGTGGATTCACCGTCCCTGGAGGTGTTTCAGGAAAGGTTGGGTGAGGCACTTAGTGCCATGGTGTAGTTGACGAGTAGGAGTAGGTGTAGGTTGGGTCCTAGGTTGGACTCGATGATGTCGGAGGTCTTTTCCAACCTTATGATACTGTGATGATCATTGCAAAGGGAAACTAACTGAAGCAATATTTGTGTTAACTGTACGCAGGCATTTCTAAATCCTCTGGCTGTATGGTCAGCAGTTTCCCAATGCTCTTCAGTCTGTTTTATGCTGGTTATTCTGGCATTGTCTGAATAAAAAAATGCGAATAATAGTTGCACGCTGCTCAGCTGAAGCTGTAATAAAGGACTGTGGGACACAGTCAAAATACTCTCCTTTAGCAGAAACATGGTTTCTGCAAGGGATGGTGCGATTGTACTATTAAAAGAGTGAGAGCAAGATTCCCTGGTAAGTGAGGACTCGGAATCACTTTGGAAGATGTGTCCCGCCCGTGCAGCTTGCAAGTCTGATACCTCCTTGGCCTCTCTTCCTGTCCGCTTTGGGTACCTGCTGTGATGGATGTGGGCTTTTGTTGACCATCTTAGTTCCTGCATAAAACTACTTCTAGGTCATCCCTTACTGGAAGAAAGCCCCAGGCCTCGAGGTGTTGATATGAAACACATGATAATTCTCCCAGAATCTGTATAGCTTTGAGCCGTCAGTGACGGGTACTTGTGTGCTCCGGTGCCGTGAAGTGCAATAGAAAGCTGGCAGAAAGGTCAGTAAGTGGGTTTTTTTAAGATTACTTTTTGTGTTACTACGACAAAACCACGCCTTTCCATGAAGGATACGAGGCCTCCCAGCTAAAACATTTGCACTATGCTTTTAAATGGCTTCCTAAAGAGGGAGACAACTCCGCGTGCGTTTTTTAGGTGGTGATTTTTAGGCTTTGTGATTTAAATCTTGGTCGCAACTAGACACGTTTTCCCTCTGAAACAGGTGTACAAGTGTGGCTCGTTTGTCTGTTTAAAATGCTTTCTTCAGCTACTGGGTATCTTTGCAGCCATCAACAGCCTGTTCTCCTTTCCCTCAGCAATGAATCATTAACTTAATGTAGTAAAGAATTTCATTTGGGGAAAAAAAAGAAAAGGTACCCTCTAACAGCATCCTTTTGAATGTTTAAAAACTGCAATGACCCCCAGAGAGCCACTGATCCATCCCCTGTGCATCATGTTTAAATGGGTTTGATGTAGGTAGCAAGTTTGTTTTGTTTAGGTGTGTGTATCAGACTGGAACTTTTCCCAATTGTAAATAAATGGTTTTGTTAAGTCAAGTCTGTAATTGTGCTCGGCATTGCCCCAACACAGGTGCAGGACCTTGCACTTGGCCTTGTTCAACTTCAGGAGGTTCCCACAGGCCCACCTCTCTAATGGGTCAAGGTCTCTTGACACTGAGCCGTTGACCACAGCTCTTGGAGTGCAACCAATTCCTTATGCCCCGAGTGGTCTTTCTGTTGAATCCCTGTCTGTCCAGTTTAGAAATCAGAGCGGGGTGTGGGATGGTATCCAATGCTCTGCGCAGGTCCAGGTAGATGATGTCGGTTCCTCTTCCCCTTCCCCGCACTGCTGGAGCCCTGTTGTAGAAAGCCACAAAATTTGTCAGGGATGAAGTGCGCTTAGCGAAGCCGTGTAGGCTGTCACCTGTCACCTCCTTATCTTCCATTCTTTTTATCCCTAAATGAGTGCGTTCGGTGACTTCGGTGACTTTGTTTCAATGCACGTGCAATGGGTTTTGGAACGGGAACCAACAGCTTAACTACTGCTCGGGGATAGTGGTCTCCCAGGATGTAATTGCAACCTGTGGTGGAAAACCGCAAGACTCTTTACCATTGGGATGTGGCCTCTTGGCTGAAAAATTCACCTCTGTGGAAGACTTTGATGTAGGCCTTTAATAGCCAACTCTGACTACAAACAATGGGCCCGAAGGTTGCTGCTCTCTCTAAGCAGAGGAGCGGTATCACACTTGGAAATGAACCATTAACTAGGGAGGACTGATTCCAAAAGTGGGCCCCTGAGGTAGTGCTGGGCTGTAAGGAGCCTCCGAAGGCTGCCATTTCTTCAGGAACCGAGAGCAGAGGATATCAAGAGCTGCCAAAATGGTACTGGACCAAAACCTTTCTACCTTGCTCACATCCACCCCTTGGGTTAAATAAAAAGTAATGCTGCAATAGCAGCCCGAGCTGCGGGATAGAGAGGTGTCTGTCTCATGGTCACTGCTCGGGGAGTTTGCAGAACGTACAGTTCTGAAAGGGGAATCTGCTTCCTCTAAGTAAAGCTGCGTGAGCTGTGCAGCTGTACAGATTTTTTGCTCCCTCCCCTTTCTCTTCCGTCTTTTTTCCTGGGATTCTGATTGGCTGTAGCTGAGCAGTGCAGAGGGCACGGAAAGAGCGAGGGGCTAACGCTGCCCTCTACACCTTCCCTGACAAGGCTGAGCACCCCCTAAAGCAGTAAAAGCTGAAAGGCCAAAGAAATCCAGAACTCTAGTTTTGTGTGATAAACTTGACATCTATATTTTTGCAAGGAACATAAATCTGAAAGTACTAAAGGGTTATTTGGGGGTACCACCAAGACTGAGCTGGCAGGCAAGTCTGCTGGAAGGAGAGAGCGAGCTTGCGGTGTATCTGTCAGGGACTGGCTTCCTCCATCTCCTCCAGCCGTGGCTGCTCTGGCCAGGCTTCCTCAATGTCTTCCAGCCACGGCTCCTCCAGCTGGCTCTCCTCCGTCTCCTCCGGCCATGGCTCCAGTGCTCCCGCTTGCATCGTCACCTCCAGCCATGGCTCCTCTGGTCCAGCTTCCTTTGTCTCCTCCAGCCATGGCTCCAGTGGTCCAGCTTGCATCAGCTCCTCAGGCCACGGCTCCTCTGGTGCAGCTTCCTTGACCTCCTCCAGCCGTGGCTCCTCTGGTGCAGCTTCCTCAGTCTCCTCCAGCCATGGCTCCAGTGGTCCAGCTTGCATCATCTCCTCAGGCCATGGCTCCTCTGGTGCAGCTTCCTCGATCTCCTCCAGCCATGGCTCCTCTGGTGCAGCTTCCTCAGTCTCCTCCAGCCATGGCTCCAGTGGTCCAGCTTGCATCAGCTCCTCAGGCCATGGCTCCTCTGGTCCAGCTTCCTTGACCTCCTCCAGCCGTGGCTCCTCTGGTGCAGCTTCCTGGATCTCCTCCAGCCATGGCTCCAGTGGTCCAGCTTGCATCATCTCCTCAGGCCATGGCTCCTCTGGTGCAGCTTCCTTGACCTCCTCTTGCCGTGGCTCCTCTGGTGCAGCTTCCTGGATCTCCTCCAGCCATGGCTCCAGTGGTCCAGCTTGCATCAGCTCCTCAGGCCACGGCTCCTCTGGTGCAGCTTCCTTGATCTCCTCCAGCCGTGGCTCCACTGGTCCCGATTCCATCATGTCCAGCCTTGGCTCCTGGCGCTCCTCCAGCACCAGCTCCTCCACGTCCTCAGGTCCAGGCTCCTCCTGCACCAGTTCCTTCATCTCTTGCATCTCTTGCATCTCTCTCTCCTCAGCGCCGGCTCCTCAGGCTCCGTCTCCGCCCTCTCGCCACCTCGTCAGCGGCCGAGCCCGTTGTCGCGTCAAGCGTCGGCCGGCAACGGGGCTCGGCCCTGCCTCCTCGCCTGGAACAGCCACTCAGCGGCGGCGGCGCGCGGAGCCGCCTGTGCCATTGGTCGCGAGCGAGGCAGGCGACTCCCGCTCGGCCAAAGCTGCGTGTGCCTTCGCTTCGATTCCTCCCGCGCCCAGGCGCCTTTCCCGCATTGGCCGAGGGTCAGGGAGGAGGGCCGATCCCTCCGCCTCCATTGGCCGCCTTTCGCGGGGCTCTGCCCACCGGTGGCGCTTCAAGTGGCGGAGCCGGCTCGGAGGCGTGGCTGCGCATGCGTGCGGTGCCGGCGGGCGGGGTAAGATGGCGGCAGTGGGGAAGAAGCAGTGCGTGTAGTGCCTGGCCGAGGTGAGCTCGCTGCGCTTCCGCTGTAGCGAGTGGGCCGACGTGGAGCTCTGCCGCGACTGCTTGTCGGCGGGCGCCGAGATCGGCCCGCAGCGGCGATGGCACGGCTCGCAGCTGGTGGACGGCGGCCGCTTCACCCTGTGGGGCGCCGAGGCGGAGGGCGGCTGGAGCAGCCGGGAGGAGCAGCCGCTGCTGGCCGCGATCGAGCAGTTGGGCTTCGGCCGCTGGGTAAGGGCTGTGGGCGGGGAGGGACGGGGTGGTCCCAGCGCGGCGCTGCGGGAGCCCCGGTGGGCACGGGGCGCTGCGGGCTGCTCGGCCCCGCTGCTGCCTTCGGCCCTAGCGGCCGCCTTCGCCAGCCCGGCCGGGGGGCGGCTCGGCCGTTGTCCGCCTTCTCGTTGGCGTTGGGCTCTGCGTGCAGGGGCCGGGGCTGCGAGCTCCCTGCCCGGCCGCTCCTCGGGACGCGCTCGGGCTCAAACTAAAGCAGCAAGAAGCGTCACTGCTTCACTTGCTTCTGCCTCTGAGGGTTTCTCTTTGGTTACCCAGAAGGAAGGTTCTCTGTCCAAAGCTTCCCGTTCGTGGTCATTTTGCCTTTTTCATGTTTTGAAGAGCTGTGAAGAGAGTAAATGCTGGGTTTTTGGATTGTAAATGAAGATGATGCGAGGGCTGGAGCCCCTCTGCTGTGAGCACAGGCTGAGAGAGCTGGGGGTGTTGAGCGTGGGGAAGAGAAGGCTCTGGGGAGAGCTCCTAGCAGCCTCGCAGTACCTGAGGGGGCTGCAGGCAAGGTGGGGAGGGGCTTTTTACAAGGGCGACTATTAATAGGATGAAGGGGCATGGCTTTAAGTGGCTTTAAATCTCGCAGGGGAAGATTTAGGTGCCACATTGGGAAGAAATTGTTCACGCTGAGGGTGGTGAGGACCTGGCAGAGGTTGCCCCGGGGAAGCTGTGGGTGCCCCCTCCCTGGAAGTGTTGAAGGCCAGGTTGGCTGGGGCCTGGAGGAGCCTGGTCTGTTCCGGTGTGTTGAGAGGAGTCCCTGCCCATGGCCGGGAGGGTGGAACTAGCTGATCCTTAAAGTCCCTTCCAAGGCAAAGCATTCTAGGATTCTAAATCCTACCTTTTCTTATTTCCGTATTGCTTTAAGCGTACTTTGGCAATGCCAACTCCAAATGATGTTGTGATCTGAGCACTGGCCTGGAGTGTAGAAAAGCTCCTGGGGATGGTAAGCTGACTGTTTGAGAGAGCAATTGATGCTCGTGAATCCCCGTGTGGATCTAGTGTCTCAGCGGTGGTGTTAGACGTAGAGATCAGATGCAGCTTGCCTTAGGGCTGTTCCTGGTGCTCCTTTCGTGGTTGATGTGCTCCCATGCAGTTATAAATACTCGCCCTGGACCTAGGAGTGCAGATCCTCTGGAAAGGTGACTCATTTCAGTATTGCTGGGAAAGCTTCTGTGTTGTGAGTTGACCTTTGAGGAGCAGGGAAGAAGTCGGGCTCTTAGGTAAGTGTGCTCTGCTGGAGATGTTAATGGGAATCGTTTTATCGGCTCTCCTTATTTTCTGTTTAGGAGGACGTGGCTACTCGCGTGGGAGCATCCCGAACACCTCAGGAGGTGATGGAACCCTACGTGAGCATGTATATCCACGGCAACCTGGGGAAAGCCCATCTGGAAGATGCCTTGGAAATGTCAGTTTCCAATCTGGATGCCTATGAAAGACGTGCCGTTAATCCGACTGGATTGCAAACTCACAAGGAGGGTTCTAGTATTAGTCTGGCATCATTTCTCAGTTGTACTCTTTCATCTGTTTCAAGTCAGGGTCAGAGGCTTTAAGAACTGTCAGGAAACATACTCCTAAATGTGTGTTTTCGTTCTTTCCTTCTTGTGGGGCAGTACCGTCTCCCGGTGTTGTTGCCTCCCTGGCTCCTTATTCCTCTGCCGTCTCTGCAGTCATGCTGATAACAGCGAGCTGGACTAAGCTTCTCAACTGAGAAGTGGTTCCAAGCGGATTTTGTAGTTCCTTTGAAGGCAGCGGTGCCCACTGGCAAACCGTGAGAAAAGGTGTAGGGGAGCAGTTGCGTAAGGCAGCGTTACTGCTGAAATGAGAAGGATCTGTGGGGTCTGAAAGGGTTCTGTGGAGCTGATCCCTATGTAGTGATGAGTGCAAGAAGTCTGCTGGGGAATGTGCCGGACAAATACCATCAGAATAAGTCTAAGCTGTCCCGTCTAGCATTTTATGCAGGCTCTAACACATGGGAGCAAGTTACAGGGCCAGCAAATTGTGTCCTGTAGCTGGGAGCCCCTCTGGGTTCAGGTGAGTGCTGAAGTGTAAATGGTGAGTGCCTCTGATTTACCAGAATGTTTATTGCATCGTGTGTAGTGTAAGATCTATTTTGTAAATAATGATGAAGGAAGAAGTTCTTTACTGAGAGGGTGATTGTCCATTGGAATGCGCTGCCGGGGGGGGTGGTGGATTCACCGTCCCTGGAGGTGTTTCAGGAAAGGTTGGGTGAGGCACTTAGTGCCATGGTGTAGTTGACGAGTAGGAGTAGGTGTAGGTTGGGTCCTAGGTTGGACTCGATGATGTCGGAGGTCTTTTCCAACCTTATGATACTGTGATGATCATTGCAAAGGGAAACTAACTGAAGCAATATTTGTGTTAACTGTACGCAGGCATTTCTAAATCCTCTGGCTGTATGGTCAGCAGTTTCCCAATGCTCTTCAGTCTGTTTTATGCTGGTTATTCTGGCATTGTCTGAATAAAAAAATGCGAATAATAGTTGCACGCTGCTCAGCTGAAGCTGTAATAAAGGACTGTGGGACACAGTCAAAATACTCTCCTTTAGCAGAAACATGGTTTCTGCAAGGGATGGTGCGATTGTACTATTAAAAGAGTGAGAGCAAGATTCCCTGGTAAGTGAGGACTCGGAATCACTTTGGAAGATGTGTCCCGCCCGTGCAGCTTGCAAGTCTGATACCTCCTTGGCCTCTCTTCCTGTCCGCTTTGGGTACCTGCTGTGATGGATGTGGGCTTTTGTTGACCATCTTAGTTCCTGCATAAAACTACTTCTAGGTCATCCCTTACTGGAAGAAAGCCCCAGGCCTCGAGGTGTTGATATGAAACACATGATAATTCTCCCAGAATCTGTATAGCTTTGAGCCGTCAGTGACGGGTACTTGTGTGCTCCGGTGCCGTGAAGTGCAATAGAAAGCTGGCAGAAAGGTCAGTAAGTGGGTTTTTTTAAGATTACTTTTTGTGTTACTACGACAAAACCACGCCTTTCCATGAAGGATACGAGGCCTCCCAGCTAAAACATTTGCACTATGCTTTTAAATGGCTTCCTAAAGAGGGAGACAACTCCGCGTGCGTTTTTTAGGTGGTGATTTTTAGGCTTTGTGATTTAAATCTTGGTCGCAACTAGACACGTTTTCCCTCTGAAACAGGTGTACAAGTGTGGCTCGTTTGTCTGTTTAAAATGCTTTCTTCAGCTACTGGGTATCTTTGCAGCCATCAACAGCCTGTTCTCCTTTCCCTCAGCAATGAATCATTAACTTAATGTAGTAAAGAATTTCATTTGGGGAAAAAAAAGAAAAGGTACCCTCTAACAGCATCCTTTTGAATGTTTAAAAACTGCAATGACCCCCAGAGAGCCACTGATCCATCCCCTGTGCATCATGTTTAAATGGGTTTGATGTAGGTAGCAAGTTTGTTTTGTTTAGGTGTGTGTATCAGACTGGAACTTTTCCCAATTGTAAATAAATGGTTTTGTTAAGTCAAGTCTGTAATTGTGCTCGGCATTGCCCCAACACAGGTGCAGGACCTTGCACTTGGCCTTGTTCAACTTCAGGAGGTTCCCACAGGCCCACCTCTCTAATGGGTCAAGGTCTCTTGACACTGAGCCGTTGACCACAGCTCTTGGAGTGCAACCAATTCCTTATGCCCCGAGTGGTCTTTCTGTTGAATCCCTGTCTGTCCAGTTTAGAAATCAGAGCGGGGTGTGGGATGGTATCCAATGCTCTGCGCAGGTCCAGGTAGATGATGTCGGTTCCTCTTCCCCTTCCCCGCACTGCTGGAGCCCTGTTGTAGAAAGCCACAAAATTTGTCAGGGATGAAGTGCGCTTAGCGAAGCCGTGTAGGCTGTCACCTGTCACCTCCTTATCTTCCATTCTTTTTATCCCTAAATGAGTGCGTTCGGTGACTTCGGTGACTTTGTTTCAATGCACGTGCAATGGGTTTTGGAACGGGAACCAACAGCTTAACTACTGCTCGGGGATAGTGGTCTCCCAGGATGTAATTGCAACCTGTGGTGGAAAACCGCAAGACTCTTTACCATTGGGATGTGGCCTCTTGGCTGAAAAATTCACCTCTGTGGAAGACTTTGATGTAGGCCTTTAATAGCCAACTCTGACTACAAACAATGGGCCCGAAGGTTGCTGCTCTCTCTAAGCAGAGGAGCGGTATCACACTTGGAAATGAACCATTAACTAGGGAGGACTGATTCCAAAAGTGGGCCCCTGAGGTAGTGCTGGGCTGTAAGGAGCCTCCGAAGGCTGCCATTTCTTCAGGAACCGAGAGCAGAGGATATCAAGAGCTGCCAAAATGGTACTGGACCAAAACCTTTCTACCTTGCTCACATCCACCCCTTGGGTTAAATAAAAAGTAATGCTGCAATAGCAGCCCGAGCTGCGGGATAGAGAGGTGTCTGTCTCATGGTCACTGCTCGGGGAGTTTGCAGAACGTACAGTTCTGAAAGGGGAATCTGCTTCCTCTAAGTAAAGCTGCGTGAGCTGTGCAGCTGTACAGATTTTTTGCTCCCTCCCCTTTCTCTTCCGTCTTTTTTCCTGGGATTCTGATTGGCTGTAGCTGAGCAGTGCAGAGGGCACGGAAAGAGCGAGGGGCTAACGCTGCCCTCTACACCTTCCCTGACAAGGCTGAGCACCCCCTAAAGCAGTAAAAGCTGAAAGGCCAAAGAAATCCAGAACTCTAGTTTTGTGTGATAAACTTGACATCTATATTTTTGCAAGGAACATAAATCTGAAAGTACTAAAGGGTTATTTGGGGGTACCACCAAGACTGAGCTGGCAGGCAAGTCTGCTGGAAGGAGAGAGCGAGCTTGCGGTGTATCTGTCAGGGACTGGCTTCCTCCATCTCCTCCAGCCGTGGCTGCTCTGGCCAGGCTTCCTCAATGTCTTCCAGCCACGGCTCCTCCAGCTGGCTCTCCTCCGTCTCCTCCGGCCATGGCTCCAGTGCTCCCGCTTGCATCGTCACCTCCAGCCATGGCTCCTCTGGTCCAGCTTCCTTTGTCTCCTCCAGCCATGGCTCCAGTGGTCCAGCTTGCATCAGCTCCTCAGGCCACGGCTCCTCTGGTGCAGCTTCCTTGACCTCCTCCAGCCGTGGCTCCTCTGGTGCAGCTTCCTCAGTCTCCTCCAGCCATGGCTCCAGTGGTCCAGCTTGCATCATCTCCTCAGGCCATGGCTCCTCTGGTGCAGCTTCCTCGATCTCCTCCAGCCATGGCTCCTCTGGTGCAGCTTCCTCAGTCTCCTCCAGCCATGGCTCCAGTGGTCCAGCTTGCATCAGCTCCTCAGGCCATGGCTCCTCTGGTCCAGCTTCCTTGACCTCCTCCAGCCGTGGCTCCTCTGGTGCAGCTTCCTGGATCTCCTCCAGCCATGGCTCCAGTGGTCCAGCTTGCATCATCTCCTCAGGCCATGGCTCCTCTGGTGCAGCTTCCTTGACCTCCTCTTGCCGTGGCTCCTCTGGTGCAGCTTCCTGGATCTCCTCCAGCCATGGCTCCAGTGGTCCAGCTTGCATCAGCTCCTCAGGCCACGGCTCCTCTGGTGCAGCTTCCTTGATCTCCTCCAGCCGTGGCTCCACTGGTCCCGATTCCATCATGTCCAGCCTTGGCTCCTGGCGCTCCTCCAGCACCAGCTCCTCCACGTCCTCAGGTCCAGGCTCCTCCTGCACCAGTTCCTTCATCTCTTGCATCTCTTGCATCTCTCTCTCCTCAGCGCCGGCTCCTCAGGCTCCGTCTCCGCCCTCTCGCCACCTCGTCAGCGGCCGAGCCCGTTGTCGCGTCAAGCGTCGGCCGGCAACGGGGCTCGGCCCTGCCTCCTCGCCTGGAACAGCCACTCAGCGGCGGCGGCGCGCGGAGCCGCCTGTGCCATTGGTCGCGAGCGAGGCAGGCGACTCCCGCTCGGCCAAAGCTGCGTGTGCCTTCGCTTCGATTCCTCCCGCGCCCAGGCGCCTTTCCCGCATTGGCCGAGGGTCAGGGAGGAGGGCCGATCCCTCCGCCTCCATTGGCCGCCTTTCGCGGGGCTCTGCCCACCGGTGGCGCTTCAAGTGGCGGAGCCGGCTCGGAGGCGTGGCTGCGCATGCGTGCGGTGCCGGCGGGCGGGGTAAGATGGCGGCAGTGGGGAAGAAGTAGTGCGTGTAGTGCCTGGCCGAGGTGAGCTCGCTGCGCTTCCGCTGTAGCGAGTGGGCCGACGTGGAGCTCTGCCGCGACTGCTTGTCGGCGGGCGCCGAGATCGGCCCGCAGCGGCGATGGCACGGCTCGCAGCTGGTGGACGGCGGCCGCTTCACCCTGTGGGGCGCCGAGGCGGAGGGCGGCTGGAGCAGCCGGGAGGAGCAGCCGCTGCTGGCCGCGATCGAGCAGTTGGGCTTCGGCCGCTGGGTAAGGGCTGTGGGCGGGGAGGGACGGGGTGGTCCCAGCGCGGCGCTGCGGGAGCCCCGGTGGGCACGGGGCGCTGCGGGCTGCTCGGCCCCGCTGCTGCCTTCGGCCCTAGCGGCCGCCTTCGCCAGCCCGGCCGGGGGGCGGCTCGGCCGTTGTCCGCCTTCTCGTTGGCGTTGGGCTCTGCGTGCAGGGGCCGGGGCTGCGAGCTCCCTGCCCGGCCCGCTCCTCGGGACGCGCTCGGGCTCAAACTAAAGCAGCAAGAAGCGTCACTGCTTCACTTGCTTCTGCCTCTGAGGGTTTCTCTTTGGTTACCCAGAAGGAAGGTTCTCTGTCCAAAGCTTCCCGTTCGTGGTCATTTTGCCTTTTTCATGTTTTGAAGAGCTGTGAAGAGAGTAAATGCTGGGTTTTTGGATTGTAAATGAAGATGATGCGAGGGCTGGAGCCCCTCTGCTGTGAGCACAGGCTGAGAGAGCTGGGGGTGTTGAGCGTGGGGAAGAGAAGGCTCTGGGGAGAGCTCCTAGCAGCCTCGCAGTACCTGAGGGGGCTGCAGGCAAGGTGGGGAGGGGCTTTTTACAAGGGCGACTATTAATAGGATGAAGGGGCATGGCTTTAAGTGGCTTTAAATCTCGCAGGGGAAGATTTAGGTGCCACATTGGGAAGAAATTGTTCACGCTGAGGGTGGTGAGGACCTGGCAGAGGTTGCCCCGGGGAAGCTGTGGGTGCCCCCTCCCTGGAAGTGTTGAAGGCCAGGTTGGCTGGGGCCTGGAGGAGCCTGGTCTGTTCCGGTGTGTTGAGAGGAGTCCCTGCCCATGGCCGGGAGGGTGGAACTAGCTGATCCTTAAAGTCCCTTCCAAGGCAAAGCATTCTAGGATTCTAAATCCTACCTTTTCTTATTTCCGTATTGCTTTAAGCGTACTTTGGCAATGCCAACTCCAAATGATGTTGTGATCTGAGCACTGGCCTGGAGTGTAGAAAAGCTCCTGGGGATGGTAAGCTGACTGTTTGAGAGAGCAATTGATGCTCGTGAATCCCCGTGTGGATCTAGTGTCTCAGCGGTGGTGTTAGACGTAGAGATCAGATGCAGCTTGCCTTAGGGCTGTTCCTGGTGCTCCTTTCGTGGTTGATGTGCTCCCATGCAGTTATAAATACTCGCCCTGGACCTAGGAGTGCAGATCCTCTGGAAAGGTGACTCATTTCAGTATTGCTGGGAAAGCTTCTGTGTTGTGAGTTGACCTTTGAGGAGCAGGGAAGAAGTCGGGCTCTTAGGTAAGTGTGCTCTGCTGGAGATGTTAATGGGAATCGTTTTATCGGCTCTCCTTATTTTCTGTTTAGGAGGACGTGGCTACTCGCGTGGGAGCATCCCGAACACCTCAGGAGGTGATGGAACCCTACGTGAGCATGTATATCCACGGCAACCTGGGGAAAGCCCATCTGGAAGATGCCTTGGAAATGTCAGTTTCCAATCTGGATGCCTATGAAAGACGTGCCGTTAATCCGACTGGATTGCAAACTCACAAGGAGGGTTCTAGTATTAGTCTGGCATCATTTCTCAGTTGTACTCTTTCATCTGTTTCAAGTCAGGGTCAGAGGCTTTAAGAACTGTCAGGAAACATACTCCTAAATGTGTGTTTCCGTTCTTTCCTTCTTGTGGGGCAGTACCGTCTCCCGGTGTTGTTGCCTCCCTGGCTCCTTATTCCTCTGCCGTCTCTGCAGTCATGCTGATAACAGCGAGCTGGACTAAGCTTCTCAACTGAGAAGTGGTTCCAAGCGGATTTTGTAGTTCCTTTGAAGGCAGCGGTGCCCACTGGCAAACCGTGAGAAAAGGTGTAGGGGAGCAGTTGCGTAAGGCAGCGTTACTGCTGAAATGAGAAGGATCTGTGGGGTCTGAAAGGGTTCTGTGGAGCTGATCCCTATGTAGTGATGAGTGCAAGAAGTCTGCTGGGGAATGTGCCGGACAAATACCATCAGAATAAGTCTAAGCTGTCCCGTCTAGCATTTTATGCAGGCTCTAACACATGGGAGCAAGTTACAGGGCCAGCAAATTGTGTCCTGTAGCTGGGAGCCCCTCTGGGTTCAGGTGAGTGCTGAAGTGTAAATGGTGAGTGCCTCTGATTTACCAGAATGTTTATTGCATCGTGTGTAGTGTAAGATCTATTTTGTAAATAATGATGAAGGAAGAAGTTCTTTACTGAGAGGGTGATTGTCCATTGGAATGCGCTGCCGGGGGGGGTGGTGGATTCACCGTCCCTGGAGGTGTTTCAGGAAAGGTTGGGTGAGGCACTTAGTGCCATGGTGTAGTTGACGAGTAGGAGTAGGTGTAGGTTGGGTCCTAGGTTGGACTCGATGATGTCGGAGGTCTTTTCCAACCTTATGATACTGTGATGATCATTGCAAAGGGAAACTAACTGAAGCAATATTTGTGTTAACTGTACGCAGGCATTTCTAAATCCTCTGGCTGTATGGTCAGCAGTTTCCCAATGCTCTTCAGTCTGTTTTATGCTGGTTATTCTGGCATTGTCTGAATAAAAAAATGCGAATAATAGTTGCACGCTGCTCAGCTGAAGCTGTAATAAAGGACTGTGGGACACAGTCAAAATACTCTCCTTTAGCAGAAACATGGTTTCTGCAAGGGATGGTGCGATTGTACTATTAAAAGAGTGAGAGCAAGATTCCCTGGTAAGTGAGGACTCGGAATCACTTTGGAAGATGTGTCCCGCCCGTGCAGCTTGCAAGTCTGATACCTCCTTGGCCTCTCTTCCTGTCCGCTTTGGGTACCTGCTGTGATGGATGTGGGCTTTTGTTGACCATCTTAGTTCCTGCATAAAACTACTTCTAGGTCATCCCTTACTGGAAGAAAGCCCCAGGCCTCGAGGTGTTGATATGAAACACATGATAATTCTCCCAGAATCTGTATAGCTTTGAGCCGTCAGTGACGGGTACTTGTGTGCTCCGGTGCCGTGAAGTGCAATAGAAAGCTGGCAGGAAGGTCAGTAAGTGGGTTTTTTTAAGATTACTTTTTGTGTTACTACGACAAAACCACGCCTTTCCATGAAGGATACGAGGCCTCCCAGCTAAAACATTTGCACTATGCTTTTAAATGGCTTCCTAAAGAGGGAGACAACTCTGCGTGCGTTTTTTAGGTGGTGATTTTTAGGCTTTGTGATTTAAATCTTGGTCGCAACTAGACACGTTTTCCCTCTGAAACAGGTGTACAAGTGTGGCTCGTTTGTCTGTTTAAAATGCTTTCTTCAGCTACTGGGTATCTTTGCAGCCATCAACAGCCTGTTCTCCTTTCCCTCAGCAATGAATCATTAACTTAATGTAGTAAAGAATTTCATTTGGGGAAAAAAAAGAAAAGGTACCCTCTAACAGCATCCTTTTGAATGTTTAAAAACTGCAATGACCCCCAGAGAGCCACTGATCCATCCCCTGTGCATCATGTTTAAATGGGTTTGATGTAGGTAGCAAGTTTGTTTTGTTTAGGTGTGTGTATCAGACTGGAACTTTTCCCAATTGTAAATAAATGGTTTTGTTAAGTCAAGTCTGTAATTGTGCTCGGCATTGCCCCAACACAGGTGCAGGACCTTGCACTTGGCCTTGTTCAACTTCAGGAGGTTCCCACAGGCCCACCTCTCTAATGGGTCAAGGTCTCTTGACACTGAGCCGTTGACCACAGCTCTTGGAGTGCAACCAATTCCTTATGCCCCGAGTGGTCTTTCTGTTGAATCCCTGTCTGTCCAGTTTAGAAATCAGAGCGGGGTGTGGGATGGTATCCAATGCTCTGCGCAGGTCCAGGTAGATGATGTCGGTTCCTCTTCCCCTTCCCCGCACTGCTGGAGCCCTGTTGTAGAAAGCCACAAAATTTGTCAGGGATGAAGTGCGCTTAGCGAAGCCGTGTAGGCTGTCACCTGTCACCTCCTTATCTTCCATTCTTTTTATCCCTAAATGAGTGCGTTCGGTGACTTCGGTGACTTTGTTTCAATGCACGTGCAATGGGTTTTGGAACGGGAACCAACAGCTTAACTACTGCTCGGGGATAGTGGTCTCCCAGGATGTAATTGCAACCTGTGGTGGAAAACCGCAAGACTCTTTACCATTGGGATGTGGCCTCTTGGCTGAAAAATTCACCTCTGTGGAACACTTTGATGTAGGCCTTTAATAGCCAACTCTGACTACAAACAATGGGCCCGAAGGTTGCTGCTCTCTCTAAGCAGAGGAGCGGTATCACACTTGGAAATGAACCATTAACTAGGGAGGACTGATTCCAAAAGTGGGCCCCTGAGGTAGTGCTGGGCTGTAAGGAGCCTCCGAAGGCTGCCATTTCTTCAGGAACCGAGAGCAGAGGATATCAAGAGCTGCCAAAATGGTACTGGACCAAAACCTTTCTACCTTGCTCACATCCACCCCTTGGGTTAAATAAAAAGTAATGCTGCAATAGCAGCCCGAGCTGCGGGATAGAGAGGTGTCTGTCTCATGGTCACTGCTCGGGGAGTTTGCAGAACGTACAGTTCTGAAAGGGGAATCTGCTTCCTCTAAGTAAAGCTGCGTGAGCTGTGCAGCTGTACAGATTTTTTGCTCCCTCCCCTTTCTCTTCCGTCTTTTTTCCTGGGATTCTGATTGGCTGTAGCTGAGCAGTGCAGAGGGCACGGAAAGAGCGAGGGGCTAACGCTGCCCTCTACACCTTCCCTGACAAGGCTGAGCACCCCCTAAAGCAGTAAAAGCTGAAAGGCCAAAGAAATCCAGAACTCTAGTTTTGTGTGTTAAACTTGACATCTATATTTTTGCAAGGAACATAAATCTGAAAGTACTAAAGGGTTATTTGGGGGTACCACCAAGACTGAGCTGGCAGGCAAGTCTGCTGGAAGGAGAGAGCGCGCTTGCGGTGTATCTGGCAGGGACTGGCTTCCTCCATCTCCTCCAGCCGTGGCTGCTCTGGCCAGGCTTCCTCAATGTCTTCCAGCCACGGCTCCTCCAGCTGGCTCTCCTCCGTCTCCTCCGGCCATGGCTCCAGTGCTCCTGCTTGCATCGTCACCTCCAGCCATGGCTGCTCTGGTCCAGCTTCCTTTGTCTCCTCCAGCCATGGCTCCAGTGGTCCAGCTTGCATCAGCTCCTCAGGCCACGGCTCCTCTGGTCCAGCTTCCTTGACCTCCTCCAGCCGTGGCTCCTCTGGTGCAGCTTCCTCAGTCTCCTCCAGCCATGGCTCCAGTGGTCCAGCTTGCATCATCTCCTCAGGCCATGGCTCCTCTGGTGCAGCTTCCTCGATCTCCTCCAGCCATGGCTCCTCTGGTGCAGCTTCCTCAGTCTCCTCCAGCCATGGCTCCAGTGGTCCAGCTTGCATCAGCTCCTCAGGCCATGGCTCCTCTGGTGCAGCTTCCTTGACCTCCTCTTGCCGTGGCTCCTCTGGTGCAGCTTCCTGGATCTCCTCCAGCCATGGCTCCAGTGGTCCAGCTTGCATCATCTCCTCAGGCCATGGCTCCTCTGGTCCAGCTTCCTTGACCTCCTCAGGCCACGGCTCCTCTGGTGCAGCTTCCTCAATCTCCTCCAGCCATGGCTCCTCTGGTCCAGCTTGCATCAGCTCCTCAGGCCACGGCTCCTCTGGTGCAGCTTCCTTGACCTCCTCTTGCCGTGGCTCCTCTGGTGCAGCTTCCTGGATCTCCTCCAGCCATGGCTCCAGTGGTCCAGCTTGCATCAGCTCCTCAGGCCACGGCTCCTCTGGTGCAGCTTCCTTGATCTCCTCCAGCCGTGGCTCCACTGGTCCCGATTCCATCATGTCCAGCCTTGGCTCCTGGCGCTCCTCCAGCACCAGCTCCTCCACGTCCTCAGGTCCAGGCTCCTCCTGCACCAGTTCCTTCATCTCTTGCATCTCTTGCATCTCTCCTCAGCGCCGGCTCCTCAGGCTCCGTCTCCGCCCTCTCGCCACCTCGTCAGCGGCCGAGCCCGTTGTCGCGTCAAGCGTCGGCCGGCAACGGGGCTCGGCCCCGCCTCCTCGCCTGGAACAGCCACTCAGCGGCGGCGGCGCGCGGAGCCGCCTGTGCCATTGGTCGCGAGCGAGGCAGGCGACTCCCGCTCGGCCAAAGCTGCGTGTGCCTTCGCTTCGATTCCTCCCGCGCCCAGGCGCCTTTCCCGCATTGGCCGAGGGTCAGGGAGGAGGGCCGATCCCTCCGCCTCCATTGGCCGCCTTTCGCGGGGCTCTGCCCACCGGTGGCGCTTCAAGTGGCGGAGCCGGCTCGGAGGCGTGGCTGCGCATGCGTGCGGTGCCGGCGGGCGGGGTAAGATGGCGGCAGTGGGGAAGAAGTAGTGCGTGTAGTGCCTGGCCGAGGTGAGCTCACTGCGCTTCCGCTGTAGCGAGTGGGCCGACGTGGAGCTCTGCCGCGACTGCTTGTCGGCGGGCGCCGAGATCGGCCCGCAGCGGCGATGGCACGGCTCGCAGCTGGTGGACGGCGGCCGCTTCACCCTGTGGGGCGCCGAGGCGGAGGGCGGCTGGAGCAGCCGGGAGGAGCAGCCGCTGCTGGCCGCGATCGAGCAGTTGGGCTTCGGCCGCTGGGTAAGGGCTGTGGGCGGGGAGGGACGGGGTGGTCCCAGCGCGGCGCTGCGGGAGCCCCGGTGGGCACGGGGCGCTGCGGGCTGCTCGGCCCCGCTGCTGCCTTCGGCCCTAGCGGCCGCCTTCGCCAGCTCGGCCGTTGTCCGCCTTCTCGTTGGCGTTGGGCTCTGCGTGCAGGGGCCGGGGCTGCGAGCTCCCTGCCCGGCCGCTCCTCGGGACGCGCTCGGGCTCGAACTAAAGCAGCAAGAAGCGTCACTGCTTCACTTGCTTCTGCCTCTGAGGGTTTCTCTTTGGTTACCCAGAAAGAAGGAAGGTTCTCTGTCCAAAGCTTCCCGTTCGTGGTCATTTTGCCTTTTTCATGTTTTGAAGAGCTGTGAAGAGAGTAAATGCTGGGTTTTTGGATTGTAAATGAAGATGATGCGAGGGCTGGAGCCCCTCTGCTGTGAGCACAGGCTGAGAGAGCTGGGGGTGTTGAGCGTGGGGAAGAGAAGGCTCTGGGGAGAGCTCCTAGCAGCCTCGCAGTACCTGAGGGGGCTGCAGGCAAGGTGGGGAGGGGCTTTTTACAAGGGCGACTATTAATAGGATGAAGGGGCATGGCTTTAAGTGGCTTTAAATCTCGCAGGGGAAGATTTAGGTGCCACATTGGGAAGAAATTGTTCACGCTGAGGGTGGTGAGGACCTGGCAGAGGTTGCCCCGGGGAAGCTGTGGGTGCCCCCTCCCTGGAAGTGTTGAAGGCCAGGTTGGCTGGGGCCTGGAGGAGCCTGGTCTGTTCCGGTGTGTTGAGAGGAGTCCCTGCCCATGGCCGGGAGGGTGGAACTAGCTGATCCTTAAAGTCCCTTCCAAGGCAAAGCATTCTAGGATTCTAAATACTACCTTTTCTTATTTCCGTATTGCTTTAAGCGTACTTTGGCAATGCCAACTCCAAATGATGTTGTGATCTGAGCACTGGCCTGGAGTGTAGAAAAGCTCCTGGGGATGGTAAGCTGACTGTTTGAAAGAGCAATTGATGCTCGTGAATCCCCGTGTGGATCTAGTGTCTCAGCGGTGGTGTTAGACGTAGAGATCAGATGCAGCTTGCCTTAGGGCTGTTCCTGGTGCTCCTTTCGTGGTTGATGTGCTCCCATGCAGTTATAAATACTCACCCTGGACCTAGGAGTGCAGATCCTCTGGAAAGGTGACTCATTTCAGTATTGCTGGGAAAGCTTCTGTGTTGTGAGTTGACCTTTGAGGAGCAGGGAAGAAGTCGGGCTCTTAGGTAAGTGTGTTCTGCTGGAGATGTTAATGGGAATCGTTTTATCGGCTCTCCTTATTTTCTGTTTAGGAGGACGTGGCTACTCGCGTGGGAGCATCCCGAACACCTCAGGAGGTGATGGAACCCTACGTGAGCATGTATATCCACGGCAACCTGGGGAAAGCCCATCTGGAAGATGCCTTGGAAATGTCAGTTTCCAATCTGGATGCCTATGAAAGACGTGCCGTTAATCAGACTGGATTGCAAACTCACAAGGAGGGTTCTAGTATTAGTCTGGCATCATTTCTCAGTTGTACTCTTTCATCTGTTTCAAGTCAGGGTCAGAGGCTTTAAGAACTGTCAGGAAACATACTCCTAAATGTGTGTTTCCGTTCTTTCCTTCTTGTGGGGCAGTACCGTCTCCCGGTGTTGTTGCCTACCTGGCTCCTTATTCCTCTGCCGTCTCTGCAGTCATGCTGATAAGAGCGAGCTGGACTAAGCTTCTCAACTGAGAAGTGGTTCCAAGCGGATTTTGTAGTTCCTTTGAAGGCAGCGGTGCCCACTGGCAAACCGGGAGAAAAGGTGTAGGGGAGCAGTTGTGTAAGGCAGCGTTACTGCTGAAATGAGAAGGATCTGTGGGGTCTGAAAGGGTTCTGTGGAGCTGATCCCTATGTAGTGATGAGTGCAAGAAGTCTGCTGGGGAATGTGCCGGACAAATACCATCAGAATAAGTGTAAGCTGTCCCGTCTAGCATTTTATGCAGGCTCTAACACATGGGAGCAAGTTACAGGGCCAGCAAATTGTGTCCTATAGCTGGGAGCCCCTCTGGGTTCAGGTGAATGCTGAAGTGTAAATGGTGAGTGCCTCTGATTTACCAGAATGTTTATTGCATCGTGTGTAGTGTAAGATCTATTTTGTAAATAATGATGAAGGAAGAAGTTCTTTACTGAGAGGGTGTTTGTCCATTGGAATGCGCTGCCGGGGGGGGTGGTGGATTCACCGTCCCTGGAGGTGTTTCAGGAAAGGTTGGGTGAGGCACTTAGTGCCATGGTGTAGTTGACGAGTCGGAGTAGGTGTAGGTTGGGTCCTAGGTTGGACTCGATGATGTCGGAGGTCTTTTCCAACCTTATGATACTGTGATGATCATTGCAAAGGGAAACTAACTGAAGCAATATTTGTGTTAACTGTACGCAGGCGTTTCTAAATCCTCTGGCTGTATGGTCAGCAGTTTCCCAATGCTCTTCAGTCTGTTTTATGCTGGTTATTCTGGCATTGTCTGAATAAAAAAATGCGAATAATAGTTGCACGCTGCTCAGCTGAAGCTGTAATAAAGGACTGTGGGACACATTCAAAATACTCTCCTTTAGCAGAAACATGGTTTCTGCAAGGGATGGTGCGATTGTACTATTAAAAGAGTGAGAGCAAGATTCCCTGGTAAGTGAGGACTCGGAATCACTTTGGAAGATGTGTCACGCCCGTGCAGCTTGCAAGTCTGATACCTCCTTGGCCTCTCTTCCTGTCCGCTTTGGGTACCTGCCGTGATGGATGTGGGCTTTTGTTGACCATCTTAGTTCCTGCATAAAACTACTTCTAGGTCATCCCTTACTGGAAGAAAGCCCCAGGCCTCGAGGTGTTGATATGAAACACATGATAATTCTCCCAGAATCTGTATAGCTTTGAGCCGTCAGTGACGGGTACTTGTGTGCTCCGGTGCCGTGAAGTGCAATAGAAAGCTGGCAGGAAGGTCAGTAAGTGGGTTTTTTTAAGATTACTTTTTGTGTTACTACGACAAAACCACGCCTTTCCATGAAGGATACGAGGCCTCCCAGCTAAAACATTTGCACTATGCTTTTAAATGGCTTCCTAAAGAGGGAGACAACTCCGCGTGCGTTTTTTAGGTGGTGATTTTTAGGCTTTGTGATTTAAATCTTGGTCGCAACTAGACACGTTTTCCCTCTGAAACAGGTGTACAAGTGTGGCTCGTTTGTCTGTTTAAAATGCTTTCTTCAGCTACTGGGTATCTTTGCAGCCATCAACAGCCTGTTCTCCTTTCCCTCAGCAATGAATCATTAACTTAATGTAGTAAAGAATTTCATTTGGGGAAAAAAAAGAAAAGGTACCCTCTAACAGCATCCTTTTGAATGTTTAAAAACTGCAATGACCCCCAGAGAGCCGCTGATCCATCCCCTGTGCATCATGTTTAAATGGGTTTGATGTAGGTAGCAAGTTTGTTTTGTTTAGGTGTGTGTATCAGACTGGAACTTTTCCCAATTGTAAATAAATGGTTTTGTTAAGTCAAGTCTGTAATTGTGCTCGGCATTGCCCCAACACAGGTGCAGGACCTTTCACTTGGCCATGTCTGTCCAGTTTAGAAATCAGAGCGGGGTGTGGGATGGTATCCAATGCTCTGCGCAGGTCCAGGTAGATGATGTCGGTTCCTCTTCCCCTTCCCCGCACTGCTGGAGCCCTGTTGTAGAAAGCCACAAAATTTGTCAGGGATGAAGTGCGCTTAGCGAAGCCGTGTAGGCTGTCACCTGTCACCTCCTTATCTTCCATTCTTTTTATCCCTAAATGAGTGCGTTCGGTGACTTCGGTGACTTTGTTTCAATGCACGTGCAATGGGTTTTGGAACGGGAACCAACAGCTTAACTACTGCTCGGCGATAGTGGTCTCCCAGGATGTAATTGCAACCTGCGGTGGAAAACCGCAAGACTCTTTACCATTGGGATGTGGCCTCTTGGCTGAAAAATTCACCTCTGTGGAAGACTTTGATGTAGGCCTTTAATAGCCAACTCTGACTACAAACAATGGGCCCGAAGGTTGCTGCTCTCTCTAAGCAGAGGAGCGGTATCACACTTGGAAATGAACCATTAACTAGGGAGGACTGATTGCAAAACTGGGCCCCTGAGGTAGTGCTGGGCTGTAAGGAGCCTCCGAAGGCTGCCATTTCCTCAGGAACCGAGAGCAGAGGATATCAAGAGCTGCCAAAATGGTACTGGACCAAAACCTTTCTACCTTGCTCACATCCACCCCTTGGGTTAAATAAAAAGTAATGCTGCAATAGCAGCCCGAGCTGCGGGATAGAGAGGTGTCTGTCTCATGGTCACTGCTCGGGGAGTTTGCAGAACGTACAGTTCTGAAAGGGGAATCTGCTTCCTCTAAGTAAAGCTGCGTGAGCTGTGCAGCTGTACAGATTTTTTGCTCCCTCCCCTTTCTCTTCCATCTTTTTTCCTGGGATTCTGATTGGCTGTAGCTGAGCAGTGCAGAGGGTACGGAAAGAGCGAGGGGCTAACGCTGCCCTCTACACCTTCCCTGACAAGGCTGAGCACCCCCTAAAGCAGTAAAAGCTGAAAGGCCAAAGAAATCCAGAACTCTAGTTTTGTGTGATAAACTTGACATCTATATTTTTGCAAGGAACATAAATCTGAAAGTACTAAAGGGTTATTTGGGGGTACCACCAAGACTGAGCTGGCAGGCAAGTCTGCTGGAAGGAGAGAGCGCGCTTGCGGTGTATCTGGCAGGGACTGGCTTCCTCCATCTCCTCCAGCCGTGGCTACTCTGGCCAGGGTTCTTCAATGTCTTCCAGCCACGACTCCTCCAGCTGGCTCTCCTCCATCTCCTCAGGCCACGGCTCCTCTGGTGCAGCTTCCTTGATCTCCTCCAGCCATGGATCCACTGGTCCCGATTCTATCATGTCCAGACTTTGCTCCTGGCGATCCTCCAGCACCAGCTCGTCCACGTCCTCAGGTCCAGGCGCCTCCTGCAGCAGTTCCTCCGTCTCTTGCATCTCTTCGAGCTCTATCTCCTGCAACCTCAATGGATGCAGCCCCGGCTCCTCAGGCTCCTCCCACCTCCTCAGCGGCCGAGGTCGTTGTCGCGTCAAGCGTCGCCTGGCAACGGGGCTAGGCCTCCCCCCCCCGTTATGGTCCCGCCCTCTAGATTTGGCTCCGCCCTGTCGCGTCGAACAGCCACTCAGACGCGGCGACGCGCGGAGCCGCCTGTGCCATTGGTCGCGAGCGAGGCAGGCGACTCCCGCTCGGCCAAAGCTGCGTGTGCCTTCGCTTCGATTCCTCCCGCGCCCAGGCGCCTTTCCCGCATTGGCCGAGGGTCAGGGAGGAGGGCCGATCCCTCCGCCTCCATTGGCCGCCTTTCGCGGGGCTCTGCCCACCGGTGGCGCTTCAAGTGGCGGAGCCGGCTCGGAGGCGTGGCTGCGCATGCGTGTCGTGCCGGCGGGCGGGGTAAGATGGCGGAACTGGGGAAGAAGTATTGCGTGTACTGCCTGGCCGAGGTGAGCTCGCTGCGCTTCCGCTGTACCGAGTGCGCCGACATCGAGCTCTGCCCCGACTGCTTCTCGGCGGGCGCCGAGATCGGCCCGCACCGGCGATGGCACGGCTACCAGCTGGTGGACGGCGGCCGCTTCACCCTGTGGGGCGCCGAGGCGGAGGGCGGCTGGAGCAGCCGGGAGGAGCAGCTGCTGCTGGACGCGATCGAGCAGTTCGGCTTCGGCAACTGGGTAAGGGCTGTGGGCGGGGAGGGACGTGGTGGGCCCGGCGTGGCGCTGCGGGAGCCCCGGTGGGCACGGGGCGCTGCGGGCTGCTCGGCCCCGCTGCTGCCTTCGGCCCTAGCGGCCGCCTTCGCCAGCCCGGCCGGGGGGCGGCTCGGCCGTTGTCCGCCTTCTCGTTGGCGTTGGGCTCTGCGTGCAGGGGCCGGGGCTGCGAGCTCCCTGCCCGGCCGCTCCTCGGGACGCGCTCGGGCTCGAACTAAAGCAGCAAGAAGCGTCACTGCTTCACTTGCTTCTGCCTCTGAGGGTTTCTCTTTGGTTACCCAGAAAGAAGGAAGGTTCTCTGTCCAAAGCTTCCCGTTCGTGGTCATTTTGCCTTTTTCATGTTTTGAAGAGCTGTGAAGAGAGTAAATGCTGGGTTTTTGGATTGTAAATGAAGATGATGCGAGGGCTGGAGCCCCTCTGCTGTGAGCACAGGCTGAGAGAGCTGGGGGTGTTGAGCGTGGGGAAGAGAAGGCTCTGGGGAGAGCTCCTAGCAGCCTCGCAGTACCTGAGGGGGCTGCAGGCAAGGTGGGGAGGGGCTTTTTACAAGGGCGACTATTAATAGGATGAAGGGGCATGGCTTTAAGTGGCTTTAAATCTCGCAGGGGAAGATTTAGGTGCCACATTGGGAAGAAATTGTTCACGCTGAGGGTGGTGAGGACCTGGCAGAGGTTGCCCCGGGGAAGCTGTGGGTGCCCCCTCCCTGGAAGTGTTGAAGGCCAGGTTGGCTGGGGCCTGGAGGAGCCTGGTCTGTTCATGTGTGTTGAGAGGAGTCCCTGCCCATGGCCGGGAGGGTGGAACTAGCTGATCCTTAAAGTCCCTTCCAAGCCAAAGCATTCTAGGATTCTAAATACTACCTCTTCTTATTTCCGTATTGCTTTAAGCGTACTTTGGCAATGCCAACTCCAAATGATGTTGTGATCTGGCCTGGAGTGTAGAAAAGCTCCTGGGGATGGTAAGCTGTCTGTTTGAAAGAGCAATTGATGCTCGTGAATCCCCGTGTGGATCTAGTGTCTCAGCGGTGGTGTTAGACGTAGAGATCAGATGCAGCTTGCCTTAGGGCTGTTCCTGGTGCTCCTTTCGTGGTTGATGTGCTCCCATGCAGTTATAAATACTTGCCCTGGACCTAGGAGCGCAGATCCTCTGGAAAGGTGACTCATTTCAGTATTGCTGGGAAAGCTTCTGTGTTGTGAGTTGACCTTTGAGGAGCAGGGAAGAAGTCGGGCTCTTAGGTAAGTGTGCTCTGCTGGAGATGTTAATGGGAATCGTTTTATCGGCTCTCCTTATTTTCTGTTTAGGAGGACATGGCTACTCACGTGGGAGCATCCCGAACACCTCAGGAGGTGATGGAACACTACGTGAGCATGTATATCCACGGCAACCTGGGAAAAGCTTGCATTCCTGACACTATTCCAAACAGAGTAACGGATCACACGTGTCCCAGTGGTGGCCCGCTTTCTCCTAGTTTGACCACGCCACTCCCACCGTTGGATATATCTGTGGCTGAGCAGCAGCAGTTGGGATACATGCCGCTTCGGGATGACTACGAGATTGAATACGATCAAGATGCAGAGACTCTGATTAGTGGCCTTTCGGTGAACTACGATGATGACGATGTGGAGATAGAGTTAAAAAGAGCTCACGTAGACATGTATGTAAGGAAACTCAAGGAGAGGCAACGGCGGAAAAACATTGCACGAGACTATAACTTGGTTCCAGCCTTTCTGGGGAAGGATAAAAAGGACAAGGAGAAAGCTCCCAAACGAAAGATCACAAAAGAAGAGAAGGAGTTGAGGCTGAAGCTGAGGCCTCTGTACCAGTTCATGTCTTGTAAGGAGTTTGAAGACTTCTTTGAAAACATGCACAAGGAGAGGCTACTTCGAGCAAAGATTCGGGAGCTGCAGCGGTACCGTCGAAATGGAATCACCAAAATGGAAGAGTCAGCAGAATACGAGGCAGCCAGGCATAAACGGGAAAAGAGGAAGGAGAACAAAAACATAACTAGTTCCAAGAGAGGGAAGGAAGATGGTAAAGAGGGTGAATTTGCTGCCATTGAAAACCTGCCTGGCTTTGAACTTTTATCTGATAGGGAAAAGGTGCTCTGTAGCTCACTAAATTTGACTCCTGCACGTTATGTGACTGTAAAAACTATAATCATTAAAGACCATCTCCAAAAGAGACAAGGAATTCCTTCAAAGAGTCGCCTTCCCAGTTACTTAGATAAGGTACTGAAGAAAAGGATTTTAAACTTTCTAACAGAAAGTGGTTGGATATCCAGGGATGCTTCATGAAACTCAATTGATCTGAAAAAATATAGGAGAGGCCCATTGCAGCCTCAAGGACTCCATTATTTTTTCCTTCCCTCCCTAAAGATACAGAAGTTATGTCACTTAAAAGCAAAAATAAGCAAAAATGTACCCCCCCCCACCCCCCCCAGCATTCATGATCCATGGCTCAAATAGACTTTTGCTTTGGATTATGGAAAATACTTAATCATGAAACTTTTACATTGGATTTCACTGCTTTTGGTACATTATTAGAACAGATTTCTTTCATGTGGATTATTCAAAACCAGTGGTTCCAGAGTAGTTTCTTTACTGCTTCCTGCTGGACAGATGAATATTGGTGTCATCCTTGCTTTTTTTTTTTTTTTTTTTTGGAAGTAGAGGGGTAGTTTCCAGCAAATGAAACTGTCTTCTTATTTTGGTGTAATGCTGGCAGGAAAGTCGAGTTTACAAAAGCCCTGAGTTCAGGAGCACAGTGAGCAGGGATTTTTGTGACCATTGCTTGTAGAACACTCTCAGTAATCACAGTCAAGGCACTAGCACAGCGGCATGGGAGTTTCTGTTGAGGATACAGCGGGGCTGATCCATGGGAGGGAGTGGGAGGAAAGAAATTTAGGTAGGTGAGGTGCCTTCAGGTGCCTGTGCTCCGAGTTCTTGAGCTACCTTCACACCCAGCTGATGTGGACATAGCTTTGACTTGAGTTTGTGCTGAAACAGACCCACTGAAGTTTCAATGTTAACTAACTGGTAGGAAAGTTGCAGGAGTACAGGGCAGCTGTGGTGCTCTGCTCCAGAGGAGGGGTCAGCACTTACTGTGAAGTGGCTGATTTGGACCAGAAATGGGGTTTGGGAGTTGTTTTGCAGCAATTGGGAGCCTCAGGCAGCAAAATCACTGGTTTCTCTTGTCAGGGAGCCTTCACCTCCTTTGGTGTCTGTAACTTCTGAGCTTGCATGGGCTGAGGAGGTGTAGCTGCCTCCTGAATTTGACTGAGAGGGGACAGGGAAAGGGAATGAGATTCTCAAACTGAGAGCAATTACTGAGCTTGGCTTTTAAAAACAAAGATGAGACGTGATACAGATTAGGTCAAAATGCACAGCTACTGTGCTCCTGAAGTGCAGAGCTGTAAATTAAGCCATTCCAGGGTTCCAGTTGCAGGTACCTTGAAACATACTGGGCTAAACGGGTTGAAGTTGACATTACTGATCTGGCAGGAGAGCTGTGAATGCAGCCCACTGCAGTGAGAACAGTGCACCTTGAGAGGTGAGGGCTGCAGTCTGCACTGTGTGTGTGATAGGCAAACACAGCGTGTAACAGAAATGCCTGACCTGCAGCAAGACCTTTTGGCAAGATTCGCCGGTTAAGGGAAAGAGCTTGAAGGAGGATGAGAGAAGGATTTTTGTGGTAATTTCATCCTTAAATTCCCATGCTGGTACTTAACAAAATGAACAAAAAATGGTGGTTGCTACATAGACGATGGCACAGAGTTACGCGTGCCTCAGTTTCTCCACTAGCCATGTCCAGAGAAGGATGCTGTGACCGGAGGCCAGCAGGGTATAAGGTCTTCTGGAGTGCAAGTGTGCCAGAACACGGAGCTGGGCTGGCTTCAGAACAAGTGCAAGCGCTGGAAATGTCACCTTGTTTTGATGCTTTGGGCTGTAGTCAGTGAGGATACCCCAGAAATCTTAAACAGTGTTAAATCTGCATTTGGCAGCGATACACTGACTAGAACTGGGGTTTAGTTAATTGTCCAGCATTACCAAAGTAGTGTTACCAGTGAGTTTAGAATCAAAGGGGTACATTTACAAAGCCAGCATTTCTAAAGAGGAAAAAAACCAAAACTCTAGTGCCTTTTTCTTTTGAGCTTGTGATATTATCTCCCTTCTAAAAAGGTAAGGGCTATGTTCTCGGATGTAGTACTTTGTTTGGCCTACCTGTAAGTGGCTTGTCGTGGAATACTTGAGACAAAACTGTCTCTCCTTGGCAGCAGTAGAACTGCAATGTGCTGAGTAGCTGTAAGAACTGCTTCCACCCTGTACGCGCCTACAAACAGCACACAAGTTCATAAGGTGTAAACCCTTGGTTATTTCCTGTCCTACTCCTGTGGAAAGGAAGCTCAGCCTTTCTTTCGAGTATTCCCATTATGCAATTTGGTTCTTCCTGTAACTTATTACCTAACTGCCATAATGTACCATTACTGATGGTGTTCTGGAGCCTCAACTCTGTGTGTAGCTGGGAATTTAAAGGAATACTTTTTTTATTGTTTTTTTCTTCAAATCTGCAACTTTTATATTTCTACAATGTTTTGGCACATCTAAGTCTAACAAGCAATAGTCTAAAGCCCATCTGAACAATAGCTTAAAAATAATCTAGGCACCAATGAGTCATTTAAGTGTTGAAGTGAAGGCTCCATTTACATGTTGTAGTTTCTTAATTCCTCAGCCCCTCAAAAATGTTTCTTTGGTGCTAGACATAACTTATTGAACATCAAAATGAATGTAAAATAAAGTATTTTTAATGTATGAAATATGGATATCAATATTTATTTTATACTTGCAAGCAAATTCAAGGTGGTAAATGTTTGCTTTAGCAAATACCAGTCCCTTGGAAATGGCTTCCCTAGAAGCAATGTCTCACTGTTAGCTATGCTTTTAACTATAAAGGTGACTTGCACTAGAGGATGCTGCTGTTCCATATTTTCACATGGAACTGATTTAGTCTAAGCATTCCTTTGTTATGAGCTGCTGTCTGTTTGTTTATTTGTTTTTAAGTTGAGATGCAGTTATCTTAATGCGGCAACTTACTAGAGCTTCTCTTCTGGCATGAGAAGGGGCTGAGAAAAACATGGCAAAGAGCTCTTCAACTTGTTTTTTCTGTTGATCTGGAAGTGCTTCCTGTACTGTGCAAATAACCTAACCTTCATGTTGCTAATGAAAAAGTGTTTTATATGCTTAATGCTCCTAACTTTTCTAATTAAAAGATATTACTAATGATAGTATCTGTCCTGACAGCATTGATGTAAGCCTATGAAAAAGTGACACTCCGTAAGCTGTTCAAAGTACTGATCTTCTGCTATGACAGAGACAGCACTACATCTGTTTTAATGCTGTATGTTTACTTCAATCAGTCCAGTCCTGGTGATGTTTTACAGTAATATTTGCTCACTAGGTGACAAGGGAGCATTAATCTCCATTCTGTGTGTACTACCCAGAAGGGCTTGTTAGAGTGTTGTGGATACAGACCATCCTGCTCTTTGTTCTGCTGCAGTCCAAGAAAGCATTAAGAACAGCATTAGTAGGTTTGCATGAGTCTTTGACCATAAACTGCCTTGTAAATCACACAAACTAAGCACTCTGCCATTGTTCTTTGAGGTTGCTGCATCAAATTTCTTTGCAACTATAACAGACTTTGTTAGCCTTTTGGTTTACTATCTCTTCTTGCAAAATGTTTTTGCATGTGCCCCAGTTGCTCTTAAGTGAGGACACATTAAATACTGTGAAGGAAGGTCCCTGGTGTGCATGTTCTGCTCATCAGCTTCCTTAAAGGGAATGTTGCACTCATTTGAATAGTGGACTGGTGCAGCCATGCCAGACACACAAATGCTTGTGCTGAAATGATGTAAAACCTAACTGATGTTGTGCACACTCAGCATTTTACTAGGCTGGGGTTTTTTTTCATTGTATATTCGTAAATAAACTTGTATTAAAGTTCTTCCCTTTATTGATTTAATGACAGCATAGCTTATGTAATGAGGAAAAAGCTAAAGTCTTTGCAGGAAGAAATGGAGATGTGTTTTAGCTAAGTGGTGATGAATGGAGAAGTGGTCTTTATGAAACAGCTAAACCAGAGGTTCTGGTGGTAGCTTTGCAGGCTGCTCTTATGCTTAAATTTCAGAACCACATCTCACTGTTTGATGTCTTCAATGCTGTTTATTGGTGTATGTCAGAGTACTCAGGTGGTTTGTGGTCCCAGTAAGGACTGATGCTCTCCATCCTGAAAGCCTCTCTGAAAGGACAGGCCAAGGAAAAGGGAACACCTAGCTCAGTATCTCATCTGTCAGCTTTAAAGATAGTAGTTTGCTGAACATCTTAACAGGACCTTATGTTTAAGAACACCCTGAATTAAGTAATGTAATGTAGTCCAAAAAGAGGTGCTGGGAAGTTCATTAACTAAAATCTTAATCTGCTAGGCCAGAACCTGTCCCCTATTTTGAACTGCACTAAAGGAAAAACTTTATTAGATTTAGCTTAGATGCAGGGGTGGGGGGCAGAATACCACATGACTGTCCTTAAAAGGTCTATAAATGGACCCCAGTCCCTTTACAGGACATCAATTGAGCACAGGTACAACAAAAATGTTTCTTCAGTCCTACTTCACAGAGCTACAGGGTGCTCTAACCCAGATGGGACGAAGTTACTTCCAAATTCAATTTAAGTGTACAGAATTACCTTTTTTTTTTGTACTTTACACTCAGTCTTTACATTTTGATCCCTGTACTTGATTAGTTTTAAAAAAACTCCAAACTCTAGTTGTCTTAGGCACCAAAAATTACTCTCCCTCCCCTGCCTAGTCAAAGCATTGGTTTTCTTTCTTAAAGAAAGAATGAATCCTTAAACATGACTAACCCGCAAACAGGCGCGTGCATCTAGGTTTTTCCTAGTTAACCATCTGATTCCCACGAGGCCAAACACCATCAGGAAAAATTCTTAAAAAAGAAGTAATCACTTCTCACCCTGAGTAGCTCAAAATGAAATAATCAATACTTGACCTTAAGGTAAGAAGCTCCTTAATCCAAGACAACCAGAAACAAGGGTGAATTATTCAGAAGTACTTACTGTTTACCAGGTCCTAACAACACGCGTAAGATTGGAGTTTGTCTTGTGTGTTAAATGTATAGGGAAAGGAGAGGACAGATGCTTTGTCAGTTGTGCAATTTGCCAAGGTCCACAAACTCGCATCCAGGTGACCAGACAAATGTAGGACAAAGCATTCAGTTCATCATGTACTGTATTTTAGCTTGATTCTGCAGGACTGGGAGCAGCAGGTGGACTTGGACATGGCAAGAGCTGCACATGGGAAAAATTCTGTTGCAACTCAAAACTAAAGCTCACTAAATGCAGGAAATGAAGATGAAACTAAGTTCTCATTTTTGTTTGAGCCACTTACATGCAATTATTTAATTCTAAAAGACAGTATATATCAAACTCTCAGTTACTCACGTATTGGGGTATTCTGGCTTTCAGCAGGATTGTAACTACAGTTTGCATAACAAACTGTAAAGCGTGGAAGTTACAAGACTGTAAAAATTGTTTAAACCAATTTATACAATATTAAATTAAAAATCCAGAGATAGGATAAATTCTATTGGTTTTTCAATGCCATACAAGTATTAGATGGTTTTCTTGAGTCAATGTTACTGTAGAACAAGAAGTGCTGAACAATTACAAAATATGTCTACTCTTCATTGCCTTTTATTTACAGGTCAGAATTCACAAAGATTTCAATTTCAGTTGTTAAGTGAGATTACTTCTGAATAGACAAAAAAGGCCATTTATCACATCATTCTGTACAAGATGATGGACACTTGCAGCAAACAGGTTATTTGTACTGCTTCACCCGTTTCTGCAATGTTAGATTCTGCAAAATAAAAGGAATTGTTTGATCCACTATGTGCATTTTCAATCTATACAATAGTGATAAATGTGAGATTGCAAAATTCTTGTGAGCATTTTGTTCTTTTAATACCTCTTCAGTAGCAATAGTTGTAAAAAATGTTATTTGATCTAAAGCATTAGAGGGCTTAATGGCTCTTGTATTTCATTGAGAAGAGAGCTTACAGAACAGTGACGCTGAAGGCCACTAAGCAGGAGAATTTCATCTGTAGCTTCATTTTCACTGGGAGACCTCAACCAATTCATTTAAACCCCTTAGGAGACAAAGGAATGAGGAAAGCATGGTGGAAGAGAAAAACCATCCAGCTGTTTAATAGTTGTATGGCATTTTAAATTCTCAGATTAAGCAGCTAAGCGTCTTTCACAACACCCACCAAGGCAGGCCGGAGCGTACGCCCGTGCAGCTTATAGCCAATCTTGGATACTAATGCAATAGTGCCAGGCTCCTTCCCTTCCATGGGAGTGTGGAACAATGCTTCGTGTTCATAGGGATCGAACTTGGCTCCAACAGGATTCAGTCTGATCAGGCCATGTTTTTTAAACACTTTTTGAATCTGTACTTCTGTCATAACGAGACCTTCGTATAAGCTCTTCAAGTGAGGATTTTCATCCTTAACTTCTTCTTTTGGAACACTTTCTGTTGCTTTCTCCAAAATGTCTGCAACTTCTAGTAAGTCCTTACAGAAGCTCTGAATCCCTAAAAAGAAATAAAAGAGAAGAAAATGAGAATAAGAATAGTCCACTAAGGGAAACAAGTTAAAAAAAACCCCACCTACCATAAACCCAAAATCTACAGCACTAATCTGTAGTCTTTTAGATTTTTAACAAGATACGCAATACTATGAATATCTAGGGTAGAATGTCCTTACAATTTTACTTGATGATGTGGAACTATTTACAGATACCTTGAAATCCACACCACCTCCTCTAGTTCTGTGGAAAATATGTATTTCAACTTAATATTTAAAAGCACTAAAGCTATGGTGATGACCTGAGATTAACAGTTAAAATTCATTAGTTACCAAAGCCTTCAGATGGCATAATGTCATTTTCTCATGTCTCTCTGATCTTACAGTTCACCTTAAGTTCAAAGCATTACGTTACCTATTCCTACTCTTTAATCTGATGCGATAAAAATACTGGCAGAAGAAAAATCATGTAGTCAAAACTCAGAAGGGGCCCGAGAAATTAACAGGGATTCTTCCTTGAATGAAAAGAACTCACACCTCTCCCTCCCACCGCAAACTGCTTTTATGGAGTCCAAGGCTGTGCCTTGTAAAGACTGAGCAATTCCTAAGATAACAATAGTCTGTATCCTGAAGCTGTTCTCTGGCTCACACTTAAAAATCTGGACTAATCTCACTTGAGGCAAACTGTCTCTAGAAATCATGGAAAATCAAAACAATTGAGCAGAGTAACACTATGTAGAGGTAAGCCAACAACAAAGTGCACTGAATTTTAGTAGCGTTGGTTTTTTTTTTTAAGCCACAGGAAGCCCTTTTAATTCTAGCTCACATTTTTGATTTTTGTTTCTTTACTAAGAAGCAATATGAGCATTACCAGAGGACAAGCCTCAGGTTTAAACAAAAAGAAAACAAAACTATGGAAGCACCTAGCAAGATCTATAGGGATCAGCTTGTTCTCTGGCAAGGGTCACTTCAAAACCCTGCACAACTCCACAGAGACTCGAGTTCTTTATAAAACAGTAACTCTAGAAGTGTGTCCAAGTTGTTCCAAAAAGATGAACAAATGAATCAAGGTTTTAATTTAAAAACTAAAGCTATGGTTAGGGTTGAAGTGTCCTAAACGTAGATTAACTATTTGTCTAGTGATTGAGATCAAACCAAATAACCAAACTCTTCAGCAGGTGGCTTGTTTTGGTTTGGGTTTGTTTCTTTTATGTAAGTTTTCTCTGCAGGTATGTATGACTGCACATCTGTGAATTTACACAAGTTTCAAAAACAAGTTTCCTTCAACACAAAAAGCAGTCATATATGAATGATAAAACTTACAATCATGCAGATTATCCATAATTTAGTTTTCACAAGAAATTTTGAGTATTTATTTCTACTGTAGCTCAGATATGACTCAAAGCCCTTTTGCACTCAGTAGCATATTAGTGAAAATGCTTACTGAAAATCACCTTCAGGATGAAGCATTCAACCAGCCATGAAAACAGCACAAGAATACTATATAATATTTTTTTTCTTACAGTACAAATTAACTGAAGACCCTATATTTAAGAATTTTAACTTCTGTATTCAGAATTAAACTACATAGCTGTGTACAGAGTGTGGCAGAAAAAGGCCAGGTCATTTTTCAAGCCAGAGTGACAGTCAAATACTAAGATGATACAGCACTCTCCTGTGCAGTATTTGACTACAATTTGTGTTCCATAGATTTGCATTTGAACCATCAAAAAGAGCTAGATCAGATGTCAGAAGCCTGGCTCTTGAAGAAAGATTGCTTTCTGGCACTCCTTGTAGCCAGTGATTGTACATCCCTACCACTGAAATGAAACCAGCCATCTAAATGTATTACTTCTATTTGAAAGCTATGGCCTTCACCAGAACTGAACAGTTATTCAAATACAGAAGGCTAAAAAAACCCTCCAACAAAACCAAAAAAGAACAAAATCCAAAACAAACACCAAGAACACAAAACTAAACAAACCAGAAAGAAAGCAGCATTTCATGCTCTTGGTTCAGTTTTTTGCAAGTCAGTTCCAAGAACAAAGTGTGTGAAAAAGGCAAACTTCAGGCTACAAACCTTACTGAAAAATCTACTAGTGCAGTATGTATTGCAGGAAATCTGATACCTAATTTGAAAAAAATGTCGAGTTGTTGACTTTAGCAGTTTGAGTCTTGCCCTTGTCTAGTGAGGTGATTACAATTCTGATGCAAAGTAAGGAACTGTTCAAACCTCTCTGCCTCAAACACATTTTATAACCCAATAGTCAATCACCGGGAAGTACAACTTGTCAAAACTGTGGGCCAGTCGGCTCAATTTTCCACGCTTTGCATTTCTGAGTCTTAGGAATTCACACAAAAGGAGCCTCCACTGACCGTATAATTTTGCTTCTTCGACCAGTTTCTGGCTTCTTTGCCTCACGTTTTCTGCATCTGCCAAGGCACGCTTGTACTTGTCCTAAGGAAGAAAAAACAGTAACAGAAGAGATTTCATTTCTGGTGGTTGAGTAGTTGACAGTAACTCAAACCAGCATATTCAGTATAAAACAGCATTTTAAACAGTTACACAGCCTAAAGCCACTATCTAAAGAGTAACCTGAAGACAACATGCTAAATATCACAGCATCCTTCCTAGCAATGCAGATGTTTTCTCCACTTTAGTGCAGACAGAAGTAAAGTAAAGGAACTATGATGGATGGGTTTCCAGACTCTCAGTATCTGTCAACAGATAAGCTGGAAGACATTTTTAACTCTACAGATATATCAACTGTTATGAAGCAAAGATTTCTGCTTTTTCTGATGTGTGTTCACAGAAAGCCTTCATCAGTCCTAAGGTATTTTGATAGTATGGTAAATCAGATTCAGCCCAGCCATGACTTTCAAACCATCTCTTCCCTCTCCATACACACCACAAAGTGTCCTCCTGTTATCTCAAACTTTGTTCAGACTATGAAGTCTAACTCGTTTGTTGCTCAGGTTAAGTTTTGATCTACTCCCAATAAAACGGCCATTTAGCAGAAGATGTACTAAGAATGAAATTCAATAAACTTAGGCATTTCAGCTTGAGTGTTTCACCATCCAACCCAGAACTCTGCGCTGGGCTTCCACCCTCAATATGCCCAATCTTCACAAGCCAGTGAAAAATCTCAAAGTGGAATAAAAAGAGTCAACAAGTTGACTGACGAGCCATGTTAGGTAGCTAATAGCAAATGCTGTCAAAAGATGTAAAATGACATGTCAGTTTTTTGCTTCAGAGCTTTGGGAAGGGCAACAGAAATGAAACTCCACCTTCTATAGAAGGTTCTGGGCTACCTCTCAAAGTTTCAAATGCTTTAGAAAGGCATTTTATATAAAATACTTATCAAGAAAAGCAACACCTTTGTTTAATCCACACCTCCCACCTCTCAGGGCATTCTCCACCCTCTGCTGAAGTTATGCACAAGACCAAATGCAAGATACACAAGGCCAGACAGAGGGAATCTGATGCTTCAGCCTTGTGTTTGAAGGGCTCTCCAACAGAGAAGGTTTGAAACTTCCTCTTCCTGGGTATGTAATAAGTACTCTGTTATATAAAACCTAAGCATCATTAACCCTGACCTTTGAAAAGTCAGCATCTGTTTTCAGAAAACCTACTCTTAGCATAAACAAATACACACATTAAAGAGACATTCAAACCCTTCTATGGACTTTCAAAAATGTCTCCACTGAGCAAAACCTAAGTGAAGTCATTAAAACTAAATAACAAATTTTTATGCTAGAAGAGGTTCAATTCCATCCAGAAAGTGGAATTAAACTATCCAAAATCTTAATTTTGGATAAGGTCTTGTAGTAAATACACTCTTAGGCTTAAAGAAATAATGGAATTGCAGGTTTTCATTCAACAACTGAACAGCAGTCACACAACTGTGCCCAGATTGTGCTCTGAGAACCCGTAATGAACACTCTTACATATGCAGTTTGTAAGGTATGTAATCTAATGACCAGAAGTCGCTTACAGTAACTTCTTTTAGTTGCTCTTCCAGTTTGGCCTTTTCTTCAGTTAACATCTTTTCAGCAGAGCTGGGTTCAATCTTCTGCTCATTTTGGCTCTGACTCTGGTCGTCTTCCAAGTTCTGGCCAGTATTTTTCTGTTGTGTCGCTACACAAAGCAGACGTGGAGAAGTCCTAAGGCAAAGAGATATGGACAATATTAATCGGTTGCTTACTTTGTAAGATATTAGCATTTTCTGGATATACTAAAACACTTCACTTGGCAGGCCAATGTCTACAAAAAAGCAAATGGGCACAACCATTCCAGGTCTGTGAAAACTGCAAAACGTTTCATCAGAAGTAACTGAACCTAGCCCATATAAACTGTTGCAAAAAAGAACTCTGCTGCAAGATAATAACCACTGAGAGGCAAGGCTTTTTTAAGTGCCCATTATACCCAGTTTGCAAAGTTGCAGCGCTTTTAAGGGGCATATGAGCTCGCATTCAGCACAGTCTTCTATCAGAACGCAAATCCAGTTTACATGATGCAATCACCTGCAATGGTCTCCCAAAAGACACACCACCCAGGAGGGGGTTGCAGCAAATTGCTAAATGGAAACGGAAAAACGCCTTGTGTCACCCCTGGATTGCAAATACCGCGCCAAGAACGCACCGGCCTCCATGAGGATGACTATTAATCCCTTCCTAATGTTTCCTAGGCTTAGCCCGCCGATTCACGGACGGGGCGGGTGGCTCAGTGCCCCAGTGACCACACGCCCCGCACCCCTGCGCGTCACATCCAGATCTCGGGCCCATAGGCGTCCACGCTCCATACGGCCTGGCGGGCTCCGCAGGCCCGGGCCGTATGGAGCGCCATACGGCCCGCCGGGCCGGGCCGCTCTCGCGGGGGAGGCAAAGGGAGCCCAGGGAAGGGGCTCCCCGGCGCTGGGAAGGAGCTCAGAGGGTGAAGGCCGCCGGCGCGGCGAGGCCGTGTCCCACTCTTCTGCTGGGCCCCGCTCTCCTCCCAGTTCGGCGGGGCCTGCGGAGCCAGAATCGGACCCTCCCAACGCGCCCGGTCCAGGCCGAACGGCGCGGCACGACCCTCACCTCAGGGAGAAGCTGAGCAGCGGGTACCGCGGGCGCAGCACGGCCCGCACGCACTGAGCCACGGTCGCCATTGCGTCTTCCTGCCCGCCCCTGCGCTGCCGTCGCCAATCAGCGAGCGCGCAGACTCAGAGGGACGCCAGGCAGGGACCAATCCGCGAGGCAGGTGCTCGCCTCGGGCCACACGGGCGAGGCGGAAGGTGGAGCCCGCAGCTCGCGCTGGGAGTGCTCTCCTTGCCCCGCCTGGCGGCGGGCGGGGCCGCGGTGCCGGGGGGGCGGTGCGCGCGCCCAGCGGCCATTTTGCCTTGTGAGGGAGGGGGAAGAGGGTGGGTTGGTGTCGCGTCTCTGCTGCTCTTTCGTCGGGTGTTACGAGCAGAGTGTAGGGATCCAGAACCTGTGGGAGCTAGCGGAACGCTGGCTAAGGATAGGCATCGACATTCTCCTGTCAAAACTGGTCCACATAAGCAGGAGGCAGTTCAGTGGCTGTAGGCTCCAGTCCGTTGAATTGTAGACTCACGGAACTGCTTGGTTGGAAAACATCATTTAAGTCATGGAGCGCAACCGTACCTGTCCACTACTAAACCACATCCCTGAGCACCTCATCTACCCATCTTTTAAACACCTCAAGGGGGCCTCAGCCACTTCCCCGAGCAACCCCTTCCAGTGCCTGAGAAGAAATTCAGTGAAGAAATTTTTCCTGATATCCAATCAAAATCTCCCTTGGTGCAACTTGAGGCCATTTCCTCTCCTATTACTTGTTAGTGGGAAGAAGAGCCCAACACCCATTTCACTATAACCTCCTTTCTGGTAGTTGCAGACATTGATGAGGTCTCCTGCATCTTTCCTATGTGACTTCTGAGTGAAAAAGCTTGAAGCTGAACATTGCAGCTCAGGTTTTTTGAACTGCTGACTAACTGTTTCAGTAATACCTTGTAGCATCCGTGAATAGTTTGTTAACAAACTTCAGGCAGAGGGTTTCATCACTTGTGTCTACACATGCTCACTGCAACTCTTGCTAATTCAAAATTTTGAGCTTTCATTAAAAGGGATAACGTTCCTAATCCACTGCTTCCAGATTTGGCCACCTTCTTGTGCAACCTAATTGTGCAAATTTGCACACTGGAACAGGTTGCCCAGGGATGGTCGAGGTCCCCTCCCTGGAAACTTTCAAAGTCAGGTTGGATGGGTCTGAGCAACCCGATCTAGTTAAACCCTGTTCCTGCAGGGGGGTTGGACTAGATGGCCTGTAAAGGACCCTTCCAACTCAAAGCATTACATGATTTATGATTCTCTGGTTCTATGATTCTAAGCATCCTGTGCAACTACAGGCCACAGAAAACCCTGCTCAGTGACACTCGGATGACTTCTTAACTTTGGCAGTGTTGTCAATTAGTTTGTCATAATTGTGTTAGAAGGGGGAAAAAAAAAATCAAGGTCACATATGTAATGTACAGTCCCAAAGTGAGTGCTAGGTTATTCACAGATGCCTGAACACCAGCTGTTAATCTGATGTTTGCATGCATTTGTGTGATTTCCAAACAAAACCTGAAGGATAGAGAAGATGCAGATTCCATAATGCAAATTCAGTAAATGTTACATCCATGTGTATAATTAATGTATTACTAAAAAAGAAGCCACAGAAGGTATTCCTGGCTTGCTGCATGAGAATCTCACAGAAGTTAGGATGTTGCTAAGTTCTGTCAAACTTTGGCAGAGTGCACAAAGTTTTCAGCATGCCTTTATTTGGCATGTTTGCTTGTCTGTGATGTGTTGATTCACAGCCTCTGTAGAAAGCAGGATAAATGGTATAAGGAGGCCAGCAGCCGCATACCGTGACAACTGTTAGACCCTAAGGAGTGTTACTATCTCTTACAGTTACATGGATGTGGATTTCTCTGCCTGAGAAAATTTGGAAGAGCTAGAAGCATACCAATAAACACTCTTGGGTAATAACAGGCAATAGCTCTTAGATAAGAACCAAATGGTTTTGCAGTCTGTGATCTTTGTATTTCAGAGATTGCTGTTCCGTGGCCTGACACCGGTACAGTCCAATGACCGTCCTATGCAGAACGCAGCAAAGAAAAAGAGTGTACGCCATGGCTGTAGTGCTGTCGGTGTTTGCTTCCTGGAAAGCAGACAAGCCACAAATCCCAAGCTTCATCCTCAGAAATACTGAAAGAAGTAATGGAAGAAATCTGTTACAAATGCAGATAATGCTGAGGAAGGATCAGAGAGAACAAGGAGAAAAATAGGAATAGCCATAAAGAATGGTACCCACAGAAAGTCATGAAGCAACGAGACAGAGAAGTAAGTGGATCTGTAGGTCTGATGTTTTTAAAATGTTTACTGGGAATATTACTGGCTCCTTACAAAACCTACAGTGTGCCTCTCTCATCTTTCTTGTCTTAGCAGGTAGCTACGTATTTGAGCCTTTCTTCATTCTCTGCTGCCTACCATCTCTGGAAGTTGTGCTTGATTAATGATTGATCACAAAATCACAGATCTCATAACAAAAGGCTGAGAGAAGCCCAGTGCAAGCATGTCCCATTAATAACTGCATGAAATATGTTTGACTTGAGATTTCTGCAACAAGTTCCTTCCTGTATTAGGACCCATTTACCCCAAATGACAGTTCATAGGCCTTCTGCAAGCATTTTTTCCAGATACTTCACAGCAAAAATGAGTTTTGTTGTGATTTTCTCAACTTCAACAACTGTCAAGGAAAACCCAGAGGTAGCACAGCTACTGGTGGGTCAAGACTAAACAGCATATGCAGCACAAGAGAAAAGCATGCAAGTTAACAGGGAGCTTGTTTGCATCATGATTGATGTTGGCTTTAAGTAGTGGCCCTCTATGACCAAAAAACTTGCCAGCTCTTTCACGCTTTGTTCTGACTTGTGCAGTTGCAGTCTGCTCTGTTTTAATTGTAGTGCCACCTAGTGGGTTAGGAGTTTTTTAAACTCCACTAATAAACATACAGCATCTGTTTCTTGACCTGGTTGGTAGTCACAGATTTTCAGTAACGAGCACAGTTTTGTTCTTGAGCGGTCGTATCCATATGAAGCGTTGTTTTGCTTTTCACATAAATGCCATGTTTGAATATGATTTGATGATAAGTAATGCTTATCCTGAATTCTAAAGCATTAACCAGCTGCTGCTTTACTACTTGATGTGGTTAAAAATGACTCTAATTTATGGGGGCTAGTGATAGAATTAGGTAGTCTGGATATAATTCCCGATTCCTCTAGTGATTCAGTTTGTGGTCTTGTGCAGTTATTTAACCTCATTTCCATGTTTCTAGAACTACAAATTAAGGGCAGTAAATCTTTCAGTACCTTACAGGAAAATTGTTTAGAGAGCACGAGGGAATTTCTGAGATATTATGAAAATTCAGAATGTCAACTGAATGATAAGTTTCTGTTTTATTATTAACATTGCACTTGTAGTGAAGAGACTTGTAATTCTTTGAGATGAAAAGTGCCATAAATGCAAGATTTGTGCTTGAAAAGTCAAATTAAAAATTAAGGCATATCTGTTTCTCTAAAAGAAAAAAGCTTGTTCTGTCTCCTAATACTAAAATATAGTCTATTGATATTCAACCAGCAAAAAGAAAGCTATTACATCTGTATTTCAAATATGAACTGCGTTATTAATGTGTTGAGGGTAAAATCAAAAGTGTACCGTATTTTCTGTCATCGGGTATGTTGTATGTCATCCTAATCAGAAGTAAATAATCAGTTTTGATGGGAGTAAGTGGGGACCCCCCCCCCAAAATATCTGTGTAAAGATGTTAACAGTGACCTTTCGAGCCAATTACCAGGAAATACCTACATGAAATTAAAGAATGTTAATTTAGCTGTAAAACTGTTAATGAGCTATTCAGCAGTGAAGGCAAACTTGTTATTCATATCTGTAACCCTCATCATGTCAGATGAACCCACTTAGCCATAATATTCTGTAGTCCAGTGTGGCAAGATATCTAGTGTAAAATTAAGGGACTGGTCCTTGTGTATTAAATAATAAAATATTTTCCTCTATAAGTATTATTGATACTGAGGATGAACTACACTTTGGATCCATTTCAGACAAAGGACAATACAGATTAAATCATTACTTGAATCCAGAAACTTTAAATTCTGAAATGCAGGCTGGGGTGTGGGAGGGAGATAATACTACTTTCTTTTAATTAGAGCAGCACATAGATTGTTAATCTGTATGTTCAGAGTTTATAATTTTTAATGCAAACATTTTAACAAATCTCCCCCAAGAGAGAATGTGTAATACCTACTTTCTGCCTTGTTTCTCCTTAGGCTGAAAATACAGAATCATGCATCTTGCTCTGATTATAAAGAGTACTCACTGAGTTCCCATAGCTTTTGCTAACTCGTTTGAAAGGTACATTTTGTAACTATCTTGTTGCCTGGAGAATGTGGCTGTGTTGGAAATCTAATAGCTATAGCCACAGGGCTCTGAAGAGAGCTAATTAGAGCAATTTAGAATAACAAAAGTTCTGTTCCTGGGAGGACACTGAAGAGATCCTTCCCCAAAGCAGCATGCCACAATTTCAGAGACAATTTATTGTAATATTGCTGCGTAAGTCATCTGGTATCCCAGGGATTTACAGATGTGACTATCTATTATGGTTTGTCCTCTTAGCCCTCATGTTATGAGGGGCACTCGTGTATATCTTGTAACATTCCTGGAGATACAAAAATGGAAAAAATCTGTCAATCAAGCATCGTCTGTCTTACTTTAGACTACTTACCAGTCAGAACCAAGCTGTTCGAATGCACAGAAACAATCTTCTGTCACACTGATGTGGCTTTCCACCTTGAGATAAATTTATTGAGCTTTGAGAGGAGGGTTTTCTAATCAATTGTGATTCTCTTAGTGTGGTGTCATGGATTTTCTTAATATTTTTCTTAAAAATGAATTGCTGCCTTTCAACTTACCAGAAGTTGATAGAAGAGGTCAGCTGTCTTTTGTCACATTCAGATTTGCCAAGAAGACAGCAGTTGGTGGTATCTGTTTCTGTAACAAAGGGTAACAATGGAAGTGCTGTTACTGGAATGGTACTTGACTTTCAGATCTGCATTTTTCTTTCTTTCTTAATTTTTTCTTTAAGATTTGACAAATTAGTTGCTGTGGGCCTGTTTCTGCTGAGCTTGTGTAGAGGTGATTTGTATTAGTCAAAGGGAATGTTATATGGTGAAGGACTGCCAACCCAGGTGTTGGGCAAATAGGCTGCCAGTAGCGCTGGAAAAGCCTGAAGCCTGGCTATTTATTGCTCAAGTGTGGCTTGTGCAAATGTTTATCCCTTACTTTTTACATATTTTTTTGGATGACTGACGGGATGTTGAACTGGGTTGGGCCAGTGCACGGTGCTCTCTTTAGGCATGATGTTTTAGTGCTGTGATTCACAGTTCAACCTCATAGGCAGGCTGTTCTTCGTGCACCCAGCTGGCTAACAAAGGAAGAAGGCTCATTCTGCTGATGTTGTGCGAGATATCAAACAGGTATGAACACAAGAAACATAAAGCAAAATTTAAAAGGACTGTCTTCTGCTTTTATTGAACTCCTCTAGAAAGCAGCAAGAACTTTTATTTGTGTTTCTATGTGTAATTAATGAGTGGGTGAACACTCCTGTGGGACCATTGCTGTGCAGCATTCAGTCCTGATCTGACTAAGTGAGTCTGGGTAGAATGGGGGACAAAGAGTTCAGCTGAAAATAGCTGGAGTGGGAGGGAATTAAAAACTTCCAGAGATCTTATTGCCACATAAATAAAATCTACCTAACACCTTTTTGATGCTTTATGTGGAGGTCACTGTCTCTGAACCTAAACATAATTCAGTCCCTAAAATGAGTGATTCACAAGCATCTGAGAAGGCACAACTTCAACTCTCTTATAGAAGCTGTTATCATAATTGATATTTGAATGGTGGAATTTAAGAGGGGTTGGATGTTTTTGTCAGATTTTCCTCAAAATCAGTTGGATTCTGTTACTGGTATCTACAGTATAATTCTGGGTTTTGGGAGTTTATTTGCATGTAAAGCCTCTGCCAGGCAGGTATTGACAGAACTGAATGGAAGCCCTTGTTTTATATCCACAGTGCTTGTGGCTTGTTCAGAAAGCAAGAGCACAGCTGCTTTAAGTTTTTTGGTAGTTGCTACCCAAAGTATTTTCACTGCTGTTTGAAAAGTTGCCTCAGATTTATGAATCACCTCAGGTTAATGTGTTATTAATCAATCAGGAACTGGTTGGACATTATTGGTTCAGCACTGTGAATGCTCTTTTGCTAGATGCTTATAAAATACCATATCAAGAAGGGAATCTGTACTTCCATGGTCTGGGTTAAATGGGAATTCTGTTACTGTAGCGGAAACCACATAGTCTTTGCCTCTGACTCCATTACCAACTCCTGGTCTCTACATTATTCTCTAATCTGACTGGACAAGCTGCTTCTCATTACCTTTACAATCCATTGCTGGTCCTTGAGTTTTGCCCAGGCTCAAGGTGTCCTTTCTCCTTCTTCCTCTTTTACCTTCTGCTCTGCACTTTCCATCACCACGTCTCCTCTGTTTAGAGTGGAAGAGCCTCTTTAACACGCTGCTTCCATCTCTGCTTACTCACTTGTTCTTGGGTTTTGCTGAAGCCATCCTTGCTTAAGACTTCATCATGATTTGTGATCAGGAACACTTTCATCTTTTTGATATTAAACATTGCTTCAACAGCACTGTGTTCATTTCTAGAGATGATGTGACTGGTTACCCCCTGCTCTGGTTCTTGTTATTATTGTTGGTTGATAATTATGCTTGTGCTGTGGTAAAGCATTAAGGTGGAGAATCCCTTCCCCCTTGTGACTTCTCTTTTAATTCATCTTTGTTACCGAACAAAGCAGACTCTTGCATTTCAAAGAGCTTATAGCTTTTTCATGACTAGTGCTGTCTGTAGTTTATTAGGCCACCTTTTCCTACTTGCTTAATTTGTATTTTAAGTCTATTTTTAAAATGATATTTCTATTGTATCTTTTTAAATATGTTTATTACTTTTCTATGACTCCCCAAGTGCCTTGGCTGGCAAAGCCTTAATGAATAAAATTACTGTCACGTTATAGCTATAAAAATGCGCTACCTCCTAGGAATGGGGCATGCAAGTTTGAAGAAGCTGAGGAAAATGAGATATATAGTTATCTTGGAGTTATTTTAAATAAAATAGGAAAAATACATAGGAAAAATGTTTGTATAATTATTTTGCAGTTACGAACTGTTGATATGTTGATCCTCCTAATTCTACATTAGGCACGTAAGACAAAGGCTATAGCTGTACTGTTATTATAGTGAGGTTTGTGGGCAAATCCACTCAGGCTAACTGTGTGAAGTTGAATGCTGGCAGTAGTCTGGCTGTACCAAAGAATTCTGTATATGCTTGAAAACCTGCTTGACTGTCAGGGTACATTGTTGTGCTAATTAGCTCTGAGCCGGCTGTGCTTCTGGAAGGCAACTAGTATGTGAGGCAGCTTGTCTCATACAGCTCTATACTGCTCTGCAGTCACATTAGCAACTGTCTACACATTGATTTGACAGCTTTTCTGTTACTTGGAACAGAAGGAGCTGTTTTGGACTGCTGGCTGTTGTTTTCAGTAACAACTGTTAATACCTTGATACAACACTGAGTGAATGAAAGATATATAAACAAGAAGTTGAGGCTTCTGAGATAACTGAGAGCTGTGAGGTAGATGCTGTACTCTTCTGCCAGAAGACGGCCTGACAGATTCAGAGGATCTGTTCTCATGGTTCTCCATATTGCAAATAACGGTTTCAGAGCCAGCTTTTCAGTAAACACCAGCTGAACTTGCAAGCACTTGGCCAGCACAGCTAAAAGCAAGGTCAAGCAAGAGCATAGCACAGAAAATATCGATGCATTAATGGGAATTTCCTTGTCACACCTCATGGTTTGTAAGGAATAAATTCGCATCTGGTGGCAATCCTGAGACAGTGAGCAAATTTACCCAGCTTTTTCTTTTTTCGGGTATTACCTGCCTTTTTTAACGGCTCTGCAGATCATTAATGAGTTAAAAATGCAGATAAAATTAGCTAATGTCAAGGCAGTCTCAGCTTTTCAGGCAGAGTCACTTAATGAAGACAGAATATATTTATCTTCCTCTGTTTGCACAATGTGATGGGATGACGCTGCCCAGCAATGAAGCACTCACGAACCACATGCTTATGTCCCCCCTAGCAGGAGTGGGGGAGAGAATCAGAAGGGCAAACACAAGAAAAACTCATGGGTCAAGATAAAGACAATTTAATAAGTGAAGGAAAAAATGGATTAAAACCACCACCAAGTGATGCAAAGACGATTGCCACCTCTCACCAAGAGACAGGTGCCCAACTAGCCTCTGAGCAATGACTGTCTTGGAAAGACACCTGCCCGGTTTTATTGCAGAGCATGACATATGGCATGGATTAACCCTTTGGTCACTTTGGGTCAGCTGTCCCAGCTGTGTCTCCTGCCAACCTCCTGCCTGCACCCAGCCGGTTTGCAGAGTGAAAACTAAAGAAGACCTTGGTGCTTTGCAAGCTCTGTTTGGTGACAGCTAAAACATCAGTGTCTTATCAACACTGTTTTAGTCATAAATCGAGCACACAGCCTCATATAGGTTACTGTGAAGAAAATGAAATCCATCACAGCCAGACCTAGTACATACAACACCAGACAGTCCTGACCCTGCAATGGGATAAATGCTCTGCTAACTATAAATACAACTTCACTTTGCCTCTTGTTAATTTCCTTAGTTGGTGTTAATGACATGTATCCAGTTGACATAGAGAAATACAAGTATCTTAAATTCCAAGTAAATTTTATCAAAGCTATAAGCAAAAATTTTCAAATGGAAGGACTGAAACTGTGCCCCGGATCTCTTTTCATGCACATAAAGATTTTGGTCTTCAGACATGTACTTCACTTGCAGTTCCAGAAAGCTTGTAGTAGTTTGATCACTTCTAGGTCTGCATTTTACATGGGCTGTTTATTAATAATTTTTTTGCTTGCATTTCACGATATATTGTCATATTATATTTAGTGAAATTCAAGTTTAGGTAAATCTGCATCCTAGATAAATATAAGCCTCTAGTTTGGAGAAACTTATTCCTGTAGAACTGTCTTTGTTTTCTTCTGGAAAAGTCTATGTCCTGTGGTGAAATCTCACTCTGTTTAGGGACTTTCTGGAATGCCACTTCTAGTATTCCTCCATTTGTCCTGTAAGTGCTCCTACTTTATTTGAACTCCTGTTTTTATGTGAAATTTGAGACATTTCTTTCTGGAGGAGAAAAACATTTGGAGCAGAGGAGCCAAGATGAGATGTAATTTTGGATGGAGGTTTTTTTAGGCTGGAAACAGTAATACATTATTAAAAACAAACAGTGCTTTGACCTACAAAGGGTCAAGGAATAAATTGAGCATCCAGCTTCATTTGTTTGGCCAGTGATACCACTATGGAACTTCTGTATCTGTTGTCTAGGCTGGCAGCAGAGTTCTCTGTTTTTTATCACCATGTAGGTTAAAAGTGGGTGATTCAGTTGCTGAATACGCGTAGTTCTGTTGTAGGTATCCCACATACACCCCCTGGCCTCAGCAGCTGTACTAGAAGTGCATAAGCCTTAGTAAATATTCTTTTGTTTCCACCAACCTCATTCTGACGTCTCATTTCAAATGTTGTTAGATATCTATTTTTAGCACCTGAATCACTCTTCAAACACCAGTTCTAGCAAATGTTCTGAGAAAACCCTGTAAGCCACAGTTCTGTACCTCATATATCAGCTATACTGTTGCAGTTGGTGTACAAAACTCCTCTGTGCATGTCAAAAGAAGACCCCATCAAAGATATTTAAGGCCTTGCAGCCAGTATGCAGCTTTACATCGTTGGAGCTTGTCTGCCTGTGCATTCCCTGTGTTTGTGTGTCCACTTGGCTCTTGGCAAAATTATTTGTGCCCTTTCCAGTCTGCCTTCCAGAATCACCCTGAGGCTTTTGTTTGGCTTAGTCTTCTGACCTTCAGTTTTTCTCTGGCCTTGATATTATCTGCTTCACCCAGTATTTCTTCCGACTATGACTCTCACCAGTGGTTTACCCTGCTATTTCAGGAGATGATAGCCTGTCTTTTGACTCTTGTGTTTTGTGTCCGTTCCTGTGAGATAGCCAGAAATATAAGGGTCACCATAACCCCGATTTGAGTCATCTGAGTGGATCCCTATGTCTCATGTTGAATTCCTAACTGTTGAATTTCTCACTATTTACCAGCATGATCTTGCTTTGAACCCAAAGACAGCCTCAGGAGGCAGGCTTTTAAACCAAACCATTGGTCTGGGAAGGCTTGGGATGATCCTTAAGTGCCTCCTTCTGTAGCTTTGGGTAACTAGTTCCTTCTAAGTGAATAGGAAGGAAGGTCAAGTGTTTGGGATGAGTGAAAAAGCAGTTTAACCTCAGGAATGACTTCATAAAGCGTAGTGAAAGTTGAATTTGCTATTTCCATATCAGATCTTTTTTCTTCGGCAAGGTTTGTGATGAGCAAAATGCTCATTGCTTATCCTTTATGTTTCTTGGGCTCTCTAAAATTTGTTGATGCCAGAGATGAAGTGTGTGTATAGTACATGTAACGGTCAGGTTAACATAGTGTCAGGATACTGCCATGTCAGTGTGTATCACAGACTGAACCAAACACTTAAAATTTATTTCCTTGTTTAGAAAGCATGTAGTCCTAGTCATGGCATTACAAAGAGTTCTTTTCAGTCATGTAAAATTTGTGCATTTGTTTCTAATTTTCAAAAACAGGTAATATTGATTTATATGACTTCACTATAAATACTTCCATGGTACTTGGACCACATCAAAAATAAACTCCATTGTGCTGCCCCATATGTCACAGAGAAGTGGCAGCCAGCATACAGCAGGTTGGAAAGTTCTCATGTTATTTTTCTGAAGCTCTGAAGTCATAAGGACAGGCCTGTGAAAATATTTAAGTAATATATTCTTCTTATACTGTACCTTATGTTTTGCAAATGCTTCTGAAAATCAATAAAACCAAATTGTATCTAAATGTATTCTGTGTTTTGTAGGGATGGAGAGCCTTTTCTCCTGATTTATTAATGTTCTGAAAAAAAGACCATTGCACATAAAAATCCTCTATTAAAAATAGTAATTCATGATGTTTTAATACCTCTATCCCCTAGTTAAAGGAGAGTACGAAGCACAGGAGTGATTGTTTTTTACTGCTATGAAAATATTTATGCTTTTTTGACAGTAAGCGGAATCAAGAATAACAATAAAAAAATATAAGCTATACCGAGTATTCCTTCTCTGATATTTTATGTCCTCTCAGAGAAGAAAGGGTACAGACAATTGTTTAGCCGCAGTGAAGTTCTCATTTTTATTGTCCAGAGCTAAATTTATCCTTGCTGTAACTTTTCTGAAATCAGCAGATACTTGTGCTAGGCAGGAGCGACCTGCTCTGGTTGTATTGCTGTTCTAGGAGAGACTACACTCAGGCAGGTGGAGCATCTTCCCTTCAGTGGAATACACACATACACCTCAGTTGAGTTTACCCCTGCGACTGACTGTGCGATTACAGCCAGCACAGCTAGAAGACCACTGTAACTTGAATATGTGGCTTTCAGGTGGAGGAGATAAGCTTTTGTTGTTTCAGAGGAAGGGTGCTGTTCCATATCTAATCTGAAATGTTTCCCCATATACCTAATTAGGCAGAAGCCGCCTTTAGAAACAAATCTGGATTAGTACTTATGAGGCTTGATATTTTCTATAGAGCATCCAGAAATCAAGGGGCAAGGGAGGAGCTTTGATATTTTTTTAGTAAGTTTCTAGCTTTTTATCAAAATATTTTCTGGTTATTATGAAAAGATGTGGTGCAAAAGAAAACAGACTGATGGGAGTTTTTCCAAATCTTCTATTTTAATTAAATGAATGTGTCAGAAAGCAATAAAGGAATGGAAGATTTACAGAGAAGTTGGACCAAACTGAGATTTTCTTCTTTTAGGCTGTACAGACCCAGACTGAGCAAGTTCTCTGAAAACTGAACATTCATAAGCCACTCCCAACATTTCATGTTCCCATCTTCCTTGTATTGATGTGAAAATCTGGATTTTTAACAGAGCCCATTCATTTTTTTTTTCTCTTCCCTTGGAAGCATCCTATGTCCAGAAATGTGTATGGTTCATTTCTGTGCCTGCTTATTTTTATTTATTTATAATGGATTTTCTGACTCTCATCAGTAGTGCATGTGTGATACAGGTTGCCATGGCAAGTATGAATTTTTTATTAACATTGTAAATACTGATTTAAAACATGAGAGGGTGATAACTGAGATTGTTAACACAGCTTTGGAGATTTTTCTGCTCCTGAGGTGACAGGAATTATGTAAGGGGTTAAAACCGTGAAAAGCAAGATGTCATGGGAAGGAGATGCTGCAGTGATAACATAGCAGCCTAAGGGCACAGAAAAGCAGGATATTTGGACTGTGAAGCAGAGACAATAGGAGGTCGGACATAAGCTGCTGTAAATTAATACTACGGATTATGTGGAACCAAGGTTCAAGTTTTAAACTTCTTCCTTAATTTACAGACCATTTGTAGTCAGTTCTTTGCATCAGCGTATGGCTCAGCTGAATGCAATATAAAAGTGTGAGTGTGAAGAGACATGGTAAGCTTCAAGAAAGCAGGGAGGGGCACAGGTCTGGCCTCTTGAAATTTAATTTATGATTTTATATCTAACTTGCTATGCTAAAAAATTAATTTTAGGCCAATTTTTGAAAACTCCCAGTTACCCAAATTTCATTGCGCTCAATGGGAGTTACCTGCCAGGAAGTTCTTGAAAACTCACCTTTCTAAACATATCACAGCCCTACAACTCATGTCCTTCAGACTCTGTTAGATTTTTTATCTTTAGAGATGGAGAAACAGAAGTATTTTAGTCCAATGGAATTTTTTTTCTGCATAAACTGTGATTCCTACTGAATTTCTATTCATCCATGAAGACCCTGGTGTTATGACAGTGTTACATTTTCACTGTGGATTCACTTTTGGAGCAGAAAGTTATGAGGTTGTTTGCTGTTCTGCCCTGGGACTTTAACTCCTATTTGATGCTGTCACTGAAGAGTGATTTTAGAAGCAGCTACATGATGCGAGGTACTATCTCTCAGCTGATATGTTAAATTGAGGTCACTTCTGTCAATGGCCCTCTTAAAAATCACCTCTGTGTCTTGTCAGACATTCCATTTCCCAGTGAAATTAATTCTAAAAATCAAGGACTGTATCTGAGATATTACAAAGCCCATAATGGCAGCTCTGTTTGCCCCATCTTCATTGCATTACTGGTATTTCACTTAGGATTTTTGTCAGGACTTATAATATAAAACTCAATTTTACTCCGTTCTATATCACAAAGCAGCATATGTCACGCTAACTCCACTGAGCAGAGTAAGATTACTACATGAAATCTTATATCATCTTGTGATATATATACACACAAGATTACTCAGAAAATAACTTGTCACCACTGTAGACACTTCATGGTTGCTGGAAAAAACACTCCATACTGAAGGTCACATGTATATATACACGGATTTAACAGCTCTATTCACCCTTTGCTAGAATGGTGCTGCTAGCACAATGACAGGAGAATAGTAAAGCTTCATACTTTCAAGTAAAGCTTTCTGATCCCTTTCATTTAAAGGACTGAAGTTCCTTGCATTGGAAAGGAAACAGAACTTTGTAACTACGTTGTTTTGTGAAAATAAAGGGCTCTCAACTTTGCTTCACCTTGGATGCTATTAAGGCTCCAAATGTTTCACAAATGTTGCCATACAGAACACCTTAGTGATTACAGTATTAGATTTGACACTTTCAGGTTGTTAATTCCGTGGTTTGATTCATGTTTGGGATTTTTCTTTTATAATACAAATAAACAGTTCAGATAGTTCCATGCCTCTGTTTGGCTCAGCTGAGGTGTTAAAAAGCATAGTTCTCTCAGATTCTTTGTAGATTGAAATCTTATAACCCATTCACAAGAACTGGACTTAGGAAAGCTGATTTTGGGCATGTGTCTCTCCTCCATGCACAGTTCACTGTTCTATATACTTTTCTGCTTGATGCATTTCAGCAGTGATTTCAAAGGCAAGAAGGCTTCCTTTCTGCTACTCTTATGAAAAACCACTTTAGATTTTGCCGATTTGTAACCTATTGAGCTATAACCTTTACTTGTCCTGTGCCATTGAGGTAGCTCCCCAAAGCCAAGATCTTTCCCAGCTGGGACGGTTAATTTTGCAGACTCACTTTTTGTGCTCTGACATACTGTGTATCTAGAACTAAAATTTGTTTTGGCTGTGTGACATTGGTTCATTTCTTGTCTTAAAATGTTTCACAAAACCAGTAAGTTTCATTTATTTCTGTGGGATGCATTTGATAAGAAGCAACAACATTTCATGTTCTTCTTTTGTCAATACACAAAAATTATGTCCTCAGTGAGCTGCCTTCTAACAGATCCACATTAAGTTTTTCACAAGGTTCCTATCTGGCTTTGTGTTAATTGGTTTCTTTAGTGGTTCCAGTGATATCTTACAATAGAAGACTGTTACATGCTACCCAGTAGTTTTGTGCTCTTTTTAGTCTACAAATCTATAAATGCACTTAAAAAACTAAACTCTAAAAACATTAATTATAGGTATTCTCAAAGGTCACAGCTCTATCAAATTCCTCTCCCTATTCTATTTCTAAATAAAGGAATTATAGAGCAGCATGCAATTTGTGAAGTCCAGTGACACTGTTTATTTTTGTATATAAACTAGACTGTAAGAGTTCCATTGTGGAAATGGAATGGAAAAATTTCAGTGAGCGGAATTCCCTGCCTGTTTAATAAAAACGGAGGCGTCTCCTAGCATATTATGTCACAGCAAGAGCAGGTGCAGAAACATTATTGTGCTCACTGTCAGTATCTCCATGTGAAATTTGCTCCTTGACTGTAAAACGGCAGCAGAGTCTCTTAGCACTTCTACAGTAACCAAGCTGGGACCTACACTGATATTCTACTACTTTAATTTAAATACTAGCAATTTTATAAACTAAAGAGAGAGACAGCTTTTGGTATTATTTCAAGCTATGAATGTTGAATTAAAATATGGAACTTCCTAATTATGACAAATGCTGTCATGAAGAGTTCATTTGAAAGAAATCCAGACATTACAGTGAAGAGTATGGCTTACTCAGCTTATTATTTCTTTCACTTAACTTGAGTTCTAATGTGAAATTGCTTTAATAGCTTTGTTGCTGTTATAAATATTTTACAGGCTTTCCTTCTCCACAGAAATTTTAATTACCACATTTAATTTAGGAACTTTTCCTTAAGGAAATTGGTATTTATAAAAGTCTGAAACCTGGTAAGCAAAATTCTGTGTTTATTGTCAGTACAGATATAGCATAGAAAAGAAGAACGTAGTGCTATTGCTAGATAGGCATGGGCGTCTGGACCAAGCTGCATCAATTAAATTAATCACCACAGCCACTGGAAATGGCAGTGCTGTGTCCTATGCTCTGCATTGTGCAGATGCTCTCAAAGTATGTCCTGGCAAAGTCAACTGAGACAGCCAGCTTTGCATTGAAGGAAAGGAGGAACTTTCAGACAAAGAGTAAAATCAGGACCCTGAATTTTAGGAAAGTATTCTTCCAGTTCTTCAAGGACTTAAGCAATAGGACTCCCTGGGAAACTGCCTTCAGGGACAAAAGAGCAGCATGGAGCTGGCAGATCTTTAAGGATGCTTTCCATATAGTGCAAGAGCTCTCGATCCCTAGGTGTAAGAAATCAGGAAAGGAAGGCAAGAGACTGGCATGGCTGAGTCAAGACCTGCTGGTCAAACTAAAAGTCAAGAAGGAAATGCACAGGCACTGGAATCAGGAACAAGTATCCTGGGAAGAGTATAGAGATGCTGTCCAGTTGTGTAGGAATAGAGTCAGGAAGGTGAAGGTGTGGCTGAAGCTGAAAGTCCCTCCCACTGTAGGAGATCAGGTTTGTGACCACCTGAGGAGCCTGAACACACGTAAGTCCATGGGACGTGACGAGATGCATCCCAGAGTTCTGAAGGAATTGGCTGATACAGCTGCCATACCACTCTGTGATATTTAAAAAGTCATGACAGTCAGGGGAAGACCCTGGTGATTGGGAAAAAAACTTTGTACCCATTTTTAAAGAGAGTAGAAAGAAGTACTGAGCTGTCAGTCACACTTCTCTGCTTGGGAAGATCATGAACAGATCATCCTAAAAGCTATGCTAAGGTACATGGAGGACAGAAGGGTGATTTGAGACAGCCAACATGGTTTCACTAAGGGCAAGTTGTGTCTGACCAACCTAGCAGCCTTCTGTGGTGAACTGACTACATCAGTGGACAAGGGAATAGCTATGGATATCATCTATCCCGACTTGTGTAAGGCCTTTGACACGATTCTCCACAACATCCTTCTCTCTAAATGGGGAGAGATATGGATTTGATGGGTGGACTGTTCAATGGATGAGGAATTAGCTGGATGGTCACATCCAGAGAGTAGTGGTCAATGGCTCGATGTCCAGATGGAGATCTGTGACAAGTGGTGTCCCTCAGGGGTCCATACTGGGACCAGTAATATTAAATATCTTCATCAATGACATAGACAGTGGTATCGAGTGTACCCCTAGCAAGTCTGCAGATGACACCAAGCTGAATGGTGTGGTTGACACGTCTGACAGATGTGACTTCATCCAGAGGGACCTGGACAAGTTTGCAAAGTGGACCCATGTGAACCTCATGAGGTTCAACAAGGCCAAGTGCTAGGTCCTGCATCTGGGTCAGGGCAACCCATTATCAATACAAGCTGGGTATAAAGGGATTGAAAGCAGCCCTGCGGAGAAGGACTTGAGGATACTGGTGGATGGAAAGCTGGACATGAACCAGCAATGTGTACTTGCAGCTCAGAAGGCCAACCATATCCTGGGCTGCATCAAAAGAAGCATTGCCAGTGTATCCAGGGAGGTGATACTCCCCCTCTACTCTGCTCTGGTGAGACCCCATCTGGAGTCCTCCATCCAGCTCTGGAGCCCGCAGCATAGGAAAGACATTGTTGGAGTGAGTCCAGAGGAGGCCACAAAAATGATCAGAGGGCTGGAACACCTCTGCTACGGGCACAGGCTGAGAGAATTGGAGTTGTTCAGCCTGGAGAAGAAAAGTCTCCAGGGAGATCTTATTGCAGACTTTCAATACTTAAAGGGGGCTTTATAAGAAAGACAGGTCTGTTGTGATAGGATATGGGGTAATGGTTCTAAACTAAATGAGGGTGGATGCAGACTAGATAGAAGGAAGAAATTATTTACTATGAGGGCAGTGAGGCCCTGGCACAGGTTACCCAGAGAAGTTGTGGATGCCCCATCCCTGGACATGTTCAAGACCAGACTGGATGAGGTTTTGAACAACCTGATCTAGGGGGGTTGGAACCGGATGGTCTTTAAAGCCCCTTCCAACACAAACCATTCTGTGATTCTGTTATTTAGTTCTCCTAGAAAACGCTTGGGGGCAGTAGCATATGGCAAGGGACAGTAACAAGCCACTGTAGATTATTAATACCTATCCTAGCATGCTTTTTGACAACATGAATGTGAATCATGACCTGAACTTCCATTTCACTTGTCCAGTGATACTTCAGTCTCATTTTGGAATGCAAGAACAACTTCTAGCATTATGAATCTGCTAGTTTTTTCCTGTAACTTTGAAATACGGACTGTGGTGCAGATTGCCTGTGCTTGTGTAATGTGAATCCAAAATGCTTTTTTGTGAGTTAGTAACACTAAACACTTCTGCCTTAATTTACATTGCTGAAAATTGTGCAGAGCTATAGACTATTGGACTTCAGAGTCTTTCCACGATAGGTGAAGGGATTTCTGTGAACTATGTGATAACTGACATACAAAAAACCATAATAGGCGTGTGATATGTACACAGCCTGTTTTTCTATAGTAGACATCCTTTTAGTTTGTTTTTACAGTCACATTTATAAGCAAGTATCATCAGCCTTTTTGAAATGTTAGCTTCTGCACTAGAACTGGTCTACTTCCTTTGTTAGTTTTGATTTGACTTGAAAGGGCACTATTGAACCAGTATGTGAATTAGCACTAATCTATAGGTGTTTGTGAGATGTGGGTAGACCTGGTATCCGGAAGGTAGGTAAAGGAACAGATGTACTCTTCAGCTGGAGGTTAGAACACCTGATGCAGAGCATCAGATTGGTAAATGTGTGGTGTGGTGTAAAATGAGCCAGTGTAGCTCCAGCCACATGGCATGGTTTAAGGTGAGCTTTGACCTTGCCCTGAAGAAATGAGGAAGCATTATACATTCTGGCTTGTTGGCTCTGATGCAAGGGGAATAACCTCCAGCCGAGAGATGGCAACATGCAGCTTTAGGGCAGTGACACTGCCTAAGGCAGTGTTAAGGCAGTAACTGCTCAAGACAGCTGCTAAAAGTCTAGTTCATAATTGTTAGTTTTGTACCATAAAGTGTATATATAAACTCGTATATTCAAAGAAGCGGATGCAAACTACACAGGTATAAACTAGATTAGATGTAAAGCAAAAATATCATAATATTCATACATAATACTTCAACATACCATTCATTAAGACCTTGCAAGTCACAGAGAGACTTGGGGGAAGAAATGGTACTACATTGCGAAAATAACTAAGCCCCACTGTCTAAATCAACTCAGGCATTGGAAAGAATAAATGTCATGGAAAGTCAATAAGACTTGGCTCCTGGGTAACCTGTTTTATTTTAAATGTCATGCTCTGTACTAAATAGTGACTCATTTTGTACATGTTACTGAATCTTCTTGGGAATTGATCTAGTTTAAACTAATGCCCGTGAAAGAAGCAGTCATCCGCTGGCCATCCATTTCTGATTTTTTGATTATTTGAGTATTGATACCTCTGCAAAAGGTCTAAGTGAAAAAATGGCTCATAAACTAATGGTGTCCCAAATGCCCAGTAAAGATATGTGGCAAAGAAATCAAAGGCGTCAAATGCCATATGAATTCTAAGATGGGCTTGTTACACAATGAGGCAAACACACTTGCAGCTCTGAAGTATACTTTAGGTCTGAAAGCGGGTTTCATATGTACTTACAATTTTCCAGGGAATATTTTACTGAAATGATATTTATGCTAAAATAAACATTTTAAATTTATTGAGCTGAAGACTATAGTGTTTTCCAGTTATTTCGCTCTCTAAACTTGGCTTAACTGTCCTCAAAGTAGCACAGATGGTGCTGAAGTTGTTAACTTTGAAGTCCAGGTTGTTTTCTAGAGGAAAGTTGGTTTTCTGGTTCTGTCAGAACCAACAACATTAGACTATAATGTTAATTTTTTTATGTGCTGATCTCTATTCTACATGTTAGCTTTGTATTCAGTGCAATCAATGGCTCAGTCTAACACATATTGGAAGCAGTAGGAGGTATTCTCTTGACTAATAGGAGTTGGACTTTAAGGAAAATCATCCTCTGAGATAATAATCTGGCATCCTGTTTCTTTTCAACAATTTTAAGTATCTTTCCTGGCTGTAAGCATGAGAGAGATTTTCGACAACCATCTTTAAGCTTACAACAGGAGTTGAAGGAGCAAAAATCTTTTGTCTTGTTTCTGTCCTTAACCAGACATATGCTGGATTATAGCATTCTTGTGTATGACCCCGTAGAAAAGATCTGGCAGTCAATAATTGCGTTTCAAAAACTGTGTACTTTGGCAGTAAATATCATTCCACGTGGAAAACTGGCACAGCAGGTGTCAGTTCAGGGTACTCAAAACTCTTCCTCCCTCTGCTACCGAATCAGGCACAGGAAACGTAACAATTTTGTGGTTTCATGTTCCACTGTGTTTTTTTCCATTCTCGTTATTCCTGTTTTACTTCCCATCCAGCCCTCCACAAGTTTCTTAAATGAATGAGATTCTACAACAACGCAAGAAGGAGGACAACATGAACTGCAAGCTCGGTAGCATTGCCTCAGTCCCTGGAGAGATTATGGAGCAAGTTATGTTGTAATCCACTTCCCAGACATTTGAAGAGCAAGATACTTCAGAACAGCACAGATTTACCAGGACATATGTTGCCTGACTGTTTATTTGCTTCCTAGAATAAATGAGTGCACCCTAGTCAAAGGAATAGCAGTGGATGTTGTTTACCTGGACATGGCTTCTGACATGGTCTCCCATACCATCTTTGTAGGTAAACTGGTGAGACATGGATTGGGTACTGGATGAAAAATTCAACTGCTACAAGTGTTCCTCCTCAGCAGTCAGTCCTGGGGTTGATACCATTGGACACCATCAGCATGGAGGGGCAGCAGGCACCCTCAGCAAGTTCATGAATGATGCCAGATTGTGTGTGGGAGGACCGCAGCTGATATGCTAGATTGGAGCAGAGATTCCATACAGAGGGACCTCAACAAGTGGGAGGAATGGACTGGTAGAAGCCTCACGATGTTCACAGTGCAAACACACTGTTCTGCCAAGACAGCGTAGTACAGGCTGGGGGCAAAGTGGCCAGAAAGCAGCTCTGCAGAAAGACCTGAGGGGTTCTGGTGGGCGATGAAGGGATCATGAGTCAGCAGGAACACCCTCAGAGCAAGGAAAGACAGTTGCATACTGGGCAGCCTTGTCAAGACTGTAGCCAGTAGGTCAAGAGGTTGTTACCCTCTATTCATTACCTACAGGATCCCCTGTAAAGAAGTGTTTTCAGTTTTGACCTGTGGAAGAGTAAGATGAATAAGCTGGAGCAAGTCCAGCAGGGAGTAAGATGGTTAGGATGCTGCAGCATCAGAAAATTAAGGAAAGTTAAGGCAGTTCAAGGAAAAGTTGAGAGCACTGTGCTTGTTTACTCTTGGAGAAGATCAGGATAAGGAAAGATCTAACTGCAGTCTCCCATTACCTCAAGGGTGCTTAAGTACTGGAACAGGTTGCTCGGTGACGTTGTGGAATCTCCATCCTTGCAGATGCTGTAACTTGTTAAGTCCCTGAGCAACTAATTTCACTTTGGAACTCACCTTGTTTTGAGGAGGACGATGGGTTTGTTGATCTTGAGAGGTCTTTTCCAACCTAAACCGTTTCATAATTATCCCATTCTATAATAAGTCTTCACCTCTGGACATGACATCCTTCTGAAATATAGGGGAGATGCAGTGAGAAGATGGGAGAGAAGTGGGATGTTTGGAGGTTATTTTGTGGGCTTTCATAGAAGGTTTTTGAAATCTTATGTTAGGCCTTGAGGCAGCTCTCCTCCTGATTTCCATGGATGTATCGATACATAGAAGCCTTGCAGAGCTCTGTTAATGCCTGAAGAGCAGCATGGTCCAGTGTACTGGAAACAAGCCTGCCAGTCTGAGCTGCCTTCTGGACTTGACCATCCTGCTGAGTTGATAACGTACAAGACACTGGTTTGTTTTCCCCTGCCATTCCTTCCCTATTTAGACTGTAAACTTTTTGGATCAGGAAGTGAATTTTTACCAGCTGTTTAGCATACAGCATGCTGGGACCTTAAATCAGTCTGTAAGTGCTGGTTTTTGTAGAATACCATCTGAGGTGAATACTGTTCTAAAAATGTTAAGTGTTACAGCTGGAACGTCCCTCAGACTACATTTGTTGTGTAACACTGAGAGAAAATGAAAGTCCTCGATGCTGTACTGCTCCCATTAAGAGACTCAAATAATCTCGTATTATGAGTGGAAACGTTAACAATGGTAACTGGAGATAGGGATTGAATTAGAGTAATCTGGGAGGAGAGAGACTGAGAAGTCTTCTTCTTGCAGTTAATGAGGCAAGACAACAGAGAAGAATCTGTGTTTGCTTGTAATACTCTGCTTGTCCCCTGGCTCTCTTCTCTTTCCTCCTCCCAAAACACAAATAAAATCATAGGGCTTTATCTGGGGCTGAAATCCTTAAGCAACTTGGTGGAAGATTTTGTGCTGATTCTGTAGTGTTAATTCCTGCAGGGTACTGTGAACCCTTGACTTCCAATTAATGTTGATGTTAAGTGATCACAGGATTTATGAGCTAGAATTAAGAAACATAACTGATGTGGACTGCTGCCATAGGCACTTGAGAGTCTCTTGTAGCCAACTTTGCTGCCGCTGGAATTGTTTCTGGCAAAGTACTGCAGGTTCCTTTCTTTCCTTTTCCAAAATGGAAGGAAATGTCTGCCACATGCACACATTCCCTATGTGTGAAATGTGTTCTCTGCAGCTTCTTACAGAGATGGATGGGACAGAGGTTGAAAAGAGGAGTTCAGAGACCCAGTGAATAGTTTGAGTTGCATTGCCACCCACAAGGCAATAGAAGAGCAACCATAAAGCCCTCTCCATTGCCTCCACTCCACTGTTGGAAGAGACTCTTCAGCTGCCACACAGGGGACTTAGTAGCTCTGTGTTAATACTTTCTTCTAGACCATGCAGCTGGGGGTACAACTGCGACATGATACGGTGCTTCAGCAGTGCAAGGGACCCTTGGCTCCCACACACAATGGCTGCTGAGCACTGAGTAAGGGAGCTGTGAACTGTGTTTGCTGATTTCCTTACCTTTCCTGAAAGACTACATCTGAGACAGCTCAGGATAGGGCTGAAGCTTCTAAAAATCTTTATTCCTAGCAATTATGTAGGTTCTTTCAGCATCATTACCTTCGTGGTCTCCAGCAAGTCCCTGGATTTTGAAGTCTTATGGTACCTGTCTGCTTAAGTGGGCTCAAGAGCCTTGTCAGATGCCACAGAGACTCAGTATTTATACAGATTTGATGAATTTTTGACTCTGTTGTGTGAAAGAATTTGTAAGTCTCAACACAAAATTTAGGAATTTCTTCCAGATAGGAAACCATTGCTGCTCTTAGTTCTGTTGTTTGGAAACTGGATTAAAGTGCATGCAAGGAAGGAAAAAGAACAACAATGCCTGAAATCTATGAAGAGCTATGGCATAACACAGCTTCTGCCTTCTGTTGCAGCAACATTGTTATCTGCAGTAACAATAACTGGTTTTATGATGATCAATATTATAATGTAGCTTTAGAAGAGGAACTTGAATCCTTTGAAATTAATAGGCTGTAATTTAAGTACCAAGACTAAATACATGGCTGGGAAGAGATCTTTGGTATAGCAAATGTTCTGACAGTAAATTCTTGACCTGTGATAATCCTAAGAAAATTGATCTACAACTTAATCCTGTACACAAAATAGATTAATAGATGGCCAGAAGTAACCTGATGTCTTTATCGAAGACAATGTTCCTATTGACTAAGGATTTTTTTGGTTGGTTCATTCTATTGCAGACTATGATAACTGCTGTGCACACTGACACCTGGGAAGCAGCAAAGTAAAGGATTGTTATAAAGCATAACCTATCATTTTACCTTTTTTGTTGAAGCACATTTGTGATAACATAGCTTCTTGTTATGCTGGATGTAAAAGAAATATCTATGCACATAATTCTGTAAAATTTAGTTGGACTTTTATGAGTAGTTTATTTTTATGTGATAAAGGGAGAGAGATAAAGTGATAAAGAGAGCCAGAAAAATCAGTCGAACTATACTGATCTCAAGCTGCACGCTGGAGTGACAGGTCCATTTAACGGCAATACAGAGAATTCTGATTCCTCAGTACATTTTCTTTGATGTGATGGTTTTTAAATAAGCCTTTAAAGTTTCTGTATTTTTAAGGATTTTGTAGTTTCCTTAAAAGTATATGGGGTTAATGGACTGTCTTGTAGCGCAGAAAAGGCTGAGTAAAGTTTTTTCCTTGAGCTTATGATTCTGGTACCTTTACATGCCTGTCCTTCTGGTTCATTGAAATTTATGTTGATAAAAGTTGGATTTGAGAACAGGTACTAACCTTAGTGTGCCTGACTTATTCACACTTTACAAGGATAACTCTTTACTTCTGTTTTTTACAAGCAGTCTAATTAATTTCATTGGAACTTGTCAAAAGACTCAAGATTTTATGGGTTATTATAGGTTTAGAGGCTTTTAGATTGATTCTGAAATAGTGTAATCAACTACGCTTTGCAGTTTGACATGAATACTGTTCTAATCTTCGACATAGAATAGCACAGCTGTGTGCTTAATCAGCTGCTGTGTCCCTCTCTGTGTGTTTGCTTGTGATTCCCGTGTCTCTCTTTAATTTTTTGATTAACTATGGGACGTGTTATTGGTATTTGTCAAGTGAAATCCACATAGGAATGGTGTGGTAAAAGTGAAAAGTTGTTCTTTGGCAATGCCAGGCAAAACAGCCATTGCTTTGAATGTGGCCCATGGAGTTGCCCTCAGTCACTCCCTTATCATTACTTGGCTTTATGAAAAAAATAAATAAAACGATGGGGTGTGACTGGGCTCATTAGATACATATTTTGTTATTAAACTTCTTATAAAGAACATATTGTAATATCAATTACTGGCTTCAGCAGTTCTGGGAAATGGGAACGTCAAAGTACATGAAAGCCACTACGCACCAATGCTACAGTCATTGATTTTCATAGGACTATGGCAGTCAAAAATGGAAATTGATATTGCAGTGATGTCCTGGGTAATTGACCATTTAAGTGAATTTGTAGTAGTCCTGTAGGTAGGGGAAGAGGTGCCCTTCTTTAGTGTCTGTTCCATATTAATGACTTTTGTACTTAGTCTTTTCTGCTTGTTTTGTTTATAGTAGAGCTCTAAGTAGCTGATCTTGACTTGAGAGTGCTTGGAATCTTGCAGGTTTAGGAATTGTGCCTGCTGAAGCTTGCTGCATTTAATTTAATTGTATAATTTTATTCACTGTTACTCACTCTATCCCAAGGGGAACATAGAGACAGGAAAAGAGGAAGAAGAGAGTGCCAGTAAACTGTAATAGCAGAAAGAAGGAACTATTTTTAACCTACTTTGAAACATACTTTCTGTAAGCAATGTTGTCCTCCCAAGTGGTGAAGAGCTTAATTATTGAGAACCGTAATAAACCCAGGTCTTCTTTCAATGGCAATAGTGTATCGATAAGACCTACTTACAACCACCATCTAAAATGGGTTTTCTAACCTAGGGGAAGTGTCAATTGGATAGGACCCAAAACCCCAGAAATACTCGTTATGATCATAAATTATAGTAAGGATCTTATATAGGGTTAATGAAAGACTTGATAGATATTTGAGTAAAAGGCAAGTCAGTCATTACAGTCCAATACGTTGCTTATGGTCATTGCCTTTAACTCTCCATTAAACCTTCTAATGATATTGTCAGCTGTATTATGTAAATACTATAACTATATCATCTTTATAACTTGTTACAGTCATTTAACCTTTATAAAATATTTATAAATGGAACCTTATAAGTGTAGCCCACACTTTGTGTCTTTGGTTTCCACCCTGCAGCATTCTGCTTATTGTGAAGATCAATATTGTCTTATTCTTGTCTGCTTCCTTGTATTCCCCCATCTGCCTGTACGCAAGAAAAGAGGATTTTCATTGTATTAGTAGCCCTGTGCTACTGTGGAATTACGAAAATTCATTGTTGCCAGTATTTCCAATAGTCAAACCACTGCAGTCACCGAGTGTTTGAAACCATAGGTTACTGAGGATATAGAACAGGATTAGATTTTTTCTGCAAACATAAAAAAAAGCTCCCATATTTTAGCCTTTTAAAATAGTTCAGTTCAATTTAACTCCAAGATGAAATACTGACCTGTGGTGAAAAAGCAGAAAAACTTGGTTTTCTCTCCCAATCCATTGATAGGAAAGGAGGATCAGATCTACAAATTAAACACTTGGAGACAACAGCTACAAGATTAGTAGACTAATTCTAGATTAATAAAGCCTTCTTTATCAATTAGAAACCCTTGAAAAGTTGACAAGCATTTTTCTTCAGGTATACAACAGATTGAAGATTTTTACTGAACTTATAAAATACCTTCAAATGCTGTGTTATGCATTTGGGGTGGATTAGAATTTTTAATTGAACTCAGTTTGACAGAAGCTACACAAAAGCAGATATTTAATAAACAAGACAGATTCTATTCACAAGAGTCTAACTCTAAGACCCTGAAGAGTCAAAATAATTATGTGTTCTCATCTAAGGTCTGAAATTAATTTACTTTTGTCAGCATAGAGATAATAGCAAAGCATGTCATCAATGAAAACTAAGTAAAGAATACAATTGCAAAACAAAATTATTATTTAAGGTTTTCTGCTTGGTAATTCAAATTATCATTAAAATCTATAACTAACAGCACAGCTACACATTATCAGTAATTCAAAGGCAGCAGCAGAACTTCCTTAACTTTAATCTTCAGACATTCTCAGTATTCAAAGGTAGAGATTTCTGCGGCAATAGAAGAAAGATAGTGTGGAAGGAGTCTGACAACTATATTTTCAGTAATTCCTCAGTGGTAAAATGCTTATTCAGCAGTTAAAGCTGAAATGTAATACTCTTAAACATATTGAAATGCCATCTTACTCTACAGGAAATCACATTAATTTCAGTGTCTTTTTCAGTAGTGTGGTGGTTCGTCAGTCTAAGACCACAGATGCTCTTTATCTTTTTTAGTTTCTTCTTTCTTACTGCTGATAACACTCTGTATTTTTAACTGTAAGTAGATAAAAACAAACTGACCACCATAAGGAAGCTGAGCCAACAAAAGCAGTTTACATTTGGATAGTAACTTAATGAAGAAAAAATGACAGAAGCCCTCGGAAGACCATTAATTTGGACAGAAAAGGCTGAGCTATATTTTTATTAATATCACTTTTAAATTGCATGCTGTTACTTCAGGTTGTTTCTCAGTGGATTTAAATGGTTTGTGATGAATAATTTTTGATCGGTGGTTTGGGATGACAGATGCTTCTAAATCCAAACAAACATAACTAATAAGAAATTCAAATTCCAATCAAACAGAAAATTAATATGAATTTCATATTTTCTTGCTTTTAATAAGCACAGATGTCTTGCCAGTGGCTCAGGTTCTGTCAAGCATCACTGCATCAGTTTTTGCGGGCTCAGACATAAAGGTATAGAGTTCTTTCTATGTATGTGCTTTTCATGCAGAATCAAACTGATTAAATTGCAGACATAACTGATGTTGATTTTCTTGAATGGCAGTCTTAGTTCTAATGTAAAAATCCTGAATCTCTTTGCTTTTCCAGTACAATATGTATTTAGTCATTAAGGACCAGAATGGTCCTAGCTTGTCAGTGAATCGCGTCCGCTGGTCTTGCAGACAATTTGATCCTATAATCTCTTTAACAAACTGATGCAGCTCTGTACCTCTTACTGCTTGACAGTGGGTAAAAACATTAAAATTACTGATGTTTCTTTTAGCTCTACTAGGCTACCAAAGATAAATAATGCCCTATCTGAAATAAAGTATCAGTTCAGTGAACAATGAAGTATATGAACCCAAGAATTGCCATGTAGGTCAAAATATTACATATCTAGCCCAGTATCCTAGGTTTGACAATATCCTGTTCCAGAGTGAGGTTTAAGGAATTCTTTTCTAAACCACCACCTAGTGACCTTCCTCTGGGGGATGCATTTTTGTAATGGCTGTCAGAGAGTAATCCACCCAAACACGAGGTTTAATTTTTTTTCACTCGTTCTATGTAACTTCTGTCATCATACTGTGTATACAAACATTTTTAGTTTTTAATTCCTCGCAGTGATGAGTTTCAGAGATTCATCTGACACTCACTACTTCACCCAGTGAAGGGGTACCCAACCCTGACTGACTGTGGCTATACCAGTGATTATTTCATGTATCTCCGACATATGTCTTCTTGTTGGCATCTTGCTGAAGCACTTAGTTTCCTCCAGTATGTTTAAAAATAAGATGCCCAGAACTAAATGCATTGTTTCAGCTGAAAGCAAGCTAATGACTTGAATAAACTGGCATGCTAACGTTATTTTTACTCTTTTCTATATCATTGCATTACAGAAAATAAGGCTGAGAATATCAAATCATCTTTCCCCCTCATTCTCCCATAATCCTAACACATTGTTTACCTCTTTATTTGCAGTTGTGTGCTGATCAGAATCTTTTGTATTCGATCTGTTTACAGTAGCGCTCCTGTCCCTTTCTGGACAGGGTCTAATTAGTTTAGAATTTATCAGTGTCTAAGTAATACAGACAGGATTAACGTGCAGTGAATTGTGTCTGGATTAAAACCCTCATGCGTTGGATTGCTGAGCAGACTGGTGAAAGCATGCAATGCCTTTCGGTTCTAAGGCACTCTGATATTGTAGTGACCAAAAATTTTCACCAATGTGAACAGCGTTGTGGTGGTATCATCTTGGCACTTTCTTCATAACTGGTTTGTTTTTAGGAAACCTTTACCAAGAGGCTGAAGAAGTGCCCGTGCAGGTGCCTCCCAGAGATGGGATGGAGTGAAAAAGCTGACAGTGCTGCTTGTTCTGCATTATTAATTCTAAGAATACCCTGGGGAAGTGCAGGACAGTACTTTTTTTTCATCAATCAGGGACTTAAATGATATTTCTGTCCTCCCCAAAGTAATGTCCTGAGTGTCTTTTGCTCTTTGGGTCAATGAGTCAGAAAACCGCCTTGTATCGTTCCTTTAATAACTTAACCAAACTCAGCCTGAAGATGTGCTGTGACCGTGGCCGTGGCCATTGCCAAAGGATCCAGCAGTAATAATATGTTCTGATTAGGAGGCACCTGTGCTTAAGGATTGTAGCTTCATTAGTTGCAATTAGCATGAATATGCAACAAGCTGAAATATGCTTAGAAGTGCAGAACGAGAAAAATCTGAAGAAAATGACCATTTACATCCCACTGCCTCAAAACACTGAAAATGGACTGTAAGCGTATGTCTGTAGAGGAGCGGTACGGTGTACAGCCTATACTTGGTTGAGTCCTGATGTGCACATAGGTATGGAAAACTCATTTCAAGGCAAGAATGTACACAGTTTATTCAAACAGTGAAACAGATGCAACACATTGGGTACGTGAATTATCAATAGACGAGCAGTTACCTATCATTTAAAATTCATATAGATAGTAGATATATAATAGATTGATATACCTAGTACGTGTACCTATATATCAGATGCAGGAATAAACTAAAAAATATCTTTGTTTAGTATAGTCTAAGTCTTATTAATTGCACGGATTTTATCTAGACAGCACTATGTGTGATGGAAAAAGAATTCATTCTTTCCAGAGATTTCAAGTGCAAAGCAATAAAAAGTCTCGGGGCTTATTACATACTTTCTGTGTTTATGAAGGAATCTTCACCTATTGCACGAGTCAACCTGTCATGACAAATCTTACCAGAGATGATCAGCTACTACAAGTTTAGCATTCGCTGCCAGCGTTCCCTCCTTATAGTAACAATCCATGCAAGACTCATCCTAGACATACAGCCTTGGTAGTGGAGTTGTTCACAGCTTTGCCACTGATCAGCATCATTAACAATGTCTGTCTCATTCGGAGGCCCTGAAGCGGACCAGGGCTTTTCTGTGCTTAACGCTGTGTGAGATTGGCAGGGGAATGTCTGGCTTCTACAGCCTACGGTTGAAGTTGCTAAGGGAGAAGTGGAATGGCATACGAATATCGAGAACAAATGACCATTAGATGCGTAGAGTGCACATATGCATCTATCAGGGCACACTTTTTTTTTTCATAGTGTAAGTAGAGAAAGCAACCATTTAGTTTAGTTACGTATTAGCTCTTTTATTCTAGGCATCATAGCAGAGGTTGCTGTTGCTCTAACCTGGTGGGAGTTCACACCTCTGTGTCAGATAGATGAATCCTAGAATTATAAAAAAAAAAATCATACTGAAAGAGACCTCCAGAAGCTATCAGTCTTATTCCCTTGTCCCGGTCTTCTCCGGGTTTGAATCCACAGAGGGACCTGGCTATATTGACAGTCCTCATACAAATTGAGATTTATTCTTCCATTGCTCTTGACTTCATGTATTCTGTTCATCTTAATTATGTGAAGTATAGGAGCCTGAACTGGTAATTTTTCATAATGCTGAAAGATTGATTTAGCATACTGAATAAGAAAAATTGCAGCTCTTTCTCATTTCTTGCTCCTCGCATTGTTTCTGTGGCTGGTGTGGTATTGGCCAGCTGTTATGATTTTGTTTGTCTTGATTTTAGGAGTTCATCTTTAGATTGGCTCACTGCAAAGCAAATGCCATAACCACAGTTACTACTGATCCATTTAAAAATTCTAAGTCAGTTTTGCTACTGCTCAATCAGTCTGCAAACTGTCAAATTGGTCATAGCGTTCTTTACTCAGATCTAAGGTCAACATCTTCCAGCACTTGAGCAGCTTTTATCTTTTCAAACTACTTGTTTCCATCTATATACATTCCATATTGAACTCAGAATTTATCAGTGTTTTTAGAAGAAGGAAATAACAATCTTAGGATAAATTTATTTTTATTTCTATTTTGTTTACTAAGTCTGCCATTGTGATTATAAAATACAAACCTCCCCATTCCTTATATTGAGGAATAGGAATTTAAAAATAATGTTTATCGGAAAAGTTTTTAGTAATTTTTCAATTTTAAATGCATTTTCAGGTTTTCTGTGGGGTATGAATTATTTATTATTTTTCTCTTTCCTTTATCATGGAGTGTGAAGTTCTTAAGGTGTTATGGAGCTGTATTTCTACTCTTTTTCCTACTTGGACCTAGTGTACCTCTGATAATGTTGCTTTTGATTTCAGTAGGTACCAATGCAAAGAGAATCGTCTCTCTGAGTTAAAATAATTTGAAAATAATAATTTGATAACTTGGCTGAAACTAATTTGCTTTTATTCAGAGATTTGCAAGGACAAGAGAATGCTATAGACCTAAGAAGGCAACCAATACCACATACAACCATAACGTGAAAAAAGATGTTGCTGGATGAAACTGCTTCTGTATCATCTGATCAGTACCGTGTGCTCCTCTTGGTCAACTGCTTTCCCCGTACTCGCAGTAGCGGATCTACCTTTGTGAAGCGTAGGGTGAGAGAAAGGGGTCAAATACCATGCCTGACTTTCCTGCGCTACCAGTCTCACAATGACAAGAAGTTGTTTCCTTTAGAGTCAGATGCTGAGCTATTAGGAATATCCCCCCATTCTTTTTTAATTTTTTTCCTTTCTGCAGCTATGGCTGTTCTATGTACCTAGACAACGATGTGCTTTCAGACGGGTATTCCACCTGTGGTTTAGGCGCCCTGTGTCTTGAACGCAGCATGAAGAAATTTGCAGGAGTCATTTAGTCATAATAAATAACAACAGCCTGCTTTTCTGGGGAAATAACACAGCCAAGTCTGGTTCCTCTAACAGTAATGTTGAAATCACCTGAACTTGTAAGGGAGTAGGGCTATAAGAAGTACGACATTCCTATGCATTTTGTAAGAACAGGTTGACTGGTGGAGATGTGCTCTGATAGTGTTGGAATGCCTTTGGTTGAAATATGTTCAGGCATCAGTGTCAATCCATCTTGAGTATTATATTTTCTTAATGCTAGTAATTATAGAAGTACATGTTTTAAAACTGGGTGACTCACTAAAAGGGGGTTATTTTGATTGTAATTTATCATTGGAAGGCTGTATCTGGGGATAACTGGATTCTCTGTTACTTTTTCCTCATTTCCTTCTTTCTAGACTGGATAGCCTTTGGAACACAGCTTCTAAATATGGCACAAAAAAATAATTGGTGAGATTGTAAATTATCTTAATGGCCTTAAAAACTATGGAGAATTATAATTCTATTTTTTTATTTGTGAAGAAGTGTTTTTATTGCAGGAGCTCAAGGCAGGAGAATTCCGTAAGAATCCTGTGCTTATCACCTCACATACTTTAAGAGCAGATGTAATAATCCATTTTTCAAACTCATAGAAATCAGGTACATCACAACACTTTCAGAATGTAAATATTTAATACGGACTTCTTCCAGGAGATAGAACCTTATTGATCCTTTGTTCTTAATCTTTACAGCTTTATCATTTGTCTGACTGAAATCTGAAAGCTATCTTCTGTGGTTTTGGAGTTCTCTTTCCATTTATGCTGAACGACTTGACAGAACTTCAGATCACTAGGACTGTAATTTATGTAACTCAGTTTCTCAGCCTCTTTCTATCTCCTTGCTGAAATAGTGTGGTTTCTTTCATTATTGAAATAGACTGCACTCCGTAACTTACTTCTCAGTCTTTCAATAGTTAAGCTAATGGTATAAGTGTGAATGAAGGGGAGAACTCTGAACTTCATACGCAGAAGCTGTAATTCAAACAACAAAGCAGCTATTTTTCAGAACTAAGGAGCAGTCATTAAATAGAGCAAAATCAAAGCTCCCAACACGTTTTCTATGTTGAGACTGTAAGTTAGGATAATAAAAGCTTCAGTAATGAGGATCAATTAAATGAAGTCATGTGCAGACCATAAGTAACAGAACAACCACATCACCACTCTAATGAAAGGGCATTTGATTTTAGTAGGATGTGCTTTCTTTCTATTAAATTAATTATACATGTTTTTGATGTTTTATATATAGGATTTTTAACAAGCAGCAACTACACCTTACTTCTATTCAGGCGGGTATTAATGGTAGAGACCATAATTTCTGGTAGTATCATCTGGTGACAAGATTTTACCCAAATCAATCTGGAACAGACTTTACATTTTATTATAAAGCAACGGAGCAGGTAGGGGCCGTGTGATGTTTTAGAACAGTAGGCAATATGGAGAAAATTGGTGCAGAGCAAAAACTCTTAAAACTGATGTCGTCACCCAGCATGGGGCTGCAACTCATTTCTTCAGAAGGTTAAAAGTTTGGAGGTTTTTTTTTTCCCTGGTGAGCGTTACTAAAAGTTTTCTGTCACTATGCACTAGGAAGAGTTCAGTGCATTTTAACCAGAATTGCTGCTGAAAATGTCCAGTAACTAATAGTAATCTATCCAGCAGATCCAGGCTTCCTTTCCGCACTTCTGCTTTTGTCATTATGTCTTTAATCCTATTTGTCCAGAACACATATGCCTGTCCACCCTCACAATTTCTGAGACACAGCATCATTTAATTTCCTTAAACCCCTCTGACTAGGTGATGAATTCTTGCAGCTCACTCATCTTGCACAGTTTCCCTCACTAAAGGAACATATTCAATAAGAAGGAGACTGTAACTAAGCTTGGTGTTTTTGCACCAAGTTTCTTGGGAATTGGATGTTGACATGGCTGACTTGCTTAATGTCTTGCAGAAGGGTATTCTTTTTCATGAAATGAATAGGACCGGGACATAATTCTGGTAGTTGTCTGGCTAGTTTGATAATGCCATCTGAAAGCAGTAGAAAATGACATGTAAATAATTGATTTTCACATGCCCATGTTATTATTTTGTTATTGTTCTATATCTGAGTGTAACTTAATCGAGACAGAAAGGTGTGCTTGCTGCTGCTCTCTCCTTTTACAGTTAAGTTACTTTGCATTTTAAAAGTTAAAATGGTGATACAATCACAGCAAAGAGATATAAATGGAGCACTGTCTCTCAGTACCCAGTAACAGATATTTTGGGGAAAATAAAAGAAACAGGGCAAATACTGAATAATCGTTCCCTAGTGCCATCCAACCTTTCGGTAAATGACAACGCAGGGACTTTCAGACCTGGATGCTTCATCTGTACCGTGATGCTCAAAAGCCTTGATGTGCCATTACCGCTCTCTAACGTCTCTTTATACTTCTGCTTCCACAACATCTCACGTGGAGTTTAGTAATGTTAAGAAGTGTTTGATTTTGTATGGTTTAGACCTGCTGCATACTGAATTCAGTAGCTACTTTGTCCCTACAAATTATTTAATAGAACTATACTGTTCTCCTCTTCAATCATCCTTCATCCAAGCCTGATCTGACGAGCCCTTTCTCATACAGATTTTGCTCATACTTCCAATCACCATTGTTGCACGTTTCCTTCTTCTGGTTCTTTTACATTCTTTCTGAGACGGGAAGATTAGCGTTTATATATGGTGTAGGCTGTCTTTATATGTGTTCTCAGTTTCTTTTCTAAAAATTGTGGCCTACCTAGGGGAAAGAGAGTGTTTGAATACCTGGTCATGCCATTTACAAGGTCTTCACAGGGCATTTACATTACAATTAGCTATGCAGTTCATGGCAGGAAGACCAGCCCTTACTCCTTCCATCTCTTCTAATGCACCCTTTCCTGATCTTAAAGAGTTTGAGCTCCCAAATGGCCAGATTCTCTTCACGGGATATGACTGGCTCTGGAGCAGATACTTCTGTGATCAGTACTTCCTTTAACCCTTTCACTTCTGAGCCTCACAGCTACTGCTGGCTGCTTGGTGCAATGCTGCTCCTGGTGCCAAGTTGCAAAGGTGCCTCCCTGCTTATATGTGCTAGTAGTCTCTATTTCTTCCTTGCTTTCTTTATCTGAGCCATCCTACTGCTTTCAGAATCACAGAGTGCCATGTTCTTGCTTCACTACCTGCCCTCTTTCGGGGTCTTCCATTTCTACATTACTTTGCTTGTTTCAGTTTTGCCTTTTTCATCCTTTTTAGAAATCACTGCTAAAGCATTTAATGTGAGGGGAGATTGGAGGTCTGTGGTCCATTTTGTCAAGCAGCACACAAACATGACAGAAGAGGTAACCTTAATTCATAAGAGTTAACTATATAAATTTGAGGTAATGGGGGGCTGTGACAAGGGGAATGGAGTGTAGCAGTGAACTGTAAAAACCAGAGGTAGTCACTATGGCACTACAAGTAGACACTGGTCTGAGTCTAACTGGGAGTCCTATAGTACTGGAATGTGGTGTGGAAGGAACAGTCCTTGTATTTATAATAGGCAGAATCAGACCTTTGATTCAGATGCCAGTAAGCACTAAGGTAAGAGAGTTTTAAAATTAAGACAATATTTTCTTGTGCCTCAGATACACGTGCAAGTAAAGACTTTAAAAATAACCCCAAGTCTCTGCAGCTACAGCAATAAAAATACCAAACAAAACACTAAATACACTGTAAGGTTCATAACGAGCACGGCCTATCATAGTGTTGTATTCATGCTTTTATGCACAGGAAGTCTTGTGTACCCATGACATCATAAAAAGTTATTATCAACAGAAGAATCATCTGCTTAAAAAAAAATCTATAAAATAGTCCACTACTAACAAACTTCTACCTAAGAAATACTTTTCATCTCATATTTTTTATAACATCTTAAATACGGTGCTATCTTAGACTTGTATGTACAACACGTAAGGGTTTTTGAGAATAATAAATGAAAGTTGCTATAGAAATAATACAACAGTGCTTAAGAATGACTTTTAAATGGTTTGGTGAAGTAGATACTGGAACAGCAATCTAAATTCTATCAGACAAGGTAATGGAGGGTAAAGAAGCTGGCAAGCAGAGTGACTGGAAAACTAAATGATAATATAAGCCTAAAGCATGCGAGAGCTTTGAAAAACTGTGCAAATGGGCCAGGAAACTAATGTATACATGACAGACTGTAGCTTTAAAGGAGTAAAAGGAATATCTGGCTGAAAAGGGGTCAAGGAAGAGCTGACCCAAAGGTGTTTCTGAGTGCTTTTGCTTTGGGGATGGCATCCATGCCACTGAGGGGTAAATTCCCATTTGTGGTGTTTTGCTTTAAAATAAGGCCTATACTCATACAAAATATAGCTGGTGAACCTCTTGGCTCCCAACCAGGATCTGCTGTACCTCAGGCATTCTCAACAAAACCTTGTTCTACCAGTCCTTAAAAGCCTGCATATAGATCTGCAGCCACAATAGCTGTTGTCTTCCGAGTGCTGGCGATTCACCCTAGGGAATTTTCTCTGATACCTCACCTAATAATTCTATCTGCATTTTGGACGCTTTACTTCCAGCCACATCCTCAGCTGACAGAAAAGAGATCTCACTGCCGTATTAGCTTGAATCTCAAGCTTCACTTCTCTGCTCCTGGAATCATTCCTAATGACTTTACGATATCCTTGGGCTGTAGTCTGGAGTGACTCGCTCACCTCTGTAGACAGGGAACTTGGGTCATTGACAAAAAGGTGCCATATTAATATCTAAGGCAGTTTACACAGAAATATTTGCACACTGGCCTGATAGCTACTGGTAGCTCCTGTTTTGGCTGGTACCCTGGGTATCTCTAGCAGGCAATCACAAATGTATGAATCACCCATATCAAACCTGGAAGAGAATCCTGGCTTGTAAAGGAGAACACATCTTACAGAAATCCATGGGAATACATCCTGGGGGAGAACATTCATAGCTGATGAATTCTAGTTTGAATATGTTTAGTCTAAAGGATTCTGACAAAGGAGTACTTTCTGATAGTTTATTTGAGGAAGAGATAATAAAAGTAGCAGAGAGCCAATTTCTGTTCTTACATAGAGTAATCACTGAGAAAGTTGTTCCCTGTGCTTTTCTAGAATTGGACAAGCGTTCACAGTTTTTTTAGCGATAAAAGGTGCTCTAAAAGAAAGCTTAGCATCACGATCCAGCCATGTGACAAATATCCTGAGTCAGGGAATCAATATATCACATGCATATCACAGGGGAACCTGGGGACGAGTGTGTGGTTATAGATTTGGTGTATACTGATGATCTGGCTGCTGTTGAATACAATAAAACAGCAGATGCTGTGTTGAAATTTTGATGGAGAAGACTGGTTTTAAGTATCTATTCCATCCGCTGTGATTCCTTGAGGATTTAGAAGGATGATCAGACAACATGACAGATGAATGCCTTTTCTATATTGGTCAGTGCTACAGCTGTTCTTGGTCTATAACCAAGCCTAAGCTTCTCAGCACAATGTGGTGTTTGGAACAATTAACTCTGTTGACTTCAAAAGGGATAAGAATTTGATGTAATTTGCTCTATTTTTAGTCAGTTGGATAGTGCCACACATTATTTAGTTCAGATTAGTTTAGTCAATGCACAGAGCTGGTAGATGTTAAGCATTAATATTAATCATACAGCAGTGCCGCTTGCAGGCTCTCAGCATTCTGATCTTTAGCCAGAAGTGCAGGTGTGCAAGTGAGGAATGTTGTGGCATTAAGAGCCAAACCTTTCTGCCTTACACACCTGCGCATGTTTGGAAAAGATATACAGCCAACAAAAGCTCTTCTAAAACATTATTATCCAAGGATTCCCTACCCGAAGCCTTGTGAGACATATATACATATATAAAAGAAGCAGCTGCTATTCTGAGAAGTGTAAAGTATGCATATTGCACAGAAGTTGGTGTGATCTACTCATGCTCATGAGAGCAGCAGCTTGAAGGAGGTATCTGATTACCTGCAGAGTACGGCCCTCACTCAGTAAACTGCTTTATAATTATCTACAAACCCTCATCTTTCCCCCACTGAAGTCAATGACAATCTTCTCATCTTATTCTCTTTAATGGGTCATCTCTTGGCAATATTTTGTTAGATTATGGATTACATAAATGACTTTCCAATTAAAATATTTGCAAATATCTCCTTTCTTGTTTTGTTTCTGTGAATGGAGACATTTGAACATTTCTATCTGCCTACCTTCTGCATTTTTTGTTTTCTTATTGTAGGTTTGTATTTTAGGACTCAAAATTACAAGGTCAAAATAAACTACAGGAGATAAGTGGTATGTTACTCTACTTATTTCAGTGAATTTATAAATGCATTTTTTACTGTCTGCATGGATTTGTGTCTTCAAATGCAAAATGTGGCTTAAATAACCTCAGCTTTTGTAGTAACCCCCAATTTAAACACTTCTTATTGTACTATATTTTTGAAGATGTTAGTTCATAATGAAATAGGAAGTTCATAAGGTGTCTTTTTGAAAAGAAACAATCATCCAGGGGATAATATTCCCTGAAAGTTGCACAGACCCTTATGAAAACTCTACTGATGAAAAGCAAGGTCCTCTTGTAGTACAGCATAAACAGATGCCTAATATGTATCTTCCAGAATTTAAGGAGAAGATAAGAAGATCAAAGTTGCTACGGAACTTTCATGATCAATAAATCTTTCATGAAGAGAAGTCGAACCCCGACTTGCCCCTCTGGGTAACTCCCAAAGGAAAAAGCAAATGTGTGTGTGAATCTCTTCCTGGTGTCCAGTGAGACAAGTGATTCAGGAAGGAGTTAGTGCAGTTACCATGAGAGTTCCAGCTGTGTAAGTCAGCATAAGCCTTGGCAACATCGCTAGGGAAGGCACGACTGAACTTATTTAGACCTAGGTGGGTTCTCAGTTTAAACTGTAGATGTAAATCTAGCTTAAAGTGTAAAACTCTGGGAAACCACAATTACAAGGTGATGATGGGGAATACTGGCAGAATGATTTAAAGTGAATATGCATCATGAAGGGAAAGAATTAAACTTTAAAGAGAGATTGAAAGGGTATCTAACTAACTGTTAATAATGGAAGCAAGTCAAAGCAAAACTGTTGGAAAATGTATCTTACTTGCATCGTGGTTCTAATGGAGTTGCATTTTCTTGCACTTTAGGTCATTCAAGGCATACATCCGCCTAGGAACATCACTGCGGGCTTGGTTTGCATGGTAGTAAGTCTGTCTAAGGTTCACAAACAACATTTGTAGTAGAAGAAATAAGTGAATGACAGTAGCTGTTAAAACATGATTAAAGTTGATGTATATGTCAGAGGTGGTTAACTCCTCAATGGCTAGAGGCTACTTGTATTCTGGCCTGGTGGCCAGAACTAGCAGTTGTGTTTCTGTGGCATTATATGACCTGTCCTAGATTAGCATCCTTTGCATAATCCATGCGCTTGTCTATTGGCTTGATGGCATTCCTGGAATCCAGGTATCTCTGAGGTTTCAGCCCTGCAAGACCTGCAAACCTCAGATTACTAAGTGGCCACTCCTTTCAACTGTGCTGCAAATGGGTTTCCAGCCTACTTTGGGGATCACAGCATGAATAAGTCTTAAGGGTAAACTGGAAATAAAAAGCCCAGATGACATATATGACAGCTTATATTGGGGCATTTTTAGTATGAAAAATGCTACTATGAAGTCAATACTTCTCCTTTGGAATGCTAATGCTTAGTGAATGCAATGGACACGGAGTTGGGATTTTCTCCGTATTTAACCCTTTTTAAAAATGCACAAAAATATTTTGTTTCAAGGAATGCAAAGGAAGATTCATAGAGAAATCAGTGGATCCATTTGCATGACTTATGTTAACTGTGTGCTGGAGGTCTCTGCTGATTTGTGAGCCTTGGCATAGGATCTTTCTTTATTGCTCTTTTTTGTCATTGCAAAGTCAGTAATATATTCAACATATTTTCCATAATTTATAACCCAACAGTGACAAGCACTGTATCAAATGCTGCTGTAGTGACTGATTGCACTAACGAAAGAATTAGACCGGTTTTGAAGATGGGGGAGAGTCAGCCAGTATAAAAAAAGATCAAGTATGCACCCTGCTCACGGTAATACTCATATCCCTAGGAATAACTAGTAATAAGGCTAAGGTGGAAAACCTAAAAAAATGAAGCTACTTTGAAAATAAACTGAGGATGAGAAAAATTCTGCTTCAAGCCAGCTGCAATTGAATATCTTCAATAATATTTTTTTCTGCTGACAACAGAGACCCCATGAGAAGTCTTTCTTTTTTTTTTCTTCCTAAAACAGAAGATTTGTGTCCTCTGTTGCAGTTCTGTGCAGGCTAAAACTACAAGAGCACTGCTGGAAAATTGCAGGAACAATGATTTATTCCTGGGTTGAACGCTGAACAAGGGAAAACACATGAACACTGCGCTATAGGCACAAAGGGTGATTATTTTTGCCACATGAAACAGTTTTAAAATTCACGGGGAAAAGTAATTTCTGACAGTATGGTGGCGGTGGTACAGGTCTTATAAAAATAGCTGTGGATGCTATGTTTGCTTTTCAGGCTCCCATCTTTGCTCTACCATTCAGGTATTTTTAATGGCTTTTCTTGAATAAGACTGAGAGTAGTTATGTTTATTGATGGATGAATTTGAATGATTAGAGCAGACTAAAACTGCAGAATCTTTACAACAGCAGAAACAAATCTGCGGCCCTACTGATTTTTCTTGAGAAAGTTGTCTTAGGAGAAAAGATCTGATTATTCCATTTGATTGATTTTTTTTCACACAGTTGTATGTATTTTAAGTATTTTGTTGGATAAATGTACTATTTTTCTGGGTGCTACACTTTGAATTAGAGTGAAGCATGGGAATTTAGCAGTAGGTTTGCCACTAAAATAGACAGAAAAGTAATCCTCTTGTTTCTTTGTCTATTTTCACATTTAGGTGATGCAAAATCAGATTTCATAGGTCCTAAGTAGATTGTTTTGTTAGATGTTTCTAATGTCTTTCCTAGATTTCTGAGTCTGTCTTGAGGAAAGCGACAACTCTCCACAGCCAACTCTCTTCAGCAACCAACTCTCTGTGGGGCACCTCTACACAGCCAATTTTCCGCAGGGACAACTCTACACAGGGAGCCCTGAGTGGCATGTGCTGAGGAGGAGGATCAGAGGCATCTGCCAGACCACTTGCTGCCAGGCACTGGGGTCTCCCTGCAACGCAGGATGACATCTGCCATACTGCTCGCTGCTACCCACGTGGAATTGTCCCTGTGGAGAGTCAGCCGTATAGAGGTGTCCTGCGGAGAGTCGGCTGCAGAGCGTTGTCCTAGACCCCCCATCTTCTGTAGATCAGGGATACAGAATTACCAACTAAAGACTGAAAAAAAAAATCCTAGTTAATGTCCTTTTTTTTCTTAAAAATTATTTCCCAAGTATCACTTCAAAACCAAAAGAAATCAGCTCAGGCCATGTAAGGCAATAATCACTAAAAGCTTCTGCAAGTTTAGTCAGGCAAGAGAAGATGGTGAAAAAATCATGCTAGACCTTTCTGCCATAGTGCTTGCAAACAAACCCTAATATGTTGAAAAGTCACGAGAACGTCTTAAAGAAAGTGACAATAAAATGAAATTCTTGGCTCCACCTTCTTTGTCTCCAAATATCCTGAGTCCAGAGGGTTAATTTATTTTGTGGGTTTGGTGTTTCTTTGAAAACATGAGGACTATCACACTTCCTAAATGCCAACACTGAGATTTGTATGCAGTGTTCTGAATCCAACAACTGGAGCTCTAAAAAAAATATTTGCAATCTATAAGCTGCTGTATAATCTTTATACGTTGTCTCTTACAGATACAAATTTGGTCTTATTTACCTCTCACACAGCACTTATTCCCAGTTTCCAAGTCAATGATATGTGAAAAAATATACAAGTTTCCCAGACTTCTCTGCATTTTTGAAAATCCAGAGAAAATTCAAACAGCCACTCATGCCAGATTTCTAAAGGCAACTTCATTTTCTAAAGCATTGAAAAATGCCTACCTGCATCTTTACAGATTTAGGCTCTTTCAAGGTTCTAGATCAAAAGAAACTTCAGGGTAGGCTGCAATTGTTTGGGATTGGAGAGGAAATATTGCATAGGAAAAAAAAAAGATAAAGAAATGCTTTTCTTTTGGCTATTTTTTCATTTTGTGTGTATATAATGTATACTCATAATGGAATTTATAGAGAACTTTTCAAAACAGTTTGATATTTATTCACCAGTTTGTTTTTTTCAAGTTAGTTAGGTCATCCTATATTCATAGGACAATACTAAAAGGTATTTTTTCTTCCAGAAAAGCAGTGTATTGTCTTGATTGTTTAGTGCATAAGGAAGAAGTTACAATATATGTGGTTTTTTGTCGTTTTACTAGCTCAAATGCAGAGCAAGAATTATTGAAAAGAAATGAATGTTAAATATAGAAATAGAATTGATAAGGGGAGTTTTGAAAAGTGTGAAGTCTTTTGTATTTCTCCAGCTTGTGATACCAACGCTCTCCATCCTTTTGCTTACACAGAGCATCTGCCTTCAGCTCTTCCATTTTTCACGAACAATAGCTTGTAGGAGAGGAATTGGTGCCAGTTGTCTTTAATATTTCTAGTACTTCAATTTTCTGCATTACCCATATGGGTTTTTTGAAAACAGTCTTCTCCAACATGTGTGATAGTCAGGTTACCTGGTATCTGATAGTACATGTTTTTCACAGTGCTACATCATTTTCGCTAACATGTTTTGGGGGAAAGGAGAGGAAGACTTATCTTTGCTTATCCATCTAGACCGTGCAAATCTGTATTGCAAACAAACAAGGAGAAAAAAAAGACATGAAAAAGAATAAGCCAGCTCAGAAAAAAAAGTACTACCTAAACAAAATCCATGTACTATTCTGTTAATTATTTAAAGCATCTGTTCCTGAAGGTTGTCACTTCAAGTATCCATTTCACAGATTGAAAATAGTGTGGTCTTCTATGATGTTTTAGTTGAATATGTCTTTACACAAAGCTTTCATTTTTGTTGTTTTGGCTTTGAATCAACTGCTGCTGTATCTGCAGACCCCAGCCATGAGACAAAATTTAGCAAACTCCCTGGAAAACTTACGGCAAAATCCTTCCCCACCCCTTCAAATAGGCACACGACCACACAGTACCCAGTCCCACACCAGCTTAAGCTTGTATGCTTGCAATAGAAAGGATTTTCTCTGTTGGTCAAAACCTATTAACCATAAATTGAAGCCTATTTGCATCTGCATTCCTTGCTAAGCTCTTTCCATGAGAGGTTGGAGAGGCTGAGGTAGCTGTAAACAGGTCATACTGATTCCCACTAAATGTTTACCAGGTGAGGAGATCTGTTAGAAAAATGGTGCCTTCAGGGATCCTTTACAATAGATTGAAAGACTGATTTAGAATGGATTCGTTTTACTTGAGCTTAGTATTTATTTTTCTGATACCATTTTCTCAGAAATGCAACCATATTAGCAAACTGATTAATAATATGACACTGGTAAAAATACTGGTAAAATTAGATCAGAATGTAAGTGGTTGATAAGTTGTGAACATTATTTTTAAAATAAAAGGAACTGCATCCCTGTATCTATATGAAGCTGAATGTAAACCTAAGAATTACATCCTTCACACCACATTTTTCTTACCTAAACACCCAAATCTTTCCCAGCTTTCTGTATTTTCTGAAATAAGCTTAATGAAGTTTTAGGACAGAAAGCAAGAGTGCAAAGCTTTTCTGTGAAAAACAAACTCCCACAGTTTGGCTAACCACATAAAAGAAAAAGCTTTTCTTGTTCTTTTGTCAGTTCTTAAGGTGTAGACAATTAATCTAACTCTCTCATCTTTTCAGAACTCTCCTCATTAACTGTTGGTGAGAAATTCTGAGGGCTGAGTAGAGATAATCTTGCAGTAGCCACCACAACATTATGCTTAACTATATGTTTTCTGTTTCAGACTAAGCCACTGTTTCAGGCTCTGTGACACAACAAATTTATACAGGTTAGTTGTATTTTTATTTTTCTGGTTGATAGAAGATAAAAGTTTAGAGGGTCATTGCAGCTTGTATGTATTGCCAGCCTGTTTTGTAAGTGAAAGGAATTATACAGCTTTTTTCTCTTTGATTTTATGAGTTAGAACTAGAGAAAATCATTGTGTATATTACCTACATACTAGTGAAAATCCTGCAAGGTGCTGAGCTGTTTGGTTCCTTTCATTGAATTAGCTGAGAGCTGGAGATGCTCAAAGGATGAGGTTTCCAGATAACCTCAGTGCCTCTTTGTTTATGGGCTACTGGCTTACATAAAGGCGGATGGTTGTGTCAGTTTTCTCTGAACATATTCTTGTTGCTAACTTGATACTGATAAAAATATCTATTTAACTTTCACTCAAATCATTTACAGCTCTTCCAAATGTTTTTTCTTAGGTGTGTGCCAGTACACTCATACTGGAATGCAGCTCTCTGTAAGAATGAGACAGAATACACTCTACTGAAATCCACTCTCTTTTATATTGTTCAAATTTGAACAGGATAATTGAACGTGTACCTTATAGCTTTGTCAGTCCTTCATATAACAAAGGTGGCTGCTCACTTTTTTGACTTCAGAACTGCCCACAGTAGAGTTTTGTTTTCCTAGTGACAAGTATTGCTTCCTATTAATTAAGCTTTCTCCTGTGGGCATCTGGGATAACTGCTGACAGCAACCTATCGGTGAATGAATATGAACAAACCAATCTGATATCTGCTTGATTTTTTTATTCTCTCAAATGGAACAACCATTGAGAAAAGTGTGAAGACACCTAGATTTGTTGACTACAAAATGGTTTTTTGGTTTACATAATACTAGTAATACAAATAGAAATTATTTTGGATCCCGAGAGGCCTAGCTACATAAAAATCCTGCTGTTTGTATAATTTGCATTTAAGAGAGAAAAAAGAATTTATATTTTGCTAATTGGGTAACGAGGCAATAAAGCTTTGCCATTTGTTAATTTGTTATCTTAGAATGTGGCCAGAGTGAGTAATAAGGCTATTTGGGAGTCAGGCATTTTGATAAGACATGTGAGATTAAGTTGTTTTCATGCACAAGCATTTCATCTAAACCCCTGCAGGTCACTGTTCTCCTAATGATGTTGTTAACATAAACGCAATGTAAATTGAAAATTGTTTTGTATCTAATGAGTAGAAAAAGGTATCCTAAATGCATCTTGATACATTAATTTAAATCAACCTTTAAAAGAGGTAAACAATCTATAAGGAGCATGCTTAAATGGGTAATTCTTTTGTGATTTTCTACCATGTTGTGCATCTGCAGTTATCTTGCATTATCAACCTAAGGCGGCTGTATGAAATATATAACAATCTGTTATCAATATTTTCATTCTTAAGTCCAGTAGCAAAAGGAATATTAGCACTGCACCTTGGTTTCTGCTCAAGAAGAACTTGCAGCTTTGTGTAATACTTACAATATTTGATCAGAAATGAACCTGGTAAAAATAAAGTGGGTTAACTGAAGCCTTTTTAATCTTAATCTAATCTGACAGTCAATAAAAATGTGAGTAGGCTTCATTAGTATAGCACTGATAATTCTGCCATTAACAGGAAGAAACTTGCCTTGGATTTACAATGCGCTAATTCTTTTTCAAGCTTTTTCTATTTCTATTCTGTGACTAGAGGAGCTGAGAGGTGCCTGATATGGGGTTCTCTGTCTTTTTGTCTGCCTGTGTGTATTTGCTGAGCAAGAGATTATGGGAGAAATAAGTGTCAGGAATTTAGGGAAGCCTCTTTGTTCTAGGAATCCTTAAACTCACTCTAAACTAGCTTTTTGGCAACTGTTAAGAAGTTCTAGTTAAACAAGCTTTGAAACTGGGAAAGCCCCTCGCCTCTCAGAGTCGATCTCTTACATTGCTTAGCCTGCTTGGGCTTTTTAGACAAAATGAATCTCATTGCTCTGTAAATTAGCTCCCTTCTTTTATTAACATACTTGATGTTAACAAACCTAGAAAAATCAGTAGCAATTCTGTTCTCTTCTGTTTGCATTTCAGCTGGAATAGCCACAACAGATAAAAAAGTAATTAAATATTCTAGTCATGTTTTGGACTAGAAGTATGTTGCTTTGATTGTCCTTTGCATAACCAAACATATCTACAAAGCTGGATAAACCTTTGTTTTCCCTTTTTGTACAGCACCCACCTAACACAAGGGGACCCTGATTTGTGATGTGGTCCCCTGACTTTGGACTAAACAAAGAAAATGTTTTGCCTATTAGGTGATTTAGCTACAGGACTCTGAATGACATTAATAGGAGTTAAATAAGGAAACTTCCTTTCCAGTTTTATAAACCTCAGCCTTCCATCCCATCTGCTCGATACTCAGATTTTGAAACTATACTAAGTGTACGCAGCAGTGATACAATGCAATACAGGTATTCTTGCTACCATATCCCTTGTCTAGAGTTACAACAATTTCTTATTGTGAATTACTGATATATAAAATATGCATTATTTATTAGATTGGAAGATTGAGTAAGTGTGTATTAATCTGGTTGACGTAAAACCAGCTTCAGCAGCCACTGAAGAAGTGGCCAAGTAAAAGCCTTTCTCTTAGTGGCAGAAGTTATCTTTATCTATGAATTCTGAGTGTCTACTGCAGAAAGAAGAGATGGTTCAAATATTTCATAGCATTGCCTACACATCTGTCTTGGTTAGAATACTCTCTAAAGGATGAAAATGGAGAATTTAGTTACCTTTGTTCCCATTTAATCCTTGACCTCTTATAGGCCTGATATTAAGGGATTCAATTAGTGACAAGCACAGTGGTAGGTTGAGTGATTCATCCCCATGTAATCAAATCTCACAATTCATACAGAGAAATTAGAATTACATCCACTTCTCTCTGCTTTAGCATCCTTCAGGTGAGATTTTTAATTGACTGGCCTAAGAATAAAAGGCCTGTGCAATTATTCTTTGTCAGTCACTAATCAGTGTGTCTGTCCATCCACTTTTGGTGGATGGTCTTCTGAATGTCTAAGACAATTTCAACTGAATTGGCAAACACTAAAATAAATGGCAAGTTTTGTGACTAGGCACACAAGGAGGACTTTATTAATGGATTCTTTAGGTTCCTGTGGAGATAGATGAGAAAGAACTCTGACACTGGGAAAAGATTCAAGTGGACCTTGCAGATAACCATAAGATACAAGGTCAGAGGAAAAGAGGCTTCATTAGTTCTAGAACTGCTGCTTGGTTTTCTTTTCTTTTTAGGTCTTTTTGTACGTTACTGACATATGCAGAGCTTGACCCTTACCAATGTGGATATCATCATCTTGTCTCTTATCTGATACTCACTGGGATCCTGACCTGTTGAACACAGTGGTGAATGTAAAATAGATAAGCATGGTGAAGTCCAACCGTGTTCATTCAGATGAAGTGTGAGGCTTTGTAAGCCAATTTTGACATGTAGGGACTCAGGCCCTTCCATCTATTCTGAGTATATTTAGGTTATTCTACAAATGTTGAGTAATTGTCACAATTTCACAGGAGATAGGCCATGATGTCAGAATCAAAATTATTGAATTCCTAAAAATGGACAAATCACCTCTTCCTGTTTGTTGATACAATTGTGGTTGGACGGTGTTTTCTTAACAATTCAACATTGCACTTTTCCCCTTGTTCCTTTTTGTGCAGAGGTGCAAAAAATGGAAGGTGACCCACTCAACATGCAAGTTGTTACCCCAGCAGGAATGACTTCCCACTTGGGTGTTTTCTGCAGGTGGTTGAATCACTGCCTAATTTCTGCACCCCTAAAGAACATGTCCAAATAGCAATGATTCAAAGAAGGTTTTGACCACCAGCTGTCACTGAGACCAGCATGCAAGAGTCAAGAGAGTTTTATCCGGAAAACTAACTTTCTGCCCACTGAAAACCGGGTCTTTTCCCCTTGCAAGGCTAGTGTTCCACAGGGATAAGGCACTGTGAGGAAACTAACCGCACACAAAGACCATTCTCATCTCAGGTTTGTGTTTCACTTCCCTATAGCTTCTCCTAAAACATCTGAACTTTCACTACTGTCTCCAGAAATCAAGAAATGGGGAAAAATATTGACTTGCTTTTTATAGAAGATGTAAAGTGCTTCAGGAATGAATTTAATATACAGCCCCTTCAGGAGTCCCAAGGGCAGCTTCTGGTGACCTGGGCCAGGTGGTGCTGTCTGACTGAGTTCCTGCCGTCTGCGCAGGCTGCTGCCAGCAGGGTGTTTGGGGTAGAATCTCTGAAACTGGCAGCCAGAGATTCCCACAGGAGGGGCAATTTCTTCTGTTAATTCAGACATTGCGGAAGGATTGAGGGGGAAGGTTTCACAGAGGCCGTTTTGAGGCTGTGGCACTGTGCTTGGGACTCTGAAAGAGTCATCGAGAGCTGTGGAAAATGCACATGGGATTATATTTTAAAATTATTTTTATTTTTAATCTTTATTCCTTTTGGAATGTGAGAATCATCCTGAATTTTAAGCTGCTTTGTAGTCTGAGCCACTACAGTAATAACAGGGCAGGTTACCATAGGTCTCCTAGCACTGAAGGTGTACAGCTGATACGTAACCACACAGCTTGCTGAAAGTCATTTTTACATGCATTTGGGATGACCAGGTTACTTTAGGTCATTATGTCAGTCCTCCCAGGCCTGTAAATGATGTAGTTAAACCAGTGGAGACTATTTTTTCTATTAATCTTCCCAGAAAAGCCTTTGTAATCCTAATTTTCTAGGCCATTAGAGTAAAGGCAGATTACAACTAAAGCCGGTTTACTAACTTTACTCACCTTGGTTTTGGCCAGCCCAGATGTCTTCTATTAGGTGTCATCTAATGTGTCTGCCTGTAGCTGGAGCCATTACTTCCCTCTGTGCTCTTTCAAGTGTGTTTTCTGACATTTAGACCTGAGCAACCTTATCTTAATGTGAAGTGAGATTCAGCTTCAAAGTTGGCCCTGAACTGCACAACAGGTTGGACCAGGAATTCTCCAGAGGTCCCTGCCAACCTCAGTTACCCTGTGAGTCTAACCTGCTCCCTCTCACAGCATGAAACTGCTCCACAAGCACCAATTTATTCACAGTTACATGGCACGCTGCAGTGGAGCGGAAAGAGCATCCCATCTGTGATGCCTAAACCTTCTTCCACTGCTTCACCTGTCTAGTTTGAATGATGTCACTCTGCCCAGACCCAGTTACTGCCCTTTCTGGCTGTGACCACGCTACCGTGAGCATTCCCTAGAGTCACAAGTCACACGTCCCCACAGTGGGCAATACTGGGTTAAAGATTGGCTCTGGAAAACGCAGGTGAACGGGCCTGGAGAAACTACAGGCTCCCACAGAAGCACTTCTTGCCTTAATCACAAGAATAATATTTTGCACCTGCTTCATGACATCCTGGGCATCCAGCTGCTTTTCTCCATGCAGCATTTCTCCATGCAGCTTCCCGGGACCCATGGCTGAGCTGGGTCATCCCCGGTGCCCATTGCAGCAGGGACTGCATGCTTGTCCCCAGCCACCCACCCCAAGGAGCTGTGTGAATTCATAGAATCGCTTGGTTGGAGAAGACTTTTGAGATCATGGAGTCCAACCGTATCTGTCCATTACTAAACCATACCCCTAAATGTTTCATCTACCTGTCTTTTAAACACCTCCAGGGGTGGTGACTCAACCATCACCCTGAGCAGTCATTCCAGTGCCTGGTAAATAACCCTTTTGGTGAAGAAATTTTTCCTGATGTCTAATCTGAACCTCCCTTGGTGCAACTTGAGGCCATTTCCTCTCTCCCTGTCACCTGGGAGATGAGACCAGCACCCATCCCGTCACAACCTCCTTTCAGGCAGTTGTAGGCAGTGATGAGGTCTCCCCTCAGCTTTCTCTTCTCCAGCCTAAATAACCCCAGTTCCCTCAGTCTCTCCTTGTAGGACTTGTTCTCCAGCCCCTCCCCAGCCTCATTCCCCTTCTCTGGACACGCTCCAGCCCCTCAATGTCCTTCTTGGAATGAGGGGCCCAAAACTGAACCCAGCACTCCCAGGGGTGCCCTCACCAGCGCTGAGCACAGGGGCACAATTACCTCCCTGCTCCTGCTGGCCACGCTGGGTCTGACACAGGCCAAGATGCCACTGGCCCTCTTGGCCACCTGGGCCACTGCTGGCTCATGTTCAGCCGCTGTCAACCAACACCCCCAGGTCCTTCTCTGCCAGCAGCTCTCCAGCCACTCCTCCCCAAGCCTGTAACGCTGCACGGGGCTGTTCTGTCCCGAGTGCCCAAATTCCGCTCAGGGTGGTCGGCGCCAAACTTCAGCAGGAGCGGCTCTGCCTCGTCCCCGGGCTCGGTCCCCTCCCCGGGCTCGGTCCGCGAGCGCGGCTGTGCCCCCCCCGCCGCCCGGCGTTTCGGCGAGGGCCAGCAGATGGCGGCGCCGCCCCGGCTGGGCGCGCAGCCCCGCGCTCGCCCCGCTCCGGTTACAACCCTCCCCCGCCCCCGCCCTCCGCGGCGGTGTCTCCCTCGCCGCCACCTCCCCGCCTGTCACTGCCACGCCGGAGAGCCACCATGGCGCACGGCGGGACACGCGTGCCCGCCGCCCGCCCGCCGCTGTTGCTGCTGCTGCTGCCGCCGCTGCTGCTGCTGGGCTGCGCCGCTGCCGCGCTGCGCGGAGCCGAGCCCTGCGCGGAGCCCTGCGCCCGCCCGCGCCCCGCAGCTCTCACCCGCGGGGCACGCAGCCCTCCGGAGCCGCGGCGGGGCGGCGGGGCGGCCCCCGGGGGCGGCCGCTCCCGGAGAGCATCCCCGGCGGCGGGCAGGGAGCGGGTCTCCCTCATCAGCACCTCCTTCGTGCTCAAGGGGGACGCGTCTCACAACCAGGCGATGGTGCACTGGACGGGGGAGAACAGCAGCGTGAGTGCGGGGGCAGCGCGGGCGGGAGGGGGTCCCTGCCCTTACCCTGCCCTTACCCCCGCTCCTGCCGCCCCGCCGGGCTCGGAGCGCGCCGCTCCCACCGTCCGCTGCCCGGTCCCACACGGGGGTTAAGCAGCGCCCGCCGGGGCTTGGAGGTGCCGCCGGGAAGCGAAGAAGCCCCGCCGGGATCGCGCCGGCCCCCCGCACCCTCCGCCACTTCCCCAGAAGTTTGGAAAGTTTGCCAGCGCGCAGCCTGCGGAGCGGCCGGGTGCGAGGAGGAGGAGGAGGGTCGGTCCCGGAGCGGCGAGGCGGTGTCCGTGTGCCATCGCCGTGCCCCGGGCTGGGCGAGGGTCTCCCGGTGGAGAAGCCGCGGCGCGGGGATCATCTCCTCCGGGCCCGCGTAAAGTCCCAGATTAAATTGTCGAGGCTTAATCGATTCACCTCGATTCAGTCATCCCCTTGTAATCCCCCCCGCGCCGCGCTCTGCCTCCTCCAGCGCCGGCGAGGGAGAAACCCAACCCCAAACGCGGATCAAAGAGAGCCCAGCCCGGGGCTGGAGATGGATGCGAGCGGCGGGAGCGGGGAATCCACCTCGGCGCTTCCCGGGGCTTCCACCCGCCACTCGGGAATTCCCGCAGAGGTCGGGGAGCAGCACCGCTCTCCGAGGGCTTTTACAGCGCGCTGAAACCGGTGCCGTTGCGTTACAGCATCAGCGTTCACAAGTTTTCTCAGCGTGCCTTGCCTTTATTACTTAATTGTCTGTTTCGGGCAGCAGCTCTCACAGCGGGCGCCCGTTATGTTTGTAAATAATTCTCAATTTCAGCTCCTCTTAATTTCTTTGTGTGTCTCTCAGTAATGGTTGTGTATTTGCACGGTTGTGTATACAACCATCCATCACACATTAACGGTTTTGTATTTGCCAATGTGTATTTGCATTGTAGGGGTTTGCTGCTTCTAATTTCTCCTGCGCTGAAGCATTATATCGTAACCATGGGTGTCATAGATAAATATTACATAGCACCTTCCGCTGTCTGTGTAACTTCATAGACAGGAAAACACTGTTTTGGAGGCTCAAGATCAACTTTCTCCTGGAGGATTTGAGTGCTTCTGGAAAACTCTTGAGTGTTTTTATTACAGTTTATCTAAGCTCTGACTCTGCTTGAACTTTGTGAGTTTAGCACAAAGTTTACTTAAACTTGGCTCGGTTCAGAGAGCTTGTGTGGTACTTCTCCTAAGTATGCTAATTATCATCCTTTCCCCAGGTTCTCAAGTCTTGGTTTTTGCCTGTTTTGCTAGGGGAGTCACCTAGGATGTGGAGCTGCTCGGGCTCCTCTGGCGAGGATGCAGTGATTCCCTTGAGCACGCTCAGCACTTGTGTTAATGCTCTTGTATAATCAGGTGTCAGAGTTGGAGTCAGCATCATAAAGCTCGACACTTTCAAAGGCAGTTTTTGATTTGCTCAGGAAGGAAGCATAAGATGATGGCCATTTTCTGTGAAAAGAAAATGTTGCAAATCAGCAGCATCAGCTATTCTGATTCTGTCCTTCATTTCTCTGCCGTGAGACTGCTGCGGGTTTTTGTGGACAGGGCTTGCAGGCTGTTTGGACTACTTCCGTGAAGAATTCAGCATTAAAAAGTTGGCGTAAGTTCATTTCTTGGCATAAAAGGCAAGTAACAGCTTTCATGCAAAGCGCTCTGCACTCTGAAATGAATATAGAACCTTGCTAATCCACATTTAGGACTAGTGGTCTCCTCGCTTCTCTGCAAAGATTTAATAACAGATGCTGCAGTGAGGGCTTGTAGTGGTAAAATGTTATTATTTTTTCACAGTATGCTACATTTCACTTACCAAAATGCTACAAAGTAGTCTCTTCAAAAGCGAAGATTAATGGCAACTGTCGGAAATTATTACAGTCTTTGCTGCAACTTTTTTCTTTTTTGTTTGCTTAGTTACTATCTGCTAATTCATCTTGCAGGGTGATACTATCATCATCAATGCTTGCAGTTGTTCTCGACAGTATTCACATATTCAATAAAAATACTTTAGGGGAGTTAAAAAGTTTGTTGCTTACTCTGCCTGCCATCAGGTGATTGCCGTCAAGAAAGAGTCGATTTGAATGAGGGACCTGGTAAAGAAAGACTTTGCTGCCTTAATGCAAATGAGAGGAGCCAGTCTTTTTGCACTGGATGTTTTGCAATGAGTGTCAGCAATTTTTTTTGCACCTTTTTTCTTCTTAGCTTCGCTTTATTGCATGCTTCCAGGAGAAGAGCTGATTTTAACAAAGGCTTCCAGGGAAAAAGTGATTTGTAAAGACAGTCTGTAGGTTTATATTTTTTTTTTAAAGACATGGAAAAAATACATTAAGCCCAACGGAAGCGGGATGGGCTTAAAGGGCTTGGTTTTGGACAGAATTTTGCTGCCTGTATGTATGTAAGATTAAAACAATTGAAAATAAGTACCTGATCCAAAACATATTTAAGGTAGTCTTGAATGAATGTATGTATGTGTGTTTGTTTATTTATTTAACTCTAGTTTAAGTGTTTGGAGGTAGGAATGCTAAGATCCAGTGCTTCTCAAACCTGGCACCTTGCCCTGCGTTGTTTAATCTGTGGCAAATCATGCCTTGCCTCAGAAGCACAGGCTTGAGCCACGAAGCGCTGTTGTGCCCCAAGCGCATTGCAGTCAAGGGGAGGACTGTCACTCACAACACCAGGGTTTTGGATCAGGCCCTGTGAACCTTAGGAGGCGCTAAGCAACCTTAAAGTGTCACCACGCACATTTGGCACCTCATTGGAGGTACTCAGCACTTTGTAAACCAAGGAGCTAAACTAGTTCCTTTACCCTTTACAGCTTCGGGGCTGAAAATTTGACAGTGATGAGCTCCAGATGACCATATTTCCTCTTAAACACCTCACCTAGTAAAATAAATGAAGAAGAAATACGCAGTAGGATTATTCCTTTCAGCTCTGTGATGGAGAGACAAATAACTATAAAAGCAGAGGGGACAGCTGCTTCTCTGAGGGGTGGTCACCTGGTTCATTGAAAATGCTACCATGGAGCACTCGTGTGTAGATAAGGGCAAATAAATAAATTCTAAAGGGGCAGAGATTAGCTTGATGTGCACATGGAGCTTTAAAAAACTTACATACATCTTGTAAATCCTGTGCTGCAATAGTAGGAACATGTGATTTTTGGTTGCATGAGTTGTCTTGAAGGAAACTAAGAAGTCTATAAATGTAATTGGTGCTCTCTCTTCTCCCTTCTTTTCTGTACTGTAGAAATCTGATGGGTACTTTATTGTTCTCTCGTAATGCTGTTAGTTTTAGGAATTAGGGAAATGGTGGATTTGATAGCACAGCAGAGTATATGGTTGCACTGATTGTAAAGTGAGCTTGAATAACTGGGAGGATGATTGTACATTTCCTTGCTTTGTCAAGAGAGAGCTGTGTGGGGAGGTTATGTAAATTGCTTCCTGTTTTGTGTTCTCATTACTTTTATTTTAGATTCTAATAATTAGTTATTTATAAATTCCATAAACAGTAAGCCTGTCCCCAACCTTTCTTGACAGTTGGATGCATAGTTAAAACCATGACTAGTGACGCGAGTCTTGCAAAGCCAGTGCTTGTAACATCAAGGGTGTTTCTGGTTAGTGAATTCCCACAATTAGTATTTCTGCTCTCTGTCCCCTATGCCCACAGAAATCTGTTGTGCACTAATACTTTCAAACAAAGGCTCATGCAAGTGGAACTAATTTCCTTTCCAGTCTTAAAATATCATAAACTGAAGACATGACAGGTGGGTGGTGCAGCACACGATTTACTCTGTTAAGGGCGAGTGACTGACGCTTGTGTAACTGATAAATAACAGAGAGTTGTGCATCGGAATATGTGCAGGTAGTGTGCTTACAGAATAGCCTCTTATGGCATTAAGCTGAATATGTATGTTCCCAGATTTACTGAAAATTCACTACCCTTTCTGATTTGGGAAAAAGTCATTTGATGACAGCTTTTAAAAACTCTGCTTTCCCCTAGAAGAAACTTCATAGCCGTTCCCAGTTGTACTAAGTAACAACTTTCTTGGCAAAACTATATTCTTTTTTGACCCATCTGTAGAGTTCCCATTGTGCATTAACGATAACTGATTTAAAAAAAAAAAAATCCAAGCCAAAACAGAAATATGGGAGGAATGATATTCATGTTCACAATTGATTTTGATTCATGGGCTGCTCTTCATGCTGTGTGCAGACTAGCTGCTAAAATGTTGTGAACAGAGCTTCAGCCAAGTAGTTCTAAGGCTGTAGCTTCATCGTGGCAGTATTTTTTTTTTTTTATTTGAGGTGAAAATATGAAGTCCATGTAGACACTTATTTGTCCAGTAAGTTCATGTCATGATCCCTCATAAACATGTAGCTCTTTGTTATGGGAAATAAACATAAGGATCCATGCAATTATTTTCCAGACTTAATATTAGCGGCAGCTTATCAGAAAGGACGGTTTATTGCAGGTCTATAGAAATTGCTACACACAAAAACTTCAGCTCATCCAGACTTTTCTGCATCTGATATACAGATACTTTGCTAAGAGTAGTATTTTTTAGATTAAACAATACAGTTTCACAATACATGATTTGTAGAGCCCACTGATCACTAAGTGTATTCTTCTGGCAGATACTTTATTTAATTGCTTTTCTGTTTTGTTCAGTTTGCAATAAATTGTGCTGAGGAGATCTATAAAAAGCATTGACTTCAATATTACTGTAGCAGTATCTGCAACGGTAAATGTAATTATCTATCCAAACTGGGCAGAAGTCCATTTGTGGTAAGATTTTGGTGGTGTTTCTCAAGAGTAGCCAGTCTACTAAACTGCAACTAAAGGGAGCATGAGGTTAAAAATCTTGACAGCTCAGACCTTTGATAAATGACAGATATATTGCAAAGTGAAAGGCACATTTCCCAAAGGGAGGTGAGGTTTTTTGTTTGCCTTTTTTTTTAAAAAAAATTCCTTGAGATGGTAAGGCGATAAAAACCAAAGAGAAATCAAGCTCAATAATCATATTTGAATGGAACAGGAGAATCTCACATGGAAAGCAGAATAATTTTAATCTGACTGAAGTAGCTCAGGAGTTTAACATTTTTTTTCCTGTTTTTTTTTCCCCCATGATATAAAGTTGATGGCTTCATTTATTTATTAGCTTTTACCAGCCTCTGTTTTCCCTCTCTTCCAGCCCTGCAGCTTGCTAGTTGTGTCACTGACTGCTAAGCCCTCTCCAGCAAATTCCAGCTGCTGAAGAAAAGAGAGCAGCTCTTCTCATCCTCTAAGTAGACACTTAAAATTGATACATTAATTAGTAAATATATTTCAGACATGCTTGAAAGTCCTGCTCCACGCGTGGCCCTCCACGCCTGCAGCCATACTTAATTTTACCTGGTTTGCTGGTTTAACTTGCATTACTGGGTTTGCTTTGAGCGAGCTACTAGCAGCCTTAGCTTGAGTAGGTACTACTGTGTTGAAATTAGGATGAGCTCAGAGAGTTTAAATCCAGGAGGGAAATTTAGCTGTGAACACTAAAGACAGACACTGGATTGAAATCCTATCTGTGATGCTGCTGATGTATTACATGTGTATGATAAACCAATTCTGACTTCATAACAATCATTAGACGTGTTCAGGCTCTTGATAGCAGGTTCATGTATCATAGTAGGTGCATTCTTCCCAAGCTTGACAACGTTAGGAATCTACTGATACAGGTCTTTGGAGACAGTAATGAAGCTGTCCCTTTTGTTTTTATTAAAATTAAATAGGCCAATAGATTCTTTTTGAAAGAACAGAAGGGGGAAATGATGAGGTTTTCAGAAAACCAGTAATCGTTCTGCTAAAATGGGAAGTTCTGTAAGGTATGGATCACTTTATGAAACTGACCGGAAGTTTTTATGTGAAGCCTTTGGATATCCACATAAAATATTTTATGGTCCTCTCAATTAAAACCAAGGGATGTTACCATAAGGACAGATAATCTGCAGTAAAATGCAAGTGGGATCCTTTCAGTTCCTAAAAGCACATTTTCATTTGACCAAAAGCTGAAAGTGTAGATTGAAAGTAGTCTGCAGTACATGATGGTTCACCATAGCTCATGATGAAGCGTACTGACTTACAGCATTCCTTCAGCATTTTTATTCCCTTAGTCTTACATTCTTTACCAAACATTCCCATCCCCAGTCTGTTGCCCCAGTAATAATAATTTAAAACTCTAACAAATCACCAATGATAAAATCACTTTTGAAAGACAAAAGGAATGAGGTGTCTTACTTCAGCCATCAAGCCTAAGCTTGGACTTCTATAGTAAGAAAGAGGTGGAGATGGTCCCTGGATTGATCTCTCACCTGACAATCTTAGCAGCCCTCTTGAGGAAGCTTCAGTGAGGTGATTTCTGAAAGCTTGTATCTGTTTATTGGAGAGGGGCCAGGATGACTAACTTTGATGAAACACAGAATTTATTTAAAGCTATCCCTAACCCAAATGTCTGGAGTTTGTTGCTGCTTCAGTTACTTCCTTCCTTTCTTACTGTAACAGGGCTGTTCGAGTTTCAGTTATGGATTAAGACTCTGTTGTGGTGAGCATTGCACAATCCCAATGCAAAAATCCAGGTGCAGCTCTAAAGATTTTGTAATTAGTTTTACCTACATACATCCCTGAGAAATAGAATTGTGTGTTTAAAGAATGTGCCTTGACAGAGATAAAACAAAGCTCCAAGTTTCAGTCCAAGAGCTGCTCCAACAACTGTTTAAGTATTGTTCTTCCTAATGACTTGGAATATTCATACATAAGCAGTTGTGGGGGTAGGGCCTGAAATTTCCCCTCTGAGTTGGCAGTTAATCAGGATTTTAGAACGTACTCGGTCTATGTGTAGGTATATGTGTAGGTATGTTTTTCTGTCTTTCTCTCGTTTGTCCAAATCAGTAGGTCTGCAGTGCGCCAAGAATGTGTGGACAGTTCTGGCAGTAATGGTTGTGAGTGTCTGTTCTGGCAGGAGTTGTGTATTTCGACTCTTCATGCAGAAGGAGGAATTGGATCCCTCTGGTGGGTGAGCACTCTAAGCCCAGTGCTGTTGTGCAGGGGTGAGGAGGGCAGTGTCACCTCCTGTCAGAAGCTGTCTTTCAAAGGGAGCTGCCACTGTGCGCTGTGAAATGCTCGGTGTCGTGGGTGGCACATCCGCTGGACTCACTGCCTTTGGTAAGAGGCGTGGAGAAGTGTTGTGTTTATGGATCCTATTGGATTTCATCAGCCCTGGGTCAGGCTGTTGTGGAAGAGAGGAGAGATGCTGAGGTGTTGCTGTCTTGCAGGAGTGAGGGTTGATGATGCTCCCGGGCATCATGAGCTTCCATGAGCTCTTAAGCAGTGCTGCAGTATTCGTGATGATACCTCAGGGAAATGCAAGTCTTGGCCAGAGATAGAGTGTGAGGTTCCAAATGCACGGCTATGAGCTTATGTTGGAGGTGAATAGGAGTACTGAAGAACTTTGGCAGCTATCTCACCATATCCTCTGAATTACTTGCATTACATAAGTGATTTTGTGCCTCAGTTACCTACCCACAATGTGAGAATAACAGTTCTTCCCTATCTCTTAGGATTGCTGTTGTTCTAAATAAGCTGCGCACTTTTGATATTAAAGTAATGGTTATCATGTGAACACCTAAAAGAGGCAGGACCACAGGAAATCACATTTATGGTTTCTGTTTTCCTTTGACTGCTTCACAGTACAGTGTAGGAATTGGAGATGAAAAGGCTCTCACAGGTCACGCAAACTTCTCTGCTTGTTCTGATATTTGTTTTGATCAGGGCTCCTTTTTATGTGTAGTCAGGTTTAATGTAGAAGCCTAGACTCTGGCACTTCAAGATCATTGAACAGACTTAATGTAACTTAAAGGATTCTCAGTTAAACTTAAGCCGTATTTAGTATAATTTTTTCTGCCCTCACTTACCAGTATACTGAAACAGCTGTGCATCTTTCTCAGTGTTTGGGCTTTTTCTGCTCTTGTAGACTTGTAATTATTTCTCTGAGTAACATTTATTTTGGTCTTTAAAATTTTCTTTTATAATTCACTCTTGCTAGCTCTTTAATTGCCCCATCTGGATAGAACAGTACCTACATATAATAGTACCTACCTACTATGTTTTTGTCTGACACGTTTTTAGAAATATACGTACACGCAGAGATTATTGTTCATTTCTAGCTTCCCTCTAATCTCTCTGATATCCTTGTGATTATCTGAGTTTTCTAAAAAGAAAACCCCAGAACAGTAAGTACTTTTATTTTTTAAAAGAAAGATAAGTCATAAACCCACTTAAATAATTTGGTCTTTAGCAAAAAAGCTAATTTCTGTGATTTCTGTGAAGTAACATTGTTGAAATTTTATTCTAGTTGATGAAGTAGGTGTTAATTTTTTCCCCTTTTGCTTTATGAAATCTGTTCCTTTCATGGTCTTTGGAAGCTTGTTGGAGGTACGTTAAAACTGCATGAAGTGTCACAGAAGTGTTTTTGCAAGCACCAACTGCCAGGACATGTTCTTATTCCTGCTGAGTGTTAGGCCGGTGTTTACTGGCCAGTGTGTTCAGTTTTAGCAGATGGCAAGCTACATTCTGTGAAAACACATTTTTTATCACTGTTACTGTCTCATCTGAAAGTGCCACAGGGAAAGAGCAGTCTTCCCCCTGCACATGTATGAGCAAGATGTGGTGTACTGGGGCCCAGCTCTGGGTTGGCAGCATCTTCTACAATACCAATAAATAATAATGATGATGACTGAGTTTTGAGCTGTTCCACCTATAAATTCCAGCAGTGCATGGCCTGGCCTCCCTAACTCAGCTACAGTAGAGAAAAGTTAGTTTTCTCAGGTGTGGAAGAATACCCTGCTTATGGTTAATGCATTCTCACGCTTGCCTCCACCAGCAATTGTCACTGCAAGACAGATGCCCAAGGGTATGAAGCTGGAGGGTTAGAGGAATATGTTGGAATCATGCTTTGGGCTTTGGGCAGTGTTTCAACAGTGTTCAGTGTGACTTTGAAGAAATAGTTGTTTCTTCATTGAAAACACAATTGTATCAGGGGATAGTAGGTTGCCATAAAATCCTCCCGGGTCTAAGTTCAATAAGGTATTTTCCCTGTGTTTGCTAGCAGAAAAATACCTTATAAGTTGCTCTTTTCAAAGGATTGGAACTGCCTGTTACTCTAAGGTATCTCAATCTGCAGCAGTACTCATTAAATCTTGCTGATTGTGGAAAGCAGGATATCTTTTTCTCAGTTCTTTTATGCTCCTACGTATTGTGCTGGGTGTTCAGCATAAGTTGGCATCAGTATCAGCACAGGTAGAGATGTGTGTATAACCTTGAGGGAGTTTGTGAACCCCTTTTGTATAAGCAGCTCTTTTTTATGCATAGTTTTTGAGGGGCTCCATGGATAAGGCATAAGAACAGAAATAAAACCAACAAAAGCAACATGTGGCAGCAACAGGTGGATTACTTTCTGGTTACACAGAGATCTTTGCCAATGAATTGCTACCACGAGCAGTGGGGACCCATGGGGATGCAGTGCGCATACATGGTGCTTCAACATTTAGCCTGTTACAGAGCTCATGAGCTGAATTCCGGGGAGACTTGTAGCAGCAAATGCTTGGAGATGCCCAGGGACCTGGCTGGTGATGCTGGAGACCCGTGACCACATGCCATTGGGTGGCACAGAAACACTAATGCTCTTTTGCCCAACTCGCCTCAATCTGCAGTCATCTACCCAATGGGAAAGGAAGTCAAAATTGAATGACTGGGATCTGCTATGTGTTTGGTTTTGTACTTATAGGCTCTTACGTTGATGATTCTTAACTACGTAAAGCCCAGTGTCCTACTCCACAACAGGCTGGTATTAACATACTTCGATATCTAAGTTCCCATGTAGTTTTTAGAATGATCCCACTATGCTCTTTCTGAGCACTTTATGGAATCCTGTTGAGACTGGTAAGAGTTCACATTAGGTCTGGCTGCTACATATTTGTTTGCAGATACTCTACACAAACATCATTCCTTCTGACCTCTCTCATTTTAGTCCTGTAAGCCACGCAAATTTAATTGGCATGTATAGGACATTGGAGTCTTGGGTATTGTAGTATTTAATGTGGTTAGACCGTAGAAGCAAGCAGACATATGAACTAAAACCCTTTCCTCTCCCAGGCTCAGATGCCCCCACACAGGCACTAGGACTTCATTAGAATTGCAGCTTTGATTTAGAGGGCCATTTCTTATTTTGCTAATTTGTTTGGCTTTTAATCAGTGGTTCCCTGTGTTTCCCTGCCTGTTACCCAACCACATAATGGTAAGCATGTCAAAAGGTCTCAGCTGCCTTGGGAGCAGTCATGAAACACATTCTTTGCCCTGAGTGAGAAATACAAATGGAGCAGAAACAGCGCTAAATATCTATGTTGAGAGAATGCTGGCTTTGGAGTGGGAGCTGCGTCCTGAGCACCAGTGACGAACTACAGAGGACTGACAGCGAACTCTCTGGTTGCCCTTGGCTGTTCTGGTGCTGGGGATAGAAAACTGGGAAGCCATTAACTATTGGTGATCCTGAGCTTTTCTTTCCCCTGGATGAAGGAGGCCAGTACTGATGGAGTCAGCTGAGATCTGATCCTGTTCTTTTGGAGGATTCCCAGCTTGACAGAAAAAGAGGGAAGAAAGGATCTGGAGTTATTTTTTCCTCCCTTGCCTGTGACGTCCATCGAGGTGCTACTGAGCACCTGCAGGAGGGAGGAGGATGTGTGAGTGGAACAAAATTTTGGAGCAAGCAATCCACTACGAATGTTTTAAAATTCTCTTGGGTCACAGATATTATTATTATTAAACTCTGTCTACAACCACTGTAAAGAAGAGAAGCAACAAAGTATGTTGCATATCAGCTGAACAGCATTATTCTAGCTACGTGAAACCCACTTCGTGATTCACTGATTAAGCTGTTGGCTCCCACCAGATGCTGCAAAGGAAGATGCAGAAGGAATGCATTCCCCTGCATATAGGCTGACTTGGGCATCTCTGCTTAAAAATTTTAAGATGTAGCTCAGCAAATGCATTTTCAGTTCATAATGAAATACATATGTTCATCTTCATGCAACATCTCTCAAGGGCTACTGTGCGGAGCACCGAGGGCCACTAACGAGATCTCTTTTTCCTTCCTTCCTCCTTTTCCAACGGCTTTAAAACAGATGTTTTTTTATGAAGTGGACTAGATTTAGAGGGCTTTGAACCTTAATATTCCTTTTAATAATCTCATTGCTCCTGGAGAACTCTTAAGAGACAGCAATTTTAAAATTCATTGTTTAAGTACCTTGTGCCCTATGTTCCATTTCTTTATTTAAAAAAATCCTTGAGGTAGAAGAGGGAGATGATGGTATCAGGCTACTGTGTATGATCAGTATGAGAGCTAGGTTGTTAGCCGGTAAATTATCGATGCTAAATATTTTTTTTAGTTTAGCTAACTGCAGGAAAGCCGCTTCTTAAACTGGTACCAACTGGCACAACTTAAAAATTGAATGAAAGGCAAGCTTCTTCATCAGTGAGTGGACTTGGTTCGGCTTGGTCAGTCTGCAAGCACATAGGAATGTTTGAGCTGCTGTTGTATGCGCTGCTGAGGCAGGAGATGTTTTATGAACACTTGAACTGCGTGAAAAGAAGACCCTCCACTTCCTGTTTGAATCTATGTCCATATTATTTTGAAGGATTACCTCTTGGTTCTCATGTTTGTGACTGCAAAGAGATAGTTCCTGAAGGTGGGAATGTAAGGCTAGAGAAGGATATAATCTTTATCTTGTTTGCAGAAACTGCCGGCAAGTCTGGTTATTGCATTGCTGTATTTTGTGAAGTATAAGGAGGCTCCCTGAGGGGGCAGGACTCAGGCTAGTGTGATGTTTCACCCGGGCTGGTAGCTCAGAAGTCAAGTCCGTTTTGATGAGAGAGCGCTGAAATTCACATTTAGACATAGATTCTGTGCCAGGAGATAATGTAAAGAGTTCACAGTCTTTGATCCACGGTCTGCTCTATGTGAAGGGTTTGCACAAAATATGCAAGCTTTTTTTTTTTTTGTAGAAACTAAAAGCCTTGTATTTATTAACTGAACCTGATTGTCACAGTCATTGTCCCTCAGTGAGAAACTCTGCTCCCCTTCAGGCAACTTCTGTGTCTGCTTTTTTGTATGTCTCTCATTCCTCCTCCTGCCTTTCTTTTCTCTGTCTCTGTGTGGCTCCTTTGTTATTCTCCATTTCTTCCTCTGTATTAAATCACCTTTCTCACCCCTGAGGGCTTAAACAGCATAATCTTCCCAGTTCCATCGGGGGGAAAAAAACAACTTCAAAGGCATGGTTAGTAATGACACAGACGTGTCATCAGTTTGGGAGCTGCCATTCCGGTGAATATAGATGTTCACACTTGGTCACATGTTGTCTGCAGGCTTGGACAGACAGCGTGGCATTCCTTAAGGGAATCTTGCGTTCATGGCTGGATCTGCAGCTGTAGAGGACAGGACAGCAGATGTTTAAAAAACTTGTTGTCCCCCAACTACATCATCTAAATCGAAACTGGCCCAGGAGCAGTGTATTTCACCTCACGCCCACAGCCTCAATTTGTGAAGTGATCTCTTAAGCTCATCTAAGAGTTTGTTAGGGGCTGGGGACATGAAACAAAATACACTGCTTCTGAGTCAAGCTTCTGGGTGAGTTTAAATGAGCATAATTAGAAATAAAAGACGCAAAATGCCATTTCCAGTCATCCAGTTCTGTAATCTGCGTATGCATTCTAATAAGAATTTCTACACTACCCATCACTGGAATTATGATGCTACTTATTCAGGTTTAATGAAAAAATAATCATAATCTATGCAGTGTTAGATTTAATACATAAATGAAGTCTTTTGAGCAAAACACATCTAAAATGTCTGTTACCATGTATTTTACTGTCTGGATTAAGTTCAGATATTGGTGCATGCTATTCTGATATTTGGGTGATGTCATTCTGATTTGTGACTTTGCCAAGTATGCCTCATTATTACTTTTTGCAACCTATTTGCAATGAATTCCTTTTCCTTTAAATGAAATGAAATATTTACAAGCTGTTACTTAGTGCAGGAATTTGAATGAATGAAGCTTATTTGAAAAACAAACACCAGCTGAGGAAAGCAATGACAGCAAATGAGTGTGAAGGTGTCATAGGAGGGGAAACCCTCCAGCTCATACATGCAAGCTCTGTGGTGTTGGCTGAGCCCTGAAAACATGGGAGTCAAACGCAGGAAAGTGCTAAGGTCTTGGTTTCTGGCATTCCTTGTTTCTCTGATGCAAGTGCACTTGCTGTGCAGTCACTACAGTTCATGGACTGAAAGAAGATGAACAGATTTAAAGTGCTTTTATCTAACATGAAATTGATACTGTCTTATGGGAATGACTTCTAGGAAGAACATCAGAATGTCTGTACTAGGCTAGACCTGTGGATACCTAGGGACGAGCGTCAGACTTGGATGAATATTTTGTGATCCTTTATGACAGCTTTTCTGGCCAGCAGCAATTTGTGGCTCAGGGGTAACTGTAAAAGCTTTTCAAGTGCAAGAAACACACCTTGTTTATAAACATGAAAATGAGAGGGAAGATGAGCGTATGTACTTAGCAGCAGCAGTTACCCAAAATTGCTAGTACTGAACTTCTATTGATTACATCATGCTTTCCAGAAACCTAAATGAGTTCAATTTTTGGGGTATGTTCTCTAAGTGATTTAAATTTTGTGGCTCTGTAGCTATGTTTTAGAATTTCAAAACAATTTTTTACTATATGGATTTAAATATTATTTAAATTCCAACAAATTACATAAAATGACAAGCAGACCTATTAACACATGATTTACAAAGTATTTATTTTCTACTGTAAGTTTCTCATCAGTTTGGGAAGTTTAAAGAGTATTATTTCTCTTGAGTGATTTTGTTTCTAGAAAGAAAGATGAGTGGCAAAAGTAGGTTTTAGGTGTCTTTTTGTTTTTATTAAAGCATCTTTTTAGAAGTATTGAGTGATGGTACTGTCATATGGAAAAAGTACTACATATTCTGAATGTTTCTCCTTGGTTATTTAATGTTGAATAAATGTTGTTAAATGGGCAACCTCATCTGAGCCAAGATTAATTTTAAATTCAAGCCATTATTCTCTCGGTACATAACCAAGTATATATTCTTATCAACAAGTGAGTCTCATTTTTAATTTATGAAAGTTTACCTGGGAGTATTCAAACGTCTCACCCTTTCCAAGTATTAAAAATGCCTTTGATGTCTCAGCATTTGACTTTAAAACAGCTGATCTTCTGGTGTGCAGTATAATAAAGTTGTTTTGATACATACAAGAAATGCTGCTTGTTTGTTCCAAGTTGGCATGGCATAATTAAGCTAGGTTTTTGTTCAGTGAAAACTAGTGATTGTTAAAATGAAAATCCATCCTCGCCTAAGTTATTTTAAGGCCAATTATTAAACAGACATGATCAAATTTCTTTAATTTCAAGAAGTGCAGAAGGTGAATTTTGAAAATCTTCTTGCTCAGTCTTATTTACAAATAGTCCATTTTTAAATAAATATTTCTAGTGCTTTCTTTTAATTTTAAATATTAGATTGAAGGATATCAATAAAAGCATTCAATTATCATAGACTCATAGAATCACTGGGTTGGAAGAGACCTCTGAGATCATGGAGTCCAGCCGTGCCTGTCTCCCTACTAAACCATGTCCCTAAGAAACTCATCCACTCGTTTTTTAAATACCTCCAGGGATGGTGACTCCACCACCTCCCTGAGCAGCTGTACCAATCCCTGACCACTCTTTCAGTGAAGAAATTCTTCCTAATGTCCAGTCTAAACCTCCCCTGAGGCAACTTGCGGCCATTTCCTCTTGTCCTATCGCTGTCACTTGTGAGAAGAGCCCAGCACCCACCCCGTCACAACCTTCTTTCAGGCAGTTGTAGACAGTGATGAGGTCTCCCCTCAGCCTCCTCTTCTCCAAGCTAAATAACCCCAGGTCCCTCAGCTGCTCCTCATAGGACTTACTCTCCAGCCCCATCACCAGCCTCGTTGCCCATTATTGTGAACTGTCTGTAGGCTCCATGGGAACCCGAGCTGTGATTTGATTTCTCAGCTGGAGAATTCACCCATCATGGAAGGATTCTTTGCTTCGATTGCTCACAGTTGGTGGAGTGTTCACAGTAAAGGAAAAGAAGAGGTGCAGGAACCTACAAAATGGGGAAAAGTAAATGCAAATAGGTAATATCACAAGAATTATTTTTAAATGTTCAGTTCCACACTGTTCTTTCTTACTGAATTTCCTCTAATTTTCCTTAAACATTTCTATATTATCTAGTTTTTAGAAAAAGCAAGTTTGTGAGCTAGAGCAGAGGTTTGTTGTTTTTTGTCTTTGTTTTCTCTCTCTCTTTTAGCCCTCTGCCTTTGTTTCTATGGATTGGTTAATTTAATCTTTCGAGCTGCTGTATTGGTTTGTTCAGCATCTCCATGGTCAGCACGTTACCTGTGTGAGGTGCATCAGCTGAAGGAAACTAATATCCCGATCAAATTACTCTCACTGTAGATAGAGGGAAGCCAGATGGCATGAGTGAATTGATTTCTGCATCAATCTCCTTGCAAAGGCAGACAGTTCAATAGAGAGAAATGAGACCTGAGGCCTCATCCCTTTCCTGCTGTAGAAGGCTCCCTATACTGGAGTCTCATTTTTTCCACATTCACTGAGGCACTCTGCTGTTGCTTAGCTGAGAGAGCAAATGATGCTCCCAAAGCCTGTAAAAGGCAACAGTGGGCTTCGGTGTCCTTGGGCTGGTGCTGCAAATGTACTAATCCCCATATTAGTTGAGGTGTTTCAGTCCCAAAAGCATCAGGAGGCATCTCTCCTGTCTCATTGCTAACAGCATGAAGCACATCCTGATAACAAAGCAGGACCAATTTTATTTGTAATTTTTTACTATACCCAGTTGTTTTTATTTAGTTTCTGAACCACGTGCATGCTGATAATTCTGAGGAATGACGCATGGTTTAAGTAGGCATCATTATAGTATCTACATGCGGAAAAACCCGGTGGTGCTTCCTCTCTTCTCTCTAAATGCTTTAGTAAAGGAACAGTAGTGCAGCAAAGCAAATCTGTTCTATAATAAAAATTTTCAGGGCACTATAATGTATAACTTAGGTAATGGCTTAAGTAGCCAAGTTAAAGAGAAAATAATTAGGAGGCTAATTTGGATTCACCCTTCCCTATTAATGCTTAAAGATGTTGACTGTAGAGTTCTGTTACTGCTTCATTTAGTTTGACTGTTGCAATGACCTAACTCCTTGTGCATCAAACTGTTCTTGTTTGGATATGAAGTAGGTTTTTTGTGCCTCTGGATCACAGCATGGAGCGCCTGTGGCTTTTCTGATATCGTAGAATTAGGAGCAAGTAGGCTGGCGTTGGCTTACACAAGGAAACACACTTGCTCTGCTTTGGTCCCAAAGGTGTCTTTAATTCTATTTGCATTACATGGGCAAATATTTGTATGTAGTATCATTGAGGCTAAAAAAAGTTGTCATAGGGCAGTGTTTATGTCACAAATTGTGACATTTACTTGTTGATGAGATAGTATAATGTCAGCATGTCGCGGTGCAAATGTCATCATTTGGTGATGTGACAAATGGTCCCTAAGGATAGACTTTTTAAGAGACCTCAATGGATGTTGGAAAAAGGGATTGGTTTGGACTGATTTTATTTGCGTCATATTTAGGAACAATCAGAAGTTTAGAAAGCAAAGCTTGCGGCAATTTATATCACTCTTCATTCTTGAAGGGTCTTTGCTAATGTCAGAAACTTTAGTCATTATATATATGATGCTTCCGTAGCAGGCAAATTTGTTGATTCATCATGCTTCAAGGCACTTCTAGAGATGACAATCCTTCAGCAGCTAACGTGTTTAATTGGACCATTCTCTATTTGGAGAAGACTGGATTTTCCTATTTGAACTGCAAAATAGCAGGAGAATTTGCAAAGTTTCTGGTCTGTCAAAACTTGAGTGCAATAGGAAGCAAGATAATTTTGTTTGTGTTTGTTCTGTCCTTCATTCAAACCTTATTAGAGGCAATTGTGAAGCATACTAAGCAGTGCTGCTTACACCTTATCTGTAAGGCAAATTCAGCTGGGATGGCTGTGCTTTGTTAACACAACTGAACCGAACCAGGAGTATATTTGGTATTGCAGTGTATTCCCGGGCAGTTCCCTGTGTATGTGTGAGACATACTGTAAGAAACTGAAGATGATGTTCAGTAGTTTCCAAAGTACATTTTAAATAAAATGAAGACATATAACTTGCACGGAATGTGGAACCTTTGAGAATTTTGATTTGGTTTCTTGAATGTGATGGTAATATTCTGGCAAGAACTAAAGGCTTGTGGCTTTTTCTGTGGAAATAGTAGATTTCTGCTTCTGTAGAAATAAACTCAATGGAAAATTTGTTTGTCCAATCACAGAATAATTAAATCATAGGTCTGCTCCTCGGGTTAGGTGTTCCTGCATTTGCTGATGAAATTTGGTCTTAGATAGGCAGGCACTACCCTGCCCTCTATTCCTGAAGTCCTGTGTGCTTATTCTAAGCTGGACTTGTAGTGAGGGATTTTGTATGAAACTACTTTCATACTTTTTACTTTTAGATTCGGAAAAAGTTCTGATGAAATTTGTGCTTTCTAAGTCTGTATATTCCTAACTTTGTGTTCTCACGGAAAATTTGATTTTGTATATGTGCTGTATGTGAAATTATATATGCAGGTGGTTTCAGGTACTTATTTTGCCTGTAGAGTTTGTAGATTTAATGCAGAACTTTGAGCTGCTGTTCTTTGAAAATACAGATAAATATAAATAAAATATAGTGTGCTCTCTTGTAAAATTTTCTAAGTGAGGCTGACATGGGCAGTTCCTGGATGACTCATCCCCACGAGCCGGGAGAAGCATGTTAACTTATGTTAGCTTTAACTGTGGTACTACTGTTAGAGAACCGTGCTCATGTGGACCCTTCTTGCTATACTTGGCCAATCCTGAGCTAACGCTCCACGATTACACCAGGCTGTCACTTGCTGCTAAGGGAGAGAAAATGAATAAAGAAAAAATATAGTGTTTGATGGGCATGAACAGCTTTCTGATCGAGGTATTTGGATATCAGGTACTGGTTTTGAACTGTTTGGTTTAGAAGTGATCCAAAGCCAGTCTTTCTGCTGGGTAAATTCCTAAAGTAGGACATTTTTGCTCAGATTATCAATAGCGTAAGCCTCCGTTCCTGTGTCAGGTCGAAAACAGACTCCAGGTGAGTTGTGATTTCTCTACAGAGGACTGTCAGGTTTTGCGACATGACCTACAGAAATGGCAAATGAGGCAGATCCGGTTGTTTTTGCATTTCTTGTACTTCAGGAGAACCAATTCTGGTTCATGGGGTTTCGAGAGGCTTGCTGTTCAGCCTTGAAAGTTACCAAGGTAACTTAAATATTTCTATATCTAAATGTGACATACAGAAGTCTTGTTCTGCCTCTTCAGTTATAAGGGCAACATCAAAGATCATGAAGTGTTTGGATACTTTGGAAATTTGTGTGATCGTGTTACCACAGGTAAACAGAAGGAAAAAGAGAGGCAAGCTACACAGGAAAGTTATTTTTCTGATGTTTGTCTGATATAAGTGAATCTCATTTTACAGTTTCTTATCCAGAGCTTTCATGTGGCTTTATGTCCCACACGATATTGCTTTTTAAATGCTGTCCTGTAAAAACAGTAAAGCATTATGAATGTTTTTTTTCTTTAAATGTATTTTTAATGCCTGATAATTGCATTACTGTAACATGCTTCTTACCAGGCCATTTTTAAATTTGATATATATTATTTTCTTTCATAATAATATCTACTTTAAAAATCATTAGGAAATTTTACCTTCCTTAAAGAATGTTTGGGATTTTTAGATGTTTTTTTTCTCAACTATATATTTTTTAAATTTTAATTCAGTAAGAGTGATAAATTTCTTAGAATCATTGCATACATAATAATACGAAATGTGTCTGGCATGCGTTCTGTAAAAACAATCTGGATGTTCTCTGATCTGGATCTACAGAGCCATAAAATATATATGGTGCTGTATTAAGTTTTATAATGCTCATTACTTCAATGTTGTACCTGTTGGGTAGAAAATCACTGAAGCGGATGACGAGTATTGCTCTTTGAGCAGCAGAAATATTAGAAGTGCTTTTACATGGCCCCTTCTAGATATGAGATTCACTGCAGGGTTCAGCAAAGAAATAATTAGTATTTAAACTGTTTGCAAAGGAATATGACTATTCCTCCAGAGCAGAAGAATTACAAATCAGTGGAGCACTGCAGAATTTTTCTTTGGGCTAAAATAATTGCCATATGAGGTCTTCAAGATATAATGAGGGATATCTGTGGTCTAGCAAAATGAGCTTAAAAATCGCTATAGTAGGACCCTGTTTTAATTCCTGAGTCTTTCACATGATTGTCATTGTAATTTGGGGCAATGTTCTCTGTTCCTGTTCCAGTTGTTAGAGCTGTATTAGCAATGTAATCTGTGTGTCTTTAAAATTAACTGTGCCTTCATATTTAGTTATTTTCAGGGTCAATTGCTAAGCTATTTAGACAACAAATTTAACCTGCCGGCTCTGTAATCACTGTAATCAGTGCTCTGGAAGGCCTGGGATCTACGCACACGTTTTACAACATTGACCATTGTACTCCAGTAATGAGCTCCAATCCAAAAGATTAAATATTTAGATAATGTTAGTTAACCTTCTGCTTATAATTATAACCCTAATAAACCCCAATGTTTGTCATGGTATCGTTCTGTTTTTTGAAAGTGATTTTTATTTATGATGTGTAGAAAATGCGTTTATTTAATGGACATTGCATTAGCATTGCTAATGTTCAAAATGTACTTAGTTTCAAAGGATTCCTGATTTGAAATTTACTGCGGAATAGTGGAAGTGCCACCATTCACCTGAGAATGTCTAGGAGAAAGTCATATCAATGTTTTTATTTTAGAATATGTCATTGTAGCATTCCACTTCCATTACTGAAGTGCGAGTTGCTTGGTCTCAGTAGAGATGTACGGAACATGAAACAGTCCTGCAAGTATCATGGTATTATACAAAGCCACAAGAAAACGTGCAAGTTTGTGGTGGGTGTATAATCCTCAGCTCAGTTTTTACTGTTGCGTAGGTTTTCAATGTAGGCAACTTCTTGAGTGTAAAACGTGATACGTGTACCTTATTTACATCCACCTGCCCGTTGTATGGGTTTAGCTACTTTGCAGTGCACTGATTTTGCATTCTCCCAGGTTATAGCCCTCTTACGACAAACCCTCCAGAAAACCAGGGTTGTTTTTAAGTTGTCATATTTCACCGTACCAGTGTGCATTGCAGCTCTGCAACCATCGCTCGGACACAGGCAAGGGGCTGAGAACAGGTGGCCAGAGCAGTAGGGAAATGTGAACTTTGGGAAGTACTTTTGCTGCCCAATCACTGTATTGTGAAACAGATTCCTTAATGTGTAGTTTGCTACCTGTTTCTCTGGGTAGCAATGCTGTCTTAAGCAGCCACAGAGTGTTTCCAGGGCTGTACAAACCTCTCAGATGGTGTCAGGGTAGTTGTTTGTGGTGAACTGGACTGTAGGATTGATCCTGAGAAGAACCTGGACAGCTGGGTTAGGTTATTTTCTTTAATGTCTGATTTAAATGTGGCTTGCTTCAGTTTACTTCTTTCCCTATCCGCTAGAGATATGGAGGAAAGTTTATTCCCTGTCTCTTTTCATCAAGCTTTAATATATCTGAAAGCCTTTATTATTCCTCTCCTATGTCTTGCGTTCTTTAGATTTAATAACCTCAGCTTCCTCATGCTTTCCTTCTTGCTCACTTGGTGCTGCTTTTCTAGACCTCTCATCATTTTTATTGCATTCTTCCAGACTCTCTCCAATTAATCCACATTAGCCGTGTGATGCTCTGGCATGAACAAACTCTCCCAACTAAGGTCTTCAGGCTAGAGTAGAAGTTTCCTTTCTGAGACTCACAATCTGCATGTGTCCTGCAGCCTCTTTATGCATTACCTTGTGGTGCCGTGCTGCTACAAAAAAGGCAGACATTGCTGTCTCATGATTCGTTAACACTCCCAGCTCTTCTGCTTTGTGTACTTCGCTCTTGCCGGTTCTGATTATGCACGCTTTAGTATTTATGCTGACTGACTGCCATCATTCTTGCTCGATGGCATCTGACCGTTTTTGATCATTTTTCCTATTTGTGAGGATCACTTTGAGTTCTCATCTAGCACTTCAGTTTGTGTGTTTCAGCTTGGTGTTATCTTCAGATTGAATAAACATAGCCACTTCATGAAGATGTTAAATAATACCAGATTAAGGACGTGTCCCTTGCAAACCTTGATGGAAAGGGTATCTGTTGCCTCTGTTATTCCTAAGACCTGTTACACTGCTATATGAGTGAGTTAGATAATTTTGATAGTATTTGCATTTGAGAATTTAAAATTGGATTTCACTCTTTGCTTGCACACCATTTATTTAGTAGCTTCTAGAATTTTTCTGGGAATTGATGCTACACTGGTGCTTTGCAGATTCCTTTTACTCCTTCTCCTCTTTTTGTAAAGGTAAGTTCAATGTCTGTCCTTTTCTGGTCGTCTGGTATGCATCCCAGTTTCTATTAGTTCTTTAAGGAAACGAGTGAAGCCATCTCAAAATTTACGGCAATTTGAAAAATCTAAGGATAATATTCATCTCCCCCTTATCTACTACCATGCTTCTGTTGCCTTATTCTTTGTTAAAATGCCACCTAAATTCTTCTTTCATCTTTCTCCATTTCCAGGCACTTGTTACTTTTCAATGCATCTCACTTAGCTCTGCCACCGCAGCTCCCTGTGCATCCTTGTGGTAAAGCAAATGACTGAACTGATTTTGTAAGAGTAGCTTTGCAGTCATTCTCCACAATGTCTGTTCTTTTCATGCTTCACATGACACTCCATGACCCTCATCCCTTAACCCTCCACCTCACACTGGGGGAATCACATGTGTAGAAGTCCTGTATCCAGAAGTGACAGGAAAATTTGAGAGAAGCTGTGTCCTGCTGCATCCCTTTTCTAAAATATGTCTGCATAGCTTTGTTCACTTTATTGGTAAACTTCATCAGTTGAATTAGTTTGCTTGCTAATTAAAGTAATGTACAAAGACAGGAATCTTTTAGGAAAATATGAATTTCTGCATTTCATAGAATCATAGAATCATAGAATCATAGAATGGTTTGGGTTGGAAGGGACCTCAAACACCATCCAGTTCCACCCCTTCTGCCATGGACAGGGACACCTCCCACCAGCCCAGGCTGCTCAAGGCCCATCCAACCTGGCCTTGAACACCTCCAGGGAGGGGGCACCCACAGCTTCCCTGGGCAACCTGTGCCAGGGTCTCACCACCCTCAGCGTGAAAAACGTCTTCCTTATGTCACATCTAAATCTTCCCCCTCCCAATATAAAGCTGTTCCCACTCATCCTGTCACTACTCGCCCTTGTAAAAAGTCCCTCCCCAGGTTTCCTGTAGCCCCTTTAGGTACTGGAAGGTCTCTATGAGGCACCTGCCTCTTCTCCAGGCTGAAAAAGCCCAAGTCTCTCAGCCTGTGCTCATAGCAGAGATGCTACAGCCCCTTGATCATCTTTGTAGCCCTCTGCTGGATCCATTCCAACAGTTCCATATCCTTCTCATGTTGGGGATTCCATAACTGGAATAAACTGCTTTTACTTCACATGGCAAACTCTGCTTTGAATTAGTGCATCTGCGTCAAGGCCTGGATAGTGTCATTGGGTTTTGCATACCATTGCCTGGATGTTCTTCCACAATGGCTTATGTGCACACAGCATATGTTCTCCCACGCCTCCTCCCACCTCTGCTCACTGCACTTTCATTGCTGGTCGGTCTTTTGGTCTTTTGTAATTTGTTTTTTATTTATTTCTTCTTTTTAGTCTCAAGACATTGCTGACATTTGCTTTCTCTCTTTATCTGCATCCTTAATTCTTCAACCTGGATGAGCTTCATAATACATTTCTGAATTGTAGACATACGTAGGTAAATTTTGTATTAGCAGAATACACAAATGGTAAAAATAAGTTCTATTAAAATCAGGGAAGGATCAGAAGCTCTGTGTGCAGTTATATATACTTATTTATGTCTCACTTGAAATACTTTGTAGGTTAAACTCTTATTTATTTTCTTCCCAGAAAACCATTGTAATATTTACAGATAATGGCTTCTGTTGCCTTGCTTGTATGTTTACTTTTCCCTGTCCTTTTGCACATGTGGACAAATCGAAATCTGTGCTTCTGGAGCAGTACCTTATATGTCACTTAGTATAATTTTGATTTTGATCTTGGAGTAGGGCATATAGGTTTTACGGTAAAGCAGGTGATAATATTCAGCAGATGTTAATGCATTAAACATAGGAGTTCAGAGACAGGCTTCTCACTTTTATTATTATTACCACATAGCTTTTAAGTGTCCCTGTGTCTTCCTAGGCAGATATCTGGAATTTATTGAGTGGAGTAAATTCCTTCTGGGTGTTTACAGGAAGAAGTGACAAATGTGATTTGATAACATTGACAATTACACGATTCCCTTCCTGCTGGTGAATACAAAACAACTTTTGAGAGCAATATGAAATTAAGTTACGACCAAGGCCAGCCGTTCTGAGTTACAGTAAACCCAAGCATTTGGTTAAACCCTCAGAGCTGTAGGATTTCTTACAGAGACATTCAGGCAACAGAAGAAAAATAAGAGAATGTTAATGAGTTTTATGTCTACAAGAATTAAACTGATTTTTTAGATAAACAGAAGTGCATAGGTTGCTGAACAGAACAAAGAAACATTGCTGGTGCTCATACAAAACCTTTGCTACAGATAGTGTGATGAAGCTGTTGAGGAAAATCTTTTGAAGAGTACAGGGGGTACAAGTGAGCAAAGTGTTGTCTGCTGTACACACAGCAATGCTGTGATAATTACACACAACATTGGATGACTGTTTCTGGTGCAGTTCATGTGAGCAAAATGCCTCACTATCTCGCATGCTTTACATTGCAACTTGAGTTGGTCTCATAGACTACTGATGGCATCTGTGTAGGTAAAACAAGACTGAAAATGGGCAGTGTTTGCCACTAAGAATGAGGAAACTGAAATACTGAAAGAGTAGAACTGTGTGTTTCCCATGTATTTCTACAAAGGTCAGGGAAGCTTTATCCGCAGTCATGTACATTGTCCTTGGGGACCTGTGTTCTAAAGAAACACCGAGAGCTGTCATGTGAGACTTGCTACTAGTAGGACCCAAAGACTTCATCAGCTGAGGGCTGTGCAAAGCTGGTTCTCTTTAGGAGAGTGCTGAAGGAAGACTTAAAATGCAAAAGATAGAGGGCTTGGATCTTCAAAACACATCCTAAAATATCGCATGTTAGGTAGTTTCACTGAATATTAAAGAAGACTCTGAGATTGAAATTGTTACTGCTTGGACTGGTTTTTAACACAGTCAGTGAGGTTTTGGAGCTCACGGTGTTCTTGTACAAAGAAACAAAGATGAAGTTTGGAAACAAAGGCTCTGAAAATAATTTGGGAGAACTTTGAAAACGAAGAATTGAAGTAGGAGTTGCCATTGTGATGTTAAATCTACCACCTCTCTGAGAGCTCTGAGATAGTGCAGGGTCGTGTTGAAAGTATGAGTAGATTTAAAGATGTGGCAGTTCTGTGATGGGGAAAAGTGAAACCGTGTTATGACCATCAAGCTCAATTTTTCACTTTTGATTGTTTTAACAAGTCCTGTAATTGATCACTTTCTTGACCTTGTTAATCTACCTTTTATTTTCTTTTTGATCTTTTTTGTCTATTCAGATAAAACTTCAGGGAAAATGCAGTTTCTTACCATGTATTTCTGCAGCACAAAAAGTAGAGGAGTCCCAAATTGGAACAGAATTTTGAAGTTCAGCAATGTGGAGAGAAGAGTTCACCAAAAGCACAGTTGATGCACATTATGTTGCTTACCGAGCTACAGCAGCTCTTTATGAAAAGTTTACAGAGAGAGCATTGGCTCCACTTGTCTAATAATTTATGCTTCAGTAGCTGGTGATCCCACATATGTTCTGCTTCACATTAGTTAATTAGCGTTGCCAGTGGTTGTCTCTTTGGGTGTAATAACTCATATCTGTCCTGGACTAGAGGATGATAAGCTTTTGTTCCATCTAAGGGTTGCTGTGCATCCTTGTGCCATTGGATATATACTATTTACACAGTAATAATCTCTCTCTGGACTTTCTTGCTCTTGCTTTTCCATGCCAGTGAGCATCTTTCAGGGTTTGAGAGAGCGAGGGACGGGGTGATATGCTTCGCTGGGGAATGAGGACTGTCAAGAGGAGGTCATGTGATATCATACTACAGTATTTCTTTAACTTGGGCAGACAAGACTTCCTGTCACCTAAGGAGCATATTTTAAACTTTCAGGGTGGGAAAAAATGCCTGTGCCTTTTGCTTGGAGGGCAATGCAGCATATAGAGCTTAACAGGAGTATTTAGCCATTGGTGCATATCAGCACCCAGCAGATCAGCCTGTAGAGTTTCTGGTGACTTGATGGTAACTTGCAGATAGTTTCTTTGAAGATGGTACTCTCTGCGTCTGGAGAACACCACTGGCCCAGAGTGGGTGTGGGCATGGGCATGGCTTTATGCTCCCAGTTTTCTTGGGAAATATGTTTACTTTCACAGCATCTAGTTGTGACTAACTAGGGAGCAGAGGGAACTAGTGGGAAGGAGGACGCTTCTCATAATTTCTAGTTGTAAATGCTCCTTCAATTTGTCTTTACTCTGTTCTGAATCCGAGTCAATGAGGAATAAGCAGAAGTTATAAGTAAGACATACAGTGTAACTGAGCCCCAAAATGTTTATAAGGTCACACTTTGATTTTTAAACAATTGCTTAAACAGGTAGTTTATTGATAGAAGAACGTTTCTTGAGTTTGAAAATGATTTACGATTTATACAGTAATTGAAGCAGCAGTTGCTTCATCACACTTAAGTTTATCGATTCCATTAGTACATTGACCTCCTTTCTGCTGAACCACTAGTTTAAATGTCTGTGCTGCGTGGGATAAATTGAAAGGAAAAGATGCCATTTTCCTAACTGGGCAGAACCAGGTTTTCTGCAATAAAGAAAGAAATGAAAGCAAACAAACTAGCGGAAAAAGAAAAATCGCAGAAGAAATGATGCTTTGAATCTCTTTAGATTTGATGATTTTTCAAAGCAACTTTGTGTTTATCAGAAGATGCTTTTCCTGCAGGTCAGTGATGGATGCTGAGTTCGCTGGCTCTGTTAAAGTGGCCAGCATCCATATTCAATCAGTTTGCATAAGCAGAAATCCAGAAGAATATGAAAACTATCATATGAATGGGAGAACAAGGCTAGCTGGAAAGTGATCTCTGTATGATTCCACTTTGTATATTCTACACGTTAAGTAATAGTTTCTGCACTCCTCTTTCCCTCAGAAAGAGCACTCACAGCTGGGTGATGCTCAAAGCTGCAGAATAAAAAGGTGGAGCAGTGACGTGAACTCAGTGGGAACTGAAAGATAAAAATCACAAAAAGACAGATAAGACCCTTTGCTTATATTCTGTTGGGTCAGCAGCTCCCTCCTCCTCTGGCTTCTGTAAGGCAAGCTGCCTCCTGCTGCAGCCTTGCTCAGTCTTATCTCACCTTTGGGAAGATAGTGGCATTCCGCACCGAGCAGTGCCTGTGAGAGCAGGAGCTGCTGCCTTGCCAGGAACAAGTAATCCTCCATCTCTGTCTGCCCTCTCCGAGTTCCTGGCATCATTCAGCTTGCGGCAGTTCCCCTTGACAGTGTGGTATGAAAGCTGGTGGTCTGCCATGGCACCGAGTGCTCTTCTAGTCCAAGCATGGCACTAAGGAATGGTCATTTTGGCTTTTGCTGCGTGTCCCTTAGATTTGACAGGTTTTCTGCTTTCTCCCTTTAATCGCTGGTGAAAGTCAGCCAGATTGAAAGGACATGTTTTGCTCTTTGTAGCCGGGAAACAGAACAAAACAAAGTAAAGATTTGGCCCTTGGGATAATTGAAGTGAGAATAACCCATCATTCTGTGCCTGGTGGAAGGATTGCTAATATTTTTACCACTGATAGTGTATGCTGGGCTAATGGATGGAGAGCTTCAAAAACACCTGTAGGATATTCTGACCATTTCATCGTGCTGTTCTGAAAAATAAAGAACTTTGATTACAACCAAGGCTCCACATAATGATATCAGGGTAACGTTGAAGATCTCTTAGCAGTACTTAGATACGCGTAGAAGAGGTGTTTAGCAAAGTCATCTTAGGAGCACCACGTTTTAACAGTGTGATTTGTGCCTGGATTAACACAAAATGAATTTTGACAGGTTTCCTGGAGCACCCGTTCATGGGTTTTGGCCCAGTCATGCCATGCTTTCATTGGAATGAACCTGGCCGAGCTGAATGGGAGAAGAAGAAATTAGGAACCGTCACGCTCTTCCCAAAAGGTTTTTCAAACAGATTTGTTTTCATCCTATTGCAAGATGGGAACTTTTGGATGCAGAGCCTGATTCAGAGACCAAAGGGATTGCATAGTCTCGCATTTATTAAATTGTGATGTGAGTTGGGCCATATGGCACAGAAGCAGAAGAGGGAGTTTGTGCAGGCTTTTCCCCAGGGATCCAACTCTCCTTCTCTGACTACAGTGCAGTTATTACCATTTTATGGTGCAGACATGCTCAGATGCTGTACTGAGAAGTGCAATATAGTAATCTGAACTGGACTAAATTAATTCCTTGTATATGACATCAAAGTCTCTGTCCATGTTACAATATTGGCCTCTTGTCATCTTTTTTGATTGTGCTACTCTAAATTTGGACCATCTGTGTGAGGATATATTAGTGTTGTTGCTCAGAAGTTTACAAGCTTTTTAACAGCCAAGTGGAAAGGGCACTTCTTGTTATTGTCCTGGTGGCTGAAACATTAAATGCTTGTTGTTATGTTCACAAATGTAAGTACAGATTTTTGGCAAAATCAAGGAGTCAGATTCACTCATGCAGATTAAGATCTTATTACAGTATGTCCAAGGGGGCTGTATACACCCAGGTTGAACCACTGGGTCTTTCATGTGAAATGAGAAATAGGTTTTAGATAAATGATAGAATTGGCATAATATTTTATCAGCCCCTTTTTCCCCCTTTTTTTTCATCAGTTTGATTAAAGAAGAAAACAGGATCTAATTTAATTTCCCTTTCCTCCTCCGTGTAAAAATCTGTTTTACTGGCAAATTAGAGTGATGAGAATTTCTGAAAATTTTATCAAGCAAATACTTTCCATCTGACAAGGCTGAAACTCCAAAGTTGCCAGGAAACCAGAAAGCCAGTGAGACATTAATTAGAGGAGATGGTCTGGCTCTTGCTTTTGCCATCTAACTCCATTTTTCTATCCTTGCATCATTTCACAGAGAAAGCCCAAAAACTATTCAAGGTTCACTAGCCAGCTGATTGTCTTGTCTTTTATATTGCGTAGCATGAATAAAAAAAGAGCTTATTTGCAGAAGTATCATGAAATATTTGTCTGTGCTACCTCTGAAAACGCAATAAACTTTTTACATTTTATGTGGCCTGAGCTTGAATGAGAAGAGAGGGAATGGTGACCAAAAGAGTGATTGAGCACATAAAAAACTGCAAGAAATACCTTCCACAAGCTCACTGTTATTATTTTATTAGAATGATGATTAGGAACCAGTTTGAATACTTGGAATACAGAAGAGTTATGCTTCCCACCTCCTGATTTAAGGAGGTGCATAAGGATTAAATTAAAGTAAATATGCCTATAATTTACTGTACTGCATGCATTTAGAATACTTGCTCTTTGACAAGTATCCAGCTTTGTTTAGTGCCAGATACTTCCTAATCAAGTAATAGATGAGGCTGGAAGGAGGCTGCTCAGCATCCTCCAGTTGAGCTTTTGCTGCTGGATAAGGAGGTTTAAGGGGGCCAGATGCCGAATAAGCAAGAGGAGGCAGGATACTATAGGAGCATGGATGCTGCGAGCGTGCAGGGTGCTTCAGCTGCTTGTTGTAGGCATTGTTTATACCTTTTTCCTTAAAAGATCAGTGGTTAAAGTGTGTAAATGGTGATTAAAGCGTTGGATTTAGTGTCTACAGTTGTGGTGTTGGTTCTTCTCTTAAATGAAGAGATCCACTATCTCCCTGGTTAAGGATTGTAGGACACAATTTTTAGAAGTGGTGGTTTTGGATGTATCCATGTTGGTTTTGTTGCTAGCCTGAATATTAGTGACTTTTTGTTCAGTTAGCTGTCATGGCAGCTAAATGAGATTTATCAACATCGCTGTCAGAAACCAACTAACCTACCAACCAACCAACCAACCAACCAAAAAGGAATTAAGAAGTAAGTATAAATTTAAGCTGAAGTTTCTTTAGTCCTGGGATCACAGGCAGTGACTACATTAATTGATCCACATTGTGGATGTTTCAGGACTGCATCTTCTACAGGGAGACTTAAACCAGGTATTAGGGATGAGTTTAACCAATTTAGACTGTGCCATAAAGTATATCCGTTTTTTCCTGAAGTATTTATATGGAATTTCTTGAGAACTTTGGTTAGAATCTTGATGTAAATGGAATCCTTTAAGTCATAATAATAGCAATCCTTTGCGTTTGATGATGGATGCCATAGTTCTAGATCAACAGAAGCCAAATCAAAGTGGCCAGTCTCTGCAATATTGAGCTTCTGCTTTTTAGTGGGAATAATGATGGTTCCTTATTTTTATGTAGTTATCCTGAGAATTGGTTCATTAAGAGGCTGCTGGTGATAGCAGGCCTACAAGTATGTGATGGGACTGGTGGTATCAGGTGTGGTTACATACGTATTATGTCCAATTAGATTCCATGGAATTTTTGAGGATTTCTAAAGTTTAGTATTATGGACTACTCTGAGATAAGGGCAAAGTTGAACCTGAAGTCCTTGTTTTTCTTCAAGACTTTCAGTTCACATGGCTCTTCATTTGCAACCTGAGAATTTGTTTTTCCCAAGCATGGTCCAAGTGAAAACAAAAGTGAAAATCCGTTTTCCATTGTCTCCCAGGAGTTATCGAACATGCATTGGATACACACCTAGGTTGTGTTATAAATGTAATAGCAATAGCTCTGGTTTGTGTTAGAGAGCTCAGTCCTGCAGTGTGCTGGACATTCCTGCCAGATGTCGGGCCTTGCCACAGCTCAGAGCGTTCAATGTGATGCCCAGGACTATGTGACCAAGCTGAAATACATTGCAGTGCTCAATATTTTATTTGCATTTTACTGTTTTTCCTTTCCCTCTCTCATCTTTGTGAACAGTTCTCATTGTCTGGCTTTGATCTCTGAATATTCTCAGATCCATAACTGATTCTAGGTTGTTAACAAAGTTTTCCCTTTCCTTTCCCTAATGGGAACCCTTCTATATACAAGTAGAAACTTGCAATCTGTGAAGAGCTGGTGGGCCAAGAAGACTTTTTGTAGCCAAGTTAATTTTTAATGGCACATTGATTCAGTGTCTGGCAGCTCCCATGTCACAGTGTAGGAGACTCACCCTTTGTCCCATCCCTCACGCGTTGTCCTTTAGCAGTCGTTGTTGTGCATCTTTTTTTAATTTTTTATTTTATTTAGGACCTTGCAATGCACTGGTGCAGCTTCATTAAGTTTTATTAAATAAGAGTGGATTGGGTTGGTGAGCAGTTGGACTGGTGAATGCTGACAGTTCAGTGAAACTACTTACATCCCTGACGTGCTGTCACGTGCACGACACTGCTTTTCTGTCCACCAACACATTCCAAAGGGGAGCCAATTTTAAGGAAGTGCCATACCTAACAACTTTTACATCTAGTGTGAACATAAAGCGCTCTGTCACGGAGAAGGAGCTGGCACTCCTGGGTTTGGTTTTCCTGGCAGGTTTGTAAGATGCTGGAAGTGCAGAATTTTGGATGCTGGTCCTGGCTGTCTGGCTGATTTGTTGTTGCTGTTCTTATTTGTGTTACCACAGTGTCCAAGTGTCCCAGACAGGGAGCTGAACATCTTTGTTCTCTGTTCTCACACAAAATGTGATTTGAGGGACACTTTACCAACTTCTATGAATAAAATTGGTTTTCTAAAATTTATACTTACGAACTTAAATGTACTTGGCTAGTTTTTACAAAGACCAGGGGCGTAGCTCTTATGGAAATAAATTAAAATAGCAAACCAAAGAGTTTGAAAGTGATTAATAATATACTTACAGCTATTCAGTTATTTCAAATGTATAATACTTTTGGATAACCATTTTGAATTTTGTTTTTTTTATTAAAGGATCATTTGAACAGACACAATACTTTCTGAAAATTAAGTCTAGTTAAAGTTGCCTAAAGTGGAAATGAGTGCAAGTCAACTCACCAATCGCTTTTGAATATCTATGGCTGTCTAATTTTGTGCAGCCTAATTTGAGGTCCCTGTTTGGAAACACTGACACAATTTTTTTTCCTAGCTTCATTTAATCTCTCTCTACAGGGGGATAAAAGAGATACACCTCATCATGTTGCTGTCAGAGTTAATACTTCTGAAAGACTCTGAATGCTTTACAAATCACACCTCTAAAGTATTAATTTATTTATTATAATGGCCCCTAGTGGATGCATACTTTGCCTTTCTGTATCTATATCTCTCTGAAATAAGTACGATGGTAGTATTTGGTATTAATCTACCTTTTCCCTCTGGGGAATGGAAACCAGTTGATGGAGGTAGGAAATTCTGATGAGCTCCCATTTTGCAGGTTTCGTAGCTTGAATTCCCTCTGCCACATTGCTATCCCCTTACGCTGAAATTTTAAGCTGTTTCCCTCTCCTGTTTCGATGCCTACTTCATAGAATTTTCCTATTAACATCACATTTGTGTCCTGCATTATATCTGGTGCTGCTGCTTAGCTGAGAGGTGCAGGCATTTCAACTAGACTGAGTTTGTGGCTTGCATTCATATTCAAATTTTGGTATCATCTACCTATCAAATTATTCATCAGATTCCTGTGTGAATGCTTTTAATGGTTTAATGTGTTCAGCTGATAACAAACTGCATGCTCAAACGTAATGTTGCTCTTTTTAGACTTGATTAGACTCTATCCTTGATTGTGATTTAATGGCTGTTCACAAGCTTGTTCGCTCTTGCTGTTGCATATTAAGTACCAAAGCATCCAGCCAGGTCTGCCAAAGTCTTTCAAGGGACCGCAGTTTCTCAAGGGAGAAGAAAAGCCCTAAGTAGGCTAGTGTTTTGATTCAGGACATGGATTGTATTTGATTGTTCTAGATCACCAAAGATTTTGTCCATAAATCCCTCTGTAAATGTTTAAGTGCTCAAAGACCTGTCTCGGTGCTGGATTTTACTCTCCTAAAATGCTAGCTAAAGAATCAAACAAAAACCTTTTTAAAGCAATTAGCACAAGCAATAGCAGTCAAAACGATTCCAAATATAAATTTTATTTAGAAAAAAATAGTGTATGATTAGAGGTCTGCTATTTCTCATATGCTTTGTGCATCGTCTCATCTTTGTGCAACATCTCTTATTTGTGTATCATGGGTACTTGCGTGGGCCCAATTGCCATACTGCCTTTTAGCATATATTATTTTTCACTGTGCCCTTGCAGAAGTTCTGATAGACCTAATGCTCTTAACAGGAAGATGCAGGGATTTCCAGAAGAAGTTATAGAGCAAGGGCTTGATCTGCAGTCCTGCACTAATGCCATTACCAAGGAGTCACTTTTCCCATAAGTACGTAGTCTTCTCTGTTTAAACTAGGAGAGGACTGATGGAAGTGTGATAGTGATACATGAGTTAGGAGATGGTTTAAGTGAGGCTTGAAGTTTTGCCATGTGCTTGAACAGCACAGTGAGAGATGAAATGTCATCAGTCGTATTCTAGACAAAGGGTCAGATAAGGGAAGATGCCCACTGGGCAGCGGGAAAGTGGGACCACAGAAGTATTTGCTGTCTTCCAGTGATGTGCTCCTCACCTTTGGCTAGTGGTCTTCTGTGACACATGTCCCTAGTGAACTCATGTCTTCTAAGAAAACATCTGTAAGAATAAATTAGCTTCTAAAGTGTAGGTTGGTGACCCCTCAGGTGATGTTGAGAGTAGCTTGTCAGCAATGACATGTTTTAAACGAGAGCTGATTTCCACAGCTTACATTGTGTTACTTTTCTAAAGAAACAAATAGTCTAAGGATTTGCCAGTGCACAGTGACTCTGTATTGACTTTGGTGGAATTATTTCTGGTTTACTCCTGCTAGCTGAGAGGAGTTTAGTTACCAGTGCCTCTCCTTTCTTTTCTCATGTCTGGCTGTGGTTAATGTATCTGCCATAAGATGATTGCAGGGTGGTGGTTTCATTTATGTGAAATATGAACATGAACTGAGTGCTTTTGATCTGCATTTTATTAATTTATTAAGCAAAATATATTGATTATTCAAAAAAAAAAAGAAAAAGGAGCAAAAGAGACTTATGACCTAAAATAGAATAGACTTGAATAGATTATTACACTTGGAAGGGAGCTACAGCAATCATCTTGTCCATCTGCCTGACCAAACATCTAGTCCAACTGCCTGTCCAGCTTCAAGGCTGACCAAAAGTTAAAGTATGTTGTTAAGGACATTATCCAAATGCGGACAGTGTCTCACCTTGGGCTGTGGTCACATCACAGCCCCTCATCACCCCCAGTCCATTCCTCTTGGCCTCTTCCTTGCTGTTGGGCTGGGGCAGAGAGAGAGCTGGAGCCCAGCATCAGAGTACAGGCAAATAAATGTAGAGTCTAAACACTGGGGAGCAATTCAGGTGTTTAACATACTGACCTAGTGCCACTTTGGCTGTCTGAAAGCCCAATATCATAAGAATATACACAAAACTGGCAGAATAAAATGCATGCATTTTTAGATCAGCCAGGTGGGGTACACTAAGGCATCTGAAACTGCACTAAGTACTCATTTTAATTCCAGTTGTAATGCCTGGAACTCTATTGGAGTCCATCTATGGACAGTTAGCTCACATCTGGCAGCACACCTGTGCTTGGGAAAGATACCAAGCTCGCCTGCCTTTTATAAAGCTCATTTAGAGATTGAATGCAGAAAGTTCTACATGAAGGAATGAGTTTGCTGTAATAAGTGATGTGGTAATTAACAGTTACCAGGGAAAAGCCATACGAAAAATGCGATTTTGACCCCTGCTGAAGGAGGTACAATTGACTTGCTTTGAAAGTAGTCTTACGAGGAGGCAGGTTTAAAACACTTACAAAGATTTAAATCTCCAACATGCCTGTTCCCATCCAAGTGGCTCTTTTGTGCTTGTATTCAACCCCATGCCTTCATCACTGCCTGCTGAAAGTCCTTCATTTTTCCATGGGGAAATAATCACCAGCTGAAGTGGATCGAGAATTACTTTTAGGTGGATCATACTCGGCAACAGGTATAATTACAGCTGAAGTGGCAGATATTCCCCTTGTGACACATCCTCACTTTATTGACACCAGCGGAAATATTTAGCAGTGGAGGAACTCTGAACTTCCGGGACAGTATTCTGCTTTGATGCTGCTCTCACCAGGTGACTCTTAGGTTAGCCCAGCTGCCCCTTTCATCTTACTTTCAGAAGACAAGCAATATATATCTTGTGATTTAATGCATATCCAGCACAAGGACTGGGTGTGGGATTTTAAAATCAGCAAAATATTCTGCAAGCTTAAATTACATGATAGTATTTTATTAAGGCAGCAACTCCAGATTTTGTTAAGATTTAATGGAGACATTTTTATTACTTATTAATCAAATTCCAGATATGTCAGGAACATGATTTAATTCCTACTTAATAATCCTCTGAGAGCAAATATTGGAACTCTAAAACAGGCTAAATATTTTTTCACTTGAGCTTGATGAAGCTGATTAAGAATTACCTGCAATAAGTTGTTTTAGTTCCAGTGCAGACTTACCTGTTTAATAAAATAAATTACCATCTCAAGAGAGTGTAAAGAGAAACACTGTAATGTACTAAAGGTGAGATTTTTGGAAGCACTTTGCGGTGGCTTAACTACTCTTTATTGTGATTTTTGCCCCTCATTTCAAATGGAAGAAGGTGAAGCAAACACCCAGTGCCCATCTTGGGTAAACAGTTCACAGCAAATGCAGAAACATTTTTTCTTTATGATGTTCTCTATAAAATGTTTGTTCAGCGTTGCTATGAAATCCTAGTTGTCTTGCTAAAATCAAAAGTCTTCTGCCAAAGGCAAGGACAGGTTAAACTAAGTGAGCTGAAAAACAGCTGTTACACTCACTGGCAGTACTTTATTGTCTGTGTCTTGTTAGCTTTTTGTTGGATTTGGCAAAGTTCCTTGAGAAACAATCCCATCTCTTGAAGAAATAAACCTCATGTTACCACCTTAAAATAATATGAAAAGTACTTGATTCTTCTTACTACATTCCTCCCATCTTCTTCTCTCTTTAAGCTGTGTTGTTTGGCCGTTTTTCTGTCGACCCCTTTCTGTACTGAACCTGATACCTGCGATATTTTTCATTGCTTTATCCCCTAAAAACTCAAGCGTATCACAGGGCTTGCTAGATGCCACTCAAGCAAAACATTACCAGTTTATGGAATACCTTTAATGAACATGAATATACTTCTGAGGAACAGGCGATGTTAAAGACTGGTCAGCCAAACTAAGCATCACACTGTTGGTTTTATCCACAGATCTCCCCTCCTTCATTTGCCTGAATCCCAGTTGAATCATAACATTAAGCTGAGAGTCCTTCAGAGGGTGGGGGTTCGAGTAGTTTGCCAGGGGGCTGGTCCCCACCCTACCTTCTGGAGCCTGAGAAATAAACCATGCCAGGAAAACAGTGTGGATCCAATTTGAAGTCCAAGAAGCGAGGACTTTCTGTGGCGTATCAGAAATACATAGATTTTAACCCAGTTTCTCATACCTAGCTCTTGCTAGTGCCCTCAAGAGCACAGTGATCAAATATGACACACAACAAGCACTACCTCAGCAAAGCACAGTGGCACAGAGGCAGGCGGAATTATGGCATTAAATTTGAGTCTTCCATGGTTTTGAGATAGACAGAGCGTAGCTCTGTTGGTGCTGATTCACACACACTTATTATGTGTGCTGAGAGGGAAGGCAGCAGGGCTTCCCTCATGCCCCGCCGGCACCAGGCTCCTGCAGAGCAGGGCAGGGCTTGCAGGTGGCAGTACTTTGCGAGCTCAGGTACCAGCAGATATTCATGGGCCACCTCTTCTGCAGAACATCCAGATCACAGGTTGTTATTAATTGCCCTTCTGGATGCTGATAAAATATAGAGTGAAAAATATACAGAGTGACTCTGTTTTCTTTTCTTTTGGGTGCTGGAGTTGCATGTAAGTCACAGGGTACGGGAGCTTAGAGTGAGTAAAGTGTCCTTTGGAAGTTCATTGCTGGAGAAACTGAATGCAATTGCCTTTAAGGAGTGGATATCTTCCTTTCAGGAACCTACCTATTAACTGTCCATACAGAAATGAATCACTTAGGCCAAGGTTTTTTGAATGTTGGTGTCTGCAATTAGACAAGCAGATTTGTAGTTAAGCATGTAAGTAGGACTGCTGTGGTTTTTATAGACACTGACTCCCATAGTATCTTTATGTGTGTAGGGGTTTGCAGCAACACTGAAAACTAGATGTAGATTTAGGGGCATAATGTAAGATAGACAAGTTTGAGAGTATCAGCCTTGACTGACACAGGTTTAATTTTTTGCCCCTCTGTTAACCGAATAATGCTCACCTGGCTGAAAAGGATGCCAGGAGGACTGATGAACAGTGCGTTTTCTGATTATGAAAGTGTTTCAATCAACCAGTAGCTGGAATTTTCTGATTTATGGATAGAGACAGTTATTTTTACAGTATAAAGAAGGAGAATGCCCAAACATAGTGTAGTTTTCATGAGCAAATGTAGCAATCTGATAGCTTTCTGAATGTCAAGACTATGCTGTTAAACACAGCCAGGGTTGATCGTACACCAAAAGAGATGAACTGCAGTTTCTAAATGAGCAGATAGGCTGCTTCTTGGAGACATTTAGTATCATACTGATGAGATAAGGGCTCCACTGTGGTACTCTTGGTCTGCTGGCTCCATGGGCTGGGGCAGAATGTTTGAGCATTTTATTCATAAATAGAAAATTCCACTGTTCTGGTAAAGTTTTGTGGCCACATTCCAATCTCATTTTCATCACCTATCTCTGGCATAGAGAACAGAGGAGCTCACAGCTACGCTGGGGGCTGAATGGTAGAGCTCTCCTTTTAAATTCCTCTGGTCCAGGTTTACAGTGCCAAGGACATGTTAATCTTGCTTCGTAATATAAAGGGAATGAGTTCTGTGGCGTGCTTTAAAGGACTGGATTTGATAGTAGTAAGTGCTGTAGCGGCTTTCAGCTTCTCACAGAGTTAAGCTCCGGAGCGTGAGTGTTAAAAAAGAAGTTCCCAGTGAATGTAATATTGTTTGCAGGCAGAAGCGTCTTTAAGTCTAGTATTCCTCTTCCTTCCGTTTCGTGAGTGCTGTGACAATTCTGCCCCTTTTGGGGACAGACCAAAGTCTGCTGAAACTTTATGTGGAACGTGTATCAAAGCCTACTTTTGTCTTGCTGAATTCAATGGGAAGTTTGTCTTTAAATGTGGTGGCAGCCCCACTGGATTCCTTCTGTTATAATTTATTCTTTAAGTAGTTTATGTCCAGAAGTACTGAGTGCCTCTTGCTTCCAGTGACTTAAGCACGAGCTGACTGCTTATCACCCTTGGAAGGTGGGGTTCTTCCCTGCAGGAGATATCAGTTTAAACAGACAGAGAAAGTAGCTCAGAAAAAATTTTTCCCTTGACTCCTGATGAGATTGTGTTAAGTCAGGCTTGGTTTATGCATGATGTGCTTTGATACAGAAGTGTGACAGTGCTTTTCATGTAATTGGGTTAACAGTGAAAATGTTGTCTGTTTTGATTAACATGGTGCTGGTTTTTTTACCAGGTAGAGAACCAGGACAGACACAGAATCATTTTGACTACCAGAAAAATGTTCATCAAGCAAATGGGTTTACCAGATACTTCGTCTTTCAATATCCAACTGTTGAGCAAAATCAGCACAGGCAATAGTATTTTCTGTGGTTTTAAATAATCTATGAGAAAGGATCTTGAACTTTAAGAAATACACTGCCTGTGTTGTTTTTTTCAATCTGAAGCCATGAAGGTGCATTGCTCCAATTTGGATTCAAGCGTCTTGTGCTGCACAGAGCTTTTGTGGTACGCAACTGCTGGAATTGTTTCTTTTTTTAACTAAGAGATTGGCAGCCACTTGGATGAGTCACAATCATAAGCCTAATTTTAGCTGGTATGTATGTATTGGGAGAACCTGTCAGAGACAGTTGCATCACAAGGGTTGAGAGAGGTGAAGCAAATTCAGTTTTGGGGCTTCTTAGAAATCAGCTTTTCTGTTTGAATTCTGTTTCTTATCTTGTGGCTTTCTACAGCCATAATATGTGACCTCTCTCTTGGAACTCACCTAATTTCTTCACCTTCAAAGAGTTATCAGAAGGAGACAATCTAGAGTGACAACATCAATACTTTGATTGATGCCTGTTTGGTGTGTGTTTGTGTTTTGAAAATAATGAATTCTGGTGTTTAAGCTATCGTGTCCCAGTTCATTTGTTAATTTATCCATATGTAGCCTCTGCAGGTTTCCTCTAACTGACCTGGGAAATAGTCTCTGGGAAGGTGTGGTGGTGTGTAGTTTCAGAGGAGTTTAATGTATGCAGTCCAATCCCTTCAGGCTGCATAATTTGGTTGCCAAGACTCATGTCACTGTTTAGGGGCTGCTGCTGTTATTTTCAGACAGTAAAGGTGTTCAGTCAAATACTGCATTTTGCTCTGTTGGTCCGCCTGTATCAAAGTAGTGCAACCCATGGTTGGAGCGGGTTCCTACTTCCGGCAGCCCGCTAGGAAAGCAGCGTGAGCAGTGGTGCCTGCCTTTAAATGCTGCATATGTGAGAAAGAAAAGATGTGTGCTTTTTATGACATCTGGCTGTTCCCTAATGGATTGTTCTTGTTTCAGTGAGGCGAAGGTGTCAGACTGGATTGTGTGAGGAGATGGAGGCCAAGTTGTCATTTACTGCCTGTATTCAGAAAGCAGACCCGAGTCCCTCCTCTGCTTTGTGTTCTGCTCAGCCTCTGTGTGCATCTAGGTAGTAAACTACCATATGTTGTTTATAGAGAATGCAAGGGCGGTGTATCATTTTCCACTTAATCAGGGTGTTCCTAATCGGGAAATTGCCCAGAGAATTAATTAAAACCAAATGTACTCAATAACTACTGTTTAAGAGGCACAGTAATTCTCCTTAGCAAGAACATCCTCAGGTGATTTACAAGTACCTGGGCCGCGTCCCATTTTTAGGCTGAACATGGTCTGGTTTCTCCTAGGAGAGCTCTTACTTTTGTGTGAGTTATGATGCGGGGAATGTCTGTACAAACAACTTCTCACACTGTCTGATCCCTATTGAATCTCTGTCTTTTCTAGACCAGGTACACAGTCTGTCCTCCCAGCCATTGCTGTGGGTGAGTCGCAAGCCCCGCTCTTTCTCTGGGCAGAGCCATTTCTTCCATTAAGTGGAGGAAACTCAGGCTGTGGGAGTGCTGGTAGTGATGGTCCCACTTAAGCTTCACTTACGCTGAGCATAAACACCTCCTGGCACTGGACACATGTTCCTGGTTTGTGCTACTTCTTGTATTGTCCTGGCAGACTATTTGTTCAGCTGTGCAGCAGCTAAATGTGGATATGGATGTGACTGGAAAATAACCCAGGGAAAGCGGGAAAAAAAGAAAAGAGAGGTGTCTCATCCAAACCAGTTTTCTAGCCTGGTTCACGATGTGGCTGCACAAACAGCTGTACAAGCACAAAGAAGGGAGTGGTGGGAATAAGTGGGTGAGGTCAGGGAGAAGGGAGGCTATTTAATCCAGCATTGCTGCCAAAACTTTACTTCCCAAATTACTTCTCAGCTCCTCTGTTTTCTTGAACATTTCCTCACATCTACTCTGTCACTGTAAACTCTTACGGATGTTACTACTTCTGCGTGGTAACATAACAGCTGTACTGGAACAAAGAGTTCATCTAGCCCAATATCCTGTCTCCAACAGTGGCCGTAATAAACAGACCCAGGGGGTTAGAAGGGGACAAGCATGTCTGATACTTCCAGGAATGTTCTCTCAGCCTCAAACAATGCTCAGGGGATTTCTTGAACCTGATGTTGTTCATTTACACAGTAACTCTCAACAGATCTCTTAAGTACTTGTCCAAGTCAAGTACTCTCCTTGAAGGCCACGTAAAATCGTGGTGTTCATTACCTGTTTTGGCAAGGAGTCCCACAGTTTTTCTAATTGGGAGAATCATGAAGTCCATAGCCAGGAGAGACCTATAGTACTAGCATGAATGGGCCTGGGACCGTGCTGGCTTGGAAGGTGACAGTCGTGGGAGCAGCCCAACAAATACGCCCTCCCAACTAGGGCAGCTCCAACTGCTCCTCCTGTTGGGACTGGTCCCTGGCTCGTCACGGCTTGCAGGCCTTGTCTGGGGTTTGTTTACTGTATTACCAACTGAGTGTAGAGCCCCTCAATAGCTCCCAGCATGGGCAGGTGAATTCCAGTGCTCAGAGGGGTTCCCTGGCGCTCTTTAATTTACAAAAGAAGGAGCAGCCATAGTACCTTCTCCTCTGAGGTGGATGCGTTCAGTTCATATCTGAATGCACACCAGCCAGTGGAACGGCTTGCAGCCTGCATCAGTTCTGGTGGGAAATGGAAGTTTTTTATATGCTAATGCTTTTCTTATTCCATTGGGATTTATGCTAGATTATAGACTAGATAACTCTGGGTACCATAATTGTCTGTGCACACCTGTGCTTTGTGACCAAGTCAGTGAATTGCAGTGCTGCTCAAGAAGGATGAATTTGCTGAGACGAGACTGTGTTGACAGACCAGGGCAAATTTTAAATACTTGTGTAGTGGTGTGTTTGAGGGAGATTATAATTGTTTCTGGAATGTACATACTCATTTACTAGGATCAGAGAGAAAATTCTCCATCTCTTTTCATCTGATATGCATTGTGTTTCTCATGGGAATCAGTGTTTAGGCCTGCAAGGCAGTCCAGGTCAGTGTGTGGTGCTTCCTGAGCCACCTGAGTTGCTTTGTCATGTGAGGAATACATGGGCAGAGAATGAAATTACTTGGTATTTATGTGCGTATTAAAATATTTTTATGAATAGGCTGTACATTCCTTTCTCCCTCCCTCATGGGATGTGATTCCCCCTTTGTAAGATATTCACAGTTTATGTAAATGATTGTGATTGCTAAACTAATCAGAGCAAGGACAAAAGCAATCACAGACACTCATCCAGCATCCGGCTTCCTGACTCCAGCCCCTGCATTAGCTTCTACTTCATTAAAATATATATGACCCAATTCAAGAGCTAATTTGGACGCAACCATTAGGCTTCTGTCCTCATCATTGGTAGAAGTCTGAGCTTCATTTTCACACATGAGTGAGCAGTTGCAGCTTTAAGATGCATGAAGGTTATTGCTGTTTACGTGCATGTGAAAGGGAGAGGGAAAGTGGCAGGCAGTGAACATACTCTTATTGTTTCTGTAACGGCATCGTTTGAGAAGGTCTTATTTGTGCTCCACCTGTGGGATGCTAGGCAGGGTACAAACATATACGGAGAAGTTAAACACATCAAAGGAAAACTGGGCCTCTGAGAAGGGAGAGTGGCAGGATGCTCACATGGCATTGTGACGGTTGGGTTAATGCAAAAGTTGGGGGTGGTCTCAGGGAGTCCCTGGTGGAAGATGTCTGGTCAGATCTCCATAGGTGTTTGGACAAAGCCCAGAGAATCTACGCACTCTGCAAAGTTTTTTGTTTTATTTTGTTTTTCATATTGGCTACCTGTTTCCAATGCCTTTGCTTCAAAAGAAGCCCTTAGCTGGCAGAGCCTGCAAAAATATTCTGAAGATCTACAGATTCAGAACCTCGAGATATTTTTTTAATTTCTCAAATCCAAGTAATTTATTCCAGTAATTTCCCAGTCTTGGTAAGGATGTCATGACTAGGTTGTGTCAGTAATATCTACCACCATGTGTGGCTGGCAGGGGTTTCTTCCCTGGAGCCACTATCTGGGGTATCGAGTTACTCTCTGGACTGATGGATGAGTCACTAGAATCTCTGCTTTGTTTGTGCAGTTTTATCAGAGATCATCAGGCAGCCGTCAGGGTGATTGACTAACTCCGCGCCAAGTGTCAGGCAGAAGTAGCTGAAGAGAAGCAACGCAAGTGACAGCTAAAGAATAGGCAACAATATGTCTTTTCAAACGAGTTGTTCTGTTGGCAATTTGACAAATTGTATGGTGTAACTGAAAGTTCTAGTTAATGTGTTACATTGCTTCATTTCAAAATATTCTGTTATGAATTGCTTGCATTTAAATTCTGCCAGATAGAATGCTTAATGATATCAGTACAAATAGAATAAAATTGACATAAAAATGCTGAGACAGTGCAAGTCTTCTGAGATTTATTCCTAAATATACTTGCAGAGCCCTGCTTCAGCATTTTTAAAAATAATCTGACATTTTTGTTTTCTACAAAACAGAGTGTGATAGGAGAGTTCTCTATATAAATGGACAAGAAGGAGAAAGGGTGGGATTGGAAACAATTTGTTTGGCCATAGAAAACCTCCTGCAAACTTTTGCTCAGCAGATTTATTTGAGTGCCATACCAAGTGATTGATCTAATTTGTCTGCCTTGCATGGGTAATTAATGTTTTTCCCATCCTAAGAAAACTTGACTTATTTTTTTCTTTGAGTTTGATCAAAATTACTCTGGTTCCATGATATAAGGATGACATTTTGATCAGGCATGTAAATAAGGAATATTTCCACGAACTCTAGTTTTGTTGCACAAATACACACCAGGAATGTTGGAAGAATTTTCTTCCAAACTTTTGTTTTTCCTGGCTGGACAATACCTTGGGAGAGCTCACAGCTCTTGTTATCATCAGTGTTTCCCCACGTTTTTAAAATTAATCTCATTCTAGAAGAAAATGTAAATCATGGCTAGTTGAACAGTGGCCACATAAATTTATTATGACCATATTTCAAGGTTTTATTATTTGTTTCTTACAGTCTGGCTGGGGTCTTGTACTGATGTAGTTGGTAAAAAGCTTTACTGGAAAAATGGAACTGTGATTTTAATGGGGATATGCTTATTCTACAAAGATCTTCCCCCCCCCCACACTTTTTTTTCCCAGGCTGAAAAATCAGATTTGTGACTAATTTGAAATAGTCTCCTCTGATTCCAGAGTAAGCATCCTCGCATGAAAAGCTATTCACAAGCAATCAAGTGGCTGTATTTTAAAAACTTGCCATGAAGGTGCTTTAAATATCCTTGTTTTGTTCGGCATTGTGAAGGTCTAGGAGTGTACATTGTCAGCTACCATGCTTGAATGAGAGTGCTATGCCAATCATGTGATTGTTAAAAATATCCACTGTCCATTAAATCACTAATATTCTATCTTGGGCTAAGATTGTTTGGATGTTTGCAGCATCTTACAGTATCTGGGTGCTTTAGATTTCCTGTCGTGCTTGTTTGTCTCGCACAGCGTGCAGAAACACTGTTTCTGTTGGCAGGTGAGGATTGTAGATTAAGCAGCAGTTGTACGGCAGTTCGTCTCCTGTTTGTCTTCGTCACTGCTACCTGCTCTTGCTGTGGTGAAATTTGTCCAGGAGTCTCTGTGAACACAAGAGCAGACAGAAGGAACAGATTTTCATAACTATCGCTTTTAGGAGACCTTGCAAACAGCAAAGGTATTTCTTTGCACATGACATACCTCAAGTTTTAATCTCATCCCTTGTGATGATAACTGTGTGGTTGCAGAGAAGTGTAGGATGCAGTTACCATCATTACGTTGAGGCTTAGGGCTGACACAGAAGACAGGGGGAAAGTACTGGCTAGTACCTCTACTGAAAGCAAGGCAACATCTTCTCAGTGTCACTTGAGTTGGGCCAGTACTCTTCCTGCTGGTGTGAAGGCTTTCCCTCGTGTTTGGGTCCGATTTAAGCACCACTAGCATCAAGGTGTATGGCTCTCTTCTAGTGTAGCTGATGTGACCAAGTTTCTTCCGCAGAGTGGGTTGCTGCTGGAGTTCAGATAGGGGCTAGGTAGTTACGGCCTGACACAGCTGGGAAGGAGCAGAGACCATTTAAATAGAAGATTACCAGCAAGTTATTGCAGAGAGTGTAACGTACCCTGAAGGTATTTATCTGTTCTGTAATAGCTGAATTTGAAATGACATTTTAGTGCCTGTGGCAACTAGCGCTGCAAGAACTTTTTCTTTCAGATATAGACTTTGTATCTAAACCTTTAAAAGGCTGTGGTATCCGCAGAGTCTTCCCTCACTGGAAGCGGTGAGCCTGTGCTAACTTCAGCAGAACCCGCCGCAGCTGCAGTGAGGGTGGTTGGTGCCTGCATGGCCAGTGGCCCCTCGCTGCATCGTCTGACTTGGGACTACCTGCTTTGCATTTGGGAAGGTAATTTTGGAGAGGAAAGGAAGGGAAAACTTTCAAACTTTTCCTTCTCCTCTAACTTCCAGTCAGCCCATTTCTGTGTGTGTTCTCCAGTGAGAAGCTGGGATTTTTTTGGAGGACGTATACCTGTTGGCGTCATTCTGGAAAGTGTTAGACATGACAGCGCTTTTGAGATCCGTCATGGAGAGCTGTAGGTGGAATCTGTTGGCAAGAGTTTAAAAAAGACAGAAAGACAACAGCACTAACCTTGCCGCTCCTCCACAATTTAAAATATCTTGGGTGTCGGCAATTTCGCTTCCATGGATGAACATTTTCTCTTCCATGATAGAAGGATGAACACTAATCCAGAGGTGATGATGATAACGGCTGATGGGTTTACTTATGTTATGTAGTGAGTCTTGTATTATTCTTTTGTTCTGTGATTTATGGTTAAAAACTAAACTGCTGACGATTCTGAGAATGTAGGAGAGGCTTGGCTAACATACATATTGAAAAAAAAAGAATAGATGAATAAAAAATTACATTCTTTATTAGGGAGTATGTTTCTTTCAGTCTAATTTTTCTAAGGCAAGTAATAAAATTCTGTTATCTAAATTCAAACAACTGTATTTAAATATTTTATTTAATTGTTAGCTACTCCCTTTTCTAATATGTGTCCCCAGACTTCTGAAACAGAGGGCATCTTAAAGAATCCCACCATGGCCTTAGTTTGCAAATTAGCTCCTTGAAATATCAGCTGTACATATTTTGCATTTAATAAATTTATTAAGGAAGCAAGAAATTGATTATTCAATTACTGTGGATCAGGCACTAAACATCCTAGTGTGTTAGATGAAGCATGAAGCTGATCAATAAAAATCTATTTCATCAGCATTTCTCAGCAGTGAAGTAGCTGCTTGGGAACAAACAAAAGCACACGCATGCAAACCCCTCTCTCTTCTAAATGTTTTCAGATGATGTGACTGAAACACAAATGTCCTGTGCCATGGATCTGTGTATAATCAGGGAATTTGTTATGTATGAAATGCAGTTTGCATTTCATTCCTGGAAAAACTTATATGTGTTTGTTTGTGTTATGTATGTCTGAGTGAGGTCTATAGATCCCACGAGTAAGAAACATGTTATGAAATCTACATGCTGAAAATTTTTGTGTATCTTAACACTAAGGCTATGCTGAACGCTGGCAACAGTCCAGAATCAAAACTGTCATGGTTTGTATGTATCCGATCTGCCTGTTTTGTTCTTCTTAAAAATCTTTTAAATCTTTGCTTGAGAGCAGGCTCTTACAGATAGTTTATAGAGGATGCTGCCAAACTCTTCTCACGGTGGACGTATCGAGGCCACACAAAACAAACCAAGTCTTTTCGCTGTTCACAGTGATCGCTGAACGCTTTGTCTACATTTTTGGGGTGGGTCTCAAAAATGTTCCTGTCGCAGCTGATGGAATGGGTCATGTCTTACTATGTACTGCATAAGAATGACAACTTTAATCTATTTTGGGATGCGAGCAGTAGGATATAATGACCCTGTCACTGTAACATTAACTTTCCTAATGTTGCTTCATTTGGATTCTAAATGTGCAAGCTTCAGGCCATTGCTTGCCATTGTAACCATCTATAAAATAATGATTGTGCTGGGCAGTGTAATTATTGCGCTTTTGTTTGCATATTTGTTTAATAATCTTCAATTTGGATTCTCCAGGCTGTGTTCTGGAATCTTCTGGATAAGTCTCAGACCTTTGATCCTTGGCAAATATTGAATGTAGTTTGCGTAGTGTACTGACATTAAGGAAGTTAAGATACTGTTATCCTAGTGGCTTCGGTGGAGTTCCTTTCCATTTACACCTGAATAACTAGGATCAGAGGCAGGTCACTGGTATTGTTTCGTTTTTTCTTTACTAGAATTCTCCTAATGATATTCAGCTGCTTGAAAAATTTCAAGGGAGCCACAGTCAGTATTGCTCGGTGGTTTGGGGGTCTTTCCCATCTTTGAACAGTTTTATTTTGAAAACAAAATTGTGCAAGCTAATTTAATGCATATTGCAAAACTCTGCTTGTCATCTATGGTGTGTTTTACTGGTACACTCTCTTCCAGTCTAGTGCTGAGAGATGTAGTAACAGTAGAAGAATCTTTATCCGTCTGTCTATGAATGTGTAAAAACTACTACCACCACACATTTGCACAGATGAAAGAAGCAGAGCAAGTTAAACTCAAGGCAGATTTACGTCCCTCTTCAGCCAAACACGTCAGCACGCATTCGATTGCAGATATTGGTTTAAGACGTTTTTAGTCAGCAAGTCACTTAAGCGCATGACTAAGTGCCACTGCATTGCCATGGGAGGTGGGCGTGGGAGCACATGCTTGCTGGCTTGGAGTCTATGCCACACGGAAGTGTGAGAGTCTGATAGCGTCGTGTGTGTGACGTTTATGCCAGGGTAACTAGGTATAAAGCCACAGACTAAGGGTGAATCATCAACATCACCACAGCAACAAGATTTCTTAATACTGAAAACCTTTGTCTCTTGTGAGACAGAATCTCTTGTTACACAACCTGGGTAGAATGGTAAGGAGATTTTTATTGGAACGAACCAATCAGGGATGCTTGCATTTGTTGAAGTGCGACCTGCAACCCTGCTTTGCTTTGCACTGGAGATGGCAGTTTGGACTTCAGGTCCTGTAGTTGCCTCCCTGACACTGCCCTGGTGCTCTCATGCACCTGTGGAAAGCTGCAGCCATCCTCACATCGATCGACTTATGAGGAGAGGGGCACCGAGTACCCTGCTGCTCCCTGGCACCTGCCTGCAATCCAGAAAGGAGCACACTTTGTTAAAGCCACAAACATTTGTGTATCAGCAACGGCTACATCTAACTATGCCGTGTAGGGCCATCCATGAAATTAAATTATTTGATATACCAGATTCTCAACTGGTGAGATTCAGTGCCTGAATTAATTACAACGATGTAAACCAGCCAAGGGGAGGACCCGTCTTCCTGTGTGTGTTTTCCATTCAGAGAGTTTGCTCACTGAAGCAAACATCTGAAGTACTTATTTTTTTTAAATAACAACGTAAATTGATTGTTTTGAGAGAATGTAAATGTTCAGAATGGATTGGTTTTTACATGTTTTGGGATGTGAATGACAGTAGCAAACACTTGTATCCTTTCCAGTCTCCAGCAGGGTGGTGAACTTTCTAGAATGAATTTTTTATTGCTGTATTCTCCTCACTAGCATGGGTACAAATGTTTCTGTGAAGACTTTAAAAAAAGATACTTTTTGATTCTTTGCATAGTGATCTGTAGTCAGCTTGAGATTCCTTATGGGATACGGTTTGTCAAACACCTGTCAGTCATGTAATATTGTCTGCTTTGTTGAATTTCAAAAAAGGCATAGGATCCTGTTTTCAACTTGGCGCTTTACAGTGATTTAATAACTATGAGTCAAAGGTTTTATAAGGTTTTTTGGCTTGTGTATGCTTTTCTTGATATCTATGAATGCACTTGAAGCACAAACCAGAGCAAGGGTCAGAAGAAGGGTTATGAGATGACCGTTGTGAGAGTCCTTTTCCCCCCCCCTAATATTTATTTTGATAATAGAGCTCTTGAAGGCAGCAGAGAAGAGATTTGTGGCTGCTTGCAAGCAGGAAAGCCTTGCAGGCACAACAAGGTTGGATGCCCAAATGAAGAATAGGCCCACGTTCTTACATTTGTTGTGGTAATTATGGTTTGAGGATTTTTATGTTTCTGAAAAACAGCAGGAGGAAGATAATATTAAAGGCTGCACTGAGAAGATACCACAATGATGATACCTCACTGGCTCTTGCAGCTGTGTGCCTTCTGCTGTTCTCTACCTCAAGAAGTTTATTTGGAGGTAGTGGCAGCATTTCTCAATTAAAAAACCAACCAGACCAAACCAAGGAAACAAACCAGGAAGGATTTGTTGTTGAATGGGGTAGGGGAGACAGAAGACAAATGTCTGGCCAGCTCATCTCTGTCTTTGCTTAATGACACTCTCTGTCCTGGCGGTTATCTTGTGGATCTGACTAGACTCATCTTCCAGAATTTATGTATAATTGGGAGGTTAATGTGGCAGAGTGATTCCAGTTCTGATTTTGTGCTCTCTTAATTAAATCACTTGAGGCAGTTTGAGGTGAATTGAGCCACTGCTATCCAGAAGTTGTAACTTCAGCCCATCTTGCAGGAAGTGCACGCTATTCCATGGATGACCCATCAAGAATAAGAAGCTTCCTTGAAATTCATTCCGTTTAAGGTTTTATGTTTGTATCATTCTCTGCTAAACTTACACTAAGATTTCATGCCAGAAGAGTGCCAGCTAGTGCTGAGAAGCCTTTCCGAATGCTCTGCCCAGCTCTTCCAAACATACACTGGTTTTAATATGATACAGTCTTTGGGGTTTACTGACTTAACAGGCTTCAGCTGGCTTTGGCCTGGTGGTACTTCTACAATGTAAGTGTGAATGCATTTTAGTTCTGGGAACCAGATTTTATCCAACTTGCAAGTTCTTAGGGTTTGCTTACTGACTATGTTTGTAGTTGATATTTCAAATTTCTAAGTGCTGGATGTGTTACACAATGTGATTATCTTCCATAACTAAATATTTCTAAAATTTGCTATCTATCCTAGCTATTTTTTAACCACTAAAAAAAGTAACACTTTCATTCCTGAGAACACTCTCTTCTGCGTTCATGGATGTGAAACGAAGGGTGGAAAGATCTGTATGGTACAAATATGTTAATACAGAAATGCACAGGAGAATTGGAGAACATATAAGAGGACATTTTCCCCAGGTAATATAGCCTGTAGCTTGTTAATCTGCAAAGCAGATGATGCTATGTTAACTGTACAGCTGAAGAGAAACACTTCCATTGTAGTTTTTGATCATTTGAAGTAGTCAAGGCCCTTATGACTGCTGGGTCTTGAAGAAATAAATGTCTTGTTTTTCTTGAATTAGCCATTACATTTGTAGTTTAGCAATATTTAAATGCTGCAGAAACTCTCAGAGCTTTCATTCCCCTTTTCACGTACACATTACATCATTTTTGAAGCAGAGTAGTCCTTTCCAGTCACAATATAGGAGTTGCTGAAAAGTTCACTTTTAATTCCTGAAATGTACATTTCTAGGTGTATCCCTGGAGATGAGGCAAATGTAATCCAGCATTATGGCTTTTTTTTAGTCCACATGATTAATTTTTTTCTTGTGATATGGATACAACCCAAGATTTATCAGTTTCAATTTATCAGGTCAATAATGGCCATCTCTCCAGATGTAATATATTCAGCCCAACAGACAGAAGCCTTTTAACATTTCTGTCTTCTAAATTGCTATTTACGTGGAGAAGATGAATCAGTGGAAGCAGATGGATTCACATTTTCCCAGGTCTTCAGAATGGAAGACACTAGAGGAAAATAAACTTCTGAGTGCCTTCTGGGTCTAATCAGCGACAGTGGGTTATTCTCTGCCTACACTAATATATCAGAAGATATTCTTTGCTGTCCACAAGCTAATAAATTGTACCGTGTGCTATCGGAGGAGTGTAAAATATGACCCCAAGAATTTGATATAATTTTATATTGAGGGCTAGATAAGACATGGGTTCTTTATTTACCGTGAGGATTCAGAAATAGTTCCATTTTTAATGGCAGCTATTGATTTAATAGGCTTTTTTATTCTATCCTGAGGGGGTGGAAAGAGGAGTGCTTTTGCTCATGCATAAAGTAACAGCAGACAAAATTTTCAAATCCCAGCCGCATCTGAAGGCACATCCCTAAATCAGCATAATCTAATTGGTAGTCTCTGGACTACCTTTCTGTTTCCCTGAGAGGAATCAGGGGAGATGGGGATTAGCTTCTCCTGTACATGGAAAGCCACTCAGATGCACCACTCCTGCAATAGCCTGGCCTATGAGAAGAAGTGTGTAGTCCTTCTTATACATGAGGTTTTATCACTCCCTCTTAAATAACCAAATGACCTGTTCTGGATCAGTGCTGGGCACCTGTAGCCTCTCATAACTTTCATAAGTTCCATGTTTTTCATCATTTGGAAATGAATTACTTAGATAAATGTTTTCCAGCTTTAGGATGAAGCTTTCAGTATTTTAGCCTTTATTTCAATGACTCATCATAGGCTTCAGTGCAATTTTCAAGAGTAGTTTTTTAGATACATCATCTCTTTGGTCATCCTTCCCTTCCCTCCTTCCTTCTGGCCCTTACAATCCCCTGAGCAGGTACAGCTGCTGTTCTTGCACACGTCGAAGTCAGCCATGGTGAAATACTGCCAGATGGACAAATAACCACGATTCCTCTCCACCTTGGTATTTTACTCTGTTACCCAGAGGTTCTTTGAAGAGCAGGGATGATCTGAACATCGGTGTGTAGATGCAGTTAGAAACATATATCACTGTCTCCCAGGGTTCCAGCAGCTCCACACTGTTGTGCCTCTGCCTGTGTTTAGAATCTGAGGCCATTGTTTTGTAGTGGTGTTCATTTTTAAGCTTCAGAACACAGTGATGTGTTTGCTGTATACTTTCCCTCCTTATCACATAGATGGCTTGCATGACGAATGTAGTTTTGATACTATGGGGATTTCTTTTTGCAAGGACACCATTCAATGGACAACCTAGCTGATTCCGTCTTTTAAGGTGGAGAGCCTGGTTTTTTTATAAGTAAATTTGCTAACGCACCATTTGTGTTGTACAAGTGACAATGCAGGCCTGGCCTGATTCATTAAAGCAGCAGTTTCCACGTGTTCTTTGCATGTGCTAAGGCTAAATATTGTCTACTTCCTTATCTTTTTATATGTGGATAAGCAGAATTAATATAAAATGATAATCTTTTGTACAAATAATTTAAAGGACTGACTCTTTCATGCCTATTACCTAAAAAAGGAATATTTCAAATATATTCATAAAACGCTCTGTGGACTTGACAAAACAAACAGTTCAATTTTCTTCAGTGTGTGTGGATGGTTTTCTCTAGCTTCACTTAACTCATTGTAAGGATCTGCTTTGTGATGTACCTGAACTCTATAAGCCTCACTGGGAATTCGGTCCATTCATGGAAGACACTTTTAATTTATTAGGCAACCTCGTGTATTCTTAGAAAGAAAACTTCAAGATGTCTATGAAGGATTTGGTGTGTATTGAATGAGTACATGATTTGTGCCCTGCAGAGAGAGAGGAACTGATTTATCTTGTGATCTCTTGCCCATACCAGAACTTACAATACGCTAACAAGATTGAGATATTGTTGCTAGTGCATATTGGAGAAAAGCCAAGCACTGCTCGTATTTGGTTTCAATTCTAGTAAGTAATTTTTTGTTATTTTGATTAAATTTTTGGTTTATATAAATTCCATAATGCCTTCATAATGCAGAGGCCTGTGCTGCACACCTGCAGTGTCTAATAGTTACTATTTGGGAGGAACATAACAGAAAATAGTAGAATATGCTTTCACCTGGTGGTTACATCAAGATTTTTACGGTGTGCTTGTTCTTCAGTACGTTTCTGTCTTAAGAATTTTGCCAGCACTTTCAAATAAACATAATACTTTGAAAGAATAAATGATCAGTTTCTACCTTATTGCTTGGTCTCATGTTGGGAGTGCTGGCTGCACTTGAGGCAAGCCTGTTGTTGTTTTACACATCATTTCAGGTCTGTGGTATTTAGGGTCTGGTACCACCCAAATGCAAAGGTTTATGTCTAAAGATGAAGCAATATTTAAAATACCATTTTTGGAGCATGAGTGTGAGGTTGGGTTTTTTTCAGTAACACAGAGGACTTTCATTGGTTACTGTTTATTCAGGATAACCCTTTTCTTATTCAGTGGACAGAATTATGCAATTGCCATAAGGCTCCTGCTGGTTTTGCCGACAGGGCTTGTGTATCTGTAAGAGTTGTGTCTAGAAATAAAACTTCTCCATCTTAGGCGAAGAAGAAAGAAATTGTACATCTTAGTGGGGATACTGCATAGCTGTCCAGAATGAAAGTTTTTAAAGGGGGTTAATTTTCTAGTGAGTCATAGATGTTAATGTAGTTACTTTTTTACCTGGCTGTCTCTGCTAATTGTCTAATCGGGAACTTCCCATCCAGAAGGCCAGGCTGTTGCTTTCAAAGCTTAAGATACTTGCATTGTTGGAATCTAAATATAAAGCTGCAAGCAATAGGATGATCAATTTCTGCAAGCAAAGGGAGCATAGTGTATGTAGTAATCACTTTGTGTATATGTAGCTTGTTGAAGTAACTAGATGGCATCAGCAGTTGGATTAGTCAGGGCTTTGGCATGGAATGTTATCTCAGAAACAGTAGATAAAGCAGCTGTTAGGGAACCTTTGCTTTGTGTCATTTACAAGGAGATCACACCTGTACCTGTTTATTTTCCAGTGTGGGAAAAAGGAAACTTTACTCTCAGTGTGTGAGAGTAAAGCCAATAAATGGCCTGAAATGATGCCAGTCCATTACAGTTTTCATGGTGCATAATTTTTTACTCTGCTATAAGTAGTTAATCCAAGCTGCCCGTGTAAACACGCATAAACCATGTGCCTCCCATGCTGTAGTGGATGCTGCTGTTTGCCTTCATCTTTCCTGCATGTTATACTGGTCCTTATGCCATAGCCTTCTTCCATATTGAACCGTCCTTACTTGCACATAATCCTGGCTCAAGAGGACCCTCAGCAGAAGAGCAACTTCGTGTGGGGGAGAACCTGTAGAGTCAGGTTGTGATTTCCTTTTTAACTTCTCAGATGCTTGGATTTCTACTGCTTATTGACAAAAGCAATAGAAATAAATATACACATGCCAGGATTAAGACGTACAGGCACCACACAACTCTTCTTTTTGTTGGACATAGATGATTTGAAGGATAGATTTTCAAGTTTGTTTGGGTTTTGGAGTGGGTGTTTGTTTGTTTGTTTTTTTTAAACTACCGTCTTAAATCCTCTCTGGGCTTTGAAATACATGTACTTTCTCTTTCAAAGTCACGAAATAGTGGATCTCCTGACATCAGATGCTGACTACTTTTGAAGATTTATAGGTAGAGACTTAGAAATCCAATTTAGTTTTCAATGAAATATGACGCTTAAGGTATTTATTAAGCTTTGTTTTAAAAAAGTAAGAATATCAGTATATGTGTTCCCATCAAGATCATTATTTCTTTGTATTCATAAGCATGTGAATGAAAGGTTCCTTTTTCCGCTCGTGGTGATGATTTTTGTTGACGTTTCACCTAGGAAAAGATTTCCCCAAAATGTAGTTGGCGTTTGGAGTTAAACAGCAGGCTTTAGGAAATTTCTTTTGACAAGGACTTCAACATTTGGCATCCAGCCATTGAAAATACACAATCCTTGCTGCTCCACTCAAAGCTGGATTTGTTCCTCGAGAGCAGAGCTATCGCGGAAGATCATGGAAAATGAGGGATTGTAAAGGCAGCTTGCTTAAAGGCTTTGCAAATTGAAGACAAGGCTTTAAAGTATTTCTGAAATTAAAAAGTTGCATTCATGTACTGGTGAGATCTGTTTGCGTAGACTCCTGTTTGCCTTGTCATAGTCATATGCCTTGCACTAAATGTAGACAGATAGGGCTATACCAGATCTGTATGGGAACAACAGTCCACGGTCAAATTTGCTTCAACAGGAATGTCCCCCTGTTGGCGTTATTAATTACAACTAGGAGGCTTCCCTTAACAGTTGTGGCAGTCAGTGGAAGAAAGGTGATCTTAAAGAATATCTTGGACCTGACCCGTATAAAGACTTGCATAGCTCAGCAGCAGCACCTTGAACTGTATTAGGATTAACAGAGCAAGTCATATGGTCTAAAAAATTGTTATGTTGTATTCCTTGTGGATAGCTGCTTTCTCCATTTTTTGAAACTCCAAAGTGATCTGCAGCTGCTCTGTGTAAAAATCAATACAGTAATCCAGTCCGGAGGTCCTAAGGTGTAGCAGCAGTGACAATTATGCTTGACAATAGGCTTGTAACGTATGTGATATGGCTTCATTACAGTGACTAATTTTAAATATAGTGCCAGTTTTCTGAGGCCCCTCTGATCAAGGTGGAGTTTGAGCAGAGATCTTAAATCAAGAGAGCTGCTCTATCCAAGCAGTTCAAGAAAATGGGTCTTAATGGTGGCAGCGAGCATGGTAATGAAAATCTGTTACACCTATTGCTTGGTATAGCAGAGCTTTGGATGCCACAAAAGGTTGTCTTCAGATGAGCTAGGAACTTAGGATTAGTTTTAAGGTAGACAGAGTAGACAGTTAAAGAAAATTAACCACTCTGTATTTCAGGGGAACAGCAAAGATTTCAGATTACTTTGTGCTGCCTCTACTGCGTTTTTAATTGTAGACATTTGCAAAGATTACTTTGGATGTGCACATGCCAATAAAGAAACCTGTAGTTTATGCAAATAAGGAGTCTAGCTTGAATAGTTATCTGAGATAAAGAAGATATTTAAGCTGTTATAGAAATGAAAACACAATTATAGAAATCAGCCCATGTAAGATATGGCATTCTTGTATTTCATCTTCTGTCAGATACAGCCCTTGGAGTTGTAGTGTTTTGCTATCTTTAATATAGAGATGTGGCCACTGAGACAGTTGGTCAGTGTTGGAAGTTACTTAAATCAGAATGCGATACTGCCTGTTGGGGCTTGCAGTCGTAGAGGACTTCATTGATCAGATCAAGATGGATGGCTGCGAAATTGGATCTCCAGCCTCGCTGAACCACACTAGAGTGTGAAGGATGCAGGCAGAGGAATTATGCTCTGGTTTGGCCATACCACACCCGCAGTATCCTCAGGGCTGCTGCCACCATCCTAGTGGTCTCTTTTTTGGCCGAAGGCTAGCTACCTCACCCTTGAAGAATTTAAGATAAAAGAATCTGTGTTCTAGTCTGGAAAAAAAAAGTTTCTATCTGTCAGTGTAGTGTGTGTAGCGCGCCTTTCCTGCTCTAAGTTAGTTTCAGGTTCATATGGGAATTAAAAAGGTCAGTCTCTTGCAAAGCAACCGACAGGATGACGGTTAAGTTGGTCAAACAGATATCCTTCTGTTTCTCTTAGGCATAATCTATTAATCATTTCTCAGCCTCTTTCTTTGCTCTCATGAGATGATAGCAAATTAATTGTAGGTCTTTTTTTGAACTTTTAAGTGCGTCTGTGTGCTTCTCTGCAAAACTATGTTCGAAATTGTAATTCTAGTGAGCACTCTCCTTCATATGTACCTCTGTGTCTTTATAAAATCATGAACAAGAATTAAACTTGGTTTTAAAAATTGGTTTTTGAAAAGTAATGATTGTTAACAGAGAAGGATGGCTCTTAAGTGGACTTCTCTACAAAAAATGCAACCACCCCCATAAGACTACAAACCTTGTCTTTGGCCAGGTTTCTCTAGCAAGCTGTCCTTACCAATGACATGAAAGTTTCTGTCGAATTGATTTGCTCGGCAGTGTAGCACGGGTGTCCAAAACAGATCAAAATGCAGTATTGCTCTCCATTTTTGAAAGGGCAACAGGCTGCTGTGAGTTTGTGTCTTGCTACAGCAAACAAGAATCTTGATTGCCTGTGCAAATGCTGTAGGATTGACCTACAGAACCACTTGAAAGGGAATGGTTGTAGTTTCACTGCAGAGTGAGCCTTGAAAATCCCATTCTTTATTGCTTAAACTGATTAGAAGACCGGCACCTTTTGCAGGGCTTTTTGTAAATCCGATTCCGTAAAGATAAGTATCCAGGTCAGAAGCTCGAGGCACTGTACCTGTTTCTTTCAAACCTATAGTATGTTTGGAAGCTTTAATAACATTGGGTTGCTATAAGGAATCCAGTGGGTTTCTGAAACACTCATTGAATTTAATGTGTAAAACTTGATTTCCAGCAGATTAGCTGAGGATTGTTAGCTGGTGCCTTCATCTCGATTTAGGCTGACAGGAAAATTTTGAGAAAAAGCGAAGAAAAAATTCTGTGTTCTCTTTATTTTATCCACATGCTTTTTGAGCTCTTCTCATTTACTCCACTTCTTTCATTACATTGCAGATTTGAGCTTAACTGTCTGTCATTTAGCTGTGCAGGGCACCTGGCTGCTGGCCTCGGTCTGCTGCTAATGAGGATATTGACTACTGTGCTGACGAGAATGTGGCTGCTGGTGCGTTGCCTGCGTTGGGTGAATCCAGCAGAGCAGGAGCTGTTGGGAGCAAGGGAGGGAGTGAAGGGGAAAGGCCAGAAATGAGGTTAACTGCAGGGAGCTGAGCCCTTGGTACAGTGGCTTTGTCTGGCTTGTACAGAAAGCAGACACCAAATGCAAGCTTTCTAGGACAGAAAACCTGTTCCCCTGAAAGGAGCACTTCTGTGCAGAAGGAATCTTTGGGAGTAGCTATACTTTGCTGGTGACCGTAGTTGTTTTTGCTGTTGTAAAGTGAGACTTGTTGCTCTAGAACTCAGCTACCAGTACGACTCTTCAGAAGATGCATCCTGCTGATATCAAAAGACATTAATTCTAGTTCTTATTTGGATGTTTTTTCTCTGACTTGAAGGAATGGAGGTTTTAAAGGATCTGTAAGTACTGAAATGTTCAGGCAGATACCTTGTGAAATTTTTAAAAACAACCTGTTCTTAGCTTGCAGCTACTACAGGTGCCCAAATGCCTTTAAAATCTTCCTTATTGCTTCTCTACTTTAGGTATTCCTTCAGTAAAATGAAAATATAATCAGGATTAATTCACTAATGGAAAATGTGTGGCAGTTGGACAATGTGCTGAGGGCAAAATGTAACTTTCAAGAATCCAAAAATCCAAGAAACGTGAAATATCCCTAATACCTTTATAAGACCAATATGAAATACATAGGTCTGACATGGTTGAGCTAGTAACGAAGAGGTTGTTTCACACACCCTCTAAAGAAATAACATCCCCCTTAATGGCAGAACTCTGGGGTCCTTCTTCACAGAAAACAGACTGACAACGTTTGTAGGTTAAATGAAATGAATTAGCAAACAAGTAATTATATTTGCATGTAACCTTGTTAAGATAATATCCTGTCCATCTTAAACCTGTCATATTAGACATATTTAATCTTTGTGAGGCATGGAGCAGTATATTATGTTTGACAGCTTCTAAAGGAAGAAGGACGAGAGACTGTAATTGGAATGCTGCTGTTGGATAATAATGATGAGCACTTCTCATCTTCAAAGAGTTTTCAGCCTCTCTAGCTAATCCACCCATCCGCTGAGTGGGGAAGGTAAGTTTTATCCCTGTTTTACAGATAGGGAAACTGAGATGGAAGAGGAATCAGTGGATCACCAGATTAGAACTTGAAGTGCCTAGATGTTAGTAGTGCTGTGTAAAAACAAAATTAATTGAATTTGTGCGCTCAAAGTAAATCTATTGTTTAGTTTTAGATTACGTACATTATATCAGTCTTCCTGATATTTGACCCAAATATAAAGTCATCTTATGCACTACTGATAACACAAGTGCTCTCTAGTGATCATACAATAACCTTTTAGAAGTAAAATGTGCAGAGTTTCTGAGTGTTTGTGCTTAGAAGTTGAGATCTGATCCCGAAAGCCTTCCAGGCAGAGAAACTATTTTGTAATTAGTGGAACTTCAGGCTCAGAAAATGGAGAATACTGTACATTGCACTGGCAAATTTCTCCATGAAGTGCACAGCTTCCTGGATGTTTTACTTGCTGGATTGGCATGTTAAGGAAATTTAAACGTCTTTGTTATTATAGTGGTAAAACTAAATCAATTGCTGAAGTAGACATCTTCCTCTGCCATTCTTAACTCACTTATTTTACTAGAAGTGATTGCTTTTAGTGTTAAACAAATACAAAGTGATTTGAAAATTATGTTTTCTTTTGTTTTCAAGTCAGTAACTTATGTTATTGAACTGGAAATGTTTTAAAAAAATCAGTTTATCTACTACTGATTGTACTTTTTACTGGAATTTCTTTGTACTAAAAGTAAAATGTGGGTCAATTATTACAGATATTATTCGCCCCTGTACAATTCTGTTGTCCCAAGGGCTAGTGACTTGCAAATATACATTAGAGATTTTTACAGAAAGTCTTTATTTCATGAATAAATAAATACTAAATTATTTTCTCCTCATCTTAAATTTACTAGAGCTTCCCTGAAGTCACCAAATTTTAATGCACAATTAATGAACCATACTGTAGTCCCCCAGTGGAATGCAGTGGGTGAACACTGTGCAGCTAGTGAGCAGACATGAAAATATTCTGACTGATGACATTTTTAATTACTATCTGGAGAATGCTCCATATACACAAAAATAGCAAAAATCGCAACATATAAAAACTTCATTAATTAAGAAAAAATAAATGTTTCTTTTTCCTTTTCACTGATTGTCTTCCCCCTTTCCTTATTCTTACATTGCAGCACTGCCCAGTAATTTTGTGATTAGACACACTTGTTTTCTTTCTCTTTTGTATTTTGTGGGGAAATTCCTACAAGTGCTTGTTAGTTCCCCACTGAAAGAAAACGTTTTCACTTAATCTTTACCTGAGTTCTATTGGCTGAGATGACAATGCTGTTAAAAATCGATGTGCAGAAAGCCGGGTCATTACCGAGGTTTTCCCTTGAATAGCTCATAGTGCCAGCAAGCTCAGAAAAACAACCTGAGCGAACTGCATCATCATTGATTTCAAGTACATCTGATGGAGTATAATTGTCTACCCATTCTTTTCATTCTCCTCTCTACATGCTTCCTCTTTTGGGATCTAATAATCAGTAGCAATAATCACAAGCAGCAAGAATAAAAAAAGAAAATACATAGAAATGAGTCCCCCATCAGTTGTGATTTCAAAACCAAATAGAAGTGACTTTGTATTTCATTTATGAATCCACATATTCCACTCTACTATCAGCAAAATCTTTGGGAGAGCCCTGACTCTGCTTTATATTTACTTAATAAAAATGCACACTGGTTTATATTGATAGTATTGCAGTTAGTGGCATTGAGACTGGATTTTCAAGTGTGTTAGCATCATCACCAATATCTTCTCCCTCTTAATTTCTTTTAAAATGTGGCAAGAGAATCAATATGTGAGGTGTTGTGTTCCAAACTTTTCTGGGTGGTTGGTTTTTTGGTTTTTTTTTTGTTTGTTTGATTGTTTTTTTCCTTATTTTTTTAATTGGCATTTGTAGCACTAAAAATGGAGACTCTCCAATTCAGAAAATATGACTTTAACCGGCCATTATGTTAAGTATGGGATGTGGTCTGATACCTACTCAATGTAAAGCTAGACTACTACATGGATATTAATGAACTTCCTTCAATAGGAGTCTCAGTTAAAAGAAATTTAGATATTACTCATCTCCTTAAACTTGTAAATTCACATCAGTGCAAATTCTTAATATGAGAAGAAATTGTTCTTCTCTGATTATCCGCCATAGGCTCTAAATCTGTTTTCTAAAATCATACTCTTAATATATTATTCTAAAAATTATTTAATACATTGGCATTTTTGATTTCAAGTGCAAACAAATACCTAAGCAAATGGTTTTGGCAAGTTTTTTTTTTTTTTAAATATGTAATAATACTGTCATCTTACCTATATATATTTACAGCTTGCCTGTGGCTTGCTGTTATTGTGCTGAAAGGCACCATTGCCGTGTATGTGGACCTCTTTGCTTTATCGTATGCTCCTTGCTGAAACTGCTTTCATACACTGAGGATATTATCTGAGCACTGTGATTTCTTCTGAATGTTTGCTCTAACATGATATGTTACTTTTGAGGATTTTTTAATCCTGAGTTGCTCTCTCAAATAATGCCTTTGCCAGTACTTCCTGGGGTTCTATACTTGCAACTTCTCAATGTTTTAAATATCGCATTTACTAGTGAAAAACTGTTCTTTTTTTCCTGCCAGACTTATAAACTCAATTTGAAATGTAAAAATTAAGTTACATTCCTCCTTTTTCTGTGTGTGTGTGCTTAAATCTATTTCCAGTAAGAGATAAGCTTCTTCAGGCGGAAGGTCCGTTGACTGTCATCAGGAAAAAAAACCTACTTTTTTCAGATTATGCCTTTAGTGACCTCACCCACTGAAGTCAGTGGGACTGTGCAGTGAGAACAAGGCTATGAGGAATAAAAGCAGTAATATTTCATTTTGTTCAGATATGTCTCTGTAAGGAGCTGGTGCCATGGCAAAGGTGTTGTCATTTTATTTTGAAGATCTTAGGAATAGAAAAGTACTTTCGAGTATCTAAAAAGTCGTGTCTGCTGTCATTTTTATAAGACCATTAAAAACTTTCTAGCTGTTCAGTTTCTCCTTTTACAGTCAGGTTTAGGTGAACTAAATCTTTCCCTTCTTTCCTTTTCACTTTTGACATAGTTAATCATCAACTACATTCATATTCCCTTCTCTTTTTTTCAGCTCAACCCTTCTGTGTTTAACTTGCTTTATTATTGCGTTGTAGGCAGGTCACTCTGGCTCTGGTCACATTTTGTAACCCTCAGTGATAGCTTTCCAGTTTATCTATATCTTTCAAATAATGCTATGCATAGAAGTGCTGGTTAACCAAATAGATCTGTGTTAATATTACCTATTAATAATTGATATAAATATTTTTAATTGCGTTGCTATGTTAATACAGATAAATTTAATCAGTAGTACACTGGCAGATGCATTTCTGCCATTTATATACTCGCCTCCTGTTCCAGCTGTGACTTTAAGGAAGTGCTATTTACCTCTGCCATTCTTATACTCTTACATTAATTTCAAAATTCTTATATTCATTTTGAAAAAGACTAGAAGGACTTTATGATAGAGAAGACCCCATCTGCACTGAGACCTTCACAGTCAGTGAAGTTTTATGGGAAACAGCAATGAATTGGTTTCTTATAAGAATCATAATTGCATTAATTAATTACTTAATTGTACTTTTTTAATATAAAATGATTTTGTGAGTCTTTTCATTGTCTTAAAGCGTGTTTTCATTAACTGAGCAAGATAGCATAAGGCATAACTCATAAATCCTCTCTGGTTTAAAATAAAGGAAAACGTTTCAGTCTGATGTGTGGACCCGAGATTGATATTGACATTCTCCTTGTATTCCTTCAGTTCTTGTATTTCAGGGAAGTTCAGATGTTTCGGTGTAGCCCATGAAACTGTACATCAAGGAAAAAATATTAAATTTAACACTGAATTAGTGATAAAATCCCACACACAATTATATCCCTATACTTAGTGAGCCTGCAGCCTACTTTTCTCTGGTATTTTGTTCATTATTACTAAAGCATTCCTACAAGTAAGTATCTGGGATTAACTTTGTGGGTAACTAAAAGCTGTCAATATGTCAGAAATAAATCTGGCATTGGAGAAGAGGAGGCTTTGAGGTGGACTTCTCAAAGTCTAGATTTTAGGTCATGCTAAAACCCTTTTAGTTATGTATCCGTAAACAAATAGCCTGTTAAATTCCTGGGGGAAAAACTAGATAAATGCAACAGCTGATGCCGCACTGTGTGTGACTTCACTGCTAGGTCTGTTCTAATTGCATGTTAAAGCACAGGGACACACTTCTGATTTTATCTGCTTCGAAGCACAAAATTACGTGTTGTTCCTCATTAATAATATTCTTTTGAAAATAGTACAAGGATAGAGACAAAGCCTGGACTATCTCTCGTAGTGATACCCTGGAGCGTTAGATATACTGCAAGCTTTGCATGAAAATAGCAACTGGAGAATGTCTGTGTATCAAGAAGGCAGTGGAGTCTTCCTCTCTCGTGCACACTTTCTCTTTGTTTTGGTGGATTTGGGTCTATACCACTTTGTTCTAATCCTGTCCAACATAATGCATTAGTTTCTAATTACACTGCTCTTCAAACCAATGTAGGTCTCCGGGCTGGTTTTAGAGGTGATGGCTTAATGTGTTAACAGAGAATATCAATCACAGTTGTTGTTTGTTGCCGAAAATACAGAAGCACAGGGCAGGCTTTGGCCTGTTTTGGGGCCTGGTTGAGAGAGTCCTTTGGAAGGTAGTACTGAAGGGCAGAGGGGTCCAGGAAGGCTGGACGTTCTTCCGGATGGAAATCTTAAAGGTGCAGGAGGAAACTGTCCCCATGTGCTGAAAGACAAACTGTAAGCCAGGGACCGGCCTGGCTGAACAGAGAGCTGTGGCTGGCACTCAGGGAAATTAAGAGTTTATGGCCTTTGGAAGAAGGGGCAGGCAACTGAGGAAGACAAGGATGTTGTGAGGGTTTGCAGGAAGAAAATAAGAAGGGCCAAAGTCCAGCTGGAACTTAATCAGGCTATTGCTGTAAAAGACAATAAAAAATGTTTCTATAAATAAATTTGCAAAAAAACAAGAGCTAAGAAGAATGTTAATCCTTTATTACATGTGGGAGGAAACATAATGACAAAGGATGAGGAAAAGGCTGAAAAGTACATAATGCCTTCTTTACTTCAGGCTTTAATAGTAAGACCAGTTGTTCTCAGGATACTCTGCCCCCTGAGCTGGAAGAGAGGGACGGGGAGCGTAATGAAGCCCCCATGATCCAAGAGGAAATGGTGAGTGACCTGCTACACCATTTCAATACACACAGGTCTGTGGGGCTGGATGGGATCCTCCCAAGGGCACTGGCGAAGCTGGCTGAAGTGCTCACCAAACCAGTTTATCAGCGGTCCTGGCTGCCCAGGGAGGTCACAGATGACTGGAGATTAGCAATTTTGACACCCATCTACAAGAAGGGCTAGAAGGGATATCTGAGGAACTACAGGCCTGTCAGCCTGACCTAGGTGCCACAGAAGATTATGGAGCAGACCATCTTGAGCGCTGTCACCCGGCGTATACAGGACAACCAGGTGATCAGGCCCAGTCAGCAAGGATTTAGGAAAGGCAGGGGCTGCTTGACCAACCTGATGTCCTTCTGTGACAAGGGGACCTGCGTGGTGGATGAGGGAAAGCATGTGGCTGTTGCCTACCTAGACTTCAGTGAAGCCTTTGACACTGTTACCCACAGCATTCTCCTGGAGAAACTGGCTGCCTATGGCTTGGACAGGAGTGTACTTCACTGGATAAAAAACTGGCTGGATGGCTGAGCCCAAAAAGTTGTGGTGAATGGAGTTCAATCCAGTTGGAGGCTGGTCATAAGTGGTGTTCCCCAGGGCTCAGAGTTCAGGCCAGTTCTGTTTAATATCTTTATCAATGATCTAGACAAAGGAATTGAGTGCTCCCTCAGTAAGTCTGCAAACAACACCATTTTGGGCAGGAGTGTTGATCTGCTTGAGAGAAGGAGGGCTCTACAGAGGGATCTGGACAGGTGGGATCCATGGGGCAAGGCCAGCTGTATGAGGTTCAACGAGGTTAAGTGGCAGGTCCTGTGCTTTGGTTGCAACAACGCCGTGCAATGCTACAGGCTTGGAAAGAGTGGCTGGAGAGCTGCCTAGCAGAGAAGGACGTGGGGTTGCTGGTTGACAACCAGCTGAATATGAGCCAGCAGTGTGCTCAGGTGGCCAAGAAGGCCAGCAGTATCCTGGCTTGTATCAGAACTAATGTGGTCAGCAGGACCAGGGAAGTGGTCGTGCCCCTGTACTTGGTGCTGATGAGGCCCCATTTTAAATACTGCGTTCAGTTTTGGGCCCCTCTCTACAAGAAAGACATTGAGGTGCTGGAGCTCATCCGGAGGAGGGAAATTAAGCTGGTGAAGGGGCTGGAGCACAAATCCTATAAGGAGCGGCTGAGGGCGCTGGGGATGTTTAGTCTGGAGAAGAAGCTGAGGGGAGACCTTATTGCTCTCTGCAACTACCTGAAAGGAGGTTGTAGCAAGGTGGGTGCTTGTCTTTTCTCCCAAGTAATAAGCAGTAGGATGAGAGGAAATGGCCACAAGTTGTGCCAGTGGAGGTTTAGACTGGATATTAGGAAAAATTTCTTCACTGAAAGGGTTATCAAGCACTGGTATAGGCTGCCAAGGGAAGTGGGGGAGTTGGCATCCCTGGAGATATTTAAAAAATATGTGGATACTGTGCTTAGGGACATTGTTTAGTAGGGACAGTGGTGTTGGACTGACGGTTGGACTTTGATGATCTTAGAGATCTTTTCTGACGTTAACGATTCTACGATTCTATGAATGGGAGCCTTTGCCATTGTGAAGGATTGATCTCCTTGGAGTCCTTGAGAGAATACTTTTGGGAAATCTGTCTATTGATAGAGCCAGAAGGAAACCATAGTCGGGTGATGACAACAGCAGTAATGAAGGAAGTGAACAGAAAGACATTTTTGGAAGGTAACTCAGGAGGACTGAAGTGCAAGATACTGAGGCAGCCTGTCAGAAAATATTGGTCTCTTGTGGCTGTGATGACCTGTACTAGACAGACAGACAGACAGATGAAAGACTAAATCTGAGTCACCCACGAGGAAGACAAAAAGGGGCAAATATGACAGAGATGTCATAGTTGATATTTCTAAAATTAGATGCTAAGACAATATTGTAGCTAAATAAGGTAAGAGGAGGCTTGGTATGTATGGCAACAGAGTTCCATTGCTTTTTAGTGGTAGAGATGCCTCTGGGTTGAAGACAACCCCAGTTACACCCTCCGCTCAGGTTGTTGCTAGAGCTAGTCATCAAGAGAAACTGAGTCCTCACATTTTAGGCTAATTCCCAGGGGCAGTGGAGATGGAGCTCAGAGCAGCTTTCCAAGTTAGCAGGCGTGTGTGCACACCTGAACCTCTCACGCTTGTCAGCTCAGAAAACAGCAGAGCTGTTGGGGATGTTGGCTGGGTTGGGGCTAACACGGAGGTGTCAAACTCACGGCCTGCGGGTCGAATCCAGCCCTCCACTTTGTTTTATCTGGCCCGGCACCTTGTTTCTACCCAGCGGTAGCACCGAGCTCCTTTCCCCTGTGCTCTGCCAGCACTGGGCACGTGTGCAGTGTGTGACACGCGTTACGCTGCAGGAGAATGGCGGGAGCTGTGAGTTTGGCACCGCTGGGCTGGCAAGACAGATCTTTCTAGGGGAAATATATGTGTTTTTTATACTTGGGAAACTCCTTCAAAAAAGATGAATGCCTACTACAAAGCCACTATGCTTGTCACCAGTTTTAGAGACACCGCTCAAAACTCCCAGATTTCCTCTTTGCTTCCTTTCCTGCTTTGTTTTTTGCCCTTCTCTGCCAAGGTTGTTTACACTTCATTGCTGTGTGTTGCTTGTAGGCTATTTAGTCTCCATAAAGGACTGGTAGCAGAAAAAGGTCTAATAATGTGAGGTGCTCGGTTCTTGTTAGTGCAGCTGCCATCTGCGGGAAGGGAATTCTGCATCAGTGGCTGTAGGTGCGAATTGAAAAAAATCGGGAGGTGGTAAAGAAATCGAAGATGTTGTGAATGTGAACGGAGAAACTGGATTGTTGAATATTTCTTGTCCTGTAGCATAAAATAATTATTGATGAAAGTTTTACTCTGCAGAAATTTTGTTTTGAGCTTGGTGCCCACGAGCTTTTCCATTTGCCCTGCAAATTTAAATGACGGGGAGAAATGCAGTCGTTTTTAGAAAGCAGCCATTGATGATAATAGCACTAACCTGGAATTTGTTTCTATTTGCTGTGCGTTTGGCAGAGCAGGCCAGAAAAGCACTGTTCTCATGATGCAGCAGACTGATCTTTTACACTGCACTTTGGGTTCCTCTGACTCCGCAGCATAGATTATCTGTTGCTTTTTTAGGAAGAAGTTACAGTAATTGTATTGATTGTCTTTCATTTGACTCTTGACTGAGAGGAATAAAAAGCTTCAGGATTATTGATTTAGTTTTGCACTCAAGTATTTTACTTTTGTTTTCACTTCCCATAGGACCTAATCTCAAGGCCATTTGAGCAGTTGTGTAAGGCCTTAATGCAGTGGTGATAATGCAGTTTGGCTCTGCAGAAGCCTGAATCAGCAGAGAGCCCATGTGTCTGTCTCCTTGCTGAGGCATTTATAACTATATCCATCTGAGAATAAACCTAAAACAAATTAAGAGAAGCTTAAACAAATGGGTTTTTTTACTCTTTCTTTTTAGGAACTGTTCTTTTCTCTTATGATTTCTAGATAGATCCTTGCTGCTATCTATCCCAGCACCACAGCGGCCGGAGATTTTCAGTTGCTAAGCGCACCTTAATCTTGTTGCTGCTGAAATGCTGTGTCTGTCGTAGTGTTGTGCTTTGGAACATCCATGAGTAGGAGTTAGGCAATGTTTTTGTAGTTAGGACTTAAATTTTAGCGTTTCAATGTTATTTTCTTCTCCTTACACCCTATTCTGCATCACCAAATAAAGTGATCCCTGTCGGGAAGGTTGTTGAACTCCATGCAGACTACAGAGGTGATGCCTGACTTAGAGGCTGGAACTGAGAGTCCTTTTTTCAGTCTCTCGGTGCTTCTGTGTTTGTGTATCCTGTAAATGTGTTGGATTTTATGTTTAGTACTGATTTCTCCAATTCTTCTACTTGGAAAAATAAATAAATCTGCAAATATAAACAAAAGTTGGTTGGGCAAAAATATTTAGGCACAGAGCACAGTAAAGCAAATATGTAATACAAAATAAGCACAGAAACATGACATTAAATACAAGTAAAATTTAGAACATAGAATCAACACTACTTCTATACCTGGCAGCTGATGCGCTGTGCTTATATATGTAATGCTAGCATGTATAGGAGGGAAGGAATGGAGCACAGGGACTGATTGTTTGTATAACACAGTTCCTGTGTTTGCTGTACCATTATTAAAATCGCACAATCCTGTAATAATGTAAGTTTGTTTTAGACTTCTTGGTCACATTTTTTCCATCACTTTCAAAGATTTTTCACAGCAGTTGCATTGGTATCGTATCCCCTGCCACCTCATTTTCTTGATGTTGCAGGTAAGGCATATTAAAAACTCGGAAATGCTTTGGGATAAAAAGACGTGTGCACGTAAAGTTGTTTTACTATACTAAATTCAGCTTCTACCCCACTCTGAAATAGTGTCTTATGCACACCAGGATTTTAGGAAGGCAATTAAATACATTTAATTCCAGGTCAGGTTTGTTCTCTTGGACAAAGTTGTTTCTCCTGGGATGGCTGGTAGTTAATAAGAGAGTCTGGTTTGCTAGTCTTAGTTTTGACTTACTGGATGACCTTGGCAAATCTTTTCTGTGTCTTGTCCTCATTTGTAAGGTAAAGATAAGGAGGCAGCGATCCATTGCACAATGCTTTGACATGTCTCTATGAAAAATGCTGTGCCATTTCCAAGTTTTTGTTATCATCCAAGTGTGGTCGTTATTATATTGTTTCCTTGAGAACATTAAGCCCGTCTCCAACCTGTTCTCCTTATTTTTTTCCTCAAAAAAAAATTATATATATATACCCTACATCCAGGAGCATTCCAGCACTTTATAAAGATCCAGGGAATATCATTATCTCTGTTTTATAGATGTAGCAATGGAGAATCTGTAAAGAGTAAGATCCTTCTTGGAGATTGTACATCTTGCTCAGTGGTCCGGGTTCCTGTCTCCCAGCAGCTTTAATCACTAGACAACTTTGCTACCCTTTGTAAAGGAGAGACGGATGAAAAAGCCATCTGCTGCTTGTGGCTGCTGGCGAGTCTCATGCTGCCCTCAGGTTAGGCTGATCCACTTTCTCTCATATTGGTAATTGTTTGGACCACTACTCTGTACTGAGCTAAAGCTGATGTAGCTCTTGCTTCCCCACTGCCCTCCCAGAAGTTTAGCAACTGGACGATTCAAGGTGGGCTGCATGAATTTAAACATATAACCTCTTAATACATACACGGAGAAAGGGAGAGCAAATGTAGATTTTTATAAAGCATTGCTCTTCTACTTGCTCGTTGTCTAAAGCCTGCAACATGGATGAAGGAGAAAACTGTGTTCAGTGAAGAATACTCATACCCGAGACACTGGCAGAATACTGAGGTTTATATAAACCTATTCGTTATGGCTCTGTGGGGAATTTCCAAATGTATTAGCTTTTTTAGGTCCTCTTATCAGCACTTCAAAGATAAAGTGGTGTGAGATGAATGCTTCTCCCTTAGCGTACTGGGTTTTACATACACTGTGCACCCAAAATAGGTAGGAAAGTCTAAAAGGGGATTTATAAGCAGATGTTAAAAAATGCAGTGGATGATTTTTTCGTATAATTTTTAATTATGGTTTGTCAGATGGCTTCTCATAAGAGCATAATCACAAGCCGGATAATCACTGATGGTTTATTTAAAGAAAAAAGAAAAGAAGAAAGGGCAGGCTGGGTAGTGTTTTCATGAGGTACTGCTCTGTGTGTCTCCATCATGTTTATCTCCCTGCTCACAGTCGTCATGGAAGCTCAGAGCCAACTGGGAGATCCTGCTCTGCACGGGACTGGATTACTGACCCTAATGCATGGAAAATTGAATGTATTAAGCGACAGCCGCATTTTCAACCCTAAGGACTTCACAAGGAATTTGAAACAAAAGGCCAGAGCCCTCTGAGGAGATTTTCATCCCAGGGGGGAGTCTCATTTTTAAAAAACAAATTAGCATCACCATAGAGAAGCAACTTCGAATCACTAAAAATTAGAATACAAAATGAAAGATTTTTCCATTCTCCTGGGTGTTGCTTTCCATCTTTTTTTTGCTAGTTGAAGGAGATCTCTTGTCTTAGATGTAGTTGAGGCGAGCTAAGCTCTGACCTCAATGCAGTCGGTTGCACTCACATTGGAAGTGGGAAAACTAGCGACATCAGTGTCTTGTCAATCCATGGATGAACGATAAAAGAGGCTCATTCTTTTATAGAGGGTTAACAACAGTGGCCTCTTGATTTATATGTATATAAATTCACTAAAGGTCCACGAAAGGAGAAATCTACAGGAGTTAGTCTAGCAGGGACAGATAGTGTTTTGGGGTTTTTTTTCTCCCCCTTTTTTTTTCCTGGTGGCAAATAAAGCATTTCACAGACTTCTAATAAAACATAGTCATAATGCTGAAAAGACCTGTGAAACAAAGCTCAAAAGCTATAAAAGCTTGGCTTGCATGTACTTATGTGTAGAAAATGTGGATGACATATCCCTCGGAAGACAGCCAGGAGCTGTAGTGAGAGGGCTGAAAGATTTGTATCTGGAAATAAAAGGGATGGAATTTCCAGAGGTGAGGTGTGGACAATTTCCGCCTGTCTCCTTAACTCCAGTTTGCTGCCTTGTCCCACGGATTTGTGTTGCAACAACTGGGCATTGAGTTGCATGGTGAGGTTAATGGCAGGTGTGTGTCTGCGCATGTGGGTTGGAGGGCACAGGGAGGCTTATTTTGCCATTTTGTCTCCTAGGGCGATGGCAGAATAGCTCCTGCTGGGGAAGTCTGTGGGAACTGTGTGCTGAATTAATGCAAACTGTGCTTCACCTACCTTTTCCTATGAAAGATGCTGTCCTCCGAGTTCAGTGTACATCTTTTGAGCTCCTCTAAGGAGCTGTTTTAGCCTTGTTGGAAATGGTAGCAGATTTATAAGCTAACAAGCTTATACTGATGAGCGTTTTCTCCTTAAGCCTGACTATCCAAACATGATAATATTCTGCAGATTTTTCCTTGAAGGATGCCTGTGTAGCCTGTCACTTTGAAAGATATGCACTAAGACTCAAACAACAAATCGTTATAAAAAATAAGCAGGTAGTAATGATAGCTGTTGTTGTATGAGATTTTGCAAGTGAGACAAGCATTTTTAGTGCAACCAAACGAAGAGCATACCAAGCAGTACCATCACTGCTTTTTGGCTTTTTGGTGTACAAAAATACTAAAAATACCTACAGTGATATATTTTTATATGGAAACCACTTTATAAATATTAAATAATTAGTCTTCAAAAAATACATACTCAAAGCCAAACTTGTCCCAATAGCTCTCCTCACCTCTCAGATTCTTTCTTTGTTCCAGTCATTCCAAAGTAATTTCATGCATTTCTCCATGTTGGTGTGTTTTTGATGCGATAGTACCTGATAAAATTGTAATGTAGAAATGAAATTTGGTAACATTACTGACACAGCAGTTTCACCTCTGAAGGCTCTGGTTCTGGACATTCTGTAGAAAATAATAAGAATCTTTTATTGTGAAGGTGTTGGCAAAATATCCTTTTTTTGCTCTGCACACTGAACACTTAAAGGTCACGCTTGTCGAGAATAGCAGCTTTTATTTTTGCAACACAGGTGAAGTGTTTTGTCCTGGTTTATGTGTTTTACTCTGAAGAGTGAGTTGTGGCGCTTGTGATGTGCCTTCGCCCCATTTCCATTTGGTACGTGTTGGGTGACACACACTGCAGCCAATGGGGGCTCAGGCAGAGGCAGAAGAATGCCCTGGCATGAGTTTGATAAAGATGCTGAATCATGGACTGCTCTGAAGAAATCTCCTCCAGCAGTAAGCTTAAATGGCAGCAACTTCTCAACTGTTTACTTGTATTTTTTTTAGTGTCTGCTGGCATAAACATCCAGTAACAGAGGAGAGTGCAATAGCTGAAACACTGCACAGGGTGAGATAATAATGGTAAATCATAAGAGAATGAAATAGGTATTTTCTCCAGTGCCAAAGCTGTAAGGGAACATGGGAAAAAAATGAAACAAACCTAACAAAAACACAAACTGTGATTAACACTGCAAAAAAGCAGAGATCCTGCCATTCTTGTGTGTGAATGGGGAGAAGACAGTGGTGACAAATGGACACCTGACAGCCCCCCAGACATTTGCAGCTGATTAGAAGCACCACAGATGAGCAGCTGTCGTGCCAATGAAGTATTATGGAATTGAAATGAACTTACAGCTGGTTGGGGTGCTGCCCCTCGTACTTCATGTTTATCATTGCTGCTCCAGACTCCTACCCCTTACCTAGTCAGAGACTCTCTATCTTCCTGCATGCATCCCATTTAATTAGGTTCACTTTAAATTAAAACAGGGAATCAGTTTCTAAAGCCTGTGTTTTATAAGGGTGAGGCATGGAGCAGCCTCTAACTGTTCTCTTCAAGCACAGCTGAGATTGTGTACAAGTGAAACACTGGTCATCTTATAGCTATGAAAGTTTGGAGACCACTGGCTTTCAAAAAAATCGGGTGTCTCTCTGCTTTCTGCTCTTCATTTTTCTCATCCTTCTTTTCCATGCTCTTTTTCTTCTAGTCCTGTACAGAAATCTTGTTAATATTTTGTTCAGCTACCAGCTAAAAGAATGAGGCTTTGAATAAGGGAACTAATTCTCCTGAAGTAGGTGAATCCTTAAAAGTATATACCTGTATACTTAAAATGCTGAGCCTTGGTTTAACATATGTAAAATATATTTGCAGATCATTTAGCTCAAGCCATAATGTGAAAGGTAATTTTGGTTGACTGCTGGGAAATAAGAAGTGTAGCCTCTCATTTTCTGCTTTCAGTGCTGAGCTATTCATGGAATCTTTTTGGTCTCTATTATTTTCCATTATTCTCTAGATTTAGCTGTTTCTAAATCCAAAGGAATACTCAGGATTTAAAATACTGCCTCCAGGAGCAGAAAGTCTGTTTTCCTGTAGGATGGATGTTTTGCTCTTGAGTCTATTAATTACGGCCTTTTCTTTCAACGGGAATAATTGTGTTATTAATAGTCTTTTCATGAACAGAAGAAAGGCCTCTTTGGAAGGAGAATGCTCTTGCTTCACAAAAGGTTTCTGATAGCCTTAAGGTGGATTTATCTGGTGAAGCCTTGGCTAACCTTCATATTAAACAGACAGAAGCAGTTTAGGGAATTTGGGCATGTGAAGCAAATTAGAAAATAAATTAAAAGCATTATAGCTCAATAGTATAAATTAATGCAGCTGTCATAAGCTTCATCCTGAGAGAGTTGTCAATATCTGCAAAGCTCCTGCTATGGGAAAGAAAATTAATGTGTACTTTTAACATTTGTGTTTTGCCCCACAAGAAGCAGTCTGAGAGTCCCCTGTAGCTTTGATGGCTTTCCTTATCTTAACTCCTTCCACACCAATGCTCTGGGTGTCCTCCGGGGATGACAGGGTGAACAGCCCATTCCTGGCAAAGCATGTTGTGAGTGAAATCTGTGCAAAACAGATGCTGATGAGAACACTGATGTCCAGGCTTCCCTCTGCAGCCGCTTCACCGGGCTCCCGGCTGTGCAGGTCGTAGCCGGCTTGGTCCAACAATTTCTCTGTCTTGCAGATGAATAGTTTGGGGATAGAGGCATCAGCTGAGTCTGTGCCCGCTGAACAAAAGTCTCTTCTGTTCTGCTGTGGTTTTGTTAGTATCGGTGGGAGAAGAGCACTAACCTCCACCCCCCCCCCAATATCCCAGCCCTCTGCGGTGCTGTTTCCTCTGCAGCAGCTCTTTGTGTCTGCTCTTGTCAACAGCGATTTTAGTATTGTCTTTCCTCCCTGACACCTGGGTGGAGGCTCTACCAAGAGATCAGAGAGGGCAGTGGCGTGTCTCTTTTTACTTACAGAACAGAGAGGGGAACACTGCTCATCCTAAACCAACGCAAGAGAAACCTCCCAAAGCAGAAAAGAGTAAGCTAGCAAGAACTCTGTCTTCAGCATGGATGGAGTCACTCACAGTGGTTATGTGAGAATTGAGGATAATAGGAAAAACATGTTAATTTGCTGATTAAAAAGAAGACTCTGTATGGCATTTGTGTTCTTTGGTACTCAGTACAAACAGGAACTGAAAACTGTTGTTGCTGCTGTTGTATTTATATTCTATTGGCAGTGGGCACTCTTAGTCAGATCTGGTCTGTGATGTTCTGAGAACTATGCAAACACATAGGAACTGAGAAATGTTTCAGGGAGTTTGTGATCTTGATCAAAAGAAGACGTTTCAAAGCATCTCAAGGGGTGGAAAGTGGTGAGGGCAACCGTAATATGGCCCATGGCTGGCTGGGTAAAAAGCAGTCCCTATTACAGTAAATAAGAGATTGTGTCTGGACACAGTTAACTGTTAACCTCTAGGAGAAACAGATTTTAGAGAGCCAGGGGAGAGACTGTAACGATAACAATGATGTGTCAGGGCTTTGCAATGACCTTCATGAAGTTGTGCTGGGTATTATGAAAATGGTAAGTATGCATGCTGGGTGCATACTCCTCCTCCGTGAGGGGGAAGACATGATCTGTGGCAGAATATGGCAGCAGCCAATCTGGAGAAAATTTGCTGCTTTTAACTCATTTGCTGTTATCTGTGAAGAGATATCCCAGAGACCTCATTCCATGACTGTAGGTGACAGGAGATACTGTTCTTAATTTTAGCTTGCTGGCTGTTTTTAGAGGGGCTTGTGTCTCTTTTAATAAGAACTACTTTTTGTCTTTAATATATGCTATACTCTTTAAACATGAGTTGTAATCCTAACACTGTGAAATAGATTATGGCATGCTGCTGGCAGAACATAACTTGCCTCTAGAGCAAGCAAGGTAACTCATGATCTTGAAAATCTGACCTTTGCTTAATTTCTTCTTGCTTGTTCTCAGTATGTGTTTCTCCCGTGATCTTCTCTTCATTTAAACCACGAAAGAGTATGAATGTTGACTTTATCTTTCTGCCACCTTTAAGCTACTCGGTGAACTTTGGATGCCTTGTAATTGTCTGCGTAAGGAGAAGGGTATGCGCAAGGATGATGAGGAATTGCAGGTATGCAGAGAAAGGTGGAGCTGCGTATCTGGACCAAAGCTGGAGTGAAAAATTCTTATCACACGAAATCTCACTTAGGCATAACTCTGGATGTGGTATGCAGCCTGAACTTCTTTCTACAAAACTAGAAAAATACTGTCTGGGCAATTTGTTTGATCTCCAAACATTACAATTGGAGTAAGGAGGCCTAACATGTGACAGCAAGTGCTAATATCTTTATTCTGCTGCACCTGAGACCCTGACGATCCCCCTCTAGTGCTGCTGAAAATGCAGGTCAATTAATAGGAGCAAAGTTCTCATTTTTGATCCTGTATTTAATTCCCTAAAGCTATTATTGCCTTGAGGGAGTGGGGGAAAAGTGGAGAAGATAATTAGACTTGACCTTGTGCTGTGGACTTGTGCAAACTGTTGGATTAGCAATGAACACCGCCAAAACTTGGTTAGAACGTGGAGGGGGGAGACACGACATATTGTAAACATGTTGCTGAATATGAAAGAGAATAAAAATTGAAATGGGAAGGACAAGAGGGAAGCTGAAAACAAGTATTGAGGCCATCTCTGTAAGTGCAGTGCTGTCTGGAGTTAAGGTCTTTTTCTTTTTTGTTGTCGGAGCATCAATGACAATCAGGCGAAATGGTACTTACTGCAGAGAAACAATTAAGTCGGTCCTTCGCAGCCAAAATGATTCAGAAAAAGGAAGGAAAAAAATAGGAATTACACTAAGGGAATATGTTGTAACAGAACTTGGGATGGTTAAGCAGCAGCTGATGGAACAGAGCAACTGATTCTGATCAGCTTCGCTTTTACTTTCCCATTTCTCACTGCACATTCTTTCACATTATCCTACTATTAGCATTACCAGCATCCATTTTGGTGTGCATTACAATGGCTTGAATAAGTCTTTTTTGGAAACCATCTGGTCTTAGACATCAAAGAACAGCTGTAGATAGAGCTGGCTTTTAATGTAGCTAAAGTTCACATCTCTGTGTAAAATAAAATGGAGCAGTGCCCACACTGATGCTGAAATGGTGACATTGAGCCTTGGGGAATTCAATTTCTCTTTTTCTGTTTCTTTGCCTTCAGCTTCTCCCCCCATTAATGATTCTGGGCCAAATCTTGTTCATCTTGCTCATGTGAAAACAGTTTTTGATATCAGTAGGATTCTTTGCTTGCATCTTTAGACCATGTAGCCTGTGTCCTGAATGTAGGCATTGTTCAGCAAGTAGGGGCGAAAGGAAAAGAAGGTGATAGAAACCCCAAGGTAATTAGAAATTTTGCTAAATGCCTTTTGTTTTGTTGGTCATTTGTTTGTATGAGTCTTTGTGGCACTGGAAATGCAAACTCAAAAGCAGAAAGTAGTTCAGCAAAAACAAACATGTCAGAAAACACTTCAAAGTGTGAAACTGTAGGGCTGGATTCTACTTTTGTTTCTAGTGGTGTAAATCTAGAGCGATATGGGCATCTTCCAGATTTATGTAGCTGTCACAAACAACTGTGCCCAGCCTAGGAAATGGAACCGGTCGTTGTTTGCAAGCCCAGGCTGAGTGCAGGAGGGAGCACTTGAAAACCTGACATGATTTATGAAAATGTATTAATTTTCTGAATTCCTAAGACTTAGCAGCAATATTACAGCTCAGCTGGAGCTGTAACGTGAAGTTAGAGGATTTCAAAAGCAGCATTAACAGGCAGACTGCTTCCACGAAGGGGCATGTGGTTGTTGCATTCCCTTTGCTTGGGTCCACAGAAAGGAGGGCAGTGCCAGGACCCTTTCGTTTCCTTCCCTTCCTGCCGCTGGGGCTTTGGCACAGTGGGCAATGCTGATCTGGCTCAGCTCCACTGTGCAGAGGAGGAAAGCAGTATATAAAGATTTATGGTCTTCATACCCTCTTCTGGCTTTTGAGGAATCAAATAGAAGCTAGGAATGACTTGGTTTGCTGGTCGTCCCTTTCCACTTCACTTTCTGTGAGTAAAAGTACTTGTGGCCCCTTTGTACTGTGAAGCAAACAGAATTGTATTTGTGTTAGTGCTTTAGTAATGGGCTGCGCTGTCAAAACTGAGCAAATGGAGAGTGAGCAATGAGAGAGGAAACTAATCCCCTGTTTATTCCAAATCATCTTCCATAGCTCGCTTTGAGAGGAGCAAAGCGAAAGCGAGGGCAAGGGAGGAGGGTGCTGCAAACCCGTGTTTCAATTAGTTTATGAAGGAGTAACTGTAAACATTCCTCTTTAAAATTTGCTAAGCTTCATTGATTTAACATTGCATCCAACATGGGAATTTTCCTCCTGAGCAGCCAGGTTTTGTCACACCTGACCTCTTTGCTGTTCTTTCTTTTATTTTTCAAGAGTGACTTTTTAATAATGATTTGTAAAACAAAATGAGATTTGCTTTTGTAAGTGCTCTCTCTACTTTCCTATGTTCTTTGGCCATTGAAGTAATTGCTTCTAGGAGACAAATATGTTAATGTTTTGAAAAAAGCACCCTCTGAGTACAGTGTATCCAAATTCATGTTCTTATCCTGAGCAGATTTATTTTTAAGATAAAGTGCCCTTGCATACAGTCTCACATTTAACAAAATGCCATGACCTATAAATATTCCAGTGAACATTAAATGAAATAGGTATTGGGCTGATGAGTTCTAATATTTTGTACTTCCTCCATGAGGTCTCTGAAAGATAATCCAAACCCTGCTTCCCTTGGGCTGCCGTGGTAGAAAAAAAATGAAGAAAAAAAATCCCCAGCAAAATGCAGGGTAAAAGATTCTTACAGGAGGGAATGAAATACTAAATGGAGAGGTTAAAATCACTGCCAGCTACACCGTAAGTTTATACTTGGATTATCTAATGAAGATGCAATGGGAGGAGTATGTATGATGTATGTCATTAAGTGTGATGTAAATGTGAATTATATGAATATCCTCCTATATCTGAGGAGATAACAGTGCTTTAGATGCATTAGTTAAAGATTATATCCAACATATGTTTTGATGTTATAAATAATGCATAGCTGAATTATTTGAATGGCAGGAAGGTCGAATGATGTGCTCTGGCTACTGGGGCAGTTGTGGAGCTGGGATTAACTTTCAGTAACCTCAGAGCGAGGGACTGTGGTCTCTGGCTCTGCCAGCAGCAGAGTGGGGAACAGAGGGTGCCTACATGCAGTGCTCATCAGGAAGAAATTACAGATTGCATGCAATGTTCTGGTCAATTAAGGTTGAAAATAACCTTCTAATTGTTGAAAATCTTTTCATGCTTTTCTGTTTCAGTTGTTCTGGTATATGTCTGGAGTGCAGGTTGCCTGAAGGGAGGACTTTCTCTGGCCTTCTGACTGGGGTGACGCTGGTGCTGTGAGGTGTCCCTGCACGTCTGGGGCTCTGTTAGTTATAATAGCAGTCAGTAAAAAGTGTTAAAGAGGTATTTGTAAGCTATCTTGGTCCTGAGGAGCCAGCTTTAACCTCTTGCAGAAAGAAACAGCTTGTGATTCTGAATTACCTTCTGGAGGCTTCGTTTCTTTTCTGGAGACTCTACCATCCGTGGATGTGTTCAAGGTTGACTTGTCTCCCCAGGCCGTAATTTGCTTTGCGAATGTCTCCCCAGGAGTCTTGCTTCAAGGTGAGGAAAGGATAGGTACCTGCTCTAGCTATTCCAGGCTGTTTTGGTGTTACTTAACCAATGACTTTCCAGATTTGGACTCATTCTTGATCCTGAGTCCCAGCCCTTCAGTATGTCTTGATTGCTTCACAGAGATCTCCAGGCAGATCGCAGTGATTTAACTGACTGCACCAGCTTGCTCTCTGTGCTCTTTGGTTCTCAATGATGTATTAGTACTCCAAAGTCAGAAATATGCTTGAACTTTTACATCAATTGCTTGTCTTGGAGACAGCTTTGATTTTGTTCATCTTAAGATTCAGTTTACTGGTTTACTGTCTTTTTTTAAAATCAGAATGTATATTACTTGATAATTTGATCAACGCTGCGGCAACAAAGGCCAGCCAGTGCCTCACTGCCTGTGGTGCCCTCTGGCTTGAATAGTAACAGCACATTTTCATGCTGAGTTTAGATGAATTGGCTCCTGCCTGTGTGTGCTGGGTAATGTCCTTTCATATTCTTGGCACTGGTAATGAATAGGATTTTGAACACAGCTTGCAGATGTTAAGGCTTATTGTAGGAAAAACCCTCACAAAAACTTCAAGCTTCTAATATGTGCCTAAAAGCCAAAGAGGGTATCAGAATTATGGTACTAATTTAGTTGATATTAGTTGCTTGCTAGATCTCTAATTGCTTGTACGAGCACTTAAATGTGTTTGGTGATAGACGACTTTTAGCTTTATAGTTCCCAGATTTTTTTCCCTCTCCTATTGTCCATACCTAAGAGAATTTTATCAATCTTATTTTTAGACTTGAAATCAGCTTTTAAATCTCAGATATCTTCTTTGACTTTAGTGGTGCTCTTGCATCTTAATTAAGACCAAAGTTTGACTTGTATGTTTTGCCTGAACTAACAAAATAGGTCTAACATGATACCGTGGTTCACTGTAGGAAATCCTAAAACCAAAGTACCCAGCAACCCCAAAACCTGAAAAAAACACCAAACCCCTAAGACCCTACTAAAATATCTATTGTCTGAAGATAGTCAGAGTATTTGCCACCTTGTGATTTGTTTGCAAAGCCAGAAACCTAAAAAACCTTTGCAGTGTCAAAACTGCCAACTTCTTATTTTGACAGAGTGTATTTCTGAATAGTAACAAAAATCACAAACAACTAACAAATCTTCTTTTTTTGAAGAATTACTGCGATTTGCAGATCCTATTTGATTTTACAGTAGAGAGTAATGCTATTGAAAAGCTGGATTTAATACAGACAGTTAAGAGGGATTCTGTGTGTTGGGGTTTTGGGGCTTTTTTTTTTTTTTTTTATAAGAGAGATGTTTATTTCATCTGTCGATTTAATCCTTCCTTCAAAGAGAACTGGAGGATAAAGTGAATGCCAGAGCAGCACTGTGGGTTTCTGCTGTAATTCTGATCTTTGTTGCTACAGTGCTAAACAAGTTTCTGTTAATGTGGCGGTGCAGGTGAAAATGCCGGGACTTCATCAAAAGTCCTGCTGATGAAGTGTGAACCAGAATAAAATCCAGTTCCTCCTTTATTTGCCGAGTTAGATTTGCAGGATGAGCAGAAGCAGAAAGCAGCCTGCCCTGCTCGAGTTATTCCACTGAACAGATTTCACTTAGACTCTACATGGGCAGCAGAGTAAGAGAAAACTAGCAATAAAAATGTGAAATCTTTATGCTGTTACATTTCTGAGTAAAACCAAACGTCTCAGACCTTCAAAGTGAGACTAGCAGGCAAATTACAATGGGTCATCTGTGCTGTAGCCAAAATATATTGAGAAAAATAACTTGAGAATGACACGTGAACAAGGAAGAGGTAAAGAAATGAACACATTGTTTTACCTTGTAGCCTGTGTAATTTAGCATTGTGTCAGAGAACGGGGTCAGACTCTGACACGGGCACCTGTGGTTGTACCGGTGCCTGGTTTGCTTCCTTCTTAACTCCAGCATGCGTAAGATGCATGGTCTTGTGGCCAAAGACCTCATCTGAATGAATAATAAGGATTTTTCCAATTTCCTGGCTAAAATGAATTAAAAAAATTGGAGACCAAATAAAATGTTTAAAACTAGGTTAAAGCCATTGATTTTTTTTTTTTCCTTCCTCTTGGTCTCTACTCTGAAAAAAGTGAGTGTGGATTGTGTGGCTGTTGTTGCAGTGGGATAGTATGAACAGACAGCCAGTGACAAGAGACTCCTGTCTGCTTAAAAAGTAGCCAGCTCAATGAATTATAGTAGATGCTAAGGAAAAACCTGGGTTTATTCTGCCTTTCGTAATCTCTCTCGCAGAGGTCTTTTCTGAACAGCATTTTACATTAAAAAGATTCTATCCGTGTTAAGAAGAGGTCCTCAACATATGTTTTTAAGAGAGAAGAACAAATAAAACCTTCTTTAGCAATGGGAATTATATCTAACACTTCACTATTCTTAACTATCACAACACAAGAAAATGAAAACTAGAAGAAAATTGGAGTCAGATGGAGATGGTGACAACAGAAGTTCTTTAAAAGCTGATGTTTCTGGTCTCTTGGTAATGCAATCAATATATGCTCTAAAAGCTCTAAGGCAGGAAGAGTTTCTTTAAATAGTGGAGTAGCTTTGAAATTCCCTTTCGTACCTGGGTGGAACAACATTAAATCAGAGACAGAATCTTTGCTTTGACTGATAAAAGGGGTGGTTTTCTGAGCCAAATCCTTTTTTTCTCTTAGAGATCTTGCTACCTGCCAGACATTGCAGACAAAAGTCAGATTCTGCGTTACCTTCCTAGAGAGAACTTTGCAGGTCTGGCCAGTGCTTTCTCTTTTCCCCCGAATCTTTACTCCTTTTCCCTCAATCGCATGTACTGGAGGCTTTGCTTATTTCCCAGGGCAGACTTCAGATGATGCATAAAACTTAGGTCGTGAACGCTGGTGGTGATTAAAGATCCATGGTATGTATGTTCTAGGTTGTTAACTTGGGTCTCTGGGCAAAATTCCAGCTTGGGTAATTATGTGCTGTTTTGCTGACTTCTGTCAACGGCTTCCACTGGGTAACGTGTTGTGTTCAGGTATTCTCCTACATGAGTGCGTATTAATAGTTGCTCAGTCCCATGGGCCTGTCATTCTAGGAGTTGATTGCTGATACACCCTTTGAAAAATCACTATTGATTTTGTATGTCTATCTTGTTGCCCCATAAAAGTGGCCAGTTCTGAGAGCACATCCTCAACGCTTACTGAAAAATCGAGTCCTTTCAGTATTTTTTGTTAGATTAAATATGTGACATCATCAATTATTTTGGAAAAATTAAGCTTTCAGTAGAAATTCAACACTTTTTGTATAAGTTTTGTTCACTGCTAAATTTCAATGCATTTACCAAAAAAAACCCCCAAACCCAAACTCCCTTTTTGACAAATTACCCCCCTCCTCTCCTTTTGCTTTGGAAAACATATATCTTTCTATCAGAGAAGGATCAGAGAGAACTGCAGTTCATTCTGTGTTTTTATTGGGAAGGAGGCAATTAGCAAGAGAGAATTCTCGTTGCTATTATCTTAATGAATTCATATCTTTATAAATATTGACATTATGTTTCACTGTGTTGCCTGAGCGTTAGTTGAAAGCTTTTCAATATCTAAATCATTAATACTGTAACAGATTCTAGTTTGAGGAAAATGACGCTACTTTTTATTCTATCAGATTCTTTGTGAGAACTGTATTTTGTCATGTACCTGCTCTGCTGTGTGTTACTGCTAAATACCAAATTCCTGAAGACTTTGGAGGCATAGTTCTAAGAGCATCTTAAGCTGCTGAGTTGGAACAGAGGACTAAATATAGCTCTGGTCATTTTCATTTTAAAAACTGAGTTTTATTGTAAGAAGACACTCCAGTAATGTATCCCAAGAGACTACTGTGATGAAATTAATATAGCAGAGATTTTACGTCTTATAACGTCACCTGTGGCAAACTGTTATCACCAAAAACGTGTTGCCTTGTGGAAATAACCTCCTCAGGCAGAATTTCTGTGGTTTTTTGAATAACAGGAGTGGAACTTCAGAATGAAAATTTCCAAAAACATAGGATAGATATTAGTGGGGTTAAATATATACGTACCTCATGCCCATAATAAGAGGATACCTAGAGACAGCTTCGCCATCTGTAAATCTGATGCTGGTGTTGTTGATTGCTTACACAGACTTTGTTTCTGGTGTTGGGAAGAATCACAGCAGTCAACGTCAAGGATTCTGAGATGCCATATAAGCAGTTTTTTTCCCTTTTTCAGCTGCTTTTTTCCTGTTAAAGAGGAATAAAAAAAAAAAGAGAAGAGGTTACAGTATGTCATCAGATCTTATCAGGAAACCTCTGTGCTATTGAGGTGGGACGAGCAACAGTTCAGAGGCATTTCTGATCCTTTGCTGCTGTGAAGAACATAAAAACTATGTTAGATATTAGTAAAAACTTTTTCACTGTGAAAACAATTAGTGGTTAGGCATTAGAACAGGTGTCCAGAGAAGTTGTGGGATCCCCACTGTTTGGCTAGGTACAACCCTCAGTAAGCTGCCCTAACTTGGAAGCTGACTCTGCTTTCAGCAGGGCATGGAACCTGATGACCTCCAGAGATCCTTTCCCTTATATTCCATGATTCTGTTATAAATATGCGTCTGGATATTTGGACATGAATTTATCACTTGTTATTCCACTAACTGCACTAATTCCTATATAAAAGATCTGTCTGTGTGCCATTACAGCAGGTGGAGATGTTAATTTTGACTTCAATTGGAATTAGTACGCATTCTTAGTCTCTGTAGCCCTATTCCAGTGCCCATTAAATCGGAATTTTTATGACTGTAATTAATTTCTCTAATCCATTTACACATGTGACATCTGTAACAGTGTGTAGGAGGCAGTTCCATGGTGTCACTCTATGAAAAAAACACTGTTCTGTAGCATAAAAGTTTATCAACTTTTTTATTTGCATCCTTTTCCTTTGCCTTCCCTCTGCAGTTCGATACGAGTTTGTCAAACCATTTGTCTGAAGCAGAAACAGTAAAAAACTCATCTTGAATAAAAGAGCTTAGTACGTAACACTGGATTGGGAGCTGTTGACCATGACAGAAGATTAAAGTGTCGAAATTTAAATAATTATCCTGGACATTGTATTTCTACCTCATCCTCAACACTATAATATGCCTTGGTTGTGGTAGGATGACATTCTGCGTGCAGAAGTTACAGCCTCTTCCAAGAGTGGGACTGGTGTGTGATGGATTATTTCTCAAAACTTGCTGACCAGCCGCCAGCCCTCGGCTGGTTTAAGAGCATCCTTCTACTCCAGCTGAGGAACTTGCCCGGCTGTCTCATCGCCTCTGAGCGATGCCAGATTTGAGCCAGTGACCCGGAGGTGAAAAGCTCTGTATCCCATTAGCTGTTCTCTGGGGGATGTTCAGTCTTTCAAATTTTTAACTGTTCAAGGATTTCTGTATTTTCTGTGATGGCTGCGTTTGGCAGAAGTGAACCATCGATAAGAAATGAAATCAGGCCGTTCCCCTGAGGTTTCCTCCCTCACTCTCCCCAGTTGTAGCTGGGCAGTTTGGATGGTGAAGAAATCAGTATACTAACAATTTACAGTAGCTGAGCAGAAAGATGTCACAACATCTCTCTAATACAGTCTTTTGCTCCAATTTGGGCAAGACACCATTTTGAAGTGGCTGGAAACGTGCTTGACTGCAGCAAGCAGAAAAATTGTAACCAACAGCTTTACAATCAAGTCAAGATGACTATATACGATATTTCCTAATATTTGCACCTGTTCTGTTTGGAGAACAGTATTTTTGCAGCTTGTAGGCTGGATTATTCTTGGAGGTTTTATTAGCGTGAAGAAGAAATTTTGGCTGCTTGAGTCTATCCTTTGTGGTTCTCACAGTTTTACAAGTTGTGTAACCCTTTTTATTACTGGCAGGTGCTGCCGAGTTTTGTTAGTGCAGAGTTGAGTGGGACGAACTTCTGAATGGGCTGTAACAGTAGAAGTCTGATGAATTAAAAGAAGTGGAGTAATTCTCTTTATCTCAGTATTTTCTGCTCTAGGATGGTGGTTATGGTTCTAGGGCACCACTAAAGTCATCACAGAAGCTGCCTTTCAAACCAAACTTGTAGACAGTGCCAACAGCAAGCTGGCAAGTGGAAACACTGGTCTCATCAGAGGGCATCTTCTTGAACCTGGTGGGCTCTGGAGCCTGTTCTAACCTGCCTGCAAGGCAGTTTGCAGGTGGCAACGGGATGCATTATGCTTGTAGACACTTTACCAACTGCTTTTTATAGGACCTAGGCTGGGAGGCAGGAGAGTGTGGCATCGTCAAGTGTATGCAAGAGGTGATTTGTTTAAATAAAAATAACATTGGCTGTAATAAGCAAAGCGTGGGCTTTCCCGTGAGCCTAGTTCTTTTTCCCCAGAGGGTGTATATTAATTGTATAGGAAATTACTTTCATTCCAGGCATTTCTGCCTTGAATGATGAGTGAGAAGGGGTGATTCTACTTGAAAGAGCATAAGATAAAAGATGAACAGTGATATTGACATATATTCTTTAACAAACTAGCTGAATTAATTCTCTTCAGATGCTCCTGAGTATGGCCATATTCAATAGCCTGTTAGAAGGAAACCAAGCAAGACACCTCTTGCTGTGTATGGAGAATCAATTTGAGACGATAGCCTAGAATGTGGGAGTCTGCTACTACAGCCGTGATGCCACCCTGGAGCTGAATGGCATTCCTTGTGGAGCCTGACAGGATGCCTCGGCGCAGCGTAGCTCTGCCAGCTGTCTCTCTTCCATGGAGTGGAGCACAATCCATTTAGAATCAATTTTGGTTTTATTCTTTGATGAGTGTTTAATAACCATTTCCAAATATCTGCACAGTTGGAAAGTGACATTGTCAAGAACAGGTGCAGCCAGCTGAAATTATGTGGTAATGCTTGTTCTATCAGCACTGGGAAGAAGTAAAGCGGAAAAGTTTTATTTCCTTCAGGGCAGAGTTGGCTAAATAGAATTGAGATATCCTGGGATAAATAATTACCCTCTCAGTTTTGACTCACTTTCCTTTGTGAGAGAAATAGGATCACCTTTTCAGCTAGGAATAAAAAGTCTTCTGTTCTCTTCCCAGCCTTGCTATCGGCTTGCTGCATGACATTTGGGAAGTCACATGGACAAAATTTTGAGTTTACTTGTTCAACAACTGGGTGCTTATATAAGCCACCTGGTTTCTGAAGGTAAACCCGTGACTCTGCTTTTCGTTCTGGACACCTAATGTTCCCGGCACTTGTCGTTTAGGGAATCAACTGGGTATTGATACAGGCGTTTGGGACTAAATGTGTCAGCTTTATTTTTGCTGTAGGAACTCTCTGGGTTTCAAGGAAAATCAGTGGAACCTAGCGGTGTTCAACATCTTCTGAAATAATTTATTTCCTCCTGGTGAAATTGGAGGCAGTAATTCATATGTCATCACGTTGTTTTGAGGCTTTTAATCAATTAGAGTTGCGTAGAGTGGGATTGTGGGCTCTGGGGGGTGCTTGTGGATGAACATGCAGAGCACCTGGTGCAAGCAGAGAACTTAACGTTTGAGGCTTCTTTGAGGTGTATGCAAGTGCTAAGGTTTATTAAGCTCCATCTTAATGCTAGCAACTCACTGCACTGTCAGCGGGGATTAGCTGTTTATGGCAATGCTCTTTTATTAATGATATTTTTACTGCTTTTTCTCTGATCTTTCCCTCTGACTGCTTCATATAAATGTTTTGATGAACTCCGTGAGTGCTCAAACCCCTCCCTTCTCCACTATCCTGTTCTCTGTTTTCTTTTGCCGATTCTCCACCTTTTTGCTTTGCTTCTTCAGCCCGGCAGTACAGCAGGCACAGCAATCTCTGTCCTTCAGAGCAAAAGGATTACAGGGGTTAGATGTAAAAGTATACATCGAATGAATAATTCCCATTAGAAAATCAATTTCTTGACTAAGGGAAAGTAGCTGGGGGGAAGAGAAGAAAAAGGCTTGCTTAAAATTGTTGTTTTCCGTTGAATCCTTGTTAGTGAGAACAGCGGATGTGTCTGTGGGAGCTCTCTAACTGCCTTGCCTTAACCATGAACCCTCCTCTTCGTTGCTTTAGCTCTTTTTTTGCTAATAGAGGGGTTGACTCAGTAGATGGCAGTCTCTTTCCTCCGAGTCAGCGCAGAGAGGCGGTGAGCTGGAGCTGCAAGGCGGTTCTGCAGATGCCCTCTTTTGGAGAAGAAATAAACCCCACACCCTGGTGACCTGGGGTCAGACGGGATTTGAGGAAAGCAGGTGTGTTCCACCCCAGTAGGCTACTGTACTCATCTTTCCAAGTTAACAGTTGCTATTTTCATTACGCTGTAAAGTTTGGAAACAATACAGACGTGAGGTCTAAGCTTTGTCTCACGGAAGGTGACTTTATGTGACTGTTGAGCACTGGAGCTGCTCTTCATTCACGTATGAAAGTGAAAGGGGAGTCAGTCCCAACATCTTGTCCTTAGCAAGGCGTTTGTCCAAAAATACGGGAAGAGGCCTGTGAATGTAAGAAATATGGGTAAAACTCTAATGACAAAGAATATATGAGTAGTTGTGCTGCTCCTGAGTGCAGCTTCTCACACAGAGACAGATGTCCTCATGGAACAGAAGCTCAATTTTTATATTGTACATGCTGCAATAGTTGCAGTAAAAACCTGCACAGTGCTTAGTATAACACCAAAAATAATTCACTTTGTATTTTGTTATGAATATTTAATTTAATGGTTAAAATTTTATTAAAATAATTTTAGGAAGAAATAAAATTTGGTATGCGTAGCTAGATTTCCTGTTAAAATATTGAAAACTTTCAGACCTAAATTAATGAATTAGACTTAAATAGTCATTCGTGAAACTTAAAAAGAATCCAAAATGTATTTTGAAGTTGGGTTTTTTTGGTTTCTGACTAAGGCTGTACTTGGTTTGACTTACTCTGAGAGAAACCAGGGGTGCTTTTAAACAGATTATGCTGTCTGCATGTTATCTTGAGAAGGCAACTTCCAGTCCTTGATACCGTGATGCAATGGCAGAAACTCGTGCTGGAGTTTCCACTTGAGGGTCAAATAGTAGGCTGGATTTCAAGATCAAAACTTTGATATTTTTTTTTTTTAAAAACTTCTCTCTCATCAGCCTGTGTAGTCATCAGTGCATCAGCGTGTCTGTGAGACAGTGAATCCATTGCTAACTGGGCAGCTGCCCCTTACGCCAGCTGGAATTTGTTTAGACCTCTGTGTTTCAGACCCACGCGCTGTGCTTTGCAGTAGTCAGGTTTGGAGGTCATAATTATGTGGATGATCCTTGTCTCTGCCATTTGTATGGCAGGCCATACAGACCTGAGTGGATTAGCTATCGAGTTCACTCTAAAATGTCCTTCCTAATTATAGTTTTTGCCCTCTGAGCTTAAAAAAATTTAAAAATTAGCAATTAATACCTCTAATATATATTCTCTGAATACATTTTGGTGAAGTATTTTGTGCCTTCGATTTTGACATAGTGTATGCTGCCATAGTATTACTACAACACCTGCTTTGAATTCTTCTCTCTCCTACCTGTCAGTGTATCATTTCATGCTCCACTAAGTGGTGCGAATAGCAAAACCATCTGTTCATTACTCATGTAGCCATTGTGTGAAATATGAATGAAACATCTCATGTCTGAAAGAGTCCTTGTCAACTGAGCCCAGCTGGTGTGGCTGTATTCTGCCCGGAATCCAGAGTCCAGTTGCTTCCTTCAGTTGTGTTGTGCTTAGTCTCGACACAGAACTTGTTCAAGCAAATGTCTAATCCGTGATTCAAAATCTTCTGTTTATTCGCTTTTTGCCCCTTGAAGCATGTCTTAGAGTTAAGATCCTCGCTAGAACATTATCTGTGGCATGAAGGAATTTGGCTTTATCCTTGTGGGCACAGATAAGTGAATAATATATGCATGTATACCTACAAATAAGGGAAAGAGATGAATTTGTTATGTATTACAGGAAGTTAATGAATGTTTTAAAGAACTATTTTTTTTGCCCAAACCATCTTTACTGAAATAACTTCTATCAAAAGTTGTATCCATGAACTCTAGAGTTCCATCTCCGTCAAAGCTATTTGTACCTCCCTTTCTTTTGGCAGAAAGAATTGTTCCTTGGGAAGCCATCATTGTCAGTGCCACACAGATCATATGGCAGTGGCTTCTAAAATAGCAGGTTAATATCCCTGTTTGACAGGATTAAATGCTTAACAGTGATTCTTGCTTTTACAGCTATCAGGGTAAGTGATGCCATGTGCAGTGATAAAGATGTGACATTGTTCAGCTTGCCTTTTGGAGAATGATTAAATGACACGCTTAAATCCTTTGTGGCCTCACAAGTTTGAGCAATGCAGAGGAACAGAACAGCTATACCGTAAGTGAGCAACAACCGCTAACTTAACGTATCTAAAATTTAATTTGTACTTATAAGCTGCAAACAGAGGGAACAGCAGGCACTATTTTAATTTGTAACTAGCAAACGTTGTAAAATCTGTCTCTGGAGTAAGCTCTCCCACATGCCTCATGAAGTCACTTATCCCTTTGGGGTGGAAAAGACCGGAAGACAACACATTCAGCAAAACCTGAACCGGCATCATCTCCTTACGCTTTGGGATGAGACTTTTGTTTATGAATTTAAATATCTGAATAAAGTTGTCTGCACGTGAGGCAAGAGTCTAAGCTTCTATTATAAAGTCAGTAAAGATCTCATCCTAAGAGTCTAAAGCTATTCAGCTTCCAAAGCAATGCAGTCTAGGGCTGTTCAGCTAATCGAATGTGAGTGTGTATTATGGGATGAGCTGACCAGCTGGCATGGACTCCATTGAGTGTAATGAGTGCTCAGGAGACTTTCTGATGTGTGACCGCCTGTGTGTGGCGTCTACATTTAGGTGTCCGTTTGTGCAGGTTACAGCGAGATGAGTGTGCCTTCTCCTAATCCATGGAGGAAACAGCGCAACAGATGAGGAAGGTTTGGCTTGTGGAGATAGAGCTGTCAGAGTTGGGTGAACTCAGGGTTGAAGGTAGTTTTTTTTCTGCATACAGACTTATGCAGGCTTGGCTGGTTGGTGCTTGGGAGCCTCGTCCACCACGGTAATGCTGAGACGCCCATTGATTTGGGTTCTGTTGTAGGTGTTTAATGAGCTTCTCTTCATGCCTAAGTATGGAGGCAGGAAAAGAGTGCATACTCTAACTTTGGTGTTTCCAGTCTTTTGGTTGTTAATCTGTAGTCCCTTAATATTTTTGAGCATTTCACATATAGAAATGACATAATTATCAAAAAATATTAGGAATATGAGAATTCTTAGACTAGATTTTAATATAAGGCTATGTATTTCTTTTAAAATGAGAAGTTGTAGCCATCTGGCGTAAGCCTTCTGCCATCAAGAGCAAAACCTATGATTCCTTGGTCTCTCTGTTGTGTAGCTTTAAGAGATCCCTGTAACGGGAAATTAACCCTTATATATTCAAATCAGGCATCTAACATGTTACAGTAGGATAAAATATAACCTGCAGGTTTGTGTTAGGTACAGTTTCAAGGCTCGTAGGATGTGAGCAGGTTTGGGTCAGTCCTAATGCTACAGAGTGACTCAAAGTTCAGAAATCTGAAAAGCTGCCGGTGTTTGCTTTGCTTAATAAAGCAAACCGTAAGTCAAACATTTAATCATGGCATTCTGGTAACAGAGGGCTGTTTTAATACAGCTCTTTTATTGGCCTCTTTGTAGTTCAGAAATAATAAAGGCAGTCCTGGTGGATAAGGTGTTTTCATTGCAAATCTCATGTGGAACCTTTATTTTCAAGACACAGACCTTGTATAACAATATGAATCACTGGCCTGAGAGCTGTTCTGATCTATGGTGTTTTTTCCAGTAGGGAAATAACCTGCTGAGTTTATTAATGTTTGTCTAATTTACATCATTAGGGTCATTTTTTAAATAGCTCTGTCTGTTTGCTTTATTGCCAGCACAAGTGTTGGGAGGAGGGATACCAGAGCGTGAGCGCTGCTGATCTCTGAGTGGAGCAAAAAACTGAGCCTTGCATCCTCCTAGGTGCTACCTGGGCAGAGGAGAAAAGCTTCGAGGCTTTCAGCTCTGAAGGCCTGCACACCGCCACAGGTGTGCGTGTTTTAGTGTGTTTTTTCTAGTTCCTGAAAAGACCTTTGTAACAGCAGGTGAAGGGAGAACAGGGCTTAGGTGCTCAGCAGGGAGACAACACCTGCTTCAAGATTTTAAAGAGGAGTCTGTGCCATTCCCTTCTCACAGGTGTTGCCCATAACCATTAGCAAAGGGGGATTTTGGAGCTCTCTATACTTATTAGTGCCTGCAGAAGCCAATGGGTTCCTCCTGACGTAGCTGGAGAGGATGTCCCAGTGGTGCTGGGAATGTTGTGGTCTTTCCAGAAGGTTTGTACCTCTTCTCTGAAAAACTCTCTTCTCTGAGGGATGGAAGGTGTTTTCTTTATCATTGCAGGGGATGGGATCACATCTGTTACTATTGCTGCTAGCAGTAATGCTGATGAGACTGTTGGGTTGCAAAGATTCATCTGCAGGACAGACTGAGATTCTGTTGGTTTTTTCCTTGTTCATTCTCAAAGGGAAATATAGGAAAGGAAAAGGGGATACTACAATTGAAACCTACAAGACTAAGTTGTCATCTTTGTTTTCCAGTGAAAACCTGGAATCTTTGTGTTGTTAGTTACTCCGATTTTACTGTGATGAGATAAGAATTTGGTCAAACTGCTATGATTTTTGTGAGCTGTTTTTAATTGATATCTGTGTGTCTGTACCTTCACATACTGTTCCCTGTTGCCTGTACTTGAGTAGAATTGTACTTCATTGTTGTGGTGGTAGAACTAATTCGGTTCTGCAATTTCTGTGACTAAACCCTTTTCACGGCAGTGGGAAAGCTTTAAGGAATTGTCCAGTTTGAGCCATAATGCAAGCAAGAAGTGCTGAGATGCTCCATTCCATAGTGCATTGAGCCAGGCAGATGAAACAGAGGTAGAGATTTGGAAAAAAATTCTTACCATTGCCCTCTCTGAGTTTATATTAAGTTTCTGAGTTAAACTTAGCTTTTTTTCTAATACAGTGTTATATAAATCCCTTTGAGAAATGTGTTTGAATGGCTGATTCACCTTGTGTAAATATGTTGCAGAATTTAAGGTTTTGAAGTTATTTGGATTTTGGATAAAAGGAACTTTGAAAGACCTGTTTGATCTTGTAAACTAACTGTACTTAGTTCTGATTTAGACTTTAAGGAAGAAGTTACAGGCAACGTATTTTCTTCTTTTTCCTGGATAGGAATTATTTTTCTTCTCTTTGTGTGAACAGCTGCTCAGCTGCAGGTAAAAAATGTTATAGTTTATGGGACTGCCAGCTGGAGCCAATTAAAATCTAATGGACCAGAGTTGGCACTAAAATATCTTATTCTGCCCTAGCAATGTGGAGGGTTTCTGCTGCTGCTTATATATGATTTAAAAGGTTTACAATGTTGTTAAGAAACAAATTTACTTAGCATTTTGCAAACCAAGACATGTTTGAATTTAAAATCTGACACATAAATATTACAGTTTGGATCCTTTAAATGAAGTCATGGTTCCACTGAGCATGCAGAAGTGTGATGGAGGGACCTTCCTGCCTCACAATGTTCTTCCCTAAATAGATGAGATTAAGGCAGAGAGCTGAATGACTTGCTTTGGTCACACCAAGGATCTGTTACATACTTAGGAAAAAATGTATGTCTGTCTTTTAGTCTGAAAAGAAACTTAGGACAAGATTAAGAGCTCTAGTTAAAATGTTGAGAGTGTGAATCACTACTGAGAGTAACATGGGCAAAAGGAGACTTGAGCAGGGTATGTGTGAGAGAATTGATTTTTTGGAAAAAAGATTCAGTTCGTTTGAACTGTAAGGAGCTGTTTGTTCTTGGAAGATGTGATCCCTACTAGTCTTTTTGTGCAAACCTAATGGCTTAAAAGGACTTTTTTGTCTTTTCAAAATGACACATTTTCAAAGATTGGACTTGGTTTTGAAAATTGAGAGGTTTCTTTTTTTCCAAAACACGTGAATTTCACCAATGCTATATGAAATGTTGCCGGTCTAGGCAATCTTTCTGTTTAGGAAACCTTTATATTTCTTTACTTTGTGATAGTTGAAGTGCATTTCACTTCATGCATCTGATAGGTTAACTTTCCTCTGGTGAAGAGGAACTCAATTGCTTGTGATTGCTTCTCCACATTCTTAAAGATTCTTCTTGGGCACAACAGATGCTTTTGTACCTGTTATCAGTGTATTCCTGTAGATGCATGAAAAAAGAACCTGTTATCAAACAAGCAGTCCATGCATTTGAAAGTAGGAGACATGTGAATAGTGGGCATTTGGAAGTGTGACAAACTTAGGCCTGATTTCTCTGTTTCTAGTTGTGGGGCAGATCTAAGCTGCTTTTAAGCATTCTGCCATTTATTCAAAGATTCGTGTGTTCAAATACTGGTCAACATGACTGATTTTCACAGTGAACTGACCAGTTCTAACCCTGAAATGGGTTGTTGCATGCATGTTTTCATACGTGCCAAGGGTGGTCCAGCTGCTCTAGAAGACAGGAAGAAAAGAGGACTTGGAGAACAACTAAGAAGTATGAGAATTATGTTTAGAGATACTTTTATGGAACAGATTATACAAAGCCTAAAAAGCTTGTATATTTCAATGAGGTGCTTCAAAATGTCAAAGAGATCTCAAAATCTGGGGTGCGTCTACTGTAATGTTAACTGCAAACGGTTGATGTTTGTTCTGTTTTGACTTGTCGGTGTTCTGCTGGTTCCTGGGTGTCCAATCTTGTAAATGGAGATCAGTTTGTATTGAGGAGCACTTACTGTCAGATCATTTGGAGGTGAATATGCAGAGCTCGGAGAGACCTCTCCTCAGAGAAATGAGACTTGGCCCAGGCCTAATTTGGTCTTAATTTTAATTTTTCTGTAACTTTCCTTTTCTAAAGCCTTTGGGAACAATATCTATCTGGTTTTTGTGAGAAGTTGTTAATGGTATAAAAGTAATTTCTTAGAGCTTTGCACAATTAAAACTATGTAGTTCCCTTCCTTGCGATGTATTCGGCTCCTGTCAATACTGAAACCAAGGATTCTAACGGCACTGGAGATCATACAGCTGTAGGGTGGTCTGCAGGCATAGCTTCTCAGGAAGCCATTGGAAATAGTGCGTAGGTGGTGTTATTGTGCCTGATCACAGCCAGAGCACTTCCCTCTCTGAACTTTGCAATGTGTCACTTATAATAGGCATTAAATTTAATATTTGGAGAGACACAGAACTTTATAATATTAATAACAGTTTCATGATGTTAAAGAGAAAGATATAACCTAATTGGAGAATGAATGTAGACTTTCTTGGCTGCTCTTCAAGCAGGAGATTTATTGGAAGCACTGTGGTACTCGAAATCCTAATCCATCTCCTCTCCCTCGGTTTACAGTTACTCCATTTGCCTTTCTCAGGTGTACTCTTGAAATGGCATCTTTTCAGGTACTTGTTTTTTAGAGAACTTTGTGGAGGAAAAGGAAGAAGAAACCAATCCAAACCAGAATATGGATGATTCATAGTAAGAACTATTGGTGTTGTAAAAAAGCTTGGTAGGGATTCTGACGAGTTGGCATATCTCCTTCCACATCGATAAATTTGTCACTGATGAAAAGTGTTTATTCCTTTGCAGTTGCGTGATTTATGCTGGACCTTTTGTACTGGACCTATAGCTCATCCTCAAACAGCAGATGATGAACTCTGACTAATAGATCTCCGCGACTACCCTGCAATTTATGTAGGACTAGTATTTTCAAAGGGTAGTGTGCATGATTTAAGTAGGATTTGAGTATATAGCCATGGTTTGTCCTTTGCTGTCAGCAAAGCCATCCTAAGTTCATTTCTTTAAAGAAGCTCCAGGCCAAATGTCAGGAAAAATTAAATCAAGCAGTGATGTAGTCCCGTAGGGAAAATGTATTTCAATTGTGAGGTATTCATGGATATAATATGTCATCTTGTAGCCTGTGACTGCTGGGTGTACTTACAGGCAATGTGGTTTAGTAATTGCTACTTGTTAAGACATTTGGCTATGATAAAAAATGACCTGCCGAGGAGTGAGACAGTTTTGTTAATTTTATTTATGAGATTTCCATCAAAATTGGAAGGATGTGCGTATGTGGCAGCAAATCCTCCGTAGTACAGCATCTTTAATAAATGAATATTGTTTTTTGTCTTCCAGCAAGGAGATACCATAATCTTGTAGAGCTTTGGCTTCTGCAGTATGAGAAACAAGTTATTTTGCTGAGCCACCAACATTTGGCTATCCAATTTGCCTTTCCTGAGGGCAAGCGTAAGCAAATTTTCCATCTTTCCAACAGATGTGAGACAAAGCTAGGCTTGTCGGATCAACCTGTATCCAAACCTGGAAAGAATTAACTCCAGCCTCTGTAGTTTTTGTTTTGATAAAGAATTTCTTATTTTTACTGACATATTCTAAATAAAACACAGCAGACCCTTACAGTTCAGATATTCTTTGGTGTGGATACCTGACCCAGAGGCAGGGTCATGTAGGTCGTCATTAGAAGCCTGGCAAGCTGAGGTGGAGCCACAAACTGCCTTTCCGTGGGACACGTCCCTGTCCATGCTATTGTATTAGCGTATTCTCTAGGCCTTTTCTAGGACATTGAGGCTGGCGGTGGTTTTCTTTATTGCTTTTAATTACAGTTGGGTTAACTTTGTGGTATCGGTGACCGTAAGCACTGATGTGTAGCATTCAAATGTCTGTGTCAGTCTTGGTCATGTTACTTGATTACTGTGAAGCATCACATGTGGAGCACACATGTCATTTAGAATATTTTTTTCAAGTGCAAATGGACATTTAAATTGGAAGAAGCTGATGCACATTTGATAGTAGCATCCTTCCAGCATGAAAAGATTTATCACCTATTGAATCATTGAGGAACAACAGACCTACTCCTCAGCTGGCCAAACTCATTGTATTGCTTTCGGCTTTAGCGACCTTCTGACTTTAACGATGTAACCCAGTGTTGTTCCTGTATCTGAGGAACAAAGTAACGAAGCTGTGTTTCATGGGTTTATTTTAAGGACATGAGACACAGAAGGAGCTACATTCTGCTTCCGATTGTGCCACTCTAAGTCCAGAAGAGATGAATTAAAAACTCAAAGTGATTTTAAGCGGAGCACTTGCATTACTCTACAGTAACACTTCCCTAGCCAGAAGCTTAAAACTAATGACAGAAAAAGACTGAATGATAAGAATTTCTGAATAGTTTCATTGTGTGCTAACACAATGCACGGGATGTTCTGGGTAAGGAAATAGGTTGCACAGAGTTTTGAATAGAAAAACCCCTTATGCAGTTAACTGTTTAGAGTGCAGACAGGGAAGTTTCTCACCAGCTGTAGGCAGGAAACTTAAGGATGGGCTGTCACCTGACAGGTTCATCTGGCCCTGGCAAGTGAGTCCTTTTAAGGAACATTTTATTATTTATGGTCTATCTGCAAAGTAATTCTTTTTGTGTCAGGTGCAGCTCTGTTTGTCACTTTTTTTTTTTGTGTGGATTTGTTGAATTAAAAGACCTGTCTAAAGGAAGATAAATTTTTTGTTTGTCTTCCTTTAGTATTCATTTGTGTTGTATGTCTTAGAAGAACCATAAATTACTTGGAGCCTGTTGGAGCTGAAGTACTTTGGGAGACAGTTAACCAGTGCCTCTTCACTGGAAGGCAAGTTACTTGACAGGTGAAAGTGCATCTTTCCCATAATAGTGTGAAAAGATTTTAATTGATCTGCCCACATGACCATAAAGAGATGATGTCTTTTCCAGGAGAGGCAAGGTGATTTTGAATTCATTGGATCTTTCCGAAGTGCATTTCATCGTGGTGGCTTTCTTCTGTTATATTGGTGCAACACTTTGCTTGATTTTTAGTAGTTTCCTCAGGTCATTCCAGTCCAACCTAAATGACGCTGTGTCACCCACAGACATCTGCTTTAACTATTCGGTTGTCTAATGAAGATACAGCGTAAACCTGAAGTTACTGAAAACATGGAAGCATGTAAATTGATTAATTTCTTACAGAAATGCTTTCCTAAATGTCAGCACTGTCTGTTTAGACCAATCCCTAAAATTCACAGCTCTTGGGTAAATAAGCATTCATTTCCACCCTTTCTTCCCCAGATTCTCCTTTATTTTGTTTCCTACCAGTTTTCCCGTTGTCTGTGATGTTACTGTCTGCGGTATTCTTCTACTTTGGATCTCCTTTACAGTTATTTGCCCTTTCCTTCATTGAAACCAGTAATTACTCATTTTTTTCCTAGATAGTTAATTTCCTCGTGTTTTTTTGTAGTCGCCTATTTTTTTTTTTTTTTTAATTTGTTAAATTTTTTTTAATGCTTGCCCTCTTGTTTTTTGAGAGGTTCTTCCTCCATTTCAGTTATATTCTACGCAGGTATTTCACAGGTATTTCCCTGTTCTGCCTTGATTGTATTGGATATGAGATGGTGCTGGTAGTAGTTGTTATTGCTTTGCAGTTGTTCATCATTGCCTGTGGGTGTTTCCTTTCTTTTTAGAGGCTCACCCATTGTCTGTTGACCCTGGCTGAGGCTCTGAGAGATGGCAGCTCTCACTGAAGCTATTAAAAAAAGGTTTGTTAAGAAGCAAAATGTGTTTTGAAAATGGTAAATGAAGCAATCTTTGCTGAAGAAGATTGAAGACACAGAACCATAGAATTGCCTGAGTTGGAAGGGACCCCAAAGAATCATCAAGTCCAACTCCTATGGTTACATAGGGCACTCTCAACGTTCACACCGTGGGACTGAGGGCACTGTCCAAATGCTTCTTGAATGCTGTCAGACTTGGTGCCCTGACTGCTTCCCTGGGCAGCTGTTCCAGTGTTCCACCACCCGCAGGGTGGAGAACCTCTTCCTAACATCCAGTCTAACGCTCCCCTGGCACATCTTCCTGCCCTTCCCTCTGGGGTCATAGGTCCCAAGAGAGACGAGATCAGCACCTGTTTCACTTCCTTGCCTTGTGAGAAGGCAGTGAACAGCTATGAGATCCCCTGTCAGTCTCCTCCAGGTTGAACAGACCAAAGAGACTTGAGCTGTTCCTCATATGCCTTCGCCTCTAGACAGCACAGCTGTTGGCAGTTGTGATTCCTACCCACTCTTCTTTGGCAAAGCAATCCAAATTGATGTTATTAAATGGCATTCTAGGTACACTGGCTTTCTGGGAGTAATGGAGATCTCCCATGGGCTTACTCTCTGCTCCTGGCCTGCCTCACCTGTGGGAGGTGAGGAGAGCACGGCCCAGAGGCAATCTGTGCTGCAAATGGCCATGGGAGCTGAACCAGCTGCTCTCAGATCAGTGAGGTCTCACTGTCGAGGCCTCCAGCTTCCTTTTTCTTTGCAATTATCCTCTGAAAAGTGCAGTTACAAATTTCAGACTCATTTATGTAGTTTTGTGCATAATGATAAATATGCTTTTTTTTTACGGAAGCCATTGGTAGCACAATGGTTATGTTGCACTTTTATTTCTGAAGACTCCAGGTGTTCTTTCTGGGCAATATGACTCACAACTTTGAAGTCACTGAGCAAAGGGTCAAGCCCTTCTTCACTCAATAGATGCTTTCAGCTCCAAGTGCTACTAGTACATTCGGGGCTAAAAATCTTGTCTGTTGAAACAGCTGTAGCTTCAAAATGTCGAGAAGCTACGTTAACGCTTCATTTCCTGCGGTGAATCATTTTGCTTATGAAAGTATAATAGCTAGGGACATTTTGGAGGGGGGTGGGGAGAGAAATAGAAAGAAATAAACCCTCTGTGCTCTGGAATGGATCTATTTTTTTCTTTTTTTTTTTTTTTTTTCTGTTGGATAACTTTATCCCGTCACAGCAGTAAAATGCAATGATACGGAATAATTATGTGTTCCTAAGCCTTTCCAATTGATCTACTGTTGAGAAAATATATTCAGTAAATTCACCTGAGTGACTTTGGAAAGCAAAACACAAGGATATTATGAATAAAAGAAACACTTATTTGCCTGATATAATAGGGTGTTGTGACCACAGGAACATCATTGTCAACCTCTATTCTAGATTAGAGTAGATTTGTTGTCAGAAAAATGGGTGTGTGGTTCAGATAACTGCAAAAGATAACTGCAAAAATGTCTTGTGAGGCTTCATATTTATTCCCTCCCTCTACTTTCCGATCTTAAAATTTAATTTTGGATTGAAATATCTCTCTTCTTCCTGTTACTGTTAGCAAGAAAGAGAATTTTGCCTGTGAGATACAAAATGGCAGCAGTTTTGCTGGATGAGGAAACAGGAAAAATGAAGCTTAGCTGTCTTCTCTTGACCGGCTTTCTTTTACTACTCATTTAAAATATCATTTAATTTTAAAAATACTCAGATTTGAGGGAGCAATTACTTGGAAAAAAAAAAAAAAAAAGAATGTGTCATTATTAATGATTTGTTTCTATCAATAGCTGCATTTTGAAGCAGCACTGTCTTCCTGAGGCTGTATTAGCACCGTGAACAATGAAAACAGAAAATTGCAGTGTCATAGATAAAAAGTCTACTCATTAGTATTCTTCTGTTTTCCTGCAAGTATTCATATCCTGCATTTGCCAACCATACTTTAAATGCAGAGTAAAAATTATTTAAGCGTTTCTTGAATGGGGATATAGGAGTTAGGAAATGCTGTAATGAGAAGTTACTTCAATATGTGAGATAATATACATATGCTGCCTAATATACAGAGTTTGATATTATTAGGCATTAATGGATTTGTAAAAGACACTATGCAACAGCCAATGAGTACAATATATTGCAAATAAGGTCATCTTGTTACACAGCTAGAAGTAATAAATTTATACGGCTCATGATTGTTTTTCTGTATTTGTGTATTTCTGTATTCAATGGCATTTGAGTTTTTTTCTTGGTATCTTTAAAACAACAAAAGAACTTTCCTTAAAAACTCAGGAGCAGTGAAAATAGAAGTAAAATCTAATACAAGAGGAGGCAAATGGCATTGCACAAATGAGTAGCAGAGGAGGAAGCTCCTTGAAATAATATTTTTGTGTATTTTCAAGAATATAAATTTAATGGGAGACAGTAACCTGCTGAGAAACAGAGCTACCTAAAGAGAAAAGGAAACCTATCATGATTTCAGTTTTTACACTAGTTCAAGTTTGAAAATTTCAGCACAAAGTTTTAAATTCTAGGGGTTTATAATTGAGTGTTTGAGTTTTAAATGCCATTTCCGTCCAGCTGCCTCCCTCTTTTAGATTTCAGTACTGAGAAATGAAAGGAGATGGAGGTTTGGGAAAAGGAGAAAAACCCTGTAAGTTTTGTTGAAGTAATTGAACAGTCTCCAAACCTCTATTCCAGAATGGTTTTCCTCCATATTTTTAATTAGAGAAGCACATTTTTGTCTACAAACATGTACTTAAAAAAAAAAAATCAGCTAGTTATTACGGTAGAAGTGAGAACAAGTATAATTTAATATCTAGTATGTTTGAGTGATACAACAACTATAATTACTCGCAAGGGAAATAATTTTTGCAAGGAGAGGTGTCTTCAGTCCAGGTGTCAAAGACAGAAGGATCAAGTGGCTGGAAACTGAAGCCTGATGAATTCAAGCAGAAGGTAAAAACACATTTATTTTTATTTTTTTTTACCAGGAGAGTGTGTGTGTGTGGGTTATCCTTAGGAACCATCAGGAATGCTGCTCTGTCTCAGTCAGCTGATGTATCACGTTGGTAGGATGGCTTTCTAAAAGATTTACTGGAAGTAATGGAAAGATCTCTGGGATTTATACACTGCATTTTGTCAGAGGCGAAGTCAGATGAGCTGTCACAGCAGTCCTCTGGCCTTGAAGTCAGAAGTTATGAAGCACGTTTTTGGGCAGCGTTATAAGTCTGTCCTCTGTGGCTGTGAGGTTCATGCTATGTGCTGAGCCGGAGGGACCAGAAGCATTGCGAAGCAAGGCTTATCTGACCAATCCAAGGGGACACTTCAGAAAAGCCACATAATCCACTATAGCATGTGGTACGGTCAGGGCTGCTGTGTCATCTTCTGAGAACCATTTGGCAGCTGTGTGCGTTGGCTTGTAAATGCTAACAGCTAGGATGCCCTCATTGCTCCTCTGTATGTGTGTGTTTCCTCTTTATTCTAACTCCTACCTCCCCCTCAACCAGCTGGTAAGCATGCAGCAGCGTCTTGATGTCCTTTCTGTCATGTGAAGAACATATTCCTTGTATCGCTGCCACCCACTTCTTGAAGAAACCTTCATGTGGGAAAATGAATTTTTGAGCCCAACAATGCCTGCTCTCTTCTGTAGCTTCTACCAAGAATGCTAATTGCAAAGCCAGGGAAAGGAAGAGGAGGGTTATTTCTGTGAGGTGGGCAGCTCTTTACTGACGAGTAGAAGGCATCCTGCTGTGAGCTGAAGTCAGTGGTGGAGGAGGTACATTTTTCACCTGGTTTTAATATTGTGTGAGCTTAGGTGTGGTGTCACTAGCATTTCTAACCCTACAGAAATGTACCGTGTAGGTCACATTCTGTAATTTCGGTCAAATAATAGGTGGAAGAGTCGGACTTAGCTGCCATCATTAGTTACTGAGTTGTTTGTGTGAATATGAAGATAATGAGCAAAGGGTGAAGATCCCCTGAGTAAAATAGGCTGTTACATGTGAAAAGGAAGGCTTTACTTTAATCCTATGAAGATGACTGAAGAGTTGAAAACATTATTTAAGGGTATGCAGGGCTTCCAGTAGCCACAGGAGTGCAGTTGAGAGAAAAATTTTGCTCACGTTTTTTTGGTTCTCTGTCACTTTGAATGCAGTGACAAGAACCAGCAAAAAATTGCAGATTCGTGGCTAGGATATGCAGCTTCCATTCATTAAATAACATTTAATTTCTGATGGAAATTGTAGAGTGGGGAAACTGAGGCAACTGAAACTTACGTAACTTTTTCTCAGTACATTATCTGACCGAGAGAGGAGCCTGTCTTATGCTTGGGTCAGCTGTAGGTGGCTCTGGTTCCTGGTTTGCCCGAACTTGGGCCTGTGTAGTGGAGGAGCAAAGATAATGTGCTGTCTGCCAGAGTTCCAGTCTTCCCAAAGACATGGGATAGGGAACTGAGTAGAGGTGAGATGGTGACTTTGCGCCTGCTCAAGACTCTCCTCCTGAGACAGGAGACCTTTTAGTTGCCAAGAGGAAAGTAGCATCAGGTTAAATTGCATGCACCAAAAGAATTCATTAGTCCAGTCTTGACGCATCAGAGGGTTTGTGCACGATTAGTCAGCATTAATATTGGACCATTAGGAGTTAAATTATTTTCCCCAAAACTCGGAAAAGAGTGGACTAGGAGCCAGGATTTGAAGCCAACATTTGAAGCCAGGTCCTGCGGCTGAACAATGCTATTAGCCTCTCTTTTCATGGGGTAGGGAGCAGCTGGGTAGAAACATCTATTACTTGTAATATACATATTCAGAATATCTGCACAATTAAATTGAAGCATTGATCCTTCAGCAGTTGCATTTGAGACCTCTGTGGGCTAGAGGATTCAGACCTTAGTAGATTTTATGCTTCCTAAATGGATTTTGTAATTATGTTTTCACAATTTCAAATTTCTCCCCTGCAATACTGACATTTGATATACTTTCTCCATCTGTCTCTGTCCAGATTTGAATGGTTTATGAGATAAATTTATTCTCTCTATTGCATCATTATATTCAACAGCTTGTCATCGTTTCCATTCTGAGCCATGTTATGGAGGTCTTTAACTCATTCTGTGTGCTGGTGAAATTTGGGCTTAAATGAGTAAAATATGAGTAGTATTTCTCCCCCCCCCCCCCAGTTGCTTATGAGTAATTAAAATAAATTGGTATGGAATGCATTTGTCAGGTTGAAGAAGACCTAATGTTTAGACAGGGAATTGCTTAGGAGGTTGGTTTTGCTGCTTACACTTAGATAAAGCCTGTCTCATTAGTGCAGTTTGCAGTTATTGTTAATTAGTCCATGCAAAACAAAGCGAGGAGATTGCCTAATTCTCTTCTAAACCTCACCTTTTTTTTTTTTATTTTTAAACTGGTGTTATTCCAGCATCTCCAGTAGAATTGCTGCAGATTTACACTTAATGACTACCACGATGTGATAATGCTGTCTGAGTCCAGTGTGTTCCTTGGTTGGTAAAATCTGAACTCTGTGATCTTCAGTTGCACTGAGTAGTGTCTTGGGTCAAACAAGGACATAGCCCTCTATAGAACAAGAGGAAATGACCTCAAGTTGCACCAGGGGAGGTTTAGACTGGCTATTTGGAAAAAAATCCTTCATAAAAAGGGTTGTCAAGCATTGGAACAGGCTACCCAGGTGTTATCATTTCAAATCTTTCAGGGAATTTTTCTCTCCCTTGCCAACAAAGGGGACTTTAAGACCCAAAGGAGAGGTGAGGAAGGAGGAGAGGAGAGCGCTTCTGGAGGGGGCAGGGAGAGGTTGCTTCTGTGCGGTTGCTTCTTGCTGTCCTTAAATATAACTGCACTGAAAGGAGAAGGGATAGGACTTAATTAATGTAAAGATTTTGGGGATATGACTTAATTTAAAAGTTTTGTTTATGGTGTTGCTGTTCATCCTGTTGTGTTTCTGGTTATTTATATATATATATATATATTTGTAATCAAGAACTGTTATCCTTTTCTATACATTTTCCTGATTAAAATCTCTTAATTTCTGATAACACATCTTAGTTTTCATTTAAACTGATACAGCAGGGAAGTGGTTGGTTCACCATTCCCGGAGGTATTTGAGAGACAGGTCCATGTGGTGCTTAGGGACGTGGTTTAGTGCTGGATTCGGCAGCGTTGGGTTAATGGTTAGATTCAATGATCTTAAGGGTCTTTTCCAACTAAAACGATTCTATGATTTGTTCCCTATGGGTACTTTGAGCACCTATATTTTATTCCGGTTATTTACTGCTATAAGCACTGTATGCCTGGAGGGTGTGGATTTACACCGCTATGTTCCCTTTTACATGCTATTCCCTGAGGCAAAGTGTTGACCTAAGGCTTGTGGCAGCAGGAGACCTGAACTTTGCACTTACACTTCACTCAAAATATCCTCGCTTGGAATAATTCCCAACTTTTGCTACGATCAACCTCATTTGTACCATCTCATCTCAATGTGTTCACTAAGGAAATGAAATCAGTTGTTGAAGTCAGTTTAGCAACCCTGCGTTGTTCCATGTAAGCCCAAAGAACTAGGTGTGTGGTTACTCCCCGCGAAATTAATTCACTGGGAATGAGTGGGACATGCCTAAATATTTTGAAGACAAAGAAGCAAACGTGGTTATTTAACATCTTTTAAAAAATATTGCCCCCCCACACTAAGTCCGTCTTGGAGAGATCTGTGGTGTGCTGCAATGGGCAGAGCCTTGGCGCATCGATGCAGATTGCAGGGGACCTTTTTTTAAGACTGACATACAAGTGGCAATGCAGGACCATTAGAAAAAAAAGTATAAGTAAAACTTTTTGTATAATTCCATTTACAATGCAGAAAGTAGAGACCTAAAGGGAAGTCTTTTCCCAGAGGGATTTTAAATGAGAGGAGTGTTAACAAGGGTTAGAACCCCAAATGCTTGCTCTGTAGGAAGCAGGAGCCAGCCTGTAACATCCCTATGGTTCTGCTGCTGGCAGTGTCTCTGTTTCACCACTGCCTGTGCAGGTTGTACCAGCGTAGCTGCTGGAAGGAAAGAGTTGGAACATCTTCTCAACTTGATAACAGTCTTAACTCTGCTGGATGCTGATGCCCAGCTTAGAATACGTTTTTGGTGGCTCTAACTGTTGAGTTTGTAGCAGCATGTCCTCTTATTAGTGCTTCTGGCAGTTTTCTGGGCTGTTTATCACTCAGTGACCTGTGTTACACCAGTCCTGTGTGGAGGATGGATGAGGACCCCTCTTGGTCTTAGGTGCTGAATGATCAAGGCTAATAAAGATGCTTCTCTAGTGAGTCCTGCCGATTTGGGAAGCTGACTGTTAACAATCACATTTTGGAGCTGCATTTCTTGTTTACTTCCTCATGTTTACTTGCAAAACAATTCTCTGATATTCAGTGTTTGGTGGAATGCTGACTTACCTGAAATCATCAGAGCCAGCTTTTGATTCCAGATCTTTCCAGTTTGGATGCTTTCCTCTGCCCTGTGTAGGATTAGGGATAGTTACTAGTCTCTGTACAAGAGTTGGAAGATGAACATCCCAATTCCATGGAATGCTTATTTCAGGAATGGTCTGGGTTTTGTCAGAAACGCTTACTGTATGTGCTTTTTGATCTTGCCCAGGCATAAATAATATACGTGTTTTTTCAGGGTCAGTTGCATGTGCATAACTTAATCCAATATTCAGAGGAGTAGGAAGACTCTCCAAAGTGCTTCTGGCCTTTCAAGAATTTTAAGGTTTGAAAATTAACTTTTGGCAGACGACTACTCTGAAGGGTCTGAGTAGAGAATAACAATTATTGCAAATGTGCTGTCATTGTTTCTGTGTTTGTTCGGTGTTAGTTTGCGGTGAGTAATGCGTTAGTATTTTCTTTCTAGTGTTTATTTTATTAGATTGTGGTACACAGACTGCTTGCAAAAGTACACGTTTGTTTTAAATTTTGGGAGAGAGGTTCTTGCTTTATTGTTAAAATGGGATGCTTGTCAAAATAAGAAACACAAAATGTGTATAAGGCTGGGACCACGACTCCAATCTTGATCTCGGTTACAGTGGTCCAACCGTTACCTCATGTTTCTTTTAAGCTCATGCACATCTATTGGATCAATGATATGGTACTTGTCTACGAAACTTGTGCAGAAAAGGGAGTGCTGACTTAAGTGATGGTCTTCCAGATTTGCTGAGGTATTGGTTGATTTGATTGACACAGTCTTTTTATTGAACTCGATGAATTTGCTGATAAACATACAGAATACAGAGTGCTGCATAGTAGCTTTGTTCTTGACTCATTCTGGTTTTTGAGGGAATAAAAACTAGTGGCTGGATTAAAACAACCAAATGCCTGAACAGGTCTGTAAGTAATTTAAATTAAAATGAGTAAATTTGTAGTGTTGGCATGCCTTATGCTGTCTTATTTTTTTCAGTCAAATGAGTGACATCTTTACATAATATTTAACAGAAACTGTGTGAAAGAAGATGCCTTCTTGAAGTATGAAGCAGAGAAGCAGAAAACTATATTGATGGTGTCTCAGTTCAGCTACAGTCTCTTCCTGCAGACTGAGAAGTGTGATTGCATGACCTCCTGGTGAGAGCAGTTGTCATTAAAGTAGTTAAATTTAACATGGCTCAAATCAAGGCAGAGTTTTTATGCAGAAGTAACAGAGGGTATCTATAATTATTTACCACTAAATAGCTTTATATTTTAAATGGCAACAAATTTGACAATTCTGACCAAAATAGCTTCTACAAATACAAAACCTGTGGATATGACACATTAAGTGACTGAAATCTTTTATTTAAGGAACTCAAATTCATCTTGTCTGCGTGTGGATCAGACTGGTGCCAAAAACCTCAAAGCTGCACAAACCTTATCTTAGTTTCTTACTTGTTTTTCTTCTTTATCTTGAAGGCTGACATAATTTTGTCATTAATATCCCTGTAGTACCAAAACATTTCAGATAACTGGTTCTGACTTGCTTTGTGGAACTTGACTGTATGTATGTCTTGGCTTTGCCACTGTAAGTGAAGCTAAAACTGCAGCTAGGTAAAAGCTGTTAACTGCTCGTTAATATTATCTTGGCATATGGATATTAACGGGGAGTCCACTGACAGCCATGGCTCCTGGGGCTTGTGGTGGAAAAGGAAACTCAAATCAGGAGATTTTCTTGTTGGGTTTAGCCAGGTCAGAAGTGGAATTGGGCTTAGTGCAGCACTAAGGGTGGCAGACATCACTGTGAAAATCTTTGTATACCTATAGGACTCAGGAGAGATTTGAAAGGTCTCAGAGACCAAGGTGGAGATGGAGTCAGTAAAGGACTAACCAATGGGGCAGTACGGGGAAGCTTTTGCTTTCTTTGTAAGCGCTTCTGATTTGTCCTACTTAATAATTACCGTCAGTATGAGGTTACATATATTTTGCATTTGGTGTGATGAAGGAACACTTGTCAGCATTTTAAAGACATTGTTCAGCTTTCTCTAGGCGTCTTATTTCTAAGTGTATGCTTTCTGTTCATGACAAACGCTGGGAGTCAGAAGCCTGAAGGCAGAGTTAGCAGGAGGTGTGGGAGTTTGGTAAAGAAAAGACAAGAATTTGCCTTTAATGTGAAGAAAAAGATCAATAATAGCTTTGATCATTGCATTTTTGTAAATGATGTGACATATATCATTGATGACTGGAGCATGCTAGTGCTGCGTGGTCACTTCACATGGAAGATCAATATATAAATGTAAGGCCGACAAGAGTGGGATGCTGAACTGGTTTTCTTGAATACTTGTCTGCTTCTTGCCAAGTGCAGAATATAAACGGCTTTTAGGGACTGGTGGATGAACATAATTTTTGTGGTCTCGTGTGTAGGAGCTTAAGCTACAATGACTAAATCCAATGCAATAGTTTTTCACCTCCAGTGAAGGTCTGGCAAGGTTAGCTGTAGTAGCATGTTCCGGTCTCACAAGGGCTCGTATACTTCCAGGTCATCAGTGGTGGGAGATAGGAGCATAGGCTGAATTCACCACTTGAAATTCTGTTTGACCCTCCCCATTAGATTTCGTGTTCAGTGGTCTGCAGTTTCCCTCGTTGCTATTTTTTCCGATGTGCATATGTAGTTGAGTGAAAGTGAACTGTACATCCTCCCACACCCACACTTTCTTCTATCTCTCTCTTCTTTCTCATCTATTTTACTTTTATTAGTTAATCTATTTGCTTTGATTAATTCTCCTTTTATTGCTATCTGACGTGTGAGAATGGCATTTATGTTGAAGGCTTTTGGGAATTTGACTAAAGAGGTAAGGAGAGAGACGTGGTGAATATGCAGAGAGAAGATGTGCATGTGGCACACGTTTCTTTTTCTGCTGGTGAACTCAAATCCTGGGCTTTTGTATAGATCAGAAATCCAAACTCGGGTCTGACTTGGCAAAGAAACCCCTAAATCTGGAGTGGGCTGACTTAAAACCTCAGGACAAAAGTCTTTCTGGTTTCCTATCAGCTACAGCTTTGAAATGTAAGTAAGCTGGTATTGGTTCTGTGCATATGTGAATGTGTGCATACCTACACACTTCCATCTTCAACCAAGTATTTTAGAATTTTCTTTTCCCTACTTGTTCTTTTCTCCTATTTCATCCAAGGCCTTTATACCATTTCCAGCACATGCAGGATTCTATGGAATACAAATCCACACAGGGTAATCATGTGAAACCAGCAATCTGTTCTGTACCTGCTGTGTGGGTGGGCACACAGCCTATCTGAAGGCACTTCAGTTTGAGAAGGCGGCCAGCTTCAGAGGAAATACTACATTTGAGAAACAGAACTCATGCTTTCAAGGGCTGGCACAGAGGTTGGATGCCATTTGGATTTTTCTTCACTTACCCTTTCTAAAATTTCAAATTTCAGGTCAAAACCATGTTTCTCCCAGAACTCCAGCTATTTCAAAGTCATTCCGCCTGCAGAAGTTTCGCTGCTTGAGCTGAGGTTACTGATATCATGGAAGCTGCTGTGGGCTTTGCGATCCCGTGGGGTATTCTAGCCAAAAGGCTCTTGCTCATTAAAATTTGAAGTGGACAGTTAAAAGAAAGCCATGGGAAAGAATGTGTAATGCTTTCTAAAATCTAGGCATTTCATGCTTCTTAAGTTTTAAAAATAGTGCATTTTTTCTCAATGTTAAAAAATACCGTGCAGCATTCAGAAGAACCCATTTTACTGTTTGTGTAATTAGTTATTTTAATGCTGGTGGCATCTATGTGTTCCATCATAAATTAGTTCCTTGTCTGTTACGGAAATAAACCAAGAAATTATTGCAATTGAATAGGTTTGCAGCCTAAATACACAAATATTAGCAGTAGGTGAAGGGAATATTGGTATCGATCTTTTGCAGATAGGGGGTATAGGCATGGGGGAATTCAGTGATTTGAACTGGCTTATTTTGCATCTGCTCAAAGCCTGGGTGCCCAGTAACAGAGGCTACATTTTGCAAAATCTCTGAAAATATGAATCTGTGTTATATGACTATTCCTGCTAATGGATGAGTCAGAATTATTTAAAAATCATGCAGAAGATAGTGTCCCCAAATACCTGCAGTGTAAGTTAGTGGTCAGTGTTCCAACCCCTGTTTTACTGAGAGGAGAACTGACGGAAAAGTGGATCAGGCTTTCTATGCCATTCCCGAGCCAAACATCCCAAAGAGGGATTATCATTTAGGAATTCTCTTGGTTTCGCAGTAATTCCCTCCTGAGCATTCACCACTGAGATATAACCAGAACCACAGTCTCCAGTACTAATGCCAGTGCTTAGTTAGAAGTCAGGTACGTGAGAGACTGCAACCGCTCTATATTTACACATGATCAAAACAACTATAAAATGTTACCGTTATTTTAAGTAAAAAATGAAGTTTTGTGCTTATCCAGGTTCAGACTCTGGCAACACTGGAGTTTCGGTCGTGTGTAGCCTTAAGAACTAAACAACATAGTACTGTAATGCGGAAAATAATTTTAGGTGGTTTTGTTATAATTTCTCTTTCTATTTGTTTATATTTCTCTGGATGGAAAAATCAATCCTTTGTATACTGTTAGCTTTGGTAATACTTTAATTGATGTGAAAGTCAGATTTTAATACAACAGCTTCTGCTTGCTCATATTTCAGTGAGGTGGTTTTAAGATGAATGAAATCTACCTTTCGGAGAGCAGTTTTCCTTTTTAGTTAATCATCTTTGACGGTGTACCAGGAACTGGCTGAATGCTCCTTCTTGCACTGAACAGTTTATTTTCTTCCTTATAATAAACCACTCTCTGTAACAGGATTGCCATTTATTTCAACAGTACAAAAATGTTCTACATCATTATCAAAGTAACCACCTGGAGTGCTATAAGTGATGCATATACATGAAATGAAACTCTGCTCTTTATTACAGATTTTCAAATGCAAAGTAGCTGCATGTCAATTTAAAATAACTATTGACTTGAGTAGAGTTGCTTAAGATTTATATTTGTGTAATGGTGAGAAAAATGTAGCTTCATGTGTACATCTTCTAATAATGCAGCAATATTGCATGAGAAGTAAATCTAAACTTTGTCACTGTCTAATAAATGAGCTGGTAAGCACTATAATTAAACTACAAACTGGTTCATTAAATGCAGGCAGTATCACGAGGTTCTAATATAAGCTAGGTAGTTGCAGAATGCAAGGCGCTGATTTGTGAATATTATTGCTGTGACAGCAATAGTTGATTCAAATAATGATGCAACTTTGCTAGATGAGGTTGTGTGACACAATTAGTAAAAGCAGCTTTGCTGAATAATTGGTTCTTTCTTGGTACAGCAAGTCATTGATTTCTCTCCCTTCTCCTCCTCCCTTTTGCAGTTGTAATTATCAAAATGATCATATGTGCGTAACACCCTGAGTCTTTAACTTCAGCTGTAGCAAGAGTTCAGTGCCTGGCAGAAGAAATGCCAAACCAAATCCATCACTAAGCCAGCAAGTGTGTGGTCTGGGAGGTGTGGGTTGTGAAATAAAGCAAAGGAAGACACTCCGCTGTGAGTGACAACCAACCACACTGCGCTGCTGGCGGAGCAGGGACAACAATGGGGGTTCTGCCACAAGCCTGCTGAGCTGTTCTACCGCCTCCTAATTTTTTAAACAATGAAATTGCAGCCTAACGTAGTGCTTTCCAAGTGCAAGTTGCTGTGCCTGCACTGCGGATTTGATGTAGTTCTTTTCTTCACTTACTTTTCCTTGACTTGATCTGTTGCCTAAAATAATCACAGTCAAGCTATTCTGCTCACAGCCAAACAGTTCACTGTCCTTTTCTCTTGCAGTGTAAATGCTTGTACGTTTTTTATATACGTAAACCACGGCAAAGTGTGTGCGTGCTTATGAGCTCATAAATGCGTATGCCTGTAAGAACACAAATGCTACGGTAATTTCAAAGCTAGAATATGATGGTTTCTCAGCAAATGTTCTCAGGGTGTGTAGCGTGATGTAGTTAGTGCATAATCCTGATTAATGTATTTTTTTAATAGCACCAGACTGTGGGTTGGACTGCCACATTCAAATTGATAATAGCTGTTACGATAGCCGTTTTAAGGAGAAATTAAAGATATCAACTATAACACTGGAGGCAACTGGTTAAAATGTAGCTTGATAGACTGGTGTCCAAAGATCAGATGTAGCTCCAGATTCGGTATTAGGACAAATCAATTTTCTTTTTACAGTTAACATTTCTCAAAGTTTAGAGTTGGTGCTATATTTAGTACCTCAAGGGCCCTGCTTTGATTTTGGTTTTGCATGCTGAAAGCCTTGATTGGACCTGTGTGTTAACTTGCCATCACTTCACGGAAGTGTTACATAGATTCATCAATACTAATTTTCCTGTGCCTTGAACACCTGACGTGTTCTGCAGCAGATGGGGGGGATAACAGCTCCCTGCTGGTGATGCCATTGCAGTCTCCACACTCCTCTCACATACAGATTCTGTTTTTTAATGCCATATAACTACTTTAGAAGTTCAGTAGTTGGGGACATCTACTTTGCAACAAGGCTTCTGAATAACTCTTAAAAAATAACATTTTTTGTGAGTCCCCAGGATACTGGAGTAACAGGTACAGATTCTGCAGGTACAAATAAAAGTATTCCTCTCCTACATGATCTGTGTCATATCCTCACCGTATCCTCAGTCATTCAGGCATGACTCCACATGGAGTCTAGAATTCCTCTGATTTTAGGTTAACATTTTGGGTTCTAATTTCATAGAATAATGAATTATTGACCCAAACTATGGACTTACACGTCCACATAGCTTAAAGGGAGATAGAAATTATTTAGATAATATACACAGTTCCTTTTTTTTACTAGCATGCAATTTTTTTTTTTGAATCTGGAACGCTGATAAAGTCCAGGCTTTTTAATTTGCAGTCTGTAGGATTCTTGCAGATGCTTTGCAAAGAGTTTTATGCTTCAAGAGCTCTGGATTGATCTTCTGCCAAAATCCAGGAGATATTCTGCTTTTTTGTGATAAAGCAGACAGTCTTTGCTTGGTATCCTGTCAACCAGGATCTAGAGTAGCATGAAGAAATATGCACTGCTCTATTATGGTCTTCAGTAATTGGATAACATTTAAAATCATTTCCAAATGGTAAGCTCAATTGTAGTTATCATTATGGTCCTTGTCTTACAGAAGGACATGATTAGGTAAAACAGATTAACTGCTCAAAATACTGTTTAAATATTATAAAATCTGAATACACTCTAAATCTGTAACTTTATGCCTTGCTTCTGAAAATAGTTAGGCACGTATTAGACTGTGTGCAAACTTCTGTCATTCTTCCTTTCCGTCCAAGGAAAGTTTTCAAATGAAAATTGTTGTTTTGTAGGTGTTTGTAATATACTTCAGACAATATGTTATATACCCTTTGGCAGCATTTGGATGGTACTAGATAATTTCAGCTTTGACTCTGCACATTTGTGTTGATAATGCATCAATTGGTGTTTACACAGGCACTAAATAAACACCAAATATTTCCCAGCTTCTGCCTTGTGGACCTTTGTTTACCAGTGCTGCCTGTAGTGGCCAGTTGTGAAGTGCTGCTGGGTGCCAATGGGATAGTATTTTGATAATTTACATCAAAATGTTAGAGTTCTTGGTTCCAAATTCTTCTCATTTCCAGTTCTGCAGCTTATAAAAGTAGTTCTAGAAGAAAGTGTGAAAGTCATGGTTTTACCTGCTCTCTCTCTAGGTTTAGTCTTTTCCTTCTGGAACGATAACAAGCATAAATTTACAGAAAGGTAGCTCTGGCACCACTCACTTTTTGCTGTGTTGTCAGTACTTGTAGAGCAGAAAGTCACAGAATCTTGTAAAAATATGTAGCTTCCTGGTTTATTTGCACGTGTGCCCATTAAAAACTGTAGATCTGTGCTTCCGCTGTTGAAATAGTGGAACAACGTGTTTATATACAAACCTTACAGCAAATTGCTAACAAGCAGTTCCTTAAGGATTTTAAAATTTAATTCAGGATTTCCTGCCTGGATTAGCTTTCATCTCCTATGTCAGTATAATAAAGGCTCCCTTATAAACTTGTATACAAAATAATGTGATTTAAAGAATCACATGGATACTTATTGTTTGACTCTTTGATAATTATTATGGTTGTTAATCCTTAAAGATCCAAGACGCTATGTGAAACTAATTGGGTATTTTAGAGCCCTACTACATTTACCTAATAATTTAAGTACTTCTAAATTTAGTTTGAAATTTATTTAAGAATGGTTAAAAAGAAATGGTTGTAGTTAAGTGGATGCATATTCTTCCATGCACAACTCACTATGGCTTTAAAACCAGTTATATCAATTTAACTTGCGTTTGAATGTTTGGTTTTGGAAATTAAACCTACCTAAGTCAAATTTATTTTTTAAGGGAACTGCATGGGGTTCAATAATGCAGTTGGAAATTACATTGTTTATGGTATGGACAGAAGTGAGTATCAAATGACTAATTGGAAGGTAAAGCAAATTGATTTAAACTGCCTGTAGTGATGCTTAACATAAGTACCCACACAGTATGGTCGGTGAGTGGTAACTTAAGTGACTGTAACTCCATGACTCTCAGTGAAGTACCAATATCATCAGGAGAAACCTAGTGCTCAGACTTGTAATCAGTTTATTGCAGCTTAATAAATTACCGTGCAGCAGCAGGGAAAGCCCAGTGACATAATCTACATTAAATCTCAGTGTAAGAGGTTTGAGTTACATGGGATTACCTGGCTGTGGGCTGAGAGCGTGCAGAAGGAGAATAGACTTGCAGTAACAAGAACTTGAGTTGGTAATCAATAGTGTGTAGGGGTAAGTGTTTCTACATGAAAATATCTTAAAACCTGGGTGGATTACAGTCACCAGTTTGTGAACGAAGAATCTGTAGTAGAATTCTTCCTATGATTCTCCCCAATACTCATAAATTAATTACAGAAGTATTTATTGTAATTCTCTTTGCAAATTCCATTAAGCCTGTATTTAGAAGTTCAAATTATATGCCTTCTTGTTTTTAAAAGATGTTGAAATTTCAAATAATGGGAAGTTGTGGCAGATTGAAAACTCTTCAAAAACATGCCATGAGTTCAGGCTTTTAATGAAATAAATATATGAGCATAGTTTTAACACCCTCAGGTTATGGTCCAAAGTCTATTACACTAATAAGTTACCTTCAGTTTATCTTAAAGATATTAACTTGATCTGTAATTGATTCTGAGCTATTGCTGTATATTTTAAAATAACCTTTTTAAAGAATTCCTCGTATTGCAATGGGAGAGCTTCTGGAGAGGTATTCACATACAGCGTTCACCTGTGTGTAGCCGTACAAAACAAACCAGTGACTTGGGTCAGAAAGAATTGTTCTGGGACTCAATTTTGTACTATACAGGTCAGTAGGTGAAAATGCCAACTCTGTGTAAGTGATAGTGTTAGTTACAGATGTAATGTCTCCTCTGAATTCTCCTGAAAGATAAAGGAAGTTAAACCCCAATATTTTGACCTGGGCTGCTCTCTGTGAGGTGTAACAGTGCTTCCAATTCACCTACTGTTCCTCAGCAGTTTCAAAAAGTAGCCTAAAATACATTTGTTCATGTGGTGCTAAAGTTGAAAAAGGAAAAGGAATCAGGACTGCAGGCATCCTCCCACTGACTTGAATCCATTCGTTTTAGCTAATACAGCCCAAGCTGGTGTAGAGTAGTATTATTTTTCCAGTTGGCTGGGTGGTATGAAGTAGGCATTAAGACTCTTAGCGTAATCCTTCCTGCACGTGCATTTGTCTTGGCTTACAAAGCCGTGGCAATCTGATGGCGCCGCAGCAGGAGCCAAACCGGGCTCTCTGCTATTGAAGACCCTTCCGGTGAGGTCAGTGGTTTGCGACTGGGTGTGTCGGACCCACTCTGATACCCTGAGGACAGCAAGCTTCATGCTGTAACTGTCATCTCTGTCTGGATCTCTGTTGTCCTGTTTACACGAGTGTATTGGGAAGCAAATAAGTAGAAAACTAGAGCACTCTTTTTGAGGCTTAAACAATTCAGGACAGTGCTCAGTTTTTCTGTTTCTTCAGTTAAACTTCTTTCCAAATCCAAGTACGTCTTTAAAACTCAGATACATAAAATTAAGATGAAGTAGTAAGCTGGGATCATTTTTTTAGGGAATTAACCAAGATAGGAACTTCACTGTCACGTAATAGAATAGATTTTATTAATGCATTTAAATAGTCAAAGTCAGATATGATCAGACAATTAATGAGATTACATTTGATGTAAATTTAAATGAATTATTACTGTCAGTGTTCTGTGTACCGTGCTAGTTTAAATGGATAGCTCTGCCATGGAATGCATTGAGTGAGCACACGCAGCTCGGAAGTGTCTTGGAATGCATTAGAATTGTGTATTTAATATTAAAAGATTTCTGTGACACTGTAGTGATCTGTAAATACTAAGATGGAAACCCTAGCCAATTTAGGCAAGAAACCTCTCTGTGTTATGAACAACAGTTTAGGTAATGACCCCAGCCAGGGTAAAGGAGAGGTTTAGGGGTTTTGTTTTGTGTTGGGGTTTTTTTTTTTTTAATGATATTTTTTCTTGCCAGATTTCACTTACTGAGTGAATTAATTACTGAGCAGAAATACCAGACTGACCAAGCTACGTTGTAACTTTTCCAGAGGGGAATATCATCTGAGGAAAAGAAGTCCACATATACAACAGAACACATTTCTCTTTCTGAAGTTAACAAATAAGGAAGAGATGACAAGAGCTTAAAGACCTAATAGTTTCTAATCAATCCTTTACTCGTGTTTTTCTTGTTTTCACTTATAAAAGTAATTTTGACTTGAGGAGCCTCCATGTGTATCTCACTTCCAGCTCAGGTCTTCTCTGACCTTATTTTAGAAGACAAATGCTTTTGCATTTTCTTTTTGTTGTCATTTGTTTTCTCTCTCTTCCAAAGGATGCTTTTTATATTCTCATGGCAAAAAGGAGAAAGAGTTGTTACCTGAAAGCACGGGTTTAAGAACCTGTGCTGCAAATGTCATTGTTTGTTGGTAGACAGTCTCTGTCACATTTCCAAAAGTCTGATGGACTTATTTTGATATTATTTGAAGCTAAATTAAGGTGGGAGAATGGTTATAAAACCCCATATGAGTGTTGGATTTGGAAGCGCAGAGGAGCCCTTTCAGGCCTGCACCAGTGAAAAAGTGTCAGAAAAGTCAAGAGAAATAGGACTGCACCTGATTTGTTTCCTTTCCCTGTTTCTTGCCCTAGTTTTTTGCAGCAAACTTAGAGTCTGGGAGCCTCTCTGGCACTGTACAGGTGCTGTGGCTTTCCTGACAAGCCTGTTCCAATGTTATCCAGATATGAAAGAGCCTTTGAACCTTGTTATAGATGTGGTTGAATGTGACATTTTCTGGTAATTCTTTTCCGTGTTTTCTTATTCAGAAAGGGTGACAAGTGCCTCTTTCCTAGAAGCTGAGATCTGAAATCAAGTAGCTTTAGTAGCTGTCTTTCATCATTCTGCTAGGAGGAAGAGGTCAGGCCACTTAAATATGATGAAGACATGCATCATAGACAGGATCAGAAGCAGAATTTGTTTCATTCTCATAGAATTATATTAACTCTTGAAGAGCTGGATTTCACTCCAACTTCTACTCTGTAGGCACTACTTTCAGCTGACTTTTGTGGAGCAGTTCGCAGGAAGTGTCTACTGTTAAGCCGAATGTATCACCTTAATCACTGATTACATAAATCTGTTCCCACCTATCAACATTTTGTGAACAACTTTTACATTTCCTATCTTGAGAGTTTTATTTATCCTTTTGGCTCGCTTTAGTTACTGAGTAGCATAAAAAAGGCTTTCTTGTAACCTAAGTAGGAATTATCATAAAATTCCAGTGCATAAACTTTCCTACAGCGTGTCGCGTGTCCATTGATTATCAGCAAATTCGGGTCGTGTGAACTACATAGCACGGAGTCTGTTCTAAAACCTTTACTAAAGGGAGGTTTGTCAGAAGGCCCTTCTCAAGTCCTTAGTAGAGAGAGCAGTTGGCAAGGTCAGGGTCAGGTAGTCACTGTGCTTGGCTGAACCTGGTCTTCCCTGAGAATCATCAAAGTTTCAGAAGGTTTCTGCCATATGAAGAGTGAGCAGTGACCTATATTGTTGCTTAGTCCTTGCATATCAAGTCTTGTCCTGTAATGCCCCTATGCAAGACCAGGTTGAAACATACTGCTGCTCTGATACAAAAAAGCTGACGTTTTCTCTGCCAGTTCTGTGGATGCTGAGGTGTTGTTGGGCTTTAATGTCGTTAATGTGCCATGTTTAATAAAAGTAACTACTTCTGTTCCTACTTGTTTTAAATTTGGATATACTTTCCCTGGCAAATATACTTTGCTTAATAAAGGTCCTTTGCACTTGGTTCTTGACCATATCCCATTGACCAGTACACCCTTGCTAATAAGAAAATATAAACTTGTGATTTCATCTGACCTGACTTTTCATCGCAGTGTCTTTATACTGTGACTTTTTTGCCTTACTTGAACAGATTCTTTTAAAACATTTCAAGTCTTAAAAGAAATTCAGTGTAAAGAGATTTGCAAAATGTTTCTTGAACATCCCGGTTATCCAAAGGATACATAGAAGGGAATAGGTATGGCACCATGAGGTATGAGAGTAGTTGAACTGAAGGTAGTATTTTAATGGTAAGATTTATACTGTATAAAATACTTGACTGAGTAACGCCTTCCATTGAATAAACCAGTACATCATTAAGGTAGTCACAGAAATGACTGGACAATCTCTGGGTTGGATGTGTCTCTCCTTGTTTTTCTCTCCTTCATTCTCTGCCATTCTTTCCCTCTAGATCTTCCTATTCAAATTCTCCATGCAGAACAGCTGCCCTGGGTCAGCTCCTGCTGAGCTGGGCTGGTGAGAGCACACAGATTTTTGTTGCTTTTCTGTGACGGGTTGTGAGTGGATGATGGACATACTGAACCCAGGCAAAAAACCCCCACCCCAAACCAATCACGGCCGCCAACACACTGAAACCGAAGAGCCTGAGCACTTTTGGGGAGGGTGGGATGGTGTTCTGGGAAAATGCATTTGCTGTGTATTCCATCTGTGTTGGCATCTGAGAGAAATGGTTATTAGAGCAGGACCCAGAGCATCACACCTGCAGTCCAGTCTCTGTGGGATCAGTAATTACGTGTTAATTAACAAGTCTGGAATGAGTGAGAGTTTGCATGTCAGCAGATAATCTGTATAGTGACTAATAAACTGCAGAATGTTTTCAATTAGCAGGCTTGAAAAGGAAATCCCAGTGAGTGTTTTGCTTGGTTGGGAAAGGACTGAATGAATGTGCTCTGTTAGGACCCTCAAAATAGGAAAATGGCAGATTTAACACCAACATTGTAAAGATTAAGATCTCTGAAACACATACAGTTAAGTTGCTTGCTACTGCTCTGCATTGATGAAATAATACAGAATAAACTTAAGTGAAATGAAATTTTTCACTTGATTAAATGAGAGCAAACATGAAAAAACCCCACTCTTGCACAGATTCGTTAAGGCATTTTAGTAGTTTAAAATGTATTTTTAATAACTGAAGTAGGGACACCTGGAGTATGTGTTTACTTGGGATGGAAACAAATGTTGCACTCTTTCTTTGACACTGATTCTGGGAATCATTGACAATACTCCACCTCTGTTATGCTTTTCACTGTGATATCCAGGTGTTAGATTCCATTATGTGTTTACTTAGTAATGTAAGGAGAAAAGTTATTTCCCAGCAACCTGGCTTGTCTGTTTTGACTTCCTTTATTTATGTTCTGTCTGTATTTGTACTCAGGCAACATTTGGAGAGGTAATTTCCAGAAGAGTTTGAGCAATTTTATTGTTCTTTTTTATTTTTATTGTTTCCCTAGGATGTTATTAGAAGGACAGGTAATCTGGGACCCTATTTCTTAATCAGCCACAAATGTGGGGGGCTCATGAAGGAGAAAAAACACGAAAATTTTTTTGGATGTTACAACTTATAAAAGTGGATGACAAGACCTTTTCCATTAGATTGGAGTAGTTTAAAGGCTGTATAGTGTGTAATTTTGAAGAACTTTCAGGCACTGCAGATGTATCAGAGCTGGTCAAGTTAACCTAAAGGCACGGTTTTCAAGTTAATTCTTGATAAATGAACTGCATTCAAAATTACAGTCAGATAGAAGACATACACTGTGATGACCTTAGTGTACTGAGAACTATCGTTACAGAGAGACACTCAAAATATGACAGATTTTCAGATTTGTGAATATCCAGAACCACCTGGCTCTGGTTCCATATTGCATAGCTACTTTTAACGTTTCTTCCTAATGAGGATGCTTCTGGGGAAAGAAAGGCTACTAGAGACCTGCTTTGGCCACAGATGGTGAGGAATTGGACCTTCAACTCCTCCCAACTGGAACCATGTGGAGCACATCCTGCCCAGGCTGAGCTATAGGAGTGGAAGTCCAAACTGCACTCCTGTGTAATTGCTGTATCATAGATCTCTGGTAATGAACATTTTGCAGCAAGTGAGGTTTTTTTATGGTCCTGGAACAAGTACAGCTTGGATATGAATCATATCAACAGTTTTGGCTTTTCTTCTTAATAATCGTTTGTCTTCAAGTTGACAGGGAGCTATTGGCATGTCTGAAGTGCAAAGAACAGACTCCTTCCTTTTCATCCTAGGCGGTACCCCTTACCCCGGTGGAAACCACTGCACTTGTAGTGTTCAAGGCTTGAGTTGCCCTCTGTGGACCTTCGACCTTCTATCAACTTAAGGCACTGCTGTTCCCACAGTCCCATCCCTCTGCTTGCTGCTGCCACCATGCTTAGAGAAGCAAAGCCAAGGCATGTGGAATGGTGGTTGGTCGTTTCCAGGAACACATGCTGAGATGCAGCAGAAGTTGGGCTGGTCACTGTGAAACTCAGGTGCTGAAAGAAGTTCTTCCCAGTTTCTCACCTGTGTTTTCCTTCAGATCTCCTCCTGGCTGCTACACTGAACTGATGCTGGATGCAAGAGATCTTCATACTATCTAAGGCATCATCTCTTTCATGGAGCTAAAAATTGTATTATCTGGTAATTAATTTGCGGGGTTCTCTTGTGGTACCTGTTAGGAATTTAATTGGATGTAGAGATTCAGCCAGACTTTTAGAGTAGGCAGGCAGGCGTTCTGCCATGTCAGATGAACTGTGATCCATAACTTCAAGCCTTTTAAATTCTCACGGGGCTTATTAGTGCTCACCTCTATAAACTGCATGCTAGTGGGTTATTTTTAATTAGATTAATCTAGTTCAAGATCTTCCCCTCCTCCTACCAATTTCTGGAGGATACTCGAGCTTGTATCTTGCTCAGATCTGCTTGCAGACTTTTTAGCCTTGTCATGTTAAACCAGGATTGGTTGGAACCCGAGGAACTGGCATACGGTTTTCACTCTGAAGACGGTGTGCACCTAGAATTATGTCCTTACAGGTAATGGAAGTTGTGGTTGTTGTGCAACCACCTCTCTTCAGTGTCAGAGGCACGGTGGAAGACTGCTAGCCTCTCAGATGAACACCTGGTATTTCTAAAACATGCAGATCACTAGGTGTATAAATATGAAAAGTTTTAAATACATCAGTGACTGTATATCAGTTGACATGAGAGATTTCTTTGGATAGAAAATGTCATTGCAATCATCTCATGTTAATCCTTCTGGTTTCCCATTGATATGACAGCTGTCCTTGTTGAATGTTTGTAAAGAGATAACAAGTCATATTATTCCGTGCTTTCATGGTATTCCAGGTTGAATTAATCTAATATAATTATTTTAAATGTATTTTTCCCTACTACTTTTGGGTACATTTAGAAATGATCTAATTGTGATTCCTTCTATAAAGTACTGGGTACCTTCCTGCCTTCTCTGTAATTTGACAAGTTATGCTATACAAAATGTTAGAATAAAAATGACACTGAAACAGGAGCAGCAGTTGCCAGTACATCGTGATTGACACTGCTGTACCACTAAATGAACCAACAGGACTTTTAAATGATTATAAAATAAAAACATACGGAAGTGGAGTGTAGACAACTTAGGCTTTCAGTTGTCCAACCAACCTCATGGAAGTAATTTACCTTCTGTGTACCTGTTTGTCTCTGTTTGCCATCACCTCTATGATTTACATCCTCTCAAGAATGTCTCTTAAATGCTGTGAGACATTTGGATGTCAAAGGACTATAAATATTAGCAAACACTCTAATTCTTTGAGCATTTGTACCACTGTCTGAACTGCAGCCAGCACTGTAACTTTAAAACCAGGCTCTCAGACTTCGCAATCTCAAATGAGAAGTAGCTTTAAAAAGCTGATGCTTTTCCCCGGGTCTGTTCCAGGGTATACCAAACAAAAGCTGATGTCCTTAATCTCACTGTAATTTTTGCAATGTTAATGCCTCTTGTCTTGGCTGTCGACAAGGCTTCATGGTGAATCCGCTTGTGCACTATTTGTAGGGGTGGTTGAGGTGGTGTGGGATTCCTGAGCTAAGGTGGTTGGCCAAGGTGTGAGAGTTGATTACCCGGCCAGGTGGGGGTGGTAGGCTGAGCCTGCTGGGTTTTTAACTGGGCATCACGAGCCAGACACTTTACTGCTAGAACTGCAGAGTTTGGGCTATTTAATTATTTGTTAGCCGTAAGAATCTGAGGATTCATGAACCATCTCTTTTGAGGAATGCAGTGATTTCATCAGATAAATGTTTAAAGCGGGGCCAACCACAGCAGAAAAATATTTTTTTCCTTTGAGATAACCTCTTAAATATATACATATTTAAAACCATTTGATCTTCTCTGTCTAATTCTAAGCACCCCTTCTGTCGGCAGTGGACAGAAATAAAAAGAACAAACCCTCGGTTGATGCCTTTAATTTTTTTTGTGAAATATGTCAGACGATAAGCAAAATGCAACTGGGTACTTATTTTACTTTTCATGTGCCCTGCAAACTGTGGAAGGCAGCAAGAGATAGAGCAGCAACAGCCTGATAAGCGTGGCTTTTCCCTTTTTGCCAGCTTTCTGTTCATGCTGCCTTTAAGTGAACACTGGGCCAGACACCAAATGTCTTTACTCATCTGGGAGATTTCAGAGCTGCTGGGAATAAACTGGTGCAAAAAGCAACTCCTGGATTACAGGATCAGTAGGTAAATATTACTCCTGCAATAATTGCCGTTTTCCATCCTTCTCCACCACAGCACATTCTGTTCTAGCAGTGCCTAACAAACAATAATAGCAAAAATAAGGCGTATTTTTTTACACTGGTTATTTTCTGTCTCTACTGAAAAGGACACATAATGGAATGAATCTGGCTTCCCATCTGTTGCTAGGTGCAATTCAAAGTGGCAGTTTTGACCTATAAAGATTTAGCTGGTTTGCGTCATGCTTACCCTAGAGACCGCCTCTCCCCTTTAATTTCTCTGTCTCTCCATTTTCCATCTGTGAAAAATCAGGATAACACTACTTCTCTACTTCACAGGGATTTTTGCAAGGACACGTGTTTTAACAGGCAGAAAGCATAGGCTTGGCATTAGACAACACACGATTATCTGCATCTACAAACCTGCTGCCACCTTCAGTCCCACAGAACCCAGGGCCATTGACCATAGTTACACGATAGAAGGTGGTGCGTTGTCCTGGGCTTTATTATGGATTGCCAGCTCCTAATCTTGCCAGTTTTAAACCCATGCATAACATGATACTTGCAAGTCATCCAACTGGAATTACTTGTATATCCTAGGGGTATAAAGGTAGAAGTGTGTTTACATATTGCAGTTTTGGGTACCAAGTAAAATAAGGGACAATGGGAACCACAAACCTTTGGGTTGGAAGAGGTACTTATTGACTTGAGAATGGCTTCCTCGGGAGCACATATATCTAGAGGTGTGTTTGCCAGTTGTATTAGAAGTGAAGTAGCTTCATAAATCAGGAGTTCTCAGGTGCATTTTTGCTGTCACATGTGGGTCAGGTTTAAGCAGTTCAACATGCCTGTTTGAGAGAAGATGTCTCTAGGGCATATTGGCTGATCAAAGCAATATTTTAGACTTGTACTGAATTATGGACTCAATCTTGCAAGATTTCAGGAGACGGGTAGGGGCGTTCTAAAGAGCCTTGGTTTTACAGCAGAAACCCTTCAGTCTAGACTTTGGACATTTCATAGCTGTCTTATTTCCGATGTGATTGCTGGAACAATAAAATTCAAGTTCAGCAGTGGTAGAAGTTCTGCACCCGAATGGTAGACAGGGCAGCAATGTATCTTGTGGATGGTTACAAATCATTGTCCATCAAGCAACATGGATTAACTTCCTCATTGTTGTGGCTCTTAGAAGTTCCAAGTGGGGTCTATACCCTACCAGACCTTTATAACCCTGGGGAAAATCATGGACTACTATTTCCATGCCCTGCTAAACATGGATAGCACATACACTATCATGATACTAGATCTTGGTGGGGATTTTGGTGGCTATTCCGAAGCTCACAGAGACAGACAAGCTGCAGGCTGTGTTGAAGTAGAACATGAGAAAATGTTACGAGGTCTATTAAAGATTGCCATATTTTATGTTTTCCTGAATATTATATCCAAATATTCTATTTTTTCATAATATTATCTTCATAGCATTGATGAAAATTAACCTTGTTTGGTATGATACCGTTCTCTTAAAGCTCCGTTTTGTTATGTATGTAGGCATACATACACTTCGCAGAAGACAGTTTTCTGCAGAGAGCTGTACCGGCTACAAAAAAAATCACAGCTGCATTCTGAGTAACTTCCCTTAGTTCTATTCTTTGTGGTTTTGATAAATGTAGTATTTTTTCCTTTTCAGGTCTAGCTGCCCTTTAGGAATCTTGAGAGAATATTTTAAAAGCTAAATAAAATGAAACTGCAGCAGAGTTTTTTTCCGAATTTAGGAGCGTGTTTACAAACTGCAAATAAGTGGAAAAATAAAATTCAACTTAAAGTATATTCATTTGATTCACCAAACAAAAACCCACAAGCCCCTTCATTTGAACATCAGTGATATGGAAGCTGCAGTTCTGAGGTTTGACAGTGACACAGCTTTTGAGTACTGGAAATAAGGATGTCTGGGAAAGACAGGGAGACAGGCCCTCATCCTGCAAGGTCTTACTCATTGGAATAGCTCTTCTTATTTTCTTAGGGCATGTTTGCCTGCAGCGCTGCGTTCCAGTGGAAAGTCTCTTAATTGTGCTCAAAGAATGGGGTCAGGAGGAGGTGACTTCTGCCTGTGGAGGAGGGAGAAGGCAGGTTGAGCTGCAGGGAGCCTCCTCGTGCTCCTCCAGCTCAGCCTGAGGAGCAGCGCTTCCGCCTGACCATGTGAGCTGTCTCACAGCACCTCGTTAGCATGGGCTGATGGCTTTATTGGGGGAGAGAGTCATGGAAAAGCTTCCTTTGGTTAAAAATGAGCAGTTTCATTTTGGTGCGATGACAGCCTGATACTGAGGGTTGAATTTTTGCATTAGAGCTAATTTTGTGTGCGTGCAGGAAAGAGAAGGGAACTGTGGTCACACACGGCTGAAAAGCAGCCACTGCAGGGGGTAAAATTGAAAGAAAACCTGCTGTGTGTGTTTTTTATTTAAATTTTTATTTTTTAAACTTCTGAAGTTTTCATTCTCCTGTCAGCTCAGTGGGCGTCTCTTTAAGCAGCAAAACTCTTGCCTGGAAATCCTGTCACTGAATCTCACTTAAAAGAGTGATCATTTGCAAGTATGGATGAGCAAAGTACCGAGGGTGAAGGTAGCAGACGTGTTTTACTGCTAATCATAAAAAAAACCCCCATTTAACTAATTTATTGCATAGTCCTGCATCTTGTCATCAGGGAAACACAGTCTACAGAAAATTTCTGTCTTACCTGTTCCAGTGGAAAAAAAAAATATCTAATGAGTGAAAATGTGTGTGCATCCCTGTGTGTCCCTCCCGCCCTCCCCTTAATGTAATAGCAGTGTTTAAAAATCAATCCCAAAGTGCTTTTCAGATTGGGAAACTGGAGCACAGAGTAACGATGTGGTGCTTTGGTACTTCTGTCTCCCTATATATTTATTTTATCTTTCTTTTGTGACTTGTTACCCAAGAAGGCCGTTTTGTTATGGTTCATAACCACAGTTGTCCCACCTTGCATCAGTCCTGAGGTCGTTAGATGCTACTGTAATGTAAATGCATGTCAGCAGGTCACCTGCTCAGGCTGGACCAGAGAGACCAGAACCCAGGCTCCAGGGCATGTTTTCCTGACCAGCCTGCCTGGTGTTGGTTTTCATCATTGACATTAAATTGATTTCTAAAGAAAATGCCAGAAAGAAGCAGCCATGCGTTTGCTGAAAGCAGCAGCACCACCATAATAGTTATTAGGTTCAGAAGCACAGTGCGTGCTTGGCTCACCCAAAAAAAGCACATGACTATGGTCAATCACAGGCTGTCACTGGGTCAGCACACATGTGCACCGTGACGAATAGTACCTAAATTCTTCAATATGAAAATGACAGACTTCTACCTGAACAAGTCAGCATGAACTGATGCATGAGCCCTCTGAGAAAAGGCCTGATATTTTTTGTGGTGACAGCCAGTAGAGGGCACCGGTAGATGTCTGTATAGTACAGACCTGTGGATTCACTTTCTGTAAGAACCCAAATAAACCCATACAACTTGGTGTGACTCACTGCCAAGAATGTTTCTCACCACGGTGCTTTATCCACCAATAGTTTGTCTACTTGAGCTAACAGCAAGTGGATTTAGGTATTCAGCTAGTATGGTAGACCTTATGGTTTAGGTCAAGGGTTGTTCATCTAACTCCACTGGTAACCAGAACGATAGTTCTTGTCATAGCTGCTTTTCCGATGAAATAATAAGTAATATTTGCAGATAATGCATTGGGATATGTACATCAGTAACTGGGATATTCGTATTTAGACATTGAGTGGAGAAGGGGGATAAGTATTCTGTGTTTTATAATATATAGTTTAGTCACCTTGATTGGAGACAAACCTAACTGGAGATACTGTATTTCTCTGTCCTTGTTGACTAGTTTTTTTTTAACGTGTGACATCCCCACTTGCCTAGATGGTGTCACATACATCTAACAAACAGACATACTCCCTACAAGGGAGAAACTAATTAAAAAAGGGGTGTTTGGTGGTGTGGACAGGTTGGTAAATGGGTCAATCAGCTGTACAGATGCAAATTCTCGTTTGAGACTGTGGCCCTGAGGTCCTGACTCATTCTCTCCTATCTATACATTTAATACATTTTGTGTGGTGGCTCCATTTATGTTCTGCTCTTTGTAAAATAACTAGCACAGTAGTGCCCTCGGTGTGATCGGAGCCCTTGGGCATTATCATGTTGTGGATAACACTAATGTAATTTCCACGTTTAAGGCCTGTGATGACCTTATTGTGCTCTTTAATGAAATATCTATCTTTTAAATGGTATTAATAAAGACCAAGAGAGAAACATTGACTTGACAGTAAGAATATTGAGTCTTACAGCAAACAGATTGGTTGTGGCCATTTTTGGGTGTTTTGTTGCCTTTGTATTCTTCAGGTTAAAGTGCTATTTATTCTTAGTGCTGTTGACCTGATTTTTAATCCTAGCTAATGCCTTGCAGCCCTTGAATGGAATATATTGAGTAGAAAAATAAATTCAGTCTTACAGAATGATGCTATAAGAGCGGTTTAAAAAGGTCAAAGATGGAATTTATTTTCTCTGTGTTGCTGGAACTCCTGTGTTTGACTGTTTAGAAACTTGATATGCCTTTAGTAGTAAGTGAATAAATCAGAGAAAAGCTAGAGCCTTATATTGGCAGTTTCTTAATGCCTCGCTGAGTAGCATCTCCTTGGAGGTAATTCAGTGAGAGGTAAAAGGTGTTGAATGTCTTCAGCTATTTGTGGAGGTAGAACAGATTGGAGCAGGATCCATCCACAAATTAAGTCACCACAAATGGTTTTCAGTCAATGCACCGTTTCTGCACATAGCAGTATAATAAAGAATAGGAGTGGTCATATCAGAGGTGATAAGAATAAAACTGAAGTGTGTTAAATGTTTACATTTGTCAGTCCTGCTCTTTTGGGAGTGGATGGAAAATAGCTGAAGAAATCATAATGCATGTCCCAAGTTGCTCTATACATGATCTAGGAAGTCTCTAGGGATGATATTTGATTCTGAAGACACACTATTTTTTCTCGTCAGCCATCATATTAGCATTGCACGCTGGTGTTAAGCTTTTACTCAGCTTTTGTGAAATGCACAGAGTCATTGCAACAAGATAAAACCCTAAGTGGAAATCTCAGTGACTTGCAAAACACGCTTGTGGAACAAAGCAAAGTTCATAGTTTTCTTCTGATGTGCAGGGGCATGTGTATATGTGCATTTAGTACACATATATTAGCAGCTGTATCAAAACGGGAGTAACAGAGGATCTAAAGACATGAAAATTCTTTCATGAAACCCACTGAATAAAGTTAGGGTTTAGTAGATGGCTCCCTGGAACAGTAAGGTCCGTTGAGCCTTTAGATGTGATTCCTGTAACTTGATCAGGAGATGCAGAGCTGCGCTTACAGGAGAAAGGAAAAGGCTTTGTGCTTGATGCAGGATAATTGATGATTATATTAATTTCTTGACAAATGCTTTCAACTGTACCAAAGTACCAAATCACTTGAGGATTTAAACAAAATGGTGATGACTGATGATAAGTATTCTTATTCTTCTGGAGACTTTAAAGGCTTTAGGTTTAGTATAATCTGGCTGTGACACCCATTAACTTTGGATTACACACAGATTTCTGATGTTCCTTTCCAAGCCATTTCATGCAATATCTGGCCTAGGTAGTCTTCTGTAAATGCTAGCAGTCTAGGGCAAGATTCTCATCTGTTTTTATTATCAAAAGTCTGGAGTAACTCTACGCAGCCAAATTGTTCTAGGTTTGTGTGGTAAAGCAGATCGCAGTCTAGTCTGTATCAGGAAATGTGAATTGTAGTCTCCCATTTGATTCATGTGCGTTGTTCTCATTATCCTTAATGGATGTTGCACACATATGAGAACAGGCCCCATTAGGAACTGTGTAAGAATTGAAATGAAAATGATAATGATAATCACTTTGTCGTGGATGAAGTATAGTATTTATTTTATGAGATTTTAAAGGATATTTTAGTATTTAAATTATCTGGTGTATTAGAGAACGGTTTAGATAGGCTTTAGTTGATTGACAGCAGTGGGTATGTATTAGAAAATTATTATACGCATTGGGACTTTAATTTTGCTGTGAATTATATTATTTTCAACGATGTAAATTGTCATCTCTCCCAGGAGACAGAATTAGTGAGTTGCTTATTTGATTTTCAGCAATAATTAAAATGATGTGTTAAATTAGGCTCAGGTAGTGCCGTGAAACAGGACCTGCCTACCTGTGCGGGTGAGTTCAGAGTCCTTGACAAAGCTGTGAAATTTTGTAGAAAAATAAAGTGGGTGCCCTGTGATTTGTATTCTAGAAATCACCTTCATGTGTATCCTCACGTAAGAAGGCCAAGTGGTCTGGCAGAGACACAAGGCAGCAGAGACGTTCACTGAGTGTAAGGGTGGGTGCTCTCCAAATAAGAATTAAGGTAATTAAAGGACAGATGAGTGGACTTGAGCTGTTGCCTTGCCTTACACTTAGCTGACGTAGAAGGCTTTAATTTTGAATGATGATGGTCCTTTAATTTTCATCTTTTTCCATTCGGATCAGACGAGGCTGTGACTGAAGCCGTAAGCACCTGCGCAAGGGCTTCAAGGGAGAACTCGCTGCCAGCTGGATAGACCTGCTGGTTACATCTCGCTCCTCACAGCACTGGGCTTTGTTGTAGGACTGTAGGAGGGAATAAGGTTAAAAGAAAGATCATTGGGTCTCCTTGTTCTTTAGACTTCGTGGCTTCCTAGCAGCAGCTTCAATTTAGTTAAGGTTGTTATTTTCTCCCCTAGAGAAGAGAAATCACGAGAAAAGTAAAGTGACGTTTGTTACAGCTGGTGGGAAGCAAATGGAGCGCAGTGGAGTGGGTGATCTTTATTGAAGAGTAGGCAGCGATGTCACATATCACCCTCTGTGCAGAACCTGGCAAGTGTAAAGCTCCTCTTTCCTTCCTAACTGGAGCAGGGGATGGTTGTCATGCTAGATGGATGGAGCCGATGTGAGAGGACTCGGGGAGTTCTTTTATGCTTGTAATTGAGGAGAATCTGAGATAACCTGTTAATCTCCAAGGGACAACAAAGAAAGTCTTACCAATCAGTCAGTCGACAGCTTCGTTCAGAAAAAGAAAAAGGCTTAAGTGTGGGTACTCCCTGAACGGAGTAGGTTGCACGTGCAACCTTAAAATGTTTTAAGCATAATGTGTTTGTCTGAAACACAGGGCTGGGATTTGGAACAGATATTCATATAACTTTATAGGTTCGAGGGGAAAAAAACCAAGTATAAATCTACTGTATCAATGAACCACATAATTAAGACTTAAATTAGTTTCTGTTATACTACATTGTCTGCAGATGCTCTATGAATTATGTCATAAAACTGGGAATGCTCAAAAATGCTGAGGACATCCAGTGCTTTGAGGCCACTTGTTATCCAAACACTGAAAGGAGCATCATGAATGGATTTCTAGCATAGATTTTCAATTTCTTTTTATTTTTGTCATGGGCAGGTATGATCTTTTCTCAAAAGACTTCAATTACAAATCACTTACGTGTTCTTTAATCCTGTAGTTGACAATGTGTAGTCATAATTTAGGATGCTGCAGTTCAGCTGTGGTAGGAAACTACAATCTCTGGGGCCTTAGATTATAATTTTCAGTGTTTTGGGAGTGTAAGCAAAAGTTAGCAGTGCAATATTGACATTCTATGAGATTAGGGACCATTAATTTAGGAGTCTGTCTAGGCAAAACTCTGAACATGACTGTAAACCAAACAGTGACAGGGAGAATGCAAAACTTGCAATGCTGCATCGAACTAACCGTGTGATTCCTGTTGTCTTTCTTTTTTTTCCCCAGCTAGGGCTCATTTTTTTCCAAAGGCAGTGATAGAAAATGGCCCTTAATGGGTGACTGCCAAATAAACCTAAATTTCAACATTACTGAGGCGTATCATACGCAATCCCCAAAAAGTAGAATAGTATATTCTCCAAAACATTATTTTTAACATTAGTTGATGCATTGATTGGATATTCTCTCAACCAGTGTTTTTATTGACTTTAGCTGTTCATCGTAGTATTTATTCCCTCCCTTGTTCCTTTTATTTTTCATGTTTTGAGGCGAAAGTGTCATTTCATCTCAATAACAGTAGGACTCAATCATTTTCACATTCATAGAAAAAAAACAAACATAAAATCTTGAGGTTCACCAAATTCTCCATATTCTCCATTTGTATTTTTCTATATCACTTTCTCCAACCTCCTGCGCCTGCATTGTGATGACCACTTTCTTGTCAAATCAAAAAGTCTTCCTGCTGTCCGAGAAACTCCTTATTTCTGGTTTCTATTATTTGTGATGATTTCTTCACATCTCTCCACCTCATCTGCTCACTGTATTGACTGTCTCTTGTGCTTCCCGTTTTGTGTGAGAACGTATCTTTCTCCCTGTCTGTATCTTTGTTTCTTTGTCACTGTGCTCAGTCTTGGTGTTACAGTCATTAATTGTATGATTTCAAAGTGAAAACTAATAAGGGCACAGTTTGTTTGAAAAACTCAGTGTTAGATGAAGTTATATAACATTTGTTTTACTCAGTAAATTCCCCAGGCTGCTTCTCTCGTTGCAAAAATGAGGCTCATTTTCTGGCAATGTTGCCCATCAGCTCCCCGCTCTGTCGTGCAAAACTGCATCTTGAGGTTGTCTTGTATATTTTGATTATGGTTATGTGGAAAGGCAATGTGAGTGGCCTTATTTTCTTCTGTTTCTGTTAGACTAAATGAGAGTTATCCCTTCTCGAGACTGATAAGTATTATGCAGCCTTTTGCTGGGTAGCACATGTCAGGAAAAGCTGTCACAGGAAAATACCTTAATCGGGAAATATAGTATTTTTCTAGAGCTGAAACTTTAATACACCGTGTTACTGATATCTCTTGTACCAGAACAGGGCTGTTGAATCCTGTGTCACTTCAGTTTGATTGAAATCTTTGGAAATACTTTTGGAGTTTAAGGTGAGCAGAATGAATTTAAGTGTTTCTTGTGAATTTTCTCTGTTTCCACAGTACAATATAATGATGTGTGTGGGCTGTGAGGTGCATTGCAGGCTTACATCCCCTTTGGACAGCTGTCTGTGGCCATTGAACAGTGTGTCTGCAGGCAAGGTCTCTGCGTCAGTGTGCCGCCGGGTAGAGGTAGGGTTGGCAGCTGAGCTGGTAGCAGCTTGGGTAAAGAGCAGAAAGTGGTTTTGCCAAAAGGGTCAATATAGAGTTGAAGGGGAAATTGATCTGGATTAACCCCTGTTGACAAAACCCTCAAGTTTGTGCCTTTGAACCACGTATTGGCTGTGAGCAACTTTTTGCTGTAATACAGCAGTGTAGCTGTAATGGCAAAACTTTCTCTATACAGCTATGGCCAAAGAGGCCAGGGTCTGCCCCGACCCTGCGGAGCTTTCTGTGTCTGTTTGCACCCTCAGCTGTCCCAGCTGCTCTGTAAACAGGAACATTACTTTTCTGTCACACGAAATGCCTTGGCGTTAAGGAATTGTGCTGTCCTGTGGGCAGGCTGGATTTCAGGCAGTGTCTTCGCACAGAGAAGCTGTCTCGGGGAGTGATGTTTTCCTCTGCTTTTGAGGGTATCATATGTTTTGCAGAAATGAAGTGCTTAGTCTGAATGTGATGGCACGGTGCGTGGATCAATACTGTTCCTCTGTGGCAGGGTGCTCAGAATGCCAAATGGTTCGGCAGTCTGTTTTTGTAAGGCAACTTAGCAGAGCCAAGAAGCCTGCAACCACCACTTTCATTAAGGGTAATTATCCTTGAGCGGCTGGGATAGGAGCAGGAGCCTGAATGGTAATTAGCTGCAATTGTTAGGAGTTGCATTTTCAGGTTCCTGTAACATTTTTCTTTCTGTTTAAAGAACAGCCAGGGAATTGTGATAAATCCTGATCCTTGCCATTGGAGAGGAGCTAGCTGCCTACTGATCAGCTCAAATTAGGGTGTTCTTCGCATGTCCATGTGGTCTTGCTGCAGTAAGAAATCATCCTGCACTTGAACAGTTTGGGTGCTTGCAGCAACATTAACATTTTCCTGTCTGTTTTCTCAACAGATGTATTGCTTTATTGTTGAGTTTTATGTTGTAATACATTATAGTGACAACTACTGCACATCTGTTTCAACTCAGTTTTGTTAAACAGGTAGAGAGATACAAATGTATGTCACCAGTGAACAGAATTGCCTGACTGATAGACGTACTGCAGATATAACCTCAGTCACAGATAACATTGATATATTTATGTCCATCAATATTTTCAAAATATATATATTTCAGTAGGAGTTTGGTACTAGATTTCAATGGAGTAATAACTTTTATTTTTAAAACGTTCCCCCTACCCTTTTTTGGTGTTCTGTTTCGTTGTCAAGCTCTTCCAATGCTATCTACTGACAAGTAGTGTGTACTTGCTGCAGTATCATTGTATGAAATGAGACAGTTTGTAAAGAGACGAAAAAAAATTCGTAAAGCTCTTATGTAGCGCAGTTCTAGTAGAGACTTGGTCACCACTGCTCCATACATGGTTAATAACTGTTGTCCTTATGTAGTAATATTCATCTTCAGAATTTTTAACAGGCATTATTTAATGAACTCTTGGAACGTGGTTTAGCCATTAACAAGTAGTATGTGATGGAAAACTGAAGATGTTAGATAATACATACTTTTCCTCTATTACATTTATGTGTAGGAAGAAAAAATTCAGGTTGAAGCCTTGCTTCTGTGCTTTGCGAAAGACTCCTGAGGAATTGTGTCTGTGAGAATCAAGGACATCCAGCACATCTGGAATAGATGCTGGGCCCTGGTAGGATTTGTCCTGGATGTACAGTTACCTCTTCTGGTTGCTCAATTATATTTTCCATGACTGGCATTTATAGTGGACTGTGTAGAATAATTATTCATGATTTTCAAAATGTGTGTGAGAATAAATGATAGCAATCTCTGCCTGTAAAGCAGGCATAAGTTTAATAATATACAGTCAGATTTGACTGTATATCTGTAGAAATGCCTTTTTTTTTCCTTCTACTTCAGACTATTTTTTCTGTGAGTTAAGCTTTTTCTACTTTCTGCTGGAAATCGAAAACAATGGTTTCATCCCCTCCTCCAGTTCTAGCAGAATTTCAGCTTATTCTCTTTATTGAGAGTATTGAGAATCGCTGATGCATTGCATCAGTGGGAGTGGAGAGGACTCCAGCAGAGACTGAAGCTTCTGAGGAGCCAGGCACGGGTCTGATTTTTGCTGTATGCCTTGAGGTGAGTTTTTCAACTTTCTGAAAGCCTTTTTGGAAGTCTCCACAGATCTCTTGGAGGGGAGGCCATGCTGAGCTATCCATTGATCAGTAGCAGAAGTTTTCATTGCCAGGTACATTTCTTTTGAAAATTTTCCTCTGCGAACCACAAAGTCCAGCAGTTCATGTTCTGTTGCAGGTGTGCTTTGTTGGTGCTGTTTTGGCTGCTGCTTCTTTGTGCAGAAAAGAATGTTGTATGAAGGCTTAGTTATAGTGAAACCTAGCAGAGGAGAGCTCAGAGGATGGAGTAGAGATGTCCTGAGCTTAAAATAATGATCCATTTATAAGTAAGAGAACCTATCCAAATACCTTCCTTTGCAGCAACTCTTCTCCCTGTCCTATACTTGGGTTTTTTTTGGCTAATCTTCCTGTCCATCAGCTATTTGCTTGTACCTTGTGTGATGTTACAACTTATTCCCCCATTTGTTGGCTACATAGAGGCCCCCTGGTGCCCTGTTAAGTGCTCAGTTACCAGTGAATGTTCTTAATTATGTTCTGGAAGACGTTGTTCAAATCACAAGTCATTTACTCAAGGTTTGGGCCCAGCAGGTAAACATTTTCAAATTAATTTAGGTTGCTAAAGAGAAACCACTTAAATCTCTTGAATGCTGATAACTTGCACTTCCTATTGAATTCAGTGGGAGAAGAGGTTATGTATTATATTTTTGAAATCAGGCCGATTGCTGGTTAAACTACAGGATAGGCTTTTACTAGTCTCCCAGTTTGGAATATGTTGAATATTATTTGGATAGAGAGAGAAGTGTCTATAAAGTGTCTGACTTGCATATATAGAAGGGACATTGGGCATATGCTAATGAAAACAGCCACCTATAAATTACTAGGAACAACATCTGATCATAAATGACTAAACATAAAGATTTGTTATCTCTATCTTACAAATTTTACATAAAGTAAAACAATAAAGCTGTCTTAGGAATCTATTGTTCCTTTGTGCATACAAATATGTAACATAGCAAATGCTCTAAATGTTGTAGGTACTGAAAGTATTTATAGGTGACTGATTTTTCTTGATACTTTTTTTTAATAAGGATATAACCTTGTTTTTATGGACCTTTGCTTAATGTGATTTTTTTTCTTTCATTGAAAGCCATATAACCTTTCTAATTTCTTTGCGGTCATTATCATCATCAGATTTATCCTTCTACCCTTACTAATGAATGACAGCTATTAGAAACCCAGAGTCAGCAAAATTTATTCAGGACTACGCGCAGCATGAAGGGCAGGGCTCCCAGGGTGACACTGCTGGTGAACCCAGAGCTTTACAACAGCAGACTTGACCAAAACCCAACACTGACAAATAATAGGGGAAGGCGTTCCCCTGTCCCCCATATCCAGGTGTATATCAGTCAGTAAATAAAGCTAGCAAACTGGAAAACCTCTGGAGGAGATCTAAATCATCTGTAGCTTATTTTAAATAGTGCCATGAATTTTTGATGTAAAGAGTATGCCCATGCCTAGCTGACCAGTAAAGAAGTGGAAAGCTGGGAGTTTGACGTGAGCACAGCCTCAGTTTCTGATGAGCACACCAATTACGATGCTACTCAAATTTTAGAATCTTATTTTCTTAGTTCTTTTCATAGATTGTATTAAAAGCGGTCACGGTGGTTAAGGTAGCAAACTGAAGTCTGGGCATAGTTTGGTTTTTTGGTAGCTGGAATCGGGGACTCCTGTTATTGTATCTTGAAGCACGTGCAGTTTTGTTTTTTATTCCTTTGTATTGTTGATAACCTGTCCCCCTTTGGGAAATCACATTAACTGTTTTAATCTGAGTAAATAGTACTGAATATCAATACTTTTTAGTGTTATACTTCGGATTCCATCTGTGACTTTGTTAGTATAGAACTTCTGACTTCGGCATGGCAATCTTAATTGTAGAAAACATTGAGTTTGCAGAACTGTCAACAACAGAGTTTAATTTATAAATAGCTGTAATGCTATACTTGTTAAGATTTCTTTGGGAAAATATCACTTCAACACATATCCACATCCACCCACAGTAAAAAAGATGATTTTTTTTTTTTTAGCTAGATAAAGTAAAAAATTCCTGTCAAATGTCATGCAGGTTGTTCTCTCGGGGTTTATGAATTAAAATATATCTATTTGTAGATGAATTTACAATAAAAATACAGATTTTCATGGGTGAATCTTGCTCAAAATTGTACATGTAGAGAGTGACTGGAGACATTTGACCCTGTGGAAGCATCAAGAAATACAACCCATGACTTGATGCCTCCTGCAAGGAAGGGGGATGCCTGAGGCATCTGACAGGAAAGCTGTGTGTTGACGGACTACTTAGTCACCAGGAGGTGGGTGGCACTGAAAATGGCTTTGTGACATTGGTTGTCTGCTTTGGGATCGTACAGGTTGTGTGGGCATTTGACAGTTGGGAGTTCATGGAAACTGAGGGGCTCCTATTGGAAGAACACCTAAGTAATGGGGATTTTGGCTACTTTGGATAGAAAAGCAAGCAAGAACTTGCAAGTGCAGTACTGGGCGCTTGAGGGGTGGTACAGCTGGATTTGGGATAACATGAAACAAGTCAGCACAGTAGATCTTCAGTGTGATGGTGGTGCTTCCATGTCCCTGTGACCTTTGCTAATAATCGTTAAGCAGCCGGAGGGGGGTTCCTGACTGCCCTTTCTTCAGTGGTGACTGGCTTGAAGTTATTGCTGTGTACTCGGCATGCTCAGTGCGACTTGAGAACAACTATGGATCACAACTGGTTTGGGGTGAGGAGTGCTGGAGGACCTCTCTTCTGACAAACAGCCCACCAGATTTCTCCTGGTAAGCCACAAAGGCAGGGATCCTGCTTAAGTACTAGTAAGCACTTGGATATGTGGTTAAAATGAAAAAATACCTTAGAGCTGTCAAAAAGACAAAAGGTGGAGACAGTTGGAACAGTTATTAAAGTGGAAACTGATTGCTCTATATTTGTAAGAGACTTCAGCCTCTTCATTTTTAACATCTGGGATGCTCTCTTAAGTTCCTCTTCTGCTGAGAGAAAAAAAGAGATGATGTGCTTCTCTCAGGTTATTCTGCCTTGCCATCCTCCCAGGTCAATATAGATGCAAATTTCCTTCTGCATTCCCAGCCGCTGCTGAAATTTGTTTCATAAATAGTTCTCATTTTTTTTCTCCTGCATCTGCAGGTCCTTTTGCTTTTGAGCAGCCAGCTGTGATGTAGCTGCCTCCCTGTGCCAAGTACCCTACTCTTTTTTTTTTTTTTTTTTTTTTTTTGCCCCCAAAGAATTCCTGCTCTTTCCCCAAACTTGCTGGGGATGTGAGGATGTGCCTTAGGCATTTCCTAACTGACCTAGATCAAAAGGGACAGAGTGGACAAGAGTTATGGTAGCTTCACTTCCGGCCTATTCATCCTACTTGCCTGCTGGTCTCCAAGTGCTTTGCTTTTTAGCCAGTCTTTTTAGTTGGACACTTTGTATTATTAATACATTCATATCAAAAGTTTTATTGGAATGTTAGAAGCAGTGATTGCTGCTATGTATCAGCAGTAATTAACATTCTTTAAAACCTTGATCCTCATTTGTAACGATATAACATCGAAGACCCTGAAGATAAAGGAGCAGTAGCATTCAATGGTGCACAGACGGTTTTCTCCAGGTTATGTATCTACATTTATTTAGTCAGAGTTTGAAAGCAAAACCAGAAGTTCTATTATTTTGTTACTCACAAGAATCCAACTACTTTATTCCATCATGCATGCAGAAGGTGTGTATACCGGCCTGTTACTACGGGGAAGGGCAAAGAGATCCTGGTTAGGCAGCAAAAAGGCATTTTGAAGACTTCAACGCAATGAGGCTCTGTGTTTATTCTGCCCGTTCTTCAAAACTGATACCTCACTGCTGCGTAGCGAAGCGTGCCAGGGTTTTGCCGTATTTTTCTCTCTGTGTCCAAGTGGAGTCGTTCATCTTCCTTTCAGAGAACCCAGAGAAGTTTTTTGATGTATAAACTTCTCCCATGTTTTTAATCACCCCAAATAATCTAGCTAGCTTCTTAAAGGCTGTGTGAAAGCTTTCTTCAAATAAGAGTATATTCCATCCCTCCCCTTCCCAATTTCTTACTTTTTCATTTGCAGGGCCACATCTTCCTGGGATGATGTGTGTGTTTCTGTCACTTCTGTTTTGGGGGTTTTGTGTTTGTGATTTGGGTTTTTTTGGGTTTGGTTTGGTTTTTTATATATTCAGGAGTGCTGTCCTTAAGGCACAAGGCATGGGTAAATTATTTGCCTGTGAACAGAAAGGACCTTTTCCACCCTTCTTGTCTGAATCACAGTGGAACATAAATTTAGAGATGCCAAGAATCATCTTTGAGGTAGAGGGCAGCCTGTACTGTGTTGGCTGATGTCTGGAAGAGATGACAAAAGTCTCTCTGTGAACAACTTGGTGTCGTTCAGACTCAAAGTTGGTTTTATCATCTCCCATTCCCAGATACCTGCACTGGGCAGTTCTAGTCCTGACTCTGTTTATCAGACAGCCGCACCTTCATATAATAGTTTAAATTCCTCTTCATTTATTATGTGGAGATTAGAGGACCAGACTGAATATTACATGTTTTGCAGCTGTATCTGTAATTGTTTTAGCCCATTTATTTTTCTACAGCTGTTCCACTGCATACTTGGAGAAGTTAGCAGGCCTTTCAAAGCAGTTTAAATTAACTGATAGCTCCTCAAAAGATGTATTTTTCTAAATAAAATAGAAACAAAAAACCCCAAAACAAAGATGCACCTAAAAACCCAAAGCAACAACAACAAAATAACTCAATCTGTAGCAATATCTGCGTAGCTGCCGGTACTGACATCTTCACTGAATATCTGCATGGTACTCTGCCCCTGCTGTGTTACGGAAACTTCCCCACGCTGTTTTGGTTGACCTCACTGAGAACGGAGTCCAGTGAAACCTGGACACAGAAACAAATTGTAAACTAAATCAGTAGACCGAACTGCTGTTGAACTAGTCCAGACTCAGCAGCCTTGGTTTCCTTTGGTGGATTATGGATGAACCAACACTAATTCCTCAAGCTGTTTATAATTCACGTTGTCAGAAGACCGATCTAGTGCTTTTTTGTCTCTTCATATGGCGGAGAGAACACTAAAACTACATTTTTCTTTTCAAGTTAGCTTTACACTGAAAAACACATATTCAGGTAGTTTCAGCTGTGTTTCAGTCCCCCCGAGCAGATCACTTGAACTATTTTCCCTTACCCAGCTTTTATCTCTGTCCACTCGGCATCAGAAATTGGTAGAAACAGCAGTCTCAGCTGGAGCCTTTTAGATTTAAAACACTCTTCCAGGTTTGTAGCAACAATATCCTTAGGGACACAACTAGATCACACGACAAGGAGCTTGTCTGAACCACCAAAAAGAGCAGCTGATCACTTAGCGTGCTAAAAAGCCTGAGAATGAAAGCGGACTACTTTGGAGGGGCATCTGGTGGGATCGCCTTAAACATCACCCAAAAGTAAGCTTGCTCTGTTAATCTACTGGGAATTCTTTTGATGCTGTTATCAAACTTTCATTTTAGTACAGCAGTATTAGAAATGCTGGTTTTAAGTGTGTGTGTGTGTGTATAGAGTGAACAGAGACTTGTAATTACTGAAAGTAATTTTTTCTTCTTTATTGGAGAAGCTGGTGATGAGATAGGACCAATTTTTAACTTTTGGAAAAGTAAAGAAAAAAATCTCATTTCATTCCCAGTTCAGGAGTTTTACCCCATGCATAGATTTGCTTCACACTGATTTTCCAGCCCTCAGTGTCTCCCTGTGTCTAGCAATAGGTATCTGGGCAACTCCTCATGTAGGCTTCTCTGTTAATTGCTGCTGGTTATCCTTGTGCTTCAGCCACTTCAGTTCCCTAGCATGACTTGACTCTGCAGTTCAGTCTCTGGGGGTCTTTGACTCCATGTTATCTCTAAATGTCAGTTGCCTGGGGACTTGTCTTGCAAATGATCTTTCTCATCTGATCTGCAGGATACCAGTGACTAGCTTGCACGTGGACCTTTTCCAATTTTTTTTATCCACTTCTTTAGCAGTCGTTATTGAATTGTTATATCTGGTGTGAAGTAGTTGCCCTGAGGCTAAAAATTAAAGCTGATACCTTTAAGAAGACCCCAGCTTCGATGTTTAATTTGTAAGTCTGCATGCAGCTTGGTCTGTAGGTTTGTGCAGTGTGTTAGGAAGCTCCCTTGCTAATTGTTTGCAAACTGACTTTTCACAGATGATCTCTTATGTCTTACATCTGGGCACAGAACTCTGGCTGGGATGCCCTTGCCAGGTCTAGCACAGCTGGCTTTGCCTCACTTGAGCTATCTCTTAAGACAACTGGCACGAGAAGAACTGGATGAAAGTATTTGCAGAGCATACAAATAGGCATACAGAATTACTCCTCCTGGCTGCCTTCTGGCTTGCCATCCCTTTCGATGTTTCCGAAAGCTGGTCTTTCCTGCCTCCTCCCTTGCTTGGATGTGCTGGAGACTTGCATAGCTGTCTCATAGGACCTACTGAGAAAATGCAAGCAAGGCGTTTTGGTATCACTATTGAAAATTCTGATAGATACAGTGCAGCTGCTTCTTTAGGATTTTCATATAGGGAAAGCGGTAAGTCCAAAATTCAAGTACAGAGATGTTTGGTTTGTTCGATACGATCAGTGAGTTTGTTCTCATATGGAAATGCTTTCACCTCCTGAATCTGCTGGCAGCACTTACTGTGATTTTGAAAGATCAGAATTTTGAAACACAAAAAATTACAGTTTGGGCAGTCATAGGTACGATGCAACTATTTATCTACTGTAATAGATAACTACTGTCTTATTATCTAGCTTTAAGGCTAGTGTAGATGTGTGCTGGGTAGATATGGTTTTACTTGGCAAATGCAGCTGGCTTCCTGTTTTAGTTCACCCAGAAGTGACACAGCGGAATAGATTGGTAATCAGCCAATATGGAAAAAATGAAGAATTTCAGAATGTAAAAGGATTAAGAGGGGGTGGAGATTAATTTTGATAAAAGGTTATTGTTTACTCAAAAATGTGATCTGTCTGTGTTTTGTGTTGCAAAAGTGAAAAGTCAAAGGGCCAGTTCAGCTTGGGGCTCATGTTAGTGTAATTCTGTGGCGGAGTAACACTATTTTCCTGTTATCTGAAGAGATCACGACTAAGTTGCATCCTTATTTTAATAGAAACATATATAACCATATAGCGTTGGAAAACACGCAGTTTGGAGGATTAAATTTAGCAGATGAGTGAAATAAGTAAGCCTGAAAAAGGAGAGGATGGAAACCTGGGTGTTGGTGGTAATTGTATCATTAGCAGTATCCAATTGCCCAGCCATTGTGACAGAGTTTGTCAGGCAGATGAGATGCATAAAGCAATTTTGTAAAAGGAGAGACTGCACCTTTTATGCTCCTAAGAACAAACTAGCCAAAGATTGGTGTGCGCTCTGGGAAAACTGCACTACATGCTCATGGGTTGTATTGAAACCCACTGCAGAAAACCTGAAAGCTGCCTGAATAGGTGTTTGTAGAGCCAGCTGATGGTGGTAACAAAATCACTGTGATGTTCTGCCAGATGCTTATCTTAACGCAGCTCAGGGCTGAGCCTGAACAAGGTTCCTGGCTCCATATGTCGCTGCATAACTATGGCTCCTGCTGCTTAAGGACCCAGCTTGTCTTCACAGCCTGCCAGCATCTCCTCAGTGCTGCAGTGGGCAGAGCCTGGAGGACAGAGGCTTCCCACCACGCTGGAGAGGAGCAGAGGGCTGGAGCCAGCACTGTTTGCGGTTTCCTGGGCAAGAGATGTACCCTGGATGGGCTAGGCAGGGTGGGTAAATGCTTCCAGTTCTGGTGGAAACTGGGGTGAAGGCAGGTGCTGATTTTGAGGGTGGGTGTTCTTGTGCTGACATGGCTAAATGCAGTTTAGCCTGCGCCTCCCAGAAGCTGAAATACGTCCCAGCTCTTCTGAAACAATTTAGCTTTGAAAAGCTGTACATCCTGCTTGCAGTCCTTCAGCTTCAGAGAGCAGAAGGTCTCATTGGTTCAGGATGCCTTGGTAATGCGTATGGCCCTGGATTTGGCTTAGTTTTCCTGTTTCCGACAGAGATGCTGTGTGCAGCTCGTAATATGCAGAGAAAAATGCCTGCGTGTGAGCATGTTTTCAACACTGCATCGTGGTGAAAATGCTCTTCTCCTAAGGTCAGAAGTTAGTTCCTGCTTATGGGGTTATCACTGGGGGAAAGACAGGCAGCAGGCATTAGCAGAAACTAAATTCCCATGACTTAGGCATAAGCAGCTCTCTCTTGGCATAGTCTGCCAACATCTTTACAAGGGGATTTAGCTCCTGCATTAAAAACCACCCTTGATATCCATACCATTCATTTGAAGTGTCCTCTTTAAACTGGTAGCTTATAGCACATGCAGGGGCTGATGAATCTGTCGTGTGGTATCGGAGCATAGGACAGTGGTCTGAGGAGCCGGCTTGCTTATAGACCTGAAGGAGCTGCTCAGTTTTTTTCACATGATGTAAGACCCAATTATATTTTTATTCATTAAAACAATACACTTAAACACATTTTTTAATATTGCATTGCCTGGAGCTGTTATTACTATTACAAAGTAATTAGGTAGTTAAGACACTGTTAAAGCATGTGTCGAATTCAGAAGGCGTTTTTCAGTTGTAGGGCTTTGTGTATACACACAGACTTCTGAAGGGGGGGGAAAAAGAAACCAACAACAAAAAGAGAGAAATTCCACTGAGAAACATAAAGCAATATTTAATTAATAGTGAGGAGTTGGCTTAAGTGCAAAGATTCAAGGAAATTCTGATCTAAGGCTGAAAATCCATGTTGATAGTAAGCCCTGATTTTTATTTTTTTTCCCTTTTATTTTTACAGTAATGAGAATGGAGGCTGGAGTTGTCAGCCCTTCAGCTTTAGCTCATAATCTCATTCTAAGTCAAACACTTAATATTAAGAAAAAGAAAATCAGATTCATGTAGATTAGTTTTTTAATAACACCGTGCTGTTTCTATAGAGAGAAGAGGGTCTTAAAGCTGTTCTTCCAGGTAAAAATGGCTCTAGCCTGGCATGCCAAGCTGTACGCGTGAATGAATCTTCAGAGCAACGAACATTCATAAGGCGCAGGCCAGGATCACCTTCTAGGTGGAGAAGTGATGTGAAAGCAGAGAGGCTGCAGTATTCTGCAGACTGCAGGTGATCAACTCTTGGGAGATAAAACTCATTCAGAAACCAGCATCTTACTGAGTGCCTACCTGTGTGTTTATGATCAGTATATTATATACAGTCACTGTAAATATTAACATATAATCAGCGTATGTGATATTTCAGTGTTTACTTTCTGACCTCTGAACAGCTAGAGTTTTCTTGCTGAAGTCTTTTGAGCTTTTCTGAATTTAAATACTATGACACAATCAGTTAGAATTTTATAAAAAGGACATAATTTCCTGTGATGAGTGTTGTATCGCAATAATATCCTAAGTGTTAAAAATAGTAGTTCTAAATTATTGATGCTGAATTCCTTTTCATTTGGAAAGGCCATTTAAAATTTTTCTCCGATTTAATTGATGTGGGACTGGATTATTTACGAGAACTCAGGTGAAATGGGAGGCAGAGATGAGAACTATTTTTTTTTTTTTTTATTTGGAAGCCTAAAGAGAAGTTCCTGTTTTGTCTTGCTGCTTGGCTGAACAATGTTTGCCACAGATGCGATGAGACCTCTTCCTACTTTTTCAGTTTATTTTAAACACTGAGTGCACTCGCTGTCCACACAGAGGATGAAAATCTCAAACCCTTTGAATGAGAAGTACTTGAAATCGTACAAAATAGCTAGTGCGCATTGATCACTCATCTCGCCCCAAATGGCCACGATCAAACTTTATTCCCCAGGAAAGATGGCATTTCCTGCCAGGCTGCAGTGCTTCCCATTTCAGCTGTAAATCAGGATGCTCCAATGGGAACCCTCTTAATGCAGGTTCCTCTCAAGTCCTCATCGACTGGAGTCAAGGTTATTGGCATCCGCTGGCTTTGAGATGGAGAATAAATCTCATGATCTGGAACTCAAAGAAAACATTCCTTGGATTTCCCTTGAGAGCACTAATCCCTGTTTTTAATTGGCAGGCAAAACTTTAAAAAGAGGATTGTATTAGGCCTTGTGTTCCATGAAGTAAAAGAGCAATTTGACAGCAGCAACTTTGGATTAGAGTAGTGGTGAAAGGAATGCTTGAAATAGGCACCAAGGTTTAGCAGAGACACATTTCCAATGTGTTAAACACTTTTTTTAGGAAAATGTAGGTGACGTTTTGGTTGGTTTTTTTGGGTGGGTTTTTTTTTTTTTTGGGTGGTTTTGGGGGTTTTTTTGGGTGGTTTTGGTTTTATTTGTGTTTTTTTTAAATCTAGCTATCCCTCCAAAGAAACAATAGGCTATATTTTTTTTTTTTAAAAAAAACAAACAAGCCAAAACCGAAACAGAACTACAAGATATGTCACCACGAGGACTATTACCTGTTGCTGCTGGCTTCTTCACATCTTTATTTAAAGCCATAGAGCTTTCACATTCTCAACATATCTACGGAAACTGCCATGTAGTTCAGAGTAATTTCAGGATGTTTGGAGTTTAAATTTGTTCTCTATGCTCCAGTATTTCTTTTTTGATAGATGTTAGTACATTTCATTGGGAAAGCAATGTCGGAAACATCACTGCTTCCATTGAAGGTACCATCCTAGCATAATACTATAAACAGACTTCTATCCACAGCTCTCTTGCAGTGCTAAGTTGTCTTAGGTGATGTTCTTCCATTCACCCTCAGTCCCGCTCCAGCACCGCAGGCTTGAAAGCCCCAATAGGTGTGCGTGGCGGCTGTGAGTTGGATGCAGGCGGGCTGTATGTGACCACAGATGTGCTCTGATATTTGTTTTATACAGAAGACACGTGGCTGTTGAGGAGTTCTGTGGGCAGAGAAGTTCAGCTACTGAAACATGAAAGATAGCCAAGGACAAACCAAAGTAGCTTTGCCATCTTAAAAGCACGCAGCGTTTTATTTGCACTGGAAAATACCATATTGTGGTTTTGGTGAGTCTCGATCTGTGGGTTGGAAGGGCTATTTGAACTTCTCAGAATCCCTGTGTCAATAAGTTTCCAGTTAAGAAGGGCCTTTTCTTTTTTTTCCTAATTCCTTTTTTTAAATGCAGTTGTAGGGAATTCTTAACTTTGGAGCTTGCAATCTTTCTTCCAAACTTGTTGCATAAGTGGTGAACTTTCAGCTGTGAAATGCTGAAAGAAAGACGTTACAGGGACACAAAAGCCTGAGCTAGTTCCCCCTCTTTTTTTTTTTTTCTCCTCCCCCTGCAAAAAAGGGTGAATGGCTTTTCATACAGCATATCTAGTGAGTTGTTTGGATTCTTTATCTCCCTCTGCACCTCACAATACAGAGTAAGCAGTCAGGACTGATTTAACCATAACAGGAAATATCTGTGTGTCCAGGGGAAAGGAGAATCTTGAATTTACATCAATTTCTTAGCAGCTCTAAGGAATTTAAGACATAGCACTTCCCATGGAGATTTGATAGCTGAACCATGTATCAGATAAATATAATGAAGTGTAGATTTGAATCACAGTTTGGCCTGGATGTAACCCTGAAGTAAGTGTCTTATATTAGTATTTACAATTGGTATCAATCATTGCAATTAATATTAACACAAATGACACAGAAGCAAAATAGTAATCTTATTAAAATTCTCATTTTGATAATGTAATGTGACTCAGGCATTTGATGTGAAAATGATTGCACGTTAATTAGATTTGAAAAATAACGTTTTTGAGATTATTTTTTTTTCTTAGAAAACCCTCCTTATAGCTTGATTTGTTGATGGAGTTTAGATTTACCTGCAGTAGAAATGCAGAGGTCCATTTAAAATAAAATGGAGATTAGGAGAACACGTAGCTGGAAGATCTAGTCTCGTAGCAGACTCCTGCTGGAGCAGGTTTGGTTACCATTCATATCTGGGGTTATGTGTCTTACAATTTAAATACCATTTTGCATAGCCTAAAGTCATTAGAGATTAGGAATATTTATGGTAACCATAAAATATGTCATGATAGTAGTATTGGTAGCATGAGGTGTGGTAAATATGTAGTAATCAAGTTTTCGTGTACTTGCCCTACTTTTCAAATCAAAACAGCACTATAAAATAGAAGCACTTAAATTTGCGTAGCTGTTACGATCTTTCTGTTAACACAGACAGCAAATGAGTACAAATACTTCTCACCACATCTTAGCCAAGAAATGCACATTTGAAAATACTTTCTGAGTAGTTTCTACAGCGTTTTCTGTTGTTCTGCCAGGAATCCTCTGCGCTAATCCAGATTATTTTCAAGACACAACTGTGTAGGCTGTAAAGATAATGAAAGATATTTGGTGCTCTAAGAAAACATTGTAAGTAAGAGAGTAGAAAATTATTTTATTGCTGTCTTGGGTTTTGCAAGCTTAACAATGTGACCCGTCTCATGACTGAAATATTTGCAAAACCATTTAATCTCACAGATTCTTTCCCAGCTTTTCATCTCAGACAAATCTCTCCATGTTCTTTTCTTCCTCTTCGTTTCAGACTTTCTTAATTGCTGCAAGTCCTAGTGCACAAAAGTCTCATCTAAATGCATCATGCAGAATCTTCCTGGCTGCCTACGCTGTTGTTTTGGTTTTCATTTTAAACCCCTACCACAGTAATTAAGAGTTCCCTTCTGTTTATATTGTAGGGCTTGCATACAAAGAAGTTAATCAGCCTTTGTCTGTCAGTTGTAAACATGTCTTTTCTGTTACTAATAACATTTTCTGTAGCAGCAAATGCTGCAGGTGCTCGATCCCGTTGCCTGTCTCCACCTGCTGAGTGTGGAAAACTATGGTTTGCCAAATTAAACTGGGAATTTTCAGCCCCCTGCTTTTGGTTCTTTGTGCTATCGGGAATCTCCATAACTCTTTGGTTTTGGCAAGATCTCTCCACCAGCTCCCAATTCTGATGCTTCCAGTGTTTACAGTCTTAGAGGATTTTCTTTTGTTCTGTAATTACGTGCTGTCTTTGGTGGGTCTGGCTTCTGAGAAGGTCAGGTGAATGCTGCTCTTCTGTCTCACCACCGGGCACGCTATTTGATCTTGAGGTTACCCTTCTTGAGAGGTGGTGTGTTTTATTTGGGCTGTTAGCGTGTTGCAATAATTGCTTATGGATTGAGAAATAAACCCGTACTCAGCTTCTGACTCCCCTTTTCAATCGGATCCATACAGATAGAGCTGCTTTTCTCCTAGAAGAGTGTCTTCTCTGTGGACGTACAGGTTCAATGGCTTTCCTGGGCCTCTGAAGATGCATGATGAGAGCTGCTGTCCCATGGGGGTCTGTGTCATGGCCAGTGTGGAGATGTCAGCTTGGCTTTCCGGTTACAGAGGTTGCTGTGTCTGAAAAAGCACATTTTTTGACTAAGCAAAGTCTGAACAATGCAAAGTTATTTCTGTACCTGTGAATTTCCCCGTCCCTACTCTTCATGCCACCTAAGTTTATTGGTTCGGCACACTGGCGCTAGGTCAATGCAATATTATTAAATGTGTTGTATATACAGTTTATCTGGGATTATCTAGATTTTTATGTTCTTTGGGATGGAGATCTTTTGGGATTGGTGTTTCCGCAGCATATAGCACAGTGGGTTTAATTACAAACCTAATGTGCAGTATCACTGTGCAAGCTAATGATCTGCTGAATTTCAGGGGGCAGCTTAAAATAAATCTTTCTGGTTGCCTATCTTGTATAAAGCCTTAGGTTCGCTGTCTTCTCAGCTCAGAAGGTCTTTGCATTTAAATAGCTCCAGATAAATCAAAAGCACAGTATACAGAACAATGATAGAAGAGACACAGGACTGCATACTACTCACCAGACTAACCATCCTGGCTGCCTTCCCCATCATTTCTATTTATTTTCACGTGCTTTCACATCACTCTCATCCTTCCTCATAAATTTGAAAATGAGTTATTTCCTTTTTTTTTTTTTTTTTTTCTGTCGCAACAGTTCTGAATTCCCAGCCTGTTGCTATTGATGTATCATGGTCTTCATGGGTTTAGAACAGTTTTCTTTACCCTTGATTGGACTTTCATCACTAACCAGGAATTTGACAGCAGAAATTGTAATTCTTTTCTTGCCTCTCTTCCTGGTTGTTTGGAAGGGAAATTTCCAGCCTGTTGTGCAATGCTAGTATCTGTATTTACCTCATACTGGGGTTGCATTCAAATTTAGTCATACTCCTGCAAGCTTTCATTTCCTGATAGCTCCTGCAAGTCGTTCCTTCATGGGACAAGTTTGGGCACCTTAAACTTTACTCACATCTGAATGTTGTGCCTACAGACTTACCGAAGTAAGATGCTTACTGATTGAAAGTAGTCTTTTAGTATTCCAGTCGAAGAACTCGTCATCTGCGATCAGTAATTGGACTTCTCACTAATTAGATGTAACAAATCTGCATAATGCTGAGTTTGAGGAAAAAATTATTAGAAATATGATGTAATATATGTATATTGTTTTTATTGCTTAGCTGTAAATAAAATGTTCCTCTTATGTCCTGGGTATCTATAGTTTTCTACCCTGTAAGTTTAAAAAATTCTTTTCAGTCATTCATGACACTGCTTTGGTTGCCATAGTAATCCCAATTTCCTGTCTCAAAGTACTGAACTTCAGAAGTACATGAGGGCTTTAAATCTTTTTTTCACACCCCTCCCTTTCTTTCCATATCAGTCTTTGATTTTACAGATACTTTTACTGAAGGACCAGAATTCCTATATTGTTGGTCTATTTTTTCCACTATCTGATGGAAACCAGAATAAATGTATACGTTTCCCCCATAGGATTATTGAAGGTTCCTGCTGTTTACTGGTACCCTTGCTGAACGTTGCTCTGTAACAAAACTAAATGTATGTTTTGATATAGGTTGCTATGATAGAGAAGCACAGGTTGTTTGTGTTGACCGTATCAAGATCAGCTGCACCTGATGGTGGCTTTTACAGTTGCATCAAGTGCAGCCTGCCAGCCAGGACAGATGTTACGCTGACTGAGATGCTACTGAAATCCGGGTGAGAAGTCCAGTCTAGGACCAAGCCTCCATAATGGGAACTGAACCCTGACTGCGACAAGTTTGCGATTTCTGCAATATACATCATAGAAAGAAAACTTAAAGCAGTATTAACTGATCAGTGTACTCTTTGTTTCTCTACGATGACAACGTTTCCATGGTAGTAGCATTTTCCATAAGAAGCAAGCTGTTTTTGTGGGGTTTTCTCTATGTTGGGCAACTGTACTACTTCCCACCCTCTCTATGCATCCCTTTGAGTGCTGCTCTGGTCAGACGTGGGTATACGTCTATTGATGGATTCCTGTTGATTGTGGTCTAATTCCCTCTGCATTTTGATCCCCTTCTAGCAGTAGGGCGTTACAATCTAACCTCGACCATCAGCATATGTGGAATTTGGGAGGTTTTGAGATACGTAGCTCTAAGCAGCCTCAATTCAAAGGTCTGTATTGCTACATGCTTTTCTCTTCAAGAACAACTCAAACAGAACAATGGTGTCATTTCTGATACAGAGCACATCCTGAAGACTTTGTGCAATCAGACAGACTGCTTAGAGTTACTAAGCAGCAGGAAAAAAATAATATTGAATATAGTAAAAAGGAAAAGGTTCCATGTGGGATTGCTGGATTTCCAAATGGGTAAAAACTCAGCGAGGGAAGGCGCATACAGAAAAACTTCAGGAAAGTCAGGAAAAGGAAGGGATCTGTGTGGCTGGAAGCAAGTGATATGTTTGTATTTTAATGGGTAATACATGCTAAAAATGAGGGAGAAATGGGAAATGGAGAAGATGGGTATGTGTGGATCCTGGAAATTAAGCAGGATGGCAATGATCTTTGTATAATTTAGAAGGAAGGCAAAATATGCTCTTCTTTGAGTGTCTTTCTCGTCTATATATGCTATCCTACACCGTTTTCTTTCTAATTCAGACTTTTCTGATTTCTGTCCCTTGAGAGGCTGTCTAGTGTGGTGGATTTATGCTGTTTGTTCAGCAAGATGACTACTTTTCTGAATTCTGTCCCACATGTGTTTTAGCATAATCTGTTTGCACTTCCACTTGCTGCCTGCTTGCGTAGCGCTTTCTCCCAGGCCATTTGTTAAGTTCTGTTTTCTTGTGGGAAAAAATTTCTTTCTGTTGTAGAAGTAATTAAGTCTCCTACTCTAAAATCATCATCTCCAGGATACTCCAGGTTTACTTTATCATTCCTTTGAAATTCATATGTGATGCTTTGCATTGGTGATAGAAAAAACTTGGCTTCTCGTGCTGCTTTCCAGACAGTGGAAGTTTCTGTGACCGAACTGGTTGGTAGCAGGTGGGTCCCAAAGCAGTACCTGCACCACACCGTTAGCAGCTGTTTGCTTTGGCAGCCAAAAACTTACCCCGTGGTGTTGTCTTTTTGTTTCTACTACTGTTCTCAGATAGCAGCTGCTTGCTTCACGGTCTGTTTTTAGCTGCCTGCGTGTTGCCGTAAAACCCATGCAAGGATCACTCTACTGTGCTTGTAACAGCAGAAAATAGATGTATTTTCATCTCTAAAAAGATCTTTAGATCTTTTCAAAGAGAAGTGAACTGTGATTGTGCAGGGTGAAAAGGGTCTTGTGCTTTTTAACTTCTATATGATGACACAAGGGACAACTACATTCCTTTCTTTCTTTTCTGTTCCTTTTATTGATGCTGGGAATTCAAGGCTTGTCTAGCTCAGGGGAATCCACAGGATTTATCTGTTCTCTTTCTTTTGCACCTATTTGACTTCATAGTCAAATGATTAGTTTAACAATATTTTTATTAGCTTTTTACCATTAATTAAATTTTGGTGCTATCTTTTTACTTCATCTGCAAGCTTCTGCTCTAACAACCTCTTAGAACCCAGAAGAATAATGTAGAACAGGCTAAGAGGACCAGGTCAACCAATGTCTGAATATTTTTAAACTTTTAATTTCGCCTCGCTTTTTAAATTTGATGTGGGAATAGCAAACCTAGATTTAAAATTATGTCAAATGAGTGTTATTTCTCTAGTTACAGGCAAGGTGACAAGTGAGGTTCAAAGTCAGGCCAGGAGATCACAGCTAACTAGATTGAGACAGGCTAGAGAGTCTCAGCTGACAGGCTGAAAGAGTTGAGGTTGCTCAGCCTAGAGAAGAGAAGGCTCTGGGGAGATTTTGGAGCAGCCTTTCAGTACTTAAAGGGGGCTACAGGAAACCTGGGGAGGGGCTCTTGATCAGGGAGTACAGTGACAGGACGAGAGGTAACAGCTGGAAGCTCAAAGAGGGGAGATTTAGATTAGATATAAGGAAGAAATTTTTTACTTGTGAGGGTGGTGAGGCACTGGCACAGGTTGCCTAGAGAAGGCAACACCTCCCTGGAAGTGTTCAAAATCAGACTGGGTGAGGCTTTGAGCAACCTGATCAAGTGGGAGGTGTCCCTGGCCATGGCAGGGGTGTTGGGACTAGATGATCTTTATGGTTTCTTCCGAAGAATCGATTCTGTGGTTCTATGAACTATTCAGGAACATCAGGGAATGGGAGTGTGAACAGGCAGACCTATAACGTAGCTTAGGGAGTAACCTACTGATGTTCTCAGGACACTGACAAATCTAACTTTCTTAAAGCTTCTACTGGGAGAATCTTATGGCCAAAGTTAACTGTGGCAAGTTAGAAGTGCCCAGTAGAGCTGAAAGGTGGGTGAAGCTGACTACGTTGAGAATAAGTGTGAGAAGGTGATGATGAGTGAATGCTGGCTTTCCCATGGAGTAAGTATGAGGTAAAATGGAGAGGAGATAATATTGTAACAGTGAGCTGGATGAAGTCCACAATGATCTATGATTCAAGTTCATGCCCTCTCTTACCAGGACTCCTTGTACATTAGAGGAGCCTGGTAAGGGAAGAGTGTATTTCTTAGGACAGCTAAAAAAAGATGATAATTGTAACTGAATTACTCAGAAAATAATCAGTGGGCTTACATCTCACTTGCTGTAAAAGCCCAGCTTTCCAAAATCTTTTTGTGCTTTTGATCTGTGAGTGGAACTGCAGGTGTTATTCAGATCATATTAATATCAAAATGCCTGATTTCAGACAGAAATCAAATTCTTAATAAATAATTTAGATTGCTGGTATTATCATTTCCATAAAACATATGGATGTAAAAAGAGATGACAATGAAGAACCACGGTCATAAATCTGATACTTAAGGCTATCTGAGTAATACTAGAAATATTTGGTTTCCAAATCATTTGTCTTTTAAGTAGAAGACTCTTGTGTTAGGGGTATTTTTTTACACAATGCATTTGGCCTTCTGCCAACAAATGATCACTCCAGATTGATACTAACGAAAGAAATATTAATGCACCATAGCATGTCAATTATCTTGAAAAGGTCTCCAGCAACCATTTATCACTTAAATTTCATATCTTACAGCTGAGGACCAAATTATATTGTATGTTAGAATAGCTCTGCCAAATTTGATCCATCATTAACTTTCATTTGTTGATAATTTGGACATGAATTTTGAAGTTATGCATCTTTGTCAACTTGATGGAAATGTCGTGAATTGTCATGTTGTCGTATATGAGTGATGCTGTTGCCCAATTGAGACGCGACTGTGTTTGGAAATGCCTTTAAGGATATGTTCCCCTGGAAAACCTCCTGAGACCAGGGAATTTATTGTTGCATTTGAGGCACAGAAAAAAAAAAAGAGGGGGAAGGGGTGAGGGGGGGGAAAGAATTTTAGGACCCAAATTAGAGTCTCTATTCCTTTATCATGCACAGAGACTTAGTTGTTGGCTTTGTTTGTTTTGTTTTATTTTTTTCCTTTAACCATGTCAGTATGATGGCTTAAATTGCTGGGGTTACCAAGCTTCCAAGCAAAAGAGAGTGGTTATAAAGGTGGAAGGTAACACCAGATCACATTTTCTTTATCTGCTAGGTGAATTTCAGTGAATTGGGTGACAATTCTCAGGTACAAGAAGGCAAATTAATCCATTTAGAGGATGTGATGCAGTCACAGGTCTCAGCACGAAGCGATGTTGACAGTAATTGCTTCACACTTCTGGGAAGAGCAACCCCTGGAGGGGTGTGACCAAGGAGGGCCAACACAGAGGCATCCCCCATCATAGTATTGGGGGAAATAATTTGGCTAAAGTCATTTGTTGCACTTGTGCAGAATGGGATGGCTGATTCTATTGATTAGTGAGGGGTAACATGGAAATAGCTTTCTGTGTAACATTGGACCATTGCAAATTCATCAATTCCTTTTCCCTATTTTCTCTTTGCCTTTTTAGAAAGTAAGCACAACCAATTAGACTTATGTTATTTTTAGAGCTCTAAAATAAAATTCTTGATGGCATTCAGAATTCTGGCTGGAGAAAGCTTGGAGAAGGCTCCTACATAGCAGGATTTAATCACAGTTTAATATACTTCTGTCATGTGCTGAGCTACTGTTTTCAGGAGCATGGTGTAAGAGGCTGGTGTTGAATAAACAGAATGAAAATCAAGAAAAATATACTTAAACAGCCAAGAGATAATGTGACAAGCTGAGGTTACACCTTCTGATGATACAAATTAAAACCAGAACAAAAAAGACAGCAGTGTTAAGCACTGGTTGTAGCCGTATGAAGTACCTTGAAGGTGGAAGACAAGCCTTGTTATTGGGAAGAAACAAATTAATTTTCTTTTTGGAAAACTGTCTGATTAGTATTCTCACCTATATTTGAATAGACAGTGCAAATGAGTTCTTCGTGCAAAGCTCAAGATTGTGGCATATATTGTGTTTGTGCCTGTGTTTTGATTTAATTTGCTTTTCAGAGGATTTGTAGCAGTAGAAGGGCCTTTGGTAGCCTTTCTCTTGACTTGGTTTAGTGATGAGATCCTTGCATTATTAGTCAAGAGATCATGGGTGTAGTCATTTCTCCATTACCCAGGGTATCGGGAGGTTGGCCTAGGCTTTGGATAATGTACCTTGTCCAGGATATCTTGGAGTGCAATTTAAGGACCATTGATTTTTTTTTTTTTTTTTTTTTTTTTTTTTTCCTACTGAGCTCCCCAGCTTTCTGGGAAGGCTAATTAGCTCAAGTTGTGAACATGAAATACCTCTGTTCTGCTTCTAGACAAGAAGCAGCAAAAATGAGTTGTTGCTGCACCTCAGCAAATAAAGCTTAGCACGCTCTGCAGGGATACGTCCATAACTCCGTACACTTAATTGGCAGCTTGAAGAATTGGAGCACGTCTGGGCATAACTGACAGGGTTGCCAGCATTTTGCACCTTTGTCACGTTGTCTCAGCCAATAGCCAATAGCTGGTTGTCACTATGTCTGTGAATTGTTCTGACCCCACTGCAGTGGCTCTTGGTGTTCAGTTTCTCACTGCGGTGTGTAAAATCCTGGTGCCCGTCAAAGGCCATCGTGCTGAGAACAGAGTTGGAGACAGTTGTATTTCTCACATTCCGTGCTAACCAAAAACCCGGCTGTTGGTTTACGGTGCAAACTCTCTAGTGAAGCAGGGTACATCACGGGGGAGTTCTCTTCTGCTTCCCTTAGCTCTTAAAACAGAGGGGCGGTGATACTATGCCTGTCAGCGTTTCGAGGAAACGCTGCAGAGCTGTAGGCTCAATTAGGTTGCCGTCACAAATGCCTAAATGTCAAGTTGTCTGCATTACCTGGTGTTAACATCCCTGGACGCTTAATGCATCTGTTCCTAATTTTATGTTACTTTAAAAGCACCGAGACTCATTAGTGCTACAAGAAGAAACCCATCCCAAGTATTACCTCAATTTACTTGTTTTGCAGCAAGTTGAGTAGTGCTCTGGCCAGGCATCTCTTTTTGGAACATCTCTAATTTATCAGTGGTCTAAAGATTTCTGATACGTGCGTCTTAGTAAATAGTATGAAAAGCTTTCAAATTTTCTTGATAGTTTGTTATTTTCTGGGTTGTGTCTAAATGATTCTTACAGTTTTGGGGTATTTTTATATGTATTTTGTACATCTTTTTGGATCTCCCGATATTTACAGTTTATTACTTCTTAATAACGTTTAGAGTTGTACTTCATGTTTAGATTTGTCAGAAAAATAAACATGTGGGTCATCAAAAAACCCCAACTAACCAACAAACAAACCCTGCTAAAAATATTTCCTGCCTCGTCTTTGCAAGAATTAAATATATATATATATATATATATAAAAGCATATTGCAGGGCTCTATAATAGTGTATAACCTGAGGCACTGTTTAGGTGCTTTAATGAAAATAGAGATTCTCCTTTAGTCCATGTGTGACTCTGAAACAGAGAAGATTTGACACTGACTGTCACTGTTTAAGGAAGACTTTAGGATTTTTTTTTTAACACTGATGCATGCATTTTATTTACAATAACTAGGGAAAGTTTTGGAGAAGGTTGTTTACTTACCAGCAAAATAGCTGTGTGATCCCAACAAGAAAAATTCAAAGTAGGAGTAGGACTGTCTTTATATTAACAAGCCACTTAGCTTATCACTGGTTTAAGTGATGTGACTCTGTCACCTTAAATCTTGGTGTACCATGGAAACCAGCTGGATGTGGCAGCTTGTGTTTTTTGGAGGATTAGTTGTGAGGCATAGGGGAATTCTTGTGGATTTTAATTTTTACTCAAAATATTCTGTGAAAAGAAATAATTTACATGTCAGTTGTTTAGATTTCCTGCTTCTTTGTAACTTAAAATACGTTTTGCAATGGAAGTGGTCTGGGAAAGCAAGAGTTACGACATTGTTACAGCAAACTGTTGCTACCCGTACTCCATGGTGGTTATGCTATCTCCTCTTACACTCAGGGTTCACCTAAGTTTTTTTTATCAGCTCAAAGTCTTGCCATTTTTGCCTTTGGAGCTTTTAAGAGAAGTCTAAATTCCAGGGATCTTTTGTTACAAGCTTATAACACCACTAAATTAGATCCAGTAGTGCAGGTCCTAGACCACAGGGAGTCTTGGTGTTCTCCATGAGTGGCAAATGACTTGGATGGCATCTGAAATACACAGCTGTGGTGCTACCTGGTCCAGACTGGTTTGGTCAGTATTACCCCTGTACAACAGAGCTGGGTGACTGGGGAGCGAATTCACTCACATTGGTGGCTCCCCAATGTGAGTGAATTTCTTTGAGGCCATTGCTCTGTCCTTGTGTGCACCTTAGGTTAAGAGAAATTTGCCCGCTGAAGAGCAGTGAGCGGGCTCTGCCTGCCATCAGGTGCCGGTGACCAGGTTTGCCTTGGCACACAGTTGTGGGGAAGGTTTTCCTGTGGGCTCTGGGCATGACCCTGATTGCTCCTTTCTGCTTTGTCCCTGGGCTGTGTGATCCTGCAGGATGGGAGTGTGTTGCCCAGCATGCTGTTGCTTCAGCCTCTTTGGGAGCCTGTTACTTCTCTTATTTCTGATTCACACCAACATAAGAGTCCGGCTCTGTGATCATTAATCCCAGGTGCTCCTTCATCACCCAGCAGCCCAAGTGTGGTCTGGAGCAGGGCTGTCAAATTAGCCAGGCAGCACAGCGTGAAATCTGTGCTGGCTCCGTGCCTGATGCTGCAAGACAGATGTTACCTGATCCATAGGGGTGCAGGCAGATAATACGTGAGCCAACATAAAGCTTGACAATAGAAAATTAACTTTTCAGTGTTTGCTTGTCAGATTTGAACTGTCAGGGTGAGTTAATACTGAAGCAGTGCTGCGGTGTCTTTTTAGGAGCCCTGGGGGTAATTCCGCTGTAGCATCAAACTACAGCCTAACTCTGATTCAGCAGCTGTTTATGTAAAGCCGGTGGTGAAACTTAGAAAGAAAATGAATGGTTAAGTGTCCTCAGCTGCTTTTGAAACCTTATCATGAGAGAAGTTTGCATACTGCTACCTCTGTAGCTCTTCCTAAACAGCAATTGGACTCAGCATGTCTTAATTCTAGATTTAGAGTAAGCAGTCTGAGCCCAGCTCCCGGTGCGATGCCTGTATGCAAAGCTATTAAAAGCAACCAGCGGCAGATGAAGCACAACTAGGCACTTTGCTGGATACTTTATTTTTCTTTCTTAGCTTTTAATTTTGTAGGAAATTTTACTGTTATTTTGAGCTTGTTCCTAGTTCTTTATTTTTTTCTCTTCCACAGTGGGAGAAGGGGATTACAATAAAATGAATTTTTCCTTCACGTTATCAGTGACATGATTCACCATTTTAAGGGTGATGTTTGTAGTCTGGCAACATGCTAGATATGTTCATAAAAGAAAGGAATGCTTGGAAATACAGCTTTTCACCAAAAGAAAAAATAGCAGAAGTGAATATTATACTGACTTTCATGAGGAAAATCTGAATGCAAATTGATGCATATTATATGCATATTATATGCACAATTTTAAGAACTGTTTAATAGTTTACAGTTAGTTAATACTGTGACTTCAAAATCCTGATCAGCTGCAATGAAGCATCATTTCAACAGGTGATAATTTTACAATCTTGAGAAGCTGCTACAAAATCATCTCTACGAGCCAGGTCTCCATCACAGAAGCTCACTGATGCGGATAATTTTTGTAAAATTTAAGGCTTATTCTTTACAAAACTAGTTCATTTTCTAGGCTGGAACTTCATCAGCTATCAGAACATTGTCTTAAGTTTGAGTTGTTCTTAAAGGATGAGCTGGTGACGCTTACTATTGCAAAGTTATGACCGTTAAGGGGAGACTTCTTACTTGAACGTATCTGGTATTATCCTCTTGGAGACAGGCTATTATTAGCTCTTTTCTAGTGGGACTTACAATACTTGATCGTCACCAGATATTACAGCAGTAACAGTAGAATATATCATATTATTTGAGATTCTTTTTAAATATCTGTAGATATGCTGAGTGGACAGATGAGTTCTTAAAGTTGGTTTGTTGTTTTTTTTTTTTTAAGCTACCAGTGCTTTCTGTGTAAAATGAAACGATCTCATTCAGAAAAGGAGATGCAGCTTTTAACAAAGTATGGGGTTTTTTGGATATATTCATGTAGAATCTAATGGGACTTATTCTGATGCATCACAATGGACTGTATAAGTGATTACATTCATGTAACTGGAGCTATTCATATGACACTGAGTCTGTGGAGAAGGAAAGAAAAAAGAACCAGACCAGCCGATTTTGGTTTTGTGGGAGGAATTTTATCCGAACTGCAACTGCCAGTCTTGCTCTTTCCCACTGAGACATTGTTAGAGAAATTCATTGGTGTTATGAATATACAGTCATCCTTGTGGGCGCAAGAATTAGATGCTGAAATGGTGTCTGATTTTATTTATTTTTTTTAATTACCCATGACATCTCTGATATTTACAGAAGCGTGACAGAAAGAACTTCACAGCTTATCCAATTACACTTTGATACTGTAAATAGATTTGAAATATTGGGTGCTTCCAAGATACTACAGACACGTAGGAGATCATTTACAAAATTCCTGTGTGTTATAAAGGAAATCTTAGTTGAGCATCAGTTAAGTGGCACTTTATTACATTAAAATTCAGTCACATTTGAAAACTTAACTCCTGCAGTAGGAATATCAGAATTAATAAATAAACTAATAACCCCCCCCATTGTTGCAATGAATTCTTCCTTTACCTCTAAATAGCAGCTGATTAGTGATGTTCGCTAGACCATAGCATGAATGGAATAGAAGTTGTTTTGGAATGAGTTGCTGCTGTCTATGTCAGCAACATGGTTGTCCTTTGGAAAATGAGTTGAGCCCTAATTCAGTGAATACTTGGTATGTGCCTGGATGCTTTGCTGACTCATGGTTTCTGGGTTGGAAGCACAGGGTTGACGCTTCCCAATTTGAATCCCTTTGGGCTGTCACAGAATGTTGGCTGAATGGGATTTGGATTCTGGGAATCCTGCGCGCTCAGACTGAGCTTTTTTTCTGTTGAAGGAACATCTTGTGCAGTAAGGAACTATGTGAACTTGCCTGTCCTTTCTGTGGCATAGCTAACGTATTTAACTCCTTCTGTCAAATAGAAGCCAGTGTTTCCATGCTTCCTAAAGGTCATGATTCCTGTCCCCTTAGAGCAGCCTGCATAGGGTGGCAGAGAAGGGTCATTTTAAGTTTATGATTATTTGAGAAAGTCACCATTCAGGCTTGGAAAATGTTGCTCATGCAGCTGAACAAGTCCCTGCTTGTTGCAGTGAGCTGTAGCCACTTGCTTGCAGCTGTGATGCTTTTTTTTTTTCCTTAAGCTATGGGTCCTTTTGCTCTGAAGGGTTCTGAGGTCTTCTCTGTGTGTTTGTGTGCAGTTTAACAATAAAAATACGTTGTCATTGGCTTTTGGTTTTTTTTTTTTTCTTTTTGATTAGCAGTGTTGATTAAGACAGCGATTCATGACATTTTTGGCCATTAGCCGCCTTTGTGGTTTTCACAATAAACCATTATTTTCTTTCTTCTTCATAGCGGGCTGCTAGCCCAGACTTCTCCAACTTCTGCAGTAGTAGGATGGATTTAACTGAAATCTGTCTCTAGGCTTGAAAAGAAAAGTGACTCATCTCCCCTTGCTCATCCACTCGTGTACATCTTAATAAAAAGAAGTTCGTTTAATCATTTTGTTACAGACAAATCTAAGTCAAATTAGCTGAATGTAGGGTGTAGGTTCAGTCTTTTTTTGCAGTCTTAAATGTTTCATTCAAGCTAATGTGTTCACAAGAGTGAAGGCTACCTTAGAGCCCAGTGAGTGCTTAGGACAGACCCAGCTCCCTCGCGCTACTGTACGGCCCCGCTGCCTGGTCTGCCTGCCCCGCGTCACTGTGGGAGTGTGAGAGCCGTGCACTGCAGTGAGAGCCCTGGTCGCTCTGGGAAACCAGGCACCCTAGCTAAAAATAGTCTCCTCCTCTAAGTTCACAGCTTTGCTTGTGAAAATGCAGGCATGAGAAGCTGATTTGGGTAATAAGAGATTCCTGTGGTAGACTGGGAGCTGGGGCTCTCCGGGAAGAGACAGACAGGAGAAAGACAGAGATGACAAAGCCATAGTGGTTTTAATGCTAGCATTGCCAGTCCACAGAGTGCTTGCATCCTTTAATTTTGCTGACCGCTGTGTATTTCCATAAGATCTCAATCACAGACAGAATTTCATCCCACTAAATGCTTTACATGTGCGTGAGACGAAGTGTTTGTCTCGAAGACCTTACAGTGTTAGCAAGCTGGAGACGGTGTGAGGAAACCCAAGAATTACTGTGCTTTTACTCGACCTATGCGGAGTTAAGGTGAAGACTTCCTTAAGACACTGCTATCGAACTTAGTCAGTTCTCTGTGTTCAGAATGTGAGCCTCCAGACCAGTTTCTCTTTTCTCCCTATTCCTTTTGACCTCTCTCCCTCTGCAAAGCTTTCTTCATCCTCCTTGCTTTTCACTTATGCAGCTGAACTGAACTCATCCTTGCTGCTGGGGGGGAATTCATCCGCTGTGGGGTGAAGCTGTACTCATCACTGTTTTATTTGCTGGTGTAACCGGCTCATTTTGTCAGCTATGGAAGATTTTCAGCTAGATCATCTTCAGTACCAGGAGGAAAATAAAGATGGGGGTTGGGAAATGCAATAGATAAAGGCTTAAGTGGTCAGAATTTAAATCTTAAATTGCCAATTGCAGGGCTAGCTAGAAAAAGGAAATGTGGGAAGAAAAAGGAGGCAGTAAACACGATGATTAAGTGGATCTTACTCAGAGTAAATTATAGCATTCCTGAATGAAAGTCTTCTCTTTAACAGAGAAATCATTAAATGTTAAACTCACACTATTATTTGCGTTTCATTGGATAGACTTGCATGTGCAGAAATATCCATTTTAATTAGTGTTGAAAAGAAGTCTCGTGTACAGAGCACTGCCTGGTAGGTGTTTTTATACTCTTTCTCAGTGAACTCATTTTATATGATGATGATTTCCTCTAATTTTTAATTAACATGTCTATGTTAGAGTTGGGAAAATGATCAGTGTTTCATTAACTGCCTCACACTTGGAGATCTATGCAAACCTAATTGATATGTTTGCTACAGGGTACTTTGTCAAAATGAGCCATCCTGCCACTACGATTTTCTCCTTGCTTTTCAGGCATATGAATTTGAGTGAAAGGCGTCCTGCGTCAGCATGTAGCCTTACCTCTGAAATGACAGCATATGATGTGATGTTACGTTTCAATGTAATGTTTCATCCAGACTTATCTTAAAACATTGTATAGACTGTGTATTGGAAGGTGGCAAGGTCATCACTGGTATGTAGTGCCCCCCCCTTTGCAAAGAGTGTACGTAACAGTGCTTAGGAAAAGAAGTGAGAATATTTTTTGCTCTTTCTCTGGGGAAAATTATTGGTACAACTCTAAGCATCACATTTAAAAGTACACTTCTAGTCTATAACAAATATCCCATAATTCATAATGTTTAGTATCACAGATTATTCAATCCTGTTGTTGATAGTTATTGAACTATTTAATGATCTGTACAAATGAGCTCTAGTAGCTCGCTGGAAAAAGTAGTTGAAGCATGTGGAGGCAGAATGATCTAGGGGTAAAGGCGGTGGCCTCGGCTCCGATTCTCTGACACTAATGTGCTCAAGACTGGCACCAAATCACTGGCTACAACTATTGCTGTACTAAAGAAAGTAATTTTGGGGGAGGAAGAGACTGTTATTAGTCATACTCATTAGTAAGCGAGTATTTACATATTAAATGCTTTTTGAAGGGTCTAGGTTAAGCTGTAGTTTTTGTAGCTATGGGGTTAGTGTTGCAATAGTGTGATAATGAGAAAGGATGTGACTACACAAAGGTAAAGAAGAGCTGAAACCTGGCAACGTACTCAGTACTCTGCTCATGAATTACACTATGAAACTGAGTTAGCATTTCTACTCACACTTGACAATCTGTTACTCTGAACTTTATCTCAAGAAAACCAAAATTTTAATATCTGCTTATAATAGTGAGAAGACCTAACCGCAGTAGCAGTGGTGAAGTTGATACATTATAAATTGTTCAAATATGTTTGTATGAAGCCATTATTAAGCGGAAAATAAAAACTTTGTTTTCTTTATAAAGTGATGAAAGTGGTTACGGTAATAAAATATACTTGGTTTCCTTTAAAGTTTTGGACTTGGAAATTTGATTAAGAAATCTTTTGGCTTAAAATATGGTATTCACATGAGCATGTGAGATTAATTTAAAAGCGTTTTGTGTGACATAGAATTGCAGAGTAATTGAGATTGGAAGGGACATCTGGAGGTCATCTGGTCCAGCTTCCTGCTCAAAGTAGGGCTTATTATCAAAAGTGACATGAAGTTGTTGAGGGCCTGGTCCAGGAACATTTTGAGATCTCCAAGGATAGAGGTTCTTTATTCTCCTTGGGCGACCTGTCCTAGTATTTGTGTGCTCTAATGGTGAAAATATTTTTCCTGTTGTATTCCACTGGAATTTACCCTTCAGCTTGTGGTTTTTCTTCTCTTGTTCTCAGAGTTTGGGAAGAATCCATCTCTTTCTTCTCTTTAAGTAGTGGAAGATGCTACCTCAGTCTTTTCTTCTTTGCTAGACAAGTAGAGCTCCCTTACTTTTCCTTATGCCATGCTTCAGCTCTCTATCCATCATCATCTACTGGACTCGCTCCAGCCTGTCAGTCTTTGTTGCAGTAGGATCCCCAGAATGGACACAGCAGCCTGTGTTTTGTATGTACTTGTCGACAAGGAATTAATGATAAGTATCAATAGTAGGGTCCCCACAACTACCTGGATGTAAAGGAGACAGTTTCTATGCCAAACCTGCCATGAGAAGCTAGGTTCAACCTGGAAGGATGAGTTACATAAAGATTTGTCTTTGCCCTTTTTATTCCAATTCTGAGAAAAAAGGGATAGGAGACAAACTCAGTTGGAAAGAAGAGAGGAGGGCAGAGAGTACTTGTTTATAACACTGGTATTAAGTACAAAGTCTAAAGCTTTGATTTCCTAGAGAGGTAATGAAGAAGTGAGTTACGGAGAGATTAGAGTATGCCTTTAGATTGGAGCAAGCACATTGCAAGCCCTTGAGCTAACCGAAACACTGGAGCCACTTCAGTGCTAGGCATGATGTAATGCAGCGAACAGCTTCCTTTTTTAACTGTTTCCAGTTCTGCAATTAGGAATGTAACCCATTGCAGTATGAGAATAAAATTTATTTTTCCTCATAGGCTTTTTAGTGTTGGGTAAATATGACAGTTGGAACACATGGTGTTTCCTTAAAAGCTGTGAATTCACATGATGCCTTAACGTTGAAAAAAGGATCTTGAGTGTTTACAATCCATGGCAGGTCTGTCAGCTACAGAAGACAGCGTGTTTTCCACCAGCTACAATAGTCCGTTTGGGGCAAGTGCCAGAAAAAAGAGAAATCTCTCTCGATGAAGCGTGTGGGGACTTAATTCATTGTGGAAACTCATTACCTTAGTTCCTAGGCTTTAGTTCTGAACCAGTGGGAGTCAGTGTTTCCATGTTTTCAATCACCAATATAGATGCACAATACAGAATTTTGCTGTTAGGTTTGTAGATGGCACAAAAATTGCCAAAATTTTTGTTGCAAGGATAATCTGAAATGGCTGATTAGATGACCAAGTTCCAGAAAAATTCACTTTAGTACAGCCAGTTGAAGAGTTATACATCAGGAATTAAAAAAAAAAATGGATATAAGACTCTCCGAGTGGAAGGCTGCTTTAGAAAGTAGCAACCCAGGCATCAAGGTAAGGTTATTGGGGGGCGTGTGTGTGTAACTTCCTGAACATGGGCTTAAGCTGAATTGGTATGGCGAAGAGAGCTTATGAGTTTCGTTCTTGATGCTGAAATTCGTGTCTGTATTTGTGAAGTGAACTTGGAATTGTATTCTCTCTTTCATATCTTTTTTTTTTTTTTTTTTTCCTTTTAATTTCTCCCTGTCTCTGGCTGCAGACTTTTTCTTGACAAACTTCCTCTTTCTTCTGCAGAAAATCAGTTGGATTCTACTGGCAATTAGCCCAGGGAAGCAGAGACTAGTTACAATAATTATTGCTGGAGGTGTAGGTGTAGGTCTACAAAGCCTAAGGCTAAACAAGAGGAGACATATTAGAAACAGCTCTTTGGAGTCTGAGAGATGAATAATGTCTGGGCTTCGAAAGTTCTTGGATTCTTGGGGAGAACATAGTGGTGTGGATGAAAAAATGCTGATTATTTTTATATGTATCTGCATTCATTTAATTCCCCCTCTGCATGCCCTGATTTTATTTAGGTGTGTTTGCCAAGTGATCTTTCCCTTTTAGGGAAAGAAGAACAAAATGTTTAACGTAGCTCTCCAACAGCAGCACTGTGCTAGCTTGTCCCAGAATCGCTAATCGTGGAAGCCTGTGAGTCAGAAAATTAACTTGCCTTTACCTCTGGTAGCTGCTGTTGTTCAGATCTGTGTCCTCACCTCCCAAGTGTCCTCAGTTCTGTGGGACATATGCTGAAGATAGGGAGTGGGGAGTGGGAAGAAGACCCACAAAAAATGGACCTGACGCTGAAAAATGAGCTTATGAGGTCAGTTGTTGGGAAGCTGGTCATTAATCTTATCAAAGAGAGAAGGTCGAGAGATAATGTGATTGCTATCTGTAAGTACTTATATATGGAGAATATATTTGTCAGCAGGGGCCTTTTAATCTCCTTTATGAGGACATGATGTTGAGGTGCTGGAGTGTGTCCAGAGGAGGAGGACGAGGATGGTGAAGGGGCTGGAGCAAAAGCCCTGTGAGGAGCGACTGAGGGAGCTGGGGTTGTTTAGCCTGGAGAAGAGGAGGCTCAGGGGAGACCTTATTGCTCTCTACAACTGCCTAAAAGGAGGTTGTAGTCAGGCAGGGGTTGGTCTCTTCTCTCAGGTGACCGGTGACAGAACAAGAGGACACGGTCTCAAGCTTCGCCAGGGGAGGTTTAGGCTCGACATTAGGAAGAAGTTCTTCACTGGGAGGGTGATTGGCCATTGGAATGCGCTGCCCGGGGAGGAGTCACCGTCCCTGGAGGCGTTTAAGGAAAGATTGGATGAGGCACTTAGTGCCATGGTGTAGTTGGCAAGTAGGAGTAGGTGTAGGTTGGGTCCTAGGTTGGACTCGATCTCAGAGGTCTTTTCCAACCTTATGATACTGTGATGACAAGTTCCCATTGTTAAAGATCGAAGATAGAAAAATTTAGTGTAGAAAAATGTCATTGCTACCTTGCTGTCTGCATAAATAAATACTGGGGCTCTTTACTACACGAAGGTGTAGGAGCTGTATTTTGAATGATGTGCTTTAAGCATGTTTCTGAGTTAAATGTATGGGTGTGGGAGAGAAGGAGCAGAGGAAACTGCACAGGAAGGATTTGGGTCTTTGCATCTGAGATGCCTTCAATTTATTCCTTTCATTTGAGGGACACTTGAGTGTTGTCACTTGAGCGCTAATAATGGCTGCAAATCTCAAGTAAGATGGTAATTATCTGATGTCTCACAGCATCGATCTGCAGGAGGTCGGGAGAGATGCCTTTTCTCCTGGACATGTGCTTGTCTCTAGCTGCAGTCCCACCCACCCAAGTGAAACCCCCAACAGGTTCCTTAAGGCAGCTGAGCAGGGCCACAACCTGGAATGAGACGGTGCCTCAGATAATGGATGCGAAGAACTAGATTTTGGGGTGTCGCCTCTTTATGAAGAGAGCCGTTTTAGGAAATATGATTGTGTTGTGTGCTTTATGAGGATCGTTTCCACTGCCTGGAATTGTTACTGCCTCATTGTTCCGTTGAGAAACCACCTTTTTCTTGCCTCTGTGTCGCAGCCGAACAGTCTTGCTGTGGGAATTCTGTCCTTGTCCCCTCTTCCCAATAAGACCAAATTATCAAATTAACAATTTAGAAATCAATCAGAATATCCTGCCTGCTGCTGATGCATAAACCTTCAGAGCAATCGTAGGATATTATACAGAATACAAGTGGTGTTAGGGTAAGTTAGACAATGGGTGCCTCCTGGGAACCAGAACCTATATTTTAGTGACTCTGAAAGCTAGACAGCCTTATAAGCTGTCTGAGATGCCTAATACAGAAATCATTCACTTTAGAGTAAAAAGGAATCACCACTGGGAAGCAAAATGTTTTAATTTTTGTAAAAAGATGTATCCTTGTCTCTCTTTTTATTATTTTTTTTAAAATTTTTCTTCAATTTCTTTTTCATTCAGGGGAAGAATTGCCTTGTCTGCCACCCTAGGAAGCGTTTAACTCGTAGCCTTTACCCACTTAGATTTATTATGAATTTAGGCAGAAAACATTTTGTGATCATTATCTGCCATTACCTGCTATGAGGACCATTATACTTTATATTGAACATTTCTGGAATTAAGGTTGTAGTTGCAATTTCTTTAAGAAGCGTCTATTTCTGTGGATTTGCAGCTTGGGTTTAAGCATTCTCGATAGGAAACATTTAGCTGCAGGCAGTTATTTAATTTTTTATTTCTGTCCTTTTCTTTTGGTGTCAAAAATAAAATTTTAAACAGCATCCTCTGTAAAATAAACTGTAAAATAAACAAACTGTCTTGAAGGCTTAATGATTTCCCCCCCCTTTTCACTGTAGTCCATCCCCCTACCCCTCTTCTTGCTGCAGTGGGGTGGACCCTTGTCTCTGGTCTGTCAGTGTGAAATAACCATGGCAATCACTGCAAAGCCGAACGGTAATTAATAATTAAATACAGAGCTGGAGGAGTGTATCTATAATGCATTGATTTGTGGAGTGAGGAGTATGTAAGTTACTTTTTTTTTTTTTTTTTTTTTTTTTTTTTAAGAAAAGAAAGACTTGGCAGCTGGTCTTGATTTTAGACACAAATCCAATTTACAGTCATCAGACTAAGTTTATCATTAGTCATAACACTGCTCCTGGGTATGGTGAGTTAGGTGTTCGGTTTGCAGATCTCTGCCCTTGTTCATATTAGCTGGTTAAGCACGGCCACAGACCTTCAGTATTCTTTGCTTGGAGAAAATAAAAAACAGGAAGGACAACTATAAGTACCAGACACAAAAACAAAGGCTTGCCTGAACTCTGATCAAAACCCCTGCACGTTTCCCTAAGCTATTTCGCTTAAGGCACTGAGGACTAGATATTTCTTAGGGACTGACAGTTCTCTAAATAGCTTAACCTGCTGAGAAAATGGACACTACTTGAGTTGGATAGGAACCAAAGAACCGAACTGACGTGTTTGAGCATCTGTTTTCCCCTTCCTGGTTGATGCATCCCTGTGGTAGCACACTTACTGCCTTTTTATTTCATTCAGGGAGAATTCGCATTATTTCCAGATACCTGGTGCCTGGTTATTTCAGTGTAGTCCTCTGTCCTTTGCATCCATGCTCTGGACCTCTTCTTTCTTTTCTTCAAAAATATTTGGATCATCCTGTTTTGCCGTAGTTAATTAGTGCTGTTGATGTGTTAGGTCTCCTCCCTGAAAAGGCACTTCAGGCTGCTTGTGTCGTGACTTGGGGAAGGGAGAGGGAAGCTACAAAAAGATATCACTTCAGCTAAATTGTTGTCAAAGAGATTAAAGGATGCTTTCACCTTCTCTGAACCAGGGAATATGGAGGGAACTTGATTTCTTTCCCTGCTGATAGGGAATCAATGCCCTTGAAATTGCATCGGCTGCTGTGGGTTGCTCTCTGAGCAGGGTGGTGTGTGAGTATTGGTAGGAAATCTCTGAGCTGAGTTAACATTTCCTAGCACTGAACTTTGACATTTATAATTTTTCTTCATATAGCAGTAGTAACAATGCTGTATTAATTAAATGCTGTATCGAGTTCCGCTTGCTCATTTTAATCTCTGAAAGAAACCCTCAGTCATTCTGATCTGCATTTTTCCTATGTTATACATGAGAGTTTTTGTTGGGAAACCATTCACGTGATTGACTGTTGAAAGTCTAATTTTAGCTGAAATAAACTTTTGTTTCCTTAGTTTTGACACTGCTTTTCCTGAAGAAATGTCACTACTCTCCCATTGGGAGAAGGAGAGCTCATTGAAGAACTGGAACAGAAAATAAAATATTTTTTCTTTTTCTGAGCCTTGATCAGCTTTTGACGTGCTGCTTCTGTCTTCAGTAGGTGGCTGAGTAATCCTGAATGGATGTTTTATTCATTTTTTTGTGTCTACAAAATAAACTTCTACAAGTTATTTCTTGGGCTGGGTTGGAAGCATCTTTTCTACTTGTTGAAAAATACAACTTGAGAGAGGTTGGAATATTCTTTCTGTGCTGACAGAAAGATTTTATTTTATTTTTTCTAAAGCGGGGAGATTATTGAATGTTGTAGATGAATGAGTGACACATTTTTCTTGTGGCCTTTAATCTTATAAAATTCTTGCAAAATGCAGTATTTTCTTAAAATGGAATCTATGTAGGAGATAATGGATTGACATAATAGGTCTGAGGTAATTTCCAGTGGTCTGCCTCTGCTTGCATTACCTTCTGCATCATGAGTGAACTTACTTTAAGAAATGTGTATTTAGAGAGATCTTCAGAATCGTAAGTTCCCACTATAGGATAAAAAAACTTTGCATCGTTAAATACAACCGTGGCTGTTCTCTTTAAGTAGTCTCATGTCCCTTAGAGCTTGACGTTAAAGTCATAAATTGGTACAGCTATGAGTGTTTTGTGGAAAATACAGTGTGGTGGTTTCTTCTGTCCACAGAATGTATGAGACTGGTTTTATCAAAATTAGGTCCTTCCGTTCATGAAAGAAATTTCAAGATCTGATTTACTTTTAATGTGTTTAGGATGGGCTTAATCCAGATCCCCTTTGGTTTAAATAGACTTTGGATCAGCCTCAACATAAATACGTGGGTATGGAAAGGTGAGGAGGGAGCAAGAAAAACATCCATTTGCTAACAACATCGAGCTGAAAAATTGTCATTGGGTTTGGGCCATATCCTCTGCATTCCGGTTATTATTGCCTTTCTGTCATGGCATCAGTTAAACTCTAAACTTAAGAAAAACAATTTGCAAGAATTAAAACGGTCATATTTTTTTCTTTGTTTTAGGATACGGCAATTTCCATAAGAAAAATACTATTGACTTGTAAACAGAGAAGGTTGTGCAGTAAGTTTCAGAAATAGAATATAAACAAAGGCATTTAGAATACAAATATAGAACAAACTCATTAGAAGTAAACCCTGGAAAATAAATAGCAGTTCCAGAGAGATGCTCAGTATAATGAAGGGCAATGGTAAATGTTATGTACACTTGTACACTGTAGAGAAGTTTTAACTGTTTAATAATACTAAGTTCTGTAATAAAGTGCCTTGGTGTGAAACCCATCATAATCATACGTGCCATTTTGAAGAAATGAAGTGTGGTTTTTTTAGTAGTTGCAAAAACTAGTCTGCTGCGCATTCTGCAATGATATCTAGTTGCATGAGTTCATCCTAACTCTTTCCTCAGCTTTCCTTTTATTATAATTTTCCCATATTGAAAAATGTTCTCTTTTTGGCACAGTTTGTGTTACATGTCAGATAGGACTTTTGTGGTATAGAAGGATATAACTGTACTTCAGACTTGGTCGCTGTGCAAAGCCGTGGTGCATTGCTGTAAGCCATGGGTAGCAGTGTTAGGTACGTGGTCTCAAACGAATGCGAGACTTGGGTCTGTGTGTATTGGAAAAGAAGATCCTCAAGGTTAGAGGCACACAGAATTTATGTTGTGTCTGTTGAACCTGCTTCTTGGCTTGTCCTCTTTTTATATATTATTTTCTGCTCTGTCTAGACTTCTTCTGTAACTCATTTAGGCAGGTATTTGTCCAGCCTTTTTGAGAAGGTTGAAGTGGATGTGCAGGTTCTCAGCATGATAAATCAACAGGAAAAAAAATAAGTACTTTGAAAGGACTGTTGAGATCTAGATAGGCAAACGTGTTCTCCAGAGGTATTTGTCTCTAGGGGCTGGTACATCCTCAAATTAAGTGGATAAATTGGAGTGATATATCCCTGCTTCCCTTTCCTAACTGTAAAATAGTACCACTGCCTTGTGTTAAGAGGATATGAGAACCCTGCATTTACTGTGTTTCTACAGAAAAGAGCCACGAGGAGGTGTGAGTGTCAGAGAACTGTTCAAAAGTGTTCTAGGTGTGGATTAAAAATATTTTCCCTACAAATCGTGTGCTCCTTAACGTTGCACTATCCTTATATGTATCAAGACAAACAAGAGTAGGTCTTGTAATGTGAAAGATGAAGTTCTTAACGTATTTCTAAAACAGTTTGGAATCACAAGGGAGAGACCAACCATGAAAAGGATCAGTCTCTAAGGGGGAAAATTTCATGTTAAGAGTATGTTACTGAAACTGCTTTGCAGCCCCAGCTACAGCCTCCTAAATGCTGACATACAATAACTGTCTCCAAAGAATCTGTTGAATGCCTAAAGTCTTTGCTGGAGTAAAAGAAATATAGACCTCATTTATCAGGGCCTATGATCTTTTCCTGCTTGTATCTACTTGATCTGAAGGTCATTTAAAATGTATTAGACATTTAAGATTGGAATGCAAGCCTGATTTGAAGCCTGGCTCTAAGATGACCGATTGTGTTAATATTCTTCATACTGGTTAAACTGAAGTAGCGTCTGTGTGACAGGCTGACGTTGGCTAGGAATTCAAAATGAGGTGGCATTGCCTGGTGAAATATCTGTTTCTTTCCACAGACAATGCTGTATAATTCCACTTGGCTTTAATAGCCCTGTGGTTTTTAAAGCAGTGAACACCTAGAGGCTAGGTGTGGAAATACAAAAAGCTGGCAAAAAGTCAGTGCTCACAGATTGGAAACCTCCTGCTTTGGCTTTGGACTGAATGTGGAGAACTCTCCAGCACTCCCCCAGCCCCTTCCAATGTGTTCTCTGACATATTTGGCCCCTGACCAATTTTCCCAACTGCTCCCAAGCCCTTTGTAATAGTCTGCTAACCCAGTTGGATGTTCCCTCAGCTCCTTTATGCCCTTTCCATTGGCACGGGTATGAAGTTCTGTGGCTTCAGGGATAATGCTGAAGATAAATGTGCTTTCATCCTTCTTCTTGAAGGGGGTCTTTCGCAGTATTTTACAGAAGCTGAATTCTGTTAACGTCATCTGAGGTGTTCCAGATTTATTCTGAATGTGGCCACAGGGAGCTGATGGGCTTGGCGTTGGAGGGGGGATGGTCCCCTTTCAGGCCATCCTGGGGGCAGTGTGTTGGTACTTCTGCCACAATTAACTATTTTAACAAGATAAGTAGGAACAAACCAGTTAAAATGAAAGGCAGATGTAGAGAGACCAACTTCACCCCAGTAAAAGGACAGCAAGGAAGTGGAACGGGGTCTGATCTGCCCCTGTGCAAATGTGCCGAGCAAACAGTCCTTGCTTGGAGAGGCACCCAGACCCACCCTGTGGGGAGGGTGGTCGGGCTGGTGGACAGAAGGACTTTTTTGGACAGCCCTTGAAGTAACATGTCCAGGTCTATTTTGTGTTATTCCTGTTTTGCTAGGCAAGCCCTTGGGTTTGGGGTTTTTTTTTTTTGGTTTGGGCTTTTTTTTTTGTTTGTTTGTTTGGTTTGGTTGTATGTTTGTTTGGTTTTTTAAGTTTTTTGGTTTGTTTTGTTTTTGGTTGGTTGGTTTCTTTTCCCCTCTTACTGAGTTTTTGTGTTCTTGTCCAGGCCTGATTTTATCTTTGGAATAAAGGGTGCTGAAGTTCCCCTGTGCCTGTTTGTGCCATTCAATGCAATACGCATGCTTTGTATCATGAAAGGTGTGAAACAAATTTTGCATCTGCCTCTGCTGTGTCTCTGGTCTTATGACTAAAATATTAATCAGCAGCACTCTGTCACTGTATTACAACTGCCTTGACCTTTATCATGTTTGTCCTGGCAGTATGCCTTTCAGGTAGGAGGATGCTCTTGTCCTCTTCTGAAGATCACATGGCCATGTTTATCTTTCTCATTTATAAAGAACAAATTCAGTTGCCTACAATATCCAGGAAATATAAAGTCCAGTCCTTAGCTGTGATAAGGTTATTGAACATTGCGACTCTTTGGCTAATCTTGCTGCAGCATCAAAGTCCTTGCCTCCAATAAACAGTTCTATAAAGCCTCTTTATTATAGGCAATTAGGTCTTATTTGAACACTGTAAGCCATTTTCAGAGATAATTAAATGTGATTTTGAGTTCAGTGTAGGCTGATGCAAGCTCTGATAAATATGATGTTATCTGTTACTATGATATTTGATCCTGTCGTTCTGGTGAAGACAGAGCAGCTGTGAGGGAGAGTGACCAGTATGAACACATCTGCCAACAGCCCTGCGTCAAACAAAGAGTTTTCCCAGGTTCTGGTACCCTCCACAGATGTTTCCATATGTCTTGCATGATAATGTCTTTTTTGAAATAAAGAACGTAATTATTTTTATATGGTAATGTTAAAAAAAAAAAAAAAAAAAGCTCTGTCTTTGAAAAAAGGATTTAGTGATGTAGATTGGAAGCTCACTTTCAGTTTTTATATTTTACTATTGGGCAGTAATACTGCATGACAGACCAGGAATATTTCAAAACCAGCCCTTTAAAATTTGATCTTTCTTTTCTAATAGTGAATAGCATTGATGACCGAGGCGAATTACCTATCCATAATACTGTAATACTGAATTCCTGAAATGTCTGGAAGACAGTAAAGATGTTTTTCATATGTCTTCTTCGGCTGTCAGCTCTGCTTCCTCTTGAATTTTCACGTGAATGGAGAAGAATATTCAGACAATAGGTTTACTTCTGCAGGAAGCGTTAATTCAATTTAGAATACATTATTAGAGGAGATAAGTAAAACTAGTCTATATTTCAAAAAAATTTACAATTGGGAATTAAGCCAGACTATGAAAACACTGTTCTTACTTCATACTGTAGAAATTTATTCTCTTGGCATGTTTGCGGATGTGGTTTTAGTAGCTTATCAAATGCTATGTTAAATATTCTTAAACCTAAAAAACTCTCTGGTTTTATATAAAAAGGCAATGGCAGCCAACTAGAGATTTTTGTGTCAGAGGTGACATTGTTTCATGCTCTTTGCAAACTAACAGAAAGTTTAACTGAAGAAGCAGTTTATATTTTAGATGCTGTTTCCCAAGCTGCAAGTTTAATCTACATTTTTGGGCTCTATAATTCTGTGGCGATCAAACTGAGTTTCTATTTGAGTGAGCTCTGCGTCTGCAGCGTGCCCAGAAATCTCAGAGCTGCCTCTAAGGATTATAGAAATGAGCAGCAACATGAATATGTTAGAATAGCAGAAATCCAGATTGGTTGATCAGTTCTACATACGCTTTGATTTTTGAAGACTAAACGTTACAAGTTACGAACACAATGGTCTCGGTTATTGAGCTGGTGGGTCAGGCAGTAACATGCAGAAGGCTGGGTTTATCCAAGCAGCCAACTGCTAAAAACTGAAGTAACAGCCCAGCTGCCTGAGTTACAAATTGTTGAAGGCTAGAAAAATTATTTGGGAAGAATCTTTACTGATATGCTTCCCTTATTCTTATAATTTTGTATTTTTTGTTTGCCACTGTTGGAGATGAATTACTGCTCTAGATGGACTTGTGGGATGAACTGGTATGGCTATTTCAGCCAGATGACTGTCTGCCTCCGTGTTAAATATCATTGAAATCAGTCAGTGGATTTACAGTTATGAGGTAGGGATGAACAACAAAAGCATATATACAGTGTACCATACAGTACCATCAAATAAACATAATTTTTTTAGATGCCTACACTGAAAATCTGACATTGGTTAATGATGTGAAGAATTCCCTTTTTTCTGAACTTGGATTGTAGGCTACTGAAGGCAGAAAGTTGCTTTTTTGTTCTGTGTTTGTGCAGTGCTAACAGCAGGTAATCCTGTTCTGTGCTAGATGGTGGATGAAATATATTGGTTATCTTAAAGTTACTCTTCTATATAAATGTTGGCAGGATCAATGGCATTTAACATGGTTTTGAATCCGGAAGCGATCACAGCCATCTCTTTCAAGACTATGCACTTATTCAGCTCTTTTAGATAGAAATACTTGGTAGAGAACAGAAATCGAGCCATTATTGTCTTGTTTTGAGCTATGAATAAATTCACTGTACAGAACTATTACTAATGCTTAGAACAGGGGCAGTGGTGCGGTCAGTGACTTCCTACACGGTGTGTTCTCTCTTCTGCCGATACAATTTAGTTGGAAGAAATACAAATCTAATTATTTGAGTCTTTCACGTGAAGTCATGGATTGCTTTTATGAACTTTATTACCAGCGAGGGGTAGAAGCTTACACAGTGAATTCTTAACAGCTGTAGTAATGGTCTAAATGTCTCCTTTTTCACCTTTCGTCATCACACCGCAATAGAGTAAAACTAAGCGCTCCTTTTCTGTTTACAGTTCTTCTAGGGTAATCAAATTATTATAAAGTAGTTAATAGTATTATGGCACTTGGTCCATATAATAGACTTGTGGTAATATACCTTCATATTAATAATCTCTTGGTTTTTACTTTTCTCATAAGAGTCTTTGTTTTAAATAATAAATGTAAAAGCTAAGGTTGTTAACCTTAGCATCGTGATTGAAGAGCTACAAAAGTGAGAATGGCTTGAGGAACTGGAGCCGTAGGTGGTTGCCTACAGTTTCTTAGGAAGATTTTGATTATTAATATTCAAGAAAGTTTGGAAATTACAGGGGGTGGTGGTGATGACTTAATAGGCTATGCCTAGAACACCTTGATCTCGCTGAAATAGTTTACAGTGAAATAATTATAGTTTAATAGGTGAAAAGGTGAGTTAGGCTGAATTCTTTGAACAAAACAGCAGCTTATGTCCCAGTCACGCAGAGTATTAAGTGCCTGTTCAAGTGACTCTCATAAAAACTTCTCTTGATTTCAGTGGATTCATTCACATGAGCTAAATTAAGTAGATGCTAAAAAGTTTACAGGAACTTGAGTCTGAGCATTATATTTTCCTGGTACCTCTGGCTGCCCAGAAGTATTTACAGCATGCTCTCACTCACCTCCTAATAAACTTGGGAAAACACAAAAAGTTGCAATCATACTTGTAATTATATGTTTGAAAGTATGAGTCTTTCCTATTAAGCCTTTGAATAGATGCCAAAAAAATAATTAACTTCAAATCACAAATGGCAGGGGTCAAATAAAGATTAATCTGTAAGAATCTCCATGCAGATAGGAAAAAAAGAGAGATTTCTGTTGGAACCATCATCCATGAAAGAAAAAATCCTGGAGGAAGGACGGAGGAAAAGAGAATTTTTTCCGTAAGTCAATGTTTGTCAAAAATAGAAGGTTCTTAACGAATCCTTCACAGAAAAGGAATAAGTCCCAAAGATAAAATAAAAACACCAGGTAAGTGATTGATCTAGAATTCATTCCTTTTTCCTTTCTGACCCCTCTTAGGTGACATAGTGATGAAAAGAGAGGATTAAAAATGGGCTTCTTAGAAGCAAAAATGTTATTAGGAAATGATTAAAAGCACATTGTGTCTCTTAAAGTGAAGATTCGCTCCTTTTGGTCCAGATTTGCAATTTCAGAAAAGAGCAAGAGTAAATAAGAGAGGAACAACACAGTAATTTTAATTATTCATCGATAATGTCTGTGGAATTTTCCATTTGTCCTGGATTTTTTCCATTTCCCTCTACACCATTCACTAAAAACTGAAGACATTTCTGTATCCAGAAAGGGGTTTTAGGTCAGAAATGACTACAACTCTTTTGGTTGGAGAACAGTTTAGAGCTGCAACTACCATAGCAGTGAGAGTCCACCCAGGCAGGAACTAAGTTATGAAAGCAAGAAAATGGCCTGGGAGACTCAAACTTCTCTCTGTGCAATGTCCCACCTCACCAAAAAAAAAAAACCAAACCAACTTTCTTTTTCCTTTTTTTTTTTTTTCTCCTTTTAGAGTTTTAGATCTGTACTGTGTGGCATGGTTGGAGTATGCCTGTCATGCAGTATCAAAATAAAACAATTTATTGGAAAGAAAAGGGTGAAAATATTGTCTCTTGAATTCTATGCCGGGAACTTGCCAAGGGACTGGAGGTACAGTGCTCCATTTGTTTTAATGTTGCCGGAGGGAGGTGAATCGTGCTGCAGAACAGCAGAGCAAGCAGCAGGAAGGTGATTGGAATGCTGGAAGGTGCAGTAAGGACTGCTCCTAAGAGAAGTCTGTGATGCTCAAATACTGAGCAAAGGATCTGTAGCAGACGTGTATCTCTTTATTGTGGACCAAAATATGTATGTATTTTTACTTCTATTTACTTAAAACCCACAAACAACAAAAACTCTGTGTTGGAGTGCCTAGGGACTTTTGTTTCAGGGCAATGAAAGCAGAAGGGATACATTTCTGAAGTGTATTTGTCCAGAAACATCATTAAGTATTTGTAGATCCCCAGCAGACAACAGTGACTTACTGTTGGCACCTCCATTGACATACTCTGGGGACTAACTCAAAGAACTGTGGGTGAATTTAAGATGAAATTGTTTAAAAATGGTTTCACAAGTCTCCTCGTAGTACAGGAGACTGGATGGACCAGGAGATCTCTAGGTAACCACATAAATCCATCTTTAAATGAAGAATCCAGTAAATCTGATTCTCCTCCATTGCCTACATTTATTTTAGCTATAAAATAATAACACAAACCCCCCAGATTTCTTTTGGCTGTACGTGACTGATGGTAGTATGAGCTGGTTAGAGTCAAACCCGAATCATTGCTGTGTTGCTGTTGTGCTTCGAGCCTCTCCTCATCTACAGGCCACCCAAGTGCTTTCACTAGGACAGCCGTGTGTATGAACTGTTGGCTTCCATCCAACCTGTAAAATGCTTGAAATTAGGGACTCGCATTGAAATGAAATCAGTGAAACAAGGGTTCTGCTCTTACAAAATAATGTACGTAATTCGGAGATCTTGATGATCTTTGTTTTTAATGGGAAATGATTCTTCCTATTCTTTGGATCTGTTTTTTAATTGAGAAAAAACCACCGTTCTGGTTAGCACGATCGCTATTGAGCCTGAAAAGATGCCCACAATCCAGAGGACAATGCTGTAAAATCTGTTAAATAGCTGACCTAGATTTTTCGAATATTGATAGAAAATCCACTGGCATAGTTGAAATAGTGGTCAGCCCCCCTGCCAGTCTTTTATTTCTTAGGTCGTGACAGGAATCTGCTGAAAGTCATTAATTTTCAGTGTGTGGAATGAGTTTCTGGTTTGGTGTGCACATCCCCGAGACAAACTATGGGTAGCAAGCAGGACAGTGAGCCACTCCCTTGTTCCTGAAAGCCATTAACACTTGAGTGCCGAGTTACACAAAGGGCTTGTGTGGAAGGTGCTTTGTTGATGCTTCCACAGAGGTTAAGTTCAAAGAACTTGGGTTGAGGGTAACCTAAGAGGATCTTCTGTGTTTGATAGTAATCAGTTTCATTCAGGAATGAATCGTTTGGCTTACCCTATGTCGGGGTGGCTCCAGTGTACGTTACTGAAAATCACCTGAATTTTAAAGTTATGGTTGTAGGATCTACAGGGATGAAAAATTTTGGCTTACTTAGTTCAAGATTCAGTCTGGTTCTGTGTGAATGGGAGGAAACAGTGTAGTTTCTTACACCTTTCAATATTTTTTTTTTAATCTTCCTACACCAAATATACTTTCTTGTAACTTTTAAAAAAACTTTCCCTGTCAATTTTTGCAGCCAAAGAGGAATTTCAGTTGTTCAGAAAAGCATAGTCTGAAACTTTTTCCTTAATAATTGGAGCCAATAGATGCTCCCAGTAGTGAGGTTTCTTTCTTTTTCTCCTTAATTGCAAGCGTCAGCAGAAGGCTGTAGCACTGACAATAGAATAAATAGCTGTCCTGATGGAGTGTGCTTGGGCTGTTGCCAAGAATCTCATCAGTAGGTATTCACCCCTTTGGGAAATGGCTATTTAAAAATAAAATATTTTAATATTTTTTCTTTATCTATTTATTTTAAAACAAGCCTTTGTTTTTATAAATCATCAAATTCCAACAAAGCGGTCTGGTAGATTTTGACTCTTTTGAGAATAGGAGTGAAAAATATTGTTTGTGATTTATGGATTGGCTTTGCTTTTACTTATATCAATATACATCTAGGAATATGTGTTGTGAATTTATTAGGTTTAGATAACCCTGAGTGAGACTGGTATTGTATAATAGCTCAGTCCTGCAAAACACTGCTGTTTCCAAAATGCCGCATATATAACACACATGGTCTGGAATTCTGTTCTCTCACAAGCTCCAGTGTACAGAGCGTGCAACATAAATATATCATCAGTGTATTAATTATCTGAATAATCAAAGTGAATGCCTACAGTTGGTGCTTGCTGGAGTTTTCTTCTGGTGTCAGGAGCAGAGGAAGTGCCAGCTAAATAATAGCATGCTCCAAACTGTTGGGGACTGATGTTGATCCCACTGTAAAGAAAGCCAGCAGCTATGCAAGGAACCAGAGGTTCTACCTCTATGGGGTTGCTATGGGAACATGGGTATATGAACCACTAATACGGACTGGCAGCAAGTGAAGGAGATCTGTTTTAAATGCTCTAAATATAAACCATAGCATTCAGCTTGATACACTCATGGACCAGTTGTTTGACCAGTGAATTTGTCGGATGTTGAGCCAATGGAAAGTGTTTCTTGCTGACTCTCCTTGTAGGTTGAAGACATTTTGTGGATGAAATTTGTTTGTGTATTTTGTTGGCTGTTGGTGACATAGATGAGTGATTGAAAGATAAAAAAGGTGATAGTTCTAGGAATGAAAAGTTGTGTTTCTGATCTTGTAGGGAAGATCGGAGCTAGTTTTCTGCCTGAGTTTGTAATCTGGATAATCAAAGTTAATCACTATTGTTTAATGCTTCAGATTAAAAACCCCCACATATCTGTAGATGTCCAAGAGAGTTTCTTCCTAAATTTAAACTAGCAACAGATTGGTTCTTGCTGCTGAGAAAGTCATACAAATTACCTGGGGGCTGTCGTGTGGGAGGGGGATTTATGTGACTGTTCCACCTCCACTGCTCATGTGAAATGGGCAATCATTTGCAAAGTCACCAGGTTTGCAGAAAACTTTGAGTACTGAATTTGTTCTTCTCAGAAAGAAAGGGGGGGGGAAAAAAATCTAAAAGCCAAATTGGTAAGGGGTAAAAATGAAGTGATATTCAGTTCAGATTTTCAGGAGCCTTACTATTGCGTTCACCAGAATAATGCTGCCTGTGATCTACTTCCGTTTCTTATATCAATTTACATATATAAATATATTTATTTTCATTTTCTTTTTTAGGTGATCCTGATCCTTACCAAGTATTACCATACTGACATGGGGAAAGTGCTGGAGAGCTCTCTGTGGAGGTAAGTTCTCTGCTTTCCCTATAAACTTTCCTTGCCCATGTTGTGAGGATAGATTCGTCTGTTTTCTGTTTCCAGACTTCAGCTCAGTTGAGTTGGTAGCTGATTTATGCTAAGGAAGCAAAATTATGCAGATTGTTATCGGCTCTTACTCCTCCTCTTCCGTAAATGCAGTTCCTGCAGTTCAATAATAAAGAGTTTGGAATGAGTTTCAACAGTAAAGACAAACAATGATAAAGAGTGTAAGGTACCTTCCTGGTGCTACTTTACAAGATCCTATTCTTTTCCTTAGAAATTGTACATCAAAATTACTTAAACCTGAGATACTTATTGTGTCGGAATATGTCTGTTGGGAATTCTTATTGCTCTTGAGTACTGTACTGAAGTTAGTAAATAATCCTGGTTTGGAAGTGGTCATGATTAGATGAAATAAGGTACAATGTAGCCTGCACTGGTATTATATGACAGCTGGGAGTATCTAGTAATCCAAATAAATTTCTAATTGGACTCTCATTTACTTAACGTCCATGAATTGAGATATCCATATGCCTCTTCCCTGCTTATGGACAAATTGCGCGCTCAAGTGTACATCATCCAAAAACCAGGGCGAGAGTAACCCTGTGTTATAGTAGTCATACTGGTTATCATCTCAATTGTTAATTTTGGTTTGTGAAGTAGGCTTTTTGTGGTCTAATTTTCTGTGTATCTGTATAAATCTTGCACCACAAATTTTTGTTAGGTCCATTATGTACACTTCAAAAGTGAAAGTGTTTCACTGTTATCAATAAATATATTGTTCTAATGTTTGCTATGTCAGTTTTGCTAGGTTTTGTGTAGCAGTATGAGCATTCTTGAAATATTCTGCTGCAATATATGAATAGTTTTATGAATGACAGGAGACTCTTTCAATAAGTCTTATATGAAATTCTGTGAATGTCCATAAGCTTCAGGTCTAGAAACAAATGACCTTGTGGCTTAGGTACTTATAAAGTTCATACCGTCCCAAGAGCTTGTAATGAGACTCAGCCTTCATCGCTGTGTCTAAGGAGCTTTTCAGAGACAATCCAAGAGAAGGACTGGGCAAGGGAACAGGGCGTGAGGAAAGTATGTGATGAGGACATGCTTGCGCACCAGCCTCGTTATTGTTTTGAAGGAGGCTGCATTGTTTTAACCTAGTGGGGTTTCTCATAGTGAGAGTCTATCTTTGCGATACCTTGTTGTCATACTAGCGGCTGAGTAGTTCGGTCTGGCCAGCGGCAGTGGTTTGTGCAGCACAGTTATTTTCAAGTAAAAAAGAAATTATTATTCATTAAAAAGTGCTATTCCAGAAGAGGGTAAGATCAAATGCTTATATTGGCTCAGAAGTGGCCTTTTTAGGGCTTATGATGGTTCATTTGTAATTATTTAAAGTTGGAAGATATGAAATTAATTGTACATTTGTTTCTGTTTTGATTTTTGTACAATGTCTTGTGCAAAGAAGATGACCAAATGGCAATTTGGATACTCTCATAATTGCGTAAGCACACATTGCTCTCCTGTTTTATACCCCTGGCCTATGCAACATGTGCAGTGTTTCAGGTTTTGCTATCCACACTTCAGTGTAATCTATCATAGAAATCTTTTATTCAGTTGGACTCTTCAAAATAAACTCACTGCTCTTTCAAAATAAACATAAAACAGGCTTCAGATAATGCTGCTTTCTTTTGAGAAGGTAAACACTTGAATCAAGGTCATTCAGACCTTGCTGACAGCTGGTGTAAAAGGAGAACTGGTGTGAAATGCATTCGAATAAAATTGAGGCTAGTGTGCATCACAGGGAAATCAGACCCTTTTATTTAGCAGTAGTAGATGTACCAGATGCTTCAGTTGCTTATAAAAGTAGGATGGAAAAAATGAAAGAAAGCAAGTGCTTAAGATTAGCACTCGGACCGGGGTAGTAGCTGATCCATCCCTAGATGTGGTCTGCTCTGGGCTTCCCTCCTTCCTCTGCCCACTGTGGCGTAGAAGTGGCACATGCAGATCATAGAATCATCCAGTTGGAAAAGACCGTAGGGATCACGGAGTCCAGCTGTGTCTGTCCCTGTACTAAACCATGTCCCTGAGAAACTCATGTACCCATCTTTTAAACACCTCCAGGGGTGGTGACTCAACCGTCCCCCTGGGCAGCTGTGCCAGTGCCTGAGAACCCTTTCAGTGAAGAAATTTTTTCGAATGTCCAGGGGACCTGGAAATGCACGGATGACACCAGCTGGTGCAAAAATGTGAAATAGTGCCTCTCTCTGTTGAGATGTAGCTCGTTATTTGTACTAAATAAAAGAAAAACAAATAGTGTCCCTGAAGAGAGGGGGACCTTTGTGTTCTCTGTGTAAAATGGTTGGTGTGAACTGGTGAAGCTCCGTGTTTGCTGATGGAGCCAGGGTACTGTACTTACGTTGGCAGCCTGTCCAGACTGTGCTATGTGTATATTTTTGAACGTTTTTGTTTGATTCTCTTTTGCGTTCCTCTCATTTGCATCAGAACAAATATAGTGTAAAACAGGTGTGAAAAATGTTGTAGGGTTGCTTTTTTTGTGAACGGACAAAAGCCATTAATCTTTGTGAGGTTTCTGTGCCCTAGTGGCGATAGATCCTGTCCAGTCATTTCCTGAATCAGTCCAATGTTTTTCTTCTTCATATCTCTCCTGGCTAGATCATACCAGACAGCTGATATTCTCTAAGTCTCTAAGTGGAAATAATCTTGTTTTATAACTTGATCAGTCCCCACCAGGTTAATGTTTTAGTGTTGTTAATTTCCCACTTTTATCTTGCCAATCAGTAAATATTATTCTAGCTTGGTATTTATCAGTTCTTTTGTTTCTTGAAGTGACATCTTTCTTTTCTTCCTCTAAAGCGTGTTTCCTTTTTGTCCCTCCCTCTTTTTCTCACATCACTCAATAATTGTTTTTTCCTTTTACCTTGCTTAGTAGAACAGGGAATGAGAAAGGGAGGGTGACTTGGAGGTCCAGTGATGCTTGTTTTTTCTCGGTGGCCTTAGAGTTGCAGTCAGACTTTTAAGAGTAATGCAAGCGATGGGAAAAACCACCAGTTAGAACCCCTGGGGGGATGGGACCTTTGTGCAGAGAAGACAGGCTATTTTGGAAGTGGATGTAGGTGACAAATTTCTGTCCCTTTACAGAGCATTGTTAGTTTGTGTAGGTAACTTATGCCTACCTACACAAGGCAGGTTACAGGTTTAGGAGCCCTAAATTTTAATGACCTCGGATTTTTTTCGTTGTTGAATAGACAGGGAAAATGGTGCTGGTTAATGAAAGTCTTAGCTTTTTTTTGCTAGTAGCAGCCACGTCTGGTTTCACTGAAGAGGTGGAGGCATCATACATCTCAGTGGAAGCATGCAGTTGGGAAACACCAGGGTATGCTGCTTTAGTCAGCTGTTTCTGATAATTTGCTAATTTGCTTATTAAGTAATTGTTAAGATTGGAGTACATTGTGTAGTTATTTGACTCAAAATAAGGTGGGGGAATAAACAGATGACATTGGTTTCCTCTTGAATATAAATTAAAATAACATATTGAGAGGGAGCAGAGGATTGCTTTCAGGTTTATTTTTAGAGTTTCTAAACTGGAGTCCATTTTGGGAATACAGTATGTTTTTCATGTTTTGCCTCATTAGCATAATGAAGGAACTGAGACTGTGACTAAAACTTAAAAGTCAGGTACTAAAATTATCTTCGAAAATTTTGCACATATTGAAAATAGTTTGCATACCATCATTGTTCCTTTCAGAGTCCAAATACATCTTTATTCAGCACGTTTATTGTATGAAAGACCTGAATCAAACAGACCGCTTAGGGTAACAGATACTTCAGTATGTGTTTTCATGTGCTTTGGGTACAAGTTTGTGCCTAAATATATAGATGCCCATATGTTACAACCTCAGGTGCTTGCTCGCATACGTTGCATGACTGCAGCTTTAGACTTGGATCTTAAAATCAAAAATTTTAACTTCTAATTGGTAGCCACTAAAATTAATGCTAATGCCTATCTGCACACCCAGATTAATTCAAGGAGTATTTCTTAGAAATAAATATAAATATTTATTATTATTATATTTTATACATGATTCATCTGAGATGGCAGGTGATTGTTGAAGGTTATGCAGTGACTCAGCGCTGTACAGCTGTGGAATTGGCTTCTAACCCTCTGCTCAGACTGGCTTAGAGTCATGTTTCTGGTATGCATTCAGCCATTCCCTTCTTAAGTTAATCTAAGCAATGAATAATAGATGATTGCTAATAAAGTTTTGATTGCGTATTATCAAGCTGTAATGATATGGTAGTGTTAATGTGACTTGTGGTGTAATTGCCATTGTTCCCCATGGCATCACCGTGTTGTTATTGCTTCACCACAGCAAAACAAACAGCATTGTTTGATACTAACTGCACTGTTAATTCCTCAGAGCATTGCATGCTGAACCCCACGTAAGCCCATTTTCAGAGATGTTGTGATATTTTGCCCCATATGAACTGTTGAATGAAGAAACAGACCTCTCCATCTCTTTAAATATGGTTGGATACCCAAGGTGAACATCCTGGCACTTCTTACTTTAAATGCAGCTTGAGGAGAGAGTGAAGGTGCAGTGCTGTGCCGAGGAGATTGTGAGTCCAGGTCGATTGGGTGTGATTGGGTGAGCCTCACAGACAGCATGGGATTTGGCAAACCTCAGTGAGTCAGGAAAATCCTCTCTTTGGTGGCGCAGCTGTTTCTGTCTGCACTCACAAATAGCCACATATTCAGAGCAGGACCTGGGAAGGTCAAATTTGCAGACCCTGCGTAGCTCACAGAGTGCGAGAAAATGAGTGTAGTTGTTTCCAAACTCTTTGGACTTAACTGGTGAAATTCATTTCGCTTGTTTCCTGAAATTAATTTAAACCCCAAAACATAAAGACCCAATGTATAGAGACTGGTGCCCCAGTGAAATTCTTTCTTGGTGTAAAGTGCTGTTTAATAAGTGAGCATTCTGCAGCAACTTGCACTTCCAGATGGCCTTATATTGTGATTCTGCTTTGAAAAGTGACTTTGTAGAAATGGCCCCAAGGGATGGAGTTATTGTGCCTGTGATTTCTATATCAAATTTTCTCTCTTACGAAGTTAAAACAAAAAGAGAAATGGCTTTCTAATTCTTAGCCCAGTGAACACAGCTTGGGATCTAGTGTCTAGCTGTGCTTTCTCTGGTAATGCATCATCCTAAGTAATGCAGGTTCTGCAACCAAAATAGACTGCCCTCAGTTATACCTGTGCAGCTCTTTTGTCCTTCTATTATATCCTTAATTATACCTCTTCCACTGTGAAAAGGTTTTGGGCAGTGCCACTGAAAAGGCAGTCCTACAATTAGAATTTTATTTTTCATATTGAACAACAGATTTCTATGCTCTCTTTGATCATATTTCCATATTCACCTGATAGCATTACAAAGACTTTCAATATCTTAGCGGCAATTTCTGCCTTGCTAATACTCTACAGCACATCATTAGGAGTTGAATGGTGCAGGAAAGTCTGTATTTTAAAATTATTTTGGGGCATTTAAAATGAGCTGCAAAACCGTAGTCTGAAGTCCACTACATTCACTTTCTAAGTATCAGCAATGCCTTATTAGGGGTGTCAGGCAAGAAAAATACAGGAACGGCAAAGTAAATGGAAGGAACACATCTTGAAAAACCTGTGGAATGTCCAAGATTTTGAAGAGATGATTCTTGATGTTTTTGATAAGCAGTGGTATTGATTTAGGGACCTAAAGGGTGCCGATGTTGCACTGTGCTTCAGTAGTGTGTGCTCTAACGGACACGTGACCCACCATAGTCTTTGCTTTGACCAAGACTCATCACGCTGACAATAAGCTTGCTGTTACCTTGGTGCAGCAGTTGTCATGTCACAAGTTTTGGCTGTAGGTTTTGGCCATTCAATAAAGGAATGAACTCTAGCTCGTGGATACTGAGAACTATTCTGAGTCCTGACCTGTAGAGCCCTGTCAATGAGAAGCTTTTTAAACATATCTCCCGGGCACGGGACTTAGCTCAAGGAGTTTTTTATTTCTGTTTTACCCTAATGGCACTTTTTGTATATTTTGATATCTAGAACGTATGAAGGTCTGAACTGAAAAAAACCCAAACCCCACAAGTAAGTATCACAGTATCATAAGGTTGGAAAAGACCTCTGAGATCACTGAGTCCAACCTATGACCCAACACCTACACCTACTCCTACTTGTCCACTACACCATGGCACTAAGAGCCTCATCCAATCTTTCCTTAAAAACCTCCAGGGACCGTGATTCCACCATCCCCCCCGGCAGCGCATTCCAATGGACAATCACCCTCTCAGTAAAGAACTTCTTCCTAATGTTCAGCCTAAACCTCCCCTGGTGAAGCTTGAGACCGTGCCCTCTTGTTCTGTCGCTGGTCGCCTGAGAGAAGAGACCAACCCCTAAAAAGCTACCAAACAAGTCTAACCAAAACTCTTTACTGAATATCTATTGCTTACAGATGAGAGTGCTGCTTCCAAGCCTTTAGCAACCCAGAGTGATGATGATAATTTCAAATGTTTGCGTGTTTCTAAACTAGTGTGTGAATATACAAAAAATATGACATATGGATTAAGATCCTTTTGGAAAGCTGTGTTTTATGTACTTAGGAAAAGGCTCTTGTTTACGGGACTCTTGTGTTTATTGGAGCTGTTGTAGCATGGCTGCTGAGCATGTTAAATAGATCTTGGAGCTTGGGCATTTTCCTACTTTACAGGTTGACTTCTGGTTTTATTTTTTCTTTAATCTTTTTTCTGGAAAAGGAGTCGAGTTATGAGGTACAACTCATAATGAATGAATCAAATTAAGAAAGAATAACCATTTATTTTAAAAGATTTAAAAATCCTGTTCCATTGTTTGAGTTACTTTAACCTAAGTCATAGAATTTCTGATTGCTTTAACTGGGACCGGTATAGCAATAATTTTTCATAGGCACAGACTGAATGGGATTTGTGTTGTAACACTGCATACAGGTTCCTCTTTTAAGAGGATTCCTTTTGGCTGGGACTGGTGGTAATAGAAGAAGCCGTCTTTTCTACCCAAAAACCTTCTGGGTCGGTAGCAGTAGGAAGTTCAGGAAAGATGCTTACTAGTGTTTCCTCAGATCTGTAATGGTATCTTATTGCATAAGCCTCCCTTTCTTGCTAGCCACAACAGATGGATGTAAGATGAGAAGTAGAGGAATGATGTCCTTCTGTATATTAGTCCTCTGTGGGGTTTTCAAATTTGTACGTGTGCTGGTTTTGCCCTCGCTTCCAGCCTGAGAGAGAGAAGGTTCATTGGCACTGCCCACGATCCACTTCCATATGGTCCAAATGAGAATTGCAGCCTCAGAACTTTTATTGTGGCATCGTTCCTCTGTACTAAATTGATATAAAAACAGTTGAGCCATCAGTTTTTAGCTAATCAGAAATACTTGGCTGCGTTGTCATCCATTAACTCCCACTGTCAGCAGGCCAGCACAGCAGGGAGCAGCGGGGCCCGTAACCTAGGGGCAGATGGAATGACACCATATATATATTAAGTAATGTTTCCTTTGCCACTCTGCAAAATGGAATAAATAAGAAACCACAGTCAAAGCAGCTGGTTTCATTGCTCATCACATTTTTATGATGATGAATGAGGTATAAAAACCTGAATAGGATATATTTTTAAAAACTGAGAAGGGCAAAGTCACAGCTTAGCGGAGCATCTGATAAAGTAGATATGACAATGCAGTCAGCAACTAGCGATGCTGCTGGTTCCACCCTAAGCCGATGTGACCTTGTTTGAAGAACCTACCATTCCAGTGCTTACCTTTGCTGGTCTTTGCCTGATTTGTTTCTTTGACATATGAGAACTGATTGTACAAGCACAGTGGGACCCCAGTCAGCGTTGGGGCTAAAAGGCTGCATTAATACAAACATTATGAGAAAACTGTAAAAGCTTAGGGATGTTTTGTATTTTGAGGTCTTAAAGTTTTTGGCTTGAGCCTGAGAATGACAGGAGACCATCAGACAGCACTGACGTACCGTGGGACCCATCCAAAACCACCCATAGTCTTACTACACGGCAATGAATGACGAAGTGCCTTTACTCAGATGCTATTTTCAAAATGCTGCTTTGCAACCTCCTGTTACTTCTCGTAGTGTTGGGCATCTTGTGTCACTAACGTGGTGAGTGGCACGCCAACAGCTTTGCTTTCCTCTGTAGTATGTGCAGTCTGCTTTAGTGCATCCCTTGCAAATTGATTTTCTTTTGGGGGCTGAATGAATGAACAGCTGCAGAGTTAATTATGCAGAATGGTATAGAAAAATGTAGCGTTAATGTTTTTATACTCTCATTATCCCTGCCGTATGGAATATATTTTTCAGTGTGAAAATAACAAAGGCAATATTTCTCACATAATTTATTTATTAGAAACTTTGTGTTGTTAGGCAGCTGTCTCTGCTTTAATTTTGAAGGGATTGGGACAAAAACCTCCATACAGGCAAGTTTTTAAAATGTAAATATAATCCTATGTGCTGAAGAATTCAGAGGGTGGGTAGTTTTAAAAAATAAACCCTATCTTAAATAGTAAATATTTAAATGTTTGGATTCTTTTTGGTGTTCTGGAATACAGAAAGTTTGTGAGGAGTTTTCCTTCCTCTCCCTGCCACCTGTCATTGAACTGGTGTCTGACAATTAGTCAATTGAAGCTCTGTTTGAGCTACTTTTTGGGTTTTGTACTTGTTTTGTTTTCATATGATACTTTTCTGCTTTCTGTTTCCCTCTTTCCACTTTGGCATCATTTCCCCCTATTGAATCTAGGGAATTCAGTAAAAATATAAGAACTTACTTTGCTTCAAGAAATAGCCGTTCTTGACCTAGCTTTCAAAAAGGCTATCTTGCTTCCTCACCAAGTTTCCCTCCTAGTGGCCTTTTCTCTCTAGCTATTGCTCTCCCTCTTTCATGAGGCTGGGTTTCTGCCTCTTCGAGATGTGACTTCTCCAGCTCAGACTGAAGAAGCTGCTTTTTGCATGAGGGATTAAGCACCTCCCAGAAGTTTTTGCATTTTTACCTAACGCATCAGCTCCAAGGCTTGGCTTCTGAGGCTGTTCCAGAGCCGATGTCCTTCCGATGGCAGAGCTTTCCCCTCATAGTTGTTTTGACAGGCTGTAGATATTTCCATGACCTGTGAACGCATTCGATCCCAATTTTCTATCATAGACTGAAGTTAAAGTTTCAGATTCTAAGAGGGGGAAAAAAATCCCTGTTATCGCATATTTGTTACAAATACCTGTCTGTGTTAGGTTTTTTCTTTCAAATTTGGTATGTGCTTTCTTGGCCAAATGGATATAGTTTTTCTTGAAGAGGGTGCATGCAGTTTGATTTATGCCCCTTGATAAAAACACATTGTATTATCAGTGAAATACAGACACCTCTGGGCAAAAGCCAGGGAAACAAGCAAAGCAGGCATGCAGTAAAATGTGCTTTCTTAATATCAAAAAGACTAACAGTTCAGCTGAAAAGCTTTTACATCATTCAACCTTTTGATGTCCAGTCTTTCCGTCTTTCCTTTCTGGCAGGAAGAGGATGTATGGTCGTGCTTTCTGTACGATTCAGATAGTTTTCTGTAAGACTGGTCTGTCCTTAGGATCGCTGGCTGTTCTGAAGAATTCAGCGTAAAATGTTAACACATGGGAGGGAAAATGATTTTAAACTTTACTCTCTTCCAAGAATTTGGATACTTATCACTGGTTTATCTTAATTCTTACCATATGCAGTCCACTCCTTAATTTTCTAATGTCTCTTTGGGGCACAATGTATATGGAAAAATGGGATTTAAAAATAAAGTTGTGCTGTTTGAACTACACTGGCTAAAGCTTGGGATTTCTCTCCATTTACTCTACCCCTAGGCAGTGTCTGTGCTAAATACTGGTCTCTCAGGTTTCAGTAGTGTTTAATTTGCTTTTCCTTCAGCCTGACATGTAAAATTAGAAGAACAGTAATATTTTACTTTTTAGCCTCATTTAAAAATAATTGGAAGCAAAATATACATGCGATGGAATTGTGTCTCTGTGATGATTTCAGGTGCAAAATACTTAAACTCTTGGTACTATTTTCGAGAAGTTCTCATCTTAGTTCAGACCGCTCTGTGCTAATGGGAAGGATGCACCAGTAAAATATTATTCCTCTGTGCTGTGAGAGGGCAGCACTTTCTGGCAAAGTGTAGAAGCCTAGAGTAGAAACTCGTTCCTTGGCTTTCCATATGGCCTCAGGTGACTATATGAGTCTGTCGGTGCTCCAGAATGGAAAGTGTCCAAGAAGTACATTTCAATAAAATTAAAGAAAGAAAGAAAGTTAATTATTTAAAGATTAGAAAAGTATGCTGCAGGTACACTGTGTAAAGCACCCTAACCTATCGCAGCATTACCTTAATAGGTCACAGTTAGAGGAGACACTGATTCCTTGCTGAAATATACGTTGGTTATAGTATGTCTTAACATGTGCTGGTATGGGAAATGCAGAGTTGTTTTCCAAAAACTTCACACTGATAATTAGATGTAGCTTCTTAAAAAGGTATATGAACATTTGTAAAGTAGTTCAATAAGTAAATATGAGTAAATATTTTTCTCCTGATTTCTGTTCTAACTGGATGTCTTGTTTTTTTGTGCTTCCACATGGTTAAGTTTTTAAAAAAAAAATTGTGATTTCATCTTGGGAATTGATGCATAGGACATGAGTTTTTTGATTCCTAGTTGATCACTTTCTTGTCTGCTTTACTAAGAAGTTTCTACCATATTGCATGCACTCGAAGAATAATTATGATTGCAAGAAAGCTCTGGTGGTCATCAGGTACCAACCCTGCTCAAAGCAGGGCTCACTGCAGAAGTTAATCGGATTACTCATGGCATTGTCCTGTCCAGTTCTGAAAACCTCCCAGGATGGAGATCCCACAGCTTCGCTGGGCAACCTCTGCCCATGCTTTCCTGCTGGCATTGCAAAGGGTTATGTCAGCTGGAGTTTTTAATTTTGGAGCTTGTGCTTGCAGTCTCTCATCTTTTCACTGTGTACTCTGATCCTGACTTACTTGTAGCCTCCAGACTAACCAAGCCCAGCTCCCTCAAGTTGTTCCTTGTACACCGTGTGCACCGGTTCCCTCATCATGTTAGTGACCCCACAGCAGAATTGCTCTAGGTTGCTGGTGTCTCTCCTAAGTGACAGAAGATTATTTTATCCTATTTGCAGAAGTGGGATGATCTGTCCTCTGGGGGTCCCTGTCTGCTGCTTATTTACGTTATTTATCTGCAAATAAAAATGTGTGTAAAAATCCTGGAATACCAAAATCAGTGGAAATTCGGTTTTTAAAAAATTACACCCAAGTAACTTCATTATCTCTTGATAAGGTAACGTTGGTCTTGTTTGCATTGAACCTCTCAGCATAAGAACAGTGGGGATGCGAGCATTAACTTTTTGTTTTCACTTTTATTATGTAGTATGAATTCTTGATGTGTTTTGATTTAGTTGCTGGTACATTATTTATGACATCTCTTCGCTGCAGCTGCTGTAATCCCCCAACCAAAGCCAAGCCTATTGTTTGTAGTCATAGAATTGCACTTTGTTGTGGAGCAACTCCCAGGTAATTAGGCAGTATGTGCTGTAATTGGTTGTAACATGGGCTCTTCTAAATGAAGCATTAATCAGAATGAAAGACAGGTTAGTGTGCTGATATTTCTTTTTTTCCTTTTGAAGATTTGCTTACCACAGGTAAACATTATTGTGGCCACAAACATTAGGAAGATGAATTTTACCAGGGAAGGAAGGAGACTAATGTTCTTTTCTTTGTAATGATCCTTCACTTAGAGAATTCTTTTAAGTCAGAATATTGAAATGTGCAAAGCAGAATTTTTGAGGGCGAGAATTTACATACTAATCCTGGGAAATGGGTAAGCTAAAGTCTTATTCAAAGAGTGCACTTTATACCACAGTTTCTACTGCTATAGGATTTACAAAGTTTTGGACAATTTTGGGTCATCTTTAGTTTGACCTATACTTTCGTACGTGTATATTCTTGATTGACAGGGTTTCAAGGGTCGAATGTAGACACCTGAGATCGCTGGAGTAAAACCTGCTGATTGCTTTAAAAAAAGATTGTGAACTGAGAAGAAATTGTAAAACATCAGTTTGGTGGATTTCTTGTCTCTTGGCCTCTTCCCATCTGAACCCGCCTTCTTTTGTGGAGTATGTGATGGATACAAGTTAACTGGAAACAGCACAAAGAAAATGGGATGAAATTCAGGTTTAGCTCTGAAAATTAGAATATACAAAAATCTGAGAAGCTAATGGATTTGCCTCAATTAATGCAGCAAGCTTGTGAAACCATCTTGGCCACAAGAACGTTCCGCAGTAGGGATAGGAAAGAAAAGGGAGTGAAATTGCATTGGTTCTGTTAAACGTTGTTCCCTTAAATGTGTTATTTTGCCATATTGTTTTCTTAAGAGAGAAATTAAAGGAGAAACAGTCAGAGCTTTTCTGTTCTATTACTCTGCACTGCGTGGAATCTGCATGTTCCATTTGACTGGCTGATTGGGAATGATGAAGACGTTCTAATCTGCTTTCTTAAAAGTGTCAAAGAGAAGTGAATTACTGTGTTAGACGTTACGAAGCAAGTGTTGCGATAACACTGAAACAGAGCCCAGACCAGACAGGGATTCTTCCAGTTTTTGTTTTTGCTCCACAGAGTGCTGCATATTCAGTACTTAATCTTCCTTTGCACCCTCTCTGTAAAATTCCCATGAGAAGTAGCAGCTGTTGTTGCTGCCATGCTCACAGTGAGCTGGATTTCCCCATTAGCAAATCAGAGTGATTTCAGTACCACAAAGAAACGAACTGTGTGGTGTCACCCTGGGCGACAAGCTAACCTGCATGGCCCTCCACCTTCTCTCCTTGAAAACAAACTGTATTTTAGGGCATAAATGCATGTGCCTACTGGGGGACGAGGCAATAAATCAGTGTAATTGGTGTACAGAGTGCTAGTGCTTTTGGAAGCAGTGGGGCTGCACTGATTTGCACAGGCTGCAGGTCAGGTCCTACAACTAACAATAGATTTCAACTGCAGTTTATACAAATTCTGGATTTTTTTAGAGCAAACATTTGTGGAGTGCAGTGTTATTTATTATGGAAGTAGCAATCATCTGTTCCCCTTCTTCCCCGCCCCCCGCTTGGTAGCCTCTGAGGAGAAATTTTATCACTGGAGTATCTGTTCCACAGATGAAGCCTTGCAGCAGAAAAGGGGTTAAACTGGAACTCAACAGCAAGAATTTTCTCATCTTGACAGTCTGCACAGCAATTTTTTTTGCATCACAAAGCATTTTCATCTAGGCAGAAATTGGATGTTCTTACTTGGGGTGGGAGGAAGGCAATGTCAGCTATGTACAGGTTAGATTATTCTGGGTAAAATCTGGAAGCTTGAAAGGCCTTGGGCTTCCTCCATGCATCTGATGATGATTGTGCTGATTTGGAGATTAAAGTGGAGAGAATTGGCTTGTTAGGAGGAAGTCTTCTCATCTGTTTGTTCTCAGCTTCCTGACCTATTCTTTACTGTGTCACAAGCAAGGGTCTTTGTTGAGCCTCATCCCTTATCACTCGTTTATCACTTAGTGTAATGGGCAAAAGATTTCAAGGAGGCTCGTTGAAGGCCAAGTGACTCTGGAGTAGATTCTTGGCTCGGTTTTTGAACTGATGTATTCTTCTTCACTGATTCTTTCTGTATCACATTCTGGGAGTCTGCTGTCTTTTGAAATTTAAGTTTCCTGATACTCATTCTGCATTTGAGGGCTTGGGGGGAAACACTATGCAATAAGGCACAGGTTTAACTATATTAAAAATATATATTAAAAACTGATTAATTCACTGATCTTTTAAAGTCATTTAACATTGAGTAGTTGTAACTGCCTGGAGTTTAGCAGTGATCTATCTTGCTTCTAGTCAATATTTTAACCATTTTTTCAGCAGTAAATATGAATTATTGCTGGTTACAGTTATGGGTGAGGGAAAAAAAAAGGTTGATAGAGTTTGAGAACTGGACTGACAGTACAGTCTAAGTTGGCTTGTTAAAACCAAGTTCAGCTTAATGGAATGCTATTTATCTGGGAACAAGAAATGTGGGATATGTTGTACAAAATATGTTGGCATATGTGGAAAATCATGGTGGTAAAAAGGCTGAGGAGAGCAGAGAGGGGAGTTTCGTGGCTGTGTCTTGGGTAATTATGAACTTGATGTAAACCATGCTTATGAGTAGGGAGAAGAACAATATCTTGCTTTTTGTGCATGCTGCTGTGAGGGTGATGCTGAAATCCTTGAGAATCTCCTATCCATACACTCAGAGGCGTGTAGAAAAAAGTGGGAGAGCACCACGGGAGAATTTGAAAGCTGGAGAAAATGGCCTGCTGCAAGAGACGCGGAGTTCAATCTTTCAGCTTAGCCAAGGGAGGTAAAGGACTCTTTACTGTTAAGTTTACAAGAGGGCTTGATGTTTGCTTTACTCAGCCCTAGGTGACCTTGGCTGCGGCCAGTAGGCTGCAGGGAAATGGCAGCCATGTCCGTGTGCTTCTTTTCTCTTTCTGATATCCCCCATTTTATCTGTTTTTGACCCCAAATACCTTTCTGACTCCTTGCTCCTTATCCAAACAGATTTTACTGTAACCTATTTTCTGGTAGTTTTCCTTAAAAAAGAGAGGCAGTAACAGCTGTGTTGGATGGGCGTGTTCATTCAGGTTGTTTTTGCAGGGGTGGAATAGAGGGATGGAGGGCTGAAGAGTACCAAGAGGCAAATAAGAAAATAACTATGTGGAACAAGTTATCACAAAAAAGCTTTCTAGCATTTTGACATGCCAAAAATGCTCTTTAAATAACATTAACTTAGTATATAAATTTCATCCCACTTAAACATTTACAGTACTTATCATCAATTGTGTGTTTGAAGAGTTGGTGTTCTCGGTCTGATTGCTCACAGCAAAGTTGTTAAAATGATCAGAAGCTGCACCTGAGTTGATGCTGATTTATGTTCCTGTAGGCAGCTGCAGCAGAAGGACCAGGGAATGTAATGGTGAAATATGCTCTTCCCCCTGGATGTGGATGATTCAGATTAGAGCTTTGGCTGTTAGCATGATGATCAGTTTTGTTTTCTTGTCTGTTTAATTTCATCAGCATTAGGTTTTGAAACTCTGAAACCTCATTAGTCGGTCCTTTTAAAGATGATGTGAAGTAGGAAAGTGTCATCGCTTCTGTGCAGCAGAGAGACAGCAAGAAGTCGAGGCTCAGACGCAGGCAGTGCAGATTTGCTTCCTGGGAGCCTGTGTAACTAAGGTGCCGTAGCAAATGCAACGCAAACAGACCATTTCTGTGTGCCTTCAGGTGCCTGTGCCCTCTAAGGCTTTGGGATTTGGTTCTGAGAGCACAGGCAGTGATATTATTCTTGTTTTGTTGGCTTCTCGTCCACGTACTCTGTCACTGTGAATGGAATGTTTTCTCAAGAGACCTTTAATTAAAAGGAAACCAGATGTTTCAAATTGAAAGGTTATCAGCAAATGCTGCATGAATGAAAATGTTAAATGAGTGGATCTCCCTTGTGCCTTCTGTGACACTGATGCTCACAGAAACCATCTCAAGAATTAAATGAAACACCCAATGGCTTCGATTTGTAGCATTTAACAATGGCAGATACTCTGATTACCCACATACTTTTTAGAAGGGAAAGGGGTTGTTACTTGCAGGTAGGACTGGTAACTTCAGAAATATTATAAATTAATAATTGTAGATTTTGTATAGGTTTAAATTTTGAAATGATGTTGGATGGCTTGGATGCGGGGAATCTCTCTAGAAGAGAGAGAGACTGTATGTTTGCGGTAGATTTTAATGGTCAATTTGAGTAGCATCCACACTGGGTAAGCAGTCATCTCCAATTCGAAAAATTATTCAAGTTTTGTTCTGAATTGCACTGTTACATTTAGAGGGGTTGAAAATTATTATAATTTAAAGTAAATGTGCAGGAAGGGGGGAAATAAATCAAGGTGAATTCCCTATCGTTTTTAATATCTCTTCTATAAAAATCTTCCAAAATGCCTTTGTATGTGCAAAGAAGGCTTTTTAGGAGATTATTGCTTTAGGAAAATCTTTTACATCTTTCACTTTCATGCCATTCATATTTTTCCCTTTTATCTGTCAGATGAGGAGTGAGGGAAGATAAGCATAAACTCATTGAGTGCGATGAGGGTCAGAGTGATGTCGTGCAAAGCAATATTAAGAGTCCTGCTCAGTTACACATTCATCATTTTCAGCTCTGTATTCTTTGAATTGGGATAAGGAGCCATTGGGTCCCTGTGAGTCAGCTCCAAACACCTTCTGCTTTAGGAAGAACATAGGAAGGAAAAACACATTCTTCAAATAGCGTAACCTCAATTTAAATTTGTGGAAGTTATATTAAAAGCAGAAGCAGTCCCTGTAAAGCTTTTGCAATGTGAGAACTGAATTTAACAGGCTAAGCTTTCCGTAGTAATAATTGCACAGCGAAGGATGATGCAAATTTAATGGCTCTCATCAGGTGAGGTGCAAGAAAGCAAACATTAGGTTTGTGCTTTAATTTATGATTTGCTCTACTGTTGATTCTTTGATGCAAGATGAAAGGTCTGGGGTGTGTGGTGTAATTTTTTTTTCCTTTTCCTTTTTTTTTTTTTTACCTAGAAGACTTTGGAAAATTTTAATCAAATTGTGTGCTTTTCATAAACATAAACTGATTCCAGCTTAAAATGATACATTTTACATTTAAATTGAAGGAGTTTACTGAAAATTATCATCTAGGAAATGAGAATGACCACAGAGGGTCAGAACAGAGGAGTGAGCTGGACAGCCCTCTGTGTCTGCCTGTAGCTCATACCAAATACCTGTGAACTGTGAGAAAAGGACACAAGTCTGTGGTGGAGTTTCACAGAGTGGAAGGTATGTCTCAAGATCCTCTAGCCTAAGCCCCCCTGCTTAAGTAGAAATGACCAAAGTACCTTGTGGAACTCCTTTGACTTTTCTCAATAGCAAAAATGAATCAAACCTTATTTTTCCTATTTTTAGAATAATTATTCTTCCAAATGAAGATTTGCCCTTCGGTCCTGTTATCTTCTAGTAATATAGCTTTTTGAGCACATTTTGTGGGGGATCTTTCTGAATGACTTTTAGAGTAGACTAATTGGTTGAGTTTTCTTTTTTATATATTCATTGGTTCTGTCAAAAAATGAGGACATTAATGAGTCATGCATTCCCTCTGCAAAGTCATATGGACTCTCACTCTTTACCTCTTATTTCTGCGTGTGTCAAGTTACAGAATTGGAATGTTTTTTACTAATTTGCCTAGTGCTGACATCAAACTTTATTGCCCTAAAGTACCTCTCTAAGTTGCTCCTGGAGACCTTTAAAAAATTGGAATCTGTATTTGCAATGCCCGTTTCTCTAATACAAACGTTATTTTGAATGAGAAGACACTCTCCGCAATTAATGGCTGAGTGACTTCATCCTATAATTCCTTTAGAACATTTGGATGAATACCATCTGTTTTGGGCAGATGAGTAGTGTTGATTTGTGTAAAATGTCTTTTATTGACACTTTAATATGAGCCATATCTTAATACAGAAACGGCAAAGGAGAACTCTGACGTGGGAACATTTCAAAGCAGCTCCATGGTGAACCAAGATCCAAAACATTAGTTTGCTTTCTCTGCTGTGGCCTCATCTCTGGATGCTCTTTTCTCACCTTGCTCATGTGTTGGCTCCAGGTTGCTGTGGCAGGCTTTACTTGTCTTGGTAGATTGACAGAAGATTTATTATTCCAGTGTAAACTTCAAGTTGTGTTTCCAAGGTTTTTATTTTGGCCTATCGCATTATAGTGCTATCCTTCTGAGGGTTTTATCCCCTTGTTATCTTCAGCTGGACAAAAATACAGCTTGTCAAAGTTGTCTGTCTTCAAGTAATGTTTCTTTTTAATTTTGCCCCCTTTTTTCAGTGGTCCGCTTTAGGCAGTATGCGTTTGCTCTGAAATTGTCTCATGCTTTTAAAAAGACATTTCTGATATTTTACCTATATCATTGCTTCTTTTAGGTTTCTTTTTTAACTGTGCTTACTCCTTTTTGTGCGAGAATCCTGTTGAACCCACTCCCATTGTGGATATTTTGGCTCCCTTGCTTATGCACAGATGTTGAATCTACGTCGGTGCTGATCGTGGTTGCAGAGTGACTCATTGACAGCTCTGCTGAGACCCGGTGAAGAGTTGCTTCCCCTCGGAGTCTTCTGGCTAAGTGCTCACGAAGCAAGGTCTGAAAATGTGCTCTTGGCGTCGTGCCCCGATATAACATTTAAGCAATCTACGTGGGATCATTGACATCTCCCATTACTGCTGTGTTTCCTGATCTTACGGTCATTGAGTTCATGAAGCAAATCAGAGTCGCTGCTCCCATCCAGACCAGCCCGGTGGTGATATTTTAAATACTGCATACTGCACTCCCAGCCCTGTGCGGCACCAAACTTCCAGTCCACAGGGACTGCATGTTACTTCATACAATTAACTTATGCCTTGGATTTAGCTTTAAGCTTTTCCTGATGGACAGTAGCCTTGCTAGCAATTTTGTCTTCTGTATTCCTTTCCTCCTCCCAGTATTTAAGCAATCTACTAATTCCTTAAATAGCAAACATTTAGATGGAAGAACATTTACTTACTTTATCCTCTGGTCTTCCTTTCTCTTTTTTCATGCTTGCTGAAATGGAACTTTCTTTTATCTGGCTGCTTTTAATCATCTGCTATGTCAGATTTGCCAACATCTCTCCTTTTCTTTGCTTAAGAATAGAGTGTTTGACTCCCTTCTCAAAAAGATGCATTGTCCTAAACCTCATGTCCTTCTGTGCCTTTCGGCATTATTTTTCTATATGTCTTTTCTTAATTTGCTTTCTCATCATGTAGCTATCAACTTTGAGTTCAAGTCTACTGGCAAGTAGAAAGATGAGAGGAAGAAATCTACATTATTCTTTCTGTTAAAAAAAAAACAAACCCAAACAAACCACAAGTGATGCTAAATATTACCATATAAATTAATTTTTTTACTGTCAATATATTTTTGCAATTTCTTTTATTTTCTCTTTTACCTATGACTGCCTTTATACATTGGAGATGTCAAAAATGAGGCAGCACTACATTTCTTTTTAGGGGAGAGGGTCTTTAACTCAAAAGCATTCCTGCCTTTTTCCATCACTCCAGCGGCTTCCCTGGGAAAATTCTCACTAAGAGTGAGGAAGCCTTTATAAAATCCTTGGCCATGTGTTTTGTGTACTTTTGTCATCTGGCCTTTTAATTTTATTTATTTATTTATTTATTTATTTATTCTCTTTCTTCTTTTTTTCCCCCCTTTCTTTTTCTTTTTGTTATACATATTTGTTATAAAAGCAAGTTGAAACTAACCAGAATTCAGAGGCTTTGACTTTTCTGGTGAATAAAAACAAAGATAGTGCACATGAATAAAACAGACTTGGCATGTCTGCAGCAGCTTCCCACACTCCTTCCATCTAGCAGCCAACACTTGCTATTGGCTTTTCAATTAAAGCTCTATGCATAGGGATGGATTTGCATCATTTAAAATAAAACTGCTGTTTAATGCTTCATAGCCATTAACTCCAGAACATTATTATTTGTTAATTTTTACAGTTAGAAACAGCTTAGTCATTTGGATAGTAGCTTATCTGACTACCACTTATGCCTGTAATAGATCCTGCCTGCCTGTGATTTGAGCAGTGATGTTTGATAGTCCTTTCCTTGCAATCTCTGCCTTTTGCTTCTGCCTTCCCCTTTACAGCGAGACATCTCTTATGTTCCTTCACCCGAGAAGAGATCTTTCCCTGTCTTCCCCCACCCTTTTTTTTCCAGAGTATTTTAAAATAGAAACAGAAATTTTAATAACAAGTTCAACATTTCTAAGAATAAATGCAATTTTTGCTCACTCCTAAGCGGGTAATTGTGGATCAGATTTCCTAGAAATTTCTTAAGATTTCCATGCATTTCCAAATGTGATTTTGTATATTTTTCGGAAAAGGAGTTTTGTGTATTTTTTTGCGGTACTGAAGCTCTGTCCATGACCTTCCTCTACAGCAGAAGGTCCTTTTCTTGCTAAGGAGCCCTTTACAAGACTAAGTCTTTGTATTAGACCTGTCAGGAAAAGAAAAGGAAGAAGCCTTGTCCCCTTGTCCGTGTGTATATTTCATCGGGTGTATTCTGTGTCTGAGGAGAAGGAAAGGATAGTAGGAGGTGAAAACTTGAAAAAAGAGAGATGTGGGAGGAATTCCTAGGAAGCATTTTCATACTTTGTCTTTCTCTGCAGAAAATACAGATATACAAAATATAAATAGTTGGTGCATGCCAGCTAAACCACATATTCAGGCTTATAGCATCATTCGATTGCCAACGCGTGTATGTCACCTGTGTATATTTAGGGGTATATGGTTGCACAAAGAGGTTACTTGGGAACGTGAAGTGCTTTACAAGCAAGTACTGATTGGCTGTCCTTTGGGATTTTGCGCCGTTCCTCATCATGAGGACCAAAACAAGGTCTGAGCACCAAGGAGTGCTTTTTAATTGTTTGGGTTTTTTTTCCTGCCAGTGTCAGTGGTTTCAGGGTGGGGCTGCAGGATATAGAAAACAAACTTGTGTGTCATGAGGTGGAGATCCAGGCATAGCAGCAGTGGAGCCATAGTGACCTAGAGGTGCTATCTTGTTGGGCTTCATCGCCAAGCAAGCAGGGCTAGGCCAGGCTTTCCTACTGCTGTCTCAAACCCTGAGCTACGTGCTAAGAGTAGCAGGAAGAAGAGGTGAGGATCAGGTAACTGATACTGCCCCTCTGAGTGATGCCAGAAATCTCTTGGTAAGGTGTTAAATGAAACCATTATCTTCTGTTATTAGCAACTCAGGCAAAGGACTTAACCCTGTTATCTGGGACGCACTTCTACTGCTACGTGCACATCTTTCAGACCTTCCAGAGGTGTTGATCACAGGTTACGGTGTTGTGATACTCTGTTTGCATATGTGTTTCTGTATTCGTGCGTATACTGTTTAGAGGAAATTCATTGTACGCTCAAAAAGAGGAAATACCAAATACTGGAAAAGAGGTCTACACTGCAACAAAAAAAAGGGCAGGAGTAGAAGCGATGGCTGGGAATGAAGCAAGACAAATTCAAATACGAAATAGGGCACACATTTCTAATTGGAAGCATAATTGTATGCTGAAACAAAGCAAGCAGAGTAAGTGATAGATTCCTTTAGTCAAGACTGCCGTGTTGGTCAGACAAGAGTTACCGTTCTCTTGCGTAGCTGTACCTGAGCAAAACGCTCTGGCCAGTTTTATGCAGCAGGTCAGGGTAAAGGGTAGCTTCTTTCCAGATTAAGTGAATCTAAATACTAACAGTATTGCTGTGAGGCAGATGTATCTAAAACTGGAAAGCAGCAACCTTGTCAAAATGTAGAGAAGGAAGTGTTGAAGGAAGGCTTTTAAATTCCTGGTTTAAATTCCTAATTTGTAGCTCTGTTTGTAGTATTTTTAGGTTGTTTTTTTTCCTTCAGTGGGCATGTTCTCACCTGTGTTGGCAAAGAATTTGAATGCAGAACAGCTTTACAAGTAGGAATCTAACCGCATTTCTTAATGTACTTATGTCATTGGTTGGATTGAGGGCTATGAAGATGTTTTCATTTTTCCAATGAAGAAGAAGGAACAGCAATTTAAAACAATTTCTCTTCCTTTGTGTTTTTTGCACGTTTGACCCTGTTCACATGTGGATATAGGAATATTTTTCCTGCTGGGTTTTTTTTTTCTGTTGTATTGTGAAAGCTGTGTCCTACTATTTGTCATTGATTTGTGGCTTCTGCAGCATTCAAAAGCTTGGAGTAGAAAAATAGACAGCGTGTATGAGAAATTTCCATTTCTTGCGCTGGAGGAGGCAGTTTATCCGTTTCCTGCACTGGCTGCTCCGTCGGCCTCAATGTTAGAAGGAAGTAGCGGCGTGCCAGCAAAGTGGGGACAGGGAATGCTGGAACAACTGAACTGTGCCAGCTTCTTAGAAAATCATAACGATTGTTTTGGTATTCTAGCAAACCCTGACTCTGTTTGTATGTCTTGGGCGAATGAAGGGAAATAAGGTTTGAACAAGCGTTTTTAACTGTTTTTCTGTTCAGTCTTGTAACACTCACTGTTCTGTCCAACAGTACTTTGGCAGCCAGGAACTGCTGGCATCTCCTGGAGGGGGAGGAGAAGTCCTGCCTTGAGATTCCATGGTACTCTGGGAGCCTGAAATATGTATAGGATCTTTTTGGGAGGTGGCTGTTTCTGTCTCTTTTTTTTAATTTTCTTTTTTTTCCTACGATATACAGATTACACAGGAAGTAAAACACGCTTCCAGCTGTTTTCCCAAATTTTAAATAGGTTTGGAAACTTCCTATGAAGTCAGCAGTCACCTAGTTACTACACAGAAATGTGTTTGAAATGTAACAGGTTTCAGATTTCTGGCTGAACTCTTTGCCTGTGTCAGAAAAGCCTCACAAACTACAGACAGCTGCAGCTAAACAGAAATAATCATTCTCTCAAGGGCCTTTATGTATGGCAAATGGACCACAGTTATTTAACTGCTTTTTTGGGCTTGTCTGTGTATTTTTCTGAAGACTGTACACGATATTAAGGAAGTTATAAATTTTAAATTGCCCTTTATGTTACTTTTTTATAGTCAAAGAGTAATTTGGAGTTGGGGAACTTATTAGTAGGGGCTTAAATCCATTTGTTCTGCCCAGCAGAAACTATCTAAAATATTTAGCAGTGCTACTAGTAAAAAAGAGGAAACCAAGGAAAATACAAATTCTTAAGCTTTAATGAGCAGAGTTGTGACTATCTCCATTTCCCTTTTCTCCTCTCCTTGTATGTTTTATTTTTTAAAGGAAGAGCTCTCCTCTAAATGCATCAAGTGACTGTGAGCTCCAGGACATTGCTATTAACTTAAATGCCTAAATTAGGTAGGTGGATGCCTGAGGTGATCTGTATGGCTAATGGAGATAAGTAGAGGCCTCCAGAGGATGACTGGGAAGACAGGAGTGAGGACCTGATTTATGGCAGTTGCCTTTTTCTGTCCACTGATCTCTGCCAGGTGAACGTGAAGTGGGATGTTTCTGGATCTTATTGGGAAAGGAGGAATCCATTGGTATCAGCTCTCTAATCAGAGATGACGATTTAAGATCCATTTAGGGGAAAGGAGGAAACAAAAATGTGACATGAACAGTTCTGGGGAAATGGGATTGGTGACGTTCAGCTTGGTACTTTGTTGAGGAAGAAATGGTAAAAAAGGTGGGAAGGATACTGTAGGAGAATGACTCAGCCACAAAGTGAAAAAACAGTCGCAGATCAGAGTCATCTTTTTAGAATACTTTTCAGATGATGTTCATGTCTGGCTCACTCTTGTTGCTTAGTACATGTAGGACATTTCTGGAGTAGGGAGGGATTTTCTCGGAGGCCTTGCTAGGTAGGTGGTGATAACCACGACTGTAGACATTTTGATGCATCAGGGATTTTGTTGCCATTGATTCCTGTCTTGTCAAGTGAGTTGCAAGATTTTTCCTTCTGAGAAGAAGTATCCAAAAGAAATGGACAGTGCAGTCATCCCCAACAAATTCCTGGCTGTTTGGGTAGGGAGACATATTTTCTTTGTGGAAAGGAAGAGTTTAGCGTGCAGTCTCCATCTTCTGGTTGAGCAGATTGGCAACAGGAGTGTATGAACTGATTTTAGAAGAAAGAGAATTAACACGTTGGAAATTATGAGTAGGAAAGTGGAAATCATAATAAACACTTTAACCCTTATTGAAAAATGGAATTTAATCAACAAGATATTAAAAATTACAGTCTTCTCTTGGATGATTTAAATAATCTTTACGATTTTCGTGGCAGGAATATTGTTTGATAAATTGTATAAGGTATTACTGTGGAATATGACTTGACTGATACAGGCATATCAGTATATCTGTATTACTGAAAATAAGGTAAAATAGGCATTTATACTTGGAGAAGGTGTAACGGTTTATTTTAAAATTCAACCATGTGTGAAACAATTATAAAAATTGTTTATTTTACAAACTCTGTGTTTAGTTTCTGATAATGTGTTTGATAATTCAATTTTAATCCTTAGGGTGTAAAATTATTTAATTGTTGACGAAAATGTTCAGGCCACCCGCAAAAATGTATTACCAGAGTACTTCTATTAAATATTTTCTGTTCTGTACAGAGCAGAGGAAGTTCTCATTTTTAAACTGGTTGTCATTGTAGTATTCACTTAATGTTGCTACACTTCAGCATTTGAAATATGCTTAGAGGAGGAAGGTAGGAAATGTATTTTCCTTTTCTGGCTTTAGTCCATAAAATAGTCTGAATGGCAGGCTGATAACCTTCAGGGCAAGGGTGTTTCTTCTGTGCCCAAATAATGGAGGCACACATTCAAGGTTTTCCTGGAGCAAACTAGAAACTGTAAAAAGGGTAGAGGTGAGCTCTACCAGCTGGCAAGTTTTCTTGGCAGGTGGAATTTACTGAAATAGTGTAGTAAGGAAGTCATGATTTGTAACTTTGGAGTTCAAATATTAAATGTGCATATTTACATATTTGTAAATGTATATGTGTGTGTCTGTATTGCAAGTATGTTCCTGAAGTTTAGTATTTGGATCTTCAGTATAACGTTATGTCGATGTCGTTTCCCTGCTGTTGTTCTATGTTCAAAACAAAAAAAAAAGGGGGAAGCTTCTGTAAGTGTTATCCTTTCCTTCTTTCCAGGGAAAACAATTGCCTTGATATCAACCTGTGCGTTTATTCAAAAGTGTTTTTTTATATGGTGGGTGTATGTAACTACACAGAGAGGGGGAGAGAGGTGCACATTTCAATGAAAAGAAAACCAAAGTGATATAAGAGAAAACACTGTCATCATCTTCTGACCTTTCTGTTTAGGGTCATGGGTTTGCATCTGGATATCATAGTGACTTTTTGATGGAAAAACAGTGTGGCTTCATCTTTACTGAATCCATTGATTTGAAAACAGTGAGAGTCCAGCAGGTTGCATGTGTGGGCAAAATATATTAACCACACAATTTAGGACAGCATTAATATAATTAATCTTATCCAGTACCAAAAGGAATTACACTTTCCATCTCCTGCAGGTTGTTGTCTGATACGCATTCTTTTTTTACCCCATTTGAGTTTCTCTCTGAGGAGATAATTTTGCCTTCATGATGGATATTTTCTCTTAGCAAGCACACCTTTGATTAAGAGACCATTTCTGTCTTAAAAAAAAAAATCAGCCCAAATAGAGTGTGAATAACTAGCAGCAGCTGCCCAACATTTCCATTTCATCCTGTTAGAATATGCGATACGTACCCTGGTGCTGCAAGCAAGAGAGTAGAATATATAAATGCACTTCGAAGGGTAATAACAGTCAACCTTTTCCTATAGCAGTTGAGTGTATATTTACTGATAACATATCACTACTAAGAACTTCAAAACCTGTTATTTGTTGCTGCCTGGATTGGTGGAAAATATTTTAGCGATGTGAATGTTGGGTCCATGGAGCTGTTAGTGGGGCTTAGTGCTAGCTTCCACTTCAGAGACACTCACTGATATTCCTTCTTCAGCCCTAACTAAAGGAAACTTAAGAAATGAGGGCTTGTTTTATTGCTTCAAAATTTCAAATCAAAAGAGCAGAAAATATACTTCTAGGCATCTGAAAGGATATATTGGTATGTATGATACAGGTCTGGTTTGGGTGTCTTTACTGGAAAGTAATTCATTCTTGTGTTACTCCTCATGCTTTTGAACTCCGAAGACATCCTTCAAACCATGGATTATTTGAACCAGCGACCCATACCTCTCCAGGTCCTTCTTACAGGAGTGGCAGCACTGAAGATTATTTTCCTTTGTCTTGGTTTTATTTCAAGTGAGTATGTAGAGTTCTAGTGATGTCTAAAGAGGATATCCATATTTCATATATCGAAGAACCACCATATTTAACATACCGTATACCAGTGCCTTTACAAAGTCCTCCAGAAGGGGACATATACCCCAAATCAAGGATTGCAGCTGGAATTGCCCACTTGCATGGTATCTCGTGTTGTCTTGGCTGAGCAGGCTGGAGGCAGGATTCTCACCTTTGGAAACGGTGATTGGAATGAAGAACCCTGAGAATGAGAAGCCATCAGAGGAGAACTGTGTTACATAGCTGAATTGTGGAGCTGATGTGGAGAGGTGACATGGAAGGAAAGGAGTTTTCCTAAGGATCCTGCATGTTGCTGACTTTCTTCCTCCATTCAGTGCTTGAACTGAGTGCAGTGATTTTCTCTTCTTATTGCTTTCTTTCCATGGAAGAAGTATGTTTGAAAGTATTCTTTATATCTTTAGCCTAGGGATCCTGGACCTCCTCCCAGATGAGGGAGACTTCTATGTCCATGTGCTATGGAGTGCAACAGAGGTATCAGGTGTCTGGATGAACCTGAGCTAAAGGCACCTCCAAGGACATCTCCAGACTGCCCGTGGTCCTGCAGTGTCGGTTTAAGGAGGGATGGCATGGCACGGAGGTCGTGGAAAAAGTCTCTGTGGAGAAGGATTTGTGTGTGGTCTAGTTTCTGAGACTTCATTAACCACAGTTTTAAATGCATGGGAAAGGGTGAGTTAGCTGTAGAAGCAAGATCATAGAATCACAGGCATGTTGGCTGGAAGTGGCTTTTTGAGATTGTGTGTTGCAGCCTCCTGAGGTCTTTGCATCGGGCAATTTCACTGTCAGCAGCTGTGCAAACTGAGGAGAGGGATTATTGCTGACTTATCTGTGGAGTTGGATAATTAGCTTATACATATGCATAGTGTTTTCTTATTAAAATAATGTTTCTTTTCCTTGTAATGAAGGTACCTTATGGAAGACTTATGAGAAGGATCATGGCACTGAAGTTTACCCGTATAAGTAAGCACCCCTAGATGCTTCCACCTTTGTGGCTTACAAAACTGCTCTGAACAAGAATTGCAGGATTCAGCTCCAGAGATTTCATGAAACTGCATTTCAGAGCGAGTTTTTTTGGAAGGGACAATGGCAATATTTCACCAACATGTTAGGTGAAGATAGGCTGGTTTCAGTCTGTCCGTATACACAACAGAAGCAGATAAATGAAGTGATAATTGAAGTGGAAATCAGGCTTGCATAGTCACGGAGCACTCCAGAATTCATGATGTATGTTATAATACACATTTGTCCCTTAATGTTATTTTGAAGGTAGATAATATTTTGGAACTCCATCTTGCCCTGTTTCTGAGCTATCTAATGGTGCCTGAAAGATAAATATTTAAGATTTTAGTGTTCTGAAGATATTTAGTGATTTCAAAATACAAGAGTATCATAATGTTGGGAAGTAAATGCTGCCTTTTATCTGGAGATCTAGTTCAGCAAAAGTCATGGTGGGAACTGTTTGTCAGCTCAACGCTGTTCGGAAGGCCCACCTCTAGCAGAGCGGGGGATGCAGCTTCCATTGCTGTTGCTCATTGAACCACTAACATTTTATGTGCGACTGCCAACAAAGCTGACAATTAGTCCTAATTGTGTTGGTAGTTTCTGTGTGTCTAGTTAACTTTTTCAAGCCATTCATGTTGCTTTCCTTGGCCTTGCTGGATTTTTTTTTAATATTACCCAAGGTCTGTGAGAGGACATTTATGCCTGGGTCGCATTGGTGCCAAATTAGATGGTTTAATGGCTATACCTTGTTGAAAACTAATGCTTGTAGCTTAAGAGTACCTGGATGGAAAGGAACACTGACAGCATCTAAGAATAATAATTTGGGTTTCTCATTTTTAGTTGCAGACTTTTGTGCACAGGTGATACATGCAGGTACTGGTAAGCCCATCTGCTCTTCCAGCATACCCACCAACTTAAATAAGCCAATATTATAAGCAAGTAGGGATAGCTGATGGACCATGTCTTTGAAGATGTGATGTTGTCTCCATCAGCTTTGATGAATTTTACTTTAATTTCTGTTATCTGAGAATTTGTCTGGCTGTGGTGGAAGGGAGTATCTGTGTTTCTGTACATACCAGAGTAGGGACTAGAGCTGAGAACTTCCAGGAAATAAGAGCGAGAGGTACAAGGTGTTAATCTCCTGCTTCTTAGTGTAGTTCAAGGTTTTTCTTAGTTACTGGAGGGATCCCCACGTTGACAGGAGCCCTCAGCTGGGCGCTCTGACGTGTTGCTATTCACTAACTTTCATTTGAGTTTCATCTGCAGAATAATTCTTACTTTCCAAAGAAATGCTTTAAAGCTGCAGGCTGTTCTCACAGTGAAAGACACCCCTGGTGATAATCCATTCCCTCTTTCCTGCTACGGCAGAGGAGATTATTTCTGCCTCTTTCTTTCCCTACTACTTTTTCCAACAGTGCCTATTGTCCCTCGCCACCCAGTAGCCTACGTACACGGCACCGCCAGTCGCAAGTAACCCAGGAACTCAGCATTGCAAATCATAAGCAGAATGAAATGTTTCCCAGCCTTTATTTGGCTATAAAGTGCTGGATGGAAAGAAAAATGTTATTTTGCTTTAGGAAGTGGTGAACCTTTAAGCTCCATAGATTACCTTGCTGTATATTCAGAACTTGATATATTTTGGCTTTATGTCCTTTATAGAACAAAGTATAAAATTCTTGTTCCATAGGAAGTTCTTACAGTAAGAGGTGAAAAGTTTGTGTAGTTGATCTTTGAGGAAAGATATCACAGAAATATAAATATCCATTGGTGATTTACTTATGCACAATTTAAAAATTAATAAAGGAACTAGAAAGCATATAAGGTTTCTTATTTGAACACATTTTTTGTATGAACTAGAAATGCCTATTACACTCATACTTTCTAAGTAGTGGTCTATGAAAAATGAAAAATTTAACCCTGAATCCAAATGTTGTTTGTAAACATCCTTTCTTATTGCTAAAACCCGTGAGCCTGATAATGTGTCTTTAAAAAGGCAATGTTTAAGGTCTGAGGATGCATTCAGAACATGGGCTTGAGTCCCGAGATCTGTCTCCTTGGTTGTCAAATTTGAGAAGCTTAAAAAATTCTGGGGTTTTGCCTTTGTCTCAGCAGTTCTTCTGTTCCTTTGGCCTATTTTGTAGAACTGAGTCAACTGCAGAAATTTTCTTTTTTTCCTTTTTTTTCTTTTTTTTTTTCTTCCCAGTTTATGAATACGGCTTTTGCTGTCGGGGCACAGGAGAGTTTCTTTAAAGAAATTTATTGCTGAAATAAGGGAAGAAAATGAAATTCTGCTGGCTGCCGCCTAAGACTTATGGACAAAGAACATACGGACAATAATTACTTTTAAAACCTCCCTGGAAAATATAAAATCTTTTGCTATTAAGAAAGCTGCCTTTAAAACTAAAGAAGGCATGTGCAAGGCCCGCACAATTTTTTTCCTGTGTGTCAATGCTTAATTCTCTCTAGATTTTTCTTCTCAAGTCTACATTAGCAATATTCTCAATTTATTTCCTCTTATTCCTTTAAAGAACTCCTAATGCCTGTTTAAACACAGAGAATTCAGAATTCCACTACTGAGTTTTGTTGATTTTTCATTTGATTATTATGTTTTATTATAATACTGCTGGGCATTTCGGGAAGCTAAATATATGTGTGTTGATCTGATTAATTTACCGTTGGAGCATACGTCTGAATATCAGCAGTTCTTCCTTTGCAATGACTTTTCTGGTAGCTTGCGGTCTATTTGTACTTTCCTTGGTAATATTTCCCAGAGGTGGGATTTAAGGAAGGAAATGGAGCAAATCTAGATTCAGACTTTGCTTTCGGACCTCCTTTCTCTAGAGGATCAGAACAAATCCCTGAATTTAATGATGCACTGGAATGTAATGAAAATTTGGATATTAATCATCACTGGGAACTGGTGTTCTGTGCTCATTAAATAGAAAATTTTGGTGAGTGCTTCCCTTTCCCTTATGAGATTCCAGAACAGCAGGTAGACACCAAGCAACAGCAGGTCATAATGCAAATTTTCTTTGAGGCAGAGCAGTGCAAATTACATTGGTTTTCAATGAAACCTCAGATTGCACTTTTACTGATATGACTTTAACATTATAAATATGCAAAACTACTTTATCGTATGCGATACGGGATTCTTATTGCCTTTGTTAGTGAAAGTCTGGACTATTTAGAGAGATCAGTTGTTTGTGTCGACATGTGAATTACATTGAGAAACAGATTTCAAGGGTGAAGAATAATAATTCAGGTGGCATTAGAAATAAGTGACTGCTGGAATTTCTCCTGACTTGCTACTAGTGAAGTATATACTTCTTAATTATATTTGTATACAAGAGTGTAATGTAACCTAAATCTTTGGAGTCATTCAGCACTCTCAGAGCTGATGCATTCAGAAGTCAGAAACAAGCTTGACTCAAGCAATTTTGAATTCTCTTTGCTTGTCATCTGGCATTTTTGCCTTTAAGACCTGTATTTTGAAGGGGTTTTGTACATTCACAACAAACAGAAATTTTCTTTTGCATTGCTTTAAAAACAGAAAAAAGAAAAAAAAAGGGGGGGAGGGGGGGGAAAGCTGGGATTTTGGGGCAATCGTGTATCTCCCTGAAAGTAAAGAGGTCATTTAAAGGAGAAAAAAAAAAAAAAAAGAAATTGTATTAAGTTTCAGGTTGATACTCAGATTGACAATGAGATTTCATGATATGAGTGTAATTTCCACATGCCTGTTCCCATGATGAGATTCCCTTCCCTCTCCATGAAGCCCCACACCTGGTGCATCCAGGGTATGTTTAGTATGGAGTAGCTATTTCCTATGCTGATGGTTCTTATGCAGCAGGACTGTGGGAAGGCATTCAGACTCCAGCTACAAGTCATGCTCCAGGTTGCTTCACCTGCAGCCATCATCCTTCCTGACCCCAAAATAGCTCTGGCCTGGCACGTGAATGATGTTCTAGTTTCAGGACAGTGCAGTTCCCTGCAATGACTGGCGAGTTGCATATACATAAGCCATGCAATTCCAAATCTAGAACTCAGCAAGGATGGAGAGGACAGTATTTTCAGATGAATTCTTATATACCGTATAATATGTAACGTGTTTAAGTTTGTGTTATAAAGATTATTCCAAATGTTAAAAAAATGCAAATCAGAATAGAATATGTAATTTTTAATACATATTCTTTACCGCTAATGTTGTTATAAATAGACTTTGTATGTATACATTATATGTATGTACAATTTCATACTGATCTATGTAATTTCCAGCCAATGAGTACCTGCAATTACTTGCTCAGTTTGCGTTCTATCCTAATTCTATCCTAAATGCTATCTTCTTGTTTGCTTGGTTTGTATCCAGGAGAGGACTTGGGGAGACAGCGGTCTTACTTACGTTATAATAACACTTAGCTTGCTTACGTACATCAACAGTGTATGTTCCATACTGTAAAAGGTAAAAAAAAAAAAGAAACCTCTTTTTCTATTGTTTAGCATGACTTGCTTAGGTTGTAAAAACTGAGATCATGTGCTCTGTAAACTCATTTGCCCATAATTTACTAACCAGAAAAGCCTGTTATTTGCTTGTGCTTCCCATCCCGTGCTGACTGACTGGTTTAAATTTCAGGAGTAAATGAATTTGTGAGCAGTGGGTTGTTCCATTCTGGCTTTAAAGCTTAATGAGACTGTAACGTGTCCAGGCTGAGGTTTGATCTCGTAATAGCAGGAAACAGATGAGTAGGTTGCACTAATCATTGGGGACTGCTAATATATTTGTTTCTGCCTATCTGACAGAATTACTGAGTTGGAGGTGGGCACTTGGCAAAACCAGAAGGGCTGTATTTTCTTACTTATATTATGCCACTGGCAAAAAATACGTAGTTGGTTATGGAGAAGGCTGGCCATCTTTCGCTTCTCCCTCAGTAGAAGTTGAAGATGAAAGGAAGGGTCAGTGCTGTTTAGAATAGCAGGATGTTTTTATTGGGAACCTCCTCCTGGGAGCTGCTTTGCAGGTGTGACAGAGCTGATCCTAATGCCAGTGGAGGCAGCGGGGTGCTGTCAGTCATGCCCTGTGGGAGGTAATTGTCCAGAGTATTCTGTTGGAACTTGGGGATACATTCGTCCTGTGAAAGTAAGAATTCACCTTCAAAATATTCACTCTGGTGCTCTCTGAATTCATTCCTGGGATTCGGTCCTTTTTGTGTTCTCATAGGTGTTGGAGTGAATTATCTGTCCTGCCAGAACAGTCTGAAATGACTACACTTCCTTTAGGAAAATGGCAAAATTAAATTAAACATTAAAGAAACCACGGAATCCCTTCTGAATATTTAACTTAAACCTTGATTATTTATTTTCCCTCTCGCTTGGCCCGACGTGGGACAAAATCAGAACTGAGGAATGGAACCAGGGCTGGGAGGGCAGCCCTGAGCTAGAAGTTGGGTTTTTGGATGGTGGCCAATCATGGGAGAAAGCCAAACTGCAAAACCTGCAGAGGTGTTTAAGGCTCTGAGCCCACAGACCTGTTGTTCACTTATCTAAGCTAGAAAAAACCTGCTGATCTGAAAAGGTAATGCAAAATGTACTGTAAAACGTCAGGATGATGAAATAATATGTGCAGTGAAATGGGAAACAATCTAGGACTTTTCAGAAACATCTGGATGTTCTTGGATGTTTTTGTTGTTATTTTTTTAAGTTAAATAGGTCTTAAAAAACGCGCAACATGTGGAAGCTGAAAATTCCCGCCGTGTGTTGCTGCTACGTGTAAGGATGTATGGTTTGTGCAGCAACTTTCAATTTCTTTTTTCACAGTGTCTGTGTGATTTAGCTGTTTGCTTTGCTCCCCTCCCACCCCGCAGTGAGTGAGGGCTGTTAGCTTGTGGTGGGCGAGAGCATTAGTGCCGTTGCAGGCTGTGTTGTGGTGATCTGGAGATGGATATGTAGATCCTGGCAGAAGCAGTCCCTGTGAGCCTAAAACTCACCGCTGTAACTTGACTGCCCAGCTTGCTTTTCACAGACACCGTCAGCATCACTCAACTGTGGTGCTGATAAGTACTGTAAAATGTCCTGGATGCTGTCCAGAGCTAAATCTTGATGGTGTTGCATTAGATTTGATCATGGGAACATGAATTCTCTTAGAAACAGTTCTGATATTGAAAATAATCTTTTCTTTTTTTTCAGCTACGTAGACACTTCCCAGTAACAACAGAGACGGCTTTATTTGCTTTGGGAAGGTTTTGCTGCCTGAGTTCATGCTCCTTCCCTGCCTTTCTCCACCCGACTTTTTTTTAAAAAATAAGACTAGATGAAGGCACAGCGGGTTTTGTGAGAAAACTTATGCTTTTTGGTGTCTTGGTGACAAAACAGATAAGGAAGTCAAATGTCTTTTCCTGGCATACAAGCATTTACTGACTGGAAGAAAAAGTGTGTGTGGAGTATCCAAACATTTGCAGAGAGAAGAATGGCTGTGGCAGCTGCACTGTGTTTTATAACTGTGATAAAGATAAAAGCATTCTAATACTTTTTTGAACCTAAGGAAATTATTTAGTTGAGAAAAAAAGAGGACATTTTCCAGTGCATACAAAGAAACAATTTCAGTGAGTTTAAGACCTGGGAGTGTTTTCCTTGAGATACAACGTCCCCTGGAGACAAACGGTGAAGAGCCTTGTGGCCCAGACAGGCTCTGCTGAGTTCTCTGGGGTCTTTGTGCCTTGTGATGCCTTTTTTTTTTAAAAGGGAATGTCAGAGTTAGGTGATCTGATTTTCAGGAGTGAGTACTTAGCAGTCGGTGAGTTCCTTTCGTTGAAACTTCTTCATCACTGCTTGAAATACTGGGATAACTGGACAGTTTGGAGTGTGTTAGGCTCATACTGGTGGTGTGGTGAAAATATTAGAAGGTGCCATATGAGTCATATGATGTTGTGGGCAGATGACAGGGACTATGACTTGTGTAGGTCCAACCATGAAGGACACCTTCAGTAACGGATGCTGTATGGTTTCCTGGTGCAAATGCAATGAAGTGTGTTTCCCTCTAACTCAGAAAAATGATTTATTAGTCTTAGAAACAAGGGACACATTTTCTTTGTTGTTTCGTTTGAAAGATTTCTTTCTATGTGATGACTAATGTTTTCTTTGCTTGGAGTTTTCATTGAGAAGGTTTTTTTTTTTTTTTTTTAAAATGCTTTTAAAGACACTAAAAGTTGCTAAATAGCCTTCAAAAAAGAGTCTGCTAAATTAAGAGATGTATCAGAGGGCTGCATCTACCCCGTGAAGACTAATCAGATGAGAACAAAATGCAGTCTATTTTTTGTCTTTTATTCTGGGAAATAGAATAGATGAATGATCTTCTAGCTCAGGCATAAATCCTGATTTGGCTCTGCTATAAAGTTCTTACATGGTGCTCTCAAAGACTATTCAAGAAGCTTTCTCTGGGCATCTACAGAGGATCTCAATGGCCAGTTTGTGCATTCAGGAAACATGGGGCTTCAAGGTCAATCATGGTTCTGGGAGAATGATTCCCTGGGCCGCTCAGAAAACGTGACCTATTTCTCATGTTATATTTGGACATGCTGAAACTTGGTACAAACCCCATGGAATCACGAGATTTGCTGTCATGATATGAGCTGTACTTCACAGGGTTTCATGCCCAAAGGAACCACTGAAGGATTTAGTCCTAATATTCTTTAGAGAAAAATCACGGGAAAAGATCATATTTTATTATACCCATGTCCTCCTTTGTTAAGACTAAATTTTTGTCTTCTGGAGACTAAATTCTTTGTGCTAGATTGCAGGAGAGATCATTAAATCTCCAGTGCTTGATACTCTTGGAATGACAAGGAGTTTATTAGGTACAATTAGATGAGAAAGAATTCATGGTACCGTTTCTCTAGTTATATCTTTTGCTTGTGCTTAATCTCTGATGCTGAAGAGACTAAATAGAGCTCGTTCCTTTTCTGCCTTTGTAGTAAGTCTAGATAACTGCATGGGAGGGAGAAGGTGAGGTTTCTGACCTTAGCAGGTGATTGTGGAAGCCCTAAAATATGAGATTTTAATAATATTATTTTATTAATGGATAAAGATGTCATTCTGACTCTTGGGAGATAGGCAAGAAAGTCTGTTTTCCTGTGACCTGTGAAGAAAGATGTGAGAAGACAGAGGTTTTGGAATTTGTTTTCCTTTATAGTCTTGCTGTCTCTGAAAGTCAAAACATCATCTTTCCTGTCCAGGTTAACAAAGTGTGTTAACTGCAGAGAATTTCTCTGAGAATCTGTGGGGGGACATGAAAGAGGAGAGGAGAAATATATTCTAGAAGGATAGCATGATTTTCTTTTAAAGACTTCAAGCAATGCAGAGTCCCCTGGTAAAATATTTCAATTTGATTTTCCCAGCTGCACAAGTAATCAAAAACTTCTTTCAAGGTTTAACTTCCTAATGAGAGCCAGTGACTGGAAGTTAGTTATGCCATTGTCTGCGTGATTAACTATTTCCATCCTGTTATCAGATAGCTTTTATTTGTGAAAATGCCTGTGTGTGATGATGAAGTCAGCCTATAACGTTCTCTTTGATGATCTGAGCATGTTGTGCTGCTTAGGTCTCGCATCATAAATCCTGATTTCTAGGCTTGGGTCATTTTTGTGGCCCTGCTTTGAGTATTTTCCAGTATTTTCACATGTTTCTTGCATTATGGACACTATGCTCGTATTCTGTCAGAGGTCTAGCAAGTAGTATAAGAAAAAGAGACTATTTCGTTTTGCCTAACCTTTATTTGATTTCTCCCCCACCTCAAGGATGCCATAGAGGCTTTTCATGAAGAAGGTCTTTCAAGAGTTTATTCTGACCTTGTCATCCTTCTCTTTCCTCTAGCTTCTCTTTTTTTAATCTCACGTCCACTGCAGGTCGTCTCCAGGTTCCCAAAGTGGTTGGCTGCCATGACAATGACCAACCGATAGCCTTCAGGCATCCAGTGTTGGAATGACTGATTTCTTTTTCCATGCATTTGTAGGAAATATAGGCTCTTATTTTAAATTCTTTGACAAACATCTAAACTAAATTCCTTAACCAGGCAAGTCAAGTACTGAATTTCCAAGTAGGCACATGAAAACTTCATTCTTAATTCCCCTTGCGTTGCTATACATTTGGTTCTATTCAAACGTATTTCATTAGATTCTTCTTGTAGACAGCAACTCAGATCAGTTCTCAAACACCATATTTTCTCCCATAAACTTTGAGGTGCTGTCTCACCTACCAACTGTTACCACAGAATATCTTATATTTTTGATAAAAAGAACTTCAGATGAATCCCTTACAGCTCCACTAAATGAGGAGTTGTCGGTATCAAGAACATTTTGAAACCTGTGAATATACTACAGCTGAATCCAACTGAAGTACACTCTGTTAATTCAACATCATCATTTTTCAATTGAGATGTCATGTTGTACTAAGTCAAATGCCATGGAGAAATCAAGTGCGCTATAACATACAATTGCCTTTGTCAAACAGACCTGTTATCTCTTCACAAAACGACAATAGGTTTGTTTTACAAGACCAACCTTCCATTAAACTAACTGATTGACATTAATTAGATTTGTAGCCTCTAATTCTTTGTTGATGAAATTCCAAATTAATCACTCTTTTTACTGAATGCTAAATAACTATTCTAGAGGTCTGTGGCCCATCTCTTTTATCCTTATTTAAATATTGGATCTCCTTTGGCAGTCCTTTATTTCTTTGGAATTTCCCCGGTCTTCAAAGGTTTGTTCAAAAATTAACATTAGCAATTCAGGGAAGCTCCTCAGCATGTCCTTTTAATGCTCAGATGTGTGTGTTATCCAGGCTGCTGATTTGAACATTGTTTAATTTTAGCAGACATTGCCTAACATCCTCCTTTATCGCATATGGCAAACTTTCTATTCCATCCGCATCTTTGTATGAGGTGAATGTATCCTTCTGCTTTCTTCTGAACACAGAACAGAAAAAAAAACATTCAAGCATGTTTGTGTACTTTTACATCATCCTTTACAGTTTTACCACTTCTTGCAGACCTCCTGTATCTTTTCTTCTCACTATTATTGCATATGCATTTGTCAGTCACCTGCTTTCTTCAGCCTTCTACGTTCACACACTTGTTTTTCCTATGTGTGTTCTATATGTTCTGATTTCTTTTCTGGTTTTGTTTTTCACTTCAAGCAAGATACCTTCTTGGCTTTACTTGTGTGTATCTGGGTAATGATGAATTTAGAAGGATACCTGTAAAGACACCCTCATATTTTGTTAAAACTTAGATTTATTTGGTTGGGTCTTAGTATTTATGCCAACTGTTGCTCTAAATATTGGAAAGGTGGTCCTCCAGCGTTTTAAAATTTGCTGTAAAATATGTGCTTGTGGTTTTAGAATTTGTTTTTCTGTATGGAGGTGTTTTGCACAAAGTGAGCTCAGTGAAGTCACAATTGTAAGTATGGCTGCCTGATGTTGAGAATATATATTTTTTAATAGTGTTACACATTCAGATATCTGAAACAGGTCGTAGGTGGTGAACCTGGAGTTCTTGGTATTCCGATGTGTCGATTTCATTAACGATGAAGGTATATACTTGCCTTCACCCATGATTTCCTTTACTTTTCTCAGAGGAGCTAAAGAAATCAATTGGCACAGAGCCTACAGAGAGCTGTGCCATTGTGCCAGCACGGAGCCTCTGTGCCATCAGCGAATTCCAGCAGCTGGTACCTGCAAATATGACATCCTTTTAATGATACTCAGTGGTATTTCCACAGTGTTATAGGGAAAACCATTCATTCAGGCCCTCTCATGCGTGAGCTGTGAATGCAACACGCTAGATCTCCTGCCTGCTGTCCCTTCCACGTTGCCACTGCAATGGTATGAATAGTTCCTGCTATCCCAGTGTCTGAGGAGGTGTATTTTGGGTCTTACTAAGCTGTATTGGATTCCTCTGTCATCTTCAGTGTGCCTCTCTGGCACCTACTCCAACCCTGCGTAGTGTTTAGTCTGTTTGGCAGCAAAGAACAATGTGGCCTCACAGGTTTAGATTTACATTTAGGAAATGTTGTGGAGGGAGAGCAAATACCCTGAAGCGGTTGATACTCAGCGTGAACCCAAGACAGATGGCACAGCCACGCTGCAGCAGGGTCTGTTCGTGTTGGGGCTCCAATCACTTTCCATCTCCTCCGCTTTTCAGTGATCCCAGGTAGGGTCAGGATGTTGCCCCGGTGAGACAGAGCGGTGTGCAGGGAGGTTTTGTGGGTCTGTTTAGGAAATCTACTCCTGATAGTTATCTGCAAGGCTGATAGTTTACAGGGTAGAGGGCACATCTGAACTGGGGAAGCTCATGTGCACGCAGCTGCTCTGTCTCACAAATCTCATGATTCCAACTGGATTGCTTCCAAAATCTGAGTTGTGGGTACATATTTTTAATATCTATATTGTGTCGAAATGACTCACGTAGCTCTGTGGTGCTCTTAGCCTGAAGAGAATAGTTGAGAATATAACCTAGGGTTTTAAATATACATTGACTGCAAATTGAGGGAGACTGAAGACAGCATAGACTTGATGTTCTAAGTGTAATTGCCTCCTTCAAAATCTGACGTGTTTACTGCAATATTTTCTATGCATCTGATCTGCCTCCTTGGATTTTGGCTTCAAGTCCTGTGCTTTCTTTCCTTACTCATTAGTACTCCTGCACACAGAGCAGTTGAGGATGCCCTGATGAGTGCTGTGGCAAAGATGATTTTATTATGAACACAATTACGAATGTTCTTTATGATTTGTTTGACCCTTTTCAATCACTTTAATCACTTCCCTTCCCTGAGTTGCTGGCTGCTGACAGATGGACTTTGTTTTCTAGATGTCACTGAATGTGCAGAGACTAAATAACCTTGTACTTCGACCACATCTTCAGTGCGTACTTCTCTGATAGAAAATTGATTAACTAATTGATAAAATCCACCTAATAATTTACTAAAGTGCTTGTGGGCACCAAAGAGAGGAGGAAAAAAAGGAAAAAGTATTTATTCTAAGTAACTCAGTAAAAAACAGTTTTAAGAAACAATGCCTGCTTCGTTTGTGTGGAGACTTACAGATATAGATAAGATAGCTTTAAATAACATTTCTCATTTTATTAAGAGGGAGTTTCTGATTTGCAGAGGACTCCCTTAGCAGCATTTTTGCTGTACAGGTAAGGTAGAACAGAATTAAAACTAGAGTCCTGGCAGCTTGAATGTAAAGTATACTCACCAATGGTCTTTGTTCTTTGTGCAGCCTCAAGCACAGAAAATTTTCCGTGCTGTTTCCTTTCTTGCCTCAATGCATATATTTGAAGTAAGGCTGAGAGTCAAAGTCAGTTGTAAAATTCAGTGCTGAGAAATGGGAGCGAGATGGAAAAGAGCTGCAAGACATCAGTTGCGTGATTCTAAATCTCATTGATTTTATCTCCTCCTTCGTATGTTGAAGTTCAGGAGCAGTTTTTGCCCTTGCCTCCTACTTCCTTCCCAGGAACGACAAAAAGGTTGTTTTGACCTGTAAATGCTTTGGAGTTGGAGTTTATGTGCATGCATGGATAATTCAGTCACTTAATACAACTCTCTGTGCAACACATAATTTGCTGCAGATGGTTCCTTGGGTTAAATCTGGTCCTGTAGCTAAGCTTTTATTTTTTAAAAACAAACCAAACAAAATATCACAAATAAACCCCCAAAACAAAAACCCAGCATGCCAGCAACAGGTAACAAAAAAAAAACCCAACCCCAAGCCACCACCACCACCAAAACCCTAGTCAAGCTCCTCTTTCTTCAGTAACCTCTTTCAATGGTTTGAAGCATAAACCAACCACTCCTTGCTTGTCTATTTTTAAAGCCTGATTGTAAGAATAGTCTTTAAGGGGTTGTAAACATTTATTTCACTGAGATGCCAAACTTTGAAAAAAATCAAGTGATGCCAGTGTGAATAGCAGCTCTTTCAAGTTTAATTAGTTATTTCATTGCTTAGATTAGGCAATGGAATAATTAACTAAATAATATGCTTGATTTCCAAACTCAAACAGCTTCCTCAGGTGTCTAAACCTTCCAGTATTTCCTCTCTGTCTGTCAAATTTTCTGCTTTTCTTATAGACTTTTCTGACAGGATTTGTAATGTCTTTGTGTGTTTTCAGTGGAGAATTTTCTGTGTTGCATTTAAATCTTGAAAGCCACTCAACTTAATCAAATGTAGTACAAAATTAAACACGGGATTACATGCAGACCCGATCATTTAATATTTAGTTCACTTTAAAATTTTATTTTTGTGTGCTACAAGATTTTTCCCCTTCATTGTAATAAATGATAGGCTCTTATCTTTGAATGGAGGCATTTTTCCCACAGTATGTGGTGTTTGCATGTGGCGAGGGTATTCCCCACGTGCAGGGCTGTGGTGGGCAACAATGAACACGCGCTGACTTGAGCTGCAGTTCACTCCTAAGTCTAAACAGGGTTACTGTTATCTCACTGCGGCATCTTTAGCAGATGTAGTTCATAGATCAGATATAAAAAAAATGGAGCTTTGAGGGGAGTACAGTGCATTTTCTTCCCTTTGATTCCTCCTCCTCTTTATGAATAGCACAGGGTTACTGCTGTTACTCAAGTGCTGTGTTGGGTGAAGCTCATGCAATACAGCTGCTTTCCATCTGAAAATGCCTTCGTGCTTGTCCTGGCTTCTTCGGATATGCCTGGCTATTGGAAAACCAGGAAGAGTGATACTGTGCTGCTTTGACTAACATTGATTTAAAAAAGAGGAAAATATTTTTAGAATTAAAGAAAGAATGTATTTTTACCAAACTGCATTGGATTTTTCTAAAAGAAACATTACTATATTTTATAGCTATGTTACAAGTATGAAATAGGATTAGATTTAATACAGGGAGAATGTGATCTCTTAACTCTCATTATGCTTCTGTGTACCATGAGCCATATATTGTCAAGTAAGTATATTGTGTCATGGAAATTACAGGTTCAGTTCAGGATGACTTAGCTCAAATCGCTGCAAACTGCATAGTTCTGGTTCAAGGCTCTTATAAGCTCCTCAAGTCTAAATGTTCTAGCTAGAGATATTTATATCTCCTGCCTGTTGAAGGCCAGGGTAGTTTGTTTGTTCCACAAGAAGAACAGCTTGAGACTTCTTTTCCTCCTTTCTGTTTATTTCATAATATATTTGCTTCTGGTATTTTCTTTTCTCTGGGTTTTTCTCACTTCTGTGCATTCCTGTTACCGTTGACTAAGTAAGTCAACCCGTCAGGACTTCTAGTCAATAGGGGTGAAAAAGAACAAACATAAACATCAAGAAGCTGAAAATAAAATTTCAGTAGCCGACTCTAATTTGACCTAAGTTGTATCTGCTGTAAGATAATGTGTCACTGTGTAGCATTGACTACTTATTAGATGATAAAATCGATCACGCTATAAAAAGATAACGTCAGATACATCATGCATTTATTACACATGTTGAGGGCAATATAAAATTTCATAGGCAAGAGAAAATTAGTCAGTCTGAAATTTTTAGATTCTTTAAAGTTACTTTCTGCAGATTTAGGACCTTTAAAATAGCATTCATTTCTTAAAATGAAAAACCAAAGTTGTGAATATTTAATATAGGATATATTTAATCTTTGGAATCAAAATTTGAAGCAATGTCCAGGTTTACCTTGGATAGTTGGTGCGATGTGAGGGAGTCAGGTGAAAGCCAGTCCTCTGGAGTATGTAAGAACCTCCAGGATGCTGTATAGCAGCATGAGGCTGCAGTTGGGCTCTACAGGCACAGCGGATCTCCTGTGGTACCCATAGCTGGCACGTGGTACCCAGGTGTAAAAGAAACCCTGCACCAAGGCCATGGGTTCCCCATGTTGGGGCAGGGCCGTCACAATCCCAAATTAATTTTGGGATTGAGAGCAGCCCTACAGAGACGGCCTTGGGGAAACTGGTGAATGAAAAGCTGGACACGAGCTGGCAATGTGCACTCGCTCCCCAGAAATACAACCATATCCTGGGCTGCCTCAGAAGCAAGTCAAGCGAGGTGATTCTTTCCCCCCTTCTCTGCTCTGGTGAGGCTCCACCTGGAGTGCTGTTGCCCTCAGCATAGGAAAGACACGGACCTGTTGGAGTGGGCTTGCATGAGGGCCACAAAAGTGGTCAGAGGGCTGGAGCACCTCTGCTACGTGGAAGGACAGAGTCGGGCTGGTTCAGCCTGGAGAAGGCTCCAGGGACTTTCAGTATTAAAGGGGGACTCATAAGAATGATGGGGACGAACTTTTTAGCAGGACTTGTAGCAGTAGGACGAGGAAGGAGTAATGCTTTTAAACAAAAAGAGGGTAGATTTGGACTAGATATAAGCATGGCGCTTTTTTGTTTTTGTAGTGATGGTGATGAAACACTGGCACAGGTTGCCCAGAGAGGTGATGGATGCCCCATCCCTGGAAACATTCAAGGTCAGGCTGGATGGAGCTCTGAGCAGCCTGATGTGGTTGAAGATGTTCCTGCTCACTGCAGAGTGGTTGGACTAGATGATCTTTAAAGGTCCCTTTCAACCCAAACCGTTCTATGATTCTGTGATAATCTGGGGCAAACTGCTGTATTTTCAGACTGTCTTTATAGATCTGCTGGTGAAACCAGTAATGTCTGTTGGGACTCACTTCAGCTACGTGTGGAGAACAAGCAAGCAGAAGAAAAGGCCTTTCGCAATTCCCCCTGGAAAAGCAACTGTGGGAGGGAGGGAGCAAAATTGCAGGGTGTGCTAATTCCAGGGATGCTCAGGCACACAAACTTAGTGGGAAGCCTTCTAAAACATTGTGGTTTCTCGGTGTGTAGGTTGGGTTCTTGCCTATCAGTGATTTCCTGGGAAAAAAATTGGCTTTTCAGTTTAAAATTTCTGTCTTTTTGTAGTTACTTTATTCAGTTCATTTGCCTGAGATTTCTGCTTTACACATAGTGCATGCACGAGGCTCTGCCCCGAGTTCAGAGCATTTGCAGTTCAGAGAAAAGCCCTGCTCCACCTTTAGCTCCTGGTGCAGGAACTCTTGTCCAAATACAGCATCCAAAATGCATCATCTCTGTGGCAACCTTACCTGACTTGTACTAATGAGATAAGGAAAATGGAGGATGTTGGGAAGTCAGAAAGCTTCCATTTTTATGAAAACCCTGTGTAAGGCAGAGAAATAGTGAAAAAGAGAAGTGGTATTCTACATGTATGTTTTCGCCCTAAGCAAATCCTTACCTAATTTATGTCCTTTGCTCAGCAGTTTTTGTCTTATTTAGTCATGATTGTATAGCATTATTTACACTTCCATGTAAATAAGTTTACTGATTAAAGCCAACTCATTTTCTTTCCTGTTAGTTTTCTGATTCTGCCTTCCCTTCTTCCTTCCTATTTCATTAACAAAAAGAAATCCCTGTTCTTGGAATTCAGGATGAAGACAGCATGATACCCTTGCATATTATTATTTTCTATATCCATATGTGGATATAGATATAAATTTTTATGATGAGTAAATCTTTATGGTGTACCAGAATTGTCACTGAGAGCTTTTTGTTAAAAAGGAAACAAAAGTAAAGGTGAAAATAGAAAGACAAAAGTTGGGCTTTGTCCTTTGATATCTTACAAATAGGAGGTACGTATCTGGGAAATGACTGCCTTCTGAGGCCTCCCTCTGGTTCAACTAATCTTTTAAAATTGGTGCTGATGCGCACTTTTGCTTAAATCTGGGAATAAAACCTGTTCTAACGATGACCTGGGATCTGCTGCGATTTTTCTACTCATTTCTCTGCCTATTCACCTTCATATAAAGCCTTCTTGTAAGGGGAAAAAAAAAGGGTCAAGGTGCTATACGTAGCTAGTTTGAAAAAATATCACTATGTAAAAATGAGTTCACTGGGATCAAAGATCAAACTTACCTGGTTCCTGTATTTTTCTATTAATACCGTGCCAAAAACTTGCATGCCAGATCCTCTAGCTGAGGGTCATCCATTATTTTTTTTGATCTTATATTTGTGGGTTGGAAAGATATGAAAGATCTAATGAATGCACATATAGTCTCTCTGAGAAAATGTGAATTGGACAGAGATTAAGCAGAAATTTGTGGGTCTGAATTCTGGGCAGAATTCTGAAGTTCATACACTTGTGTGTGAACGTGGGCCTGTCTGGATCCATTGCTGATCCAACAGGGTTTGAAATGATTCCGAGAGTGAAATTAAGACCCAAACAATGTCAAATATCGCATTCAGAGGTTATAGTTTGTTATAACCTAGATGAGAGGAAAAGGAAAGGAGAGAAAGAGAGAGAGAATGAGTATAACTATCACCACGGATCCAGCAGCGTCCCACAGGCCCTGCTTTGATGTTCAATGGGGGAGTGCTTCCAACTCGATGTCGGTTGTTTATGCTGTTTTATAGTGTCTTAACCATCGCTTCCACCTGGTGATGATACACATGCCCAATACTGTTGTTGGGGAGGTCTTTGGGGGTCTCCAGGCCCCTCTGTCCAGTCTCCTGGTGCCTCAGTGCTGAACGCGAGGGGGAGTGGTTAGGTCATCTCTTGCAAAACCAGAACAGCTCGCAGCCTCTTTGGGAGCTCCGTACCAGATACCAGCAGGACCATAAACCTCCAGCCTGGTTTATGGTTTCATGTTTCCGCAAGGCTGAGACAGTCACCTAACAGAGTCCTTTACAGTCTCTTACGGGATCCTAAATGGTAATTTCCATTTATTTTTATTTCTTTTGAGATCTGGTTATATTGTTTTGGAATACTTCAGGTGGCAAAATGAGGTGATGTTGAATTCCGTTGATGAATGGATTAGCATTATTCCTTTAGTAAGTGTTCTAGTCATGGGAAATGTAGTCTACAAGAACTAAAACCACCCTCCAGCATAATCCAGAATCTGCATGTGAGTGCTGGTTGAATAATTCCCTTCTACTGGACTAAGTCTAGCCAAACTTAGATTGATGTAACTCAAATATTTAGTGGAAAACTCTGCATTTTAATGTACAGCCACGACACAAACAAAGAATGTTTCGTAGTTCACAGAATTTAACGCCATTCAATGTTCAAATGTTATGCTCGTTTAACTATTCAAACGTTACTCCTGTGCCAGTTAGAGCATGGAGGACTGAGGGAGGTCCATGCATGGTAGGAACATGGTGGTTCACAAAGGTTACATACTGATGCTTGCAGAGGTGCTTTCTTTTCCTGCAGTTGTAGTTATGAATACAATTGCTACTCTAACAAAGCAGACAGACTGTGCATGTTCTTAACAGATCAGACTAGGAGACAACGGCAAGATAGCTCACAGTCTGTGAAATTGCTTTCTATGAACACAACACAAATTTTTGAAGTAGTGGGTGTTGGTGGGTGAATGCATCCGTGGGAGTGGAAGATGAAATGCTTTGTTGTAGTCTGCATGTTAGGGTAGGCTGCTGCTCAGTGTAGCCTTCCGCAACAAAAAGAATTGAACAAAAAAACATAGCTCAGAAATGGCAGCCTTTTGTAGCCGCTCTTGAAACAAGCAGAGAATGAGGAAGATGGGAGGATGGTGGCACTGAATTCCTGGGTGATATTGCCTATGGTGGAGCTGGGCATGTGAGAGGACAGAATTCTCTGGGTTACAAACAGATCCTGTTATGTCTTATAGATTTGCACAACTGGTACCTGCGTACGGCTGTTGGCTCTGCTGTGCTGTGTGCTCTGTGGGAAGGCAGTGTGATAGTACCATTGGTTAGAAAATTCAGCTGGATGTCAAGTTGAGCAGGAGTCAGATGGTGATCTTGGACAGTGTGTACAAACTCCTAGCGCTGAGCATCATAATATTTGCATCTCCCAATTGTTAATACTTTTTATATGCTGCAATCCTCATGCAGGTAGTGGTATCCGTAGGGCAAATACTTTCCATGCTCCAGCAGTCAGTTAGATCTCATATAGCCTTTTCCCCGGAATAAGAAATTTCATAATCAGATGTGTCTTTTTCAGATTGAGTTAGCTATATATCTAGTGTTACAGAAGGCAATATTGAATAACTGTAGATGTGATTTACAGCCTTGTCAATTTTGATATGAAAAAGTGTCTTAAGTTCTTCTCCACAATTTTTCTGAATGCTGCCCTTATTTCAGGTACCAGAATTTTAATCTTTATGACACTGTCCCTTAATGGTCTTGATACCTGTGTGATTACATAACAGAAGTTGAGTTGAGTGCACTTTTGTACCAGTGATGTGCAAGAGAATTGCCACAATAGAATCATAAGTTTGGAAAAGACCTCTGAGATCATCGAGTCCGACCATGCCTGTCTCCCTACTAAACTATGTCCCAAAGGAACTCATCTACCTGTCTTTTAAACACCTCCAGGGATGGAGACTCGACCCAATCTTTGTATCGTGCCCAGTTTCATAGGAAATTCATTTTTACCAAGCTAATGCAATGCAGTTGTAAGTGATTTAAGGAACCTGAATCTTTGTAAAAATGGAAAATGTTCAACACAAGGGTTTTTGAAGCTGTTTCCTCTCAGTAAGAATGAACTAGAGCCAATGCTTAGGAGGAAATATGAAAACAAACAAATGTTATACAGAGACATCTCCTGCATCTGCTAAAAAAACATTCAACATTTTAGACTCATTGAACCAGAGATTGCATCAGAATTACTGCAGCTGTTTGTGAATCCTCCTTTGCTGGTGCAGTTTGGAGGAAGATGATCCACAAAAGAACCAGTAAGGTCAAAGTCTGTCCTGTGCACTTCCAGGATTACTCACAAGCGCTGTGAACACGTCTTTTGGAAAGCTGTCTGCCTTTTTCTATAACCTACTTTGTTATCAGTCCTCTTTTATGCATACAGATTTTCCTGTGTTACGTCTATGAAACCTCATCTTCCAAATCACGTTTTTCAGGAGGATTTATCTTTTCTTTAATGACAAAGGTTTGGCTTATGCAGTGTTTGTCCTGAGTACTTCATTCCCAACGCTGATGATGATTCACCTTGATTTTGGGCAAGGCGGTTTATCCACTTTGTGAAAGCAGCAATAATTTATTCTTCTATAGAGATGAGTTTAAAGTTCTTCAATATTTAAAGATACAGCACTGCTTAGGTCCACATCATTAACTGGACAGTGCATAAGGCTTATAGTGCAGTAAATCATGAGATCTAGCTTGGGAGCCAGCTTAAATTTACCTAGTGGTGAGAACTCAGTACACAGCTCTGCCTGGCATTTCAGAAATATACATGACCTACACTGAACTTTTTCTTTAAACAATATTTAATTGTGGATTATTTTTCAGTAGAAGTTCTTTGTGTCATATCTGTACGTGTAAAGAGCTTGACTCTTATGGAATGATGGTTACATATGCTCTAAATTTTCTTATGAGATGTTAAGCCTTTTTTATTTCAGGCTTTACGCTTATTCTTAAAATATAAAAAGCCCTTCGGTTCCACCAACTTGCACTGTCCATATTTGCTTGCTTACCCAACCTGGTATGCCATAGTCAGTTTGCTGATTCCAGCTCTTCTAGGAGCTGTTGAAAGAGCCAAGCTATATTTTTGCCTTGTAGCCTGTCAGAGAAATAGTGATTTATGGTGTTTATTTCAAACTTGAAGCGTGGTGCAAGAGCCTAGTTCTCATCATGTTTTCTTCTGTCTAAAGCACGTGATAAAATGGGTGTGTGCTTGCGACGCAAAGAGAAAATTATTCGCATTTACTGGCATAAGTGTCTACTTGGACATGGGTGATGCTGAGCAAATGCTTCTAAAGTTAACTACTGAAAATGTGGAAGAAGAAAAACTTTTATCATGCTGTAAGGTTCCTGTAGGAATCCATTCTCCCTGATGTGAAATGTGGAAAGGATGTTATCTCCTTATAGCTGCTGCTGCTCCCACCTCCTGCCTCACAAGGTGATTCTTTTTTATGATGGCAATATTTTTTTAGAAGATTGGGAAAATGTAGAACATTACATCAGAAAGAAAGCTTACTCACTGGTCTGGCTATTTTTAAATGCGTATTTATTCTCTGTTGTGGTGTAAAAACTGAAAACCAACTCTACTAAGAGTAGAAGTACTTTTGTGGTTAATGAGTCAAAATTGTCTTGTTTCTCCTCGCAGTATTCTTAACGATGCATTCTGTGCAATCCTATCCTGTCCTAGTCTATCTTGTTTTTTAAAATGATCCTGCATTCCTTAAATGATAACACTGAGTTTAAGTGCCGCAAACAATGTAGTTGGGAATAGTTCAAAGCTGCTGCTGTGCTGTTTTCGCTGTGCCAGCTCAGGACTGAACTGAACACTGAACTGAATGGCCTCTGTGTTGTTCTCCGTGAATGAAACTGAGAAATGTTTTCATTGTTGATCTTCAGAGTGACAACGCTGATGCATTAATTTATAACGTCCCCTGCTACACCGTGCTTATGGATTCATGAGGCCAGAAGTGTAGATAATAACAAACCGATGTGCTTTAACAGCAGTTTATTATAAGTAGCCATGATTGATTGATGGCACCTCTTCACCTCCTTTTCCTTCCCTCCTGCAATACATCTTCTATGCTTTTGCTTCATCTCCCTAAGTCTCTTGGTTCATCTAACCTCCTTATTAGTGTCTGTTTAATGCCAAGTACATGGATTTTTAATCCCTCATTAAATAATTGAAGAATTTTTTATGCATCAGGACAAAACATGGATTTTCATAATAACATATTTGCAGTTCTTCTCTGAGTCAAGTTCAATACAAAAAGAAAATATTTACTGGATATCTAATTTTAAAAGTTGTTTTATGTCTTCAAAGCAGTGCAAATACTGTTTCGCTAAGGAATGAAGGGCTGTTCTGGAATGTCTTGTACATGTGCAGAACTACATGTCTTTTTTTTTTTTTTTTGCATATTTGCTCCTGATTTGGTCTTGACAGGTTGAGAGGTCTGCTGGGAAAACTTCATAAATTCTTTACAAATTTTTAGTAAATTAGACCTTTATGTTACATCAAAGTAACATTTGATCTCTTTATCTAGAAAAAGCATAGCTTGCTGTGGAAGTTAATAGTGATTGTTGAATTAGATGATGGGTTTTATGCTGGCTCTGGTGATGTGGATGTATAAGCCATTATCCAACAACACATGGAGCTTAGGGAACTGTAGAGTAAATAGCTCAAACTTGGAAAGAAAAGGACTGAAGATATTTGGGGGGGAAATAAAAAAGAAGCTATTGATCAGTGCATTTTTCATGCATTTAATCATTCTCATAATGCACATGGTATTAAGTGAATCTGGCAGACTTTATTTTGTAGACATCATGTTTAAGGAGGAGAATGCCTGCTCGTTGAAGCACGGGTGACCTGAACTCTCACCAACAGGATGTGTGAATTCTGGTGTCTGCTAAGAACTAAAAGCTTGGAGCCACACACCCACTGTGACAGGGAGTCACACTGCAGCTGCTGTAGGTGACTAAGCCACAGTAGGGAACAAAGTGTGTGTTTTCATCACATCTGTTAATTCTTGAATTAACTGAATTGAAACTGATGATCAATTTAAGTTTTAAGCGTGTTTTTTTTTCCTGTGTGGACAAATGTTGCCTTGTCTGGATTTGAAGTTAAGGCAGTGGAGCATCCTCCTTTTCAATAATATGAAAAATACAAATTGTTCTCTTTGTTCCTTGTCGTCTATGAGAAAAGATAAGGCAAACCATGATAGATTAGAGGACACTTGCAGTTTAAAAGGTGGGCAAATTACATGTAGTTTCATGAATTACATGTGTTTTCGTATGCGTGGCTTTTGGGCAAAATTTGACCTGTGTTTCTGGTAACTGGACATCAAAGTGTAGTGATAGGTCAACACAGATTTTACTCCAGACACTAAAGAATGCATTTGACTGTGAATTAACAGATTTCTGACTAGTTTTATTCCAGCATTGCACACTAGGTTTCTCAAGTTCTGCAGTGAAGAGAATGAAATCAGTATGTCTCGTTCAATTATGACCGTTTGCCACTTCCAATGCGCACCCTTGAGGTGAGGCTCTGGAACCTGTAATGACCATTGTGTGTCATGAAGGCACAGCAGAGATGGGTCATAAAGGTCTCTGGAGGTGGAACATGTTCCATTACCTGCAAGGGCTCTAGCGACATCTCCTCAGTGCTATAAGGTCTATGTTTCTAGCGCTGTGTGTAGCATGATTATGAATTGATTTGTCATGGATTTGTACCACTTCTTGGGTTTTGTTATGTTATTCCAGATACAGGCAGAGTCTTCCCTTTCCAAGACTCACTCTACTAAGGCTGTCATTGTTCATGCTTGGTCTCTGCCCGAGAGTGAGGGTTTTGTGGGTGTGAGAGGTGTTTCTATTTATAAACTGAAGAAAAAATGGTTGTCTTTACGCAGAGACACTGGAAGACAAAATAAAACAATTGTTTATGCTGCCATTGTACAGAATTAAAAAAAAATTTGAAAAGCATAAATAAAAAATGAGAGAAAGCTAAAATTGAGGATTGAGAAATCCTTGCCTCTAAGGATAGTGGAGTGTTTTGATTATGTTCAGCAATGACAAAATGGTCATTTTTGTCTTGACTAATACACTTCTTTTTACCCTCATATGTCAATGTACCTAGAAAAATCTGGCTCAAGTACACATGCTTGAGTATCATTCTTGACTCTGGGAGTCAAGAATCTTGCTGATTTTGTACTGTTACTACTCCTAGTCATAATGTTTCTTTGGCATCTAGAGGGTAAGTTCCTTAGACAAGGAAGAAAAAAAATAATTAAAATTAAGACTTTTGCTTGGCTGTTTGCTTGAGTACAGGGCAATGTAACCACCATGTGACCAGCTGTGATCATGTTTGCTGCTGAATACTCAGGCACTTTTCTCCTTAGAAATGTTTTTATGAGTGGTCCCATGGCGGCAGGACCCCACCCCTGTGGAGTTAGTCCTTCAAGAACTGAGGAGAAGATGGTCTCTGGTCTCAGAAACATCTCCGTTTTTGTGGACTGTAAAGAAGGAATGGATCAAGGAAGTCTGAACAACCTCTGTAAGACATTAGGTCTGAAGACTGACTCTGGGATGACAGATTTACTAGGGTTTTTTGTGAGCTTTACAAGATTTCCAAAACGTGGCGGGCTTTTACAGTTCACTGAGTGTGAGCCCCTTCTCATCTCCTTAGTGATTTGCCTAATGGCAAACTACTAAAAAAAATGGCCAAAAGATAATGAAAACAAAAGTGTGCTTTGCATTAGGCCAGGGTGTGTTTTCCTAATATAAAGCTTTGATTTTGGTGGCCATTGGCAGAGGGCTGGGACATTATTTGCTTTGATTCTGTGATTTGAGCTTAGTTTGGTTACAATCAGTTACTAATTCTTTGAGACAATTTAATGTTAAAGCAACCTAGGAAGCCAAGGGATCATAGGCGACAGTTGCCTAGTTTCTTACATAAAGCTATTCACAAAGCCCTCTTAAAGATGCAATTTAAATCTTCTTGATACTACACTTGTTCGTTCTCAAAATAATAATAATTTCTATTTATAATACTAGTGTGTGATGGTTACACTATAGCACTATGCTCTGGATAGTACTTATTTAATGTTTTTAATTGGAAGAGCTTAAAGCTTTTCACAAAGCATTAATAATCCTTGCAATTGGCCTCTTCACGTAAGTATTCTTAGCCCCAGTTTCTGTATAAAAGAAGACAGAGACATTGAGTCATACGCCTTAGGTTACAGAACAAGGCAGTGGCAGAATGAAAATATAACCTATGGGTCCTGGTCTCTGAGAAGTGAAATAAATCATCTAACACAGGCAAATGTTTTTCACTGCGTGGGAGTTCCTTTGTATGAACAGGGGGAATAGGATAGAAGAGTTTGTTTTATGAGTGAGTGCTTATGGAATTATGTACTAATTTTCTTGAACTCTTTCTCGTACCCTTTTTGAAATTCCTTTTTGGAAGAGTAGAAGTAAAATTTTCTAATAGGGCTATAGAAGAATGGTTATCTTCTCTATTGTTTTTTCACTATCGTATTACAAAAAATAGAAGTATGTGCTGTGCTTTTGTGAGCATTTGAATTGTAGATTAGTATTTAACTGTTCAGCTGCAATGATATCAAGCCCTACCAACCAGGGCTGACACAAGTGATATGGAAATGTAGAACAATGCAATTTTTGCATCTCTGTGGAGATTCAGATCATTAGTGTGTGTAAAATAAAGTGTATTTGAACAGATATCGACCATATGAGAATAGACACATTTAATTGAGTCAAGCTTAGTCCTTGAATATAAAAATGCTTTATTTCTTTAACCAAAATAATGCTGCTGTGGCAATCTTTTTGTGTATGTGAGGATTTTTTTGAGAGCTATAAAAACATGAAATTTCAAATGAGCGTTATGATGTCAGTAATTAACATTCTGCTCTAAATCAGTTATGTAGCTTAGTTTGATGTTTTCGTATCAGTTTCTCAAGAAGTATAACAACTTAAAATTTAAGCTTCATATCACAGAAAAGCAATTCTGTGCTAAAAAGGAAAACAGGTAACATGAAGAGATTGTGTCTGAAGTTTCCTTTCTTTATCTAGCACAGGGCATTTCATTCTTGGTTCCTACTCAAGAGAGTAGAGAAATTCCAATCCTTTCAATGGTCTGTACTATATTGAAATAATATTGATGGCTTTTGCATTTTGGAAGATAAAAAAAGGTGTAACCTAACTGCACTTACAATCCTCTGCTTTTGTTGCTGAAGGAAAGATGTCTGTGCTGTGTTGGTTTCTAATGTAAACATTCCACGATTTCATTGCATTACATTGCTGTAGTTACACAGTGGGAAGCAATGACTGTTTTGTAGCCCTTGTGGAGAAAATAGCCTTGGAGGGCGCTTGGTTACTCAGGTCCTTGGACCTGTGCTAACTCTAATCGTGTTTCTGTTGTTAGTGATTTTGGGAAAATGCTTTTACTTCAGGCTACTGTGATGCTTTGTAAAAGAAAAAATGCTGAATTTTGAAAATAAAAATATAGTCAGCAGTGACTTTGGTCTCTTTCTGTGAGGCCGGGCACCTTATTGAAAAGAATCTCTCTGTTAAAACTGGTTCTGTGCTGACTTTAGCTTATGATAAAGACGTTGTTGGTATTCAGATTTTGAAAATCAGTATTCAGTCTGCAGTGCTGCATGAAACATCTTATAGGTTGAATATATTATGAGTAAAACTGTCAGGTCTACTTCAGGAGAAATAATGCTACTTGCAAGGCCCACTGTCATCATGACAAAACCCAAATGTTCTCATCTCATTGGAGCATCTCATTTGGAGACTGTTGGATGTTTGAAGCCCGTGTCTGAAAAGCAGCTGTTCTTTCGTAGTCAAAAGCACACTAAAACAACAAAAAGTTTGCCCTTTAGAGATACACGTTGGAAGAAAAGTCAAGTATTTAAGAGCAAAAGATACAAGATTTGGATAGACATAATTACAGAAAGAGAAAGGGAGAAAAGGAGAACGTCACAACAGTGCAGTTACAATTTTGGGTAACTTCATTACTTATTCTTGCTGGTATAAGAAAATCTCTTTGATTTTCAAGCACCACACGATTTCTAGGTGACCAGTGATCCAGTTAGTCTAGTGTGTAGCATCTGAGTGCCAAATCCTTAAGAAAAAGTGCAGGCGTGTTAAGAGGTTTTTTTGGTGTCTAAATTGGTGGGAACCCTGAAGAATTGGGTTCAGTCAGGTTTCCAAAATGTGCTGGAATGCTTGCCATCAACTCTAAAAAATGTTATTTTTTCTAAATATCATGCCATGACCTAAATATCATTCTTAGTCTTTTCTCTGCTTCATTTCTTTCCTATGTGACAGGGAAATCTATGGGTTGGTTGCTTGAGAAAGAATGTTTTGCTTGATCAGGTTTGATTTGATACGTTCTTTGTTTTGTTCAGTATACCTTTGTCATGGCACTGCATTAAAAAAAAGAGTCAGTTCAGCCCTCCGTAGCCTCTGCTTTTGTTATACAGCACACTTACCGTGTTTCCTCTAATTTTATCTTCATAAAATAATCTTTTTCAGTCTTCTAAGTCAATCTTTTTGAGGGAGTACTGCTATCACTCTATAATTAATCTTATACCCACCCTCCCAATCCCCTTTCAGGTCTTTAATAAATGGATTTAGCAATTTGGATTAAGAATAAAGCAGACTAATTCTGCAGCTAGAAATGGATTTAAACTTGTACTTTAATGTTTTGCTGAACCTTGGCCTAAATGAAAGCATTGTTAAATCAAAAGTGTTTCTTAATTAGTATGCAGACACTGGTGAATGAATGTTATTAATTTCTTATTAGCTATTTTTGGATGAGGTTAATAAAATTACTGAACATTTCATACAGGTCTATTTTTAATATTTTACTGTTAGACACTGCTATCCAAGTATTTTTGGATTTTTTCCAAGGATTTTTTTATCAGATCTTAAGTTTTCTTTTGCTCCCTGTTGAATCGACATCACATTTCAGAAAAAACTTGCATTTAGCGTAGGACCCAGATCATACAGGGCTAAATTTTGGCATATAGAGAGTACTAGAAAATAAATCCTCCACTTATCAAAGGTTACAAAAGAAAATTTGATGGACCTTTAACTATTATGTCATAATCATGACTGTATAGCTTAGAACACTGTATAGGATTTCAGGTGAAATAATTTAATTTATGTTCAAATGGTTTAGGACATTGGAAAAAAATCTGTTCCCTTTGGTTCCAACAAGCCGCATGCTGTAGCGGCCTTGTTAATCTTCCAATGTATGTAAGGCACACCAGAGTTTAAATCTTTGTAAGGGATAGGGACACATACACAAACAATAAAATGATTGTATGAATTAGGTGAAAAATGTTTTATAGTGTGGATTTGTTAGGATTACCTTCTTTCGAAGTCTGAGCTGCCTGTGCAGTGGGATCACAGTGGGAAATGTAATACGGTTTGGCTGATGGGTCTCGTTCTCTCCGCTGCTCCCTCCCCTTTTTTGCTTTGGTTCCCAGACCGAAACCTGAAGCTTTCCCAAATCCACGTCCAATCCACAGGGATAGGTTGCTGGGACTCAGCCTTCCGGTGAAACGTGGCTGGTCTGGGGCACTGACATCTGTGGCCGTGACCTCCCAGTGAACCCTCTAACAAGTCCACTGCCGTTTTCCTGGGTTTCATTCAATATACATGGCAAGGACTCGCTAATTGCATTTGCTGGGCTATTCTACCTTTAAAGCATTGCTTTACAATCTCCTTTCTCCTCATCCACCCTTCCCCCCCCCCTTTCCTACAGTATCTGGAGAGTATCAAATTGATAGTTGCCAACTGAATACAAGCTTTTGAAGTCCAGTCATTTGGAATATTGCTTGGCTTTAATGGTGAGAATAAGTATGTTATTGAGCGATATTAAAGAAACTGGAGTTCTAATGACGTCAGGCCTGAGAAAATGATTATTCTATCAGTGGAAAACTGGATTTCCAAAAATTAAATTATGCATAATTTCCAGATCTGTAATAAAATAATTAGTGCCTGCACTTTCTCATTATCGAGTGCTTTGCTCCAATTTATTTATATGAAAGGGGCTTTGTCGTTTAGTGAGGAATCATATTATAGTCAAATTTTACACATTTTATTGTTTTGACTTCAGCTCCGAGAATTACATGTCTACTTGGGAAATGAATTTACAGTACCACAGAGGCTGGCAAGCTTCCAGATTTTAATTGCTTACCAGTGAGGTTCAGGGCAGATGGTTCTTCCTAGGGTGGGAAAACGAAAATGAAACAAACCTCAGTTGTGCTAAGGAAAATGAAAATCACCTTTTCAAAAAGAGTATTCACTGCGATGTGAAGCAAAGAACTGCATCATAGTTGCACTGTATAGTGGCCTCTGGATGAATTAACAAAATTGGGGAGCTAAGCGAAGTTGGAGCTATCGTGGTATTTAGCCAAGTCTTGTGGCATTTTGTAACTAGCTTCTTTGAGGCTGAAGGAGGTAGCTGATAGGAAAAAGAGACTTAGGATCAAAATACATGAGAAGTTGAGAGGAAGGATAAGCTCTGTAGTAGGAAAGAAGTCAAGGAGCCCCAAACAGATCAGCTGCAACGTAAAACTACTGAGCAAGGAGGTCAAGTGATGAGATCCTGTTACCAAAAGCCAAAATATATGGATTTCGATCTCTGACTCCACAAGAGACTCCTCTCAGGTCCTGTCGTGCTTCGTTTCCGATGTGCTCTGTCACCCATATTTTCCTACCTTTTGCCTAAAGGCCTCTTCCCCTCTCTCTTTTAAGAAATATTTTCCATTGTATTGCTTCCTATTATTGCTTTCGTGTCTCCTTGTAGTATGATACCAAAAAAATATCGGGAATAATAGATAATAAAGGACTGGTGAAGGGTGATTATCTGAAGTGAAATAGTAACTGGAAGTGTAGGAAGTATTTTGCATTTTATTGCCATCAGAATGTCTAGAAAACACGTTATTTATTTGGTACAGCTTCAAAGGGGATTGATTGTTGGTGCTTTGAGGAGGAGGAGGATGACGTGTTTCACCTGGTGACACTACTACAGCAGCTACATAAGACTGCAAAAGGGACAAAAAAGGAAAGAAAACAGTGTTGAACAGGGTCAAGTTTGGTCTCTTCTAGAGAGAGTGATTCCACAAAGTGAGGCAGTTAATAGGTGATAAAGTGAATTTTGTGTTTGCTACAAAAATGGGTAGAGAACTAATGGAGCTTTACTAGGAAGCACCTTTATTGCACTGTGCATGAATAGATGGAAAATAACATGCTTGAATATGGGTATGAGCAGCTTGGGGGATTGTAGAGGAGGTGAAATGCGGTAATCAACAGCTGTAGGCAAGCTTGGCAGCTGGAAGGGTGGCTGGATTGGTGAGGGGGAGGTGTCTCTGTTCCAGGACTTGTTTACATGCACTGTGGACAGCTTGACGTCTGGTTGTCAGAGTCTCAACTTCATTGCCTCTTCTCAGCTTTCTTTTCATAGCTGTTAATTGGCTTGTACTAACATTTGATCAACCCCCGTGTTTTCCTTTCTTCTTTTCATTGGCAGCACGGTAAATGACAGGAAAGAATTTAGCTGAGGGGAAAATATTTCCATGCAGTGTTACATGGGCACTGGAATGTATTCGCCAAACAAAAGGGAGCATGCTGCTTACATAGCTTAAGAACTCTTTATCTGTGAACAATTACGTGCTCCGATAGGTACTGTTTAATCTCAAGATACTAATAATACGCGTGCTAAAAAGAGCTCTAGTTAGATTTGTCAGATCCAAAACTTTATAAGCCTTGCTATTCATTCACTAATGTTCACACTTACCAATATTCATGCTTGTTAAATGTAAAACTCATTAAAAATATATAATCCATATTCATCATTTTAGTTATCCATCACTAAATTGGATTAATAGATCACCATACAATTTTACATTCTTTTTACAATTTAATGGATATGATCCATTATTCAAATACTGAGCATTGCCCGTCTGCACTTTTTTTTTATTATTATGTTTTTGCTCCGATTGAGTCACAAATTAATGAGTGACAGAGTAATGCTGACAAATATATCTGGAATTCTTCAAGATTTTGTTGCCAAGACCCCTTGTAGGGCTTGGTCAACCTTCTGAGTTTCTATTCTGTGCTTCTGGCTCTTGTGCATCCTTGGATGGGGTATTCCTGTTTTGGCAATGCCTTTGAAGGACGTGATCTCTGTGATTGGATTAGTGGATTCCCTTATTATGTCTGACTTTTCATGTTTCTCATTCTAATCCATTTATTAAAAAGGGTCTCATGTCTTGGTAGCTTCTTTCCCTTGAGAGGAGGTCTACTTTAATAAGAATACTTCATCAAAGGGGTTTTTTTTGTTAGTGTCTCATTCTTTTTGCCAATACTGCTGCATGAATAACATATAGCATTGTCACATATTTTAAAATTCTGTTTATCTGGGATAGGCAGGACATTGTACCTGTTTCTATTCCAGTTTATGGTTTCTGAGAACACAAAGGAGAGAAAGACAATATGATATCATACTTAACCTCAATATTAATCACAACAATAGCATAACTGTAAGCATATCCCTCACTGATTTGTTTCATCTGGGTTTAGGTCATGCAAAACCTACACTCTAAGAGATTTCTTCCTCAGGATTTCTCTACCTGTCTCTAATTGTTTTTTGTCTTGAACAACACCTCCAGAGGAGGTGGTTGCTGAAAACCGGTGTGTAGCAGTCAGTCCTTAGATGGCAGCCTCTGTCTCCCAAATGTGTCTCCTCAAGGCTTGGGAACAGGGTCTGTGACCTTCTAGAAGTATTAACAGCTTCTCTGCCACTGGCAATGCTAAGTGCTGCAGTTGTAGGAGAAACTCTTGGCAGCCTTCTCCTACTCATATTCAGCAGCGCATTAGCGAATATACTGGATGCTTCAGTTCCCGAACAGTTCATGTCACTCAGGGCAAGGGATGAGCAATACTAACCAGACTTCAGTTTCACAAGAAATGTTAAGGGAGAGAAGTGAAAAAGGGGTAGAGGGGAGAGGTAAGTCTGGGTCCAGTCATTGGAAAAAAAAATTAATTTCCAGCACTTGTGAAGACTTGTACAGCTCATAATGAATTTTCTCTGTCTTTCTGTAGCGTTTGTCTGTGTGTGTCATTCCTTTGACCAAAGACCGCCAAGTTGTACACAATATATTCTTTTAAAATACATTTAGTAAATATGGCATATTGCCTTTCGTTATTTGGTCCTTCTTTACTCTTTATTTTGTCCCCACAACTCATTCTGTTTATATGTAACACAGAGCTGCCGGTCCAGGCTGTTGGGATGCTGGGCTGATGATGTGCTGGGGGGACAGCGGGGTCACCCTTTGCTTCTGGCCGTCCCTTCCCTAGCCAGTGCCAGGAGCGCTCCCAGAAGCGGTGCGCTGGACCTTCTTCCCACAGGATTGGTGGTCTCAACTGGCCGTGCACAGAGCCAGGTCTTCAGTTTTCTGAACATGCTTTTTTTCCTCCTGGTTTTCCTTTTTCTTTTTACCTTGTTTCCCGTGTCTGCCCTCTGCCTTCCCTCCCCAACTACCTCCCGACAGCTACTGTTAAGGGGAACAAGTGCAAGCTGAGCCTGCTGGTTGTGAAAGATTTTCACAGAGAAACCATGTAGGAGGCTGAAAGGTGAGAATTATTTTCTTTTTCCTCAGTAAGCTCTTGAAAAACCCAGCTTTGACAATGAAATAAACCTTCAGAAGTGATATTAGAAGTAAAAGTGCAAATTTTCCACAGTGTGGAAAACATATCAAGCAATGTGTGTTTTAATTAAAGGAAAGCAAACAAAGAAACCCATGAAGTCTGCAGTTTTTTGATTCAACAATAGCATTGTGAATTGCTCAGAGAGAAGTCTTTCCATGCTTGGAAATCATCTGATTCACCCGTGCTTGCCCTATATCTGTAAGGCAAAACCAGCACCACTTTATGCGTTTATCTATTGCTTACTTGCTGCTGCAAATAAATAAAAAGAAAAAATAAAAACAGTGGATCCCATATCAATTTTTTAAACATCAAGCAAACGTATTTCACACACATCCTTTCCTAATCATGCATTTAGCAGCAGATTTTTTTTTATGTAGGTCCAGCGATGCAGTGATGAGCCAATTTGTACTGACCTTTCAAAGTGTTTGGACAGGCTCTTACGTGATGAACATTTTGTTCTAACATTCAGTGGTTTGTTAAGATTATTATTTGCATTTTCTGTTCTCATTTCCCTTCCTGCTCAACGTTCATATTTCCTTCCCAAATATATCTTTTCTGTATGTCCTTGGGTCTTTTTCTATGTCTTTTTTTCTTTGTTCTTTCTATTTTGAACTCTTTTGTTCTCTTTCAGTGTCAAATAACCTCACTCACATACTTGCCCTGACTCTGTAACGCCTTTCAGGAGCAGCCCTCCTCCAAGATCTCCTAATGTCAGAAATGGAAAAAAAAAAAAAACAAGAGAAGAGCCCAACTTAATGATAAATGTGTCTCTCTGAGTTTCAGTATTTAGCCTGCATTGTTTCTTTGGGGCTGTGTGCTTTGTTCATAGGGTAGAGAAACTTCTTGGAGAACTCACAGGCTGAAAAGCACCACTTGAGAAAGCAATCAGTTAAAGAGGTTATCATGTACAGGCACCGTAAGTTGGACAAAAAGCCACTACTGGAGAAAGATTTTCTTAAGAGTGTAAATGGTAGTAGTGAGAATTCAGGAGGGATGTGAGCAATGAGAAATCTATAGAAGAACCATTTGCTTAAGAGAGCTCCTCATGTGTAAAGGGCATGGGAAGGAGAGGTGGGAAGACACGTAGTTGGTGGAGGAGGGAGGCAAGGGAGTAACTTCATGACAGTTTCAGGATGGCTTCCTGGACTTTCTGCTCCAAGTTCAATGGAGCTTCAAACTGGAACAAAGAATTTCAGATGACAGTCTGGCCTTTTCAAAAGATGAAGGTGTTTGCATCCTCCTTAAATATTTAAAGAACACAGGGAGCACTTTGAAAAGACTAAAGCATTGAACTAAGCAATTAAAAGAGAGAAGATTCTGCTGAGACCTTGTTTTTGAAGATGTACTGGAGAGGTAATAAAGCAGGCTGGTCCAAATGCTTAGTACACAGAAGACAACAAATAGTAATTGCTTAAGCAAATGTATGTTGTTTAAAAAAAAAACTAAGCAATGCAAAAAAGGTCAGTGTTCCCAATTTGCTGTTAAGAACCTGAGTTACGGTTGTGCATGTTTGCATTAGAAATCTGTGCTCTTCCGTGGTTGTAGTACCTGTGGTGCAATACCCCTGTCTACTACTGAAATCAGGAGCCTTCCAGCATCGTTCTACTTGGGGTGAAATGATTTCATTCAGCCTCTGCCCATCCTGTCATTGAGAACTGATGGGATATCCCAAGATTTATTGTGCTCTGTAGATTTTTGAAAACTCACGGATTTTTCATGGCTGAAAATCTCTCCAACAAAGTTAATTGTAAGATTTATCAATCAGCATCCTTCCACACATGCACAAACCCCGCCTCGCTACCGTGAGGATTCTTATCCTGAATTCTGAGATCTCTGATACAGGTAGCAATACCTGCAATGTGCTTCAGAGATGTATGAATGGGAAGGGCATAGGTCCTTCAGTAGTGGGTATTCCAGTTCCAGGACTGGAAGATACCTAGGAAAATAATTGGCTTCAGAAGAATTTTGATTTGTGATTAATTATTCACAGCACAATTTCTGTAGCCCATCTTCGTTTTATGCTTTAATCTCTTCAATTTGTCTGGCCATCATTGGTTTTATTTGTAAGTTCATTAAAATTAATCTTTCCGAAAAAGAAGCCTGACTTTGAATATCATCTTGCTTGTGCGACAAACATGGACGTTTTGCTTTGTTACACACATGCGTGGGGGAGTGGCATAAAAAGGGTAGTCATGTGGATTAGATGAATGTGCAATCCGTTGTCTCTGAGTGTAATATATTACACCACTTCCCTTCTCCAAGACAATGGAGCATCTGGAGCACCGGTGGACACGTTCCACAGAGCAGCTCTGCCTTCAAATAGCTGTACGTTTTCTGAAAAAGATAAAAACCACTGCTATGCATGGCTTCAAATTATTTGTAAGTGGACTGCAAGTACAAAGCTGGTTAGGTGCTGCGTTTGGCCTCTTACTTCTCGTTATGTCCCATGCGCTTGCTGCTGGTATCTTAGGACTGGGGTTGCACAGATGTTTTAATGATCAGCAGTTCCTCTGGCACAGAAAGGGGCAGCTCGTTTCCCTCTCGTTCCTCAGCTATGGGCTGCCCAGATCACCCCCTGCGTGGATGCTCGTGTTCATGCGGCTGCCGGGTGAGCAGGGCAGGGTGAGGGACTGGCTGATGGCTTTGGGAAGGGGGGCAGTGTGCAGCCAGGGTTACTTTGCAGTAGTTCCTTGCTCTAGCTCACGTCTCTAGCTAAAGGTTTTGGTACAAAGGTGGAAGCAGTGACCCGTGGCAGGGAAGCAGGACAGCCTGCGTGTCTACGTCTGAAGGCATCAGCGAGCAGTACTTTATTTAGGATAGCATTGCAGTTTGTCAAAGGCGTATGCATGGATGGATAACATAGGATGTTTTAGACAATATTAGTGCTAATGAATTTTGATACTAATCAAGATTGATGCATGGTTTGCTAGAGTGGTATTTAAATGTACTGCTTGATGGAAAAAATGAAATATTGCTTTGACAATTTTGATATTCTGCATCATCTCGGGTGTATTTGACTGGAAGGTGGTGCAGGATCCCCTATGATTTGGGGCTCTGCTTTATAGCTATTTGCTTCAGTTTCATGCGCTTTCTTTTGATCTCTTTAGAAGTATTTCTGTACCCCTCAGCAGATACATTCTTGATCAGGTAACAGTGTTTCATCTCAGCCTTTTTCAAAATTATAATGATGCTCTGCTAGGTCATATTCCAGGAGGAGCAAGAATCACCTTGTTTTAGTTGCTATGAAATTATTACTTTGGCTTTGTCTTCTGTATAGTTTTTAAATGTGCTTTATAGCTCAGCTGAATATAGTTGATTTTGCTTAGCCCTTTTTTTTGTGAACATAATAATAAGCTTGAATTAATATTTCTTAATTTACAGTCCCTACTCTTTGCAGATAAAAGTCACTTTGAAAATTAATCCAACCAAGGTTGCTGTAGTGCCAGAGATATTCATTAGCTATTTCCATCTATTAGACTGTTCCAGATGTTCCCCCAGGTTTTGGTGCTGATACTTGGAATGACTGGCAGTGGATGGGCAGGAGTTTGGGACAGAAGTTGTCAAAACACCAGACCTACAATTTTGCAGTTGGCCAGTATGGACCAGTAGCAAGGGAAAACAAAGTGGAAATGTGTAACCAGCGTGCAGAGATACAGCACACTAGTGGTTACGTAGGCACTATGTTTGCAGCCAGCTCAGCCAAGGATCAGTTTTCTTTCTTCCTGTGGTTCAAATCTTTACTTGGCGTGAAGGAAGAAGGGAAAACGTAGTGCTCTCAGGATCCCGTGAAATGGACCTCTTGCAGTGTCCTGCTTTGACTCATCGCACATCTCAGTAGAGTGTTTCAGAACTGTTCAAAAGCTTTCGGTCTCAGGTCCTAAGATCTGGAAACAGTGGTGGAAGCCTCGCCACTCTGGGGTGGTGAAGCATCCCATGGAGGTAAAGGGGATATTTTGCAGATGAAAGAGAGAAGTTGAACTGTCCGAGAGCTTCCAGTGGACAGCCGGATCGGGGTAGGGGACAAGTGAGGAATCACAAGGTCATGTGGGCAGCACGAGAGGTTTACTTCCAAGAGGCAGGACACTGCTGTGCTGCATGGTCAGCTTGCTTGTTCCTCTGTTCTGGAAATTCTAAAAGTAGTTTTCAGAGACAAAGCAACCAGGCCTGAGGTAAAGTGAATTGATGTCAGTAACATTCCTTTTGCGTAAAACTTAAGGGATCTTGGAGAGGAGCATGTAATGACAACAGATAGGTACCTGTCAGTACTGAATGGCTGTATTGAAAACAAAAATAGTGCCCAACAATAAGCTTTATGAAGGGACAGCATGATTTAAAATCCACACAAAAAAGAAATGGGTGTTTACATGTGGTCACTTATTTTTCTCTGTCACCTTTGACCAGAGGTGTCAAACTCACAGCTCCTGCTGTTCTCCTGCTCCTGCAGTGTTAATGCGCGTCACACGCTGCACACGTGACCAGCGCGACGAGGAGCACAGGGACGAGGAACTTAGTGCTACTGCCAGGTAGAAATAAGTTGCTGGGCCGGATAAAACAAGGTGGAGGGCTGGATTTGGCCTGTGAGTTTGACACCCCTGGCTTTGATGATCTAACAGGATCTCTCTCACGAGATACAAGCACTACCTAATAAGAATTTGAAATACTCATTTTGCCTGTCAGGGATAAGTGCCATTTAAATCTGAGCTGCAATTTGAGACCTCTTCCCAGAAGAGCTGTTCATTAATTTTTGCTGATAAGTAACACTTGGAGCTTGCCGTGTAGGATGTAGCACATACTTTTCTTCCCAATGTTAATATTAAAGTCTGTAGCACTGAGGGGTGGTGGTGGGGAACCCAAACCTTAAACTCAGTTGAATTAGCCCAGTGTCTGTCTCACTATTCATTGCTTGGGAATTACAGATGCCACCACAATCACATTGGGACCACAGGTTAATCCTATCTTTTAATTTTGGAGTTTGATTTGATAAGATGCAGTACGTGTTGATTGCTTAAGTACTAAACGCATCACTGAACTCGGATGCTGGCAGATATTCCTAGGATTCTGCTCTAACAAGAGTTAAATTTAACTTTTCAGAGGTTTGCTTTAACTCTTACCTTTTTAGATTTCAGATGCTTTGCAGAACTTGAGATTCAGAAAAGAGACATGATATTATCAGGCAATGAATTATTTTGGTACAAAATATTGTTATTAACTCAGCCATTTACATGTTACCAATACAAAGTTAAGTAAACTGTACTTGCTTTGCCAGTTGCCTTCATGGAGAAAATATTCATCTGACATATTCAGAATTTCACAGATTTAAGAACTTGCAAATGGCTGGTTGATAGTGTTTTGTTTTTTAAAAAAATTGTGTCGGTTGTGTGGATGTATTTCAGGTACACAGAGACTAGAGCTTGCTTTAGGAATCTGCAGTAGGCTACGTCTAGAGAGTTAAAACTGTGGTGCTGAATTGACGCTGGCTGGATGCCAGGTGCCCACCAAAGTCACTTTATCACTCTCCTCCTCAAGTGGAGGAGGGAGAGAAAATATAGTGGGAGTGCTTGTGGGTTGAGATAAGGACAGGGAGAGATGACTAATTAGGGTCATCTGCAAAATGGACTTGACTTGAGGAAATTAGTTTAATTTATTACTAATCAAATCGGAGCAGGATAATGAGAAAATAAGAACTAAGTCTTAAAACATCTTCCCTCCACCACTCCCTTCTTCCTGGGCTCAACTTTACTCCTGAATTCTCCACTTCCTCCCCTGAGCAGCACAGGGCTACAAGGAATGGGAGTTGTGGTCAGTTCATCACATGTTGTTTCTGCTGCTCTTTCCTCCTCAAGGAGAGGACTCCTCACACTTTTCCCTGGCTCCAGCATGGGGTCTCTCCCATGGGAGACAGTCCTCCCCCAAATTCTCCAACGTGAGTCCTTTTCGTGGGATGCAGTTCTTCACACTGGAGCAGTCTGATCCTGAAGGACTGCACCCCGTGGCAGGCCGCGACGTTGGAGCAGTTTGTGAAGAACTGCATCCCATGTAAAGGACTCACGTTGGAGAATTTTGGGCAGGACTGTCACTCTCGCAAGTCCTGCCAGCAAGCCTGCTCCTGCGCGGGCTCCTCTCTGCATGGGTCTGCAGGTCCTACCAGGAGCCTGCTCCAGCACAGCCTTCCCACAGAGTCACAGACTCCTTTGGAGCATCTACCTGCTCCAGCGTGGCATCCTCTGTGGGCTGCAGGTAGGTATCCACTCCACAGTTAACCTTCATGGGCTGCAGAGGGACAGCCTGCCTCACCGTAGTCTTCACCATGGACTGCAGGGGAATCTCTGCTCCAGCACCTGGAGCACTCGCTCCCCACCCTGCTTCTTCTCTGACCTTGCTGTCTGCACAGTTGTTTCTATTATATATTCTCACTGCTCTCTCCAGCTGCTTTTGCACAGCAGCCTCTCCCACTTCTTAAATATGTTATCCCAGAGGTGCTACCATCAATCGATGATGGGCTCAGCCTGTGCCAGCAGCGGGTCTGGCTTGGACCCATTTGGCATTGGCTCTATCAGACATAGGGGAAGTTCTTAGTAGCTTCTCACAGAAGCCACTCCTGTAGCTGCACTGCCACCAAACGTGGTCACACAAACCCAACACACCTGCTTTGTGTGTGAATATATAAACAGCATTTTCTTATGAAGGCATATTTGAAAAAACAGAAAACTGGAAATCTATGACTAGTCATATATTAATATTCTCCATAGAGATTCTGCCACTTTGGTCTACAGGTAGAGGGCAGTAAAAGGATTGTGGTTGTTACTCTTCTGCTCACTGGTTTCATCTTGATTCATTGAGTTTCTCTCACCACAAAGACATTGCATGTGAATCACTACTTACCATGTGTCCTGACTGATCTATCCAATATTGTCTCATTTTCCAACTGTGGGCTGAAACTGGGCAGTCTAACGAATACTCCTGATCATAGTTTGTGGTGAAAAAAATAACAAAATGCTCCATTAATCATGTAGTTTGACCTTTGTTCCCACTGTAATGAAGACTGAGAGGCAACATTAGCCCATCTGAAAGGTTTAAGCATTAGGGATTGATCTTGAACGAGGTAAGGCCATCAGTGATATGATACAGAATTATTGAAGCTTAAAGAAATAACTCATGTCTTATGTGTTAACATAAGTCAGTCATAAATACTACTTCTACATACAGTATTTAGATTTCATTATCGAAATGCCTCTCACTTCTGGGAGTTTGGTCTGTTTGCTGAGAAACTTGGGAAGGCTGTTTGTTTTGGCTACCTGGTATTTCATTGCACTGCTTATAATACTGTGAATGTTAGCGATGCCAACTGAGCCAGGAATTAAATCCGTAAGATAAAAATATTGGTGCTTTTTGCAGAATTACATCACTCGGTGTCGGCAGCATTCCTGTCTGTGCCAGATGATCCCAGATGCAAATCCTACTTGGAGACATGGACAGACTCAACATTTCGACATGGTGTCTAGTGTTTTGGGCAAGATGTTGGGTCATATTCATGCTTGAAGTATGCATTCTGAAATTACAGGCACAGTATATGAAAAATGCAGAGGAATTTAGGGTACGGTGTAATTTATATTTTTTTTTTGGTAATACTTCTTTCACAACCTTTATAATTCAGTTGGAGCCCCAGTGGAAACAAGCATTCGTATCCAAAGGGCTTTCCATTATAAGTGTCTCCATTAAGTAAATAGATGTAGGAGTCATAGTAAAGCAATTTGTTGTTTAGCTGTATAAAACAACAGTGATTTGTGCTTATTGAATTTTAAAACGGCACACAAAAGTTGGAGCAGAATTTAGGAAATTGCTATGCATTTCTTGTTCACTGTTACACAAAGTTGAGTGATGCATACAAATAGCACTAATTAATTTTTCAGTAGGAAACCAACACTTCATGCATACTGATTCTTCCAACACTGGCATGAAATTGGTTACACTATTGCTATACTGGGAAGTAAGAGGCACTGCTGCAGGGAATTATAATGTGTGTAGAAAGGTGTTATACAATCAGCACTTCTTGGATCTGCAGTCTCATTGACTGAATGCATTAAAAATGGGAAAATGTATCATTCTGGCTTTACCTGTTACTTACTTTGAAAATGTATGAAATTGAAATGTAATTTTCTAATTTTTTCCTTCGGTAAATTAGACTGTGACCAGACTGTAACAAATGGAAGGATGACTGTGGTGCTTGAGCCAGGGCAAGCTTTACGCGATGGTAGTCTTTAAATGAGCTTGACTTGTTGCTTGTCGAATGATATTTGTTTGTAGAGCAAGTTTAATGTGGTATTTTTAGTAACAATTAAACATTGTGCTTATGTAGAATTCTGTTTAAAGATCTGTAGAGTTCCTTCTTATTAGTGAGTGAAGATTCAGAATACTTTTTTTCTTTTATCAGACTGCAGTATTCAAGAGAATAAGTCTTTAGGCTGCAACTGTTAATGCTAATTCTTTGCCTTTAACTTTTTTCAAATGCAGTGAAAAGCAGAAATGTATATCAAATTTCTGTACAGCAGGGAGCTGAATTGATCATTCTGACAATATGGAGAGTAAATATTCTGAAATGTTTTTGCATTGGAAAAATGTGTTAAAACATTAAATGAGTCGAAACAACTAAAACTCGAGATGTTTGAAGCAATTCCTCTGCACATCCACTCTGCGTCTGGCCCGTTAAGTACTTTTCACCTTTGGATGACAAAGGATGAGAAGATGGGAAAGTAACTGCTAGGGGATAGAGTATAAAAATGTTTGTACAGGGCTTCTCACAATCGATGTCACTTTGCACTTCCCTTTGATATGGCTCTATATAGTTTTCCTGGGACAAAAGTTTACAGAGTTAGCAGCCGATGAGCACCTTGCAGGAAAGAAAATCTTTCTGCAGCTCTTATATTGAAACAACTTGGAACTAATTGGGAGTGGGCGTTTGTGGCTTTAAGAGTTGACCAAATTGTGCTTATGCCTTTGCAACGTGTCTAAATTACAGTCCATGGCTTGGCTACAGCTTCTGGGATGACTTTTGCGGACCTGGAACAATTAGAAAGTCTTTTTCTTCTCTTGCCGGTGTCAGAGTCAAGCTGCTGCAGTAATCTCACGTTTGCCAAGAACAGAGTGACTTGCTATTGATATTATGGCACAGCTGACATTTGGCTCCAAGGCTTGAGAATGTTGAACAGTCTGACTACAGGATGCAACAATGGAATTATAAAATTTTGAATGTTGGTGAAATAACTGCTGTTGATTTCACTGGATGCAAACTCAGGTGTTGGAAAAGTAGAACACAATCTAAATTTCATTGTTAACGTTGTCGGCATCCTCTAGGAAAAGAGTGATTTCTAGCTCACTCCCTGCCTTTCTTTTTCTTTAGAAATTTCCCCTGTTGTTTAATTAGCTGATATGGAGTGGTTTGCAATGTTTCTGAAATTTCTTTTGTAATTCTCTCTGACAATAACAATTCAGCCAGCCCGTCAAAGGGCTCAAACAGTTTTCACCAAGCTGATGTATCAGGATCATCTTAAATACCAGCGTACATTGCTGCTGTGAAGCTCTAGGAGCAGCAGGGAATTTCATTTCACAGCTCTGTTGTTCTAATGCATAGCCAGGGCATTTTTAATAGGACAAGACCTTTCCCCAGCTGGAAAATTTGAGCCAAACTGAGAATTAGCTAAGTGTTTCTAATGATTTTTCAACCCTATCTATTTTGTAACAAAACACCCAACTGAACAGACTTACTGTATAATATTACTTTTCTTGATCTGCTCTATCGAATTTTGGGTGCATTAAATGACTCATTCATTCTTTATACTACTCAGAATGCAAACTGCTCTGGGGTGGTGGGGCAGAGTTTCTCCTGCTGTAAATAGAGTTCAGTGGGACAAACAAGATTCAGGTCCCCTTGTTTGAAGAGACAACAAAATAATTTTGTTGCTTTTTTATTGGACTGGGTCAATATTAGAATGATACAAACTTAGAGTAGCACAATTTCTATTTGAAATAGGAAAAGGAAACATTCTGGCCAACCCGAACAAAGATTTCCTGTCAAGTGGTGAGGATGGGGTAAGGTGACAGTGTTGAAAGTGATATTTTATTGTTAATGCTAGAGCATTAATGGAGGTATTGAACCTGTGATAAAAAGTAATCCGAAGAATTCAAATCTGGTTTATAAATACAATCTTATTTCCATCCCAAAGCTTTTGATGAAGGTAATCATTATAGTCAAGTAAAAGAGGGTTACAGTCTGTAGGAAAGAGGAGGGTTTTGTCACCTCTTACTAGATTCCGGGCCAACTGAGTGTGCAAAACGAAATGTTTGTTTTGAAGGAAGTGAATTGGTAGCCCTGTGATTTGCTCCTCTCCCTGCCCCTCCTAGTTTTATGCCCCAGTGTGTTTTCTAATACTAGATTTTAAACCCCTGAGATCCTATAGCTATCTGAGAGCCTGTTCTATATTTTGTACAGACAAGTCTTTGTGTAGATTGAATCCCTCTAACTCCTTTTGTGGCCAGCTTTCCCCATCCTTTCACAACGTATCTCCTTTTATTGAGTGTGACACTGATTCAGACTGATCATCTGCTTAGATTTTTGTCACCTGGATTCTTCTTCCCACTGTCTCGTGGCAGATGATTACTAAGGTTATTCTTCCATGTTGGTTTTTTTTTTAATTGTAATCTAGGCTTTGTAGCTTGCATTTCTCTGTAGAGTGCAGTAGAATATCAAAAATACCTATCTCGCCTTGTCTCTGTATTTCTAAGTCATTAATAATTATTACTGCTTCAATTTCTATTAACTGTAGGTTTATATTATCAGTAATAAACCTATTTAGCCTCCTTCTGAGTCTTTGATCAACTTTAATATTGACCACTTTTAGATTCAATCTATTACTCCTTTTATTTCTCTCTTCTACTATTGTAAATAATCCCTTACCAGAAGGGATTATTCTTAAAAGGCGTACTCTCACCTTTCCTGCCAGGTATAAATGAACCATTCTTATTCCCTCTCCTCTGGGCTTTATCTTTACAACCCTCTCATTGTTTTGCTTGCCTGCTTTAGATTCTCTCTAATTTATTAATGTCCTTTTGTAATAAGTGCCCAAAATGGCATGCAGTACTTTAAAGACCAGGTGCTAAATAATTTATTTTCTATGAATAATTCAGTCCATATTCTGTTAATGAACTGATCCGGTCTCCACAGAAGCATCCATCGTTCCTAAATGCACACCAAATTGTTTGTGCAAACAAATTTCAGGTGATGCGATCCTGACTAGTTCAGCTCTTTGGTTTTGATCGTATGTGACTGTTGACATAAGGTCTTGTGCTATTACAGTCTTCCTTAGTTAAACTGGTGCAAAGGGCTTATGTCTTAAGAGGACTTTAACATCCTCTTGAGTTTTCATAGTGTTACAAGTTCAGCTCACCCACTCATTTTCATCAAAAGAATCTGTGCTTTTAGTCCATCACAAAAGTGAGACGAGATTTTTCCCTTCCTTTCAGATACAACGGGTTTAATCTAAGACCTTGAGTACAGCTGTTACTGCTGAGTTTTCAGCACATGCCTCTGTATTCTTGGTTGCATGTCTGAACTTAATTTGCCCTAAATGTGTTCCTAAGCAACTTCAGCTGATTTGAAATAAATACAGAACTTAAGCCGAAATGAGAGCAGATACAAACACTTTGCGCAAGTGCAGTGCGGTTCTGCAATCTAGTTCTTTCAGTGTACAAGGACTGCAAGAGTGAAATTTGTCAGTGCGAGAAAGTAGAATTAAAGAGTGCCATTCAGCGAAAAAAAACCAAGGCAAGCCCACCAAAACAGGCAAATATGGGAGTTATCGCCAGAGTCCTTTATCCGTTCTGATAATCATAAGCTGAACCTTGTTCCAAGAACTAAAGCAGAAGCAACATCTAGCAACGTAAGCACAGTCTTTCACAGATTAAGTGTCAAGAGTAAAGTTTGGAGTGGTTTCATTCATGGTTATATAATTTTTAAATACAAGATTTAAAAAAAGCATGTATCATTTGTCAGGGAGTCAATGAAGGAGAACAGTGCATTAGGTGTTCTGTTATTAATCTGCTTGCCACAGCCTGTGGGACTGGAGACATTGAATTTTGACAGGGACATTGAATCTTGTAACATGCTGTTACAAGAATATTCTGAGGAAGGTATCACTTAAAATTATTTAACAAGCAATTTGTTATTTTGACTTCACAGTCAATGGCTTAATTGCCTAGACTGTAAGACATTGTGTCAAGACCGTCTTCCTCTTCTATGCATTGTCTATCTACTTCAGGTTGGGCGATACAGATAATGTAATGTTACAGATAAATAGTACTGCTGAAATTCTGTATTAGTTTGCCTCTGCATAGAGCTTCCATCTTTGTATTCAGCCACTGTAAATAAAAAGAAAATCAAAATCTCAAACTTTAGATTTAGAAGTCTTTTGGCTTATAATATATCTGTATTTAGAGATGAAGTATCCCTGATACTATATTTTGATGGGAAAATTACAGGCTTTGGTTCTGAACATTAGATTTCAACTAGGCAGATCAGTTATAATTCCTCTTTCCCATCTGTTATTTATCCCAAAGTAAAAAACATCGTTCATCTATCATTACCATCTCTGGTTTTAGGATTTCTCAATTAAGGAAGACATTTCATAACGCACTTCAAAATTAGTAGAAAAAGTTCTGTCCTATCCCTCACAAACAGTTACCAGAGATATTTTCTTGACTGATGGGCTGATTTTGACTTCTAATTAAAAAATGAATTGCAGCCATAACTGTGAGCGTTCTACTTCCAGTTCCCGTAAGTGCTTTTCTATTGTATATTAAGGACCTGAGATGCGAAAAAAGATTTCGTGAGGAGGACTGTAATTCAGAAATTAATAGAATACCTGGAGTTATATCAAGGTACGGCTTCTTTACAGTTCATTTAAAACACATTGCTTCAAAATAGGCATGTGTCTATCACATTCCATTATTTTTATGACAGCAATAAAGCACACAGAAGTGATTTCTGTGGAACTGATTGTCAACAAAGGCTATATGCCCCAAAAAGTACCTTGTATCTCAATCATTGTGCCTGAAAGAGGTGTGGATAGCTTAAAAACTTGAAAAAAAAGTGTTGGCAAGTACACAAAAGCCTACTTTATGGGATAGAGAAACCGTATCAAAGGGAAGGTGTGGGATGGAGTATAAAGAGGTATTCATGTTTGGACCAAGAGGAATTAAATAACGGGGAACTGATCTACAAATGGTTTCCTGAGAAACTTCAGGTCGGTGTAATGAAAACCAAGCATGTCACACTGAATTTTAGTATGAAAGTGTAGCTTGGCTTCGTTATGGTTTGACAAACAGAGAAAAGCAAAGAAAATTTGAAGAGGAAAAAAGGTGAAACTTTAAAATACTCAGAAATGGCAGAAGTAAAACAGAAAGCAACATATGAATCCTCTTACGGTTATTTGAGATTTTAAAAAAGCACTTCAAAGATTTGCTCTAGCAGATCAGTGGTTGCATGCAGCTCCTGGCACACTAGAACTCAGCTTTTTTGGAAATCTTTATGTTTGATTATGATAAAAATACTTACTCTTAATGCATAGATTTGTGAGCAAGATTATTTGGCAAACTGGTATAAGTAGGTGACAGAAAATTTTGCTAATTTACTTACGGCAAAGTAATTTTCCACTTTTTCCTCACTGGGCCCAACTCAGTAGTCCCTATAGAGTGTTACTGATCCAGTGTCATTGGAGAAGCTTTTAATTACAGTTAAACAATGACTTTCAGATTTGAAATGACAATAATGCAAGATGTTTCCCCTGGTGAAATATAATATTTAGTTAATACCCCGTGATTGTCTTTTGAAGACCTATTTTCACAACAAAGTCTTTGAAATTTTGTACTGATTATGTTATGTTATCATCAACGGTGAATAACAAGTAGCATCTTCTGTAGGAAAGCACGTGTATTCTTTTGTTATTTCTAAAATACAATATATTCTAAGAGAAAAGCAAATTGAATCCTCCTGATGAGGTGGATGTTAAGAACTCGGTTCGGGAAAGAGCTCAGGAGAGCTTTAGCGTGATCTGCTCAGGTTTCAGTGTTTTTAAAATCAAAATGAAAACATCCAGGAGCCCCATTTGAACTCAGCCTGGGATCATCAGCACCTGCCTGAGTCACACCAGGGATGTGCCTGTCTCCCGCTCTGCCACTCTGTGCCCGTACCTGGCTACAGGCAGACCAAACATGCTGTCTGACTTCTTGGCCAGGCCTTCCACCTGCCTCGTCACCTTGATGTTGCCCTATAATTTGGGCTCATGGTTGGACCTGGCCACCATGGTCTGTCTGTCCAGCTCACTTCACATGATGTCACAGGATGAGGCCCTAGTCAGTGAGGCTCTTGCCCTGCTGTCTTTGTCCTTCAGGGAGCTGTCACCCCTCTGTTGCTCCTTGACAAATTATGGATAATTCCATGTATTTTGCAACAGTAAGAATTGCCTCTGCGTGAATTCAGATACTGCAATCTAATGTTTCGATAGTTCCTTTTATCATTCTGTGATAAATCCTAGTGAGGGAGGAAAGGAAACCAAATACACAAACTACGTATTCTGTTGCCTGTTTCTACAAAACAATTTAAAGGGAATGTCATATCTGAAAATGGAAGTCTGAAAAACTACTTTTCCTTATACTGGTAATAACTTCCTGCTGGGAAAAGTACTGTGTTACCTGTTGGTTTCTGGAACATGTCTGAGAGTGAAGAGAGAGCAACCCATGTGGAGAGAGAGAATACACTGGGCTGCAAAGTTTCAGATCATAGTCAAAGACTAATTTTCTAATATTAAAACTGCAGAAAGTACAAAATTGCATCTGTTACATAAATACAGTGCCAGGGGTGACTGAACTTTTTTTCTTTGCGGGGTATTTTGCCTCTGTCATTTTTCTGCTGTTTTGTTGTGTGACTCTGTAAACACATTGGGATTTTTGCCTCGATTTTGTTTCTGGAGAAAACCCAACCAAACACAAAAAACCCCAAACAAAATCAAAGGTTTCTATTACAAATAAAAAGCAAATGATTAAGCAGCTTTGCAAAGAGAGACTGTATGTTGATTGTGCCAATTTAGGCTGATTTATAGTGCAAGGTACAGTATACTTTCTAATTTAGGCAAGTACAGATAAATTCCTAGCCTGATCCATGGAGATTTTGATAGGTGACTACATAAAGACCAATACATTGAGCTGCCGGCATCTTCAAGTGTACTTATTTTTACTCTTTATTCTTGTATTCCTATTAAAACAAGTACGTGAAATTCGGTATCCAAGGTGTTGGCACGTGATGTAGTAGAGCTTTTCAGAAAGACGTGGCAACTCTTCTTCATTGGATGTTGTGGTAGCATCATGACTTTATCAGTTTCTTCTCTGGGCTGTCTCCTTGATTCTCTTGGTGAGGTACCACTGACCCGGTAATAATAATAACTGTTGTTTTTCTAATGGAATTGCTCTACAGCTGGACCAGTTTCCCTGTTCTGGTCATCAGAGAGTCACACAAACACCTCCTGGAGCCGAGTACAGCATGCTGTGTGAGGGTGGGAACCGGGGAGGTTATTACTGAAGTTGCTGTAGGCAGTGCTGCTGGTGAACGTGTAATTGCAGCCGAGCTCCCACTGGCTTTCAGCCTCTGTCGCTTGTACTTACGGAAATCTGAACCATTGTGTATGACCCAGCAATAATTCCTGTTGTAGATATCCAGCATATTTGATGTGACAACTTGGTGCTTTCAGACTGGAATACCTGACCTCTTTTTGGCTTATCAGTCTTTATATGACCCGCTGAATCAACAATGGCTTATTTCTTCTGCAAAGTGAAGACTGAGATGCCGCTGTAATTACTGGCTCACTCAAACATTTTGGAGAATCCAAGCTGTTGTGAACAATTACTTTAGGTGAGCACTTCCCCTGCTAGTGAAACCATGAACAGTCACTTATCACAGCCTGCTTTCATTTCTCCACCTCAGAACTCAGTTTTTTCAGATTGCTGCTTAACTATTCTCGGTCTGCTTTCAGCTCCTTTGCCCCCGCTCCAGAGGGGCCGTGATCGATAGTGTAAAAGACTAAGACCACATTCATATTCATAAATTGGATGTATGAAGTGTGTAACTTGAAGTGAAATTGAGAAGAGGAATATGAATTTTGGAGGAGGGGAAAAAAAGCCTTTCAGACTCACTTAATCTCTTTCGAGCTTCAACATTATAAGAGAATGCCTAGAAGAATACGTGTCTTTTATTAACCTGAAGGCCATACTGCTTGCACCTCATATTAACTCGTCCTGTTGCTTTCACTAGGGCTATTTAGCAGAGTAAGACATGAATCGGTATAGCATTGTTTGACTCTTGCTGTATGTAATGCTTGAAATTATATTTTCAAGGTGTTTTCTTTTTTGTCTGACTTGAGCTGCCTTGTGAACGCAGGGTTTGTTTTTGTTTAAATTAAAAGCGACCATTTAATATAGTTTTCTGAATCAGCTGTGGAGATTTGCCGTGTTTCTGTGATTGACCTATAAGCAGGCTTGTGACCGTGATCTGAGAGTTCGTGAGAGTTTGGGAATAACTTTCCATGGTTTGTTCTGAAACTTAGGGTGATTGATTATAGTAAAGTATTCACGTTCTTTGGTTTTCTCATGATCTGAGGAGGTTGAGAAGCAATATCTCAGTTCTCTGAGCCAAAGACGAAATGCATTTCTAGTCTTTAAGCTAGTTCAGGGTTTATGCTTATAATATATAGAAAGCTCCTCCCTCACTTGCTCTCTGCCCAAGGTAATGGTTAGCTCGTCATCATTCATTAACAATTAGCTCTTGTCTTCTGCTAGTTCAGTGTATTTGTATTTTGAGGTGGATAATGCTCTGGTGGTTCTCTCCCCAATTGATCATTTTAATTGTAGAATTCAGATGGAATAAATTTGTTCTGGAAAGGTCTGCGCTTTGAGTTTTTCATTATTACATGCTCTTATATTACAATTCATGCCAATGAAATACATCATCTGTCAAGGCTTACCTTTCATCCTCTTTTCTTTTAAATATACAGTTACAGTTCAGAACATAGCATGGAGAGTTTCTTATGAGTCTGATCAAAGTGCAATGGCTCCCTGTTGGCTCTTGTAGGGAGATTGTAATGGGAATCTTCACACTTTTGTCTTCAGCTTGAGCCGAGTTCTTCAGCGACGCAGCCGTGGACTGAGCCGGTGCATATTGCTCAATTGGTTAAATGAACACCATAAAACTAGATAAAAATCTCTCCAAGACCTCAGTGAGGTCTGGACTCGATCCTAAATAATCGTTAAAAAATTATAAAGGGGCATAGACCCAGGACGTGCTTTACATTTATGAGCCACAGATTTTCCCGTGGGCCAGAAATAGGTTTTCATGAGTGAAATAGGTTGGACTCGATGATCTCAAAGGTCTTTTCCAACCTTACGATACTGTGATACTGTGAAATGGCAGTGTTCAGCTGGTGGTGCTAAGAAATACATTGATTGCATGGAAGCAAATAGAGATTTGACTAATGCGTGGTTTAGGGGCCACATAGTGTCTGTCCAGGCTTACATTAGTTATTGATTGGAAATGTCTCATATCTCCAGTAGATTTTACCCTTCAACTGGTATTTATTTGTGATCGAGTAATTTGTTCTACTGAAGTTGGCACATATATTTTGCCATTTTGAAGGGACATAATTTGTGTACAAAACAAACAACTTGTTACATTGTAGTAGAGAGAAATATGAATTATTTAACTTTTATTTTTATGAGAAATATTTTATGGGGCTTACAGCTGAAAGCCAGTCTCAACTGCTACTGTGGAGTGATAGTTTCTCTGTAATAAAGTTACCATGCTTTCATGAGATGAAATATACAGATGTAGGCACACAGTTGCATTATGAATATTTGATTCTGTGTTTTTTTCTCAAAGCCTCACAGCTTGAATCACGGGCTTTTGTTGGTTTCCTTTACAGATTATATGAGGGCAACTTGATTCCACATTGTATAAAAAAAATACCTCTGGAGGAGAAAAGAGATATTGAATAGTGAGCAAAAAAAGGTTTACAGCAAACAGTAAAAGGAAGACAAGCAGGAAAAAGGAAAAAATAAGATACAGAGCTAGCGAGAGTCACTCCGTCAAGCACTGAAGCAGCCTTCTTGTTCTTCAGCGTGCCTGCTCAGTCTTTACTGTTTCAGGCTGCTGAATCCTGTACTCTGTCATACTTCTCAGGTCTTTGGCTTGTCAGTGCAGTTTTTGGTGGTTGTTGACAGCGAAGAAGCCTTCTTCAGAGGACTATATTGATAAATGAATAAAAAGCAGGATATCCATCTTAGTTATAATTATGACCTTGCAACTTTTAAGGAGCATTGGAGGGATTTCTTGATCAAAAGTTCCCCAGAAACAGCTCGTTCATAGTAACGACATTCCAAATGAAAGTGGCAGTGAACTGTTGATAACACAAGGTCAGTGAATCATCTAATGCAAGCTAGCGGGGGAAAAAAGTATTTTTAAATGTAGATGCTGTTAGGATTTTACTAGTTTATACCTGTAAACGTGGCATTGAATGCCCAGTATCCTTTATGAATTATCATTTACCTTAGTTACCTGGAAAAATCAAGCTTTCCATCTAAGTCGGATTTCCTGTCTTCACATTAGTCATGGATAACGTGGTTTATCACCCTGCATGGAAACTAAGCTGTGCAATATTGAAAGATAATGGATCTTTTAATAGTGCCTGGGATTGCAAAAAAAATTTGCTTTAGAAGTACATGATACCACTTCTACAGCAGAAGGCATTTGTATGTGTGGGTTGCATCCTCCTTGCTGTGCAAGAGCAGCCTTGAGGCCGGAGTTAAGGCCGAATTCATCACCTATAGAATTGATTTTCTTGAACGCCTTCAGAGTTGCCTCTGAGGTAACCCTGCAGTGTTTCTGGGACCTTCTACTATTCAGCACGTGTGCAAGTGTGCATATATTTGTATGTAGCCTGGCAGTCTCTAGTGGCTCTGGTACATGTGTGACAGACATTCATACAATACTTCTTACATTGCCACCTACACCAAAAATGTAGATGGATTTCTGTAGGTAGCAGGATTTCAGACTGTCCACAAAGAAAGTTTGGGTGGATGGTACAAGCCCAAGTAGAGGACCAGAGCACCTCTAGTGGGATCAGAATCTTTGATGAAGTAGAAATAGCGATAATAAAGAAGGAATTGGTGGTGAGCGGCTGTGTGCCATCCAGGCCTTGGAGTATAGAGGAAATACAAAGAAGTTCAAACTAGGTTATTGCGTCTTATTCCTCTTCTCATTTTTTCATTTTCACTCTGATGTCTCCTGTGGATTTCATCATCCCCCATCTCTCTGTTTTTTTAGAGCCTCCCCAGGTGTATTGTCTCCAAGAGTTTTTCTCTCTATTCTTTTGTGTAGTTTTTCTTACTGCTTCTATTATTTCAGCTACTTCTGGCCAAATATATCGGCCCAGAAAAGGGAATTATTTCATGCCTCAAACCTTAAAATAGTAATAAAAAATGAGTACTAGAGAGAGAAATCAATCTTTTCCCTTAATCGTATCTTTTAATTCTTCTCCAAATCATCTTTTTTTTGCAGGCATGGCCCTACCTTTGAGTTACTGCCAGCAAGAAGAAAAAATCCTCTAAATTAAAACAAAAACAAACTCCTTTTTTTTTTTCCTGATAAAAAAATATTTCCAAATATATGGCATGTGTCTACCTAAACAGTACAATATAAATAGTAGCACAGACATGAGATAACAAAATATTTCAGCAGCAGTATCTTTCGCTGAAGCAATGAGGAGTCACATTACCTTCCCTGCAATCATTACGATAGCAGTAGGACTGGCTTGGTTAGTCTGGCAGCCGTCCCTAAGTGTGTGAAATGAGATATGGGAACGGAGAGGAAAACTGTGTGTGAGGAAAATACATTTCTTAATTGACCTGGGACTGAAAGTGAAGGAGCCTCTATGAAAACACCTTTTGCTATCTGTCTCTGAATCAGGTACAAGAAGTGACCTGGAGCACTTTGTGTTAGAAATATTTTCCACTGTTAGCATAAGCATAGCAAACAACACAGCACGGCAGTCAGGACGCTAATGTGCATTGGCAGTATATGCAAATGCTCCAAAAAGAAATTTCCATTTATTTATATACCCTTCTATCAGTGTGGTGAGAATTGAAACTAATAACATCTGAATTATTTAGTTGTTTTCTGTGTAAATAAAAAGCATCAACTGTAGGAGCCTCATAGTATATATATATTAGTTTTTTCGATGGGATCATTTAAAAAATGTTTTAATATATGACGTTCCAGAAAGTGCATTGCTGCTGAAGAGACTTGCTCTGTTCTCCGAAGGGTTGAGGCTCTATTTATTGAGGTGTTACCATTTTTGTACTAGAGAATGGGCGTTCCTTTTCTAACTACTTGGAAGCTTATTCTCTAAGGAAGAATGTCCATTACTCAGGCTAGTTGTCCTGATTTCAGCACCATTTTCTTAATCTGGGGACAAGTCTTGAATTTACAGGACAGAAAAAAAGGAGGAGGATTGATGTAGCTCAAGCTAGACAAGAAGAAATTAAAGCTTGACTGTTTTGAAAGATGGATGCCTCCCAGCAGGAGCTCAGAGAAGAATTGCATGTAAGAATAGAAAGTGGGGACAGGTTGCTGGGAAACGGATTAATGAGCTGGAAGATAAATTGAGAGGAAAAATTAAACAGCAGATAGACCTTGCCTTTAGTGACACAAAGACTGATGTCCAGTTCCCTGTAAGTAAAGAAGAAGCTGTGAGTAAAACTTCCGTCTGAAATCGTCATTCTTCTGGTTCCAGACCCAAACATGTTCTGTAATCGCACCTGGCACTGGAGCAGGTGGCGGTGTGTTGCATGTGTGTACTCCTGCCTCCTCACCATGGTTTCAAGACGTGCCATAGTGCACGGATAATGACGCTCTGATATCATTGCATGGGAGAAAGGCAGAATTGGGCCCTAAAAAGAGAACACCTACCCACAGTGTGCTCTGTTAAATCACCTTTGGATGCACCTGCCTTAGTTCTCTTGAGCAGAAGAGAAAGTGTGATGTTTTCTGACATGTTTCTAAGGGGAAAAATGCTTTCTTAATTGATGTCAAACTTGCTGTAAAAATTAATGAAATACCTGAGCAATTGCTTAAAAAAACAGACTATTGAGATGCTATGCGTGATGTACAGGCATTGGTACAGAATCAATTTGTCATCGTTTTGCCGTCTACACATTTGGGACTAAGGTTAAGTCAGCCTTAGATTGCTAGGGAAACCATTGACTGTCACGGAAGTCAGAGTGATGGTGCTGCTGTGTTGTTATGAGTTGAGCCAGTGATGAAACTTGTAAGCAAGAAGAACATTTGGGATACGCATGGGAGATCTACTGTGGATTCTCAGACAAAAGGAGAAAATGTCCCATTTGGAGAGATGACAGTGGAAAAAGCAAGATTATAGAAATAGGTCATTCTTGGCAACAATATGCAATGCCTGAGGGAGTATCCAAGAAGTGTCTGAGAGCTGGAAATGTAACGACACGATTATGGATGGAGCAGCTCTGCTCATCCATTGGAGCAGAAAGCAAATGCATCACTTTTCAAGAGAAAGAGAAGACAGATGCAACAAGAACTGAAGGGAATTAAGAATTCCGTGCTGTTTAAAGCTCTTCTGTGCTAAGGCCTTGGTGTTGAGTCCTTTTGTGCACATTTCCCAGAGTATAAGTCACAGGGTTTTTTTGGTGACTCTTACTTGCCTTGATTATTCTTTCGGTTAACCTGATGCAAATTTATCATCAATCTGTTTAGTTCAGTAGACTTACTTGCCATTTCTAGTAAGGCAACCGAAGCAATGTCTTACACAACGTAACAACTGTTACAGACATTATGTATTTGAATGCAGAAAAGGGCAGTTGTGTGAAATGGTGATTTTGAGAACAAGAGAACAAGAATGTTAACATGAGAGAGGTCATGTTCTAAACTTGTAAAACTGCATTAAATGAAGTTTTCTAAAATTCTGGCCTTTGACCCAAGCAAAGGCTAACATGGGGCTGAATTTTATAGGCTGGATAAGTGGGAAAATGAAGAAAGCTAAAAAACAGGCTGAGGCTACTGGGTAGGGAATGCTATTACTTACTGGATTTTGGAATAAATCTGGTCATATTGATCTCAGTGGTTCCATGTCTAAGCTACAGGGGGTTAGAGATGGAAATATTGTGGAAAGTTTGGACAAAAGCAAGGTAGCACACTATTTAGATTCGAGACTATTTAGATCATATGGGTCTAGTAGGCAAAGAAAAACAAAAAGAGGGAAAACCACCTGAACTACAGTATTTCTGGACAAGCTTGAATATTTTACTGCTTGTCTTCCAGGTGAGAGAAGGAGGGAAAATGTGGGGAGTTAATTTTGTTTCACCTTACTGTATAGAAAGGTAACTTGAGACATTCTAGATTTTGTACCATTTTGCCATTTGTCGAAATATGCAGATAAACCCTCTTTGTCCTCATAGCTGATGTACTGCCCAAACTGCAGCGAGAGTTGGGCGATGCTAAAAAAGTTGTCTTTGAAAATACAAATAACTCCTTTGCTGTCACTTCTCCTCTCACTTCTTTCTGTAGTGCGGCAAAAGATTGGAGACAGCATCAGCTTTTGCAGGGTGCTCTCGGAATATCTACTTTCTCTTACTGACTGCTAAGTTATGAACAGTCATATGTGTGGTGAAGCATCTGGTTAATCTTTAATTCTGTAGTGAATAAATTCTCCTGCCTTTAGCACTGATGTGAAATAATGGGTCTGACCTTTAATTTCAGACCCTAGTCTTGTGGGATGAAGTGAAGCATAATGCTTTTTTTGCAGCTCCAGGAGGTTCCCTGTTTCATATTGGCAAATGTACAATAGGATCACAAGTCGCATTATCATTGGGCAGTTTTAGGGATTTTATTAGAAGTATTTATAACAATAACAAGAGATACCCTTTGTAGAAGCTTGTGTGTAGCATCCTAATAAAGGTTTTCAACAGAGACTCCCTATGAAGCATCTAAAGGCCTTGCATTAGGAGGACACCTGTCTCTAGGCAGTTAATTGCCATCACTTTTTCCTGACTGTATCATTTGTAAAAGTCCTAAGAACCACTCCTGTCTGTCAACTGTATTTTTTTTTTTTTTTTTTTTTTTTAGTATAGTCCTATGATTATTAAGATATTCACCTGGAAGCTGATGTAAAAAAGAAGTTAGGATTAATATAAATTTGCAAGTGTAATTCAGAGCTCTGAATTCTTGGATTCCTCATTATGAAAATGAAATTCTCCCAGTGCAGACATTGGATATGTGGTATTAGGAATAACTTTACTTGAAGAATATGAGAGAAATACTCAAAGGAAGTGCCATTATATTAGGGTAGTGTGAAGAAATGCTATCAAAGAATCAGAAACATGCAATAGAAACTTGCTTTTGAACCCATAGTTATCCTAATAGGCTTCAAAAACGTGAAGTTTTATAGAGGAATTTTTGAAAAATGGTCTTGAAATAGAAATTGCAGATGATTTAAATATGAACTTGTTGTATTTTCATTGTACTGTTAGGCAGAAACTTTCCAGATTTTCTCTGATTTTTCTCTTCACACTGATTTTCTTATGCCTCACTTTTCTACTAATGCGTAGTTTGTTGCCTGTTAAAAGCACAGTCATTTTCAGTTACACTGGTGCTGGTAAAGGAACCCTCAACAATGTAGCCTAAATATAGAGATGAAATACCTTCATCTCCACATCGCTGCTGTTAAGAAGTCACGTTATAATTACATCAGTACCTAATAATGTTTGTGAAGGTTTCTTTTATTTTGTGGAATACACTATTAGATGTCCAATTAAAGAAGAAATGAGAACGTCCAACCCTGCGCACTCTGCGTTTGAAGTATAGTCGTTATGGGAGAAGACCACTTACTTTAATTTTGTTGTTTAAAGATAGCTTTGCTTATTTTTGTCATGTGATATACCCTTCAACCAAGTTGAATTTTACTTGGTGGTGTTAGTTATACTTTTTTACCAGACTAAGATATATCTCTCTTTTTCTCTCTATTTAGAGTTTGCTATATAAGACAATAGCAATTGGAAATGCCCCTTGCTTTCAGGGACGCCAAAATTTCACATTTGTGGAAGCTTAGTGAAGCCATCAAGACAGTTGTCATAAAATATTTTATTTATTATTATTTAAATAGCTGTTAAATAGAATTTTACAGAGTTTCAACTGGATGAAAAAATGGGAGAAGTGGAAATCTGAGACAAAAATAAAACCGCAGAGGCTTTCTTCCCTGCAAACCAGTTTTAATATCTGTAATCCATGAATGTGGATAGAAGTGTACAGCACATATTCATAATTCCCCAAATGGTCCATTATGAATGGAAGTAATAAGGACATAGCTCTTATAATTTAGAAAGAAACATTAATATTTCCAATTAATTTGGCTGGAATTTCTAAGGAGAGCAAGTTTCCATGAGTTGGTATATAGCTAAGAAACTGATCACTGATTGATTTGTTTCCAGTTAGACTTGTTCTCTTTTACGGATGTTTCCATTTGTTTGACTGCCAAAACGGTGCTGAGATGCAATTTGTTCCTAAAATTCCTTGAATTCTGTAGTATGTCTATCATCTTTAGAAGCCAGTGGAGAGATTCCTCGTTAATTTCAATAGAAATCGGGTTGATGCAGAAATTATTTGGCTTTAAGGCTTATTTCTAATTTCTTTTTACCAGCGCATATTTTGGGTTATGCTTTTCATACTCTTCTCTCATTAAAAAAACACATTATTTGGAAAGAGCAGCTGTAGGCATTGGGTGGTTGGGAGACAGGAATTCTACTTTTCAGTTCTTAGTAAGAATTTCTTTCTGTCTGAGGAGACTCATTTGTTACCTATGAAGACAGCTCAACTTTGTCACAATCAACATTTCCAATTAATACTGTTTGTTCTATTTGATTTTTTTTTTTCAAGAAAGGAAGGATAACCACAGTATTCCTAAAATTATGAGAGAGAAAGCAAACTGAGAAGGCAGATGGAGAGTGCTAGAGGAGGGTCAGGGCAGGCATTTAAAATTTTGGGTTCTTTTTAAAAATCTATAAACAGATTACTGACTTTGGCCTTTATAGTTTCTAAATGGAAAAACAATTGTGCTGTATGGGATTCTACTTGCTCTAATCTAATTTATACATGGGCTTAGAGTGGCAACACTTGAGTTTAAAATGAAACCATAAATTGAACTAAAGTTATATTTATCTTCTAAACAATGAAAGTTTAAGTTACATTTGCTCTATCTTGGAGAGAAGTGAAAAGTATCCAATGTGGGTGGTCCAAAGTCTGTGCAACAGACAAGAGCTCTGATTTATGCAGGAGTCATGATTTTAGGGGATAAATGTTTATAATCCCAGATGGGAAAAGGTCTTAGATAATAATTTTACCGTCATGGAAATGCCACTCAGAGAAGAATGACCTTCTTCTGGACATACCTTCAGTTAGAATTCAGTTAAATATATTTGTGTTCACTAGTGAGTTTAACACCTTCCTTATGTTATGTCTTACTATGCTGGAGAAAGGCTTTAATTCCTCAATGAATTCTCTGTCTTTCTGTTTTCCCACCTCTGTCAGTTCCTCCCGATATCTGTAATAGATGCTGTGAAATGATAAAAGGATTAAGGTTTTAATCCATCTGGTGATGTAAATCTTCCTAGCATTAAAAATTATCATTACACATCTCAGCATAGTACACGTTGTCAAGACTACCTTTATTTACTTTTCAATGACTTCCTTGTAGGGTCTTTCAAAGCATGCGTTTACTTTTTTACTGATTTTAGAGATTAAACAAGTATACAGTACCTTGATTATTTGGCAGCCTTCTCTCAATATTTTCACTTTTCAAATGTCCTTACAAATTTTGGAATTTCTCCTGTCTTTTTGTTACATAATTTCAGTTGTGAAGCATATTTAAGCTGTATTCTGGGTTCATTGACAGCATTATAAGTAATCTGCCTTTTACTAAAACATCTAAGGGCCAGATTTTTTAACTGCATCCCTTTGAGGATCTGGGCATGATTCACTGCAAGGTCTGTAGAGTTCACGCAATACAGTGTGATGGAAATGAAATGGGAGTTAAGCTTCTTACACTGCATTTCATACAGTTGCTTTAATAAGCAAAATGCTCTCAGTGTAACCGAAGCAGGCAGCTCATAAATGGCTGAGAATTGTAATTGTAAAATTATCCTGTCCTTCAGAGTAGATCTTCTTTGCGAGTGCTTCTGAGGAAAAAGTGTTTGTGAATCCACTCTGGAGAGCTTGTGGATGTGTGCCGCGTTTCTAGGGCTCACTGACAACACCCAGACAACAGCTCCCACACGAATTCCAGCATGGAACAATGTCTCTTGTGTTACAGGGATGTAGGAAAGCATAGCAGGCACGGAAAGTTTTTAAGCATAAAATGGTCAAAATTATCCAAGGCCATATTTTGGTATTTTTACCCCAACAAAGTAATTTGAGTAAGTAGTAATAAGTTGGCAATATTAGCCCAAACCTCCTTTTTGGTATAATGGTTTCGGTATCACATACTCGGTGACCTAGTTTAAATGTTAACGATGTACATGTCTGTGTGTGTTGTTTCAATTTCAGTTTTATGTGTTTCTATAAAGGTTGTCAATATGCTATTACCATAATACTAAACCAGTGTTCAAATCTGGAGCCCTCATGTGCTTGTTTCTCCTCATTGGTGATAAAGTGAGCCCAGATAACTGTCACAGGAGCTGGCATTTACATTGTGGAGGTATAATATTTGGCAAAATGAGTCCCACAGTTGGCATGGCAGTCAGAAACACCTAAACCTTACTTGATTGCTGATTTTAATATGCAAACTCTCTTCTCAGCTGAAAAGGCCATGTAGACTATAAACTGCCAAGGAATTTATTGTAGCAACACATTGGGCTTGTTGAAACGGGCTGCATCTCGTGTTTTACAGAAGAGTAACTTTGAGTTCAGTTAAGACTCTAAACCATTGGGGAATCACATCTGCACAAGAGGTCAGCAAAGCAGCTATGATGTGAGAGCTGCTGACTGCAGTGCCATGCGAAGAAAAGCTTCTTAGACTCATATCTACAAGGACCATTACCTGCAGCAAATCAAGGAAAGTTGTCAAAACTAAGAAACAGGAATAGTTGAACAATCGGAATCTCATTTTGGAAGTGCGGGACATAACCATTCATAACAGAAATGGGATTTGACTGCATGAAATTCAAATGTAGCTGGAATTTCTAAGGTGAAGAACGATGTTGTAAGTAAAACCCAGATACAGAGGAGATTCTAGTTGACCTTTACAAAATAAGTTACTGATAGATTTTCCTTGGTTTACTACAGCCAGTTATTCATGTAATATCACTTGCTATGTTCTGTATCTAGACTCTGTCTTACTTGTTCTTGAAACAAATTAAGTCCTAACCTGAGACATCTGAAGTCAGCCAATAGTAAATATTCAACCTCTCTTTTAAGTAAGATTCAAATGAAACCACTGTTCTATTGGGTACATTAAATTCTTTCTATCTTTATTAATGAATGTCAGCTGCATTTTTTTTTTTGGAAGGTTGACTTTCTTTCTCTCATCTAAGTTGGCCATTCAGTATCTTTTTCTGCCCTTAGGATTTTAATCGGAAGGCTGTGTTTTCATTTTAGACTTTAGGATGCCATTCATTCTGAAACGCACAGAATCTCTCTTAGCTGTAATTAGGAGAATGGGGCCTCGGGCTGGGATTTACATGCGGGCCCTGGGTGACTGTCAGAAACAATCCATAGCTTTTGTAATCTTTTTTCTTTGGGAAGAGGAAGAACGTTTAAATCATGCCTGCTCAAATCTTCTGTTAGTCATTTCAGTAGTTTCTCTAGGCTTAACGCTTACCAGTGATCCCCAAAGGAAAGGAGTAGACCTGGATAGGGCATGTTCTTAGTCTGAATTTGCTAATAGCACTGAAATACCAGAAAACATTTTTTTAAAAACTGTATTGGAAATATGAATGACTTATTTTGTGGTTTTGGGTTTGATTTTGTTTTATTTCTTTTTTAATTTCAGGCTTGAATGATAGGGCACACACTGTTTGTTTTCTCAGGCTTCCTTTTTTAGGTGGATAATTTGTGTTTACTTGTTAGCAGTAAATTGAGATAGAACTTTGTCTCTGTTTCTCTTGGCTTCAGGTTTGCATTTCTTTGGAATATCTCTACTTTTTAAGGATTTATAGATCTCCTGACCTATTTCAGTAAAACTGCAAGATCACTAGCAAGGGGACTGGCCAGTTCCTCCTTCTCCTTCTAGTAAATCTGAAGTTTTGCAGCCTTTAAGCACAGAATCACAGAATTATTTGGTTTGGAAGGGATCCTTAAAGTCACGTAGTCCAACCCTCCTACAGTAATAAGCGAGGGCATCTTCAACCAGATCAGGTTGCTCAGAGCCCCATCCAACCTGACCGTAAATGTTTCCAGGGATGGAGCATCTGCAACCTCTCTGGGCAACCTGTGCCAGGGTTTCATCACTGGCACTGTAAAAATTTTCTTCCTTCTATCTAGTCTAAGTCCACCCTCTTTTTGTTTAAAACCATTACCCCTTATCCTACTGCTACAGGCTCTGCTAAAAGGTTTGTCCCCACCATTCTTATAAGCCCCCTCTAAGTACTGAAAAGGTGCCATGGGGTCTCCCTGGAGTCTTCTCCAGGCTGAACATCTCAGCCTGTACCTATAGCAGAGGTGCTCCAGCCCTCTGATCGTTTTTGTGGCCCTTGTGTGGACGCTATTCAACAGGTCCATGTCTTTCCTATGCTGAGGGCTCCAAAGCCGGACACAGCACTCCAGGTGGGATCTCACCAGAGCAGAGTAGAGAGGTAGAATCGCCTTGACATGCTGGGCACGCTTCTATTGATGCAGCCCAGGATATGCTTGGCTTTCTGCGCTGTGAGCGCACGTTGCCGGCTTGTGTCCGGCTCTTCATCCACCCATACCGCTAAACCTTTCTCCACAGGGCTGCTCTGAATCTGTTCATCCCCAAGCCTGTATTGAAATCACGGATTACCCTGACCCACGTGCAGGACCTTGCACTTGGCCTTGTTGAACCTCGTGAGTTTCACGTGGGTCCACTTCTCCAGCTTGTCCAAGTCCCTCTGGAAGGCATCATGTCCCTCAGTCTTGACAGCCTTGCCACTCAGCTTGATGTCATCTGAAAATGTGCCGAGGGTGCTCTCAATCCATGATCTGTGTCACAGGTGAAGATACAAAGCACCACAGGTCCCACTATGGACCCCTGAGGGACACCACTTGTCACTGATTTCCATTGGGACATTGAGCTGTTGACCAGTACCCTCTGGATAATGCCATCCAACTAATTCCTCATCCACTGATAAGACTGCCCATCAAATCCTTATCTCTCCAATTCAGAGAAGAGTGTTGTTGGGACTGTCAAAGGCCCTACAGAAGTCCAGAAAGGTGACACCCATAGCTCTTCCCTTGTCCACGGATTTAGTCACTCCATCATAGAAGGTCGCTAGGCAGTTCGGCAGGACTTGCTCTTGGTGAAGCCATACTGGCTGTCTCAAATCCACTGTCCTCCATGTGTCTTAGCATAGCTTCTATGAGGATCTGTTCCATGATCTTAACCAGCACAGAAGTACAGCAGCCTTTCTGTCTAGAATGTGTCAATTTTTTTTGCAACAAATATCCTAGTTTTGCTCAGGAAAGAACATAAGAAGTGCTGCTCTGGTCAAGGGCATGGATCCTGCCAGCCTGATTTCCTTTCTCTAGGAAAGATCAGTACCTTATGGAGGAATAGAAAAAACAAAGCATTGAAAAGAGACTTCAAAATACATTAATTTGTTGAATTTAGTCTAGCCCATTGGTCCAAACAATATAAATCTCCCTTAGCAAATAGCACTCTCATATACAAAATAGTCTTTTTTTCATAGTTTTAACAGCCTTGCACAGTCATTAGCTTTGTTTTATGCTAAAGCATATTAGGTACTTACTATTTATCTCTCTAGTCTCATGTAAATTGCTGTATGAAATATAAAATTTTGATAAAAATGCAAATATAGCACCTACACACTCTTCTGTTCATACTAGAAAGTTTTCAGCTTATTAGGCCCATGTACAATAAATCTTAATCTACTCTGCCGCATACAGAAAATATTCTCCAGCTGTGAAAGAATGTTGGAGAAAGCACAAGCTGACATAGATTAAGCGACCTTTCTAATAAAAGGAGCAATAATTGTAAATTAAAGTTTCAGTTACCCAATGTACCTATGTATCAGTGTGTACAGATGAGTCAGCCATTGTGGCAAAAATACTAAGCAAAAGGTTCTATATACTATTTTTTTGCATTTTTTAAACTGTAATTTCTTGCGTGCAATTGTGTTTCTGTCCCGAAAATGAGAACTTCTTTTCCTTATTTTCATTTCTCTTGATGTGCCCTTAGCCTCTCTCCATTCTTCTTCTCTCCTGCCCTTACCACTGCTCACTTTTCTTTTTCACTGGGTCTCTTTGCTAGGAGAACTAATGTCATCCATTTATATTCTGCTCTCTGCTGAATTTTACATTGCTGATTTTCTCACTTTCTATTTCCACAGCATGCTCTTCATATTAAACCATTCCTCATTGTTTTATTTCTCCACTCTGATCTCTTATTTACAACTGGAAGGTTTTCCCCATTCAGTGGGGAAGTGAGCTCTCCTCATTCATACCCTGCCTGAGAACCCGCCTCCTGTGTGTGATTGATATGGATAAGCCATGCAAATGATTTTGGATATTCTTAAAATGATTTACTCTTTGAGATAAAGTCATCTTCAGCTCTGTAACATCCTACGTGTCTGTCTTGTATGTGATTATAGCTGCCTTGGGGCAGGGTTCCTGTCATTCCTTTTGTATGCAGCCCTGAGCATGTTGCCATCACTAAGCGAGTCGTGTTGTTTTGACTAATGTACGGGGTATTTCACTTGTGTTTTCTGAATTTAAACCTGTGTGAAAGGTAATTCTCTTTTTTAACTATTTAAAAATTATCTCACAGCTAATTTTAGTCTCAGCCCAATGGAAACAAACAAGGTATTTTGTCAGCAAAAGCTTTTTAGAGAAAATGTACTGTTGGTACAACTCCTGAATCTTGATTTAGAAGATTTCAGAAGAGACATTTTGAATGATTTCTAAATGAAATGCAGTGAATGATACGCTGTGTTTGCTTCAGAGAATGACTGGCATGCAATCTAGAATTTCTTCACAGTTGTATAGTTATTGCTTTGGATTTAATGTGAAATTCAAGCCACCACTATCAATTTGATTAATGGGATTATACAACCTGTTACATTAAGAAAAGTTAGCTGTTGATAAAGAACATTTGCCTAGGAAGCTGAAAATATATTCCAATTATCGCTGAAGAGTTACGAAGTCTGGTGTCTCAAAAAAATGTTAGCATGATTCTTAATGTTACAAGTTTAAATAATACTTTTCATCATTTATGCAGTTCCAGATTTCTTAAGATTTTACTCTGAAATCTTAATCTCTGGGCAAAGAACTTAGTTACATAAAGTAATTGGTTGTAAAGTAAGGAAAAGGACAGAAAATCGACACAAGAATAAGCAGAAATGCCACTCTTTTTGAAATCCAGTTATTAGAGTAGTTATGAAAAAATAACATCTACAATACAAATAGACAAAAAAAGCCTGTTGACCTTTTTAAATTTTAACAGCTAATTTCTTTTTGTGTGCAGTACATAATATTTTTATTATATTTAATTATTGTGGTGGAAAGAAATATTGTGTATTTATAAGAAAAGGCACCATTTGCTCTACAGTAAAAGAATGCAATTAGGGAAGGGAGACAGTGGTACTCCAAGCAGGATGTAGGTTATCACACAGTTTATTCCAAGAGATGATGTTCTTTCAACGATAGAGGTGAAACACGGAAAAAGAAGTTAGATTTAGAAGGAGGTAAGTGTGTAAGGGTAGGTGAAAGTAGGGTATGCAACAAAAGGAGTGGCAGAACTGTGAACCCTTCAATGTCTTCAGATTTATAAATCCCACACAGCCTCTCTTCTTCCCAGGGCAGATCAGTCTGCCCATCATTACACTGCAGTCACCCAAAATAGCATTTTTTTGCAGATGGAGAAAGGCAGTATTGGTGGGAGAGGGCGGAGAAGATCACCAAACTAGGTACTCATCTCAGAAGGAAGAAATACGGCCACGTGCAATTAATCCATTGAAATTTCTTTTGTTTTCATAGTAGAGTAGAGGTATTGTCTCATAAAATAATTTTGATAGCTGTGAAAACAATGTTGATTCTCACATGCTGTACTACAAAGCCAATGCCCATGAGTTAATATTTCTTTTGACAGAAAGTTCCTCTGTGGGAGAGAGAGCCCTCTGTGCCAGAGTGTGCACGATGTAAGTGCATATGTGCGTGTAACTTCGCATTCTTATCAGGTTCGAGGAGCTGTGATTAGGAAAAAAAGGAAAACCGAAATTTTACCCTCATTTTCAGCTGCAAAGCTGAAGAACAGAGAATTTCTGGTTACAAACCTATGCCTTTCTGAGCCCAGAACTTCACTCCGTAGCAGAAGTGTTAGTGCTGCCACTCTTCCAGGTCTCCCAGCTCTCTCTCATTAGCCTTGGACTAATCTTGTCCATGAAGCACACTACAGGGCTATTAAGATTCATATCACAAAATACCTCAACTTTTAGGAAACAACTTGATTCACAGTGTTGTCATCCTTCCTCCTATCTCTTCAATGACTTGATTAATCTAAACTTGCCTTTAATAGAAGCGTGGTACTCCTTCAGGATTTTATGGTTTTAATTACTATTGGTTTAGGGACGATTTGCTTGTTATTTCAATGCTCATATAAATTCTTTATGGAAAATAAGGAGCCTCAAATGGCATTAATTGCATGTTTTATCATCAGTTTTCTCCAAATAAATTGACAGTTTCAGAAATTTAAGTACTTACCGTGTTACTATCAATTCAGACTGTGAGCCAGCCCAATGGGATTCATGACCACCTTTGAATAATAAGATATTGCACAGAATGAATGAAAACGGCAAATAGCAGTCCTATGCTTTTACTAAAATGTTGATGCACCAGAGGTATATGAAGTTGTGGCTAAAAGAAAAAAGGCTTTGAAAGGAAAGAAGAATACCGACAACAACGAATGAAGCTTCAAAAGAATAAAGTAGATGACCTGAAAGCAGAGGAGATTTAACGTGTATCTTGCAGAATGAAAATTGCATCCCTCCCCTTCTCCCCACTGGTATTTTGCTTACATGCTTTTGAAAAGCAACAGTGGCTCGTTAATGCTTTACTCCAATTAACGTTTTCTCTATGCTAGACTTCAAAGGTTCGGCGTTCTTGACAAAATCTAAATTGCGTGGTAAAATATTAACATGATATTGTTTAAATTCTGTCATCTTCTTATGCTTGTGACAAATGAGAACCCATTTGTTTCTGTATTTTCACTCATTTGATTCAGTAGTTGCTACGGTATTGACTTGTCAGTTCCCATGGCCGGTGGGGCAGAGGGCTTTTATATGATGTTTGAATATTTACTGGTACTATCAGGCCTTAAACCCAAAATATTTTCCAAGGTCAAAGCACAGGTGTTACGTTCATTTCACGGCATTTTTCATTTCCTCCTCAATTTAAAGTCCCATTGGGTGATTCTTTATACGAATATCTCTTGGACTGTTGAATCTAATATCTGTCGCCAGACAAAATCCATTCTTTGAAGAAGCTGTTGATGTGCAGGTTCTGAATTGACTGATGCCATCTGTATGTTGATTTTCACATGCTCTATGCACTTGTGCCCTGAAATATGAAAGTTTTCTTTATTATATAGATAAAATCAGGAGCAGAGATATGTGGAATTATATTACTTTTCTACTTTTCTTGGTGTATACTACTGAAGTGTAATGAAACTTTACTTTTTACTTTTTAATCACTAGCTACTGGTGTGGCAAATTCAAAAATGAAGTTGAGCACCAATATGCTTTAACGTAGCAGTGCATCAGGTTTTAGTATCGTATGTTTATATCTGAATGATTTTTTTCTTCCTCTTTCTGTCCTTGGTGTTCTACATTTTTACACCTAGATGAAGCAGTTTTATGGTTGAGACTTTTTTTTCTAAAGTGAATGTTCAATATAGCTTTACACAAGAGTTTTTATGCAACAGATGCATTCGCTTATATTAGAACCTCAAACACTCTTTGAAAGCAAAATGAGAATACATCAGTTTGTCATTAAAGGAATTTTGAATTTCTCACTAACTTAGATAAATGCAGCAAGGTATATTTTTGACATCTCATTAGTTAAATTGATTCCAATAGACTTGTACATTGTTAAATACAATGAAACACAAGGTAAGAACCTTGACTAGAAAATACAGTGCAGAACAAACTAGAACTGATTTTTCTTTTTCCTACATCCACAGTTTACTTGTGATCAGCATGATTTTAGGTGAGTTAACTTAAAATAGTCCATAGATACCGCACACAAAAAAAAAAAAAAGAGAAAAAAATTTGCCCCAGTTTTTCTTAGAAGAGCAACTACAACTATGAGATGTCTTGCATCTTGTCCTGTTTTCATGATCCTGCCTTCTTTTGGTTCATCAGTAGTCCTCTAGTTTGTGGTCTTGTTTTTGGAGTTTCTTTTCTGCGAAGATATCTCAGTTCTGTCAAACATGTCCCAATACTCTCTGGTTTTTATCATGGAATCTGCATTAATTGATAGGCCTTGTGGTGGTGGTGGTGGTGGTGATGAAACCTCAAAAAGATGAAACGCTTTAAATGCAACAAAAATATATGGGAGAATTAAAAAAGTAGACCCCAAATTTGTTATTAAAACCAGTTGTATAAAGTCCTACTTTTGAAAGACCTGACTTGTGATTTTAATGTATTTGGGATTCACAGTGCAGTATCACAGTGTAGCGTTTTACTTGTCATCATTGATTTTAATCAATATCAACAGTATGTTAGGCATTGACTTCGTTATTTGTCACACTTTGTTATTTGACAGCTCACTAACTTGCATTTCTGCAGAGTCATTTTATCAGATTTGAATGTATCCTGTTCAGAAATAACTAGGAACATAAAAGTAACCAGTGATACTGCAGAGTCATTCTTTAAAATGTCCTTGCAGAAAACTCAAGGGAAAAAGAATGGTAAAATTAATTACCTGTATGTGCTGTGCAGCAAACCCTTCTAATGGTCATTAGTTGTTTCTCATCACGATTGTAATACCGTTCTTGAGAAACAGGGATTTTTGAGCGTTGGTTTTAAGGTGATGATAAAATAATAAGAATGGTAATACTAAAATTCTGTCTGTAAGTCAAGAAATGGTAACACAAGCAGATGAAGTACTTTGCTCAGAAAGAAAAAATAACATACCTGCACCAGAACCCCATTTAGTTATTTTGAACCTATGAATTTGACTAAAATTTGTTGCCTTCACCTTGTAATATGTTCCCGAAACCATTTTACGTCTCTGCAGATGCTGTTGGACTTGCATCCTTCTGTAGCTGCGTCCAGTCGGTCCTCTGTGCATAGAGTAGATTGATTGCAAGGATCTAAGAGGAATTACTTTCTTGAGGGCTTCTTGCAAAAGGTGTGCAGTGTTTATTTTGAAACTGGTAGACCTTATGCCAGGTTCTGTTAGTAAATATGGAGAGATGCAGATTAAGTTGTCCTCTGTGAGCATGCAAAAATATTGACGATACCAGGCTTTTAATATATTGCATCTTAACCTTTTGCCAAAGCAAAAATGAAAATAGGCCTGGTTCTGGACAACACTGCTTGTCCTACTGAAAATATACTGCTAATCAGCTGATGGTTGGACATCCCTAGGTCCTTTCTGGTCTTAAACCAAAACAGGCTCGCTATCTTTCATTCGTCACCACTAATTAATAATTGCTGGTAGTGTTCCCCAAACATCTTTTCTCTCTTTCATTACTGAATAGTTAGGAAAGAGATAGTTACATACTCTTGTCCCCAGGTTGCCTGTACCACTGGGGGTGATGGATTTAATATGCAGGTTTCTGAGCAGCTGGCGGACTGGCTGGTGATTGCTGTTAACCCCTTGGAAATGGCTTTGTGCAGGGACAGCTCAGAGCAGTCAAGGATTAGGGCTTCAGGAGCTCATTGCACAAATGCATCTACTTTTTGGGGAAGGGAGGACACGTCACCTGGCTTCAAACTGACTCTGTGCCCTTTGTCACCAGCTTGGGTCAAAGATGAGTGCTGAACTCCAGCCCTGACCACATTGCCCAGTTGAAGCACTTGACTTTGCCCCACAGCCATGTGCTCTGGGCTCTGGGACCTTTGGTAGGGCTTTATCTTGCAGTTCGTATGAGCCCAAGGTCATGAAGCTGATACTTATCCGGGTCCTGCTAGGGTGTCCCTGTGTGCGTTCCCGTGCTCTCATTTCTTGGAGGATTTTCATTTATTCTTTTTAATGATATTGTGCTTATAGTAATATAATACAAACACCCAAACTAAAGTGGCTTTCCTTCAGGCAGGTGCATTTGTAACAGGAACAAGTCAGATCTCATAGAGCAGGGGTGTCAAACTCGCAGCTCCCACCGTTCTCCTGCAGCGTAACACGTGTCACACGCTGCACGCATGCCCAGCGCTGGCAGGAGCGCAGGGGCAAGGAGCTTCGTGCTACCGCTGGGTAGAAACAAGGTGCCAGGCCGGATAAAACAAGGTGGAGGGCTGGACTTTGCCCTTGAGAGTGTGCCAGCTCCTTTCTTGCCTTAGATGATAATTGGCTCCTTCAGAGGATCTAGTAAAATGGCAGACTAGGGAGTCTTTCAAAGATGATAAAAACAATTATTGGTGCTTTTAGTTGTTCTCTTTTGTCCTGTTTTCCTTTGCAACCCTGAGACATGTGGGATGGCACCTAAGAATGATTTTTTTGAGTGTATGTACAGAGACATTTTCTCTGTCATTAAGAATAAATGGGGGGCATGTTACCAAGCATGATATTGAGATGTTATTTGACAGAATTCTGTCTTTACAATGCAGACAAGATTCAGTAGTGCTTCAAGTATGTTGTTGAGTCTTCCCAAGATGACATATAATGTTCAACTACTCTCATTCTTTATGTAAAATCAGAAGATGTGCAGAATTACTGATACATTCATTGCTGAAACATGAAGTATCTAATTCAGGAGCATGAATAAAATGCAGATCAGTCTAAATTACATAGAAGTACTAAAAGTGCTTTTACTCTTGTGCGGTGAACCCACCGTATAGTTCACAATGTGGGCAGAGGCACGGATCTAAACCCTATAATATGGTTTAATGATGGTATAGCTTGTTTTATCGTTTCTATATGTACACATTTCTAGAAATACAAAAAATGAAGAAATTTAGAATGGCTCAGTCAACAAACTGGCTAAAAGAAAAGAAGTTGAGCAAAGTAGATTTTTCACAAAGACAAGGGCGTACAGCACTATAGGAATAGCCAGTTTATGGCAAGGGAGGTAATTGACAGGGAATGAGACAGCATAATGATAAGATGGACAAGAGCAGATGTGGAAAGAATGATGCAAAAAGAAGGTATACTGTTTGGTGAGAGAGAAATTACATGATGATCTATGAAATTAGACAAGAAAGAAAGATACGAAGAAGTGAAATTGGATTTAATGAGGTAGAAAGGTGATTAGGGACAGAAGAAAAATAGAATTCAGTGATGAGAAAATCCTATTAAATTATCCAATAAATCTTCCCACTCAAGGATTTCCCTTCTTTCTCCTTCTTCTCCACAGGATATTTTCCGAGGTAGTTGTCTCAATATTTAACCTTACAGGAATCTCATTTTCCTTATGAAGCACTTCTCTGTCTCTCCATAGGACCAGTAAAATGATACAAGTGTACTCCTGCACGTAGTCAGAGCCTTCACGACTGTGGTCTACACAGCATGTTAGCATTTCTTTAAACCACGTTTAGGTGGGGTTTGGGATAACTTTTTTTTAAGGGCTCTTTCAATTTATTTTTTCGGGGGATTGTAGCTGTTCATTATATCGGATGCTGCATATGAAATAAGTCTTTCCCATTTTACAGTAATCTTCATCACATGTTAAATCTCTGAACTTTGTATGATTTGCTTGCTCTTATCTTTCAGTTCCATATTACAGCTTTTTAAAATCCAAGCAAATACATAGGAAAAGCAATACACTGTGTAGCAGATGGGTTTCCATTAGGAAATGATCACTTTATCTCAATTATACTCAAAAGGTAAAGTGCACGTAACTAGGCAGTCTCTTTGCCTTCTTTTTTGATGGATAAACGGGAAGACTCAACACTTCACGCCTTTACAAAACCAGTCCTAAGACAATTCATCAAAACAACAATTAAAATGCAGCCCCTATTGCATTCTCAGTGTGTCACGTTTCCACCTTGATGTCATGTCATTGAGACCTAATTTGGCAAGAATTTCCCTGTTGGTTACAATAGCATATGTTTGGACAGGGGGATGGAAATGACAACAGAATTTCATGTTTTCCACAGAAAAGTGGTTTAACAAAACAAACCTGGAAAGATTTAAAGGACAACTCGCGCTCTACTGGTCTGAAAAGGGACTCTCTTCAAGTATACGTGCTAAGAGCAATGGAGGAGTGTGTTGGAGGGGTGTCCTGAAAAAGAAGGGCAACTAAACTGCAAAGTTGTACGGTATTTTAAATTTTATACAGATAGCTATGAAGTTATGGTAGATCTGATACCTCCACTAAAGCATCACTCTTAAGGTGGTGTGTTTTACAGAGTGGAAAGCAGCTAAACTGACCTGTGTTTCTGGAGGTCTCCTGATCTTTTAGTGATGAGTAGTCACCTGTTATTAATGCGTTTTGATTTTTTTTTTCTTTGGCAACAATATTTGATCTTCTAAAAGATTTTTTTTCTTTTTGAAGACTCATAGGAAAAAAAAATACAGGAATTAAAGTTATTGCAGTTGTCATAAAAGAAATATGTTGGTCGAGTCAAATCATAAAACATCTTGGAGCATGCTCTTATGCTCATCCTACAAACTGGGAACATTGAGTAGAAATAAATGTATTTACTTCCACCTCCAATCTTCCTCCTCTTTGTCCTTTGTGAGAAAACAGTTTGAGTGTTACAATTCCACGAGTCTATTTGTTCGGCTTGAAGTACATTTCAAAACTGTTCTGGTCAATTGGAGAAGCCTGATGTTGCTCAGCAAAGTTCTTAATTTTTAGAGCTATAAAAGTTGCAAGGAAGTTCCCTTACGCAGTAGTCCCGTGACATCGTAGGTGCTGAAATCAAAACTGAGCAAGCTGCTTTTCTTTCCAGTAGTCTCTGGCTGATAACTGTCTCCATGAACTTGTGTTACTCACCTGTTAACTTATTTTAAAAGGAGAGCCAGTATCCAAATAAATCTTGTGTACCAGGACTCTGGAAATGTGTGTGAGTGTGCAGTAAGAGCGTTCCTAGTGACAGTGAAAAAAAAATGCTGAAGTGAGTACATAATTTAAAGAGAGAAATAAGTGTGTACTTTTAGCTCTGTGCCATATCTATTTCTTACATGTCTGATACTAACAGTAAGGACTGCACATTAATCCTAAAACCTTTCTTTGCTGGGAAGATGATGCACACAAGGCTGCTATGCCAGCTGGTTTTTGAACCCTATGAGTATAGTCTGTATTTTTAGTGATGGATCAAACACCCATTCTTTTACCAGTGTTGCTTGCATCAGGTTCCAAGCAGATTCCTGCTGCCTGTGCGCACCAAGGACTGAAATTGTATGCGAAGTGAAATTTGAAAGAAGACAGCAAGAAAGAATTTTTTAAGGAATATAAAATAAAACATGATAGCTGTTGAAAGCTAAAGGAGTCTTGAAGTGGCAAGAAGAGAGGAAGTGTTCTAAATTTATAATGAAGATTAATTATGCATTCATTGCATTTGAAGAGGTCAGACATGATGAATTTAAATAGTACATGAGAATGAAGGCCATCTTTTATATTAGAGGCATTACAACGGGGTGGTGTGAGGAAAGGCAGAGAAATAAATGAAGCAGAGGGGGAAAATTGCAACACTGAGTTCAGTAAGTAACAAGAACATTAGATCAAATCGATCTGCTTTGTGACTAAATTGATTCATGATCTTCACGCAATTCAAAATAATAATAATTTATTAGCCATAAAATTATACTGGAAAAATGTTTAAAGCTACTGAGAAAGTTAATAAAAGAATGAATTTCAAAGTGGATTCTCACCAGCTTGCAGCAGCCTTTACAACTTCTGTATAGTAGAATAATTATTTTATAAAATTTTGTTCCTTTCTTACATGTAGTTGCTACACATACTTGTTTAATGGGGAAAATAGTAATTTTTTTTCCTGTTTTTTGCTATCTGCTGGTCACATCTATCTTGTTTTCGTTATTCCATTTCGTTTATGAATATAGGATATGAGCAAAGAGATTAAACACAAGCCCATGTAAATAACTTATGGGATAATTTGCTGTAGGGCTAACGCAGAGTATGTTGCTCCACTTTTTTGGCTACTGGAGGAGAGACTTGTTCTTAGCAGGGATAGACTATATTGAGTTACACCGGGAGAAATACAGTATAACCTTTCTGCTAACACTGTTTAGTATACGCATTTTGGGGCACATGAAGATATTGCATTACTGAGCCACCTTTCTGTTTAGAAATGCAGATCCTGTTGAGCTGGGGACTCTATTCCTTCCATGCGGAGTTGGGCAATGCTTATATTGACATCTACGCACTGCTGTCAGACTCAGTCGTTTATTTTGATTCAAGGTATTGGTATGGAGCCTGAGGAGATGCAAATGTTACGTGTATAGTGACATGACTAGGGAGTCAGAAACTCACACTGACACTAGCAAAGGCATACCTTTAATTACGGAAATTCCAGGTGAAGGGAGTCCTTTGAGAATTTCATTTCCATGTCCCTGACCTAAGCATCATGGATGGAAAGTGAAATCAGAGAGGCAGTGGTTAAGAAGGGAGGAAAGGTAGAAAAGCAATAGTAAATTGTCACCTCAGGCTTTTACAAAATAGTGCATAAGAGAAACGAGGCGCATTTTTTCCCTAGAGCATGGTTTCATGTACTTAGTTGCTCATGGGGTGAAAGGTTACCAGAACAGGATACGATACCACATAATTTCCCCATGGTGATTCACTGGTTTTAATATTATCCCCGGCTTCACTTCAGGGAGTTTTCCAGGCAAACTTCTAAAGCATCATGTATGACCTAATACCATTATTGTTTTTTATTTTTGTATGACAGGCGTGTTCTTAATTTACTTAGTCAATCTCTGTACTGACATCGGCACCGTAATTCCTATAGCCGCAATTAGACAAGAATATTATACTGAAATTGTGGACTATGGCTCTCTTCTTTGTTCTGACAAATACAATTACCACTGGAACCCTGCCTGATTAATATAATAAGTTACTAATTAAATAAGATATTAATAATGTATAAATTAGTATTTAACACTTGTATGCTGTCCTTGTATCTTAGAATCCTAAGTGTTCAGTGTGGTTATCTGTTGATGACTATTTTTTGGATTGGGTGAAAAGACAAACAAATTTAACCATCAAGAACATTGCTGCTGGGCTTTTAGCGGATGGGATTTTTAATACCTGTTAATGAGTGTTGTGTTTTCATATTATATTTCCTTTTCCCTCTTATATTCCTTATTTTTCACCCTAGGAATGACAGTAATTGATATTCTGAGTGTAGAAAAATTGCATGATGTCTCCTTACCCCCAGAGTGCTTGGCTTTACTTCCCTCTCAAACTTTACGTTTCATTTTGAACTGAAAAATGGTTGGACTGGCTTGGTTCTACTAAAATCATTAACGGTGAAAACACTCATATTAATTTGTCAGTTTATCTTTGAAGACTTCACAGTTCACTCCCCTAACACTGAAAAACTGATTTACATTGCGTTACTACTATGAAGTTTTCCTTTGCAAGGCATTTCTGCACAATTGTGTGTTAGCCTGCTAGAACCTGTGGATGTTCCTAATTTACCCTTGGTTTTATGGTGCCCATATATATGACCAGGTGTATCTCTTGGTGGGTTCATTTTGATGAAGTCTGAAAGTCTTCACTGTGATTATGCATTAGCTTTAAATCAGCTTCCTTTGTGCAGGAGTTAGTGTAGTATATAAAATGAGATTATATAAAGGGAGCTGTACTGAAGATAGACTTACCTTGTCAAACAGGCAGGTCAAGCACAAGGTTACAAAACACACCATCGCTTTTTGATTCAATTATGTTGCTTAGTGCCTTTCCAATGTCAGTCAGGCCTGTCAGCTTTTCATTTGCCCCATGAAGTTCTGGGCACTGGGTACCGGAATGGAAATAATGCTCTCCCTTCTCCCTGAAACTCGTAGGTGGGCATTAGGTCATTTTGGGAATATCAATACTGTCCATGAGAAAGGAATACTAACAGGTATATGGTGGGCAATCAGCAGACCAAATCAGGCAGAAGTTTATTTCTTGGAAAGGCATACATCACCATATAATCATCTCTTGTTGTCAACTTGCTACTACAATGCTGTCCAAAGGGCATAATTCAATTCCAGTCATGACTTAAATTCTGCCTTATTTGACTTGAAAATCCTACACTTTTTCTACTTCTTTGGAGTTTTCGAATGTTTCTGCATAATTACTCTCATTACATTACCCTCGTTTTCAACCAGAAGTGGATTATTTCTTTTCAAACGGCACAACAGGTTAAAATCCTTCCCTGCTAGGACCTGGTCAAATTTTCCTCATCATTTAGACTGACAACAAGTTTAGCACATTTATTAATTATGAGTGCACTTTGTTAGAACAAACAAAATTCCAAACCTTTAGGAGGCCTAGCATGATTATAAATAAATAAAAACCTTTGAAAAATGCTTCAAGGCAAGAGCTCAGCAAACAAAAAGAAGGGACTCTTACTTTGAGACTGTGCCAGTAAAGTGGAGAATTCCTTTCCCTTTTGAAAAATTACGCCAGGTGTGTTAGCAATATATTAATGGTCTACAAGTGTATATATAGTTTTTTGATTGCTAGACACTCATCAAAACAAAACATGTTATGAACTTGCATATGAATCTCCTTGTGACTGTCTTCTACCTTTAGGGCTGGTAGTATTTTTGTTCTCTTTCTTGTGTGTCTCATTTCCAGCTTTGGGGTATCTGTCTGTGTTTCTCAGCAGCTAAAAATCTGCAACAGCAGCAAATATACTGGGAAGTTGGTTCTGGGTTGACACATGGTCTTCTTTTTCAGGAGCCTAGATGCTTTCACAGAATCCTAGAATTGTTTGGTTAGAAACGACCTTTGAGATCATCGAGTCTGACCATACCTGTCCATTACCAAACCTTATCCCTGAGCACCTCATCTGCCCATCTGTTTTGATTCTGTGATTTGCTGCAACTCCCTTTCAAGTAATTGTGTAGAATCATAGAATCATAAGGTTGGAAGAGACCTCTGAGATCATCAAGTCCAACTGTGCCTGCCTCCCTACAATACTATGTCCCTAAGGAACTCATCTACCTGTCTGTTAAACACCTCCAGGGATAGCGATTTCATCACCTCCCTGGGCAGCTGTTCCAACCCCTGACCACCCTTTCAGTGAAGAAATTGTTCCTGATGTCTCATCTGAACCTCCCCTGGTGCAAATTGTGGCCATTCCCTCTCATTCTGTCACCTGAGAGAAGAGACCAGCATCCACCCAACTACAACCTCCTTTCAGGCAGTGGTAGACAGTGATGAGGTCTCCCTTCAGCTTTCTCTTCTCCAGGCTAAACAACCCCAGGTCCCTCAGTCTCTCCTCACAGGACTTGTTCCCCAGCCCCTCCCCAGCCTATTTCCCCTTCTCTGGACGCGCTCCAGCCCCTCAATGTCCTTCTTGTAGTGAGGGGCCCAAAACTGAACCCAGCACTCCCAGGGGTGCCCTCACCAGCGTTGAGCACAGGGGCACAATCCCCTCCCTGCTCCTGCTGGCCACGCTGTGTCTGACACAGGCCAAGATGCCATTGGCCCTCTTGGCTACCTGGGCCACTGCTGGCTCATGTTCAGCTTTCCAGGCCCTTACAGGGATTTCTGGGTCATCTATCTAATCAAACTCCCTACTCAAGAAATGCAACCAACTTTGTAAAAATTATCATCCATCATAATTAAACCAAAGGGATGCTTCATTTTCAGACAACATTTTCCGTGTTGCATTTTTTACCTAACAGGCCTCTTATTAAGTGGAACCAAAATACTAATGCTGAAGACATCAGTTGTCATAAATAACTATAACACTACTTCTTGTGGGTCAACAAATAGGGCAGATTTCAGTGTTAATCAGACGTCATGGTCAACTACTGTATTTAGAGAATCTTAACTGTTGTATTTTACAGGCAGGCAGTGTGGCAATTTAGTTAGCACTAAAATTATTGATTTCAGATCTTGAGAGACTTGCTAAATATATCATGAAGGCCAGTGTTCATTTATTTATCTTTTTATGAATAGAAATCAACACTGAAACAATGAAAGCGCAGTGTACAGTGATGATATGAATAAATCTGATATATTAATGTCTTCAGAAGCAGTAAATACCTGTTTGTAACAAGCACAATCGTATTTTCTGTCCTGACCTGTCCTATGTATCCATGTTCCCAAATGCTTATGATTTCCATTTTTATTGCATGTGAACATATGCCTTCCAGTGCTGTAGCCAATTGATTCCCTGAAACAAAACCGATCTGAACGATTGTGACTTGTCTTACTGTCTCAGGATTAGTATAGTTGTATTTTCTTCTATGTCAGGGAATTTGCATCCAATACCTCTATACCTCTACTGCAATGCTATACATTCTGTCATGACAAGCAGAAAATAATGTGATGCCACCAAATAATCTTCTCATCACTGACAATAGAACTTTAGAAATGAAACTATTTTTTTTCCCATAACTAACCCGGATCTCCTTGTCTCAAGGAAATGGAAGAGCAGTGAACTTGACTTAACCTTTTTGTTACACAAGCGTTAGAAAGTTCCAGTGAAAATCAGGGAGCTACTCCAGCTGTACAGCTTTGTAAAACAGAGATGAATTTGACTCATTAACATGGTTTTCTTCAGATGTGAGGTTTGATTTCGCTCATGTGCTACTCTATCCTGCTGCTTTTGTAACTGCGTTAGTTTCTTTGAAGTTGCATATATGACAATGATGTACTGTCAAGGTAGGTCAAACCCTCAGAATTGTATGAGATAGTCAAGACAAGGACATTGTGAGTTGTGAGAGTGTCTGTGACCCAGAAAGTAGCACAGAAGTGCATTTACTCTGTATGCGGATGACATACTTTGTTTTTTCAAGAGCTTGGTTACTCATTTTCCCCCTCTATTATGTTTATTGGACAAGTTCCACATAGTTCATGATCAGCAGAAAACTGAGGTCATACCATTAACATTTTTTGGCATTTGTAGCTAGACACATTTTTTTCACCTTTTAACATAACACGGCTTTGAAACAAATAAATTAAAAAACCCTGAAGCCAATTGTAATACTTTGTAGGTCAACAACTTGGTATTCAAAAAAAAATGGTGGTGACTGACAATACCTATTGGGAATTACTCAGCCATTCTGAAAATGTTTAGGTACATGAGTGCAAATGCCATGATCTTGTCGTAAGGTTTCTATGTTATTTGTAATTGTTTTGCCACAATTTCTTTATGACTTGGGGGGGCTTTTCCACGACACAGAAGTTAAACACCAAAGAATACAGACTCACATCTGAGTACTTCAAGTGTAAAGCATTTAAAAAAGGGGGAAGGAGTCTTAGATTTTAGAGATTTGGTATCTGAGCTGTTCAGTTTTTGTCCATCTATGAAGCTGCTGCATTGACCCAAAGGTCTGTGTGATCAGTTGAAAAGCTGATAGCTGTGGCACATATTTTAAAAAGCCCTGAATGCTTTGTGCACCACTCCTGATTTTCAGTAAGATTTATTCTCTTTCTGAATTCTTATATTGAGATTCCTGAAGAACCGGGTGGTAGAGGATTCACTCAGTGAATGACTTTCAGGCTACCTTGGACTTTATGATTTGTGATGTGAATTCTGTTTTAACTGTGGACATTTATGATGATATTCAAAATGTTGGTAGGTTTAGGGATGTTTCAGATTTGAAGTCTACGTCATTCTTTAGAGTTTTAAGACATGGTGAGTGTAGTTACAAACATAATTGCTAGGACTTGAAAAACTTCTCCAAATAAGTTTAAGTCAGTTTTAAATATCTTTTTTTTTAAATCTCAGGTCTCAGAGGGCTATTGTCCTATTAGCTGGGTTGCTGCTTTATGTATATATAGAAAATATTCTTATGATGATAATTATGTTTTTTAAATGGCTAATGTCTATTAGAAGAGATGGTTTAGGAATTTTGAGATTAATTCAGTATTCAGAATCTCAAAGCTTTGTGCTTTGTCTTGCATTTGCCCTATGGAGTCCTTTTCCCCTGCAGTCCTTTCCTTCCTGTCATTGTCATCAGTGACTGAGTTGTGCCTTGGCTTCTCCTTTGACCTCTTCTTGCTGTCCTGGTCATTTCTGAAGGCTTGAGTTGGAAAGGAGACTGTTCTGCATTTGGTGATTACAGCTTTCACTTTGGGTGTGCAGATCGGACAGCAGACTATCCAGTCGTGGACCATTTTTACCCTCAGTCGCTCACCCCGCACGTGATCGGTGCTGCAGGGCGGCTACTTGGTCTGTACCAGGAGCTGCTCTCTTCTGTTTCTTTTTCTCTGCTTATGTCTCAAAAGCAGAAAGGCATCGTTTCAGGCGCTGTCTGCTCCCGTGCTTCAGGCAGTGCAGAACCAGGAAGCTTTCACAGAACTTGTCTGCGGACAACTGTGTTTAAAGATGCTCTTCTACAGATTTTGGAAGGTCCCGTAGTTAAAATAATCATATTTCAGTCTTCGCAAACACTTTTGTGAGCATTTCATAGCCATGCCCAAGCCACTCTCCATGTTTTGTGCAGACAAGGAGAGAGGATTTCAAAGGAAACATTCTGTGCCTACCTGGATGACATCCTGCTGCTTCCCAAACATTTTGTTTTGTTTGCCTTTCCCTTCAGCCTCCCCATCATATATTAATTCCGTCTCCTCCTCCTTCAGAGACAGATGGTGAGCTGGTGATACTAATGAGCTCCCTGCTGCCCAGGGAAGGCAGCCTGAAATGCTTTGTGTTCTGAGAACTTAACAGACTGAGCACCCTCACTAAGGATGGAACACATGCAAAGAGAGATTTGATGCACAAATACTGTAGCAGACTTTCTTCACGCGCACCTATGAACCGTGTTTCCCCAAGAGAACAACTTCCTGAAACAGCCTGCCTAATAGTCCGATCCTTACTGTGTTTATTGGTGTATTGCTCTGAATGGTACAATAATCTCTCTCTTTTATGGAGATGGAGAGAGCATTAGGTTGTGGACACATGGCAATTGAATGCCCTGCTTCGCTGGCATTAGCACGCTGAGAAATAAAAACAAAGAGCACCTGCTGTTCCTCAGAATGAGTCTTTGAATGTTATAAAAACTTTCTTGGCAGAAAGCCATTATTTTCTGGTCTGACTTTAAAAAGAATGCAATTAATTTTAGGAGCCATAGACCTCTAAGGTAACAAAATGCAATTATCCAGGGATTCATGATGGATTCAGTTATGTCTTGTTTGAAAGGTAACAGGGTTGTCAAAACTGACTTGTACTAAGTATGCAATTACAGACGGGTCCAGTTGGCCGGGAAGTCTAATGGTTGCAGTCATGTGGCCAGTTCAAGGCTGCCTGCACAGCTCCCAGGTGCTGGTAGTTTTGTGGATTCAGCATGATCATGAGGAGTTTTTCAAAACCTAATGAGTTGGTTACAATTCTGACAACTTTCGTAATGGATTCATTAAATGTTCTCTCTCCAGCAGAGATCATAAGGAGAGATGTATCCCTTTCACCACAGTCAGCAGGAAAAGGGCAGTGATATGAGATTTCTCATTGAGTGAATGTTGAATCATTCACTTTTTGTATTTAAAAACAAATAAATACTAGTATCAGAGAATCTGTCTTTTAATATGAAAGATCTTCCACAAGAAAGAACGTTTTGCCACTGAAATGGAGAACATTAAAAATCCCAGACTTTGCTTTCAATTACTACATAGAGATAAATCACATAAGTTTAGAGGATGGATAGTAAATCTAACTCTAACCTGACCAGCTATTATAGCTGATAAAGAGATCTTGATATCTTATCAAAGCAGGTGCTTTGATATCTGTTGATGCAGAGTAGTACCCAGTCCACATTTAAGTTAATTACTCTATACTAGCAAGTAACAGATGTGCTGCAGATGGCTGGGGTGATTAAAATATAAAATCTTTATTTGTGAGCTTTTGTGGGTTTGGAAGCTAACAATAAATACATGGGTTAAAAAGCAGTATATTAAAACTCAAATATTTTAGTAATTGAACTAAAATTGTATTTGTGTCTTTGTTATCAGTTACATTCACAAGGTGTTCAAAACAAAATAATGAGTTACAGACTTAAACAGAGATGTTTTTTCCACATTGGAATTTACTAGTGCTATGCCAACAGTTACTCTGGGAAAACGTGTGTATACTCTCCTCTGTTCTTTCACCAGTTTTCGGTACGAATGTGAGATGAGGATCAGTCTGACGGTCTTTCTTTAGAATGTGTATTTACATTTTCTGAAATTAATTTTTCTGGTTCTGTTCTGGTTTCACCAAGAAAACTTTTACAAGCATTTCTATTTTGTGAACTGGAAATTCCACCCTGAAAAGCGAGGGAGCCACACATAGATAGGCAAATGCCTATCTTGTAAAAAAACAAGGCAGTCTTGTAGACTGTGCAGGATCAAGGAGTTGAAATAGAGGTTGCCACAGGCGTATTGGTTATCTTCACCATATGCTTTCTTTTGGTCTTTCTTTGGCTTTTTTGTTGTTGGTTTTTTTTTTTTTTTTTTAGGGGGTTGAGTCTTATTTCATCCTTATTTTCATCCTAATTCAAACCGTGGCAATTTATGGAGTCTCAGAACTTTCATATGACAAGAAAACGATCTCCTGCTTAGCTGTGAGAGGCGTCATTGTAAGGTGAGAAAGATTATGAAAAGTCGCTGAAGGAAATTATACAATCTCAGTAACTCAAGCGTGTATGGGTAGCTTGAACCAATTTCTAAATAAATATAAATGTAAACCACCTTGATGTGATATCTGATCAAGAAGAACCACTTAGATACACGATGTAACATTGAACTAGCTTAAAGGACCTTAGTACATTCAATGTGCTACGCTAAGTGACACGTACGGAAGACCTCTCATACGATATTTCCAGTATTAGGTGAGATAACTACTTTGTGAAAGGGATGACTAAATGCGTGTGAACTGCTTGTCTCTGGATTTTGCTATAACTATTTTTACCACTACTTACAAAGAGATAGATCATAAATAAGAAGAGAATACTCAGCTTCTACTATTTGCGGTTATTTGCTGATCTGTACAAGTGGGACGTGAGATAATCTCACTGCGCAGGAAGGCCATGGAATTTTCTCCCTCTTTCTTAAGATATTCTACTTTTTATTCTAGTAAACCTCTGCCCTGTCTAGTGGTTTACACCATATTCATATGGAAATAGCTCTGATAGTAGAATCACAGAACACTTTGCTTATGGGTTTTTCTTCTATCCACTGTAATAACAAACTTCCTTGCTATGTTCTCCTGACCTTTCTCTCTGACTCCTGCAATACCTCGTGGTTGTCTCCACATGCCTCGTTGAATGGCAAGAGGCAGCATTTGCTGTGGCCAATGATGAGATGCATGACTGCTGGCGAACCAGCTGGCTACTGCCTGCCAGACCCCTTGATGGCCTTTTCTCTTTGCCTGTCGCTCAGTGGAGTTACTGATTGGGTCTTTATCCTTTATCTAGCTAGTGCTGTTGGTAAAACCTGTAGGAGTTCAGTATTTTTGAGGTCTCTCTTCCTCTGAAATCTGGGTCCAAAAGCCATTTTTGATGGGAAACGGTACTGAAAGAGGAAACAAATGATCATATAAGTTTTGTTTCCTTAGGGAGCCAGACCAAAGATAGGTATCTAAGACTTGTCTCACACGTTATTGATCTAGCAGAATGCATCCTCTGGCATTTAGGGATAGTGGGGAAAGGTAATTACAGGAGTGATCAAGAATTTATAGTTGTATCTCTATTACCAAGTGGTAGCACTGAGTTTTGTATTATCTCCAAATGCAGTTGCCATTTGTTCAGTCATTTGTTCATACATTCTAGGCAGTTGTTACCTGTTTCCCCTCAGGTCACAGCCAGAGATGGCATAGTTACGTGCATTTTACACATGTATGAGATGCACTGCAGAAGTGTTTCCTTATAGTGATCTCTCATTTACTAAATTTGGTTTCTATTAATACTTTCTATTAGTTTATATTTCTAGCTATGGTGGAACATTATGAAATACGTGTTGTTCAGAAAAGTTTTAGGTTTGCATCATCATAGACCTCCCCTTAAAGAATTGGACAGGAACTAAACATTGCCTTTTCCTGAATTTGTGTCATGAAGCACCTTCTTAGGAATCATTTTTAAATTCCCCTCATGTCATAAGCAAATCCTTTCCCTTCAGTTCTGAGACAAATACCCCATCCCCCACCCAGATGTACAAAAAGATGTAGGCTGGGGGAGCATTTAGGTTTAAGCTACTAGTTTAGGGAAATTCTCCCAGTAAAGGTAAAGTGAGAGAAGATGCTCTTTCAATGCTGAATAAACCACATCTACTTTAAATATGGAGAAGCTTTGGTATTTTGGATTTAATGAAGCCTAAATATGTCAACATTGGAGGCTGTTTACTCTTGTTAAATAGCTGGCACGCTATACTGGCTGGCATTGTTGTATTTGCTCTGTCAAAATCCCCTGCAACTCATTGTTTCCCAAGCTGTATGGATTCAGCTCTTCAGGCCTGCCTTGATATTAGATTGTTCTGTTTCATTTTAGGATGAACTACATTTGCTCTCTATTTTTTTTCCAACTGTCTTGCTATTTCTTCCGTTACACATCCTACAAACACTGATGTAGACAAATTAATGTGAATAATTCTTTTGAATAAACCCAGTGCAAGAATCGTGATACATTTGAAATGTGAACTGTGGAAGTTTAGCTCATGTAGAAACTCTAATGCAGCCCTATCATATTTAAATTTGGCTTCTAAATGTACACGACAACAATTCTTTTGGCGAGGGGCACAAGGGTCTCATACATATGGAGCTGGATTGCTCTGCAGTCCCAAATCTGAAATCTCCTGAGCTCACACTACAAGGGATTATGGTTGTTACAAGTGACAAGTCTGTAATCTGCTATCAGATTTCTCGACCAAAAATAGTTTTAGTCATGAAGTCTCCTTGAGTTAATGTCCAGAAAACATATTTTCTCCAGAGTTGCTGCAGCTTTTAATTTATCTTTCTGTGGTTAGCGTGCAAAGGACTACAGTAAATCATCTCCATTGCTGTTGTGTATATCTTTTTTGGAAGTACAATACGATCATTATAATGTGAATTGTTATTACTCCAATGCTGAGCACTGAAGTAAATGGAAACTTGGCATGTAGGATGGTTATCAGTATGAGTTCAGTATAAAGCATGTGCATTTTATTGTTTTACTCAGTCATTTTCCATGAAGTACCTTTGGAGTATCTAGTTCTTTATTTTTGTCCAAAGATTTTGATAGCTTCCTGAGGAAAAACCCAACATTTAGGGTCTGATAATCAAATGAAGCTACTACAGAGGAGGTGGAGGACTGGTCTGAAGGCTTTTTCAGAAAGAGTTTCTACTGCTTCACTGAGAAAACAAAAAAGTGAAATGAAGGGGATTCTCTAGAGATCTATTTGGTTTGAGGGTCAATCAGCTTTTATTAGCAATTTGGTTGATGTTTTAGGCACTGTGTATATTTAATTTGTAGATGTTGTGGAGACGAAAGGGTTTGTAAGCCTTTTGGAAGACAAAATTGGAATTCAAACTGATCTTGGCAAACTGGGAAGTGGTTGGAAAAAGAGAGGTGATTTCTTATTAGCTTTAAGTGCAAAGTATTGCACTTCAACAGGAGTTGATGGCTTTGTAGCTGCTGATTAAGTGGAAATTTTACTCAAGTAATTACTCAAATAATATTGAAAGAAAACTTGAGTATTAAAATAGACCACAAACTGGACTTCAGTCCTGTCTTGGTGATGCAGAAAAGCCGAACCTCCCACTGTAATATGTGCATATCTGGGTTTACATGCAAAAGATACAAATTAGTCACAGTATCACCGTATCATAAGGTTGGAAAAGACCTTAGAGATCGAGTCCAACCTATGACCCAACACCTACTTACTACCTGTCCACTACACCATGTCACTAAGAACCTCATCCAATTTCTCCTTAAACACCTCCAGGGACGGTGACTCCACCACCTCCCCGGGCAGCGCATTCCAATGGCCAATCACCCTCTCAGTAAAGAACTTCTTCCTAATGTCAATCCTAAACCTCCCCTGGCGAAGCTTGAGACCGTGTCCTCTTGTTCTGTCACCGGTCGCCTGAGAGAAGAGACCAACCCCTGCCTGACTACAACCTCCCTTTAGGCAGTTGTAGAGAGCAATAAGGTCTCCCCTGAGCCTCCTCTTCTCCAGGCCAAACAACCCCCCTCCCTCAGTCGCTCTTCATAGGGCTTGTGCTCCAGGTCCTTCAGGTCAATTCAACTTTGTAGGGCATCAGATTGGAGCAAGCCTAGAGAAAAGCATCAGCTATGAAGGAACCTTTAACATGTCACCTATGAGAAAGACCAGAAGAATGTGGGTTATTTATTTTAGAGAAGAGCAGTCAATATGAGATGTATTAACAGTCTTCAAATATATTAAAAAATGTCAGCAAAGAAGGTTCAGTCTCCAAATGCATAGTGCTAGATGATGAATAACAGGCTCACGTGTTAGCAAAGAAAACCCAGGTTAGAAATCAGGGAAAAGTTTATAAAATAACATTCCTTTTAGATTATTTGCCTGAGGAAGCTATGAAATCTTCATTACTGGAAGTAAATAAATATATAAACGTATTTTAAGGGTGTGGGTGTTGGGTCATAGGTTGGACTCGATGATCTCAAAGGTCTTTTCCAACCTTACGATACTGTGATAGTTCACCTGCTTTGGCAGTGATGGATATGAAATAGGCTTCTTTTGAAGATATTTGCAGCCCCTTTTGCTGGATTACTGTGTGGATTTGTTTGTTGTGAGTCTAATTGGCGTTATCAGAAAATAAATTTGGGGGTTTAGGACTAATTACTGCTTTATGTACTTATAGCCTGAAAAAAGTCACAACTGCAAGGAATATTGCTTATATTTAAATGATAATAAGGTTTCTTAAATTAGACAGATCAATACTGGTATGAGTATCAATAATTATTTAATATATGTGTGTGATGGATTAAAATCACATGTTATTGTCCTTTGGGTGTGTGGTAAATTGTATCTTCCTGCTGGAAAACCTTCTTTTATGACCATGCCTAAACCAAACATTTTTATCTATTTTGACAACTTGATGGTTAATAAAATATATTGTTAGTATTATGGCTCTTTTTCAAGTGTTAGGTTTTTTTTCTGATTACTGTTGTGACCTCCTGAAAGTGGTGATCTGGAAAACACAATAAGAACGTTAACAGGCTCCATTGACGCGTTAGCCTGCATGGCATTAGCATTTATTTCTAACTTCAGGAGCAGTTTGAACAATAAAGCAAAATTTGCTTCTGTGCCTTTGGTCTCGTTCATACTGACGCGCTGTTCTACGTGACATCGTACTTCTGTGTAAAGTAGTTTAGACTCAGATTGGAAAGTAATGCAGCTTTTTTATCTCGGAAAGGAATATCTACAGCAGGATCTCACGTGAATTCAGCAGAGGGGAAAGGATTTGGTTTCTTTTGTCCCTGTACCTGCCTTACCGGCGGTGGAGACGGGCATGGCAGAGCACGTAAGGTGCTGTGGGATGTTTGATATGGGACACTGGAATTAATCCTCAGTAATCCCGTGTGTCAGCAGTCGTTCTGCCTGCCTCAGGACTTCTCATTATTCAGAGAGAAAGCAAGTTTTTGGCCCTGTGCAGTGCTTCCTTCATTGTGGATTACAGGTATGCTGGAAACTTGTATTTAGATCTGTAGTCCAGGCTGAAACACTTTCATTGAGAATTAAGTTATTTTTACAGTAACAATAGATAAATATTCATAGGCACCGTGACAGAAAATTTGAATCATAACTGCTAATTGCAATTTATGCTTGAATCAAGAGGAATTTTTTAGATTTTCCATGCTTTGCACGTGTTCACATTTCTGCCCTAATGCGATTTCTGTTTCTTTTGTTCCCTTAAATATCACATTTTCACATTCTGAGGAATGAACAACCTCCACCAGTCTTGTTCAGAGTTGCAACGTTACCTCATGGGTTTATCCCCTCAAATAGCAGTGACTGTGTTTAAGTTTGCTCTTTTGGTTAGCTTGGCCTTTGTGCAATGTTGGAATTGAATTTGGTATCGTACACAGATGTCAGCTTATGAAGGTACAGCACTGAAATCAGACCCCGTTATTGCTGAGCTTAAATTCACTATAAATTAAAGAAAAAAAAAGAGAAAACCTATCAATGACTTTAGTTACTAACAGATGCCTGCTGCAATTACTGGTGGTTGTGAGCATCTTCCATGGCAATAGTTGCAGGACCAGAGTCAGAGCTTGGTTTATATGATTGTTCGGTTGTGCAATCATTACCACTTGAAAACATTTTCAGACAAATAAGAACACTCTCCAAACATATGTGAGGAACAGTAGCCAAGAAGTGGTTTTGGTACTGACTGATGACATTTGTTATTTTCTGTAATGAAACCAAATTTTTTATGAAAGCTGGAGCATCCCAAAAGACATTAAAACAAGTAATTCCAGGTTTAAGATTGAATTCAGGATGTTTCCAAGTGGCAAAACCTTGCCAAAAAGGCACAAGCGCAGACCAGATGAAGAAGCACTCGTTCTGTGGTTATATTAGTTGGGACAGGTGTGGTGACAGTTTTGCATCTCTGATAAATGCAGGACACCTCACTCGTGTGTTTTACAGTTCTGTCCAGTCCCTTTATCTCTTCTATTCCTGTTCAGCCACTATTAGTTTCAGAGAGAGGAATGTGTGTTCCTGTGTTTGAGGAATACTTAGGCAAAAGGATGGGCATTATTTAGTGCACGAGGATTAATTGAGTGTCCTCGTTAAAGAGTAGAAAGTTCTGCTGCAAGCGGTTTATCAGTTGAATTGAGAAACCTTTTTGAACTGCTCTTCCTGCACTTCTCAGTGAAGTTGGATTCAGGTTGGGAATAAGTTCTCAATTTAAATTATTCTTAACCACTTGGATAAGCAGATTTCAGGATGAAATCATATTTATAAATGTCTCTATATATTGAATGATGCTAAGAAAGTAACATTTACATTTTGAAGCACTCTTTAGAGAATTAATTTTTAAATTCAACAGTAATGTTCATACGAGCAGGAACAGTGATAGCTTGTAGAGAAATGGAAAGATAGTGCTGGAATATTTACTTGGCTCTGGATGAGCAAGTGGCTTTCATCTGGAACGTAAAGTGACCAGTAATAATAAATCTCTGTGACTGAGGTCTGCTGTCAGTAAATCTTGTCTCCTGCAAGTTTTTACAGGCTCCTACGTGTATCTAGGATTCAACATGGCATTTGAAAGAAGCAGCTGTGCTGGTAGTTGTTACCAAGTACTTTTTGGCATGTAGTGCCAATTCTGTTTTTTCATATCACTGACTTTCTTAACTCTTGGGTGTTTCCTGGGAGCAGACTGAACCAAACGCTGGTAGTCTACTATTGTGTGCAGGTGCTTATTCTGAGTCTTAGGAGCTGGCATCGTTTTGTTCTGTGGAAGGTGTGTTTTGATGGGCAGTACTCCCTGCCATGTAGAGCCTGCGAGCAAAGCCTTTGCTCTCACACGGAGCACTAATTGACGAGGCAAACATTATCGATGCGTAACCAGTGAGGGTGAAACCTAGAGGAGTGACCATGGCCATTAATTTTCCCTTGGAAGTCTTCCCTGTATTTCAGTGTGTTTGAGGCTGGGATTGAGTTTAGTTTCAGGCAGGAAGCGTACAGCAGTGGGCTGGGGAGCTGAGGCTTCGCTGGGACAAAGAACATAGGCAAAAAGCCACACAAGTAGTTGAATCTATTGTTCTGCTTGAGTCGAACTACATAATATTGCAAGTTTTCTGTGATTATTAACTCATATTTGAGAATTAATTTGTTTCAATCCTGCCTAGACCCATCCTCAGTTAATTTTCTGCAAATAGACTCCAGCAAAAGGCAGGATTTGCCACGTCAATGCATTTTAACTATACAGTACAGATTACTTGAGGATGACAATTGGAATTTATAATCACAAATACTTAGGACAGAACTCTGATTCTACAAGTCACAAGTTGGTCAGGCAAAACCAAAGTTAACGTGTTACCTTATGCCTTGTCAAGGCTCAGGTATTTTATAGCTAACAAGCTGCAGGTCAAGAATTATTTTATGAGTAATCTGCCACAATTATTGTTGATTTTTAAGATAATTTACAAACAGAGGAGTAATTTACCTGAATAAATAATATAATGCAACCTTCTGTGATATTCTTTTGTATTGAGATGAATTTAGTGTTCATATACATAGAAAGTGCAGAGTTTGATTCCAGGTGATTTAATTAGATTTCTTTTTACTGGGGGACTTAGAGGATGGACCGTTCCCTACCTCTTAGCATCTCTTCCTTTCCTGCAAACATATACTGTTTTCAGGAAATGCAATTTTTCTCACTGTTCTCAGAATTTCACCTTTTCTGTATTGTAATGGAAACTATAGTGGTGAGAGTGGCGAGTAAGTTCAGAAAGGACAGGCTGAGTCCAGAGTAAGTACATGGAGATGATGCACTTAAATTAGCAGACTATTGTAGACTTAGGGGAACAATTTTCCAGCTATCTGCCCTTTTTAGGATATCAAAATTGTTCAACAGTTAGCATTAGCTGTCAGAGATGTCTGTAAGCTGCCTGTGGGGTATGGACCACTGGTGGTCTCCAAGTTTGTGGGCCAGTGCTTCACAGCTGAGGAGTGGAGCGGCGTTGCAGGTATGTTGGAAGCTAAAGCACTGTGATATTTGAAATATTCTGACAGGTCTACTTATCTGAAATTTTTGGAAGCAGTTGCCTGAAGACAAGCACACCTGATATTTAAGGCATTTGCTTTCTCTTCTCTGAGATGGGCAGTAAACTGACACCAAGCACTGATATACTAAGAGAGAACATAATAGAAAATTCCTAAGCAAATACAAATAGGCCTTCTTGTCTGTGTGCCAAGGATGTCTGACATTTCTATCAGTACTGTTAGTGATGCTCTACCTGTAATTTAGATGAAATCTGTGCCTAACATGTCCAGCTTTCAAAATAAGGAATAATGCATTTCTCTCTTCTTGCTGATGCTATGCATAGTCTTCTGTAATCACTACCAGAAGGTAAGAATGAAATGGGACCAAAAAGTAGCAAACCCCAATGCTGTTCTGATAGGGAAGGCAAAGTAAAGATAGATATAAAGGAAAGATTGTATCCGCACTTGGTGCTGTGATATTAATTTGAAATGCAGTTAGTAAAGGTCAGCGCTCTCCAAAGGCAAATTTTGTTCAGCTGCTTGTGGACTTGTAAACCGAGGAGGAGAGGCTTACAGAAGTAACAAGCAGGGATGGGGTGGGCAGCAGAGGATAGCGGATTATCTTTTCCTCCTTAGGACCTTAGGTCTTCTAATGAGGAAATCCCATACATCTGCAGTTATCATGTATCTGACAGTATTGCTTGTTCACTACAGCTTCAAGGCACAGGTGACCCTGATCCATTCCTGTTTTATTATACCTCTGCCTTTGCTTATCTGTTGCTTGAGGGCTGGGGCAACAGCAGAACTAATTCCCTCCCACATTCCTCTGTGCTATTTGACTCATTTACTAACAAAGACAACTTATTTTTTCCTCCCAAAACTATACCTAAAGTTTGAAGAGGCAACTGCAAACCATAAAATTGAAGCCTAAAAGTCTACCTACAGTATGCATAACGCAAAATGTATTTTCTTTAAGGTACTCGATTAAAAATATGACATAAATATTCTGCTTTTCTTTCCTTTTACGTTTGATAGTATACCCTTAAAGAGTCTGAATATGGTGTTATTCATTATTATTGTTGTTGTTATTTAGTAAAGCCACAGAGCTGAAATGATAAGTAACCAAAGCCTCATCAGAATACGCAGGTATAACTCACGTGTTGCTCATGAAGTATTTGATCCGATAATCCACCTCTACCATGTTATTTGAAAGTAATTACATTTTGAATATCAGTGTGACTAACTTAATGGTTTGGAAATTTCTTATCAATCCATCAACTAATATCCCTTACTTATAATTTGCATTCTTAATAGAAGAAGTAAGCAACTCAAAGCTACGTCTTACTTATTTTTATAATAATTTACAGCTTCATTTGATCATATGGTAATATGATCTTTTACATCCTTCAGTGTCTTAGAGGAAACAACTATAATCTTTGTTCTCTTTCTAAGCCTTGTTGAGGCAAAACCAGAAGTTTCTCTGACCTCTTGTAATATTTGAGGAAATTTGAGGAATCTGAAGCTCAGTTGTGTTGGATGTGCATTTATTTATTTATGTAGCATAAGTAAAATGTTAGAAGAATTTGAGATAGATCCAAGAGCTATAACAAAAAAAAATTAGAAGCTTTAAGTACTAATCAAAATGCTGTCCACACGTAGCTGCAAATAGTCCTTATGTGGCCAATGCAAATACAGGTGTGACGTGACTGTTCTGCTGGATTAGTCAGTTCTTGAAGACACAGCACTAATGCTGGAGGACAGTTTCTCTGGGATTTAATGGGTCACCTGATTATCATATTTTGTATGTGGACTAGATGAAATTGTGAGAAGGTAAATAAGGAGAATGCAACTGTATTTGAAGGAGTTGGAACAAAAGATCACTTTTCCTTCTGAGGCAGTTATGCAGCAAAGCAAAGGTCTCTAGCAAACACAAGACAAAATTATTACCATATGTAAATTTTAATGTAATATTCTCATAAATGCAGGAAGGTATTACCACTGGAAAAAATTTCCTTCCTCCATGCCCCTCATTAAACCTAGATGTCTCATTTTCATGAATCTGAAGTGCAAGAACGCAGACCCCGTGTTAGTGACAGAGTGGACAAATAGACCCGTTTATACATTGTACATAATGATGAAAGAGTAAAAGAGCTTTGAGTCGTGTAGGCTCCTTCCCAAACTTGCCCAAAGCTTGCTTGATAAGAGGTGACTAAGCTTTTTGGGTTCTGTAGGGTTTTTTCTGGAAAGGGTATAGTATCTGTCAAGTTAAGTCCTTTACTTGACAATATAGCTTTTTATTTTGTTCTCAGGTAATGTGCTCTATGTTGGCCTCGAAAAATAAAGAATATTCTTGAATAAAAAACTACCAAGAATAAAAAGTAGTTTAAGAAGTGTTTTATTTATCTTTAATCATAAGGTGGAATAATGGAATTTGTGTCTCTTTCTTAAAGTATATTCCAGATGACCCTACTGTCCAAACTCATTTACTATTATTAGATCTTTTCAAACCTGAGAAGTGCTGACATTCTGTCATTAATACTGTTGTAAATTCTGAAGTAAACAGATTTCAAAGGCACTTGACTGTTAGTGTGAAGACAAGGTCAAAGAGCTGAATGACAAGTCCTCCTGGTACAATAAGACTCACCGTCAGTCAATTTTATTAGCAATGTCTTATTAAAGAAGTGGGAACAGAACATGACAAAACAGTATCTTGGAAAGGCTGTGTGCATGATATCCATTTTGGTATCCTTGAAATAGTCATTAATGAAAAACAAGTGTTATATATGGTCCAGAAATATGGTAGTCTCCAGCAGGAGAACCTCTTCTGCAGCTTATAACATCTGAAATTCAGAAACCAAAAAAGTCCATTATGTCCAAACTTTCTGAACAAGATAGATTAAAGCAACTAAAATAAGCAAGATGGTTGAACTTTATTGAAGAGGTATTGGGTTTGGCATTGATAACTCAAGGGTGGGAATTTACAGCCATTGAAACCAATGTTATTTCCATTATTAAATACTCTTCTGTATGAGTGTGCAAGCTTCACTGTCAAAGTGTTTGGCATCTGCACAGCTCAGAGACGAGATTATTTTCCTCTAACTTTCTGCTGAAAGTTTTTGGAAATTTTCAGCCTGCCCTGTGGTGCTACTCTGTTTCATTTTCTTAAATCTTCTGTGCCATTTATTCTACAAGGTTAGATGTTATAGGCAGATTAATCAATGGTAATGTTAAATACAGCCAGTGTACCAGTTTAATAGTAGGTCATGGTCTAAATTTAGACAGATGGCTCTGAAAGAAGGAAGTCACTTTATCTTCTGAGTAAATGTATAGGAACAACAAAATTTATAACTCAGATTTTTCACTTTTATTAGCACTGGATATTGAAAATTAGACAAAATACAAAATGCCTACGTGCGAACAGACTTAAGGTGCATTCAACAGTCAAAATATTACATGTAGCTTTAAGATATATTGTGAGGCTTTTGTATGTGATCGTTCTCTCATGATGATAATGACTTTATCTCAATAAAAGAAAACAAAAGTCTGTTCCTATCTGGAGATCCAGTCTGATCCAGTCCGAATACAAGATAAACATACATGTAAATGTACTTTACTATATGAAGGTGAGTGGTGGAGGGCAGACTGCAATGTGCGGTGTTCCATGCGATTACCCACAAGTGTGGGGCAATAGCCATCACATTGAGTGACTTCTCCTAACCACCCTCTTTCTGATTTCTCCAGTGATAGCTGCAGTCTTGATTTCTTTGAAAAATCTACCTTGGAATGGATTTGATTTGGAAGTAAGAACAGCAAATATATCCAAGTCTCTCTCCAAATACTGGCATGCTGGTTTTCATTTTATTGGTGTAAGATCAAGTTGGTTTCCAAGTTGTCTATAAAAGGTACTTATATAAAATATGCCTGGTGGGACTAGCGGCGAGCATTTGGGATCTGTGCATTTATTTGTAGGGTAGCGGTGATGTGCTGAACTTTCACTATGAACCTGAGGCTTGACCACATATACCAAAAGGTTTGCCAAAGCTTTCATAGGTTAAATTCCCTGAAGTGGTGGGTTTGAGTGGAATCAATAACAGCTTTCATTGAGCAAAGCCACAGGGTTTTTTTTTGGGTTGGGTTGGGTTTTTTATTGTCATGTAAGCTTGACAGCTTTGGGCACTTGATTTAGACTTAGTTACATGACTGCAAAAAGAATTGCAGCTAAAAAGCTTCCATGTCACCTTTCAAAGTGTAAATGTAGATTTTGGGATACAATTGCAATTTCAGACTTTGTTTCCAAAGATTGTTAAGGTACTGTATTGCAAGTACTTCGCTTATCAGTAAATGCGAGGGGGTTGGCTTAACCAACTCTTCTGCACGGTTGGGCACTTCTTTGGCACAAGCAGACTTCAGGCAAATTTGTGATTCCTCTGAACTTACATTTAAAACAAAATGACAAAGCTTTTGGTTTTAATATGGTCAGGAATTTATGTGAAGTTTTGCTTTTCCTAGAAAATATTCAGACAGATGTCTTCTGTGACTTGGTGATGCTCTAATTATGTAGGTTGGCTACAGAAAATTGATAGTTGTTACACATGATCTTCAACAATGACAAATCATATTAGGTAATTTTCAGTAACTGCAGAATGGCACGTTGATTGAGTTTGGAAGGGAACTCTTGACATCGTTGAATCCAGCCCTCTTACTCAAGGTGTGGTGCTCTAGATCTTGTCCAGTTGAGTTTTGAGTGTGTCTGAGGATGGAGATCCACAGCCTTGCTGGGCAACCTGTTTCAGTGTTCAACCACTCTCATGTTTTTCTTAATTTTAAATGGAGTTTTATGTATTTCAGTTTGTGCCCATTAGCTCTTTTCTTGTCACTGGGCACTGCCAAGAAGAGTCTAGCTTCATCTTTACTCTCTCCCATCAGGTCTTTTTTTATACCCATTGTTACAGTTTTCCCTGAGCCGTCTCAGGGTGAACAGTACTAGCTCCCCCGGCCTTGCCCTGTGCAGTGGATGCTCCAGTCTCTAATGATCTTTGTGGCTCTTTGCTCACTCCAGCACGTCCACGTGTCTCATAGTGAGGGGTTCCAGTATTGTGGATGGGTGTCACTAGTGCTGAGTGGGAAGGATCACTTCCCTTGACCGGCTGGGAATTCTCTTCCCGATGAAGCCTGAGAGACTGTTAGCGAGAATTTTTTGCTGCAAGGGCGCATTGTTGGCTTCCATTCAATTTGGTGCCCACCAGCATCCCCAGGGCTTTTCTGCATAGCTGCTTTCCAGCTTGTTGGCCTCTATCATATACAGGTGCATGGGGCGATTCCTATCCAAGTGGAGGACTTTGCACCTCCTTTTGTTGAGCTTCATGAGATACCTGTTTGCCCATAGCGCCACAAGATGTATCGCTCATGCATCAGCCGCTCCATACAGTTTTGTACCAACTTGCTGTCATCATCCCATGAATCTCTTTCCCATCATTGTGAAGTTTGCTGACCTCCATCTACAGCTATTCAATTGGTCACCTAGATCTTCCGCTGTCACAAGGCTCCTGCTGTCCCAGCCTTGGTGAGAGACCTCAGAAGCTCTAGAACTGCAGAGCTGCATCCTCTGCTGGCAGCTCCATCAGTTTGGTTGGTAGATGCTAGGGGAAGCAAGAGAACGTGTAATAAACTTCACTCCTACAAAATGAACTCCTGTTTAGACACTGGGTCACATTTTTCTCTTCCTAGTCTCCCTTAATGCCAGACAATAATGTAATCGAAATTTTCTGCTCCTTGAGTACTTGTTTTATTTTGAATAAAGAGAACTGTTCTTATTCTGTGGAGGTAGTTTTCACTTGCATTTGAAATTATATGGCAAGAATTTAGAGTGTACCAAGCTTCGGTTAAAAGCAGGTAGTCATCATCAAGTGAACAAGTGAATTAGCATGTCAGCCTGGGATATATCTCTCCTATAAAGCACAGTTTCAGCTGTGAACACCCTCAGTGTGACTTATTTTTTTTTTTTATGAAATAGATCCAAAATGGCCTGTATTCAGGAGGATTCTTCTGCCAGGGATCATCTCCTTGCTGTTTTATTTTTAGAACATTAATTATCATGGCATGGAAGCACCATAGATCCATGTGAAAGTGTTAATGGCCATAAAACCTCCTGCTTCCTGTAGCATCAGCTTCTCAGTTTGCAAACTCCTATGTAGATGCATGTATTTGTTTTAGGATTCTGTTTCCTAGCAAACTGCAACACAGTTCGAAATGTGCCGCATTTGCTGTAGCTGGCCCTTGTAATCTGTCTGCATAATTTATGGCAACACTTCACAGCACCTTCTGCTGCTAATGGTCTCTCAGAGTCCTGCAGAAAAGGCTGGTTCTGCCTTCTAATTTTAAGAGCCGAGATGCTGGCACTGCTTGTCTCTTTTCTGGGCCTATTTTGGATTTATGTCTGGCCAAGGGTTTGGAAGAGCTGCTATAAAAGCAGAAACATCTGCTGGGGCTTTATGTGCTGCTGGCTTGCCAAGTTCAACAGAAGGCCAAACTACAGCTGATGGGCTCGGCCCTCCCCAGGTGTCACTGCAGTTACAGGAGAACGACTACAGGAGAAATTTGGCTGCTGAAAGCTCTAAACAAAACAAGTCAAAAAAAGAGGCTTGAGCAATTGTAGAAGCCTATTAGGAGATTACAACTTTGTCATTAGCAAGTAAGAGAAACAAGACCCGCTGAAGGGGTTTTAAGCATCTAAATTTCCCCAGTCAAAGCATCCTCAGGTCTGCCTCCTCCCATCATTAAATGTAGGCTTTTCCACTGTGTTCTGCAAACTGCCAGTTCAGGTGGCACTGGCACACAGTGATGTTAAAGGCTTTCAATAAAACTAGATCTTATTTAACTGTCTGAGATGTCATGATTTCAGACACATCGTGGCAACCTTGTTCGTGGGCAGATATGGGGGAGGCAGGTGATGTTTTCAACACGGACAGCGAACTTTTGTTGCAGGAGAGGAATTCAAAATGATGCCTTAAAATTCCTCATGAAGGTTTGATTTGTGAAGTGAACTGGTATTCTGGGTGAACTTGAGCTGTGTTTGTGCACTGCCCATCCTCCCATCTGTGATGTGTCCTAGCAGTTAGCGAGAAGCGTACTAGAAAACCTACAACAGACAATCGTGGAGCAGCTGATGGATCTCTAATGTGCCCAGCATAAGGTTTGATACCTTCTAGAGTCTATTCACCTGTATTTACTTACTGGTTAGGGTATTTACACTCTTTATAAAAATATCCAGTTGCTCCCCTGCCAAGCATTTGGCTTCAGGTGTAGAGTACCACAGTCAAATTACTGACAAAACATTGACTTCATGTACCTTTTTACCAAGTGCTACAACTTGACCATATAATTCACTCCCCCTTATGCCTCGCCCAGAGCAATCATAAAGCTGAGGTCAGCACTTCAGTGGCAAAAGCAAAAACTTCTACAAGTGGAATTAAAGAAGAGTTCCACTTACTAAAGAGTGAGTAGCTGACTATTATAGTTGGCAGAGCTCATTACTAGAGGAATACATAATTGCATGTGAATGTGCACATGCAGTTTATTAAATTATTATCAGTTCTTTTTTAATTTCCTAAATGTTCTTGTTGCAGCCCAGTCTATCCAGTGATTACAAGAGAACTTGCTGTTCTGGTGAGAAAGCACAGGGCTACATTCTTTCTTCTCATACATCCCAACATCATTTTTGCCTTCCAAGGAGCTGCCTGACTGAGAATAAAGTTGTTTCAGAAATATTTCAGCTGTGTGTAGTGGTTTAAATAAAAAGCCTGGGCTATGGAAAATACCAAGCAATTTTCCATGGTGGAGAATTTTAATGCTCCTTGCAAAGCTCAAGAAAATGTTTTTAAACTGTCCTCTTTCCCCAAAAAACACAAGTATGTGAGATGAGAAACTTTCCTTTGTAACTACTTATTGCCGATCATAGCACTCACAGAACAGGAATCATAGTGGAAGTGATATAACGATGTTTCCACTTTTGGCAATCTGGTTAGTAAGAATAATTTTGCAGTATTGGCTTTTCTTTCTTGTTTATTTTCCTTAAATTTTCAACAAACACACTTTTTTTTCAAAGGTTCAGATTGGAGGAAAGAAGTTAATGCTATATAGGATATATTCAATTTTTTTGTAGGTAGTAATTAAATAGTTAAGTGAAGCTGCTATTTTTTTTCCCAACGCAGTGCCTTTAGAAAGAATAAATTGAGGTTTTGAAAGAAAACCTTTTTATTAAAAAATATACAGCTGACAGCAGAATTCTTCCTGAACTCTAATCCAGCTAGCGTTTTTATTATAGAACCCCCCCCAAATTAATATTAATCATTTTTGTAGCACTGTGTGAGTTACCCATTCTAGTATTTTGTTTATGTTTCTAATGTGGCAGAGCTTTCTCTCAGTAGCAAATGCCTCAAACACTCCATGATATACTCCGTTCCTTGCTGAGACCTGCTAATGCAATGCAGGATTTTGCAGCTACTGAAACTAAATCTACACAGGGCTGTTTCTTATGATAAATGCTTGCATAGTAGGAGTTAGTAACGTGATGCATTGAATTCAGTAAAGAAAGTGTGGTAAGAAATTTATTTAGGCCTCTGCAGCTGTTTGTGGGACTGAGTTGTAAACAGATTACTGAAATGACCCATGTCTTCATAGAATCACAGAGTCATTTAGGTTGGAAAAGACCATTAAGATCACCAAGTCCAATGTGAACCTAACACTGTTCACCACTAAGCCGTGTCTCTAAGTGCCACAGCTACACGTCTTTTAAACACCTCCATGGATGATGACTCCACCACTTCCCTGGGCAGCTGTTCCAATGCTTGATAACCCTTTTGGTGGAAGAGGTTTTCCTAATATCCAGTCTAAACCTCCCCTGGTGCAACTTGAGGCCGTTTCCTCTTCTCCTGTTGCTAGCTACCTGGGAGAAGAGATCGACGCCTGCCTCATCGCAGCCTCCTTTCAGGTAGTTGTGGGGAGGTCTCCTCTCAGCTTTCTTTTCTCCAGGCTAAATAACCCCAGTTCCCTTAGCTGCTCCTCATAAGACTCGTGCTCAAGAACCGTCACCAGCTTTGTTTCCCTTCCCTGGTCACACTCCAGCACCTCAATGTCTGTCTTGTCGTGAGGGGCCCAAAACCGAACACAGTATTCGAGATCAAGTACGGGGGAATAATAGCTTGCCAAGTCCTGCTGGCCACGCTGTTTCTCATACAGAAGCATTAATGGTTCAAAACTATTACTTTGAATGAGGATCATTTCAGTTGTTTTGTGTTTAACAGAAGCACATGAGTGGGGTATAACGGTGGTGGGGAATTTTTTGGGTGTCCTCAGGCCTGGCTGTGTCCAGAAACTGCACCCTGAGGGCTGCATGCTTCACTGCCTGCCCCAGCCCAGCCAGCGCTGCAAAGCTAACAAGGAAAAAGTAACACAGAGCTTTTTCTTTTTGCAAAAGTAAGACCTAACCCTGTCTTCTTGCCTGTGTATTGTCTGCTTTGTCACTGTGACACTGCTTTTTTCATGGTTGAACAGACTCATCAGGGATAGATCTGTGTACTGTGAGGGTGGCTACAGGCTGTGCCTTCCAAGACGTGCCATAGCGGCTGCTGTGTGTAGGTTATTATATATAGGAATTAATGCACCGAGGCAGAAGTTTCAAAATGGGTATCCTACCTAAACTAACAATTTCTGGGAGAAAAGGTGATGGCTGCAGCTAATAGAAGCCAAAGCGATGTTTTACAGGCCTGTGAAATATAAAGTCTAATTATTGGAGCTGTGCAGCAAAGCAATGAGGAGCTTAAAAATGTAACTGATAAGTAGTGCGATTATAGGCTAATGAGCAGGAGGTTTGTCGTAGATTGAAGGACTAATGAAGGGCTGCAGAAGATAACTGTGGTGCTGTGCAGTGAGACTATGCAGAGTAGCAATGTTTAAATACATCACTGAAAGCTGCGTAGTATACACTAAAGACAGTGCTGCTAACTGTTGGAGTGTAACTGTGTATGTGAATGTTGTACAGTTAAGTAATTAACCAAAGACAATACGTGATGAATGCATGACAGAAAATAGCAGTAAGGGAAAACGTGGTGCATAAGGATATATTATATATCTTGATTTTCTGTGTCAAGTTACACCCACATCCATAAATAGAGTTCTGATTATCTCCTTCCATGTTCCCTCATAAGAAAACATAAAATGTTGCTGTATTGTGCAATGCTTTATGTTAAGACAGTTCTGAGACGGGGCAATTCCTTGAAAACATGAGCTTCAGCAAAGGTAATTGCAATGTCAGGATAGAAAGTATTAACCTGGCATGCCGGTGCAGGGCACAGGAAGCCCAGGTACTGCCCAGCGTCAGGGGAGCCAGTTGTCAAACCGTCGGGAGAAAATCCAACAGGTAGCATTGGTTAGCATTTGTCTTCTGTGATTTGAAGTAGGTTGCAAAATAAGGCCTTGTTCTATTCTTTACTATGAATTTAGCAACCACAATTCCTGAGAAAGGATCTGACTCCCTAAAGTCACCTAAGGGGGTAATCCCTGCTTTTATCATCTGCTACAGAGGACTGGTTTTCCCTCTCGGTTAAATTGGACTTAATTGATGCATTTAATAGAAGTCCAGTTCTAGAATTTGTGATGTTTTGATCCTCTTTGAGTTTTAACTTGATATGAACGAGGCTGTTCAGTGTTTTGGTTTCATCTAGGTTTCTTTCTGTGGAATTTTGAGTCAGGATTTTACAATCAAATATATACAGGTCACAAAAAAGCCACTATGGATGGCCACCTGCCCCTTATTGTCCTCCCAAATACCGACTGAGACTGTAAGGCTTTTCATGGGAACGTAACACCTGTAAAAACGGGAAGGAACCTTTATAACTGTATAAATGCAGAGTTGCAACATGTTGTGTAGTCATCAGAGCATTGCATAGCAGGTTACTTCAGCTAAAAAGGCCGTTGTGATAATCCATAGTTCTTAAAAATATGTTATCAGCATATGTGATCAATATGTATTATCAGTAATGGTTTGGTTAGTAAAACTAGGATACAATCATCTTTGTAGTGCCTTTGGAAAAAAGGTAGGCTCTGGGTTGCCTGAATACGAAGTTGCCAAACTGTTTGTCTGTTGTCTCTCGCCTGCGCAGTTGATTCTTTAGTGTAAAACTGGATTAAGGAGGAAATATGTCTATATTTCATTTTTTTTTGAGAGGATGTAACTTCTAAAAGCCTCAAGTTTTCTGGAAAGCAGAATGAGAGAGGTATTTTCAGAAAGTACTCAAGCAGAGCTGAGAGCTGATGAGTGATCTGTTAATTGGATTTCTAGGAGTCATACTCTATACAGCCTTTGAAGAAACTTTAATCTCTACAAATTCCTTAATACGAGTCAGCTATTGGAACCCAATGTTACAATGCGTTTCTACTCTGAAGAAAGGCTTTGGTGTTTTGGAGGGGGTTTTTTTTGTTGCTGTTTGCAAAGATTTAATGAGGCTAAGTGGTGTCTCCTCAATTCCCACATCCTACGTGTAAGAGCCCTTGAAATCTTCTGTGCCATTTAAGTAAAGAAGTTACATTAGTGTACCACTTCTTTAATGATATTCCTCTGGTTACTTCCCTTTCAGGAGGTTGGTCCTGGCATTTGTTGTTAGAACTTCTGATGTATCTGTTTCAAATACTCCAACAGTTCTTCATTGCTCTACTGCCCTCTAAATATCCATTTTCCTTATAGGTATATGAGAGCGTTGCCTGTATTTTTCAGCTGAGGGACCATCACACAAAAAAAATCCTAGTGTTAGATGTAAATCTGTGATAGAGTAAGAGCTTGAATTAATTTCTCTTGCAGTTCATGGTATAGTTACTGATTGTTCTTCTGAGCAAAGGGAGGGGAAGACGAGAAGATGACATTTGTGATACAGTCTGGAGACAATTAAGTAAGAAGTCCAGTGACTGTTATGCCCAGATCTACTCTTCCTTGATTGTGTAACGTGGGTCTCAATAGAATCTTTTTTTCAGCAACTTATCAATAATCTAAGCCAGCTGATTTCTCGTTTTTGGTTTTGGTGTTGTTTTTTTTTTCCTAAGGGCTTTCTTTTTGTCTTGCTAGCTAAGTAATCCATGAGTTTTTTGAAATCTCTTCATTGTTGTCTCCTAGGGTTTCCAGTTAGTAGGGCTTGTACAATATGACTCATTTGGCTAGAATGGAGTCTGAGTTAATCTTCAAGAAGAAAAGGTAGAGGAAATCCAATGAACATGTGTGTTAAATGTTCCAACCATTCTCTTTCCTGTGCGTCTCTTCAATTCATTAAAAATAAGAGAAAGCAAGGAAGGAATCATTTGCAGCTGACATTTCCTTTGAGTATTAAATTTGACTTGGGAATGCAGTTTTGATCTTTCTGAAAATGTTCATTAACATCTTACTATATACATTTTAATGTTTCTTTTATATATGTGTGTAAATGTATATTGTAAATATCATCTGGAAAAACAACGAACAACAAGCAACACTGAATCACTGATGTGAGTCATGAGTGGTGAGCTGTATAATGATAGTGACATTTAGACAGCCAAACATTTGGTTCATGTCTCTTTTTGTATCTATTAAATTTCTTCTTCTTTCTCAATATTTCTGTTGGAAGATGTCCAGACTAAGCGTTCAGATATATTTCCCAATTATGTTAGGCATAGATTTATTTTAGCTTAAATATTAAAAAGTTACATTTTTAAAGGATGAGATCCAAATTTCCTCAGAGTTTAGTGGCGTTGGAAATTTTGTTTCATCAAGGCACATTTCTGTACTGCTTGGAAATTTTCCCGACTATCGTTTGAGCTCACGGTATTAAAACAAGCTAAGAAGACATAATCCTGTCTGTGATGTAATATTATTGTATAATTATGATGATTGTTATTTGAACACACCATTGTTACAGTGACAAGTGATTTTTCCTTGAAGAGAAAAAGGAATAGCACGTATCTCAGCAGAGGTACGCACTTCCACAGAAGCTATTACCCAGTGCTAGCCTGTCAGAAACAGATTGGGTGATACATCAGTACATGAGTAATTGTGTCATTCCAACATCTGCTGGTCCTGTGTCTCTTGAATACCCATCACCTGAATATTGAAAGATGTGTTGCCTGTGAGTCCTTCACTGAGTTTCGCTCTACTAAGAAACATCCATACAAGATGTAGCCTGTAGTGCACAGGTGGATTAGAAGCAGCCAGAAGCAGCCAGTGGACAGCTTGTTGTATCCACTGGAATGTTTCACAGGAAGCCAAAATGGTCCCTAACTGCATCCAGGTCACTCAGAACTCAGGGAGTGCAGTGATAGGATGAATGGTAACGGTTTTAAACTGAAAGAGGGTAGATTTAGGTTAGATACTAGGAAGAAATTTTTTACTGTGAGGATGGTGATACACTGGAACAGGTTGCCCAGAGGAGTTGTGGAGGTGTTCAAGGCCAGCTTGGATGAAACTTTTAGCAACCTGATCTGGTAGAAGGTGTCTCTGCCCGTGGCACGGGGGTTGGAACTGGCTGATCTTTAAGGTCCCTTCCAACCCAAACCATTCTATGAGTCTATGAAGTGCAGATCAGGTCCATCTTTAAGGAACCAGACTTTACACTTCTTGCTCTGGTTTGTACAGTTCTGCTGTTGGGCTCCCACTGCAAATAAGTCATGCTGTAAAAGGATAGGTCACCCTTAATTTCAGTTGCGTGTGTATCCTCTTTCCATCTACCTTGAAATAGCTCTTCATTAATTTTAGGCAGGAAAGGGAATGTATTTATCCTGCTAAACACAGATGGTTCTTTTGTGTTGGTGATTTTGGGGGTTTTGTTTGCTTGGTTGGGGTTTTTTCTTTCTTAATGCTTTTGACACAGCAGAAACTTGTTTTTTAAACAGAAAAAAAGATCTCTTTATGACTGGAAGTCCTATAGAAGGGTCCTCCTCTCCTGAATTTAGCACAGAATTTGTTATTCTTTTTAATATGTTTTTGAGATAGGCGTGCTCTGAGTTTATCCTCCCCAGCCCTTTATCATTAGCACTATTGCAGGGAATTCTGTCAGAACTTGGAACTTAAATCCCAAATAAAAACAATTTTCATGACCTGTTTTCTTTGGATTACAGCGAATTTGGAAAACCAGTTATTTTGGACAGTGCTTCCCTTGAACAATGTCCTTCAACTATGAACTCTTATATCTGGAGCGCATCCACAGGAGAGCAACGAGGATGGTGAAGGGGCTGGAGCACAAGCCCTGTGAGGAGCGACTGAGGGAGCTGGGGTTGTTTAGCCTGGAGAAGAGGAGGCTCAGGGGAGACCTTATTGCTCTCTGCAACTGCCCAAAAGGAGGCTGTAGTCAGGCAGGGGTTGGTCTCTTCTCTCAGGTGACCGGTGACAGAACAAGAGGACACGGTCTCAAGCTTCGCCAGGGGAGGTTTAGGCTCGACATTAGGAAGAAGTTCTTTACTGAGAGGGTGATTGGCCATTGGAATGCGCTGCCCGGGGAGGTGGTGGAGTCACCGTCCCTGGAGGCGTCTAAGAGGAGATTGGATGAGGTTCTTAGTGCCATGGTGTAGTGGACAAGTAGGAGTACGTGTAGGTGTTGGGTCATAGGTTGGACTCGATGATCTCAAAGGTCTTTTCCAACCTTATGATACAGTGATACTGTAATATTTAGAAGTCTTAAAGAATGGTTGACGTTCCTGGATTTCCTCAAGGCTGGGTTATAGTAAAAAAGATTCTGAATAAATTTCTCTATAGATCCTGAGATCTGCTAATCCAGATTTTCCTGCTTGGGCTCGGTATGCCTTTATGGATATGCATTAAGTCTGTTTTCTCAGATTGGATTTGGATTTTTTTTTTCCACTTGAGATAGCTAATTTGTATCAGAAAATAAGACTCGTTGCATAGTTTTTCTGTCTTTGTCTGAAAATACCTTCGTTACCTTACTGTACTCTTTTTGTTATAACTTTATTCTTTCCTTATAGTACTTTTTATGAGTCATGGGAATTAGAAGTGAAAGTTTTAAACTGGAACTTTGTATCTTTTAAATGGCTTAATCTCTTTGGGCTTCCTGCCTGTGCTCTTTTCATACCTTGATACAGTTGCTGCCACCATCTCTCCTGCAGCGTCACTCTCCAGTGGTCCCATTGTATTAATCCTGGAACTGCCTCTTCAAAGTAAATTGGGTCATCTTTAAGGTTCAGAGAATTATTTCAGGATGTTATTACTGGGCAAGCCGGTGACCTGGTACTCTTTCCTCAAAAAGAATAGACTAGGTTCTGTTTCCATCGTACATACTTGTTCTGCATGATTTCAGTACATCTGGCTGAAGTCAGTATTTTAGTTTTTGCTTTAATTTCTTTGCTGTCAAACGCCTCCAGCGAATTAGGTTTAGCACTGTCCATCGTATTCCCCTTAGAATTTTAATTAGTTTGATGCAGAATAGCCAGTGCAGTTCTGTTCTATGTGTTTGATTTCTACATAATTATTTGTCAAAACTGAATTGCTATGATTCCATTAACTTTTGTAACGCATTGCTGTATGTCTGCAGGCGAAATAACATCATGGGTGGAAAAAATCCCGATGAAGTACATTGAGATGTCGCAATAAAATAGATAAACTCGCAACTTTAGGCTGTGATTGTGATCTGTGTGTCATGGGCTTATGCCCTGTCATTTTTTGAGTAGTAGAGAGGGAAGAAAAGCAAGGTAAATACGAACCCTTCTTTACTCCATGTCCTTAGGGCCTGATGCAGGTATTCGGTTCTGTGCCAAATATGCTTGGGGATGCCAAAGACATAGAAAGCTGCTCCATGACTACAGCTGAAGGTTCTCATATCATGTGGAAAGATGGGTGCATGATGGCAAAGTAGCCACCTCTGGCTTCATACTCCATGCCCTCCGACTGAAAAAACATCCTCGGCAGGGCTGGGACAGGAGCAGTTGGAAGGCGGGCACACAGTGCTCCTGGCAGCATCCTGCAGGCACCAGCCACTCGGGGACTGTTCTGCCTCACGTTGCTGGGAGGAGACCTCTAGGCCACCCGTCACAGTGTACATGCTCAGCCACAGATTTGGTTTCTCACTTTCGCTCTCGTTGTACTCAGTCGCACCAATTTCAGCAGTGACTCCCCTGAGCGAGGGCTACGAGACAACAGAGTCCACTGGGGAGCAATGAACATGGCAGGATGGGGCTTTAGGGCAGAGATGACTGCATAGGGAGCATCACAATGGGAGGGACACAGGTCTCACCCTGGTTCTCTAGGGTGTCAGAACTGTTACATGTTCCCACTTATTTCAATAATGAAGAGATACTGGGCAGGACATCTTCAGCACCATTTCTTAAAGGAGATTGTTATTCCAGTGAAGGCAAGGGAATATAGAGTGGAAGTCCACCCACCAGCAGTCTGTCCTAGGGAAGGCTTCTTGGTGATGAAGGGACATGCCTTGGGTGTGTCTGAGTACCCTTCCAAATGAGGAGGGAAAAACTATAAATATGGAGAGACTATATGGTGCAATTTGATCCTATAAAGAACAAATGAGACTTCATCCAAACTGATTTAATTTTGTATGTGACTTGCTTTGAATTGCACTAATGTTTTCATGAGATAACATTTTAATTGTGTGTTCTTTTTGTACTAGACATTGCAGATACAGGTGCATAGCTCAGATGCCATTGTTCACTGTAGGTTTTTGAGGAATATGAAACGGTTTCTCTGCAGAGTGCCCACGTTTGAAATATTCATAGATTTATGTGTGTGATGTACTGATGGCCAAGTGCTGGCTTTGTTTTTATTCATTCAAAATTTAGTGATGCTCTAAAGAGCTGGAGGAGTGGGTGGATACCTTTATTAAGTACAAGTTCTGGTAGAGGTCTATTGTGAGTCTGTCGGGTCTCAGGCCAGATTGTTCTCTTACGCAACACCAGGCTGTGAAGTCAGCTCTTCCTTTTCTACCTAGCTGAGGAGGTGGTGTTAGTATTTGCAGACGAGCCTTTGCTCTGCTTAGCTCCTTTCCCACCTTGTGGGTGGTGATGGAAAGATGTATGTGTTGTGCTTCTGACACCGCACGGTGCTGTGTCAGGATGAAACCGAGCAACACACACAACTGCAAAATGGAGACAGAACTGGCAGTGTCTCTTCAAACCTAGAAAAATATTCTTAATAGTATCAGGTTTTTTTCCGTAGCTAATGAGCACTGAAAAGAACAGAAGGATGGTAGGAGGAGCATTGAAAGTGGAGGAGAGCTGGCGCTACAAAGTGGGGTTTTTGCAGAGTTTCAATGATGAAGACTTTAGAAGAGAGTACTTACAGATGTTTGATTTCTTTCAGGTCCTCAGATTTTGGGACGTTATACACAAAGTTGAATCTGCAGCCTGGGATTGCCACTGTTATTGACAATTTCTACATTTGTCCCACCAACAAAAAAAAGGTATGTGGCAAAAAAAAATGACTTTTTATAGTGAAGCTGAGGTTCTGCAGCTATGAGATGTGTTTTACAGGTTTTCAAAATCTAAGGAAGTGGTTTTCACAAAGTATCAGGTCACCTTAGGTGCATGTGTGACATATGGAAGTGGGATATTTGTTCTTCCTGAATAATATAGAAAGGAAAAATTGCCTTGACGGACTCTGAAAACTTTTAAGGACATTGACTCCTGGCATTGGAGCTTCCGTGGGGTTTTCCATGGAAATGGGAAAGGAGGTCCTTTAAATTTTCACACATCTACACAAATTCTGGGGCTAACGTTCAACCTTTTCATCCTTTACGCACAATTTTAGCATCCTTTGCACATTCCTTAAGGTAAAGCATAGGGAGTGGGCAGGCTGTCGTTGAGAATGATGTTTTTCCTTTTTGAAACCTTAATTAAAAAACAAAAAACCCACTCTCCTTGAAACTCTTTCTTAAAAAATGTTCCTGCATCATTACTGAATGCAAAAGCATTTCATGGAGCCTGGGAAGATTAAGTGGACTTTATAAGTGAGAGTGAAATCGACCCATTGAGTGTGTTTACAATGGATGTTGTATTAGAAGCAACAGGAAGAGTGATCACGAGAAAAAAAACAACAATAACAACCCTTCTTATTTCTGCAAAATACCCGTGATTTAAACAGCAAGAGTTGCGAAATACATTGTGAATAACACAAGCACAGTAGGTCTTTCATGAAATAAGAATTTTCTTTTGATAAGGACCTTTTAACTCCAGTGTAATACAGAAGCATTGATTTCATGCAGAGGCTGCTGATTGGAAGCACAACGTTAGTTGTGTTTATCTGTCTGTTCTGCTTAATCAAAAATCAGTGGAACTCGGTGAGGCTCCCTGGATGATTAAGTACATATTTTATTTCTCTTGCAATTGTCACTGGAGTGTTTGTTCCTGAGCTATGCTATGCTAGAGCTTGGTAATATATTTTTAATATGCTGTGAAGTCAGAAATTAAGTTTTTTTTGTTTCTTGAAGTGGAACTACCACCAAGCACTAAGTTCTGCAGGTTCTGCGTCTCAGAATATCTACCGGTGATTTCAAGTTCAAAAGAAATAAAAAAAATCTTTACCCATCTCAGATTCTGGAATAAAAACTAAAAGTAGGAGATGGATGAGAGCCCTGTGGAGGATTTTTTCTAGGTTACCCAAGTACAATATAAAAGCCTGCATAAGCACAGAGGGGGGCAGTAACTATGTGATTGTGACAGTTATCTGGCAAAATAAATAGCGGCAAGATCATTGCTGAATTTCAAGCCTGAAGAACACACCACTGTTCACAAAAAAAATATCTGAGGTTAACCCTATCTTAGAAAAATCTATATTCTGCTCAAGGCAATTTGAAGTTCTTAGAGATACAAACCGTGCTTAGCAAACTAATATCATATTGGAATTCCCCTGTTACACGAAGTTCCTTAGGTTCATTAAATACCCAGGTTTTATGCTGAAATTTTTTTCTACAAAGATGTTGTTCAATAATATACAAACAACAAAAACAGCAGAGCAGAAAGGATTTTTAGAGCCTGTAAATGATGGCGGGGGGGACATATGCCTTGGAGGTGTTGCGGTCACGCATGGCAGGTAAGGAGGACGCCTCTATGTCATTACAATTTTGTCAGTTGTATTGGCAACTCTTCGGATGTTGGACATTTGATTAGGATGCTAAGTAGAACTGCCAGCTGATTTCACAAGTTATTTAGAATCATGGAATGACTTGTGTTGGAAAGGATGGAGATGGAAGAAAATGTGTCTCTACCCATCCATTTCATCCCAATTGCAGTAAGGTGGGATAGATGTGGAGCTCCCTTTTTCTGAGCTGAGCAAAAGAATTCTCAAGAATTCACTCCTTCCTGATGCTATTGGACTTAGATCATTACGGTATGGGTTTTCATCAACCAGTTCATATCTTTTGAAACGTGCTGAAAATGGAAACTATTCTGGAGAGCTGACCCTGCGTACTGGAACTGAGCGTATACTTTAAATTTAAAGCATAAGTAATCCCATGCTACCACTTAGCATTTAGAGACTGGGAATATGCATGAAAGCAGAGATAAAAGACATTGGTGGGGATTTTTTGACTACCTCGCGTATTAAGCGTTACTCTATGCTTTCATTCCATTTACCCATTGTAGACTTCATCTGTGGAAGAACTGATACTGCAGATTTAGTGCTTATTTCTGCCTCAATGTCATCAGAGCATTAACCTTACCCAATTTTAGCTCTGTCGAATTTAGGTGTATAGTCAAGCTCTCTCTTTCTGCAGTCAATGGAGAAACTTGGGTACCTCCAGGCAGTTCAACTTATTAAAGCCGTAGTTCTTTGTAAATGTGAGAGACGAAGACTTTATGATCTTGTGGAGGCTCCTATAAATGACTTGGTGGTCTGAACAGAGTTTCACTGTGGCTTCCTACAAAGGCATACAAACAGTTGGAAGACTACTTTTGTTTTGCAATGTAATTAGATAACATATTTGCTAGAAGCTTCCAGTCTAGTTCTTGAACTGACGTGATTTCTTCAGTTCATATCTGTCTCTTATGGCAGAGCCATTTAGTTTCACTCCACATTCCTCCACTCTGTGAGCTGCAATTATACTATTCAGACCAATGGACTTACAAGTGAACTTTATACTGCAAGTGTGAAACTGTACTGGAAATTTTCAGTACCTATAGGTTGCCCTAGTTTTCATTTTCTTATGGGGTATTGAAAATGACAAAAAAAAAATTTATACATTTTATCTTCCTTACCCCATTGTTTAAGAAGTTAAAATTCCATAGAATCATAATGCTGTTCATGAAGAAGTGCATTAGCAGGCACAGAAGGTACAACAGCATTGTTTTCACATGGAAAAGTGTTTGTATAAAAGAACACCACAATTACAAGGTAAACTACAGGAATGCTGGATACTTTGAAACAGCTGGTGGAAGGAATTTATAAACCCTACTAGATCCATGCAAACAAGTGGCATATTCTTTTTGTCTCTTACCCTCTATGAATGAGTTGTGATGAGTATGGTTCACGGGTGTAAGAGATAAATCTGGAAGGAGTTGTACCAAGGTCATATCTACACAAGCTTTTTACAATTGATGTAAATTCACTCAGTCTGGGTCTCTTTCTGGCTGAATGCAGCAGAACTGTGATGCAGAAATTGTGTTGCTGGGGGATTTCAAGCTATGAAAACCAGTTTTGACAAGAAATTTTGACTGACTTTAGAGAGAGAGCTTTAGAGGGCTTTATGTGCCACTCTGAACAGGCCTTTCTGATGAAATCATGGGATGGAGGTGTGAACTGTGGCTGTGTTGTTTGAGATTCAGAGCTGAATTGCAGCACAAATAGAAGACATTTGCACTTATCTGGCAAAAGACTGTCTGAGCTCACCCTAAATGCTGTAGAGCAATAGCGTAAGAGGCAGGTAACACTGTCATTAAGAGTTCACGCTTCCTAAGTATGCATTAATATTTGCTTTGCATTTTGGCTGCTTTTAGTGTAGGATAAACCTGCAGCCAAAGACACTGAAATTTATTCTGACGTGGAAAGCTGTAGGATAATGCAGGTAACATTTTTTCATTGATCTGTGACATAAAATAACATTACACAGGCCTTGCAATGCTGTGCGTTGATAAGGGATGTTCCAGCACTTTAAACAACAGAACACATGTAATTATCTCCTTTTCAGTAATTACTTTAGCTTGATAGCATCAAATAGTGCATCCCATAATGTACCAAGTGGGGGAAATAAGTTGAACTGTGTCCTCTGCTTTCCAAAACAACATTATAATTGTGATTTACAAGTGATACACGATTCGTGCAGTATGGGATTTTACTTTCCTTACTGTCAACCTGGAGTCAGCTGAACAAAATAAATTCTTTCTACAGAAGACAAAAGATAACAGAATTCAGCCTTACTACACTAAAGTAGCAACAAAATATTTAACATTTTTATAGGGCATCTATGCTGTTGGATATAGATAATTACATATTTGTTTTAATTCCGTTTGTATAATGTTCCTGGGGAGGAGTTGAGTGAACACACTGATATTTTTCTCCATTCAGCACGCATTTTAATTTTCATTGGTGATAATGCAATTGATGCACCCATCCTTCTGTTTATGTGCTTCTCGAAAGGAGACACCTAAGCGGTTTATATTCAGGCTTTTCATATAAAGAGAAAATGAATGTTGATTGTGCATACACTGACTTCCTAGTTAAATGGGTTGAACGTTTATATTTCCCAGCTGTCGCAATAACCAATAGCTGCATGTTTTTCCAAAATAAAAGGCAAGATGACAAATACATGTTCTTGCTTGACAAACCATGCAGAACACTTAAGATAGTAATAAGGATATTGAATGTCCTCTACAATATTTAAGCTCTTGGTACTTTAAAAGAATATAAATTACATATGATCACAAAAGGGTATTTGCCACAGCTCTAAAAGCATTTCCCAAGATGCAGCTGGCTTGAGCAGTGTTAATAAGCACTTGCAGGTAAATGCAGTGCTACAGTATTTTGACATTTGTCTTCCAGAGCAAAACAATTGGTAGTAGAAGTTGTCAAAATGCAGTGTGACTACTTTTACTTGTAAGGAATATTTCTACTCAATTATCAACTTCCTTAGAAAACATTGCAGGGCATCTGCAAACATACAGAGCAGAATTATCTTGGACTTTTATTAGTAGAGGTTCTTAACTATGGAATATTAGTTTCAAAAACCTAAGTAGTTACTTCAGGAAGGTTTCCCTGTGAAATTGCAAAATATGAGTCTGTATATTGTGATGCATCACCTCTCTACCATGATATGTCCTTTCCTTATAAGCAGTGTCACCGTTCAGTTTTATTCTAGTGATGCACCACCAGAACACTGATGTGACCTGACTGCATCATTTTGCGGAAGACTTCTGTCCAGGACTGCTCACTTCGTCTTCAGATTTTCCAGATGCTTCCAGAAGTATGCCCAGTAATCAAATTGTTTTTCCACCCGTAGTTTGCTGTGAGCAGCAGCCCTATGCAGCAATCCTAGGTTTTATTCACACACAGTTGATGAGCCAGTGCCTAGTTGATGGTCAATCTGAAAAGCTATTAAATGCAAGTGGAAATAAATAGGTTAAACCAGAGATCTCCTTGAGCTGTTAGCTAGGAGTCAGAGGATCCTACAGCACCGCTGAAAGCAGACTATACAGGGAGAAATCATTCACTAGAAATCTGGCGATTAGAAAAACACGTGATATAAATACTGGCTAAGTGGAGGAACTACGACTTTCCCTGTCCGGTTCCTACTATGTCTGAGGAACCAAGGGGTTTCCACACTTTGTTTGTAAACAGGACTGCATTAAAGATATATCACTCCGACATGATTTTCATATTCTAACTCCTTGTAACACATCTAATAAGTAGAAGGTAGTAGCAGCGTTACTGTTCTATTTCAGTATACCCTCTCTTAAACAGGAGACTGGGAATGCATTTTTCTAGACAGTGTGATGGAAAAAGATTTGGTTTGGTTTCCATCAAAATTTTGCAGACACTTTTTGTGCTTTTCTCCATCTTGCTCTTCTACACATGGAGCTAGAAAGGACTCCTCTGCTTTTGTTGATTAAATGCCTTGTTGTCCTTGAGTACTTAACCTGCATGCTTGTCTACCAAAACATTGAACTATGCAGTTTGAAGCTGTATCTAAAACTTCTTGTTTCAGTTTTGCTCCGTTTCACCTAGAAATGTTTTGTAGCCTGGCACCTGGACTACACTGTGGTCAAAGGCTGCACCTCATTTAAATAAAGAAAAAAAACCACCCACAAAAAACCCCAAACCAACAAACCTGGCTAACAATACAGGGGAATGATAGACTGCCATGGCTAGTGTGTAAGTTTGCCGTAGTATGTGGGATAATTGCTCATCAAGGTACAGGGTGTGGGGACTAAATGTGTGCACACTTGAACAGTCATTCTGCATTATTATTCTATCTTATAATTTATTTGTGTTTAACATAGAGATTTCAATTCAATTTTTTGACATTGACCTTCCACTGTGATTTTGTAGCCTAGTGTGCAACTTTGACATTCTTTTGTACTCAGGCGTAAAATTATTCTGAGGAAAAGTAGTCCTGTCTTTACTGCACACTTATTATAGAATCTTTTGTTCTGTTTTTATGAATTTCCTGTCTAAAACTCATTAATCATAAAAGCAGACCAACAACTACCAAAAAGGTATAATGTTAAATTAAGTTTACTGTAGTGAAGCCAAAAAAAAAAAAGACTAGTTGGTGGGAGTAGAGCATAAAAAAGATTTATGTGAAAATGGTAAAGACCTGTGAGCAAGAGTTAAGAGACCGTTGTGCATATGATTCTGCACTTGAGAGACATCCATTTTCCTCCCAGTAATTCTGGGAAGAGAAGGAATCGAAGCATCGTATTTTCAGCACGGTTTTATTTCCTATTATGATGAGCAGGGGTCATTTCTTGTAGAAACAGGAATAGTCAATCAAAAGCGTACAGTAGAAAGCAGGTGTGAAGCTGCTCTCAGCCCCTGCTGTCGTGTGTACTGCTGAGTGGGCTCAGAGGGGAGCCATAAGCTGGAGAGCATCAACTCCCACGCCAGAGGGGCTTCTGAGATCTAGGATTTTGGTTTAGTAAATCTGAAGATAAGAGCAATCTTGTAAAACCAGGCTGTCATTTCAAATCTCTTTATTTTATGTAAAGTCTTATACGTAGGCCCAAATCTAAATCTGGTCATACGTCAGAGAGGAATCTGGGGTGGTGGGGATGAATTTGCTGTGCAGGACGCTGGGCAGGACATGTGTTTCCCTCATCCATCTCATTGGCCTGAAATGACTTCTTAATTCCTCCTGTGCCTGAGTTAAGTAGTGCAGGGGGAACCAAAATTGTCTGTGATAGGTCTCGACACCTGAGTGAGATCTAGGGTTTTGTCCAGAATGGCAGAGACTTTTTTGTGTCCTAGCGAGAGCTACAACTTTCTTCTAATCCATAGCTCTGAAGATGATACGATTATTTTTTGAAGACTATGTGCTGCCAATATAATGCTGTTATGATATGGAGCTTGCAGAATTAAATTTACTTGTCAAATGATAATACGTAGGGTAGTATCCAGAGGAGAAGGTGTCCATATGAAGAGTGAATAGAGTTACAAAGTCAGCGTTGCCTGAAACCTGTGGTGGATGAACCCAGAAAGGTTTTATCAAACGTGCTGAGTCTTTGCAAAAGGGTAGAGGAGAAAAGACAGAGAAGCTAAATGTAAAGTATTGGTAACAAGCATCTTAAGGTACTAAATATGTATTTAATTGATTGCCCAGTGTGCTGGGATGAAATGATTACAGTTAAGTCTACAGAACCGAGTCCAATTTCTGCTAAAACTGGCATAAACAAGATGGGATTTTTCTGTACTTAATTTAGGTTATTTATATCTCTTGCAATTGTCCTGTGTGTTGAGATTACTTTTGTCTGATTATTTACTGAACATCACGACATGTCTAGAGGCATGTGTCAAGGTTCCTGTGTTACTGAAGGGAGGAAATTGGGTACTCCTTCAACTTAACTGGAAGTCTAACCACAGCGATTAGTAATCACTAGGACAATGTTAAGGAGGTTATATGAAAACTTCTGAACAGTGTGTGAAGAAATATGAGTAGTACCATTCAGGAGATCTGCAAGGACAACCTACAGTAGGCATATTCTCCAGATAGCCTGAAAATAATTGTGTAGTGTGGCTGAAACATATTCATCATACTTGCTGATGGATCTTCTGCATCTCCTGGAGACTTGTGCGTTTCCTCCTCATTTCCCCAATGATGGAGCAGCAACACGAGTCCCAGCTTCCATGCTTCATGCTCTGCTAGCGTTTTCCAATCTACTGATGTGTCAAATTCTGCTTCTCTTCACTGCAGCTGTTCGACTTCCCTATACTCACGCTGACCTTACAAACTCCTCCGGCTCTTTCAGGAGCAGAGATGCAGCAGGATTTTTTTTTTCCCTGGGGTTGGCGTGGAAGCACAGTGGAAATGAGCAGAGTTTAAATTGCTACCATGGCCATTTTGCAGTACTGGCAGCAAGCTCGCCCCCTTACGTAGCTAGGGGTGAAACCAGTCTGCTGCTGTCACTGCACTAAAATTTGTACAAGACTCCTAAACTACTGTGAAAGTTAGTATTCTAGTAATTTTGTTTATTCCACCCTCTAAAACAAGGCTTTGTGACATTTACTAGAGCAGGATGAATCAAATTGTTTGCTTCCCTGTTTCCAATTCTGAAATGAGCCCTGATTCCCGGTAGCCCCGGCTTCTACTGAAAACACAGGACCTGTGTGACAAATACGTTTTAATCATGTCCTTCTCGTGCAGCCTGAACCCATTTATTTGAGTATAGGCATCAAAAATTCATGCAAACATAAAATAGGATTTCTTTTTCATTTTCATTTCACACTGTGTGTTTCTGTCAGAGGAAGATTCTTGTTCCTGGAAAGTGAAATCTCTTGTGTTTAGTTAAACTTTGAAGCCATCTTGATGGTGGCCTCTTCCAGGCTCATACTAGAGCCAGATTTTTTCCGTCTGTGGGAGCAATGCACTAGGTTGCTGTTACCCTTTCATATCAGAAGATTGGTGTCAGATGAATGGTAGATTCTTCATAATCCACCTTTTTCTGTCCTTCCATCTAATCTCCCCAATGCTTTATTGTTTTCCTGCTTTTCAATCTTCCATTTCTGAGCATTACAGTTTTTTGAACTTCAGAAGTAGTTTCTGGATCAAATTAAACCCTTTTCTTTCAGAGTTAATAAATAAAAATATTATTTAGAAAAACATAGGTAATAGTCTATGTTCATGTTCAAAATCATAATTTTGTTAGCATTTTGTTGGTGACCACATCAGTGGAGAGAGGGAAAGCAATGCATGTAATCTCTCTGGACATCTGTAAAGCCTTTGACATGGTGCCCCGCAACATCCTTCTCTCTAAATTGGAGAGAGATGGATTTGATATGTGGAACGTTCAGTGGATAAGGAATTGGTTGCATGGTTGCATTCAGACGGTAGTGGTCAACCACTCAGTGTCCAGATGGAGATCTGACGCCTGGTGTCCCTCACGGGTCCATACTGGGACCAGTGGTGTTTAATATTTTTATCAATGACATAGACAGTGAGATCAAGTGCACCCTCAGCACCAAACTGAGTGGTGCAGTTGTCATGCCAGGAGGATGGAATCTTATCCAGAATGACCTGGACAAACTGGAGAAGTGGGGCTGTGTGAACCTCATGAGGTTCACAAGGCCAAGTGCAAGGTCCTACACCTGGGTTGGGGCAATCTGCCTTTCAGTACAGGATGGGGATGATGTGATTGAGTACGCTCTGCAGAGAAGGACTTGGGGTGCTGATTGAGGAGAAGCTCAACATCAGCCAGCAATGTGCGCTCACAGCCCAGGCGGCCAACTGTGTCCTGGGCTGCATCCAAAGAAGCGTGGCCAGCAGGGCGAGGGAGGGGCCTTGAGCAGCCTGGTCTGGTGGGAGGTGTCCCTGCCCATGGCAAAAGGTTGGAACTAGAGGATATTTAGGATTCCTTCCAACCCAAACCATTCTGTGATTCTAGAATAATAAAACTGCTGACACATCCCTAACTATAACTCATAAAATTAATCTGTTCAACAGCAGCAGCAGGATGATTCGATCAGAGAGTTGTTAACCAGGAGACCTGATTTCACTTTCTATGACCTTGAGCAAGCCTGAGCCTCCCTGGAGTCTGACTTCCCATTGCCTCGCACCTTGGAATATCATTTGCCTTGTACAAAACCACTGTGACGTGACATGGTTTGGCAGTCTACCTTGAGGTCAGATTACAAGATTTTGCAAAAAGTACAGAATTAGTTTGGTTTAGTTTCCTTATTTACAAACATAAGACAATAATGCTGGAGTCTGCAGAGCACCTGTGATCCCTAAATAAATGCTGAGTATTTTTATGGTGCCATTTTGAGAGGAATGCATATTTATAAGGTATTTTTTTGTGTCGCGTCCCTGCGGTAGTGAGCAGCATTTTAAGATTTGCAGCATGCTGAAAATAATTGTTATAAATATGCTTCTATGTTTTTCGAGATTGTTTAGTGTTTACCAGGCATGGTTGGTTCAGGACATAGGTAATAATGTGAATATGATGGTAGCATTTCTATTCTCACATAAATGAGGTAATTAAACCACTTGCCCAAAATGGAACAGGATTAATTTCTGCTATAATTGTTGGATCTACAATTTAGAGTTTTACAATTCTATTGTTAGTCCTCTCTACGACATTACTCGTCTGGATATTGAAATGGCGTTCAGATTTGACTTTAAAATGCTCTTGTTCTTTTCTAGAAGACACTAAGCCTACACAAGGAGATCTCGTGGAAAGGTCTGGCAAGGGAAGTGCCTCAGGTAGCACTGAGGGATTGTGGAGTGTTTATCTTGTAAAGCTTGGTGCCAAAACGCGACAACTGCTAGTTGCATAAAAAGCTGTGCTTTCAGCGTAACTATGACTACAGGAATCGGACCGAGGTCCCTGGGAATAAGCAAACAACTCATGTCAGTTTAAGATATTAAATGCACTGGAGTAATTCTTCTTTAATGCTAATATATGTCCTGTTTGTTTCATTTAGCCATACCTGTGAACTAATTTTTTTCCACATTGCATCACCTTGTAGGATTTTCTGTGTTTAAGTGCTTTTGCAGTTTGTGTGCGATGCGGAGCAGGCAGACGTGAGTCAGTGTGGGTTTGGCTAAAGGTTCAGGTCTTGCTGAAGAATAACTATGTCTTGCACTCTGTTCTTTGCACTCTGTGGGCTCCAACAAAGGCAATGGGTCTCTTATTTTCTCAGCTGAAGAGCTGAGAAATGTTTTTGTGCTCTGCAAGGTGCTCTAAAAGAGAGGCAGGAGATCTGAGCCTCCATTTTTTACAACTTTGCTACAGAGAGCTTGGGAACGCAGAGTTTCTGCTGTGGTTTGGGATTGCGAAGCCCAAAGGCTCCTCTGAAACCCTCCCACACTGCATACTATTGCAAGGTCCAGCCGTAACTTTTCACTCGACTTAGGCAGACCAAGTCTATAAACCCGTCCTTTCTGGAATAAAATGCCATTCAGGACATAGTAATGTTCCATTCTAATATCGCATGATATATTGTAAGATCATATTAAAACCACTCGTGACTTGTACTCTGTCATAAGATCTCAAAATTTTATGTATGCGTAGATGATTTGGTGTCTCCTGTTAATAGTTTTGGGAATTCAGACGTGGTTATAGGATTTCCCTTTCACAGATGTGGAAACAGAAAGATATAAATTACTTGACTTGGAAAGAAATGAGAAAAATTTAATAATATGCCATACATCTTAGCTTCAAGCATAAAACTACCCTTTTGCCCCTCAGCAAAATAATAGATTAATTAAATGAAATGCATTTTTACCGGTTCAAGGGAGCATATTGGCTTGTGGGAGATCTATTGATGTCATAAATTTTATCAAGTCATATATAAAAGATTGTTTTTGAAAAAAAAAAAAACAAGATCAGAAAGGTTAATATTTCCAAAATGCGGAACTGAAATATGGGAAATATTTAAAACTGTAAGATCATAATTAGCTTTAAGCAAGAACCTAGTAGATTTTTACACTTCTTTTGTGTTATTGTTTTTGAAGACTAGATAGATAAATACACGGAGTTTGAAGATGTTACTTTGGAGCTAAATTTCACAGTAACTTCATGGAGAGATAATCTGTGATGAAAACAAAAAATGTTTTAAAACATTTTGAAAGTGTTAGAGGCAATTTTAACTGCATCTTTAAAAAGTTAAACTAGGGGGAAAAAGAAGCGAGATAGGTTTACATCGAGGACCTTAATTTTAGATACTCTCTTGGAAAACATTTGGCCCTGTTTTTCTGTGCAATTGATAGAGTTCGCTATTTATTAACACTTATCTACTATAAAGCAGTTACCATGTAAAACATGGTTGAAAAGGTTAAGGTCAGAAATATTTATCATTACTCTGAAAATTTCTGATAAAAGTTGTATCCCAACTTACAGATGAAAATAAAAAAACTTTGAAAGGAATTGGTGGAGCTAAGATAAAGAAATACAGATGAGAGTAACTGAAATACGTTGTTTAAATCACGACCCTCTTAAATGTAGTGTTTTAAAAATACATCAGGGTTTCCTAATAAAAATAATAAATACCCCAAACTAAAATAAATATTTGCATTGGAAAACTTGTCAAAATTAAAATGTGTGTTGCAAAAGTTGACTTTGCTACTTCAGCGTTTTCTGACCAAAACTTATTTTATCTGAAAGTGCCTTGGCATTTAATAGCCAGTAAAGTGCCAGAATTGTATACATTTTTTTCTCTGATAGCTGGTAAATTTTTGGCTTACACAGTATTTATACAACTCTGAGTTTATCTCAAAGCTATAATGTAGTCTGCTTTACTTATACATTTTTCTTTCCATGAGATTCTTTGATTCATTAATAAGGGGATTATCCCCTTCCCCTCTTTTTTAAAGTAAGATGTTAAGAGGCAAATCCATTAGGCTGGTACTCACAATCTGCAGGTGACTGTTTTTTTCATGTTTCCTGTACTCAGTGGTCCATAATTTTAGGTAATTGCCTGTTATTTGTCTTATTTGAACATTTTGATGGCACACTGGGTTTTGTTTGTGGTGTTTTTTTACCTTCTGTCGTGTCTGCCCTCTTTGGCTGGAGCAACTAGTGCCGCTTGTCTGTGGCTGGTTGTTCCCTAATGCTACTGTGTCACCTGCCACCGCATTTGGATCGTGTTCACAGACGTAAGCTAAGTGTCACCTAGTTAAAATCCAGTGAGAGGCTGAATCTCTAAATGTTCATGCTAGCAAACAAGTTTATTTAAAAATCACCAAGTGATGCAGCAGCAGAACTCAAGAGTCACCCTTTCTGTCTTCTCTACAGGTCAGTTTATGGTCCCCGGAGAACACTGTAGTTGTAAACTAGCAATGACATCTACTGTGGTAGGCGATAAAGGCCTTCGCCGGAAATCTCAAAATGAAATTCTGTTCTCAAGGCTGTAACCATTTTTAGTAGAGGTGAAGAGTAATGTAATAATGCACAATAAATTTTTAGTCCACTTTGTAATCCAGTAAATATGTTGATGGCTACGCAGTAAGACGTTGTTTTGCTTTTTCCCTGAAGGGTTTGAGTTTCCATCTTATTTTGAATTTTAAGAAACAACAAAAATCAAGAGAAAACCTTCAGTTTAAGCTTGCCCATCTCTGGTTTAGTATGTTAGGTGGGAACAAGGGGTACTCCAGCTTGATGAACTTTAATTTAGGGCTGTTGTTTAACAGTGCACGGTGCCACAATCTGGGCTTTCATGTGTTTTGAGTATTGATTTTTCAGATAGGGAGAATTGCAACAATTACCTGCGGAGGTCTGGCATCACTGTGACCTGGTTTGCTTTTATTCCTTGTGGCTCAAGGCAAAGCAGTCAGTTGCCAGGAACAGTGAGCTGCTGGAAACAGTATGTCTCTCCCCACCTTGCCTGTGTGAAAGCCCTGAAAAAGTGTTTCCCTGGTGTAACTGGCCCCACTTCCAGCTTCCCTTTCCAGCTTATTTCCATTGCACTTTTTCTCCTCCCACCCCTCCACTTACAGATGGTGCTGGAGGGAGCTTTGCGCGGCACCCTCATGCCAAGAGCAGCAGCACTCGGTGTAGTCTGTATTGCTGGGCAGCCTTGCACTGGCACTGCCAATGGCTGCAGCATCGGAAGCTGAGGGGGCTGCATGTCAGATGCAAAATTTCATGCCAGATGCAATTTCGGTCTAGGATCACCTCAAAATGGTGCTTAGCTCTCCTAATATATTGTTCCCTTCCTTTGGACAAATAAATGGGCTGTCATTCTCTTGTTTAAATCTCTATGTAAAGTCACTTCTTCCCTTACTAAAGCTCTAGGATATGAATCCTGTTCACACTGGGGTACCATGGTGATGGGTGGCTTCCAAATACCAAAGAGAAGAAAGTGTGATAATGGTTGCTGTGGTGTTCTTAATCCCCTCGTGATCCTCTTTATATGAGACTAGTTCTATGTGAACAACCTATGATCCAGACTAAATGCTCTCTGTGCCAAAGGAATGACAATACCGCGAGCAGTGGTCCCTCGTGGGGTTGAGTTGGTTACTGATGCCAGTACTTCAGGTTTCTAAAGCTATGCCACTAGATGCCTTTGTAACCGTGGATACCTTTACTCTGTCTGAAAGTCTCTTTGTAAATGATGTTCTTTCATGTGAATGAGTTTATTTACTGACTACTTCAGAATACACTATATTATCGATATTTGTTCATCACACGTAATGGTGGGTATGCTGTATTTATAGTCTATTCACAAGGATTACCATGGGAAGAGCAGAGTCACAACCAGTTGCCTCAACTGCTCCTTACGAAAGGCTACTCCATTGCCATACCTTGGCTGGAGTAATCTTGCCGTGCGTTGGAATTATCTTGCCTAGTAAACACAATGCAGTCGATGCCTATGTGAAGAGACCTCATTCATTTCAAAAGTCTCAGGAGACCAAATAAGTTATTTGTGTGGCTGAGTCGCTGAACAATAGAGGAGCCGTTTGTTATGTGAAGTAACAGGACAGCATATGTTTCACTGCAGTGTGACTGGCAGCCGAGAGCCTTGAAAAATATGTTCTTGTCTTCAGGGGAGCATAGGCGTCAACTTTGTGTATCTCAAGAGGTGTTAAAACAACATCTGATGAGTTAGGCTGCAATCAAATGATCCTTGCTAGGGAAGAGCAAGCAACGTATTAAAAATTTTGACAACTGCCATTTTACCATTGCCTTTTTTAATCAGACAACTTCCACTGTGACTTTCACAAGTTTTCCTGAGCTTTACAATAAAGATGCCCTGAGCTATTCTCTCTTTCTTATCCAACCATCTTGAAATTTTAATCTTAGAAGAGAAAATAAAACAAAACATTAAAATACGGCTTGTATTTTAGCTTCTATTCTCCTGCCTTTTATAAGATGAGTGAATTTATCACTTAGCTTTACTGAGTTAGAGACCTGTGAAACCTGTCCCCGTTCTGTGAAAACTAAATCGTCCATTTTATTTTTAACATTCTGAAGAACACTTTGACTGCCAAAAAATATCCTGAAGAGTCAATTCTGCAGATGTACATAGTCCTAAATTTGTCATGTTTGTGTTCAGCTATGCCGTACCATCTGTCTTCATGATTGTAAGAAGCCTATTACGTGCAACCCTTTGGGTAGTTCAGAGTTTGTATTTTTTGGTATGCACTGTCAGTGATGCGCGCGTTTTTAGCACCCTCACACTGGCAGAGAAGAAGAGATGGTGATCATTAGAGACTTTTTATGCCCAGCAGCTTCAAAACAGTGTGGAAAATAGTCACTTCTCGTACAAAATAAAGATGAAAGGTGTGTGAAGTGTTTTTTAAAGACCGTATGTTTTCTAGAAGGTCGAGCAATTTTATCACCAGTGCTAGGCAAGGACAAGAGGCTTCATTTGCTGCTGCTGAAGACAGCCTGGTCAAACGAGGTAACAGTCAAGTAAGTCTGAGTAAAAAGGTATGTATTAAAGGAGTTTCACAGCAGAGTCTGAGTTGCTTGTTCTTCTCTGGAAGCACAGGTAAAGAGAAACCATGTTCTGCCCAGGTTCGAGAGGCTGAGATTGGAAGCAGAGTTTGGTTCCGCACACCTAACTGTGGATGGGACTGGGAAGCCTCAGATGGGATTATGACACATTTGTTAATCGAGAAATCTGCAACCATGTTGATAACAAAGGCTCAGACTGTGCCAGTGTTCTGGAGTAATTAACAGCTTCGTTGCCTGGACATGTCCACCTAGTTCTATTGTAAAGCAATCAACCCTTATCGTGGTGTCACACAGTACTCTTGCACATCCATTTAGAAGCAGTTGCTGTATCAGATAAAGAGATAACTTGGAGACTTGAGCTTGTTTACATTTTGCTTCATCTCACTCAAACCTGTTGTGCGTAGTATCCTACCTTATTCTTTGAGTTAGTTCATCAGTGTTAGTGCTTGCTGAACAGGGTGTAGGCAAATGGCAGGAGATGCCGCAGATGTGAAGTTTCTCATTCCTGCTGATTCTCTACCACAGAATTCCTTTTTATGTTTTTAATGGAAATTAAAATGCATGTTTTTAATGGAAATTAACAAGACCATAAGGAAACCCTTTTATCTCATGTTCTTGACAAAAAGAAATTATGACCAAAAGTGGGAAGAGTGACCTTTTCTTCATTAAGAAAAAATATGGGAAATGAAATCAATCAATATAGATTATTTCAATATATGTTGTCTAAAACTGTGTAGTTGTGCCATGTCTGTATCATGAGGAAATTGTTATATTAGGATGGCTAATAATAGCCTCAGTGAGTTGTATCGTATTTCATTAGTAATTGCATGCTTATTGCAATTATCAAGGTAAATTGAGTGTTTGCGTTTGGTTGACATCTTTATATCAACATTTGGTCATGTTTTAAGGGGCAGTGGTTCATCTGGTTCCTGAGTGACAGCGATTGTAGGTAAGACAGCATAGACATATCTTTATAGATGAATCTTTCAAATATCTTTAGTTTTTTTCTTTTTCTAACTTTTTCATGGTAGTGAGCGACATGGAAGAGCATCACAGGCAATGTGTTGTTACCATTGTTGGCTTGTGAGCTGAGCTAAAGGGTTGGTGAATAGCTTAATACTGTATAAAAAAAAGAAAAAGATATAAAGGAGGTGAATTTACTCTTCAGGATGTAAGTGAATCAGCATTTATCAAAATATTGTACACAATTTCTGCTGTGTTCACTGGTGTCACTTTGTTTACATGTTGTCACCCTTCTTCTAGCCTAAACCTTTTGTCTGCCACTAGAACTTGAGTGTTGAAAATAGTTTCTTAATTGTTTTGTGTACTGTGAGTATTTTTATTATCAGATTACGTCCTTATGATACAGAATATAGCTAGAAATGTATGGTATGCAATATAAATATGATAAGAAGTGTCTCTAGAGCTCATCCTTGATTAAGAATTTATTCTACTCTCTTCTTAACAAGGATTGACTGGATCACAGGCCATTTCATTTAGGAGTCTGTATGTGAGAGCTTTGTTGATTTTTAATTTTCCTCCATTGATTTTTAGCATCCAGAGAGCACTTGTTCTCTAATGGCTCTCTGTGTTGGTGTTTGCTTGCAAATTGAAGTAAAAGATAAATGGCTTTCAGGGTAATACCTCTCCAAGGGCTTCCACTTGAGTGCTGGTGGCTGTTAGCAGAGCTGCAGTGTGTGTAGGAAAGTTCTGTGCTCAAACAAAAGCATTCCTGAGTCTCTTAAGTGTGGTAAGATTGTTTTAGGCCTGCTGTGACAACATTCTCTGGATGATTTATAAATCTTTACAAGGAATAGCCCAATTTGTCCACATTTTTCTATGAAAGTGAAATGCTCTGCCTTTTTCTTAATAGGGATTCAAATGTTTTCCTTGTACTTGTTTTTCCTCAGCAAACAATTGATTTTTCAGTAAAAGAAGGGGAGAAGAGCTGCTGGTATTCCGTTAGTTATGAACAAATATTTTAACTAAAATGCCGTAATCTTTTGCTTGTGCTAAGTTTGGAAACAATATTTTGAAATGACTATAAATTTAATTTTCAAAATCTTTGCTTGCTTGGGCGTGTTAAGCTCATCTGTAGTGTAAACTTGCTTTATATTTGGTTATTTCAAGCCTACTTGTGCCCTGCTGCATCGTGTAATAGTGTTCTGTTTTATAACCAGTGCTACTGAAAGGGTCCTGCTTAGCACCCCTTACCCACTGCCTTCTCAGACCAGGCTTCACTATTTAGAAAGGACACATCTTTACTCTAGGTTTGAGTTAGAAAGCCCTGGAAAAGGAGCGTGAGACTCTTGGAGAACCAGAGACGTGATGAGGCCCATGAATCATGAGCTTCATGTCCCACAGCCGCTGGGCAGCATCTCTTCCCATCGGCTCTTCCGGTAACGGTTGCTGTTCGTTGCCTCAGAAGTCTGTACGTGTGTGTCAGATCGCTTTATACAGCACGTACACTCAGACTGCAGTGGGTGTTTTCATACTTCTGAGTTGTAAAGTTGGGCTAATACAAATTTTTAAGCGAGTTCAGTTATTAAACTTATACTGCCCATACAGCATCCGTGTGTATCTTATGTTAATTAGGTTTTCGGCTTTTCAAGAGTGTCCTGTAAAATCAGTAAGAATTTAGCTTAAGGAACTTGTGATTATTTTTTGTTACTTTCTGCTCCTCATGCCACTTACATTGAGCTTAACTCAAGCGTCTTCAGCCTGAAGTAAGATATGCATTCGCGTGTCTGGATCATTACTGAAACAGCTTAACAAACTAATTCATTAGCAAGTAGGTCTGAGAAGTTAAAGACTCAGTCTGAAATGAAGAGGAGCTACTGGGCTCCTTTCTCGGTTGTCTGTTCTGCTGCTGTTTCATTTTGAGTCTCCAAGACAGTTCTTGAGGGCAGTCTCCTTAACCATCCCCTAAGGCTGCAGTGTCCGTTATCAGTCAGAGCTTCATCAAAGCTAAAGAATGGAGACCTGGATTTCAGGTTGCGTTTTGTGTTTTGCTTTGGTAGAAGTTTAAACTGTTCATGTGTGGATTTAAGTGTGGGGATGATGCCATTGACTTCAGTTCAGCGCAGGAAGTGGAACATTTGCACAGTTGCGTTTAGGAACTGGGAAATAAAATGTACAAAATGCACAAGAACTAGTCTTTAACAAAGGAGCAGGACAGGAACCTCTCCATACTGTAATGTATAAATGAGAAGAGTACCTGTTTCCCTTGCAAGTGAAGTCACTGTTTTGTAGCAAAATGCAGTTTATCTGAAGCCTTCCCTTAGCTCTTTTTTTTAAAGTCCTACATTGCTAATGGCCGCGTGCGCCACGGGGCACACAAACTCTTTTGCTGGAGGCTTTGTTTCAAGCTTGTGGGGCTTTTTCTTCTGAGTAGCTCAGCTTATTACATCAGCCGTGCTTTTGTTTTGTTTCTTCAGCGCAGCTTTGAGGGTGACCTCTGCTGAGATAAAAGGACTGAAACCACTGTGGGTTTTCCTGAGCAACATCTTCAGCAGCAATGGGCAGTTCATCGCTCTGAAAGCAAGTGCACTCTCCAGAAAAGAACTGAAATCAGACCAGAGCAGACCTGACAGAGCTCTTTCTTTTCTCTGTCACTCCTATATTGCTTGTGAATCAGGGCAATATTGAATCTGCAGATACAGTAGTACATGTAATGACCATAGAAATGACTTAGAAAAAGTGTTGTCTTTTTTTTATTTTCTTTTTCCTGAGTAATTTAAGGAGTTTTGTAACGTGATTGCATTCCTGATTGGCTATTCTGTGAGTTCTCTTCTGGAAGAGCCTGAAGTTTGAGCTGTTTCTTCACAAGCAAATCAATGTGGAGGGGTTTAAAATGCTACCAGTAGTAAGCACTGGTAACTTTTAAGCTCCTATTGCAAGAAGCACCACTGAAATATGGAAGATGAGTGGGTTAATACCGTGGAGAAGTGCCACAGCTGCTCCATAATATGCTGGGGGTCCATCCTAGGGCTTCTTTACCCAGTCAGTGAATCTCAATACAGTTTTAGACCAGCACAGAGGTCCAGAAAAGGATATTTCTTCTCTCTCTCTCCCTTCAAAAAATGGGGAGCCGCACACTGGACTTGAAGATGCTCTTCTGACAAAGATCCATCTCCCAAGTGGCCAAAAGGCAAATTTGCAGACCCAAGGGACATTAAATGAAGTGAGTCGTGGTGTTTCTTCTGTTTGCCTTTAAAACAAAAGTTGGTGGAGCAACCTTCCCATAAGAGAGGCAATGGTGTTCATCTCCTGGGACGGTGTGGATGAGGCAAGCTGCCCTGCTCACGCTGTAGGAGCTCAGTCAGGGTCCAGCACGTTTTGGTGGGAAGGTAGGATGGTACGTGTTTAGCTTTGCATAGCTTTGAATGGCTAAATTTAATGTCAGGGAGCAGAGAAATGAACGCCCCCATCTCTTCTGGAAGTGGCAAATAATAGTCTGTATTGTGAAGGTGACTCTTTGTTTACTTTTATTGCGATAGAAGGTAAGAGATTTTGTAAGCAAAATTAGACCCTTTCACAATCCATAAATCAATCCATGTTCTTCGAAATGGGAGCAGAGGGGTTGTGCGTGTGTCTCTTTATGGATGCCCTGGAGTATTTCCTGGGAAACAGGTAGAGCGAATATCCAGGAATAGTCCTGGAGTAAGACTCACATGAATAAAATAGTGAATATTTTTCAGAATATTTCTTTTAATAAGATGCCTAACAAGGGAGTTGAGAGAGGGCACTGGAGTGGTTTGAAGCTGTAAATCAAGCATTTTTTATGGAAATAGACTCATTAAAGCTGTCTGTTACAGAAGTGCAACTGTTTTTCTATGAACGTGATATTTGTTCAATAATTGAAATACGTTTCTTACAAAGAAATACACTGTCAATTTTCTTTTTTTTGGCTATCTAATTCATAAATACTCTTTGTAAGTAGACTAGATCCCTTGCCCCAGAAAGCCTTTTACCTGCTTTTTACTGGTAATGTAACCAGACCAGTAAAATGAAGGTTTATTTTATTAACATTTGGCTAAATTACTAAGGGGAATCAGTAAGTAGAGGTGTGATTCTGCCCCACAGCATGTGTTGTCTGATATTGATAAACTAGGCATTATTTAAAATACCTTCAGTGAAATAGTAATGCATTTAACAATATATTTTAATACTTATTTTTTAGAAAGCAATTATTTCACTTTGAAACTTTTCTTAGATCTTAAACAATAGATCTTGCCCTCACCTTTGCACACAGGTTTGGGGAAGCCACTTGATAACTTACTGTAGTAATAGTAATTTTTTAAACTGTCATATTAATACTTAAATTCTACAGAGTGCTAATTAGTTGTTATTTCTGCCATACAGTGACAGCCTTTGCTAAAGGAAGTCTGTGTAATTTATTCCAGCTTCAGCGCTCAGTGTCGTGGCACAGCGCGGGGCAGCTGCTCCCTCTGAGATGGGGAGCTGGCAGCCAAGGGGCAACCTACAGGTAGCAGGGCAGGGATTCAGATTGCCCGGCACATCCACAGTGATGAAGCCACAGTCAAGTGGGACAGCCCTGGCTGTGGCTTCCCCACAAGGCATCTGGGAGCCTCTTCCCACTAAATATTTTCAGAAATATTCTCAGCCCAAGTTAACTGTTCTGCTAATTTCATCAGTCAGCCCGTGGGCTGGGCTGGTCTCCTTGAGCCCGAAGCTGAACCGTGGACCTCCTGAGTTACTGAGTGCCACACATTCAGAATTCAGTTTCATGGTTCTTCCAGTCAGAGGTTCTGATTTACTTAATGTGTTTTTATTTTACATGTCCATTTGTTTAATTTAAATTCAAAACTGCTTAAGATTCTTTTTTGGAAAAGACAAGCATTATGAATTGTGCCGTTTATGTATACAAACTGGGTATGTATTGTACAGTTAAAGACACCAGGAGAAAGGAAAATACTATGAAGCATGCAGTATAAATCCTTGAAATAGATCCTCTGAGTTTTGAAGTCACCAATTCCTCACTGCTCACTGTGCAAAAATGCGTTGATTCAGTCTTCCAGTTGGCCACAGGCCCCATTTTAAACATTTATTTCTCATTTCCTTGCTATCCTTACTCTTTTGTAAGTATCTGAACTAGACTTTTCAAGATTATAGCATTTCCTTCCTCCCCTTTCCCCGATGGAACAAAAGATTGCTCCTGTCTTGCCCCCCAGAGCCTGAGTGAGACAAGAATCGGTGCCTCGTTAGGCTGAGAGCATCGCGAATTCTCCGGGGTTGGAAAGCCATGCCGCTTTCAGCAAGGTGACCCCAGTTCGCTAGGTTTTGTTGCACCGTGGGTATTGATATTGGTTCTTTTGTCACTTGGCTGACTTGTCACTTAACAACCTTCCTGTTTTGAAGTCTAGCGGTGCCCTGCAGACCAGCTGAAACCCAGAGGCGCTGGTGATCTATTGTGTGAGAGTCAGGGGTGTATGAAGCTGTGGTTTGCGACTCAGTGAATGCTGATCAGTTCCTGTGGCAGGTGCCATCAGTTATGGCTTCTCTTTAAGCAAAAGGTTTGCAAGCGCCTTTGTACCAGGTTCACTGGCAAAACTGAAAGCGGTAGTGTGGAGCATTCACCCCATTCCAGAGGGGTCTACTCTTCCACGTATTTCTTTCTTTTTCTGTACATTACATACTTGGCAGTTTATTGATGCATTCTTTTCACCTCTTCCATCTAATTTTGTTTAGAATATGGCTATATGGGTAAACCAGTTTATAGCTTTCATTTTAGGTTGTTCATGGAAAGACATCAAAGCACGCTACGGATTTGTCTATCCCGTGGCAAAACCAAGAGTGAAGTGCTGGAATGCAATATTTTGTGGAAAAAGAGACAGAGTAAGGTAGATTCTGTCAAGGCAGGTCCCACCTCATGTGTGACAGCATCAGGGACTGCATGCAGAGTGCTGATTGCTTTCCAATTAATAGACCATGTTCTCAGCTTTTAGTTTCTTCGGCGCACAGCCTCGCTGCAAGTGCAGGAACTGCTGGGCCTTTGGCTGCTCACAGAGGGTATTGAAGGTAGACTTTTATAGGACTTTTTTTCTTCCTAAAGTCTTTTTAAAGCAGGCAAGCTGTGAGAATCTGCAGCGTACCTGTAGGCAAAGTACGTTCTGTGCAGCACATATGGTGACCCCTTTCTGCTCTCCCAGTAAAAATAGAGCACCTATTGATGGACTTCGTGATGGCATTTTCATCAGGTTTCTGAAGAGGCAACACTGCTGCCTTGATCAATAAAACTCAGTTAGATTTACTGATTACACAATTCTCTTTTCCCGAGACAAACAGTGAGCTCATAATTGCTCAGTGTACTATGTTTTCTAGCAGCTATGTCCAAGCACAGCTGCCGGTTAGCAAGTGTCACAGGATAGGATTCAGATGGCTTCAGATCTCTTTCCTCTCCCACACCGCTGTCAACTGGTGGACTTTCTCCAGTGGAAAAGGAGAAACGCAGTCTTTGGGATATGAGCTGTCACTGTGGTCTTTGGAGCAATGACCGTAACAAACATCTTCAGATTTTAAGAGGGTAAATGGTGACAACTGAGTGTGCTACCTTAAAAAAGGTAGACTGTCTCAGTATGTTATACTAATCCTACAAATGAACAAAAAATGAAGTTATGGTGTGTCCTACTGGCCTACACTATCACTGATTTTAGTTTTACTTCTGAACACAGATATACTTTTTGTTCTTTCCAAGACTCTGCTAAGAACCATGAGATACGTTGTGCGTTTTTAAGTGTACACCTGCATACCTGCTCTCTTCTTGTACATTGACAGACACATCAGTCTTATGTTTTGGGCGCCTCAAGACACCAGTACACATAAAAACTCTGGGCTTAGTGTAAATGTTGGCCCCTTTGTGCAAACTAAATGCCATTCAAGAAAAACTGATAGTTAAAGTCTTGGAGCTGAGGGTAATTAATTCAGTTAATCAAGCCTATCTGGATGTCTGCAAACCACTGTGTTACATGTTAATGGGTAAGCCTCTCAAACTGCCTTATCTCCCTGGGTTTGGTAAGGCAGGTACTTCTCTTTGAAAATGCAGGTCGTGTACGACTTGGAAAATACGTGCTAAATAGCACAAAAGAGTTAGATGAGAACTTCCATTCCCGTAATCACATTTTCCCCAGAATTGCTGTTGCTTTTTAGTAACCTATTTGCTGCTCTAAGAATGCTGCAATTACTGGGCTAAGGTGTACTTACTGAAGTAGTTCATAAGTAACTCTGAGAGAGATGTGTCCTTTAATTTGATTGCAGGCTGGGGAATTGCAGTCATTCCCTCTTTGTTTACATTCTTCTGGAGCATAGATTCTCTGTTGACATTAATAGACAAAGCTTTATTGATAACAACACTGGATTTTGAGCCCTTTGCTATGTCCTCCCCTGCACATCAGTTGTTACTTACTGCAAGAAATTCTCGTCATCAGTTCGCGTGATTTGTTTTGTGAATGTAATGCCTTTACCCTCCCTCTTTCCACACCTGCAAACCTGATATTCCTGGAAAATTCGTGGAAAAAAAAGGGAAGAATTCAATGATGCTGAAAAGCTAGAATCGCCTTCTCTTAGAGGTTATGGGGTTTTTTCCAAATGATTTTGATGCTCTTGGGACTCAATTCTCCACTGTCCTGAAACCTCCTTAGTGACTTCTAAAACTGTGAGAGGAAGTTCCGAGCACACAAGTACTCCATCAACTCCATGACAATAAATTGGGGCAGCAGAGAAACAGGCCAGGTTTTACACAGCAAATAGAAAGGATTTGAGAATTCTAATACAAGGGCTAATAAATGTACTCATGGGTAGAAACAGCCTGAGCTTCCTAACGAGTATTTTATTGCATTTCAGGCAACGATTTCACCGAAATTATCATCTTTGCTTTCTTTGAAACAGACTGACCTGCCGCTGAACTGTGCTAAGACACAGTTTTAACAGAACTATACCAGCTGTTAATAGAGAGTTAGAAAAAAAAAACGTGCTAGATTTGCAGCTGCTATAAATTGATGCAATTCCATTGTGTTCAGGGCAGCTTATGTGAACTTGAGGGTCTGGTATTTGGGGCTTTTCTGAGGCTGCTGTGTAGCATGTGGCTGCTGTTTCCTCTGCTGTGCTGTTTTGCTTAGTGAGAGGTGGTGCAAGTGTCCGGCTTTAGTTTTAGAGATTCCTGTCTTGGATTTTGAAGAGTCTCCTGTATTTGACCTTTTACCACCTCTAATGCTTCCCGGTTCTGGAATAGTGTGCAGTGTGTGAACTGATTGACTGGGTGGAAGTGCAGTAGCTTGCTTGCAGATGTGGAACCTCCTTGAGGTAGGAATAAGTACATGGGATATGTTTTTTCACTTCATAGCATAAAAGCACTTAGAAGAAGGTCCCATTTTCAAGGAGAAGCTGCACTGTAATATGTTGAAGATATTAATGTATGAGGAGTATCTGCCTTGTGGTCTTAGTCACTGATTTGCTTGTAGGTGGAAATAAGAGAAAGAAATTGGTGGGCTTGTCTTTCAAGGGTTGCTTGCTTCTTAGGAGAACTATACCTGAAGCTTTCTCTGTTGCTCTCCTCTAGAAATCAGTTGTTTATTTGATTATCTTTTGTATCAGATAAAGTTTTTAATTAATAGTTTAATCTCTGTAAGTAATTTTCTTGTAGTACTCCTAAATTATAAAATTCCTAGTGGATAAGTGGTATCTAAGTCCAGAGGGACTTGAAAAAAATGCTAAGCTGCTTCTGTTTAAGACTGCATTTTTTGGCATCTGCCTACAATAGGGCAATGTCTGTGATAATTTGAGGGGCTTCCCTTGTTATTTTGGCACTGTGAAGTAGTAGCTCAATATTCTAGGTGCTATTTAGCAGCTCTCGCTTACTCTAACAAACGGAGGTAAAAGTCTTCAAAAGAAATACTGGTAAATAAGTATACGCTGAAGACATTTTGAATAGCTTTACTTTTTTGATGTCTAAACTGAGAGGTTTTCAGATGGTTACTGCTAGCCATTTTTTAGAGTAGGGATTGTCTCCAAGTGAATGTGCTGGAATGAGATATCAAATCCATTTTGTCTTTGCTTCGTGGGCAGTCTATTGCAGCTAGAAGGAAGGGCAGCCAAATATTAAATGATGTATCTCATGCCATAGTTATTAATTTCAGAGGCAGCATTCAAATTCAGAAAAAAATAGGATCCTTCTTCGTTTTGATAGCTTTCAGAGAAAGAGATTTCGTGTTTTATTTCTTTTTTTCCTCATGGCAATAGGTTTGTAATTTTTTTTATTTATGATTGCCTATATTATTTCTTTCTCCCAATATTTAGCATCTTTTTTGACCACGGGGTGCTATTTCTTCTGTGTGAGATACAAGTGTATGTATTTCTAGCCTATTTTAATATGGTTCAGCAGGTGGAAGAGGGAGCAGAATTACCTTCAAGTGGCTACGTACGCCTCGGTGTAGCAGCAGCAGGTGAACTGCTGGCCCCTAGTGGTAAATGGGAAGTAATCTGAGAGGCTGAGTATCCTTGCTCAGAGACAATGTCTTCTAATATTATTTCATGTAAGTTACACCAAAAATTGAAGTATAGTTGAGAAGGTGTCTGTGATTTAATTTGTTACTTTGTTACATGAATTATTTTCAGTATGGTTCGCATAATCTTGTATTGAAGTACTCTTCATTTTTTACTGCTGTAAATTAAGCTCGGGTTGTGTATGAGTACTGGAAGAATGAAATTCTTGTCATGAAAGCCTAGGGTGGAATTATTTTCAGGGAATAAGCAGTCAGTATTTTATAATTACTGTAAAGAGGAAAAGCCTCTGTCAGGTTGCTTGTAACAGAGAAATAGAAGTCATTATGAAACATACAATCCTCTGAAGATACTTCATTTTTTCTATCCCAAGTAAATCTCTAAAGGGGTATGACTCTCCCTGGGCTATGTGGGCAGCTCTTTCTTTCTGCAGTTAATGAGGAAAATAATATAAAGGCCAGTTTGATGGCCTACAGGTTAGTACTGTGTTAAAGGGCTCTTCTTCCCCCCTCTGCAGACGGCAGAATCTGCAGATGGGATGAGCTGCAGTGTTTCTGGTTTTAACACCTCACTGAACGATGGTCCAGTCCAACAAGCACTGAGGTGCTCACTTAAACTCTCCTATTGAAATTTAGTGGTTGGCTATGGAAATGATAGCCAAAACATGCTAGAACTGTCCAGCGGTCTCCAGGACAAGCGTTCATTATGGCAATGCCTTAGCGGGACTCGCAAGAGGAAGGAAAACGCAGACCTTTCAGGACAGCTGAGAGGAGAAAAGGTCCTTCATTAACCCCAGAAGCAGAGTGAGAAGTGAGAAACTTTATATTATCAGATATTTTTACATTGCTTTAATTTTCTTTGATAAATATAACTAAGTAAAAACTTGCCTGTTACCCAATTTGCATTAATATCAAACGTGGTGACTCTTAGCTTAGTTCAGTCATTTTTTTAAAGGCCAGAATTAACGGCCCTGCATCGTAATCACAGAAAATGGTGTAATTCAAATGTAGAACTAAAGATCTGTGCCAAGGTAAAACCAGAATGGAATCCAATTCCCTTGCTTTGAATGGTGATTTAGTCTTTGGTGCTGAATTGTTCTGGCCTTGGCTGATTAGCCCAAACTAGCTTGCATTTCTGCAAGAGTATACGATTCTGGAAGACTTTCTTCATCCCCTTTTTCTTTCCTGTTCTCTGTCACTGGAATGACAGAAAGGATCTGCTTACGCCTATATGCACCTCAATAACGGTATTTGCCAAACGTTCTTTGGCAGGACATTGTGTAGTGACTACAAGTTTCTTGTTTTGTATCTATTTACTCCCTTTTTTATTTTTTTGTTCTGTTTGGAGACTTACAAAGCATCTGCTGGGTTTCTGGATGTGTTTTATCCACAAAAAGGTGGCGTAGCAGACAGAAAAATCCCAGGAATACAATTTGCTTTTCTTCATAAAAGAGCTTTCAGTGCAGATGGTTCAGCTGCAGAGCAAGAGAGCCCAGCTTCTGCCTGGCTGTGGGCTGGCCAACAGCATTGAGGCCGTTGGAAAGGAAGGAAGAAAATGACAAAAGCAAATTAAAAAGCTAGAAACTGCAAGAAATTTCAACAGCCAGGTGTTGTTTACACAGTATATTTTCTGTGAAGTTTCTATTACTGTAGAAATTTTAATGTTTACGATTTTCCTCTGAAGCCCTCAGTATTTCAGTAGCTTCCCAGCCTTTTGGAGCTTTTCCCCCGGGGTGTCCCCACCTTGGAAGACTGTGTGGCTTCACTGTAGCTGCTGGAGATCAGGCTTTGTGTTCAGTTCTTAGCGCTGTTCCCCTCATTCATAGGGAGCAGTGGCTTGGAAGAAAGGACTGATGCCTCTCCTGGCATTCATAATAGGATTTCCTTCCATTTACAGGCCCTTAACATTACTTCCTTAGCTGTGCAGGGGCTGATGTCAGTGAATAGCTGATTGAGTCGTTTCTGAATTACTGGATATGCTGAGCATAAGCTGTCAGACAAGTAACTTGTATCTAGGCTTTTTCTAGCCGCAGTCATTCTTTAATTTCTGTGCTATATTAAAGCTAAGCTAATAATAGTAGTTTAGGTGATACCTTGATGGGAAGCCTTGTTAATGCATTTGTGAGGACTAAAGAGGCCAGTTAGTTCAGCACTGGAAATGTTAGACAGGCAGTGATGCTACACTGGAGACTGAATGACGAGACGGAGCGGTTAGTTGTTTTGCTAAAGGTAAAATGCGTGTGTGTAGGTCTTTGCAGCACATTAACTAGTGAATAGGGACAATAACTGTGCTTTCCTGGCTGGAGCTGCTGCTTCTCTAAGCATAGCTGGCTGGTGTTTCAAGTGGAAGCTGAGAGTTAAAAGTGAGACTACTTTTAAGGGTAAGGGTACAGATATTCAGTTCCATATTACACATTAATAGTCATTCCCGGAGCACATCTTTTTTTCAGAAGTAGCCTATCATTTGGGCCAAGGTAGTTGGAAGGAAGGAGAGTGGTACTGATTTGGTGACTTGATTAGGTTGAGAGAAGTGGCAACGACAGCTACATCTGAGAAAGACCAGGCGATGCTGGTGATGTTGGTGAAGCATCCTCGAGAGCTTAATAACACCACTGATATAGTAGAGTTATGTGTAAAATACATTTGTGTATGGAGAACCAAATCCCTTTTTGGTGTCACTGATGGGGTCAGTGGAGCTGTCTCAAGTGGACAAGCTGCCTTGTTGAGACTTCCATGGGCTCAGAGGTGTGGAACAGCTGTCACCCACCAATGATGAATCTGAGAGGGACATCATGGTTAGGAAAGTAAGATTAGGATATCTAATAGTAAACACAACAGTCAGTGCAAGACTGTAACCCTCTAGAAGTCATTGATTTTTCTATTACAATTAAATTCAGTTAGATGTTGACTGGTCATAAAAGCAAAACTTAGATATGTGCATTCTTGAAATGAATAGTTTTATATTTTTCTCAATAAGCTGATAATAAATATTATATAATAAATGTTGACTTCTGTGGCTATATGGTTTTTATGTGTGGGAAGATTTGAAGGGTGAGATATAACTGTATCCTGCCAGGGTTATTTTATTTACTTTCTTGCTTTTCCTCACCATTTGGTGTCTCTCTATGGCGTGTGTGTACTGTATTAGATAAATTCTGTTCCTTGTATAAAAATGTATAGATTTGAAATAATAATCTTGAAAACAGTTTTGAAGGAAAATACTAAATTCTGTGGATTGGGTTTCGTTTCCTTTGTTCATACTAAATAAGGCTATAGAGGAAGAATTACGTGTTGTATGGTATTGTTCAGTATCAGTAGTTGTGACAGAAAACAGCTTAATATATTTGAGTAATATTTCCTTGGCGAAGTCTGTGAAAGCTTCAAGGACAGCACAAAGGAAGAGGCCAGGGCAAGAGCAGGAGACAGAAATGCTGAGAAAGATTATAAATAAATGTAAATGTATTAGTGCAAAGAAACGAAGCTTGGGTTGGCCTTTCATTGCCTTCTCCATAAATCTGCGCATTTAAGGGCTAAGCTAGTGCGTGAAGTCCTGTGGTAGGAAACCTAGTGTGCACGTAGCCCTTGCTGATTGCCACTATCAGCTTATTTGTGGCACTTCCCATCTGAGCATTTTGGTAAAATCTTGAACCGTTTGTAGAGAAACCATCACCCAGACAGGTTTGGGGCCGTGCAGGGATGCGAGGCAGATGCAGAACCCAGCCTGTAGGAGGCTTATTCTGTCTTCCTCTGCTTCCCCCCTTGCAGGGACAGTTTTCTGTCCAGATCAGCTCCTGCTTTGGATGCGAGTAAGACAATGGGGTCAATGCCCCGTATTCTCTGCATCCCCCCTTGCTCCAATTGCACGGTTTGCTCGCTGTGTATGTAAATGGATAAGCTCGTCTTTTGTATTCTCTTTGTGTTTTTTGTTTTGTTTCTTTCCCCTTCATACACGGACCAAACGATAAACATTGAAAGCAAATGTGCAAGAATAAACAGATCGTCCACTTTCTGTATCCCTTACAGACGGTACAGACTTTGAAATGTTTTTTTATTCAGCTAGAAATGTCAAAATAGTCAGAGACTGGAAAGCTACTGCTTTGTATTAAGGAAAAATGTCGACACAATTTTCACTTGCATCAAGGCTCTTAATGAGCAACTGTTAAGGGAGGACCAACACAAATAATTTTATTGCTCATTGGGATTACCCTGTCAGCTATAGTTCTCCTTTTCAGAAAGGCAGAAGAATTTTTTTATGATAATTAGAAATGTAAGATATATTGAGGACTGAAACGCCCCTTTAAACCTGGAATACGAAGCTTCCAGTCATCCTGAAAAATTGAATAACCATTTCTGCCACTGTGTGTTGAGAGCAGGGTTGCAAATGTGGTGCCCGGCTGTTAATAAGTTGATGGTAGATCATTGTCCTAACCTGGTTTTGGCCTCTGCCTCTTTCACTGCTAAAGTGTGAATATCTTGAGATGATGTAACTGGAGGCCTCTTCTCAAGTTTTCTAAAACTAGAATAATCTAGGATAGTTATTCTTGCAGGGGCAATGGAACAGGGACGTTTTTAGCAGTTAAAGCATTGAATAATGGAAGCTAAGGGAAATAGCCCCAATTCTCTTTGTGGGATTTAAGTGTGCAAAGTCTATTAATACCAATGGTGGTAATACTTTTAAATTCTGATAGTACTCAAGTGTAAAAAAAATATGCAAGGTGGTCTAAAATATGTATCTTTTTGGCCAGGATTGTCTGACAAAGGAAATATTACTGTTCTAGAATTTACTAAAATGGCGTTTAAGTTTTGTGAAGGAATAGAGAAATCACAAGCTTTGCTAAATAGACAACATCACTCACTGGTCTGCGTGCTGTATAGCTGTGCTGGTTTGTGCTTTCTCTGCTGATTCTGCTGTCACTATCCCAGGTGTAAAGGCTGTTCATGCAGGATCTGTACACAGTATGAAGGGGGGGTTTTTGTACACAGACCTTTAAGTTAGTTCTGTGCAAGAGTTGGTTTAACACTACGACAGTCGGAAGAGAATGCCAAAGTCAAAATTCAGGTTCTCTAACAACTGAAGAAATTGGTAGGTGAAGTAACATAGCTGTCCTTGTTTCCCTGAGAAAAATCTGTCCTATGCATTTAGGAGTAATGGAGGGGAGAGTGTTGTTAGTATAGAAACAGATTTTTGTGTCGTAGCTATTGCTGATAATACTCTAAGCAACACACAGAAAGAATAATTTAACATATCAAGGGACTGGATTAAGAACCAAACAAGAATTCCTCTCTTCTCTCTTCTCATTACTCTTCCTCTGCTTCCTAAGTGATACTTCCTATTCAATTTGCTGATTATATCGTGATTTTGTAGAACTGTCAACTTGGCAAAACCTGGAAATTGGATTTGCTTATACACATCCAGAATATTTAGAATTTTTTGTTAAAGCTTTTTATTTTTGTGATTATATTATTGCTAGGGGCCCTAATTCTAACAGCTACCATTTTTATTTATTTATTTATTTATTTATTTTCATTAGAGCCTCACTTGTAGAAATTGGTTTAGATTTAAACCTCACAACAGTAATAAAGACTGACTTGTTTGCTCCTGAGTGCTTCAGTTTTACATCCTCATTCCTCGAAGGTCACATGTTCTGGCTATCCCTCAGGTTTCAAACAAAATGAGATCCTTTAGATTCTTTACGTGTTTCAGCCTAACAAATAATATTTGATTATGTACTTAATGAAAAAGATTGTTGGTGGATGCTCTCACTGTACTTTCAGTTGTTATCGGTGCTCATCGATCCATGAGAGCGGTTTAATTACACTAAAAATGAATGTCAGTGGATGTGGAAACAGATAAATCTTTAAAATCTGTACAGCATACTTCACTGCAATAACCAAGTTTACTGCCCTTTCTAAGACTACTTTAAGAAAGGTTAAAATGGGAATATAATGTGTCGTTTGTCTGCAGTCTTCAGCACTCACGTTTAACCTGGCTATCGCTGCTTTTAAAATCAAGGACTGAGACAAATGATTTGATTTGTAGATGAGAGCTTTGTAGACTTCAAGTGATGTGTCTTTATTGTAATATCTCATGTTTATATTGGCTTTATTTGCTATGGATTTATTTTAGCCACACTTAAAATGGAGAGAGTTAGCTATGGAAGGCTAGGAAATGGGCTTAACCATTACATATGTTATATTTGATATGTTATAACATATCAAAGAGTGATATTAATGAGGCTTAGCTCTGTCTCATAGTCTTAGCATTGCAACATTTTGGTGAGTGGGAAATGCAGGCTTTATTCTGTTTCCCTCTAAGGAAGTGAATTCTGGAGGATTTTCTTCAACATTACTTATTGTTCAACCGTCAGAATCGTCAGCTGTGTTTTCCAAATTGCAGGATCTGAGACACCCACTTGTATGCATGTGAGGCAGGAGGGTAATTAATGTTTAAGTCAATACCTTGAACGGTCTCTCAAAATAACATAGTAGTAATGTGATCTGATTGTTGCTAATTTTATTTCCTGGTCTAAAAAGTGTTTGAGAATTTTGGCTGTGTTTTCCTGGCAGTCTACTGAATTGCTGGGTGTAACTACAGTAATTTAGAACAACTCACATTTCTTTAACTCTGTTTAAAAGTTAATTTCTCAAAGGGCTTGATAAAGCCTTTAATTACAGGGCAGCTGTGGAACAAGCAGCCATAAGACAATGTAGGTACCGTTTAAAGCTCAGCTACATCACCTTTATGGCAATCACGCTTAATGTCAACTAATGAGCATGGTGTTCATGAGAGAGTAGATATTGGCAGGATAACACAGCAGGATAACGCAGCTGCAACTGGAAAAGGTCATTGAATTTTTAAGCTTTCAGTTAGAAAAGAGCTACTTAAATGGATAGGAACCAGGACTGATGTCTCTACCATTATCACTGTAAAGTCGCTTGAATACGTATGAACAAGCAGTGAAAATCTGACTATGACACCTTCCACCCTCGTGGCAATCAGGGAAAAGCAGACCTGACCTTGGTGGCTCTTGCCTTCTCTGCATTAAGTGCGAGGCAAGCAATAATCACAATAGATCAGGATTGTCACCCTCCTGTGCAGTCGCCAACTTCAAACATTGACTCAAAGGTTCAGCTGTTCCTTCATTTAAAATAAAACCCCAAATTTTCTATTAAACAGTAATCAAACCATTTTAGATATGATTTTTTTCTCCTCTCTCTAAGTGTTACACTGTTTACTTTTGAAGCTGAGACAAAGTGATCTTCCTGAAGTCAGACAGGAGCTGGATTATGGAGATAGAAATTGTACCTTGGGTCTCCTGGTGCTGGTTCGATGTGTTGTGTGTTGGACTGTGCTGTCAGCACCAGTAGGGTGTGCCCAGTGTTTCCACCTTGCTCATGTGTTTGGTTTTACGCTCAAGGTACTGAGGGTTGCGCGTCTTGTTTCCTGCTAGACCGTTAATTGTGTTAAAATCTGTGTGCTGTGTTGTCCTCAAGTTGAACTCAAGGGTTGGCATATAACAGTCCAATATTTGTGGCTTATTTAACTTCGCGGTTTTTAAACACAGTTACTGGTACTTCGTTGTCCTTTATTTGTAATCATCGCAAGGACTCAGTTGTCCTGTCTGATCAAGTGTGTTATACAGAGAAGGAAGTGGCAAAATATTAAAGAAAAGATGAATGGGAAGAAGGAAAAGATACCTGTTAAATTGTGCCTCTAGTTCTTCATGATTTAGGAAAATGGAAAAATTCTCCAGCAGTTTATGATTTTTTTTAAAGAATGGGATTTTCCCCATAATTCTGTGATTCAGTTGCTTGTAACAATGCAAAAAATAAAATTATTACTACTGTAGTCCTGTAGTCTTGTACACAGTAGGCCAGATCCAGAAGTGATAACAACATTGATATTAGCAATGGAATAGAATTGCAGTGAGAGATATTTGAAATATATCATTGAAGTGCAAGGGTGACCAGCTTTACCTAAAGGCTGAGGATATCTTCACTGAGAGGCAGGTTTTTAGAAATAACCAGTAAGAAGATTTAGAAATTGGGCTTTCATTGTCATTATTGATTACTGCTTTGTGTGTGTTCACTGTTAACACCTTAAGCATCTAATCCTGCGTTAAGTTTGCATTTCTAAATCAATACTACAAAAGGAGAACTTTGCTTGCAGAATTTATTCCATGTCTGACAAATGAAAACTATTAATGAGCAATTCCTAATTTCCATATTTATTTCTACTATGCATCGTAAACTGGCTTGAAACGATAGATCAATGGTAATGGTTGCTCAATTTTTATTACTCTTAAGAATATGTTAGGTGCACATTTAGGTGTCTGTCACTGTTGGTACTTCTCCTTGCGCTAAGAGGCGTGTTGTACACTTCTCAAAGCAGTAAAATACGATTTCTGAACCTAGGGAACTGCCATACAGATTGCAAATTTGTGTAACGAGTATGTGGCGCTATAGAAAAGACAGTAAAACTAGAAGAGTCCCTTTATTCAGACAGAATGTAGCATGCCTGGAGGTGAACAACGTCAACTGGGGAATATATGTTCTTCCGTTTAGTTTGGTAATAGCTGATCTCCCTACAGTCCGTCTTTTGTCTTTGGAAAAAGCTATGTTCTATCTCAATTGTTTGTGCACTGTTAACCTTCAGGAAGAAATTACCTGAAAAAAAAAAAATCAATTATGTGTACCCATGGCAGATTAGACAAGCTTCATCTCTACTGAAGTGACTTTTCACTCCTACTAATACTAATTTTGTCGGCATTCTTTTGGAAAATGTAATAGAAAATATGCAGCGAGATGATGTGACACTTTCAAATAGTCTTTGTTGTCTCTGGTCGTAGTGTTTGCTACATGTTCCCCTCAGAAGGGCTCTATCAAAGTACAACCTGTTGCTTTTCCATGACCACAGTGGTATTCATATTAAGCAGATTTTCTCGCAGACATGGCAAATAGAGGACAATAACAATTTTGTGTCTAATGTTAATCAAATAGGGATGTTAAAAATTATTAAGCAGGTGGTCTCTTGGTAAAGGTAGCTCTGTGTTTGTAGATTTGTTCATATCACTTCTGGATCTGGCCCACTGCGTACAAATGATGTGCGTGCAGGTCATTTGAGCTCGGTAAACGTTAGCAGTTGGCATTGTTTTAACAGAGCATAGTGGTACATCGGCTGAGAAACGTAGCAGTCCTGGTAAGGAACTATGGTCAATAAGGTATGATTGAAGTAATTAACTTCCTTTAGAATCAATCTTTAATTAAAATCTCAATGTGATTAATGCAGAAAGGAGATTATTCATAAAGACCATATGTTAATAGTATTAACACTTAAGATGTACTGAAAAATATTGTGATATATTTGGAGAACTTTAGTGACTTGCTCAGTTGCATACCAATACATGCTTTGTGAAATCAGTGGGCTACTTCAGTGTGGTACCTATCAAGTTTGGTAGCAGGTATGATTATCATCTCCTCTCTGAAGCAAGTGAATTGTCACTTGTTCAATTTAACACATAGGTATTTTCCACTGAAGGTGAAATATCAGAGCGCTACCTGATTGATGAGGATATTTAGATTCCATGGCTTTTTAGGAAAGATGGATTCTTTCTTTCATTTAGATTGTGATCTGCTGAAGTCTGTAATTGTTAGGCGCATTCTTTAGCTGTCAGCTGTCACTGTTACAAAAGCTGGAGTTTTCATTGTCACTGCACGTGTCTTTGAAGATTTTGGGGGTGAGCAGAACTGCTGTGTTAAAGTACTGCTAATAAAAATGTAAAGACAAAATATCCAGGGAAATTCAGGTCTGCAGAACGTACAGACCTGTGCGGGGAAGCTTTGTGAGAGCAGCAGCAACAACGATTTGGTTATTGAGGGGAGCAACGTTGACTTTTAACTCTTCAAAGCGTCACAGATGGCAGAGAGGCTTTTGGCAGATGGGTTTCTGCAGCAAGGCCTGCAAGCTATAGTTTCCTCTGCTGTTGACTTACGCATTCAGGGGAGTTAGTGCTGGATCAATAGGGATTTCGGAAGGCTTCAAGGCTTATAGTGGGAGATGAGCGAGTAATATCCTTGGACATTGAAGAGGTTATTCAGTAATAAATTAGACAAAGATATGAATTTCTAGCCCAACAGTGATATGAAAGAATGAACTTTGTAGCTTGGAAGTCATTAATTTTTCTCACTTCAATAAATGTGCATATGACTGAGATTCAGTTAATTCAGTTTGATAATTGGATCAGCAGTTTCTGTGGTAAAGCCTGACTAATGGTAGTGCTGATGACAAAAGCACAGATCTGTTATTCCTCCTGAGAGCTCAAAGGCTAATAATGCCTTCAGTGCTGTTTTCCATGAGGTGGCTGAGCCCATCACCAACGTCCTTCTGGATCTGTGGGAGCAGTTTTTATATAAATTAGAGTGAGGGACCAGGGCAGGGTCTTTGCTGTATGCAGGGATGCACAGCAGTTCATCTTATAGGGAGAGAGAAGAGAGATTAATACTGATATTCTAATGTCTTTACCTTAAGCTTCTTTTTCGAGATGTATTCAGCTGTCTGATAAAGGCGGGGGAGGGGGGGGAAGGGCTGGATTAAACTGACCTCAGATCTTCTACACAATGTTGTATCCAACTTGGAGAGCACCTCTTAAAGGAATTGTGAGTGTTTATCTGAATGGTTATAGAAATTCTTGTCATGTTAGATAAAGGCCAATGTGCATAAATGAAGCGCTCGGAAGGAAAAAGCATAATGTAAAGAAGAGTACTAGAATTTATTGATGTCAGAGATGTCAGTAAAAGGCTTATGTCACTTCAGAGAAGCATTTCCTCTTGAATTAAAAATTGTAGGCAGAATGCAAGCCAACCTGCTGAAGTTGGGGGGGGAGGGGAGCAGATTCTCTTGCAGAGGCAACAAGCAAATTGGGGCACAGCAAACTGGATAGTGTAACAATTTTGCTGTAGTCCATGGTTTGGGGCAGGTAGCTCCCTATATCCTCTTCCTAAACCACCAGTAAGTGGCCAGAACTTCTCACTCCTCAGATAGGTAACCCAGGGCCACTCTTCAGTAAATCCTCCTTAGAGCCTCGGGAGAACAACTTGGGAAGACAAATCTATTGGAAAACAGTGACTTTGCACATTGATGGATGACCATGTTGAATTCGGGGGTCCCCGATATCGAATTTTGACTGAATTGCCTGGCAAAGGGGAGCACTGATTGTGTCTGGACCACTATAAATATCTGGACTAATATATGAATGTATTAATTGCAGTCAGTGAAAGCAGCAGCTGCAGATGGCATTAACACTGTTAGAAAAAAAACATAAAGAGTTACTGTAGGTGAATTTTCATATTCTAAAATTAGTGAACTTTTAAGTAACTCAGTTTCCAAACACTTGTAATTTTTCTTATGCACTAGATCAACCAGCAGAATGCCTAATGCCAGGGAGGGGAATGCTTCACATTGGCAGGCTTAAAGGAGAGAGGAGAACCTTAAAATTCTTTCAGAGCACGAAGCAAGACAATTTATTGTTGGTGGTACTTCAGGAAATGTTAGGAACAGCCTGTCAGGTGCGTTGGTGAGAGCATCTTCTGGGCATACTGATCGACAGAGCTAATGAAGCCTGGGCTCAAAAACATGAAAGCAAGGGTTCTTGTGAGGAAACCAATGGCAAAACATTCATTTCTGTATTCAGAAATGAGCAAAATTGCAATTGAAAGGAAGTGGAAAAAAGCAAGGCTAGATGTGTAACGAGAAGAATGAGAGCACTGGTCCTATTAGCACAGAAAGCTCAGGGCCGCATATTGCACGGGGAATGACCGTAGACTCATCCTTGTTTCACAGTGTTTGAGATCAGAAAAGGGAGAATGAAATCATGCAAAGTTCAGACTGGTTGTTGAATTTCAACACTGAAGCACTGAGTGCTGCAGCAATCAGGGGTGCCTCAGGCATGGCCAGTGCCTGAAGACTTAGCAGTGGCAGAAAGTGGTACTCGCTCCAAATCTGTGCTGCTCACCTTGACCGAACAGTTCTCAGCTAGCTTGATCTGGGGTACAATTCCTTCCCAATCTCATGTAAACACGTGGAGAAGGCAAAACCATGAACTTAAAAAATGGTTTATTTTCCCTACCACAACACCAGGTCTTTTTATTTCTGCTTTCAGCTATCATATCCTACCATATATATATATATCACATATATATATCATTGGAACCGCACATTTCTCTTCCATTACATCTCCCTAAGAATGAACAGTTTGCTCTTGCTGAACTGATTGAGCTCTGGAGGCTTTACATGATAAAACTGACTTTACAACCCTTAGAAACATTTCTGTGGCTTTTTCCCCCTTACTGTTGTGGGGCGTTTTACCTAAGGGCAAATTTATATGCTAACTATAGCCTGCTTTGCCTATCCTATACTCTATATACGGCTTTTTGCATCACCTACAAACTGCACCAGCAAAGAGACTATCAATGAATCTATATGCTCAGTACTTACACCAGTCTGGACCATGATCAGCTCCATTGTACTGAATCATAGAATCATCAGATGGTTTGGCTTGGAAGGAACCTTAAGGACCACCTAGTTCCAACCCCCTGGCTGGAGCCAGAGACACCTTCCATTAGATCAGGCTGCTCAAAGGCTCATCCAGCCTGGCTAACCCTAACCCATGCTAACTTCACGGTGCATTTATGTGAGAGCAGAATATGAACCTATGGTGTCCTACTGCTTGCTTTGATACAAAATTGGATTAATAAGATTCAGCACTTAAGTTGTTGCTGACTTGTGACTCCCCATAGCGCATCTCCCCCTTGCTGAACCCTTGGCTGCCACATCATAGGAGAAAGATGAAAATGTCACTTGGAAATGAGCTGGCCAGGTTTCTGGGGGTAAAAGGCATCTAATTTTTTTCCTCCTAGGAGGCCAAGCACATCACCTGTTGGTTTCTTTCAGTTTCCAGAGTTTCTCTGGCAAGTGTGAGGATAAGTTTTTCTCATGTGTATTTGAGTGAAAGGACTTGGACGTACAGTCTTTCAGCTTTTCAGGGTGGGTATCAATTGATCTTGCAGTGCAAATGCGTGAGGATGTCTGCAGTGCTCTGCTGCTGTTATGGAAAAGCTGACCACGTGGTGTAAGATAAATTGAATGTCAGAAACATAAGTGTTCCTGCTTGAATTCTGCAATTCTTCCGCAAAGAGTTAATATTCTTCCATTTGTTTTAAAGTGTTATTTCTGCATTTATTTTACTTTGAGGCTCCAGTAACACCCATCAAGCCTGATTATACAACGGGTTTGCATTCAGACACTACTTGTGGAGAAGGAAGGATGTAAACATTGCTGCTTGCTTCATATAGAAGCATCTTAATCTCACTCTGCCAGGCCTTTGTAAACCTTCACAGTGGATAAATGATATTACAATTCTTCAAGCATGTAGAGGAGGGAAAGCTGGTTACTTCACTTGTGCTGTCAGCTATCATTGGCAACAAAAAGTCTGTATTCCTAAAGCTGCTGACAGTTTGTAGAAGTCACGACTAAAAATTTGCATTTTTAGTCAAATTGTTCTGCCTAACCCCAGTATGCTGTTAGCATGACGTCCTTTTTCTGTGTGCAATATGATAGATTTGATTAAATAATTCTGTTTTGAGTTTAGTATTTCATCTTTCTGCCTGTATTTTCAAGGCTATAAATAAATTCATGTGATCATTTAGCCATTACCTTACAATAAAATATATGGTAATTCCTGGCTAACAGATAAGAATTTGTTTGTGGTTTTGATCAAATGTTAAATCTATACTTGTGTGTGTGATCATCGTTATGCAATATTGTATTTCTGTCACCGTGTTACAAAACCTTCAAGAAACATTCTTTATCTTAGTCAGTGTTGACTGGTGCTATAAAAGGTAGATTACGAAAAGGATTCCATTCTTGCTTTCTGGAGGTCATAAATAGAATCATAAATATACCACAATAAGATGAATTCTGATTCATATTTCTGTGTAACTACAGAAAACATAGGTGCTTCTTTATCCCTTGTAATTTTCTAGCTGTATTTCCTGTAAATGCCAGCTGTACCATTTTTCTATACATTTTAATTTTCTTAGCTGAAGGAAAATGTCATTTCCCAGTAGACAGAATCCTCTGTAAATACAGTAAAAACAGAAATGTAAAATGTCAGCAACTGTTTTCTTTTCAAGAAGGCCATTTTGCTCGTGTGTTTGCATGCAGTGAGTAGGGAAAAGGAGTTGTGTGGTTTTTTCTCAGCATTGCCGATAAGGATGATATTTCAAGCAGCATTTTTAATTTCTTCTTCTCCAGGGACTGACTGGTATAAAATGGTGATAATGAATTATTAACAGTTTTAACAGAGATGCTGTCAGTTCACAGTGTGCCTGTAATCCGCGGTTGGGTCCTGTCCTCCTTGGAGGAATAAGACTTTGTTCTGTGAAATCAGTGGGATTTCAGCTGTGGTCAGATGACCTTTGAGAAACAGCTGCAGTGGTTTGAGGTGTTATCATCCCCGAATTGTTCATCCTTTGGGAGGAAGGGGGCTGGGAGACAGCTGAGGTAGCAGAACAAATTGTCCAAGCGCTGTTCAGCAGCTTTCATGCAAAATCAACTCTCTTTGTTCATTCAGGTCCCACTCGTTATTTAAGACAAGCTGTCCGAGTCTGTGCTGAAGAAAGAGGAGTGTTTACACAATCTGCTCCTCAATCAATGGTAGGAGAAGTGGCCACCAGCCCAAGGGTTAGCAAGCAGCTTATACAAGAGAAAGACTTACACCATGTGGAAAACGTAGCCGCTGGAAATGCCAGCCTTCAGTTTTTCGTGATTTATTTTAATGTTGGAGAAAAACGTTGGAGAAGGTTAGATATGTACATTGGGGTCCAGATTCATTCCAAAACCTGCATAGCTGTGTTAGGTGGCAGGTTAGGAAGGTAAAACACAGTCTTCCCCTGTAGAGAACATTTTGATGGTGCGTTTTCTTCCCTCTAGGATGTGAATAGTCCTGTGCCTTGGTCTTTTCACTCGCTGTGGAAGGATCATACACGTAGCTTAAGTATCACCCTTAGTTGTCTACAATTAAATAGGATGAATTTGGTGTTAACAGCTCAAACACACAATCGAGCTATTGTGCTGACAAAGTGCCATTGACAAAGTCATACAAGTTACCTTTAACCACCTCTCACTGCATATTAAGTTGTAGTGCATGAATTTGCATTAATTGTGGTCTAAGACTGTGCACACTGATGGTTGCCATGGGTCAGCTGATATTTGGTAGCTGAATAAACTAAAGTAACTGAATGTGGAATCTAATTCCAAGCTGCGTATGCATGAAGAGTATTGTTGTTATTGAACTTCTTTATTAGAGTGTCTGTTTGGTGAGAAACCAAGAATTACATTAATGCACGTGATCTAGGTTAGATAGATGTGATCTGCTTAGTTTAATATCCTGTCTCCAAAAGACATTTGTTTGGGCAAAACATCAATATCTCACAACAAATAGTGAAGGGGAAAGAGTTAATGTTTCCTATATTATTTTTTTTAAATGTACCACTAGTCAGTTTGGTTGAAAGACATTCTTCTGTCATGAGACAGAGAACTAAAGCTCCCTCTCAGTAAAACTCATTATTTTTGATACATTAATTTTGCATCTTCTTGTTTATTTCCCTTCTGGGATAAACACTATCAATGTTTTCAAATCCTACTTCAAAGGAAGAAGCTCTGTTTACAAAGAATTCCTAAAAATATAGCTAATCTTAAAAGTATTTTCCAGACACAAACTCTTTGATAAGTGTAACATTACTGTTATAACAAAGCATTGTGGAAAAAGATGGAGTCAGAAAGTAATGCCCTGTCTGTTCATTCACCTGCTGCTGTTACCTTTAGACTGAAGATAGGTGGAGTTAGTATGAGAAAATCTATCTTGTTATCATTTGGAGAAGAAGGAAAGAGCAACATATTTCCTATAAAACCTGCAATTCGTGTCTTCACGTTTTTGTATGGAAATGCCCAGTTCCTCAGCAGTGTGTTAGAATCAGATAAAAAAGGGAATCAAAGAACAGGCAATGCAGTCACTGGAGGAACAAAGATAATCCACATATTTATGAGAATAAACAAAACCAACACTCGGACTACTTCTTTTTGCTGTCTCAGTTGCTTCTTCCAATTACAGCATCCCTTTTTATCTGTCTTCATCTTTTTCTTAATTAATACTGGTGAACTCTTCCTCATCTGTGTTGTCTAGACATCTTTTTTTCATATGCAAACATTTCTATTTTTAAAAATTCTCTGTTGCCTCGTGATTGCAATGTACTGCGAGATGGTATGAATACCCTTAGTAACATTTGCCTTAGGCTGTATTTTCGGAACACCGAGGACCTGTAAGGTAAGTATGAATCAGAGCACTGGCGTTAGAGCTCATCTTCTACGTTGAGCAGTGAGAGCTCCGTGACCTTGAGGGTGGATGAGGAATATATCAGGAATCTGAATAGAAAAGTGGCTTCTCTGTAAAAACCTCAGACTTTTTTCACATCTCAAGGCTTTAATATTTCAATTAGAAGTCTCTTATGTCAGTGGTGGTCTTTTAGATCAGGGTTTTTTTTTAGACTTTTGAGCAGCGGAATTCTGTTATTGCAGATGAGAAACAGCATTCAAGAGCATTGGAATGCACGTCAGGATGTTCTTTAAATCGCAAGATTTGTTTAGTTTGCTATGGCACAGACACAGTGATATTCTGAAAGGACCAAGGCATTAGAGTAATTTTAAATTACGTTTTACGGCTTAATATATTTCTTGCATAGCAATAGATGACTTGTTTTACAATACAAATAAAGTCATTGGATTTAATTATGGATTATAGAATTAAACATAAACTTGCCGAGTCCTTAAAGAATGGTGGCCTAACAATTATTACATTCTGGAAAATTATTAGATTTAAGTAAATCTCAAAACTTGACTTTCAGTTTTGGAGATGGATCTGAGCTGTCTGACTACTTGATGAAACACATATAATGTGAAAATTCAAAAAGCAAGTTTGATAGAAGCAGTTGTTTCCATATCTCAGTGTTCACTTAAAAAATTACTTCTGATTGTTAAATTCTGTGTAATGAAGTTGTAGTCAGAACATGGTAACAGAGGTCAGAAAGAGGAAACTCATGATAAGCTGGGGGGCAAGTCAAAAGCTATTGGTACATCTGCCTAGATACTGCTTTTAATTGTTTGTCAAGGATTCAGAAGATGCAACAACGTGAGTACCTTTCAAAAATATTGTGTGTATGCTGCCAGACCATGGCTGTGTGCAGCAGGGACTGCACATATCTTGTTTGAGGAGTCTTTACATGATAAAGAGGAGAGCAGAGAAGGACTTAATCCTTACTATGTGTCTTTGAGGATACATTTTCAATGTAATCTGGAATAGATTATTGTTGTTACTGTAGAATAACTGTAGAGGTTGCTTGAATTTTATATTAGATAAGGGTATTTCAGGTATAATGGGTGCAAATTAGAGCATGTTCAGAATTGTGTTCTGTAAAGATAATTGAATATTTAATATACACTATTGCAGATGTTTCATCGTGGTTATGTTTATTAGTATTATTTTGATGCAAGAAAATAATTCTTGAAGGATAACTGGAAGGTTTTATCTTCATTGGTGAAAATAAAGACAATCCAAGTTAATTTGATGGGAAAATGCAGACAGGTGTCCTCCATTTTTATTCATAAAGACTGAATAAATGCCTGTTTTGCGTATTTTCTAACTTAAATTTTGCAAAGATTCCTGGACTAAATCTTGCAATTCCTTGTTCAGGTGAAACATTCACTACAAACAATTGTACAGAAAAATTAATCCATAATCATAGTGCAACTGTCCTTTATTTGAGAAAGAAACCATGGCAGTGTGTTGCAATATTGGTTCAAGTGTTTGGGCCCAGGACTTAGGATGGTGTAGCTGATGTCTGAGTACCATTGAACTTGTTGAATCAGTGTTCCATTTCTGCCGTCTAAATATATGATCACTAATTTCTATAAAGACCCCAAGGATAGCACGAGAGCTTCTCATGGGTAGTATCACCTTTTACTGTTGGAGAAATCATTGCAACCTCAAGTGTGCCCCAAGACAGTCTGAGATTTTCTTCTAGCAATTACTCAGTTACTTAATAATTTAAAAGCTACTGTGTGGAAATGCTGAAGAAATTAAGTAACATTGGTAGTAGCAGACTTTAGACTATTTTTTAATTCTGTAATAAAGTATGATGTGTTTAATGTACTTCAGTGTAATAGTAGTTAAGATATTTAAGAATGTAATTCTCAGTTTTGTGGGTGGTTTTGGTCGTTGCTTTGTTTGCAGGTTTATTTGTTGTTTTCTTTTTCTTCTTTTTTTAAGACTTCTCCATCGTTAACCAGCAGCTACAAGAACTGAAACTTTGGTAATAATTTTTGAAATTACCGTACGAGTAGAAAAAAAGATAAATCTTTTTAAAAAGAAAAAGGAGAAAGGCAGAAACAATTAGTTCAGCTTTGGAGCACCTTCCTCTGTGGCTGGACGATTTTAAAGGGACTGAATCAGTTTCTTTTAGCAGAGTCTGGATGAGGAGAGACCAGATCACAGCTGGTAAAATTTGAGTAGCAAAAGCCTAAACTCAGATTTTAAGGTTGACAGTACTTCCTTAACCCCTCAATAGGTTGCTCTTGTGTGTTCCTTTACTAAGGTGTCTTCTCTTTATATGAAATGTTTTTTTCTTTGTCTCTGCAGGAGGAGCAAAGATACTTAAATCATTTTGATAACATTTGGCAATTGGTCTTTCCACCTTCTATTTTTTTTGCAGTTCCTTTTTGGTTGCATTGTTGTGTGCATCTGATGGTCAAGCTGATGCACTTCAAGGCTCTCCTGCTGCGGAACCTGGTCAACAAGCTATTAATAATCGCAGCAGGTGTTTGTTGTATTTCAGTGCATTTTTACTGAGCGTGTTTTTCTATTTGTTCTACTCCAGAAATAAATACACCCACAGTTCCCTGAAATCACCATTTGGTAGCAAGGGCTAATGGCAGGACCAACCTCTTGGAGTCCAAACCAAGTCTTCCAACCATCGCGTTGCTAATGACTGATGCAAACCTCTGAGTTAGAAGGGAGCTGTGTCTGTTGTGAGAAGTGGTTTGACTGAAGGCTGCCTTTCAGAACTAGAAACCTGAATGGGCAGCATGCTGCTTGGTGCTTTCACGTGTCTAGAGGTGTTGCATCGCAGACTATAAATCTGACCATTGTCTGTATATCAAGATTATGTCATATAAATGCAGCTGGAAGAACATTTGTCTGGCATTAAAAACCAAACAGCTCAACTCTTTCAGACAGCAGCACACGTGTAAAAGATTCACATCACTCATCTATCTGTATTTTGATCTACTCTGAAAAGAAATGCCAGAATTTATGCACTTGGTCAAACGGCTGACAGATTCCTCAGGATGCTTGGAAGAACTCTGACAGCTCCAATTTGAGTTTACTAATGTGATAAAGTGTATTTTAAAGGAAATAAACATTTTATAAGGGGAGCTGCAGTCTTGCCAAAGAGAGTGTTTGGATTTACAAAAACATAAAGCAAACGAACTCCCTTCTATAAAATAACAGGGCTTTACAGTTATATCGTTGCAGGAATCTATTTAGTTAAATTTACTGAAAACTAAAGGATTCCGTAGGCCATTGACTTCTGGGGCAAAATCCTGAAAGTCCAGAAATATTCTAAACCAAGAAAGGTTAAATTGTGTGATTAAAAAACAAAACACCCGGTTTTCAAATTTTTTCCCTAAGTTAAACGTGAACTGTTAGCTTTAATATGATTTTTTATGCAAATACCTTTACAAAGGTCAAATCCAGTTGTTGATATTTTTTAATAATTCTCCATGGCTGATGTGACACTTTTCATTTAAGCCTTAAAGGTGCTGATGTGTCCAAATCAAGCTGCTTGATTCAGGCCTGTTTCCAGTTTTACATCTGAGTAACTGATTTAATGTCTGTCTTCAATCATTTTTTAATATATGAAATCAGAGTGAGAGCCAGTTAGTGTAATTACTTTATCCAAACATACAGAGCAAGTAGTAGTTCAGGAGAGAAAGCAACTTACAAGGCATCTGTGGGCATAGTAGTGCCCCCTGTGCTTCTCAACAGGAAAACTGATATCTCATTTCCCAATTTCCTTAATACTTTTAACATAGCATAGATGAAATAGATTTTAACCTGACCTTGTGAAATAACTTAATTGCTGTTCAGAACAATTACTTGTTTTCTGCTGTACTGTAATGCGTGATGTCTTTATTTGCCATAAAATAGCATTTTGGAGTGAAAACACTTTGTAGCAATTACTCTGATTTTAAATTATAAACATCAGTGGAAAAGTAAGCATCGTGTTGTTCCCCAGTTCACAAATGTACAGTGAATATTAGCAGTTGGTTTGCTTGTGTCTATTGTGTCAGGAGTAAACTTTGAAATAATCAAGAAAATGAAATAAACTTATTCTGTGAAATGAATCAAGAGATTTCTGCACCGGTACCCTCGTTTGAGAGGATGCAACTGAAGTACCACTAGACAAGATTTTAAAGTCAGTTGCCAGGAGCTGGTTGTAGTCACCCAGGGGACTAGAAGTTGCTGAATACAACTCAGAATTGGAGGTGGAAGAAAATGGGGGGGATGTTTGATTTCTGGAAATGCCCAGTAAGTCCAATACCCATAAATAAGTGTTAGAAGCACTTTAATAAAGAAAACAAAATCAAAGGTAATAGATAGGAGTCTGTATGACTGAAAAACACATTAGGTTGTTTTTTTGAGGAACTAACCAATATTTGAATAAGAGATTTGGTTCGTAGTTTACTCAGGTGTTCTAATGATCCTCTTTCCTACTTCTACAGCTGCTTTGTATTTTTCGGCACTTGCACAGAAGTCAGTGGATGCTAAAAATTTACATTGTTTTAAAAGAGATTAAGAAATTAATGAATGAAAGGTACATCTAAATTGTTAGCCATAAAGCTTCCTCTCTTGTCTCAGAAACTACTAAATCGTGAGTTGCGGGAAGATGGCAGTGTGGAAAAAAGATTTACTTTCTTAGAACGGTTTTTCTCAGAAATCTATTCCTCTCCAGTCCTGGGGAAAAAAAAAATTAAGGTGAACCCTCTGTCAGTGCCAGTGTGGCTAATCTTATGAATATTTGAACAGTATAAAACTGCAAAAGCCCCTGCGTAGGATCCGCATCTTCCACTAGCCAGTGCTCCCTGTGGCTATATACATATATATTTAATGTGAAATGATAAATGCACCCAATATATTTTAAGTTTAGCATTACAGTTGTTCTCTGAGTAGATTATTATTGAAGGTTTACTCTCCTGTACTGAAAATACTGCTTAATTTGAAATGGTTCCAATAGTGAGAAAATTGTATCACACAGTACATGATTCTGTTCAGACCGAGCTGTACCAGAATACGCCTGAATTGAAATGATTCAGCGTTCTCTTTCTCAGCATTTGGAATGGAATTCCGCTATAGCTTTACCATGTGGTCTTTTCTATATATTGTCTTTGTTAAGTGATGGATTCAATGGATGAACACGATATTGGGTGTTAGACTTTCTCATAGCTTTCTAAATCTTCTCATTTCTTTCAGCAGATAGACGTGGATACAGTCTTCTCTGCGAATATGGCACACACCTCCCCGGTTATTCATTTCTTTGTTGCTTCTTAGAGCTCACTCATCATCTTTCTCTTAAGCCTAGATCTAAATTTGGCATCAAAATACAATTTTGATGGAATGGAAGTGCAGGAAAATAATCCCGAGAATGTCGGTGGGTGAGTTTCAATCCCTGGAAGTGCAACTACTGGTGTTATTGAAGTGGCTAGGCTTTTCCTGCCATGCAAGCCCAGAGGTGCCTCTGCCTCAGCAGAGCTGAGTGCCTCGGTACCTGCCTGGTGCCTGAGGCAGCGTGAGGTTCATACATCCAGCACCTACTGCTTAATCCCCAAAGCAAATATCCAAGACATATATTCAGCACATCTCTAAGCTATACAGAAAGTTAAAGTTCCAAAGCTGTGGCTACTGTCGTTGCTGTGAGCGGTGGTTGTACCTTTAGGTACGTTATAAAAACACCTGTCCCAGGAATGGAAATCAGGGGTCTGAGGACTGGCTTAGCTAGAGGGAATCCAATCCAAAGCCTGCACTTTTCAGAGTTGTCCCCTAAATTCCTCTTTTCCTGGGAGAGTTTCTGTTTTATACAAAGTGATCAGCGAATATAAAATGTATTTCTGGAAGCCAGGGCCAAATGCAGGACTTTGCCTTCCCAGATGATTCCCAAAAGAGAGGACCTAGAAACAGGATCCTGCTAATCCCCCTTTCTTACCTCTGTCAATCTCCTCTTCTGGCTGACCCAACGGCAAGCATTAACGTACGCCGTTTGGGCTGAAGTCTGGTTGGTGGCACGCTCTTTGACCTTGTGCTTGGCTTACCCCTTCCTCCAACTTTGGAAGAAAGGAATATGTCACTTCCATCTATGCAAAGCGAAACATTTAATTTAGGGAAAGGCTAACCCCAGTCTTCTGTGAGTATCAAGCTGCATCTGTGTACAATCTCTAGAAAGAGGTGGTATTTGTCACCATTTTCTCTCTCCTCAGGTACAGATGGTAGCTTCTGCCCTTTTCAGTGTACCAACAGTAGCTGAAATCCACTCGAGATGCCTGAGTCTCAACATTCGGAATAGAGAGTGGAGAGGGTTTTTTATTAGAAGAGAAAACATTTAAAACCTCAAATTAAAGCAGACTGAACGGAAACCCAAATGTCAAGACACAATAGGCACGCGTTTGCCTTTTTTTAACCCTAGAATCCATAGGTCTGTGTTACGTGGTAGGTAAGAGTGTTGACTCAAGAGCTTTTGCGTTGTGCTTCTTACAGGGGCGCTTTAGACAAATTTTTCACTGCTAAAATGTGAGGTTGCTAGCTGGTTTTTGGCAACTGGGTGTCTTGACTCCCTTTGCAGACACGATCAAAGGACCACGTAGATGCCTATGCTGGAATTCAACATGTGTTTTCTTTCTCTTCTGTACTTCTAAAGTATTCCTAAGCACAAGGAAACTAACTTAAGCTGTGGAAGTTTTGGAAGTAATTACACAGAAAATGCTATTACAGTATGTAGAATATTTGAAGACAGGGTTCAATATTTTGTTTTAAATGGATTTGTAATTACATCTGGGGATTCTTTGTTTCCACAGTCCTGAATGGGACAGAAGGAGAAGAATGACAGCATGTGTGGGAGTATTGATTTTATATAACTAGACTATTAAATTATAGCAAAAAATGCATCACTCAGTAGATACCACTAAGGACAGTATCACATTCATCTATCACTGTGGAATGAAAAAAAGTTTTAGACTAATACTTCAGCTTTTGATATGGATTTTATGGACTTTTTTTTTCTTTTATAATTGGATTAGAATTGTTACACTTGTAACCTTTTTAGAAACTACTCATCCGAGTATTGACACGTGTGGGTGTTTTATTAGTATCACCCTTGTTGCGCAGGGGCCTGTGCTACAAACAAATGGATATCTCGTTCCCTAGAAATGCCTCTCAATGCCTGCAAATTTGAAGAAAACATATAATTTATAATAATATTGATTTTCATTTTTTCCCTTTACATGAATTTAGCAACGTCTCTTCAGGTTGACAATGCTGGCTATTAAACCGCTCTCTTCGGGTTCAGATGAAACTATAGTTCAAACAGCTTCCCTGTATGGTGCTTAAATCACATCATCCTCTCTGCAAGGTTATTTATGACTTTTTAGTAGAATTATTTTGCCTCTGATAATTGTGTCCAGTGAAAAAGGCAGAACTTTGCTTTATAGAACTACTTTTAAATTTGTGTCAAATGAATATTGTTATTATTTGGAGGCTGAAGGAAAGTCATTATGATATTGTAAGGGTTTTTAAATTATTTTAAATTTTTAATTAATTTTTTATATTTTTTATTTTTAATTTATTTTTTAAAAATTGAGTACCATTTTTACGTTCTAACTGGAAAAAATACGCTAAGGTAGGTGATTATATTATGCACTATTTTCTTTAAATATTTGGGATAAAGGAAATGTGTCTTGGAAACACTATTTTTCATAGTGTTTTCTAATTATCTCTAAATTAGAGATTTAGAAATTCACCCTCAGGAATTAGGAATTCATAGCATTGTGTAGATACAAAACATATTGGAACTGGACGCATTATCGTATTACATCTGGAAATATGGTGACAGAGAGGCACTCTGAATTTTTGTGTAGATACAGTTACGTATTTGAATCAGTAAAGAGACGGTTCTCAAATGCAAATGCAAACCTTTTATCCAAAATGCGTAACTGATACGAGTGATGTTGATTCAACGATGTCCTTTGTCATCTCAGAGTAATTTGTTTATTATGTGTGCACAAGATGTATATGTACTATATAGTTGTCCTATATTATAACATCCTGAGGGATGAAGTTTCATGCATCTTAAACTTGGTAACAGTGCTGGGAGTTTCATGTGACAAGGTGTTAGAACACCTTCCTAGTGCAGAGAAAGAGATTGTTTCCAAACATAACATGTTAAGACCTAATCCTTTACTTGACTCCGAGGTGCATCTCCAGTGGCACTATTTGTATAGGCAAGGATAACAATTAACAATTTGCTCTTTCCTCAGATACAAGTATCGGGAATTAGACTATGTGCGGTGCCAACAATATGAAAGTCTTCACTTTAAAGAACAATTTTTATTCTTATTTAAGTAAAACACTTCCTATTCTTCCCAACCGTAATTTTTTCTGTACATTTTGCTGAAAATTCCTGAGCTCTGCTGGGGAATCCACACCCATTGTAAACAGTCCTGTCGCCATCAAGGTTTCTTGCTAATTATGCTGCAGAATAACAGTGGTTCAGGCTCATTTTCTAGTGGGGGGGGTTCTTTATGGGGTTCTTTCCACTTCTCTCCCCTTCGGCTGTTATGGGGTTAGGTGGTTTTTTTTGGAGTATTGTGTTTCTTTTTTGTTTTGTTTTGGGGTTGGGGTTTTTTGGTTGGTTGGGTTGGGTTTCGGCGGGGGTTTTTTTTGTGTGGAGTTTTCTTTGTTAGCCTTTAAGCTCTGAATATTTGTTCCATTTATTATAAATGGTAACTTTACACACAGCAGTAATCATTCTCTGGGACAGGGGCTACTTCTCATCCATGGCAGTGCAGAGCATATTGTCAGCTCTGTAAACAAACAATAAGTTTTAACTCACATAAAATATCAGGCTTAGACTTTTCAGAGTGCATAAAAGTACAGAACAGTTTTTTTGGTTGGTTGTTTTTTAAAAAAAGACAGAACTGCTTTCACCTTTGTGCTTAAATAACTCAAAATTAGCAAAATTATCCTGCGTTAACCTTTCCAAAGTATTTTTTTTTGGAACCAGGAGAGGTAACATCCCATACGTATGCTTTTTGAGGCTGCATATATCATGGAAAAGACCCCGTTAGAAGTGAAAAATGCCTATTTCAACTCGACCTTTAACATCCAGCCCTAGATGATGCTCTGTGAATAGCTCTGGTGGTTTCGGCCTCGGAAGCTTATTTATTCGCAGCCAGATCCCTTGGCCCATGGGGATAACAGTTGGGCACCGCCTGGAGTTCTTGAGGGCGAAGCCGGGTGTAGACATCCCTCACTGCCAAACCGGACTTGACCTTAAGTGGGAATTTCGTGATGGTCATTTACATGCTGCGACCTAATTTGACTTGGCACCGGTGGACGAACCACCGTCACCCAACTCGGAAAAGGTGAGCACACCGTGTGTGTGTACGTCACTGACCTCATGCTTGGCATACCAAGGCTCTCTACAGCTCACCTCCTCACGGCTGATGCATTTCTGATCATACAGGCTTTGGATAGAAATATTCTGGCAGAAGTTATGTTGGTGATGGTAATTGTCCCTATTTATGGTGGTGAGAGTCAGGTTGTGGTTGTTTGGTGGGGAAGACAGGGGTTGTTCACCTGGGAAAAGGTGGATGAGGTGTGACTGCATTTATCCTTTTTTTTTAGTTTGTTTTCCTAATGCATTGCAAGCGTCTTTGTGTTTCCGAGATATGCAGCTCTCCCACAAGACACTGTATGTGCTGCACACAAAACAGACATGACCTTTCACTGAATCAAAGACAGACTATCTTCAGAATAATCACAATCTTTTATATCCTATCCCCTCTTTTTTTTTCAAACAAGTCAGGTAGGCAAGAAACAGATCTTTTCTGCATCATTATATATAGTCTTCCTGCTCTCCTCTCCTTAATGCTGGGTGCATAATCAGGTATAGATTAGTGATGTCAACTTACAGCTGCTGCTTTGGGACCTTGCTGATATAAACTCACTTGTTTTTCCTACAGTGCATGGCGACAGTGGCACCGCCGTCATGACCTGGCTTCCCCTTTCCTCTCCTTTCTGGTTGCGTTCCTAAATTACAAACAGCATCAGACTTTGCAACATTGATTGAAGCAACTCAGGCTAATAATTTAGGTCAATTGAGGCATTTTTTTTTACCTTTCTGTTAAATTTGTTTTCAAATTGCAGAAGATTGCGGCAGGAGGCAGATGTGGAGTCCGGTAGCAGATGCTGTCTGCTACAATAGGGTGCTGGAAGGGAGTTTGAGGACACCAAATGGGGGGAAGAGCAGAAAAATAAGCTGCAAATCCATTTTGAAAGCTTTTGAAGCTGTAATCCATCTCTATCATAGGTTTTTGTGGTGCTTAGAAACCCATGTCAGGGCAGCTTTTCCAGCTTCAGATACTGGTGATGACATAGAGTTAGATTTAAAAAATAATAAAAAAAAAGGTGATGAGAAGTTGTAGTAACTCTAGAAGCAGAAAAAAAGGTGAAGCCACAGGGGTGAAGAACAGCTGACATATCAAAGTGTAAAGTACATTTTATCTTGGTTCTCAGTCCTTTTGTGAGATATTAATCGTTTATTTGAAATGCAAATGAGAAAGGACAAAATTTTATTGCAAGACCGTATTCCACATCAAACTTTGATGTGTGGTTATACAGAAAGAGCTTCTAAAATTTTTCTGTAGTTCTTAAAATCAGCTCAACATATTCTTAAAGGGCCTGCATTTAAGATAAAAGCCTCGGTAAGCAAACAGTAGTTGCTGTTTTAAGTGCAGTTTCCTATTCTCCAAAGCACCAAGCAAGAGAATCATTAAATCTCCTTTGTTTAAGTCAAGTGGAAAGAAAGGGCGAGAGGTGAGTAAAGACTTTGTGGTTGTTTTTGCAGAGACTACTTTATACAGCCCTTTTGTACCACCTGACTGGGAATCAATAGTACTTTATTGGAAAACAAACAAGCAAAATGAAAACCCAGGAAGGCTCCTGAGCACAGCTGCTTGCATTGCCACTGGGAAATGAAATCTTCCTGCAGCTTTCACCATTTGCACAAAAGGGCAGCGATGCTGTCGGAGTTTTACATTAAATTTGACTTCTTTTTAGGACCTTTCTAAAATTTTTTTTGCAGAAAGCATAGCCTACTCTTTTTGTGGAATGTAAATTGCACAGTCTCCTGTGTGCTGTACCAATACAGTAACTTATACTTGTAAAATGTTACCTTTTTTTCCCCCTCTTTCTTTTTCTTTTTTTAATTCAGCTCTATATTCTTGCTCCCTTCCCTCTTTACTTCCATCCCCAACTCCAGTGCTTTACAACAGCATAAATGGCAACCAAATTGCAAAGGTGAGGAGAAGTATTCTTAAATGACATCATCTCAGAGAAACTCTTGATCTCCTTGGTTTGCACTTTGAGAGTCTTCTCTATGTACCTTACTGCACTCAGAAAGCATTACTGACTCAACAAGGCAGCAGGTGATTCAGCTCTGTAATTCAAACTGAAATGGAAGCTTTCTTCCTAAGGAAAGAAATAATCTGTTTCAACAATTTGTTAGAAAAATGTGACAAAGCTCTGATAATTTGTGACTGGAAAAACATTGATTTTGAAATGTTGTCACCAAATAAACGTTGTCGACCCATTCTGCTAATCTTATTTTGCTTTGGTGTAGTACTAACTACTTCGCAAAATTCGGGCTTCAAGCCTGGGATGAAAGTCCCCTACAATTATTATTGTGGTTTTTGTCTTTCACATGCTTTATTTTTACTTGCTTATTTGTTACATTTTTAGAAATACAAATGGATGGAATTGTAAAAAGTAAAGACTTTTGACTTTTGGGGAAGATTTCGACAGGCCTAAGCTGTAGATGTCAACATCTCAGTTAATTATAATTGGTAGAAGGAACTGCACTTTTAGAATGCAGTTTAATTCCTAGAATGGATGTCTGAATTTGTACCTTGTTAGGTACCCATTTCTCTTTGTTGCCTAGAGAAGCTTGGATAAATAACTCAGGTATTTATGTAGATGTCTAAATTTAGAAATTTATACTCTAACTCGACAGCATCCAGTCAGAAAAACACCTTGGCATCAGTGTACACAGCTGAATTCAGGCCTCTGTACTGTGCAATAGCTGCCAAAGAATAAACAGATATTCAAAAGTTAAAAGAATGGAAGAGAGAAAAATACTGAGAATGCTAAGGCGATGGTTTTATTAAAAAGCAGGAATAGTCAGCGCTGTAGCCTCACCTGGATGCTGTGTTTGGTTCCAATTGCTGCCTCAGAACACATTGCAGAAGTAGAGTGATTGCAAGAGAGATGAGAATGACAGGGGTATGGGGAAATCGTTCTTATATGGAAAGACTTGAACTATTTAGGGAGAGATGGTAAGAGGGAAACAGTAAAACTAGCCAAAGTAATGATTACAGCAAAGAAAAGCAGAATGGGAATTTGTATTTTATTTTTAAAGCTTGAATAGCAGAACAAGGAAACACTGATTGAAACTGGAAGGGGGAAATTGAAAACTGATGGAAGAAAAGACTTTATTCGCTCATTGCATAATTAACCCGACAGTCATTTCCCTAAGATAGCATTGAGACTCGTGTTTTACCAGATGTGGCAAAGGGGCTTGAAACATATATATGGGAACAAAACATCTACTGCAAAGATAATATGCAACATCCCCCCTCAAAAACAAGAGATGAGTTTTGAGCGTTTTCAAAGCAATTTCAGTGTTCCTAGAACAAAGGGACTTTGGGATGATTTTAGATTTCACCACTTCTGAACCAAGTAGGTAGTAAATGGTTTTGAGGAATGTTTTTTCAATACTTAATTTGTTCATGCAAAATAAATGTACTGTTTGAAACCATCAGATTGGATATTGCTTGGTTATCATCTGCTCTCATTTATTCAACTATATGCAAAATCCATTGTGGCCCTCTATCAGAATGAAGGCATATTTTTGTTTGTGATATATGAAGGGCAAAATAGCAGCAATATTTCAAAAAGAGTGGGCTAAATCGGTTTCAGTATATTGTCTGGCTGGGAGATGAGCTCAAAGGAATCTCAAAGCAATTCAGGCAGGTTGCAGCCTTTAAATGCTAATTGGGTTTGTCTGCAATGTTATTGATAGAGCCTCTAAGGAAGAGAATGAGAATTCATTATTCTTTATATGAATAACTGAAGGAAGAGGAAGTGAATTAAAGGGAGATGTATTTTGTCTTTCTAAAGTCTAGATTTATCAAACAGGTTTCACTTATTTCAATCTTGTGTCTAGTGGTCAATGTAATATTTTAGATTTTATTCGATTTGAAAGTCATTAAATATCTGTTGTAAATATGGGGGGGTGTTAACATAAGCAGCTAGCAAACGTGATATCTTATTGATTGCTCTGGTTGTGGGATGAAATGTAGCAACGCAGTCCATTTCTGTTTGCTTTGGTCTGTTCCTCAAGGATTATATCGAGTCCTGTTTCTCTGAGTTAAGAACAACTAAGTTTTCTGAAAGCCTAAGAATTGTTTTAACCAGGTCCTGCCATTAAGATGCTCCTTGCACCCTCTCTTAAATGCCTCTGCCTTTTTTGGCCAAGGAGATCTGGAATTTCTGTCCTTGTCTCATCGCTCCCTCCTCTTGGTGGCATTGTGTTGTGCTGTGCCGTTCCATGATTCTCAAGGCTCAAACTGGACTGGGGCCGGGGCTTGGCGTGAGAAGGCAACACAGCAGCTTTCTGCAGTTATTTTGGGGTCCATGGGGAAAAAAGTATGGGAAGAAGGGTATGACAAATATTTATGAGGTAGCACGCTGATTAGAGGTGGTGGAAAGCAACAAAAATTAAGTGCATGGAACTAAACCATGGGGTTTTCTGCTTCCTAATCTGGAATGATATTCTCGCTATGTGCTCTTCTCTATCCTTTCTGAGTGTTGTTTGCTGTGGTCCAGCTCATAATGTTGTTACTGATGGAAAATTTCCGTGAAGCTGCTGCTGCTGTGAGTGTAGAATTGGTTTAGAATGTGACTTTTGGAATGAGCTAAAAGAAATTTTAAACTGGGAGCAACGGGCTGTATATATCGGTGCATACCAGCTGCTTTGTTTTGATGCGAAGGGTATGAAAATATCATCAAAATAGGACGTTAAACTAGATTTACGACTACTTTCTTTTACTTTCAAAGAGATTGCTCTGCTGTCCTGGTGAATCCCTGTAATTTTGGGACCGATGTGAAAAAAGAAGGCTATTCATCTTTTAGATTTATTTTGTTAAACCTAGGTAAAATGGGTGTCATTGAGAGGACTGTTATTTTTCACAGACTTGCCGTAAAAGCTGGAGAGCCCCTGGGAAGATTGTGCTGGATGCTGGATGCTTGTGCCGTGAATAGCCGTGCCCCAAACATCTTAGGAACCATTTATTGAAAGGATATTTTTTCTTTTCATATTTCAGTTATAGTTTTTCTATTCACTTCTTTTTTCATAAAAGACATATAAAAGAAAAAGCTTGCAAGGTATCAGTATTCACTGATGAAGTGTGTTAATTTTTCTTAGCATTCTTTTTTTGTTGTGGCATTGGAATAAGGGATATAATTATGTGCTCTCAAACCAACCCAAAAGCATTTCCATGTGGCTGGGCAAAAGTTAGTGCCCTTCTTCACAGCATTGCAGACCAGAACCCATATGGATTTCTCTTGGCATTCTCTCTTGATCTTAAATTTAAAACAGAAGAACAAAAACAAATATATAATTTTGCCTGAGTGATTTTTGGTTTCCTCTTCCAGCTGCTTTTATAGGGTCTCTCCAGACTTTCTGACTGTATTGCTTTCTCATACTGTTGCTATAGGTATAATGACACCTGCCAGGGCAAAACAATCCACCACAGTAGCTCTTCGTATTTGTCCATTGCAAACTTGCATTGAGGCCTTATGTTAAACATCTTAAATCCTTTTATAGGGTGGGCACACAGTAAATAACACCTGGATTTGTTAGGGTCCTGAAGAGGCCTTATTTCACAGGACTTCCATGGGATGTAATGCTGGTTATCTCCCTGGAAAAGCAGTTCTTATGTTGTTCACAGGCCTTAATGGAAATATGTTAGACTTAGTTGAAGCCTCTGCTTGAAGTTTCTTATTCTTCTTGCTGTCAGGTACGTGATTTCTAAAATAATAATAATAATTTCCTCTGAACTATTTCATTTTCACAGCAAAATATTTTCTGTGCATTTGTCTATTATGCTCCATTATTAAGTAAACAGTGATGATAGTGTAAATAAACAGAACGCAACAATTGTAAATATTCCTGCATTCAGGTCCTGAGTGATGGAGATTTAAATATAATTGTTATATAAGAAGTTATGTTTAATTGGTAGCTGCCAAATGGAAAAAAGAAGAGTGGATGCATATTTAAATTGAACTTGGTTTGAGTTCTACAAGCCCCAAACACGGCAGCTAGATTCATTGCTGCTCTTTTATTATAGTTCTTACGAGAAAGTGTGTTTAGATGAAGGACAGGGGAGAGAGTTTTTTGGATTATAACTCTGCACGAAACCCAGACTCTGAAACTAATGAGAATACTTCGCAAAGCTTTTCCATGCATATACTTTCGTATGTGCATGTGTTAATCATAGTAAATCTATTCTGCCTAATAGGCAGCCAGAAGCTGTCTGTAATTGGGGGGTGTGTGTATGTATGTAAATGAAAGCTTTATATCTGTAGCAGAAGAAATGTTTTAGAATGAGGTTTTAGGAAACACGCATTTTAAAAACAAAGTTGAGTTAGAGCAAAAGAGAAGAACAACCCTAGGTAATAACTTGTGCTTTGCTGCAGGTAGACAGAGAGAATCTTGTCGTGGTGAGTGTTAAGTATTAGATGATGATGAGCAGCATGGTTATCCCCAATTGTTAGTGCTGCTCTGTGGATCACAGTAGGACATATAGCAAGTCCACTTGGTCTGTTGAGCCAACAAAGCATCTGTCTGTCTTTTTCAAAGTATTCTTGCTGCTAATTGCTGTTGAATTGAACCTTGGTGTAGAGTTTTTCAGAGAGTTTTTTGGACCAGTTAATATTCAAGCTTTTTGATACTGTCTATATGCCTGCTTCGTGATTGTGTTTAAGTATTCTTCTGGTGCCGATTTGTCTGTGATTAGCTTTGCAAAGTCGTCACAGCCAATGTGGAGAGAAACACCAAGAAAAATATCAGCGTGACTTCTGGAGTGAAAATGAGAGCAATAAAAACATATGACTGGTGCAGAGTGAAGGTTTATTTCCAAATAGCTGGCTTTAATTATTTTTTTCAACATCGTTCTAATTTTGATGCGAAAGTGGAATATCACTCGTAAGTTCTTAGTGCCTGGTATGGTCCGATGATGCAAACTGAGTGGAAGTCTGGTTTAAAATGAGTTTGCAGTAAAATGAAACCTATTCCTATGTCATTGTTGTCACTAACAGAGTATTGTGACTGTAGGCCTAAACTTGTACTGATTTCCTTTAAAATAATAATAATGATGATGATGATGATTGAATTTGGGAATGGAAATGTCATTAAAAAAATTAAAAATGCTTTCTTTAATGGTTAAGTCTTGAGAATCAGTAGAAATTGTTATAGATACATTCATGGTGGCACTAATGAAAACTTCAAAATAATTGTTTTACTCTCTTTGAAATGGCGACCAAAGGATTCCTTTACCACGTTTGTCTTTGCCTGCAAGGGACATGATTCTTTTTTCTTCTCTGTACAAAGAGAGACACCGCAAACTGGCAACATCAGGGGAGAGGTTCATTAAATGAGAATATGATGGTGTTTCAAGGCATTCAAAATTAGCCGTAAATGCTTCAAGTGACTATCTGCTCTCTATCCTGAACCATATAGTGCAGTTAATTGGATGGCCTTTGAGAATATTTCCAGCCATCTGGATATGTACAAAAATGGTGGAAGGGCTTTATCTCTTCAGGTTAAAAAAAAAAAAAAGGCAAGCTTGAGTTTAATATCAATTAGGGCCTTAACATCTGTTACTGGAACTAATAGTCCATAAACATCAGAGTTCTCAACACCAAATGTTAAAGGTTGGAACACATCTGACTTAGCAGTAGAAACGCTACGCATCTAGCTAGAGATGATTTTTCTAGTGTTCCTGTCTAGTGAATTGGCAGAGGCGTCTATGGATGACGATGCGTTCTGTCCTGGAGCAGATGTCTAAAATGACTAGCAGAAGTCACCCTTTCAAGGTGCCTACCTCTCTGCCATGACAAGAGAGGTATTTGTCTTTTTAGATCACTAGGGTGAAACCAGTGTAATTCCAATCTAAGGACCAAATTGAAGCTTATTTTAAAAATGGAGAGGAAAAAAGAAGGGAAAAAACCCAGAGCGGGACAGGAAGGGGCAGTAGTCTGAAGTGGTGATGGATATCTCATAGCAGCTACAAGTCAAGTGGCATATTGGGAGTCTTTTAACTCGGCCTGGGTTTAGAATTAATCCTATGTAGGAAAGGGGCAGGGGAAAAGGCTGTTTGGAAGTAGTTAGATAAGACATGCTCTTATAACTGGAATACTATGTTTTTACATGTTTGCTTTCGCTTTCCCCGCAGAGGTCCATAAGAGAGCTATGCAATAGGTGTTATCTTGGCTGTTTAAATCCAGCTGCTTTTTAGACTGAGTTTTTTGCAGCTGCTCAAATGTAGGTGCTGATGATTCTGTGCTGTAAGGGTAATTACCATTTTCTCACCTTAACAGAACAACTTCTAAAGAAATTAGAGCATCCTATCTCCATGCTTCTTTCTCAGTGATTTAGCATATCCCCAGTGTATTTGTATTGTTCATTAACCAGATGCTACCTAGATTAGAAGGGAAAAGGTAATCTACCATGCAACATGACCCAATACTTGCTTAAAAATGAACTGAATTTGTTCCAAACCATAGCAAATAATATGGGCTTATCCCTTGGGCTTTCCACTGAAAACTTCATGCAGCGCTTATAAATGTCATCTCTTTGTTCATATGCAGTCTGTACACATGCTGTTTTGTATAATGAAGTGCCTTATCAGTCTTGGACAAAGTCAAGGTAATGTTGTAGGGACAAACCATAGGCCGTACAGAAAATATTGTGCCGTACAGAAAGAATCAAATAAATAGTTCAACAGAGATTCTGGAATTGGATCTGGCTCCTTTCTGCATAGATCTGCTGATCTTTTAGGACTTCATGGAGCTTTAAGGTCATGTGACTAGAACTGGAGACTGATTAAGGTTTATAAAGAGATGAAAGGGACCATAGGAAGCAGGCAGACATTTTGCAGAATTCACATAAATGCTTAAACAATTGGGCCATTAAAACCAAAGTTTAGCTAAAACCATTGTGGGCACTGCTGTAGATCACTCTAAGCACATATTTATATTTAACTGCTTGCAATATCTTCATAAATCTGACTAGAGCAGCTAAAGCCTCCAATAAATGTATACTTTGGGGGATTTTGTTTTTATTATTCTCATTTACAGTCCATAGCTGCCTGCAGACCACTGGAAATGCACGGAAAAGAATGAGTGCAAGGGTAGGAGCCCAGACTCAGGTTGTCCCGGCACAGTCACTTGTATAAGAGTTTAAGTTTTTATGGTGCCATTCATAGTATTTGAACTTGATGCCAAGCAAGCCCCAGCAGAATGCACGGTCCTCACCTGAGGAACCTGCAACATACTGAAAAATGTGAGTTAAGTGTAATTATTGTAGGTTTTTTATGATAAGAGTAGTAATAATTACTTCATAGTAACATAATGCAGACCCGATATGCCCTCTTGTTATCTATTTGCCATTAAATTTACTCTGGTTCTGAGCCCGTTTTGCTTTTAAATGTAGTTAGAAGAGCAGCCTTAATTTTGGTTCTTTTTTCATTGCTGCCCAGTGATAGACTCTTAGTGTTTCAGGTATTTCCTTTCATCTTTTCTCCACTCTTACAGGGGAGGTAAGTGCTGTGATGCTCGATATCAAACCGTCACGATGGACAGGGTTCCGATTTGGTGAAAGAAGTTTGCTTGGTTTAGATAATGATACAATTACAGTTACAGGTTTTGAAACTGCTACGTGGAAATATTGGAAAGGCTGTGTTACTTTGCGGTCTTACGAATGTTAAGTATTACAAAGCAATGCTGTTCTTCCTGCTGAAGTTCTAATGTCAGTGCGCTGTGGCTACATTAGCTGCACGTGTTTTTTTCTGTACAAAGCCTAACAGATGGGTATGTTCTTGATCTCTTTTTTTTTATTCACAAAGGCGTTCAATAATTTATATGTTACTTTGCATCCAATTGTAAAACTGCTCAATGAGCAAATTAAAGCTTAAGAAAGCTGTTGGGTTTGTGGAACAGAAATCTGTCCAGCATTTCTTTTGTCTCAAACCTCTCTCCTTTCTCCGTGTATCCTTACCTTTGCTTCTTTTCTTGTGCGGTGCCCATACATTTCTGATCATCAGCATCCGTCCTCCTCTGTTCATCCTCTTTTCTTTTTATGGAATTTCCATTTCTGTAAAAACACGCCAATGTTCCACAACTTGCTGGTAGTTTTCATGTTCTATTTGGAGTCATGAATTTACAGAAAAATGGCAAATTTGCACCAGCTACAATGGAGGGAGGGAGAAGTAAAATTCACCTTCTCTTCTTAACATATAGTCAAATATTCTGTCTTGACCCATCTGCTGAGTAGCTGCATTTTCTCTTTAGAAACAATGTGTACTTTCTGCTTGTAGCTTTAAGCAAAATTTCTTTGCCTTGGTTTCACGAATGTGGCATGAAATACTTCCATTAGAGTCAAAAAGGTAAATGATTCCTATATTTCTGTATTATTTATTTTCTGTTCTGTGGTCTGACAAATTCACTCTCAAGAATTCACAACGGAGAAATTAAATGACTTGGAAGGCACTACGGACCTCAGAATTAATGGAACAAAGGCTATCGATTTTACTGGGGATTGTGCCATGTCAATTAACAAATAAATTATAACCCTATGTTATAAGTATGATTTGTGGAAGTGCAAAGACCTGAAAGGCATCTAGAAAAATTCAAATTGGTAATTTCTTTCTCTGGTCTGGGTCTGTAGTGATACCTGCTGCATTTAGTACATGTAAGGTCTCCAGCTGCAGAGAGTGCCAGAATCTCTGGTGACAGCGGTGAGGGTGGCTGTGTGAGGTGTGAGCAGATGGAAGACTTGCTCAGCCTGGTGGCAGCACTGAGAGGGGAAGTGGAGTGGTTAAGGAACATCAAGGAGGCTGAGAAAGACATAGATTGGTGAGAACATGCGCTGCCCTCCCCAAGACAGGCACAGGAGGAACTGCTGAAAAAAGGCAGGAACAAGGGAATACTGTTTCCTCCTTCTCCTGCCAACCTGCAGGCAGCAGCTCAAAGATGAGTGAACAGAGGCAAGTCCACCCTCGGCGTGGCAGGCCAACCCCCTTTTTCAGATCTGTGTAATAGATACGGAGCTCTGGATGTGTGAGGTCAGTTCATGATATGGAAGATGGTTCATCTACTCCAGAGGTACCATTAAGGTCAGGAACACCTACTCCCTGCATCACAACCCCCTCCATGCAGAAGAAAAATGGGGTGATAGTTGTAGGTGGCTCACTTCGGAGGGGAACAGAGGGATGATGTGTTTGACAGTCCCTCTTTATATGGAAGTTTTAACCTAGATTGGAAGGGAGAGGGGGATAAGATCAGGCTTGCCCACAACAAGATACAGATTGAAAGCCTATGGGTGAACATTAGAGACGAAGGAAACAAAGGAAACCTAGTGGTTCGCATCCACTGCAGGCTGCCCGATCAAGAGGAGGCGACCGGTGAAGACTTCTTACTCCAGACACAGGAGGTCAGGTTGGAAGAAGCTCTGAGGAATCTGATCTAGTTGATGTCCCTGCTCACTGCAGGGGAGCTGGTTGAGATGACCTTCATGGTTCCTTCCAACCGAAACCATTTAATTATATATATGTCTATGAACTACTTCTCCCGACTGCAATGCATTGCAACGAAGGAGAGGAAGTCATAAAAGTGACTTAATTTTGGTTAAACTATGAAAATCAAGAAGCTTCCAGTTGTGGATAATTTGATGCTACAACGTGTGCACTCGCTAATGGTAATTTCCTTTTAAACACTCATGAGGCACTCTGCTATATCTCAGAGTGGGTAGAGATAATTTCAATAAGGTGCCATTGATATTCTGTTGGGTTTTACTAGTAATCAATGAAGAAGGTTGGCAGCAACATCATTTATATTAGCACAGGGGTTTTTTTATTTGTTTTTCCATTTACTGAGAAAACAAATAGTTCAAATTCTGACTTAAAATTTAAAAACTGGAAATTATTGACAGGTCCTACTATTCTTAAATTAATCAAGAGAAGTCTTGCCAGACCAACGTTACCAGTTAAAATATTTTCCAGGTTTTATGGTTTGATTTTTTTTCCTCCCCTCCAAAAGGCATTTGCGAGGGAAGATCAGCCAGTCAGAATTGAGAGCAGACATCTCAACAACCATTGAGTGGTCAAAGTTGAGCTAAAGGTAGTTAAGAGTTTTGAAAGCAAAGCCAGGAGTGCTGTAGTTCATAGGGATAGGAAAAAAGGAGCCAGAAATGGCCATGAAGAGGAGGATAAGAAGGTTTAATAAAATATATATTTTATGTAGTAAGCCTAACTGTTACTTAGGAGAAAGTTTACTTGGTTAAGCATGTATACAGTTGAGATTTATAACCAAATAATGAGATCAATTTAAAATTCATTCAAGTTAAACTGGTTCAATTTCTTATGAAGACTGAATTACAGATGAGTCAATTACTGGAACAATAGATTAGGGCAAAGTTTTTCCACAAGGACGATTTCCAAATAGTTGGCAGTTATGAAAATCAAACTTCTTATTGAGTGACTGAATCAAATGTAGGAACTCTGTTCTGTTTTCTTCTCTTAGCCTTAGTCACTTGTCTGGGGTCACTTTGTGTGTTGATGGCAGGGCTGGAAATAAAACTGAAGAATTATTACTTCCAGTCACAGGCACTAACCACAAGACAATCTTTCTCCTCATTTCCCTTTTAATGGACTACACTTGCATTTAGCATTCCACACCAGTCAACAGGGTAAAATTATTGGCTATAGTTAGACAAGCGTACTAAAGAGTACCTCAGAGTTTATGGATGAAAACAGCTATAAAAGTGCTCAGGTTTATTATTATTATTTATTGTTTGTAAACATAGAGATTCAATAAAAGTTTACAGATAAAGGGGGCCCAGCACAGGGCTTAAGTTTCCCATTATTTCTTTTCTGTTCCCAAAGCATTATGCGTTACTTGAACTATTTAGCTGAAAGAAGTTGTTGCCAATTTTTCTAATACTTATTCTTGGAAAAATATATTAAAATATGGAAGAACTAATGAAAAATTACCTTAAATTATCTGGTTCATATTCTTAGCTTCTCTTCCGCACCTAGTAATTATTCCATGGTTCTCTTCTAAGAGTATAAACCAGCACCTGTTAGTGAAATCAAGAGTAGCTGTAATGCTGAGTAATCTATGAAGGTTTTTTTTTTTTCATTGTGAGATCATTTTCATTATTCTGAATGCCAGCTCAGTTCTCCACACAGAGGTCACTTCCCAATTTTTTTAGTTGATTTGTCTTCCTGGCATTGTCAATCAGTATGAGTGAGTGATGGGAATAAGTTCTATTATCAAGTACCATTCAACATGAACTACCCATAAAAATTAATGGCTGTAGTTTCTTTTGGGGATTGCATTAATTTAAATGTGAACCATATTCAACAGAAACCATTTACGTTTTGAATTGGAATAGTGGAGAACTGAGATGAAAAGCAAAGTTTAGCAGGTTATAAAATTTCAGTCTGACTGCACAAGTTCAGCAAGGACATAACATCATGTCCAGCAATGGGTAAGACATAAGATGAGAACTGTCTACTTGAAGAACTTACGGTCACAAAATGAAAGCAACTGATCTGTGTATCTACCAGAACCTGGCAGCAGTCCTAGGGCTGCAATGAAAGCTTCGGTCACCAAAACACCAGGCAGCAACCAGTGTTTGTTTTGCCAAACTTGTAAGTGAGCTGCAGAGATGCACCAGCTCACCATGGAGAGCAGAGACTAAACTTCAGGACGTGCAATAGGGAGGTTTGAGTACAGCATTTTGTCATATTCAAGAATTGCAAATTATTCGACTTCCATGAGGAGAGGACTTACCCCCAGTGTGCTAGAGGGGTGCTGTGTCTGTGTAGCTGCAAAACACAAGAAATGGTGTAAAATATTTACTGATGCTTCCAAGGGCCACAAGGCCCTGCAGCAGCCAGTGCATATTTTTAAATTCAGAATTTCTATTACTTTCTGTTTGTGGAATGAGTGTGAAGGAGTCCAGGTTGGTGAAATAGGGAATTGATGCTGATAACAGATAAGATGTCGGTACTGAATAAGTACCAACAATATTGAATACCAACAATTACTGAATAAGTAAATTCACCCTTGTGAGTGAGAGTTGTGTGCAGAAACATAATATATGCAGTGGTATATCTGGTATTGCTACCTATGCTAAACTTGAAAAATGTGGCAAAAATTGCAGGTTTGGGAGGAACTGCTGACAGGTAGAAGTATGTTGGTGTGCCGGGAACTATTTTGAAGCTTCTTGTCATTCATCGTATCCACCCTATGCTTTTTTCGATTTTAAGGGCTTTCTGTTTTCTGGGTTTGCGCATTTATTTATTTCCTAAGGATTGAGAGTATAATCAACCTCAGTTGGCCAGGAAACAGCAATTTTAAAGCTTCCTGCTCCTTGGACACTTATGTGACTGATGTACTTAAGTTTTGTTTATACTTTAATGCTAAATCCCAGTAGAATGAGGAAAAAAGCAAGCGAGCCTTTGAACTAACACAAAACACAGTCAACAAGTAGCAGAATCCAATAGCAAATTTCAGGCTTCACTTGACTACAAATTAATTCTGCATTCTAGCTGTGCTCTCTGGTTCATTAACATTCCAGTTTCTTTTGTGTTTTCTGAGCACTGCATTTAACTCTAACACATCCCAGTTTATTTCTGCATAACCTCATTCCACTACAACATTCCAGTAAGTAGGCGCTGGGCTTAGAGAAATACAGCGTTGCTCCCCCACCTACCACCACCCCCATTTCTCATCAAAGGGGTTTTGTCATCAGCTTCTATAAGGCAATATTTCATCAAGTGTGCATTAAAAAGAAGGATGAAGTAAGTGTGTGAGTGCATCAGTAAAAATAGCCTCTTTTTCCCCTCTCTTTTTTTTATTTGCAAGCCATTTGGGTCTTTCAGAACTTTCTTAGAGGTCATTAATATTGTTATGGTACGCTGTAGTCTCAGTAGAGAGACTTAACCTATTAAATAGATTCAAGGAGAGTGGAACCCTTCCATGATATCAACAATACCAGGCTTGTTTTGCAAGATTCCTCTCATCCTCTCCATCCCCTAGAAAGGGTGTAATTTGTAACTAGTAATCTGCAAATAACATGAATTATTTTTAATGAAAAAATGAGTATAGTAAAATTTACTGAATATGAAATCATCATGTACTCTTGTAAATATAAAGTACTAATGATGTAAACTGTCGAGCTTTGAGTTTTCAAGCTGATCAGCAGGACTAAGAGAAATCTAATTTCCAGGTGCATGAGGTTTTATGCATTCCACTAAAGCATTAGACCACAGCTGGAAGCAGATGAGGATGGTCTGTGGCTCTTAGTGTAACAATTCCCAGAAAAATATTCATTTAGCGTTTGCAGCCATGAAATGAGTACATTTATTTAATGGATTTTTATTTTTTTCCTTGGACAAATGGTACTCCAAAAATGAAATGTTCATCAGACCGTAATACAAAGTGTGAGACAGATTTTGTTGTTGTTGTCATACTTTAATAAAAGGTGAGGGATGCAAAATAATTCTTTCAGTCTGTTCTACTTTATGTACCTCAGTCATAAATACATAATGGAAATGTAGTGCAATTTGTGTCATCAACATAAGCTGTTCCATAGTCAAATGTCCAAGGGCTCAGGCGTGACTTCAGAGTCCTGATCCTGGGATTATTTCTGTTTTATCATGTGATGGCTGTGTAATGTACCAGACATGAATCAAGCGGGGAGCGTAACCTGGTTTCTCCCACTTCGCACTGAGTGCCTTGAGTAGGAGGCCATAGAAACAGCTCGCTCTGCTTGTTCGATGCCTTCGTGCCTGCACATAGAGGGGTGGAACTTTCACCAGACTTTCCCCTAGGCTAATGGACAGGCACTCTGCCTTGTCTGCTTCCCACTAAATTCTAGACAATTAATTAGAAGGAATTTAGGATCCTACCTCGATAAATGGAAAGAGAGAAGTTCTTCTCCATCAAACGTATTTACGGGTCAACGGCCCATGGGTTGTACACACACACACACACACCTTCTAAACTCAGAGAGATCCACAACAAATTCTCTCCAAGTTTAGGAGAGCACCTAGAATTAGATGGAGAAAGACTTGAGTCTCTGGGATGAATAAGTGGGTCTGAGTTTCTTCTAGCCAAGCGAAGACTCAGTTTTCACCTCTTCCATTCCCTCTGAGGTGGAGGAAGCCACTAAGCACATATTCAGGTGTCTTTGCTGCAGAGCATAGCAGGATTTTGGAGACAACTCTGTTGTCTAGCTGTAACTTTCTCCTCGTGGGCTTTGGGGCTTTCTAGGTCATTCTTTGGAAGCTGTTTTAGCTGATGATTTTTTTGAAGGAGGTACAGAATCATTGCTTAAAAGTAAAACAAGAACACCTGTATGTTGCTGCCTCTCTCAGTGAGCTGGCTTAAATAGTAGCAACATTCACAGCAACTGGCTTAGCCGGGCAAGGCAGACCCCAGCCACAGCCCGACAAGGTCCCATCAGGTCTTCAGCTCCTTTGCTGAAGCTGTTCCCTCTCCTGCTCCACAAATAAGGGATAATATTCTTCTCACTTCTCCTTCCCTTTCTGGGTGAAGTGAGCAAGAGCAGGGCTGATTGCACCCACAGAAGATTACATTACCTTCTGGCAGCTTGTTATTAAAATACCTGTCACAGCGTCAGATCCTGGTGCTGTGGAAAAGAATAAGGATCTTCTTAAAGCTCTTAACTTGGGAGACACAATTTAGTTGCTAATAAGGATATTTCTGCTAGAAATATGATCTCCTTTCCCCAATTTTGCACTGAAGACAGTCACCTAGAGGCTTTTATTTGCAGTTATAAATCTGCAGTAAACCGTGTGGCTTAAGCATGTTGCATATCAATGCAATATATACGTTGTGGTCAACTGAAAGGAACCCAGATCTTTGCATACATGAAAACATTACTCAAGTGAATGAAAAGATCATGTTTGCATAATCTTTGTTTCCTCTCACTGTAAACAGTGCGGACTAAGTGAAATGCCAATTATTGATACGCAGTTACGCCATTTAATATTGTTAAAACTTGCTGGATTTGCGAGCAATCTAATAGTACAGGTTCTCCAGAATTATTTTTTCCTTCACCTAAAGTAGTGATGATATAATAATATAAGAAGATTTTAAAGAGCATTTTTGTTAATGTAGTATGAAATGTCTTGCTGTAAATTGAAGTAGAGCACACGTTAAACATTCTCTGTCAAGTATGCAGTTAGATGGATTGCTGAGGAAGGAAGTCCTAAAGTAGGAGATGTCAAAACTGTTTCTTCTTGTGATATCCCTAGTTTAGTATCTGAAACTTCTAAGGAACTGGATATTTTGGTGGTTTTGTTGTTTTGCTTTGTTTTGTTTTCAAGTAATGGAGAAATGATCTGCCTCTATTTGTAGTAGCGCAATTCTTTAGAACTTAAAGAAGGTCTTTACTGAGAGGGTGATTGGCCATTGGAATGCGCTGCCCGAGAAGGTGGTGCAGTCACCGTCCCTGGAGGTGTTTAAGGAAAGATTGGATGAGGCCCTTAGTACCATGGTGTAGTTGACGAGTAGGAGTAGGTGTAGGTTGGGTCCTAGGTTGGACTCGATGATCTCAGAGGTCTTTTCCAACCCTGTGATACTGTGAATTCTGCTGACATTTTTTTAAGTACAGCTCTTACACGTGTCTTGTAAATAAAGCAAGGTGAGCATTGTATCTCTCATGGAAGATAAGGTGTTACAACTGATGCAAAACATATCACCTAAGCTACTTCTTGTGCTAATTACATTGCTTTTCAAAGCCACGGTATTGTAACATCTGTTTGGTCTGCTGTAGAACAGAAAATATTGTCTTGCATGTCTTGCATAGTTTCAAAGACTGTTTTGAGTTTAGTAAAAGTCATAATAATTTAGAACTCAATGAAATCAATCTATTAAGAAGTTCAACAAGTAATTGGCTGCAGTATGCTGAAACCTGTGTCACTAAAAATTGGGTTAGATTTTTGAGTATTGTGGTTTTGTTATGCTTCAATAAGTGAAATATTTGAATAAGGTCATTTTCTCCAACTCTTCAAATGTCACAACTTTGTTTCTAAGAATAAAATAGCTTGGTATTAAGAAGCCTAGGTATTTTAGGTTGCATATAAATTGAATCAGTTAAGCATTTAAAAATGTTCTTCATTTTAAATTAATAGCTTATATATCCATTCTACACAGGACTTCAAAAATTCAGTAAGATTTATTGCGTTCTTGACTTTAGTTCCTGGAAGAAGTCACTAAAAGTACCTGTAAGCACCTAAAAAATAAAGGAGATGAGGGATGGTAAACATACATTTGCCAAGAACAAAATGTGTCAAACCAATTTAATTTTCACCTCTCATAGAAGAACAGGTCTTGTGGGTAAAGGACAGGTAGAAGATGTCATATATTTTGACTTCAGCAGAAGAAATTATTTTAGGTGCATAGGAAACTGTTCAAAAAGCTGTAATAGGGGAGTGTCGTTAACATTTCCCTGTCAAAAATAAGTGTGTGTCAAGGATGTGCTTATTAAATCTATAGATGACACCGACCTAGGAGGTACTGTAGGTACTTGAAATATAGTGAAGCAGATTAGGAAAAAAATTATAATGTGATTACATAAGGAATGGTACCTGGAAAATGTAAAGATGTTGCAATAAGTAGGGAATGCTTCAGTTTTACTAATGTTTGAATTAAATTGTGGCTGAATAAGAAGCATGGCAGATCATTACGTTTGTTATTTTTCTTGATGATTGCAATTGAAAAGATTTGATTTTCAGTATTCGTGTTAGCACATAAGGTGTGATATTTCTATCTAATGATCTGAGTGAAAGATGCAAATAAAAAGGGACATAACATTTCTTTGAGAAAAGTGCAAATCTTTATATCCAGCTTTAAAGTCATTTTAAATCATTACTGCCAAAAACTTCAATTTCAGCATTGCAACTGATACCTCCACTCTACCCAGCCATAAGCTTTTCTTGTATTCACTGATGTTTTATCATTTAAGTGGGCAAAATTCAATTTATTTGATCATTTGAAAATATCAGAATATAAATGTGGTAATGAGACAATCTTCATCTCTTTGTAAAAATAGGAAAGCAGCTATTCTTAATAAAAGTAGTTTAGCATCATGTTTCCATGTTGCTATTAAAAAGGATATTATCTGCTTTGTTACTTTATCTGTATACCATATATTGCTTCCGATAGAAATATATTGCCATCTGTTTATGCGGGTTAATGTACTGACTATGTGTCTATCTATATGCATGTTAATTATACCTGAGAGCCTTACATATTGCAACGGCCAAACCTAAAACCTCCTTTACAAAGCTACTATTATTTTAAGAAAATTATTTCCTTACATTCACAAAAGAAATATGGAAGGTCTGGAATCCCAGTCCCAGTTCCCTTAATAACATCATATTAATAACCTCATTAAAGAAATTCTATTAAGTGTAGGAACACTGTGGAATTCAGAAAAGGATTGCTGAACAGTTTCTTTTCATCATGTCACACTTATTGGTGGCAAGTGATCAAGTCTCAGCAAAATAAATGCTTCCAAAATTTGTTTAACTTCAAAATAACTGCGGAGAATATATTTTTTTTTAATTTAAAACTGCTGTTTGTTTACCATGTAAAGATTTCATTTGTTCTGCTTCTAGAAAATACAGTTCTAAGATTAATCCTATTAATATGTTTACCATGTTTTTCTTAGTGATATTGTTTTATCTTCACTGAAATAATTCTATTTTCTTTAATAAGATGAACATTTAATGTGCTCTTGGCATGAATTAATTTTTAATAAACCATTAGTAAGTCAGATCTCTATGGATTTCTTTCCCTTAAAAATCAAGCCTCTTCCAGCAAGGAGTTTTTGATAGATCCCGGCATATGAATTTATTGTTGCATTTTCAACCTTATTCATCAGAAGAAGAAAGGAAGAATTCTAGTTAGACTGTAGATGATTTTTTTTTTTTTTCCCCTTTGATATATTTATGAGAAGGTGTAAAATTTTTATTGCTAGACAAGCTGATTCTTTTAAGCTGTGGTGAAGCCTGGATTATTATTGTTGCCAGCAAGTTGAGGGAGGTGATTCTCCCCCTCTACTCCACCCTCGTGTGACCCCACCTGCAGTATTGTGTCCAGTTATGGAATTCCCAACGTAAGAAGGATATGGAACTGTTGCAGAGGGTTCAGAGGAGGCCACGAAGATGTTCAGGGAGCTGGAACATCTCTGTTATGAGCACGGGCTGAGGGAGTTGGGCGTGTTCAGCCTGGAGAGGAGAAAGGTCTGGGAAGACCTTTAGAGCGGCCTTCCAGTACCTGAAGGGGCTACAAGAAAGCTGGGAAGGACTTTTTACAAGGGCCTGGACTGATAGGATGAGGAGAAATACGTTTAAATTGGGAGGGGGAAGATTTAGGTGAGACGTTAGGAAGAAAGACTTCACGCTGAGGGCGGTGAGGCCCTGGCACAGGGTGCCCAGGGAAGCTGTGGCTGCCCCCTACCTGGAGGTTCAAGGCCAGGTTGGATGGGCCTTGAGCAGCCTGGGCTGGTGGGAGGTGTCCCTGCCCGTGGCAGAGGAGGTGGAGCTGGATGATCTTTAATGTCCTTTCCAACACCATCTGTTTTATAATTCTACGATTATTATTCCATGCGTTCTTTCTTTTTTTCTGCAAAACTAGTGTAGTTGTTTCCTCTTCTGTTATATTATGGAGGCAACGTTTTGCTTACGTTTGGGCCTTTTTATGTGCTTGGAAGTGTTGCTGTGTCTTTGGAATTCAAAGATGTATATTCCTGAGCTAACTTCTGGGATATGTTGAAGATGTTCTCTGTCTGAGCCATTAATTTAAGAGAAACTTTAGGTTTTGTTAAATTGGAGCTAGAAGTTTTTAGAATAGACTTCAAAGAGAAAGAGATAAAACATTGTAAAGAACTTATAATTGGTCTGAATTGATAAACTATGTAACTATATATATCTTGTGCTTACTTCCAAAAAGCCTGTCAGCTTCTTTCTTCAAAGGTGCTGACGGTTTCTACTGTGGTACAGTTTGAATAAGCCTACAAACATGTAAATGCAATCCAAGATAACATTTTACTAACGCAAAAAGCTGATTGATCAGCTTGAGCATCAGAGGGGGCCGTATGGGGCTAAACCAAAGTCTGTAGAGGATTCTTATTGCTTTATTTGTATTCATTTTCATTGCTGCTAAATCACAGAGCTGTAAGGGGAACACCCACAGGCAGTTCCCCCTGTAAGGTGGTTCTGTTTCCATCAGGATTGTGCCTTTTGCAAACATCTTTTCTAAGCAATTACTGATGCTTTGTGCCTTATAATATAGCCATTTTTATTATTTTCTAACTTGGTTACATGCTTATGTCACCTGCTTTTCTTGCTCTGCCTATACTAGTTCCTTCCATACCGAAGTAAGGAATTTTGAACAGTTTCTGCGTACTTTTGTTTTGACAGCTGAAATCAAAAACAATACCAGAATTGCTAAGAAAGTACTTAAGCAGGCTGCCGTGCACGGCAGTATTTGCACTTGTTGAGGTTGGCCAGTACAATTATGGCAGGCCTGGATTTCTTGAAATAACTTGAAATAACACAGTAGCCTCCTCAATGAAAACGGGGCAGCGTGAGGAAAAGTGGAGGGTGAGAGCTGAGCTCTAGTACCTGGTGTTCAATTTCCTGGTCTTTGACATAGAAACCGTATTGCTGGGTGCACCACAGGAAGACTAAGGATGGAAGCAGAACTAAATATCGAGCACGTTGAGCAGGAGGAATTGCTGAAGCACACATTCATTTGTCAGTTCTTTTGCATAGTCTAATAGGAAAAAGCAAGGGACATAAAGTCTTAAATCAGACAGAGGCCTTATAACTGAATCATGTGTAGTTTCTCATGTCCTTTATTAGTAGAGTATTTGCTTAGGAGATTAAATAGACTGATTCAGTGCTCTCATCAGGATGATGGCTCTGTGGCTCACCACTTCTGCTGAAACCATCCCATCGCGCGGTGTAGGGCACAAGAAACCAGAAAGGCAGCAGGTGAGGAGGAAAGACAGCATAGGAAGTTATATGAATCTTTATGACTCAGCTTATGTATTCAACAAAGACCATTTACTGTAAAATATACGAGTGGTCTTGCAAGCAGGGACATAAGGCATCACAATCCCTGCTCCATCCTCTCCACAGGTAATGTCATAATTATAGCCACTTTGATAGGAGACATAGGTTTGAGTCCTTTCAGTTAAAGGAAGGCATTCGACTTCAGTCTTTCATTCTGTCATAACTGCATTTTGTGCAGGTCTCGATGGCTGTCGGGGACTGTTACTAGTATTTGCAGAACACCTACTAAGCTGAGGCTCCAAAGACACACACAAGAAATACTCTAGGTTTTTGGAACTAGCTGATTTTCATCGCCACGATACTTTTTCAGCAGCGGCTGAGTGGAAAGGGCAGACAATGCCATCTGTAAAACAAGGGAAGGGCAAAGAATCTTGATATTACAAGGTTTAACTCATTTTTTACAAAAGCATTGAGACAAGTAAATTCTTTGAAAGAAGAAGATTACAATGATGTGTCATAACTGTAATCAAGAAATCAAGGTCAATCAAGAAAAAAATGCATTGTATGTATTTAATTTTCTGTTCTGACACCTTAACAGTTCTGGTGGATAGAAGGGAAGCCATAGATTTCTGTATACATACACATCAGAAAATCTGTCAGAACAGACAGATACATCGAATAGGAGCATCACTTCAGCCCAATTATTCTTCTGCCTTTTCTTAAACACTTTGGATGAAGGCTAGAGACTGCTTATTCAATGTTAAGTGAGACAACAACACTGGAAAACATTCAAGGCAAGGTTTGAATTCTGTGAATATAAAATCGTTCTAGTCGTGTTTCTGAAACACTATGGGAAAAGCAAAACAAGGCTATCCGTGTTGCTATGTAGAAAGGACAGATTTGAACTTCTATATTTAGATAGGAATAATTAACTGTGCAAGCACAGGATGGGTAATGACTCCTCAGGCATCAGCAATAGAAGAAAAATTGTGGGTTAATAGTCAATCTCATCTTGAACTTAAGTAAACAATGTCTTGTCAATGATGTCAAACACCATCTGGAGTGTGTGATGGGAACATTGTGTTAAACAGCATAAGAAATCCTTTAGCCTGTCTTGAACCTCCTAGGGTCGAAAAGGATATGGACCGATTTAGGAGAGCTCAGAGAAAAATAATGAAAGTCCTCAGAAATCTATTAAAAAGAATTGGAAAAAAGACTAATAAGGAAAAACTGAAGGAATTAGAGGGTTTTGAAACATAGAATGTTAAGACCAATGTATCATGAGAAGAGCTTTCAGATATATAAAAGGCTGTTGCAAAGAAATGAAGAGTACATTCATGGCCTTTCACAGCAAGACCAGGGAGAAAAAGACTTGAATTTCCACAAGGAAGGTTTAGGTTATACATCAGAAAAAAAAAATCTAACAATACGGATAGTGAAGCTTTGAAACAGGTAGCCTAGAAAGAACATGAGGTTTCTATTGTTTGAGTTTTCAGAACAAATACCTGTACTTGTTATTGGGGAAATACAGGAGGATCATAGGGAGCTCTTTGACCTGGGGTAACAGATGAATATGGTTCTGGTGCATCAAGTAGCATCTATTAGCTTTGTTTTGAATTTTTGGAAACCAAGTATTTGTAATTGTGTTTTGTTCAACAGTACAGATGTGTGAAAATACTAGAATGTAATGCAATTAAATATGTCTTGGACCTGTGCAGAGGAGCATAACTTATTCCCTTTCTCTCTTTCTTCTGCGCAGAGACATTTCTGCCTTTTAGTCTTTGAAAGGTGAAATAGAGAACAAATCAGAACTGCTTTTCTTACAAATGTTTTTCCTCCTAAAACGCTAGTTTAGCACTTGGCAGCTTAGAGCACGACTTTTCCACAGGAGAGCTGTAGTTGGGTCCTAACCTTGTCCTAATGGCACCACTGGGTACAATGCTTCTCGGCCAGTGCTTGTTATTGACTTTGATTCTGCAGAACGTGACAGCAAAGGTCCTGCAAATTTCAGCCTTGTTATAGTCTTGTTTCTATGTCTTATAACTTCTTCAGCAGTCACTGAGATGCTGCCTCCAGCCCGCCTCTTGCTTGTGTATTCATTGTTGGGATTGTATCAAATGGCGTTCTAAAATGCCAGGTCCAAAGTCACCTTTCTGCTTGGTCCTGCTTTTGTTGGTAAAAGTAGATCTCTTCTGGTTTCGTTTTTAAACAGAAAACTTCAGGTCAGACTGTTTATCTGAAAGGCACTTCAGAGATAAAAAGAAGAATGCTGTATTCATCTTGCAGTAACAGCAACATCCAACGAATAAGACAGCCGTCTCCCTTGGCTCCCGTGCCTGAGACACAAACAAACCAACTACAGAAAGCAGTTGATGTTGCTATAGAGTCTCAATTAAGGCACTGCCTATTAAAGAACATCTACATGGCCAATTTATTCTTGTTTTCCTTCCTCAGGAGGAAAAAAAGACATAGCTGTTTTTCAGTCACAAAGGTTCTCAGTCCCAACAGATGGAAGAACTGTCATCTCTCTTGTGCTTAAGTGGATAAAGGACATTCATTGGCTCTTGGAACTGGGTGCAAGAATCAATAACTCCTATGTTGCCAAAGCCGCTAAAATGGTAGTTTCAGCGTATTTGTAAAACAGCTTAATGTAGAGAACAAAAAACCCCCAAACCCCCACGTTGCAATAGGAAAACCTCACTAATTTCAGTATTTGCCAGAATAGTCACTATTAGCCTACTTAAATATTAGTATAGATCCAAAATATTAGTATAGATCCAAAATATAAGGTTTTTTTCTTCTAATCCAAATCAGACTTTAAAACCCAGAATTACTCGCATTTATTGTCTTCTAAATGCTTGTTAACCTCAAAATTCCATTTGTCACTAACTTAACTAGTGGTGTTTGTGTTATAAGCTGTGACAGAATTGTTAGTACAACCTGAGCTGTCCAGAGGTGACTGAAAGGCAAGAAGGAGGTGAATGGGTGCTGCTTCACTGAGTTTCCGATTTTGAACTGATCCGTAGTGTGTAGCTGAGCCTCTACGGCAATATCCTCCAGTGATGACATTTCAAGGTACTGGAATTAGTCTAGGATAAATGCATCAAGTCTTTTGGCAAATATAAACTTTCTTTGCTCAGGGAAGGTGAGAGCAGTAGAGGGAAATATTTTTTTCAGTAATTAATATTGGCCCTTTAACTGAAATTGGCTTGTGGGGTGGTTTTTTTCAGAATATATGACACACTGATTCTTTGCTGACACTGTTCAGTTGGGACTTTGTGACCTTCTGCAACTCTCTTTATTTTTCTAAATTCTAGAACAAACTTTGCGTTTAAAGACAGAGCTTTTCATCATTATGCGGAATTCTGTTTAATCTTAGAATTAAGAACTCCCGTTCACTGGATAAGGAAATCTGGAATTACGTTGTTTGGACCATACTAGGGCAATAGTCTCTAACAGAAATATATTTCACATCTCACTTATGATAAAGTACATGTGAAAAACTAAAGTTGGAATGTCTGTAATCTGAGACTGAGATCCGAGCTTTTTCCTGCACGCAGGACTGAGATATCAATGTTTACTTCCTGTGCAGCAGCTGAGTGCCTTAACGTCTGTATATTGAGTGGTCTGCCTTGATAAGGCTTTAACTTTGGGAAGATCTTGGGTGGTTGGATGTGTAATGAAAAGTTTCATGCCCAGCACTAGCTGAGGGTTATAGCTACTCTTGGTGGTGATCACAGAATGGTTGAGTTTGGGTGGGACCTCCCAAAGTCATCTGGTCCAACTCTCCTGCTCTAGCAGGGCTACCTAGAGCTGTTTGCCCAAAACTGTCTGGCTTTTGAGTGTCTCTAAGGAGAGAGACTCCTCCTCTCTGGGCAACCTGTGCCAGTACTTGATCACCCTCACAGCAAAAAGGTGTGTCCTGATGTTCAGAGGGAACATCTCGTGTTTCAGTTTGTGCCCACTGTTTCTGGTCACTGGGCACCACTGAAAAGAGCCTGGCTCCATCTTCTTTGCCCTTCAGGTATTTATAGAAATTGGTAAGATCCCCATGAGCCTTCTCTTCTCTAGGCTGAACAGTCCAACTTGTAACATCACTGTTATACTATAGCATACTAAATTTTACTATATTAATGAAAACTCATTAATGTTTTGGTTTATATGTCAGTCATTATTTACTGATCTTAAAACAGTTTTATCTATAAAAATCCATTGAAAGCACTTGGTTTTGACAGATTAGTAAAATCAGGGTCTAGTACTATGTGTTTAGATGAACATAATCATAATTTAATACATGAAATTGTATATCTAATGATGACAAACTTCTGAGGAGTTCAGCTTAACTTCGAGATCCGAGATTGAATTTGAAGTTTAGAGCCCATAAACAGTTGTGAAAATCTCTGAAAGAGAATGTCTGCAGTTTTGAAATTTTACAGTCATATTTATAATGCAAATTTCACTAAATATGTGTACTTCAAGATAAGCAGGAATGTTCTTTCCTGGTTCAGGCAGATTTCGACAATGCTACAGGGAAATCCCTGTGTCTTATCACAGGTTTTCTTCTGTAGTAACAAGGTATTATCAATCATATTGCAGTGACATCAGAGTTTGTTTTCTTCTGCAGAACAAATGTACTTGCAGTAGCAGATCTCATTTTAGTGTGTTGTTTTCAAGGAGAAGCCTCGAGATGTCCTCTCAATGATAAACTTTGAATTCTTAGATCTCATTGCTTAGGTGTAGAGGAAGTTGTGTTAAAAAATTGTATTATTAAAAATGGTCAACTCTTATATCTGTAACATCTCTAAAATGGTACTTTTTTTTTTGTCCTGACTTTAAAGATTAAAGGTGACTTATGGGCTTGTTAGAAGTGTATTTCAGGAAAAGCTTTGGAGAAAATCCTGGTCTACTATTCGAAGACGACACAAAGCTGTAATTCTTTCTTTGATGAAGTCCATCACTTTGAGACCTGACACTTGACTCCACATTGTATTCCGTACATGCGTGATGGATTTCTGATGAAAGTATGTGCTGCTCTCATCTGGCTTTGTGGTTTTTTACATGTGATTATTTTAGAGGCTACGTGACATCTCTATCCATTCTTGTTAGTGGTGTTCTCAGAGACTTCTCAGGGTAAATGACAGAAGATCTATAAGTTTTATAGTGGGTGTTAAAATTGTATGTAAAGAGGAGCTTGTGGCTCATTCCTGCAGAAAAAATGAAATTTCTTTTTAATTGGCAGTAGCATTGAGAAAAATGTATGCATAGTCTAGAGAATTTTATAGATTTATTGTTAATTTAGTGTTTTCTGTCTTCTCTAATACTTTTTAATAATGATGGAAAATTCAGTTTTGAGTACTTGAAATATGGCAGTTAAATATAAAAATTAACTAAGTGTAACTTGATCAGATTATTCATAAGAACATTAAGGGAATTTTTCTGCAGACTAGATAAAAACTGATGAATGCTTTTTCATGACTTTTCCCTACATGAGAAATGTCATTGGTGGAAGGTACAATCTCTTGAACAGGAAAATTTTTTTACTGAAACTCCTGCATCTTTTAAAAAATGAATAAGTAAGCAAAAAAAGAGGAGCATATCTTCACCGATCATTTTGTGGCACGCACTCATCAAAATGTGAGTGCAGTCTTGTGTTTGTGGCTTATCTTCGGGATTTCTTCTGTCTGATCTAATGGGATGTATTTATTTCTTCTCCCCTCTTAGTGAATTTTGCTCGTGACCTAAGGTACAGCTTCACTTAAAGGGAGTGTGTCGAAAAGGAAACAATTCCTTATGGGTTTGAGTGAATCGCTGGTTGTGATGTATGACGTCGCATCTGCAAAACATATGCAGGAATTTTAATGCTAAGTAGTTTGGGGTTTTTTGGATATCGAGGTGCATGATGTCAGGATATTAACCCTTAGCTCTTCAGCTGGGTTTGAGGCACATCATACCGATAGCTGGATTAGAGGAACAGAAAAAAAATGGCCAGGCTGGAGGGATATTTTTGTGCTTGGTAGTTGATGGGTTTTCTGTTGAGCATTTGGTAAGGGAAGACCGCAGAGAGGGTAACGGAGAAAGCAGATGGGAATTGCAGGAGGATTCAAAACCTGAGCGTAGCCAAATCATTTGTCATAGAAATAAGAACGGATTAGGCAACTGGGCAGCGGGTGCGTTAACAGATGCTGCTCTGAGGCTGTAGGAGCGGCAGAGAGGAGGAAAGGTGCTACAGACATACCATGTGTATGCTTTGAATGTTCTCTGCCAGTTGAGCATGCGGGTGAGGATGCAGCACTTCTTCAGTCCCGGCAGGTTAACAATAAATCTTTCAAGTGGATTTTGTGTGTTGTTATTGGGTTCTCTAAGTGTCCACCCTTATTCACAGTCTGTCTCACAGCTGCAGTTACCCCATCCTGGTGATGGCTTCTCAGGATTTTAAGCAATACCAGTGTACTAAAATCTCATCAGCATTTAATGTCTGCAATTAAATAAAAAGCAGTACCCCAATATTTCCTCCTACTTTAAACCAAATTGATTTCTTTATGTTTTGGGCATCAGGGAAAGATTTGCATATCTTTGTTTTATTTATTTCAGAAAACAAGATAGAGAAGCACCTAGATAAAATGCCTGCATTAAAAAAAAAAAATAAAAAATAGAGATTATCTTCTCACATGAGTAAAAATCACTATTAAGCTCCAGTACTAGTCAATGGACTTGGTAGTTAGATGACAATTTCCAATTAAATGTGGTTCGCCTTGCAGCTCACGAGTTCATGCGGAAGTGGAATTTTTGCAATGTAATAAAAAGCCTAGGCTGTCACAAATTAGGTGAGTGTTTTGCTGCTAGAAAGCTGCATATTTTAGGGATTTATATATACATGTATTTAAACAAGTTTCTAGTAGTACAATCTCAGTAGTTTATCAGAAGAAATACCAAGATATGATGTGACTATGATTTATGAGTATGGTAACAAGATATAGTTTTCAAGAAACACTAAGCCAGACAATTCAAACTTCATACTGCATGCAAATTTTAATGGATTGTGACTTTCACCTCTTGAGGTTCCTGGCTTGAAACTAGGGGCTTACTCTATAATTAGAATATACTGTAGGCCAATACTAGTTGAACTTGAGAACAGCAAGTAGTGTTGCATAGTCTTTACTGCACTGATTTTAGGCTAGGATTTCTGATGATCCCTTCCCTTAGAAACCAATGAATCAACGATTCCCAAGTAATAATAAATCTCTGGCAAAACTAAGCTTACACTGACCTCTCAAATTCTTACTAAAAATAAATTGGCAAGGTTAGACCAAAAAGTGAAACTAAGCTTCATTTGCAGAATGAAAACCTTTCTTCAGTAGATCTGGAAAAATAGAGGGCTTGAAAATCATAAACTTTTCATGAGAACTTGGCAGTTGCAGCTGGCTTGTTCTACATTCCTACATCCCAAACAGAACGAGCAGTTGGCACGTCATCTTTGTTACAGTAAGTGGAGTCCTCCTTGTCACTATTAGTGGACTCTATCCCAAACTTTGTGTCTGGTTTTTTAGAACTGACTGAACGTTTTGTTTTCAGTTGTAAATTTTTGCAAGCCTAATAGTGAGCTGTCTCTTACTCGTCATTTGTTTTCTGTCAAACTTGACCAACTCTGACTTAAATGGATGGCTGCAAATTTGTCCATGTTATCTCTTTTAGCAATGAAGTTCTTCTAATGATAATTTTAATATATTGGTCCTGTAGTAGCATGGCTGTCACTCTCATCACCAGAAGTTGTACCTCGTTTCTTCCTTGGGGTTTGCCTTTTTTTTCTTCCCTTATTCATGCAGACTTTACCAGTTTTACAGGGTTAACGTTGCTTGAAGTGTAGTTACTAGAATAGACCTGTCAATCCATCAAGGTTTGGTTGCTTTCTGGCGGTCATTGGTGTTTCTCCATATTCACACCCTACACAGGGATATTTCTCCTGCAGACTGTTGTAATAATGTGTGATTTATCAGTTGCCTGCTAATTTGTGAGTGCTATTGAACACCAGTCTTTCCTGTCATCCCCATTTACTGCTCTTCACACCATTGGGAGAGTTTTCTTGTTTTTTAAAGGTTAGACAAAGTGATATGAAATGAATGGTAAGAGCAAAATACCCCAGGAGATAAGAGACATGGAAGAAATTTCATAAGAAAATGCTTTTGTCAAACACAAAAAGCTATCCAATAAATGAAATGAAGCAACAGTCATTCAATAGAGACTTCAAGAGAAGGAGAGCAGGATTCTCCACCATTCTCCTGCAAGAGAAGTCTCACAGCGAACTCTTCTGGTTTTGTTGGAGGAAGATTGCTCTTGACCACTAAAATTAACCAAGTCACCAAGTCAAACTCAGACCTTTTTGAGGTAGAGAGAATCATTTATGATTGATGAAGAATATGAGACCTTGTGAGGAAGCTGTAACTGCTGCTGCCGCCGTTGTATTGCTTTTTAAGGGAAATGCATAAATTAATAAATCTTAGGCCTGAAGGTCCATTGAACTTTTTTGTGTAATACAGTTCATAGAATGCCGCCAGTGTGATGGGCTGAAAAGCTTGTCTGGAGTCTGTAGGCAAAGCAGTTTGTTTACATGATGGCTTGAGTTTTATTAAAATATTAGATTATTAAATCAGAAAAGTCTTACTAAAATTGTCTGATTTATGAGGTGTATAATGTCCAAAGTGCAGAAGTTCTTTGGATAATATACATAAGGATTATAAATGTCTGCTCGAGCATGAGACAATAATAATAATAGCTGTTCTTCAGCAAGGGACATTTCCTGCTCACAGCGGACATTTGCTTAGGTTTTAAAATAATTTATTTTTATTTTTAAATATAGTTTTATTACAGAGATTTCTGTAACTCAGAACATCTATAATTTCAATAGGAAAAAAAAAAATCTATAATAACCAAACAAGAAATTACTCTTAAGAGTGATTTCCTGGTACTGCTGGGCTGTTATATCTGGAAATTGTCTATTTTTGGACAAAATCCAGCACCAAGCTATGTATCTGTAAAAAGACATTTCCTTTTGTGGTATTTTTTTGTTTGCTTTTTAAATTCATATTGAATCACTGCTGATCACTGTCATTCTCTGACAGATTCTTGATTCTTTTTTCTCCCCCTCACCCTTTGCAGAACACAGTATCGACTCCCTTTTAAAGCAAAGGGACGAAATCTGTGATTTTTATTCGTAAGTGTTCTTTCCAACTCCTTGTCATTGTCAGCAAGGCTGAAGAGTCTATTGCTGCTTTACTGCAATAGGTTTTGGAAAGGTGCTGCATCATTTTTGCACAGCAGTAGAACCCAGACTTCCTTCATGTCATTGATTTTCTTGTTAAATTAAGGCAAACAGATGAATTGTGTTTGTGTGATTCTGTGTACTTGTCAGTGAGGTATTCTAAAATACAATTTAGAAACACTCCCTTTGCAACTCTGTTGTGCTTCATGGGAAAATATTTGTACGGGAAACACTGTAAATCAGTTTGCTGAAGTATGTCATCCGTGATCCCTAAATTCCTAGTTCTCAGCTGGGAGCAGGGTTTTGTTCATCAGTACTCACTTGGGAGGTTTATAATAATCCGTCATCATCTTCCTTTCCTCCCCACCTGTCCTGTTTGACCCCTTTCTCCTGCTAATCAGTGACTGAGATGTTTTTATTTCCTTGAATTTTGTCATCTTGGTGACTCCTCTGGAGGCAGTGCTGGGTTCAGACAATCCATTTCCACTCAAAGCTCCAGACAAGTGCAGAGGAAGACAGCAGGGAGTGATAGAAAATGGCATTTGGAGGAATAGAGGATAAGCAATGAATTTTTAAAACCCAAGTGATAAAGAAGTGGGGACACACAGGGAAATACCAGCAAAAATATTTCCAGAAATAGGACATCTTTCCAAGTCATAGATTGGAAATGGTGGGCCATGTTATGATTTCCTAATCTTTGCTGTGGCTTTTAAAGAGACATTGCAAACATGGCTTCAAAACAAGGCACTGCAGTGTTAACTGAGTAAATTCTTTATTAGACGGATTTCTCTTTGATAAGCACCTACATCCTTTACGACAACATTATTTCAATTGTAGGCTCTGAATTTGTTATATCAAAACTGTGAACTAGAAGGATGTTTACTTGTACTCAGCTCTTTAGCACACCGTAGTTTGCATTAATTGAAATCTCACAGTGATTTCTAAGTTCAGAGTGTAATTTTAAAGAAGGGGAGTGATTGAGCAAGCTGGCACTCCTGACTTCTTACAATTATTCTTAACATCTTCTTGCAGTTTATGGCAGACATAAGGTGTAAAATTGAAATCCCAGGGTACACTTTTAATGAAACCATGCAATCAGGTACTTAAACCAGAGGACAAAAAGCCTAGTGAAAATTAGTTACTGAACCATGAACTTTATTGGGTAACCTCAGAGAATTTTTCCTTACAATTCATGGAATTTATCTGGAGGGAGAAAAAAGAAAAAAACCCCACTGACAAAATACCCCATGCAAAAAAACCCACACAAACCAAATGAAAACAAACAAAAACCATACAGAAATCATATCAAAACCAGCTGCTGTAATTTGGAAACTTACGCTAGCCAAATAGTAAACTTTAATATTAAACAGAGATGCAGCAACTTTCCAATACTTTCATTTTAGGAGGATGTGACTGTTAATCAAAAATGATTACTCGATACTTGAAATAATGAAAATGATTGTGTGTCGTAGCTTTCAAGCAGTGAGGTAGTGGAGGGTAGGTGAAATATGCTTACTCTACCTCCCTTCTTGGATTGTTGTTGCAACAGGGCCTTGAAGAAAAGCAAAAATTTATCATGTTTTGATGTTAGAAGAAGTTATTTAGTGGTAGAGTACGTTAACTGTGCTTAATATATAAACACGGTCTAAATGCATCTAAGTGCTTTCAATTACAAGAAACTCAACTATGATAGTCATTGGTTGCCTTCATCTTCAGGCTTTCAAGAAAGCATGAAAATAATTATATATAAAGCATGCATTTTATTAATAGAGGTGGTGGGACTGCTTTGATATCTTTCTGTAGTGTCTGCTCTTAAGCATGAACAGTGTCTGTGCTGGACAATGCAAAAAACTCTGCAAAGCTTTCGATGTGCACCAGCCAGCCACTAAACAGAGCGGTGTTCAAAAAGCCTGAAGAGGGTTTGATTGTTGCTCATTTGCTTCTCATGAGTAGATAATCCGATTATAATACGGTTCATTCTACTAATACGCAAATAAACCAGTTTCTTCCTTTGAGATGTCATAATAGACCCCTTATTATGGTATCGGGTGTTTTATGTATTTTTGAAGTAATGAAAGCAATGGTAATGTTTCTTTTCAGTTTCATTTTGGTACAGGGAGCAATTTTAACTCTTTGTTATGGCTGTTTTTTTCATTGTACTGTAAAGGACAAAAATGGGGCAGGGGAAGGCCTGATCCCTCCACTGTTGAGGTTAATAGCAAATAGCCTGCTCAAAGAAACTATTGTCACTATAGGTCTTCCTATTGACCTCTGAATTTGGGACCCACCCCACCAAAATGGGAGCAGATCTGTAGCAGAATAAAAGCAGAAGAGCAGAAAAGCCTCATCTCAACTTAAACAAGTCTTGAATAAGGACCTTGAAGCCTTGAATCCTCTAAAAGGACAGTGAGGCATCCTCATCTTCATTCCCACAAAGAATATAATATCACCCAGCAGGTCTACAGATGACCCGGGACAGAACTTCTGATGTTGCTGAACATCTTCACAGTTGTTCCTAGGGCTGGATATTCACAAAACGGAGCTTACAAGCCCATCTTCCAGCACCTGCTCTTTATAAAGCACATGGGGTGTGTCAGGTGTCCAAGTGTTTGAACTGTACAGGAACGTCTAGGCCAGCTCGAAGCTGTAGCTGGTTGCCTGGAGCTGCAGGAGGTAGTGCAGACACGTCTCTGCTGCAGCTGCAGGCTGTCACCTGTGTCGTGAAGGAGTGAGGGGAAATCATGAGGAGGAAGAGTGACAGCCCAGAAAAGACATGGTTTGGGGAGGAGAAAAAGAGATCTGTGCCCGTCTGCAGCTTGAAGAACTGTGATCCATGGTCCTTCAAGCCCAGTTCTTCCAAATCGATCAGATCCCAGTACTCTACCTTCATCCCACCATCAGTCTTTCCCACACAACGCCGCGAGCCCCTCCTGACCCTCTAGCCCTTGAAATGCCAATGGCTGTTTCTGGCCTTTCTGCAATTCTTAACCCACTGATTTGCCACTACAAAACTTAATTTTCATAACAATATTGAAGCCTGGAGACAGCTGTGAGTCATTCAGCGGGAAAAGGTGATTAAACATAGGGTGAAGAAACCTGTCTGTGGCCTTACTTGAACGTTTCTGGGGTAGCCATTTGGTGTTTCAAATTCCTGAATTTAATTATGTATGTTTGTAGCTGGTTTATTGATTAGTTGGGATGGAAATAGAGGATTCTGGTGGTTGTGCGGTGGCCTGATGGCTGTATTCCCTCCCTGTGAGCAGGCAGCAGAGTTAAGTTGCATCCCTTGTCTGGGCAGCGCAGCCCTGCCTCCCAGTGAAAGCTGGGCTGGCCAGAAGGAGGGAGGGTGGTGAGGAAATCTGGCCACCTCTTCTGTCTGATGGTGGGGGTTGCATTTTCTGTTTCTACTCTTCAGTGAAAAATCACGGTATCACAGTATCATAAGGTTGGAAACGACCTTTGAGATCATCGAGTCCAACCTATGACCCAACACCTACACCATGTCAATTACTTAACCAAAAATGGTTAAGTAGTTTTCTGGTGAAGGTCTAGGAGCCAGGTATTGTATGTCCTGGGCAGGGGCCCCGGCCACTGCACACTATGACAAAAATATAAGCGATGCTGTTGTCTTCTGCATTTCATTTTCCTCCTTTTTGAGGTTGGTGCTGCCCGTGCTGGACATGTGCTTAAGTGCATCTCCCAATCTAGTAGGCACAAATTTTAGGCCCATAGGTACCAGAATTGATGAATCTGAGCTGGAGCTGTTTTGTGTTTGCATAGAGAGCTCAGGAAAGGCGGCAAACGAACAACAGCAAACTAAAAGCACCGTAGTAGTTTTTCTTGGGAAAACAGACATTCTCAAGGATCATTAGCTATGAAAGGTGTTACAATGAAAATTATTTTGTAGCTCCCGTGCTTGATCTCTGCCTAAATTTTGCCCGATTTGAATTTTGGATCCCTGAGTACTTATTTTTCCCCCTAAAAATGGACAGATAAAGTATATTTTGGGGAAAATTGAGGCACACATAAGAAGTATATTTGCATTGCTACAGGATGTTTATGTTAGAAATTAGTTCTCCAATCTACAGATGTGTTTCTTTACCTTCCTTTTCATTAAAAATGTATAAGGATCCAATTGGAGCTAATGATCTAAACATGTAATAGGCACTGAGTTTTGCAAATTACTGAGTATATAAAATCAGGTTTTTTCAAGAGAGAAAAGATAATGTATTTTAGTTATTTATTTGACAAATGTGGGTTGATATTGAATTAAAGGCTTCCTAGATTGCTAATAAATATCACTTGAAAGGCTTCAGTAACACTTGAGATTCTTAGGGTAATGTACAGTAAATTGCAGATTTCTATGTTGGTCTACAAATTCTGAGAAGAAAGTAGATGGTTATTATAATGCAAATTTTGCAGTGCAAACTAAATATTAGCTAGTAAGATGCTATTCTGTTTAGATTTTGTGATCCTTATTTTCTCAGAGAGATAAACCTACTGCATTCATTTTAAAAATAAATAGCACTATGGAATTTCCGTGCCTATTGTGCATTAGGTTAAAGCACTAATTATTTTTTTGTGTTTATAATTCGTGGGATGATTTAATATGTTTCCATCTGTACGTTGAGATACAGAATAGTGCTCTCCTTCACTTTTTCCTCCTTCTCTGAAATTTTTATTTTCTGCAGCGACTGCCTGCTCTGGAGGAGTGGAAGGAAAGGTGATTTGAACTGATGTGACTTGAGTTGCTGGGTTCCCTGGCACCTCTTGTGGCCTTAATTTTTCTAGATCGGTCATGACTTTCCTATTGAGCTGTCATCCTGTCTCTCCTTAAAGTGATGATGCTCACCACTGCTTTGACACTCTTTTGTGATGATGCTGTTGTCAGCGTAACTTTCCTCAGTGTATGCAATCAGAATGAAACTGTCTTTATGTCCAGGTTGGGTTCCCATGGCAACAGCAGTGTGTTCGCTGGGAGGTTAATTACAGTCATGTTGGTAAATGAAGTGCTCCAGGGAGCTGGAGCTGTGTGACTAATCCCATCTACCTGTGCCTGCCATTGAGTCAGGAAAAGAGCATCGTGCGCTACTTCTTTGAATTAGTCAGCCCACAAAGCAACACCTTTTGTCAGTGTTATTTCAGTCTGATTCAGCCTAAGGACACAATCCAGAGGATTCCCTGGTGATGTCTGGTCCTGCAGGGCTGGGGGCAGCCAGTATCTCTGAAACACCTTATGAGGTGTTTCTCTTGGCCAGCTTTGGAACCTGACAGCAAAAGTTTTTCATTGTTTTTAGTTGGATATTTTGTGAAGGTTTCCTCTGCTTTCAGTAGTGCAGAAATGTAATGTCAAAATTCATAACCATTCTTGAAAACTGATAAACAATGTGGTAGCAGCCTGGGGTTTGTCGACAGCTGGTTCATTATCCCTTCCTCTTTGTCTGACCCCACCTCAAAGGAACTGGTATTCAGAGTGGAAAGTTTCAGACCAAATCCTTACAGACTTACTAGAATCCATTTTATTGGTGTTTTACAACAGATAAGAGAATGTGTTATCTCTGCATTAGCCTCACAAAGGTGTCAATGGATGATGAATATATTGAGAGAAAACTCCTCTTGAGTACTATAGAGAGAAATCTACAGCTGTCACCTTTAAGCTGTAACTGAACTTTTCAAGGCCAAAAGGGACTGAATCATCAGATGAAGTTTACTAAATAGCTCTCATAGTTTCATACATACATCTTATATTTCAGTTAATTAAATTTTCTAGTTTCACTTCTTTGGTATCATAGTATCTCTGGAGTCGAAAGGGACTCAAAGGGGTCATTGAGTCCAACTCCTTGCTTCTCACAAGACCGCCCCTATCCTTGATACTACCTGTAGCCAAAGATACCTAGTATCTTTTTTTACACTGGTCACTGGTTTTTATATCTACAATTACCTTTTGAAAGCAAAAACAGATTCAGTGATTTTTTTTTTTTTTCTTTCATAATGTAAAATCTAGGTAAAATCCTTAGGAATACAACCTGAGCAAAACACAAGTTGTTTTGCAGTAGTAAGCATTTTGGGAATGTATTCAGGTGGTGCACTATTCTACCATTTAGTCCCAGAATGGATGATACCAGAGAGCAGTGTTTGTTGCAGGATTTGAACGTATTGCTGCCTACATTTTATCAGGCAATGACCTTATTTACAAAGAAATGTGTTCCTGTGGAAGGAAAAGCAAATTTAGTTGAGCCAACAAAATGTGTACTGAGCTTAGCCATGCTTTTATTCATTGTCTTTTTCTTTCTTTACCTAGTTTGATTTTATGCCTTTCAAAATAGCATCTTTGTGTAGGAAGTACATTACTGTTTCTTTCTGACATTGCTCAGGTGATAAATTCTAACAAAATTTCACCCAACCTGCAGTGAGAAGTCCGGTACACTTGGCTAGAGAAATTTACTTGGCAAAGTAGGAAAAAAAACCATACAAGAAGTCTGGAATCTTAGACTTTGGAAGACTGTAATCACAAGTTGCAAATACATTTGCGAATTTCCTTGTGGAAATAGTCCAGAAGCTTCAGAATGTTTAAACTGGATGCACAGAAATATTTGATTTCTTTTTTTTTTTTTTTATACAAGGAAATCTGTTTTGTAGAGATCAGTCTCTTAAATATATCTGCTCTGAAATGAGATTGCTTCATGCTTATTTCTTAGTACAAGATTAGATCATTCCAGTGATGGATACGGAATCGTTAGATAGCCTGTTGGTAGTGTGACTGAAGCCTTGAAGACATGATAGCTGCTCCTCAGCAGAGGTAGCTAGTAATAGGTTTGAAGGGCACGACTGAGGTCACTTTTAAAAAGATCTATGTTCTGTCAACATTTTTGTGTAGCCACTTAGTTTATACTGCAGTATTTGAGTTTGTTTAATCTCAAAAAAATTAATAAGCGGTATATGCAAGGATTTATTTTTTTCTGTTTTATTTTTCCCAATACCCCGTCTGTTCACACAGAACAGAGTAATCCAAGTAGAAGACCACAGAAATGTGCAGTTGCTGTTATCAGTAATTGGTACTGAAATCATCTACAACAGTTGCACTGCAGATAACCGACCTGGCAGGGTGTTCTCATCCCTTGAGAACGCAGTCAATCTGATCTTTGTGGGAACAAGGAGGTGACTCCTAATAAATATGGCATCTTCGTGTGAAAAAACTGTGAATGAAATAATGCTATTCCCCATTTTTAGTTTGGTATCTGGAAAAAAAAAAAGTAAAAGCTGCGTTTAAGCAATCTGGGGAAGGCACACCATGGGTTACTGCTTTGTGTGGGTAATGTAGATGCAGCGTTGAGGTGATGCTTTTGGACAGCTAAACCAGCATGTAAAAATTTGTGTATGGTCTGTCTAGCAGGAATTTCATTTCCAAAAACTTTCAGAATTTTCTTGTGGGGACAGGATATGTCCAGCAGGGAAAAAACAAGCCCTGTAGCTGTATGCTGTTATGGTGATCGGGAGCGACTTCAAAGGCAGGCACCCTCATCAATTGATTTTGACCTAAAGCTTCACTTGCCCTTAGTAAGATTTAGTCTCCAGACTTTTATGTAAAGGCTAGAAAAGTACATATGTTTACGCAAAAGACATGAATGTTCGCTGCTAAGTAAGTGGCTGGACTGCTGCCATCTTTGGGTAATCTACTACAATAGCATATGTTGGCGAGAAAACATGTTTATGTAAATGACCAATTTGTAGACAAGGAATGCTGAGTGGGATTTGTCTCGTCTGAGCATGCCTGATGTTAGAAGACTGGGAGATTAGCCTCATCAATAGTAATTACTCCCTCTTCTTCCAGCTATTACAGGGGAAGAATGATACCCCAGGCAGTTCACTGCTCACTACCTGCTGCCATGTAATAATTGCTTTGGCTCAATCAAACCTTAATTAAAATGTTATTGATAATTCATCTGGAAAGAAACACTTATATTTCTTAGTGGGAGGTCAAATCGTGGTGTCGCTTACCCTTAAGAAGCTAAAACTTTAATGGAAATAACTACAATTTACCTTGGCATTTTTGCTTTACGGTGGAAGTGTTGGTCAGTGAGTTTACGTCCTCTTGATTTCTATGTACAGAACAACTGGGGAAAGCAGAGTACAGGATGATATGCAAGGACATAAAGGGATGGCAAAAACGTTGTGTATATAAGGATAATGCTTTACAAGTTTTGCCTGGTGGAAAAGGACCTGGGGGTGTTGGTCAACAGCTGCCTGAATATGAGCCAGCAGTGTGCACAGGTGGTCAAGAGGGCCAACCGTATCCTGGCTTGTATCAGGAAAGTCATCCTTCCTCTCAGGATTTATGAGGCTGCACCTTGACTCCTGTGTTCAGTTTTGGGCCCCTCAGTTCAAGGAAGATATTGAGTTGCTGGAACGTGTCCAGAGAGGGGCAATGAAGCTGGTGAAGGATTTGGAGAACCAGTTTCACGAGGAGCAACTGAGCGAAATGGGGTTGTTTAAAGAAAAGGAGACTGAGCAGAGACCTTATTGCTCTTTACAACTACCTGAAAGGAGGCTGTAGCGAGGTGGGCTTTGGTTTCATCTGCAAAGTAACGAATCATAGGACAAGAGGAAATGGCCACAGGTTGTGCCAGGGGAGGTTTAGTCTGGATACTGGGAAAAATTTCTTCACTTAAAGAGTTATCAGGAACTGGAAGAGGCTTCCCAGGCAAGTGGTTGAGTCACCATCCCTGGAGGTGTTTAAAAGACAGGTAGACAAGGTGCTGAGAGCTATGGTTTAGTAGTGGACAGGTACTGTTAGTACAGGTACATTTAAATTAATGCACGTGAAGGAGTGATTCAGTTAACTGCAGGTGTCAACATGCACCCTTGTGTGTATAATTTTTTAGGAAAAAAAAAAGGACAAACTGTGTTAAATTCGGGTGAAATTCAGTTGAAGCAAATACGTACTTTCAGAAGCAAAACAGTTGTGCCCGGGAAAAGTGTTGGCTAGCTTGTGGTCTGGGACATCATTCCTGATCATTCATGCTATGTTGATTATCGAAATTTTGCTAACTGGTAGTTTAAAAGCACAGTTTTTAATTTGTAGAGTGATTTTTCCTCTTTGGGCTCCATTTTCACATCAAAGTCTAAGCGTTTGGATTGCTTCCACAATCGAGGCAAATCTCTGTGGGAGGAGATTTATTCCAGTGTACATCTAGCAGATAGAGTGGGGATTTTCTTTGCTCTCGTAAGTAGATTATATATAATAAAAGCAGGCATAAATTGAGTCTCACTAGTGCTGGGTATAGGAAGGCCAGTTTCTTCATTCTCTCTCCACCCATAATTAGCATAAAATATTCCTCCATGCTCCAATATGCTTTCGTGATCTGTTTTTCATAGCTGATATAACTCAAATACACTTTATGCATGAATGGTGCTCCACATTATCAGGGTTGTACAAATCATTAACAATCCTTTTCATTCCTCTGTTATTTTTGTGATGAGAAAAGTGTTATCGTCATCATCTTTACAGAAAAGTATAGCAGACAGGAAAGTGAAGAGGCTTCTTCATGATGGTTCACTGACAGAGTCAGCCCTAAGTAATGACATCAGGATCCAAGTGGGTGATCACTAGGGTGCAGTCCTGACTACTGAATTGTGCTGCTTTGCTGGAAGGAGAGGTAAGAAAGGATTTAATAATTAGTAGTAGGTGGCCAGAGAACGCTTCGACAGGAAATGAGGCAGTGTGTATTGCAAGATGCATTTATCTGTTGCATTTCCTTGTCAGGGAAATGAATTGTAAATATTCAGCCAGATTTCTAATTATTTCTATCCAGTTAAGAGAACTGTGCAATGTGTTTGGAGCTAAATCTCTGTGAATAGAATGGCCATTTTTAGTTGCAAGACAGCTTCCCCTCCTAGCCTTTTGTCTTATGGAGGGTATACATCAAGCACAGTCATCAGATTTCTGTAATTCGTCATTGAGCTAGTCCTGTTTTCCTGCTTTGGATCCACCTAGTAGGTAGCAGTTTCCAGGTAGATTTATTTGGAAGTGGTTTTATTTCAGCTGTAGCGAAACTCATCAAAAAGGTAGTTTGTGACTCCAGTGAAGTCCTACTTGAGAAGATTATTTCCAAGTCACACTAGACTTCTGTCTGTTGTTGTATTACAGTGAACATTTTTTGTCACTCATGAAGGAATAAGGAACTGAAGACATGGAAATCAAATACTAGAAGCTGGGTTGAAAAGTAAAGGTTTGTTTCATCCCTTCCTGTCCTCTGCATTTTGAGTATGGCACAGTTTGTTTCTTTTCTGTTCATGTGTGTAAGGGAAGGATAGGTGAAAGCAAGTGTGACTTTGAGGATTGTGCAGCTGTAGATTTTGGATTAGGAAAATATGAAATTCCTTTACTCAGGACATACGTCATGAAACGGGCTCATTTCCCTTTACCATCTGCAGATCTTGTATTTAAATCTTTGCTAAGTTCGTTCTGAAGAATTTGTTGTATCTCATCCCTGATATAGAAAGGAGTAATTTAAATTTAAATTTAAAACAATTACTTCTCTCTGGAAGTAGCACTATTCCATCTTCTTCACTCTTCTGAGGACTGTAGCCTTTGTGGCTCATATTAATTTAGTGTCTTGTGTATTATTTTGTCTGGTTTCCGACTTAAGCCCACCTATCCAGTTCACAAAAGTTTTTCCTCGTTAGTTTTATTATCTAAACCCTTCAGCATTTGAAATGGGAAGCACATGCACTGTGCCTTAGGCCCATCTGCTGTAATTTGTGTTTCTTTGTGATTTTGTATTTCCAGCTAAAACCAGATGAGGAAAGACCCGTCAATTATGTCAGAAGTAGTAGTCCAACATAAAAGCAAAAATGGAATCCAGAAGGTCCTCTTTGTAGTCAAGAACAAATCAAGCCCAGGATAAGAAAAAAAGACTACCAGCCCCAAAGGATGTTTTTGCATTTTCAGTTATTGTGACAAAAGCATCATAAATAATAGTGTCAGAAGCTGGTAATCCTTCAGATTTTATTTCCTTAGGAAATCACATAGTTTTGCCTTTAATATAGTATATTATTTTGTATCAACTGCTTTACTTGTAAAGAAAAACTATATTATAGATAATTATAGGTTAGCACAAATGCTTCCCATTTAGCCTGTTACTTTGAGATCAGGTATTATTAGTGTCTGACATGTTTATGTGTCATCATAGTTGAACCAACATGACATAAAAGTATTAGAAAATTTCTTGAAGCTGCATGATGTACCTTTCTGTAAAAGATAAGCCTCTCAAGTGTGTACCACATTATACACCTCTTCAGCTTTTCTCTTTTAAAGTTGTGCTCAGTGTTTTAGATTCTTGTAGATGAAAAGTCCTAAGGACTTTGTGTAGTGAAATTTTATTATTAGAATTACTCAGCTAAAATTCTTCCCAATCCACGTATGCTGTGTAGCTGTACTTGTCGGATAATAGAGCATCCAAATAATTCAGTCCTTGACAAGTCAAGTGATTAAATAAAGTAGATGATGTTAAGTACAACTTCCTATCCTAGGAGATCCATACTTCAGTAGTTTGACATCGAAAGAGACTTGCCTTGAAATATGACTATTGGCTTGTCCCAGTGTAGCATCTCATGCTGTGGGTCAAGGTCATCAAATCTGCTAAATTTAAGTCTTATGAATATGTTTTTTCATGACTGATTGCAAGAATAAAATCTTAAACCAGCGGGTTGAGAGAGAGGATTCTGCCCCTCTACTCTGCTCTCATGAGACCCTACCTGGAGGATTGTGTCTAGTTCTGTAATCCTCAACGTAAGAAGGATACGGAGCTGTTAGAACACGTCCAGAGGAGGCTACGAAGATGATCCGAGGGCTGGAGCCCCTCTGCTGTGAGCACAGGCTGAGAGAGCTGGGGGTGTTGAGCGTGGGGAAGAGAAGGCTCTGGGGAGAGCTCCTAGCAGCCTCGCAGTACCTGAGGGGGCTGCAGGAAACCTGGGGAGGGGCTTTTTACAAGGGTTGATAATGATAGGATGAGGGGGAATGGATTTAAATGGGAAGGAGGAGGATTTAGACATCGGGAAGAAATTCTTCACGCTGAGGATGGGGAGGCCCTGGCACAGGGTGCCCAGGGAGGGTGTGGGTGCTCCCTCCCTGGAGGTGTTCAAGGCCAGGTTGGATGGGGCTGGAGCAGCCTGGGCTGGTGAGAGGTGTCTGTGCCTGTGGCTGGGGGGTTGGAACTGGATGAGCTTTAAGGTCACTTCCAACCCAAGCCATTCCGTGATTCTGTGATCTGCAGGGGAATGCCGTTATATTATTCAAGTACCAATCATATTTGTTTTTACTGACTGCTCAGGGTTGGAACTTGCTTTTATCTATGTTTGTGATTCAGTGCCGAGCTTGCAGATGACGTGTATAAATTTTTCAATAACTCCTGTTATACTTTATGCTCAGTCTTAAGTTCTTGTTCTAATAGGCACATTCTTTCCCAATGAATCAGAAATACAGATCTTCAAACAGAAAGCTTTTTATAGCAGTGCTGTCCTGTCTAAGCCACTTACCTATTGTACCACCATGTACTGAAGAAATTTCAAAATTTCCTGAAATATTCATCATTGAAAGAGAGAATGAAAAATTATTGCAGTAATGCAGGATAGTGGAAAGAGCACACAGAAGCAGACGAGCATTTCTTTTGCTCTTCTTGCATAGGTGTTTTATTTTCCTCCAAGTGTTTGTTTCCATTTCAGACCTGCCTCTAGTTGAAAGTTTGTTTTACATAATTAGTTTTTTGGCAGGGAAACCCTAGATGACAAGTCTAATGTGCACTGCAGGCATCTGTTCTTCTCTGATGCTACGTCCTGCTAAAACATTTTTAAAGCCTTTCAACTACCAGATGGCTGTGTGAATTTTCAAGAGAACTTTCTCATTTTGAAGCTGGGCACAGATTTTCTTAGCCCAGTCGGTTTGGTTCATGAATTCTGGACAAAGCATTGGGGAAATACACGAGTACGGTGCTTCGTAGTTTAATGATGCCCACTCATCAAAGTTTTCCTCTGTTTATAAACTGACATGTAAAGGAAAGAATCAAGTGGCCCATATCATGATGAGTTGATTCCTATTGTGTGACATTTTTTATTAGTTTGTGGCATTTATTTGGTTATTTGGCAATTGAATGCTGAATTTCTATGTGGAACCTGAAGAATTTAACTGTTGGGCACCGTGAATCAGTGTGTCTCTTTGTACATTTTAGATAAGGTCGTAGTTCAACTGGATTTTTAATTTATTGACATGCTTTTCAGTTTAAGGGTATCTAAGATCGGTTGTTTGGAAAAAAAAAAACACAAACAAAAAAAACCCCCAAACTCCAAAACAAACACAAAGGAACAAATGAGAAGCGGCCTTTATAATAGAAATTGATTACTTTAAATATTGGGTTCATTTTGAGTTTTAAAAAATTCTTTAAATAACCACAGTAGATATAGCCCTGAATCACCCTGTTTGATTTTTCTGTTGCTCATCTTAATTAACCATAACAAGGAGAATTTTTTGAGTGAGTAAATTACTTGCAAGAACATGTAGCAATACAAATGATGTGCTCTGAAAATACTGTATCTGTGTTTACTGTAATCCGTGATAATAATGAAATTTGCAAATGCAAAGGGCAAAACATACTAGAATCAAATCAAGCACTGATGCATTCAGTCATGATTTTGATAAAATCTTCATTTTCATAGCACTTTAAAGCATTGCTTTAAAAATATTAAAAATCAGTTGATGAAACCACAAGGGGCTGTTTTGTCCTCTCTATGAGATTTGCTGTAGCACTATATGTCTGTTTTAAGCAGAACTAGAAGTAACGGCAGTGATTTAACCAACTAGAAGAGTTTGAATATTCATAATTAATCGAGAGAATGAAATTGACCTTGATTGAAGTCACTATATAGTCTTAGGTTAAAAGGAATCTTACATTTTGCTTTACTTGTCTGTTACATGAGAGCCTGGTTCAAAGTGGAATCTTCCCATTCCCCAAACCACTGGGTTTTGAGTAGGTTTCAGATGAATCTCCTATGGTTATTATGAAGGTTAGTAAGTTAATATTTATGCAACCTTTAGAAAATGCGAAGTAATCCCTACCCAGTGAATATGTTGAATTTATGAGCAACTGTGGTCCAGCTGTGTGTGGAGAGGAGGGAGGCCGAAAAGTTGAAGCACACTACATGTCCAGGTAACCGTGATCATGCCATGTGATACAGGATTATATACTGTTGTATCTAGCAATAATTGAGGAGTGATAGCCTCTTTAGTCTTCAAACCTATCCTAGCTGAAATAAATATTCCAAAAAAGTTTAATGAGCATCAAGCTTTGAGATGACAATTGTTTCACAGTCCTTGTACCCCATGAGTATGATTTTACTGTTCTTCAGTAAGAATGAACTGTTTCTTTAGGGAAACATAACTGTCTTACGAAACGTATAGATAAGGTATTGTTGAATTATGCTAAAGTCAAAGTCAATGCTTCTATTTTCTATTCTATTCTATAATTCTATTCTGCACCAGGGAAGGTTTAGACCGGACATTAGGAAGAATTTCTTCACTGAAAGAGTGGTCGGGGATTGGCACAGCTGCCCAGGGAGGGGGTGGAGTCACCATCCCTGGAGGTGTTTAAAAGACGGGTGGATGAGTTTCTTAGGGACAGGGTTTAGTAGGGAGACAGGCACGGTTGGACTCAATGATCTCAGAGGTCTCTTCCAAACTTGGGATTCTGTGATTTTCAGGCTTTTTTATAGGCATCTAGGCTAGCTAGAGATGCTAATATGTGGGCTTTGTCCTACCTAAGCTATTCTAGACAAGACAGAAGATTTGAATATTTGCAAGCATGTCCTAAGACCCGCTGCTTACAGTAAGGTGACATCATAGAGTGATACTTTCATGTTAGCTTTTGTGAAAGACCATATATTCCATGAGTCAAATAAATACAGCCCTGTTTGGATTCCCAGTGATAATACACCATCTTTGAATCTGAAGGATTCCTTTTTGGAGGAGGGGAGCCAGAAAGAGAGCATGGTGAAGACAGGAGAGGGCTAGACTTAGAGACTATTCAGAGTAAACCCGTACTCTCATATGATGATGATGTGTTTGGAATAGTGAAACCAGTTGCCAGTGTTTTGGGCTTGGAAAACAGTCCCTATGGACATGTTACCGGAAGAAAAAAGTGACACATTAATTTTCACTTACTATATATTACCTTTAAAGATGCTTTGCTTCCTGCTCTCTCCGCCCCTTCTATGTAGACATTACGTTAAGAGCCTGCAGCATCAGAAAAATTCATTGTTTAAACAATATTTTAATATGCCTTTCCTTAGAAGCAGAGATACTGTTATTCTTGGCGCTAAGCAATGAAACCTTTCTTTTTTGTTTTTTGTTTTTTTTGACTAGAAAGTTGTTACTAAAAGGATTTTCTCTTGTTTTATTACCTGACATTTCTTTGCTTCACTTTTTTTGAGTATTGTACATTGAGATCAAAGAGGATGGTGAACTTTTGAGGTAAAAATCAGGGATAGCTGCAAGGTATGTTTTACAGCCAAAGAGGATCACTTATCATCTGTGTTACTGAGGCGCGGGGTAGCTTATGTCTCTGTACATGTCTTTGCAGAAAAATTTAAAGATAACCAAAGATGCTGAGAAGCATTCCTTTAATCCTGCTTCTGACACCAGAAATGCCTGAGAATTGAACAGAAGAGCTTAAAGAATATTCTGAAGTGCTGCAATAAATAAACATATTTGGCTGTGGATAAAGTTGGCTGGACATATCTCCCTCTAGAAATGAATAAATGTATCCCTGTGTGACAGCCAGAGGGGGCCAGTTGAGAGTTATCTGAGCTGCTTGCAGCCCCCAGGAAATATCAACAATTGCATTTAATGCTTATGCAGCACTTTCCCAATGTTTAACCAGATTACTGTAACTTAAAGGCTTTTGGTCACTTAAAACAAAAAAATAGCTGAAATCCATGAAAATAAAAAATGTCTACAAAAAAAAAATGTGGTGTTATCTGCCTGAACCTTGAGTTCTGCAACAAGACCGCAATAAAGAACAAATACAACCAGCGGACAGAAATATCCTCATCCTTATGGACATATCGTAGGACAGGAACACTCATACAAGAATAAAAGATGACATGAGTCCCATCAGACTTGAGCTTCACCAAATGTGCCTCGTTATGTTCAGAGTATGCATGTCAAACCAAAACCAGAGATGGCATCGTGTTGATAACACAAGTAGATAAAGGTTTTTTTCATCATGATAGCAATAAATTAAACTCAAGTTCTTTAAAATATGAGCTGGTTCTGAAAAGTTCTGTCAAAGAGCCAGTAAGACAGACATAAAATAAGAATAAAATAAAGCCAGTCCATGTGAAAGGAGAAATAGATCGCAGTCTGTAAAGCTGGGAAGAGCAGCTAAAGATTTTCTTTTACCTTAAGGGGAAGTGAAGACGTTGGTAAAGAATTTGGGGATGCAGCGTCCTCTCCCTGGGCTCCCTGCAAGCTGGTGGAGCTAAGAATTGGCCCATGTACAAAACACTGAGCAACAGCATCTTCAACAAACCTCCTGCATCTATCTCATTCAGACTAGATAGCAGGTGTTCGGAGCAAATCATACCAGAAATCTTTCATAACCCATTAATGGCAATGTATTATTGCCAGCAGATACCACGGCATTAGAAAATAAAATCCACGGATACCAAAAACATGGGATCATGCTGTGTGAGTTTTCAAAGGGATGATCCAAGTATTTGTGGTTTTCATTAAAGTTGCCTAGTATTTCCTAATGTGAGATTTACTTTTCAGTTGCTTATAACTCTGCTTAGCTTTAGTTTGATAAAGTTTAGACTGAATTTTATGTTGTGTATCTGTTACATGATTGTTTTAGTTAACTGTGAGAGTTCCAGATTATTTGTAGTATTGGCCAGTAAATAGCCTTTGAAGACAAGGTTACCCCTCTTTTGCCGGTGAATGAAGGAGATAGGTGGAACTATGTGCGAGAAGGAAATAAACATATTCTCAAATACTCCTTTGTAATAAATACCTGAGAAGCTCAGTCCAAGTTGCACAAGCAGCGTCATTGTAAGTTTTGGCAATCGCAGCTCCAGCATTTCTGGTCTGTACTTCTGGGACAGGATCACTGGAATCTTAAGAGCTGTGTAAACATGTCTGGGTGGGCCCATGTGAATTCAGCTCTCTGTCAGTTATTTCTGTGCCTTTTTCACCAAACAAATGAATCTTGGAAGTCTCTATCAACTCAAGTGCCACACTGTGTCTGAGATAACCAAGAGGCATTCCCTGTTCCTTGGAGGGCTGGAGAAAGCAGTGCCAGATTCCATGGATGTCTCCTCATGTGCTGTTTGTACGTCACCCTCGCGTGCACATGTGGCAATAGAAGCATTAATTGGATTTACTTCCCACTCCTTCCTTGCACTCTCAAAATTGGAGATTTGAATCTAATGTTATTTTAGGCTGTTTTCTGATGAACATGTCTTTTGCGAACCATTAATCTACTTGACACAGGACAATTATGCAGTAGACATGTTACCTCTTTAATCTTTCCTCTTAAGTATAAATGAAAACGGATATGGTTTTATTGTCAACAAATCCCATACTGAAGCTCAATTTGAATGACTTTACTCATCGTGTACATTAGCATCAAGAAGTCGTCCTACTGGGTTCGTTGGGCAAGAGGTCTCTCACTATGAGTGTAAATGTAGAGAAGCGATTCTCTAGCACTGCATTAGACAAGATCTGGCAAGAAAAAAAATCAAGGTGTTCATATTTCTTTCTAATTTTGATTTCTTGCAAGTTCTGTTAAAGCTAGTAAGAATTTGTTGGAACATAGAGGGAATAAATACTGAGGTAGAATATCAAGATTTGGCTTCTCCTGGTAAGGGAAAAAAGAGAGACTCTCATGGTAACAGCTCAGCACACTGCAGATACAGCCATGTGAGCAGTTATGTGCATGGTTGACCAAACAAATATAATTGTGCTCGGTCAACCTGATACAATGGTGACACATGACGTGTTGCTTTCCAGCAAGGCATGATGTACAGTTTCATCATGCGACGTTGCACGGGCCAGTAATCAACACAGAAATGCTTTCAGTGGAGGAAATCGAGTGTTTCTGTTGTAAATATTAAGGAAATATACATCCCTGTATTTCTACTTGACATTTGTGCATCTGCTTTTCTGTCAGGTGAAATATGTTTTGTTTTATAAACCTCAAAACACTGTCCAATTGAATATGCATTGTCTTTTAATCTTAATCTTAGCATTTTCTATTCTTTGTAGCTTGATTCCTTGTTTGGTTTTAATTCCAAACATATCTGAACCCAGGAGACTATATTTTGTTTTCAGTAACAGTGACTTTATTCATATTTTTGAACAGGTATGTATAAAACTGTGCGTATCTCTGCGAGCACAAAATTCTAACCTATATTCATAGGAATGATGAAAATTCAGTAGTTGCTTCTATAAACATCCAATTACATATGTTCTACTTGCATGCATAATTATGCATGCAACATTTTAAAAACTTAAGTAATTCATAATAACAGTTACCCTGCCACTGACAGAATGGTCATTCATCGTTATGTTTCAAAAGCGTGCTTGACAGTATGTCCATTGGTATAATAAAGATAACGAGTTTATGATTACAAAACCACTTCAATTCGTAGATAGTTATGAAAGCTGATAAACTGTAGGTAGTTCATGCAGCACTTCCCAAGCGTGAGCATCTAAGTCTTTCTGTGCTGAACGTAACTGTTGGAAGTGTATCTGTCCTTTGGGGACCAATTCTTTGAAGAACCATAATTTGCTTGGTTTTGGTTTTTTGTTTTTATGCATGGTAAAGGGGCAGAAAAGGAACATTTCCATGCCATAGTCCTTAACCAGACTGAAAAAGAAGGCTAGAATCCTCTCGTGTTTTCCTTATAACTAGAGAAATTTTATTAAAAGACTTAAAATAACCAATATTTTTCGAAGTATATCTTTCTTACTCCTCAACTCCTGCCTGCAACAAATCACCAAGATCCGATACTTGCATTTTGCTTAATTTTCTGAGCAAAGTAGTTTGGCTTAGACTGGCAAACATCACACAAAGATACTTTCAGAATGCTAAGAGAGGCTCAGAATATAATTTTCAAAATTTGAATCATCATATACCTTCGAGACACTAATATTCTTGTTATACTAAAGAGATTTGTATTGCATATAGCACCGGGTTCAGTGTTAAGTTCCTCATATTAAAAAAGCCCGTGATAGTGTAATTGCCATTGAGTAGTATACAATCAGATATCTTAGTTGATTTTCTGTATTGCTGCTGCGTATCAAGATAATAAATTGCAGATTTATTTTTCCTTCAGTAGTTTTCCGGTCTGATTTTGAATATGCTGAAGCATCTTATACATTATGCAGTCCGATTCCTTACTTCTAGGATTTCGTAAATCCAACAGGATGTTCACTACCGGAAAAGTTTCTGAATTGGTGCTATTTCTCAACTTGTTTGATGTTAGAAATTTTACCCGGATGTTAATGGGTGGGATATTTGCAGGAAATTTTTGCAACAGAATTGGAAATCAAAAAGAGCAAGAAAAATGATACTAATGCTCAGTAACTCAGTGGAGGGTGTGCCAAAGTTATACTGTTCATGAGGTTTTCTGGCAAGTTCTCTGTTCAGTGATGGATTCTCACTCTAGGGCTCACTGGGAAGAGCTTGCTGTCTTAATTTCCATCATTCACCCAAGTCTTTCATATCCCACTTAAATCTGAGAGGACATCCTGCACGTTGCCCTTTTTTTTCCCTTCCATTTCTAAAATGGTGTTAGGGATGTACTCTATGGACTGCTGGTTGATTTCAGGCCCTGTGTGTAGCTTCTATGTATCAACAATGAATTTTTCTCAGGATTTTTTTGGGGGAGAATTAGCTTTAAATATTTTAAATCTATTCCAAAAATATGCTTCAGCAAACTTCACACTTCTGTCTGCATTTTATGAATTACCTGCTGAGATCGAATTTTATTTTTATTTCTGCAGTGAGTTTTTTCCTGCCGCCTTGATTAAAAATGTGAAATAATAATGGATTCTTCTCTCAGAATGTATCTGCACAATATTTGATAGCAGTCATATCATCTGTCTGATTACATAGGCTGATTACAAAAGCGGATGATCAGATTGATAACATAAAACTGCTTCCCTTTTGCAAACAACTGTCACTAAGGGGCAAATTGAGCTCTTATGCTGGTTGAATTCCAAAGTTACTCCACTAAAATCAATGGAAAAGTCATTGGATTTGAACTAAGAATAAAGTGTTTAGAACAGCTCAGATGGCAAACTGACAGCTGTGTGTGTCTGGCATCCTACTGTAGGAATTTTTTTTTTACCCAGGTGTTCTAAAGCCAGAGGGCATGTTTTGGGGTGACGTGCAGAGATCGTTATCTGAGATACGGATTAAAGGAAGGAACTGTGTAAAATGGATTTTTTTGTTTTAAAGAGTGGGAATTTCAGATCTGTGTGTATAAACAAAGCATTTCATTCTGTTGTTGTCATTAATGGCACTGAAAAATTACATGGAATAGACCCCAAGCAAAAAATATGGCATTCTTCAGGAGCATCATTTATTTGCTACTGCTACCTCTACAATTCTGAATGTTGGTAAAGATCTTCCATTACGGCTGTAGACCTTTCTTCAGTTGAAATATGATTTCATTAATGCAGAGGTGCGTTGAGGTCACTTGGAGTACTAATGGTGTCCCAATATGTCCTGATAAGGCATGAAGTTTCCTACCTTCTCTATACGGGATTCATTTGCTATGACGCCAAGTAGGATGGTGTTAGTATGACCCTCACCCGCCTCTCTTGATGTTTGGATTGTACTGCTTCATGAGATGAATGATGTTTTACAGCAATAGTAGAACACATCCAGGGAACTCTAAACTAGGAAAAAAGGTTGCATCATTTTGAAATTTTACTTCATATGAGAGTGTTTTCATGTAACAAGTATAGGCAGCTTCATGTTAAATAGATAATTAGTAGAGAGCTGAGGATAATCCAGTAAGCCACCAAATTTATGCCAGTGTGAAAAACATTAGAAAACTGCAGAACTATCACATGCAGTTTTAGCCGTGGAAGGGTCTGTGGTAGTGGCATCTTCTAGCCTTAAATGGTATGAATGTGTGAGGTTTTTATAGTTGGGGAAAGTACAGAAATGGTTCTGTATTTTTATATAAATGAGTACTTGTAAACATTGTTTGGAGTCAATAATTGAATGCATAACTGACTGGGCTGCATACATATGTGTTGCAGGCTGCCTTTTAGGTCAATTCCTCCAACAAATGGAAGCCTCATAATACATATTGGAGCACTGTCTGGTGATCAGAGTTAATTTTAAGGCATTAGACATTTTATGATTTTTTTATGGGACTTCATTGTCTTTTGTATCACAGAAAGAGAGATAAAGGGTTCTGTCTTCAGGTTTTTCAGTTACTTGAGTTTCTCAAGCGTGCCCTGCATTTGAACAGGAACACTGCTTAATGCTATCATATTGCAATCCAAGTTCATTGCACTAAAACAAACACTGTTATGATTTGAGCACAGCTGAGTTGATTCCGTTGTCTAATCTGTAAATTCACAACCTTCTGTACAAGAGATAGCATATCAAAACCTGATTAAGAGGTAGACACTGGGAAGGCAGGATAAGAATCTTAAATAATACACCTTTTGTACTCGAAAAGTACTTTTTTTTCACTTGAAAACCCCAGTGGCAAATCACTGATAGTGGTAGATTGCTATCACAAAGGCTTGAACAGGTCCTGTAAAGGGCAGTGGTGCACATCTGTGTCAGCTCTATATCAGCAGTGATCCCTGCCTCTCAATTGCACTTATATCTGAAGTTTCATGGGTACATACCACCTCGTAAAACATGCTAAATGAGGATATTCGATGCCCAGGGCTCGGCAGAAAGCTGGCTGGCTTGTGTGATGCCAAGCTGTAGAGTTACTGATGGAGGATCTGTAAAGGGAGGTGAAATACAAAAGAGAAAAACACATTAATAAATCCGAACTCTTGACTCTAATGAATGTTGATTGACTGTGTAACTTTTAGATAGGTTTGAGATGGGATAAATGTCAAATATAATTCAGTTCACACAGCAGTGTGAAAAGAACTGTTACTTCCCTCAGAGAAAACCTGACAGCCCAACTTTCTTAAAGGACCTTTCTGTCTTGCTCATTTGTTCTGTCTTTTTGATGAAGCCTTTCACAATTGACACTTCCCTAACAAAGGTCATTCTATTAAACAGAATATTCTTCCATCTGTGACATCACAGCTATAATCTGAGATCACAAACTATTATTTCTCTTTCATCTGATGGAAAGCATGAGTTGTTACTCATAAGAATAAAGTGGTGTTCTGAAGTGATGTCTCCAGACTGCAGGTCCTTGGCATTAATGGCAAATGTTGAGAACAGGTGTTTAGCTACCGTAAATACAGATACATATGAAAGTAAGAAATGTGTGGTATTGAGTTCTTGACTGAAACAGAAAATGCACTGCATTAATTCCCTGCTCTGCAACACACTTCATATCTACAAAGTCCTTATGGGAGTGGATTTGGGAGAAGGTGGGAGGGGAGAGGAGAGAAAGGATCAAAATTGCTTAGTGCCTATGATTAAGATCAGATTTTCAAGAGCTTAGAGTACTGAGTTCTGACATAATTGGAAAATGTACTCATGGGGTTGCAACAGGAATTGCTGTATGCTCAGCATTTTTTGAGAACTGTTTCTTTATTTACGTGCTTCAATAGAAGCTAAGTTTTTTTGAAAGCTACCCTTTTTTTCTCTGACAATTCACTACATGGAGAGCAATGGTGATATTTTTTCCTTGTATTTTGATCTATTTTGGTTTTTACATTACAAATGAGGGGCAAGAGCTGTCTCACCTTCTCTGTGCTCACATTTCTAATCTGCTGTTGTTAAGAGACATAGGAGTATTCAGAAGTCTTTCAGATCCATCTGTTGTATTTTAGTCTTCTGGGGCAGGATCACACTGCATGTAATCGTTGTGGACTTCTGAGGAGACAACCAATACGTGTGTCAGTCAAAGCTAGGAGAAGCAGCGGTGTTAGATTTGCTTCTGACAGAGGAAGGACCAAGCCAGAGTGGGTTGAAAAATGAAGACTTTCCCTCCAAGAGCAATCAAGAAAGGTTGCAGAGGCAGGGAGAGAAAGGAAAAGCACGAGCAAAAAGTTGGCAGGAGCTGGAGATTGCTTTTGACAAGTGATTCAGGAAGAAACTCTCATGTGAATAATTCAGACACATCAAGCTGAGCCACCTACAGTGCTGCTCCTTATTGAATGTTGGGATATGTGTTAATTCAGTGTTTTAAATAAAATAAAGAGATAAACATGTCTGAATAGCAGCTAGCTGGGTCAAAAAACGTAAACCCCACTATCAAAATGTTAAAGAGAAAGTTTGTCCCTGTATAGCAAGTTCTGTTCTGGAGGTAATTAAATAAACAAGTCTGACAGTCAAGAGATGAGGAAGGAGGGAAAAAGCACCTGCATTGTTCTCAGTTAAGACTGAGATCCAGTTTGTATCTGCATTTGTTACAGAAAACAAGGCAAACAGAGATCCAATTTGTTGAAAATTGAATTCATTATGTAAGGAGTAGGAATAGTGAAGAAAAATCTTTTCCATTGCTGGCAATTTTTTTTTATACTTCTCCTGAAGTGATTAAGAAAATAATTTTGGTAGCCCAGCCTGAGGATAAATTTTGACAATTTCCACTCATTCCTTGGTTACAGTTGTTTATGACTTGGGAGAAACTGGCTGTGCGGTATGAGTAATGGCGATATCCTTGGTTATTACTCAGAAAGCAGCAGGACTTGTAAGGATTCATGCAATTTTTGACTCCATGAATTGTAAAAAAGCCACTCTGGGATATAATGTTTCTCAAGTAGTCAAATACTGTTCTTCAAAGGTTCTTAAAATTACTCTAGTAAATCCATTTTCTATGTAGATAAAACCAAAATAACTTAAATCTTAGAATGATTTACACTGCTGTATTTCTCTGCCATATTTTGCTGCCGTGGTATGTATTCCCACTTACGCTGGAACATGCTACGACTGCTGTGAAGTAAGAATCATACTTGATTTTCCTCTATTTTAACCATTTGTCTTTTTACAAGATGACCATTTGAAGGTGGAAGGCTGTGGTACACACTTAATGCTTTCCAAATTGCTGGAGAGACTCCCATACGAGGGGAAGCTGAGAGAGTTGGGCTTGTTCAGTCTAGAGAAGAGTAGGCTTTGGGGAGATCTTAGAGCAGCCTCCCAGTACTTAAAGGGGGCAACAGGAAAGCTGGGGAGGGGCTCTTTCTTAGGGAGTGCAGGAATAGGATGAGGGATGACAGTTTTAAGCTGAAAGAGATTTAGGTTAGATATTAGGGAGAAATTTTTTTACTGTGAGGGTGGTGAGGCACTGGAACAGTTTCCCCAGAGCAGTCATGGATGCAACATGGAGGTGTTCAAGACTAGGCTGGATGAGGCTATCAGCAACCTGATCAAGTGGGAGGTGTCCCTGCCCATTAAGGGAGGGCTGGAACTGGATGATGTTTAAGGTCCCTTCCAACCCAAACCATTCTGTGATTCTGTGATTACTTATTTCATTAAAACACCTAATATATTAGAGTGAAGAAGGACTGCATAGGTCCTTGCCTTCAACGTTTTCTGAAAGGTCAAAATAGATTTTGGCTTCATGGATTTAGCCACAATGGCAAATGTGATCGAGCCAGGTTTTATACAATGGATTTTGTTTATCAGATTAAAGACTTGTATCTGTAAGATTGAGCTTCAGCAGATTTAATGATCTTCATATTTGACTCTGTCATTTCTAGAGGGAACTATGAAGTTAAATGGGTGAAGGTTACGCTTTATAGAAAATCTGCTTTTGAGACTTCTTTTGACAGCGCAGATGATTATTTTTCTTCACTGTACTGTTTGTTTTCTTCTTCAGTGGCTACTGTTTGGATCTATATTATGCCCAGTACAACAATAGTTTTACATTAAATGGTTAAAATGCCAGCATAGAAAATGAGAAGAAACACACACAGGATGAAACCTGTGTGCTTCTTGGGAGAAGTGGAAGTAGGGATATTGTGAAGTATCTACAGCAGAGGACAGTTTAATATTAAATCGTACTTTAATTCCATCATCTTAGTCCTACAACACACATAAGTAGTACCTCCGTGGCTTTGATGGATATTATAAAGCACGGAAGTAAACAGTCCACCAAATTTTATAGTGAATTGTTGAGAAAATCCAAATGTAGCTTGGTATCCTGAGTCTCGAATGCCTGGTTTTGCTACCAAAATCTTGGGATCCAAGAGTTGTCTTATGGTGAGTCTTGTTTGAGCTATCTGTGTAGCAGTTTGAAATGGTCTGTGACCAGAGCAGGCGTTTTTGCTGTTCCTTTTCCAGAATGTAACCTTCAGCAGAGAGATTGCAGGCACCCATCTCAAAGTACAGCAGAGCTGGCATTGATTTAAGGTCTTGTGTTGTGGGGGAAGGCTTTCTAAGTATATAATTTTATTACACATCTGTTGAGAAAAGGCTGTGTGCTTTTTGCAGCCATGATCTATGTTTGTGTAGTGCAATGTGCTTCGGGAAACAGTTACTGTACCTTGTCAGCTTGCATTATGTTACAGCACTCACGGAAAATTGTTTTGTTACCTTCACTGTATTGCAAGAAGTACTCTTCGGTGAACGAAACTTTTGAAGGTGGGTTTTTCCCTCTTATGTTTAACAGAGTATGGATTAATAAAAGTCACAACTGATTATTTTGCCTGAAAATAAAATAGCTGAATTTGGGATTTGATACAAAAATTCGGTGCACTCCTAAGTTCTGTAGGCAAGTGTAGACAGATTACTGATATAAAACCAAACCAATTTTTATTAGATGAGAATTTAGAGTGTGACAGGATCAGGCATTGCTGTTGTGCTACATAATGGGAACTGCAGACCATCAAGTGCTTTCCTGGAGAGCCCAGATCTTTTAAAGATACAGGACAGCACGGAAATCACTTAAACTGTAATTTTGATGGACATGCTTGAATGTTTAAATTGCCTATGACTTGCGCTGCTCATTCTCCTCCTTCTTCCATGATAGGTTGTCAGCTTCTGGTTTTGTTTAGACTTGAATAACAGTGAGTAGTCAAAAGGTGTACCTGGGTGTTGGAAGAACAAAATGAGTACGATAAATCTTGGATAGTAATGACAATACAGATTTAAAATATCTGTATCCCATAAATGTTTCCAAAGCCTTGCAGACATGTAAAGGCTTTGTCCATTCTCATTCTATTGTTGAAAACAGAGATAACATCTGGTTAGTGGGTTATTTTGTGGGCATTGTGGGTAGGCTGCAAAATCTAGTTTAGTGTCTTTCTGAGAAACATCTCAACGTGAGCCAGAAATTTTAAAGGGGGATTAAGGAATGACTTTACTATGGAATCAATTTTAGTGAATCTGCGCTGTACTGAGCCACATGTCTCAGTTCAGTGAAAAGTTTTTCGTCTATAGCAGGTATAGTTTCCATACTCCATAAGAAAGTCTGTGGCCTAAATCTAATTTACAAATTCTGCCAAAAAAGCAAAGACTAAATATATTCACTAACCATAAATTTGGATGTGGGTGAGAAAGATACCAGCAACAGGTTTATATTAGAAAAATATTGACATTTCACTGTGGCTGCCCAACCTGGTTGGATTTCTGGAAAAACTTGTGCTGATGAGCTGTACCCTGCCATCTTACCTGGGGTTTGATGGTTTGGAGATGTTGTTGAGAGTTTGCATCCTGTTACAACTATCAGTTGGCAATCTGACATTTCTTACTCAGAACTTGTTTTCCAGGTGAACAGTTCAGCATCTTAATGGCTCACAGTGATTACTGTCAGTTAGCATGGTGCCACAACAGGTTGTTCAGACATGAACCTGAATTTACTCTTTTACTGCCCTCCTCCTTGGTTGCAGCAATTATAACAGCCTGAATCGCACCTAACATTTCATTAATACCAACTGCTGCGATTATTTGCGGTCCCATTCGTAGCTTCAGGATACTGAAAACTCTTCCTAGTCATAAACCTTGAAAAAGATACTGAGAACGAGGGGTTTAGGAGACTTGGGCTTCTCTGTAGGCACGGATTTAACATCTCTGAAAATTGTGGAAAGCATGAAAAAAGATGATACAACTGGGAATTTCTGGTGCTTAGCAGTTTGCAAATCGCATCCCTAGTAAATCATTGGTATTTCTATGAAGGAAATTAATGGTCTTGCTTTCTGTATATGATGTTGGAAATGTGTATCTCATTTGAATTAATTTGCCATAAATATTTGATATCTCTTTAAAAATCACTGAGTTCTCATCTAGGGGTTAAAAAAATAGAATTGAGTTCTAAAAATGCTCAACAACTCTCAGCACTCTGTGTGACCACATGGGGTTTTGCAGCTGTATTTATTTACTTTTATCATGTTTGCGCCTACAGGCAAAGGTATGATTGAGCTCGGCACTGTCCAGATGTGAAGCAGAGAGACAATCTTGCCTTGAGCAACTTGTAATCAGACTGACAGAGAAATAGATGTGCTGAAGCCTTTGAAAACTTAGCTAGGTCTACAGGCACACTGACCGTGTTTCAGAAGGTGGCATCCTGCTGCTGCTTTGTTTACGAATCCTAACCTCAGTATTGTTTCGTCCGCCTTCAATACCTTGATTTACGCAGCTAGAACTGACAGAAATTTTGCTTGTTACTAACCAGTGGACCAACTGTCCACCTGGTCAGTCTGTCTTTTTCAATAAGGCATCTTTTATGTCTTTTAAGTCCCCTAGGCCCTTTTGCTTCAGTAGCAACGAATGAGTTCTTGTTTATTCCTCTACAAACTTTTTCTTGTCTGCTCATTAATTCTCTCAAAGAAATGCCTAGGAGCAAGCTGATGAGGCGAGGTAGATTTGACTGTGAGACACAGTCAGGCAAGAGAGTAAATACCCCAACCCCCACCCGCCTGTCACTGAACTGTTTAACTTGCAATAAATTATCAAGAACTGTTAGTAAATTAGGATGCCACCTGGGACGTGCTATTGATCATGGCGTGATTTCTGTTTGCTTTTTTGGAATGGGCTGCAGTCTCAGCTGAGTGCTTCTTTCAGGAAAGTCGCTTGTAGAAATGACAAAAGACTATTTTTTCTGGCTATAGATTATATTGAGAGTTTTTAATTAACTTTTGATGATGTGAAAGGGGCTCTTTGTATCTCCTAGTGTTTCTTTTTTATGTCTCTTCCTCTATTGTTAACTCACGACACCCAGCCTCTACCCAGTTATTTGTGTTGTATTACAAGAAATTTGATGGTTCTTACAAGTTTTCAATAGCATTGCCTCAAAAATTTTTGATCTAAAAGACCACAAATCTTGTTACATTTCTTATCAGTGTCTAGCTGTGGTCCAGGGTTGCAATGGATTAAAACATCAGAGGTGAAGGACAAGGTGTCATGGAAAGTTATACTGGAAAGGATTTTATAAATGTAAAGAAGATAACTATGTTGTTTGCAGGGCTAATACCAACAGAAAAAAATAAACCCCAACCAACCAAAAAAAAACCCCGACCCCAACCCCCCAAATTTTGAAACAAATCTGAGGACCAGAAAAGGTCATTTGAATGTGTTTTAGAACAGAGATAAGCAATTAAATATTCCTAATTGTTATAACTGATGCTATAAAATTAAGGGTGGAATCTGTCCTTCTAATTTAGGAATCTGAGTTCCTCCCTTATCAAAATGTTAGGGTCTTGGACTACTGAGAGAGGCTGAGGGAGCTGGGCTTGTTCAACCTTAGCAAGATTCAAGAGATATCTTTTTGCTGTCTAAAACTGATTATGCGTTAATCTGGAGTCAGACTCTTCTCAGCAGTGTGGACCAGAGGTAGAGCAAACACTACCAGCTGGAACACAAGAAACTCCAACAGCTTACAAGGAAATAACTTTTTATAATGAGGGTGGTTGAACACTAAAATGGGCCATCCAGATTGTGGGATCTTCATCCTCAGAGATATTCATGAAGTTACACTGGGCAAATAACTCCTGGTGGACACAGCCTGGCCCTTAGCACAACAAGTGTTCTGAGGAACGTAGGTGAACGAGATGGAAAGACAGTGAGGTGAGCTGAAGTTCTTACCTAGCAATAAGAACATGTTGATGGGAAGGGAAGGGAAGGGAAAAAGGAAGAAGGAAAGGGAAAGACTGTAAAAACACGCAGCTTCCAAGTCAACGAGCTATATTCTAATTCAACACCAGAGCATGTCTGGGTCTATCAAACACTGGAACTGTGTCTCCCAGAATGATACCCAGTTATCAGTTGAGGTGAATTGTTTTTATCCTTCCTGTCCAACCCAAGTTTTTTAAGATAGCCACTTCAGTTGTGAAGGTCTGTCTTCTGTCTCCTATGTATGTGCATGCCAGCTGACGAGCTTCTTCAATCTAGAATTTACACATCTGCACAGATGAGATTAGAAATTGGCTCTGGAGCAATAAGGCGTTCTGCCCTCATGAAAGTTAACATTAAAGTACGGAGAACACTGAAAACATCAGTATAGTGTGTTCTTAACGCACAGTAAAGGGATGAGATTTATTATTCAGTCACTGAAAGAGAATGGTACTTCCAACTGAACGCCTGTTAGCTGAAAGTTAGAAGTTACGTTGCAATAGGTAACTTTGTAAGTAAGAACAACACCTATTATCAGTATAAGCATGTTTTCATGGTTAATACCTACTTCATTGGTAGCATTGGAGAGTAGGGTGTGAGAGGGAGGAATTGCTTTTTTACCCAATGCTAAAATTAATTTTGTTAATAAGGAGCTGCTCCCAGTAGCCCCCTATATACTTCCAATATGCTTGAGACAATGCAGTGACTTGTATGGTATCTGGTACTTTCTGCTCATGAAATCAAAACATGAGCAACATGGAGATTTAGAGAACAGCAGAGAGGTTTTTTACCTCCTTTGTTGAAATGCAGTTTTTCTTGCTAGTATGTCGTCTTCAGTATTTTGTTTCCATTCCTGAATTTTCCTTTTAACATCATCTGTAAGCAGATACGTATTTTTATTCCCATCCTGTTGGTATTGATGTGAAATGTAGAGAAACTATACTGTATGTGAAGTGTCAGTAGACATCTGTGTTAAAGCCTCAAGACATACAAAATTTTGTATGTGCCAGCACAGTGATAAGACCAATGTTTCATTTGGATTTTTCTTTAGGTGGGGTCAGTCTCAGGGTCTGCAAAATGGTCTATTTGCAGATTTCCTGCTGAGAGCAGAATTAGCACCCCGAGACTAACCTCAATCTGATGGGTGTTGAGCTCCACGTAGCTATCTTAGAAGAAAAAATAAGATATCACCTGGATTTTCTCTTTCAATATCAGCCATAATTTATAGCTGGATCTCTAGCCATGTTGTCACCAAGAGAGAAAGCTCCTGACATATTCGTAGCTGCCTCTGTGTTTATAAACACACTATAGGATCCCAGCTTTCCAACTTCTAATTCTCAGTAAAATATTATATTTTTTTTAAAAAAATACCCTTGATTAATCCCAAACTTTTCATGAAGATAAAATGTTAATAAAACTGAGAGAAAGGGGATTGGTAGAAATTATTCTGCATTCGTTTAATTTACTTTCTTATTCACTTTTCAACTTTCATTAAAGTGTACTGGAAAAGCACCAAAATAACACGCTTGGGAACAAACATAAAATCAATAGCTCTTGCCCATAAATTTTACTAATCTAGCAAGTGAGCAAAAGAACATTGCATCTGTTTCTGTCTTGGTTTTGCTGATGTGCAGCGTTTTCTCCCTCATGCATATGAGAATACGTACAGAATTGCCTCAAGTTTAGTAATCACAGCATTTGACTGGGAAGATACTGTGGCTCATTCCTGCAACACATGCAAGTGCTCTAACAACTGACGCACAAAGTCAGTGTCTCTGTCCCAACAAATATTTCTATGGATCTGCATAAAGTGGAAGAGCCCCAGAAGGAATTCCCTCATAGGCCTTAGGAATCAAGGTGGTGGAAGTTTCCAGCAGTACATTTCAATTATGGCAAAATGATGCTTTTCAATAGGAAAAAAAAAGATTTTATACATCATCTTTCAAAAGTTCCAATCAACACCCGTCCTAAGTACACCCGGAGAAAAGTAGTGTAATAAGTGCCAGGTATGTGCATTTACTAAAACCCTATCTTGATATAAAATGGGTACTTTACAACTGCAAAAATCTAAGCCCTGGTGGAGAAAGGTTTATTATCTACAGTGCTGCTAGAATCAGGCACAGCAGTACTGTATGCTTCCAAATATAAAAGCTCTATTCTTCAGTGAAGTCCTTTTTCTATTAATGAGATTCGCCCTAATGGGACCAAAAATTACTTTAAAAGACATTTCTTTTCTGCTTTTCAAGGGCTTTTTTTCCAGTCCATTTGGACTGGATATCAAAGATAAGAGGAAATATTTCAATAGCAAGAGCTTTTATAATTAAGCTTTGTAGCATACATAATGGAGATATGGCCAAATTCAAGCAAAAAATAATTACTGTTTTTCCAGCGCTTGCTTCTACTGCTCTGCCTCCCTTTCTTCTCTCCCTTCTATTTTCCTCTTTAAACCCACATAATCAGTATGAAAGACTTGCTCAGTGCAGCTCTTTGCCCAGGTTTGTATTTTCCCCTGTGGTCTAGGAGGGAAGAGCTGTTCAATCTTTAACTCAGACCTCTATTAAGAAGCGCGTCTACGGTTCTCGAAAGGAGCAGGCGCTTCCTGAAGGGTAAGGATTTAAGAACTCACTTCATAGTGCCAGCTAGCCCTTTACATATGGGAATGGACAAATTCAAAACACACCGTGAGACACATCTGAGTGACTTTGCAGATGATGCTAAGATGGCTATGATGTTTGTTGTTTTGCTGTCTTCAGGAACCTCTCCGAAACAGCAGAGCCTTTCAAAACACTCTGTGATTTCAGCCAGCTGCCTCAGCCCATTTGGTTCTATGAACCTGCGCATCTACACACATCTACCCCCATCTTCAAGTTTGGAAAATGCTACTTATTCTTTATTATTTGTAACAGACTCATTTAAGTGCATCCGTAAGATCTCCATAAAAAAGTGCTCTATAGAATCGGGAGAGAGAGGAATAGAGGTGTTTGAAGTTCATGCCTCAGCTGACATTAGGGGTGTCTTGGGAAGGTTATGGGAAGGCTTATGCAGCCTTACTGTGGAACTGACTATCATCATAAAAGACCAAAAGGTACACCTTTACTATTTTTAAGGCAGATAAATGCTATATCTATTACACAAGATGACTGAGGTTCCAATCAATCCCATGTGACTGATAATATTAACCACCTCGATTGCCTTTCTTTCCTTCATATTTTCTCCCTGTCCACTAATTACCAACCGTGTGATTTCTCTTTGAGCTTAGTGCGTTTTTCTGCAGCGTAATAGCTGGCAATTAGGAACTGTTTGACCCGCTTCTTCATTAAATAAGAACAACACATATGCAATCATTTGTTATGCATCCGTTATCCTGTTTGGGAAGCATTTTATATTTTTTCTCTGTCAGACGTTCAGGCAGAAAATATTTGCAGGTTTATTGGAGATCTGCAAAATAAATTCTTAATTAGATTAGTCTGAGAATGCCCAAGCTGAGAAGATCAGTATGTGACTCTTCTCGCTGGAAAATATTGTTTTTGAAGATTTTGGTGAGAAAGAGTGAAAGTTGCCCATTTCTGCTGTGCAGTCCAACTCCCCCCCTTTTTTTTTTTCTCCACGTCATGCAGAATGTCCTTATTTTATGGGCAATATGAAACCTGTTCAGAGAACATTTTCTTGCTGTGACAAGAATTGGCGCTCTGCCTTCCCCAGTCCTGTTTTCCACTCAGACTGCTGATTTCAAGCACGATGGGAAAGACTGTCTGATTTGGTTCCTGATATACTGGAGTGCATGGTTTTAAATGAAACTATTTGAATATATAAAGATATAAATATGATCATAATCCCACAAAACATCTCAACATTAAATTTTGTTCTTTTTAGATATAGGGACTATACAAAGGGTACATTTATGGAACATATTTATTAAAGAATTAGTAATAGCCAGGTTAACATTGGACCTAGCAGGAAGACCAGAGGATTCTTCTGTTTTCACAGAGACAAAAAAGTAGCATCCATAACAAACAGTATTAAGTTCCTTTATGTCAACCTGAATTATCGAATAAAGCTTTGGTTCCTCTCAGCGTAAGTTCAGCTTATGCCAATAGGTCCACTGGATGATTGAAGTTATTCCTTACTAATTAACCACTTGCTCATAACAGCACCAATGAATTTTGCAGGAGATAAACAATGCGTGTGTATCTTAGCTCTGCAAGACAGATGCAAATAACACTGAAAAAAATACCTATTGACTGTCTATGAAGATTTTAAGTACTGTTTCTCCTCTCCCTCTGCTGTGACCTTTGGTGTATTCACACCTCTCTCAGTATATTGCAGGAATACCAAATTTGCTTAATGTGTGCCAGTTCTTTGCAATTCTTTAGCTGATGTCATGCGATATTGTTCTGATATGTTTTTGAATAGACCATTCCTCATGAAAATTTGTCCTGTCACGCTAGTCAAGTGGCTACAGTTCTTGGGTTCCAGTGGGTTATAAATGGATGAGTCTTGTTCCTGTGGAGGAAGAGTTAAAGATCAGCTTGCTTATCCTACCCAACATTTCTCTTTATAAAAAGGCTGAAGATTTTATCATTTCAGGCTTGCCTTGTTGCAGTGTGAGCCAGTTGTTCTCTGTCCGGTTGTTCTGAACATATTTTTCTGTTAAGGTGTTAGCTCTGATGTTCATTCGCTCTTCAGCATGTCTCGTGTTACCAGCTCCTCCAGTTGGTAACTACCTCATTTTAATATCCTAATCCCATAATATTCATTCCACATCCTAAAGTGCCTAATATGTTGCTGGTACTAGATAAATAATATTACAGCTTCAGTTGTGATATTCTAAATGATTAATAAGCTGACCACAACACGAAGGAGACGAAACTGTAATACGTGCTTTCCGTTAGCCCCACCAGGATTCTTTGTACGGCCTTTGATTGTGTCCTGAGATTATACAATGTGTAGTGGATATTTCTTGGGAGTATTCCCACCTTCCCTTCTCATAGAGACTGGTTGCTATTCTGAAATGCATCTATGTGACACCTTGAAAGGGGCTTTTCAGGAGAATATAAATATGGATTCTAGAGGAAACTGTGAGTGCTTATTATGAAAAGCAGTGTGTGGTTCTGGGACGTATATACATTCAGTATATATGTCTTTTATAAATGTGCGTTTATGCTATTCAGTTGCACACACATGCTGATTTTCTAGCTCTTCCTAATTTTCAGTGATTCATTAGTGATTAGATTCACTAATAACTAACATTTGTGAGGAGCGATTTTGGGTGTGACTTCTGGGGAAAGTCTGGAAGATTAAACTGTTGTCCAGAAGGCATTTTGTTTTACTCTTTGTAAGTTCCCACAGGCTGACTGTTTGGATATTGTTTCTACCGCTATGAGAGTAGAAGGACTGTATTTCACTCTGCATGTGTGCTGCTCTTGAGTGATCAGGTCTTTCATACCACCCAAGATAAAAAATATAACCCACTGGCAGTCTATTTCTACTCTGTGTTTTATGAATGCTGTCTGAGAAGCAGCATCTCATTTACAACTGGGACCAAGAGCTAGAGTAATTCCTTTATCAGCCAAACGTATCTAATAACACGTAAATAATGTAAATCATAAAAATTAACCAAAACACATGAGTGAGTTAATCTGAAAAATGTTGAGGATGTGACTGCAGTGCTCTGTGAATACTGTTCTGAGGCTGGCAGTACTGCCACGGTATTTATCTTCAAAACTCCTGTAGGCATGCAGGTTTGTGTGATGGTCCTACTAGGAGCTCGGTGCTACCCTGTGCCCAGCAGCGCTGGCTCCAGTGTAGCTAAGAACCTTCATCTAGACATTAGCGTTACATTCTCTTAATGGAAATTAATTGACCAAAGTGGGGATGGCTCATGAGTTTGCATCGTTAAGGTTTTTGCTGGAGTGAGTCCAGCACTCGTTAGGACTGAATCCCCGCAGCCAAATCCTCTGTATCCAATGGGAATTCAGTCTGCTGGAGGTGACTGAAGGTGTAGCTTCTTCCTGGGCACGCTTGCCCTCTCTATGTATGGCTGTTGTGTGCTTAAATTAAGATTTTCTGTATCCTGATTTTTTATGAAGACCTAAGGAGGTTTCTTCCTTTCAGGGCAGTTTAGAGTGCTGAATAATATGACATGTCTTGGATTCTGACCATATGTAGGATTATAGAATTCAGAATGGTGTGTCTCCTCTCTCTCGCTGCAAAAGATCTCCTGTTGCAAATCAGATGTTGTGAGTTCATAAATTTCTTTATGATGGACATTTTGACTTTTTATTCTTTCCTTTTTTAATATTAGAGAAACAGAAAGAAAAATAAAAGCTAGAATTTAAATTAAGATCAGTTGCTGAAACTGAAAGAGACAGCACAATTGTAATATGTTAGAAGACTGCCTTGTTTTAGAGAAAGTGCTGATTAAGATCAAATTTATCCTGAGTTTACATTTTGATTGGACCTAAATTGAGGGGAGGGGGTTATATTTCAGACACAGTGCAAATGATGCATGTTAATATCCTGTGTTTATTGCCACTTGAAATTACAGCATAGCTTTGAATTGCTGCCAAATCTACAGTTAAGACTCCCTAGTAATCACTATGATTATTCCAAGTCTTCATGGTAATAATGGAAGAAGTATGATATGCAAACTACTGTAACCTAAGCTGTCAGAGTCTTTTTATCCTGTGGGGCTCAGATTGTGATTCCACCCCATAGAGGCAATGGTTGGATGTGCACGTTGGTGGATCAGTCCTGAAAGAGATTAAATAAATGGATTTAACTATGTTATAGTTTACAGTTTATCTCCTGGAAATGTTCTTTTAGCTCTGCTTAAGTATCGGAAATTGCAGTTTTACATCTGATCTGAATGTACACCTGGGTTGCTATGGCTTATTTAGCTGATGGGTGATTAAGAAGTGAGGTCAGGGATAAAAAGCATAATTTAAAGTTACAATTTACTACAAAAAATATTAGAAGAATCTCACAGAAAGGAAAAAATGCTTTATAAAAAGTTGCTTAAAAGAAGCTCAAGTGAAATTTAGATGTGATTAAAATCTGTTCTGATTTTTGGATACGCAATTATTTGAGCAAGTAGCTGTTTATTTTGAGTTAAAACACTCAGCAATTGATGTTAGTCAGCTCTCCAGATAGTACATCCCAGTTGCCTCTCTTCAGCAGTTGCTAGCAGGAAGGTTTTGCTATTTGCTTCACTTAAAAAGTAAATAAAACTTGTTTTGGAAAGCATTTAATATTTACTCTGTAATATTTTCCTCAATAAGTAGCGTTAGACAGCAGACAAGTCTGCGCACCCAGTGTGTTAGCTGTGGGAAGCAAATCTGTACGCATGGCACATAACGATCAGTTTAAACTATTGAAATATAAATCAGAACACTGTATGAAATTCAAAAATATTTCATTAAATGAATTATAAAACGTGTGTGAATATAGTTAGGAGCTCTGCTATGTATGCTTAGATGTCTACAATCTTAAGGCTGATTTTTTTTTGATAGATTTAACTCCGAAAGATATATAATACTTTTGAAGGGCAGCATTAGCAAATATCACAGTGTGTTTGCATTTCATTATAACTAGCATTTTTCTTATGACTTCAGTTTCTAAAAGGGTGTTCTCAGCAAGCTGCCCTTGGGTCCTCATTATGAAACTTAGACGTGCCTATACTCAAGGCTCATTAACAGTGAAAACCACTTCCAAACTGGAGTCTCATTCTTTCATTATTTTGAAGCCAATATTTCTATTTTTTTTGGATGTGTCAGATTTATTTGACAAGAAAAAGAAAGCAAGACAATAGCACTTTAGACCAGGGATTACCATTCTCTACAAATGCAGTTCATGCCTTTTCTGCAATGTATGGCATACTGGTTTGTTCTCTTAGTTGTATACATTTTTAAAAACATTAACAGGAGAGAATGAAGAGAATGGTATTTACAGAAAGTGGACTAGAAAGCTGTATCCCCAATATTAAGCTTTCTATACGGAATTACTGTGGTGCTGCATCTAGTGATACGGCATGGAAGGAGTTGTACACACTGCAAGCAAAGCATGGGTTGCAGGGTCAGTCTTGTACATACATTAAAATGCAAGGATGCACCTAGAGACAATCTTCAGCAGGAATTGTGGAGCTCACATTGCAGCCTGGCTTGTGGAATTGAATTTAGCACAGGACTGGGTCGTTCTTTCTGTGATCTGACCAGGAACCAATAGGATCGAGTGCTATGTAGCTTTCTCAATGTGCAGATAGTTTTAATTCATTTATTTTCATGAAAACCCAAAATGTTTTGAGCCTGTGTTGCAGCAAGTAGCGTGGTAAGGAAAGTACAAATATCTCTGCCGGGCATAAATGCTTCTTCACTGCACTTCGTGATGCAAACAAAGGGACAGGGCAGTGCATCAGAGCACATTCAGTTTTAGGTCGGTGTCATGGCCTCTGCAGAAAACCTGCTAAATGAGTGTGCTACAAGAATCATTGAAAGCGATATCTAGGCCACTGGCAGCATACTTGGAGTGTACACAGTACTAAATTAAACAGATACTGTTTGAAGAGATAACCAAGAGACAGGAAGCCATTGGCTGCAGTAGAAATAAGAAATGGCATTTGTGAAGGTGTCATTTGTAGAAGCTTTCCAGTAAAAATGGCACAGTTTCCTACTCTTGGGTGAAGTATATCATTAAAAAAAATCAAGATCATAGCAAGGTTATGGGCTGTCTTGCTTTTCTTACTGACCTACTCACACAGCTAATAGAAGCAGATTTGAGTTAATGTATGCGTCAGTGTAGGCTTTCAGCGGTGGACCACGGACCCTCAAGTATGTGTGCAAGTCTCTGTCTTGCTCAGCAATGTACCTCAATAGGTGCCTCATTTTAATTGGTTCCGAAGTGTGAGCCAAATAGAGCCCAGCTGGGCTTTGAAAATCTGTGGTTTGTTTGCGTGTTATCAGTGTACGAAGGCAGCTTTTTGAATGCAAACCGGACCTCTTTGATCTGGAAAGACAATAAAAACGGATCCTCCGTTGGTATTTTTAGAATCATAGTGCAACATGTGGACCAACTGCAAAAGGTGAAGAAGTTGAAAAGAGTGAAATTCTGATTAAATTATGTGTGGAGAAATTCTTTGATGCTGAAGGCCTGACAGGAAGTTCACACAATGAGACAGCTCAAACTGTTACTGTGTTTGAGTCAAGGTATTACCCGGACCTCAGAAGGAAATGAAAATAATTGATTGACGTGTTTTTCTGCAGTAAACTGAATTGCCCTTTTATCCAAAATGTGTCAGCAGCAGGAATGGTGAAGCAAGGGAGAGATATTATGAACTAGTTCTTTCTCCTGTGTCATTGTTCTGATATAACAGTGATTATTTTTGCATTTAGTATTTATAAGGGCAACCTCTCTAGATAAAGTGATGTATTTATATGGACCTGTTAAAACGAGTCATTAATAGTATTAATTCTTTTTTGGTTAATCTGAAGATTTTCTCGTGTGGCCTTGCTTGAGGACTGAAATCCAATACAGCCGTTTTGAGTAGAGACGAAAAGTGTGATCAGTTTGGTGTGACTTGCAAGAGAACTTATAAAATTTGACGTTCATAGATTTGGTCAGGAAAGATGACTAGGATATTGCAGTCCTTACCTCTTAGATGCTTTTGAGTTTAATGTATGCAAAATTTTTATAGGTAAGGTATGCACAAAATCTGAAATTTACACAAGAAAAATAAGGCTATGTTGTTTGTTACAGAGAAAACAGTCTTCTGAATATGTGGTGTTGTTCTTGTCTTTTAGATAATTCTTGTAAGTTCTTCCCATAATGACCGGGACCAGAGCCTTTTCATAAGCACAGATGAAGGAGCCACTTTCCAGAAACAACCCATTACTTTCTTTGTGGAAACTCTCCTTTTTCACCCAAAGGAAGAAGACAAATTACTTGCTTACACCAAGGAAGGCAAGGTAAAGTTTTTAGCTGCTGCATTTGTTTGAATATAGGAGCTTTATTTAGGAATTACTTGCTTAAGGAGATAGAAAACTGTTCTGTTATGTTGATTACTATAAGGTTTTATGAAATATCAGTTGTCCAGAAGGAAACCATATTCAGTTTTTGAGAGGCTTATTTACATATTTATTGTATTCATGTCCAAATATTTGCTTTTACGGTAATTTAAATTCTAGCACTTGCAGTTGGTAATGGATATTGGTAATATTTATCCTCCTGCATAATATAGTTAAATAGTACCACTGAAATGTGCTCCTCCCTAGAAAGTGACTGAAAGCGAATGCTTTGTAATTTATAGTGTAGTAGAAAGTTAATAAAGCTGAAACAGTGCCTCCAAAGGCTGTTCATGGGATGTAAAATAAAGTAATAAAATAAACTCCACAGTTGTACAGCAGAAGAGGATTTGAGGAATCACTGAGTCAGTAGAACTGTAGAATAATTCTCTGTTTCATGGTATATTTGTACCACTTTCGGATTTGGGAGTTGTATCGTGTGTTTTGTAAATTTTGACCATCTTTCAGATTTCGTGTGGTTAATTTGGAAAGTTGGTTAATTTGGAAAGTTATTTTTCTGGATGGCTTAGGCAAAACACTGGTGAGTGAACACACCGTCTGTAAGCGTGTAGTTCATCTCTTTTTCACGGTGCCAGAATTGCAGCTGTAACGTCCCTGTGATTCTGGTCCTAGTAGCGGTCTTGACTCACCTCCATTGTTACCCCTGTTCTAAAATGAAAGCTGATAAACTCCAGTCCATTTTAATCCTTGTCAGACTTCACAGAAGGTTTACATTTAGGTGGTGAGAGTAGTCAGAGCAAGTTTTTCTAGCTGCAACCAAATACTGCACTGATTTCAGTGATGGTATATCAAGTCATCACCCTTTGGGACATTTTCTGGGATGTATCAATTAATTGCTGATCCCCAAACAATTCATGCTTACAGGCTTTTGCAAATAAGGGCAGACCTAGAATAAAAAAATATAGCAAACAGAACTCAGTCACTAGTTTCATTAAATGTTTTACTTAGCAGCTTCAATTTGAAGCCCTAACACAATTATGAGTGGATTGAATGCATGTTATATAAACAAAATACTTCTGGGAAGCTTGAAGTTATGATGAGTTCTTTTACATTTTGACTTTTGTTTCTAATGATAGGTGTAATTCCTGAATTCTGTATAGTTAGAAGAGCAAATGTCTAGAAAAACTAAATAGTAGAAACTTTAAGAGTCCAAAGAAGTCTATTGGAGAAGTTGACCAGCCACAACAAGTGGATATAGACATATTTGTCAGGAAGAAGAAGGGTGCAGGAGGACCAAGGGAAGCATTCGCTTTGTGTTTTGATGATTTATGCATGATTTTCAGGCAATATATACTTGGATCATCTTCCAAACGAAGTAGTTGTATTATTTGCCGCATTTAAAATGTAACTGGAGAAAAAATTGCAATGAATTTGGTAAAGAATAACTCTGTGTTAGTAGCAGGAAGTGTTAAGCAATCTGGTAGACTTTTCTCCGGCTTTCAATGTGACACCATAAGGACTTAATGGACAAGTCCTACGTCTTTACCGGATAAAGTGTAGGAATGAAGGATGCCTTTGGTTGTAACTGGGTCACTAACCTGCTCATATTTTCTGTAACTTGTGATATATTTGGTCTGATGGGGAGAGGAAGATGAAGTGATGTTAGCAAAGGAGAAGCTGAAAATCAAAATTGCAACTTGAGATAAAAAGGGGTCACTGTGCTAAAATCAATGGTTTTGAGAGATACTGTCAATCTGAATTTGGCCTAGGGAGATAGATGTTATACTCCAGGTTTTTGACTTAAGTAACTTTACCTTCACTTAAAGAAAGTAGTATCAATCTAAAACTGAGGAGAAGCCGTTACCTCCTGTAACTCAAATGATTTCTTACGTTTGAGAATACAAGGAATACAGGATCACATCCTTCATAAATAGCAATCAGGCTTCTCTGTCTACTGGAACATCACACCCTTTCTCACAACTTCTGATTTGATTTAGGGCTTATTTTATATTGCAAAGTATAAGTTTTCTTTCATTCAGAACCCTAGATTTTCTTTAAGTAAAGACCTAGCCTGTAGCCGCCACTATAAATGAATGCTAATCCAGTCAATGTGATTGGGTTAATCCGTTTATGACCTCAAATGGGTACTCTCTTTTTCTGGCTACCTCAGTTATAAAGAATGACAATCAGCTATTCACTGAGTCTGTATAAATACTTCTAGCTTTTCTTTAAAACTTCAGGGGGATGTAGCAGATTTTAATTGTTCATTTGGAAGCTGAAATGTTAAAAAAACGGTAAAACTGAGACAAACATTTTCAATTTTAAAAAAAAGTGATCCCACACTTTTATTGCATGGGTGATAATAAACAGAATTGTAAGATATATTGGATGTAGCTTAAGCCAGAGATTTTTGCTGTCCACTAATACAACTGTTTTCACTTTATATTGAATCTCAGTATTTTTATCATAGGTACGTGTTAAAAATAAAGAAACATATGGGCCATTTTTTTTAATTAAAGGAAATTGTATGTGAGCATTAGTTACTTACACTTTTTTTTTTACTTATTTCAAATACTGCATCAGTTAAAAATTCCTCTGTTTGAATATGCCTTATTGGTCCTACATCACTCCCTTACAGTAGGATTGCAAGGGCTTCCCCCTACACTAAACCAAACTTTTCATCCATAAGGTCCCAGACATCAGTCTCTTAAATAGTTTTGAGAGGAGGTAGTTTGGGTTTGATGGGGGTGGTTGAGTAAGTCTTTCTTCTCCCCTACTGCATAGGTGTTGCTATTCCGATTATTTTAATTTGAAATTTGTCCGTGACAAAGCTTTTTTTTTTATATGTCAGTGTTGTCCCTCATCCTAAACAGCTCTTTTCTCTCTTGCAAGGAACCTCTCAATTCTTGGCTTGCTTTGCATCTTGAACACGAGCGTTAGGGCAGCGCATTAAATGTTCATCTCTTCCAGGCTGCTGAGGATCGGGAACTCGCTGAGCAGCATCTACCCTTTTAGTCAAACCAACGGTTTACTCTTCTTTAATGCCTGTGGTGACAAATGTTTGAAGAAGAAAGAAGCTTAGATTCACCACTGTGCAGTGTAGCTCATTTAGATCCCTCCCAGGAGGATGTTCTAAGCCATGTGCTCTAAAATACACTGGTTGCTCCAAACCCTGAACCACAAAATAAAACTAAGATGAGAAAGCTAGCAGGCAAATCAGGAGCCTGGCTCTGCAGCTGCATCATGAGTGCATTTAGCGCTGAGGGCGAAGACTTTTTGGTCCCTGATCATTTACGTTCATGCGTTGACGGGGTGAATGCTAAAATAAGCAATCTTGAGTCCTGACTGTAGTTTCTTACTTGAACTGTGATCTACTCACTTTAATGGAGTATGAGGTGGAACGAGGCCCTGTCTTTGTGAAGTGGGAAGTGACTGGGAAATGTTGTTTTCTCTGTAATTCAAATTTTAGCCAATTTACCCATAGATTTATGCTGGGGTAAGTTACATCAGCCTTTATCTTTAGACATTAATATAGCCAGTTTTCTGTAGTAGAACATAATATGTAATTCTGGGATGAGGGTTTTTTAATTGACCCTTTCATTTTAAAACAAAAACGTTTCTTCCTAGTCCTCGTGAGACGCTTTCCCCCGGAACAATCAGTGACTGAACTGGTGCCTTCTTCCCACATCACAGAAGAACAGTTTTACTTGCCTTTTTTTCCTCCATTAGAAATATTAGGAGAAAACCCATGATATGCAAATTGGATCAAATAAGAAATGCATACAAACAGCAGGGGGCTTTAAATCTGTCTTTTTAGAAGTCCAATAGATATTTCCTGCTTTAACTAGAGGAAACACATTATGAAGGCAAATGCTGTGGGAGGGCAATATTTGGATAGCTCTTTTATATCCCACTTTTTTTCTAGGGAAAACAGCTTTCATCTGCACTCTTGATATCTATCCATGTCATTATCATTTGTTTTTTTGCCAGGGGTGAACTGTTAAGAGTTGAGGTGAAGCTGTAGTCCTCCAGGCCATCTTCTGCCTCTCTGCTGAGTGACCAGTTCTCACGGGTCACAAACTGGTATCCATGAAGCAAGCTCTTCAGTGTATTTGACCTCATCGCATCTCTTAATCATTTCTCTAATATATTTTGGTCCTGTTTTAACAGAGTTTTAAATAAATTAATTTCTTGGCTCTTGGAATTAAAACTTCAGATATAGAGGGAACGTTTGTACTTGCGTGGTCAGTGAATGGGAAGGAGGAGAAATGTCATTATACCATCTCTGTTGAGTTACAATGCTGAGGTAAAAAAGAATCTGACCCCAAATAAACTGTGAATTGTTTTCATGGTAGGCAAGATTACATCACTGAGTTTTATTTGTTGCAGATTGTATTTTAAAAGATTTTGTTATGAAAGGTTATTACTCTGAAAACCGTTGTAGAGAGTTCCTAGTAATGATTTTGTTTTTAATTGGTGTGCAATCTGTCATTTTAAGACTGACATAGGACCTGTCTTTGAAGATGTGCCTCATTAGAAGTTCCCTACCATCCAATTTTTATTTTTTTCTTTTTTTTGTAGGTTTATGTATCCATTGACTTGGGAAAAAAATGGATCCTTCTGCAGGAACGAGTTTCAAAAGATCATATTTTTTGGTAAGAAGTCTGTTATTTTCCAAATACAAAATGAAGAGCAGAAATACTGCGTTCCATTGGAGGAAGATGTTTTTCGAGTTACTGATGGGGACAGCGCAAGCCTTGACACCTTTTGCAGATTGAGTATGTCGGTGTTGCTGCATCCAATATTGCAAATTCATGCTCATGCCAGTGATCATACTGAGTGTCAGCACATATAAGGGTTATAGGTCTGGATCTATGGAGCCCAAGATTTAAACGAGAGCTGTAATGTCCAATGAAATTGCTCTTCGTTTTACTGCTGAAATTGATCTTTAGAAAGGAGAGCAGTCTTTTTCCAGAGAAAAATCTATAACGTTTTTTTAAGGGCGATTGAATCAGACCCAATAATGGAGTAATACACAAACTATTACACTATTAGGGAAACTGGTGAAAAATATGACTTTATCGAGTATGCATCTATCAAATGATTTCATTTTCAGCTCAAATATTTTACAGTCTCAAAGTGTTTAAGAAGTGAGTCGAGCCTGTTGACAAAATGTTTGAAGAGTGAGTGAATGCCTTTTTTTATACAGATAAATTAATTTGAAACTGTGTAACTTCTTTTACACCAAAATTAACCTTCTGATAGTGTTTTTAATTGATTTTACATTTTAAAATAGTCAATTTCTACACTCAATGCTTATCTGATTTCTATTGAAAAAGTCAGAGATTTCTTCCTTTCACTTTTTACTTCAATGTGTAAGTATGGACTGTACATAAATGTATCATTAACAGTAATTGGATTTTTTTTATTATAGAATTAGTCATAACATGATAGACATTTCCATTCCCCAAATGACTTTTTACTTCTAGAAGGACTCTGATCTGTCTCAATTATGTAAACTATAATTATCCGTGGGTCTGTGCAGCAATATCTGGCTTTTTGGCAATATTTTGTGGTCTGCTACTGGTGGTGCCAGTATTGAAATGCATTTACCTGACCTTGGTTGCAAGATTTGCAATCTCTTTGGCAGTTGCGTTGTGATCCTCCTTGTTCATCAGGTAGATGCTTTTCTCTTGAGTTGAAATATGTGCTCATCCTGGCCACACTCGGGAAAAACAGAACTCCAGCCTGTCTTAGCTGTTGGTGAAGAGGCTGCAAAGCGTGCAGAGCTGTTGCAGTACCTACAGATATATTGGCCAATGGCCCAAAATATATCCTGGGGAGTCCAAAAGTGTGTGGCATGTGTGCTGCTGCTGAACCTGGACAGTGGGAAGGTTATAATCCAGAACAGGGACGTGTGGATGAGTTAAACCCTGTTTGGAAAGCTGGGAAGGCAATACCTCACCTGCCCTGCTGCCCTGTTGTTGTGATTATCCCTGGCCGTATCAAGAGAGCTTTTCCAAACTTGCAAGTGCCTCTTTTTCAATCTGCAGCCTACTTACTGCCCACACTTTTAGAGAACCAGCCTGCAGATGGTTTGTAGTAACACCTGTCTGATTTACTCTGTTTGGTCTCTGTCTTTTCTGCTGAACTACCGGAGTCATCCTGACTTACTTGCTCCTGCAAAATGTAGTCTGATTGGAGAACTGTTTTTATACACAGCAACTGGAGTTCCATAGACGATAACCCTTTATTGATCTCTAAACTGCCACGAGAAGAGTATAATTATTTAGAAGTAACACAGTGGGTCAGAAATGTTACCCCTGCCTTGTAACTGATTTTTCCTTAGCCAGATTATGCAGGGTGTAAATCAGGAGGCCATATGGCTTTCTGTCTATAAACAAAGAAACTTTTCAAGTGTCTTAGGTCTGAAAACCATCAAAGTCACCAACAGGTAAGAAAGAACAGTGGAAGCTTCTCTCTTACAAACTTGTTTAATGATGCTTTCCTTATCTGGGTCTAGGAACGTTTAGCACACTTAAATTATGAAAAATGTAGCATACCACTGAAATATGCGTCAGTTTTGCTCTGACTCAATCAGTCAACATTTTCTGTATGTGAATATTAAAGCCAGCAAGTGCATGTTTAGTAGTAAGTCTGTACTTTGCTGTGTATCAGAACCCTTGTGTTTCCTTATATCATCCAGACACGGTCAGGGAAATGTCCCGGAGCTTCGCTAGGAATAACTCCCATGTAGTTCTTCAAAGTCGTGGTTGTTCATAAACATTAAATGCCTCTCAGATAAGAATAATAAATTCGGAGAGTCTGTAAATTTATAACCATATTTTCTGGAGTTTTGGTTTGCCCTTTTCTGTATGTAGACCATTCTGATTTCTCTTAAGAACTATGTCAGCCAGCAACAGCAAGGATTTGGGTGCGTAAGTTTAGTGCCTCATCAGTACCAAATGATCCTTCTCTTAAACTTCTGTAGAAATAAAGATATATAAATATATTTTACTTCTAATATTAATATGGGACATTGCAAAGTATAAAGAATCTGCTGTGAATGGAGGGTTGGACACGATGACCTCCCAGTGGGAGTTACTCTCATTAGAAGACACTTTCCAGTGCTTCATGGCCTTCATCACCTGAGTTGTCTGAAGGCTGCATCGAAACAAGTATTTGTGTAGGTCTCAACGAAGGTTTGGATATAGGCTTTGTCATACCTTGATTATTAGGATGCTAAGTCCAGTGTTGTTTTCTTGGCAATGCATAACATCTGATGTCTTAAAGACACGTGAAATGAATTCATGCTAATTGCTCATAAATGAGGTGTCTTGCTGGTACTGACTGGTTGTGCCAAGAATCTTTCACTGGGCAGCTTTTTAGCAGATGTTTCTTCTTGGATTTCAGTTGAGCTTTGCCACTGAGCTTAATTTAATAATGTAGCCTAAGATTTTTATTTCAGCTTGGTAACTACAAATATTATCTGTCACAATATTTTCCTGTTCTTTGTAGAATACATTTTTTCCTGTGCCTCCAGATTCCTGAAGAAGCATTTTTTTACTCTATGAAAATCTAAATGCAATTTATGTAATGGAATGCCTCATGTATTTATATTAAGGGAAAGTAGGAACTGAGTATTTTAAACTGTTTTTGTTTAAATCTTATTCTGTAGGTTTATACACAATGCATTAAGATCACGTTCTGGATTTTGTTTTATTTTCAAGGGCTCTGGACCATACCTTAAGTATCTTTGCAGATTTGATGTATGGAATTTGGTCTTTCGTGATAGTGGAAGTAATGGAAAGATTATTGGTATCAGTGGAAAGTGTATACTTCCATCTCTGTTTTAGGAGTACGTAATATTTTCTTCCCACCTATGATATAGTGTGGCATTTTCCTACCCCCTCCCAGCCATTTTCCCAATTTGTTTTATTTATTCTTTTGGAAAGGAAAGTTGACTAACATTTCCTAGGCGTTTGTGTTGTCTTAATCTCTTAGGAGGCAAAACAGGCTTCTTAGAGAGGTGGTCAATGTCCCACACCTGTCAGGCTGCAGGTAGATGTAAAGATGAATGCAAACCAGATGTATTCTAGAAATTAGTTTTTCTTTTGTTGTTTTCTTGTTTAAGTTGAAATGAAAGCATCAACATAGAAAAAATGTTCACAAAACATGGAAATGCTGAAAACAAATGTTCTGAAATTGTTCATTTAAAACCTTTTTTAAAATTTTTCAAGGCAAAATAATGGATCAAAATCAAAATGTGGATTTTAAATTAACTTAAAATGAAACACTAAATCATGCTGTAATTCAAACAATAAATAATTTTGTATCAACATTTAGAAAACAAATCTTTTATTTCTGTATAAACACTAGCTAGGATAATTCAAATCTTTCTTTTTAAAGTGAAAAGTTCTCATTTGGAGCATATTCTTGTGCTTTAAAATGCAAATTTGCTTACCATGGCCTGTTTTACTGCTTCATGTAAACTGCAACTGGCCACACAGTTGCCCCAACGTGATGATTTCTTCTTAAAAGGATTTTATCATCCCAGCTTTTATAAGTAATTTTTCCAATTCTTGTAGGAGGGAATGCAAAGAGATTGCTTTAGAAATAGAATTTTATGACCTAGCATTAAACACCCACACTTCGCATGGTATGTAATTGGTTTTATATATCAAGTCCATTTTTAAAAGAAGAATGCTGTATTATGTGGTAATAGACAAGAAGAAGAAAGTAATGCAGTTTGGGATTCCTTTGGTTCTGCTGCTGTTCTCTTCAGTCCCCAAGGCTTCTGCACCAGTTATGTTCCTTTTGATTTCTCAAAATAGAGCTCAGCAATACATGAGTGAAGAATAGATTGTGAATCAGCTGTCTGCACCAGCACAAATATACTCCAGGACAGCAAGTCATGAATCAGTAATTACCAGGGAATTAAGCGCGGCACATTTTCTTTATGACTGTGTCTAGAGCCTTAGAAAGACTTTATCCTCAACTCACTGGGACACACGGATCCTGCGCTGTGGCTGCTTGTTACTCTTATTTTTAGCTATAGATTCTCCATTTTCATGAGAGGTGAAAACATAGAAATAAAAAAATGACGAGTTTATCTGAGGAGAGCATTTGTTCTCAAGGGACCAAAATTCTGTTCTCGTCATGAAATCCCATACCAGTAATCAATCACAACTGTCTTGTTAGTGTCAAGTATAGTGAGTTCCTGGCTCTTTAAGTGTCAGGTGAAAGAAGGGAATTCAGAGATGTTATGCCCTGAAGGGGGGAAAGAAATGCAAAAAGGATTTCATTGAGCCTTTAACACTGAATTTTGTGTGAAAGGCTCTTGTGTGGGAAGCCAAGACTCTGTGGGCAGTCATTCTTAGGTTTGACTTCGTCATTTGGGATGGTATTTGTTTCTATTTCTTGTCTCTGTGGTGATGTGTATGGTGTTCAGGGCTTTTGTGAGAAGAGACAAGAAACTGCCCCCATTTTCCAGCCGGCTCCAAGACAGACCCATCGCTGGCCAAAGCTGAGCCCATGGGTGACACTGGCAGTGCCTCTGTGATAACGTGTTTAGGAAAGGGTGAAAAGCTGCACAACAGCAGCTGCGAGAGAGGACTGAGAAGAATGTGAGAAAAACAGCCCTGCTTGACACCAAGGTCAGGAAAGGAAGGAGGAGGAAGAGGTGCTCCTGGCACTAGGGCAGAGATGCCCCTGCAGCCCGTAGTGAAGACTATGGTGAGGCTGGCTGTCCTCCAGCAGCCCGCGGTGGAGCAGGTGTCCTCACAGAGGACCTCGTGCTGGAGCAGGTGAGTATGTCTGGAAGGAAGCTGTGTCCCCATGGAGATCCTGCACAGAGCAGGCTCCTGGCAGGAGCTGTGGCCCCATGGAGAGGAACGAATGTTGGAGCAGGTTTGCTGGCAGGACCTGTGGCCCAACGGAGGACCCACACTGAAGCAAGGTGTTCCTGAAGGACTGTGGAAAAGACAAGTGGAAAGTACCCGTGCTGGAACAGTTTGTAAAGAACTGCAGCCCAAGGGGAGGATCCACACGGGAGTTCCTGAAGGACTGTCTCCCATGGGTGGGACCCCACACTGGAACAGGGGAAGAGCATGAAGAGGAGGGAGTGGCAGGGCCAATCTATGGTGAACTGACTGCAACCCCCGTTCCTCGTCCCCTTGCACTGCTTGGCACATGGAGGTAGAAGAATCAAGGAGTGAAGCTCAATATGAGCAGAAGGGTTTTTTTTTTAGTTTGAGGTCTTGTTTCTCACTGTCCAACCGTTATTAATTGGCAATAAATTAATCTTCCCCAAATCAAGTCAGTTTCACCTGTGATAGTAATTGATGAGCAGTCTCCCTGTACTTATCTTAATCCACAAGCTTTTGGTCTTACTTTATCCTCTGTCCTGTCCTGCTAAGAAGGGGAAGTGACAGAGTGGCCTGCTGGGCGCCTGGTATCCAGCCAGGGTCAGCCCACGGCAATGACAAACCACTCCAGCTATGCTGTTCACATAAAGGTGGCAGGAAAACAGGGTTTTTCAAAAAAAGCTTTTAAACATACAGAGCAAATAAGAAGCATCACACGTTGGCTGTGGAGGGCATTGGCCGGATCATCAAAAGTGTATCTTTCAAAACAGATGTGAAGAAGGCAAGGCCTGAAACACAAATTGATCATAATGAAATGTATTTTTAGATTGTATGAATCAAATCATAGTTTTGCCTCCTTGAGTAACTACACTGCCAGAGGTCAATACAATTTTGAGCTGTTCAGCAAAAATGTTTGCGTGCTTTTGACTTGCTTTCTAAACAAGGCAGTGGCCTTAAACCACAAATGTGAATTACTAGAAATCAGTCGATATAAACTGAGAACTTGTTACCTTTTAGATAACCTTTGTATTGAGGGATTATGAGAGGAGCACATTGAGGAGACCAGGATGATTTCAGATGGCCTTTGATTGGAGGTTCCTGCACAGCAGCGAGTAGGTTTGCTTTGATTTGGTAAAAAATGAATATATGTCATATTTGAAGATGCCTCTTGGTTAATGCACACCCAAGTGACCTTCGTCAGATATTTAACAATGAAGGAATCCATAGGACGTAGAGAAGATACATGTTCATAGATGTGTGAGCACAATCCTTACACCGACACAATGCATTTGTCTTGTGGTAGTAGCAAGTTTGTAAATGACAATATAAAACCAAATTGTCTTAAATTTCTTCTTTGATATGAAAAAAAACATGCAACTGTACCTTCCTGTCAAGTGGATCGTTTACTATACGTGTTCCTGAATGTACATTTTTTGGCCATTGTTTGAAGAACGCTGTGTTGCATGGGCAGAGGGACCTAGACTGTGTTTAGCCTACGCTGTATGATGCAGCTTCTCTTTTGGTATGCGATTTAATCACAAGTGAAATAGAAGTATTGCTTTTTAAAGTACTGTTGGCAGAGGAGTTTGCTGAAATGAGTAGATTAGTTTATTCTTTAGGGATATAGCTTGAAGTTCTCTGCATTAGTTATACTCCTTTCTAAAGATTTTTCTTAGCAGCTATAATAGATGGGGTCTTTTTTTGAATAAAGAAGAAAAGACTATTTCTAAGTGTTTGTAAAGCTGGGTAAAGGGACTTTGGAGTTGGGAAATTCTGTTCTATAGCTGACATTGAAAAGTAAACTTTAGGGGTGTAGCATCTACAATGAGTAAACCGAGCGTCTGATGTTATAATGCATCTGAATAATTAGAGTAATGAAAGATACAAAATATAGTTTTAAAATATTCTGCTTGCCTAATTTCATGCCTTACAGAATGGTTAAACTATGCACGTAAAGGGTGCATCTCACCTCTTAGACTTGTGTTAAGTTAGAAGTTATAGTTTAATAAACATTTTTTTCAACAATCTTGTGGCTTCCACCTTTAAATTAGACATCTCCCAACACTGGACTTGGCAAATTCAATGGGATGTCTGTGGTGGTGAAAGAGAGGCAAGATTAGGGACACAGAACGGGATGCTTAATCTAGTAGAGCAATGAGAAGAAATGCTTGTCAAACTGCAGCATGGAGTTGTTGTCCTAAACCACCATTTTAGTAAATGGACACTTTGGGAAGTGATCCAGCTGGTTTAGGAAGAGAGGACTTACCTTTTTGAAGTAATTGTTTCCCTGGTTAACAAAGGGTGATTTTAAAAGCAGGAGTAGAGGGAATGTCTAAATTTCAAGGGAAAGAGATATTACTTCTTCCTGGTTGGGTTAAACCCCCCTGTTCCTTGTGATTTATTCACATCTGCTCAAAAGTCTAAAGAAGAAAAGTTAGAAGGGTTGGAAATGCTCATTTTCTGTGTCCATGGACTGTTCATTAAAACAGATTAGTTACAATCTCTCGCCCTAAAAGTTTACGCAACAAGATTAGAGGTTACTTGTGCCAGCGGCCACTGCTAGGAGGAACACGGTAGAGACGAGATCATTGTGACTTCTGAGTTGCTGGAAGAAATCTGGGAATGTAAATGTATTGACAAATATCTCAAACTGTGGTTATGAGAGTGTGTGTGATAAGTGATAGATTTAACAGGTTGTTTCATAAGTGTCCCAAAACTATCTTTGCATTATTGATGCTAATCATCATGTCGGGCTGAGCTTTGGAAAATTTCAACCCTAAAGTTTCTGTTAGTTTGCCATTCAGCTGCATGAGGTTCAGCACAAAAAGCAAAATATTCACCAGACATGATTTTATTCCTTCAAAAAGCTGACTGCAACGTTGATAGCAGGTTTGATTTGGTGCTCTGAATATCTAGAAAAATAGTTACAGCATGAACAGCGAATAAGTTGACAGATCCCTTCCCTCTGCTCTTATATATTCCTATTCCTCAGTAAATATAACATCATCTCTGACTTAATGTGTTGCCTTCAATACGCTAGAAGAGTTTGTGTTTCAGAGACCAATTTCTTAGTAAATGCAGGATTTTTCCATGCCTTTACTGAAAAATTCCCAGTCGAAGATTGCTTCAGATCTCCTGGCTTGTCCCTCCCCGTCCTTCTTCAGGCTGATCATTTGTCTTATTAAGGAGAATCGGCGTATGTGATTATTTCTGGTTGTTATGCAGCAGTGGAAATCATCCGGTCTCTTCCCCCTGGCCTACATTCCCAAGGAGCCACCGATTACTGAGTCTTGAGTTTTAACCGCTCCTCGTAAATCATTGCTATTAAAATCATTAAGCAATGATGTAATTTCAATCCAAAGTATCGCTTCATTGCATTTGATTATTAATAATTATATCAAAATGATCATTTTCTCTTAAGTATTTTAATAGGGTTTTTTTTTAATATATGCATCCAGATGCACTTTATCACTCGGTGTATCTCCTTTGCGTGTCTTCAGCTCACAACTGCTGACTTGGAGTACGCCAGTGAAAAGCAACGTAGCTATGGGAGTGGGGCCGCATTCTGCTTTGCTTGGTGACAGCACGACTGTCAGCTCAAAGCTTTCTCTGCAGAATCTGCCTAACTAATGACAATAGAAGGGCCAGAAAAAAGCACAGCTGGGGCTGCTGTTCCCCGCTTGGGATGGAAGCCTTGAGGGTAGTAAACTCATCTTTCGGCTGAGCATATTTGACTAGGAGATACTAAGAGAAAATCAGACTGTATTCCCATTACACCTTTTCAAAGTTAAACTGTACCTTGATCAGTTCTGACTGAATTTCCTTCTTGGAATATTCTTCTCAAAATTATTCTTTGCTTTCTTCCTTGGCCGAAGCAGTCTTTTCTTCTCTCGAATATACTAAGCAAATATATATGAATTCATTGGAAGCCATGTGCCAAGTTAAAGATGTTTCTAATAGGAATGGAATCTAAGTCTTTTTCAACACTGAATCTGCCTTATAGTCTCAAATGTCAAATGTAATTGTAAAAAAATGCTCTAGCGCTTGCCAGTGCGTGTGTGTCTGTTTATGGGAGTGTGTGTATATATCAATATATATCAATTTAGGATTATGCAGTTTTGTTTCCAATTTCATGCCTTTTTCCATTCTTTTCTCCAGCTGTTTCTATTTGTATAGATATTTTGGTAAAAGAGATTCTAAAGAAATTTAAGAAATTAATTAATGTGAAGCACAGAAAAAAATAGTTTCTATCTAGATGTTAGTAATAGGATATTATAAATTGGTTTTATCTTTATTTCCCACCTAGAATATTAAAGCTGGTTAGTATGAAATACTCTGTTTTCTTCAATCCGCATTATTATTATTCTGTAGGTGGTTCTGCATAACTTGATTATATTATGTTCTCAGGGCTGTTGCTGGAGTTGACGGAGACCCTGATTTAGTTCATATGGAAATCCAGGACCCCAGTGGAGGTATGCAAATGAAAATGTTATCCCTCGTGTATAGTCATTTCTGTTTGGTTTTGAGAGTACCTTTTGGATTGGTTTTGAAACTAGTTGGAAGAGGAATTGAGCAGATCAGATTCTTTCTCTGTTGATTCGTAGTCAGCAAAGCTGTCCTGTTATATAAAAATATAGTGTAATTTAAAATTTACTTGTTTTCCACTCTCAGATGAATTGACATCAAGATGCTACGCTCCATTTAAAATGTCCATTAATAGTGCAGTTTATTCTGGCAGTTAAACATTGAACATTTTTTCCTGATTTGCAAATAAAACTGGCAGTGCAATGTTATGCTGGCTAAGTGTCTATTAAAGTGAATCAGTGTATATGTCAGTCCTACTGCATTTCACCATCTCCCAAAACTTCCTCACGTTACAGTACCCAGTATACTTGGAGACTTCAAAAAGAAAATGAATCAAAAAAGCAGATCTGTAGTCAGGATATGCTGTGCAAAAGAGTCACTGTGATTCCTAAAGCTTGTGTAGTTTCTTGTTACCAATGGTACTCTTCAAAGATAGTTTAATTCCTTGAATCAGATCATCTAAGTTACTGTGCAGTCTTCAAAATGAGCTGTAAGGAATGCAAAGACTGACTTCCCCTGATCCAGTAGCTTTACTTCATTTCAGACCTATTAAAAAAATCGACATGATCACGTTAAAGTCTCGGTGACAGTTTCTGAATCTTTTAGCAGTGAGATTTCTGAGATTTGGTGACACCTACTCGGCCCCGTCAACTGCTCTGTTTAGAGACAGTGTACAAAGAGGAGCTGGATGGAAAGAATTATTTTTTACTGAGCAGAAATAGCAGAAAAACTAAAATTTATGATCTATCTCCTGGTTGGGTTCTTTAAAAAGTGACTTTATGCACTTATGGTCAGTACAAGGGTTGCCATTGATTTGAGTGGAAACAGCATCTTTGTACTACCTGTCTGACAAAGAACTATAACGCTTGTCAAGTGAATTATTAATAGCTGCAAGACTTTTCTATGGCCTGTTGCTGCGCTTGCTCAAGGATCCTTGTGGTGATGATTTGGATGTAAGCGGGATAACCTGGATTGACTCTCGCTGCCTTTTAAACACATCCAGATTTAAAGAAACTATTTATGTCTAGTATACTTGTTTGGCCTTTTCTAATTGAAAGCCGTAACATGTGGGATGCCTTTCCTATCACACTGTGAAGGTAATGAGGGATGTGCACGGGGTGCATTATTTGCTCTTTCGTAGGGTATCTGGAGCGTGGGGGGAATTAGTGATCTGGACACAGAATTTATACGTAATGTTTTTCTCACTGCACTTGGGAAAGTTACTTGAGTACTTTCTGGTCAGAAGCTCGGGAAGGGCAAGCTATATAAGGACTTGAATCCAGGAGAAAGTCTTTGGGCCACAGTTAGTGTAGGATAGGTTGTTGTCTCAGATAAGAGCAGCTTGCATCAAAGATGCAGTCATGCTCTTCTAGCAGCCCAGGCATTCCTTCCCCATTACTACAGAGAGAGAAAGAGAGAGGCCATAGCTTCTTCTGATATAAACCAGCCCAGGCTTTTTCAACGAGATAGCAACTCTGAGTATAGAAATCCTGCCCCAACAGAGCAGTTCCAATAGCGTATTAATAGTGTATCTTGACTTTCCTACAGGGCTTTGAAAATAGCCTTTAAAATTCTGCACACTGTCTATTAAATGGAGTCTGATTGTCTTCTCACTCATCTCAATTTTATACAGGAGTTGATCTATTGATTTCAGTTATGTTGTGTCAGATTGCCATTTCTCCAAGTGAATAATTCGACTCTGTGCATAGGTTAAGTGAGAAAAGAGGCTCCTTCTATTATCCCCACCCATGAACGTCTCATTCATCTAACCCCTAATCTCTCTGGACCAGAAAAATTTGGATAATAACAGGCTGCCTCCTGGGAATGATCTGAACTGTAAGCAGTTAATATATTCTCAGTACAGTGGAGATGGAAAAACTCTTGTATGAGAATTTAATGTAATAATTTCACAGCTAACTCACCTGGCAAAAGCAGCACTTTCCCTACATGAATAACACTTTATACTGCTTGCTTCTTTTTCCCTTGGTAGCCTTGTCATATGTTTCTGTCTCTCTTCCCTCAGGTTATCGCTACATCACCTGCCAGATTCAAAATTGCTCTGATAAGACAATGACAGTCCAGTTTGCTGGTGGCACTGATCGAGATTCCCTGACTGTGCAGGATGACTACATATTTCTTCAGGTACTTCAACATTCTGGAGAGACAGCCCGTTTTCAAATTCAAAAAAAATAAAATTGAACAGTGCAACAACCCTGTAAATTAGGAGCATGGAGAAAGCTGTTCCGGAATATGAATGATGATTTATGAATTTTTACATGGAACAAAACATTCTTTTATCATTAAAAAGAATATGCATCTTTAATTTGTGCAACTAGTTGCCTATTTACACCATTGATTTTAATTTATCACTGGCCAAGCTTTAACTAGAAGAAGATTTTCAAGTGGATCGTGTGGTCAAAGTTACTTTTTATAAATATGCTTGTGTGTTAGGCAAAATGCAACCCTTTTGTTCTTATGTTTACAACCTCTTTAGGGTCTTTTCCAGTACCTTCATAGCACAGAAAGGTTCCCTGAGAAGAATATCCAAAGAAAGCCACTGAGGGAGTACTGGCTCAGCTTTTTCAGATGGCTTGTCCTCAAGAGATTTTGCTGGGAAAGAACTTATATGTCTGTGCTGTTGAAGTGAATGGGTGAAATGGCCATAGCTGGGGAGTTAGGAATATCTTAGAATAGGATCTTAGAATAATTTAGGCTGGAAAAGCCCCTTAAGATCAAGTCCAACCATAAACCTAACACTGTCAAGTCCACCACTAAACCAGGTCCCTAAATGCCATATCTACGGTTTGTGGTGGTCCAAATTACATTGGGGTTATTTTCATTTCCAAACTAGAAGACCTGCATGCTAGAACTCCATCAGCCCTACGGCACCAGTACAGCTCAGGCATGCTTGAAAGTTGTATTTTATGGGCTTGGGACTGGTTGTGAGCTGCAAACTTCTCAAAGAATAGTTATATCCTCCCTAATTTTTAAGATTTTACTAGGGAGGTTAATTGAACTTCCCCCAGTGGCTGTCTATCACTTTTCCCTTATGAATAAGATTTCCGTATTGCAAGACTTGTCTATTTATTGACTTTTGAAGGAGAGCAATATTGTGGCACTGGATAGGTCTCCCCACTGTTACCTCGGTGTATATCAGGTTGGCTTCTTTGCAGCTTTCCCCTCTTGTGGCTGTTTTTTCCAAGAGGATCTGCAAATTAATAGAGACAGAAAACATCTGTCCTCCTCTTGTTTAGCACAGCAGTTTCAAGGGCCCACATGGCTTAGAACATTTAGCACCACAAACAAGCAGCAAAATGGATTTGGGAAAGACTCTTTGAAATAAAGTAGGCAATTTTCAGCTCCATTCCAATACTCATGGCACTCCTTTTGCTCAAAAGCAGTATTATCTGTGGCTTCCCCCAGGCACACTCTAAAATCCATTTCACGGTATGTAGATGGTGAGAAGCGCTTCTCACCGTGCGAACTTCCAGACTGCTGTGCTCAGCAAAAAAATAGCTACTTCTCTTCAAGCATTTTGTTCTTCCAGAAGTCTTGTGTAATTGCATCTTGAGCTGTTGTGGTGCCATCCCATGCCAGGCATGGGCAAACACGAAATGGAAGTGTGACCTGGAAATGTACACACGAAGTTGCTACTAGCAGAATGATGGCATTGGTAACATGTTCTCTGTAGATTTGAGACGTGTCGATGCCCGTAGATGAGATGTACCTGTATTCCAAATAGGAAACATCTCTAGTCTTTTCCTTTCAGACTTCACAGTAAATGACAGTATGTGATATAAATCTCTCTTATTGCTACGTTGGTTGACAGCCGTATCTTTAGTATTGGAGGACAAAAGATAACCTGGGATTCTGTACTCACATCTGAAGCTCAGCCACCCCTGAGGTGTGATGCAGGACATTCCTGTTCCAGTGAAACCACGCAGCAGCTGCATCTCTGAGAAACAGCAACCTTTCAAAACCACATGGAAATTCTTTTATCAGTGGACTAAAACATTGCTATATAACTTAAGATATTGTTATATAAGTTAGAAGCAGACCAAGGACTCAGCGGTATCTGTCAGAAGATGGGACAGAATCATCTGTGCAAAAAGAGAGGAGAGCTTGAGGCTGTCTTATTGCTCCTGTTATTCCTCAGCTCACCCTGAGCTGTGCAGCGATGAATCGGTGTTGTGTTGCTAATCCTGGTACAAATTTCAGACTTCTACCATATTAGAGGAAGATCTCAGACTCATTTCTTTAATAAGTCCACATCCACAAAGATCAAGAACTTTCTAATACTCATTTATTTTCCAGTTTGCAGTGACAGTCAGACAGTTTCAGAGGTGGTGTTTTTAGGAGGATTAAAGTTTCAACACTTTTTTTAAGCACAGACCAGCCTGTAATGTCGGTGAGGCTTGACATAACCAACTGCTTCAACTCTGATTCTGTGCTGCCTTGCATCATCCTTTATCATTTAAATTGAGTGATATGAAAAAAAAAGCATAATGAACACAAAGGCTATGAAAAGATGGATAAGACTGCTATTTAATACCAATTATAAATTGTGAAGTTTTTGGTTCAATCCATCTTTTAACAAATCCCATTCCTGAAGGGGCATCACATTCTTTCTTCCATTAAAAAAAAAGAAAATAAATTTAAGGAAAGAGCGAAAATTCTTGCATATTAAATACTTTGATATCTTTAAAATATTCAGGCAAGTGATCTGCTGTCATGCATCAACATTATTTTTTACCAAGCCAAGTCAAGTTTATGTGCTTTGGCATTGGCTGCGTTTCAAATCAGTTTCCCTTTTTGAACACAAAAGTTGAGGAGAAAAGCAGTGAGATTGGAGTAGGATTTTAAATAGATTTCCTGAGTCAAAGAAAGAAGATGAGGCTGTGCTTCTGTTCCACAATCCAATTTGTCATGGACAACTAGAGAAAAATTTTGGACATTTCATTTCACTTCTTCCATTTTCTTTTTTGACCAGTCCATTCCTGCAGAGCAGCCGCTCTTTATAAAAATAGTGAAAATGACTGAATAGCCATTACCTAACTGATCTTCCAGGGGGGAATAAATGTGAAATATTATTTACCAAAGGCTAAAACCTTTTCTAACCTTATCTGATGATGTTCAAGAGGCTTAGATGGAAATGTACCAATTCACATATCAGCACAGATTTTGGCGTTACATTTCTGACTAGAAAGTCTTAGGGATGCTGTTAGTTGAATATTTTCATTGATGTTTATTTAGAAACTTGGTTTTGATACTTTGGAACAATATTTGCATTGGGGTTTTTTTGTGAATGAGGTGAAAATCTCAAAATGACCAGCGTACCTGCGGTTACAAACAGGAGAAAGGGGCTAAGGGTCGTAGTCACACAGCAGCGTTCCTTTTAATGCACGTTTCTGTTTGCTTTCTTTAGTAAAAATCTGCATAAGCCCCCAAGTATTTTACATAAAACCTAATCTGTCTTCAGTTCCACACATGCAAGCCGTTGAAATACTTGTTTTACCTCTCTATTTCAGCATATAATTGTGTCTTCAGGACACATCGCTGACTTTCAAAGTCAACAACCGATGTATTCAGAATGGCATCCTTGTCCTCCATGTGGGGTGTCAGCGTCTTGCACTGGGAAATTTTTTAGCCTGTATAGAAAATATTAGCCAAATATAGCGAATGCTTTACATAATGTTAGAAAGATTTATTTAGCCTTTATTGCTCTGCTTCGAATAGCATTTTGTAGTACTGCTTGAGGTAACTGGTGGTCACGGCCGGTGTAGCCCCTCTGTCCCTCTGCCCCGGAGGGTGCTGTGGCCTGGGTTGCTGTGAAAGGGCAGACGTGTGGGAGGCCAATGGGTTCAGCTGAAATGGCAAAAGGAGGCAAGTAAATATCTTTTTTTCTTCCTAGAGAAGGGGAGATCAAAAGAATTCGAGTCTATTTGGAGTCTATTTTGTAAGAATTCTTGTTTTATTATTTTAGGAGTATGTTCTGCGAATTAATTGCATGCAATAAAAGTAATAGCTATTTATTGTATTTCAGTTGCAATTTAAAAAGAAAAAATATGTCTTCTATTGCAAATTCTTTAGATTTAACATTAGCTATCACAAGGTTCTGTTTTTCCTTTGTATAGACAACATCAGCAAATCGGACCAAGTATTATGTGTCCTACCGTCGCAACGGCTTTGTACAGATGAAGCTGCCAAAATATGCATTGCCAAAAGTAAGCATATACATCTTTCTTTCACTTTATGTATTTGTCATCATCTCTTTCTACCTGAATTAATTTGTTCTTTTCTTTTTTAAACCTCATTATTCTAAGTTCACAACATCTCCTTGTAAGACTTTCTGAATCCCGTTCCTGGCATATTCTTACCCTACTGTTTCTGGTTTTATTCCAAAAATTCAGTAGCTCATAAACCAAAGAGGGCAAGAACATATGATGGCTGATTTGCCATCAGTTACCACAATAGTTTTTGAACTTTTCTTCGATGAAGCAGTGCCATATACGCAAAGGCAGTGTAATGATAATTTAGCGAGTGTTCTTTCAAGAATCAATTACAGTTTAATCCCATGTCGTGCTTTCTAGTATAAGCATGAATAGTAATATAAGAGAATTTTACCAGTTGATGGTGCTTTATTTCACAAAAGAATCCCAATATGAACTTGAATTACTTAATAAAGTGGTGAGGTTTGTTGAGAGGTTCCTTCAGTCTCGTATATTTCTACAGTGACGGGGTTTCTATATTTGGATAGTGAATTAGCAATAAAGTACAGACAGATATTTACATACAGTCTAACTGATGCAATTGAATTTTTGTGCTGTACTTAATGTGTTTCATAACTTTATGTGTAGTTAGAAGGCTGCTACAATCCTCAAGAAAAATGACGTGGAGGTTTTAAAGACCCGGCTGGATAAAGCCCCAACCTGGTCTCCTCTCACAGCTCACCCTGCTCCCGGCAGGAGGTCGATCTAGAGACCTGCTCAGGTTCCTGCCTTTTCATGTAATTCTGTATGATTCTACTTACTTAGTAGAGAAAGACGTTATTTTTGCATGTCTTGAAATGCACAGGTTTAATTCATTGCTCATGTAATGAAGGATAGTGGAGGACAATGTATTTCCTCCTTTTGTTGTTATTGTTCTAAACCAAAGAATATGTTTACAGTTGTCTTTTCATCTTTGATTTATTTTTTTTTTTTAAGTCTAAGTGGTGGTCAGTAGACTTTTAGTTGTAAATATATAACGCATTAACAAAACCCTCAAATCAAATACTCAGATATTATTTGGGCTATGTCTGCAATAGCTATTTATTTAGTTATATATTTTGACAATAAATGCATAGCCAAGGACAGCTAAACATTAAACATTTCGAACCTCCTCATAATTATTTCAGTATGTTTAAGGCCTTCATGCTTTCTTGGGGAAATTTGTAATCAGGATAACAGCAGCTGAATATCCAGTTCTAAATGTTAAAATATGCCAGTCGCCCCTGAGGGACTGAAACCCTTGGGCAGCTCCTGCTGAGGCAGGGACACACCAAGGGACTGCAGCCCATGGGTAACCTGTTGTGGGGCGGAAGGGAAACAAATAAGGAGTGAGGAAAGACAGCAAAGAATAAGCAAGGAGCAGCAGAAAGAAACTCTTCTCCAGATGACCCCAACCTCTTGCACAGCCCATCGCCTCGCTGAAGTAAATGGGAGGTGAAAACACAGGACTTGAGAGCAGGCAGCAGGGAGAAGAGGTGTTTGATTAAGATAATCCTGTAGAAAGGGGGAAGAAGGATTTTTCCTAAATGTTTGCTTATGTTTATGTATATGAAATAATTAACTTTTTTTTCAAATACCCAAATTTAAAACTGTGTATTTGGTGGCAATAGATTAAAAAATCAGGTAAAGTTTGCCAAGTTGCGAATGTTTTGTCTGCATCAAATTTCCTGAAGAAGCGTCAGCACATTAGTATGAGTGTTCACTGTGCTAATTTGTGGAGGAAAAATTGTCTATTGGGGAATGGAAGGGCAGAAATCTTGTAACAGAGACCCGAGTATTTCTTCCTTCTGCTTCTGGATAGCCTGTGCAGGATTCTGTACGTTTCCACTGCGGTGTCCTTCTCACTTCCAATAAGCTGATGCCTTTGACCAATGCAGAACTGTTTGTCCTTCTTGATATGCCACCACGTTGCAATGAAATATACTAACACAAATTATTAAGAGCTGCACAAAGTGTTATGATTATAGACAGTAGTTCATATTCCATGTATGGATGATTGCTTCAAGCATTCAGAAAAGTGATTACTTTTTTAAAACAAAAGGGGCATACTACCCCTTGTTAATGACACATGCTTCTGATTTAAATATCAATATTATAGTATACTCTATTAATAAAAGGCCTGTTATTTGGGTTCACATCCAGGTATTTGATGTATCTCAATGAACGGGTGCAGCTTGTCAGAACTCAAGAACTATATGAGACTATTGTCCAGTTCTTGTAGGCATCCACATTTATATTAGGTGAGCTTGCATAGGTTTAGAAGAACAGCAGCAAATCAAGTGTTATGGGAGGGCTGGAGACATTAAGGTTGAAAAAGCCCTCTAAGATCATCCAGTCCAATTGTCAGCCCAACAATCCATGTCCTATGGAGCTTTCCTTGTCAGCAAAACCAGTTTAAGAAGTCCTCTCTAGTCATTCCTTTCTAATACTCTTCATCAGTCCACTATGACCTATGTTGTATTTCTGGAACTGCACTATAAATAAGATCAGTGCAGCAATCTCAGTGAAAAGTAACTCTGAAAAACAAAATGTATAATTTGCTTTTCAGAAAGGCACATCAAGAGATAACTTGATTATAGTGAAGAAGCATCCTTATGGGGAGAAAATACAGAATCTTAAAGGTGCTTATGTACGGAAAAACCCACCATAGTTGGGAGCTGAATCCAGACACATTCAAATTAGAAACTGAGCTCACCTTCTTACCGGTGTTGGTGGTTATGTATTTGAAAATGTGCCAAGGAAAGTGAAAGATATTCTGGGTTTTGGAGTTCTCCAATCATAACCGGGTGCCTTTCTGAGAGATTTGCTTTAACCTTACAGAAGTTACTTGCTCCTCCTGCATCTTGTAAAATATACCAAAAAAAAATGTTGGAAAATGATTGAGAGGGTAGTGGAGAGTGAATGAAGGGATGTAATAATCACTTTTAGCCTTGAAATCCGTTAACTGGCAAAGGGTGCTTAGCTTACCGACCATATGCTCTTACTTAGTGCATTTCTGACATATTAAAAATATGTCTGTCGTAACTCCCTACTATTCCTGTCGTGTTGTCTGGATTATTTGAAATGGTGCTGCCCGCTGAATTCTTTGTCTTGGAAAATACGAAGTTTTGGGTTGTTTGTTTTATTTTGTTTTCTTGCTAAGCAGATTAACTCCAGGCTTGACTGAATAAATAAATTATAAGTTAATGGTTTCGTTTTGGACAGAGTCAATAGCTAGCTAGGAAAGGGATGACTGGGTCATTTGGAAAGGGATGTTTTTGTGTTCTTCCTAGTTTGCGCAGTACCCAGTGAGTGGAACGAAATAAACTATCTCTAGCATTTTGATGATGCCTCAAAGAGAAGTTTCTTTGGTATCTGCACATAACAGAGCTGAAAATTTCAGTCCCTGAGCATGGAAGCCAGACATCCACTGAAACAGTGGTGAATGTGAGACATTTTAAACTCTTCTGTAAGACAGACATTGATACTTTTTTTAAAAGATGATTTGATACCTTCACATTACAGCAGAAATTTTAGATACTGAAGTAAAAACACAGCTCTGAAATTTTTCACCATTCAGTGAGAATCACCCAAGTCCAGTAGAAATGTGTCTTCCAATCCATTTTGAAGAGACAGGAAAAGATTCGTGTGAACAAATTACTGATGAAATTTTAAAAAGAAGCAGGATATCATCAAAGACACTGGCACATTAAGAGTACGTGGAGAACGTGACTGTGGAGTTGCTACTTTTATGGTGGTAAGAGATAAACAGAATGAAATAGTTTACAAAGAATTTGAGTTTTTAAGTTTGATTAAAAGCAGTAGCTTTTGAAAGAACTGAGTTTCGGGGGGGTTAAGTATGAGATTCTGCCTCACTCTGAGATGAAGCGAGTCTGAAATAGGCTGTATTTCATTTTTCTCAAAAGAATTGAATAAGGCTTCAAAAAATCTCATTCCAAGTGGTCTCTGTAAAGTGCTTCATGTTGCCGCCCAGAGTTTTTGAGCAGCGATCGTATTCAGGGAAAGGAAAACTGCAGTGAAGTCAGAAGATACTACAGGCTGGTCAAGGATGTGCCTAACAAAATTAAGAGAGCTGTGCTGGAAAAGCAGGCTCTAGCCTGAGGGAATAATTCTGAGGTCTTCAGATATTATTCTTTTGCAGCACAGATGTGTTTCATGGTGATTTTATATATGGAGATAAAATAAACATATTCAGACTGAGTAATTACAAAACGTTATTGATGTCTCCTTTTCCTTTCAGTCTGAAGAGCTTGAAAATCTGCAAAGAAATGATTCAGTTGTTTTCTATTGTTGGTATTTGCATTTGTGTTTGTATTTGTCTAAATGTACCCCCAAAGAGAAACCTAGAGAAGGATAAATATTTGCCTTTGGACATATCTCAAGGTCTTCTCACTGGTGAATCAGAGGCAGCTGTAAGCAGCTTCCAGCCAAGCTTTACGTGTGCTAAGTTTCTAGTCCCTGACTCCACGGTACCACTTGGATCAGCTCTTTGTAACACATCATAGCGCCACGTACGTACAGAGCAGAGCTGTTGGACCAGCTAACGAACACAATTCCAGTTTTGGGGGTGTTTTTTAGCTCTTTGCTGTTGAGAGATTTTGTTTTAGTAGTGTGTTTGGTAGTGACACTACACTGAATGACACAGCTGCCTCCTGCGTCAAACAGGCGTCAAGTACCGGCTGCTGCCAGGCAGGGTGGTAGCAAAGGTTGGTGAGATCATATTTAAGGCTGTCTGTACGCTCCTTGAAACAGGAGAGCAAGCGTGGAGCCCTTGTTTTAAAACTCAATTGGCTTTTATACTGTATTCCATTTTACCAGGATTGCTTGATCTCTGCTGCTAAGTCTAGGTCAGGTGTGAGTAACTGATAGAAAACGAATCCCCAGATCAAGGCAAGAGCAGCAGGATTGTGTTTGTGTCATACCATGGCTGGCCAGGCGTGTGGCTGTGTTCCAGAAATACTCAGTGAGACCAGTGATCCCCTATGGGCTGTTTTCAGCCTGGAGCAGGGGTTCAGCGCTGCCGCTGGGAGAGCAGATCTGCCAAGGGTTGCAGGCTGCAGCCCTACAGGGAGAGCTGTCACACTGCTTAACAGTTCCTGCAGCTCTTGCCTAGAGAAGTGCGGTGTGGAGGAGGAGGAGTACGTTGGGGTCGGGTCCTTATTTGTCAGTTTGAGTCATACTGTAGTTTGATGACAATAAAACTGGGGACTAGTTCATTCTGAGGCTTTAAGAAGAAAAAATATTAAAGAAATTGCTCACAAAACCAGGGAAGCTGCTACAAATCACGACGGTTTTGCTGTTGCAATTTGGAAGAATTTAATTATTCTGAGTTCCCTTCCCACCTCTGGTAAATCAACTCCATTGATAACGATCTCCTTTTATGAATGGATACAAGACATTAATTGATTCTGTGGTTGTTCGTGCCAGCTACAAGATCTTAATAATGCAAGAGATATATTGTCTGTTGTATACTACCACAATTCATAAAATTTAATTTTGAAAAGATATGATGTATTTTTATCTCTGTATGTTTTTTAAGTCTTGTGAAACAGGCAATAACAAAATTTTTCAGGTAACCAAGGTAAAAGAGAGTGTGTGGAAAAATAAATAAATAACTGAATAAAAAATCCTATTACCTTAGAAATAAATTAAAGTTTTAATTTACTCATGGTAATATAAATCTCTTATACATGCCTTTTATAAACTCCATATATTCTTTTTATTTGATTATCACCTGAAGGGTTCGAAACAGACCCACTTCTTCCTTGCTTCAGTTGGAGATATTGATCACTATTTTATCCACAGACTTTCTTCTGAATTTCTCTGTATTATCCAATAATAGGTATAACACTATCAGGAGTAAAATATTTCGAGCAGGTTTACTCTTTCTCCCCAAGCAGCCATCAATCTTCTGAAGCATGTATTCTGTTCTCTATTATGCTCCCTTACCATAACTTTTTCAAGGATTCCTTAAATGGGCCCATTCATTAACAGCAGAAATGGCAGGAAAGTTTCCTGCAGCCCTTTTTTCAGCACAGAAAGATCTTTAGGGGCTCTGGCTGTGTGATGACTGGATTACAAAGTGCTGAGGCTACGAGAGCTCATTTAGCAAGGCTCTTAGGAATTATTGCTCCACTTGGGCAGCCCCGTCACTGCCTTTGCCGTCCATCACTGGAGGAGGCTTCGGCTGAGGTTGTTCCTCTGAGTGAGGCAGAAGAGCAGTTTGCAGCTGCAGCAGAACTACCTTTCCGTGATGCTGAAATTCCTTTGGAATGGCTGTTGAACAAAGAATAAAGGCAACCATAATAGAAATATAGGTAGCAGTGGCATTTGATGCAGTAGAAACATTCCTTTCCTGCGCAGTGTCTCGGCAGTAGCCGGTGAGCCTAAGCTCTAACAGCTGTCTGGCTTCCCAGTCACACAAATCCATCTGAGGTGGATAAAAGGAACTATTCTTTCTTCACAGTGTAACTTATTGATTTCTCTCCTTGCACCATTTTACTCAGCCAGGCAAGGAAGATTAGGGAGATTATCTTTGGGATAGGTGCCATCCAGTTACCTTGATTGTACTTAAGAGATTACAGGGGTATAAATGTGGTGCATCTGGAGGTCAAGGTTGAGACTACACGGCCCTGAGCGCTTACATTTGTTGTACTCCTGATAAATTTACTCCTCGTCGTTCTTCGTTTAATTTATCACTTGCTTCAGGTTAACGTGTTGCCTATCTGCAGCATTAAAAGATTGCAGAGGGGCAAATTCTGACATTGGACTGACTGAAAATTGTAAGATTTGAAAACAAGGAATTTTTAGATTCTTTATTATTTACCTTACTGACTAAAGTGCCACAGTCCTACCTGCACAGCGTTATACTGACTGTGCTGAACCTCACCTTCAGTGGTTTCACTTAATATTTCCTATGTCATCGGTACATTTTACTACGCAAAGGAGCACTGACTTGCTGTACGATCCTTGTCATCTTTTATATCCTTGTCTTCAATGTGTAATTGTATTTATTTCTGTCAGTGTTTCTTATCGCAGGCAGTAACATGTGCCCATATTGACTGTTTCTTGAATATAAAATTCTACAAAGTATTAGCAGACTTATAGGCTGGTGCGTTACTAAATGTAGATGGTGTGGGGCTGTATACTCCAAAAACGATGCATTTCTCTTCCCTTAGTCCTTTAAACCTCTTTCATTCCTCCCTCCTATCCTCAACTAATGAACCCTTTAAATCTTTTAATTGTTTTATGCTTTTGACTGATTTTTGGGATTTGATTTGTTGTTCATTCAGCCTCCTGTGAAAACAGATTCATCTACATTAAAAGCAGTTAATTTTTTCAAAACTTTAGACTGATCATGTTGGTGTCTCTATTAAAAGTAATCATTCTCAAGCAGTGTGAATGTTTTAAGAAGAAATATTTGATCATCACTCTTTACTTGTTGAAGAGTTCTTTGGGTGGTTGCTCTGCCTTGCATGGCTGAATATACACAGTTCTTTCAGTGCCACGTGCGCACCATCGGTCGTTTGTTTTGTTTAATGGATTGGGTCTGTCTATGTCATATGAAGTTTCTTTGAAGTGGTGTTCACCTTTTGGCACAATTTGGCCTTCTATAATTACTTCTAGTATCAATTTGAAACTGTCTTTGTGTTTATGCAAACAGCTCTGTTCTCAACTGCGGGTGTAAGGTACAAACATAGCGGTTTACAAGTCCCTGAGAGAGCAGTAGTGGTATGACCCGTCACTCGATGCCTTGTTTAATCGTAACAGTTTTAATATGCAGTCTTTAATCACTTTCAGGATTTCTTTAGCAATTTTTTATAAGTAATTCTTACTCAACAGATTTCCGGTCGCCCTTATTTCTAATTCCATGATCAAGTTGAGATCTATGTTCTTCTGGAAATTTTTTACTTTCTTTAGCATAGTTAAGAAATTATAGCTCTTGAATTTTTAAAAAACAAACAAAGAAAAACAAAACAAAAAGCCCAAGCAAACAAAGAAAATAACCACCACAAAACCTAATCCTGTATTTGTAATGGTATTTCTGTTTGTATGTGTAACATAAGAAGTGATGTCAATAAAGTGTGTTTTTATTTTCCCCTGTTTTTACAGGATCGTAGACAATAGATATGGAAAGGATCTTGAGATGTCCTTTTCCAAAGCGTAGTCATCTGCCTAAACCAGTCATGACGGATATTTGTCTAATGTACTCTCAGCTCCCATGGATGAAGATTACTTTATCTCGCTAAGCATTTTATCCTCAGGGTCTATGACCAGACCCTACTATAGAGAAATATTCTCATGTCTCACCTAAATCTCATTAGCTGGGATTTATACCCAGTATTTAACTGCAAGTAGACTTAGACAATTTATTCCGTTTTCCTTGGGGTGGCTGTTCACATTATTTGAAGGTTGTTTTCTGTCTACTCTCATCGGCCAGTAGGAAAATTCGCCCGTGGACTTGATTGTATATTGGATTTTAGAACAAATTTCAGGCTTCTTTGGTTGCACCTACAGGTAGACCTATCCCTACCCCTAGGTTGGTCCACTGTCTTGGACCTGTGAATAGTTCCATGTATTTTTTTGGTGATGGACATACAGACACCTGTGCTTAGTGTGGTATAACATTACCCAGTAAAGAGAGGACGATGGAGGAAACATTGCAACAAAGGAACTCACAGAATATAGTGCACAAAAATCACCTTAGCAAACAGAACTATGAAGTCTCATGGGGATTTAGATGTAAAATAAAGAAGTTTTGGACAATAAGGCTAGTATCATTGGAAGTACAAAAGCTTGCAAACTGCAAAGATTAGATAAAGCTCTGGGAGGAAGTGTTGATCTGCTAGAAGGTAGGAGGGCCCTACAGAGGGACCTTGACAGGCTGGAGAGATGGGCTGACTCCAATAGCATGAGGTTTAACAAGTCCAAATGCCGGGTCCTACACTTTGGACACAACAACCCCATGCAGAGCTATAGACTGGGTGCAGAGTGGTTGGAGAGTAGTCAGGTGGAAAGGGACTTGGGAGTGATGGTGGACAGGAAACTCAACATGAGCCAGCAGTGCGCTCAAGTGGCAAAGAAGGCCAATGGTATCTTGGCCTGCATCAGGAACAGTGTGTCCAGCAGGACTAGAGAGGTCATCATCCCCTTATACTCGGCACTGGTCAGGCTGCACCTTGAGTGCTGTGTCCAGTTCTGGGCCCCTCAGTTTGAGAAAGATGTTGAGATGCTGGAGTGTGTCCAGAGGAGGAGGACGAGGATGGTGAAGGGGCTGGAGCACAAGCCCTATGAGGAGCGACTGAGGGAGCTGGGGTTGTTTAGCCTGGAGAAGAGGAGGCTCAGGGGAGACCTTATTGCTCTCTACAACTGCCTAAAAGGAGGTTGTAGTCAGGCAGGGGTTGGTCTCTTCTCTCAGGTGACCGATGACAGAACAAGAGGACACGGTCTCAAGCTTCGCCAGGTGAGGTTTAGGCTCGACATTAGGAAGAAGTTCTTTACTGAGAGGGTGATTGGCCATTGGAATGCGCTGCCCGGGGAGGTGGTGGAGTCACCGTCCCTGGAGGTGTTTAAGGAAAGATTGGATGAGGCATTTAGTGCCATGGTGTAGTTGACAAGTAGGAGTAGAAGTAGGAGTAGGTGTAGGTGTTGGGTCATAGGTTGGACTCGATGATCTCAAAAGTCTTTTCCAACCTTATGATACTGTGATACTGTGAGAAAACTGGATGGCAGACCTTAGGATGTTGTACTTGGGAATGACAGTCTGCTTCTGATACACAATTACATTTGCAAAAACAAAGAGGAGAGAGAGAAGTGAGAATGACAAGAGCATGGATGCTTGGGTCAGCAAGAGACAGAACAGAGTGGAGATGGCAGACTGCACAGAGCAAAAATATAGAAGTAAGGATGAGAGAAAGGATGTCTGTGGAGAAATGAGCATACCACAGACTAAATAACATGGTTGTCGTGGCAAACTTGGAGAAAGAGTCTACCTTGGGACATGAAAAAGTACATGGGCTCTCTTACTTGAGCATGGAGATGACAAGAAAGCACAAGAACTGAAACGCTGAATGTATATAAAAAAGCAGCCTGGAAATATACAAAAGCAGAGTAATGACAATAAGAAATGTTGCAAATTATGAAGATCCCTAACATTAGTAAAGAAGGTCTTTATAAATTAATCTGACTAAATCATATGTGAATAGCAAAATTGCAGAAAAAATTAGATGATCAGTGGGACTTTGAGTAGCCTGCAGAATCTGGAGAGAGAAAAAATAGTGGTAAGGCTGTACTAGAAATCTGAGTGTAAATTCCTAATGGAAGGAAGAAAGTTCATGGAAGTGGAAAAGCAATTGGAGTTGTTAAAACCAAGATCCATTAAGTTCTTGCCTCAGAAAAAATTGGTATCTAAGAGCCTGAGTGTACAAACCCCTCCTTCTTGGTAACAGTCAGTGCTGTTAGAGAAAAGTAAGCAACATTCACTGTGTTAAACTTCTCCAGTTTCTTTCACCGAATCCCTTTAGTCTGCCCCAAATTAATCTTCCTGTCCCTGTGCATTTTAGCTCTTTGTGCACTGCTCTGCAGGCTCAGCAGCTCCTGCCCCATCCTGAGACACGAGAACCACAACTATGCCCGTCCTTGCTCTTAGCTCTGCTACCTCGGGCTTCCCGTGCAACTGCTGCCACCCCACCAGCGCCTGGAGCAAAGAAAGCACCTTACCAGCATTCACTGCAGTTTTGCATTTGTTTATGACTGTATAAATGTTTTATTATAATAACCTACATGAGAATGTTGCTGAAAGCTCCTGGCATCATACGAGTGTAAGGGTTTTCAAGAGGTTTTCACATGAAAAAAAAAAGCTGTTTCTTTACTCCTTGCTTCATTCCTTGCTTCACTTCCATCCTTACTTAACGGATAATTACTACAAAAGAAAAGGTGACTTAGGTATTAGATGTAGTGTGGGCTACACGGCCATATATTTAAGGCAGGAGATGGAGCGTTCTGTATATGGAAGAGGCGTTTAAAGAACCTGTTGGGATCAGTTGCTGTGTTTTTCTGGCAATTCTGTGTCAAAACAGTTACTGTTTTGTACTCAGATGGAAAGGATTGAAGTTCTGCCAGACTCTACTTCTGAGTAATTTTTGAATACAAGAGAAGAGACTTATTAACGGGATGCTAAACAAAAATCTACTTTAGTACACAGTTCAACGAGAAAGTCTTTGAAAAGAGCGTTGAGCTGTCATTAATAGGAAACTTTACTTAGGTTCTTTTCTGTTGAGATGTGTCAGATGTGTAAAAATACTTTGAATTTAACTAAAAGATTATTTAATAACCATCCTTTATTCATATGAAAATCTTTCCATTGTATTATTTTATTTCAATTCATGTCTTTTTTTAAATCTTAAGTGCCTCAGTTGAAACATGCATGTTGCCTAAAGCATGACTGTCATGCTTTGCCAAATATTTGGTATTTCTCAGTGTTATGCACTTTAGTCTTAACTGGATTCTTACAGAATTTGTTTTATTTTTCTCTTAGAGCTCTACAAAGTTGTTTTCTTGATATATTTTTTATAAGCTAATTTTCCTTGACTCATATTCTCCTGATATTATGGTAGCTTTATTTCATATTCACTCCATCACCTTAGTTATTTTTTCAGTAATAAGGTATCGGGACTGTGTGCAGTTTCTCAGTTATAAAGAGTTTTCAAGCTTTCAATCTCCATGACTACTACTTCAGACATTGTCCCAATCTCTGCCTTATGCCGCCATATCCTATTGCAAAGTCATGTCCTTTTTTTCTATTTGGTAAATTTAATTTATATTAAATTTAACAATAATTTTTCTATTAGGTAAATTTAGTGCCTGTTCCGGATTTATTTCTTCTATTTATTATAAGTCTTAAATTATTTTCCCTAGCTGTGCATTTTTGTCTGAGAAGCTTTTGTGAAGAAGCTGGGAAAACTGAAAGAAAGCTATTGCAGTATCCATGCCTTAAATTCTTGAGAAATGAATGCAGAATGTTGACTCTCATGTTATTACTGTTGAATATTTAAGTGGATCTGTCTACATAGGTAGATAAATTAGCATTACGTATTCCAATATAGATGAGCTGTGTGCAGGTTATGTACTATTTCCAATGTCTCACTGCTGTAAATTATATCTGATCCTCTATGTGAAATGTTAGGCTTTACCCTGGACAAAAAAGTTCTTAATTCTTTAGGTACCTCAGGATTATTTTTTAGACTAGCTTTGTTTATGTTGTTCTGGTCTTCTATTGATTCTCATCCAGATCTCGGAAAATCATTTATATGTCTTTTACTTTCCTTTTTTTTCCCTTCTTTTCAATAAGCCATTTCCCAATAAAAGTTGAAGTAAATCACAGCTTTTACACAGTCATGGTTTTTTGTTTTTCACTAAGCTGGTTTGTACTCTGATAACCTGTAGCCAGAAGACAGTGACTGACGAGGTGGATACACCAGTTGATCAGTATTATGTTGAGAAGTTACTGTCACTGAACTTCCAGATGCATTTGCCCTCAGCCGCCCCGTATTCAACTACCGTGGTCAACTTATTTTTGTAAAATAGAAATGATGGAAAAATGAGGCATTTTGTATCTCATATTTCTACAGGATTTACAGATAATCAGTACAGATGAAAACCAGGTGTTTGTGGCTGTTCAGGAGTGGTACCAGACAGATACATACAACCTATACCAGTCTGACCCACAAGGTGTTTACTACTCTATCCTGCTGGAGAATGTCCGGAGCACAAAGCAACCGGAAGAGAACGTCCTGATAGATATTCTGGAGGTAGGTCTTCATCTCTTCCAATGTTTGTAGTCTATGTGGAGTTTTTTATTTTGACTGAGTATAATTGATTTCACATTAATATATTTTCACAGTTATCTTTAATGTAAAAAGATTAGGATTTCTTTCTTATTAAGATATGCAGCTGCCTGCGTACAGCCTTTTTCTTCTAGGTGACTCTTTGGTATCCTTCCTGACTTAGAGCAGGATACCCTTTAGCCGGTAGGGTCTCAAACAGTAATCCTGTGAGCTTTGTGCAAGATTGTGTCAGTTCTGACAAGTGAAGAACCATCAAAACCGGGCATTGGACAGCAAATCCATTTGCTTTCAGTAGGTGGCGACAGTATTTGCTATGAGGTAAAATCTCCTGTAAACAAACCTGTCTTGGATTTTAACATCAGCGCACTTGGCAAAATAAAAGACTGAACAATATAGCATTTTGGAAGAGTAGTACAAACTGTTATCAATTCTGTTCCTGTTGATAATGATGACTTTCAAACATAATAAGGTGTACATTTGCTCTGCTTCTGTTCTTTCTTGTAGAACGTAGGACTGGCCATTTTCAGGATATTAAACTAATGGACCTTTGCTCTGGTGCAGTTTGGCCACTGTTACTCTCTAACCTGCCTGCTGTTAAAAATAAAATGTTTGTAAACGCACCAGGCATTTTTGGCAGAGCTTTGTAGTAATTCAGCGTACAAGTTGTGTGTTTGCAGAACAGTAAAATGGCTGTGGACAGACTCTCCTTGATGGGGGGAAATGGTAGTTTTTCCCCACCTTATCTCTTCCACTGTTGCTTAGTTTTTTCTTTCCAAGTGTCTGCAGCAAAACAATACAAATGGTATTTTTCTGGACTCTAGCTTTTTAGAAATGTGGTTTCTTAATGAGTGAAGCTGCACATTGTGTGTAGCCGCGTTCCCACAGGGTGATTTTTTGAGAGCTTTGGCTTGCGGCTTTTTCATCCTGGTCACTGCTGGGATGCAAAAGTAATAGGGAGTCAGGTGCATTCTCTGCTCCCTGCATCGCCTTGCACAGAGGTGTCATCCCTGGCTGTCCTTTTGTCTACAAGAGTTATTTACTTAATTCAGTGTCACTGATGGTTTCAGAATTTTGCAACGTTGCTGAGAGCATATTTGATAATGTGCAAAAGAGAGAGATCTGAGATTATTGTGTGTACTGGAATAGTTGGCAGGATTGCACACAATGGAGTAATTGAAACACAATACATATGGAGCCATACTGTTCGTATTTTTAGAGCTATTTTTGGAATAGACATGCATTATAGGACACTTTTATTTGCTTACAATAAGAAAGGCTGCAGCTTCCAGATAGCTGGTGCGATAAATAATTAGTGTTCATCTCCTTTACTAGAAAGAGATAAAGTACTCATATCTACGAGTAATGTATGAATTATTTACACAGTACAAAATAGCTACTAAATATAACACATATTGCTGTCCTTGAGGATGGGATTTTTTGCTCTAGTCTGGGTTTTGTCTCTGGGCATTTTAATGTCCATATCCCAGCTTGAAATGAGGGATCTTCACTGCAAAACAAGAGACAGCCCTCAATATTTGTCAATTTCTCTTTCGACTAGTGCATAATTCTCCTTAAAATTTGTGCTGTTCATCTTTTGTTATCTTCCGCTGACCTCACTTCATCTTCTACTTGTACATCTGCTATAAAATCTTTCATAAGTTTCTACCTGTCTGCATTCATTTTCTTTCATAGGCTTTATCTTTTTTTGGTACCGTAGTTCTTTTCATGTTGTGTGTGTGAAAGGGGAGTATTTCCCAAATAGCTGTTCAAATAAGAAAAGAAAAAGAAAAATATGAAGTGACTGTGCAAAAGGAACACGCCCTTGAAATTGCATCATGGGCTGCCAGTGTGAACCAGTCCAAAATTTGACCCAAGGGTATTTGCAAAATGGACATAGTAATGTAATAAGTCTAGATTTGATCTTGGGATGACTCCTCACAAAGATAAGAGCTACGCAAGTTGCAGTACAGGTTCTTCATGCTTTTTTCATGAACAACAAATCCTATCTAACTAGATTTTGACCAAAATCTTCTGGTATATAGCTTTATTTTTTGTATTTCAGTAACTGCTGCTATTAAATACTGCGGGCCTACCTGTGCTTCTTGCTGCCGGTAGTGTCATACGTAGTCATAGTCATAGCAGAAAACCTCGTTAGAAAATAAGTTTATAAAGTAAATAGATACTCCTGATCCTGCAAATAGCTGATTATCTTGTGCACTCTTTCAATGAATGCTTCAGTTTTGTTAAATGTCAGCACATAAGCAGGTCTGCAAGGTGTGCTATGCTGGACAAATGGAAGATAAGTTGATGTACATTTTCAAGAATTCTTCAAAAATTCAACAAGCCTCATAAATAATCACAAAGAAAACAAAGAATACTCTTAAGGAAAGCTTCACATTTAAAATCTTCACATTTACAGCCTTCACATTTAATAATTGCTCAGGGATTTGGTTTAGTAGTGCACAGGTATGGTCGGACTCAATGATCTCAAAAGGTCTTTTCCAAAAAATGATTCTATGATTCTATGAATACAAGATTTTATCTCATGCCATTGGGTGAATATTAACACATAACATAAATATTTAGGGCTAGACTAAACATATTAAGATGTGATTACTGCCAGGTTTCTTCTAAGAATTATCCCTATTAAATTTGACACTGTGAGTTGTAACAACTATCTAAGATAGGTTGTTTTGAAATAAAATAACGAAGTTTTCCTGAGAGAAGGGAGAGCCCATAAACTCTTTTTTTTCTTTTGACCCAGAGGTTAAACAAGTGAAGGGAAACTGAATGTGTGGTTGTAGACTGGGTGTGGAGGCATTTCAGGTACTTGAGAGATTGCTTCCGTGCTTGCTGTTTCTTCCCTGGATAATCTGTCTGCATTTTTTTCACACAAAAGGCAATTGTGCTTCCTAATTCAGTGTAATTTTAAAGGATATTATATTGTATTTTGTTATTGTAACCTGTTTGTGTACTACTTATAGTACTATATGACTTCAGTTTAAAAGGTAGGTTGCTGTTATAAATTGCTTACTTAATTTGTAGAATAACATTTTAGAGACGTACATATTAAAAAAGATGCAGAGTTGTAATTTTAACAGTTGTGTATAGTAAGGCCATGCTATATTAACTTTTCTAATTTGCTATGTAACCTCTATGTAATTTGATAAGCCTTCTGACATTGAGAGAACTGTATATCCTTTTAAAATACATTTAGCTATACAAACCAGTGAGTAAATATCCTCCTCTCCCTCCTTTCTCCCTTTTCTCTTTTCCTTTTGCCTTTTTTTTTTTTAAAGATATCATTCACTTTCCTGTTGGAAAAACTACTGGAGTAGTTCAGACTGATAAAAGAGCAGCTAATCAGGGATAATCCTTGTTGGAAAAAAAAAATGTGTATGTACTGGTCATTAACCCTTTCTCCTGTATGCTTCAGGTCAGAGGTGTAAAAGGAGTCTTTTTGGCCAACCAGAAGATTGATGGGAAAGTTACAACTCTGATAACCTACAACAAAGGCCGTGACTGGGATTTTCTAAACCCTCCAGACATTGACATGAATGGCAAACCCACAAACTGCAAACCCGTAAGTGGTTCTTTTACCGTATCCTTTCTCCAAAGTGCACAAGAATTATTTTTGTGGTCGGCTGTGCAGTAGTTCCGACAGACTTTGTGCCAAGTTTACCAACCAAATTAGTAGGCAAATCTACTTGCATTGCATGAGCAGTGGTTTCACAAGCTGTTAGTCCAGTCTTCTGCTAGAGTGAGTAGTCATGACTCTCTATCGCACCGCATTTCTTACTGTAGAGCTTACTTTGACATAAAGAGGACATTCTTTCTTGTGTGTCGACCACATGACCCAGTTCACAATAATCATGACAATAGTTATTTGTGTCTGGGTATAAGGGCACATCATCAGTCAAACAGAGTTTACCAATACCTTTTCTCTTTCCATCTTTCGTATTTTTGTTTCATCTTAAACCAAAGTGATGGTTGGGTCTCTGTTAAAGGGAATTCTTGATTGTTGCTTGGAAATAAAGACCATAGTTAACTGTGTGGAAAAGTCCTTTCTTTTTGTAAGATTGTTATTGCAATTTGTTTAGATGTCCCAACTACCCATAATATTTTGTTATTTGCAAGGCTGTACCAAAACCCTTGTATTTTTCTCACTGGTTCGCTGTTCCTGAGGCTCCAGGCTGGGCAAAATAAATGCTTTTAGTCCTGCTACAGCCAGAGATTTGATCCCTTTCTATGTAACAGAAATGGAGGGCTGGAGCTGCTGGCTTCCTTTTCAAGAGTTCAAGACCCTGCTATATGTTTGAAGCCTGTGGGACCTAATCTGGAGCTCTCTGAGATGAGTGGAGGAATCGCAGTGGCAGCAGCTCGTGGGCACTGCTGGCAGCCTGCTCCTGGTAAAGCCCACGGTCAGGTTGCTGTGAGCAATATGACCTTGGAGTGCCACTGCGCAAGGAGCAAGAAGCAGTAAGTTGCATAGCAAGGAGAGATGATTAGTTGCGTCCAAAAGTCATTATGCTATTTTTCATACTTGTTTAAGTTTGGAAATCTTTTTGCTGAGACAGTGTCAGACTACACAAACCTCACTAGAGATTTTTATTACGCAGCTAAAGTTAGTATTTCAGACTGGATTTTAAGTCCATGGGAAACAGTCGTTTTCTATCTCTACAAAGCCGTACGTTGCTGAAGGTGCTCTCCGACTGGGTTCTCGTGGTTGTAGTGGCATAACTGTTATCAGTTGTTTGGGGTTTTTTCTGTTTGTATTAAAACTTGTTGTCTTCTTCCTTCACAAGCCTGATTGTTACCTTCACCTCCATCTCCGCTGGGCGGACAACCCCTACGTGTCAGGAACAGTCCATACGAAGGACACTGCGCCGGGGCTCATAATGGGGGCAGGTAAAGACATCAAATACTTTTTTAAGACCTGAAATGTGGCAGCAGTTCTTTGCAGATCTTGTCTCTTGGTTTCTCAATACTATGCTAGAAACATTGGCGAGATAAAGCTTTCCCTGCAGGATAACGCTTTATGGGGTCACTTGATCAAACAATTTAAGAAAAGTTAATTGAAGTCCCAGAGCTGTGTCTTCTAGGACAGAATAGATTATGCTTCTTCGTGCTGTGTAGTATCTCCTTCCTCGTTGGTGTGGGGTGGAGGGGTGACAGTGGCTGAAGAACTCATCCTGCATTCTTTTTCTCTGGAAGTGAGGGGTAGGACCTCCAGCATCACAGGAAATCCAATACACTGATAGAAGCGGTGACCAAGCCCTTGTTCTTTATGCCCAGATACAGATAATTTGTCTTGTAATTTTTATCAATTCCCTTTTTGCCTAAAGAATATTGGAAGTGAGAGAGGTAGATGTGCCTCTTGGGAACAGTTCTAGCTGTGACTTCTCCATTATAACACACATTTGGAGCCATGCTATTGTGAAGTGGCATTTAATAAAAGAAATTCCATTGCAATATTATGGTTTATCGAGAAAAATATTCACATAACGCTGTGTTACTTTGAGTCCTTGTGATTCATCTATTCGTTTCATTTAATTTTCTGTTTCTTTGTTTCAAAAATATTGAGATGTTAACTGTTCTAAGAACTTTTTAAAATGGCATTATTTTATTCTTATGTTATAGATTATGTTTAGGTGAGTACTACTTCTCTTATTCTGAAAGTAGATCCATTTTTAATGAATAATGCTTTCTGCCTTAGCTTACACTGATCTTTTATAAACGACTTACTAAATTGAAAATTTCCTGAGAATATCAAGATGAGCGTATTTTTTGTTGAAAGAGAATGAAAGCTGCCATTAATTCAATATAAGTGAAGATTTCAAGTTTCCTCCTACTGTAAATGGAGTTTAAAGTATGCTACTGGAGGCAGACCTGCCTGGTGAAATACTGCTATGTTTTTGTTGATACAAATGACACCAAGAATTTATGCAGTGTCCTTTTAGATACATTTCTGTTAGGTGTTTAGTTCAGATTTTATGAATTCCAATATTTAGAAAAATAACTTCCATCTCAGAGATCTTATTTTTACATAAAAGTATTCCTAATGTAGGTTGTTAATTTTAGCCTAAGCATGTTGTACCTGAATGCCTTCTCATAGCAAATTAGGCAATAAGGCTTAATTAATTAGTATGTTACTTCTATTTCATTTTTCTCTGTCTTTGTGTTGTTGTCTGATGTGGTGAACTGGTATTTGTTGAGATGCTGCGTTGTTTTTTCTCGTTGGGTATTTTTTTTAATTTTTCTTCACTGTACTCTTCTCTGAGACAATATTAGGGGTGGAGTTTGGAGGAAGGTGTTTTGCCTTTAATTCTTTCCTATAATGGGGTGAGATTTTATCACTGTGACATTGTCTTACTGTACCGGTAGATAAACTTGTCAACAGCTTTCCTTAATGCAAACACGAGGGAGCCCTTTTGATGAGATCCACATATCATGAAGAATTGAATTTATATTTTAAATCTGACTTGATTGTGGGGCAGCCTATAATGTAATGGAAATGGTAGATAGGCACCTTCACTGATAGCAGCTGGCTGAAAAGCTGCGAGGGACAATGTGAAAGTGGGAAAAATTTTCCTGTGTCCTTTCTCTGATAGAAGGTTGTGCAGTTGCAAATGGAGCAGAGGGACTTATTTTGCAATCTTAAAAATCTCGAAGAGCAACTGCATTCCCTTGCCAACAAACGACCTGAATCAACTCTTATTTTGACTTGCATTTACATTATTTGGATGCTTAGGTCATCTAGATTCAGTGCACGTGTTCAGTCTTATCTGGCAAACCTGATATCCTTGTAAACTTACACTTCTTATCAGAAATACTTTACATACAATAAGCTTGAATTTCTTCTGGCTTGATCCTTGAAACTGATAATCCTATGCAAATTAACAGAAGTACTAGGTTCTTAGCACATGCAGAAATCAGATTATTTGGGCCACATCACACACTATTAGGATTTTACCGTTAGGTTTAGGAAGAGCACGTCTTCTGGAAAGGACTGAGGATGATAAAGATCTCTGAAGGTCAGTTGATCACAGCGTGTCTAGGAACAATCAGTGCCTTGTGCTGTGAAAGAAGGAAATGTATTCTGATGGTGAAGCAGATAAAAAATTGACAACGGAAGGAGGGAAATACTAATACTCTTGCAAAATACTGTACAGTGACCTTATTAACAGAATGTATATAATCCTGATCATCAGTGTTCAGGGCCAATGAGCAGGGTCTAAGAAGGACTACTTGGCAGTTGATGGAAATAGAAATTATTTACAAGAGGAACCTCATTAAAGGAGAAAAATAAAGGACAGTAAAGGATATTTTGTATTCCTCAAAGTGTAACCTTGGGATAGAAACAAGAGATGTGGATAAGAACTAGAAATTACAAAATCCATGATCATCCTATCAATCAGAGCAGCGTGACTATCAATTGAAAAGGCAAAAAAGCAAACAAAAATCCCCTTAACATGGAATCTGACCACTTTCTATAAAGCTCATACAGCATGGCTGCTTGTGGGAATGGAAAACATAACCTTTGACTTAATAATAGTCTTGATAGCGTGCTTGAAAATCAGAGCACAGGGACTACTGAATATTTTTTTAATTTAAAAAACAATTAAATGGCAAACAGCATTAATGCCTAGAGCATTTGGGGAAAATGCAATAACAGGATTTTAAAATTGCATCTTTTTAAAATCATATTTACAAATAAAAATTCCACTCTATTAAAGTTGCATAAATAGTTCTGAAGAATGCATATTTTAAGCTTATGCATATATATGAATTTTGCAGACAGAATATTAAATTTTATAGCTGCATATTAAAGTGTTCTCTTAAATAACTACTTTCCTCCCTTTAAGAAATGTAATAGGATTTTGCATTTACATTTTATTTTCGTGCATTTTAATCTTGGCGACAGCCTCTATTTCTCACAGCGTGAGCTATGTAATGGGTGTCAATTGATGTGTAAATTTTTAGTATAAACTTGTGAAGGACTTTTCTATGAAAAATGTTTAGAGAAGTGAAGGTTTTTCACATGCTAGTTCACAACAATTGCCTGCTTAGCTTCCAATCCAGATGGCAAAGCAAGCAAGCAGTAAATTCTGCACATTTACACGGATTGTGGAAGTGCTGGAAAGTTCAGTTTACTTTGTGTCACATGAGGCTCAAAGGCATTGCATACATTGCCATAAATTTCTATCATTTCTTTACAAATTTAGCACACTAAGATGCTACTGTAAAAAAGGATGAGGGAACAGGGAGATGATTGAGCATTTTCCAGTGCATTTTGGAGGGAAGATGTTGCAATTTCCTTGGACTTATATCACTATGTTCCCACATTCTGATGGTGTGAATCACTCCCTAAACACATCTTCAGCTTGCCAGGCAAAAACTGTCAGTCTGGGACTTTTAAACACAAATTGCTTGCATGTTTCCTCTACACTGTGACTACAAGTTTACAAACCATGAAATTTTAGCTTTTTGTGCATTGGCTGAAGGGATGTTACAGCTGTATTAATTACCAGTAATCTAGGCAAAGTACATCTCTCTTTGTGAAGCAGGGGGTTTTCTGTATGCTAATTTTAAGTGGCTGGAAAAGATTTTCCATATTAGAAGGATTATCAAAGTGTTGCATGTGGGGATTATTTCTGCTCACTGTAAGCATGTCTAAAATCACATATGAAAATATGGGCAAAAGCAGTGATAAGTAGCGCTTAAGACAGGTAAATTAATAATAAATTGTAAATGAAAGTAATCTCCCACATTTGTGTGACCTGGTTGGAACCTGTCGAAATGCCTGAGCGAAGACAAAGTCTTAATAATTTCAATTTAATAGTCTCTTGAGATTGGCATTTTTTTTCACAGACCTTTCCAGAGAGCTTGGCTGGCCACTAGTCATCACTAAAACTGCTTTCTTTCACATCCCCGTGCTGCCAACTGCTGAGCTGGTGCGTGCAATGTTATGAATGGTTTGGAGAAATATGTTGAAGGGTAGTTAGCACCCCTATATTCTAGTTTTTAGGACTGCTACCTCTGCAGGAATACGAAGTGATTTTTACCCTATTACTTTAAAATTAGCCTTTATTCAGGACAAGTCAAAAAGCAGAAGGCATTTCCTGTATCCCAAAGCATAGTTTGGAAAAGTTTATATGAACACAAGTAATAGAAATGAGAGAAGGCTGTGCTTTATCCAAAAATTCAAAATATTTGTTTCCTAAATCGAAGAAACAAGGTGTCAGAATGTAACAACAGCAGAGTAATACTGACACAGGCCAAGAGTCCATCTAGCACAGTATCCTGGCTGTGTTGGTGGCAAAAAGCCTTTGGAGAGGTGTTTAAGAAAGCTTCAGGTGTCTATGGGCCTCCAGGCCATGGTCTGGCCTCAGGATGTGCTCTGGCCTTCCCTTATTTCATGTATACCTGGTATTTGCAATAATGCCATCCCTTTGTTAGGGACAAAGTATAACTCTAACAATGCCTTTAACAACAATGTACTTAAAGTTGGATGAGAAATGTAGAAAGCAAAGTTGAATCAAACACTGACAGTAATTTGAAGCGTCATCTTTCTTGTTCTTGTCATTTAGCTACTAAAAGAATATAAAATAAGACAAACTTGAGAAGCTTCTGTGTTACAGACAAAACTTGTTGAAACCAGATGGCAAAAAACTCTGTGTCAAGTGTCAGAGGAATTTTTAGGCCGTTTAGGTCAAAAAGTGATGTTAAAATTACACCATTTGTAGCTCTGGCTGATACAGCCTGCAGTTGATTACCCATTCCAGGTGTACTGTCTTTTCCTGTGTGAACCTGAATTGCCTTCAGCGCATTACGTAACCTTTACTTGATACCACAACTGGATTTTGAGATGTAACACAGACCCACGAAAATGATGGAAAAGTTGTAGTGGCACCTGAGGAGTTACTGCAGACATTTACAACTGGAATGAAGAGCACAGATTTTGGTGTGATTCACCAGGCAAACAGCACGCTGATGTTTGTGGATGTACAGTACAGTTTGAACACTTGAGGATGTAGTGGGGATGGTACAGCACAAAGTAAGCATTGGCTTCTAGTCTGAGGGCTGAGCCGGATTTGGCCGCTTCTCACCTTCTGCATCACTCGACCGTGATGTCTGTTGTGCACGTGTTATTGGCTGCCACACTTGCAAAATAAGGTTCATAATTTCACTCAGATGTGACATAGAAACCTTCAGCTGTACTTTCCCAGTTCTCCCATGACTTTGTAGCTGTTTGGTTTTAATGTTATTAATGTCAGGGGTTTTTTGCATTTCATTCGGAGCTGTTGTAAAGAGGTTTATGGGGTGCTCTTACGTGTGCTTCATCTAGTTAGCTGGCTTAATCCAGTAACGTGACACGCTTCAAGGTAGCTAGAGCCTTGCAGTAAGATTGTGCACTTTATTTTAAATCTCAAATCTATGAAATCTAAATATCTGTGGAGTTATTTTTATTAGAATATAAAAAAATTAAGTAAAAACAATGTAACTCTTTAAATAAAGAAAACTCATAAATCTTGTGTGACACACGTTAAACAGAAAGGTTTACAATTAAAACTGTGGTGAGTTAGCTAAGTTGTCTGAAAGACTTAGTTTTATTCTGGTTTGACTTTTTCAGGCTACCAGCTTTCAAAGATACCCTTGACCTAAACTCATCACACCCCCCTCTATTTTCCTCTATAAATTTCCTTCTGCCTGTAACCCCTGAGACGTGGCCATGTGGCTTCTTCCCACTGCAAATAACCCCCGGTGCTTTGAAGGAGCCCCCCTGTCTCCATTGGTTTTGCAGGTTTCCTGCCTCACCCGCTCTTTCTTTCTGAATTGACTGCTGCTGGCTTTCAGCATCGTCTGCAGTACCCATGTAGCAAACTGCAACGGGACTGAAAAGTTTTATCCTCTGTTACAGAAAGGATTGCGTTCCGTGCTCGAAGGCTTGACCTACGTAATTTTGCAAACTTCTTAAATGTATCTCCGAAAAAAAACCTCAAAGCAGTGGAAATTAGAACCTTCATTAATGTGCAGAGCGTTGTGTCAGCAATCAGAAGTTCCTGCGTGCAACACTCCTGGGTGTTGGCTCTTGGCCTGGAGACAGAGTGCTTTCAAAGGTCAAACAGCAGTGAAGTCCCTTTTCCCAAAAGCCTCTATGCCAAGTTTGTCACCATTTGTATATTTTGAAAAACGACATTTCTCTGTAATTATAACTGAGTCCACCAGCTCCTTTTTCTCGTTTAGCAAACCAAAACTGGGAGTCATGTCTGTCATGTTACAGAGCTGCAATTTACAAAGCTGTTGCTAATACCTTTCAGGCATTGCCATATCAGCTGGATGTAAAAGGTTTTCTGATGAATCACGAGTTGATGCTGTTCAGTTTACAGACTAATTCTCCATTAGCTAAAGCACTTAGTGCCGCGCTTTTTAAAGTGCAGATCCATAGCAGTTCTTAAAATGAAGGCATAGTTATGTAGGTAGCTTTCGGTAAGTAGTAAAAAGAGGTAGAATGAACAGCATTTATCCATGAGAAAAAATAACAGTGCATTCATTAAAGTTACGTTTCCAAAGAAGGGTGTAGACTGACAAAGATACTTTTGATTCTAGCAAGGAAATGAGTATTTCCATCCCCAGCTATTCCAAAGAAAGACTTCTGTGAGCAGTTACAAAAGCATAAGAACACACCTATTTGCTGAAGCATTTACCAATGAAAAATATCATAGAACCTTAAAATAGTTTGATTTGAAAAGGACCACTAAGATCACTTAGTTCCAATACCTCCCACCAGCCCAGGCTGCACAAGCCACATCCAACCTGGCCTTGAAACCCTCCAGGGAGGGGGCACCCACAGCTTCCCTGGGCACCCTGTGCCAGGGCCTCCCCACCCTCAGCGTGAAGAATTTCTTCCTAATGTCTCATATAAACCATCTCCCTTCCAATCTAAAGATATTCCCTCTTGTCCTGTCACTACTCACCCTTGTAAAAAGCCCCTCCTCAGGTTTCCTGCAGCCCCCTCAGGTACTGGGAGCCTGCTAGGAGCTCTCCCCAGAGCCTTCTCTTCCCCACGCTGAACACCCCCAGCTCTCTCAGCCTGTGCTCACAGCAGAGGGGCTCCAGCCCTCGGATCATCTTCATGGCCCTTGTCTGGACCTGTTCCAAGAGTTCCATGTTCTTCTTATGTTGGGGATTCCAGAACTGGACACAGTGCTCCAGGTGAGATCTCACAAGAGCAGAATAGAGGGAGAGAATCACCCCCCTCCCCTGCTGGCCGTGATTCTTTTGATGCATCCCAGGACCATAGTTGGCCTTCTGGGCTAAGAGAGCACATTGTCAGCTCACATCCAGCTTTCCATCCACCAGCACACCCAAGTCCTTCTGTTCAGGGCTGCTCTCAATCCCTTCGTCCTCCAGCCTGTATTGAAACCACGGATTGCCCCGACCCACATGCAGAACCTGGCACTTGACCTTGTGAACCTCATGAGAGTCACGCAAGCCCACTTGTCCAGGTCCCTCTGGATGACTTCCTGTCCTCCTGGTATGACAACTGCACCACTCAGCCTGGTGTCGTGCAAATTTGTTGAGGGTGCTCTTGATCTCGCTGTCTATGTCATCAATGAAAATATTAAACAGCATTGGTCCCAGTACAGACCCCTGAGGGAAACCACTTGTCACAGATCTCCATCTGGACATCGAGCCATTTACCCCTACTCTCTGGGTACGACCATCCAACCGATTCCTATCTACTGAACAGTCTATTTGTAAATCCATATGTCACCAATTTAGAGAGAAGGATGTTGTGGGGAATCGCGTCGCAGGCTTTACAGAAGTTCAGATACATCCATTGCTTTTCCTGTGTCCACTGATGTGGTCACCCCATCATAGAAAGTGTCACTAGGTTGGCCAGGCAGGACTTGTTCTTGGTGAAGCCATGTAGGCTGCCTCAAATCACCTCCCTGCCCTCCATGTGCTTTAACATAGATTCTAGGAGGATCTGTTCCTCACAGAGTTAGGCTGAGAGGTCTGTAGTTCCCAGGGCCATCTTTTCTACCCTTTTTAAAAATAGGCCCTTCTTCCAGTCACCAGGGAGCGTGGCTTGGCAACCACATCAGCCAGTTCCCTCAGGACTCTGAGATGCATCTCATCATGTCTCATAGACTTCTATACGTTCAGGTTCCTCAGGTGGACGCGAACCAGATCTTTCTCTACAGTGGGAGGGCCTTAAATCCCCTGGTCCCCATCTTGTTTTCCATTGACCCAGGAGGGGTGAGAAGAGTGGTTACCAGTGAAGAATGAGGCAAAAAGGTGGTTGAGTATCTCAGCCTTCTCTTCATCAGCCTTCTTTTCTGTTGATATGAGGTCCCCATTTTCATTCATCATGGGGCGTAATGCTTTCTTTAACCTTCCTTTTCTGGTTGACATAGCTGTAGACGCCCTTCTTGTTATTTTTGCATCCCTTGCCAAGTTCAGCTCCAGCTGTGCCTTGGCTTTCCTGACCCCATCACTACACAACTGAACAGTGTCCCTATAGTCTTCCTAGAGGTTCCCTGTCCCTGCTTGCACTGCCTGTACAGTTCCCTCTTGCTCTTTAGTTTGACCAGCAGGTCTCGACTCAGGCACGCTGGTCTCTTCCCTTCCCCTCCTGATTTCCTACGTCTGGGTACCACGTGCTTGAGTGTGTTTGGTCCACATCACCTTCATACATACTGTACTGACCTTATCAAATCTCCTCATCGCCTACAGGAATAGAATCTTACTTTCAAAATGACACAGTCAACTGTGCTGAATTATTTGATAAATGAGACAACCTGAAGTGGGTCAGAAAGATGAAAACACAAGAAGGGGCAGTGGCATCTTCTAAAATGTTAAATGAAGGTGAAAGAACTGAACTGACTTATACAAATTCCCCAATTCAACATAAACATCCTAGCCCTGTCTAGGTTGTATTTAAGGTTAAATAATGTACAGTTATACCATTAAACAGTGGAGCATGTACAATCCTGATGGTCCAAACAGAGCATGTATTTTGGACAGTGGGCGCCGTCATGCCTCTCTGGAATCTTTCAGCACTAGCAAGAGCACTCTGCATAAAGAGATCGGTTCTGGTGGTTAAAAAAGCTGTTTATTAACACACAAGTGAAATCTCATACTGCTCTCCTAATTCCAAGTGTTTTCTTTCCTTATCTCTTCTGCTTAAGAGGATCTGATAATTTTTATCTTATTTCTACTGTAAAAACAGGCAAAGCATATATCTAAGTCAAAATCCCCTGGAGAATATGATTTAGCAGGAATATTGTGCTATGATTGCTTCTCCCCTAGAACACTGTAAACTGCCTTGTGGTTTAATAGCTGCTATTTGAAATGCTGCTTGTTAAAAGATGGAGATCTCAGTATTTGGAATTGCATCTGCTAAGATCCTCTTCCACGAGTTTGTTTTAACACTTCTGTTTGCTTTGCAGCGGTCTGAATGGTAACTGCTGATCCTCAGCCTTTTTGTCAAAATATTCAGTAGCATCCCGGACAATATTAAGTAAATCAAGTAATTCTACTTTAGATTTTCTTTTATTTACATAGTTTTTTGACACCTCCCCCTGCCCTCTCTTTTCATGTTTCTCCGGATTCTAGATTTTTCTGCCACTTCGTAAAGTCTTACAAATAAAACATTTTTTATTTTAACAGATTAAGTTCAAGACGAATGATTTTAGACAGTGTGATTAAAGTTAGGGTATGGCTTCTCAGTTGATGGACGTTTCAGCCTTACATCTTAAATACGTGTTCTTTATATTTTATATTATTTCACAGCATGCAGCAACGAAACTAAAATGTTGGTTTGGTCACTGCGTTTCAGTATTAGAATGAAGCCTCATTGCTCCCACCTATGGGTAGCTAGTAATGTAAATGAAGAAGTTAAATATGTACGTAAATGTTTTAAAAAGGATTCATCTGGTGCTACCGGAAATGACGTAAACAAGCCTGCGGATCATCTGAGTTCAGTTCTTACTCTGACTTGAAAATTTCTCTCTCTGACTGGTGTCAGGACTAGATCCAATCTCATGTGGGTTTTCCTCCTGTTTTGCGATAGGTAACCTGGGGTCCCAGCTGGTTGAGTATAAAGAAGAGATGTACATAACGTCTGACTGTGGGAAGACTTGGCGTCAGGTAGGAGACAGAAATCATCAAAGGCACCTGGAAATAATTTTAAAGTACCAAATGTGATTAATTTCAAAATGCTTTGCTAATCTTTGTATACCCACTCTTTTAAGGGAGGTAGCTATTATTTATCCCTATTTCACTTGGAAACTTGAAGGGAATAAGGAGATGATTTTGGAAATACTCAAATTACTTGGGCTGTCAAGTTCTGCTAAAACTCAAATTTTTTAAAGATGTTATAAGTATTTAATGTGAAAAACTCAGAGTCTGTTTACACTTTTAATAATTTAAGTAATCTTCCTATGCTAATAATGAAGTGAACTTGAGGTAGATCTTGTGGTACCAGTGTTCCAAGATAAAAATATTGTTTAGATAGAAATGCAGAAATTCTTTTGCTTCATAGTCTGAAAACTGGTATTTAAGCTTAAGCTTTATTCTTCATGGAAACTGAGAAAGCAAAAAAAAAGACTCTAAAAAGCAATACACTTTTGAATGGCTTTTAGTATGATTTAATCAGTTCTGGGACTACAAAACCCAAAGTATTAAAAAAAAATAGTTATGTAGTAGCTCTATGCCATTTGGATTCTGAATGTCTTTTGCTTCAAATGCCTAGTGTCAATTTAAATATTGCACCTTTATTCTGTATTTTTTTTTCCTAAATTGCTCTGTATCAGCAATGCTTAATCATAGGGATTTTTTTCTTTCTGTGTACGGCAATGAGGTACAATATGATCTGGAATCTACTTCTAAGGTATATCCAGGAGGGGAAAAAAAGCACCCTCAAAAGACCAGTGTTTCAAAAACTCATTTAATTTCAGTTAAAATAGTGTTTTAGTGTTCAGCTGAAATAAAATTAAGTTGTGTTATTTTCTGAGAACAAATAAGTGTGAAAATAGTTTCACTGGTGTTACTGAGCTCGGGGAGTTTGAGATTAAAAGAGGAAAATATAGACATTTCCTGTATTGCTATTGTAGGGTGCTGTTAATACTCCACAGAAGGACTTTCTAAAAGAAATACATTCTTTCTTGTCATGATAATGTCCTTTGAGCTTTAAAAGATAATGTTTTATGCCAAATTCCTTCTTGAAATCTAGCATATGATAAATGGAAACACCTTCCACGATTTACACTGTGTACTGTGTTGTCTAATCCTTCACAGAGGCCTCTCTAATAATTTATTGTCAGCATTTGCCAAAGTTCCGTAGTTTTTCTGGGGTGAAAAATAAGAAGAAAAGAGTGAAGGGGATCAAATTCATATTTTTGCTGCTTTTTATTTGTGAGACATTTAGGCAAATGATATGTGATGAAACTTGACCTTAAGATGACTAATCATGCTGTAAAACCAACCACAAACTCATCCCTCTTTATGACAATCTAAATGAAAACCTCCATTGCAAGCTTTATCGTAATTAAAAGTGCTATGAAGCCTTTGAAAGAGCTTACTCAATCTTAATATTTGTGATCAGAATAAAAATGTAGATTATTGTATTTTATTTTATGCCCTTACTGTTCATGATCAAACAGTTCTTCCAGAGAACAGCGGTACATTTCCTTTCTCTGTTGGAGTTCATGCAACGAAAGACCAGGCTTCAGTCAGATGATATGGGAATTATTTAGACAGTAAATTACAGGTTTCCTGAGCCGGCAAAAGCAGAGCAGAGCTCATGTTTTGGCACGACTCTTCGAGTGGGTTTAAGTCATTGACTTGGAAACTTTGTGGTTGTCACTAGTGAGTGCCTGTCACCTTTCTCACACGCCACACGTGATGTTGCAGAGCTGTCTACAGACTAGAAGGGTGAACTTTGTGTTGTGACAGAGTAATGCAGAAACGTAAATATAAAAGACCCTGGGAAAAGGCAGTTCAAGGAATTCATAAAAAGCTTGACTAAATAATAGCAATATTGGTTCATAGGAATATAGGACTAGGAGGAAGGCCAAAGGTCATGTAATTCAACTGTGTGCCCCTACACAGCAACAAATGTACTAGGAACATCTCTAACAGAGGTTTGCCAGCCTTGATTTTGTATCCTTCACTGCAGGAGATTCTGCAGTCTGGCTACGTGGTGTTTCACCGTGCTTCATAGATTTTCCTGACTATTTAAGATGTTGGCCATGCCTTCTTCTTGCAGCTACACAGATTTTGCAAAGTAGATTGGTTTGGGTTTTTTTTTGTCTTTGGAGAGAGGTGGTTTTCTGTCACATCTGAATGTTTTTCCATATGTTGAAAGGGGATTATCACGTCTACCCGGATTATAAAGGTTTGTCCCTTGGAAAACAGCATCCTCAAATCCACTCATTTTCCTAATGGATCAAGTTTCTAAAATGCGTTTGCTTTTTTTGTTGCATCTAACATGGCACCCCTCTCCCAAAGCATGGTAAAACCAGATGCAAAATTAGAAATTTTGTCAGTATAAAACAGAGTGAAGTGATCACCTTTGATGTCCTGACATTACTGGTACCTCGTTTCAGAAGATTTCTTCTCTTTGTGCTAGCATCACATGGTTGACTCAAGATACAGTTTGTGATTCGTAATTGGGATCAGTCCCTGAGTTCCTGAATTTGTAATACATTCTCAATTTAACAATGATTTACTGATGGTTTCCCTTCAAATGATTTCAACTAAACCCATATTTCCATAGGTTGCATATGGTAGGATCATATGAGAGTTCAGGAAGACTGCCGGTGTTCATAAGAAGAAATAAAACTGCTCAAATGAGATTTTTGTGAAATGAAGTAAATAACAGTGATAAACAGAAAAGTAAACCCAAAGGTTCTGACTATAGGTACTCACATTATCACTTGAGCTGGTTCCTGTTGTTCTCCTGCCATTCTGTTGCATGATGCTTGAGCTGCTTGTTTGTATCTCTTGCATCTTTGCCCTTACTGCGTCAAGTTTTAAATTTGTGACTGTATTGTATAACACTGCCCTGTAAATAGCAGGGGTGTAGGAGCTGATTGACAGGTAGCCTAAATGTCTGTGCAGCAGTGGTGATGTGGCCTGTAGGAGAAGGGTATCTCACCTTGACGTTACAATGAACAACGTGGGCTTAGATCATTTGAAGTGAACCGTGACAACGTAGTCCAAGGTGAACTTGTGGGATAGATAAGTCTATTTGGAAGATTTCTCTGTCTCATATACGAGGAAAACAATATCATAAAATGTGTTAATGAACATGATGCTGAGTCAGATAAATAAATGTTGCATCCTGGGAGAAATGGGCTACCTTTGAACACAATTTCAGACCACACATGTTTTAAACGTTTCTTTTTTTCCTATGGGGCTTATTTTTTAGTTCTGATTTTTTAAATGTTAGGATACTCTGTCAAATTTTAGATGACCTTGTGTATACATATGAGTGTGATTTATTTATTTATTCAAGAAAACTGTTTCTGTTCACATTTACGGTTGCTCTTGCTCTTTCAACAGCACCTGTTACAATACTGTGGTTGAAATAGGGCGGAGTAAGAGAAAGGATTTGACTTAAATAGAAAGAAAAGATCAGCAGCAAAAAAACTTTCCTGTTTGATGTGCTACCAAAGTAGCTAGTGTAGTAAAAACCACTCAGTTAAACTAATAAGGTTTCACTGAAAGCCTGTTGTATATCTAGGAAATTAATCTAGATCTTTAGAGCTTTACTATGGTACTTGCATTGTTGGCATATTCTTTCCCTGTTTCAAGTCCTTTTGTGTCAAACCAATTTGGAAATCCTTTGTTTAAGCAAGACTACTTGTATTTCTGCAGACATCTTAATAGATGCATAGTAACACCTTTTAAGCACAACAGTAAAGGCTGCAGTCCCAGCCTCCCACCTCTGGGAAGGTCCAACTGCCTCATTCTGTGTAGGAGAACGTCTGTTTCCAGATATGAATTTAGAAATGGTTAATTTAGAAATGGATGTCACTTGGTTAGAGAAATGATTGACTTTGGGCATTTTTCAGTTACTTTTGAAACTTGTGCATCTCAAAGTAAAATTGAATGTAGTGTATTTCTCTGGGATCATATAACCACGTTGTCATCGATTTCATGGAGCTCTCCTAATTGCTCCCAACAGATATCCTGGCCTGAAACAGTTGTTAGGATAGACACAGAAACAACCCTGGAGAGCAGAGGGAGGAAGAGAGAGAGAGGAAGGTTGTCATTGCAATTATAAAGCACATACCGTGCGTCAAAAATTACAGAAGAAGGAAGAAAACATAGAAAAAATAGGTGATAAAAATGATGTAGTTCTGTAGTGACTGGCTGCTAATAAGGATTGTAATAAATTTATGACCTGACTTTTGTTAGTAGAGAGACATGTATCAGAATTCATACTGCCTGTGAACATAGATATCTCTTGTTCTTGGGTCTGAACTTCACCTCTGCCACCGGAAGCACCTTTGCCTGAATCCTTTGAGAACTGTTTGTCTTGCTTTTATTTCTAGAAAGTAGAGATAATTGTTTAGTTCTGTACTGATCTCCACAGGCATGAAATTGTTAATGCTTTCTAACGTACTGAAGATGAAGACTCCCTTTCATAAGGAATTTCATGCATTTTTATTAACTGTTTGAAATGCGTGCAAGAAGAGCATGCTGTAAGGATGGCGTTAATGTACGTGTGACGTGTCTGCTGTGCTTTATAGTGTGCTAAAGCTGGAGTACTAAGTCAGTGCACAAGGAAGGGGCATGATGTTTTTCTGAGAAAACCTAATTGGAGAAAGTGATGCAGAGCCCAGCTTCCTTTATCTTCAGTATGATCGTGAAGCTTTTGGAGACTTCATGTCCCAGCATATACTGTTTCATTTTGATTTGAGCAAAAATTCAGGCAAAGTTTAGGGAATGATCGAAACTCGGCTCTGACTCCAGCTGATCTCATCCTTTTGAAGTGCATCTAAAATTAATGTCTGTCCTTTACTGAATTCCATTCTAAAATATGCAGCTGTGTGGAACAAGTAGATAGGACTGTAAATGCCTCATATCAAGGTTTCGCCTGTAAATCGGCAACATTGAAAAACTGATCAGACTCTTGAAGCCCTAGGATTCCCATAAAATATGCTCTTACTAGATGAGAGGAAGACTGAATTCTGAAACTAAATTAAATGCTTACTATTTTTGAAGCAATTGTGAATGTGCTGTAAGATACTTTTTTCCCCCTCTAGTTCAGTCTTGCTGATAAATCCTCTAACTGTAGCATTTAGTGTTGCCAAAAAAAAAGTGTTTAGCATTGTCAGTATTTTTTCCTTCACAAGGCAAAGTAAAGCTAACCTTTATGTTTTTCACCTTTGCTTTGTCAAAGCATGTAGGAGGCTGCGTGTTCATCTATTAACTGCTAAGTGTGTGTGGTAATTCTCACTTTATCACCCGCTTTTATGTTAAATGAACTTTCACAGGCTAATAACATGAGTAAACTCTGTCTTAAAACAGATATCAGATATAAAAAAAGGGAAAATCTCTATCTGTTCACTTATTTTAGTACTGTTAGTGACCTCTAGAAAATGGATGGAAATGATTTAGGAAATTTTGAATCCTTTATTTCCAGTAAATCAATATTTTGGTTCAGAACTCAGAGCAGCCTCTTTGTGAGATCGCGTAAAGTTTGAGTTTAAATAAATCTTTGATACTGGAAATGAGGAAAACATACTTGCACCAGTTATTTCAAATTCTGTAGAGCCTGGAGAACACGAGAGAAAGTCACAGACAGCAATGCTTTTCCTATTTTTCTTAGAATTAGACTACAAAGCATTTTATTCTGCAAGATACACAGAATATGGCAAATACCAAAGTAAGGTGATAGGTCACTCAGTGATATACAATAGGATGGAAAGCAGAATGCATACTGTGAGAAATAAAAGCTTGGGCTAAAATCACTTTAGACAGTTTAATCTGACTGTGATTTGAACCTGAACATTTTCTGATTCACCTGCTTAACTTTCTTTTCTTTTACAGCTGGGAGAAATGCAAGAGTAAAACTGACTTTTATGTCCTTTTCAATTTGAATTGCGGACATTATAAAACATATAAGTCTTTTAATCCTGGGTTGCTCTTACACTTTATTTCTGCTCGTTCGTACGTTTGCTTAGCTTGCCTTTTCTTGTCCAACTTGCAGGTCTTTGAAGAAGAACATCACATCTTGTACTTGGACCATGGTGGAGTTATTGTGGCCATCAAAGATACCTCTATCCCTTTGAAAATACTCAAGTAATCCTACAGTCGATTAAATAGCTATTGTGTATTCGAGACCTCAGGCAAAGTTCAGAGTTTGAGATGAACCTTTTGATTGGATCACGTATGAAATGCAGATTGAATCAGCTTAATTTAACATTAAGTCAACAAAATGCAGGTGGATGTTTTCTTAAAGATTATCTCATGGTGCTGAAATACCATGGTGTAATAAGTTAATCGTAATAACATTTTCTTGCATCAGTGTAGATATTTTTTCTTAAAAGGCTGTCCTCAAACTCTGCAGTACAAGCCGTGTTCAACATGATTGTCGTCTGCTACAGACTTGCACCAGCACTATATGGCAATGATGCTCAGACACTGTTGTCCATGTGGCTGAGGTATCCAGTCAGGATGGTTGATTCATACTGTAATAAAGCTCTGTCTCCTCCAAGGACCACAGTATATGAAGGCATTGGAGAATAGCCCTGAGTTGCTCTGCAAAGAGCAATATAATGCAGATGTTGGGAGCCAATGGGGAATAGATTTATGCATGCTTGCATAGTGTGGAGCACGGTATGCAAGAAGCCCAGTTCTTCAGAGTAATTAATGCACAAATTAACTCTACTGTGCCTTCAATGTAGATGCTGTCGTGGTGCAGTAATGCAGCAAATGGTCTTCTCAGCTTCTTTGGCAGGAAAGCTTTGCTGCACAACATTTTGTTATAAAATTCCGGGTTTTAAACTGCGAGAGAAACAAGCTATGGAGGTCTTATGTAATGGCATACCAAATTATAATCTTTGGCATTAAAAAGCACAAGAGACCTTTGTTATTCACTTGGGACTAGGCTCACTTTTGCATAATGCTCTTTGCACTAATAGGAGCTGGGCTACGTACTCAGTTAGCTAAAAAGAAAGCCATCACCAACCTAGATTGCAAAAAGACCTGGAGTAAAGGTACATAAGAAGGGAGACTTTGATTCATAAATTTTGGGTGCACAGCAGATTTGAAATACGTTTTTACTGATTCTTCAGCATTTTGTGCAATTTTTTAAAGAGATAGTAGCAGCTGTGAAGGTCCATCTTCTTGGCGCCTGCAATTACTGCACCTCCCACATGTTTTAGCAGTTGAGCTGGTTTGCCTCTCACTGACCTCTGCTTAGCAGGTCCTTAGCTCAGAGGCTACTAGGAAGAACAAAATGTAAATTAACTTGCTCTTGAACCTACAAGGTAGCAAGATGGTTTGACAGACCTTGTTTTTAATCTGCCTGAGAATTTCCATTGCTGTGGCAAATTTATTATACATCTAATAACAATGCGAGCCCCTGCTTATGTTGCTATGAGAAAGATCACATTAATATCAGATACTGTGGAAGCACATTATATTTTGGTGATCGTTAAATCCTGGGCTTTATTAGTAAAAGGATTTTTTTTAAAAAATTAATTGAATAATTATAGTTTGTGTTATAAACCATTTCTGCTTTTTTTCATAGGTTCAGCATAGATGAAGGCCAGACTTGGAGTACCCATAATTTTACCAGCACTTCAGTCTTTGTAGATGGATTACTTAGTGAACCTGGAGATGAGACGCTGGTCATGACGTAAGTTTCTGATTTCATCTCTTTCTTGCAGGGCTCTATCTGCTTATGCACTTGATGTGGATGTTTGAGATAGTCCATGGCTCTTGCCTCTTGAAGTCACACGGGCTCTTACACTGGTCATGTCCAAACAGCCCTAGTATGCAACCTATCTTTAAAATTGTCTGGTGCAGTATTTCAGATTTTGAAGATAAAGTGTTATGTTTATAAGTAATTTTGCAAAGTTACCACAGGGAGAGTGGAGTAATGGGTTTGCAAGTACAAATCTGAGGAACACAGGTGAAAAATAACTACCTTTTCTGTTTTCTACAGATGCTTATGCAGACTTCAAAAATGTTACATATCTACCTTCTTGTGAAAATTGTCTTCACTATGTTGTTGTCCTAGTAACTAGCATTGCAGTATTACAGCCAAACACTGTGCTAAAAAATACACATTTTAGATCTGTGCAGTGACTGAGGCAGATGCTGTGAATAGAGTTAAAAATAACCAAATTCTGCAACTAAGGCCTCTGTTTATTTGTCTTTTTCCAAAGGGCCAGGGACATCTGTATCTGGGCTGCAGGTTTTTCGTCTCTAGGATGAATGCTAATATTTTAGAAGTGTCTGAGAATAAAAAGCACCTGTCCAGTTATGAAGAAAGGCACATGCTGACTGCAACGGGAAAGGGGAATGTGCTCAGAGATGGGCAGGTTGTTGTGTGTTCTCCTATCAGAACAGCTTGTGCGATCTTTGATGTTGGAGCTCAGCGTGTTCATGACAAGCTGCTTCTCCTAGGAGTTATAAACAGAGCTGCCTTTCACATGCATCAGTAGCATTTTCCCAGGAAAATAAATAGCCCAGTGTGAGGTTATGTAAAGGATACTCAGCAAAACAAAGCTCCTACTCACTGTAATTTAAAGCATTGCACCAAGTTGATAATGGTGTATTGCGCAGAGGTGAATCTGATCTGTTGGTTCATTTATTCTTTCTTTTCTCCACTGTCCCATTTATCCTATTTTATAGATGTATGACCTGAGAAGTTCATATGCCCCCATCTTCCCCTTCTCTCAAGCATAGGGGGTTTTATGGTATAGTGTATGCCATGTGGAGATACTTATGCGTCTGAATGAAGGATTTACATGGATTTCAGTGGAAGCAGAGGGATAAAAAGCTTATCCTAAACTGTGCTTACTGGCAGATAAAATGATGTGTGATGACGATATGCTCTGTGAGATTTTTTATTATTAACTTCCATTAAAAATGGTGATTTTGTGAAGATGTACTTAAATGTGTGGCTGAATAGACTGAAGAGCTCATGTGAAGCAATGCTTTTTTGAAATCATCCATCTGAAATATATAAAGCTGTAGCTACATTTGTAACATAAGCCTAGATTGACAAAAACACATCATATGACTTTTATGTTTTTAAGGGCAGAATCAGAGTCTGACTCCAGTATCTCAGTGCCAGACTTGTAGAATCTTGCTTTTCAGCTCGTTCTACTGAACATGGAGGACATCAACTTACTGTCACAATCTGGCCCTGAAAAGACTAGGAGCCTTCCTACCAAACTCTAAAGATAATAGGAAGAATAAATCTGCCGTGTGTGTTTCCTTGTTTCCATTATATCAGCTTCCTTTTCCCATTCTGCTTTTGGTTGAGTTTTACCTTCAGGGTGATACTCTCTGCCTGGTGGTGCTCTGTCTGTCTTTTGTTCTGTCTGGCTTAGATAATTTTCTCACAACTTCGCACCGTACTGAGTTGCTGCATGTGACGTAATCTACAGTGATTTGCTTATTTTGAGAAATTTCATCCGCTGATACTCCCTGGAAAAGAAAAATCAACTATGCTATCTTTTCCATTTTATTAAATAGAAAGTGTTTTTTCCATGATAAGATGAACTTGCATGTGGTAATGGAAATGAATTAGTAGTGTCTTTCACCCTGAGGAATCCCCAAATCCATTACCGAGGACCTAGTCTGACATTTTTTACTTATACAGGAATTTCATTTTCTCCCTTTGGAAGGAATTTCGAGTGAGGACTTTGAGTAGAGAGTCCAATGTCAAAATCTGCATAAATTAGCAGACAGAACATAATTCAGAAGTGGGAAAGTAATAACTGAAAAAGTGTGAAACAGTGACTGTTTTATTTAAAGCGTCTAGAATAAACTTACAAAAGAATCAAAGAATATTTTACTTCTATGGAAAGCAGCTGTTAGGGTAAAATCCTGAGTCCACTGCAGTCAACTTAGGGATTTCCTTCAAGATTTTTAATTGGTATTAAAAAAAAAATCCACAAAAAGACTATCTGAGAAAGATCTTAAGGGACTTGGTAACACTAGCTGTAACAGAGACTTCTCATTCTCTGGCATGGTGACTGGGACGTTGACTTGACGTGTAAATGTCTTCCGTTTGAATTCTTGTTTTTCCTAACTTATCCAAAAATAAGTGCTCTGGAAGGATTTACTGAAGAAATAAGGGAATGCGAACCTGGTTGCCTGGAGTCTTCATTTCAGAACGTGTTTTGTTTTCTTCAAACCAGAGAAAAACCCAAATGTTGACTTGTCAAAAGTTTTCATAAAACTGAGTTGTCATCTGACAGTCGACGTTAATCTAAATCATTCATCCAAATCCCCAGCAGTATTCAAAATCTGTACACTTGAAAGCCAAGGAAAATATATTTTATTCAGTTGTGCTCTGCAATAGGCCTAGTTAAGATTTTTAGGAGCTCTGAGTAGTAAAGTATTCTTTAGGAAACTCATTCTGTATGAAAATCAATTTGTAAATAGACCTAGTTAAGACTTCTAGGAAAGATAAGCAATAAAGTATTCATAAAGTTTTGGAAACCCGATCTGTGTCAAAATAAGTTTCTAAATGAAGGGCTCAAATCCACCATTTATTGCTAAATGCATAAGTAAGGTTTGCTAAGAAATTTTCTCAACTGATCGATACATGTTCATCAAACTAGTGCATTGTCTAGTAGACTTTGTTTTGTTCTAAATTCTTCAAGAACGAAAGTTACTGCAACCTGGTGTTATACTTAACACCGTGTTGTGGTTTGGAAGAATTACTTAATAACACTGGATTGAGTAATGGCCTAACTCAGTGGAAAAGGGAATCATTTTTTGTGTGTCTGAAATATAGATGTTCCTCTTCAGTGGAAGTAGTTCATCTAATGAAAGTTTCAAACCTGTTAAATTGAATTCTAAATCACAGTTCAGCTTCTGGCAGTGTTTCCCAAACCGGGTTATTTAGATTTCCATGTAAACCCAGTAGGTACCATAGTACTGCAGCCCATGGCCCCTTTTAAAAGGCCAATGAGAGGTTACATAAAAGGACTGCTTTTCTTTATGTCAGGTAGAATCAAAGTCTTCCTTGTGGCTAATCGTATTTTTTTTCCTGAGGGTTTTTTCTGCTAAGGTCTCATAGAGTAAGAACTTAAGATGGTTCTGGGAACTTTATGACATCCCTGAACTGCAGAACTCTCCTGCATGTGCGTTTGGCTGTCTTGAAGGTCCATTGTTGCATATGATATTAATAGGTGTTAAATATTAGGGAAAGCCATATGGATTTTTGCAACTGCCATTTCTTCTAGGAATATCAACCCCACCTTTAGCAACATTGATAACAGTCAACGTTACCTGTAGTTTGTGGGGCTTATTGTTGCACCACACATGGTAGCACGCCAGCTTTCCCGACATCTTTGACTATCCTAGGTACTTTGTGTTGTGACTTCTTCACTACTAAGTTTCCATTACTAACTTTTTCGTACTGCGACCTTAAAAAAGGTAGAAAAATGGTTGATAAAGCCTCATTATATAAGAGAAAACAATCATATAATCGTTAAGACTAGAAGATACCTCTAAGATCATCAAGACCGACCATCAGCCCAGCACCACCATGCCTGCTAAACCGTGTCCTGAAGTGCTGTGTCTACACACTTATTGAACACCTCCGGGCATGATGTCTCCAGCACTTCCCTGAGCAGCTTGTTCCAATGATAGACCACTCTTTCAGTAAAGAAATCTTTCCTAATATCCAGTCTAAACCTCCCCTGATGCAACTTGAGTCCATTTCCTCTTATCTATCGGTTGTTATTTGGGAGACGAGACCTAGACGCACCATGCAAGAATCTCCTTTCAGGTTGTTGTAGAGACCAATCAGGTCTCCCCTCAGCATCCTTTTCTCCAGACTAAACAATCCCAGTTCCCTCAGCCGCTCCTCGTAAGACTTGTTCTACAGCCTCTTCACCGGCTTTGTTGCTCTTCTTTGCACGCACTGTAGCACCTCAGTATCTTTCTTGTACTGAGGGGCTCAAAGCAGCACTCGAGGTGCAGCCTCACCAGTCCTGAGTACAGGGGCACAGTCACTTCCCTGGTCCTGCTGGCCACTATTTCTGAGACAAAAATTGACTTTCTAAGGAAATTCTAGATTTTATGTGTATTTAGTTTGAGAAGCATTACTCAGTCATTAAATGGTTGTACTTCCTGCATAGTGAGGAACATAGCTGTCTGTCAGTAGGTGAAGGAAACATATAGAAAGACAGGAAGAGATTGGTGACATTGATAAAAGACTATTGAAAAGCAAACTGGTTCCTATATTTCAATCTAATCTAGATGTCGGCTAGTTGAGATGTACAGATGCTTATTTAGTGGCAAGTCTAATGCTTTTGCTGGCATCTTTGTGGCCACAGATGTTAGCAGAGCAAGTCAATGCACTGTAGTGTCACTGCCAACCTGTGGTCTTGGAGCCAAGACCGTGCAACTACCCTCTCTCTCTGCTCAGAAGAGGTCCAGTGTTTGAAGCTTTGTCTTTTCATAAATTTATCATAATATATTCAGAAGTGTTGAAACACGATGTCTTGCTAAAGCCCACATTTAGTATATTTTGAGGCCAGACTTGGAAATATATTGGAGTAAGAGGAACTGAAAATTTTGGAATCTGTATCCTGTAAGAATCTTTCATCGCCTTGTCCCTGTTTAAAGGAGGAGAGAAGGAAAGGAAAGGTTTGACGTGACTTTTTTATTCAGATTGAATCTTGGTGTCATTTTGAGCCCCTCTCTCTGAGTGAGTGCCCACAGCTGTGATATTCTAATTTTTCTTTCTGGGAGACATTTTCACTTAATTGTCTAGTTCTAATAAATGGTGATGATGAGGTAAACATTGGGAATGTTCATCAACAGTAAAATTATTCAAATGTTTAACCTAAATTTTGGTGGGGCCTTGAACTCTGTTTTGCTGTATTTTGCTCTCAGAATTAAGGAGCTACAATTTAGATAACCATAACTTACTCTGGCTTTGCCAGCTGAAGTCTGAAAGAAGAATTTTGTACCTGTGACAAAAGAGAGATGATTTTTAACTTTGTTAGTAGAAGCAGAATTATTAGCTAAGGACAAAAATTTTTAAGTATCCAAAATTAATTTGATTTTTAAGTAAGATGACAACAGGGAGCTGAACGATGCAAAACTATCCTTAGTAATGTCATATGTTTCTCCTTAAATTAATCCCCTTTTTTTAACTCTCTACCTTGCATCAGTCTAGGCACTAAATCTGCATTTTTTTCCAAACAGCTTACATATTAAAAGGTTGTTCTTGGACAGGAATTAACCAAATAGATGGGAAAAAAATGTTGGAAGTAATTCACAAACATCATGGAGCCACTGAGCTTCTGGATAAAATGGGAACACATCCGGCTCCTCCCCAGCACTTCTCAGAATCACAGCATTCATTTCCATTCTTTTTCCCCAAAAGGGCTGAAACCAAGATGTTTTGGCATAAAAGAATGATTGGCGATTATTATTTTTTAGCAGCAGGATACAATGAAAAAACATATTTTGGTTCAATTTCAACTAAATTGTTTCCTCCCCTCATTTTTCACTTTGGCAGACAAACCAAAAAAAACCAAAAACCAACAAACCCAAAAACCCCAAAAAGAAAAACTATTCTTTTCTGCATTAACTATATGCATGTGGTTTTAGTTTAAGGCACTTAAATCATAAGCGTCCTAGCATATTTGCACATGATTTGTTGTGTACACAAGCACTGTTTATGTGCAATTGCTTTATGTAAGCAGGTGTCTACTTTTGCACATGGAAGCATTCATCATTCCTGTAGCTGCGATTTAGAAAGGCCACTGATATGTGACCTTTGTGACGTTCCTTTGGGGAATTAGAAAAATATGCAGAATTATAATCTTGATGTATAAACAGACTGCAGCTTGAATCTTACATTACATACATCTATTTTTCTAGCATGAACCTTTTGACTTGTAATGGTGTAAAGGAAGCAAAGTCAACTGTTAGAAGGAAAGCATATCTGTAAAGATTCATCTGTCATTTTCTTTTTGAAAATGGCAGCACTGAAGGGCATAGTTATGACTGTCTCACTCTTCCAATCCATATCTCCTTGGAAAATCTTTCATTATTAAATGTTACTGGTTTTATGAGTTGAGGAGAACACCACCAGTTTTCAGTGGCTAGACCAGAGATAAAGTGCATCCTTGCATGCCACGACCTCATCACTTTACTCCCTCAACTTGTTAATTTATTTACAGGTTTTGGCAGGGGGTAGTTGTGCGTCATGGTGTACGTTCAAAGGCATTGTAATAACATGAACTAAAAAAGGCGAAACAAAGAGTGGTACATTTATTTGCTTTTTCAGTTATATTGTCATCTTTTGTAGTAAAGGTCTGAGTGAAGCAAAGGACTTTGCTCTTGGAGTTTATGATAAATTGACAAGAAACTTCTAACACGCTACTCCTTTTATTTGAAAGATAACCGAAAAAGCTAACTGATAAAGTTGCTGCTGTTTTGTCATAAACGGCCTCTGATTCGTAGTGAACCTTAAGGTGGATTAAGTATTCAATCTGAAACTGCAATTGTGTTATAAAAATAATTGTGGAGGTGTGACAGTTTAAAAAGATATTTTAACAGTACTGTAAGTTCACTAACAATTATATTTCCAAATGGTATGTTCTACTACAGGAAAGCAAGCTTGTATGGGAAACAAGAACTAAATATCACATTTTAGCATAGCTCTGTGACTGCTTCCATTTGAACGAATACTTTCCATGCGCAGACTGAGAGTTGTTAAAATAGTTATCTTGCATCTCCAAGAGCCTTGGTTTCCTTTCCAAGCTTGGTCACATACTTGCTGTTGGATATTGAGGTTTAGATCCATAAAGAATTTCAAGTTCTGCCTTTTGCACATGCTTGGACATATTTGCTTAGGTGCTGCCCAGAAGGATTTAGACATGATAGAGCCAATTTAGACATGAATTTAGACATTGTAGCCAAGACAGAGCCGTTGAGAGTGCCCAGATTCATCTGTATATGAGGTCTTCAAATAATACTCTATGTTTTACTGTTGGAAGACTTTATGCATTTAAAAGTGCCCCCAAAACACTAGAGCTCCTGTTCCACCCCCGGCTGAGATGCCAAGCTAGCAGAGTGTCTCAGCAGGACAGTGCAGGGCTGTACAGACAAATTCTCCTACCTTGGCAGCATGCTGGTTCGAACATCCTGGCCAATAACAGTCATGGATAAGAGAGCAAAAGCCGATGCAGCACTTGGGAGATGAAAGCAGCATGTCTAGAATGAGAGAGGCCTCTGATTTCAAACAAAAGTAGCTAAGCATCACGCAGTTCTCATGACTAGTATTCAGTACAGTGGCAAAACTGGGACAATCCAAGTTGCTACGTTAAACATCTCAATGAATTCCACATGTGCTGTCTTCATGACCTCAGTGGGGTTGTACAGTGAGATCACTTCCACCACTCCGAGCTCTTTGAGTGTTCTCAGATATTCAACAGTAAAGCAAAATTGTTGCCGGTTCAGCCGTGCTGCTCCGAGTATCTGGTGGGTCCATCAGACATCAGGTTACTCACAGGCACTTACTTTGGAGACAATATGACGAACAGCTCAAAAGTGAGCTGACACAGTACCAAAAGTTGTTCAAAGCCTGTGTTAGTTCATATAGCATTAGATCCACGCTATGGGACACTATAGCTAAAATACATCTGCTCTGACAAAGAATGTTTTGCTGCTGTGAAAGCTTTTGAAAAAAATCTTGAAGAACACAGCAGGAAAACTAAAGAGGAAGGCAAGTGCGGTGGTTATAAAAAGATCTCAGTGCCGTCTGAGATGAGTAACGTGTTGTCAAAAATCAGGGTTGTTTCTCCTGAATTAAATCATGGAAGCTGAATGTTTATCTGATAATTCTTCAGGAGCCTCCAGCTTTAACACCAGCTTCAGTCAGGTGGTTTGCAAGCGACACAGACAGCAGACAACACCGATGATCTGAGCTAAGAACATCTATTGAATAGATACTCTTCTCTATTGAATAGAAGCTCTTTTCTATTGAACAGAAATGTGCCTTTGGTGGAAGAGGTTATCATTGCATATAATTTCTGCTAAATTAGCTTCCTCCGCTTATGAACTTTATCTAGAACAGAAATAACCAGCAATCCTCCAGCAAATGGTTTAAATGAGTTAGCTTAAAAACTGCATTAAACTGTCTTAGCTATCAAATGATGCAATCAAATTAAAAAATGATGTGCTCATAAATGAACTAGGAACAAATATAAAAAGTTGTTATGGCAACTGAAACACTGAAGTTAAAATTATGGACCCCAAATTCTTGCAAATAAAAGTAAATCAATTTCCAAGGTAATTGGAATTTCTGTCAAAAATTATTTATCACAGCATCATCTTTCATAGTTTTATCAAAAACAATTTGATGGCTTTCTAATGAAATATAATTAATCAAGAAGAAGATTTTAGTAGCTTATGAATTACTGTAATCTTGATATTTAACTTCTAATCATCACTTACAGTTGCTGCACTGTTCCAGTCTTTTCATTTATATGATTTTATTGGACCTATATATTTTGCACCTGAACAATTAGATTGTGATTGCTGTTGTGTATTGCTTTATTGTAGCTCACATATTTTTGTCCTCCCTGTTGGATCCTACTTAAAACATTCCTTTCTTCCCTTCTTTTTAATTTTTGTGATATTTGGCAATGCATTTCAATGGGCTTTTCTGATGTATTTACAAACCCAGTCATAGAATCATAGAATCATCTGGTTGGAAGAGACCTCTGAGATCACCGAGTCCAGCCATACCTGTCCCCTTACTAAACCATCTCCCTAAGAAACTTACGTACCCATCTTTAAAATACTTACGGGGATGGGGACTCCACCCCCTCCCTGGGCAGCTGTGCCAATCCCTGACCACCCTTTCAGTGAAGAAATTCTTACTAATGTCCAGTCTAAACCTCCCCTGGCGCAACTTGCAGTCATTTCCTCTTGTCCTATCACTGTCACTTGGGAGAAGTGACCAATGCTGACCTTGCTACAACCTCCTTTCAGGGAGTTTGGAGACAGTGATGAGGTTTCTTCTGTAGGGCAACAAGTGTTATTTGCAGGAACAGCGTTAATAATCATGAGGCCGTGTTTTCAAAGAGTTTGCTAAACTGAGTGCATATAAGGTGCTGGATTCCCTAGGAAATTTGCCCCATGAATTACAAAACTCTATGGCTGCATTTTTCATGGAATTCATGGGACACTTCTAATCTCAGGAACTTTATTTAAGCCAGAGAATTGTAGAATCAGTGATGCAGTTGCTGTGCTCTGTCACAGCATGATTTTCAGTCTGTAGAATTGGAGTGGTCATAATGGAAATGAGTATATTTTCGCAAAAGGCTGGGCTAACAGGCAGAAAGTTATTTCAGTCTTTTGCTAAAACTCCACAGAGTTGGCCCATTGAAATATTGCCTTTGCTGTATAAACATATATTTTTCACATAGTTTCCATATTATTCTAGTATAATTTGCATAATTTCTAGGGTAATTTCTATAATTTTTATATATTGGATGTAGGACTGGACAATATCTCAAAAGTTTGTCCGATCTCTAGCTCTAATTCTCATCCCTCACTGGTTTCTTGCTCCAGCAAGGGAGAATAAACAACCTTCAATAGCTTGTATCGTTACCATTACAAAATTACAGAGTCAAAAAATAGTTGAGGTTGGAAGGGACCTCTGGAAGTCATGTGATCCAACTCCCCTCCTCAGGCAGGGCCACCTAGAGCCAGTCACCTAGCACTGTGTCCAGATGGCTGTTGAATTCTCAAAGGATGGGGACTTCACAGTATCCTTGGGCAACCTGTGCCAGTGCTTGGCCACCCTTAGAGTAAAAAAAAGTCTTTCCTAATATTCCGAGGGAACTCCCTGTGTTTCAGTTTGTGCCCATTGCCTCAGTTCCTGTCGCTGGACACCACTGAAAAGAGCATAGATCTATCCCCTAGGCACCCTCCCTTCAGGTATTTATAGACATTGATAAGATCCTCCTGAGCGTTCTTGTCTCCAGGCTGAACATAACCACCTCTCTCAGCCTTTCCTCGCAGAACAGATCCTGCATTCCATCATCTCCGTGATGCTTTGTTGGACTCTGTCCAGTCTGTCCAGTTCTCTTTCGTATTGAGGAGGCCAGAACTGGGCACAAGGCATGGGTGGCTAGGAAGAAGAGAAAGAATTAGAGAACTATGGAGCTGTAACTTCCAGGTTTATTGATGCTTGTCTCTACTCCTTTTTGTCCCTTCTCCAGGTCTCTTAGAAGACAACTCTTCAATCTATAAGAAGAGACTGAAGGCATTTTGTTTTACTTTTTATTTTTATCCTTTTTTTTTTTCAGAGAAAACCCCAATTCTTTCAATCTTTCTTCATTAATTACATTTTCTAAGCTGCTTATGAGTCAGCCTTGCCCCTCTTCAAATCCATTTTTAGTGGGTGCGTAAATAAGCATATAAACTCCAAAATTAGTCACAGTGTTCTTTCAGAGTCGCCACCGGTGCCAAATTTTTTAAAAATATTCTCTTCATGTCTTCTCTTTTCCCGTTCTGAATGCAACCTACAATTAGTCTTTCTTCTTTTGCAGCAACATTGCATTCTTGTTTTTATTCCCCAGAATTCCCCAAGCCTTTTCTTCAGTGCTTGAAAGTTTTTCTACATTTTGGGTTTGCGCCTTGGTTGTGTGTTTTTCCTAATAGTGCTTTTTGCAATTGGTTGTGGAGTGTTACGTCTTTTTGATTTCTGACCAGTCAGTGTCCGCTCCCTTCCTTCTGTGTTATCTGCAATGTTTAGTGTGTCTTTGCTATTTGACCACGTGGATGATAATGAAAATATTTACCGTGGACACGTCATATCTTTGTGATACATATCTAAAAATAGTTCTGTGCTTAACTACTTTTCAAAAATAGATTTCTCTAATGGGATGTGTACTCCTTCATGACAATGATTTTATCTGCACTGACATTTTCCTTTTAAAGTTGAGGTAGTGTTTTCTCCTTTCCTTTTTCCACAAAGCCATTTACCCTGTAAAAGAAGAAAATTAAATTAGTTTGACATGATTCGGTTTTAACAAATCCATAGTGGCTGTTTGTTATCGTTTTAATTATCTTCAAGGTGTTTGCAGGTGGATAGCTGAATAATTTATTTGATATCTTTGTGGATATCAAAATTTATTCTGTAACTCTCTGGGCTCTGTTTTGTTAGTTTATATATATATAAGTTTATACATGTGTGTACATGTACACATATATATGTGTTTTTATGTATATATAGGCAAAATGTTTCCCTTTCCATAGTCATCACCCTCATTCTCTGTGAGATCTCAGAGACTGTCATTAATAGTTCATTGATGTTTTACACCTTCAGAAGAATTACATTATTCTGTTCTGCACAGAACTCAAACAACCATCTCCTTTCTTTCCTAACTAATCTGCCTGAGACAGCTACTGTGAATGAAATAAATTTCGTTTGTTCTATAGAAAATACTTATCTTGAGCCAGGAGTACAGCTTTTACAGGACTTGGCGCCTTCCACTTGAACATATTTATTGATAAGGTAATTAATAAAAGAAATTTAACCAGTTTGTAAAGGTTTGTGGTGTCTAGAGTCATTCGCTGAGGTAGGAAGCTGCATAAGTGCGTGGTGAAGTCTGCCTTATCTTAGTACTTTCTGTAGAGAAAAATAAAAAGGTACAGGTATTTAGCGTGCAAAAACCAGTTCATGCTTTGTCAGCAAAGCCAGTCATATTGAAGCAGGCATTGTGGAAAAAACGTGAGACCACCTAAGTAGTTACTTTATCGAGTATGTAACTACAAGTGAATAAGATTATAGAATCGTAGAATCGTAAGGTTGGAAGAGACCTCTGAGATCACCGAGTCCAACCGTGCCTGTCTCCCTACTAAACCGTGTCCCTAAGGAACTCATCCCCCTGTTTTTTAAACACCTCCAGGGATGGGGACTCCACCTCCTCCCTGGGCAGCTGTGCCAATCCCTGACCACCCTTTCAGTGAAGAAATTCTCCCTAATGTCCATTATATGGTGACAGAAGCTCTAGAGATCCAGCTGAACGAGAAAAAGGAACCAAACCTGTAGGGCTTGATCAGAGAAGGGGGACCACGCACCCATGTGCACTCACAGGCGGTGGACTAAGCCATGCGTTTTAGTTTTTGTGCATTGTTTCTGCTTCTGAGCCATAGGTAGATTTAGAAGGAAAGTAAGTAGATGAGCAAAGTCCTTTAATCTCAGAGCCTCACAAGAAAAGAGTAAGACACACAAACTAAATGAACGTGGTTTTGTTAAAGAAGTGCAATTCTGATGGTGAAGTTTCCTGTGAGCGTGGATTTTTCAATCATTGTAACGTAGGCGGTATGGGCAGTAATTTATGGATATCTACATCGCTTTGCTACCGCTGAAAAGCAAAGGAAGCACAAAGAAAATAGGGAAATCACTATACATCTTTGGTCTCTGCTATTATTTTTAAGGCTCTTTGGTAGACGCTCAGAGCACTGCATCCGTCTGCCAGGGAGGGGAGGCTTAGTGCGATGTTGTTGCCTCAGCTGCAGAGAATCCACCATTTCCTCACTTCTGGTCTACCCGAGTTCCACTTTGAACTTGGTATTCGGGACAAGAGAAATGACTCTGCACAGCAGAATGCGTTTAACAAAACTGTACCGTTCCTGCTGTGTCTGGATTTGGACAAAACCGAGAGCAAAACAAAAGGAATGAATTAGTTTGAAGAATGCTGCTAAAGCTTGAAATATAAGCTCTGCACAGTATGAACTGCACAGAGATCGTTGGCTTCGGGATCAACCTCAAGTTCTTTGGCAAGTTAGCCACGTAAGCCTGATACAAACCACAAATAAATTTGACTTTTGCCCAAATAGACTCTTTATACTTTCTAATTTGTTACTGGATGTCGTACTTACCCAATTTTTTGGGGGGGAAATAAATACTCTGAGTTTGAAAATGTTGGCTCCTTTGAAAATGCAGCTTGGTTTTTAAAGCAATGTGATTTCCTTCCTCCCTTACTCCTCCCCCTGGAAAAAAAGGAGAAATGTACAGTTTGTGGCTGATTTTTGTTATACATTGGTTTATCTGAAATGAAAAGAATGCTCATATTTCTTTAGCACAATGTGTAGATGCAGTGTATTCCTTTAAATGAGTACAATTTCATGATACTGCTGTGAGTTTAGATAATAGCAAATTTCCACCTGAAAACTGTAGAAGTAAAAAAAAATTAAAAAAACTCCATACAAAGAAAACCTGAAGAATTTGCACCGTAGTCATAAGGAATGAATGACAAAGCTGGAAACTGAAGCCAACGATCCTGAGTTCTGCTCCCTGATCTGTGCTCCCTGTCAAAATCTGAGGGCTCTGTGTGTTTCATGTAGCACAACAGACAAAAATGTTGGGTTCCAAATTAGAAAAGGTAGTATATTTCCAATTAAATTTCTGGATAGCTTGCTGAGGAAAAAACCCCCCAAAACTCTGATCTAGGTTTTTTTATTGCAGAGTTTCACAGACAATTGGCAAATGTTTTCTAACTAGATCTGTTGTATATGAAGAGGAATGCAAGTAGAAGAAAAATTAACCAGGGACCTTTCAGTAAGGAACCATGACCAAAGGAAACTGGAATCTCAGACATGGTATTTCGTTCCACTAAGATTTTATGCTTGATCTTTTTATTCAGAGTCTTTGGACACATTAGCTACCGTTCGGACTGGGAACTGGTGAAGGTGGACTTCAGACCATCCTTCCCCAGGGAGTGCACTGATGATGACTATGAATCTTGGGAGCTCACAAATCTACAGGTATTCATGGTCTCAGTTAACTGCCACAACTTTTCTGTAGCTTTCAGGTTCATGTAGAACTGCGTGCTAGGGAGATGCTTTCAAATAGAATTTGGATGCTACATCCCCAGCTTTGATCTCCTTATGTTGGTATTTGCTGATTTTACAGTAGTTTAAAATAGAAGAGGATTTTGTGATCCCTTTGGTTGTGTGATCTGTGTCCCGGGAAAGGTGGAAGTATATCTGGTGGTCTGCCATAATAAGAGGTGGTCCTGCTAGATGATGAAGCGTATAGCATAAACTAAAATGTGTAGCATTGATTGAAGCAATTTCAACATGCAGTCAAATGTTCTGCCAACTTCCTGACCACATACTGTACTCGATATAAATTGCCATAAGTAAAGCCTGTTCCAGAAGCAATTTAGGATCTCAGTGGACTGATCATGTAATAGAGTCCAGTTGTTTTGGGCAATACCATTTTGTGCAGTAATACGTTAAGGCGGTGCTAATCGTGGAGCTCTGGCCAAATCCAATTTTGGGAAGCTACGTTCTCTATATGATGTATTGATTAAAGAGAACAATGTGAGGGGGTTTTTGTATTAAATGGAATATGTGATATTTATTCATAATCATTCTGATTATTATGCTTGTGGTTATTCCAGCATATTTGTTCTTTCGCTGTGTGCAGAGTTGGGATTTTTTTGCGTGCTGCTTTGTTATTCCAGCACTCATTGATAGTTCTCATTCCTAATTTTACACTTCTTGTTTGGGAATGAAATGTATTTACAAAGGGTGTTATGCAGATCTGAGAGCCTGAAGAGTAACAGTATCTTGGGATATTGGCATTGAAATGGCTTTTAGAAATTAGGAACTGCTAAAATGACTTTGACAGAGTACTTGCAACAGCCTAGTTACCAGAGGAGTGTGTTCAGATAGTCTTCATTCTACCTGGTCCACCTGGTTGGTGCTTTGTATTGACTGCCAACATGAGAAATAGCGAGTTAGACAAAATTTAAGCTATCTGCGTCCAGACTGAATTTTTAAATGGCCAGTTGTAGGATTGTGCCTGAATTGTGCACACATGAAATATGTGTTAAATTGCACTTGAAGTCCTCATGTACACCTTTGGGTTTGTGCACTGAAACTTACTGTATGTTACAGCTCTGTAGTGGACTATCAGTGGACAGCGGTGTCTACCAGACCTTTGTATCCCTATGTATTTGAATATGAAAGAGTTGATAGAAATTTATCAAGCAAGACTAGCCTTTATCATAACGACATAAGGTCAGGTCTGTGTGGTGTCGGTTTTGGTGTGCGATAAGTCTGATGCTTTGGTGTTCAGGGTGATCGTTGCATCATGGGCCAGCAGAGGAGCTTTCGGAAACGGAAGATTACATCGTGGTGCATTAAAGGGAGAAGTTTCACATCAGCTCTCACATCCAAAGTCTGTGAATGTGTGAACTCTGATTTCTTATGGTGAGTCTTTTTGTGGACCTTTTAATTTATTCCTAGTAAATAATTTCTTGGAGTTTGAGCTGGGTTTATTTTCCTCCTTTTTGCCCTTGTCCCCAGACAGCCAGGTGTAAACAAATAGGCAACGTGTAATTTGAATAACAGGTTGATTTGCGTTTGCTGTTTAAAAACATTGCCATGTTTTAAGTGTTTGTCTCACCTGACTGAACAAATCCTGATGTTTTTCTCTATTGATCACAACTTGAAAAATGACCATTGAATTGATTTATAAGGCAAGCAAACCCTTTCTATTTGCAAATGAAGGAAAAAAAAACCAGAAGAAATGTTTTTGTCTGAGTGGCAAAGGAAACCTTTTAAAAATCTAAGCTACCAAGAGACTTAATTTTGCAGAACTGACAAATTATGACTGTTTTTTTCCCCAGGTGTACACAGCTCCCATTAGAATTACAATCATAGCATCACGGAATGGTTTGGGTTGGAAGGGACCTTAAACATCATCCGGTTCCAACCCCCCTGCCATGGACAAGGACACCTCCCACCAGCCCAGGCTGCTCAAGCCCCATCCAACCTGGCCTTGGACACCTCCAGGGAGGGGGCATCCACAGCCTCCCCGGGCAACCTGTGCCAGGGCCTCCCCACCCTCAGCGTGAAGAATTTCTTCCTAATGGCTACTCTAAATCTTCCCCTTTCCAATTTAAGGCCGTTCCCCCTCGTCCTGTCACTACTCGCCCTTGGAAAAAGGCCCTCCTAAGCTTTCTTGCAGCCCCTTCAGGTACTGGGGGGCTGCTACGACATCCCTCCGGAGCCTTCTCCAGGCTGAACAACCCCAACCCTATCAGCCTGTCCCCACAGCAGAACAGAACAGGCTTCATCAAGCTGTATATTCAGCTGTAGAATAATATTAAAACAATTTTTTTTTACTCTTTAAAAAGCAGTCCCATCCACCCCAAATGAGACTACTGGATGAAATGGGGAGAGTAACACCCTTGATGTTGATGTTTTTCAGTGACTACGGGTTTGAGCGCTCTGCACCTCTGAAGTCAGAGTCTAGCAAATGCTTTGCTGACTTTTGGTTTAACCCAGAGGCACCTCCTGAAGACTGCATGCTGGGGCAGGCGTACACCAGCAGCACTGGGTAAGCTGATTCTGAGTTCAGCTGGCTTGCAGTGACTTCCAGAGGGAGGGAGAACCAAGGGCCAAAAAAATGGGTTTAAGGAAACGTAAATAAGGCAAACTGTAAAAAAAAAAAAAATGGGAAGTGCAAAAATTCTGACGTTGTTGGAGGGTGTGCAAAAGCTTCCTACAGACTAAGGAAAGAGAGATGTTGCTTTACATGTTCACAATGGTACAAAACATAACCTATTTGAGAAGAGAAGGTGCTGTCTTGTTCCTAGTATCTTTATTTTTTATTTTGTAAATGCATTTTGTAAGTGTTGCTACATTTCTCATGGAAATGTTCATTCACAGGTGGGGTTTTTAACCCAATACTTGAATTCAGACCACTTTTCAGTTTGAATCCAATTACTTACTCTGGGAAGCCAGTAATATCTCACAAAACTTCACAGTCTCTCACTTCCATAGGAGTAAGGAGTTCTGTGGAGAACAGATTCTTTTTGTGACCGTATGGGACACTCAGAATCAAAGGAAAGCTTTAGTAACTGTAAACAATACCACATAGAATATACACTACAATGTAGTCTGACGTCTGCGCTGAGAATAACTTGCAGCTGGCATCTATTCTGGCTTATCATAACATCATCTCTGTCAGTTGTGGAGACGAGAACCAAATGATGAAATGTCAAATCTGGCAATAGAATCACGGGTTCTGTGTATATTTGCCTTAGCAATGGAAATGATGCCTTTTGGGTTGCGGCTGACAGCTGTGATATACAGAATAGGAATTCAAAAGAGTGAAATCTGACTCCAATTTTCAAGGATGTGTAAAAATAATATAACTAAATGGAACTGATCTCTAAATAATTACAGTATACATCTAAGTCTTTCAGTATTAGTTTTTTAAAAGTGTTAAGCTTTTCACTGTTTTTACTGTTATGTTAAGTAAATATTTGAAGTGTTTTAAGAAGTGCATAGACTTGAGAGCAGCAGATAAGCAATCGGGGTTAACGCAGAAGATGCTTGGTCTAATTTCTTGCTGATCTTTGGGATTTGAACCAAGACCTCTAGAGCACTGATTGAGCGGTGGGAAAGGTTATGGCAAGAGAGGGCAGCAGGCTGTCTGGCTCCCGGAGAGCTAGTCAGACGTGCTTCTAAATTTGAAAAAGCAGACTCTTCCAATGGATACAAGTAAAGTCCTTATCATGCTCCACACCCTCTTCCTTCAACAGGTTCTTGCATCAAAGTATTTGCATCATGAATTGGTTTTGATCATCTGCTGTCTTGTTTGTCCATGAACCCAAGGAATTTTCGTTAGCTGCCATGCCAGCCTCATTCAGTGCTTCTGATGGCATTCTCCTCCTTACCTTCAATTCATTGTGCTCGCTGCTTACTGTATTTTGCAGGTACAGGAAAGTTGTTTCTAATGTCTGTGAGGGTGGCATAGACCTGCAGCAGAACTTAGCACAGCATATGTGTCCGTTAATTGCTCCCAAGGGACTTCAGATCAGCATCAGAGAAGAAAGTCTGGCTGTTAAGCCTGGGGAAGACATCACCTTCTTTATCAGACAAGAGCAGGTAGTAATGAACAATGGCTTTGTGAAAGTTTCCTTACTGTTTCTATGGTTCCTTTCTCTCCAACCTGATTTCCGTTTGAATGAGATTGAGTCCTGCATGAGACAAAGAGGAGTGAGTCTGTAAATATTGAAACTTCTGTTTTCGAGTGAATCAGACGATCCAATAAGTTTAGTGAACCACCAAGTTTTGTCCACAGGATGGGGTTTGTCTCCTCAGTGGTGCAGTCAGTCATGATTCTTTAAAGGCAGTGGCTTCTTGTAAAATCAAAGGAACATAATTACCAAAATCTCCTTGGACTGAAATTTCAGCTGCTGTAGCAGAGAAGAACTGAAATGCAGAGAACAGTTAATATTCTTGCTTAAGTTGTTTTGAGATTCTGCCTTTCAGGAAGAAATCAAGCAAAGCTTTACAGAAATCAGCAAATAGCACAGCATCAGAACATTTATTATATAGTAGTTGTGTTGCTCATTTTTTTGTTCTGAGGAGACAATGCCTTCAGGCCCTGATCAAAGGCAGCAAGTAACTTTTGGATTATTTTTTCAATGTGGATATGTTTCCTAAATGGTTTCTATTTAGCATTAGGCTCTAACTGTTGTGCTTAGGTTACCAGAGTACTGTACTTCCTGGCAAACCCCACTGATCTGCAAGACATTGAAGAAAGTTCACTCATTTTGGCAAACCTGTGCAATATAAATTGCACACTTGGGTTTAATTTCTGTAATGCAGTCAAGAAGGTTACGTGCAGGACAGCGAGCTGCTTAACGCTTCGTAGGCTTTGTGTTACGGTGCTTGCAGTGCCCCAACAGTTGTGTGGCAAGTTATGCTGCCTTCTCTTTTATAATTTATTTGGAAATGTTTATTGTAAGAATAAAATTGGTTGCAATTTGGACTGTTATGATTTTGATTGGCAGTTTGAATTTTTTTTCCTACTATGCAGGTTCTGAAGTTTTCATGAATCTCTATGGCAATATGTAAAGCATTTACAACTATTAAAAATCTTTAGAAGTCACGGATCTTGAAGGGAATCCCGTGCTGTGTTTTCTGATGAAGCCTTTGCTCCCTACATTGAACTGGAAGGCAGATTTAAAAGAAACGTAACAGTTTGCTGCCCCCTATGGCTAAGAATAATATTTATACCCAAATGTCCTGTGCGTTTCTTAGGATTTAATGAATACTATAACGTCTAATGCAACTTCATAACAATTACTGAGTTTAAAAACCAGCTCTACTAGGATAAATCAAAACATACCACTTTCTCTGCTGCACAGAATTAATTTACCTGAGTGCCTGTTACCAGATGCAGGAATGCCAGGCGTCAGGGAGTATAGAAAGCAGGCTTCAGGTATGTTTGGGCAGTTTGCAAGTGACCTTAGAAATAATAATAACTTATAATTTTTTTCCCAGACCCTATTGGCTGAATGTATAGATAACTAATGTCATGACAATCGTCTATTCTGCATGGAAGTGGAAGCCCAAATTCCTTTTAAATTTACCTGCCTTTTCCACATGTGACTTCTGTTATCTGTTCAGTGCTCTTTGTCTTTTCTGGCCAGGGAAACAGAAGCTCCTTAGTGTTTTGAAGACAACACTCCCATCCTTACGCTAGGGAAGCTATTAGAATAAACATTAAGAGAAGCTTGCATCTACTTGCTTTCAACACTAGTTTCTTTCTCACCTGAAAAAAACAAACCATGTATACTTGTTAGTATAAGAAAGAGCAAACAAGAACTGCTTGGAAGCTGATGTCAACTAAAGAAGTTCCACTTACTGGCACATTGCTGCCAAGAAGACATCTCTATTGGCTTAAATTTTTGTATTATCTCCTCTGCTAAATTCTATCCATCTGTTGTCAAAAGAAAGATAGAGTCACAGGAAAGATAGAGTCATAGAATCGTTTAGGTTGGAAAAGACCCTTAAGGTCATTAAGTCCAACTGTTAACCTAACACTCCCAAGTTCACCACTAAACCATGTCTTGAAGTGTCATGTCTACACGTCTTTTAAATACCTCCGGGGATGGTGACTCAGCCGCTTCCCTGAGCAGCCTGCTTGACAACTCTGTCAGGGAAGAACTTTTTCCTAGTATCCAATCTGAATCTCCCCTGGCACAACTTGAAGCCATTTCCTCTTCTCCTATTGCTTGTTACTTGGGAAAAGAGACCAACCCCACCTCGCTACAACCTCCTTTCAGGTAACTGTAGAGAGCAATAGGGCCTCCCTTCAGCCTACCTTTCTCCAGACCAAACGACGTCAGTTCCTTCAACTGCTTCTCATAAGACTTGTGCTCCAGACCCTTCACTAGTTTCATTGCCCTTCGCATTATTCACAGTGAAGAAGCTTTCAAGGTCCTTTATATATGTTGAAATATGGTGCTTAGCTATTTGATAACCATACAGGTTCCTTTTCATAGGTACTGTTTTATATAATAAGCAGTGGTCTTTCATCTGATAAAATGTGGAAGAACATCAATCAAACTGAAAAATAATAAAAGGAGAAAAAAATAGTATATTTTCCTCGCCTTTGTAATGCAAAGCAATGAAAGTTCTGGGCTTTGTAGCCTCCTTTGATTTTGCATTAACGCTGACTGTTGAAATTAGATTTTGATACAAACCTATTCCAGAGAGTGGCTTTTGGGGAAGTGAAGTGATTTTTGAATACTTTGATGGGTGTCAATTCTTCTCTGCTCTGATGGCCATTCAGGTCACCTAACTAGCATAAGGGTATATACCTGCCTTTCCTAGAGGCAATGAAGTTTTTTAAACCAACACTCTGTTTTCACCATGAGGAGGATTTTCTACCTGGCCTGGCCCTGCAACCTGTTTTAGTTGCGTGGCTGTGATGGCTCTATTCTATGGCAAATGGGCTGGAACGCGTTACTGGAGACTGAGGAAAGGGCATAGCTCACCAAGGCAGTGCTGCCAGTAGTACTGAGAAAGTGTTGCTGCTCACAGCTAAAATGAATTTTCCTTTGACTCCATCCACATGACCGGTCCACGTAGCACAGAACTGAGTTCTCTCCTGAGCGACCACACTGGTACAAGATGAGTGATGGGCATATGTTTGTCCTCTGACAATAGTATCAGTCTTGCGGATTTTTAGGCTTACATTTACAAAGACAGTGTTATTTAAAGGAGCGTTTTGCAGATGTGCAGTGACTTACAATTTCCATGAGGTGCTTGATGTGATAGTATCATTTGGCTAGACTTTCAAACCCTTTCCCAAACTCGACTTAATACTTCTCTTCATTAAGCATGCATTTAATTCTGCAGTAATGTTCGCTCTAGACATACTGGGAGCTCTGTCTAATGCAGTCAAATTCCATGTGAAGATCCCAGCTTGGATCTTCAAGGCCATACAGCTGATGCTCAGAGGGTGTGGTTAGAATGTGCTGTGAAGACAGATGGTCTAAACCAATTAATTTTGATTTGTAATTACATGGGCTAGAAGTTCACTGGATGAGCGGTAATTTGCAAAAATAACAATATTCATTTTTTTGCAATCATGTGAGCATCACTTCAGAACTCGAGGCTGCCTGCACTATTATGTTAATGTCCAGCTGCATTAAGACAAGAGTGATGCAACTTGGTTAGCGGTCTAAGGTCTCTGATTTTGCTGTGGAAATTTAGCATTACCTCTATTAATGCACACAACATCTGTTGCACTAAAATCTCTGCCATGAGCGCAGTGGTTTTACTGCAGCTATTGCATTCGATTCGAAATATCCGGCTAGGGCTGGAAATGCTGTTGTGGTTCAGCAAATTAGTATAATAATGTGTCCTGTGTATTTTGGTTCTGGACATTTAAAATGTTTTTGATATATTTTCCTTTTAGGGTGATATATTGAATACTAAATATCAAGTGGATCTTGGAGATGGATTTAAGGCGATATATGTGAACCTTACAATGACTGGAGAACCCATCCGTCACCGCTATGAGAATCCTGGGATTTACCGTGTCTGGGTGAAGGCTGAGAATGTGGCTGGGCACGATGAGGCTGTGGTGTTCATCCAAGTCAACTGTAAATCACCTCTCTGCTTTTCTTAAAAACCTGATGAACAACAATGAACTCGTAAAAAGAATTACTGGTCACAATTAGGAAAAATGAGTATTTTTTCCATAACTTCACACAGACTTGCAGTGCTGTATATTGTTAGTGCAGGGGCTGTGTGAATCTAGTGTGTTGAAAGGACAAAGTTAGTTTTGCTTGTATTTGAGAGAAGGATGGACTATTAATCTTTTAAACTGCAAGCATGCCTCAGTTCAAAGCTCGGATCCGATCTATCTTTCTGACTCTGGACCACACTGGCAGCTAAAAGCTGCCACACTTCAAGCTATGTCTTTTTAGGACGTTCTAGGTGCTGTGTGGAGCAAGTGAACAGACGTGTTGAGAAACTTATGAGCTTTTGTGTGATTTTAAAAAATAACCAAAATCTCAGTATTTCTAAAAGTCAGGCTACTTACTAAAGTACTACAATCTTGATTTTAGGTAGTTAAATCTTGCAAATTTTTAAAGGGGTACTTGAGTATAACTTCATATTGACAGGCAGTATTACTTGACTTAGACTTCGCTCCTTCTCCTTAATTAAGACCTAAAAAGTCCCATCAAACAGATTTAAAAGAATAGCACAGCACAGAGAATATCAAGCACCATTGCAAGCTTAATGTACCTCAGTCGTCTCATAATTGAAATGAAGAAGGAAACTCATAACTGGAACTGAATTTTCCTCTTCCTTCAAGATTCAAGACAGCTATTGCTTTGCCTGTTTTCAAATGTGTCAAAAATGAGGGAAAAAAGCAACATCAAAAGAAAAGATAGTCATCGTGCATTCTCCAGGTGACTCTTCCCCTCTGTTGTGAGTGATGTTGTCTTCCATCCTAATCCCAAAGCAATGGAAATTGCTAGAGCCACATGCAAGGCTGTGCGTGTATCCCTGTGCTTTATGTCAGCCTACCTGTATTTTGCTGGTCAGAGTTCTTCAGTCCAGACTTTGCAGTTCTTCTCTTATTAGCAGATGGAGTCCAACCTATTCATGCTAATGGCCGATCTCTGGTTACAATCAGATGGAAAGGATCAGAAAAAATTTCCCAGCCTCAGTTTCATTATCTGTTCCTTTGTTGTGTTTTTTAAATCTTTTGACAAACCCAGAGAGCTCAGATAAATTATTTAAGGCTTGGCCAAAACTTTTTACGAGGTGAGAAGTAGATTAAGCACTGGAACAGCAGATCTATACAAGCAATGAAGAGCAAAACCTCTATCACATCCTTCTCTCCTGGGAGAAGAACTTCTTGCTGTTGAGAGAATGATGAGCGGTTGCAAGCCCTGATGGAAAGCAGAACAGCTGCTTTCTCAAAACGTGCTTCTGGCGTGGCCTACATCAGGATAAACAGGAAAATAAAAGTTGTTGATTGTCTTTTATGCAGTGGATTTACAAATTTCAGAAGCTGGAGGTATTTTTCATAAGTAAAACGCCTGCCGCATGCAGAGGACTTTGGTGCTGAAGTGCGAGAAGCAGCAGAGTGCTGAAAGCGGGCACGGTCCATTCCTGAGCTTGTCTCTCGATGCTGCACATGGTCTAGAAGTCTCACGGAAGCACGTTACCCACCTGGCTTGAGTAAATGCTTTCTATGTGGTTTGCTCACTTTCATATTTTAGGTAAATGACAAGATTTGTGGAAATTAGCCGGCGCTAATTAAACTGCCATTTCTACATTCTAGAGAAACACTATTACCCTTCAGGGACATCATCCGCTGTGGAATCCATGAAAGCGGGAATGTCCATAGCGTCCTGCTTTCAGTCTACCTCCAGCTGATTTATTCCCAGGGAATTTTTTCAGGGACAAATGGTAAAGGGAATATTTTTTTCTTCCTGCCAAATTCTGTTGCTATGGGCTACGCTGTAATGCAGGGCAATTAAATGACCTTTGGTCTGTCATCCAGATGATCCTTTCTGACCAGGATCATGCAATCTACAGTTTATTAGAAAATGGTATCGGAACGCATCTGACAGTGTAAACCTGAGCAGGTAAACTAGAATAGAAAGAGCTTGAAGAAGAACTAGGCATACATTTTGTTTTCCATGGAAACAATCTCTACAGTGTGTGAATAAACAGGTAGCCTTCAAAACTGTACTGAAATAATAGCTTCATTAAAGAGAAAGTCAGCTTCATTCCTAATTGTGCATGCGTGAGGGTGCTATGAAGCTTGTTCAAATGCATTACGGTATGGTGTGACAGAAGGACTCACATTACTTATTTTTAGCTCCTTACTATATAGGAATGGAAAACTTGAAATAACAGTCATCATTCAAGTACCAAACAACTTCCTCTCTAAAAATTGTGGCAAAAAAAATTAACCTTCTGGTGCAAACCCATATTTTAGAATGATCAGTTTTCTCTAGGAAAATATAAATTAAGGCCAAAATCAAAACCGTATACAGAGCCCTCCAGACTTCTTTGGTTTACCTCATCAGGACAAAAATCTCTTTCTAGGAGGAATAGATTTGATGGAATTCCTACAATTTCTGAATTTTCCTCAAGATATCAGCAACAAGAGGAGCATTGTAGCTCCATTTTGGTAAAGTAACTATTGGAGAAACCGTTCGTTTAAGCACCTGGCACGTCTTGAATTCACATAGGTGGTGATACAGTCATTGGAGAAAACGCAGAGTGAAAGTAGAGCCTTATGTTTGGATGAAGCAACACCCAGGCTGATTGAAATGAGGTGGAAAACGAGAGCGTGCACAGTTTGGGTGCCTCACTCTCGGAGAAGTTAATTCAATTTAGTCAAAGTGAATTGAAAGTAAACGGACAATGTTTCAGTTCTTGAAATAAAGGCTTTGGAGCAGTGTTAATTTAAGTTTGAACTGAGTTGAAAGACATTTGAATGAGTTAAAAGATATTGAGAATAAAACAAAAATGCATGGGTTAGTGTTCATTCTGTGTAATGAATGCACATTGGCCTGTACAGCACTTCCGTATCCTGGATAGATGATGCAGCTGAAGTTAAGAAATTCCAGTCATCACATTATACTATTAGAAAGCTTTTACCTTCAGACATTCTGAAAATGATATACTTGGAAACGTCCAAGGGAAAGATTACCTTTCAATAAAGTTATTGTACTATGAAGCAAAATGCAACATTAAGAAGCAGATAAAATCATTGTAACGATGCATTGATTTTATACAAATAAAACCGTTTACAGCCTTCATAGGCAAAAGTTCAGAAAGGAGCAAACTTATTCTGAAGACATATGCTGCAGTACAGAGGTGATCTATTTTGCCTTGCAAATAAATGCTCCCCTGATATGCACATCTATTTTAAAACATGCATCAATGAGAGCTTGTGTGTGGTGTGAGCATAACAGCTGGTATTTCATAATGAAAATGAGTAATCAGTCGTATTCTTTTTCAGCTTTCTGCTTTTCCCTTGGCAGTTTGCGATTTTTTTATATTCTATTAATTTGATCTTTTATTATTAAAAAAAGCTGAGAATGCATTTTTCCATTTCTTAACAGAAGTATTGGCTTATGTTTTCTAGAATTGAACATGCACCAAAAAAAAAGTGCATCTAATAGGTGCATTTTGGTGAGCCTTCACATTGCTCAGGGATTTTGTTTGTGGGTTGGGTTTTTTTGTGGGGGAGATCAGTTGAAATGAGATCCTTTCAATTCTGCCCATCACTTTCAACACCATTGCAATAGCAGGAGGGAGGGGGAAAAAATCCATTTGGGACCTTACGGTGTGCAGGTGGGAGGTTTTGGGGAAAGAGGCATTAATAAGTTGATGGATTCCTGTTCAGTGATATTTTGTGAATTTTGTTCAGCTCCACTGCAGGCTTTAAATTTAGAAGTGGTTCCAGTTGTTGGGAGGAACCAGGAGGTGAATCTGACAGCCATCATACTGCCCAAGAACCCTAATTTGACAGTCTTCTACTGGTGGATAGGAAACAATCTTCAGGTACGTGGATGGTTTTTACTGAGATTGTTTTCAATCTCTTTCCAATACAGGTTGGGTGACACCTTTTAACAGAAGTGCTACCATGTTGCATGACCATCTTTCATTCCAAATTGCCAGTTATATCTGGTGGAAAGCAATAGCAAACTTCCCTTGAGTTGTCACATACATTTGAGGTGTTAACTTATCTTTATTGCTACTTATGTGGAAATGCAAATTTCTCTTCGAGAATTGGCTTTAATTTCTAAACCATTGTCTTTTCTGGGGGAGGGGAGGAACAATAATCTATTCTATTTCATTACCTGTGAGGGGCAAAATCTTGCGGAGGGGGATACATTTGGGATCATAGCATTGATGAATGATGAAACTGGAATTTGTGCACTTCCAGTATGACTACTGTAAATTGAAGCGCTGTACAGAAATACATTTATTCATTGCATAGATAAATACTTTCTGGGAGTCTAAAATAAACTGACATATCGAAAATAACTGGGATATCGAGAAGGTATTGAAACAGTGAAAGCGTTCAATCTAGTGATATTCACTTGGGGATAACAGTCTAGATAAACATATCCTACAGTAAGAAATTTCCAAGTATTTCTGTTGGGAGTATTTATTGTCTAGCTGGGTTTATTTCTTTTGAGGTAATTCTTTCAATAACAGATAAGTAAAAATATTTTCTTTATGAAGGAGACTAAGGATGACAGAGGAATGTTTCAGATAAGTGCAATGAACTTTCTTCTTGTAAATGTGCTCTCTGCCATAATCCCAGCCTGTATCTGTTCATTATTATTGACTTCACTTTTGCTAGAAGAGGTGCTGCAGATCGATGTAGTCCTGTGAAGGGTTTTATAATTCATACAGATGTGGTCAGTGAAGAGAGTATCTCAGTTCTGCCTTTGAGGTTACGGAGGGCTGGTGCACTTCCATGGGTCATGCTCTAAGTCAGCAGGAGCAATCCTTCTGACCTTGACCATACCCTACCTGCTTTGAGGCAAATGGCTTGCTGTGTATGATCTTACAAATTTGTGAGCCTGACTGAAAATCTGTTTATTTCAGTGGGAAATGAACTGAAAACTAAGACTCTACCAGTCGTTCTAGAAGAAGTGTTTGCCCCCATCTGGCAGCTATTCTGTTTATAAACATTGTATTTAGGGAAAGTAACATCCTGTATTGGAAATTGGAAATAATAATTGGGCAATTTGATAGAATGATGATTAATTGAATAATTGAATTGCTAATATTTTAAGTGACAAGCTCTTCAGATATTGTTTTTATGGTTCTTGCTGAAATTATCTTTTCAACATTTCTTTGTTTTTTAAAGCCACTCCTTACTTTGGACAATTTCCTGGTGACAAAGTTTGCTGAGACAGGTAACGTCAGAGTTACAGTGCAGGCTTCCTGCGGGAGCTCCATGCTTCAGGACTCAAAAGTCATCCACGTTTTTGGTGAGAGATAACTCTGGTTAAATTTGTTTTGTTTCACTTGTACTTGTTCCTTGTATCTCTTAAAACAGCCCTGGCACAACTGAACCTGTTGTAAAGTTATATCTAATGCCACTTTTAATTGCTAAAATTAGAGGGATGAACTGTCATTAGGTAACTCCATGAAGTTGAGCGATGTGATTGTATGGAAGGATTTAATCCAAAACATTTTTCTTTTGTTTATTTTAGATGTTACTGGAGTTCCCAAATGCAGCAATAGTCTTTAAGTAGTAATTTCACCTATGACTAGAGAGTTGCTTAGAATTTCTAAAAAAAGTTAAATACCTCTGAAAAAAAGAAAATTTAGCTGTGCATATAGTCGTCTTTTATCACAATATTTCACTGCTTCTTTGGTGTTTCTCTGAGAGTTTGAATATAGCTCTGTTGTAAATTTTGAATAACCCTTCAGCTCTTGTTTCATATTGTGCCCTGGTATGTTTTCTTGTGTCTTATAATGCAGTGACGAGGCATAAAGTACTGCCAAAAAATGTAGCTCCAATGAGTTTACATTTGTATTCATGCTGTCACATGTGCTAAGTGAAAAAGCTTCTTTTTAATGCAGAGCTAGAAGCCTTCAGATTCCATGAAATACACAACACGATACCTCTCTATTGCCTGAAGATTGTTACTTTTGCTTTTAGTATACTTCTTAATTTAAAATGATGATAAAAACTACACTCATGCTAAATGCAGTTTTAATGAACCTTCTCATTTCCTAAGATAAATAGATTTAACATTTATCCTTCCACTCATAAGTGCATCCGCTTTTTTAGAAATTTTCAGAAGTATAGCGCGTTTTAGCATGACTTAGAGCAATGATTTTGGCTTTCAAACGCTGCTTCTGCTCTTAGTGTTGGACAATGCTGATACCAAGAGCAAGAAACTGGGGAGAAATAAAGAAACCTCTGGAAAAGAAAACCATATTAAAATATGATTCTGTCGGAAGCATTGGAGAGGCCAGATTTGACTCGTACATTCCAGAGGATCTCTTACTCTTCTTTGCGTTAAGTTCATCCAAGGTGCCTATATGGAGAAAGGGAATATTTTAGAGACTGTTTATTGAGGAACAACCCATCTCTGGTATTTCAGATATTTTGGACAATATCCAGAGAAATATTGTGGGTGGATCTTTTTTCTTGGTTTTTTTTTTTTTGAAGAGGGCAGTAGTTAGTATTTGATGTATCATTTCTGTTCTTTTTTTGGATAGCTAGTTGATGAAATACATAAAGTATTCATTTTACATTAAAAAAAATGGAACAAGTAATGTGAAAAATCCCATAAGTTTATTATTCGGTGAGAATAAAATCCGCTATACATTCCCATTACAAATAAAAGAAAACATCCATGTTTGTGTGGCGTATCGACCTAAGGAGAAAAATATCAGGAAGGTTATGATCCCAAAGAATGTGTGTAAATCTGCTTTGTTAATTTTATTCTTCCTGCTTTTTTTGTCTTTAGGCACAAATTTGATGATGGTGAAGAAAATAGAAAGAAATTGAGAACACTGATGGGAGTGTATTCTTGCTCCGTGCAGTGCATTGGGATTCTTAAATATTGCAGTGCTGCCCAGCAAATAATGCCAAATATGTAATGATCAGAGGGATGAAACGCCTTTCCTATGAAGAAAGGCTGAGAGAGTTGTGTTTGTTCAGCTTAGAGAAGAGAAGGCTCCAGGGAGACCTTATTGCACCCTTTCAGTACTTACAGAGGGCTCATAAGAAAGATGGATACAAACCATTTAGCAGGGCCTGTTGCAGTAGGACAAGGGGTAATGGTTTTAAACTAAAAAAGTAGATTTTGGCTAGATATAAGGAAGAATTTTTTTATGTTGAGGGTAATGAAACAATGGTACAGTTTTCCTAGAGTAGTGGTAGATGCCCCATCCCTGGAAACATTCAAGGTCAGGTTGGATGGGGTTCTGAGCAACCTGATCTAGTGGAAGATATTCCTGTTGACTGCAAGAGGGTGGGACTAGGTAACCTTTAAATGTTCCTTTCCAACCCAAACTGTTCTATAATTCTATGATTTTCAGCTTGTATTTCTAGAAACTGGTTTTGCAGCCTGGTTTGTTACTTGTTAAAGAATGTTTATTTTTGTTTTTCTAGATCATTTTCATGTTCTTCCTCTGAAGTTTACTAAGCACCTGGACATGTACAACCCCGGCATACCGGAGTGGAGGGAAGACCTAGGACGGGTAGTAACACGACTTCTGGCAAAGGTGCTCTTTCCGATTGCTCATAAAATGTTCCCCCGCCAGTCATAAAGCTTGAAGGTGAAGTTAATGCCTTCTCATTTAGAAAAAAGAAGGCAGAGCAAAATAATAAAACGAACCTCATGAGCCACCTTTCAAACAAGCTTGAGCCTAGTGTTGCTTTTACGTGCAGGCTGTAGATGATGATATTGTAACGCAGAAAATTTAGGTCTGGCACAGCCTAATTGGCAATTAATGCTAACTGCTGTTCTCTGGGATTAGAGATAGATGTATTGGCAAATATTGCTGACGCCAAAACAGGAAGAGTAACTTAAATGGGATATATTTAGAAGTTAAGCAAAGGATGTAGTGCAATATAAAAGACCTAGGGTTTATGTAAAAAACAAAGCAGAAAGAAAAAATTTACAATGCCTGTTGTATAACTTTGAAAATTATATATAATATACAAGCAAGCAGGTTTTTTTGTATCATATCCACAAACCAAATGTGAATTGGGGGCAGCTGATTCTTGTAGGTTAAATCAAGTACAAAGCCATGCTGCAGTTCTGTGAGATAAGTAAAGAGCACCCCATGAAAAGTCACCTCTAGGGCCGTGCTTCTCAGGTAGACACACCGCCAGCAACCAAGCGTGCCCACACTGGCTTTTGTGAGGGCAATAGCACTGAAGCGCAGGTTGATAATGGTTTAAAAATATTTGCATTTGAAATCGCTTGACTTTTCCTGAACCTGCAGGAGTATAAATCAGGTTCTGGAATTTGGCTTTATACTATTTCCTGCCTTTTTTCAAGGTTCACATCAAATGTCAAATTAGTTTCCCAATTTTATCAGCTGAAACCCATTCTATAACCTGTGTCAGTCAAACAAATATTTTACTCCCTTATGAAACAGCTCTCACATTTTAGTAAGTACTAAATCATTTGCAAAAGAATATGAACAATTTAATGAAATTTCAGAATCTGTTGGAGAAAGGCTGTGGGAAGTGCCCGTGGGTGTTGCCACTAAAACGGTGTGGCTGTATTATATAGCACCAGGAGGAATCCAGGACTAAAACCAAATTTACCCAAATTGTTTTGAGAAGTGGTGCACTTGTCTTTCGATGGGGGCTGCAGGTATTCATCAAAATTTCAGGAACTAAACCTAGGCGCTCTTAGTCTCACCCTGGAGGATTTCTCTGTCCACTAAACACAGATGGAAAAGTTGCCTCCCCAGACTAAAGTCAGCTGCAGTGAAGATGCCCTTCTAAGTCTAATAAATATCTGAACGGCCCAATAAGGATCCTAAATCACCTGGGAATTTTTTTATTATGTTACCATAGAAATGCAGAGCCGTTGTACGCTTTTGCTAAAACTGCATACCACTTCATTTTACTTCGTTCCCTGATGCCACTAAATCTCTTTAATGCGATAACAATGCTTAGCTCTTCCAGTCTTCAAAGAGCAGCTTACATTTCAGTTAACTAATGTTTGGCTTCATTCATGTTTTGGCTTCTGGTGGAATCCCCTCTGAATATTAAGGATCTGAACACCAAAGACTAAAAGACACGTGTGGAGTTCTGTGTTTGCTATAAAATATAAAGCATGCTGTCCTATAATTTGCCATATGCCTTTGTCTTCACAGGAAACCAATATACCTGAAGAAGCACTCATGACAGTTGTGAAACCTGGACTGCCCACAACCGCTGACTTGCATGTGCTACTACCAGCAAACCAGCCAAAAAGGAAGAGAAGTGTAACTAGTGATAAGGTAACCAGAGCGATCTATGTTTGCTAGGAGAGTCCTCATCCTGTTTCGCAATCCTGTGAAATTGAAAAGTGCTGCCTAGTAATGTAAAGATCTTGCTCTCACCTGACAAGAGACGTCTAAAAGCTACGACTGCTGCGTTTGACAGGGTATAGACCGGCATAATCTAGTGCTTACTGGTATTAATGTATATCTCAGGAATAATTAATATCTATCTGTTTTTAAAACAGAGACAACATGGATGGTATCTCAGTCTGTCAAGGTCTGGTGGAGCAAAATGTATTTAGAACACTAATATTTCTAAAGAAGGATGAACCATCTCTGCACTGTCTGCAGAAGCAAATCAGATGTGGGGCCAAACAGAAACAGAACCTTAGTAGTCGGCCTGTAATGTAAAGAGCATCAACCAGGGGTTTTCTGCCTTTATGAGCAAATGTCCTTTTCAATTAGCACTGAAGAAATATAGTGAGCGCAGGAGTGAAAATCAGACATGAGTTTCTTCTTTACTTATTTCCAAACCATTTTTCTTCTATAATCAAAGACCTGATGCCAGCTGAAAATGAGAAGACTGGCACTTATAATTTATGGTATTCGTCCTTTTGATGTGATAAAGAAGGAACAGAGCCCAACACTGTGCCTGTATCTTGCAGTTCAAGACCTGCCATTTACAAAGAAACCCAATGTAAGGTATTGTTCATTTTGAAGGGCGTTTTACAACTTTTTGAGACAAGGTCGCTGTATCCAAAGAGCTAGAGAAGTAGATAAGATGGAACTCTTCATATTAGCGCAAAGCCAGTAGATTGTGTTTGGAATCGATGGGGTATGCTTTGGAAAGTCCAAAGGAGTATGTTGAAATACTTAAGCAGATGTCTGTCTTTAAAATACACAGAGTGCAGTGTGAAGGCACAAAATTTTCTGCATTGTGGCAACCCCAAGTTCTTACTGTTCTACTGTAATCATAGTGTGAATTCCTGGGGGCCTAAAATCCTGATTACATTGCAGGAAACAGTTAATTTTATCAGGTTGTTTCTTTAGTAGACAGCCAATCATGAGCTGTGGCTTTCAGCCAGGTGACTGTTACCACTTCAAAACTATTTGCATCTTTCCACTTTTTGAAGAAGCGAGGTGCAGTTTCTAAAAGAAATTCTTTCTGTTTATTCTGAGCATATACGAAATGGATGTCTTTAATAATTTAAGGGAACGGATGGTGACAGATTCATAGGTTGTGCAAACATTTTACTTTAGTGCAAAGTCTTATGCATATTAGTTCCCTTTAAATTTCAGCTGTTCCCAGTGATGTGCTTTAAGACAGCTTAAAGAACATCGTCAATTACAGTCGATGCTGCCTCAAGGGCTTTTGCCTGTTTGTGTATGAAGTATCCTTCGAGTTACTCCACAACATAAAGAAGAAAAATCACATCTTGCAAATTATTTGGGAAAACTTCTGTTCAGTGGGGCTATGGGGAAATCAGAGAAATTTAGCAGGACACAGTTTCTGTAACTCAAAGTCCTCTGGTGAGACCTTGCAGAGGTTTTCTGAAACTAGAGGGGCATTGAAAGCTGGAAGAAATTCTATCATCTAGAGAAGAGCTGAACATTTTGACTGTGGTAGGAGGGACCAGGTCAGACCAACCAGTGGTGTTTGGGGATTGCATTTATGGAAATACCAAAAATGGTGCTAACTACCCGTGGTTAGAGCAGGAACAAAGGAAGACAGGAGCAATTGCAGCAACTGTGCTATCCAATGATAAAAAATACACTAGTATCACACTTCAACCCTCATTTTTTTGAAAAGTGCAGTACTGTAGAGGAAATCTTCCAGTGCCAGCTGCCTAAATTTCTATTTTTGTATTTTTTCTAAGGGACACTACTTTAGCTATTGTTATGTACATATAAATTTGTTGATTTAGAATTAAATGGCACAAATGCTGATACAATACATGTTGTTACAGAATCCATTGTGACTGATGAAATATCCTGAAAATATACCCTATGTAAATAAACTTAGAAGCAGTAACTGTTTAAGTCAACAGGAAAATACTCGTGGTGTCGCTTGTTTAAAGTTTTATTACATTCTCTTCTGTTACGGGAAGAGGGTGTTGAAGGTCTTCATCGTGTTTGACTGGAAGGATGTGCTTCGTTATGCTGCTAAGTCAGTCTTTTGACACTGTTGTGAGGACTTGTCAACACGGAATGTTTTCTGCACGTTTGAAGGATATGTCACTGAAATCCTTAACATAGACATAGTTATGAAATGTCTTCCTTTAAAGAGAATATATTTGTTCTTGGCTGAAAACAGTTTGGATTTGGGGTGTCATGATTTAAGAAGGATTGTTAAAGACAATAACTTTTTGGTCAGGCAGAGAACACCTACTTGGTGTTTTACATGGACTGATGTGATGTGATGCGATTTATGGAGAGAGTGGTCTAGAATAGGAGTCATTACTAATAGAAGTAGTCAGCAATAACAAAGTTCATAAGGTTGCTAATCAATAGAATTGTCACATCCATTTTTTTCCAGACTTTGGGCAAAATGATAAATATTTAGGAGCTATCTGGAGTAATTGTCTTGTAAAATAACTGAGGCTATGTTCACATCAACCTTAGTTAAGTCATTCCCTCACAGAAAGTGTAGTGAGGTCAGTGAAATGGCTCTAGAAGTTAGCTATTCCTCAGTATGAGTGACGATATTTGAATCTGAACTTCTGCGTAGTCTCTGTCCATAACATGGAGACATTACAGAGGTTTCTATCTATTATACTGCAAAGGCTTGTCAAAGATGAGCACCATAATTGATAATATCATAAAAGGAGTTCCTTGTGAAGGTTTCATGGATATAAAGCATATTTCTAATTTGGCATCTTGTGGAAAGTCGTATCCTAAATTATAAGGCATAGAGTGTAAAACTAGCTTTGATCTTTTAGAAAATTACCCCTGTTGAAGACACAAGCAAGTGGAAGGGAAAATTCAGATAATTTGTCATCTGGGGTTAGGATATGATGGTATATTTAATGGTTCTGCTCCATAAAAATGTGAAAGACCATATTTTACTGTGCTCTATCCACTGGAGAAAAATAGGAGGAACGCTGATTTTTTTCCACATGGATGGATGTATATATTTCTACAGAGTATTTTTAAAAATTAGGTATGAATGAAATCCATCCCGTTATAGGCAAGGAGATGAGGTAAATTATAACATGCAGTTCATCATCAAATAGCAATTACTTTTCATAGCAAGAAATCTAAAGTGACATTGCAGGTTTTCTTCTGATAGGTTAGAAGAATGGAGGGGTTTTAATACGGATTATGCATTGTGTGAGTTATGACCAAAGTAAACCCAACAGTGCGTGCAAATGGCATGCTGTCTGTCACATCTTGGGTAAAGGAAGCAGGAAGATTTGACTGTAAAGATTTGACATTTTCATCTTTTATGGCTTGTGGAGGTTTGCATTATTTTTAAATAGGGAATTTCTTTAAGATTTCAGCTCATCCTTGACAAATTCTTTCTGAGTTTCTCATCGTTTAATGAACCGGAGGTTTTCCTTTTTAGAGCGCTGAGTATCTCAAAGTGGAACGAAGTGTGAGACGTCTGACATTCTCTCTTGTATTTTCAGAGAATAGCAACTATAAAGCAAGCCTTGAACGCACACAACATCAGTTTCTTTCTGAGGGGAGGATACTGGGTCTTAGTGACTTTAGCTGACTCCCATTCAGGTAAATATATAAACAAAACTCCCAACAGATCAACCTTTGGATGCCTGTCTGAGTTCTGATAAGGAGAGAATCTTCATATCAGTATAAATACGTACACATGCATGCACATACCTATGTACTTGGTACTTGTTACGTATAGATACAGACATAAACATAGATGTGGGTATGCATCTATGTAAATACATTTACATACGCCTCTGTATATGGATATATTTGCATTTGGTACTTAGTTAACAATCATCACCAAATAAATATTTCCTACATATTTCCACTTTATCACACCTCGTGATTTGTTTCCAAAGGTTCTTGCGTTTTCCTTTGGAACCATGAGATAAATTAAATGCCTATGCTATACAAGACAGTGTCCCGAAGGAAGAGCCAACCAGGCTTCAAAAAACCCATCTGGTGAAGCACTTTGGCTACACTGGCTGCCGATAAAGAAGAGCTTCTTTACTTCAGCCATTAACTCTGCAGATATAACTCCAGGCCAGGGGTCTGGGACATAGCCTTTCACCTCTGCCGCGTACCTCGCATCTTCAAGTCAACTGACGTGAAGCTTGCTGTAGGGTCTCCACATTGCTAATCCTGTCCTCAGATAAATTATATGCTTTTTCTGTGTTTAAAACAAGTGGGAACAGGTTTTTTGCATGCATTTCCTGCACCTCTGGATTCACTGTGCACCTTGAAACTGGTTGAACAGAGTATGTGTGCATACATGTGTGTCTGTTTTGAATAGAGAAACCTTAAAATGATTGATTTCAATTGGAAAGTTCTGCTTTGACACAAACCTTCTATTAGAGTGTCCTGTAATTTTTGTTTCTGTGTCATGTCCCATAATGTATCCTTATTTCAATGTGTTCTGGAAGAGCAGCTTAGCTGACCATAATCTATTTATGTAAATACTGGTGGGGTATTTTATCTGTCAGCTCTCTGTGGAACACAAAGCTCTTTTATCTATCTCTAGTGTTGAATTGTGCTACATTTATGCTGTGCTAATTCATAAGGTTCGAAGGACTGGTTTGTTAACCAGCACAGAAGGCTGTGATTGAAAGAAGCCCGTATTCATTCCAGCCTTTACCAACGTTTGACCTTGATGAGTTCATTTGTTGTTCAGAGCCTTGGTTTCTCCATCTGTGAGGTTAACGCAGCCTTGCTTTTGCAGTGTGGGTACTTAGGGTTTGTGATCATTTTGTAGGATAACTTTAGGTTCCCAGAGAAAAAACTCAGGTGAGTACAAAATTAATTAAATCTTCAGGGGTTTGGTTTTACTGGGTTTTTTTTTTAATTGTTCCATTGTCCTTCAGTCGCAACTCACCGATTAATTTTGTGGAGTTGCCTTTTTGAAGAGGCTACAGAGGACTGAAAAGATGAGTTACACAAAAAACAGGATTTTGACCTGATAATTAGATAGAAAAGAAATGTGACTGATCTGAAAGAGGATGTGATAAGCTATTCTTTTATTCCATGTTTCAGACTCTCAGAGGATCGGAGGAGGCAGTGGCTACTGGGCTATTGTGGTTCTCTTTGTTATCTGTCTAGTCGCAGTTGGGGCTTTCATCCTCTACAAGTTCAAAAGGCAAGTAAACCTTAATCAACAACATATACACTTAATGAATTAAATTTATCTACAGATCAGCAAAACAGTTTGTTACTTGAAAAGGAGATTTCTTGAGGAACTGCAAAAAGTCCACTGCTTTGAAAATTGTCTTTTCCTCAGCTTTTCAGACATCAAGGTACTGCGCTGATGCTTGCTTTTACTTGCTGTGTTCCAGGATAAATAACAGCAATATGGGAACTAGGGAGAGTTTGTTCAGCTTGTCTAAATAATATCATCAAGAAAGGGAGCTCATCTATAATATTATTCCTGATCAATTCCTACTTTATTACTCCTAGCAGTTACAAATAAACTAAAGCTATCAGGACAATGAGAGATCCCCAGTGCCGTTTTGTTTGGAAAAAGTAGTTTTATCAAAATGTGTGGCTCTCTGGAGTTTCTCTTCACACACATTACCTTTTGGTTGCTGGGGCAATGCCACGTAGACTGAACGGCGGAAATAGATTAGCGTTAATTTGGCACTAGAGTGTGTTGAGTGGAGATACCATCCACTCTGATGTCTTTAGTCTGCAGTTTATTTTAATCATAGCTACTACAGTGCTGTGCAATTTAAAGAATTTTGTTCTTGTTGACAAGTTTGTGTAATCACCGACTGTGCTCTTGCTATTTTTGTATCTCTGGGGCATTCAGAAGCTGTTGGGAAGAAGACCTTCACCATCATCAAATCCTGATATTCTTACTCATTGAGGATTCCTACTCATTTTTCTCGTTGGTTAAAGACTGATTTCTATTTGAAATAATCATAAGTTTATTGAAAAGGGGGTGGCACTGTGTTTGTGATAGCTACAAGTGTCGATAGCATTTAAGAGTTTGTTTAGAAAAGAAAAGTCAGCAGAAAAAAATCATTTTTTTCCCAAGCATCTCTTAATTTTCTTACCACAGCTCTTAAGTTTCTTAGAGCTCATAGGGGTTGTTTGCTCTAAAAGATAAACCACAGAATGCTGTATCAGACTCTGTACAACTGAATAGAAATCCATTTTTCTGTTTTAGGTGCCTGCAGCAAAGAAAAGCATAAAAATGGTTGATGTGATATAATTATATTATTTCAGTAGCAACATGTGGAGGATTTGCTATTTGTAGTGTGCGATCGTAAAACTCGCTACTGATATCTTTTGAAAGCTGTATGATTTAGACATTTTATTAGCTCTTAAATGAGAGCAATTAAATAACAGTCACAATTACTGCTTGGCAAAAGAAGTATAAAATATTCAAGAAAGGAAGAAAAAAATAATTTCCTCGAGTTCTTTCTAAAATATCCGATGAACCATTGCTTTATAAGTAGAGCTTTTATTAAGGAGGAAACTATAGTACAATTTTCACATTGTGAGCTTTAATGTCTCTTATACTTCTATATATAATTTGTGAAAATCATTTGCATTTAAATTTTGTAGGGGTTTACTTTAGGTACAAATGAGGAGAACAGTGAGATATATTCACATGTTTCTCAGTAGTCTGGAACCTGCTGTTGGCATTGATGAATGACCGTGCAGTGGTATTCAGTTTTAATCTGTATCATATCTGTTTCTGAGATACTGGATGGAATTATTTTTAAATATTCCTGCTAAGCTTTTCCAAGATGATTTTTTTTTTGTTGCATCCTTCATTTGCTATTTGATCTTCAAAAATACTGAGCTCCTAATAGTGCTACATTTGAAAAATCGCCTTTTCCCTGTGTGTCCCCTGTGAACTCCTCTCCCACAACAATCTTTAATCCCTTAAAAAAAGTCTTTCCTGTGTTTAAAAAGACGGACTATGAATTACTGGATCCCCAAGGAGTACTTGCAAGTATAGTCCCTTTAAAGTCAGTACAGTGAGTGTGTACGTTTGCAAACTTGTCCATAGGGACTGAAACTATGGAACTGAGTGTCCTTTATAGATATAAAGGTTACAGGTTGTAATGCACAAAGGCAGCTTGTCAATATTGTGTGTCTGTTTATTAATAATTAATTTGCTGAAAGAATGCCATAGGCAACAAAATTGTTCAGTTTTAGAATTGGAACCATTATCTGGGCCCTCTGGTAACTCAGACAACACACGCAAATATGAATTATTTCCACATAGAAATTACAGATATGTATAAAGTGTTGTAACATTAATACTGTCTATAATTTTCATGTACGATTCATGAAATTGAGGAGGTAGAAGGTATTTGGTGGTGCTTTCCTTTCATTTATGTAACTTGGTAGTCAGGTATTCCTTCCAGATAAGGGTTAAAACTCCTCCCACCCTCCCCCTGCCCCAAGTCAGACACAGGTTTATTAATCTTAGTTTTGTCACTACACTAGTTGGGTCTATAGGACCTGCAGTTGGCCTCAGGACACAAGCAAAGCAGGTGATCTGCAAAAGATTGCATGGGCATGCCTTGGACTGTTCTCTCTCTCTCTTCACTGGCCCAAAGGACAGGTCTTTAATTAAAATTAAATTTGATACCTGGAAAGATGCAAGATGAAAAGGCTGGCTTGCAGATAAAACGCTAGCTGGATTGGCAGGGAGGTTACAACTGAAAACACGAGAGCACTTCATCTGTTTGCAGCAAGCAGAGGCACTATCAGGACTTGTGCTGAAAGGTGAAGAGCAAATAGTGATCTCCTGTGTGGAATAGTAAAGCTTCCATAGAAAATGGAGAAACCCACCCAAACTGCCCGATGGTTCCTGAGTGCCGAGACTCCTTGCCTCCAGGCACGGTGACTACCCGCCGTGCCTGGATTTATCTCTGAAGTTCATGTTGTAAGAACTCAGGTCTTAATCTTCACTAATTTTTGTCGGGCAGAATTCCAAGATGAAAGACGGTGTTGACAAGACATCGGGGACTAATCTAGTATCTCTTTTTTTATGAGTCATCCAGAGCAACCAGGACAGCTATGGTGAAAGTTGCTTGCTCCAGTTTTTGCAATACCCAGTGCTAAAAATTGGTGTCCTTTGCAAGAAGTAAATCTCATCTCATGGGATTAGTTTGAGGGAGAGCAGTAATCCAAAAATAACAGTCCTGCATAAGATTCTGTGTCAGATGCCTCACACGCAGAAAATAAAGAGACTATTTTGTCTGATTAAGTACAAGGGTAGAGGCAAAGCAGAGGCAGAATCCTACAGAGGAAGCGGGATTTTGGCTGATATGCACAGTAAAAACCAACACAGTCTCATCACTCCTGAAGGAAAACCCATTAAATGCATAATATTAAAATTGTATTATTTCCCACTACTCCAATCAAAACTAAAACTGTAGGGTCTGCTCAATAATCAGAGCTGTCCTGGCTGTCTAGTTAATGCTTAAGTGGCTACCAGTTACGTAATTTTCAATATACCCTGATCCCAGAGAATTAAACACTAAGACAACCGCTGCCCTCTGTTCTTATAGATGGTAAAATTGGAAGCATTTATTATTTTGTCTCTCCTTTCTGCCATTATGTAATGGCCTATTTGTACATCCAGCCACTTCTCATCAGGAGCACGCACTCAAAAAACCGGTGCTGGAGGCCCCGGAGCTTGTGAAGCAACTCCTCACAATCCCAAAAGTAGTTACTTGCTTTACACACAACAAATAAAAAGCCAGAAAGTCTTGAGACTCACAGGATTTTGTTGCACTGTGATCAGTAGGTAAGCAATTCAGATTAGGGCTATTTTTACCCAGTAAACGAGAAGCAAATTTTAAGTGATAAATACTGATAGTTTTTATTCTGCTTGTGACTCACTAACGAACAACGCTTGGTTTGGGTAGGTTTAGGGGAAATTTTTGGGATGGCAGTAAGGAGCGAGACGTAATATCCCAGCTACTAAACCTGGCTGTGCCTGTGGCACGAGAGGCAGTGCAGGCAGCCAACGTGGATGCCAGGCAACAACAGGCAAGAATAATTTGCCTTTTCTTTGCTCTTACTTTCTGATACGGAAATCACTGATCTGATGCCTCAAGCAAACAATAAGTTACAATACTCACTGGTACGCTCCAGTTGTTTAAGCATCCAGGTAAAATGGACTACAGCTGCTTCTTTTGACCAGAATAATATGAAGCAACTGGAAAATATTTTTGAGAAATCAGGTCTATTTTTTTAATGCAGATCTGGAACCTGCATATATTTTTTCCTATACTGTAACATCTTGCCTAAATTTGGTTCAGTAAAACGCACTTCTTCCATTTCATTTGAAACAATGTTTTTATTTTTTCTGGGTTTCAAATTGCCATCCAGAAAAGATTTCTTCATCCTTTCAAAGCAAGCGTCTGTGGTATGGGGTCCTGGGCAGCAGCGCAGAGAAGGCAAACAGCACTGCCAGCACGAGGCAAAGTGGAGGGAAGAAAAAATACGCTTTAGCCACATCAAAACTGCCTTGTAATCATCATGTTACTACTGAAAGATCTGAAATCATCCTTTTCTTGCTTTTTACTTCTGTATAACAAGAGGATATCAGGGTAGCCAAAGCAGAGCAAAAAGTTGGCTTCTCTACTTAGGTATTTTATGAATTAATAGTAGTAAATTTGATTCTCTAAAAGAGTAGGAAAATCTTCATCTTTTAATTTGTATGTGAACTACTGACAGTGTACTTAAAGCTGCGTACATTATTTTCACAAATAGCCATGAAACTACTTCAGCAAAATTTATGCCATTTTGTGTACATTCCTTTTTGGTCCCGCTGCTATCAAGTGCCACTTTTGGTAAACGAACCATCTCCTGGGTTATTTCCTCAATCTGGAGCCAAACTGTGTTATCTTTCTGCCTCATTGACTTACTATCTCATTTTCAGTCTCTGAAGAAAAGCTATCTTTTTTCCCCACCTTGCTTATACTACTTTTATGTTCCATGAGAGCAAGTTTAGTCCCAATCCATGCCATTTAGTTATAAAAAAAAAGACACTAATTTAATGATCCATAATATTTCATAAAAACTTCCTCAGAAATCAAAGTAATAGCACGTAGAAAATATTTCTGAAATGAAAGAGGCAAGTAAATCAGGAGTGCCTAAACCCACAAAGAAGTCAGTCATGTGAACATTAATCCAAACATAACAAAGCCAACACCACAATAGTGTTCTATTTAACAGATTGTTATTGCTGTTAGTTTTATTTAAGTTGCAAGAGAATGCTGCATTATTCCATATCCTTTGCCATGTGAATACGTTCCTATTTTTAATACTAAACAGAATCATAATCAAGCCTCTGGAAATTTAATGAAGTTATATAAAGGGAGGTGAATATTGGCTCCACAAGCAAAGAATTGAAAGCCAAATAAAAAGGGAGTTCAAATGACTGGGAATCAATATCTCATCCCCCTTACGCTGTTCCTTACTGCTGAACATTTTTAAGTGCAAACAGTTTCAGATACGAAGTGATAAGAAGGAGGGAGGAAAAAAAATACTTCTGGAATATGTTCTGAAAGATGTGGGACCTGGGGAGCTTGGTGGATGCCGTGTATTGTGAATTGTTCATTAGTAGTTCTGTGCACAATTAATTCTCCAGTTCATATTTTTATGATCCTCAAAGCAGGCATGAGCATTTCTTCTTCTTCGTGGTTGAAATAAAATGCTACAGAGAAAACAAAATAAATTAAAAATGTAAACCATGGAGTACTGCTCAGCAGAGGTAATTGTCTCTAGTGATGGATGCGAAGCACATGCATTTTGCCGCTAAAGAGTAAACCCCCAAAAGAAACTATTGCACAACCTGTTTCTCCATTCTTAAAAAATGTGCTTTCAATTTTCATATTGCTGGTATGAATGTCTTGGGTCAAATCACGTGTCTTGTCATGTTTTCACAGTCTTTTATGTAGACCCAAGTATTTCAGCTCTCCTACTTCAAACAGTTACACTGGACTCAACATAAATTGCATCCTTAAGAAGAGCAAAGCACATCAGGTTACACGATATTTTTTCTCTGTATAATCATGGGTAACAGTGTCCTTCCTACATATTAGAGCAGTGAGGAGTGTCTGGAAAATTTCCAGAATCAGGTCCATCTATAGCAAGGATTCAGTATCCACATCCTGTTTCATTCCACAGTAAGGGCTCTCCCTTCTAAACAGAACATCTGGCACGTGTTAAAATTTCCTCTTGAAAAGGCTTAGACTCATTTTCTGTAGTCTGGTTGAGTCTCTTCCATGTAAAAGTAAACCAATATGAAACACATAGAGATCTCTATAGTGTATAAAAGGTCAAATATCTACAGTGTATGCCTTTACAAGTCCTATAATACTCTCCTCCATCCCATCCATACTCTGTGTTGCAATCTAAGATGCTTTCCTCTGTGAAGAGTCACTGAATACTTCAACTTTGTGTCGTCCACAAAGGATTTGTTCTAAGCAGGATTGGTCTTGTGAGGCTCAGATGAGTGAGAAATAACAGCTTGTACCTGTTCTCCTATCTGTAACCTGAATATCTTTAATGGTTATTTGTGAGTATTCAGGTTTGTTCTTTCAAGAACTCCTTAATATGTTGAATATCGTGTGTTGTGATTGTGGTGCCCTAAGTAGCAAGTCTTACCAGAGGTGTGGGTTTGAAGCCTTAGGATTTACACCAAAGGACACACCTTGCTGACCTGGTTTCAGACAGGTCTTTCAGCCTGGGCGGACAACGCTTAGTCTAGCAGCTCTGCTCCCTGTAGTTAACCTCAGATAGATAGGTAGGATTTTTTATAGAGAGTAATTTTTATTATGTCACAAATATTTTGACAATGCCATTGATGCTTCTACAATCTGTCAGAACCACATTTTTTTGCAGGTCCTCTAATTAGTGCAGAAACATATGTGCTAATTCTGCAGATGTGTTGCAAAAACATTCTTCTGGGGTTTGTTTCCCTCAGACATTTGGTAGCGGACGGAGAGTGAGCAAATTGACAGGTTTGATGCAGGTCTGATTGAGAGGGATGTTGTTTTCCACATGACCAGTTTCATTAGCAGACGTATTACAAACAGTCTGGAGTTACTGGCCCTAGAGAAAAAAAGTCACAATTAATTACCTAATGTATTTGTTTTAGTAAAGAGGAATCTTCTTCTCCCTTTCAATGTGGTTTTTTTTTTCATCCAGTTAAAGAGAGGAGAGTGATGCCTGACGTTCTGTGTGCGTTTGTGTTGGAGGAGCCCTTGGAACTGTTCAAGTGGTCATAAAAGCACCACATTGTGCTATCAGACCTTTTTTCCATCCTTGTCCTTTGCATATTGTTACTCCTGTGCTTTGTTTACTTCACACTCACTGAGATACAGAAAGGAGGAAGAGCAATCAAATTTCATTTGTGCTGCATATAAATAATGGGACAAAATACCTGATTTCTGTATATATGTAATTTTGTGTATATATACACATAGCTATACGGATATGTTTGTGTTTACATTTATAAGTTTATAGGTTGCAATTCATCTCTTGAATAGTTGCAATTAAACGGAGGAGATCCTCTTCAGTCTACTTTCATTGTTTAGCAATTTCTATTTCTTCTATTCACTTTGATGCACTGGAAAGGGCTGTTCAAAATAGTTTGCTGCAGTAACTTTTATCTCAAATTAAGATGGTGCCACCTGGTAAAGAACCTATTTTTTCTGAAATTTAAATACAGATCATCTTCAGAAACCTAGAGAAAATACAGAAACCTGTGTATTCATCCAGCTTTCAAACTGCTGCCAGCATATAGAGCAGAAGCCAGTAATTTTTAGAGAGATGCCTAAAAATTAGTGTCATTTTTCTATCTTCTCACTGTCTAAAGGAGCTCAGAGGAAAGCGCAGCTTAACCTCAGCATTTCAACCCCATTTTCTTTTTGCTTCTTGTTTTCTGCCCATTGCAATAATCTATGTTTAAGCACAGGCTTTGACAGCCATGATCTGCTGTCGTGCTGATCAAGCTGTCATGCTGCTTCTTGCAGGGTAGGAAATGACACTCAACAACCTACAACTCCCTAATCAGAACTGTCTGCTTGGCCTAGGAAAGAATGTCCAGATGTGCCCAGACAGATTGCAGGTTAATGCAGCTACAACAAAGGATAGAAATGTTTAAACTGTAATTTCTCTTCCAAAGTTAGAAGTCCCTGATTATTCTCTTTGATTTTATGAAGACTTAATTGAAGTTAATCTAGTTAAGAACTCTTCGTCAATACTTACTTTCAAGCCTCTCAGGTTCAGTCGTGGTGCTCATTGTCCGTCAAACCCAATAGAGCCATTTAATCGTGTTTTTCTGGATGCAAACCAGAATGAATGAATTAAATGCTGTCTGCTGTAGAAATATTTGTGTAATTCAACAGTTCCCGGTAGTCCTGGGCCAAGCTTTATGCACTGCCTTTATCAGTGCTGGTTACTTCACTCAAACTGCCTTGTCTTCTTATGTGCCCTTATTGATACCTGTTTCCCTCCTTACCCCTTGCTTCTGCCCTCCTGATTCTTTGCTCTTTGCTCTCTTTCCATTCCCTGTATTTCTTCTGCTTCTCGCTTCTCAACCCTGATGGAGTGCGAGAATGCTAATTGATGCTATTGCTGTCTTTCTGTGTCAACCCACCTCACCCGAGAGATGTGATGGGAGAATCATAGAATGGTCTGAGTTGGAAGGTACCATTGGCAGGGTCACCTTTCACTAGACCAAATTGCTCAAAGCCTCATCCAGCCATCCTTGAACACTTCCAGGGAAGGTGCATCCACAACTTCTCTGGGCAGCCTGTCTCACAATAAAGAATTTCTTGAACATCGTAAGAAACTGAGAATAAGGAGTTGATAAGTTTAGATTGTGAACTCAAAATTAAGCAAAGGTGGAATGGGTGCTATTTTGTGATTCTGGTGCTACGTGGCTCTGCTGAAGCTCTGGTCTGATGCCAGCGTGTGTGCAACACAAAGGAACTCCATCACAAGTTTGTTTTTCTCCTTGTCCAATTTAGGAAACTGCCAGGCAGAAATGTCTATGCCCAGATGCACAACGAAAAAGAGCAGGAGATGACAAGCCCTGTTAATCATAGTGAGGACACCCAGAACATCATCCAGGGTGAGGAGTTTATTGATGATGATCTGGACTCTCAAACACTAGGTAACGCAAGAGGTAACTTCATTTTTGGTTTATCAGTTTTCATCAGTAATTGATTTTTTAATTGATGTTCTTTTTCACTTTAGCTTTTTTAAATTTTCTGCTCCGACTCAGGAAGAAGCAAATAGTCCACCGCCAACAGAGGATTATCTCAGTTATCTTCTTTTGGCTTGCTGTGATACAAGCTAACGTATGGCTGACATGCTATATAGAACAGGAGTAGAGAGATAGCATGGTTTAATGTCAGGAGACTTACTGGAACAATTTTAGAGAGAAATTATATTTGGCAGAACAGGATATAATAGCTAACATTTGAATCAACTCAATAATCCCCTGTGTTAGTAGACAATGCAGTTTAGGTCAGAAGGATTTTTAAACTCAATGTTTCCATGATTTCAGATGGGTTGTATCTAGATCCATTGCTATATATGCCATCGTGTTCCAGTGGCATTTGTAGTTTTCATTATTAGAAACATTAAACTTATTCCTATATAAAAAGTATCATGAGTCTTCCCTGGTTTAGTGGGTTGCTTACTAGTATCCATGGGGTAATCATAAGGAACCCATGAGGGAAACAGTTCTGTGAATATCTCTCCGTGCAAATCATTCTAGTGTGAGATAGAAGTGTCTACCCTGGCACCCCGTGGTTATTTTTAATGTAACTTAAAGTACTGATCTAGAAAGTTCATTTCTTGTAAAATTTACCATTGCGTTCAGACTACTTTCAGGTCACAGGCTGAACAATGGAAAAAGCTCCCCAGTTCCGTTTCTACACGTTTTTGTGAAAATAAATCGGATAACCCAAAGCCTTTGGGATTTGTTACAGTAGGTTCATGGTGTAATTGGCAACTGTAATGTTTTCATGAACCAACAGAAGATGATGTATTTTAGCTGCACTATAGGTAGCCTTGGGTAGGACAGAATTTTGGCAGAGGGGAGATTTTCTTCATCTTGGGTTTCACCTTTATTGTTTGTTGTCTATGTCTTTATTTTCATTTGTTGCTTCTAGGTTCTTGGAGATGTTAGCTTTGAGCACCAGGGAAGAATCCACCCTCCTGCTTGTCTTTGTGTATTTCTATCTTTTCTTTGATAACCTTTGTGTATGAGCACTACTGTGTTTTCATTCAGACTTTGCAAGACAACCCTGATTGCACTCCTGACTCTACCAGAGTTAGTTCCAAAAACACCCCTGGAAAAACAGTCTGTGTTAAAATTGTTTGATCAGCTCATCTCCAGGGTCTTTAGAGGAGAAAGCTGTAGGCTAACGAAGTCTTTGCAGACATGACTGCCGAAGTGGAGCATCAGGCACCTCTAGTAATGTACAAAAGCATGACTTCTTTTAATGGTAGAAAATCCCATATCACCTGTTTCTATAAGGCAGCTTGGGATGCTGGAATAAAGAAATGCTACCCTGATTTCGGTTGCATTCAGGAATAATCTCTACTTGCCCTGCACTCCTTACTTGGAGAAGAAAAATGTCGTCTATCTTGGCAGATCATTATCAGGGTCAAACAGTGCAGGATCCTGGTGTTTGGCTGTGAAACTTAAGACAGTTAGCAAATGCAGATCTCGAGGTGATTTGTGCTGCTGCCAGGTTATCAACACCAGCAGCATTTCCAGTGGAGTGTAAAGAATTCATTTCTGTGGATCGTAATCATCCACATTCATCAGCTACTGTACAGCGTTTAGACACAAGGCTTTATTTAAAACTAGAACTATACTTCTGCTCGCTGGGCTGGTTTGTTGCTTGCAATACTTCCCACTAGCTCCAGTATCACTCAGGACAGCCAAGAAACTATGCCTGCTAATGATGCTCCTCTAATTTATCTGGCTGGAGTATGAAGCATGTTATAATCCCTGCTTTATATTAAATTCTGTTTTATGACAGTATTTGCAGAAGGTTCCTATGCTATGGAGAGCCCTTTCTAGTACTGGTGATCTTTTTCCCTCCCTGTTGGGAGATGTCAATAGCAGCCTCTGCTCCGTGCACAGCAGGGAGTTACAGGCCTAGGTTTCTATTTGTTCTCTCTCTTCTCATAACTTTTGAATTTCCACAGTACAGTATTTCCAGACTCACCCATCCACTTTTTTTGTTTTCTATATATTTTATATTGCCTACTTTATCGCAACCCCCACCTTGGGACTCCTCAACACCATTACCTTGCAGTGACTCCTTCTGGGAGAAGTGGCAACTTGAACAGCTACAGAGTTCCCCTATTGCTGATGCCGGTCAGTGTCCAGTCCCAGGTCAGTGGCATGTCGAATGGACGCCTCAGGTTCCATTCTCCTCCCTCACCTGCACCCCTCAAGACAACTACACCTTTTTAAGCCACAAAGAGAACCAACTTATGCTGTCACTGGGATAGAAACCCTAGGAACACGCCACAAATCCACCACCATGAGCAAAAGCTTTGCGCAAAAGTATCTTGTAGGTACATGGACCTGTTGCACCAACCTTCACCTGATCTCTTGTTTGATAAAGCCACTCTCTTTGTGTGATTGACTTGTCCCTGCAATAAAAGAGGGATTTACTGTGAAATGCCTGAAATGCACTAATGCTGGCTTTTTTTTTTTCTCTATTTTCATAGGCAATCACTCAGGCGTGGTTTTGAGCATCAACTCCAGAGAGATGCACAGTTACCTGGTTAGCTGATATTTACAGCTGAACGCAAAACCCTAAAGACTCTTCTCTATATTGTTTTATTTTTCCCCGATGATGTCACAAAATTGCAAATCTGACTGCAGATGCTGGTGGAGAGGAGGTTTCTTATCAGTCCCGTGGAAAAAGCGTCCGTCATCAGTTACTGAAGGAGGAGGATAATCCGTCTTGTGTTCACTCTGTAGCCTGAGGACTCATTACGACTGAACTCAAACTGTGGTAGCAAATTTGTAGCCCTAGGCACCTTCAAAGCCACCTTATTTCTTTTTGGTGTATGCTCTAGTTCTTTATGTTTATTTTTAGAAGGATTGACTGTGTTTTAATTATGTTTTTAATTGAGATATTCAGCAGAAGGCTGGGACTCTTCAGCCCGAAAAGGTGATTTTTACACAAGCGACCAGACCAGAGCAGATGATTGATTGATGACATTTTTTAGGAGGTCAAGTGTTTCTGTACTGAGAGAGGACTGAGCAAGGAGACAAATTCACTCTCAGTTGATACAAGCTCTTAACCTAAACATGTATGAGACAATCTAATGCATTTAGGCTTAGGCCCTTCTGTGGATTAAAGGAATTAAAGTGTTAATTAAGATATCTCATAATATAGGATAATGCTTTTGTAAGTGTAGCAAGTCCTGACAAATCATCAGCACCAGTATCTCCCCCAATCCTACCCCATGTGAAAGAAAAACACCAGCTCGATGCTGTTTCCAGACCAGGTGCCTTCACTTGTGGACAGTTATTTCAGTTGCTCTCTTCTTGTCTTCTGAGCGAGCACCTCTAGGACGATGGCAGCTGCCAGATGAATTATTCTGTAGAACCCCATGCTGGTGGCCTGTCTCTTTTTATATTTCCAGAGAGTGTAAATACCTCTTTTAAGTAGCTTTCTTTTTATGGTTATTTTTTTAAAACTTCCTATTTGGACAGAGGTGCCGGGTAGGTCAGAGCTCTCCTCCGGGCAGAACTGGGTAGCACACCGCCGTCCTTCTTTGGGATTTTCCCTGGCTGTTTGCCCTTGCTTTTCCACTCCTGTTGGTTTGACAGTCTGGAGGAACACGGGGAGGATGGGCTAAGATTCAGGGGTCTTTCCTTTCCGTCACCACAGGGTGTCACTCAGTCCCTACCACTGCTGGCCCCTGTTTCTACGTGGTGGATGGTGGGGCTTCTGAAGGAGCTGCAGGCATAAAGGCTTGTGAGTCAGGTCAGACTTTCCTAATCCCAGTTTTGTGAGCTGGGTCAGAGTTCCCTAGTCCTGTCATCCCTAGGGAGCAGCAGTGGAGTGAATCCACATCTTATTCGCTGGCCTTATCCCTGTGGTTTATGGAGCTATGTAGGTGAGATGAGTTTAAACATCTGGCATCGTATATGTCACAGCTGCCTGGAATTGGGATGCTTTTCTCAGAAACCTATATAGTCTCTTCACTTTTTGCCTTTGATAGAGAATAAATAGCTCTTCAGTCACTGAATGTCATACTGATGCTAGTGGCAAGCTCGCATACCGCTGCTTCAGGAGGATACAGGTAGCTAACTACATCTTTCTGAGTAAACAAGCAGAAAATAGTGAGCGGTGGTAAGACAGAGAACTGTCCTAAAATTATCATGTGCATTGGAGTCATTCTTCCAGTAGCTGTGGATATCCTAGAGCATATTTTCATCAACTGCAATGGACTGGGAGGTGGTACTTCAGTGTAGCGCTGTAGGCTCTCAGACCCCAAAGGATGTATGTGTAAAGCACAAGGAAACCTAGATTATAAACTTACTGTAGGTGGAAAAGTTTAAGTGAAGATTCTGAAAAGCACTTCCAATCTGCTCAGGAAAATAATTATTCTAAAATTTCTGCCTATTTAGTTGTAGAGTGCCATGCGAACTGATTTATGGAGAAGCAATTCTCTAGCTGACTGTTGTGTGCCGGACTCAGTAGAAAGGCAAGGTGTTGCATGTGTCTGAATCTGAGTTTCGTGAAGAGAAGTGAAAATACAAAACGTGCTGTGCGTTGGAAACTCTTGGGATTGTTGATTGCACCAGAGGCTTTCCCTTCTCACCAGCTCTTTATGCCTTTTCTAGTGGAAATGAGCTGGTGAGAAGGGAAAGCCTCTGGTGCAACGATCTCAAGAATAAAATAGTACTGCAAGCAGCTTACTTGTTGTGAAACAGATCTGAAGTGGATTATTTGTGTAGGGCAGGTGAGTGACAGGTTGGATTCATGGCAAGAGATGGGATGGAAGTTCTAGCTTGAGATTGTTCTTCCGCGGTTCGTCTAATTGGCAAAGGACACTGTTGGAACTGCGTCGCACATCTAATTTATGCTTTAACAGCTACTTTTATACATTTAATCCAGGGTGATTTGTGTCTCTGATAAGAGGAGTCTTTTGCAACCCAGTAGAATATTTAACTGCTCAGTGCTCTAATTAACACTTAGCGCTATATAGTGCCTGTAATAATGTTTTTCAATGCTTATTAATTTGATTCATGCAGCACTCTTGTGAGGTTGGTTTGTCATGTCTTAAAAACATTGTTTTCTACAGAGATGTCAGTATTGCCGTAGCTGTATTGATAATACCCGGCAGACAATAATTTAGGCTCGATATTAGGAAAAAATTCTTCACTGAAAGGGTGATTGGCCATTGGAATGCGCTGCCCAGGGAGGTGGTGGAGTCACCGTCCCTGGAGGTGTTTAAAGAGAGGTTGGATGAGGCACTTAGTGCTGTGGTTTAGATGATGAGTAGGTGTTGGTGTTGGGTCATAGGCTGGACCCGATGATCTCAAAGGTCTTTTCCAGCCTTGTGATACTGTGATAATAAAGGAAGCCTTTGACTCTCTGGCAAGAATAACTTTTAAATGGATTATTTTAAAACTGACAAGGTACCATTACCATTACTCATCGCATCTTGGTTAAATGAAAAGTCTGCTAGTGCTAGATCTCAAATCTCTTGAACTGTGGCCATGACATCTTAGCACTTTATCCTTTCTGTATATCTAAAATCCTGATATATGCATATACAGAACCACGGAGTTGTTTCTGTGCACAGACGCTAGGCACACATCCATGCACACACACATACAGTATTAGTAAGTATTGTCAATGAGGAAAGGTGATTTGATGGCTAAGAAACAGAAGATGACTGTCAGTTACGTGGATTCTGCACCTAGGCTTTGGGCAAGTTACTTAACCTATATGTGCCTCAGTTTCCCCACCTCTAAGGTGGGACTGATAGTAATCATCTACAGGCACAATGTGAGGCGAAATGAATTACTTCAGAGTGAAAGAATTTTGTAAGCATAAATTATGAATAGTTGTGCTTTTTTTGTTTTACTTGTAACTATCACTGTTATTAAAGATAGTCTACTGAAACCGGCTGCAATTATATATAAATGTAAAAAAGGTGTAATCCAAGAGAGGTACATCACTGTTAAAAAATGTTATTTGATTTAAAAACCGTTATTGGAACATTTTGTTATATGGTAGCATCACAACATTGCCCGTGATTTAAACTGTTGCAGACCAGGATCTTAAACTTACTTTTCTGCAGTGTTACTTAGTCAAAAGCTTTACAATAATGGGTACAGTGATACGGATCAACCTTGATTTTGAACTATTCTGAAACGAACAAAACTGGTGGTGTGTTGGCCTCATTTACATCTTTTAGTCTTCTTAAACTCTTATGTATTTGCAATTTGAATACTGCCCTGTACTTTTCAGAGTGCTCCAAGCAGTACTTATTTGAAGCAGTCTAACAGAGCCGTCAGGATTTACAGCTATTACCTTTGCTTTCCATTTTGACATTGAATGGTTTATATGGGTTTGGAGTGATCCGTTCATATGAAGTGATCGTAAATGCTCAGACAGCATTCGGGGAAAATCCGCACATAGTGTAAACTATTTTCTCAAAAATAAAAGCAATATGAAGCAATGTATGTTTATATACCCTGTAGAAGAGGGTGATGGTAATGGCTATGCAGAAATAGAAGGCACCGGCCCGAGGCAAGACGTTATCATCTGCAATCCACATCCAATTGCTTTGAATTCTCTTAGGATGTTCTCATTGAATTCTATTCTTCTTAATGAGTTTTTTGCTTTTAGTGACCAGTGTAAAGAGGAGTAAAGTGTTTATTCATATAAAATAGATGATTTATTAAATTACCGTCCTCTGGAAAGACAAAGAGAAACCAGTGTTTTGTCATTAGTAGTTCCTAGTGCAAAGAGGTTTCAGCTGACAGATGATTATGGTTAGCTGTGGTTTAAGCCCAATGAGTCATCCCTTTAGAGGAAATACCCTGCTACTGCATGCTGTCTCTTTATTAGAGGTCAGTAGAATGGATCGGCAGCAGTTTCCATTCTCTTTACACAAATACATGCTCAAAGAAATATGCGTGTGTATTATTTTTAAGAAACTCCATGCATTTGTTTGCAGTAACTTTTGGATGATGAGCCAGTGGTTCTGATAAGCTTTGAATTTCTACTCTTATTTCAAACGCAAATACAATGTTGTTAAGTTGATAGACTCGATGACAATTTCAGTCGTAGATTTTTCCTATGTTTTCTATAAAACAGTGGTTTGTAATCTTTCATTAATGAGACTTTGCAGGAGAAAAGAGAGACTAAAATTTTTATTTAATTGCGAAATCTCTGTCAGTTGGAATTTTTATTGTATATCGATTGATAATGCTCTATTGTTTCCATCTTCATTTTTATTTTACATGAAAGTAAGTGCACATCTCTTTCAAAATATTTGCTTTCCACCAAGTAGTAGTTTATAAGCATTTATCTTTATAAATATTGATTTTCAAGATGCAAAATTTTGTTCTGTCTTCTAAGTCCATCCAAAAAAGCTGCTTCCTAGCTCATTTTGTCTGTTCTAGTCCCAATTACACATTGCTTCTACAACTTTCTTTATGAGACTGGCCTATAGCCTAACCTTGCTAGTTGGAGAAAGTCTTTCTAAAGCTGCCACTAGAATAACATTTAATTGCCGAGAAGTACTTACGGGATCTGTTCGGGCCATTTTCCTAATGTTAAGTCTACATTTTCATGTTCTTTATTTCCTTTCAGTATTTCAGTATTAGCTCTCTCAGTGCTGTTTAAATACATGTTTATTCCTGTTGTGGATATATATATGTATATTGGTTTTCACTTATTTTCAGTCTATAATAATCAAAGTGACAAATTTTGAAATAACTCAGTTAGCTTTTGCAATTAAAAGCCTGGCCCTACAGTCTTCGGGAAATGTCTAGCTGTGCAATCTTAATTTTTTAATCTTTCCTTCCCCCTGATTGATCCTCTGTAGCTTTTCTTCCAATTCATTTTGTAACCTCAAGCTGGAGGGGGTGCGGGAGGGTTTCTCGATGTTAAGATGAACTAGAACGGCTCATTTCCCAGACCTGAGCAGGAATGCTGTGGGAACAAAGATTTTATCTTTCCTTTCTTGTCAAGTATGTTGCAAAAGGCAGAGAGGATTATACAGACCACAGGGGAAATAGAGACCTGTCATGGTTCTTCAGGATGGTGTGAAGACTATAAAATACATTCCTTTTAGAATTTTTTTTTCATGAAATCGATACATGCAGCAATTTATTTTCATGATTTTTTTTCATATGTGAGATCTCGTTTCTTTAAGTCTTCTGACCTGGCCTTTTTTTCTCCTTTTAAATGGAGTAGAAAATCGCCTAAAATATGAACTGTGGAGCCATGTATGACTGAATGAAGGATTTTCATTCTTTCATGCCTTATTTTTTCCTATTTGAGGCTTGTCAGAATTAATATTTTCAACTAGTTTCTGTCTTGGTAGCTGAGATGATCTTCTGATAGGCAGTATCTGAGACGTGAAATACTGGAAGGCTTAGAAATACATACTCTGAAGTGCGATGGTAAAGCTTTGTGAACAGTACTAGGCAATGAATATGCTGGACTAAACAAAAACCTTATCAAAGACTTGTTATTGTTTGTATTAAAATACTTTTTCAAATAGTATCTCTAAATACATGTTCTTAATTGCGTACTCTTTTGTCTCTCTCCTTCCAGATTGATTTTCTTTTAGGAGTGACATTTACTAGCCCTGAAAAAAAGTAGATTCTTTCCCTTACACGAGTAATTCTGTTTAAAATTATTTCCTTACAACCCTTGAAAGCATTACACAGGCTTGAGCTTTATTGATTGGACTTGATTTCTGAGTTTCCATAGAATTTGCATCTTCACACAAATTTGTTACTATACAGTGAACATGAAGCCCCGTTGGGCAGCAATAATACATGCAGCAGTACATGTGCCTTTGTTGCACATATTTTTAGTGGTGTAATGAGTATATTAATCACCAGGCAGGCCAGGCATTCCAAATACTTTTCCTAGTATGTCTCATATTTCTATGTTATTTGTTGCTAGTTTTAGACAGCTTTTGGTACTTATATTTAGTTCTTACTGTTGGCGTCTGGTGTTGCAGATCAAAGAACAAGAACTGACTTATTCTTTTCTTTACAGAAAGTATTAATTCACAGCATTTGCTTATTGATTAAAACAGGTTAATCGGGAAATCTTTCTGAACTGGTGGGAGAGAGGCTTTTTAATGAGAACAGCTCATACAGCAAAACAGCAGACTTGTATCCACGTAGATTTTGAGACATTCTTGTCATGGGTTATGAATAAGCTGGACTTAAGGAGAGCTGTGCACCCCAAGTATCGTTAACATGCACATAGGCAGTTTAAAATGGTAAGAACAGTGTAAAGGAGAATATTTTAATAAACCGCTTGTGTCCTAGATTCACAGAAGAGGTTAAGATTACAGAATGCCATCACAAACAGGGGAAGATGCACAATTTACTGGCTCCATTTGCTTTACTGGTTCTCTTCCTGCTCTTTGTTTGTGGTTCATAGAATTATAGAATGGGTTGGGTTGGAAGAGACCTTAAAGGTCTTCCAGTTCCACTCCCCAGCCATGAGCAGGGACCCCTCCCACCAGCCCAGGCTGCTCAAGCCCCATCCAACCTGGCCTTGAACATCTCCAGGGAGGGGGCACCCACAGCTTCCCTGGGCACCCTGTGCCAGGGCCTCACCACCCTCAGCGTGAAGAATTTCTTCCTAATGTCTCGTCTAAATCTTCCTCCTTCCAGTTTAAAGCCATTCACCCTTGTCCTATCATTACCAACCCTTGTAAAAAGTCCCTCCCCAGCTTTCCTGTAGCCCCCTCAGGTACTGCAAGGCTGCTATGAGGTCCGCCTGGAGCCTTCCTTTCTCCAGGCTGTGAACTGGAAGGGAGGAGATTTAGGTTAGATGTTAGGAAGAAATTCTTCGCAAGAAGAGATGTTGAACTCTTATGATCTGCATTGTTCAATGCTTTCAACTTTTTGTTAAGTAGTTGGTGACACTGTATAGAAAAAATAGTCTGAATTTCCATTCTCTTGTGTTTCTCCTAATTTTTCCTCTCCTTTTTTTTTTTGTCCCTTTGTTCTTTTTCATTATTGCTGTTGTTTATTGCTCTTCCTTGCCTCCTGCTGGCAGTTCTCTACTGTCCACTTTTTTCTTCCTTGCCTTCTGTTTTGCTTTATGTTCTGTTTCCATCTGTGTTTTTATTTGGATATTCACCCTACTATGTCCTAAGCGATAACAAGAATCATGATCTCTTCCCCATCCCTGTCTCTCCGCTGAGCTATGCTGTAGGATCTGGGTTGATGTAGTCTCCCTGTGCTTTATGTCTCTGCTATCCTTTCTTCCAGTTTCTTTCCCACTTTTGATTCTTTGAGTCCTTTCCCTTCTAATTTTGCCTCATATTTTCTCTAAATCTTTTTGGAACTCTTCCCTTTTGCCTTTGTAGGACTCTTCTCAGCTGCTTGTCCTAGGGAGTACATCCTTCTAGTCTGAGATGTTGGATGAGTGTTGTATTCCCCGAAAGAATAATACACCTATACCTAGAATTTCCTGTATAAAAGATATTTAATTGAAAGGCAGCTGTACCTGTTATTTCCCAAATGTCTCCTCGTGCCTCGTTTCAGGTTATGGGGAGGACGCATGATGCTTGCATGAGTTTCCCGGAGCACAGTAAGGGCTGGCTTGCTCTGCCCATCCTTCACACTGGCAAATACAGCATTGCCCCAAGATTGGGCAGAGACCCCTGGCCACATAATTGGGCTGCATTTGCATTTCAGTGTGGGAGATATTGAGGCCCAGGCTAGCACAGAGCCTAAAAAGTATAGGCTAGTACTAAAAAGAAAAAAATGTTAAAACCTGAGGCTGAAGAATAGGTGAGGTAAAGAGGGTCCATTATTAATAGCAGGACCAGGGCTGATTCCTCTTGGGAGCAATTTGATGTGTCAGGTTTGTGGAATGGGTCTGTACACAAGCTTTCCTGGAGGCAGAGGCAAATGCCTTGCTTTCGAGTTCCATAAAGCTGAAGCAAAGTCATCACATAGGTTTGGCCATATTTTCTTGTTGGAAGAGCTTGAAGGAGTTGATGGGGGTGAGATAATTGGAAAGCACAAAGGTGTCGTTGTAGGGCAGAGGCTGTATTGGAATAGGAGAGTACTTGAGAGAGATGCGGGAGGGGAGAAGCACATGACTAAGCAGGACAAGGAAAAGAGGGAGAAAGTCAGTGTTACCACCATGTAAGATTTTGCCAGAAGTTGTTGATTTTGGTTTGCTTAAGCCTTGGACCTTACTTTAATTCATAAAGGCAACTATTTTCAGGTTTTTGGGTTGCATACAAAGATGTCAAACCATGAGTCTAAATTGATGCAGCACCAGGAACTTGAAATTGTCTGTCTGTAATTTTTGGATGAGACTTACAGCAATATCCTACTTGAGGTACATGGAAAAGAGGTTGCTTCCCTGAAGCCGGGATGCGTGTACGTGTACTCCAAAGGTAGCTCCAATGGAGGATTATTTCTGAGATGGTTGTCGGGCATTTGCTTATGGTTTTCCTCCTTAGCCCAGCACTGAGCTAGGAGGCAAGGGAGAAGAATAATTTTATAGAGTTTGTGTCTTAGATTTATACTGCTTAAATGTAATTTGCTAGGATCCTTCTATGACCTGTAATTTTATAATGTTTAGCAAGGATGTATGGAGTTGTTATAGTATTCCTGAGGGTAAACACCAGGCACTGGAGTTTACTGAACATGTGACTAGAAATTTTAATTTTAGGAACACAGAGTTTTTCCATTTCATACACGCACCAGGTATTTGAGTGCCTCTCCTAGTTTTATTTGTCGCTGACAAGCTGTGATTTATTTCCTCATGGGTTTTTGTCATGGGCTGCGCTTGCTGCACTGCAGAAGGCTCTGGAGGGAAAACACAATCAAATGGAGAAGTATACTTGAATTCTCCCCTCTTGATCCCAGTCTCTTCTGAGTTGCTTTTCTGTGATTATGATTCTGCCAGTAAGCTGGGTTGATGTCAAAAGGGGATTAACTCATTTTTATTGTCTTCTGAATGACTGAGAAAAAAATACAAGAAAAAAATTTGCAGAGGAATAGCAGATTGGAAGAGGTGGGGAACTTTATCAGCTGGCAGGACACTTTGGGAAGCTTTCACTTTTCCCAGTTATTTTTACATGTATGAACAGCCACTGTGATTTACCTTTCCATTAGATAACGTTTCTTTGCAAAAAAGGGGGGTGGTTCTAAAGAATATCACACCAGTGCATTGCAACTATGGTTTTAGGAGACATCAATTGTCACCCTTCCTCACTTAAATGAAATTTTCATAGTATCTTTGCTGCGTGAGGGAGATCAGTTCACCCTGGATTAAGGATTGGAGGAAGACCTGGAGAGATAATGGGAGTTGGAATAGAAGAATTTTGCATTTTCAGAGTGAAGGATGGATACTGGTGTACTTAGAGTGCGTCTGTGCCTGTTACGGCACTGGTTTGTCCAAAATCTCTTGTTCCAGATGTGGACAGATAAATCATATAGATTTTGTTGCCATTCCCACGAGAACAAAAGGAGAAGCAATTGGCTATTAAACCAAACCCATTTTTTTTTTGGCTAATTAGAGCAACAGCTCTTAGTAAAGATATGAAAGCCAATAAAATAAGATCTAGACTTGGCATACTTCTTGTGAAGATTCACAAAGCATTTCTTCCTACCCCTTTATTCATATGAAGGATTATTTATTTAGCATTGCAGGGCCAAATTGTACCCTAATTTATGACCATGCAGTTCCACAGATTTTGTCAGTTTGGCTGTGTGTTACGGAAGGAAGGCACTCGCCCACAGTGAATTTGAATCATAGCTGTAGGCTGAACTCCGTTGTCACGTCACTGCCTCTGTCGTCACACCAGGTGACGGGCTGATTTTCACCTGTAATTCTTACTCCCAGGGCTAGCAAGAGCGTACTTTGGATAGATGTAAGCTAATCACAACCAAGGTAGAACTTAGTTTTTTAAATACTTGCAACTGCTTTTCCAGAATATGATCAGCAAATGCTTAACACGCTATTTCTAAACAATTTCTGACAGGAGCACTTCCAATCTGTGTAAAGGCTCTTAGCAGGCATCAGTATCGTGTAGTCTATACCTCTAACATACGTGATTATGCCGTCCTCTCCCTTTGCTGTTGCACATTCTGGTATCTGTGAGAACAGTACATGCCTTTTCCTAATTTTCTTTCAAGAGACCTTGACTTTCAGCAGGATTCTTTGTATACATTGTCAGGGCTCAAGGGAAGAATTAAATTAATCCACAACTGGTGCATTGTCATAAATGGGGAAAAGTGTTATTTGTACATTTTTGTAAATATGTAACATTTAATGGCAGTTTTGTAGTGACGTGCTGTTTTTGAGGAAAAAAAAAAAATCAAATATATGTTTGAATATGCTTAATGTAACACTTAACTGTGATTCAATTGCACAATTAATAGCTTAATCAAAAGTCTTGTGCAATATGTAGCGCACACGCATAACCAAGTATCTGTTAGTGATCCACAACAAAGATTTTGGCAACTTTTAATGATAGTGATGAACTGTGCAGCACAGTTTATCACAGTCTCTTTCAGCTTCCAAACATGTAGCAGGCAAACTACTGTATACGTACCTGTGTACTCCACTGCATCCAAAGGTATGCATTTGTCCTGAGGACCTGTGCAACAGGTTTTTCTCTAATAAAACTTTGTTCTAAAGTATTGGTTGCTGTGTTTTTCTTGCGAAGCACTTAATGAGACTTGTAGAGGGAAAATAGTTTAACTGCTCCCCAGAGTTAGTGTGGCTTTGGATTTGTCCGTGAGTAGGAGCACACTACGCAACTTCAGCAGCACTGAACTCTTCATCCTGCTCTGCTCGAGCTCAACTCCACTCCTAGCGGGGTTAGGCTGCAGTATAACTGGCCTGAGGGTGACACTCTGTGGTGAGAATGAAGCCTTGCAACTGCAGTTAAAGAAAAATAAATGTTCTTCCAAAACTCCGCTGAATCAAAAGCTGAATATTTCTGTCTAGCTAAAGAATTATTAAAGAATTCAACTAGTTTTAATCTTGATCTCTGTGTAATAGGCGTAAACAGAGAGCTACGATGTGTGCTTTCTGCCCTGCCCGCATCTTTATTCCAGTCTCTTCCATTTTCATTTGCTTCTTCATGCATTACTTGTTTTTTATTTATTCTGCATTGTCTTTCCTTTATCCCACTCTCTTCCTGAACAGTTATAGAAGCTCCAGCGCTCTAGAAAAATTGAGAGGTCTGCAAATCCAAACCTGTCTAAGGTTTACACAAGGATTGCGACTGGGTCTCAAAATGCTCTCCATTATTGATCCTGGCAAGTGCTCTGTGTCTTTGAGAAGGTCACTGAATTTCTAAAGCCGTGCACCCCTGCAATCTGGACCTTCCTCCTCACTTGAGAGTTTGGAGGTGAGCTGCTACTGGCTTAGCTCAGATTTACGACTGGAATGCAGCTGGTGGTTTGCTGAGAGATGGTTGAGGCTGTGTGACTCTTCCCTGGGGAAGAGTGACACTGGTAAAATAATTTGACAGTTCTTTTCAGTGCCTGAAGCCCATAACGGGGCAGAGCAGCGCTGTCGCTAGGCAGTGTGGTTGTGTAATGTGAAGTCTCACCCAACCTCACTCCGGAACAAAGCAGAAACATAAACTTGTTATCTACTAATTTTTTAATTAGCCATAGAAATTTTATAGACTCCAATGAAGTTTTAATGGCAGAATGAATGGATTATTTATTCATAGAGTGGATATATTTTGAAAATCATAAGCTGAGCAATTAGAAGGAAAAAAATCCAAAATATAAGTTTAGACTTAATTTTCTCAGTCTGCCCTAGTTCAGCACTTTCGCATACCCCATGCTGAAAGACAGCAGCCAGAGGAATCCTGCAGGATGGGCTATCTGAGCCAACTCTGTGGCACACTATGCTAAATGTGAGGCTAGGTTCAAAACAAAGCTTGAGGCTTTCCCTGATGGCGTAACTCAGCTAGAAATCATTTTGATGGTTGTCATTTTAGGCTCTCTAATCTTATATTGTGGCTAGCTGAGACTTTAAACTGCAATTTATCACTAAAAATGCAGCCTGTTGAATCTCAAGTGACTACATTTCGTTTTCCAAATTTAGTGCTCCGATATAAATAAAAGCAAAAATCAAAGGAAACCCTGAAGTCTCTTATTTTTAATGATGTTCCAATAGCTCTGCTGAGGAAAGCTCCTTATTTGAAGGGCAGGAGTGAGAACAGGCACGGACAAGCTACTGCCATAAATGAGACGCCAAATGAAACTCCCTAACACTTAACCTGAAGGGCTACTTTGCTTCAGAAAACAATTTCCATGGAAAAAGGAATAAGAGGATGATAATAATTTCTGTTTCCTTTGCTGTACTCATCAAAGCCATATTAATTGCTGTGCTATTCTGAAGCCTAACTGGTTTCAACATCATCATAAATTATGTCTCTATAATAAAACTTCTGAGTCATAAACACCAGCCAATATTTTTTCCTGTTTTCCATGAAGACACTGATTTCTTTTCCATTTTTTAGCTTTTGTGATTTATGCCTTGAAAGATGCTTTGCTTTCATATGAATCCAGCTGCTGTGGGGCAAATGTAACTGCATGCTGACCCTCATGGGTTTAAAGAGATGAAGCAAAAAGCTACACGTGCTGCTCAGTGGTTTTGATAGTAGGATCCAATCTTACCATTGCAGCATCACACCACAAGTTACCTCCAAAAAAAAAAATCAGAAGCAGCACCACATGCTAAAAATAAAAGCAATAATTCCAAGAAATAACTCAGCGACAGCAATTATCATTTTAGTTAAAAATTAATAATGAAACAAGGAATTAAACTTTTCACTTAAGTTCAACTCAGGACCACGTGGCTGTAAATCTACTGAGCTATAATTCCAAAAAATCTAATGGAAAAATTATTTCCTTGGCACTGAGAGAGGTTATTGAAGAGAACGATCCCTGATGTAATTAATTTGGTCATTTCAGTTATGATGTAGTAGATTGTGAAGCACTGACATTGCATTGTCTTGATCGTAAGGCAGATGCTTGCTTTAAAAATCAAATTGAAAAGAAGGCGATACGTTATTTTACAGGAGAGAATGCTTTTGTAACTGCTGGTGGGAAGAATCAGTCCCTTATGAAAGCAAGCAGCTACATTTCTCAGTAGCAAAAAGGCAGGGGAATGGGGGAGGCACACGTGGACACTTACTTACACGGTGTGCACTTCCAGCCATCACCCACCACGGTGCTGGATCTTTCTGCTTCAGAGCTGGAAGCCTGAAGCAATTATTTCCTGCAATGAATATTCTTTATTGTTTATGTACCTATATAAGCTTTCAGCACCCATAAAATTCTGCGGCAACAACTTCCATAGGTGAATTAGGCGGTACCTCCGTGTAGTGCTTTTAGAATCTGCCCCATTTATTTTGATGCCCTCAGTTTGTGCCAGTAGTGACAAGGACTATTTCAATTCCATGTCACATTCTGCTGCTGATTTTTATAACCTTTTAACATATGATGGCATTAAGTTGTTGTTGGGGTCTTCCGTATTGAGTGCCTTTCGGGTACCACTGGGTAACCCAAATATGAAATGTAGTTTATGGAAAAATGCTAAGATCCTTTTTAGACCTTTTTTTAAGGCCATGAGCCTGTGTTCTTCTTCTAGGTTTTGCATCTATACCATTAATACTACACTAATAGTATAAATTACATAGTACAACTATTCTAAATATGTATTTTTATATGTAACACCCAACTATTTTTATACGTAACGCCTGTCTATTTTTCTACAACTTGTCTTTTATATATCTTTCCTACAGACATTCTTTCTTTCTCTAAAGAAATACCAATAATTTGCTTTGCTATTGAGGTGGAAGGCTTTTTAATTGCATAAAAGGCAATGAAGCGTTACAAGCCTTGATTAAGCAGACAAAAAGCTTTGGCTACTTGAGACACAATTCTTGTTAGTTCTAGCACTGTGACGTGTTTTACACACACTGACCACCTTTTTTCTCCTGAGGTCAAGGAAATTGCGAGTACAGAAAGGAAAATACTTTATAATAATGGTTCCCTGAATATGGTAAAATTGAAATGTATTTTCTACTTAGGTGTGACATTTGGTAATAATTTTAGTGTAATGGGAGCAACAAGGAGTAATTATGGCTTATCTAAGCAGTCAGTCATCTATATGGAATTGCTACATTCCTAGCTAACAGCCCGATAATAAGCTCAGCTTGACTGTGATCCACTTTAATTTCTTCGGGGTAATTTTTACTGGTTTACATTGTTTATTAACGGGGTTGGTATCTAAGCAAACTGATGCAGTAACACTAGATAAGCCGTAAGTTCTGCTATGAGCTCTAAATAGATTGAACTTCAATTTCCTGTTGCCAGGCTACCCCTTAGGCAGACTGCAACCAAGGGGCAGGTTATCACACAGTTAAACAGTGGCAGAACTGATACAAGAAAAATGCTGGTAACAACCTGTCCAAGCATTTTCCAGCTGGCATGGGAGAATGGTCCTTGGTTGAGGAGTTTGTTCTGTCTGAGTCTGTTCTGAGTATTGTTCTGCTTAAGCATCACCTACTTTTTATATTGACAAATACTAAGAAACAACAATGCAAATACTTTTTTTTAACAGGTAACTTTATTAATAATGGTGTTGGATTTGTCGCACCTACCAGGTGCCAGTCTTTTTTTCACACTCTGCAAGACTTTTTAAAGAATAAACTAGAAAGGCATAAAGTTAGTTGAAGCTACTAAGACACACACTGGAAGATGGATCTATTTTGGATCCTTTTTTTAACAACTTTCCATGAATGTGTGTCAAAAAAAACTTAAATACACTGAGAAATACAGTAGAAAGACTATATTTACAGTTAATTATAACGGGCACTGCCAACATATCCAATAACAAAAATAAAACAAAACCTTTTTTCATGTTTCTTTCATGCTTTTTTTTCCCTCAGAGATTTTTAAATATGATTTTGTTTTTTAAAAAATACAATAAGGAAATAATTACATTCTTGATATGAGAACATTATCTTACAACATACAGCCTGGGCCAATTAATTTCAAAGTGTCTTTAACAAAAATTGCTACTAAATTAAGTATTATTCATTTAAAAAATCAAATTGACACAATAATCTCATTAAAAAAATGACCTTTTATCCCCAAGAGTTATGATATTTTTTTTTTAAAAAAGCATCACCCATTAAAAAAAAACAATAAAAAAGCACCTGGTACAGTAACAGGAGATTGTTGAGGAAGCACAAGTGTAACGTTTTCTTAAAAGACATAGAAATAATTCAAAATACAAGAGTTTTTCCTTTAAAACAAGTCATGCTGCTCTGTTGCTGACTTTGCCTGCTGATCCTGAAATCTAAAAACAGTGAAAATAAAAGCTAAGCCACTTTTTTCTCCTTTTTTTTTTGTAAAAAAGTTGTACAGCAATCATAGTATTCAAGAAAACAGAGTACACTTCACAGCACCGGATGTGGGGGAGAGAGAGAGATTACTTCCCAAGGTTCTTTTTGTTTCTCTCCTTTCAAAACCTTGGCCATTATATAGGACAGATGTCACTAATGCAAAAATGCAACGGTGCCAATGTGCGTGAACATTAGAGACACACAACTACAGTACATGCTGGACTGGGGGCAGTCGTGGATTTATGGAACCTTTGCTGGAGGAAGGTAAAAAGATGCTTCAATTTGGCAGTAACCCCTGCTGCAAGAGGCGCTGTAGGTGCTACAGGAAACCAGCACCTATGGCAGAGCAGAACGTTGTGGCACCAGGGTTTCTGTTTGCTTCGACAGAAGTGCGCACGCTTCTGTCTCAGGCATGGACTGAAACCAGTCCTTGCACGGATTTTTCTTTTCCCATGGGATACAGGGTGTGGAAATGCCAATATTGGGTAAACAAACAAGTGATTTGGCTTTTGACTACTCTGTGTTACTCGATGTGGGACCACTTCTTAATGGCAGCCAATACATCATTGCAAACATTGACTCTAAGCCTAATTCGTATCATAAATATGTACAGATATAAATTAAATATTTATTGAAATATACAAATAAATAACTTAATTTGAAATAAAAAGCCTAAATGAACTTACTTTTGCTTCAAATTTGTTTCTGCTAATATTTATGGGAACTTGATACTGTTTAGTCCATAGTCATACAGCATAGATCGTGCCCTCCACTTACAGAGTTAGTAAGTAAGCAGATGACCTAAAACAATACTAAAAAAATTCCTATCTTCACTGAAAACCACACTGACACTTGCTTCCCTACGGTATCTGCATTCCTGTGGCACTTTGTACAAAGCGTAGATCCAAGAAGCAAAGAGCCTTTTCTCACGTTGGGCCCCATTTCTAACGCTCCCGAGGCCAATGGGATCCCTGGCACTAATTGCATTTAAGAACAGGAAAGAGCTCTGTGTCCTATCAGGTCTTTCTGATAGCTCTGTGCCTTCAAATCCCACCAGCTCCTGCGGGAAGTCCTCTGGCACCCAGCTCAGCTGGGAATCCCAGTGTACCCTTCAGGAGTTACACACACCTATTCCTAAAGGCAAGAGACAAACTATAGGCTGGGTCATAAAGGGATGTCATCCTCGATAACTGCTGCCTTGCCAACTTCTGTAGTTTTAATTGCAAGTCTTAAGAAATTATCAAGACTCCAGACCTAACATCTGTGATTATCTCAAAATATGAGTAGTATTTTAATTTTTTAAATTAAAGCAATTTTCTAGTCCTCACAGTTCAAGAGGAAAAAAATCTTGAGAATGTGATTTGAAAGGTCTCCAAAGGCTTAAAAAACCTACAGAGAAAAAAATTAAAAGAAGCTGATTATATTTCTTCCCCTCTCTGTCTCCTGATTTTTTAAAGCTAATCTTGAGATTTCGAAGGCCTTTAGCTGGCAATTTACTGCATGTAAGTTCTCAGGAGTGACATGGATGGAGACAAAGAACAGATTTCTATATTTCACAGACTAAAATGCAAGACACTCTTTCCTATTAAACAGAAATGGACTCTTATCTAAGAAAATCCCCGATTCTTTGTAAAATTGTTCATAAAAGTCTGGAAATTATCATCTTTTCAGTCCATCTTCCTCAAAAACAATAGCTGAGGTCTGAAAAGACAAAGGAAACTAAGTACAGCAGTGTTCTATAACTCAAGTTTAACAATACTACATTATAAAAACCAAAACAAGACTGACTGCATAAGCTATTCTGAGTTGCCATTATCTGTTGAGGATTAATTTCAATTACATTTTCTTTTTCAAACAGTATAGAAAAGAAGCAGTATCTAAAAATACCTGTTTGCCTTTAAAAAAAAAAAATCAGGAACTAATCCTAGTTCGACAACATGACCTTTGAAAACAACTGGTGCTTCGCAATAGTAATAAAGAGAACATACTAAAATGCATTTTTCTAAAGTATGGCAGCTTTTTATCTCCCAGTGATAAAAGCATCTGTCTAAAAAGTATCCAAAAAATGCTTCACAGCTGAGCCGTGTCATCCCATGGTCTTGCACCAGTGTAGAGGACAGCGGCACTGAAGAGCTCCAGCCTTCCCGGCCAAGCAAGCCATGACACTTCGATGAATACATTTCTTCAGTTGTCTTTTGCCACGTGAACAGCCAACAGCAAAGCAACTGCTAACGAGCAGGACTTCACTCACCCACCTCTGAGACAGACCTCCCAAAGTCAGTTCTGACCTGTAAGAGTACTTCTTATCTGTAAGGATTTCACATTGGTCTGAACGCACCGGTGTTGCGTGGCCACCTGATGCGATGTAATTAACATTGCTGGTCTGTGCTGTTTCAGCAAAGTAAACTTGCAACTGCAAATTTACGCTCCTTTTTACTTACTATGGTAGGTTTGGTTTTTTTGGTTTTCATTTTCTTTACCAGTGACGTTGGAAATAAAGAGTTACAGCTAATAAAAAGGGGCACACGTAGCTACACAGCAATACAGTAGAGGGAATACAGGCAAATTAGCGCCAAGCTACCATTAACTTAACAGAATTATAAAACCTCTAAAGTTGTATCGCTTGATACCACCTTTCAGACGAGTCTTTTGCAGCCTATATCTTAGTCCATACTAGGTAAGGCCTTTATGGAAAGTGAGTGGGTTTGCTTTATTTATGTTCCATTTTTCATCTCCCATTCCTGGAAGGGGGAAAGAAAATAAGATAAAGAAAATGTTAGAGAAATCAGGATATTTCACCGATGTCATCAGCTCTGCTAAGCCAAAACCAGCGGAGGTCAGTAACGGTTTTTCCATTAACTTCATCCAGCCTTCTGCCCACAAATTAGTAAGGGAATGTTAGCAAGTACGTCCTGATAGCATCTGTGTGCAGCTTCCACTCCTCCACAGCTATATACGGCAACTTTTTCTCCAGCACAGTGCAAATAAGCCATGTTTGTTTTCTGCAGAGGGTACTTACGGAGCAGATTCACACACCACAGTCGGTCTAAAGCACTCAGCTGGAGTTGAATAAGAGAGAGGCTGATTGAGCATAGAGGGCTTTCTGACTTACTTGTGTGAGTCAGCAGGAAGCACTCAATATCTCACAGCTGACACCAAGTGATTGCTTGACTACTCTTCAATTTTTTTCCTATAAAACTCATGAAAGACACACATTTCTATGGCTCAAAAGGTCAGTTTCCTGAGGTAGAGAGGCTTACTGGCAGGATAAAGAAAAACAACTTAATTCACCTTGCACTTTTTTCCCATAGGCATAACTGAAGTTGAGCGATTGCTCAGCAATTTAAAGAAATCACAGCAAAGAATGTAATCAATAACGCTTTCACCCAGGTGTCTCAGAGCAGGGTATTGCTATTTCTTCTGCCACTTTATTGAAAATCATGAGATTGCTATAGCTGAACACTCAATTAAAACACACTTGTGGATATTGAGAGATATGTACAGTATTTCCCCAAAATACACAGAACTAGAAGAGCTCAAGAGGGATGGGCTCAGCTTAGGACATCTATACTGTCCTCTACTCCCTGAATCAGATCCTTACAGTGATCAGAAACTCATGAAGATACGGAGGAGACGGTCTCTTACTGAAGGAATTCCCATGGTGCAACCGACAAGCTGTTCCTAGCCAGGCTCTGGGGTCTACAGATTCCTTTCCCACCCATCTACTCCGCACAGATACTCTGCAAGCAGCCTGCTGACTTGGCTTCCAACCTGAATTCCTGAATTTAATACTCATTTCACAACATTTAATAGCTCTGACTGAAAACCGTTACTTATGCATGTAAATTGTCTGTTTATGTTGCTGAAAGCAGTAATAGCATTAGTTTGGCTAAACAGCTGCATGACCATGACACCTCTTCAACTACTGAAAAGCAACAGTAAAGGTCACGGTTGGTGGCTGTTTTAGCAATATAAGGAAAAACAAATCTTGGGTTTTATTGTTTTAGTCTTGTGGGGTTTTTTTTCTTCATTTATGTAGTGCTATATTCTACATATTCAGTTTTACACTTAAAATTATGATAAACTTAAAACACAGTATTGTTAAAAACTGATTTACTTTAAAAAGGATATTAAATGTATATTCAATATGTACATGCTGCCAAAGCCCTAAGGGAAAGTGTTGGCTAAGCAACGAGGATTTTTCTAAGTAAGTGGTAAATGATCCTTGAAAGCAGTAGCTTCTTTTGCAGGTGCAGAAGGAACTTTTTTTTTGTTTCCATTTCCCAGGCAGGTTCCAATGAAAGAATAAGTCAACACTGGCAGCCAGACTGGAAGCTAGGACACTGGAAGAGCTCCTTTTCTTCTCCAATCCCTGAACATAACCAAAATGTAAGAATCACAGACTGACAGAATGGTTTGGATTGGAAGGGACCACAAAGGTCACCTAGTCCAGCCCCCTTACAGTCAGCAGGGACATCTTCCGCTACATCAGGTTGCTCAGAGCCCCATCCAACCTGTCCTTAAATGTTTCCAGGGATGGGGCATCTGCCATCTCTCTGGGCAACCTGTGCCAGTGTTTCACCACCATCACTGTAAAAAATTTCACAGTATCACAGTATCATAAGGTTGGAAAAGACCTTTGAGATCATCGAGTCCAACCTATGACCCAACACCTACACCTACTTTCTTCCTAATATCTAGACTAAACTTCTCCTCTTTTAGTTTAAAACCATCACCCCTTGTCCTATCACTATAGGCCCTGCGAAAAACTTTTCGCCATCTTTCTTATAAACCCCCTTTAAGTACTGAAAGGCTGCAATAAGGTCTCCTTGGAGTCTTCTCCAAGCTGAATAACCCCAACTCTCCCAGCCTGTCTTCAGAGGGGAGGTGTTCCAGGCCTTGGATCATTTTTGTGGCCCTCCCATGAACCCTATCCAATGGGGCCGTGTCTCTGTAGCTGAGGGCTCCAGAGCTAGATGCAGTATTCCACGTGAGGTCTCACCAGAGCAGAGCAGAGGGGCAGAATCACCTCCCTCGACCTGCTGGTTGCACTTTTTTTGACGCAACCCAGGATAGGGTTGGCCTTCTGGGCTGTGAACACACAGCAGCTGACACTCACCAGTCCACTAGTTTTGAAAACAGATCAGAAATAATCATTGCAGTTTCCTTGTTGCACGTAACAATTTGGTTTTAAAAATTAATCTGAAATGTAAAAAGTTGAAATAATTGTTTTTCTTGTAAAGCAAGGATATTTGGAATATTTTACTTCTCTGGCAATGCTAACGCAGAATATTATTTCCATGTTTTAATACAGTCTCCATTTCCAGCCAAGTGGAGATTAACAAAATTGCAATTGAATTTCTTTCTGACTTCTTAAAAATAAACGTTATTTCTTTCTAAAAAAACTGTAAGATATATATTACAAAGTGAAAGTTAAAAAATCCAAATATATGAATGCCTATATGTGTGACAGAGTAGGTGGCACAACGCACATGTTTTACAGCAGCAGCTGCCCTAGCAGAGTGCAGCACCGTGCTGTGGGCACGATGGTGACATGAGGGTGGCTGCAGATGCAAGGCTGGCTGGTTACAGACTTTCAGCATCCTTTGTGCAAGGGAAGAGGAGGAAGGCAGGCATTCAGTGCATTCGAATACATACTTGGGAAAAAAATCATCTGATATTTTGAATGCTTACACATCTCTCTCCTAACACCGGGAGATTTGCCAGTTGCTGAAGATGCAAGCGCTAGCACGGATGTGAAATCTGTTTCACACCCACATATTGCACTGACATCCATGTGTGGAGAGCTAAGTTCTGCTCTGAGATAATCACGTGATCCCTTTCTTTAGCCACATCTATAAGGCCTGGGATCAGACGTAACTGCAAAAGGCTAAAAGAATTGGGTGCCAGATTCCACTCTTGCAGATGTACATTGAACTTCCCTCTGAAAGTGAGGGGGTGCTGCAGATGCAAACCTGATGGCAGACTTTGGCTCAAGCTCCTTGAGAACGGGCTGAGTACAGCTTGGGTTGCATTATCTAAGTTAGCAAAATTTCACTCAATATTTATTGTATGAGGTTTCAGGAAAAAAGCTGTTAAGGCTGAATTGGATACTTTCTTTGAGTTGTTTTTCCCAGGATGGGAAATATGCTTAGTAGCTCCATATCCTTTCTGATTATCTTTTATCCAAGATTCCTCTACGAAAGGGTTTGACCAACCTATCGTGCCTTCCAAGGCACAGCAATACCAAACAACACAGGAGGGGTTTTCCTGTATGGTATACGCTGAGCATAAAAAACGTACTACAGCTGAGAGGTATTCTTTACAACAAAAATGTTAAGGATTTTATAGTGTCTTAGTTACTCCAGCTAAAGAGTAAATGGCTGTCTTTAATGTGCCTGTGCAGCATGTACCACAAACCCACGCTTCCTTCTGTAAGGACTGTACTATAACTGCCAGACCACATTCCCTGAGTAATGTTGAGCTAACATGCAAATCCAAGATGAAGGATACAGTTACAGATATCTTTACAAGACAAATTAGGGTATAATTGGAACACACAGATGAGCTTTAGAGCACATGAAGCCTTCTTAAACTTTGAAACACAAGCAGCACACTTTGAAGTTCAATAGAACTGAAACCTACTACTCTGAGTTTACTTATTCTGATATGAATTTAAATCACAGTATCATAGAATCGTTTGGTTGGAAAAGATCTTTGAGATCAGAGTCCAACCGTATCTGTCCACTACTAAACCATATCTCTGAGCACCTTGTCTACTCATCTTTAAATACCTGCAGGGACGGCAACTCAACCACAGCCTGTTCCAGAGCCTGATAACCCTGTCAGTGAAGAAGTCAATCAGGCTAACTGGCAGAAAAAGCAGTTATGTCCATGCTGGTAGATGAAGGGTGAGAAGGCTTTCACATAAGGTACAGTGGGAGAAGTAATTCATGGCCTGAACAATGTAGAGAGGTTAAAGGGGGCCGGGGGAGGAAATGGAGACATTAGGACATGCCAGAAAACCAAATCATAATCCTTACACAACCAAAACAAAATGCTTACACAGACAATTTCATCCTTTTGAAAAAAAATGGACTGCATGAAAGACAAATGTCTATGATTATTATTGCTTATAATTATAATTAGCAGTGAACTACTAAATCCACAAAAGCTTGAGCCAACGCTGTAACTGTCTCCCTTGGTTATGTGCTGTCCACGTGCTTATGTTGGTGGCAATTGTAGCGCAGAAGCGTGGTCATGTGAATCCCATTTAAACTAAAGCATGAAACCTAGAAAACTGTTACCAATATGAAAGGAAAACTTCACCTAAACTTCAGTCTGGTACTTGCAAGACTAAATTAAATTAAATCAATTTCTACTTCAAATGTACATTAAGAGTAGATACCTGCACAACACATTGTCAATTACTATAACGTGCAACCATTCTGTTCCTGCACAAGCTGGCAAAGATCAGACCCAGCCTTGTGTTTTTGCAGAACACTTACCGTAACAGCGCTCTCTTAATCACTCCTCTGCTACACAGATAGTCTAACTTTATGAATTTTAGATGGACCGTCTATACCACAGACAACTTACCTGGCAAATTAAATCTATAAAGGAACAGAGAAATACAGAGAATGAGAGAGTAGTCAAATCTGTCTACCAAACTACTTATCAACTCTTTTCTAAAATCAGTAGTATTTATGTAGTAATAAAAATAATCTAGGCATGGCACATTCTCTTCTTAAGGCTAAATTTCACCCACTGAAGCATATGGAACCACTTTCCCCCTCTCCTTCTCTGCCTCTCCAAAGCAATAAGTTTGTTTTGTTTGGGTTTTTTTTTAAGAAAGTAAGAAAAACAACAAGAAAAAGAAAATCAGAAGTTTTCTCACCTTTGCTTTTCGAAGGACATGGCCTCGACACGGAGAATTATTTGATGAGGGAGGTCGCTTCAGAGCAGCTGCACTGTTCACAGGTATTGAGCACTCAGTATCACTGGTATCACAACTGGAGATTGGAGAGTTTTCCAAAGTTCGGTGCTTGAAAATTGGAGACTAAAGAAGAGTGAAAATCCTGCACTGAGTTTCCTCCAAGTAGTCACATTTTCTATCTAGACTTAGAACCGCGGAGGTTTTTTTAAAAGAAACCATTTGTCCATAATGATGGATAAATGAAAAAGAGGTTAGAACAAAATAAAAAAAACCCCCATGTGTGTGCTTTGCGATAAAAATTAGTTTGTTTTCTGTTAATAATCAGCATTGGGTTATCTGGAGGAACTGATAGATCCCTCACTGATCCTTCTGATGCCTGCTCCTGACACACATCTCCACGCTCCGTCATGAACATGTGAGATGCAGCCCTTGCAAAGGGTGTCAGTGACTGATAAAAGATCAGGTCTCCACCACCGCACGACGACTCGATGTATTTAAATCTCCTTAGGATGGAGCAAAGTCTCAGTTCATGCGCTTTTACAATCACTTAAGACAATGAGGTGTCAGCTTCTGCACGTTATCCCAACACATACTGCCTGTGACTCCCATGTCTACCCGTGTCCTATCACTGTAGAAACTACACCAGATGTACACGAAGAATGCAAATAAGACCAAAAGGCATTTAGGTCTGCTCTTATTTCCTGTGCTTGATAAAACTTTCACAAACTCTCAGTTCCCGCTTATTTCACTGGAGCTGAGGAGGCAGAGCGCTCCCAGCCCATAGCACTGGGATTTGTGTGTTTAACGGCCGCGCATACCTGTGGACTTGATGTTCCTGACTTCGGCTCAATAGCCAAGCCCAGTGTGATGCCACCAGCCAGGGCTTTCTTAAGGCTCTCCTTCACCTCAGTCAACTCTAGCTCCAGGTTTACACGCTCAGCCTCCTTCTGCTTACACTCCTCTTCCAACTTCTTTAACTTGTCCTCAAGAATCACTTGGGTCTTCCTCCCTGTCATCGACACTGATGTTATTATTTCAATAAGAATCTTAAATTGACATAGAAATTATTTTCTTTTTAAAAAAAATAATTAAGGAATACAGTATCTACAAATCAGCCAGATCTCAAAGAAGTTGCATACATTGCAAAGAACTCTTTTTTTCATGTAAAAAGTTTAGCAACAGAAATAAAATTATTTCTCTCAGGTGCTTTCCCTACGTTTCCACTCTAGTTTCAAATCACTATTTTTTTTGTTATATTTCTATGTCATGAAAATATAATTAGCCACTCACAATAAAATTATACCCACGTTCTGCTTGTTTCAAGTCCCCATCTGTGTCTTTTTATAGTGGGAATGTGTGCACACATACGCACAAAATACGTAAAATATTAGAAAAGTATATATATCTATACATAAATATATAATTTTATATTACATATTTTATATCTATATGGAAAATAAACACAGATATTACAGAGTATTTTTTACATCAAAACCGAACCTTACGTAGTGGCACGTTTTCAGCACAGGATAGAAATCTATTTGGATAATTAAGCCTACTCAGGGCAGAATTCAGCACAATGAAGCACCTCATACCAGCATTGACTTCAATGGCAGCACGTAGATCTTTTCTTTCTTTTCGGAGCTGAGCCAGCCTATTCCGGAGTGCTTCCTTCCTCTTCAGCAGTTCCTCCTCTTTGCTTTGTAACCTCTTTGCATCTGCCTCCACACGATTCTTGCCATATTTGTACTGCTCCGCATCTGTATGTATTGCATTATAGTTATTTATGCTTAAAATTAACAGTAAAACTTTTAACTATTCCCCGAGACAGAACGTGACATGAAGCATTTGATGGTTTGAGAAACCAGTCTGCCATCCCTTTATCAGTGGCTTTTTCTCAAGGTCCAGGATTCCCGCTGAGTTCTGCAGCACAGCTACAGAAACGATACAGCATAGCTTGTTCTCTACACTTTATAAGGGGAAGATGAGAAATACCAGTTACTTTATAGTACATCGGTTTTGAAAAAAAATGACCTTGCTTTTCTGTGTAGTTCAGAAGAAGGCGCCTCCTTTCTAGCTCTGAACCCTTGATTTTTAATTGGATGAGGTCAGAGGAAAAACTGCCTGTTTGCCATTTTGCCTGCTTTCCATTCCTACTTCAAGTGCTTAAAGCGTGTCTTTTCTCACCTGAGAATAAAAAGGTGTTCTTACTTTCTTGATACTTGAAAGCTTTCTTCTTGTTTTGTTCTACACCTTTGCTCCAGTTGCAGACCCAAATAAAATAGGGGAGCTAACAGATTATCTGTCCGCATATCTGAAGGAAAGCCAACTAAACCATAGTTGTCAAATTAGTTTTAGTTGAGTTTTAGTTAACCGAGACACCTTTACTCCCACAACTAACTACTGGTCAAGCATTGCAACAGGTTGCCCAGGGAAGTGGTGGAGGTTTACTCTCTGGAGATGTTCAAAAAGGATGTAGAATTGGTATTTCGTAACATGCTTTAGTAGGCACAGTGCTGTTGGGCTGACTATTGGACTGGATAATCTTAGAGGTCTTTTCCGACTTTAATGATTCTATGATTCTAAAAAAGAGACGTACTGTTTTCCTTAAGTGTAACTCAAATTTCTCTTGCTGCCTTTAAATCCATGACTTCTTAAAAATTTATCAAAAGATTAAAAACACCACACTCTTTCCATCTCTAGCAGACGCAGCACGTTTTAATCCATATTTTAAAAATATCATTATAATTCTTTTTGTCTTTTCTTCTTTAAGAAAAGAACTCCCTTTTAGGGATTTCCTAGAGGCAATTCACCTGCCCAGAAGAACACTCTTTCTGAACGTGCCACTCACCAAATGAAATCTCCTTTCTCTGAGGAAGTTTTTGAGCTGTTGATTTGTCTTCATCATTTTATTATATCTTTTCACTACTGATAAGAGTGCTTCCACTTTTGACCAACACAGTGTTCTCTCATCTTTCTCAGCTCCTTATCTGTCTCTTCCAACAGGAATACAGAATTACACTCTACCCCAAATGAAGACTTCATTACCCTATTGTTTTTTTCTTGCTGTCCTCGTGACTTTGCAGCCATGGGTCCACACTTCATGTTTATCATTCTCTGTACGACAAGGCTTTATCTCGTGGCATGGCTGGAGTACCAATGAGTCACCAATGCGCACAATCTCTCCTATTCAAAGCCTTGGTGGGCATCTCCCGCTCAGCCTCTCAGACACAGAGGAATTATAGTAGTTCTTTATCTTGTTTGTTAAGAAGACAGCTATTTTGGGTATCCTCATGACTCTATTTGCAAGTGAGACAGTAGTGAGAAGGCAGACTTACTGGATGTAGTGCGCTTCACACATGACACTGATTCAGATTTCTTCGGTTGGTTATTTAAAGTTCTTCCTTTTCCGGTAACCCCATTAGTAGTTGCAGGCTTCTTGCCTTTAAACTGTTTAAAAAACAAAAGTACAAATGGGCTCCAGCTTATCCTGTGCCAATGGCACAAGTCACCCTTTCATCAAGGGCAAAGCTTGACGAAAAGCCGCCTGCTGAAAGAGCCTTAATAGAACACATTGATTGAGTTGGAGACGGCGCTTCCTCCAGAGCTGTTGTCTCTGAGAGCTGCCGGCTCAGCACAAGCCACGCCAGCAATCACAGGACAACAAGGGGATGAACTCCCCATCTCTGGTGACATCAGAGTCTCCAAGTTATTTAAAACTCTGGCATTTACTACATTAAAAAAGCCATAGTGAGGCAGAAAAGCTGTGTATTTAAATAATTTCATACAGTAAAATTTCTTGAAACACAGGTTTGTCCGAGTTAATGTCATACAGAAAAACCCAATAGGGCTTATCACACTAAAATTCAATACTGTTTCTTATTTACTACCTGACCTTGCCATCCTTGTGGTGTTTTCAAAACAATTATTAAACATTTTTAAATGTTAGGCATTAACACACCAGTTTCCTCTTATACAAAATCTACCTACTAATTCTAATATTCTCATATGAGGTTTTTATAGAGGCTAAGTGAGGTGACGCACAATATGACAGGTACCTCATAGAAGGGAACTGGAAGGGAACATCTAAGTGTTCCAGTTTAGATTAGATTGAAACCCACCCATTTTTGTGCCACTCTCAGGCTTATGCCACTGACCAGCTTTTGGAGACTCACTACAGGCTCTAAAGAAGGTCTCTGAGAGAAGGCTGTGAGAGAGTTTTGTTCTGCCCCCCAGCTGGGGTCTGCTCGTCTGCTATTGAAGCTAAGCCATACAAGATTTAATATCTCTTCAGCTTCACTTTAATTTCAGCTGATGTCCAGAAGTCTGAGGCCATCCTCAGAAAGTAGCATAGACATGAGCTTAGGTTTTTTTCAGGGTGAGAAAATAACCAGTAGTAATTCAAATATGGTATATAGACACTATACACAATATATTTTCTATAATATAACATAATATAATATAACATAATATAACATAATATAATATAACATAATATAATATAACATAATATAATATAAACACAATATATACAATACACAAATCTAAAGAGGCAAATTTGCTGTCACAGCCAGGACATATTTAACTTTTTTTTCTTTTTTAAGTCATCAGTGCCTAGGGAGATGGAAGGCAGCTAGATATGCATTCAAGTTAAGTTCAGAAGGTCACATCTATATTTTTTTTTTGTTATCATCCACAATCTGTAAATCATCAAGAACTTGTGAGGAAAGCCTTTCCCAGGTGCCAATGCTTCCACAACAGAATTCATAACTTAGCAAACTTGTTACATTTCCAGCGGACTCACGACTAAACTCTAAGTACTTAAGTGCTAACACTAAGGGATGAAAATAGCCCAAGGCCCTCAAGATAACAACCCGATAGAATAGACAAAAACCACAAAAAGCTTCACTAGGTATTAAATAGTACAGTACCTGCGAGCCAGATCCCCTCCCCACAGCAGAGGTATTAGTGACAGACTGAGCAGAAGACAGATTGGATGAGACAGGATATTTGTAATGGTTAGAGGAGAGTTTGTCAGTGGATAACCTATTGGGTTTTCTGTCAGCTGGCGGATAGCGCGCAAAGATTTTTGGAGACGGCAAGTTATCGTACAGGCCTGCGTTATCATAAAGCATTTCTTCTCCAATGTTCCTGCTACGAGAAGAAGGAAAGCCATCTTCTGGTTCCCACTGCAACACATACACTTTGGCAGTTAGAAAACAACACGCCATGCAGAACCTCCTAAGTGAAAGTGTGAAATTAAAACATTAGTAATTCCGACCGTAGCAAGCCCCGAGCGTTTGGCAAGCACGTGCTCACTGCTTACACCTGAATTAAACTATTTAGGAAAGGGAGCACAGGGTGTGGAAGGGAAGCATTGCATGGCTCCCAGCCTCAGTCCTGGCACTTCCCACACCAGGAGCACAGCAGCACTGTCCTGTCACCTCTACTATTTCATAGACTGCTCCTTCGGTTGTTAGCTCGAGCACTGAGGGGGCACAAGGAGACTGTTAACACGGGAATATCGCAGGCTATACAGCTGAATCTGTGGGATTACATCTGGTACATGAGCTGCTGAAAGTAATATGGCCAAGGGTTTTTTCCATTTACTTTTTTTTTGCTTTTCTTTCTTTAGGCTACATGTCTCTGCAGTGAACACCAGCTGCTGGTATGCTAGCATTACATTTTATTTGCTGGAGAATTATTATTCCGAGCTAATCAGCTAAAATAGTTACAGGCCATTCCTTTTTTTTTTTTTTTTTTATTTTCAGAAAAACGGAAAGCTCAACAACAACACTCCAGTGATTCATTCAATCAATCTTAAAATAAACCAACCTGGCTGCCAAATATTCTTCCTTAATCCATCCTGGCTGTGCTAGGAGACTACTCATACAACAGCTTGAGCACATCCAAGAATGACACATACAGCCTACTCGCCACACATGTGGTCCTGTGTTGTTTCCAAGACGGGGTTTCTACCATCTTTGTGACATAACTAAGACATGATGGAGGAGTGAACTTGCAGTCCACTCAACTCTTCTAAACTCTGAATTCCTCTTGAGTTCAGCCTCAGTGCGAGCTCTTATGAAGCAGCCCAAATTAAGAGCTGCCACAGGCTGTAGCTCCCCTGTAGAACTTCCTGAGGACCACATATTGCTATGGGTTAACATCTAGTATGTGTTAAACCCGACGGCACATCTGCCTACTGTCAGCTCTGCAATTTCTGAAGATAGAAGTGACCACTCCTTGCTGTTATAAGGAATGCAGCCACAGGGACGGAGAAATGTTTGGTTTTGGTTTTTTTCCAATAGACACCAAAAGGTTCCTGTTGTAACTGAGTCCTTGATTTTGTCAGGTCTGGTGTGATCTAAAAAATACCCCCTCAAGTGAGTATTGTATTCAAGGACTTGGCAACGAATTATCAACAGGCAACGGCTTCTAAGTGCAGGTTGGCTCATGTGCAGGTTAATGTAAAAAATATGTCCCACATCCCTAATACTCTGTAGGTGTGGGAGAAGTTTGCAGCCTCCAATCAAAAAAAAAATGAGAGTCCATTTGGAAACTGCCCAGTGGGGCTTTTCAGATAATACAATTTTCATATGTATCTGCATTCAACACATGCAAGCTATTTGTTCTGTGCAAATTCAATTCTTACCGATCCATTTATGCAGGGAACATCATCGTAATGAAGTGCCATTCCACTTGGACAGGCGTAGCCATTGGCAGTGCTTCCTCGATACGGATTTGTAGATATAACTCGCCTATTCATAAAACTGAACAAAGCAAAATAAAAATAATAAAAACCAGCACTTAAACCTAATTCTAAATGATGAATCAGTTGTACATTCCCTGTATCTGATTATGTAGCCTGGAAGCACCTATCTGCTCACTTTCTGCAGGAAGGCTGAGGAGAATTTTCCTTCTGCTACTCACATGTTGCTGCTCGCAGCCCATGTTACAACAAATGTTCCTGTTCTCCATTCTCACAGTGGGGATATGACTGGGAAAGCCAGGAGGGCAACAGCTGCAACCACTCAGTGGCTTGTTTACATGGGAACCTGCTGATCTGTATTATAAACCAGCGTCCCATAGAAGGTCCCTTGTTGTCTGCACTGAGGAGAAGCAGGTGTTTCTGTGTGCATGCATGCTCAGGGGAGATTTGAAATTAAGAACTGGGAGAAACAACAATCAAATCCAGGAAAATTTTGGGGAAAAAAAAGGAACTTTGATGACATCTAAGTTAACATAACTATCAAAATTTGCTGAATATTTTGTTCCTCAAAACCTGGGAATTTTTCATCGCAGAACTTTGGGCTAATAGAGCCAATGGCACTGTTTCCCAACTCCCTGTCTGGTTAACTGTGCACACAGATGCTCTACGTGTTCATTTTTGCTCCGTTTCACATGGTGGAAAAACCTTTTGGACACTTTAAAAGAATATATTTATATGTATTATACATGTATATATACACATTTACACATATGTAAATGTATGTTTGTTTGTCTCCCTCCCCCAGAATCAACTCTGGAACTCATTTTACTGGAATTCTGCAGAACACGTGCAAGGTATCACGGATCACAATGGGCCTTGTGTTGGGAGCAAAGACCTAACAGTGCAGAAAATGGCAGAATCAGGCTCAATAGCAAAAATGACCCCAAGGGTGAGTTCTCCTTTGTAGCAACTGCTGAAATTGAATGAGGTATAGAGTGAGATCCCAAATAATTCCTATAGCTTCAGGTGTACTTCAATGGGAAAACAAAGCTTTCCAACTCAAACAATGGAACTATTCAGGCTCTGTGCTGACATTCATAAAACATGATAAAGCCCTATTAAAGCAGAGAGGGTCTTCCGTAGCGCTGGCTGGAGCTCAAGAATGCTGTGGTTTCAACAGTTGCTTTTTTTTTGGCTTTTGAATAACATGGAGTCCACTGAATGTCTCATTCAGAGGGAGACAGCCCTTATCCAACTGTGGCCCGAGCCGCAGGAGACCTGGCCTCACAGAAGGGATGGACCTGCCCAGCTTGGTATGAACCTTTCAGGGCAGGGCAAGGGTGGAATAATCATTAGACAGAAGCTTTTCTTACTTCAAACAAACAACAACAACAACAAAAAGCCCAAGATAAATTCCACAATAAAAATGGTTTTGACCTTTTCATGTCTCGTATTTTATTAGAGATTATTAAAGGACTGCATTTGTTTACACTTCCTCTTAATGGAGAACATTACTCAAGTGTTTCTGGATTGCTGTCATCATTGTATTACTGTTTAGTTGACTGATGCATAATAACCATATCTGTAAACTGGGATATCCATTAATGATATCTGCTGCACCTGTAGTAACGATTTCCACCACCAAAGGAAACTAAGATTTGTCTAAGTATCTGCTTTATTTCACTAAGCCTTATTAATCCTGTTTCTGGACGCATCCAGGTAAATTAACTATATTCTGAAACTGCTTAGTGGGGAAGCAAATGTAGAAAACCTGCTTGGAAGCATTTTTTTCTTCAGCCCATAGTAGATGCCTAATGATTTAGACGAAGAAAATTGATGAGACTATTCATGAAGAGCCAATCATTTTGCAAAGCATCAGTCTCGGGAAACGAACAACCAATAATTCTGAAGTGACTGTGATAATTGAAGCTTTAATGATAACTGCAGTTAATTTGGAATATTGACATGCATTCTATATAGGGCAGCATTAGTATTTTTATTAACACTTAAGTATCATCATCATTTCTCTTCATTTTCTAGGAGCAGTTGAAAATCAGCAGATAGTTACTCCAGTTGCTTTATCGACAAGCTCTTACAGTCATTTAAAGACATTCAATGAATTTTAACTAATTCTTAATCAGGGATTTCTGCCATTTTGCAAGTTGTTTGACATTCCTTTCTAACATGTGGTCTAGTTGCATATGTTTTTTCACTTGGCTCCAATTAATATCAAATTCGTTAAGAAAAGAAAAGCCAAGCAGTATTCGGGGGAAAAGGTTTCCATTCTATCTCTTTTTTAACTGTGGTTATTACTAGATGCTGACTGAAGCAAAAATATACATCAACACAGGATAAACTTTTTGAGCCCTATTAACTTCAAAACAAATATTAATGGAAGTCTGTAAGCTCAGTGTGTTTTGATTCTATCAGAATTAACTGGGTTTCACAAAACTGGGCTTGTGGTAACAATGAGTTGCTTTGATTTCTATCAGAAGTCATTAAAACTCAATCCGGAATGAAGCTGCCCAGTTTCCCTCGTCAAAGCTCCCTTAACACCTCCCTAATGGCAGAAGAGTCTTCTTTCGGAAAACTCAGCAGCTTTTTCCTTTTTTTTTTTTGGCATTTCCAATCTGTTTCAAGTTATGATGAGCAGATGGGGTGCGATTCTGTAATATATTGTCACACAAAATCCAAATTTCTGTGGGAAGTCTCATTTTGCAGTGTGACAAGGGATGACACCTTCTGACCCCAGGAAACCGTAAGGCACAACTGCAGCAGGGCATCCTGCCTGTCCCAACTGTTCCTTCACTCCTGTTTCTAAACAACCTCCCATAGCCGAGGAAAACCAACAGTTTCTTCTCACTAAATACCTCTTTAATACCTAAATTGATTTGAGTATGAAAATCACTATATATGCTAAGTACGCTATACTTTTAGCACAGGATGGGTGATGGGGAATTCACTGTTCTCATTTGCAATTTGAACAGTTTCTGTGCTGTGCCCTAGACACCTGCACAACCTCCACCTCCTAAATTAAAGCCCAGAAATTAGTTTGACTGGTGTGAGCTTGATGAAGTTTCTAATTAATCAAAAAAGATCTTGAGAAAGACACACTGAGAATGTGAATATACCAGATATAAATTTGTAATGCATTTTTAGTCTACATCATATATTAATATATTTGCTATATGCACAGCAAATATAGCCAATAGATAAACATGAACTACGTAGCTGCATATTTATTTAATTTTCAGCATATCTGTCCTCTTCTAGGGATAGTTCTAAGTCATCGGGCAAGATAAATTATAGCACTTGATAAGGAAACTTACTGAAAAAATGAGTAAAAATTTGAGTAAAGGTGGATGGCGTCTGTATCCTTTACTGAATTTAGCAGTACGCCGACACAATAATCATAAATATATATATAACAGGCTGAGATGCTGAAATACTTCTAGAGCTCGATATCTGGCAAAGGGGAGTGGATTTTGAGAAGCTCTCTTGCTATTGGAGTTAAAATACGGATAAAAATTCTCACAGTACTGGAAACACCTGGGTAGCTGAACGCCTCTCACCAGAACGTCTGTTTCGCAGCCTGGATGACGCTTGCTGTCATGTCCACATCGATGTAGTCATAGTGCAGAGCTCCTGGGTCTGTGGATGACCCCGTTTCCGCCAGCAAAATTCCTATCCATCTGCCCATGTCTTCAGAGGAGGATGCCTGTGAGGAGAGGGCAAGGGTCTGCGTCAGGGCTTCAGTCTGCCACTGAACTGAGCATTATTTCAAACTGCCACATTCCTCCGAGTTGACAAATTGCTATAACAGGCTCTGGTTCCCCTCTGCTGAACTCGCCAAACCCCCAGAATTCCTTATTAAGTCTGCTTTGCTAGAAGGACCGCACTTTAAGTAAGCCATGTGCTCATCAGTTACGATGTAATATAAAGTGGGCAATCTCAAAAGAAAAAAGGCTAGTGGATTTTGCTTCAAGTCACACTTATTTTAGACTTCAGAAAACTGAAAGGTATAAGAGATTTTTTTTCCTGTGCTAGGCTAGGGGATTTTAATTAGGATGAATCTTAAGACGAAAATCTTAGTCCTAAGGAGAAATGAGAGGGAGGGGGAGGAAATGAAATATTAGAAGAAATTTTAGTGGGTTTTTTTTGAAAAATGCCAATATATTTGTCTACATAATGGAATTCATTTTCCTAACGGCACAAGTACAATCATGAATACCATTAAAATAATTTTCAATTTTTCATATTTTGCTTCAAGTTACCAATTACACAGTTTAACAGTACCAAAATGAAAAAAGGAAGAACAGGGGAGGGAAGGAAAATGTGAGGTTTCTAAATTTCTCATTCTTTTTAAAAATTTAACTGCCTCTCACTGTCCCCTGAGATGCTTATTTTTTCAGCTTCTCTGAATTGTTCACATATAATAGGAGGACAGGAGACTAACGTGACCCGCAGCTGCAAATCCGAAGTGCTCAGAGCGTCCATCCTACCTCTCAAAAAAAAGGTTGCCTCCCCCAGTTTCTTTATCATATGGCTTTAGGTGTCTTCTCATTTCAGCTTTCAAAATATGATGAATCAAGTCCCTCCAAAAATCCTGACCCACCTAATACACAGGAAAGCATGACCTCTTTAGGGTGAAAAGTGTGCTACTTTGTACACGACTAATGTGCCAAAGACCCAGCAGGATGCTGGCACACTGCATTTTCCTACTGCAGAATTATCCTAATATAGGTACAGACTGAGCAGAAGTGGTTCACACAACCAGGAGATAAATGAGAATGAAGAGCTCTTGAATCCCTATCAACAGTGAGTATTTAATCACTGCAAGTGATTTACCCAAAGTAATTATATCCCTGATGTAAAGTGTGTATAGAGAAGCAGCAAAGTTATTTTAGTAGCAGCTCAAAAGAAGGTCAGTGTAGGGAAAAGCATCTTACTGAGAAGATTTCTGAACTATATTAAATCTCCGTGCTGTCTTTGCCTACAACTTCTAATATTTCTTGTCCTCTGTCCAGAATTTATTATCCAGCTCTGCAATAATGTTATTCCAAAGATTTTTTTTAATGGCTAGGTTGTATGGAAGCACTTCTCTAATTTAGCTGGTGGGTATTCCTACAAGTCCTAGCTTTTAGCAACCACTGCACCTCGAGCACAGCGACCTCCTGCCCATTTCGGAGCAGGCGGAAGGTCAGAGGATGCTTCGAATCCAGTCCTGGGATGACTTCACAGCCACGGAGAGGGATAGAAACTATGTGCGTCTTCAGATCTGTCCTGTCCTTGTGGAAAATGAGTTTATTATCTTTCACTCTGCACCAGCGCTCGCGCCAACGGTTGTTTGACAGCACGTTGAGATATCCTGCAATAAAACGAAACGCGAGATATTTTACTCCTGACTTTTTTTGAAAAGAGAAAAAAATAAAAAGAAAGGTACTTTTCAACGCAATGCTAGCTCTTCAACAATTTATTCTTCTTATAATAGAAAATCCAACTGGATTTTAGGAAGAGAAGTGAGTGACCCTGCCCCACTGCTTTTAATGAAAACTTTCACTGTGCCAATAACCTAGAAAAAAGTATATAAAGACGTGATCCTGCCCACATGCAAATGGCTGTTTTGGAATAGTTACTGCAGCATCTGGATGAGTAGAAGCACACTGATCCCCCAAGATATCAGTAAGAATGGATGAGGGACAGTGATAATAAGGTATGTACACAGCCAATGTGCTCACACGGAAGACCCACCTTCTCTATGTGTAGTGGCTTTGATAACTGCAGCCAACCAAAATTTTCTGGGAAAATCACAGCTTTTATTCTATAACTAGGTCACAAGAGCTAAGCTCCTGTAACACTCAAAATCAGTGTTTTAAAGACCTACTAACTGTTCATGTTCTAAGTTCTAATTTCACTTAGAAAGAAGAACGCACATTTCATTTGCAACACTTCCAAAGCAGAGTTTAAAAGATTGTTACTGATGCCAATAAAAATAAAAAGTCATATTGGTTTAAAATTAACCAAGTAAATGTACATGAAATTCAGCTAAACTTAGAAAAAAGTTTGAACAAAGATTTTTGGGTTTCCAGGGATAATACTGTACTTTTACAACAAATCAAAATTTCACGAACAAATTGGCTTTTAAAAAAAATCCTCTTCTCTTATCATGCTCCATATCAGATACTGCCTAGGCACGTAATATAATTAAAAGGGCAGCGTTTTGTGTTTTCCTTTCTCCGTCCCATAACAACAACCATTCCAGACTCAAGCCTTAAAACCGAGGCAATGCCCAATTTTTTTAGTTTCGGAATCAAAAAAAAAAAGACCTTTTACTTTTGCTTCGACATTACAAACGGACAAACGGTACATGAATTCAGCATGTTGCTGCTTCCAAACAGGCTGTGAAGAAGGAAACAAATGATATCTTGCACAGCCCAGAATTTCAGGAAAAAAACTGTCTTCTATTTTGGGTTGGATTTTCATTTAAAGCTGTTGGACAGCTATCTCTATGGTTTTCATTAAAACTATGATTTATCATTAATTCTTCTGAGTTTTCCTTCCAACATTATGATTCCAATGTCAAAGCTCAATCCAACAGGATACAGAAGACCAGAATTGGGGCACATCTTGGAAGGTACCACAAAAAGAGCAGAATGTGCACAATTCTTTGATTTTGGCTCCCTGCAATGATCACTCCCCTCCAGGTCTCCTCCCTCCTCCTGTAACGAAACCTCCTATAGTGGTACTTTATACTATAATCCCTAGAAATGGAAAACCCTTCACGTGCAAGCCAGCTGGCCTGTTTTGGAATGAGATTCCTTTTTTTCAGACAGTACACACTTCTCAGAAAAGCTCTTCCAAACCCTCTTACATCACTTGAGCTAAGCAGGATCCCATGTTTTTCCTCCCACATATCCCTATATAAACCTTCAACAGCTGACATCACCAAAATGCCTTGAGTGTGCTCCCAATTGGGCTATTAGCACTTAAGCTTGGACCAGGCGGTCAAAAACCACTGCCATCACCCTGAGGGCAGGTGGGTTTTAGTTTCCACTCTAGCTGGGTGTCCCCTGCAGCCCTGCTGGGCTTTTCTCTTTGTTCATGGGAGGCAGAGCCTTTTAAAATGTAAAAGTCCTCACCTATGGAGCAACCTCCCAGAGTCCACTGCACTGAGCCAAACTTCTGGTGACGAGAAACTCCTTCTGCAATAACCAAAGCCTAGACACTTATATATTTTCCTATAAAATCTGCAAGTGGTGCTGAGTAGAGCCAAATGCAGGCAACAGTAATTACTGTATTTATGTCCATACCCAAAATAATGATAGAAATAGTAGGAATTAGACTGTACAGCTGTATTTAACATCTCCTATAATACAGAATAATCAACAGATTAAGAGACCCCAGAAGTCTGAGGGATTATAGAAGCCAGATGCTTTGGACAATGCATCTGGCTGGACACAGCTTTTCCCAGCTGTTCTTTTTGTTGATAAATCACATCTGTACATAGCTGATATACAGACATATATACACGTACTTATTTAATCAAAGATTGCTTATGTTAATGAATCCCAAAGTGTGGCTTGAGAGCCACCTGTGATCTATGAAGTTCTCACTGGTGGTCCATGGATCTGCTTTTTTCACATTGGGCAAGCGTCTATCACACTCCATGCATCAATGAGTTCTGGCAACTGCTGCCTAATCACAGATTTCTGGGTTTCTGAAAGTTTTCCTAATCGACGAAAGGGAAAAAGCAAATGCAAATTCAGAATTCAATGCAACTGCTTTACAGCTTGCTTTCTATGGAAATTTTTTTGGAAGGGATTGGTAGAAAGGTGGATTCGACCTTATTCCCATATGGAAGTATTAGAATACTGGAGGAGCAGAAGGCAAATAGGAGAGTGTAAATACGCTGCATTGATTGAAAGTACCAAAGCTGTAAGGATCTCAGCTAAGCGCATTTCACCAAGTCCCAAATTGTCAGCAACCATTAACAGCTAAGATACAAAACATAACCATTTTCTGCATGCCTTTTTATCTTTGGCCCTGCCAAGCACTACTGCTGCTATACAAAGTGATCAACATTAGTAGTTAAAATAGCTTACTAGAAATTCGTTACTTCATCCAAGTTTTACCCAGTATGTACCGAGTGACCCACAACTAAACTCAAATCACTTTGGCTGAGGCCAGTTGACTGCTGCCTTGACTGCTGCCCCATAAAACCTCACCACAGTCCATTATAAAAGACTTGATCCCTTCCCAAGAACCACCTTCTAATTCCTAGACGAAATTTATTTCACATTCCAGCCTATATTAATTTTATATCCATTTCTGTGAAAATAGCTTTTGTTTCTTTCTGCTATTTGTCCACATTTCTCTTCCCTCTCACCTTTGCAAAGAGCCATGATATTCCTTCTAAGCCTCTGCTACCACTTTATTTTAAAAGTCACGTTCTTTTAGTCCCTTTTCAAATCATAAGCCCTTGATTACTTTACTCTTTCAATCTGAGTGCATCCTTCTGATATTGGGGGAAGAATTATAGCAGTAAAAGCAATTTCAGAGGAATTTCTAGGCTAGAATTTTATAAAATTTTAGTCACAATGTGCATTTAAGGCTCAAGGAGAAAATTCAGTTACCACATGTTGGAACATCTTCTTCAGCTGATGAGGTCTGTTCATCTGTTGATGGCTTTTTCTTTCCTAAACCAATGATCTTCGTTATTTTTTTCCCTGTTACTTTAGTCACAGTGCCCTTGGCCTCTGATTTTGAACTTTTTTTCCTCTTCACTATTAAGAAAACAAAAGTGTGTATATTAGTGTGTTTAAACTAATCAATGAATAGAGAGAACCTGAATAAAAATAGTTTAAACAAACAACCCTGCGCAAGATGAAAAGTTGTTACGAAACTTGCAGATTGCAATGAGACAAATGTTACACGTCCTCTAATGCAGATGCCTATAATCAATGCGTATAAAAAAATGCCATTCAGAAGGTTCAGAAAAACAAAAATCAAGCTTCTAGTTTAATTGAATTCAATCTAATCAAGCTGAAAGTCTCTTTCCACAGCAGTCATCATTTAATTTATCAGTATGACTGAGGTACCTGCATATAAATTTAGCTCATATACACAAAAATAAAAGTCCAGCCATACAATTCTTCATTGTTTCTAAATCTTCACCTCAAAAAACTTCAACAATTAAGTACAAAACAAAGACAGAATATGCTTCCCTGGAAAAAATACTCCTGCCATGTGGAATTAGGTTAAGGTATCCAGTCACAATGGGCATATTAGAGAGACAAGACTTATAAATTAACTACTAACAATTCAATTAGTAGGATCAGTAGAAGCATTCGATGGTTAGAATTGGGCACTTTTCGTAATCCTGAGAGCCTGGGAAAATAAAGTTCGGCTGAAAAGACATATTTTGCTAACATCCAGTCTACACTTCCATTAATTTCATACGATACAAGTAATATTACAGTTTTGCGCACTGAGGCATATCGAGCTGTTGAACGCAGCAAGGACGATGGATATCACTTTTAAAAGTGCCAACCTGATGAAAAATCTAACAAATTTAAAAAAAAAAAATAATTCTAAGATTAAACCAAATCAGAAAAAAAGACCTTTTATTTGCAAAATAGAAAAATGAAATAAACTTTCAAAAAGTGCATTGAGTGGCCTAATTTCTATTCCATCAACAGAGCAAAAGTCTCTCTGCTAACTGACAGGGCAGCAAAAGTATCTATCAGCTGGCCCTGATTTATGATTGTGATGAAAAAGACATTTAGGATAGTTAATGACTGAACTGCTGTAACTTTATCCCTGGCATATCAATCCCCTTTGCTAAAGGGAACGTTTAGTGGTAATGGACTCATGTAAACTGAGTCAAAAAAGGACAAAATATTCATATGAGAAATGACTATCTGAATTGACGAACTGGGAAGAAGAATGCACGGAAAACTGAGAAGCAGTTTGGGACTCACAATGGGATAATTTATCTTATTTAGTTTAATTGTTAGGAATCATGGAACATTATTTAGAAACTGCATCTGTAGCCAAGACTGTACAAATCTGTCACCTTCTGCATGCAGTGCTGAGGGGGAAAGGCAGCTTTACAAGCATGGATTGCTGTTCACCTGTAAACTCCAATACAGCAAGCAGAGGTCTAACTCTCTGTTGCCTTGGGAAGGGTGTTCACAATTTAGATTGTGCTCTCCTAACAAACAATGAGCTCTCTGGTTTGAGAGAGGAAGGCCACCCACCACATCTGCTCATGTCACCCCCTGCCTGAAGAATGAGCTGAAGGCAAGACCTGCCTGCAGAGAGGTTTCCATCCCACGCAGCGGCAGCCGATGACCGACAGTGGTTCTTGAGTGTGGAGGAAATGATAAGCATTGAAAAAAGCCAGAGACTGAAAAAAACTCATCTCTCTGAGACAGAAGCCCAAAGAAGAGATTCTCACAAGCATAAAGAGACAGTGGAATAAGCCCATTTCAGTGGGTTTTTTTGTTTTTCTGCCCTATTTTCCCTTCACACTGCTGTTTTAGTCTCCTGTAGAACTGAGACAGCAGAAAAAAGGTCTTTATGACTGGATCTTTTTGATTCTATAGAGCATGGGTATCAAACTCACGGCCTGCGGGTCGAATCCAGCCCTCCACTTTGTTTTATCTGGCCCGGCACCTTGTTTCTACCCGGCGGCAGCACTGAGCTCCTCGCCCCTGCGCTCCTGCCACTGCTGAGCACGTGTGCAGCGTGTGATGCATGTTACGCCGCAGGAGCAGGAGAACGGTGGGAGCTGTGAGTTTGACACCCCTGCTACACAATATACTGATTGCCAGACTGCCAGAGGTTTTTGGTTTGTTTTCTTTTTACAAATGCCTTTTCATTTCATTTCCTTCCCCATGGCAAAATCAGCAGCTGGGTAAGAGCAGAGCAGAGGCTCGCAGTGGGCTCACAGCTAGAGATGACTGCTCACATCTGAGTCTCCCTTTCCACATACTCCCTTAGGCTCTTCCTATCCGTTGTTTAAAAAAATACTGTACCTCCATCCAGAACCATGAATGAACCATTTTAAATGATGCCAGGGATATTTTAATCTCCTTGTGGTCATTACAGTATCACAGTACCATAAGGTTGGAAAAGACCTTTGAGATCATCGTGTCAAACCTATGACCCAACACCTACACCTACTCCTACTTGTCAATTACACCACGTCACTAGGAGCCTCATCCAATCTCTAGAGCCTGATCCAATCCAAAATGCCTATGATTTTTATTCCTACATATTGAAGGTCACAGTTTTCAAAAGCAACTGGTATTTTGAATTACCCTCATTGAGACACCTAAGTTGGGCTGGTTTTCCAGCAGCACGTGCTCCATCAGCATGTCTCGTGTAGGACACCTGAGCCACCAGGCACTTTTGACATAATGGACTACATAGCTTTTGGGTCGCAGATGTTCCTCAGCAGCTTTCAGAGGCTAAAACAGTTGTGTGCTTTTTGAAAGCTTAGTAGATTTTATAGCATGAAACGTAACCGTGGACCACAGCTTCTAGAAACCACAAAATCTGATGTTGTTCCACAGTGTTGAGTGGGTCAGAGATATGTATAATCCGGAAATGTTGGAAAATGACCCAGGGAGAAGATAAAGGAAATGAGTCAGAAGGCGAGACAGCGCTGGCACCAAGGCCAGTATTGACATTGTTCTCACTGCAGCTCACATTACCCTTCAGCCTGACAGCTGCAGAAAAACGTCTTACCTAAATGATACCATTCCTACAGGGCAAGCTGAGGAAGTCATAGAATTTCTTCCACTTTGGGGAGGAGGGAAGGGGAAGAGACTGTAAGAGTTGAGTGTTTTAGATACAACACAGACAAAATTCCCTCTGGGTTTGGGATGTGCCTTTGTTAAAAGGACTAAAAAACATGCATGGCTCCAAACCAGCATATGTAAAATTACACAGAAATACATTCACTAGCCACCGGTATTACATGATAACATACATTTTAGCCTGTTAATATAAATAATGATACATAATAGTGGATACATATATGTAGTTTATATATGTGTGCATACACATATATGTGTATACATATATCTGCACACATATACATATATATAAAGAAGACACGTGATTCTTTCCTTCTAGTATTCAATGACAGCTTTTATTGCTTAGAAGCTATACACCCACCATTTATGTTGTCACTATTAAGTTACAGTCACCCAAGCTCTGAAAGGAAGTACTTCTGAACACACAAAAGGCCAAGTCAGAACTTCTATATTGTTTCCTTATACAAATTATATTTATTTTACCTGCACTATAACTTCAAATGACTTCAGTTATTGCAAAATTTTAAGGATTCACTCTTGACACAATTCAGCTTTCAAACTAAATTGAATTCTAATAACATATTCAAAACCTTAGCTATTTTTTAAAAGACAAAAGCCAGGTATTTCATGACCTATAGTCTCCTATATGCACATACGATTTACATCAAGCAGCTCTGGATCCGAGACATACCTTGTTCTTTCCCATTGCACACAGCAGTGACACCATTTTCCACAGCACCTTCCCCATCTGAGCTTGGCCTCTCAGATGACAACTTCTGCAGGGACAGAGAAGTTAGTAGACATACAGTGTTGTCACCTTCACCAAATGAAATGTCACGAGTCAATTGAAAACTACGTTAACTGTGAAATAAAACACATTTCAAGGTCTCATCTACTTGGAAGACAAATAGAAAGCATTAAAAAATTCAGTTTTAGAGGATTTTTTTTACTTTGCCTTACAGGCTTTACAAAAGCACAGGAACCACAAAATAGGTCTATATTTGAAAGTATAGTCAAAGCAGTAAAATAATCATAGTTCCATACACATATATTACAGATGTTTTAATGGATTTCTAGACTCTAAGTGTTGTCGTTTATTAATCTGCTAAACAAAAAATAATTATATGAATCAGATAAGAATATTTTTTAAATTATTTCTTTAAATAATGCTTCACATATGCATTTACAATTACCATGTATCAGAAAATAACGCATTGCTACATGGTGCTTCAATATTTTCAGTATCTGCAAAAAAGAGGCTTTGAAAGCAATTCTTTTAGCACCAATTATTCTGTAATGGTTGTGTACAAGATATAGGATGAAATGGTATAAAGTTTATGTCAGCACAGTTTTGATAACCAGACTACTCATGAGTGGTGAAGCCATGAAGAAGATACAGATTATTGCAAAAAGAAACCAATGAGATGTTTTGCTACATTTTTTTTTAGGGCATGAATTTTAGAAAGCAATTATTTTATGCCACTTTCAGTTACTTTTTCAGTACTGTGCAGGTTGTATGCAAATATGCAAACACAAAAGCTCTTGCTTTGTGAAATCTGGAGCTCTGAGCTGTCATGGAACGTGGTTTGCTCTCAGTCTCCCAGGTGCGATGCAAGGTAACACTACTGACGGTAGCATCCTTTCACCACGAGGGTAGACCTTGCCCTCAGGAGTTTGGTGATGAAACTTTTACCAGTGGGACTTTAAAGCAGCATCTGCTCAAATGTGTGCCTTATTAGAGCAGAGGCTTAAATCAGTGCTGGTAACGTACTGATCATTCACCATAGGGTTGTTCTTTTTAATTCTTGCTTTCATATCCTGCTGAGTCAAGGCAGCAGAGACAACCACACACGAATAGCCAACTTTCTGTGTTGAGGCACGAATGCTTGAAAGGGTCTGCCAAAACAGTGACCTCAGCATGGAGCACTTCAAGAACTACATTCTTCAAAATAAAAGACTTTCCCCTTAAAACTTTTGTATAGTCTTCACCTCTTCTTTCCTGATGGCCACATCCCTGCTGGCAGTTCTCTGCCCATGGATCAGATCTGCTTAGTCTGCATTCTAAATAGCTAAAGCAAAGCTGCTAATGCAGACAGGGCAGTCTGCAAATAAATAGACATGGCAGACGTCTTCGTTCTGTAGGACGTGTGCACATCCCCAAACAAACAAAACCGACAAGGGACCAGTAGTCTAAAACAGCAGCATGAGTCAGCAGGTAGGTACTGAAAATTGCCCCAGAAAATGGTCTAACACGAAAAAGTTAAGACACGAAATCCAGAAACTAAATTCAATTTCAGCTTTGTGGTCTGAGCCTCCTCTAAACTGTGCCTCCATAATGAGTAATCACAACATATTGTATTCATAATTTTGATAACTTTACCTTTTCCAGCTCCGTCTTGTGCACTGGGGAACTGGACAACGGCCCATCAGAGTCTACCGCTCCCATACAGTTGCTGCACACATCTTTTATAACCTTTGGTGACAAGGCAAAACTTATTAATTATTCATAAAATACAATTCAGAGAAATGTATAAATGTGAAGGGAGACGGGAAGGAGAATCCCACAGATATTTACTAGGCTGGCAGGTGTCAGGCAGGCTGCCACTACACCAACTTCTCCACGTGCCTCCCTATGTCATTTTGCATACGACCTGGAGGAGTCATAAGACCTAGAGCTGGAAGGTTTCAGTTTCTAGACAAGATAAACTCCAAGGTTCTCCTGAGTAAAGAAACCAACAGCGCGGTCAATTTTCATACGCTAGTTTTGCCATATGAACTCAGCTGACACCACCAAATTTTAATCATTACAATGATGAAAAAGTGGGATTAGATCCAAGGTCCTGCATGTCAAAGGACAAGAGTTTTGCATAATACACTACCCAGCTGCTCTTTTTTTTTTTGCTATTGGAGCATAATGAAGTGCTGATCGACTTTCAGTTAATACCGTGCAGAGGTATTTTGTGATATTTTTGTATTATACTTGCACATTGGCATAAAGGTATAGGTCAAAGCAATAGCAAATGTATTCCTGGAAATGTGAATGGCATTAAGTCTGCTTTTTAAAAGTCAAAGACCTAAATGCACTGCGATTTTGATAGAATTCGAAGAATTTAAAAACCTGAAACTATATAAATCTAAAAACATGCAATAAGTAAAGACATTTTATGATTCTCTATGAGTATAATTAAGGTTTTTATCTCTCATGAGGTTAACACCAGCCCATTATCAGTCTGAAATTGCTTGTGCTGATGAGAACAGATCCCCAGCTCTCCATCCAGACTCATGGCGAGACGGTGCTGAGCTCCACACTGCTGGTTACAGCTACACAGCCAAGCAAGGGCAGCAGAGCCAAGTGAGTTAACGACAGGCAACCTGCTCTGCTGGAATCATGACTGCTAGACATGCAGACCTTCCCCTTTACATGTGCCTGTACGTGTTTTTCAAAATCCAGCGCCTCCCTACAGTGTTTATAATGAGCCCAACTGGCAGAGAGGAGAATCTGGCCTGAGAAGTCCCAGTTCTAGGGAAAACAGCAATTAGCTGACTCTCAAAATCTAAATTTCCTTAAAGGAGAGGAAAAGAAAACCAGCAAACAACATCTTTGAACAGACAATTTTGATGTGAAAAACGTTAAAGAGGTAAAGATGGCACCAAACAGTCCTTTCACAGCACTGAAGTTTCCATTAAGTGTGAAGCTAAACAAATCAAATGTTTATGGGCTAACAAAGACTCTACTGCTACAACTCACACGCACATCATATACTACAGGCACTTTATACCATAAAGAAAGGAAGAGCACCGATCCCATTTTACAGACGGAGAACTCAGGAATGAAAGAAAGATTAAATCACTCAATGTCACATAAAAAAATCTTAGTAGACCAGGGAAATGAACCTAAACTTTAATTTCTAAGCTGGTATCTTAAAACACTTCAGCATTCTTTCTTGACTGTCTGAAACTCCCTATATCTTGGCCCAGAAACATAAGTATAGCATTTCATGGCACTTGGCATCCTTTGTAATAGAAAATTCTGATATACCTGTTGTAAAACATTTGCACATTGGAGTCAAATGTAGCCCTAAATTGCCCAAAATCATAAGAATCTTTTTATATGTGTTATTTTCAGTTGATGGTCCTCAGTATGGTGTAAATACAGTTTCTGGAAACATTCATTTCTGTCTCCTGCATGACCCTGATTCAATGGCTCATGTTTTCAGCATCTGCTCACACCACACAGTTAGTTAATTTTGGCAAAGGCAGATAGTAATGGGAGTTACAGACAGAACAGAGGGAAATGATTTGGCAGCACTAAATGAATAGTATGTGCAAAGTCATGCACTCAAGTAAATCCGGTTCTTATCATACCTCACATATTTAAGGAGAAACTGAAGTGTTTAATTGGGTTGTAATTAAATTTTGATTAAAAAAATGACACAGTACCAAACGGAAGCTTGTGACAAGATCTGAAGTAAATGCATATTCAAGGATCCAATACTTCATTTGGGTTCAAGGGGTTCACTGGCAAAGACCTGCTCATCACCTTCTACGTGCAATATAATTGTCTTCAATGCACAGCATAAAACTCATACTTGACCAGCTCACTAGGTTGAAACGTCTTTAATACAGAACGGTTGCCTGGATGCACTCTCTATAATTACGTTTGCAGACAGCTGCCATTATAAATGTGGTTTTCACATGCTCAAAGCTTTAACTTCAAATTTTAAGGATAAAACATTCCAGCAGTGCTGCCAACTTGCATAATTTCAATCACAAGTCTTGGAGTTCGTGTTATTTTTTTTTTTTTTTTCTGTTTTCCATCTTCTGGAGTAATATGAAAGCAAAAGATCCTTATTTTCATTAAAAAATAGTTGTGAGCCTGAGTGGGGAAAGGAGGTCAGCAGGCGTTTATTCATTGATAGATGAAATGTGTGAAAATATGAATAAACGTATCTCAATGGCTCCAAAACTAGAAAGCAAATAAAAGGAATCCCCAAATGTGTTATTTTTAATAAAATGGTATAACCTGGAAGGCTATACTGAGAATGCTTTGTAATGGCGCATTCTCCATTAGTAGTTTAAGTTTTCACACACGTTTGAAAGGGTTCTCTTTCTCACCACAAATGCCTTTGTACGTTACATATACACACACTCAGGGTGATCTGCCGGGATAACCAAACTGAGATCTTAAACAGACGATGTATTCAAATATTTAAAATATATGAGCAGAAGGAATCAGAAAGCTGAAGATCTTTCATTTCTTCAGACAGCCTCAAAACTAAATACATCTAAAATAATCTTTTATTCCATCCCAAGAATTATAAACACCATAATTATCATTACAATGTTACGATTAGCAGACGTCAGAACTGCCTCTTTCAAATGTAGACTTGGGAAAATCTTGCGCAGCCTAAACTTTATTATTATTCTTTATTTATGTTACAGAAAATCTTGAACCCCCAGCTGGATCAGGATATACACCAGTGTAACACATTGACTGCAGAGACATGAAGAATATGGAAATATTTGCAGGTACTAGTCTGGAAAGATTCCCTGCCCCAATCCATTGACAGTGATGGGTGAAGTCAGTGGAATGCTGTGTTTGGAATATTTCTTTCTTTAAAAATATCTTACTAGCAAGTTTTATCATTTACTATGAAACCTTTACATCTGCACTCAACCTACAAATCTGTGTAATTCTTGTATTTTATTTTAAATGTCACACCACGACTGAAGGCAAAATACTTGCCCTACATTTATTCTTTTAACATGCGAAGTCAGAACAATCAAATCAGCTTTTTCCAGTTACCTTCAAACACCCAGACTTCAGCTATAAAGCACAGGCTATGCAGTGAAAACAAAAAATCAGTAGCTCACCAGCCAGACCCTGCCACAGAGAAACCCAACAAATTCTGAGTAAACATACTAAATTCCTCGCTCACAATTACAGCATCTAGTCTTGTCTCACGTTTTCACGAAACTCACTCTTTTAATATGATCAAGCTCAAAGCTGGTGGCCTGACCTTACATTTGCTTCACTTCTGCATGTGACCAGGCTGGAAATCCAGCCAGCCAGCCCACCTCCCCGTCCCCATCTACCCACCTGTTTCATAAACACAGGAATTATTAGAAATGGGGTGGGCTGAATCCCTTGTTTCTGCTCCTTAACACTGAAGACAGGAACACGGTAAAGCTGAAATCTCTTTATGCACAACATAGCAGAGCAAAACCAGTTTGGCTCCAGATATCTCTAAGTATTTCTCATTCCCGAAACACTCCTTTTTCAGTGCTGGAGAACTACTGACTTTCTGAGACTTTTAGTGGTTTTGGCTTGACTAAATTCTCATTTTCCTTCTCGTTTGGACCCTTACACAGTACATACATTAGCATCAATTCCTGCTCCTTAAGAGAGCACCAAAAATCATTCTGCAGCATTCTGCAGAGAAGAAATGTCCCAAGGAGTTTTCCTAGATAAACTACAGGAAAATTAAACTACAGAAATTATTCACATCATAGCCTATGCTTTAAATCTTAAAAAGAAACTGCCTTTACTTTCTCTGCTGGAAAGCAGCACCATTGTCAGGCCTTTCCTATCTTGAAAAGAGTCATCTTTCTGCCTTATTGCCATTTGTCTGAGCAAAGTGGGGATGAGACACTAGCAGACGAGCAGCCAGCAAGCCTATCTTTAGTATCTGTATATCCCCTTAAAAATAGTTTTTGGACATATTCAACCAAGACAACCCCTTTATTCTTTCTCCTGCATTATTCCCATGAAGTCTATTGCCATATATGGCCACTGGATCGGGCAGAGCCCAGAGAAGAGACGGGGCGGCTAGGGATGGTGGCCAGAGGTACCCCATGCAAGGGGAGCTGCATCCCCAGCCCAGGTAGTGCAGGGATGCAGACCACATTTTAGGTCATAATCTGAGCTAGGTATGATTTAAATGATTTTTCCATCCAAAGGTGTCAGTAAGATCGAGGATGAATACCATCTCATGGTGAAAGCACAGGATGATATCTCAGCCCTCCTCAGTTCTGCTCTGAGATCTGCTACAGCTTGCATTGGTGATTGTAGCCAGGAACTTATAGAAAACTTATCCCTAACAAAACAAGCAAATAGGGTGTCATAGTTCTGTATTTTTTTTTAATTTACGTATGCATCTGCTTTTTCAGGTAGTGTATTGTTTTCAGTGGTGCCAGTCCCACAAACACACTCTGGTTCACAGCCAGGACGGGGTCCTCCGGCTCTGTCAAAATATGTCCACATCATGCCCTAAATAGTTCTTATGCAAACATATTGACCTTGCTGTGCTTTGTACCAAAGTATATCAACCCATTTCTTTGAGACAACAGCACTGTAAATCCTTGGAGGTTTAATTTAGCGTCCAACCCCTTCACTGCTGTTGATGAAGTGCAGTTGAGAAAGAACCCAGACTGACTGCCTTGGGACACAGTATGTTCCTGAAGTTACTTATAAACTAACAAACACTGTATGGAAATCACTTGCACCAAGTACGCATCCCCAAACGCTCTTTTTCGAGTCACTTTTAAGGCACGATCATTCAGCACTTGACTCTACTCAGCTACAAAATGGAGATAATAACCTCTTTGGGGAACATTACTTAAGCCAAGAAAGCAATGTTTGAAGTGTTTGGAGAACGCTAGCTGGAAATTCCCATAGAAAGTAAAACCAGCCCCACAGTGTTTACAGTTACAAGCTGAGTTTTGTGCTGATTTGAACTGGTAAAAAAAGAGCTCTGTCAGTATTTTATTCTTCAGTAAAACTCAGTCCACATTAAGACTGGAGCCTAGAAGTTACTTGACTACCCTCACTAAGCTCAGGTCAGAGAAAAAAAAGATGTTCTCAAAGACTTTTACAAGAGATAACATGAAGTTAGCAGAGATGGCAACGGGGTAAAACAATCAGATCAACAGCTCTAAGAGGAGTGTTGCAGGTCTTTGGATGACTGGATACAGTCACAACCTTGATTTTCTTCTCTCTTCAGGGCACAAAAAATCCCTCTAATTACATCAAGTTCAGAACTGACTGAACATTGTCCAAATGATTGATGTAGAAATGTCTGCTTATGCCTGCAAGATTCATTGCTCAATTACAGACCCACAAGTGAAGAGGCTGCTGCAAAATGGCTGCACACAGTAAAACGAGTAAGAGTTAACAAGGGGTGCCTAAGATTAGGGAAAAATGAAAATAGATTTTTGCAGGAGGTAATGCTAAGAGGAAGGGAAGGCCTTGGGGGCAGACACCAGGATTATTTCCTTCTTCTACTGGTCTTCTACAAGAAGCTACTTCAGAACTTAATTTCTTTGGCATCCATGTATCTATAATATTAAAGAGGAGTTTTCTGTGGCCTCATCTGAAAGTCCTGCACATAGAACACATTCATCTGTGCCACTAAACAAGCATCTTCTTGTAATGTCATGTTCTTAGTAGTCCTTTTATTTTTCATGCAGCATTTCCCAGGGATGCTGAACAAATAAATGTAGTTTTAGCCAGTCCGTTGGATGTGCTGAGACAAACAGGCAGATTTAAGACCTTACGTGACCACAAATGCACAGAAGCTCACACAGATGCACATAGACTCAAGCGTGCATGGAAAAAGCTCGTGTTTGGGTCTGAGTGTGTAACTGCACACATTTTTTCATGTACATTTTTGTGGGAACATTTTAGGACTCAAGTCTGGAAAATTCCGCCAGTTTATGTTGCACACCATAATACTGCTATGATCTCAGCTCCAGCCTGACTTTATACTCGTTACAATTCTGGGTCTGAAAGCTTGACAGGCTCTTTGGTGACATCAGCTATCTTTTTTTTCATCAACCATTTCTTAGCTGGTAAACCTGAAACTCCCTTTGTGGTTTCCAGTCTAGACTTCAATTTGCACTGAGTTTATCAGCTGGGTTTTTTTCTGGTGTCATCTTTACCAAAAAGGTCTCAAATATTCTGCATCTATTTCACACTTGTCTTCCAACAGATTTTTTAAAAGTAATTGCTTAAGGAAATGTATTTCATACCAATTACATTTGACTCCAAAAAAAAAAAAACCATAAATCTGGTTTACCTTTCACGGGAAAATCTGGTCTCCAAAGCCATTTTGAGTTTTTCAGGCTCAAGAGTAAAGCTTTTTAATTTGACACGTACATACAAGATCATGAGAGCCCACGGTTCCTGTATGATAATCTGGCTCCTCTGGCATGTATCAGCATCTTTGACAGAGAAGGTATGTTAGGATTAAAAAACGCGGTTGCAGAGACCTTTCTCATTGTCAGTCTCCGAATCTGCTCATTTTAATAACTACAGAAATCGCACGTGGGTGACAGAGCTGGAGTGACCCTTTCCCTGTGAGTGAAAGGCAGGGAAAGCTCAGACTGCTTCTTCCCAAGACAAAGCAGCGACCTCTTTCTCAGTATAGAAACTTCCTACACAAAGCTACACATGATTTTCAGATGCTCATTTTAAGTAAGGCTTGAATCACAAAAAATACTGATTTTCATAACAAAAAAAAATCCCAAATTTAAATTTTGATACTTTTTTGAAAATACAAACCATCATGCTTTTTATCTCAGAAAGCTATACTTCCTCTTGAAAACCCTGGAGCTGTTGCAAGAGCTGCGCAGACCATTTTTGGTTAGTTGTTGGACAGGCAATTTGTACTGTACGGAACAGAGAGCGCGGCAGCAAAGCTGAGAACTTGGAAGCTGAGCATACAGTAGGGTTGCCATGTAATTGAAAGAGTTTCATTAATAGAGAGCTTTGCAGCATGAAGGAATAAATAAAGCGCTGTCAGACTGTCTCCAAATGCTTTGCAGATAACATACCATCCGGCCACTCACCCACGGCACACACGACTTTTTTAACATGCAACTGTTCAAAATCTTTTCTTAATTCTTTAATTAAAGTAGCCGGAATGCATCTGGGGTACAGAAAAATCTGGCACTGCTTTGTCAGCCTGTGTGGGGAATGCTCTATATACAATGTAAAGGAAAAAAAAAAAAAGAATAAAGAAAACAACTTTTTAATGAAAGAAAAGTCTGATAAATGCCAATGAATTCAGCATTACTAAACCCAAGTTTAGAACAATACAGGAAATAATGGTGCAGTTACTATGATCTAATTACAGCGGAATTCCCTTGGAAAAGAATATGACTTATAAATTTCTTTTAATTCCAGTCAGTGTTTTTGAATCCCTAGGCAAGTTAGTGGAATACTTGGATGGTGCTAGATTTAAAAACTCAAAACAAGGTACTGATGTCAGAAGCAGCCTAACAAATACATGGCTGTGAATAGTTTCAATTAAAAACACACCAGAGAGAACAGAGAGAACATTTTCTAAGCTAAGATACAAATTCACAGTCAAAATCAAACACACACACACACCCCCACCAGAAACCCCTAAAAGGTATATTCAAATATTGCAAAAATAGGAAATTATAGATTAATTTCCCATTTAGTAAATTAGCCCACAGCAGAACTCATACATCTTAAACTGCATGTTATGTCTCTCTCTTTGGTAAAAAACTATCTGCCATCAGGAAATTCCTATGTGTTTAATTCAATTGTATTTGGAAAAACACAATTTATTCTTAGAAAAATGAGTACCATATAAGGTTAGATCAGAGTACAGCATAGAGAACGTCTGATGAGTCTTACGCATTTAGACTTTTACATGCATTTAAAAGGCTGGATTTCAAGGTCTTACAACAAGTTATCAAAACTGCAGGGATAGTTTCCCACACCACTTCACTGACCTCCACATTAGAGGCTGGCAAAGTCAAACATAAATACTAGTAATCTGGTTAGGATCTAAAACTGCAGCACTTGAGTTGGGATTCTCCACATCTGCAGACACTGAGCAGAAAGGAGTGGAAGATGCAAAAATCCCATTTCTCAGAAGTCTGCATTCCCAGAACAAACTGTAACAGATGATATCCTGCTAAACCAGGATCAGCAAACTTGATTTGACTTCCAGAAGCTGAAGTCATCGTCAGAAGTAACTCAAACAGGTATCTCCTAGAAGATGCTCTGTTTTGAAAAGACGACTGTGATGTTGCTATCCCAATTTTTGCAGGGTAGCCTATGGAGCTTGCACATATATATTGCTCCAAAAGGCAACCTGGGTGCCAGCCCCCGCCACCTTAGGGAATCTGAACCCTCAAGCTCACTACCAGTGTGCCCTAATGACCAAGACTTCCTGGAGAATAAGATGCAGATTAAGATGGAAGGGAATTTGCCACCTCTCCTCTCAGTGTCAGACAATTGTGCAATTAGCAGGGAAAATCAAATGCAGCAGCAGCAGTTCCATAATTCTGAGCTGCTGGTTGCTCAGGGAGTTGCTCAAAGGCCTGAACTTTAATCTGTATTTCTGCACACCCAGATGCGTTTTCAGTGGTCTGGATTTGCCTGAATATTGCTGTCTGTGTTTCATTTTTTAACAGCAACTGAGCAGGCAACAGAAGCACTTTGTGAGTAAAGAAGCTCCTAGTCAGACATTTCCCCTTACCTTTAGCCACTGTTCTGCCTGCTCTTTGCTCTGCACAGCCAGAACCAAAGCATCTGCTCCTTGGTGTGAGATTTTCAACTCATGCTTCTTCTTTTTGCTGTCTTTGGGAATGTATGTGATACTGCAGTCATTCAGAAGCAGCTCCATCTGTGGCTGCTGGTCCTTGGAACTTTTGTAACACTAAAGAAACGAAAGAAAAGTTCAAAAGTTAGATACCACCTTTCTGAAGCTTGGCAGAAAGCTGTTATTATACAGAAATTTAATTTTTAATATTTTCTGCACATCTCTTTACCACATGCCACAGAATTCAGCCAATCCCAACTTTGCCTTTCTCCTCCTCATCCCCTCTGTAAAGAAAAAATTACTTCCAGACAGGTATTAACAGAAATCTTTTACTGTGGGACAGGTGTAACATATGGAGAGCATTAAGCTTCTCTACCTTAAACCTTATGACTCAGCCTTCACCCTGATCAGGTAGGAAGAGGCTGATTTAGGTTACCTGCTTACATGTAGCAGCAGAATAAACTCGTACAATTAACGACTGTAAAGCCCGGATGCTTATCCTGCCCTGGAGCAACAGCCCAGCACATCAAGGCAAACCTATGCCTGTTGCTACACGCTGCAGCTGCAAAGGTGTTGGCACATGCCTTCCAGATCTGTTCTCTTCCTTGAGATCAGTAAAAAAAAAAATCAGTCACACCACAGAAAGGAGCAAAGTCACAGGATGGTAACTTTTTCAGCAAATTCAGTTTAATCCATCACTGCTCAAAACCGTGTCAATGTCCACGTTAATTTACTTTGTGAGCTCCTGGCTCAGACTACATGACTTTACGTGATGGTTTTGCCCTCAGTAGTACGTGCTGTCAGTGAACAGCCTTTTCCTGCTGGACCGTGGATGACTTGCTCTACGTTTGAACTGGTGATCTAAAAACGAAGGGTTTCACGTTGCATCACTGTAGACCTGGTCTCTGTTCCCATCTTCTAACACATCAGTACAGCTGAGGTTCCTCAAGCTGCGGTAGAGTGCCAGACTCCAGAAAAATTTAATTCTGTATATGAATGTCCAGTTGTTTTATATGCTTATCTAAATTGGGCTTTTATTCAAATAAGCACAAAGGTTAAAAAGGTATCTGATAAGAAGACTTATTAGTATGGGCATACATAGAACAGCTGAGGATAACTGTGAATAGGGAAACGCACTGAATTCTGCATGTCTGTGGCAGTATTCACGTCACGACGCAACTGTCAGGAAGACGGTAGCTATTAAAAATGTGTTTCAAACACTACAACTCGGGCTGAGCAAATACAGCCACTCTAAAACTGCCTCTGCAAATCACTCAGAATCCTCCTTCTTTCTCCAAAGCCTGTTAATGGAAAGTTTCTCTAGATTGGTCACACATTTTAAGCTTGTAACATTAAAAAAACCCCTAAGTTTTCAAGCTATGAAACTGTAAAAACATACATTAGTCACTTTAGGAAGCAACAAACAGCATATAATTCCCTTTATATTAATTTAAGAAAATTATTTATAATTATGTTACTAAAATTGAAGTACTTTAATATTAAAGGACTTTAAGTGAAAAATGATTCCCTACTAAAAGTTATTTTGAATGTCTAATCCTAATTAAAATATTTTGGGTTTATGATGACAGCTGCATTCATAATACAAGCAATTACTAATCCCTAAGAATATATATTTGTTTTACTTGCATATCTCGTAAGTTAAATGTCTAAGACCTCCTTCAAACAATAAACCAATCTTGTGTAACTTGGTCGTTAGACTCCTATTGTGATTTTTATTTTCTTAAGCCCTATTCTTACAGAATTACTGAAAGACAATCCCTATAAGGAGAAAAAAAAGCGCTTTTCAGACCACACATGTGGCTAAAGGAAATTAAAATAGAAAAAATAACATATTTCTATACAGAACAACAAACATAATTGTAGAAATATTTTGTGACCCCAGAGAAAACTCTATTTTTTTTCTATCTTTCTTTTCTTTAAGCTGTTATTAGATGGTCCTGAAATCTGATACGATTCTGATACATGGTGATAAAAATGTGGACTAAGGATAACGGCATTCTAATAAAAATTGAATCAGAATCAACATTCTTTTCAACATTTCAAGAGAGGAGGATACAAAAATTAAATCTTCAGTAACTACTAGCAAATTCATTCCAACTATATTTTCAGAAACCTCTTGCCTAGATACCCCTGTTTCATATCCTGTTCTTTCTTGTATCACCACAAGCACAGATAAACTTGGAAAGCACACACGCCTAAGCTGCACCGTACCAGTGTAGAATAACGAGGTTCCACAGAAAACGTTCTATCGCCTGTTAATCAGCTTTTAACATTTGGGATATTGCGGTAGTTATTAGTTACATAATTAGTCACAGCCATTGGAAGCACCAGCTAGGAATACAGGGAGTGCCTAAGATCCCAGCTTATTTACCACTCTAAGCCTATGATGACACAGAATGACTGTTGCCATCAATTCGGCTCTCTTTTCAGAAAATAAAAAGACATCTACGAGCAGAAAATTTACTAGCTTATGGAATCTTTTACTGGTGCCTCCAATCAGAAGGAAACACAACAGATTTGCTTAAGAAACAAATACATCCAGTTGTTTCTTTCCTTTCTATAATGCAGCTCTGCATCATGTGAATACTGCATCTGTAATCACCACAGAACAGATGGCAAAGGTTTAGTTTAAAGCGTATACGTGACCACGTCATACGCTGCCAAGTGAATTCTCAGTTTAACAAGGGACTTTTCTCTCCAGCGGTCTGATCCAACAGTTCATACACAAAGCTCCCTATGAGATTTTTGGTCCCCAGGGGATGAAAGATTGTATTTACTGTTTCAGCAATTTTTTTTTTTCCAAATGAAATATATATAGCCTTTCTTTCCAATAGCAGGGAAATGCCTGGGTTTAAGTTTAGGTGCAATAAAAATCAAAGTTCTAAGTGGCTAAATGATACACTTAGAAGTTCAGTGCTTCTTGGGTAAATCACGACCAAACTCTTTGGTAAGGTTACTATAGACTTGGCCACTGGTTGTAGAACACATTCCAAAAAAGAGATTCCTGTAAAAATAAATATATCATCTAAAAGGTAGAAAGAAAATACAGCTAGATAAACATAAAAATTACCAGTAGTTTGTTTTCTTTGATAACACACAGTAGTTTGGTCCATTGCCCAAATCGTTTCTTTCTAAGGAGGAAGGCACAGATTTTAGCATCCTTCACCAGATCCATAGAGGCCTCCTCGGAAGGCCACTGATGTCTCATTTTCTTCCCCTTCCCATCCTCCTCCTCCTCATCGTAGGATTCGTAAGAGCTGCTCATAGCATCAGAGTCGTAATCTTGAAGAAAAGAGTAGACGTGTGAAGTTACAACATTTAGCCATGAAGCACACTGAAATAACTGAAAACCTCCACAGTTCTTTTTAAGTTAAAGCTCTTGAAAGTCAGCCACGAAGAAATTACTGTTTCAGTGCTCAGTAATATCAATAAGTTAATTGAATAAGTGATGCTGTTCCATTATGAAATTTACAGAAGACCAATACAGACATCTTGGGAATTTTAACTGAAAGAATTAACTGTGAATACACAGCTAGAATTTTAGGTAGTGTTTTATTATCTTCAAACTACTTGGCAGACACGTTGATCTTCTGTAACTCTTTTAGAGAAAAACATCATCTTGCCCTATCACATAACACAAAATGTAGGCACAGAAATGTCAATATAAGCACAACAGATCAAGAAACGAATACTGCATACGACAAAGGTGACAAGGGTAAACTACGGGGCACTACCTACCTATCATATCATAACATTTCGTGCAATTCTCAAATACAGCACCTGCACTGATAGAATTAATGTTGAATAGACAATGTTATTCCTTGAACTATGGATTCTTCTGGAGTTAAAGGCATTATTTATTTGTGTATGAGGGTTGATACATACAAAGTCCTTCAGATAACACCTGAAGGCATGCCTGTTATCAACTGGCACATGTTCCCACGAAGAAGAATTGACTGGAATATTTTTAACAGCTGAAATTTTATCTAAACATATCAAGAATACTTTGATGTATTTTTAGGCCAGAAGGTGGAAGAAAGTCTCTCATTTGCTTTAGCTAGGTATTTAGGACACAATTGAGACCTAGGGTGAACACCCAGGACAACCGGGAAGAGAACAACAGTGTGGATCGGTGGAAAGCTGATTCTAAATCAGTTTTTCCCTATGTGCGTAGTCAGAATGGAACATACTCAGATCTCGCGTCTCTGAATCAAGCCTAGGTATTCTGATCCCATTTATGCATTCACAAAAGTGTACAAAACAGTGTATCTTCATTTTTTATTTATTTTTTTTTCCTATTGAATTGCCATCTTCTGGCCAATTCTGTCATGGAGCATTTGGTTTGGGGTAGCTCCAAACAGGCACGTGGTAAAAAACCTCACATGATTATCAACGGGAAAACGCCACAATTTTTCACTTGCTTTGAAAAAATCAAGAGAAGGACGGAAAAATTTAGGTTAGATGTTTGAAGTGAATGATTTATTACAGAGTATTTGGTTTTAGTTATTTCCTTAAAAGAATGTGTAAGATCTAGTAGAACTTGCTGCTTCATCCATGTCTTCCTTTGCCCTCCCCCTAAAGCAGAAAAAAGTCAAACAGAAAAGCGATTTGCCAGCCTGTTTGAAACAGAGGCAGGATGAGTCACGTGGGGATACCAAATACGAAGATGTAAGGTCTCGTCATTAAATCAGCATCTTCAACAACGCCTTCTCTCTCCCAAAGGCAGAGGCAAAGGGACAAGTTGCAATAACCGAAAGCTGCTCTCTCTCTGGGAACTTCATCTTTAACTCCTGCCTATCCCTTTTCAAAAAAGTAATATTTCAGTACCCATAACCTCCTCACTCCTCCTCTGAATTTAGCAGCAAACTGTTACAGCTATGTCACTGTCACAACTGTCCCCTTGATTTTGCTCCCTTTCTACATTTCTCTTACCTATTTTCTGATTTTGTTCTATTTTTGGCAATAAAATAATTTTGAAACTTTATTTTTTTTAAGAAGAAGTCACCACTCTCCTAATGATACATGGAAATACTATTCTAGTAGCATTTTTCTGTTTAATTACTAGTAAGATTTTTCCTCTAAAACTAAGAAACCGTATTTCAATGTAAGAGCGTCTGGGTGTTTATTTTCATCAGACCAACTTGAAACACGACTGTACAGGAGGGAATCACCACAAACATCATCTTCCTAAGACAGTGGAGCTATTACATGAAGAAGGGACGTTTGCATGGCAGAGTCAAAGACCTGAGTCAGAGGATGATCTATCAAATATGACTTCCTCACCTGCATTTTTAAGTGTATCAACCAAAAGCATGAAAAATTGAATCTTTTTTAACATAATGGGGGTTTTTCCCCTCTGTAAGACATTTAATTTCTTCCTATTGCAGAAAATAAAGTTTCACCTTGGACAAAATTATTGGTCATCTCTGTCAAATGTCAGAGTTGCTTTTCTTCTTACCATAAAGCCAACAATCTCAATTGCTTTTCAACAAGGCTACTGGATTAAACTATTGCTTTTTTTCTCACAGCATTCAACTTATGATTTTTTTTCCCTACAAATATTACCAGTTTCCAAAAAATTAATTATACGAAGTGCTGATTCAGACTTCACAGTAGAGACTGAAATTCTGCACAATTACCCATGCAGGTACTACCCATGTAGGCTCACAAGCAGTCCAAGTGCAGATTTCAGGTTAGCAGTAAGTTGTGAGATCAGCAGAGGGACTCTGCTGGCACAGCAGATGCAGGTTCATCCAAATCTCTGTTTATAGGAGGCTGAAAGCCAACGGGAACTTCTGAGGCTGACATTTCTGGGCTCACATCCTCACACAGTCTAACAGGATCTCTGGGGACCTGTTACCACATCCTGCTCATTAACGATTCCCCATGCTTCTCTTTCACTTGCTTAGTGGGACGCTCAGCCAGTTTGCTCTGTGACTCACACCAGGAAGGATGACCACCTTGGAGCACTAATAGCATCCAGGCTGAATCTTTGCTGCTATTTGCCACATCCTGCTTTTATTCTTTGCTTCTCTAAAATGCTGTAGGATGACCAAAGCAAGGCTCTCGGGCTCTGAGACACAAATTAGCTTCTTTTCATATTGTAAAGTGGTCATTTTAACATAAATAGCATAGGCAATCTACTACCCATGTGTAACAGGTTTAGCAGACATTCATAAAGTTACGCAGAGCAACCCAGCACGTATGGATAATTTCAAAGGCTGTTGAAGCAGTATGACTTCCAACCAATACACACTGTGAACTGAATCTGGGAAGCAGTAAAATTCCTATTAAAAAATCATATATTGTGGAAGTAAACTGTGCAAAGGCAAGTTGTGGAAAGGCTACTTGTGACTAAATCCTGTTGTCTCATACTGTCTCATTCCCATGTGTAAGGCAACAGGCTGGATGGTAAATTATAGGTAAGATCTGAAAATGTCTTGTGTAATATGATCGAGTCAACACACTCTTTGGGTTTTGGAGTGGGGAAGGGGGTGAGAGAAAGGACAGAAATACAAAGCAGGTGTAGAAAAAGTAAAAAGTGTCTGCTGAAGCCTCAAAGACTGATACACACTGATACAACATGTTCCAATGCTGCTGATCTACCTTTTATTTTCCTGCGTGTTTCTGCATTTTATGATCATTCTAGCTTCTTTTGACACTGGGTTTTCATCCTTCACCAAAATTTTCCACTATTAAGGGGTGAAAATCTCAGTGGTCTTTCACATTATTTGTAATAGCACATTCCAAAGATTAGTCCATATGAATTTAGGCACATTGTACAGATTAACAGCTTTTAATAAAGAGAAAGATAATTCTTAGACAAGGTATATTCAGTCTTGTTTTCATCTTTCATGCATTTATTTACAGGGATTTGGGGAAGCTGCCCATTTAATTTTCATGATCTATATCGTGCGATATTGTTCTGTTGGTGTTCACCTTTATAGGTCGGACACTTGGTATATTAATCATCTTGCTATTAATGGCATAACAAAAACATTTAGTAGGAATATTTACTTATGATAATTACATCTATGTCAACAGTTATTTAACGGCTTATTCTTGCACTTCTTATACTTTTAGCACTTCTTTGTTATGGTCTTCTCCATCTCAAACAGTCTGAACGACTAAGATTATGTTTTTTGTTAACACACTGCTTTGGTGGCTTATTTTAATTACCACATGCATTGGATTTAGTGGATGTTTTGCTTGAGTGGAGATACAGTACTAACAGCATACTGAATTCAAGAACAACTTTAATACCAGTGGAGTGAAATACTTTTAAGATAAATGAAAAGAGATGATAAGGAGTTTAGTACAAAAGAAAATAGAGCATATTTGAGATGATAAGTTACACTAAAAGAGCTTTAAATGTCTGGATATATATACTTAAATTACAGAATTATTAATGAATTTTTAAGGCTGATATGCTAAATATTTTTTGGATTTGGGTGGTTAAGTACAATAAGAAATCAGTTTCATATTTTGTATTTTTTTTTCCCTAGATGACCTTTAGTAGTGCTATTAATATTCGTAGCATTAATACTTCTCTGCCTTAGCATGAATCTTGTTTAATGACAAAACATAAATCAGCAGTTCACTGGATTACAGGGTGTAGCAGGACCACCCTGCAGCATTTCAAGGGAGGAAACGAAGAGGAACGATTGTATTGCTCTGCTAAGACTGTATGTTACTTCATTTGCTTTACCATATATGAAACTCTTCCTTACTTTGAATTTCTTAGGTAAATAAAGTGCTGCCAGATAACCTCAGTTTTTGTGTAGTGTACAAATGAATAATTAATGTTCTAAGGTGACTCCTATGCATGTTTTTTAAGAAGAAATATATCATTATATTGATTTGTTCTGGTTCAAATAATAAAAATTACTATAGAACGGGGCAAGATATGTCTTTAATCTTTGGATGATAATGATCCATACACAAGTAATAAATTACCCCAGCCATTAAAAAAGCAGGGCAAAGGAAAATCTTTGCAATAATTTGGTACGTAATGTTCCGTAGACTGACCCTGTGTCAATGCTCACAGCAGTCACCTCAGTGTTTCGTCAGTGTGCTCTCAGCGTAGCTCCACTGAAGTGCAAAGGTCTTTAGATAAGCATTTGGATGTGGGAAAGCCTGTTTGTGTGTTGCACAAGGATGGGCTGGTGGTCAGTTGGGAGACAGCCCTCTGTCTTCTGCACCAAATGAGTAGTCACAAAAATACTGTATGTTCTGGGAGCCAGTATGACCAATTTATCTCTATCCACAACGTGTCATCAGAAATGCTGCAAATCACATCTTTTCAATGATTCCTTTTTTCTTTTTATTTGTCTACTTTAGCAAGAAATTCAGGGCGACAGCAGCATACCAGTACATCTGCAGCACCAGCTTCTGGGGCCTCTATATTCACACCAAATGCAGTTTAGAGGCGTTTACTCTAGACTATACTTGTCTCTGGACTCAATGTCCAACGCCCTCACCATGTTTGTGGTTCAAAGCTGTCCAAAAACCAGTGGATGATTTGGACCCTCTGTCTCCAACAGCAGCTGAAACACATTTATGTGCACCTAACTTGAGATCCAGGTTTAGTTTCTCAAACGAGCTGGTTTGTGCACACCAAAACAGATCTGCAAACCAAACCAATGCAGGACAACCAGAAGAGTCCCCAAACGGTCAAAGCTGTGCTTATGACACATCCCCGCAGCACTAAGAGAGACGCAGCCGTCGGATACTAAAGCAGCTGTAGGACACTGCAATTACCAACTGCTCAGAAACTGATGTGGATGTGTATTACTCACTGGAAGTGATGTACTCGGGAGCCTTCCCAGGACTAAGCGGCACTGCCTCTTCATAATAACCTTCGGGAAGGGATGATGTTGGTAATGGTGGAGGCCCGTTATCTGGTGGCTACATGAAAGAAAAAAGAAAAAGTGATTACAGACCAACTAGGTGTTAAAATAAACAGGGTCGAAACACCTGCTCATGACCAGTGCTATCGATACCAGCCTCAAAAACCCAATGGCTGCTCTTACGTTAACTGCCTCTAAAGGCAAGGCTCTGGAGGGGTGAATTAGATGGTGTACTTTGAATAACGTGTGTTCTGCACAGTAGCATTTTTTTAGAAGGGAAACAAGCCTAAATCTCAGCCTCCTCATATGTTGTTATAATTAATTAAACAGTAACAAGTAGAGGTTAAGATCTCAAGCAATCAAGACCACTTTACAATGTTAAGCCTTAATTGTTACTACTTTAAACCTAAAATAATTTGTATTGCAAAAGCAAACAACAGTTTGGTTGGACAGATTAGAAAAGTTAAATACCCTGGGCTGGCAGAGATCAAGGATAGATAATTTAGATCATATTTTCATGATGTATTTGTTTCTTCAATGGCAATTCAATTCTTAATACAGACATTAACTTCTATAACGCTGTTGCTGCATAGTGAAAATTGAGCTACAACCAAGGAAAAGTTTGGAACATCAAGAAACTCTCATATTTCAAATACCAGATCAAATTCTAAAATGCTTCTAAGTATAAATCTGTTTTAAATTTAAAACTGACCGACCGCTGGTATGTTGATATAGTAAAAAAGTAAATTTAGTATTCTATGACTTCTTCCATATGACTTTACTGTTCTATTTCCTTAACAAGTACCAAAACAACTGTATTTTATAGAACTTCTTCACATTTGCCATAGGTTTTTAGTTTTGTATGTTCATATTGGAGAAAATACTGAAGCATTTTTCCAACACCTGTGGTTTGTTGCATGATTACAAAAATATAACTTGTAAGCAGAGTCTCATCTCTGCAGTAATATTTTTTCAACACACCTTTCTCTGAACCAACAGAGATCACAGACTCATAGAATGGTTTGCGTTGGAAGGGACCTTAAAGATCATCCAGTTCCAAACTCCCTGCCATGGGCAGGGATCCCTCCCACTGGATCAGGTTGCTCAAAGCCTCCAACGTAAGAAATCAGTCAGGGTTGGTTTTGCTCATGGTCGGATACAGATACTTTTGAAGTGCAATTCAATAGGCTGAACAGTGTAGTAGAGGCATAGAGCCTTCCTCCACGTAGTACAGATGAAGACACAGTGACTAGACTTCTCTTTTGGTTTAGACCTAGAGCTACCAGGGAAGTACCTGAGCTTTAATAACATGTGGCGCTATCCGTAAAGAAATTAATTCTGTGAGCACTTTCAGGCCTGGATTCATTTTTGCGGATTTCAAAACCAGGCATCTCCAAATCTCATTACCGATTATACGCCTATGCCAGAAACCTAATTCTTAACAATACCAGCAAGACAAGTCCTACAATTAGTGTGCTCTGTAGTGAAATCCACATTGAGTAGATTATTCCACCTTGTATGTAAGTGCTTGTGTATTCCTGATGTGCAGGAAGGCAAGGAGCCAGTGAATAAACCTTCCCTTCAGCTCATTCAAAACTGACTTCAATTTGTGCACTAAGTAAAGTCAGAAACTTCCTCACAAGCAATGAACTGATTTGCGATTGAACACAGAAATACTTCATCAGATTGAGACTTACACTAATGTTACTCATATCAAATGACAGAGCAAACTGAATACCTCACACTCAATTACAGGCAAGAGATGGCAATTACTATTATCTACAACGTGAAATAAATGAGTTTTTCTCACAGACCAGAGAAATTATCTGTCAAACAAACAAAATACTGAGAAAAAAAGAATTTTAGTGTAGTTTCCTCACGATTCTGATGAAAAAAAACCCAAAACTGAAAATCTGCACATCATCACAAAATAAATGAGTCTTCAGGGTTAGTTACTGCTACGTAACAAGTGTAAGGGGCATTAAAAAATACATGTTCATTAATAGTGGAAAACTGACAGCACGTTAGGAATTTTCCCCTATACATCTGCATGCATCAGCTCTGCATGGCCCAAACTGCTGGACACGAGAGGGGGAACTGCCTCCAAAGAGTCTGTATGTTCTCCCTTCATGCCGGTGAGGAGAGACTTGCTCAAGTGAGTCAAGATGCAGGTTTGCTCCTGGAGCTGAGTAGCTTCATACCCCCCCTTTCATAACATAGATATACTAATATTTTGATCTAGCCTTAATCTGTTTGTCTCATCAGGTATATCTACAAAATATGAAATTCCTATCATTATTAAATCTAATTCACCCAGGAAATACCCATCCCGAGAGTCATTCCAATTTTGACTTGACAGAGCACCGAAGTTTTTTTCTTTTATCCAGAAACAAGCAAGAGGTTCCAATAAAGATTAGGGGGGGAAAAACCCCTTGTTTTTAGACAAAATGTTATTCAGAAAGAAAGAATAAAGGAAATGAAACACAAATGGTGCTTGTCTGAATTCAACTCTGTTGGAGCACCGGGTGCTTCATACAGCTGGGGCGGGCTGAGCTGTGCAGCCAACGTCAACACAGATGGAATCCATTGCTGAATTAACTGGTCCCTCCTTTCTGAAATGCATTTTGCAGTGCTTGCCATAACAAAGTTAAAAACAATTATAAAAAAGATTAAAAAGAATTATCATGAGAAACAGAAACATTCAACATTAAATACCTTCTGATCAAAGCAAGGCTGCTTTAACAGTGCAAGAAAATCCAACTGGTTAAACACAAACCAAAAATACTTTGCTCAAGTCTGTACCATAAACAGCTACGTGTTTTGGGAGCTAAGGAATACCTAAGTGTTTGAGCATCATGAAACATGATAGCGCGTCTCAGCATTCTGATATAATTTACTAATATTTAGAGTGCTTTAACTTTTTTACTGTTGCTAGTTGTATTGTTCAATGCTTTCAACTTGGCAATCTTCAAGCAGAAGAATTTTGACGGAATTATGAACTGATATAATTCCTGATTCAATAACTTCCCATTAGTTTACCTGAAATAAAAAAGGTTTAAACCCCCCCAAAACTATTTACATATTCTATAAAAGGATTAAATCTCAAAAAAGACATAGAACGTGTAGTTTGAGTGGTATCGAGAGGAAAGACCTGGCAACCTGCAAGAAGGGATTAGCAAAAATGTATACTTTTATTTTTTTTATGACAGGGTACAGGGAAGAAAACTAGAGAATGCTGCCTTTCAAGACAAATAACCATGCTCAATCACAAGAATAACTACTGCGTTAGGAAAAAAAATTACCATTATTTTTTCCTTACTGGCGGAAAAAGTACAAAGATAAGTGAGACATTGTTGCTTACTAAAATATTATTGATGAATGTATTTGTCAGTTATTGGGTCTGAGACCAAATGAGAGATGCTTTACATGAAACCTAGAAGCTGATGGGGTGATAATTACACCACAGAGCTGAAATATTTGAAGACGTTAAAGATTGGATTGTGAATGGGATGCCCAACTCCAGTTTATAGAAGGGACTGTTGAAAGAAGCAAATATATCCCCAAATAATAAGCAATATTTAGCTAAACAGTATAACTCATTATTCTATTAAAAACTATGAAACTGCCTTAGTGCAAATATTAATTTTATAGCACACTGTGGTCTTCCCTTCTAGCTGCCTCTCTGCATTCCACAAACCACAAATGAACTTTTTCCTCCTTTATCCTAGGAGATAAAATACTTTATGTCCCACTTCTGTCCAAAGGTACTTACCAAGACAGGTAGGAACTTTTTTAGGAGTAGTCTGGCTGATATTTGCTGAACATATATGAAAGTGTATAGTTTGGAAAGCAACATGAAATACAGAGGAAAATAAGTGTCATCGTATTGAGACCTGAGGATATAAAATCACTTTACATATCAGTGAAGACTGACACTATGTAGGAAATAGAACGAAACACTTCACTTTAAGCAATAATTTAGTATGTGGAGATTTCCAGCAGAAAGCAGTGACTTTAGCTGAGGCAAAAACTGTCAGCACACCCATGCTGCAGGCAAAGACTGCCAGCACTCCATGGGGCAAGCTTGCACGTGTTATTAGAGCAACCACCAATTCGGATCCAGCCAGACTAGGAGCCAGCTGCTACGTAACCTCCTCTCAACACTGAAAAGCAGCATCACAAGACTGGAAAAGTGGTCATGCACTGGTGATGCATAATAAAGCTATTCAGCAGCCAGCAGGCAAATGTGGGCTGTCAAGAAGAAACCGTGACATGTGCATATGCCACTTAATTTGGAAGAAGCTTAGACCTGACCTCTGTACAACCCCACAGCATCCTCAGCCTGGGAGAGAGAACACATTTATAATCCCTTTCCCCATGTGTAAAAAAAATGGGTGCCTAGAAAGCAAAATAAATCAACAAACTGAATACCAATACAACTGGCAAAATTAGAAAGCATGTTCCAAGCAGGCTTCTTCATCCCACTATAAAGGCTGGAAATTGGGCACCACACACTTGGTATGAAAGCCTTTACATAAACTCAAAATCGCTAATGCATTAGAAAGAAATCATCATTTTCATGACCCTCCTTCTAGACTTGTTTCAACAGATCCATGTCCTTCTTATGCTGGGGGCCCCAAAACTGGATGCAGTACTCCAGGTGGATTCTCGCCAGAGCAGAGCAGAGAAACACCTCCCTTGACCTGCTGGTCAAAATTCTTTTGAAGCAACCAGGACATCCTGGGCATTGTGGGCTGCAAACGCACATCGCCAGGTCATGCTGAGCTTCTCATCAACCAACACCCCCAAGTCCTTTTCTTCAGGGCTGCGCCCAATCTGTTCTCCACCCAGACTGTATCTATCAGTCCCACAACAAGGTGGGCAACCCAGCTGCGTGACAGGCTGTTCGTATAGCTGCACCCAACCACCACTGAGTGCACCCAATCAATTACATTGATACTACCAGGAAAAAAACAAAATGAACTGTCCAAGAAATAAACTCCCAGAGCCAGACATGATGGGAAGCCCAGCCACCCTTAGCAATCCTACAAAGAGCTGAACTGGTAACCCACCGGCTCCTACTGCAGTGCTGAACAGACAAAGGCAAGGTGGAAATGCTAGCAGAAGTGACTGCCAGGTGGAGGATGAATAGAAGCACAAGCAAAGCTTTTGTTCAGGGTTTAAGACTAAGAATAAAAAAAGATATGCACTTTGCGCACTGTCCTCCAGGGAGGGGAATTACATCTGACACACCTTAAGTGTGTGTCTGCTGACTCAGTGATGAATGCCTAATTAAAGGCAACTCTGGAAAAGGCTTAGTATGTGACTACTAACAGATTGCAGTCTCAGAAAGCACAGTCTGATGATGGGAAAGGGACCTGAACAGACTTGCTTAGATTTAAAGAATGAATCAGGGCATATTATGGCTTTATAGTTTGATCTGAAGATTATAGAGAGAGCATTTACACAGGAACCTCACCAGGAACTGAGTTATCATTTCACAAAATACAGCACATCTGACTTCTTAGACAACCTCAACAAGAGGAAGGTAAAGTTGGCAATTGAGAGGATCAAATGGAAACAGTAAGCATCCAACAGAGTATACTGACTGAGCAGAGAACCTAGTTGGTCCTTGCATCTCTCCAATGGTAACATCAGTCTGCAGCAGAACACAGGCATAAGATTAAATCTCAGTTCTTGACACTGTATTTAATTAACATTTGAGATATTAACTAAAACTGAAAAGACAGGAGCACAGAGTGCACCACTGAAAGGACAGAAAGCTGGAAGGAGTTATACCCAAACTCAATGGAAGACAGGAGTGGAAGCAATCTCCAGGCTCCACGGAAGTAACAGAACATCTAAGGAATTCGAAAGTGAAAAAGAATGAGCCATAAACAACCCCACGATATTTCTGTATCATCAAATTTTATAATAAGATATTACTCAGCCATTTGAAAGTATCACTCAGAGAAAACAATAGAGTTGAGACACATAAATCAAATGGTCTGAGTGTACCAAGAAGAGAAATGGGCTTTAATTGATGCTGAGAAACACATGAAATAGACGAATCTGAATTTTAAGCAGCCTGGGGCCTCGGTCAGAGGTGGTTATTGCAACTGTGCTCAAAGAAGTCTCTTCTCTCCAGCAAAGACAAACTCACCTTCTTGTTCCAAGTGTTAATAACCTCATCCAGCTACACAACACGACAATGCCAACAAGACAAAGCAATCCAGTGAGAAAAATGTTGGCAATGCCATTTCCACTGGAACATGAATTACAGATTTTGGTTACCTTGATAGTTTATATATCATGTATTTAGTTAACAATATTACCATGTTATAGATTTTGGTAAGTTTCTGAAAGGTCTAATATTTTACAATTGCCTGCAGTAAGAGTGACTGCACTGAACAAACAAAAAGGGCCCTTTAGTTGTTTCTTCACTGCAGAAGAACTCATTGAGATTTGTTCAAACTGAAGCTATCAGCCAGCTCTGAATGAAGCAACTGATTTTTTGTTGAATTTATTTTTGTGACTTCCACAAATTTTCTCCAAAGAGAGAAACGCCAAGGCTAATACTCTCTTAAGATTATATTTTAAGAGGAACAGAGAATAACAACTGATTTTCGGTTTTAGAAGGAAAAGCAAGATGAAGTAAATATTCCTAAGTACCCATCTGGCACATGAGCCTCTTGCTTTTTTCATGCAATAGCCTGACCGCACATTTTAGAACAATCTTTAAGACTGGCACTTTTTTGGTTGTTGTTCAAAGAACGATTAATGTTATTGGTGATGTATTACCTTAAAAATCCTTTTGATTTCAGGATGATTTTCTTTCTTCCCCAAAGACGCTGTCTCCTTTCAGCATTTATTAATAAATATCTGAGAGTACATCTGACAGGCAGCCAGATAAAGCGAGGCTGTCAAATTGCTTCTCTACAATAGGAAACCCATTTATATGAGACTCCTACAGAGTGACTGTATATGTTGCACGAAAGGGTTGGAGGAAGATGACCTATCCCTTTGATTTATATCTACAGGGGTTCTGGCATCTTGCTGGACACTTGTTGAGGTGAAATCATTATTAAATTGTCAATATTCCAAGAAAAATAAAACATATACTCAATTTTACTGTGAAAATCATGCAAAATAGCTAAACGTGCTGTTTGTATTTGATTTTGTTGGACAGCACAGTGCACTGAAATCACCAACTGTCAGATGTAATATGACAACCAAATGTTTGGAGGCTAGGAGTATTCTGTCACTGCCTTGCTGTGGATAATTTATGCCAGTAATCCTCAGGCGCATCTGAGCAGCAGGACACACTGGATCTTATTCTGTTGCCTCAGTGGAATACGTGTTTCAAGGCAATGTGGTGATACTGCAATGATGGGATTCCAGGTGTTAAACCACCAGCAGCACTGTAAGGTACACACAGAGCTTTGCCTCTGTGCCTCTGTATTCCTCCAAACCCATCATCCAGCACTGCTTCTTGCCTGTTAAGCACAGGGAAATATCATAAAAGCTGACGTAGAGGTGGAGAAAACAGGCTAAAAGACACAAGCCCTTGCAGGAAGCAAGTTCCAGAGGGGTGAACAAATATGACTCTATTTCAACCACGGTGATCTCCTCTGCTGCCGACCCAGGCACAGTTACCCCAGCTGCTGGCACTGTATTCATGCTAGCAAGGATATACTTAATGCACCCAGGCAAGTGGTGTTTCAGCTCTGCAGGAGGACTCTGAGTCGTCCTTAAGCTCACATCCTTTATCTGCGGTTTTTTCTTTGCTGGCCATCTGAAGGAGCTGTATCCACAGGATAAAGCAAGCGAGTATTTGTGCTTTCTAAGCTTGATGGAAAGTCTGCTATACCAGATCTAGGAAAGGGAATGTATGCAGAAAAAGAGAATTACTAAGAGATTGTGTGATTAGTTATTCTCTTTATTCAGGTATATGCAAGGTCCAATTTTGTCCCTCAAATTTAAGATCTGGTCCAAAGCCCAACTGATACCAGTAAAACTCTCTCGGTTTTAATGTGTTTTAACAATTTGAGACTTCATTTGAACTATTAACATCATGTCTCTAAATAAAATGAACTTTATACACTTTTTTTCATGGGCTGATGAATAAAAAAAACTGATACAAGATTTGGCCTGAGCAAATATACAGGTCTATTTACAGATTTACAAAAGAAACCTTGCACAGCACCTGCCCACACATAATTCAGGGTCCTGGCACTACTTTAAGGAGTATTGAATTCCTTCCCACCCACACATCTTTACATAAGTAAAAGCTTAAACATCAGTTCAGACTAAACATTTTTGAATGCAGAATCCCTTGAGTGCCATAAAAAGAAACAGTGATGTAAATTAAACTTTAATTTCCACTATCCACAATAGCTGATGTGCTAAAACCATAGACTTTAAAACAGTGCATAGTTTATTTAAAGTTATTGATTCCCACTTTCAGTAAATTCTTGTGTTCTAGCAGCACACTGTGTTCCACTGGAGGCTGAGACCACCACCAGATGTTATCCAGCAAGGGGAAAAAGTTTCTGAATTGAATGGCTGACAAAAAGAGGTACCATACAATATGACTTCCAACTTGCCAAGCGAAGAAGGTGGGCCCAGGGCATTTCTTCCACTTGACCAGGAAATATGTGGTCTACGAGAAGTGGCTAGGAAAGGTCGCTCAGTACTCATGTCACCGACTATTACAGACTACATACAGACTATTACCATTAGCTACAAATTTTTAAGAGTCAATTGATTAAGGATATCTTGAAAGTCACCATGCAGGAGCATTAATGGAAGGGAAAATTATATCTTGGCCATTATCACTGATCATAAAATCATAGAATAGTTTGGGTTGGAAGGGACCTGAAGGACCATCCAGTTCAACCGCCCTGCCATGGGCAAAGAAACTTTCTACAAGACCAGGTGGCCGAAAGCCTCACCCAACCTGGCCTTGAACAGCTCCAGGGACGGCGCATCTACTTCTCTTGACAACCTGTTCCAGTGCTTCACCACCCTCACAGTAAAAAATTTTTAAATCTCCCTTCTTTCAGCTTAAAACTGCTACCTCTCATCCTGTCACTACACTCCCTGATAAAGAGCCCCTCTCCAGCTTTCCTGTAGGTCCCCTTTAAATACTGGAAGGCTGCTGTTAGGTATCTGTGGCGCCTTCTGTTCTCTCTAGGCTGAACAATCCCATGTCTATCCATGTCTAGCCTGGTATAAAATAAACTACAATATGACAGTCTCTGATCGTGTCTAAAAATAATGAGGAGCTAACGAAGAGGCATCTAATAGGAGAGGTTTTCAGAAAAAGACTAAAGAACAGTTCCATTAGCTCAACATGATGTCAAGTTTTAAACAGTCAGACTGGGGTTTGACCTTGCCCCGTTGTTCAAAGTTCAAGAAGCTGATGGTTCTGCCTTCCCTTCTTACTCCACCTGGCTTTTTGCACTAATTACAGTTTGCTACTGTCTTAAAACAGCGTCACTTGTAACCTACATTTGGATAACGCAAGACAACAACAGACTTGATCTCAAAGTGGCAATGACACCGGAAAGGGAAGCTTGAACCACCCCTGCCTGACAGCAGTAATAGAACTGCAGAGAAACTGGCAAAAATCAGCTCCTGTCACTATGGAAAAAACAGTTCAGCTTGGTGACTCATTGAGATGAAAGCATCTGCAGAGCTACAGGCAGGTCAGAGGGGAGGGCCATGTTAAAGCTCCACTCTGCTAGGCTCAACACAGGAAGATCGCACTCAAGACCAGCCTGCTCTGTGTCAGCTTCCACGGTAAATCCCACTGTACCTCAGCGAAATATTTTTTGTTCCTCCAAATTCCAAACTGAACTCTTGCAAAAACCAGTAGTGACCTCCTGGACCTAATTCATACTTCACACCATTTCACTCATTGCAGCTGTACCAACCTTAAAGGAATTTACACGTTAGTATAGGAGAAAGGAAAAGTAGGTCGGTTGTCTTTAGAAAAACAACTTGAACTTTCAGACCCAGTTTATTAACTGAACCTACATAAATATGAAAGAACAAGGAGCTCAACTGGTTTCGGTTTATGAAGCTACATTTCAAAGGCATGTGCATTTTGTGTAATTTTCCTGCCTCTCATCAACCTCTTTCCTTGTAATTTATGCTGTATGTATCTTGAATTAAAGAAGAAAAAATCATTTTCAGGCACTGTTAACCATTAAATGGATTCTCCAGGTTTCACTGCATATTAATAAGATCACTTTTGCATTCATTCAAATCTTCATAATTATTTCATAGCATTCTTTTTAATTGAATTTTGCTGCAGTATTATCCTAGTATAAGCATTCCCTTTTTGTAATGATTCCAGCATATCTCATTATATCAGGTAGAATTAAAAAAAAACAATAATCTTGTTCAGGTTGCAAACCAAAAGCTGGCAGTGCTTAGGGAGAAACTATGATTAAGGTATTCTACACAGCAGGTGTTTGCTGTTTTTTTTTACTTTGCTCTGCAGCATACAGCATTATTCACCATCAAATAAAGATTACAAAAGGCTGGACAAGAGTTTGATCTGATAACTTAGTTCTCATGCTCATAAGATGCTACTGGCTTATAGATCTCTTACAACTGGGCATAAATGCAATAACAGAGTAACATGCTAAAATGAAATAGAATATTAGTCATCCGGTTATTCTGCCTCCATAAGCTGCATCTGTGTTTCTTGCTTCAGCCAATGAACAGGGGTCACCACAGATTGTCCTTATCACCATGCATAAAACTGTTTATAAGTTAGCAAAAAGCTGAATAATTTATGTTTTAGGGTTAAGACCATGATCCCCTTTCAACAGGTTAAATCATGACTTGCTTACATTTCTCTAAAAAAACATTGAAAATGTCTTCTTCAGAACTACTGGAAAATCCGTAACAGAGGAGAATTAAAACTTGTTTAAAATTTATTCTGTAGCAAGACACCTGCTCCAACTGGAGGAAAGGAACTGAATTACAGATCTCAAACAGTATGTCCAAGAACACACACTTCTACTTGTTTTGCAGGGCATTTCCTACCCTGAGACTGAGCACAGAAAGGCATTAAAGACTGTATAAAAGAAGGAAGTTTTCTTCCTTCATTTTAAAACTCTGTACTTCTTTTTTTTTAGCTATCAAGAGGGAGTCTTAAAAGCGTGAGAAACTGGCAGGGAGCTGTGGGCTCGGCCAGGCCAACCTCCACCATAATGCAGGCCTCCTTTGGAAGTGAATCTTGAGTTGCTCAGGCTTTTGCCACTTGAATTTTGAAACTCTCCAAAGACTGTGATTCCACAACTTTGCAGGTGACCTGTACCTGGGCTTATATAACCACAACAATTTTTTTGCCTTGTCTTCTGCAAGTTGAATCCAATTCCCTCAACCAGGGAAAAAATTCAGACAAATAATCATTTCCCAGGCCCTGCAGGCTCCTTCCCCTTGTAAACATTTCTGTTAATGCTTATCACAAATACATATATTTAAATTAACACTCACCAGCCACTGCTGAGGTATTTCTGGTAGGGGCATTTGAGGAGGTGCCGGCAAACTGTTGGTAATTTCTTGCTTCTGTACATGTTCTTTTATTTCAAAACCTGTGAAAGGGCAACAGACATCACTTAACACTTCGGTGGATGCATACGGGACCTTTTTTCCACATGTGGACACCACGTCTGATGGTCACACACCAAAATCTGGCACGCAGTGCTGCTCACAAACCACCTCCCAAGTGCAGTTACCGAGGCAAGACTGGAAGAATGCTGAGAATTCAGGAATTTAATCAAGCAGAACAAACACATACTTACTCTATATGATAATGACATATATGCTATTTGGATCAACAAATACCAGACATAGAAAAAATTTACAGGAAATGATTGTGGACTGCCTATCCATCTGGAATCGAAAGACCCAAACAGCTAAAATGCAAACACGTTACCAGCTGTCTTAGCACACAGATAAATCCATTTACGGAGGGAAGACACTACACTTGTGAACATTGCAATGCCACCGTACAGCGAATAAACCTGTCTGCCTGTAGGAAATGGCTTTAAACTGGAAGGGGGAAGATTTAGATGAGACATTAGGAAGAAATTCTTCACGCTGAGGGTGGTGAGGACCTGGCAGAGGTTGCCCAGGGAAGCTGTGGGTGTCCCCTCCCTGGAGGTGTTCAAGGCCAGGTTGGTTGGGACCTTGAGCAGCCTGGGCTGGTGGGGAGTGTCCCTGCCCATGGCAGGGGGTGAAACTGGATAGGCTTTAAGGTCCCTTCCAACCCAAACCATTCTGTGATTCTACGATTCTTCTCTTTTGTTTTTTTTTGTTGTTTTTTTTTTTTTTTAAATGATCCAGGTAAATTTGAAAAGGGAAAAGGAGCCAAAGCTGCATGGAGGACCCTTTGTATCACTATGGCATCTCCCTCACAGGTAAAAAGAGGAGCAACTCAGTTATGCTGAATTTTTGGCACAATAGTTTAAATTCCAGTGGTTATCACTTCATAGGAACATGGTGTCATTTATTTTTCTAAATATCAAAAGGGAGATTAAGGTGCATCTCCTCAATGTACTGGCAAAAAATCAGTCAATGAATACCCTGCTTACCTCTAAACTGAAAGTAGTGCCTAGTGTTTAATTTTGTTTTTAGAATATATATATTTATTCAGTCAAATTTATGCCTTTTGGTCAAGATGATATAATTCTCAAAAATTTAATCAATGATGAAATGTTCTTGTGATAACAACCCAGTCCCACTGGCTGTGAAGTCATGGACTGAAAAACAACACTGATAAAATAAACTAGCTCTAAAAGCCACAGATTCTTCTTTCTTCCTACAAATCAAGAAGGCGATTAGTCTTGGGAAACATTCCAATTTTTTTTTTTCAGTATAACTTTCACTTATTCCTCTTTATGTAGGATGAACGCATATTATGACTGCTATAAGTTTCCAAGTCTCCCGTGCTTTCCAAAACAACTAAAAGTCAAATATGAAGGTCTTTTTAATCCAAAAAATAGGTACTCCAAGTGAATTCTATTGACTCTGTAAAACTAGTTTTTCCCCAGTTTTACACTATGTGACTTGAAGCAAGAACCTGCTCTAACATTTATTTTCTTCTACCAAATAACACAGCAAAGTCAGCATCTCAGGTTTACAGCATCAGGTACCTTTAAGGAAAACAGGAAGTGCTGACAGTCACATTAAATCACTAAATCCACCAACAGTTCTCATCCAAAACAAACTGTTTGTGTCATTGTTTTTCAGATGAAGGTCCAAGTTCGAGAAGGAAATGCCAAGTGTTTTGTTCAGACCTACAATCCATTGGGCATGCCAAGGCTCAGGAAGAAAAATAAAGTTTATAGTTTTGCAAGCTATTCAGAGTAACCACTGGTTTGGATGTGGGGCAGGTCGAGGCCAGACAGCTACGACCTGAAGAACACATTTGCCTGGCCCAGTTCTCTCTGTTTGATACACATTAAACCAAAAAAAAAAAGTGTGCATTTGGAAGATGTAACAAAATAAGGCAAAAGATTTCAAAAGAATTCCCCAAGGTCAGAATTTACTGAGTTTAAAGTGTTTTACTAAAAGCCAACCAGCCCATTATAGTAATTTCCACACCTTTACAAAGAAAAACATAATTGTCCATTTCCAGATGTTATAAAGAACTCAGCCAGTTCCCAGTTGCACAGATCCTTCATTACTGTTCCCTGTTGATCCTAAATGATTTGCTTCAGCACTCGAAATATCCTGTTGGATTCACACAGTTAATTTTTGCAAATGCATATAAAGAGTTTGAACTCTGCATAGTCCTCAGGCCTCTTAAACTGTGCCAGCAACCCAAGAGCTCTTGGAGTTCTGTGGGTGGAGTAAAACAACATTCTGAAAAACAGACTCTGAATGACAGTTCAGCTTGGTTACAGAGTACTGTGTGTTTATGCATCTTTTATTGCTTTTAATTTTAATGAAGAGACGAATAGTTTCAAAGGGATGGGAGTACTGAATGTTATATAACTGATTAAAAAAGCAGCAGGGTCAGTTCCAGTAAAGTACACGACTCCCCAGGTAGTTTCATACACACTTGAAGCCAGCACAGGATGGCAGAGCTCCCGAGGAATCAGCTCCGTTCCTTCCCTGCCTTGTTCCTGTCCCTGCACCAACCTCTTCTTTGTGCCAGCGTAAGCATGTGTGTGGCCTCAGGACGAACCACACCAGGGAAGTTACTCTGGCTGGGACTAAACCAGCAAAAAAAAGCAAATAAAGCTTGTGTTAGCAGAAAGGAAGATGCAATACATGATGAGAAAGAATGAGTAGCCTGGGGAAAGAAACAGGATGCTTTTTTTCAGAGGCCATGCTGGCTTCTAAAATACGTTCTATTTAAACTGCAGTTCCATAAAGTAGAGTTTATAGACATAGAAAGCATAGTCCTATGACCTCTTGCTTAACTAACCATGGAATTTCCTTGAATTAATTATTATTTGAATTAGGGTATCTTTTAGCAAAATATTCTCTCTTGATAAAATGCCAGCAATGGCATGCAGATCTTACAAAGTTCTTCCATTAGTTCATAGCTTCAATGCTTAAAACACGTGCTTTATTTCCACTTTGAAACAAACTTTCCATCGTTGCACACTGCATTTTGTTGTGTAAGTCTAAGAGCTCATTCTCAGTCATTCCTTTCCTAAACCATATTTAATTATGATACCTCGCTTTGGATAATTTGAAGGCGTACTTCTGGATCCTTTAATCATTTTTATGACTTTTCTTTGAAATATCTAAATTTTACCTCCTTGAATGTAGGCACTAGAAGCGCGTATAACATTCCAGCAACGACTGCACTGAACTAAGTTTCACCACTTAACATATGGATCTCGTGTGGATCTTGTTAATGGATGGATTGAGTAATTGGATGTAATGGATCTTGTTACAGATCACAGGATCTGTAATAGGTAATGTAATAGGTTTTCAAACTTAAACAGTAGGTGCTGAAAGGTAGAAAGCTATGGTCCTTGGGTCTTTTCATCCTTGGCCACATCTACTGTCACAAATTAAATCTGTCAGGGAAGGTGCTCTGGTACAGAGAAATCCATATCCATATTATCAAAATTTCTCAACCCGCAAAAGCAGGGTGGAGGGTGAGGATTCTGAACTGTCTTTTGGGAACAGATCTTTGCCCATGCTAACTCCGAAATCATGCCTAGGAAATGATGAAGGAGATGAGTCAGCTCAGGCCAAACGCATGCCAAGGGCCACTCCGTAAATTAACAGCATAAATAACTGAGTTCCAGGGAAAGGATATGACAGACTTTCTCTGTGTTTGCAAAGTTGGCAACAGAATGTTGTCCAACTTCTTGAGGAAGTCAAATGTTTTTCTTAATAAATCTAGTTGAAAACATTACAAGAAGAACATGCAGTGTCAGATCAGCATTGTTGAGATTATTTTGCACTCCCATGTTCCTAAACATATCAAATTGCAGATTCTTACCTACAGATTTTGGTTTGGGGGAGTCTGGCGTATTTTGATTTGCTTTTGGAGCACGAAGCTTTCCTCTACAATATGTGAAATTCGTACCTAACTCCTTTTCTCGGTAAAGACAGAGATAGGTCTTTAAGAATGTCAAAACAGAAAGGAGGAAAATGGTTATTTTCAAGCTGATCTCCTTGGACTTGAATCCTGTGGCAAAAAACAATTTTGTTACTGAAAGGGGGAAACACTGCATCAAACAAGACCGTATTTTTTAGTACTGGAGAAGAAACAAACCACGAGAAATGCATCTGCTCAGAACGTGGCATTTTCTTCAACACATTCCAGTATTTTTCAAAAAACCTAAACAATAAGCATTTATGCTGACAATATTTCTGTCAAATGTAGGAAAGATAGAGGTCTTATAGCCCAGATGTCACTTCATACGGAAAGATGCTGTAAGGACATATGAGAAAACTTTCAGAAAAAATACTGAAGAATACAAGCTCCGTGGAACGGTTGTTGTACACGGTGAATCATTTATATTGCATTCAGTTCCATAATCTTAACGGAGACAAAAGCAATTGTGCAATCAAAATGTTCTAGATAGCAAGAAACAGGGAAAGCAAATATTACTTTAATTTCAAAATGCAAACTAATCATGCTGACAGCCATCTCCTGGCTCTGACTTGGCATTCCTGTATCAGCCACAGACCAAAGCAGTATCAAATCTTTTCATGGATTTGGATCATTTGCTAGAGATGCAGCATGCATCACCCACGCATCCATAAAATGGGGCTGTCGCCAGCACTCCCTGACCCAGTATTATTTATCCCACCAAAACTCCTAAACAGCGTTACTGCCACAAATAAAACGAAGTAACCACTATATCAGGAGAAGTGAAAACATTGTCTAACACATAATTCTGTGACCGTATTCACCCAGGTGCACCCAAGATACTTCCAGTAAGACTTTTGCACAATATTTTACTGCTGAACATGAAGGAAAGCATTCAGGAAAGTTACACTTTCGCTTCACCCTGTCTTTCTGTCTTCCTTCAATTTAGGGCTTGTCTTTAGCCCTTACAGTTATTTCACTGAGCACACTTATTCTGTGCATTTTGCAAGCGAGAAAAGCCACCCCTGACACTGACCTTTTGATGACTGTATCCTCAGGAGAATGTTAGTTATTACTGCCTTCTTCTCCCTGACAGTGGAAGTTAGATATTCATGGTCCAGAAGTTCAAGAAACAGGCGCAGCTCAACTATTAACTCTTCCATGGCTGAAAGATAAAGAAAAGAGAATTCCTTTCTCTAACAAGTCCCATTAGAAAAAAGACAGAGTTAATTCTCATTTATTCATATATCCAGTTCTTTTCTAGCATTTCTTTAAAATGTATGGTCTTCCTTGCTGGAAACAGGCTGTATTTATTAGTAAAACCAACAAACTAATCTACTGGTGGGGAATACTTACACTTGTAACAGTTACCTCAAAACTAATGCAGAAAAGATAGTTCTTTTCACACACCATGTCATGAAGTCAGTACTAGACAAAAGTAAGTGCAGGAGTGGTGGCCATCTGCTTTTCCAGCAGTAACACTCTGGTTCCTCTCCCTTTAACAATTTCTAACTGCAGAGCAAAATTATAGCTTGATAAAGCTTCTAGACTAATTAATATTTTCATAAATCTTTAGGGAAAGTCTCTCTTTCCCTCATCTTATTTCTTCTGTTTGCTATGGGGAAAAAAGAGAAGGCACTCCTTTTTTAGTGATTCGTGTTTCTTAAAACTTCCAAAGACAAGCTCCCAACTTGTTGCATAATTTCTTATTACTTTCCAGATTCCTGATGATGCATTTCATATTTCATCCTGTTTCTTGTCTCCCAGATCTTAAGGCTTTCCAATTCTTTATACAAAAAAAAATTAACATTCCTTCTCCGTATTCCCAATGTTTCTCAAATTTGTATCAACAAATCTGATAAGCATATTACAGCCTGTTTCCTTTCAAATTACCTCTAAAGTCTTGCATTGTCCTAATAACTACAGTAACTCAGACCACGCATATAAACACATTTCTTGCAGCCTAATCATACGGTACCTATTCTGCAGGTTTACGAGAAGCCTATAGTTGATCCTCACTTTCATGCTTCAGCTCTCTCATAACTCTGAAATTCTCTGGTCCCTTTGCTCAAGTGGACTTACTATTTTTAGCACTTTAATTTTCATCTTGGATAGAATAGTTCACATTTCCATGCTTTTTGCACCTGATGGCATTATCCTCATTAAAAGATGAGAAGAAACATTAATTTCATTTCAGGGCTGCACTTGGGATTGATCTCAGTGCTATCCTCATTCCAAGATGTTTCTACTTAATTTTTTTCTCGACCTTTTTTGTTTGTATTGTCTTTCCAAGGCCCAATGGGGCAACTGCTGCTAAGTCTCTCGAGACCTCTAAAAAGTACATTCTTTGCTGGTTACTCTCTTAACAGCTCTTCCCTGCTCCTAAAACCTTTTCTAATGTGGTTGTTTACCCAAGTGAACCTGGAATCCTTTTCCCCATTTCTGAGAATGTGCCTGGATGTTTAAACAAGCCTTGGTCTGGATGCATTTGTTTCAGCCAACCACTTCAAACCAGCACCACGCAGGGAAACCTGCACGTCAGCTACAGTCCTACAGGGGTCTGTGGGCCCATCTTGTCTCCACTGAAAGCAGATTTTCCTACACATTTGCAGACTGTATCTGCCATTACACCCTGGCTACTCTGGCAAGAAGCTTTCTAGAGGTCCAGCAGAAATCCAAAGTATTCTACAACAACCACACTACTTTCAGTGCTGTTCACGTTGTGGAACAACAAAATACATGCACGCAGCTTTCTGAAGCAAAAAGGTAAAGGTTCAATTTTGCAAAGCAGTTATGTGATCACAAGACTCAAGGAGAAAGAAAGAAAGAGGACCTGTGACCTAAACAAAATAACACCCAAATAATCAGCTCATAGTTATTTTTAAATGCTACACTTTAGAAATAAAATGTATATTCCATTAAGAATAGAGTGGTCTCTTCGTTTTAAGTATGCTTTGAATATAACATGTTACTACTGTTGTTATAAGCTTTGTTTTAAATAAGGAATATATGAATCTTAATATTTAGTTATTTATTGAAAAAAATACATATTTCAAAATCTATCATTACCATAGAATCTAGGCAGTCATTGTGAAATCTAGTCGGTACAAGAAATGTCTGTTTTCTAAGTAGTTGTACAGCCATACAAATTTCTGTCAGTAATTGCATGTATTACTGCACTAAAATTTCATTGCAATGGAATATTTCCTGGATTCTTTAAGGCAAGGGCCTGTGACTAAACTGTGAATAAACTGTGAATAAACCTTTTGCCACAGTAATCCCATTTTTTTTTTTCCTGAGAATATTCACTTCTGGGAAGGGGGAGAGAAAAAAGGATGAAAGCAGCAGATATCACCGATGTGCCCAGAGTGCGTAACTGTTTGCAGTTATTAAAAATGATAAGATCCTTGTACTCAGGAGCTTACAATCTAATATAAACAGATAGGTTGCAAAATGAGAAATGAAAACAGACCAAGAAGGAGTTATGAGGCAAAGAGACAGGGAAGCAAGAAAAGAGGAGATAGGAAATTGCTGCCGGAGAGACTCCTGGGAGCTGGCATCAGCCCAAATCTCTCCTGAGGCCACATCACATAAATGTGTGGCCTTCTCCTCCCCCTCCACATCTTTGAAAGAAGTTTGCATTGCAGTCGCTGGTGACCACAGCCCATTGACCTACGACGACCAGGGCACCAAAGTCACTCGAAGCAGTTTAACTGCACCCAGCAGAAGACTTAAGAAACCAAAAACCTCTGGTTAGGAGCTACAGCGGATGGCAAGATGAAGCTCATCTCATACCAGTGAGACAATACTTAAGGACATTTGAAACCACTGCGGCTGTGTTGTATTTCACGTATCTAATCCTGCAACTTAAAGGAATATGGAGTGTGAGGGGACTTGTTCTTCATGCCTTTGTCAGCTTACAGGTGTATGACACTGAATTCAAGCAAGCAGTCACAAAAGCTAGTTTGAGAATAAAATTGTTAGCAGCTATTGTAAAATGCTAGGCATAAATACTTAAGACCCTCCTCCTCTTATTTTCCTATCAGGATTAAACTGGAGTTGTATTTTTTTTTTGTGGAAGTTAATAGCATCACAAACATCAAATTGTGAAGGAAGGAAGTCCTGAATTTCAGTTTATATATATGCAATGATCTCAAACATCCGAAACAAAAAGAAGGGAAACACTGTTCCCAGCTAACACGAAACACTTTCCACATATGTTAAAAGTACCCTCTTTATAATAGTTTTGTTGCTTAAGTAGAGAACAGAAATACTGTCACGTAATGCATTTAAAGTACTTAAAACCAGGAACTGAAAATTCTTTCTTTCTAAGATGGCAACAAATAAACTTGTATGTACTTGGAGGAAAAAGTAAGTTTGACTGTTGTCAATCCTTGGCTTATTTTCTGGATGAAAGACTCTTCTCCTTCCTAGAAATGTAATGATGTGCTCACAAAAAGTAATGGAACTGAAAAATAGCAAATCCACATAATGCATATTTTCAGTAAGCGATCATTACTTCTGAAATGAAGACTAAAAAAGGAGAGGGTGATGCAAGTCCCAAAGAAAAACATACTCTTCTAGTGAGAGATTACCCTTGGAACCTGACATCACCACAAAATAAGAATAATAATCAGAAGGCTCTCAAAAAGGGGCCAATTTATTTGACAGTTTTGGCTGTATTCTCATTGCCAAAGGAATTACTTGTAAGTGGCAGGTGGTGAAAAGCAGGGTGGAGCCCAGGGATGGTAATCACAACAGTAAGCAGATTTTAGCTTGACTGAGGAGCAAAGTCACATTCCAAGCTGAATGATGAGAAGTCCATTCTATGTTCAATAGGAATTATAGGCCCCTAATGGGCTGCTGCAATTGCCATGCACAAATAAAAAACAATGATACATCCAGAAGGGTTTCCAGGACTGGCTCTCAAGAGTTTTAAAAGTTTTTCAAATAACAGTACATAAAAACTACACACACAACCCAGCAATGGAATACATCAAGGTAAAAATAATCAGAGGAAGGCAATTACATCACACTGTAGTTTTTGTTCCAAACTAGCACTAAAACCAACTGGGACTGAGAGTATGATGATGCGATTACCTCAAATAAACATGTATCGGTACTGGTCTATAACTATTTCGTAAAGATAAAGTTTTCACTTCAAATTGATGAAAAAAATTTCTTAGCAGCAGTGCTGTATCGCACACATCATCTTCAATCTAGAAGAGAAGAGAAGAATGAACTGATTGAAAGAACGGTCAGATTGGGTTTTGGTCTCTCAGTGTAACTCTTAACCTTGTCACACCACAAATGACCCTGAAGTGCTTTCCCGTTAACTGATATCTACTGAAAAAGTGTTAATGAAAAAAGACAGACAAATCCAGGAAGGATGACAATAAGTATTTTTATTAATTATTGTCTTGTCCATACAGTACAAACCACATAGAAAGTAAATGCATTTCTGTGCTTGCATGGCCATTGCATGTTTGTATAACAATATGCCGGTGTAAGTGTATGGTGCACGCCTCTGTTCACCTTTTAGTTTTTCATTTACAGATGTTAAAAGGCTAGAACAGACCATGTCAATGAGATCCATCCAGAACAAATCACCTAATCTGACTTTCTGTAAAATGCAGGCCAGAGGCTTTCCTCTATCCCTACTTTCATGGGTGGGGAGGAATTTCCTAAACAAAATTCGACTGGATTTATGGATACCATTGATCCCAATCTTCACACTATATATGAAAATCAGGTATTGAGAACTGGTGTGCTTTAACCCAACTAGAGCCCAACAGAAGCGCATACACGCACATGAACACACACACGCGCGTGTGCTATATTGGGTAACCACCAAGAGCTTTTCAAAGGGGATGTCTCAACCTTAACATTGCCTTTATGGTTGTTTATTGCAAGGCTCTATTAAATGAAGTACATATCTAATCCTATAATCCTATTTATTCTCTGAAAAATGTTCATATTGCAGTTTTGTCCTACATAAAATAGTTCTCTTAACTCATACACCAAATGGGCTAATTTCAATGCATTCATGTTCTCACTTAAAAATCTAAGCCTCCATGTTTTGTTAGCAGTATGATACTTTTTTCAGGAACAAAGTTAAAGCTGGTGATGGCTGGCTGGCTAAATGATTAAAGATAATTCTGTTTCAAAATCTGATTGAAGTCTACTAAGACTCAATATGTATAAACTTCTTGAAACAGACTCTCCCAGCCTGCCAAAAAGCCTCAGTGAGTACACAATCAGCAGCAGAAAGAACAGATATATGATCTAGTTTTGAATGAAAACCAGTGTAAACTGCACCTTTATACACATTTCTATTGAAACAGTGTCATCATCCTTAGTTTCAGATGTTGTCATTTGAATATTTTATTAAAAGGGTCATAACAGAATATTACTATGGAAGCCATGTCTGTGTTTTATAAAGATATAAGTATCAGAGACCTATGAAAAACGTAGAGCCACCTGGAGACAAAAATCTTTAAATTATGAAGTAATATAAAAAATCACTTTGGCTTCTCCTCAATTCTCTAATGCAGTTTAAAAAATCCAGTAATTAATAAAAAAGTTCTTTTCATGACAACATTATCATTATTTGGGAAAAGAATCGTGCACTGAAATACACAAAATCTGGAAGAAGGCAGCAATATTATATTTAGCATTAGGAAAAATTTTTACTTTCTGTCTTCAAAATGCTGCCAAAAACCAAATGGCATATTTGAAAATGTTACCCAAATCCTATCCACCAAGAAATGAAAAGGCATACTGTTTGAAGAACACTGAGTGGAAAGACAAGAATTTTCACTAGGAGAGTTTTCTCATGGTTGTGCAGGCCCTTCTTTGCTGCCCTGGTAATGGTGGTGTATGAGGTGTGATGAACTCTACCTGTTAAGTACGCTAAAAATCTGCTCCAGAAAATAGAGATAATCATCCTGGGGGTTTCATGATCTGACAGGAAGGGAAAGCGTATGAAAAAGGGGAAGAACCCTAAAACCGCAGATGAAGCCCTAAAGACGATGAATTAGCATGGAAAAAATGAAACACATGCAAGGATTGTCATAAGAGTGTTTTAACACAAAATAATGATATTTCAGCCTCAATAAAAACTCATAACAATCATCTTTTGTTTAAAATCTGGAGCTCCCCAGACTGCCACAAACTCTCCTTCCAGACAGCTTGGGGCAAGAGAGGCAAACACAGCTCCTAAAGACTCCTCCTGTCTCATGCATATTTATGATCTACCTCAATGAGTGTCAAGGGATCATTTCAGCCACAATCCACATGTATTCCTCTTTTTCTTTCTTCCCTCTGCTCCAGTTCTCAAGGAATTGGCTTCTACAAACTAGCTTTCCGAAAAAGCTATCAGAGCTCCAAATGCTGCTGTTGCAATATTTTGGTGATAAAACAAGAGGTAGGAAAGCATTAAGGAATGTTTGCACAAGAAACAAGCTGCCAAAAATCCTACTCAATCAGCTACAGCCACGCAATGAGTGACAGTAATGCAGGAGTGTAATCCATTATCAGAAGGTAGACGGATAAAGAGTTTATATTTAAAGTCCAGACCAGTTTTTAAGCACTGCCACAGATTTCAGAGGGGAATGCCTCCATTTAAGCAAGTTTACAAATTCAGAGAAAAAAAGAAATAATAAAGATGAAAGAAGAAAAAATAACAGAAAAAAAAGAAAAAAGGAAGAAAGAGAAGGGAAAGAAAAAAGAAAACAGAAAAAAAAAAAAAGAAACAGAAAAAGAGAAACCAATAAAGAAGAAAATAAAAGAAGAAATGAAAGAAAGAACAAGGAAAGAAGAAAAGAAAAAAGAAAAAAAATAGTATAAATGGATAAGGGAAGACCCAATGATGTCATTTATCTGGACTTCTCCAAGGCCTCCAGCACAGTCCCCCACAACATCCTTCTCTCTAAATTGGCGACATATGGATTTGATAGATTGACAAATTGGTAGATAAGAAATTGGTGGGATGGTCGCACCCGGAGGTAGTGGTCAATGGCTCAATGTCCAGACGGAAATCACTAGCGAGCAGTGTCCCTAAGGGGTCTGTTCTGGGACCGGCGTTGTTTAATATCTTCATCAATGACATAGACAACGGGATCAAGTGCGCTCACCCTCAGCAAGTTTGTGGATGACACCACACTGAGTGGTGAGGCTGACACCTCTGAGGTACAGGATGACATTCAGAGAGACCAGAACACGCTAGAGAAGTGGGCTTACGTCCTGCGCCTGGGTTGGAGCAACCCTCAGTATCGATATGGGCTGAAGTATGAAAAGATTGAGAGTAGTAGCCCTGCAGAGAAGGACCTGGGGATCCTGGTGGATGAGAATTTGGATATGAATGTCAGCTGCCGTGCGCTTGCAGCCCAGAAGGCCAACCGTATCCCGGGCTGTATCAAAAGAAGCGTTGCCAGCACAGCAAGGGAGGTGATTCTGCCCCCTACTCTGCTCCTGTGAGACCCCACCTGGAATACTGCATCCAGCTCTGGAGCCCTCAGCACAGGAAAGACCTGGACCTGTTGGAACATGTCTAGAAGAGGGCCACAAAAATTATCCAAGGCCTGGAACACCTCCCCTACAAAGAGATGCTAAGAGAGTTAGGGGTGTTCAGCCAGGAGAAGACTGTAAGGAGACCTTACTGCGGCCTTTCAGCGCTTAATGGGGACTTGTAAGATAGGATAAAAACTTTTTAGCAGGGCCGGTAGCAATAGGATAAGGGGTAATAGTTCTAAACTATAAGAGGAGAGGTTTAGACTACATATTAGGAAGAAATTTTTCTGGCTGAGGGTGGTGAAACACTGGCCCAGGTTGCCCTGAGAGGTGGTGGATGCCCCATGCCAGGCAACATTCGAGGTCAGGTTCTGAGCAACCTGATCTGGTTGAAGATGTCCCTGCTAACTGGGGGCGGGGTTGAACTAGATGACCTTCATGGTCCTTTCCAATCCAAACCATTCTATGATTCTACAATCACAGGCATTTATTTCTATTAAAATATTAATTAACTACATTGAACGCATAATATGTTAGTGTGTCATCGTCCCTCCTCCAAAAAAATGCGGATAACTAGCTACAGAAACTTTCTGTGGACTTTATCAAGTTGCTGAAGGCTTTCTCTAAAAGTATGTTTTCCACATGAGATTTCTTTTATTCCTAAAATAAATGTAACATACCCCGTAAAGAAAAAGAACATGGATTTCACTCCAACTGTACACCCAGCAGCCTGGGTGAGAGTCTCACTCTCCTGTCTTTGTACTCACTGTGGACATTCAGGTTGAGTTTTCTTTTCAGATTTCTATTACCCTACTAGGGCAGAAAAAGGAAATTTTGTCCATTTAATCATCTCCAAATGTATCAGCTGACATCATCTCATCAGAACAAGACATTCCAGGTCTTGCTTGCTGGCTCCTGCATTAGCTCAACTCCTCCATTCCTCCAAACCACAAAAGATAAGCAGCCACTACAGAATTAATGAACGGGCTCCGATTCCACAAAAGAAAAGCAGTTCCCTCAGGATGCAAGAAAGAAGACAGAAAATCTCTGATAGGAGGTAAAAGGCTGTCCCAGACCCCAGACGGAGATGGGCCTCAGTTAGGGCTGAAACACAGTGAAGCAAAAGCAAAGCACTGCAGTGGAACTTGTGAGTTCTTCACCTGGGTCCTCAGCTGCACAGAAATCTGTTTCTAGGTTAGGATTTCTTTCAAAGTTGTGAATAATTACTTACCCAGCAGAAATGTGAGACAGCAAGTCAATGAACTTAAGGGAATGGAAAAACACAGTACTAAAACAGAGACAAAGAAATACAAATATGGTAATGGTAAGAACTGCACAATTGCATTTGGTATTTTTGTATTCAGCGATACAATTTTCACATATAAGTAAAATATCAAATTTAAAAATTGTTCAAAAAGTCCTATGGTTGATCATGTCAGCCATACCTACAGTACAGTCCAAGAACAATTTGCACCCTTTGTATCTGGTTATAGGCTTTTAGTTTGCAGCTAATTTACAGCCAGAAATAAGATTACACTCTGTTTTATATGAACAGGCCCAGAAGTCCTAATATTTGTATGTGAAGATGGAAAAAAATAATCCCAGACTTTTTTATACGACTGTCCTTACTGCTGGGTCCATTATGCAATGAGTAATGTCTACCAGATATTGCTTATTGTCTAATGCACATCCCAAGGAGAGAAGTATATTTTGCTTTACCTGCCAGGCTTTTGAAAATATCTTTAAGTAGATTTAGACATCAACACAGATTTATCTTAAGAAAATAAGACCAAAACAACAGAATTTACTCTGATAGAGAGTAGAATGTTGAAAGCAGACATCTCTGTTCAAGTGGAAAAATACATTGTTCCCCACCTCTCACCAATGCCCCAAGAAACATCTGTCTCCTTTACTATTACCCCTTATTCTTATTTTGGAGAATTTCTTTATCTGAGAGGTAGATTGTGGTCAACAGAAGAAAATATTAGAGCTTAAGGTAGCTTTGTAACTCAAACCTCACAGGTGAAGAACCATTAACATAAAAATGGAAATCTTATTTAAAAAATAAATCAGTAGAGAATGTTCCACAAGTTTTCAACAAATCCTTCATAGCGAAAAGGTTTGAACACTGTGAATACAATGGAGACGTATATATATAGGAGTTATTAAATATGTTATGCACGCTGTTCCTTATTTGGGGGTGGCTCTGGGCCTTAGGGACTTCACATTCCTTTATGTATTGCATGGAATGCAGAAATATTTGTTATTGTATGAGCTTTTCGATGGCATTCACACTTAGATTGTCCAAGTGATTCACAAATCAAGTTTGCTACAAAGCACAACTGCAGAGGCAAGTATCACCTGATTTTAAATAAGGAGCTAAGATGAAGAAAGTAAAGAGATGGCAAGGTGCTCCTGATTCTGGATCCTGTTCGAAAGAACCGATATTTTGAAGCGGTTGAAATCATGCAGAACTTTACTGATGCTAGCACAGCTCTCCTGGACATCAGCTGATTAGAAGTGCTCCGCACTTCTGCTGGGTGGCTCACAGGACCTTGATTTCCATGCGTAAGGAATGAGGAATAACTGGTCGCTGCCAGCCTCCTGGGAAGTCGAGTCTAAAATGCCTGGCTTATCATGCAACCCTAAAGACACAGCGGATCCAATGCTCAAAGGCAATGTTAGACACCCAGAAAAACAAGGGTATTCTTTCTCTGCTGCAATTCTTTGCCTCATTCAAAAATCTGGAGGACATTTAAACCAACACCTTCTCCAGGTTGACTCACTCCTAGACCTCTGTTCTAATTAAGGACATAAATGCAATCAGAATTTCCTGAAGTCCCATCATCATGATAAACAGCACTATAAAACTGCCCAGTTAATTAGTTTGTGCCCTTAGACAGATTTTCCAGGCCAGAAAGAAAGTGAGCTTTGACATATCTTCAACAGAGACTTTTGGAGACCAAAGGGAGAAGCAGTTGCAAATGCGGGGGACCTTAAAACAGAATATCCTTGAGTAAGCATCTTCTTACATAACACTGGACCTCCCTCACCAAACACCCACCTAAACCATAACTTTAACACATCTTCACAGTCAGGTGCTCAAAAAGGAACAAAGTCTTAGACAGACAAGCTGCCACAGGATATTTGTGGTCTTATGGAGAAAAGAAAAATCAATGTGTGGAATGCACCTCATAAATCAAGACACAGTCAAGATGATAACAGTAAATAAAGTGTTCATGAAGATGCACATATAATGTAATACTGTTCATAATAACGACAACAATAATGTAGTATTTGGTATATAACCCCTGGCACTGGAATTGTGCAGTACCAATGGAGAAACAATTGGTATCGAGCTGCAGTGGAAGACAGAAAGTAGGGTTTGAGGTGTCAGGGAGGTAATGAAAGTGAGGATCTAGTGTCCACACACAAGTAGGGCTGGTGGCAGAGCCTCTATGCTAAGCAAATCCATCAATGGGCGACGTGGAACAGCTCTCCTCTTAAGTTGTGCCTTCATATCTTTTCCTCCAGCAGGCACAGGTACAACTTGTATCTCTTTGCTGAATTTCTTTCATGTATCATTTACTTGGACTTGTTTCTGACACACATGATTCATAAAAGTAACAATGAAATTTACTCCCTATTGGAAACCGCATTATATGAATTTCAACAGTGGATTCAGCTAGCTGTGATAAAGTAGGAAAGTTGTAATTCTCTTTCACTTGTAGCGTCCGAGTTAATTCTCTGAAATACATCAATGTCTCTCTGATCTCTCCTGTTTCTGGTTCTCCTTAACAAACACTAGGTAGGCAGATAAGTAACAGAATTTTTAATTTTATAGTTTCTGACCAAGGTAAAAAAGTCAAGCTCAGCCACCCAGAGGCAAATTATTCCTTTCTGTTCCTTCATTCAGCACAACTCTACAGCACGCAAAATAAGACTGACCAAAGGTTCCCTACGTGACCCTACTGTGCTGACTGGCACAGTGAGTGCTGGGAGCCTGGATCAGGTCCAGGTGCCTCTGGGCTTGGACAGAGAATGTTCCAAAGGAGGGCCACAGCAAACACACTAACTGGCGGTTCAGACAAGCGTGGAATTCACACTTGCTAATGGAGCTCCACAGAGCAACCTTCAAGGCTCCTTTTTTGTCTCGATAAATGTGTTTATAAGTGAAGGTTACATTTGCTCTCTAGAAGCAGATAAAGTTAACAAGTACCTTTTAGACATCTATGCAAATTTAGGTCCCAGAAACTGTTACATTTCCCTAAAATAGGAGAAGTCATAAAAGTGCATTTTTACATACTTGTTAGAGAAGAAGAGGTGCTAAAGAATACGCTAATGATGAGCTCGTTCAGTAAATTAAGAGAAATTTTGCCACTTGGGCTAAGGACTGTGGTGGGATTCAAAATGCTATTTTGTCACAAAATCTTGTACTGCTGCCTTTAAATATATGCAGAAACTTCCTCATTTAAATATTCTAGCACAATGTCGGAGATGCACCCAAGCTTCATTGCCCTGCAAAACCACTGGCAATATTACTGCAATGTGGCCTGAGACTGAGTACCCTGGTCACTGTCAGCCTCCTGTAGAGGATGGATCATGAATGCTCTAGAACAATTTTAATGAACAGATTTATGTCACTGACAGCCACCCAGAGAACCATGTGAAATACACAAATCGTAAAGATAAATATTTTCAATAACTAGAGTACTGATACGTAGTGGTTTTTGTCTCCAGCACTTATCAGGCAGAAAACATGATATCAGACCATTAAATTTCAAAGGACTTAAGCATTTCATGGCTTGAAATGCAAACGATGAACTCATTTAAAAATCATCGTGATACATCATTTCAATTACGGACGGTATAATGTGTAATAAGACGGACAGAACCACTGAAATTAGTGAAGTTATTTCTTCGTGGTAGCCTTCAAAATTCAGTCAGATCCCCGAAACATTAAATGTTGGATACTGCACAAGCTTTTAAAGAAAACTGCACCTTTGTCATAATAACAATAGTTATTCTGAAGAATAATGATGAGCTGGACCTGCAGAAAGATGAGGTGCAAGGCTGGACACTTAAGTGGACTAAAGCACTCTTAGTTCTGTTTGATGGGATCTTTCTTTAGAGGACAAAACTCTGTCAGGAACCTGAACCTTTGCCTGAAAAAATGCAGATTCTGACAAATTTATTTAACTACTTTTTTGTGGGGTGGTTTGTTTAATATACAATTTGCCTGAATAGAAATCTTGGACTTAAAAATGAATTTTCCTCATCAATCAAAATAAACATTAGTCTATATTTATATTCCACAGATATAAAATGAAATAAATAAATAAATAAGAAAATTCCTCTCACAGCAAAATTAAAAAAAAAAATATTAAAAAATTTGTCTTTATCTCATTTAGTTCTTTCTCACGGTTTCAGTGATGCTCGACTAATGCACTGCAACCTAGGATATACAGCTAATACTTGTATGTTATGGAGATTTCATTTTAATTATAGATGTGCTTTGAATTTATAATGAAAACAAAAAGCACATGTTTAACAAACACTAATAAACTGTTGCCAGCATCCTTCTATCAGGCTGTTCCAGCTGCCTTTGCTCCTCTATCTGATCAGCCTTGCACCTCCTTGGAATACAGATTGTGCCAGACACAAGGTCTTAGGGAAAATCTACCTCCATGGTTTTCACTCCTTTTGGCCACTTTCTGTTTTCTGCACATTATGCAGTTTCTGTACATCTGGTTACGCTGCCCCACATGTTTGGAACAGCCTCCCTTCTCCTTGCCAAGCAACCTCCCTCTCTCCCATGAAATCTCCCCTTCTTTCAGCAGTTCCTTCAACAATAATCCTCGCATTCCCCCTTGTCTAAGTTGGCCATGTCTCGTTACGCAGATGGGCTTTTTATCTGCCTTTAGGCCAGACCTTGCAAACATCTTCCCGTGGTAAAAATAAAAAAAGTCCCAATTGTTCTGATCGGTTTCACTAAGCACAACAACAGGATGAGTTCAGGGGGAAAAAAAGAACCTTGTGTTTTAGTTATTAGCATCTAAAAGGAATGAATTTCATTCCTGTGAAACAGGAGCAAAGACGACAAACCATGGGATGTCTCTTCCTCCTGTGAGCAGCGGGAGGATGCACTGAGGATGGGAGACCATGGCAGCTGCTGGGATGGACTCTGGCACCAGCAGGGGCACTGCCCAGCCGGCTGCGCCTGCTCCATCCTCTCTTTCCAACAGGAAAGGTGACATTTAAATAAAAACCTTATTATTCCATACAAGACTATTTCAAAGCTCTGAGGATGTGTGTCCGAACTGTTACCACTACCAGAGGCTCTCACTCGCCCTTACTCTGAGAGCAGTTTTTGAGGCCAATGAGCCAATTTACTGCTTGTATAAAGTGGTGCCACAGAACTGAGAAGCACAAACAATACCAGCTTCTCATTGCTACAGCACTGAAAAACTTCATATCTAGCTAGTTATGAAGGGGAAGAAAATAAGTGAGAAAAAAAATGCACTTTACACACAGCTTGGACATATTCTCCTCACGACTGCCCGCTTGTGTCAGGCTGATGGATACCATAAAGATTGACACCATAAAAATAAAGATGGACCATTAGATCCAGAACAAAACCCTCTACTCAAATTACACAGCTACCTCTGAAAATACTTCAGCAATATCACTCGGGCAAGGAAGACATATTTTACGACTAGGAGAATTACTGTGACTCCATTTGTCCTCACCACACTTGTGTCTCAGCTGAAGGAATATCCTGATCGACATTAGTTTCACCAAGGGTTAGATGTGCCAATGATCTTGCACCTTTTATTACTGGATTAGGTCCTGGATGTCCTGCTTAACAATATTTGCCAAAAGGCGCTTCCCAGTTCTTCCTTTACTTCTGAGTAACAAAGGAGATGCACTGCCAAATGTCCACCCACTGAGATCTCAAAAGCAAAAACCCCAGTGCCCTCCCCCAAGAAAAAAAAACAGCAAGGATTTCAGTTTCTAGCACGTTCGCGTATTTCCCTGGGTTTACATGCCTTGTTTTTCTCAGACTCATAACCTAACTAGGAAACCACAGACTGCTGCATCTGTTGGTCTCAGTTATTATCAAAAATGTGCTGATGCTATCTAAAAGTTATCCCATTGCATCATAGCACAAACAATCGGTGTTACGCCTGTAGCCGTGCACAGATGAGCCCCGCGTAGCACCCCTCTGCCGCCAGGCTGGGCAAGGACCAGCTGGTGTGGCTGGGCAGCGACCAGGCCCTGCCGGCTCAGCCCGGCATCAGCCACAGCCACTACACAAGGGTAAAAGCTATCGATAGCAAGCATTTGCATCCTTGCCTCATCTCACCATCTGCTTCTGCTGCTGCTCACTTGAAAATTAATAGGGCAGTTGCTTGAATCAGAACCTAACGCTACATCTGTCTTCCTCAGCATTACACATAATTATTGGACTCGGCGTGCTACCCTTTCTGCATCTCAAACGGGGCCATAGTGGCCTCTAATCTGACAGGATTCTTCATTCATCGAGAGAGACCAAAAGGGTTCATTTGCAATTGTAGATTCAGGAAACAAATCTTACTGAATCTTTCTCCTTCTAGTATGTGCTTCCTTACTTTCCCTTCTTCTTCTTTCCCCATACGCTTTCATCAGAGCTAAAAAGTAAATTAAGAAAGTGTAAATCTCTTTCGAAGAGCATAAAAAGGTCTTTCATAAGCAAACACGCAGAAAGCTCAGGACTTGCTTGTATAAATTACATCTTCAAGTCCAATGTCTAGGGCTGTTTGCCAATCATGGACATTAAGGAAACAGCTAAATTTGCATTTTATCATCTCAGTCCTTTATTCCTAAAAGTTTCCTATTTGCATTTGACTCACACCACATGAAAGAAAACACAAATGTCAGAAAATTCAAGTACATATCACCCTAAAGTCCTTGACACTGGCTTACTCGTACAAATCTTAATTCTGTGACTTTTAATCCAGAGAGTCTCAAAGAGGTATTTGAGATATATAAAGTGCAACATATTGGTTTTAGAGAAGGACTAATTTCACAGGCTTCAGGGGAAAAAAGTCTGGTTCTCTCCCATGTAAGACATGCAGGGGACTGCTTATAGGAACATTATAGAATTTAATATTTTTAAAAGCCTCCTAGTAAAAATTATTTTACCCTACACGTACTGTTCAGCATTTGAGTTAGAAATTACTTACAATAATAAAACAAGCAGTCAAATGCACTTTGATAGTTTTTAAGGGAATTCTAGAGAAATGTATTTATTTTAAAAAGCCCTCCTGTTCAAAGCAGTTTGAAAATGCAGTGAGGAAATTCTAAGATGAAAGTTGGCAACCCTTTTTTTCACAAGCTCTACTTTGAGCACCATGGTTATAGCAAATAAGCTGCTAAAACTAAAAAAAATAAAAATATAAGAAAGGATAACATGCTCCATCATGCGCTAGTCCTTTCCAGTTCTGTCCCCATTTGCAGAGGCTCATGACAGATATGCACATTAGCAACAAAATCAAGCAAGATGACCTCCTTCACCTCCTGTCAACAAAACGACTACAGAAAATGACAAAAGGCAAAAAAATCCAGTTGAAAAATAGAATGTACTTAAATAAGCCTTTGTTTTGGAGCATTTGAGAATGGCATAAATGTACTTCAAAAAGGCCTGGCTGTCCTGTGAATACGAAGGAGCATGAGAAGAAAAACAAGAGGGAGATGGGTCATTTGGAATCCATGAACCTTAACAGTATTCCTTGAAGAAAAACAATAAGGTGTATCTCAGTTAAATAGTTTGTTTACAGGAAATGTACAAAAACATTGCACTAGAGTTCTTTTCTGTGTTGGTTTGATCTGTTTTCCCATGATTACACTTATTCCCCCCCCAATTTTTTTTGAGACATACAAAGAAAGGCAAAATCAGCTATGTTTTCTTTTCGCTCCAGATGGTAAACTGTTGAAAACTGACGAATAGCCAAATCAAGACATGAATTATGATGAAGGAACGGGTTCTAAAAAAACCCACAAACTTGGTAATTTTTCAAGTGAGAGAAGTAGGACAGTAAATATCATCACATAACTTTTAGAAAGTAATTTAGATTCTCAAGGCACTGCAGACCCATTAACTATTTCATTTCCCTACCCCCCCTTCTGGGTCACAAAGCAGCACTATCCCTGGTTTACAGATGGGAAACTGAGGCCCACTTAGTGCCATGAAGACCTTCATGAGGCGTAACTCTGGACAGCCAGCAAAAGGATCAGCTGCCTGTGCCCTTCCAAACCCAGGCTGTCATTCCTGTCTCTCCTCTGGGCTGGCAGGTGTTCCTGGGCAGCCACAGGATGAACTGGAGCAGAGGACTGGTACAGTTTTTAGGTGTAATATTGAGTTATTTTAGACTAACTTTACGGTAGAACACTACCACAGATCTACCTGTACCTAAATTAATGCTCTGTGAAGCTCCATTGGACTGTAGGTTGTTTATAAATTGCTTTTATCCTGCTATCAGGCAGTAGTGGGGGATCTCAGGATGAAAGAATCACATGGTCTTCGCTGCTCAAGCTCCTAACATATCACAAGGAGAAAGACGACACATAACAGAGATAACCCGTCCACACTGCACGCAGGGACAGTCTTGAACACATACTACAGAAGGAATAGCCTATGTTTGTTTCCCTCCTGGAAACACCACCAAAGAACTGGGAAAACCTCCCATTGTACAGTTCTCTGAAATCTACAGATGTGGTGTCAACATAATTTCTGCACTGTAACATCACATTAGCCACATAGACCAAAAATATCCACGTTGGATGTGTAACACTGGAAGTTTGAGACACAATCTCAGATCCAAACAGCATTTGTCTAACTCTTCCCATGAATGGCAAAGTTCTCCCAATGCCAACAACTGCTGAGATAATCTAACTCTTAGCACATTTGAAAATCTAAATGAAGCTGTGGCCCTATCAAGATAATCTCACTAATTTTAACCTTTTTTGACAGTGTTGTCTATTTTTATCTTTGGCTTTTGTAATTAAAATGTGGATCTAAATCATGCTGCCTGGATGCAACGGAAAGTCCTTAAGGAATTTCTGAAGCTTTCCTTAAACGCTGAAAAAGCCCAAACCCTTCTATAATAAATGATTAAATATTTGTATTAGAGAACTAAAAAAAACCAAACAAACAAACATTCAAAACACATAGAATTGACTGTTCTGCTCTCAATAACTTCAATAATATTTAATTTTATTAATACATTTCTACACCACTTTGCAGCTTTCCCTGACATTGCAGGTCTCTCCCAAGTGCCGCAGTCCCATGAATCGGGACAGGCTTCGCTGGCAGGAGCTGCCTCTGCACATGCTGCAGCAGGGCTTGACCTGATGTGCAAATGCTAATAAATAACACTAACAATGACGATGATGGCAGAATCACACAAGCATTCATGATTTTCTCGTTTCCACCCTCTCCTCGATCTACGACACGAAACCTCTTCAGATGGCTGGCGAGGAGTCAGATGCTGACAGCCCTCCTGGCAGCATGCTCAGCCCCCAGGGCCCCTCATCTCATTACCCTGCCTGGAGCAGAAGGATGTCTTGCTGTTGCCAAACAGGGAGATATGGTCTCAAAGGGACACCCAATTTTGGCATACGATGCTCAGCAGAAAACCCAAGCAGTCCAGCCTGGAAGGACAATCACGGGCCACACTGCGCCCCCAGACCTACACTCCTGGCTTGCACCAGCCTGCAGACAAATCACTTACCTAAGTGTGGGAATGGATTGGATTTCAAGCCAAGCCAGAGATCATTTACAGCATGGATTATTTACAGCTACTTGGATTTCACTTTTTATCCTCCCATACTAAGAAAGAGTAAATGCTTCAGAATAAAAATGCTCAACCACACCAATACATCTCCCCCACCGATGCCAGCAATCGATTGCCGCACGTGCCAGGGCGTAGCCTGGCCATATGGAGCTACTGTAATTCTCTGACACAATGATGCTGCCAAAAATCATTTCACAGACTACAGTGTAACTCTATCCCACCGTATCATCTTAGCCTACAAGCCTGAAAGAGGAACATGGAGAACTAATACAAGAGGTGAAAATTGTCACCATACTCAAGCAAACCTCATGCACAACTCTGAAATGTTCATTATAAAATTCCAAGCAATGGTTTCAGTTCTGTGGCACAGAGAGACTATATTTTGAAATAATGAACGAGGGTGGAAGGGAGTTTGGAATAAAAGTCAGCAGGTGTGATTATTATTTGGAAAATTCTTGTGCACTTATTCTTCAGAGCACTGCATGAATATTCATTAAGCCTCCCAGCTTAGGAGGTTTCAGATTGGAGCGTTGATATCTTTGCTTTATGGAAGAAAAAACAAGGCATAAACCCCCAGCTTCAGACAGCTCAGCACTTCAGGATTGTAGTTTCTCCATTCTCATCAAGTTTTTTTACGAATTATCTTTCTTCAAGGTAAAAAGTGCAACAACTGAGTGACTGTGGAGAAAAGCAATTGTCTAAGACCACTACAAAAATGAATGGCAAAGCCAGAGATGAATTCAGAGCTCTGAAAGCTCAGTCCAGTACCCTGCTCCTTCGGGAACACTACTTAAGTGTAGCAAATCATGAGCTAATATCGCTCTTCTGAGCTCTGGTAGCAGTTTCCCAAAGCGTGCTCTGTGAGGCCACAGTCAATGATCCATGCAGACGATCAATGGAGCAGTGCTGTCAGCAGAGCTTCAAATTAAAGGTAAAAAGAAAAGGGTTCACTGAGTTCTTGACATAAATTTTAGGTTCAGCCACATGGTCTCAAACACACTGCTCTTTGGCAATTATCACAGTCAGATGGCATTTTTCAGAAGTTTGGAAAACAGCGTTTTGTCAGGCAGCGTCTTGTGAGTGCCATATATTCTAGTTTACAGCTGAGAACTACCACAGCAAAAACCTCCCCAAGTGTAAATTAGAGATGGGCCATATTTAAGTGTAAGTTAGGGAATCTGCACCCTTCAGCCAAACATTGTGACAAACAATTTTGCTTGCAGAAGCTTCAATAAATTCTCAAAAACCTATTTAGAGAAGAAACAATCCTGCCTGCAAAGCCTGTGAGGAAAGCCTAGAACGTCCTCAAATGATACACAAATAGCACAAATACAGGCTGAGTGGAGAATGGATTGAGAGCAGCCCTGAAGAAAATGACTTGAGGGTGCTGATGGATGAGAACTCAACCATGACCTGGCAACACAGGCTTGCAGCCCAGAAAGCTGACTGTATCCTGGGCTGCATCAAAAGAAATGTGACCAGCAGTTGAGGGAGGTGATTCTGCCCCTCTACTCTGCTCTCGTGAGACCTCAGCACAGGAAGGACATGGAGCTGCTGGAGTGAGTCCAGCAGAGCGCCACGAAGATGATCTGAGGGCTGGAGCAACTCCCATATGAGGACAGGCTGAGAGAGTTGGGGTTTTTTAGCCTAGAGAAGTGAAGGCTCCAGGAAGATCTTACAGCAGCCTTCCAGGACTTAAAGGCAGCCTACAGGAAAGGTGGGGAGGGGCTTTCTATCAGGTAGTGTAGTGACAGGGGCAGCGGTTTTAAGCTAGAAGAGAGGAGATTTAGATGAGGTATTAAGAAGAATTTTTTTGCTGTGAGAATGGTGAGGAACGGGAACAGGTTGGCCAGAGAAGTCATGGATGCCACATCCCTGGGAGTGTTCAAGCCCAGGTTGGATGAGGCTTTCAGCAACCTGATCCAGTAGGAAGTGTCCCTGTCGATAGCAGGGGAGGTGAAACTAGATGATCTTTAAGGTCCCTTCTAAACCAAACCATTCTATGATACACTGTCCCCAACATCTTTGCTCCCCAAACAACAGAGGACTAAAAGGAAGACACTAGAGGACTCAGTAGACCAGCTTCTGGTTATTCGTGGGCCCATAAGATGGACTGAAGCAACTGATAAGCCCTCTGTATTCTCCAGGTTCCCCATCACTGGAGAAAAAGAGAATAATTTTCATCCCTTTTGTTTTGAGACTTGATATCCACTAAAAAAAAAAAAAAAGACACTATGTTTGAGTTAATATCATGTTTTTTAAAACACACGTATGAAAGCAACATAAGAATTCTTGCACATGCCATCTATGGTTGGACTTGATGATCTCAAAGGTATTTTCCAACCAAGTGATTCTATGATTCTAACAGTTTAGTGGTTTTGCACTGATACAAATGTGAATGCGTAACAAGAAGAAAAAGTGCTGCAAACATAGCTAACCAGAGTATGAACTCAAAGGTCCACCAGTGAGCAACCACATGTATCTGCCTTATTTGTTCAGTCATTTTTAAATTTCCCTGCATTAGAAGAAAAGAAGTTGTTATTTATCTTCATTTACAGTATATTGCTCTGAGTAAAGGACGCAGGAAGGGTCACTGGTACCTTGGCAGGGTTTAATCTTCTTGGTGGTCTAAGTAACATTGAAGTTTTTCCAAATTAACAAATATATATTTATCTTCAATACTCTTCCCACATAAAATTAAACAATATGAAGCTGAGTAATGTAAGAACTTTCAGGGGAGTAAAACAAATCAAAGAAAAAGACTGAGGCAATACAGATGGTAAAAACCTGAAAAATGCTAAGTCTGGGAAGCTGAAAATTGGGAAGAAGGTTTAGGAAGGAGCTCTGAAAAGCTGCTCTCTACACCACACTTTCATACAGCTTGCCTTAACTGTGGGCTTCTCTGATGGTTGCTAGGAAAGGTGGTTGCTATCGTTGACTCACCAGGTGACGCAGACACCACGAAATGCCTGTTCCCACCAGCTCTCCTGGGCTGCAAGCTCCCGTGTCATTCCCTCCTAGTCTTTCCCAGCATGGCCCACAGGGAGGAGAGAGCATCATGTCACTTCTTAATGACACCCCTGTACCTCCTGATGTGTCCCACGGCACCTCCCCAGTCTCTTTATATCCCTGCCACCTTGATTCCAGTCCACCACGTGACAAAATGGAAAATTCAGTGAACACATCTATTTCATGTACCACAACCAGCAACAGAACAGGGAATGCGTAAATAATGGGAGAGAAATAACACTAATTTTTATAATGCCACATGCTCCTCACAGAATCCATGCATAGATGGTTAAAAGGCTTAAAAGATGAGGCAGACTTGCTTCAGAGAAAAAAACAGAACCAAGATCAGTTGGTCTTATGAAAGGAAAAAGCATGAAGACAATGATCTAAAGCAAGATGCGAAGATTCTATTTACTGCTCTCAGTAATTAAACAGCAAGAAAAGCAAAACTGAAAGAAACAAACAGATAAAAGGAAACCATACAAAGTTTTGCCACAAAGAGTATGAATATAAATATTACGAAGGACGCAGAGAATAGATTTTGGTCATTACTAGCACAAAGACCAAACAAGGTCTTTTCATGAGGTATTAAGAAGAAACTTCCTGGAAGCACAAGTTATCCCAAGATCACCAAACAGATGGAATGAAGAATCCCCTTTCTGTAGATTTTTCAGATGAGGAAGACCTCTGGCAATAGTACACTCAGGCAAGGGCAGACAGGAGGAAGGTTTTGCATCTGCTTCGGGAGCATCTCAGCAATATTTGATTCCATCATCACTTATTGTCCCTATTTCTGCCCTAATTTGCTTGGGCTCCTACACTTGGAGCATGCCCTGGTGCCAGGGAATCAGCAGAGAAGACAAGGTGGAAGCCGAGCGCAAGGAATTGTCTGGGTCATAGTTTATTTATTATTTTGAGTTTCACTATTATTTTGTGTTCCACTTAACTTCTATGAAATTATTTTCTAATTTTCACATGAGGCATCGCCTCTTTGTGTTTTCTTATGGATCCGGCACCTCTTAATGAGCCTCTTTGCTGCCTCTTGGCTTTGGAAAGCTGCAGTCTTATCTCTCTTTTGCAAAACTTTATTTATTGTTGGACACTGGTAGGGATATCAGCATCCTCAGAACACAAATGTGGATACAGTCCAAACCCCCATATAGTTTACAATCCAAACATTCACTCAGCAGAAAATCCTTGTCAGCTCTGTTACATCCCTGTCTCCTACCCTCTATTTATTCTGGCATTGTAAAAGAATATGCCGTGTTCTTGGAACAGAAGCCTCCTCTATAGTGAGATTTAGGTACATTCCACCAGGTAAACTGTAAATTTGATGAATATTTATGTATTAGTCTGGTGGGCACGCAGCCATTCAGCTACGCTCTTCACAAAAAGGTGATACTGAATCGCGTGCGATAGCCACCAGCTTCACCATGGCAGCAAGAGGGACGCAGGAAAACGAACCGTATCTCAAAAATACGAAGTTTTCCAGTTTGCAACATCACATTAACTGAGCACTTGTGGCAGCCTTCAGTGAAAGACAGTTGTGTATGAGCACGTGCACATTAGATCACAGTCCAGGGTCTTTAGGAGCTTCAGAATCTTTTGAAATCAGCCTCACACCCTACTCTGATGGAGGTATGTCTTGGTGTACTAGAAGGGCAAGGTTGTGACTGGTTACGTGCCCATCTTCTCGGCAGGAATTGCATGCTGTAACGAGGAGCAGGTGACCCTCTGTGTCTCCTCAAACATACTTCTCTTTTCTCTTTAAGAGCACGAGGCATCACCACACCGATACGAGACATTTGCAACACGCCAACCATAAAAGGCACGATCACACAGTGTAGCGAAAGGCCCCCTTCCAAGAACAAAAGATGCATTCAGAAGTCTTCTATCAAGCTAAAATATAAGGTCCCACCAAACTGAGGAATTGAGATAAGAGTCAGAAAGTCCCCAAATTTGAAGCCAGTGCTCCAGAGCTATTTCTTCATGCCTTCAAGGCACAAAACCATTTAATTTTACCACATAATGATATTAGAAAAAGATGCTCTGGAAACTTACCATGTAGGTTACCAGCAAATGGCCACTTCTTGGCAGCCTTGTGCATTTGGAGAGGTCTTTTATTTAGTAAGAAAAAAAAAAAAAAACAAGAAGGAGAATTTTTTACTAAATAAACATACACACGTTATTACTCACATCGAAAAGGAAGTGTGACTTTTCAGGAAAAATTAACTTTCTGTTCTGGCACTTTCCAATAAGACCTTAGAAGAATGAATATGCTACGAGTCAGAGGCATTAGAGGCAAATTAAAATCATCTGTCCTAAGAAACTTCTTTTTTTTTTCATCTAAACTTTTGTTCTGAAGCAGAAATCAATTTCAATTGTACTTCAAAACAAAGTAAATAAAAGATCTTGTAACTTGTACTCCTCCCTAATTGTAATGTTTATAATGAGAAGTTATTTATTTTTGGAGGATAAAATATGAACATTTGGGTATTTTTTTTGGCTGGTTTGTGTCTTTTTAATAGCAATGCATTTTATCCTTTTCGAATGCCTATTATTTTTTGGCAATACAATACTGTTAGGTAATTTTGTAAATAGACAGTGAAGTCTGTGTCTTTACATCACTATTTTATATATAATTTTAAAAATGAATCTCATTGATTCCTTTTGAAATTCCCCAAAAGTACAATGCTTTCAGCACTTTTAAGAACTGGCCCCTAATATCAGTTAAAATATCATTATATATTAATGTGTTTGGAAACCGGAGCCTCTCCATTTAATCATAAACACTACAGCTAAAGTCTGACTTAAGTAATCTGTGAAATGCTGTGAAGAAGCTGGTGCCAGTTAGGAAGAGAATCTAATTCTCCCCATTCCCAGAGCTGGATTTAATTCAGGGGGCAATTTTTCTTTGGGCTATGTTTTTTTTAAGCTAATTTGGGGCATTTTGTCTGTAGCTTGGAACTTTTTGTAAATAAAATAAAAACATTAATTTGGGTATAGTATTGGTGCCAATACCATAATGTACTACTTTTATATGGTTTAATTTGAAAAAAAAAAAAAATCCCCATTATATCAGAGATTTATAATAAAAGATACAGGCATCAAAAGTCATCTCTTTGCTACAGGCACATGGGAAATGTCAGTTCCAACAGATCTGCAGAACCTATAGCAACCCCAAAGTTAACTTGAATCACCTTCCTACAGCTCATCTAGCTAAAAACCCAGTTTCTTGTTGCTCCTGCTCCCCTGCAGTCGTGGGTCGCTGGGAAAAGATGGAGCTGCTCTTCCCCTCACTTTCTGCCAGGTGTTTCTGGCTTTTCACTGCATCAAGCATTAGGCTGAGTAGTTACAGAGTGGCTCGATTCACTCCAGAAGGAAGGATTCCTTTTCCTTGAGTAAGAGCCATCTCGCCCTACAGCTGCACAACTGTTAGATCTGGTGCATCCATCACAAATCCAACCAAGTCACTGGTAAAGCAATCCAGTCAGGTGCTGTAATCTTCAAGGCTGCTAACTTTAACTTTACAATGACTCTGCAGCTACTCAGTTTCCAATTGCTTTTTCTTCTGCTTGCTAACGTCTTACTCCGAAGTCAAGAATGCAGTCACTCAATAGTCAGGTTTAATCACAAAACCCATTTACAGTTAAAAAGTGCATTCCTCCAACATTTGTTCAGTTTTACTGCCCTGAATTTTGGTGGATTATTTATGACAGAGAGCAGTTAAACTTTGTGTCAGAGGCAGATGAGCAGGTCACTTATTTTAAAACAATGGTTTGCTAACATGAAAATTATGTGCTGTCTTCATGGAACCAATTCCTAATTTTTCCTGCTAGGAGTTTTATATTTGGCCACTGTCTGTAGGAAACTACAGGCCTGATCCTCGTACAGGTTGCAACTCCTGAGATACAAAACATCTGTGCCAGGGTCTGTGCCTCTCTCCTACAGATCTCTGCGGGCGCTCTGTACACATGCACCTATAGATAAAGCTGTGCCCTAAAACCATCCTTTGTTCTGCAGGGCCACTGCTCGCTTTTCTTTCCTAGTGAAGTAGCTAGAGGAAAAGGGGAAAAATAAAAAAAAAAAAGAATTCCAGAAGTGAAAAACACAGTTTGAAATGAGAAACAGAATTAGACCTGAGATGTTTTCAGAGGGAACTGCTGGAGAGTGAATGGGAGCTGGAGAACCTTCAACTTTACTCTCCGTTAAGGTTTGCTCCTACAAGGTACTTAGCAAAGTGCACTAGAAACATGCATGACCTATCTGAATTCATGCGATCAGTTACTTGTTTCAGCACATGCTCCTTCTGGACTCCATTACTCAGAGATTAAACCCTCCTCTTGGATGTTTGGAAGGCTGGTACATGCTCCAGCAGGAAGGTATCCTTCATCTCAGTGCAGCAGGACACACACTGATAGAGACTTGTTGCCATTCTTTCCTGAAGTTACTCGCCCTCCACTCCCCGGACACGTAACACACCAATACGCCAGCGTAGCTCTTGCATTTTAAGCAAATGTATCACACTTGCACTTCTCATTGCTCACTCTACAAACTTTTTGGCTGCAGAGCGTCCCAGTGAGTTGAGAGTGCTGACCTGGAGAGCCGGAGGCCATCAGATGCTGGTAACCCAAGGACAGCCTGGGTCTTTGGCTCCCCCTCCTTCCCACCCCAGCCCAAGACCAAACTGCACTGGGCTGCGTGGACTCCCCCTCACTCATGCTCCAGGAAAAGGGTGAAATTGGGAAGATGAAACATTTCTCTGCTGTCCCAGCACTCCTCCTGCTCAGTCAAGGAAGGAGGCAGTGCTAGATGCTATGGGTTTTCACCATCTTCTGCAATCTTTGTGGTTGAAAACTGTTGCAAGGTTCTGTTAAGTGGTTCATTCCTCCCACCCGATGCCACAGATTATCCTCAGGCTTAATATACTGTCTCTACATCACTGCTATTAGACTGTATCTGTACGCAAAAGTTTCTCTGTAAGTTGAATGAAAGACACATCCAATTTGTAAATAATTTTTTCCTTCCACCATCTATGGCTGTCAAAGATCTCATCCTGTTAATTGGGCTAAACTTCAAAAGACATTTAATTCTACATTTTTGCAATTACAAGGGCAAATTCTTGTGGGGCTTCATGGTGGGTCTGTGGATCCTGAGGAGGAGAAGATTGACATTGATCTAGATGATACTGAAGTATTCCCGTGAGAAGGCGGCCATGAGAAAGAGGATATGAGAAATTACAAGTTTGAGGAACAAGAAGAACACGAAGGACAAAGCTGGCACAGAAAAAATGTTCAGCATATGGAGTTGAATACTGACCAATAACAGGATTGCTTAGATATTTTTAGCCAATGAATAAAAGACACATATGTATGTAGAGGATATAAAAGGCAGCCATTGTAAACAGATTAAACCAGAAAAAATAACCCAAGAATTTGTCGTAGTCAAGACGGACAAAGAACGACAATAGTTCCTATTCAGCAAGTTCATTTAACTGAATGGCAGTGATGGGATGTGAGTTACATCCAGAGATCTTTCTGCAGAAGGCTTATTTCCTCAGAAGCAGCCTTCTGAAGAAGAGCCACAACCTCTGTAATATCTGATGACAGCTTTAGCATATTGATAATGTTTTTATTCTTTTCATCATACTAACACCCCCCAAAAATGCAAAATTGGGTGAAATTAATGGAGGTTTCATTACAGCTAAGAAGACAGTAACACTACATGGATGTTACTGGATGCTCAGGTTGTTTTTTCCACATATAATCTCCTCTGTCTCTGGTATTTATTTTAGTGTTAGGCAAGAGTCAGTTCTTATATCCTTTCTGGATCAAGGTTACATTCATCTCAGGGTTTCATTCAGACACAGACACAGTAATTATAGTGAGGCTTATTCTACTGTGTCTGAAATATACCTCAGTCATTAAAACTGAAGTCTTCTTTCTAAAAGCTCAGCAGATACAGTATCATAGCATAATGGAAAACTCCAGAGGATGATCCACTAACAAACCTCAAGTGTCATATGGAGAAAATTTTCTAGGTAAAAACCTTTTCACATCCTAGAAAGCTGTGTTAGTTTGTTGTTTATGTATTTAATTATATCCACTAGAAATACATTCTCTGGACCAGTTGCAGTAAAAGCATTTTACTGTAGATGGCTATCAATAACTGGATGAGACTTCCAGCTCATTTCATACTTGCCACAAATGGCCTCAGACACGTTAATGACCCAATGTTAATGGCTGGCTGGATTTCAGCTAATAACCTAAAGATGAACAATCCTACATATCCGATTACTAACTGAATCCCTTCAAATGACACCAACTGGATACTCATCTTTGTATTCAGAGAGAAAAAAAGAAAAAAAATCTTAGCCAGGATGGCAGCAACCTTTTGTCAACAATCTGAACTAAATAGTAGACGTATTGGTTTAAAGAATGGTCTAAAAATTAGAATTGCCATGAGGTCAAACACATAAAATTGTAATCTTATTTTGACTATAATCTTACAAATTACATGACTCATTCAAGTTTCAAATCTCAAGTCCAGGAAAGGCTTGGTGGCCAATCAAAAAGATATTCAGCAAATTCTAATACAGGACAAGAACTGTAACAATTCCCAGTGGTGGCTGCGTGGTCCAACTGTCCTTTCTCATTCTTGAGAATCTACTGAAAAAGTGTACAGACTGCTTCACATTCTGTTTTGATACAAGTAAATCATTTTAAGTGAACTTTCTTCACAGAAAAACCAGTATAAATATGAACTGCAAGAACGAAAAACCTGTAGAGATGGTTTATGATGTGAGTGCTAGTTAAAATAACTGCAGATTATATGGCACCAAAAAGAGAGTAATCAAAACCAAAAATACAAAGATATTATGATCTACTATTATATATTTTAAATTATAGGTTTTGAAATAAATACAGCTTTCTTTAAACACTAAAGGTTAGTCTAAGACTGCTTGCTCTTGTTTTCCTTAACTCTTTTGTTTCAAATATATGGAAGTCTGTTTCTCTTATTGAACGTACCCTTTTTTTAATGCTCCTGTGATACCGTATTTCCTATCCTTCAAATTAACACACTCTATGAAGACACAGAGGAGTACAAAAAAGTGATAAATTAATCATAACTGGACTAAAGAAGTTAATAACTCGTGACAAAATATGAATATGCTGAACAAACAATGGTTTTCTCTAAAGTTCTATTAATTCTAAGAAACATGAAGGAGAAACCCTCACAAACCTTATGGCATAGTCATGTTCACGCACATTTGTTGCTTATGAAACACAAGTCCCTGTTGCCTGCCTTCGCCATCCCTGCTCTGCGCATCAGAATACCTTCAGTGTATTTTAATCACAGTAGTATACAGCAAGGTTATATTAAACCCCAAGGACATCTTGCCCCAGTCACATACAAATCAGACAGATACTAGATAACAAGGAAATCAAAATCTTAAGGTTTTTGTTGAGTTTCGAACACTAATAGAGGCAAAAAAATAAGATAGTTTCTCCTCTGCTAAGGAGTGACCGTCACTGTGTGTGTGTGCAAGACAAGAACTAAGTGTAACTGCAGCTCTACTTAAACTGATGTAAAGATGGAATAACACTGCTGTATTTGGGGCAGTTTTCAAGATTTATTCCTGTGTAAATCAGAAAACGGCATTATCAGTGACCAGATAGGGAAGTCTGTAAAATTAGACTGCAACGTTTAAGCCTCAGGTTCTTCAGTCTTCCAGTATAGCCTATGTTTACTTTTTTTAAGGTCTCTTAAAACACTAGCACCACATTGCCACCTTCTTTTCACAAGTGTTGCAATACAGTCAAGTCCTCTGACTAAAGAGTCAGAAATGGTCAGACTGCCAACATCTCCCTTTGAAGTATCACATCAAACAGTTAACGCTGTCTGCTTCTGAGAAAAGAAACGACAACCTACTGACAATATAACTTCTACAAATATGAAATTATCCAACAGCTCCTTTAGGAACAGACCCTCATCAACCACATTAGTTGGTATCATGGAGTAAATAAACCAACACCTTTAACACATCAACTTTAAACACATAATATTTTGTTGACTTTGATGCATCTACTCCTTGCTTTACTCCCACCTATGAGAAGATCCAGTTATACTCCTAAAATCTTTAGCACAATACAGTGGCAGCAAGAAACTAGTTCCTTGTCCCTTTGCATTTCATTCCCTATCTCAGTACTTCCAGAAAAGCATCACACAGTATCACAGTATCACAAGGTTGGAAAAGACCTTTGAGAGCATCGAGTCCAGCCTATGACCCAACACAAACTCATCATCTAAACCACGGCACTAACTGCCTCATCCAATCTCCTCTTAAACACCTCCACGGACAGTGACTCCACCACCTCCCCAAGCAGCGCATTCCAATTGCCAATCAACCTCTCAGTGAAGAATTTTTTCCTAATATCAAGCCTAAACCTCCCCTGGCGAAGGTTGAGACCGTGTCCTCTTGTTCTGTCGCCGGTCGCCTGAGAGAAGAGACCAACCCCTGCCTGACTACAGCCTCCTTTTAGGGAGTTGTAGAGAGCAGCAGCATTGACAGACTCTGCTTATCTGGAACCGTTAATACTTAGTGCCAAAAATCACACATAATGAAAAAAAGCTAGTTAGGAAATTTTATAGGGAAAACATCATGTTATTTATGTCAAGATCATGCGGGTTACATTAAACACTTGGACATGGTGGTTCACATTGACATTTAAGTACTTAAGGAACAGCGGTGAGATTTTTTTGATGTTATTACATTCCCACAATTTCCAAGGAGCACTACGTACCTTCTTGACCTTATATTAAACATATTAACTCTATCCTACAGTGTCTTTCAGTTACTTCCCTGAAAAGTTTGGGATTAGAAAACCAGTAAACACTTATCTTTTTTAAAAAATAATTTTACAGGTAAAGAGACCAAAGTTTTGCAAACATTTCTAAGCAACATTTTCTAAACTAAGACACTTCCAAAAAAGTGCAGTCCACCTCTGTCAAATCAAATCAAGTCAAATCAAATCAAATGAAATCATCAATCTCCATGTAAATACAAGAAAAACTAAGAAGTCTCACCATAGACTCTCCAGCATTACCCTTACAGAGCTTTCATCATTTAAAAGGAAAGGAAAAACTACAGGAATCTCCTAGAGAGTAAACAGCCTCTAAATATTACAAATAAAAATTAGAAAGAATCCTACTTTTTGCAACGTAGAAAATTTATTACTCTTACCTCATTATTACTAAGACATTAGAATGGCTTTTGCAAAACATTACAGTGGCCTTCCAAACTCTAAAACCTGCCAAATTCTTTGAGTCAATTGCCATAAAATGTTTCTAAATCGCTGGAACCAGATGCAAATTTTGTTTTATAAAAGTATAAAAAGGATATGAGTAAAATCGTGGGTTGATTCACTATGAAAGTAACATATGTTAAAGGGTTTCCGAGTCCTGTTACTCATTATGAGAAAATAGTGATCCAAATACACAGATATATTATGGTGGCTCCACAGATTTAGTCTCATCCTATTGTTTTTGGTAGTTTTCCCTTTCATTTAATCATGTGCATCTGGATTTTCCCTAAGTAAATCCATATCTTTCAAAACCAAGTAAACTAAAGCAGTGCCATCAATAAAAGTGTGTACTTTTTCTAGTAATATTAAACACACGTTTTCCTCTTTGTCAAGACAGCAAATTAGATCAGAGAGAAAACAATCCTTTGGACTTCTCAAAAATCCAGCTATATTACTATGAAATTTGGAGTATTTCTATCCTTTGAGAAGGATGACCTCCAAGGTCTTTTCCAACCAGGTAATTCTATGATTCTATGAATAATGTAACTTACAACTGAATTTATGCCCAGGTTATACAAACAGCTAGAAATGATCCTCAAGTTGTTGAGGGTTTTTTCATTCCTATTCAGAATGTTTCAGTGAAGGGCTCTGACTTTCACAGCTTAAACAAATCTTCAGAGGCTGTTCAGTAGTTAATATCTTCCATATACTGAACCAAGCAATCATCATGAAACTCATACTTAAATATCTGGTAAAACAAGTCTTGCTCAAGAACATCTGCTTTACTGCTCAATGGACTAACCCAGTTCAGGTGTGGGAGGTCTATCAAGTATACGTAAGATACTACTTCTCTTTCCAGATGGGTTTTACAAGAGCCTCTGGGAGCACAGCTCCATAGGTACACCATGACCACAAACAGGAAATTCTGGGAACGCACAAGAATAACAACTCATGCACAGCGTAGCCTCCATCCTCACTGGGATGGCAAGAACAGCAGCCCGCACCAACAACCCACTCAGCTATTAGTTTATCTGCTCACGTCGACCTGCTTGTCTCTATTGGAAGCAGCACTAAGCTCCGTTCAGAAGTTTTGAAGTGTGTTTGGGAAGTGAACTAGACAAAGTCACACCTGGGTAAGTGTAGAAGTGAAGTCTACAGAAGAAGTAGCATTTAAATCAGGTTCATCAGTCCTTCCCGGAGTCCGAGTAGTCCTGGGGCTGCAGCTTAACAGGAGATAACACAAAGCTTAAATATTACTGTTTGGCACAGTTACATTTTCTGTCTAAACTAAAGACTGGAATTATGAAGACAGAGATAAAACAAATTAATTTCTTACTACAGGTTGCAATGTTCGTGTAACGTGCGATCGGGTTTTCTGAACCTGAGGAAGCGTCTTTTAGAGAGTTCAAGTTTGGGCAGCAGTGGGGGAGTGATGAGGCTGTTTTGACCTCATTTGTAAGGAAAAAATCTTATCTTGCTTTTAGGATCAGTTTTCAAAAAAGCAGAGGGGTTTGGGGTTTATTTTTTCCCCCCCTTTTAGGTAATTTTTTAAACTTCCAAACAAAGACTGAAGTGATCCATTGCTCTGGAGGATTGTGTAGGTGTTTTTAAGAATTTCTTTTTTTCCTTATTTCGCTCATACCATAGAAAAAACATTTACTGTCAAACAAAAACCTAGAGCAACTGCCTTCTTCGAACTTTTTTCTGATTGTGTCCCTTTCACAACATTTTTTCATTTTAATACTCACCACTTGTATCAAGCTGTTTTTAGGCAGCAGCACAAGGAACTTCAGGATTCCACTTAATATTCAGTATTCCTATCCCTAAGGAGTGATGGTGTCATATTTCAGCTTTTGATTTATATCTCCCATTGTCATGTGTCTCCATGTGTTTAAGACACAATTTAGGCAGAATCAAATTCTGTGAGGTTCAGAGTAAGTAAAATGCACATTTGGCAAAGACAAAGAGACGACAACAAGACAAGATGCAAGAACTAAAGAAACAAAAGGGGAAAATACTCGTGAGCAGGGTGTGATTGTCACTCCAAATAATTTTCAGACTAAAAATGTTTATAAAAATTGTAATCTTAATCTCGGTCAATATCTCTGTTTTTTGTTTTTGTACCAAAGTGATTATATTTAGCACAGCTTGAAGCCAATTATGTTTACACAAGTGCATGAGTCTAACAGGGAGAACTGAAGTCTGCCAAAAGTAATTGAACTGTAAAAGTCACTGAAAGTTTTCATGTTACACCAGAGGGGTAAAACCACAGCTATTAGTGTTGTATGCTAACAAGAGAGATAAAAAAAAAACAGCTGGACATTTGCTGGTCATGTTTTCTTAGACATGGTATTTGATATTTCCATAACACTTCAAACAAAACCTTTTTTTACACTAAAGCTGCAGCAATTAAAGAAAGCAGGACAAGACAACCAGGGCAGGGGGAGAGGAAGGACAGACCACACCACCAGAATGAGATGTTCCTTCAGTTGAAGCCTCTCCAACGTCCATTCCTTTAAACACTCAGTTGGATGTTTTCCGCTGAAAAAGTTAGACTTTAATAATCACAGACTTCTACGTTACTTTGAGCGAACTTTTTGCAAGTCATAGTCCTCAGAGGCTGCATCTCATAAGGATGAGCGGTGGATGACTCAGTACAATGACACACTCTCCTCAGGGAATAAGAACTACCAGCCACTAGAAACTGGAGGAAGTGGACAGTAAATGTATCCCAGTAGTCCTCCCATCTGTCCAGCTTTATCAGATGGTTCTCTTCAATTTCTGCCCATTTCAGAGGCAAACAGGAGGGACAAAAAGGGAAGGTATTACTGTAGAGAAGAGGTAACAAAGCAACTAACCCTCCAGCTGCAATCAAAGCCGAAAAGTCTGTGCCAAATAAAAAAGAACATAAAAGAAAGTTATATGGAAAAGCATTGGATGAATATGAAACTGTGATACAAGAGGATAGAACTAATACTAGGAAAGTGAAGCAATGGTATTTAACAGTTAAAGATTTCTCCACGACTTCAAATCCATTTTGCACTGGTTACAGTACTACTTTGTTTAAGATGGAGAAAGAAAAGGTGTCAAGTCACTGAAGAAAGCAGCCAGGAATTCCAAGCTACCCTCATGAAGAATGTTCTGTACTATGTTTAAGTTCACTCCATTAGGACACCATTAAGCATTAGCCTGAGGAAAGCCGCTACTAAAAAATAAAGGTAAAAAGTCAATATTTTGGGTGGGAGAGGATTAGAAAAATACAAGGACGTCCATACCATAAATAAGTCTTGTTCAGTCAAAGAATACAGCTAAAAGAAACATTGAGAGAGTGATGCTCATCATTCTCATCCAAACTGAGATCAGTTACACCTACGTCGTTCCTGACAGCAGTCCAACCTTTGACCTTCAGGGGCAATCATGTCCAACCTTCAACCATTTCCATAATAACATAACTGACTGTTTCTAAAGTGCGCCATCAATCTCCTTTGCTGAGGTTTAAAGCCCATTTTTTGTGGTTCTGTCCACAAAAGACATGGGAAACACATTCTCTTTTCCTTCGTAGAAACTTTAACGTATTTGAAGACTGTTATCAAGTCCCTCATCAATTTTGTCTCAGCTAAACAACTGAAATCCCAACACCAGCCTTTCACAGGTTGCATCCTCCAGCCCTAGGACCATCCCAGTTGCTTTCTTCTGAAATGTCTCTAATGGTCCAGCGTCCCACAGGACACACTGCTGCAGCTGAGGAGGACTTCCCAAGGTTATTTGGACCCAGGGAATTCTTTCACATCTCTTCCATGCAACACTCCAAGTAAAATGTTTGCTTGTTTTTCTGGCAAAGGCATGACCTAAGTCCTTCAGACTTGGCCAAGATGTGGCTGTCACGTCTACACATTCTGCAGTGCAAACAGCTGTTTTATTCTTGCTATAGGTAATGCATCAAAATGAAAGATACCACTTACTTTCACCTTAAATTGTTTTGATTACTGAGAAACATGGAGAGGAGGGGCAGGGATGACATTTTATAGTGATGCTGGCCTTCAGCCCTGCATAAGCAACACAAAAGAAAGTCTCCAGGGATTCATCAACAAATTTATCATACCAAAGATGGAAAACAAGCGGCGAAAACTCACCCTAATTGCCTAGAATAATAAATCCCTCTATTATCTGGGCATGAGGTAAGACAACAGAAGAGCTGTAAACGTCCCAGCTGGTAGCTGTCTGAGGCAACCACTTTGCTCCAGTTTGAGAGACTCCTTACACACCCAGATTTTGGGAAAGACTTGATAACTCCTCCTCCATGTTATAGAAGTCATTTTTATGAGAAGCAGAACGATGAAAAGAGGAACAATTACAAATGTATAATACAAAAGAAGTACTTCGAAGTCTAGGAACAGCCTTCAGCCTGGACTTGCTATAATATCTCTCTGTTTAAGCAAGATTTGAGAAACAGTGTCAGCACTGGGGAAAGAACCTGACATAATCTATCACCTCCTGATATTATTGCACATCATTTTAATCAGAGAAAGAATTAGGCCTAATCATGCAGAGTGCTGTTTAAGTGGGAAGAAATCGAATTCTGAAGGAATACAGCTTATGTTTGTCAAGGAGTAGCAGTTATTTAGATGTTAGCTGTAACATACCATCCAAGTAATACACCCAGGAAAGTCAGAAAACAGTAATTTTGACATTGCTAAGAGTTTAAATTCAAAATGTGTTAACCTACTTCATTTTAGATTAGCATCAGATAAACAATACACTCTGTGAAAGGATGACATGTACAACTGAACATAAACTGAAAACTCCTGTTGATACTTGCTCAGCTTCCCTCCTTTCCTTCTATGATGCTCATGGGTTGAGAAGTCACTGAAAGCTTAACCACTAACTAATTAGAGAACGTACAATCCTTAGGCCACACTGGACGTTCTCGTTAAAAGTAGTTATCGGTGCTCTGAGGAAAACAGTAACTGGAGAGTTAATTTCTGAGATATTGAGATAAATTTCAGTGCAGTTGGTACAAGTGAAAGAAGCACGTACAAGTGTGCAAATATGTTTGTATTTCAAATAAGATGGTTATTTCTGATTTTTTGCTCCATGACTTCCCAACAAGCTGTAGTTTTTGTAAAACTTAAAAGTTAACATAAGTCTGTGCTACTGCTGAGAATGATCTTGTCTCCGATCTCTGTCTCGTGGGGCAGGGTATGGCAGAAAGGCTACAGCTTACCCTGAGCTCCTCAGGAAGGAGTCCCTAGTCCTGTGGGGCTCCGTTTATTTAAGTGTAGGACGCAGTAGCTATGTGGAAGCAAGAATAAGGACATTTTTATTATGCAGTACGATGACTTCCAAAGCAAGTGTATTCAGCTTGAAGCACACCTGACTCGGCCATAAACATTTTGGGCTGCGTAGACCATATTGTAACAAAACCCCAGAAGGTAAAAAAATGGTATTTATTAAACACATACACAAAACACTTCTGTGTATTATATGTGAAACACACTCAGGCACTCTAAACTGCTGAAATTACCAGAGGCAATGTCACCAATAGCCTAAATGTTATAATTATTTTCAAATGAAAGCAATAGCTGCAAGTAGGGTCACATTTAGCTTTTCCCTCCCCGGGGCACTGCACTCCTAGCAGGGGTGTTATCCTGCATCTCAGTGGAAAGCATTAGCTGCTGCTAACAGTGCAGCTCTGTGCTTTTAAGGACTACAAAGCAACCTTGCAAAGAGTAGAAAAGTTCATTCTGAATATTTTGGTGAGAATTAAACAGTCCAGGAGTATTTCATGTATTACATTAGGGAGAAGGTTTATTTTCCCTTCTGAAATCTGTCTTAAGGTCAATAAATATGACATCAGTAGAGAATTTTTTTTTTTTACCCCAAAATAATGAACCAGTGGGCACCACACCCACCCTTTACTTTGTATCCTTTTTACTTTATGTTTTTACCTGATAATTAAACAGAAGAGACTGAAACCGGATAAGTAAACGTAATAATGGAGGAATGCACACAGTTATTCACATCTTTCATTTCAAGGGGATTTATTTAATTTTTTGATGTATAATAACTCTCAGGACATTCTCCTCCAGATAAAAACAAGTACAATGTAGTTCCTTTTGCATTCTTTTTTTCCCCAAAAGTATGGTTCGAACACATTACTCAACCTTTACAGAAGCAGAAATAATGACACGTATTTTGATTTGTGCTGACGTGTAACAATCAAGAGAATCAGCATTTCTAAAGTATCTCCTGGCAAGGTTTTGGAATCCACAGCGTGGAAAATGAACGCAGTAAATAAATTAAAAACAAAACAGAACAAAACAAAACCCCCAAACAATCAAAAAAACCCCGTGCCCTTTAAGGATGGACTACGGAAAGGTGGAAAGCTTTGGTGCTCTCAATATATGAGAAAATGGAAATGTATCTGAAATGATACAAAGAAATCTTTCCTGAAGACAGTCAGAATTCCACTGCAATAGGTTGGGTACGATATTGTATTTCTAGTTTCTCATTTATGGATGCATGCAGAACTGTTAATGCATTCGCAAAGACCAGTTGTTCTTAACACAGTTTAAGTAACTCTGTCTTTCCTATCCCACATCGCAAGCTAAAACATTTCATCAACTGGAAGCACTATCTAACTTTACATAGAATTTCTCCAGCAAAATCCCACAGCTCTATCATGGATTCATGAAAGGTCGGGAAGCTTGCCTAAATTATGAGGAAAATAATCAGGTCCACTGCAAAGACCCAGGAGATAATACGTCACTCAGGAATTTCAGTGTCAGGGATAAGACTACTGTGCAAGGGTAGACACGAGGTTCAAGAGTCATTTCACAGCATGGCTTTCAGTCACCCTTCACTGACCCAAGAGGAGTCACTGGAGCATTATATACATATATACATGTACATATTCTGTAAGACTTCGATAGCGGAAAAGCAACAGAAGGGGAGGATTGATGGGCATCACCTAGTTATCTAGTAAGAAGCTGGAGCCACTTCTCCCCAAATAATTTTGTGGTCAGCAAATGAGGCTGCTTAACAAGAAAAAAAAAAATTAGATGCATTCACCCTTTTGAAACCGAGAGCCTGTGCTCTCTTGATGTAGGCTTGTTGAACGGTATATAGTTTTATTCCAGAATTACACTTGCAATACACTTTACTAGATTACTAGGTCAGACCTCACTACTCTCCAGGGGAGATGACTAGTTTCAAAGTTGGTTTAAGTCATGAAATCCTATTAATTAATATCCTTATGAGATGAAGAGGTATAATCACCTATATACTATAGGGTTGCAGGTACAAACCAGTTTGTTCCAAATCAACATCAAGAGTGAAAGCGAGGTGTCACCAGAAGGTTGTTCCTTGCACTTAAATTCTTACTCCTTGCCTAGCCCTTTAAATTTTGTTGCATCTAACATCCTTATCTGTAAAAGATATCAGCAGTTTTCTGGATTGTAAGTTAAGGAGTGAGTGTGTACTAAGATACCTTCTACCAACATTTGTAGCAACTGCTGTTGTTTTGCTCCTAGGGATCTGGATACAGCGTTGGGAAAAGCATTGAAACCTACCAAGGTCTGATGCCCTCATTTAGCTCTGTGTTGCCTTTGTGGTTGATCAGGAATGTTAGCATAAACTCAGCTGCTCAGCATATCATAAGCCCTTGTAAAGAACACGTAAATGCACGCTTGCCTAAACTAAACAGCAAGGACGTGGTGGTCTACACTTGAGTGAATGTGTTTATGAAGAGCACTTTCCAATAAATGCTCTACCTCTCTAGCTCTTAATAATATTTAACTTCTCTCTTTCTTTCAACAAAAAATATTTAGGTAAAACAATACAGCAATAATCATCATGTTTCAAACAATAATGAATCTTTCTGGGAGGCCACCTACAATAGGCAATATAAGCAAGATGTAGGCAGACAGCAATTACTCAGCCTGAAGCAGTGATGAAGAACTACACTCTTTATAAAAACAGCTTAAACTATTTTACATCTTTGAACTATTTTAATGACTTAAACAGCAACAAAAGTCAGACAAAAGCCGATATCAGTAAACACGTGTCAACGGGAAAACAAATACAGAACAGGGGTTATGTACACTGTCTGCCTGATGAGTGAAGGAGCTTCACAAGGTGCCCTGCATCTTCTAAATCCGCAGTTTTATTTGATTTTCTGGTGCATTAATAGACGTATTTAAATCTCTGGATTTTCCCATTGACTTTGATACAAACACACGTGTAAAGAACTTTGCTTGATTGGGTCTCGTGGGAAACCCCCTATTTTTACAGGTGTTCATTTCCCACTGGAATTATTTGAGTAATGTTGCATGTTTACAGTTTCCAGCCATCTCTTTGTATATCTCCTCAATAAATTCTATGGAAATGATCACTCTACTTACTACTTGAGAACGATACACATATATAATAGATTAAATATGTAAGATAGTGTAGTATATAGTATAGAATGAAAAAGATAATAAATAGAAGTTTAGTTTAAAAATATCCTTTAAGTAGATCAACTTACAACACAACAGAGATTCTGCTAAAGAAAATCATATTCTCAGTTATCTATATCTATACTTCCTGACCAAATCTGAAGTATACATATTAAAAAAAAAAATAATCACATTTTGGCAACAAATTCAAACCATTGGTTCTCCCTGGACTTCCTTTGAAAATCACAAATCCCTGACATTATTCAGAGGTAGGATACATGTTTAAATGGATTAGTAAATTATTGGTTAAACCCAGCTGTTTCCCCTTCCCAGAAATTATGGCCTTTAATGTGCAACTTTTTAAAGGACGCAAGCAACAAACATTTTCCAAATTCTAGCTGTAGTTTCCCATGTAGTTTCAAGCAATATCTCTCAAGGCATTAAACCACCAGTTTCTTTTTCAATTTTTCTGTCTTCAGAACACGTTTTTCAGCGATTTGATGGCATATTTTTTTCTTTTTTGATTTTGAACAGTGGTAATAAAATTAATTCTTTTTGGTCTATTTAAGACTAAGAACCTCAGTCACCCAAACACAAGACATCTTAATTAGTAAGTCACTGAGCACAGCAGTCTAAACAAAAATGTCACAGCCTAATGAACTGACATTTGGTATATGAATGATCTTATATGAGCACAATATGGCAAATTTCTTACGAAAGAGAGAACTAATATTATACAGTAATTCCCAGAAACAAGCAGCTAACAATTTTATAGCATAAAACTCATTTTCCAAGAATCTGTCTAGGTCATCATGCCTGCATTTGCAGTCCATTTTCAAGGATGTTTTCACTGACTCCCTTGAGCCTTCAAAGCTTTGAAGTAGCCACAAAAAGATGTTGCGACAGACTTTTTTGCAAGCGCTCCATAAACCTAAATTAATAGTACATATAATGCACCTATCTATGCAAACCCAAAGAACGGTCACTTTGTTTTAAACCTCCCGAATAAATTCTATTACTTCAGAAGAATTATTCATGTCATATGGTTGAAAGTAGAGGGGCAGACTGTTTGAGCCTTAGAGGTGACATTTCTCTGACTAAAAGCAATTGCTTATAACGTAGTCATCTGTATCTGAGCTTATTGCCCTAGGCTCCATGCACGGTCAATGGAGAAATTTACACTTCCTAAAGTAGACATCTAGAACAGATCAGACTAATTACATCCTAGAGAAGCAGATTTCTGTCCCTCATTGTAAAGGAAGTCTACGGAGAACAAGCCAGCTATAGATCTGCTCTCCCGTGCGTTGCTTGAGTCTGGCAGGGATGTATCCCACCCTAAGTGCCTATCAGCTTACACATACATTTAATTTGAAAATATGATCCCATGTTTATTAAAACAAAAATGAAAAAGAGCCTTCTCATTACAGTAAAGCTATTCAAATATAATAAAACAGTTGTTTAAATATAGGCATGTTATTTTCCCACGCATATTTTGGTCCTGTTTGACCAATCTGATCTCGTTCTATGACCAGTTGACACGCCCAGTAGATGAGGAAAAGGCTACGGATATTATCTACCTCAATTTCAGTAAAGCCTTTGACACTGTCTCCCATGGCATTCTCCTGGAAAAGCTTGCTGCTCGTGACTCTTCACTGGGTGAAAAACTGGCTGGGTGTCCTTTGCTCAGAGGGTGGTGGAGCACTGGAACAGCTCCCCAGGGAAGCAGTCACGGCACCAACCCTGTCAATATTCAAGAAGCATTTGGACAATGCCCTCAAACACATGGTGCGAATGTTGGAGTAGGAGTTGCACATTGCGTCCTGCAGTGCGTAAATATAACCGCACTGAAAGGAGCAGGGATGCAACTTAATTCGTTTAAAGGTTTTGATGACGGTTGCTGTTTGTTCTGTTCTGGCTTTGTATATATATTTGTATTTGTAGTTAAGAACCGTTATCCTTCTCTATACATTTTTCTGATTAAAATCTGGTACACGTCTTTGTTTTCCTTTAAACTGAGACACCAAGTAAGTGTTTTTCTTAGTGCCTTGCAAGAACCAATAGTTGAATCCTAATTTTAAGTGAATAAATTAAAACAAATTTCATAAAAATGCATTCTCACTTCACTCTAACTTCAGTTTCGATGCCATTCTCCTGTCACAGTCTCATCATGGGTTTTCTCCCAGCCTCAAAACTCTAGTGTGAAAACCAGAACAGATTCAATGTACGACTGAAAGATTTTATCTCACTGTCACAAGAGAAGGGAAGAGGCAAAGACAGAACTTCTGGCTCATTGCCGTCACCTGTGTATCAGGAGCACTAGGCCACTATAAACATAACGAAGATTGTTTTAACAAACAGCACATTTATTCCCTCAAGATCCACGGATAAGCAGGATAAGGGTTTGTACCACACTCAGTACTTTTGCTTTTCCTAATCAAACACCACCAGTTCAGTTGTGTCAATTTAGTTCCAGCCCAGACAATACACTGAATAATGCAGCTATTTATCCCATCACTACTCTTCTATATCCAATTTACCACTCTTCTACATCTGATGTAGATATGCACTGATGCATTTATTTCACAAATCTTGTTACTATTTCCAGTCATTCTTCTCTTCGAACAGTGTCTAGCTTGGATATCCTCTGCTTCACTTTGCCTTCGGTTGCACATCAGGTTGCACTCTGTACTTGAAGGACAGTGATTGAAATTAATAAAATCCCCTACATAATTTCTACCTGTGGTCTTTTGATAAGAAACCAGACACAAACAGATTCCTATTGGCAAGATTCTGTATTGTGGGACTGAAAATTGCCATGCCGGAGCACCTTGGTCTCATGTCTTATCAGGGGGGACTTTCTCACCATTTGTTTTATAAAGTAATTTGTCAGGGTACTGACTCTATCATAAATCCACAACAGATAGAGGCACCCGATCAAATACAGTGTAAGACAAGGCAAAAAAAAAAGGGATGGCCAACAATTATATACAGGATAGGGCACCGTTTAGTCATGAATGTATGCCAAGTAAAAAAAAATCTCCAGTATGGAGTAAGCTTTTGCTTAAGAACAAGCATAAACATAAATAATAATTATGAGGGCAGGATATTTAGAAGTGCAATAATCTAATGTTTTTCAAGTCCAGCAGAAATATCGTTACCTTCAGACAAGACAGTTACATTAAGCTCGCTCTGCATTGTCAAGCCCCCTGTATGAATAGATGCAGAAAGATCATCACTTCAAAATGTGTTTGGAAAAGCACCTGTCAGTCTCAATCAATACATCACTTTAAATTCTCCCTTCAGAAGTTCATATTTTTAATCTGAAAACTGACAGCAATCTTACCTAACAAGCAGCTTAGTAAAAATCCTACAAGAGCAATACAGCAAAAGAGTGGCGACACATTATTACTTAGCTTATAGAATACACAGTTCTTGCCTTGAGAGATTCTGAAAATGTGTGCACATACGAAGAAGATCGGGTGATATAAAACTACCCAAATCAATCCCTTTGCTAGTCTTAATATACATTATACAGCTGCTGATCTAGCTTAATAATGCCATTTCTTAGCCCTCACGCTTGGAACAGATGGGATACAGTTCCCCGATGCTTAAACTAAAGAACATGCAACTTTATGCTAACGAAGCTTTTAATCATCCAGGATGCACAGCCTACCACCATCAGAATTTTAATTCAGTAATATAAATCCATGATACCATCAGATAAAGAAAGGAAAATAATAGTATCCTCAAAAGTCCAGATTGTAGCAATCTTCACTACTAGAAGCAAGCCAGGAAAGAAGCTGAACGTAAAACAAGATAACGGCAGCAAACAATGACAATTCTCAGTCAAAGGGCTCTCCGCTTGCGTTCAGTGATTTCCCAGCAGTCATATTATTAGGGTCCCAAGTCCCTGATCTTTCTCTTTGTCAAAAATTCACTTGCCTACAAGCAGAGGAAAAGTCATTGTAGGCAGGGATGCTATTTAAGCACAGGAAGAATAAGACATCATTCTGATTATAACTCCAAACTAAAAGCTGAATAAAATTATTAAATGTTGTATTTGGTTTACTACAGTATAAATAATCACTTAAAATTTCATAAGAAAATGTACTTCAAATTGAGACATCAGCAACCACCAAACAATTTATTTTTCTATACTACTTCTATCATTCTGTTCTTAATAGTTTGAAATGGCATTTTCCCCTTATGCTTCGGACAACTCCCACTGGTGAATGTGAAGTACTTGCTTCCTCTTTACAAAAAACTCATTGGGGAGAAATTCCTACTTCAATAAAAGCAACAATGACAATTTAACATTTTCCTGGAGAGGCCCACCTCATAAAACGTCCAATAATGACAATTTTGGAGAATTATGTCATCAATAATGACTTCTCCAATCCAAGCAAAAACCTTCTTTTGCTTTCATCTAGTTACATCTTGAAAGACTCTTATTATCACACAGATATGGCTGCACAAAATATTATTTTGTGCCTTTCTGAACTATGGGACAGTGGCAAAACCACCCTGTGAAGCACTAAGACACGCACAGAGCCATGTTTTGTTCGACCCCTCCCAAAGCTGATAAACGCCTTCAAGAACATTACACATACTTTCAGCTGCTTCGTTGCACTGGGTACAGCTGAAGCGAATAGGAAAGGATTAGTTTGGCAGATGATTGTAATGCAGTGAAATGATCCGGGATGTCCATGACCCCTATAGCTGACCCTAGTGAATGCAATCAAAGTGCATGTATCTGTGGAGAGTCCCAGCACGTCCCATGTGAGTGAGATAACTTGCACTGCTCCTCTCCACTGCCTTACAGAGTGGTCAGGGATTGGCACAGCTGCCCAGGGAGGGGGTGGAGTCCCCATCCCTGGAGGTGTTAAAAGATGGGTGGATGAGTTTCTTAGGGACAGGGTTTAGTGGGGAGACAGGCAGGGTTGGACTCAGTGATCTCAGATGTCTCTTCCAGCTTTATGATTCTAAGAGTGCAATCTCTAATTTTAATAGACAACAGCATAACATTACGTGGCACAGCTCACACGAGGTGAGATGTCTGCTCCATAGACTGCTTAACAGAAGGGGAAGGTGAGCAAACCCCTGTAAACCACAGTTCAAAAGCGGTGTGATAAACAGTCTTACAGATACAACACCTAGCATTAATTAAAAAACAAAAGGAAAGGTTTTCCAAGTAAAGCTGATACATGCTTGTTTATTCCACAGTTTAGGAGTGTTCCTAAACTCAGTTGGAGGAGTTAAGATGAACGCATATAAAAGTTTACAAAACAGAGTAACTATAGCAAGAAAAGGGAAAAGATGCTGTAGGATTCTTACAGTCTTCTCTCTCTTCTATGTACTTCACTGAGAGATGCGCACACTTCTTTGGTGATATTTATAGCCCAAGCAAGGGACCTTTCCTGCTATATTGTCTCTGGTCAACTTTGGTCCTGGCTCAGCCAGGCGGCCGGCCCATCCAGGTGATGTCTCCTGGCCAAGAACAGCTCCACGGTCACACCTAGTCAATCTGCATACCTTCATTTCCTGTATCTTTATTTTCAGATATTTACATTTAGATCTTGCTCTGGGTTTTCCAGATCCTGACTCACAGAGGAAAACACTTAGACCTCAGTAGGAAGCAGCCCTTCCCTAAAGTGATGTACAGGGAAATGGTTGGACTCTTTCATAAATACTGCTTCCAAGTCACCTCCCTGAAGGGAAAGATGAACTGAACTAGTGTAAATGAAAAGACTGACACTACTTAAAGCACACCACTCGAATCAAGCTAAGGTTTGATCCTTATTTGGCAGACTATTTTTTTCTCTGTTTGGTTGTGTTTCTTTAAAGCTGGCAGAATGACTACCCCAGAACAGCTGTTTTTTTCAAGGGCTGGTACGTCAGGAAATCTTGCCCAAACGACCCCAAGTCTCAGAGATCCTTCGCTCTCACAGAGCACAATAAACTTCACCGCAATCTGAGTTTACGTTTAGATCTTTGAGCCTGTAGACGTGCAGCAGAGCAAGCCCCATAATGCTTAAAAAGATATTTCTCTGTTTGGAAAAAGACATTGAAGGAGTTAAAAGGGGTTGAAGAAGTCTAAAACTCTCCAGATATCACACCTCTTCGGAGACAGCTTTTGCTTTCCTTGTAATGTGATCGATAGTTCAGTTGTTTCCTTGGGGAAGACAGTCACACGGGCCTTCTACATATATCTGTAATGCTCTCAGGTTATACAGAGAGCTACTGTTTACAGGGAAGCCTTCAGTACGGCTTATTTTTAACATTCCAATTCCTTTTAGAAGTTACATAGTTGGACTATGAGCAAGAGGACAAAAAAATGAGAGATCTGGAGAGGATTAGGTCAAAGAGGTGACAGCTCTCAGCAAGAGTTTCCACATACGCAAAATCTAGACTCAGTGTTTTGTAAACAATGATAAAGGAGAAGATTCAAAGGATGTGAAGGAAATTGCAGCATTGAAAGGCTGTGATACTCCATCACTGCAGACAGACAGATGGGAACAGCAGTCACCAAGAGTCTAATCAGGACTTCAGTGAGGTTAAATCTACCTGTTGCATCTTTCTGGCTTGTTGGGTAGAGTTTGATCCAGATCAGCTCTTGGATCGTGCTCAAGACGTGGTTGTGACAAGGTGGAAGGTGTCTTGATGGCTCCAAGCCACAGCAGTGGAGGTTAGGAGGAGGGCTCCTTTTGGCGTCCAAGAGGCTGATACGAGGTGGGCACAATTACACACCTCCTGAGCTGACTCCTATCCGCAGGGCCTTCCGCTCAGCAAGAGCGGCGTAAACATGTGTACAAACCCAAGGCACTAATCTTACCAACATCAAGTAGGATGATTCATTTATTTAAAGATGAGCCCTTGCATAAACACTTCTCTGAGCTTCAGGGAAAGAAGTGCAGGAGAGGCTGCAAGAAGTGAACCAAGGACAGCAGAAAGTCACAGAGAAGATGAAAAGTTCACAAGCCACAGAGAGAGACAAACTTTCCCACAGAAGGAACAGCTCTTCCTTTTCCCAGAGGACCCTTGTTTTGTTTATCTGAGGTTTTTGGTGTGTGCTTTGAGCTGTCTGCATGTTTGAGGACTTGTTTTCATTAATTTCTCAAGTGAGAGACTTTTCGGGGTTTTTTCGTTGTTTCGGTTTTGTCGTTTGGGGGTTTGTTTGTTTTTTTTTTTTACGTCTCCAACTGTTTCTTTTCTTTCCTTTTAAATCAGATCTTGTTAAATATCCCTTTTTTCAGCATAACTAACCTTGGAAATAGGATTGTTTTTGTAACGAGGTGGGGTCCTACCCATCTGCACTTAGCATTATTCACGCTGGCCTCGACCCAGAATTTTCCCCAAGACTCTTCAGGGTGGATTTCATCCCTGTTAAGCTCTAAACAAAATGCCACAGCCTGACCTAACCTCTGTCTCCTTTCAGCTCTCCTGATTCTTCCTGCAGGACCCACCATGCACCTATTGTCCCCTATCCAAGAAGCTTGCAGCTTTTCATGGTCCTAATGACAAACACATGGTGCAGAGAGAGGGACCAGGCAAGAAGAGCTCTGTATATTCCCAGAAGCTCCTCAGCCTGCATAATTTTCCCCTTCAAGAAGCAGATGTTTTTATTTTGCCAAGGGTATTCTTTGATCATGTTGTGTATTAGCAGAGTTCAAAATCAGTTAGCTCCTAATATTTTCAGGTATTTCTTTTCTTCCACCTGTATCTCCTACATCCAGCAACGACATCCAGTAAGTATTTCACTTTATTCCCTAGCACAAACTTGGCTTACTAGAATAAATCCCACTCTACAGGGGCAGTTTCTTTCCGTTTGATCTATGCTAAGCCCCAGCAGCCCAACAGCATCAAAGAGCGGGCCCACTGCAGCTCAGCTCCTGGCCACCATCACCCTGGTGACACTCAGCAGCCCTGCTTCTCCTTATCTAATGACTTTGCCTTTTACCTTATCTGTCTCATTTTCAACTCCTGCCACAACCATTTCCTCATTGTGGCCCACCCTGCTTGCAGGGCTGAAATGGTATCTTTTTGTTCAGTCTACACCAGCAGCAGGCAACCAGCTGGTTTTCTGCCTGCTCATGAAGCAGGAGCCCCTGAACGACAACACAGGATTCCTGCTGGCAGCTTCCCCTCTCCTCCTCATCCTCCTCCTGGAAAGGGACCACTTACGGCTTTGGCCTCTTAAAACCCCTCTACAAAGTGGCTGTGTGGCCGCAGCACCCGGCTGCTGGAGCAGGGTTTCTGCCTCTTCTGGCCCCATCTCCTGCTTGGGCAGAGATGCTGGGCTGGGACTCAGGGGCTGGTGCTGGCTTAACAGTGAGGACAGGTACCGCTGACAGGCAACGGCTGACAGCACCATCTGAAACCACCCAAGGATGTCTGTGTGTCAGATCCTTCGCTTGGCTGCCAAAACCCTGGGGGACAGTCTCAACATATAAAGACAGATGATGCAGCATCGTTTGGGGCAGGTTGCTTTCCACTCGGGTTTGCTGGTCTTTGGGCAAGGGCTGGGAGCTGCAGCCGCTGCCTCGCCTCGTTCAGCAGCTGGGGCCATAAAACCTGTCAAACTGACACGGTGCACACTGAGGAAAGTCAGAAAAAGTCATTCTTTCCATAGCCAGCTAGCCAACTCACATGATTTTTTTTCCTGACAAAGTAGATAAGCACTTTGCTAAATGTATTTCATATTCTATGAGCATTTTCCTTGCACCTGCTATTGCACACTTCTTATGGCATTTCAAGCTTCCTCACCCAAACTTAGTACCAAGGCAGCCTCTAAAAAGAATTGGCTGGTTAAAACCCACAAAAATTATAGATCATAGCCGGCTCTTGGCCATCAACGTTACCAGTTTGAAGTTCAGGGTGTTAACTACTTTTCTTGATAATCAAACAGCAAACATATATATTTATCAGCAATTAATCATTCTCAGGAAACCTGTGTGACAAAGGCAGTTCTAATATATATCATCTATACACACTCTCTATATAAATCTACATATATATCTGTATATATCGTACATACACATAAACATATGTCCATGAAGGAACTTAGAATTACACGCTAGCAATTCTGCCTGTCCCCACTGCTTCTTGTTCTCCTGTCTACCTGTTACCTAGGGCTTTACGTGCAAGGAAGCCAGGCATGAAGTGACAACCTGTCACTGTACTGAATTCCGGAAAGGAAGGCAAGAATGTTGTACTTCCGGCAGCTGGCAAGAAAAGGATAGCAAAGGAACCTGAAAACAGCAGTTAACTTGGTTTAACAATGAAAAACAAACAAACAAAAAAATCTAAGAACACAAGATGTTCTAAATTTCACTAAAACTCCAAAACCAGGCCAAGGTCAGTAGGGAAAACCAACCAACCAAAGACAGAATGAATAAACAAGACACTTACAGGGTGTTAGTAATATTTTACATGCTTAAAAATGGGATGTTGCAGCCATTTGGCTGATCTTAGCCACTATATTATAAACTTGCCTCCAGAAGAGCCCTAGAATAACCTGCGAACGCACATGTATTCCCACAAAGCATAGGAAACCACTTAATCCAAGAAAGCTACATTGTTTCCTCTAAAAATCAGAGAACTCTGAAAACAATTTTTTACTCCCCAACATTTACATATGCAGAAAACACCCAAATTAATCTCACTCCATCAACTCTTAGTACAAATAATACTGAGGATTAGAATGAGACTGGAAAGTATCGACTGCCAGTGGCTGAAGCTACAACGGCTTGTGAAAGTCTTCATTGAGACAGAGTGGAAATCTCTTCCACGGCTTTACAATCACCATATTTTATTAATCAGCCCAACAGCACAAGGTAAAAAATGAAATCTGCCTACAAAGCTGGCACATATGGGAAAAGCTCACTCCTGGTTGTTTTATTTGAAACAAAACTTACAGTAGCTCCCATTGTTTGTTTGTTTTTCCCCCCAGACTAGACAGCATGTGGCTTATGAGCCACACTGATAGGTACGATAAAGCTCCTGCCAGATCTGATTGATGACTAAACTAGGAAATGCTGTGAAGGTCACAATGTAATTCACCGTTCGCAGCTGCTCCTGATAAGAAATGCTACAGCAAAATAAAATCTGGGTCCAGTAATTGCTAATAAGAGGGAAATTCCCTCCTTACCTTGCCTTCTCTTCTCTTCCAGTTTTGAACAATGGCAATGCCAGAAGCATATGTAACCAACGAGAGACCGGATAAGTTTCAAAGAGCTACTTAAACACATTTTAATGGACAAAAAAAATCCACCCACAGCAAATGGCCAAATATCAAGCCTTCATAGATATGAAGACCTTTCATAGTAGTTTAGCATGAAAGTGGCATATTAAAGACCTTTTAGTATTTGCTTCTCTGCAAAACTGAGATAACATACCACTACATATTTTCTTTGAAAGAGTGCTATCTCTGATAATTTGACTAGAGGAATTAAGCTCCTTTCCCAAAGTCCAGTCATTTTAAATGAACTAAGCAAGCACACTCATTAAAAGTAGCTACTAGCTCAGGATAAGTTCAGCAAGACAGTCAGTCAAGCAGGACACCAAAATCTTGTTTTCCATAAATTTTTCAACGTGATTAGGACAGTGATACGAGACATCAGGGAATTCACAAACATATAATGACAGTCCCCTAATGAATAATACATATTATTGCAACTCACAGCAATTACCTCACATGCACAAAGTGCTGCACTTCTTGGGGGTAAAACACCGTTAACCTTTAAGACATCAGCTATGTTACAGACTAAATTTTAAACCACTTGTGTACTCTTTTCTGGCACTTATTAGTAACGGATGAAAATATTTTTATTCAGAATTTTCTACCCATGAAGATCTTGGCACAATAAGGACATTACCAACATCTGTCCTAGAGAAAGACAGCCTTTATCACCTACATGATGGCAGAGAAATGCTGGCAGCAGAAATCCCCCAGACAGATTAAAAACCTCACTACTTCATCATCATGAAAAGAATGATGCACCAATTTTTTTAAAATGCTTACTTCTTTTCAATTTCGGAAAGAGATTTAAAGAAGACAGTCCTGTGCAGATCTGCTTATTTTACTGACAAAAACACACCATCAACTTTTAAAATACCACAACATGCAAGGAGCAGTATTGATACAAACACAAACCTATAAGAAAGTCCTCTTAGAAGTTTCTTTCCTAGATTTCTTGACTGGCAGTGGTAAAATATACAACAGATATTGATTCGTCCTTGTCACAGCCTAGTGTATTCTCCCAGGGCTACTCTAAGAGAGTCGATCACCATCAGCTCATTTGGACATTGCTGTGTGTTAAAGGGTGCTCAGCACCTTGCGCAGTGAAACCTTACTACACACCATATGTCATGACCAGCTTTCTGTGATGGTGGTGGAGGGGTAATGGACAGCACACAACTCCATTTTTCTGGTCAGTCAGGATTTCATTTCTTACAATATGTCTGTAAAATAGGTTAATTTGTTACGTGCTACGAGATATCCCCCTTTCCACAAACCCCAATTATGTTCTCGCATCAGCACACATTTCCTGACCTGGAGAGGCAAGAGTTAACTTTTAATTGGACAGTAAGAGCAATTTAATCTTACATAGTATTTTACAGTGCTGTTGCATATGCAATACCAATACAAGACCTTCACATATGTGTAATTGCAGTCTGACAGTGGTGCAGGTGTAACCCCTGCACACCGCATTCAACCCCATAAATTCAAGACTTTAGAATTTTCAGTCTTGATTCAGAATTCACAGTAACTCTGTAGTCCCTGGGTTGACTTCTATTGTACTATTATTTTTGTTGGGTTGGACTCTTGCAGTTCAAGTGGGAGCCTAAAAACATTTTAGAATAGAGCATATTAACGTGGAATAATACCTACTGCGTGGGTAACACATTCACCTGCCCAGCCCAGACAGAGTTCCTTTGTCAGATGAAACACCGTATTTGTCAAGATACTGATGAATCAGAGGACGTTCAGGGTCATGCCAGTAAGCTAGGTGTCATTCACATCTAAACCAAGTTGAATTGCATAACTGGAAGGGATGCATAATTTTTTTGAAAAGCTGACACAGTAGGTTTTAGGGTGACTAAAACCATAATAACATAGAGTGAACTAAACCGTATGGCAGTCTGGAAGCATAAATCCTTATATCCCATCCTGCCACTTTATAAGAGATCTCTTGCAAATGAACATAAAGCACATCCCTTCCTCCTCCTCGCCCCCTCCTCACAAAACAAAGAGCGCAGCTTTGAACAATGCAGTTAACCAGGCGATCTCCTGGATACCAAACTCCCATTGACTGACGTATCAGATATGAAACTTTTGAAAATGGCTGGAAATTAAATCGGTCTAGTCCAGATTGAGTAAACCAACCCTGGACCGCTGGCTCTTTGTCCTGGGGCAACGTCTCAAGGAAGTCTGCAGTGAGCAGCAGGGCAGGACAACTCCTGATCTGCCCTTACAGCTGATTCTTTTTGCACCACCGAAAGGAACAGCACAATTAGTCATATGTGTAACAAACAGCCTGTTCCATTGAGACTGCATTATTAATTTTTGATGTCTCTGACAGTATCCCTTCAATTTTGGAGCTTCAGGAGATGAAAATGAAAAACCTCTCTACTAAGGTTGCAAGACTTGAAAATACTGTGAATGGCTGACCTATTGAAGTGTCTTTGCATTTCGCCCCTCCTTGTTGCTACTGCTTCAAGAAACACTGCAATTTCAACCCCAAAGCTCTTCGAAAACCCTTCATCTAAAAATCTACCTGAGACCCAGGAATACCACGTAACACTCTGAATGACGTATTTCCTTGGAAACACCAAACAGTGGCACATATGACCAAAGGCAGTGAATATCTGCTCATTGTTCTGTGCACAGGCTTGTCACTCCAGTCACTGGGTACCCAGACGCACAAAGAAAGCTGTAGATGTTTCTCTTCAGCACCTGTTTCAAATTCTTCTTAAACCCATCTGGTGCCCTATAGCCATAGAAACACGAAACACAGGGCAGCTCTCCCTCCAGCTCTAATGCAGGATTCTCTCCTCTTCTACCCATTCCAAAAGCAAAAAAGGAATTCTTCAAAAGGAGAAAGTAATTGTGCAGCTCTTATGGAAACCACCAGGAGGCAAAAGGGATGACTGAAGGGCACCAAGTGCCCACATAGGAGAGGGTTGATGGATGGATCCATCTGGCTGCCAAGCTGTTCCCTTGCCCCCCCCCGCACCACCACTTCCCAGAGAAGTGGAGAAAAAGAACTTCACAACACAGCTATATTCAGAAAACAAAGAGCTGGTCATGTAACACTCCGAGCAAAAAGCAACACAGCACCTGCAAGGGTGAGATCCTAATTATGGGAAACACCTCCGAGAGCTGAACCAAGCTGTGCTCTGACATCTTTTTTTCCCCCATGTAACAAAACAAAGAACGGCACAAAGAACTGCAGAATCCATCGGCATAGGAAGCCCTGAACTGCCAAATAATACTTAATTAGATCTTTCTGGCTTTGAGATGTATTATTTTATAGTCAGATCTCAGTTGAAAGATCAGTCATTGCAAAGGTATGATAAATAAAACGGGCACAGACACACCAAAGGTTTTCATCAAACTGATCATACAGGATCCAGAGGGGAGATTAGCTAAATTCTTCTCTGTTCCTGGCATCTGTCTTGTCTTGCCTTTCAGAAGTGTTCATTCATTCATCTGCACTGCCTTTCTGGGCAGGTGAACGCCTTGATTGCCAAGGGATGCCTGCCGGAATCCATTCACCTCCTCCAACTCCAGAGCCTGTATTTTATAAAGAAACGTCTGCTTCGGGCTGTTTATCTGGCTCTTTTGCTGCCTACGATTTTCGTACAGGCTAAATCTTTGCAAGTTTCCTCTATCCCCCATACACAAGACGCATAACGTGCATAGAACCGACAAAGTTAAAACTGAGTTTCCAAAAAACCCTCAGTGGAAGAAATCAAAATACGTCGCTGTGAACTGAAGAGCTGCCTACCAATCGCAGGCTGCTTTTTAGTTTTAACCTCTCTGTTAAACAGGAAATAAAAAGGAGGGGGTCGGACTGGGAAGCCAATGGGACAGATTTGGAAGGATGGTTCTTTTCGCCTTTGCCCCGACTCAATCCAGAACTGTAACATGATGCAATCTCTCTTCTATGATGAAACGGGTTCGAGTGGCAAAGTCTGGAGACAGACCACCCCTTCCCAAGCTAAAAGGCAGAAAATAAGGAAACTCTCAGCTGTGCAAAGCAGCAGCACGGCTGCCAGGCTGGTGCTTTTCTCCGGGAAGGGATGTGAGTTTCGGGATCGCAAAGACAAGCTTTTCACTCCAGAGGGGTCTCCACAGGATTTCTGCTCGTCCCGAGTCCGGCGCGGAGCCGCGGGGGGCGGCAGGCGCCGCCTGATGCTCGGGCTCCCTCGCAGCTTTTTCCATGTGCCTCTCCCGGCCATGAAAACGAGCAGACTTTTTTTAAAAAACGTATATATAAGGTTTTTTTCCAGTAAGCCTGGCTTTCCTAGCACGGAGCTGCCTGGAACAGCAGCGGAGCCTGGGCAGAAAAACCCCTTTCCTGAATCCAGCCCTTCCCCTCCCTCCTTTTTTCCTTCTCTTTCCCTTCCCCACCCGTGGAGCTGGGCAGGAGGGAGATGCCGCCTGGAGCCAGAGGGGAGCGAGCGGGGCCGGCGGGAGCGCGCCTACCTTTGCGGCCGTCCTGGCGGGGCTGCGAGCACAAAGCGGGCTCCGCGCTGCTCCGGCCGCCCCAGCGCAGCCGCCGCACGCTGAGCTGAGCCGAGCCAAGCCGAGCCGAGCCGAGCCGGGGCGGGGAGAGGCGGGCACGGGCGGTCCCACCGCCCCCGGCCCGCGGGGTGGGGACAGCGGCGGGGCGGAGCGAGCAGAACAAAGGCGGGGAGGGGAGGCCCCACGGCAGCCCCTGGGCGTGGGGTGGGAGAGGGCAGGTGTGTGCGGCACCCCCTGGGCAGGGGGCTCCAGGGATGCAGCACCCCCTGTGTAGGGGCGCTCTGGGGGAGCAGCATCCCCCGGGTGTAGGGCAGGAAGGGGCAGGTGTGTGTGGCATCCCCCGTGTGGCATCCCCCGTGTGGCATCCCCCGTGTAGGGTGGCTCTGGGGGTGCAGCATCCCCCGGGTGTAGGGCAGAAGGGGGCAGGTGTGCGCAGCATCCCCCGGGCAGGGGGGCTCCGGGGGCGCAGCATCCCCCGGGAGCGGGTCTTCTGGGGGCGCAGCAGCCTCGGGTGCAGAGCAGGAGAGAGGTATTTGCGGCATCCTCCGAGTGTGGGGGGGTCCGGGAGGGCAGCACCACCCCTGTAGGGGGGCTCTGGGGGTGCAGCATCCCCCGGGTGTCGGGCAGGAGGGGGCAGGTGTGTGCGGTGTCCCCAGGGCAGGGGGGCTCTGGGGGTGCAGCATCCCCCGGGTGTCGGGCAGGCGGGGGCAGGTGTGTGTAGCATCCCGCGGGAGGCAGGGCTCAGCAGCCCCTGGGCAAGGGCAGGTGAGCCGAAACGGGGCAGTCCTGTTTCCCCTGGAAGGCAGATGCTGGGAGGTCAAACACGGGCTTCCTGGCCATGAGTAAATCATCGTTGGTGGATGGAGGCTTTTTCCTCCAGTAACTGCTGAAATATTGCAATATCATAACTGTGCAGTCCACCCCCTTCCCATTCATGCCCAGGAGATGCTGTCATTCTGGCATTCAGCTGCGGGGGAAGAAACGGAAGCGTGGAATCGAAGCACAGCAAGCATCTTACCATTCATCTAAAGTCACAATTTAAGCTCTTTTGTTAAAATGGCATGAAATCATGCAATGACCAAACACTGATTTAAAACTGTGTTCCTTTGCCTTAGTTTCATTCTATATGAGCTAGATTTAAATCAAGACTGCAAGGTGAGACAGTTTATGTTAATTAAAGTTTATGCTGATTTAAAAAAGCTTTCTGAGAGCTTAAAGCAGGTTTCAGTTTTCAACCAAATTGTGGGTTGAACCAGTGCAAACTTGCATATGGGCAAGGTGAGTAAATGTTCCAACTTGGTCGAGTTCATGTATTTATTTCCTTCTCTGTCCTTGAAACTGGAAAACTAAGGTCACAGGAATATTACTAAAGGAACAACATCAATTAAAGTAAGAATATTTCTCCATCTTTAGCTGTGTTTTAGAGCATCTTTTCTTTTACTTCAGTTGTAACAGATGGATGCACAAATGTTCTCTTGTAAGAAATATTTCTGGAGCATTCTGCCTGCTAGTAGTTCACCCTGTACAAGCTCATAGCTTGTTGTTTTACATCTTAAGAGTGTACTACTCATTAAGCATCTTTGATTTTGGTGAATAAAATTTTAGTCAATTTAACATGGTCTTCTGTCCTGTTTTATCATCCTCAGTCATTCCAATGCGGAATCAGAATTAACAGATTCAACCAGAGAAAATTCTATTTATTTAGTATTTACTGTGTGGCCAGCTAGTATATGCATGAGATTTCTGCAGCCTAAACCAGGAGTGCTGAATTTACAGCCCAACTTTGTCAGGACAAATTATTTAGCTAGAATTTCACTTCCAGTCATTCTCTCTCTTGTATGCCTTTGGGTACAAGCAGGGAAGGACTTGCCTACTGGATGAGCTCTTCTGACTGCAACAGCCTGCTCCTACCTGTCTTTTTTTCCTTACACTTGTTGGAAGTTGGCAAAAGTGGGGTTTGGAGTAGTTAGAAGTAGTGATTTTTCTGGCAGCATTGAAGGGCTTAGTTGGCCTTGAAAAATTAAATTGCAGCTCCTCGTCTCCACAGTTCAATTGCTTTCAGCTATTGCTGTCTTAGAGCTATTTGATTTGTATCATGACCTGTAAAACTTGATCACTAGAGAGAACATTCCAAAAGTTTGCTGTAAAAGCACAGCCCTTGGCTGCTCTGGTGCGTGCAGTGTGATCTGCGCGTAGTACCACAGATTTCTATGCTTGCAGTGAGCACTTCCAGGATTTGGTGGCTTTACTGCCTCCAGTTTGATAGATCTCAATTGCCCACATTACATTAACACTTCAGTGTTTGGCATCTGCCTACCCTAAGACGCTGAGTGGCCTCCTGTAGGCAGGGTGCTTGGTTCTAGCAACACTGCAGAGTATTTCTTCCACAGAAATGTCCTGAAGATGTTAGGAAGCTGATCAGCAAAGAAACAAAGATCAGAAAAAGTCATCACAAGACAGTCAAGAATATAAGCACTTTATGTCCTATGCCAGATGAGAAAGTGAGATAACAACACTGTTTGTCCTTAGGCTGTTGGAAAGATTGGTAAGGGCTTCTTGTCTTCTGGTGGTAACTCCATCAGGACTAAAGAAGGGGCCATTGATCGCAGAGATAAGCATCAGAAAACACCAACAGTTTCTCCCATAGACAAACTCGGTCTAAAGCTGAAGGGCTCAAAGGAACTTAGTTCTTAGTTTCCACAGTGCTGCACTGTAAAAAGGCATCCCTCCAATTGTGAGTTTGGCCATAAGCTCACTGTAAGCTACTTCAGCTGCAAAACAGACCTTAGCGATTCAGTGAATTTCATTCCCATGAGTCTTTAATGACACTAGTTAAATACATACTCTATTTTATATAATTAAAAGGAACAGCATATAACTCACCTCAAACACAATATAACCAAAATACATCATTTGATTACTAAAGAGTTTCTTGCATGGAAACTGAAGTCATGCCAGTAATAGGAAATCTGTGGTTCACAGTAACTGTACATCATACTTTGCACCCAATAAAATTTTTGAACTAATGATGGTCTAATACTAAATAGTGGAAGGCGAATTTGTATAAATCTTCCTATTTGAAATACACATCCTACATGCCTGAAAAAATTCCTTCTAGCTTAGAGACAAAACAACCATGCAATGTTCCAAATACCATCTTTGTTGTCAATTCACAATGCATTTCCACTCTATCAAGGATAACTTCACTACTGTGGAAATAATTTTCACAAGCTTTAGGCATAATTTAAGGAAGCCTAGTCATAGAGATGCTCTTATTTTCCTGTAATCTTCTAAGTATCACAAAAAAAAGAAAATAATCAGAGGAAGAAAAGAAAAAGAAAATAATTCCGTAGTCCCAGCAGTGAAGTATCCAAACATAGATGTTTACAAGAGTGGGACATTAACCATCAGATAATCCCCAGTGTGTTGACGGAGAAAAGTCACGACAGTGACAGGCCATATTTATTATCTTTAGGATGTATTTAGAAGAGTTATTATGCATGTTTTAAGACTTTCATTTTCCCTTGGAAAATCAACATTGGATGAAACCTGAGAAACACAGGCATCAGGAAAAAATCTCTGACCATTTGTTGTGATTTATGTCTTGTAAGGAACTCCAAGCAATTTAGATTTGGCTCACTTAAATAACGTAAAAAGGCAGGAAAACAGTACTTGAAGCATTTGAAAGCACGGGTCATTTTCAAAAGACACAATTCAACCTGAAATCTGCCTGGGACCGAGTCCATCAGCAGACAACTCATTAGTTTAAGAGGTTCCCAAACTTCAGCAACATCCTGGTGAGAAAACAAGGATGAGAAAAGCTATTGGATGATGTAAGTGATGATTGGTATCCCTCAAAAGTCTGCTCAATACTAAGACCTTTCAAGATGTTTCTACAAGAATATGGGTGGGATTTTTCCAGCATATAAATTGAAATCATAGCTGTAAGAAAGAGCTGGTATGTTCTTGTCACTTGGTACCAGAAAGGCTGTCAACACAATCTGCCTCTTTGGGTTTTTGGGGGAGGGGATGTGTGTGAAGGGATTTTTGTTGGTTGAGCAGACATCAATACTCTACAGAGTTGACCAAATGCTGACTTGTTGAGACCACGCCGTGCTCCATACAGCAGTCACTGCCTTGCTGGGCAGGGGAGATGAGGGCTTCCTGAAGCAAGCCTCGCTGTGGTTGTCTCCCACCATGTCCGACCGCCTGCCCTCACATTGTGTTGCCACGGGGGGAACAAATGGCCTCAGCGAATAGCAAAAAGCAGGCAAAAATATTGTGCAATCTGGCCTGTCAAGAGATGGAATGACATTACAGTAATTGTCACTCTCTTCAGTAAAACATAATGATGGCAGGATTCCAAAACCAGAAGGCAAGTTAAGGCTTTGTAGAAGAAAAATCTTCTCCTGTTACTTTGAAACTGATTTTTCAGTTAGGAAAACATGAGTGTTTCTACAGCTGTCTCAGACGCTTGAGGCATTTACAAACTTGGAATACATGTCTTTTACCCACAGCAGAAAGCTCTTGATGAAAGAGGGGCTTTTCTCCTTTCTTATCATATCCTGTGATCCTATTACTGCAGAATCTATTAATACTCAGCATCTTTCCAATTTTTTAAGAGTATCTTTTTGAAGTATCTCTTGAACGCGTCGGTGTTTTGGGGTCCCACATACTTCCAAGGTCACTGGGGGAGGGGTAAATCATATTTTACAGATACTTTAAGAATTTGTTTCAGGAATCTCACAGTGCTGAGTCTATATGTGTCTCTAAAGGACTCCTTAAACAGGTAAAACTGACTTTTATAGAAATGCCATTCACCTTTCTGCAGAATGCAAATTTGAAAGAATAGAAAACTATAGAAACTTCAAGAAGAAGGATTACGTAGCTTTTTTATAATGCAAGGGCCGCTTCTTACACTCTATATAGACAGATCTCCTCTGTAACAAAACTACTTGCAACTACCTTCACTTCACAGAGACGTAAAATATCTTAGACTAGTTTCTTCGTTCCCTTGCTAATTGATTTTGAACCAGGATAAAGGAAGGAATATGGACCAAAGGATATTATACAGAATTTTAATACATAGCTAAAAATGGTTACTCCCCATTCATATTCTTCTGTCTGGGCTAAAGATAACAAACAATCCCTCCTTCTGATTTCAGTTTTAGAAGAAATTGTCTATAAGCTGACCTTTGCGGTCTTGTGCAGGTAGATTGCCAGTGATTTCAGGGGGCTTAGCATTTAGCACCTGACATTTTCAAAATGCTATGCTAACATCGTTTTATTAGTTGTATATTAAACTTCCAGCATCACTGAAAAGTAGCTGTAACCTTTGTGTAGCACAAACTTTTTATTAAAAACAAGTTCTTAGTTTTATTTTTATATTAATGTTGAACACACCAGGACAAGGTATCCTGTAAATCACTCTTCCCTGCCCCTGCTTTATCTGAATTTAAGCAAGATTGGGCCAAAACTGGAATCTCAGCTTTTCCCTGTCACTTTTTCCCCTGCATTGTTCAACAATACATGAAACTCTACACCTTCCTTCTTCTTTATCATCAAGATCAGAGAACAGCCAGTTCTTAAACTTATCATCTGCCAAAATAATGCCTGTTTAATTCAGTTGAAAATCTCAACTATTCAGATAAATCCACTATGTTGTTTTACAATACCATTACTTTGCATTTTTTTTTCCCTATAGAAGCACATTTATGTAAGCACTGGAAAAGCTACTCCCTTATTTACACGTTATTTATTCTGGAGTTGGCTCACTGTGATACAATGTCTCTTGTTCACTTGAGTGATCTTGCTCCTTCAAGAAGATTTTTTTCTGCTACAAAAACTCTTGCCGATTTTTCCCTTTAAGCCAATGAATTAGAAGGATTCTGAAAAAAAATGACCTTCTTTATGGTTGGGCACATGGTACGTCAGTGCCTGCCAGTGATTGGAAATCAAGATCTGATGATGTAGAATAAGTATATTCACAAGGTTTATTTTGCAAATATTGGGCCTCTTTATTTCTTACTGAATTTCTTACAGCAGATGTTTCACCATTTTTAGTAAACAAGGTAGGGTTCAAAAAAATTTTCATAAATACTTTTTATTTCCGAATAATAGCAGTGTTGCCAAACTGATATTGGTACAGAAATACTAATTTTAGTAATCTCATGAACTTAGAAGTCCTGAAATATGCTAATTTATATGTGAGTCTATTTCAGAAGTACAAAGGAAAGGTAAAGTAAATGTGAAAATACATCATCTGTTATAGAACATTTTAAAATACCCACATTTATAGACCCTGGAGGAAAGCGTCTGCCTTGAAATACAGCTCAGAATAACTTAGAGCAGCAGAGTCCTCCCACTAACGACAACAGGAGTACATTCTTCGGTAGAACCTTTAATTTCAGCCCCTGCTCGAAACAGAGATATATCTCAGCTTCTATTATGTATTCATATTCTCTTCTATGCCATTTAAAATGGAATAAATTATTTCAGTCATCTTTGATTATTGTTATTTTTATTACACTATAAAAATAACCAGTTATTAAGGAAAAAAATGCTATTTGAACAATTTGATGCTTATGCAGTGACTCATAAAGTCCTGCAGGCACTGTCATCTATCAAACTCTAGTGGAGATATGAAAACTGTCCAGCATAAAACTGGCAAGAACTGGGGAGCCCCAAGTGCCTATGTTCCAGATTTTTACCTTGAGTATTTTTTTTTTAAAGCTTGACTAGCAAAACTGGCAAGTGGGATAAAAAGTATACACCTGGTTCCACAACTGCTTCCCGTCCAGAGAACACTGAAAATTCTGATGATTATGAGCAACGTCAATTGTTTAATTTACTATCAATCATGTTACCTATTTATCAGGTAACAGAAAAATATATAAACAGTAGAGTGAAAAATAATATTACTCTTCTTATGTCAGAGTTCAGGAGCGTCTTCACTCAGGGGGAAAAAATCCTCAACAGCTTGCAACAGTGAGAATAGCTCTAGCAGGGCTTCAGCACAATGCATAATTGTATTAAAAAAGTCAAAGTCATTCTTACCTGTTTTCTTCTTCTGCAAAAAGAGATGTTACAATGTTTGACATAACATGATGAATATAAAGCAAATACTGTAATGTCTTTATTCTATCAGACCATGCCCTGCAGAGAAGGTACAATGGACTGAGAGGAGCTTGCAGAACTATCAAGGGCAAAGAAAGGTTTTAATCACAAAAGAAACTGAAAACATTGCAATTTTCAGTGGCAAGATGAGTTAGAGTATGTAATAAAGGAGTGCATCACAGCAAGAGGAGAAAATCATTCCAGACACAAATGTAACAGGATTCAGTAAAAGAAATCAAGGATATCCAGACTTCCAGCAAGTGGTCCAAACTGCTCAAATGCTGCACAGGTTTGCTCAATCATTTAAAAAAAACACAAAACCAAACCCCCCAAAATATCAACAAACCAAAAAACCTACCTACAAAATACCTGGGTGCATGGTAGTCAAGAGGTTAAACACCGAGGGGTAGGAGGAAAACATGGGCAATCATCAAATAAGAGCACTTAGAAAAAAACCCTCAAAACTACTTACTTCTCTTAGCTTCAGCACTCGGAGATCGTGGTTGTGAAGAAGAAGCAACAACCAAGCGCAGCAACCCAACAAACTTCCATTCGCTTCATATGCTCCATTACCAGAGAAGTGAACTATTGAGGTCTACTTTTTCAAAGGCACGCATTTTCACCGAGTACCACCTTTTCTAACGTAGCTTTTCACAGAACAGAAGAAGTGAGAAGAGGTACAAAGACTGCAAAAGCCTGAGCCAGCACCTCCCGTGAGCCTGTGAGGATCTGGCCGTACCTAAGAGGCAGCCTGGATATGATGAAGAAATGCAAGCCTCCAGTGTAATTTTACACGTGCAAGAGGATTGCAGTCTGACACTGTGATACTAAAAAAAAGTCATCTTTTATTCAAATATTCAAGATAGCTGAAAAAATGGTTGCCACACCTGTGAATACATTGGTCAAGGGTCACTCTAGATCTTAGGAAGCTTAGAACACCACGACCTTTTTCCTCACACACGAGTTAAAGGGGGAGGAGAATATAAGGACACCCTGGGGCCCATGCACCACACAGATGGCAGTGCCTGGGATCTCACCTAGCTCATCTGCGAATAACAGAACAGCATTTTCTTGCAGATCTGTGAAAAGGCTAATAAAATTAATGGTGTGGCTCAGTCACACTTGGGAAATGTTAAATAAATGGTTCCCCATCAAAATGAGGAATTTAAGACAAGATACGTCTCTCAGTCTGAACTGTATCTTTTTTCTTTATGTAAAACTAGCTTTGTCTTAGAGAGTTATTAGATTCCAGGTAGCTTCTCACAACTATAGATTTTATTGTTTCTGCAATTCCAGTTTTCAGAATTCTCCCTTAAACCACAAGGAAAAGAAACAGCAGAGGGTCAGACAAAAATATCCAGCCTTCTGAGACAGCTCAAATGGTAATCTGGCACGCCTGGTTTCCTATCTGGAGTTATTGATCAGATATTGCTCAGCAACCACAAAACCCCATGTGTTCCTTTGTCTCAAAGACTACGATGATGAAATAAGTTGGCTCTTCCATTGCTGTGTTTGAGACATGCCTTCTTTAAAATACATGAGGTGAGAATTAGGTCATACATATCAGGCTGTCATGAACAGCTGAGACATACACTTCAGGTCCAAATATGAAAATGAATCTCTGACAGAATTCCCTTGTTTCTTGTATACATATCAAAATAGGTGATCCTTTTGAGCTGCACAGCCATATCCATACTTAACTGGAATACAGCATTTCCTTGAAAACAGGACTATGGAACAGTATCTTAATAACATGAAAGAGCATTATCTAAAAAACAGCTTATGATTTATTAAGAGTCTCAGTTTGTTACTTCCAAAACTGGACCACACTATCAGATGGAATATTCTGGCAAAGATCTATCTCCTTACTCTGAAATGCATTTTCCATTTCATAATGCTATTTAAGATTAGCATATGGAACTCTAGAAATAAACCAGAATGCTGATTATGCACGTTAGTCTATTCACATTTATTCAACAGGACACTCTAAGTTCCTGAAAGAAGACTACATGACTAAAATTCCAATTTCTAGTTTTTAAATGTGGAAAATACGATACATTTTAGAAACAGAAATGTATTCGCAAGTATGCCACGTTCTGGTTTATGGAGTTTAGGTGACGTACAGAAAACTTAGCAGTGAAGTAAATTACACTACCACTCAATTCGTGGCCCTTTTACAGTGGCGTATTTGGCTGGTGCCAAATCCAGCATACAGTATCATATTGTAAATGAGAATTCAGTTGGGTTAGAAAGCGTAACTAATAGGTCGCTACATCATCGGAGTGATACACCAACATGTATACTTGGAAAAACAGAACACCTTATTGAGTAACACCACCCGGGCACAGAACAGGAATCTACAGATCATTTCAAACTTTCAGGAAAACAGAATAAGGACACACAAGAGTACTTGTTCATCTAACGTCAGCAAAGGTTTTGTGTATGGAAGCCAAAATTCCTTTTTGGTTTTGGCTGGTAGTAGGAACCTAAGTTGATAAACTGACTGTCTTATAAAACATTTTTGCATGCTTGGCATCAAATACATACCTGTTTGGTGAATAGTATAATGAACACAAGGAATTACTATATGACGGCGTTTTGTGAGATATGTGCGATTGAAAAGACCGTCCTGATGGCTTGGAAGCGATTCAGTAACCGCCAGTGGTGACAGGACTGGTATTCCAACAACTTGGCAAAATCTGGCTTATTATTTTCACTTATAGACTGTAGGCATAGAATTGATTCCATCTAAGATTAGATAGGTTGCAATGTATAGTTCTGCAGTTGGATTGGCTTTCTTTATATTCAGTGAACAGAAATATGATAGGTACAGTTCATGTAACTAGTTTTGAACACTAGGATGCAATTGAAGTGCTTTTTTGCCTTTTCACTGACAAAAAAAGGGAGCAGAGAATGACAAACTGACTTGTAAGCCAAGGTAGATGGGGTACCACTCCTAGGTACAGCTGGGCATTGTGATAAGAATTGATGCTCGTGAGCTAAAATGCCTACATGGGGGTATGCAAAACAAGAGTTGTATTTAATTTAGATCAAGTGGGTAAAGGATATTCAGGAGACACTTTTAAGGCTGTACATGTTGTAACAGACTAACTCGTTCAAAATAGCATAAATGGGTCAAACAGAGCTCACATGCTTTCACTGTCCTCATCAGCTATACACCTGCATAATACCATACAGCAGCAAGGAGCTGTGTGTTGCTTAGTAATGCATATTTTCCTTGCAGGACAGTTTGAATCCTACACTGGTACAACAGCTGCTGTAGTTAAGCGATTTTCAAATCATTTATGAAGATCCACATTGAACCTGATCTACACCTGTATGTGGTTTTTTTTTACTCACGGAAAAGATGCCTGTAATCAATTGGATGTCCCAGGAAGGTCTAGATGATAAGAGTGGTCTTCGCCAACATCAAGCTTACTCATCACATTTCTCCAGTCAATTGTTCTCCTAGGTTTAGATTTTCATAGTACCAATGGACCTTGATGATCACATTTTAGATTGTCCCATTTCAATGTGCTGCCATTTTCACAGGTAGGCAAAACATAACAAGCTATTCTGAGATTGAAGAGCATTATGCATTCGGTCTAGAGGTGATCAGAAGCTCTCAGTTAAGACTGGCCGATGGTTCTGTACATTGAACATCCCCAGTGAAGCAGCTTTTGTTTGGTGAGATGTGCCAGTTGCTGGATGGATCGTTTAAATCACAACCAACTTTACAGTAACGACATTCAGAGCTACACTTGCCATTCTCCTTAGTGAGCAAAACTAATACAAATTACATATTATTTACGTTAATATCATGGGAAGACCCTATCCAGAGCAGCAGTGCAATCTAAAAATTATACACACATTAGAAAAGTCATTCAATTATGTCTTTCTTTTAATGACTTTTTTAAACATTTGTATAATCAGAGAAAACATTTAGGTCATGAGAAAATATTTATTCCCAACAGCATGGACTCTGAAATCAGTTAGTTGGAAGAAGGCATGTTCAGCGCTATGTTTTTTCCGATGCTGGGTCAGTTGAAACAGTGTGTTGTAGTGCATATATTAACCAGTTACTTTAGGAAATGCAAAAAGACATAGTGAAGTAGGAAGTGAGTACAAACATTCAAGGCAGTAAAAATGCAGAATACTGACACATGGCCGAAAAACATACTTTTTGTAACGCTCTTTTAGTGTCACACAAACCTAGGAACTCACTTTAAAACATTCTTTGTCAGCAACCGTACTTCTGACCATATGAAATTATTAAATTTAATACAGTCTTTCAGCTGGAAGAGATATTAAGGTCTAACGCTCATATCAAATGCTTAGATTTTGTTAGCTTTGCTTGTTATTTAAGATAGTTTCAAGGTAGTGCACCAGTATCACATAGTTGGGTTTTTTTAAATTGATTTGTATAACATGCAAATAGTAATGCATGAGGGTTTTATATATTGATTATAATTGGATGTATTACTGATAGAGCACACCAAGCTTTTTTTTGTTACATTTTATGCTGAACTGTTCCATTTCCACACCTACCAGTTGCCATCACAGTTCTCATGGCTTACTAAGTAAAGCCAGAAAGTGGAGAAATTAAGAATGTCTTTAGTTAGGACATGTATTAATGAAAATAATTCTTTTATAGATAGATATATCTATCTATATATAATTAAGATTACATGGCATTTTTATCAGCATGAAATGTAAAAAAAAGTTCTGCAAACACCCCAAACCAGTAGGAAAACACAGTTAACTGGCACAATACACCCTTTAACCAGTTTTGTATAAGGCTTCAGTTTTCCTGATGAATGGGACTAAATTTTTAAGTAGGTCTGTATACATTTTAGTCATTATAACTGTTTTATGTCACAATATATTCTTAATAAAATAAAAACTCTCGTGTTGTAATTAAAGATAGCTAGTTACCTTCTAGACAAATATGACCTTTTATAGAGTAAGCTGTGTCTAAAGTATAAGAAGTAGAATTAAGGTGCTTCCATATTTTTGCTTTCATTCTTAAAAAGTACCATACATAAACATTTGCAATAATTGCTTGTGGACATGCTTTTCTTTGGCTTTTACCATATTTTTAATAGCATGTGATCCCCCATTGGAGAATTTTATATTCATTACTTACTTGATTTTGTAAAAATTGTGTTGTAAAACTTAATGGAACAAAATGTTGGATGCATTTCCTTTGTCACAGCTACATTTTTTCTCTTCCTTCCATGATTTCCATTTGCATCAAGCAATAACTGCAAGCGACAACAAAGTTAAAGCTAGATTTTTTGCATGTTGTAAACTGGATAGGACCAGGAGTCACTGACAAAACCATCTGGTCATGCAAGATTAGTAAATTCTCTGTATTCCAACGCGTTGCCATCTAATCTGTCCTGTTTCCCTTACACATACTAACACAATGAAGCTGGACAATGGTTTAACAGCAAGTGCATGTGACAGTTCTGGCAAGACTATTTTGTTTTGATTAAGCACATATTTTATCCGGGAGGGGCTAGAAAAGCAGGGCCTTTTTCTTCAGGTCATTCCGCTTCCAAAGTGCCAGACGATCAAATTCCTCAATGCTCATTTTGAAGACTTCTTGGAACTCTTCAGGGGACAAATGCCTCTTGAAAATGAAAATACAAAAGATATAATTAAGCTCTTCTGTGCACAGGACTATTTCTTCCCTTCCTAAGTTTTAAAACACACCATAAAATGATGTATTATGATTTACATTTAAATTCCCAAATTGGTTCTGGAAAAGACTGCATCGAAATCAAATGAGTTTAGAGTAACTGGGAAATGAACTTATTGATGGCAGTAGTGACTTTTGAAAAAACAAAACAAAACCAACATATTTCAAAATGGTTCTAACTAAGGAAGAGCTATGATCTTTGGGAAAGTGATGTGTTTATACATGGTGCTTAATGACAGAGCATGCTGAAACAAATTTAAGCTGTTTCAGGACTTTAAAGAGATTGATAACAATGTAATTTCAGAGATGGATTTATTTTGCCTTGATCTTTAATAAGAACGGTGGACACCACACTGGACCACTAATAGCAGCCTTTTAACAAAGGAGAGAGCACACTGCTAAATTCCTAAATCCAAAATGTGCTGATCCATGGGGACAGACTCATATCAGAAGCCCAAGCTGGGTAAAGTCGGGGTTTTTTAAATGCCACGAACTATGCTTTTATCTAATGTTTTCAACGCTTCAACTTTAAAAAGAAAAATAGAGAGCTAGAAAAAAAGAGAATACCAACATAAAGAATTGGAAGAAGGCAAGAGAACAATTGTTTAAGTAATTATTAGTCTACACACAGAAACAGCAGAAAAGATAAATGTGTGAATTGGAAATGAATATCATATAAAATTCTTCTCATAATTATGGACTAACTCATTCAGCAGTATCAGGTTCTCTGTTTCTGATGTGTTACACACACATCACTTGAAAGGGACAGATTCAGTGCAATGTGAATTACAAATTGCAGTTTTTAAACATAGACTTTCCACAAAGTTTTCTTTGGAATCTGGGACAAACCCTGTAATCTAAATTTCTCCTGCCCAACTGAGCTTTTGACCTGAGATTACCCAGGTGCAGTTCTCTTTCCAGGCACACCCAGCCCCATCCTGAGTGCTTGCTGGAGCACGACCTGCTCCCAGAAACAAGGTTCCCCAAAAGAGCTACAAGCCAGAAACACTTGGCCATGCCTCAAACAACAGAATTGGGCACATCACATGTTAGATAACTGTGTTATTTCAAGGGAAGGATGTCGGCCCTTTCCTTTCATCTCACTCCCTCCAGGTTGCAGGAATTCCCAGGAGGTAGGAAACCTGGGTTCCTTGTCCTCATCACTTGGAGGGGGCTCCAAACTGCCATCTGGTCCACATCACTCACTCTCAAACACGTGCCTGCAAGCCAGCCAGGAGTGGAATTGTAAGGGATACGCAGTCCTCACGAATGGGAATAACGCTGCCTGCAAGTGTTGAGTGCAAGATGCTGAAAGTAGGGGGAAGTAATGCACTCCCCAGAGGCAGGGAAGCCACTGAGTCCTTTAGATTGTTTTTACTGGTAATTCAAATAGGCCAAGGTTGTCTATCATTTGAATCAGGTCCCAGAATCGTCTGGAAGAGCACTTGCCACAGTTTGAAAAAATCATGCCAGGGAGCATAACATGCTCTGGTAATCCGATTATGGTTTACTTGACCAGGATGGATACACTCCCATTGTCTTACCCTAGAAAGCTTTTTATCTGGACACATTTGGAAGTAAAATTTTGCTTTCCAATTATAAACAATGTATTTCTCTTTGTTATGTAAATTACTCAAGGAAAAATCAGGAAATTGTTTATAAGCAATCACTATATTTAATTACCTTGAATGGTCATTATGGGCCTTTGAGGTTTCTTGAAACAGGACAGCCTTGGTTTTTTTCCCTTGAGATTTCACATATTCAGAACAACAGTGACTAAGAGTTTGGATCTGAGCCTTCATTTTTCATCTGACCAATGACAGCAACCCTCCATAAGCACTATGCATAGCATGGAACAAACACGCCATGCATATTTGGCAAAGGAGATCCTGTTTCTCATGGAAATAAGCAACATCTGACAATGTATTTTAGAAATAATCTCTCACTGACAGAATTTAATTCCACTGGGTTTGAAAACAAAAAATAGCTCCTCTCTGCCTTGATTTTTTTTTCACATTTTCCTGGTAGTCCAGTGGACAAATGTGAGCAACCTTGAACTTCAGCTTTTTCTCAAAGCAAGGAACACGTCTGTAAGTCGTGGGATTGAAAAAGAAGTCTGGAAGAGCAAAGTGTATCATATTTTGGTTTATCTTATTTTCTAGATTGTAGATAAGACTTGAGATGTCCCCTCACTCAGAAGAAAGCAGTGCCAAACAGTAGTTCATACTCAGAGTAAACCAGAAATTCCAGACCCGGCAGGTAAAGCCACTTTGCCAATCATCCAAACCCACAGGAAATGTAAAACCTTAAAAGGAATGCTTTCACCAGGATTTTTTCTTGAGGTAAATTATAGCACATCTTTTTGAGAAACTGCTGCGGTCCCATCAAATCTGTTTCAGTACTGAAGGTCCACGGACGAACAGTCAGCAAGCCCTACGTCAGGCCTTTTCTGCAGGGCAATGAATACTTGCTACACTTCACCTTCTGATGAATCTTGCCAACAATTTCAGTACAAGCTTGGCAATTCCTCCCTTCCTCTCCATGGCTGTACTTTGCTATTTATCACTTTGCATTGCCCTCAGGCTCAGCGAGCTTTCAGTCCGCATACATCTATCCAAGCCAGTTTGAATTAGATGTGTGCTCTGCTCCTCTGCTTGTACCCAGATGACATCACCTTCATTCCTTGCATGCACTCATTTTCTAATTATACTGAAGTTTTGTTTTAAACTATCAGCATATTTTTCCCTCACAGAAGTTCTCAGTTGATGCCGTCTAGTCCAAAAGCAATTGAGAGTTTCCAGCCCAGAGATGCAACAGCAGAGACCGAGATGGGGAAAGCACAAGCTCACCGATTTCTACTTTCCACCAGGCAGTTTCTTTGCTTTTAATTCTCCTCTATGTACTGACCCTCATCCCAAGGACTCACAACTAGACTGCAATATTAGCAAAGTTACTCACTCTGTCAGTGCATTATCCACACGCAAACTGAATTCTGGTGGAAGGGAACACTCCCCCTCTGGTCTGAACCCTCTCTGAGGGCACCAGTCCTCCAGTGTAGCTTAATTCCCACTGCTTTCCCTGCATCCCAGAAACTTTCACCATCATGGACTCTAGCTTTGGGACCAACCCTGGAAGCAGCAATGATTACAGTTCTATCTGCAAATTTTGGAATAAACCTTGATCCCAAAAAGATGTCATCAAACTGGCAAAGCTTCAGATAAAAGTAACAAAAGTAATCATGGGTTGCAGAGTTTGATTTATGCGGAAAGACTAAAAGGCCTAAGCATGCATAATCTTAGCCAAATGATGACTGAGGGAAAATATGGTAAATGTCTACAAGTATTTGAAGGGTCTAAACACCATGGGAATAGGCCACTGTGGGAAGCTTGTGTTCATACTTTTCTTTTTATGTGCGATGTTAAATTTTGTCTGCAGTATTGTTGAGACTTCTCTAAACCTTACAGCTTTAAAACCTATAGCTCTTCACAAAAAAGGCAGAGAAAATGGACCACTAAGAAATCTTAAATTGATTTATCTTTCTTCACAGCTATTTGAATATTAATTTGTCTTAACTGAAGCGTTACATTGTCTCATTAGTCAAACAAAAGATGGGAAATTGAAAATTATGCATAGGGAATAGGGTGGATATTCATCTTGAGGTATGAGAGAAGATGTCTGTGTAAATCTATGCTTTACAAGGCCAAGAACATGATTTTATTTTTATTTTTAGGATTGGATCAGCTTAAAATATCCAGCTATGTTAACAGTGCATCATTGGGCCATTAAAAGAATGGCCAAACTTATTAGTAAAAGTAACATTCCTTCCTTTTTTTATTAGCATTGGTCTCGTTTACATAGGAAGTCTGAGTGTTTTACAGCGTCCTATTAACCGATTCTTAATTCCCTCTGTGACAATTTGGCCGTATTCAGGCAGCTTAACTCAGATCTACTTTTCTGCATCAACAGCAAAGCCGGGCACGCTGCAGACACAGAAGAAGACAGCGAGATTCAAGTTCAGTGAAGCGCTGGTCCCACCAGATACATCCACAGGTTGCAGCAGACTTTGTGTGGAAGAAGAGAATCATGTCTCTCACCTCCACAGGCAGCATTTTGGATTAGAGAAATGGGGTCACAGCACTGGGATCCTGCTTTGGGAAGCCTGAAGGTGGCCTGCAGCTTGGGAACCAAACTCCTCACCTGAGTGTTACCTGTATAGCACAGTGCTGAGTAAGGACAGTCACCACGCCTTGCCGTAGCTACACAGCTAGTTCTCCTAAAACATACGCACGCACATTCTTGATGGAAGAATTAAACTGCCATTTTTTCTTATTAAGATGTACAGAACCAAGCAAGGGCTGAGCTAAACCTCTCTACTGCAGTGCAACCCCTATAATGGAAAATCCTCGTGCTCTATGAAGCACAATCATTGAAAAAAGCCTTACAGACGTGCTCATTTTTTGAGTCTCTCAGAAGAAAAGTAATTAATTGCACATTCAAATACTTGCTCCACTGTGTTATCTCAGAAAGAAGTGATGCTTTTCACTGTAAATTAATGATGCTTGACTCTTTTTCTTTGGACTGCTAAAAAGCCACTAACCATTCTAAACAGAGTTATAATGTTTAGTCAATTTAATGAGATTTCTCCTCCACAAGAATAATTTAACTTGTAATGAAATTCAGAGATCTTCAAAACTAATACTTAGGAATATGACATTAGTGTGAATAAGTCACAGGAAGGGAAAATTGCAATTAACCTACAGTCACACTGCAGTAAGCTGTGACCAGGTCATGCTGCACAAGCATGTTTATTCGGTGTCAGTAATTGGATGGGAGTCCTCATTTGAAAACCTGCTGATATAGGAAATTCAAAGGATATCATACTTGTTTATAAGACAATATTGAACCCACATACTGGATGGAAGGAGGTGATGAGTTGGAGACAAGAAAATCAAAGTCCTAATTCCTAGAGGTCATTTAAAACCTCAGGTTTGTTTCTCTTTTGCTTTTTGTTACATGATGTTCATAGGAAATGACAGCTGAGAATTACATGGCTTTTGCTTGAGTCCATAGTGAACCTTTCAGCTCTCTCTCTGAAGCACTACTGTACACTCTGTTTTATAAAGTGTAATTTTAAAAATCGATCACTTCAATTAATTTTTGTTCAGAGTCCTCGCAACACTTCCAATCTCCAATCTGCAAAATCCAGAAGTAAACACTATAGGATCCTTCCCAGAGTCTTCAAAACGCAAAGCAGTCAAACTAAACTGGGATTTGCGAGGAAAGGTTTACGCACAGGTAAGTGAACATTCGTGTAATAACCAGATCTTAGCTCTTCAGGGTAGTTAGTGCAGAGGCTTTGCTGGTGGGGCACAGTCTTTTCCCATATTTGAATTTAGGATGTTAACAGTACATCAACATTCGCAACAATAATAGCTACCTCCTCCAATTTTTCTCGTCTCTGTCCCCATTCCATTCTCTTGTGCCTTTCAAAGTTAGCCCAAATATTACTTGGGCAGGCCCAATCATAACTTTCTGGAAAACCTTATCTTTGATTTACTGAAAATCCTCATTTCACTTTTACAAGGCTTATACTTTCTCCTCTTCTTTCTGTTGCACTGTTGGGGCTCAGAAGGCTTTTCAGAGGTTTCTTCTAAGCCTACTGCATGGCTAATTATAAAACTGCAATTAGCCATGTGCCACATTCCCAAGGGAGTTTTGAATGGTATGCTCATCTACCAAGTAATTAGGCTTCACACTCAATAAATATTTGAAACTATTAACTAATTATGTGATAGGGGAGGGAACATTAAGAAATGGCATGAGCTGCCACCTAATGAACATCAAAAGGTATCAAAAGATAACTACAGCAATTCTATTGATCAGGGGATGAGGCAATAGGCGCCACAATTGCGGTCGTGCTAGATTAGGGCACTTAGTCACAACACTGAATAGTTGGAGCACTTGTGCAACCAAGCCAGGGCAGGAGGCGTAGATCCTCCTCTCTCCTCTGCTTCCACTTATGAATGTGGGCCCCCAAAAAGGCTTCCAAAAGCAACTGAAGCAGCAAGAAACCTTTCCCCTGCTGACGAAACCCCAAATATCTACACAAGGCTCCTGGACCTGTGGATATATCTCATTTAGTATCTCAGGGTATCGTGAAACTTCACCGAGAAGCTGAATTGCACTCAGCAGTACTACTGTGGGGTACTCAGAGCCAAACCTCTTGTGAAACATCACAAGGCACAGGCAAAGTATTCTGTAGTAGCATTGTACGTTCAATATTTTCCCCAGCTGAGTAATTACGCAAGAAGCTGAAAAGATAACAACACATTGCTTACACAGGGGTACAGAGTAGAACACCTCTGAGGATAACCTGTACCATTATTCTGTCATTCAATGAAATGAATCTTTTGATACTGACACTTACATAAGTAATTGTTTTCAACAGACTACTGATAAAAATGTTATATAAATAAGAAAAGAATTAATAAAATCAAAATTATGAATCCATAATGAATTATGAAAATATATAGAAGACCTTGAGTTTAAAGAATTTCATTTACTTTAGGTAGAAAATATCTTATTCTTAAAGCAGTTCTCCAGTTTCCCAAATGCTATAAATATTATCTCTGTTAACTTCCACAGGGTTTCCACTCTGATAGGAATGAGCTTTCAACATATCGCATGATTTCTAAAGCATTTTTTCATTTTATAATGGCTCATTTCATAAGGGCTTTGACAACTAATACAGACATTCAGCGCTGATCATAACTCAAGCATATACTTAGAAGAAGAAACACCATACAAATGTTTTTTCAAGTTTACAGTGTGAAGTTCCACTGAAGTCAGTGAACTGCACTTTTTCACTCCAGGTTATGAGTTTCACTGTGGAGTGAGTCCGTAACCTCAAATTCAGCCCCAAACTACCAACTGCACTTCTCTGTGTTAAAACGCGCAGCATTCCAGTTTTGCTCTGATTTTCCCCATCTGAGCTCCAGAGGAGGTGGGGGACACAACGTTACTTGTATAAATGACATCTAGGAGCTGGGGCTGTTAAAAATTCAGGCTGAGTTACTGGAAACCAGAAACCATGGTTGCAGCCCTAATGGCTAGAACCCGGGGTTACTGTTAAATAAAAAAACAGTGGAAAAAATGTCATCCCTAAAACAAATCCAGACAAGCGTTTTCAGGAGGAAAAGCATGTTTGAATTAATGTGAGTGTCCTGTTCAAACAAAACCGCACCCGTGTTTAAATCTCTCATTTCTGTTTACAAAGAACAAGGTGGTGGATGAGGGTTTGCTACTTGACATTCCAGAATATTTTTTCATTAGCAATTGTTTCAGTGTATCCCTGTTAAACAAAGAATGAAGAGGCTCAATCAAAAGTGGAGTAATTTCTTTTTCTCTATTGTATTTGACAGGCATGAATGAATAGAACTTTTAACACTGACATTCAAAAGAAAAGGCTAAAGAAGATAAGATAAATTAGGATAAGAAAATCAAATGAAAACACTAAAAGATGGTTTCCAAATGGAAGACTGCAACTATGTTGGCTTTCAAAATTACCAGCCTGTGACCACAAAAGAAATCTTATACTCTGTGATAAAATCAACTTTAGGAGGAAAAAAATAATCTATGCAGCAGGGTATGAACCATCAATTTGGATGTGCAAGCGCTGAATCACATTGCTGTGACTGAAAACAGGCAAAAGATATCCAAACTAAGATAAAGGTATAAGAGTGCATGTTTTTAGGAGCCCACGGTGTAAATCATAAGAGGTATTCACATACTTAAAATAAGAACCAAGATTTTCAAAAACATCAATAAGCCCAATTTCCTTTGGAAAAATAACCGAGGCCACTGGGAAACCAGCAGGTAAGGAATGTGCTAATGTGTACTGTCCAAAGGTGATGTCTTACTCACTGGAAATTCATTACAAAATAAGAAAGTTTGCTCCAGGACAGTTACATTCAAGTGCTTAAATAATAAAATCATCCTTCGCATAAAATGTTCCAAGATAGACCAAACGATGTACTTTGCCAATTGCTATTGCAGCAAGAGCACCAAATAACCCTATTTTGTAATTATATTATGTTAAAGCTTTGTCTTCACAGAATACATCAGCCTCAGCAAATTAGGAACTTATGGAGGTCTTCAAAGCAAGCCAACTTTAAATTTAGACCATGTCCCTCAAGGCCTTGTCCAGGTGAGTTTTGATGCCTCCAGGGAGACACCATACCCTCTTGGGCAACCTGTTCCTGTGCACGATTCTCCCGGTGAGGAACTTTTCCTTCTTGTCTAATTGTAATTTCCTTGCCAGCAACTTGTAACCTCTTTGCCTTCCAGCGCCTGCTTCTGAGAAGGGTATGTTTTCCTCTATAACTCCTTTACTACCAAGGTGAGCTGCTGACCGACGTTCAGCTTGTTTTCCATCTCATACTTTTCTACAGAGCGGTTCTCCCCACCTTGTGCTGACAAATGGCTTTATTCTGTAACAAATGCAGGAATCTGGATTTGCTTTCATGAAGTCCCTGTCAACTGACTCCTCTAGCCTGGCCAGGTCCCTCAGAGCATCATCTGCTGTCTTTCCCAGTTTATGTCATCTGCAGATGTGATGAGGGTGCAATTCCTCTTCTTCACTCAAAATGCACAACCCACTCCTGTCCTACTGCTTTGTTGTTCTGCAACATTACTTGAATTAACTCATTCTTCACCATTTCCCCTCAGAACAGCTCACAGGAATGCTTCTCTGTTCATCTAACGTTAGAATAAGCAGCACTGTGCTACAGCAAAACTTCTGAAAAATTCCTGGACCAAATCCTTATCTAGTATAAATTCCTCACATTTCTAATCAGCTTATCCTAAATGAAGACTCAGGCTATTCATTCAAAAGTCAGAGTGTCGGTAATGTATTTGCAAATCCACAGGTCGTTTAGTATAACTCGTTCTCAACACTGCATGTATTAGTTCACTGTTGGCATAAACATCTCCTGGAAGGAGCACAAGGAATTGCGCTACTTCTGCCTCACTGCTGAGTTAGAACAAGCAAACAAAAACATGCCGAGTGTTTCTATGCTTAGATATATGTGCTTTTGAAGAAAGAATTCCTACTATTTGAATGCATTTATTACCAGTTGAGCCTTCCTAATCTCTGGATACCTCTTGGGCTTAGAAAAATATGCATTTTTACAAGGAAATATTTGTTATAATCCTTAAAATAAACTTCTTACACAACACTGTAACCTAAAAAATACTGACAGTGGGAGCAAAGTAGGAAAACACCACCACCCATTAAAACTCCACCCTACTGCGGTCCTCAACCATTAGCTCAGGCATTCATTGCAGCCTCCCTTAATTTGACCCAAGGAGCTAACACCATTTACTTGAGTTCACTTTTCATGACAGGAGCATTCAGTACAGCAGACTCCCCTTGGAAGTGGGAATTAGAGAGAAACAACAGTGCCTTTTCCATGACATCTACGCTGGATCATTCAAAGTTCATAACAAACTGTTACACAAATTGGAACCTCATTTCGAGTCAATTTGCAAGAGGGCTGTTAAATAAAGCTAGCTCATGCAGATTTATTCACCTTATTGCTCCTAAGTAGACCAGGAAAAGAGAAGACATCACGTGTAAGAGATTTAAATCATACTGGACATAAGATGGCTTTCAGGTTTGACAGTTGATATAAAATGTAATGGTTCTAGGTTTCCTTCCACTGACACCACCTGTACCCTGTCCAAGGCCATCACACCTGGGAACTTCTTCTGATTTGCCGCAGCGAGAGCAAAGTCAGGCTTCAGCCGACGAAACTGACCATAACAAAACTGGACTATTAGAATATGGATTTTTTGTTGCAAGATTTTCCTAGGTAAATCACTCTACAGTTTGGATAATATGTAGGCTTAGCAGTGCTATCACCTTCACCATTTCTGCAGGCACAATCCAGCCCTCTCATGAGTGACACTGGCTGTGCAGGATGAAAACAGATGACCAGCTGGCAACCCATTCTGCTCGGACAGAGCACTTGCTTCCTAGAGGTCTGTGAGCATTGAACCACACGCTGTAGTAATTGTGACCTGGAGTGTAAGAAAGGTGAATATTTCCAGTATTCCCAGTGTTTCCCCTCAAATGCCTGAAGATGTGCCCAGTCCTGACCTGTTCCTGTGAAAACCTATAGATGCACGTTAACTTAGGCTACCTCAGTTCTGGGTCTCATTCAAGATTGAGATCTACTGAGTGCACAAGTCACCAACTAAGTTACAACATTCATCTTTTTCTTCTGCCACAAGAGGAAATAATGATAAACTGTTTTTCTCTGCAATGCTACCTATTTCCAGCAATTCTGCAGCGCAGAAGGAAGGGATGGGGAGGAGCAGAAGAGACCAGCAGGGAAGGCAACAATTTGTGCCTGTCTCTCAACTCTGCATATGGTTTGAATGTGTAGATGAGATGCTGCCCCTGTTTTTCAGTAGTTATAATCCTCTTAAAACACTGCTAATCTAATTGTTTAAAAAACTACCAATCCCTAATAAATGTAAGATGATCTCCAAAGGAGTCCTTCCTGCAGACACACATGGTTATAGTACAGCAATCAGCAGGATCTGCCTGGTCCCCTTATTGCTTTCCTGATGCAGGCTCAAAGCAGATCTTGTTTGCTGTTCTTTGGCAAACTCTGTAAGATCTTTGAAGTGGTCGGGCTCCTTGAGTCATCAGACACTGGGGCTGCACCTGGTACGAGGCAGACCAAGCAACTCCAATGTCAAACAAACAGCAGACCCAGCGGAGGACGGCGTTTGACTGTTGGATAATGGCAGCCAGGATAGGCATGATCCATCCAAATCAAACTATATGTTGTCTCATAAAAGCAATTCAAAGCTGTGTTCACTATTCAGACAAGCCTGATGTCCTTAAACAAAGACTCTATTCTTTAATAGACACACACGTATGTATGTATATATAGGAAAGAATCCTGGAAAGGGTGTTTTCAGATCCCTCCAACTCCCTGCTTCTTTTTCTGAACTCATTATGCTTTTTATTATTGCTCTCATGCCTTGCTATACCCCAGGCTTAAACCAGCACACATTTAAAGCTCTCTTTTCCTAACAATCGAATCAATACCACTTGCTGAGTAATCAAGTGACAATCACATTGAAGCATTTAAGAAATTACACCATTTCCAAGATATGCTACATGAGTAAGAATCTGGTAAATGAATTCTTCAAAAAAACTTGATCTTTAATGAGAAACTTTCTGCTACTTTGTAGATTTTTTTCTTGTTTTGCTTTGAGATTGAAGTTTCTTTCTTCTTTTTACGTTATCAAGTTAAAAATGCATTTCAATTATTTAAATCTTAATTGTAGACTCAGAATGGTTTGGGCTGGAAGCCACCTTTACTATCATCTAGATCCAACATCTCTGCTATGGACAGGGACTTCCAATATCGTTAATCATATAATTTTTATTGAACCCTGTCTTCTTCCTAATAGTAATTCACAAAAAGAAACATTAGTTTAATAATTAATGTGAATCTTTATTCAGTCCTGTCGTTACTCAGTCAAAAAAATGGACTTCATGAATTTTGCCTGAACATTAAACTTCAGGATCTGCCATTTGGAAACCAGGTTTTCCTTAAGAGACGTTACACCTGCGTTTCTCCAGCTTATAGTACTACTCTTTGAGAGAGATGATGCTACAGCAAATCTGTAGCACAGTGATCAGGGATCACAGCCAAAGGGGAGGCTGAATGAGACAATGGACCAGAAACACAGGTCTATATATTTTCAGGATAAATGGAGCTTTTTAGAATACTCCGGCTACTCTAGGAGAGTGTGTTTTATAGGAATTAAGAAAACCAAACCAAACCAAACCAAAAACCAAGTGTCCATCTGCCTTTTTCCAACTTTCAATATCCTGTATAATCATCCAAAACTAATGGGTTTCATCAGTATCTTTGTAGAACATCATTTGATCGGACATTTGACAGGCTTTTGGCTATTCTTTTTTAGTCGTTGCCTACACACTAGTGTTTTGAAATAAAAAATAACATATAATGTTAATCCTCTCTTCTGCCTTCTTTCATTGCTATGAGATGGGCACAGGAATATCTAGGATAGTAAACAAACAGCTCAAAGCCTTGCAAATCCATCAAGCAAATATTCCTACCTCCAGCCTGGTCCTGTCCACATCCTTGGGCAATTTCACACGAACTCGGTTTGTTACAATAAGTGTTTCATAAGGATAAATCTGTCAAAAAGACAAAAGCATATGAACTCCAGCCAAATCTGATTCTGATGTGTGGAACCGACAGCGGGGGGAACTTACTAATTTAAATGGTACATACTTGCATCCTTATTTGACAAATATTTCACTGGGATAAAAACTAACAAAACAACGTAAAAAAAACAGGAACATATGTAACCTTGCTAGGAAGTGCTGAATCTGATTGTTCTTCCAGTGTTGGAAAAGCCCTTCTTACCTTGTATTCTGTAAGAGAATGAGAACAGTTTACCGTTTAGAATTTATTGGCTTCTTTTGGATTCACTGTAATGAACATTTAGGTACATCAGCATTTTGTTATGCTACTACATTTCTTTTCTCAATAGTTGTTGGATAAGTGCATGCACAGTAAGCATTTGACTCCCATGCTCTGTATGCCAAAACTACTGCCTACTACTGAAGCAATAGTTCTTAAAATCAAAGGCTCATTACAGAAAATTCATCTCCCAGTGCCATTGGGTTACACACTGCCAAAATGGGAATTTCTTTTTAGAGGAAGCTATTGTGCAGGCTTAAGTCAGTCTGTCACCCAAAAGTCCTGCCCTTATTGTTCTTTACTGAAAACAGTTAAAATATACGGATTATTACAGGCATGTCCGTTTGGGAACATAAATGAAAATCATTGAGTTAATACAATATTCTAAGATGTCAACATCCTGCACTTGGGCTGACTGCAGTAGTAAAAACAATAGTCCAAAAAGTTGATTTGGGAGTGTGGGATGACGATTGCTGGATCTAAACTAGAACAAAAGTGTTCTAGTCAGGTCAGTATATGACCATATATGATATGACTACCACAAGGTCATCTATTCATATAGATTAAATGCAGCAGGGATAGTCAGTATGTTTTCATAGACCTTTTTGTAGTCAAAATGAAATCAGAGATAAGTCTGCTTTTCAAAAAATGTACTTTACACTGTTCAACCACAGAGATAAAGATGTTTATCAACACAGAGGACTGAAGTGGAACATTACAGTAAGATGTTCAAAATGAGATTAAGTGTCTTGGAAACAAAATCACACTCTTCCTCATGAGTTCCTAAATTGCTCAGCTCTTTCGAAAATTGCAACCCAAGTTCCACATTAAGTTCACAGTCCACTTAAACCGTAATAAAAAAAAATTAACACAAATAAATTCTGCTTTTTAAATTCTGCATATTTTAGGCATACTTTAGCACAAACAAGAAGCACAACGGACTGTTTTTATTAGATATATATAATGAAGGAGTGCTTATGTTAAATTTCTTTCTCTCTTTGAAATGAGCCCACCACCTGCTAAGCAAAAAGAACCAGAGGCTGTTGCCACATATTGATGATACTGGAACTGACTCAACATGGTTGCATCACTTTATGATGTAGGACTTCAGTCAGGCCTTTATGTTCGGTCAGATAAAAGAAGATTCTCTGGGATAAACATCATATTGAGCTGGGTCTCTGTCTAGTCATTATTACATGAACCAAGATCTCAGAATAGAAACCCTTTACGGCAAGATGTTAATGAACATCATAAAGGAAGAAAACATGAATTGGAATGGAAATGATATAGCAACGTACCTTTCATCCCCCAGCTTGCCTCCTGGTCCATTTCATATTGGCCCATATTTTCAGGCTGAAACAGAAAGAAAGAAGCAATGTAGCAGCAAAATACATCATAAAATCACTCTGCATATTGTTGAGAAGAAAAGAAAAACAGCTGGTACCACACAATCAAAATACGGATCCTTGCGAGGGAGAAGAAAATAAAGTTACATTCAAACTTGACCCAGTGGCTCAAGGCAGGAGTCCCAAGTGCTCACAAGACCCATCGATCTATGGCTGCAGAGATGCGGCTCTGCTGTAGGTGAGGGTGGAGTGTTATGGGTCCTCAGAGGCACTGCACCTGCTACCTACACTGTCAACTCCCACAGACCAGCGAAAGTTGGAGCTGGGATGTCACTCTCAGAGGTGACTGCATGTAAGCCCACCTCAGCTAAACCCACCTCACCCCTAAGCCCTTTGGATGTTTCTAAGTTCTGATTCCTCTCAGTTTCAATGAGGCAGAAAGGTGTCAGAAAGCCACCAGGCACCCCTGGTCGAAGACCTGGCACTAAATTTAGATTTAAATTGCCCTTTCCTGTGTAGACATCTTTCTGCAATCACCACACATCACTTATGCTACACTGAAACTTGTTACGTTTTGCTTTCTGCTCAATACTTGCTGATGACACTGAGACAAGAGAGAGCTGTGTGTATGTGCCAGAGCTTTATTCGACCCACTTTTCCTTTGCTGGAAAATGCTATGGGAGATCAGAGAAACACTGTTGTATGCCTTTTTTTTTTCCTGAGTCTCATTCTTGCCTGTTAGCGTATCAACGGTGCGCACCACTACACTCACAACAACCTGCAAGGCTCCTTATTGTTTGGGTTTGTTTATTTCGTTATGCAGCACTGGGATGGCTGGTTAAAAGCAACAAACCACAAAAGCTGGTCTGAACCTGCAATACAAGCAGAGAACATCCATTCTGAGAAGAATTTTGGCCTTAACTATTTGACCACGCACAACCTTTTCAACTCTCCTAGTTTCCTCCTGCGAGGATGGACCCTTCAGGCGGGACAAATGCTGCCACCTGCTGCCTCGATCCAGCAGTGAACGATTTCAGCCCGCAAGCATAGCCAACAACACTGCTGATTGATGCTTTGGCATCAACCTGCGTGGAGCCTTCTCACGCCCTGGTACCTCACCAGCACAGGTGCTGGGCACAAGTCGGTCCCACACTTGCTTCAGGTTACTGGTGACAGTTATTCTAAAAAGTCAGAAGAAAGCTGCGGACTCCTTAGTGGGGACAGGTTTATCCAGATCTTTCCACATTCCTGAATCTCATTTGATCATGTTGCAGTGCCACGGGTTCCTTCAGAGCAGAATTCATGCAGTCAGGTATTGAAGCAACACAGGCACAATTCGTCTTGTAATATTAACTCAAAAGGAGGTGCGTTTCAGTAGCTACTGAAAAATTACTTTAGTTACTCTCTGACTGTTGCTTTCTTGCAGGTCCTTCCAGTGACCTGCAGTTTGACTCACCACTAGGGAAGTTTAACCTTGCTCTTGTACTTTTGCAACTTTCACATCTTCCTTTGGAGAAAGAAGGGAATTTTAATGACATCCTATCCGTGTAATTTAGACACAAATGTCTTCAAAATGTAAGTGCACGTGCATCTATGTATTGCCAGCTTATCACTATTAAGCATAACGGGTATAAGCCAAGAACTGAGTCTGTAATGCTAGGTGCCAGAAAGAAAGGGAGACCACAGTGTCAAAGATGCCTTTTTCCTAAGGACCTACAAAAATTACTAAAAAGGATCAGAAGAAGAATATCTAGACTGATCTGGTCATACTTGTGTTACGAATTTTGCAGCCTTCCATTCACTCTGTATTGCTCCCTCCTTGTCTTAAAAGTATGATGACTGTGTGTACACACACACACATATAACAGATCAGATGGTTCAAGAAATGCAATGGATGTTGGCTACTCCACCCAAGGATCATTAATTGCCTAATTATAGGCCTAACCCTCTCTATCATTAATTCAAGTTATACTGTGATCTATCAGCCTGTGCAGAGCATACATTTTAAACCTTCATTTGTTTTGGGAGGGGAACTGAGACTCCTAATGCTCATGACACACAAAATCAAAAGGAGAAGCCTCAGTCTGCCTTCTTCTTGCAGACAGACAAACTGTAACTCGCATCGGGTATGAATCCGTCAGACAGGGCTGGTGGCCAAAACACCTTTGAAGTGTTATTACTGTGTAGACTTTCAACTAGTTACTAAGCTGCCTATTTATGATACACTATTGCCTGGAGAATGCATTTAAATGTACACCTACCTGATGTAAGCCGTTCTTTCCATAGCCAGGTAGAGAAGCAGATTTAGAATATGGAAATCCTGTAAAAGACGAAACATACAGCTATATTTATGCAAATCCTTTACAGTCTACTAAAACACAGACATTAAGAAAACAAGCAGAAACAGTCATTACAAGATCAATGTGTACATTCTACTAAGGGGATAAAATATAACTGAGCAATGCTTATCTTTTCTCTATATTTAATATACATGAACGTGTATAACGACGTCTACAAAGAACAGCATGCCAGGATGCACTCACCTTACAAGGCATGACACAGAGAGTTGTGGGACCCGTTACGGAAGCCTTATGCAGCTATGTGATGCAAAGCAGATTTGAGAACTTGTGAAATCTCTGCCCTCCAACTTGGTGTTAAACCATGATTTGAAAATGGGTTTAAAGGTACCACCCTTTTAGAGTTATATCACTTCTGATCATAATGTCTATGGTCTGGTTTTGTTTCTTAAAAAAGAATGGCTGGTATTGTGCAACTTCAAAAAAAACCAACAAAACAAAATCAAAAAAAACAACCAAGAAAACCACATCAAAAAACAAACCACCAAAAAAAAGATTTTGTTTTCTTTAAAACCCTCAAGAGAAAGAAAGTTTAAGACAGACAAAATTGGCAAAGTGGTGTTACCATAAATAAACTGGATGCAATATGGCGATGAAGCTGTGTACGGTCAGTATGAAACAACTGTAGAGCCTTCCTTTAAAAGTGAGAGTCTAATAAGAAAGTTTGGAAGTTCCTTTTGTCAGTGAAAGGACAAGAAGTACTTCAGATTAGTTTTTGGTTAATAAAAATAATGCTGTATAGAAACGACAAGCTGAATCAGCTTGAATTAAACAGAAGATGAACAAACATGTCTGTAATAAATATTCTTGATTCCTCTACAGGAAACTTTGATGAATTGATGTGAAGAGTTAGAGAAGTCAGTTAGCTCAAAGAACTGAATGTACAGTGCTTCTTTCTGTCAAAAATGTTAGCAATCTCTGTCCAAAGGGGAATGCAGGAAGGGAATCCAGACCCCACTGGATTAACAAATACCCTAAGGAGATGATTAGGGATAAGCATACAGAAAGAAAAAAACCCAAAAGATGGATCAGCAAAGAGCTCACGATGTACTGAGATAACGTGAGAACTGCCAGAAATCAAGCTGAGTTAAACACTGAAAATGATATTAAAATAAATAGCAAAAGGTTCTCCAGCTATCCAAATAAAAAGAGAACAAGGAAAGGAGAAATGGGATCACTGGGAGCTGCGCTATGTCAGTACACAGCAGAGGTGAAGGGCAACCTAGGCAGGGCCCCAGCACTGAAGGAGTATTCACCTCCACTTTTAGGAATAAAAGGTAGATTACTGAGCAAGGAGGGAAACAATGGAATAAGGGTACACCAACAAACCACAGTCATGACAGAAAAATAATTCAAAGAACTTAATGTCCTTAAACAGGAAGCCATAAGCTCACAACAAATTGCAAGTCCAGTAACTCTCACCATTGGAGAAGAGCTACTATGTTTTTTATATTTAAGAGGAGAAAAAGATAATGAGGAGCTATCAGTTTGCTTCCAACAGAAAATTAAAGGAACAACTGAACAAAAACATTGAGGCAAATGGAAAATCAATTATAGTCACACAGATTTTAATTGTTTTAATGTAAGTTAAAGACACAGTGCCAGACTCGCTTGGTAGTTTGTTAGGAGAAATGACTCCTGCACAACTTAAATTTTATTGGATCTCATCTAATGTGATGATATCATTAAAGAGCTTGGTATGTTGCTGTGCATGGAATTAAATGCAAATCTGGAGTAGATGGAGTTTATCAGAGGGATGATGAGATCAGCAAGAAAATGAGGAAATGCAAGAAATTGCTAGTGAGAACCGAGCAGTGCTTATAGAGAAAAGTGTCAGCATGGGCTAATAAACTTCACTGTTGAAATGAAGTTATAAATCACTGTCAGTATACAGGAGGATTGGGATATCATAATGAACTGGGCTAACCTTGAGCATTAGAGTAATAGAAATGGGATAAAATTTAATAATTCATGGGAAAAGTCACGCATTTGGGGACTAAGAAACACCCCAAACTTGTACTATTTAATCTGAGAACTCATCATTCGGAAGTGATAGGGAAGGTGACAGGCTTTGATAAACGGCTCAATCACAAGATGACCTTCAGTTGCTAATATAGCTATAAAACCAGGCAAAAGTTAGAAATGTCTGGCTTGATATATATAAGATATGGAAATAATTGCAGTATTTTGGGGAAGTGATAGGAGATCTCAGAGAACTCCTTTGCATTGCTTCTTGTTCATCAGCATTCAAGTCGGTTAAATCAACTCCACCAGACCAGCGGCCTACAGGACAACTGGGGCAATGACAGCTTATTCGAGGAAAGAAGGCTAGATAAGCTTGGCTTATTTAAGCTAGCAAAATGAAGATCATCTCTAAAAACAAGAGATTATTTAGAAACATAATCAACCACTATCTGAGGAGGGGTATATACGAGCAGGTATACATGAGCAGAACCTCTGTTGCTGGCCCTGCAGAGCTTTCCCACGGCTGATACAAGGACACAGTGATGGACACTGAAATAAATGGATCACTTAGCTATCCCAATTTACAAACCGGAACGTTATCTTGTTATCTGAACGGTAATGATGGCAAAGAGCATATAGCAACTTTGAGGTAGAGCCAATGGATCTGAAAGAAAATTGTCATCTCTAATCCTGCCTGGAAAAAGATACGAGTGTTGAACACCTGTGCAGAGTTCAATTTCTCGGCCTCTCGGCTACAAAGAAAATGAGTGGGATGGTTTTGTTCTATCACCAAACAGCATCGCAGCAGGGAAACCACAATTCACCTAAGCAGCCGAGGATCTGCCTTCCAGGCTGCCAGTTCGGAGCCACATCCGCGGGCACAGGCGACACCGTGTGGCCGGCTGGAAAACATCCAAGATGCGAACAAAGCCCATATAGCCCAAAACAAGCTCACAAGGGAAGACCCACTGACTCTAGTGGGAACTGTACTTTTCTTAACTCGTTTCCTCTGAACTCAGTTGCAAAGTTAAAGACATTTTATTTTGATGCTTCTTTTTTTTTTTTAATATTAAGAAAATATAACACATCAAAAGCCAACAACCACAGACTGCTCATTATCACACCCAACTGTCGTACTGTTACGGTAAATTTTCTGGAGCGAACAGCCAAGATAAAGCAATCTTTCTCTCTAATTAGGATCTATCTGAACAACAGCTACTCTCTGCATGGATACTCTCTGCCTTTTCCAGTCGGATATTCACTCTAACCTGGATATTCTAAGGTTGCCTCTCAGCACATCAGGGTCACAACGAACCGCAAGATTTATACACCTTGCTAGATGTCTGCTTCCCTAAACTTGAAATGATGGATCACAGTAAATGATTAACTATTAAACATCTACATATACAGAAACAAGATATATTTACACAGGTAAGAGATACAAGCTCCACTCTAGGTGCCTGCTATTTACACAAGTCTTGGACTGATGCTCTTTGCTGTGAGATGTATTCCTCTGGGCATAAACCTAATGTAATATGGCTAAATGTCCTCTAGAGGAGAATAACCTTCTATAATTTGCTGAAAGGCTGAACAGATGAACACAGGGCTGTTTGCAAAGAATGTTTGGACACATCAGCAGAGATTCACAGTCTAATGCCTACTAAGCCCTTCACTCCGTGTGTAACCACTTGACACCAAGTGGGAAAAGTCTACTTTCTCTGATACTCATTGACGGTGCTACAGAGATGGGGATGAATGGTTGAGTTATAGATCTGGCCGCTCTCAACCACGAGTACCAGAGGCAGAGAAGCTACTCTTCCACGGTTCAAGGGGCATGTGACAGACTACAAATACACTATGCAGGGAAACAGTAGAGAAGGAATTAGGTAGGATGTCCATGGGTAATAAAACAGTCAGGTGGCTGAATAAAATCAGAAAGAAAGGGAAACATCCCCCCAGTGAATATCAGGAAATGAAAACTTTCTCAGTGGAATTTCTGGGTAGCTGCTATCTGGGGAACAGGGCCAACTCTTATGAGGGACAGAGAAATGCTGACAAAATGCAATGGAGAACGAACTACACAACCTATATTGCATGCGCACAGAGGTGACATTGACCCTAACTGGGTTCTGAACCATTTTTTGAATTTCTACTTTAAATAGGTCCACATTCCCAAGATAATAAATAAAAATAAAAGAAATATTGCTATAGAAGTGATAGGTATAGCAGTATTCTCATTAAAAAAATGACACTATAGATTGTTCCTGTATAACACAGTTCTTGATGTGCTATAATACACACTTCTCCCTTCTTAAAATTTGCACACAGGACCATTCTCTTGATATCTAGAAAAGCATCAGACAAACTGCAGAAAGCTTCCAAACATACCTGATGTGTGCATTACAATGTAAGGTTTAGGGGTTTATTTCTGGGCAACGATTTATAGATGTTAGATGTGAGTGGCCAGACATTGTTTCCCCTGCATGGGGAACCTTACAATACACCTTGTGCACGTGTGTCATGTCTGGGGAAGACTAAGGAATCAAATACCTTCAGGTTAGACCAGCAAGACTGATAACCCAAAATAAGTTCTTTATCTTGTTACAGCCTTGTGACAGATTTTGTAGCATCTGTTTTTCCTCTTCCTTGCGTAGCTAAGCCGTAATTTCCTTAATATAAGTTGATGGAGTCAGCTATCACATAACCAAAACGCCCACAAGACTGACATCCTAGCCCTGCTGCCACACATGCCTCGCATTGGATGCATTCTTTTGGAAAACTGCTTCCCCAACTTGTTTACCTCAGATGACCTCCTACTTCTGTGTGGTGTAAAGTCGAGGAAGTAGGAACATCCCGGTTATCTGCTAAAATTCATTTAAACTGGGTTTTTTTGTCATTTATGTAATCTAAAAGCAAAATTCAGACTCAATTCTGATGATCATTCCCTTCACCTCCTCACCTGCTGAAAAGTGGAGTAAGAAACCCGCAGAACATGCTGTTGGTACAGACTGCAAACATGGACATATGATCTTCAGATCAGTATTTAGGAACAAAATTATCCCCTTATTCCACCTGGTTACTCAGTGGCTTTTATATCTGGAAGATTTCTGTGAACTTGTAGTTACAACTGTGAGAAATTATAAAAAAATACCTATTCAAAATTAATCTATGGAGTAAACCATTCTTTATGCTTTATCATGACACAGAAAAAATGGCTCTACTAATATTCAAAATATATAGTTTGTATCAAGGAAACCATCTGCCTGATACTACCATCAAAAACATGTAGCAGTACTCACGGGAGTAGCCTGCAGTCGTGTTCTCCTGTGCCCTCAGGAAGTTTTCTCTGTCACTTCCGGCCGTGAGTGACAGGGACCGGGTGTCCGAATCCGGGGAATTAGTTCTGGTGTCTATATCTCCTTTCAGAATAAGCCAACTGGTCTTTAGCTGGAGAGAGTAAAAGCCCATTACAGGACTAAGGATTTAACATCCGAATGCAATTCTTCTGCTTCACCTGTCTGGAAAGTCTTGTGCGCTGATTGCATGCTTATGCTTATGGCAACTTATAACATCCTTTATCAAATGACAGAAGTCAACTACATCACAGGACTTCCCGTTAGATGCCACAGCTACCAAAAACTTCTAACTTCCAGCTGGACTGAGGATAGTTTCTCTGTTAATCAATCTGCCCGTTGCAACCCCCTTTAGAAGATGCACTATGTAATTTTCTTATAATCAATCTTCCGTTAACATTTTCCTTCTATATTAACATGAACCCTAAGTAAATTCTGCAGGCTTAGTTGAATCACCAATGCATATATTGAGACTGACTGAAAATCCATGAACTTATTGCTCTTAATCTCAATATGCCTATTTCTTTCTTTACTGCAGAAGGTAGATTATAAATCCTCTTGGAAAGACCTAAATCAGTAATCATTATATGAAAGAATACCTTTATGTAGGAACATGTTTTTAAACACAGTTGCTTCAAGAAAGATCAATAAACTACTCCTTTTTGTTCTTTCTGATCATTACCTTTTTACTGTCCTGATCCAAGCTTCCATCCTCCCCTTCTGACCTTCTTGCTGCTGGAAGATTAAGTTAATTTTATAAAATTAGAAGAGATTACTTCTTTTTTTTGTCTTCTGTTTTGACTGTGGTAATGTTCCAAATATTTTAAGAGAGGATCAAAACAGTTATTAAAAAAACCCCAAAACTCAGAGCTGGGCAGAAAACTCAATAAGCAGAGCTATGGTTTCACAGAATTACTTAAAATAATTTTGAAATAATTACAGTAATATTCATCCTTCGGGCATATGGTGAATTTAGACAATCTATTCCTGATGGATTTTGAACCTTTTTAGGAACTTTTGAATCATTTTAGGAAGAAACTACTTTTGGGAACTGATGGGTGGGAAAAACCTGGCATCATAACCCAGGGTCAGGTTTATACAGTCACTGTACACAAGAGCAAGTTGTTTCCCCATTCTGTGTTACAATGACCATGAAAGTACATAAGGTTACAAAGATGCTTCGTGGTCTGCACACCTGGGCCTCCTACGTTCCCCCAAAGCATAGGCAAAGATGGTAAAGAAGACAGGAAGAAATTTGGTATTACCTCTCCATGAAATCTGCAAGAGAGCCTGTGTTTGACTCTAAAACTCACAATTCTGTGACCAGTCATTTTCTCATTATCGCCTTCTTAAGGAGTATTTTAATAAAAAAATATTGCTGATATTTTATATCTCACTGATAGTTTATTTTAACATTCCAACTTGCTGAGAAGAAAAAAATCAAAGCTGAAAACCTAAAAGCTATTCATCAGATAGTCCTCAACCATCAAATGATTTTACTTGTCTTTTATGTCCCAGCATACCATTCCAGACACTGAATTACACCTCAGGATGTTACAGAAAGATTTGGTGCCAAATTTCACATCATTTCAGATAACTCCCCAAAATTTAAGTCCTACTTGCTTTTGCATCACTCTACGTCGTTTTGGGGAGAGTTTAATAGTACAAAGCTGGACTACCGCAATGATCCAGCATAATTTCAAGCCTGTAAGAAGTCATCATAACAAGGGGGTTGTCTGCAATGCCCGAGCACAAAGGCAACACAATGCAGCCAGAAAACATATTTATTAATAATCAAAATAGTATCATAATAGAAAAGTTAAGGCTCATATCAGACTCAGAGAACAGAGTGGGAAGGAGATGAAGCTGCGCTGTTAGAAATGCTGTAACACTCCCAGCCCACTGGGAACTCTGCCCTCTCCGCTTTCCCAGGCAGCAGGTTTGCAGAGGATCTGCCCAGCATCTAAACAACACAGGCAAAAGGCTATCACCGGTAGCATTGCAGTGTTAAACAGTTTTATTTTCTGGTGCCTTTACAAAGGTCACATCCAGACCTTAACTGTTTTTTTTGCGGGGAGGTGATAATTATAAACTGACAAATTGCAGTAAGGAGAGATTCTATGGGTTAGAGGTGAAATGTAGAGTTCTGTTTCGCAATTTAATGTGGCAAAACAATGCTGGGACACAAAATTAAAGCAGTATTACTAAAAAACTCAAGGTTTTCACACTAGCCTCCTGATGAGGGCATTTCCCTCTGAGAAAGAAATAGAAATATCCATATATGACATGAAGAATAAAGTCCCTGTGTTGCAAAATGACTTAAACTTGGTTCACTGATATTTTGGAAGCACACATTAAATTACCAGTCAACAAGTTGTTCCAGGTTATACGTATCAATCTGCCTCTCATTAAATCAGAAATTCATAGCTAGAGAATCTGATGTGGTTTCGGAAAATTGTTTTTGTTTCAAGCTGTTGATGTTTTCAAAGGCAAAAAAAGCCCCTCAAGTTTAATCCAAAGGTTTATTCAAATATTGCATGGGATCTTGAGAGCACCTGACTTCAAAATAGTTAAACATCAAGGTTTTACATAGAGATGAGAGGACTATAATGAAAACCAATGGGGGCCATGAAGGCCTGACCCTCCCAAGTTCCTGAGATTTCTTTTACTGGGATTTAACTGTTGGCAGATAAATCCCAGTGGCCTGAATTTCATCAGTACTGAGCATTAGCTTCACTGCTACAAGGGATACCTGATTCTGCTGTGAATCCCCATGTGAACCGCGTGTTTCACACGGATCAGTGCTAACACTGCTGAAGAGCAAACCTCTTTTTATTTTTGGAACGTGAACACACACAAAAGAACAACCATGCAGCCTCCCGCACTCTTCACTTTCCGACCCCGGCTCGCGGTCTGACCTCTCATATATCCCACTCTTCCACCACCTTTTTTTTCATTTGAAGTTGGGTGTTTATAAAAGAAACACAGAAGCTGTAGCTACAGCAAGTCTGTTGGGCACTGTTTCAACTGAAACCTTTTAAAGTTAAATGTTTTGGAAGAGCTTCTTGCACTTTTTGTTTTAAAGAACATTTTTGTGCTTGTTTGTTCAAACTTGGTCTCTTCAACGCAGAAATGTTCTCTGGCTCCTTTTCAGCATGTATCAGTTCAGTGTCCTATTAGCCTGAGGAGCTGAATCATCAGCTGCTCATGCGTTCTTCCAGAATTAAAGGTTGATTTTTTTTTGTTCATTTGGTTAGGGTTTGTTTTTGGTTTTTTGTTTGTTTGGTTTTGTTTTTTTTTCCATTGAAAGAGGAAAGTTCCTTCACTTTTGGGGGTTTTGTTGAGTTAGAGTAAATTATGTTTTACTCTTCTGTAGAAAAACATGCATGCATTTTCAACACAACCATTCAAAAGATGTATAAAGCAAAATTTAAAACACATATCCTTGTTTATCTATAGAGATTGCTGACTCCACAGTTTAATTCTCTGCTCTCTCCAGTGACTATAAGGAACAACTCCATAGAGCAGTGCAAAACTGACATAATCCAGACTTTGACTACATATCTGATGGATGGAAAACTGATATAAAAATGCCTGGCCTGGAAGAAAAAAAAGCTACTGCTTAGAATCCTCTTTGCAAACAAAAAACATCTATAAAATTAAATGTCACAGACAGGATACAGGACATTGGAGCCATATCATCAGCTCGTGTAAATCACTGAAGCTATCCCAATTTATAGCAGATGATTGTAGCTTTGTATTTGTGCATGACCTTTCCAAACACCACTACAATATTCAATTTTTTCCTTTGCCAGTAGCTTTCTTGCTCAGCCTGAGTAGTTGCCTCCAACAATTTGTATATTTAAAGACAAGAAGGAATTAGAGAACTTGAGTAGACTATAAGCTTGGCAGAAAACATTAAATACAGCAATAAACCAAACAGATACTATCTTTTTGCCTGAGAGGTAACATTAGTTTGTCCAAGATTAGGATACTGTCAGCAGAAAATGCCTATCAAAGACCAACACCTAAAGTGCACTTACTTGTCAGTAATTCTGAGTTTGCTCAAAACCATACCCAGAAAAACCACAGAAGTTACATAAATCTGGATGATCTGAATGTTCCCCAGCTATGTAGAAGTCAGAACTATTTACAAAAAATAGATATCCCAACACATGGTCTGAAAACAGCAGAGCAACCTTCAACACTTACATGTTTTACATCATTTCATAAGTAAGAAAACTGCTTTGAAGTTAGTATCAGCTCTGAATTACCAAGACAAATCAAAATATGATTATCCCAGTTTTACAGAACTTAATGAATCCTTGGACGGCACATTACACAAAACACTAAATTTCCCATTACATTTTTTCCCTTTTCTATTTGAGATTAGAAGGACATAATGTAATCCAAAGATAACAGCAAACTAATCTGGAAGTTAGTATGCATTTCTTTAGAAAGATAGGCAAAGTGCAACAGAGAAAAGCAGACTGTACCATGCTGTTTGTAGATAGGAGGTTTCCTATAGATGTTATCTTTTATGCCAGTGTCTGAAGAAAAGGAAAGAGAAAGGGAAGAATAAAAGAGTAAGCAAGCAGTTCAGACCATGCTGCTCTTGTTTCTTCTCAACAACACTAAAATGCAAACACTTGAGCAAAGACTGTGCGTTCATTCACTGGTAGGTCATTCGCTGGCTATTACAAGAGAACAAAGCCTTACTCATTATCTTTACATATTTAAAGCATAGCCTGTACCTACCTATGCAGCATAATCCCCCATAAGTCTCTAAAAATGCTTTAAGACACCTCAAGTGGTATCCATTTGCTGAAATGTAGGTGGTTGTATCTGCACTACCAATGTAGACTTCAGAGATGAGAAATCAGCTACATTTGTCACTACTTTAAATTCATATAAAGTTACGATGGGCTACTATAATAGTTGCACTTGTAAAGAGACTTTCTCCATTAATTATGAAGAAAGTGTACAAGTTCAGATATAGATGTTTATATGAGAAATGCCCAATATTCTTACAGGAAATCCTATAGTTTGTCTATATTTTTAATTGTATAGCCGATCTGGACTTCCAGTAACTTTTTGAAAGCCTCCAGAACCACAATCCAAGGTTCCCATACTATGCTGGACATACATCAGATGTACTTAGTACTACAGACCCGAGTAATCTCTAATTATGGTCTGTTCATAAAAACGTTCATCCCAGAAGCTAAACATAAGTAAACGAACTATTCCATGGAGCAGACATGTGCTCAGCAGTCAAAAGCTAAACAGTGTGGACATAAATTTAATGTGCTTGTAGACCAAATGATCTTGAAAAGAGCGTAGCAGGTACACGAAGGCACAGCCACAATGAACTTCCGATGGGCTAAAGTTCTTCTGCTGCTTTTGAAGTCCATATTAATATGACTATTTAATTCAGAAAGTAAACAGACAAACAAAATAAGCCCACCCTTCAGCCTCCCCCCTTGCACACAAATTCTATACACATATGCAGCTGTGGAACTATAAATAATTGTATCTTTGTAGGCTTAAAGTAGGCGAACAGTAATAAATGTTATTAACACAAAATTTGAATATGCATTAACACATAGCTCTCTTACTTCTTTATTTCTGAGACCAAGATTAACAGTTAACAGATTTTCACTCATCAGGCATTTTCTTTTCTTAGGGCTCGAAGTTCACAAATCATTGCAAAAAAGTTAATTATATTCAGAAAAGAATAAACAGGTGCCAGCAATTGAAGATCAAAAGCTAAGCAGTGAATGCCTACCTGGAATATGGAAATGCCTAGGAGCCTGCTGATAGACAGAAGGTGAAGATTTGCTGTCTGAGTACATGGATAAGCTTGGAGTGCTCCGACCACTTTCACTGCCTCCAAGGGGAAGAGCAAAGAAAGCAGATAAAAGAAAAAAAATGGAAAGCAAAGTAGAGCATTTCAAGCATAAAAGCTTGTTCAGAACGACTTGTTAATCCAACAATTTTGAATATATGTTCTTTGTAAAACCCATTATTTTTCCTCACAGTAGATTGGCCCAGTTACCAAACATTCCATCAATAATTGATAATATCAGATAAAACTGCCCCACTTTGAAACTAAAGCTTATCTTTTAAAAACACTTTTATGAAGAAAATAAAAGGATAAGAGCATCCACAATCTTGTATGTATTTTGCATAGCCTTAACTGAATAATCTATCAATCAAATTTCTGAAAAGTTTAATGCTATGGCTCATAGCCCGCCACCAAAACCAGTAATGAAATCATTCAGTAATATTTAAATTATCTCAAAGCAGGACTAGATGGAAAAAAACCAAGATGCTATGGTTATGTCACGTCAAATATTCCTGCAGATAACACTGATAAAAACAGATTTTGAAATTTGGTTCTTAATTGCAAATGTCTCCCACAGGTAACATGCCACAGCATTTTATACTTATGCAAACAAGGTTGGATTATCAAGTCATGGTTCTATAATGCCATAGTCACTTCACCAAATTTCAAGGTATACATACGATTGATTCATACTCATTTTTGCACTTCTTTTGTCAAATGCTCATTAGATGCCTTTCTTTTCCTCTTAGCTTATTTCCCCGGAGCACATTCTATGGCATTATAGTGCTGCTCGGCAAACAAAAAAGTAAAGCTCTACTTTTTTGGGACTTGTAAAATCCAATTAATTTACAGCACTGTTAAGCAACTGGAAGCCAAACATGACATTTATTCTAACATAAAATGGTTGTTAATTCACTATTATTGTTTTAGTGTGGATGGAGCATAAATTTAATGGCTAGTAATGATGAAATTAGAGCAAGTTTATAGCATTAGATCTATAACTCTGTTCTGTCTTCAGGGAGGTGAAGTCTTATAACCATAAACCTACTGGATTACCATAACCGTCTAGGTCATGCCCGTGGAAGTGGTCTCTACTGAACCCTCACCTCTGTTGACAAGCAGTGCACACGCAGTCATCGGTCTGTCACCAAAGACAGCCTTGTCACGCACCAGTAAACTCAATGGAGTAGTGCCACTGAGTTCAGTGGGAGTAGAAACGGGCCAGTCAAGACGAGCGTGCTGTGACTCCCCTGACAATATGCTAACTAATCCATTTTAAATTTCGTGTCTGTTATTTTCACAGTCGGTGAAAAATTAAAACTCTTCAGGCATTACCACTGTGTACTCAGTAACAGTGATTTTGCATTGAAAAAATATAATCAGAGCAGTCCATAAACTGAAATCACAACGGCACGCGATGATAACCAAGAATTAAGGGGAGAATTATAGCATTACTAGAAATCTGGTGTGCCACCACCAGCTTGCATGAAGTTGTCCTCACACAAGCCACCATACGGTTATTTAGCTTCTTGATTCCCACTTTGCTCTTGGAAGGAAAGAAGTGGTGACAGGTTTTCACTGCCCATTTATTAATTCCTTCTTCCTTTGCTGCTTGCCGCCCAGATGCTTGGCCATCACTACTAAATGGAAGAAGTCTCAATGTCACTCCAACTATGAATGCAAAGAAGCAGCGGTAGTTACCTATTTAAGTAAGATTCCTTAAACTCTAGTGACCTTAAAAATCTTGTAACGTCATTCATCCCAAAGTGATGTTACTATTGGAATTTTTTCATGTAAAAAGAACAGGAAAGTTTTCAAGTGGTTTTCACAGTGCATTAATTCCTCATTCACTTAAAAATTAGCACATTATTAAAAATTTTTATTTGTATATGACCTGCACGAATAATCACTTCAATAAGCAGCGACCCCAAGGTGCCAGCATCATACACAAATAAAGAGTCATTCTTCAGGTACAGAGCAGGGTGTCAGTAGCATATTCAGGGAATCAGGAGGAAGCATTAATTAAGAGGAATAAACCTGCAAGAAAACAGGATGCAAGCACAAGTAGTAGAGGACAGCAAATCTGCAAACTGCTCAATGCAAGGATCACTTGGGTGGAGCAGTTTGCAAAGCCACCACCTATAACTTCCTTGAAAGGAAAGAATTAAGGATGAAATGAAGGAAAATGCTCTTCTTGCAGCCCACTCATACAAGCTGATGCACATTTAGATTATATTTAAAACTCTGCCACCAATTTGGACAGAGAAGCCTTATACCCCATTTTGAATACAAAAGTAAGTATTAAGTATTAAAGCAAACTGAAGACCCACGTAGAAAGTTCAGTAGGAAAGTGCAGGAACTCCAGACAGTTACTTAATGTGACTAAAATAAAAATCTGTAAAATGGCACTTTGTGAAGAATTTATCTCTTTCAAGGTTTGCCTGGTATACATTGAAGAGGAACTTCAAATAAGGCCTTATAGAAAATAAAACTACCAGAGAGAGTGATTTTTAGAGAAAATAAAACTACCAGAGAGAGTGATTTTTAGAGAAAATAAAACTACCAGAGAGAGTGATTTTTCAAACTTTTGGTTTTGCCCAAGCAACTGCAGGCTCTGATTTGCTTTACTGGCCAATGCAGAGCAAAAACCCCAGAATCATGAACTTTTCCCTGGATTTTGTTTAACTTGGAAAGCATCACAAAAAGTTTACTTTGAAATGGAGTGCCAACCACAAAATCTTCCTTGTGTCTTTTGGCTGCTGACAGAGTGGGCTGCTCTTTTAACCTCGTGTATAGAGCCAACTGACCAGACCTCAGACCATGCTCCCTTTTCAAGGGATTGTCAGGAAAAGTATCATATTGTTTATCTCTCCCTCCTAGTCAGCTTTTATCTTATCTGGGCGGATGGGAAATTTGATAACGAGTTACAGTAAGAGCTGTCTAAGTTTGGGATTGAATATCAAACAGATACAATTGGCCTGACGAGGGAGATGTCAGAGCCTACTCCTGAAACTGGATCCTTTCGTATCTCTGCACATGGTGCATTAAGCTAGACAAAGTTTTTTGAAGCTGGATGACTAATTATTTTAAAGCTTTGAAAGTCAAAGCTTTGTTTTGGAAGCTGTGCTCCTGCATTAGAAAGGTAAGACTCCACCACATTTTAAATAAGTATTTTTTTAGTAGGGCTTAGCACAGCCTGTGTGCTCACTGACTCCATCAGCTCAAGAGGAAGAGTCATTCCAAGCCCAGGTACTAGGAATACCACACCCTGTGATTCACAAGGGACAAACTGCGAAGCTTTCTTGAGGCAAAGCTGTCACAGGATTTGTTTTGAAGACATTTTGAAGACAAAAATCCTTAAAAGAGCACAATTAAATCATTTGTCAGCATGATAAAGAACAGCTCATCCTATTCCATTTCATGGGTGATCGACTGTAGCCTACTGAAGAAAGAAAAGGAACTCAATAATCATATTTTTCACTGGAAAAATGATGAACCATGTAATTGTCAGGATGAATCTGATGCAAACTCAGTGAAGCCAAAAGGAAGATTTTACTTATTTTAATTTCCTGAGGGTAGTAAAATTTCTGCCTCCTGGAAGCTTACATATATTTTTTATGGTGATTGTGGAACACTGGTTTTACAAAGATTACTTCTAGTACTAGTAAGGAACCAGTGTATTGGTTTCAAATTTAATAAAAGATTTTTAAACGAGTGTGATTTCACTTTTTTAAAATTGAAGTGGCAACATTAGCCTTGGTCTGGACACAAAGCAACTATTTCTACAATCCAACTCTTCCCACACAAACCACTTAGAAGAGAAAAAAATAGCACATTGATGCCTGCAAAATGCTTCTCGAGAGAAGAAAAAAAAAATACAGAAAGGAATTCAGAGAACTTGAAGAGGATGGGGCAAATCTTCTGATACCTTTCGGACTGAGGTGTTAACTCAGTGTAAAATAGTAGTAACCTATGCAACCTCTGCAAGGCTCAGGATTCCTTATATAGGAAAATTATAAACAGCCTTATCTGCCTCACCGGAGTGCTGTGAGGAACTGTAAGCTACTGCTTGCAAAATATTTTACCTCCTTGATAAAAAGTGCTTCAGAATTGCAACCTGTTATAATTCTGATCACTACAACTAATTGTTTGGGCACAAGGAGCTGCCACTTGAGGATTTCTTCCTCCAAACAACAGCACAAAGTAATTGCTGCTGCTCCGAGCAACAACAAGTAGCACTGAACACAAACTCATTTTAACAAGCGTGCTGCTAGGCAACCGCAGGTGGGCTTTCAAATTAGAGCTTTCCATATACTGAAATTGTGCATTGCAGCATGGTAAAGAGGTTCTTCTTACTCAATATATCAGGCTGGATGATGTCATCCAAATTTAGAGGACATCAAAAAACTGTTCATGCAGTGCCTCGGGGAATACCAGGGAATGTTCCAGTCTTCCAAGAAACGCTGGGGGGGGGGGGAAAGTGTGGTGCGTGTGTGTGTATGAGTGCTTATGGGTGCGGAAAAGAGTTTTCCAGGTAGGCTTTAAAATGGCAACAATCAGTTTAATCTGATCAGCTTTTTCTTCCAAAATTTTCTTTCAGAGATCACATGTGGGAGACTCAAGTCTGATTTTCTTCCTGCTTCTACCAGTGAAATTCATCTGACTTTGGACTGAACTGTTTCTGGACGTGTTAGGGCTCAATAAAGATGCATTAGTTAATTCTTCAAAGATGATGACTGCCTGCTATTCATTTGAGTTTGCAAGTCGGGTTCACTTCATTTTCTGTAATGGCCATGAAGGCAAGAAGAATAGTTTTGTTTTATTAAATCAAACACTACATAAGAGTCAAGAAAACGTTCATCATTCATCACTCATGTCTCCTCTCCATTTGTATTGTTACTAGAGAGCTCATGCGAAGACACATGTGGTAGCTGAATGTCTTCTCTTTCTTACATTTAATGAACCAGCTAAAAAAAATAGCCTTTGTCTCAAAAGTTCTTGGCATTTCTCATGACTATCTCACATCCACAACACGGTCGTCATATAAAGTTAATACCCACTGCAAAACAATTTAATGGCAAGGAGACTAGACTCAGTTACTCTGTTTTATAACATTATTTGCTAATCAGTGTAGGTATATTGATTTAATCAGCTCATCTGGCATGATTTTTGGTAATGGGACAAATAATACGAAGAATCTCTAAATGTAGTTTAGAAGCTTAGGCAACAGGTCATCCAATGTTGGATCCAATGGATAAGCTTGTTATAATAATTATTTAATGTCACTCAAATAGGGCAAACACTGTATTTTAGAAAAAAATAGACTTTTAAATGCTTTTTCTCCCACATTTTCATTAGAAAATCTAATTCCTTCCCTCCAACCCTTTGAAAAACACTTAACACTCACTGAAAGAAAAGCAAAAATAAAACAACTCGTACCCATTCAGTTCTTAAAACTTACAAAGTACATCAAGAAAGCACTTGCACAAACTTAAGACAAGTTTTATCCAAGTGGAAGCCATGCTTGCACAGACATAAAAGTGAAACACATCTGAATAAGTCTACAGTATCACAGCACGGTTTTGCATTCCTGGACCTTACCTTTGAAGAAAGGGATGTAATGATGTCTGAATGTAGATGTAGGGCTTGGGTGTTGGGGCAGGGAGATGCAGCTACTGGTACCAAGACTGAGAGTACCAGCTGGGGGCAACAGAGAGTAAGTGAAAACAAACTATTTAGTTCACTTACTGAAAGCCACAGATTACAATGCGATGCTTTTCTTCAGGAACATTTTCCTCCTGATGCTTAGAAAACATATAGTTTATATTTAGGACTTCACCTTTCTCTGGTTATTACTAAAAAACATCCCAGTGGCCATACTGTGCAGTTGGCCAAAGGTCACGGGCTTTCCCCGGACAGAACGGGTATCATATATAACACCGATAAGATTACGCATCAGGAAATATTCCAGAAAAGGCACCACAAAAAGCATAGCTGCACTCTGCATATTCAGAAGCTGCAAGAGGGAATGAGATATGCTCATAATGGATCTAATGAAATGAAATGGGGAGAATCTTGTCTCCGCTGAGAACTGTGCTACCCATGGGTCCAGTTCTCACTGCTGTCGGAGCACACTGGTAGGATTTAGCTTGTAACACACCAGGGCACTCAAGTGCATGGCTAATTTAAGCTCTGAAGAAATATCCTGAAGTTATTTGAGCTCTGAAAGTTAGACATGTAATTAAGTACTTTGAAAAACATTCTCAGAAGTTGTCTTTGTTTGCTTTGTTGTAATAATGCTCTGATAACATATTTTGGAGGACTAAAGGCAATTATTAAAAGTGGCAATCATGATGACTATCTTCTAAATTTTCAATGAAGCTGTAAAACACTAGAATTAATTCGGAATTTCTTTCGTCTTTCCTCCATGGTTTAATAGTGCTTAAGCTCAGTTTAAGCACGACGCAGCTGCCAGACCTTCAGCAGACACTATCTTTCCTCTCTTTAATACGCCTTTGATACTCAATCTTATTTCCACTTTGCCAAAGACTTTATGCAGCACAAATACTCACCTCCTGTAAAAATTGTTTGCGTTACCCATAAAATTTTCTTTCCACTGGAAAGATTAAGAACTCCTAATTTTCCAGGCTAATTTATAATCATAATATATCCCCAAGGAAATTAAAAGACATCAAGAAAACAATACAAATGCTCTGTGTTTTCCACCCAAATGATGTAGTGGAGAAAAATCAGAATGAATTTTGAACAATTTAGTCGATTATTCCTAAGGATAAAACTCTGTACAATGCCCAAACACAAATGAGCCTTTGTACAGGGCCCTCATGCAACAAGAACACCAACACAGCTGCCACTACAGCCCAAAGCTGCAATCAACATTGCTGTAAGTTTCTCAATTAAAGTAACTTGGCCTTCAAAATCCAGCCGTTAGAACCACTAGTCACTCCTCCAGCTCTTGCACTGTGGAGAGGAGACATGGACCATAACCCTGCAGTATAAGAAGAGATATGAAGTTCACCCTCTTGGCTTTTTGAGCATTCTCTGCTTCCAGACCACGCTGTGAAAGAGCTGCGGATTGAATGTGTAGCTTAAGGCAGGATGAGACCAGGATTAAGCCCTTTAAACTGTCCTATCTTCCATTTACAGATACATAAAATCAATCTTTTTAGACACCCGCCTGCATTTTCTTAGATGCTTATTCCTGAAGCACTTGTCTCCTTTCTCCCCATGGGACTCTTTGTTCACAGTAAATAAATCACTGCAATGAACTGCTACTCCACTTTAAACCCCTGCCTGCTGGAGTCTACCCTACTTACAATATAAAACAAAGGAGTGGAAATATCTAGAGAATAATTAAGGCTGCTTTTCAATTACCTGGTCTGCTGTAATGCTGAGGAGAATGGGAGGTTGGCGTGTAGCGACCATAGCCCAGTGAGCCAGCAGAGCTAGGACTTGATGTCCTGTACTGCTTGAAAGATTTGTCATCTTGATCACCCTGAGAGGAACAGAGGACATATATGACATAAGGGGAGAGAAAACACTTCTGAAATAGGCAGAATATGCCATTTTTCACATTTTTGTGTTGTGTAGATGGAAGTTGATGCTGTCGTAACGCTCCATGCAATCCCAATGAAATGAGGTGGCTTTCAGCTGTAAGCACCTTCACTGCAGGGTGCCCGAAGGAGCTCTGCCAAGTATCAGAGAAGGCTCACGTACCCACGGAAGTCAGCACATACATGAACTTAAAATGACGATATGATTTGAAAAGATCACAACACCGTAGAAGTGTTGATTCAGGACAGTAAAATTCCCTAAACATACATAGGTGGATGGAAGACAAGACCAAGTTAGCACAATAGTACTATGGCCACTTTTTCCCACCTGCATGGATGCACCATGGTTACATGCAACACAAAAAATCAGCATCTGTTGGCTTCTTTACATCACAGAAATAACTGTGTCTGCTGTACAAATTGCCCAGTACACTGCATTACAACATGGTCATTACTAGATAAGTAACTGATATAAACACATACATAGCATTAGCATTAATACTGCAGCATTGTGCAAAGTAAGTCATTCAACCCATTTCCCTCTAAAACCTTCACTTCAACCACTTAAAACCGTGGGCACCCATTCCAAACCCCTCACTCTACAGCTAGTTCAAGTACAACTGAAATTTGCATATAGTGTCTTCCTAACAGTGAAAGCATTACTAAGTGAATTAGATATGGAACTGACTTTCTGTAAACTAGCCATAAAAGCTAATTCAAATTTCTTGTTTCCTTTAGGACAGGCAAGAATTGGGTTAACTTCAAATTAGAACAACTGAAGATGACCTGGAGATTCTCCTTTATGGCAAGTCATACTCCAAAAACTGCTTCTCCTCCCCTATTCCAGTAGGAGTGAATGAAGATAAGTTATCCGTAGCAGGTGTTAGTCACTTATCTTGAATCCTGGGACATCTTTAGACACTGATGTGACTCCCACTGGACCATTCATCACTTAAACACACCAGAGATTCTACTTAGCCCCATCATCATCTCCCAGATTCCTATCAGGTCAACCTAATTATATACATCCATTCATCATTAGATGAAAGCAGTTTCCCATTTGGCTTCTCTGAGATTATTCTTGACTCTGTGGAGACATACAATGCTCTCCCATCATCAGTTTTTCTCCTCAAGCTCAAGCGTGCTCCGTCCCTTCCATCTCACTCCAGACTACGTTTTCAAAAATGGAAAAGCAGTTTTGTATAGTGGTAAGTAGCATTACTGCTTTAATATCCATTTCAGAAGAAATTATACGAAACCAGGGAGAATAACTGAAGCTTTCCCAAGCATTCTGCCACCAACCCTCTGTGCCCAGTTTGAGACGTTTCCCTCCCGAAGCAGCTACGTCACTTAATACCCATTTTAACCCCAAAGAAGAAAGTTACAAGCAGTATAGCAATGTCTAGAAAGTCCTGCAACAATACTGAAATACCATATGAAGTCAGCCAATGGTCTATAATGTGTCCACTTGCATGATACAGTGGAATTTTCCTCTAATAAAAAGCCCTGCAGCAATCCCTGGTGACAAGTTTGCAGATGATGATGACACCTAAGCATCCAGTCATAAAATCTTACAGAAAGACAGCAAAAGCATGGCAAACCTGGAGTAGTCACATAATTTGAAACGTGGCAGCACTAACCTCCATATCAGTGTCACTTCTGGTATTTAAGAGTATGACTGCTACCTGACAGCTAATTTAAAGGAAATTATTATAATTTTCCAAAAGAACAAGATTCCATATTGATTATTTCAGACCTTACCTTTTGTGTACTTTGTGTCTCTGTAAGGAATTATCAACCAAGTTCATGAAATCCAATATTAAATAAAGCACATTTTTATTTTTAAACTCTCAATTAAATTATATTTCTATTGGTTAATTTCTCTGTTTAACCAGTGCTCAGAGTAACAGTTGATTACTTACAATCTTTAATGAAAACTCATAATTATACACTATTAACAAAACTTTTAAATTATTGTTCTGAACATAAAACTGAGATAATGGAGAAATTAGCCAGGTCTATGACATGTAATTGAGTTACTATGTGGGAAGCTGTGTGAAATACATTCACTGCTTCCAATGTGATGTTTCTTGAAATGATGACTGGCTTTAATCATTAATGCACATCAAAATACACTGACCTAGATGTTCAGGTACGTGCAGATGATTTAATAGTATGTGTGCACAAATAGTGTAACGACTTTAACTGTTTGTGAAATAAAAAAATAAAATTCAAAAAAAGAGAAAGCTGTCAACATTAATTTAAGTCAACTCATGCTGGCAGCTTTAAGTGTAAACATAAATCATATTTCCCAATATAATTTATTTAGGAGAGCTTGACAAAGTGACCACCATATAACCTTTATTTTGGAAAGCAGGAACATGGAGGACTGTGGAGATAGATGCATACAGATGACAATCCAGAAGCAGAGCATATATTCAACACAAGTAGCAGTGTGAAGAACATAAATCAGAACACCCCATGCACGGCAGAGGCAGGGGGCAAACCCCACATTTCAGACACTGCTGTTTACCAATATGACCAGGTTTATGCATCACAAAATGGGTCAGAACAGGAGAACAAAGGCTTTGGGGATTACCTCAGTAGGTGTTGGAGAGAGCAACTGAGGTGACTGCAAACAGCAACACACAACAAATTAGTGATACAAATTCATGCATGATGTTACTTGTGAGAAGAACTACTCTTAAAATATCAATATCCAGGTATAACACATGATACAGTTAGGAAAAACACCTGTCAATTAAGTTAGGGCAATTTTTCTTCTTGTTTGTTTTTAAATGAGTAAATAAGGAATAAGATAAAAATACTTTTGTATAAATCTTTTGTTGATTTTTTTTACTACAAAACCCTGGAGTCTGGTGAGTTTGCAGAGAGTGCTGCTAGTAGGGAAACTCCCATTTAAAGCGACTGCCTGAAACTAAACACAAGCACTACTTAAAGCTGTATTGAAGCTCCAAAATCTGGACTAGAACTTTGTTGCTCAGAGCTGGCTGTTTTAAGGGAAAGCAAAATGCCTGTACTATTTAATTTTTAATTAAACATCATATTATTCAACAATTTGCTATCCACTCATTTTCCTTTCAAAATGAAATGCTGAGCTTGGTTAGTTGAGCTAATCTACTGCAACTACTGCAGCTGCTGGTAGTAGCTGGGATGCTGAAATCTGGAAGAAAGGATTTTTTTCCCCTCCCTGACAATGTCAAGGATATAAATATTTAGAGCACCATGAAAATATGCATGCTAGATTGTGGGCCATTGCCATTAGTCCTCCTAGCTTTTTCTTTTTTAAGATGTCATTGAGGTCTTGCTGACACAAATGCCTACATCAACACAGAGCTACCAGAGACAGCACGAAGCTTCTGGCACAAACACTGGGCAAGGAGCAGATGCGGCATGAAGCGGCGTGTGCTTCAAAACACCCGTCTGTGAAGTCGGAAAACTGGCTCGTCCCTGCTAAGGCTCCTATCTTAAAAATATTTGCTAAGTAATGTACCAAGCTTAAAGTTTGGTTAAATATATCCACATGCCAGCAACTGCAGCCGCAGGAGATGCCCACTCATGGGTCCACATGGGTTTTGGGAAGCAAGCACGCAAATAGATGTTTTGTAGGCAGGTTCTGGGCTGCTTCACCCAATAGAACCAAGGTGTCTACTCCAGCCAAGGGAAAAGGCCTTCTTTCATGATGTTGTCCCCTTTATCTTCTGTTAAGGTAAGTATTTTCTGAAAAGACCCATGACTTCAGTTGTCCCAACAAACCCTTCCCTGGCCAGCTAACCACTGATCTATCCACTAAAAGCAGTTGACAGCAGCAATACCCTCTTTGCTGTGGTTTGTGAGGTTTTTTTCCTTTGGTTAGCTGGTTTTTTAGAGCTCAAGCTCAACTGCTTCCTATCTCACTCCTGAAAATTGTGATGCTGAAGTTCCCAGAGGTCACAGCTGCTGGGTCCCAGCAAAGGCCAGAAGGCCATACGGACACTTGCTCTGGTGACGGAAAGGAGCAGAAGCAAGTGGCCAAGGAGATGCTGAGGACAGGCAGGGGGAAACTCTCTCCAGCAGCAGCACAGACGTACGTTGGGCGCAATGGCTGTATAAGCATCACCTCGGAGTGAGTCCTCAAAGGATCTCAGTTGAAGGTTGTTTAGTCTATGCACCTCTTCCAAGCTTAGGTGTCACCTCTGCCAAGTCTAGATGTAAACAAGCAGCGGAGGAGGGCCACAAACATTATTGGCACTCACAAATTTTGATGTAGAAAGGCTAGCCCTGAACATGAAGTATAAACATTGCAAGTACCTTTCAGTTTTGTGAATTCAGAAACCCAAATACTATTTGAATCTTTTACCAGATCCAATCATAATCATTTTAGCATGTGTTATAATAGAGCTAGCGTGGTTCAGTGTTGTACAGAGAGGGTTTGGAAGAGCGCCTCCAAGATGTGCTGCACTTTACCTGAGAGTAGACATTTGTAGCAGAATAAGTGTAAAAAGTGTAAATGACAGCAGGATTGGGGCTACTACAATCGGTATGGCTATTATTTATAGCAGGGGTGTCAAACTCACAGCTCCTGCCATTCTGCTCCTGCGGCGTAATGCACGTCACACACTGCACACGTGCCCGTTGCTGGCAGGAGCACAAGGGCAAGGAGCTCGGCACTGCTGCCGGGTAGGAACAAGGTACTGGGCCTGATGAAACAAGGTGGAGGGCTGGATTCATCCTGTGGGCCATGAGTTTGACACCCTCGATTTACAGTATTTATTTCTATCCAGTCACTTACACCTATAAAGAACAGAGCAGATGTCCATTCCAGACCATACAAATCTTGATAACATACCTAGTATAATCTAAGAGGTTTGATTTGTAAAAAAATATCTAAAATTATAAAAGAAATGAGAAATTGAAGTAAAGGATATGAATAGGGAAGAAAAGCTAACTTGCATGACAGGATTTAAATACAAATATGCTTCGCAAACCCCAGAATTAGTATTAGTAAGGCTATGTTAAATCAGATTTCATTAGCACAAATTGCATACTAGCTGTGCCTATGAATAGGTTGAAATGCATGCGTGACATGAGGATGAAATTTAGTAGGGGACAGTTGAAAGAAATTCGTCCATAGGAAAGTGATACCATTGTTGTGTTACTAAAATAATATGGTACACTTTAAAAAAAACCAAGACAGTTATGAAAGACATTTGGCTTTGCTTCTGATGTTTGCATTATAATTAGCAATGGCTCCAGTTCCCTACAACATGCATGTAGAACTCCCCTCAGCGAAAAACATATTTTAATTATATGTCATCTGCTTAAATAATGATCACAGAAAGCAATTCTTTAATTTCCACAAAATAAAAAGTGAAATGAACATCTTGGTTTTTTTGGAAGATATTGTGAACGAATGGATGACATGGCTCAATGAACTGAAGTTTTAAGTTACGTTTTTTAAAAAATTATTCAAATGTTTCAGTGTTCAGCAACACATTTACTGATTCATATAAAATCTCGAATTCTTAATAAAAAAAATACCCATGTTTCAGTACCTCCCCGTAACTATGCCTGTCATCTGAAGAGTAACTGATATATGGAGAATAGGAGATCATATCTGGGCGGTCAATGTTATAGATGGCTTTATTTTTAGGAAGAGCAGCCAAATCCCTGTAGTCAAGAATTTCATCTCCAAGCTTTGCCTAAGAAAAGGAGGAAAGAAAGCAGTGAGAATAAGAAAGAATATGATCAGGATGCAAACAGCAAAGGACAGGGAAGTGTTGGTAGAAAAGTCATAATCATAATAACAAACCACTTATTCTGTTGGTTACCATTTAAATCTCTTATATTTACTACACAATGCTAAATATTACTGCTGGTTATTTATATACTGGTGCTTTCTTTTCTTTGTCATTCACATTTGGTTAATAGCATGGCATCATTCCAGTTCCCTTGGTTATATCCTGCTTACTGCTAGCTGTACAAAGAGACGCGGATGAGGGATATTGTAGTCTTTTTCAGGCAAAACACCCTTCATTTTAAAGTGGTTTTGCTGTGCAGGGTTCCCCTATCATAAGCAGTAGTGAATAATGAAGTACATATTTACAACATACACTCTCCAGGTGCTGAAAACCACTAGTCAGGTCTTTACTTTTTCCATTCAGTCATATCCCACAGCTTCACCTCTTTTCCTGACTATTTCTAAGTAGCTCTTAATTACGGGTCAGAAACCAGAAGATGACAGATTAGCACTGCAGTGGATTAGTTGGAAGATCACAGATGCCACTTAAAGTAAAGTTCAAATCCTTTCACAAGACTCATGCAACCAACAGACGGAAAGAGCTCTTTTTCCCACAACTGGGCCACTCCTCATTCTTCTCCTACTAAGCTTACTCTAGAATTATGATTATCAAATATCACATTTGCACAGATGATCCTGAGGATAATGGTAATTTGCGCTAAAACTGTATCCAGCATGTAATGTCTTGTAGATAGGATGACAAGTTGGCCACATTGAGAGCAGAGAAATGGGGAGCATAATTGTCTCATTCTCAATTCAGGCTTCACAGAATGATAAGCTCTTTGTTGGCAACAAAATAAGTGGAATGTCACTATTCTCTGAAAATCTCTGTATGATCAGTTGTAAAACTGTAATAGCATTTTCCACATGCAAGAATATGAAAGCATCCAGTACTTATGTGTGAAGAAAAGTTCAGTAGATTTTCCAAGGAAGTTTTCTATTAGTTTATACAGGAAAAATTCTCATTCTCAAAACTAATGAAAAAATGTGTTTTAATCAATTAAGTGATGATTTAGTGATATAAAGATCTTACCTCCCTTGAGCTACTTTAAGAAGCTAAATTGCAATGAAGTAGCCTCTTAATCAAAGTAAATGTCTCCCTACTGAGAAGCCAGTGGCAAGCTCTGATGCAGGGATAGGTCACGCAAAGACAAGGCATAGTCTGTTCCAGGAAGACTTTGAGCAGCATTGTAGCTACAAGAAAGGCCAAGGAGGCTGTGCTAATTTCTTTTTTAAGTTATCCAGCGTTCCGGAGTTTATTCTAGTAAACCCCAAAGAGTTCAGAATTGAGAATACTTAAGTGTGAATTATGGTAATTTTAGCCTCTATCTCTCAACGTAAAAGTGCAGCTCCCACTAGGCTTCAGAACTGTTAGGAGTAAAACTTCTCCAGTTATGTAATTCCTTCCAGTTTAAATATTAAAATGTAGGCCAACTGGGATGAAAAAAACACCTTATAAATTCAGTTGCTTTCTAAATATGTAATTCTACAAACATTCAGCCTACACTGACTTTTTATTTTATTTGTTTTACCTACTTCCAAAAACATGAGTGGAACTCAAATATGCTAGGGAGGGCTCAAATCACAGCTAAGAGGCTTTAAGCCATTTCTTCAATTATCTGGCAATTTGCATTCTGTTAAAACCATGCTCTAAGTTTAGAGTATCTATTTCATTTCGAATATGTAATTTTACAATTGTATAATTGCAAATATGATCTGTATAAAAACACAATGTGATTTCTATTCCTAGTAGGAAAACTACAATACAGTTTAGTAACCGAACATAAACCTTCCAGTTGGATGTATCTTTGCAGGGAGCATCAGTTTTCTCTTCATAAAATTCAGCTAAGTATTTAAGCCCTATTTAAGGGTATAATTTAGAAATTAACTGATTTTTAAGTGAGGAATCTGAGGGGACGTCAGCACTTGGTTAAATTTCAGTCTGGGTATAATGAAGCCACCACTAAAGATGATGAAAAGCTGCCCATCAGCTTCAAGGGGCATTGGCCTATTGTCTCTGAGTGCAAGAGAGCATCAAAGTCTGATATCAACAGATGAAGCCTAAGTGGCATGGCTTTAGTAACCATCTGTATGAACCACGTTCAGGTTCAGTCAAAACACATTTTCTTCATCTTTCCCTAGGTGACCACTCAATTATGACCCAGGAACACGTCACCCAGGAGATGATGGCACATTGTTCAGAATGACTTGCATTGCTCTGACTTGGTATCTTTGAAAGTATGAGCACCATGAAGTCATAGTTCTTAAGCTTTAATTGTTTCCTCTAAACTCTTTTTTGTTAACAAGATACTTCACAGAGCTCACCAGCTGTTATGGTACAGTTTCATTGTTGGTTTTAATGATCCAAATCAATGCTACTGCTGAAAGTGGCTGTCCCATGTGCACCTTCCCATGCTGCTCTGCCTTCTACATTAACGTTAGAAATCTGTAGATGGCTGCGTCTTTCTTTTTTGCCTCTTTGTTTGGCTGGAGGTTTTTCCTGTGTTATTTTTTAGCTGAATTTGACCTTAAATCTGACTGATCATGTCGCTGTTTACCTCCTACTACTAGCACCAAAGAGGAGATGGGAATACATGGCTGGAGATGGACAGGGCCACACGTGAGTGGGACCTTCCTTTCAGTGGCAATATGAATTTAGGTTTTGTAAAAGCAATCACAAAGCCACACAAGACAAATCTTGAGCATTTCTGGATGTCACAACACTCCTGTAATAGAAAACAGATGTAAAAGATAGCCAAAGAATCATTTTGATAATACAGAAGTCCAATAAAGTGTTTTTAATTCTTTTTATTTTCCTGTTTGTGAAATACAAACCAGGATTTAATCACACTCACAGCTTGGACAATTAAGCAGTCAGAGATAAGACAGATATAGCAAGATCTTGCATGCCTCTGGCGAATCTTTTTTCTCCTAACTGACTCATATTTGCTAGAGAACTTTATTCCATCACAGTCTCAGCTGCTTCTACAGTGTATTACAGTAACGAACACTAGAGTTATGTGCTGGTTGAATGAACTCTTTCGAAACAAGACAGAAAGGGAGAATGGAGGTTTGTCCTTGACTTTTAACAACCTGTTAGGCACATTTAGAGCTATAATCACACAAAAATTCCCCAAACAGCACCATCCAACACTTAGAAAAATGTCACTAAAACCATATAAATCTTAGAAGAATGCTCCTGCTTATAAAAACAATGAACACGGCTGGAGAGAGAGACCATCTGGCCAGAGAAAGTGCTTACATGATAAGAGTCTTCTAGCACAATAAATTGTCTTCATAGCAGTTGAGACAATGGCATTTTTTAAATAGGAATATACTGCTGGTATCCACCAGCATGAAGCTCTACCGGAAGGAGAACTCAGGAGCACTGATGAGCATTTGGATAAGGGGTAGTTCCTCCACCCCTAGTTCTACCTTACTCAGATAAAGGGTATATTGCATTCAAAACAAATTTTACTTGAAGAAAAAAAGACAAGCTTGGCTCCCAGGCACTCTTGCTTGTCTCAGTGTAGCAGATAAAAGCCCTTAATCTTTGTGTAATAACCCTTCCAGTAGTCAACTGCATCTCCAGAAATGTCCTATGTACACTGTCCTGTGTGATGAGAATGACCTGCCTGCCTGAGGGATGCTTAGACAGGACAGAGAATAACCTGGGGAATACTGAAGCTCCCCAAGAGATGTTTGTATTGTACAAGCCACACTTGTGCATTTTTTTTTTTAACAATGGGGTAGCCTTGAGAATGTGATCATGAACATCAGCGATTATGATGAGCAAGGTATACTTGGCATTGAAGACATACTTGGCATAAACTTTTATGGTACTTGTTATTTTAAATTCTCTCTATGAGCTTTCCAGAGCAACCACTTCGTAGCCCATAAACACATCAAACGTCCTCTGAGGTTAGGGGCTGGCATTTTTCAAGGCCTGAGGTCCTGCAATCACACACATGAGTGTTCTCATAAGCAATAAGATACAGGCTCAAGAGTTTGATTTACACAAGTTGTGTTCAAATCTAGGCTTGTAATCTACCTGTGGGCTGTACGGTTTACTTGGATTTTCCTTTTTAGAAAAGAAAGCACTGTGATATTTTGCATGCTTTGGTATAAGCCAGCTCTAGTGGTAATGTAAGTGCTATAAATACAGCACAAATAACAGGAAACTGCCAGAATTCTGTTCTGGGAAATGCAGTATTCTAACATTTTAGATGTGAGAAAGTAAATTCTATTTTAGAGGAATAACCAGCTGCAGTGGTTTGGAGACACTAGCTTTCCACGCAACGTGCTACACTGTAGGAGGAAGCACTGGGTTTTCCCCATCCCCCTGAAACACTCACATAGATCACACGGCTTGGGGAACCTGATGTACTGGAAGCAGGTACAGAAATAATACTCTCAGATGAAGTCCTTGTTTCCTATGGCGGGAGAAGTCAAATAGATAAGAAACAGAGGAGAGGGAGAGAAAATGTAACCGTTACTTCAAAAAGAGTATGCAAGATATTTAACTTCTATCATTCAAAAATGGCATATTATGGTGAGCTCAAATCCTACCAGCATACTAAAGAGCAAAAATAAAAGAACAATTTTAGTCAATTAAACTGACCTTTGGAAATGTGAAAATTATTTAAAATATAACTCTCTTTTCCTCCCTTCAGAATGAATAGCATGGAGTACTTCGGGGCTGCCAAGACAGCCTTTGGGAACTATCAAGGAGAGGTCAAGTTACAGCAGCTCTCAGCTTAGGGCCACAAGATGACAGGGTGGGGAGCATTCTTCCTCCAAGGTTATACCATCCAACTCCTCTACATTGCTTCTGGAATGTGTCACGCTACCACGCCATTCACAGCTTCTTTTTCCCTTACGCTCCATCTCCAAAGCCACTTACTCATTCTGACTTTGTCACCTACTTCAATTACGTGCTGTGCATATATCTATATAAATATATAAAAAGACAACTTTTAAAGCCAACAAATTGAAAAGGTTGACCAGAAAAATTCTCAACCAATTCCCGACAGTTACGTTGAAAAGTCCATTACTACCCTCTTTGAAATGACATCCTTTTTTCTCGATTTATTCTTTCAATAATGAGTGTAAGGATCAAAAGAAGAGGAAAAACACAAAGAAGAGGAAAAACTCTGAGATCTATACCGTTCTTATTCCCTGCTCAGGCAAAACTCCCACTGAGTTTCACATCCACGTCTTCCTCTCTGCTGGGGAAGGGGCAGACTCACAGCACTCGGGAGAGGTGTGTTAAAAGGAGTCAGCCTTTACACAGTACCTTACAGGGAAAGGCAGCCAGGGGGAACACAGAACAACCTTGTTCGCTGTCTTTTTCTGAAGGGGAATGTGGGACATGTGAAACCACTACATTTTCAATATATTATATGGGGTTTTAGCCGTGCAATTTCAGTCACTCAGCCAGGATAAAATCTTTAGGAAGACTGAAAAAAAATGCTTCATAGTATTAGGCTGAATCAGCAGCACTCACTACAGTATTTTGACAATTTTCAAGACACATGTATCAAACACATTTTATACTGAAACACTACTTATTTGATGGTCAGAACTTGCTATGAAGAACACCAGAGCAATCGCTTCCCAAACACATTGGTACAAAAAATACAGCCAAGATCCTTCAGGGTAAAGCCCAAACCAATTTATTTTTCGCAAAAGTGTAATTTAGTCCAAGTTACACTTGCTCACACACCAGATTTGTAAATATTCCTTTTATAGCTGCTGTCTGCTTTTCTGACTCGTCCCACACTACTTGCATCCAAGCTTTGATGAATCAAAGCAGAGCTTTTATGAACAAGGATACCAGGGTACGAGGATACCGCTTGGAGCATCAGAGAACGGCAGAACTGAAAACCCCCATACTTGGCCTCTGCATTAAATGAGACGGTTGCATCTCAGTCCCACCACTTCAGAGAGATTATTTCCCCAGCTACACATTAATTCTTCATTTCCTTGGGGCATCTGATTAATCTGCTAACCTTGTAATTATTAAAGCTGCCAGAACTCCCCCCTCTTCCCCTTGCGCACAGACAGATGCACAAATCATCCAAATCAAGGAGATATTTAAAACCAGAGACTAAATTAAGTTGGGGCTGGTCTGCCAACATTTTACAAATAATAAAAAAGAAATTCCAAGGAGATATTTTTTGTAAAAACAAATAAAGTGGAAGTCCTCTGATCTTTCAAGTGCAGACACGTAAAAAGAGAAGAGGTTGTGCACTGTTCACAACATAATCACACAGAAATTAAAAATTATCTTTTTCTTTCTTATTCATATTTCATATTTTTCCTTAATCAGCTCATTCAGGCACTCTTAGGTCAGCATTCTAATGTTGTACCTTTAAGCACTATGTAAAAGCAGAACATTTGTAGTACATTATTATATCGCACTAAACTACAAGATTTCTGTCATTTAAAATTAAAATTACAGTAGCGAAAAAAATTCCAAATCCTTCCCTCCATGCCCACTGCAAAAAAAAGACATAGACAATAAAATGACAATTTTCACTGGGTGAAAATCAGGTATTTTTACCTTGTTTTTTTCTTCAGCCTTTGCAGCCTGTCTACAAACCGGATGCCAAATGGATGTACCTGGAAAATAAATTTAAAATTCTGCTAAACTCAGTTCCCCAATAAGAACCTTAAAACGTTTAAAATAAGAATCTTATTAAATTTTCCTATAAAGTTTTATAAGCGCACTGACTGATGCCACTAAAGTCATTACTTCACGGATATTTTCAAAGCTAAAACTGACAGTTTCTAAGTATCAGTGAGCTGGATCAGACACATATTAAAGGCCAGGCACACTTCAGAAAGTTACATGGACTTCAATATGAGAGATCAACATTAAAGCCCGAGTCCTAAAAAGTGTGATATGGAATCTCTGGAGCTTCTCCAGCCCAGCCCCCTGCTCAGAGCAGGTCCCATTACAGCACGCAGCTCAGGGCTGTTCTAAAAGAACTTCTAAACCCAGCTGGGTTCTGCATCTCTCCAAGGATGGAGAACCCACAGCAGCTCTGATCAACCTGTTCTGCTCTCATTGTAGATTTTTTTTTTCCCTTATTTGTAGTCAGAATTTCCTGTAGCCTTATTATCCGTATTCTTGTATTAGTCTGGCTCAGGTCATACTACGTAGCACACCGTGATGGGATGGAATAGCATCGTGGCAGTTGACCTTAGCTGCAAATCCAGTCTTTCTGAATTCACTGCGCTCATCTTGCACTTCCTATTTATTTGTCTCTCATAAGTCAAATAAACTGCATAAATTGAAGGAAATATCCATTTTAGAGGAAGCAGGCTATCAAGAATGAACCAATTCCCTACTGCTTGAAGACAGGATTATCAACTCCAAAGGTCTGAATAACCGTAAGTATGAGAAAAAAAACTTCATAGTTTTGCATCAGTCACAAAGGAAAAAAACCTTTTAAAAAGTTGAGCACAACATTCAATATTTAGTGTTCAACGGAATTGGAATGTGTGTAACTACATAAAAAAATAATTATTTGTAAGTTTTAATAGTAAAAGGAACATTTACGTTTACGCCAGCCTAAGCTCAGACAAGCGACAAACTAAAGCTCTGCACAGTTAAATAATGGGAAGTGCACTGCTACTCCTGCCTGACTAAATGGGAAGTTGAGAACTTTTTTTGTTATAAATATTTAATGCTTATACTGGGTGGAGAGCACCAAGAAGGTTTATTGGAAATCCTTTGTTTTCATAGTAGTTTGATAGTTTTCTAACTAGTGGACTTAGGAAACACAATTGAAGTAGAAAGTCTATTTCCCAGAAGGCAGACGGAGATCATTAGAACTTATTCCACAAAAATAACCCTGAGGAACAGCAGTAAAAGATTAAGTACAGACTGCATAGATTATGTCTTCTAAATTGCTGAGGTTTTTTGGGGACTGAACCACTAAGAAACATCTTCATAGCACATTTAAATTCAAATTATCAGTGGGTCTGAGCTTGCCCACTGAAAGCATTTGTCCTAATTGCTGCGTAATGTAAATCTTCCCAATGATTTTAAGAAGCATTTAGATCAAATTATTCCTATCAAAGCAAAACTAGCTGGGAAACTTTTTCACGCAGAAGAAGAGTCCTTTCACCCAAAAGCCAGCTACTGGATGACCACCGACGACTCAATTTCTGCTGAAGAACACGTACCACCAAAAGGAACTTTACAGTAGTTTATTAAACAGATGAGGAACAAGTTCTAAAAGCCCGGGCTCTGACGCTTTTCTTGTCTAACACATCAGCTCAGGCAGTCCAAATACCTTAGCACAGATCTTTCCTGAAGTTAACATCAGTTTCTAATGGATAAAGCACTTCATGTGAAGACGAAAGGTGTATGACTGTAAGGCTATATAAACGTTTCATACATCAGAAAATAGAGTAAAATGGTTTCAAACTAGCAGTACCTGAGCATGCTTTGCGATTATTTGACCTAACATTCAGCACAAAACCTAAAAAAATATCCTCTCATAGAGAGAAAATTCACTCGCAACTCAGTTTCAGAGGGTTTGAAATCTAGAAACAAATATGTAGTTCGATACAGTTTTTAAAGCATTGATTTCCCAGGGAATTTTAGAAATGCCAGCCTACTTTGCAATTGGAAGAACCACAGCACTTTCTGGCTCCTGAGGGCGAATCCATGAACACAGACAAGGACCATTATGTCCTGTAACGAGCTAGTTCTTGTTGCAATCCAAAGTGACAATGAAACTGTCATAACGTACTAAATTATAATTAGATCTTGCTAAGACCACTGTTGTGTTTTAAACAACGTCTAACTTTTCCAGCTTAATGAATTATTTCAAATTACGGTTCTAGAAAACTGTGGACAATTGCAAAGTTGTAATCTGGGCAAGCATGTGATTTTCGGATAACACACCAGCCTTGCAGTTCCCACATCCTACTGATATTCTCTTTTCTGTTTTCCTTTGAAAACATACTGCCAGTCAAAGACACAGGCAAAAGCCTTCATTTTCTCTGGTGTCTGACCCTGTGTTTAACTGTGCAGATATTGTTTTCTTTGATCAGTTTAGTAGTTAATAGTTGCTACATATGAAATACAGATTTTAGCTCCTATCTATATTAAATAACGTTTTTCCCACTGAATAAATTATTATGCAAATTGTTCTCTATTACCACTGAAATTCCCTGAGAAGAATTTATCCCTGCATAGCTTTCTCCTAAGCGATGCAAGCTTATGGCTCCATAAAGCACCAGCAAATTGTTTGGTAAGGGCTCTAGCTCCATGGCACCCTCTTCGCCACCCTCTGAGGGCAGTTAAGGCTGACTGAGAGGAATTCAGATAAGGACCTACATCGAATTGGACATAGCACTGCTTTAGGGAACCGGCTGTCCCATATGCGTGTTACCTTTCATCTGGACCATTTATCACTGCAGGAAACGGAAACCTTTTTTTTTTTGAGTAAATGGAAACCTTTATAATCTTCACTTTTAAGTACTTCCATCTGCAGGAAATAACCACTACAACTCATCCTTTCGGCTGAGGGAACTGGGGTTGTTTAGCCTGGAGAAGAGGAGGCTGAGGAGACCTCGTCACTGTCTACAACTGCCTGAAAGGAGGGTATGACGGGGTGGGTGCTGGGCTCTGCTCACAAGTGACAGCGATAGGACGAGAGGGAATGGCTGCAAGTTGCACGAGGGCAGGTTTAGACTGGACATGAGGAAGAATTTCTTCACTGAAAGAGTGGTCAGGCCCTGGCACAGCTGCCCAGGGAGGGGGTGGAGTCACCATCCCTGGAGGCGTTTAAAAGTTGGGCAGATGAGTTTCTCAGGGACACAGTTTAGTGAGGGGACAGGGACAGTTGGACTTGATCTCGAAGGTCTTTTCCAACCAGACAATTCGATGATTCACACTTGCAATTGGATTTGAACCGAGGGAGAAGTAATAGTGAGAAAGAAGCAACAAGGGTTTGGGTTTGCCTTTCTTTAGCCTACAGTTTCTTTGGTAATTGTGAAATGAAAATATGTGCAAACAGCTCAGCCATGCTAGCAGGTATGGGCAAGAGGGCCATGCTGCCAACTGTAACAGGTTTGTGTTTGGGGCTTTTGTTTATTTTTACCTTGAAGATACATTTCTTCTCCTTCTGCAAACATCTGACTGCACCTGACACATCGTGCGCAGGTGGGGTGATAGTGTTTTTCTCCTGCCTGTTTGGGAAAAAAGTACAGATGATTAAGTATAGTGATCAATACAGCAGCTTCAATACAAGGAGGGTTTATTTCTTCCTCTAGAATATGACTAATTAGAATAAATTAGGTAATGCCAATTAGCTCAACAATCTCCTACAACACAATGCTTATTTTTCATTATAGACAATTCAGGATTTATAGTGTAATTATGGTCTTGCCTACACAAGATGTTAATGTGCAATACTTAAGTCTCTGAATTTACAGAATGTGAACAATTACCTTGAGCAAACACATTTTCCCTATAGACAACCATACTGTGCACCAAGTGCAAGGTAGCTTAGGACTCACCTGCAGAAAGAAGTTGAGAGGTTATAATTTTGAGCATGCATTTGCATGTTCTTCATGATCCTACCAAACAGACGGTCTTAACATTGAGTAAGAACCATCGTGTTAAGGAATGTTTGTATCTGCTTTGAAAGTGGCTTGAAGGTAATGAGTTTTAAAGAGTTTCCGTAAGGAATGTGTGTGATGAGCCTACAGAATAAAGTTCAGAGTTGCCACTTTTGGGTACTGTGCACTAAATCCCTCACATAGACAAGCCTGGAGCTTGCCAATTGTTCAGAAATTAATCCTTGTAATTTAATACCATCATTACCATTGACTGGAACGAGAATAGAACTGAGCCCTAAATTTGCTCAGAACTGTTAACTCATCAATTCTCATCAATTTAAATCTCCAATTACCTCATAATTCCATTAACTTTAACTGTTTCACCATTGACCTTAGTGTGTTTTTCAAGAGGAGACATCAACTTGCTGAAACGAGCAAGGGCTTGTCCATGTTAGAACATCAATGTATGACACAGACAAGCCATTAACCTCAAGTGGCTATTGGAAAAGAAAGTCAAGATCCTTTGATCATGGGATTTATGCAGAACTCAGTTTTGGTAGCTTGGCCAAAATTCAGTTCTATGGCCGATTGTGGGTAAATTTGTTATCTCTTGTTCCCACAGGAAGGGACAGCAGCACCACAAGCGAATGTTGGCTTGAACCAGCGAGGAAAATAGCATTCAGGGAGTTGTGCTCTTCTGAGTAAACGACATGGGCCGGCCCCTTCAAACTGCATCCCTACCCCGTCTTTCAGATGGCACTTGAAATGGAGTTCAACAGCACAAAGCTGGCGCTTGCACATGCTCCCAGCACTCCTCCCTCTTCAAAACTCCTACAGAACAAAGCCAAACCTTGGCATCCTCATCCTCTTCGACCCCACGCTGTTCTGTGATAGACAGAATGGTTTAAGTGGCTTTGCTGAATGGCACTTCCATCAACTATTTTTAACTTAAAGTTCAGCTAAGTCAGACTTCAGTAGATGTTCTCCTGGATTTAAGAACAAGTAAATTTTGGTCCATGTAGAATTCTTCACAGCCTGTTTGTCTGATAAAGGTTGAAAGGGTATTGCACGTAACTGTAAGAAATTACTATCAAGTATTGCCCTACTGTCTTCAGCATGTGAATATGCTCTCGCAGCATTGCACTGTAAATCCCTTTTCTATTAATCTAGAAATCTAACACTGTTACTACAATGATGTCTTGCCTTACTATTCCACTGACTGAATATCAAACACTTCAGAGGTATTTACATTAAAGAACGTAATCTGTGTCTGGGGACTATTTTGCCATTCACAATATAAAACACAGGAGCGTGATAAATTCAAGTTAAAGAATTTCTGGTTTTACTTCATCAGTGTTACTTCGGTTCACCTCTGAAAACCTGTTGATCTCTTTTAAATCAGCAATAAGGAACGGTAACATATCACAGCAGCACTGTTGTTTTGAAAACAGCTTTGTTACAGTTCACTCTTCTCTTTATATTGTCATTTGTGCAGACTGCTAGGTGATTTCTGCAACTTTAGACATGAAAGATGGTTCCTACTACCTGGGTTAACATCTCAAAGTATCAGATTGTCAAGTATCAGCATCAGTTTAAAACTTCAGGTTTAAAATTGCTCGACTGAGTGCAGATTTTGAAGCACAGAAGTTTATTTAACTATCATGAGATAAGCTTAAATTTGGAATATCAAGCTGAGAAGAAATATAATTTCCCTTGGAAGATTTGCACTGCACAAGCATTGCTAATGCAATACATAGTCTTCATAATTCAATTGATTTAGCACAGCTGATACAATTCCCTGGCTAACACTCTCTAGGGGAATTCAATTACTCCTTTGCTAAAATAAACTGTCAGAACACATTCTCAGAAATCCTAGATGCATCAGAGAATAAAATCTATTTCCCTAAATTTAACAGCACAACCAAATGCATCATTTGTATTCACTATGCAGAGTAAGCAACATCAACTAGCTGCAGAATGCCAGAGACCTATTTTATAACTTAGCTAAAATTATAAAAGAAAATATTAATTATAACAGCGTGCAAAGAAGTAGTGACTCTTTTGTTGATGCTCACACCAGCGTAACTCCAATGGATTTTACATAATTAACTGAATTAAAATGGAATAGAATTGAACTCTTCATAGAACTTTAAGTACTGACAGTCTTCTTTACCCCCTCTTTTAAATTTCTTTCTATGTTGCGCCTCTTCTAACCAAAGCACAGAAGACAAGATATGGCAGACTCTTCATCACTTTTAGTATTAAAAACAAATACTACCATCTTTTTAAAGGAGAGCTGAAAGCTGAATCTGAGGCTAGGAACTTGATGCAGGTATTAACTAATAATATTCCTTGATATGTTTACACATTTAGCCTGATTAGATACCATAAATTAAATTCAGACCTGGATACGCAGGGTCTGAACACAAGCTGTAACCCCACTTGGGTACATGCCAAGGACGCTTTCTGCTCTCTCTTCAGACCATTTCAGAGGCTTCATCTCATAGATGAACAATCGGTTCCAGCAGAACCCAGAAATTCTATAAGCTTAGGGCAGCAAATGTTACACATTTTAAATTTAGTTGTAATGATGGCCTTGTCATTTTTTTTTCTTTTCTTGGATGTATTGTCATGAGGGAGTTTAATGCAGCAAACAAATTCTTAACCATATGGCTACTACTTCTTCGCACAGTTTGAAAGCTTAGTTTGACAGATTGTTGTCTCAGTGTTTAATAAAATATCAGCATTGAAGAAGTAACATTCAAATGAGAGATCTCTTATGGTTCAAACAGTAGATTTTTAGAAACCTTCGTAATATCCCACATTTGCTCTAAGATTGCACCAGGTCTTTGTGTCCAGGCATCCAGATGTAAAGATAATATTATTACAAAGACTTAATCAAGATCAGCTTAAATATTAATTCTCAACTGAAATTTCCTCAAACCCAAATAACAGAGTACGTCCTTAGGAACGCAGCACACTACCAACAGTCCTACCTCTCTTCAAGGGACCACAGCAGCTTTCCGCAATCACCAAGTCAGTCTTAGAGTGTAATTTAAAGTTGGAGTCAAAACAGTCCTTAACACGCTGAGACAAAGCATTATGAATTCCCTCATACCCTTCAAGTATGAGGGACACATTTGAATGGTAAGAGCCAGGCAGAACCTCCTAGGCTGGGCCAACGTGAAGAATGTTCTCCCCATGGAGCCACGGACCTCCCCACACTCCCTACCCTAAGCATGGGAGGTTCTGTAGCGTTGCTCCCTGTCCCACAGCACATCAACAAGTAAACCCATGCATCACCTAAAATAGGGCCAGAAAGCTCTGTAAAAAAGTACATACAATCACCTTCTCTCATTTCTTATAGCTTCAGGGCTTGAACTACATAAAAGAACAATGAACCTGATGCAACAAATGTAAATCACATAATTTAAAGTACAATTTGAAGACAGTAAGGGGTATTATCCTAAAATCTGAAGAGCAGTATGAACACCAGGACTGGAAAACAAGCAGTGGTAACAAACCCAGAGTAATTCTTACCAAAAGGAATAACTAACTAGTTAAGGTTGCCTTTTAAATTAGCTGTCATCACTCAGGAAAAAGACACTACATTATTGCAGACAGCTCAGAGAAAACCTTTGCTTGTTCTCTGGCTATGGCTGCAATAACTGATGAGGTGGCAGAATACATACAAGATGATATGTATAATAATTGTAACTCTATTGCAATGACATTTCTTGTCTGGTCTCACACACCATTGCTAGGAGTGTGATTGATGTTATTTTTTTACTGCAGTTGATGAACAACAACTGCTTATTGTTTGCACATGAGAGGCTGAACCGGAACAGCCTGGAACTCAAAGTACAAGCTGAGTCCTGGAAAGAAGAGTCAAGATTTCTGATGATTCTCTCACCAGTGAAGTCTAAGCACATCTTATTGCATTACTCACTTAGTAAAGTAGCCAGTTAACCACAGAATAGTTTCTGTTGGAAGGGGCCTTTAAATGTCATCTAGTCCAGACCCCTACAATGATTAGGGACATCTTAAACTACATCAGGTTGCTCAGAGCTCCATCCCATCTGGCCTTCAATGTCTCCATTAATGGGGCATCTACCACCTCTCTGGGCAACCTGTTCCAGTGTTTCATCACCCCATACGAAAAAATTTCTTCCTTATATCTAGTTTAAATTTACCCTCTACTTATTTTAAACCATTAAACAAAACCCTTGTCCTGTCACTACAGGCCCTGCTAAAAAGTCTGTCCCTGTCTTTCTTATAAGCCCCCTTTAAGTACTGAAAGGCCACAATAAGGTCTCCCCAGAGCCTTCTCTTCTCCAGGCTGAAAAACCCCAGCTCTCTCAGCCTTTCCTCATAGGAGAGGTGTTCCATCCCTTTGATTGTTTTTCTGGCCCTCCTCTGGATCCGCTCCAAGAAGTCCACATCCTTCCTGTCCTGAGGATTCCAGAGCTGGATGCAGTACTCCAGGTGGGGTCTCACCAGAGTGGAGTAGAGGGGCAGAATCACCTCCCTCAACCTGCTGGGATACGGTTGGCCTTCTGGGCTGTGGGCAGACACTGCTGGCTCATGCCCAGTACCCCCAAGTCATTCTCGGCAGGGCTTCTCTCAGTATCTTCATCCTCCAGCCTGTATTGATTCTGAGGGTTGTCCCAAATTAGATGCAGGACCTTGCACGTGGCCTCATTGAACGTCATGAGGTTCACAGAGGACCACTTCTCAAGCTTGTCCAAGTCCCTCTGGATGGCATCCTGTCCCTCAGGTGTGTGAACCACATCACTCAGCTTGATGTTGTCTGCAAACACGCTGACGGTGCATTTGATGCTGCTATGTCATTGATGAAGATATGAAACACTACTGGTTCCACTATGAACCCCTGAGGGACACCACTTGTCACAGATCTCCATCTGGACATCAAGCTGCTGACCATTACTCTCTGGGTGTGACCACCCAACCAATTCCTCATCCACTGAACAGTCCACCCATCAAAGCCATATCCCTCCAATTTAGAGAGAGAAAGTAGAAAAAAAAAATCATTTAATGTGTTAAACTCATAACTATTTGTTTCCTTTCCTGAGAATGAAAAGTTTTCAGTAAACTTTTTCCTGGAAAACAAAAATTAAAAATCTATCTCCCTATAAAAATGCACAGTGGTAACAGACATCTTTTACTGCTGGGATTAAACAATTTGTAGAAGTGAGAAAAGGTTAGACTGCTGCAATGATTCAATCATATCAAAGAATATTTTCCATTTGAAGAGTACAATAGGTTGCTTAATAGTGCATTATTACCACTGAGTGTCATCTATTGAGGTAAGTCCAAATCCTGCCATCTGTATACTCTAAAATCTCCAAATGAAGTCCTAGCTGCATCCTATGCTGAACAAAGTTATTGGAAGTCAGCCTACAATACAGCGAGCCTGCTGGTATGCCAAGGAACAGAACAGTTGCATGACCGAGAAACAAAGCCAAAAGAAGACTGGTATAAAGCACTCTTAGTTAAAAGCTTTTCACATGGAACAAATTTGCTGGAGTGCTGGGTTCCAACCAGACAACTACCTATTCAGGCAAAAGAAAAAGAATAAAGTACAAAACTGAGGACAACCAATGAGCCTTTCCATCAGAGAAGCTTCTCACCCTGAAACAAAGGACTAAAGCTCCTTTGAAACGCACAGGACTTGACTGATGCTACCTGTGTAAGTGGAAAGGAGTTACTATTTGTTTAGAATGGAAAGGGGAAAAATACTCAAAGATACTGTAACGATGGGAGAAGTTTAAAACTTCAGTTAGGTGATAAATTAATCTCTTTTCTACATTTCATCTCCATTTACTGAATAATTTTCATTCACATGGACATTGACATTTACTCATTAAAAAAGCACTGAGATTTCATCAGGCGCACTTTGTAATACAGCTAAAATTAGAAATATAATTCAGCTTAAAGTCAGAAAGTGCGCAAGCGCATCTCAAAATGACAGAATAATTGACAATGGACAGCACCTCAGGAGGTCATCTGATCCAACCTCCTGCTCCAAGCAGGGTTGCCACTCAATTCAGAACTGTCTGCTCGGGTATTTGACCTGTCAGATGTTGTAAACCTCCAATGGTGAAGACTGCACAACCTCTGGGCAGACTGCTCCAGCGCTTAGTTATCCTTACAGTGATTTCTTCCTTCTTCTATTTATCTGGTCAGAAATTCCACTCTCTCCATTTATGAACGGAGAGCTGTCTCCTGCTCTCTACCATGCACCTCAGTAAGGACCTTGTCTCCATACCCTTGAAGGCCTCCCCGTATGCATGCCAACGCTGCTATTAGGTCCCTCTGAAGCCGTCTCCAAGCTGGACAAGTCGAGCTCCCTAAGCTCAGTTGGACTCTGTGATCTCTTGGACTCGGTGATCTCAGAGGTATCTTCCAACCTCGTGATTCTATGATCCTATGTCCTCACAGGAAATGTGCTCCAGCCCCTCAGCTCTCATGGTGGCCCTCCACTAGCTTCAGTTAATCAGCATCTCTTGGTAAGGGAGAGCTAGATGCAGCATCCTATGTGTGATCTTGCAAATGCTCAATAAAAGGGATTATCTTCAACCAACTGGTTGTATTCCTGTTGAAACTGCCTGCTATGCTGGTGGTCTTCATCACTACCAGGGCACACTCCTCTCAGGTTTAGCCAAATGCCCACTAGGACCCCAGATATCCTATATGCATCTCCAAGCATTGGTAAGACATCAAAACAAATTGAGATGAGCTTCATGTATATCATACTGAAACAGAACATAAAGACACATAACTCCTTGATAAATTAATCCTCTACTGCTTTCAGCTTATGTCCACGGATTCAGGAGTAGATTGGAGTAAAAAAAAGCCATCTTAACACTGGGTAAAGGAAGTAAATTATCTAATACTTTAAATTCAACATTGAGGAGTAGTACCTTGGAATTTTTTTCAGAGTATGCAAATTAAAAAAGTTTGAAAACTACTGAACTCCTTTAGTCAATATTTAATTCATCCTGTTTATAATTCCTGACTTATTCCCTAATTACTGTTTTTACTGGAGTATTAAACTATCATGTGAATGACCTGGTTTTTTTCTGAAGTGGTGGAAACATACAGGGAACTGATAGTGAAATACAGGTATAAAAAGGAACTCCAGATATTTATATTTCTGAAATTTAATATGGTTTTTGAAAGAGATACAGCATTTCAACTTTAAATGGCCCAACCAGTCACTGCATTGATTTACTGAGGTAAACTCACGATTTCTGTCGGTAAATGCTATTCTCTGACTTTGGCTGAAGTAACACTCTATTTTCGGCTCCTAGAACTAGATTACTTATTAATTAAAAAAAAATCTCTAACCTAAACACAAAACTGGCCCAGAAAATCTTCCTATCAAGTTGTTCCACCTACTAGGCTGAAATAAGGGATTGTTCTTTTTAATTCCCACTTGGCAATATAAACCTCTGATTCTTGGCCAGCGCTTCAACATTAGGTTGTACAATGTGGGTTTAATCCTAATGGCCGTGTGAAGTCTAGGGTCCAGGGTTTTTTTCCCTCTGTCTTTATCTCAAGAGTACCCTGGAGAAGGTGCACATCACTTGTTTATCAATGGCTGCACACTTATAGCTCTGCCATTGTGCCAGGGGAGGTTTAGATTGGGTATTCAAAAAAAATAAAATAAAATTATTTACTGGAAGCGGTGAAGCATTGAACAGGCTGCCCAGGGAAGCGGTGGAGCCACAGTCCCTGAAAGTGTTAAAAAATGCAGAGATGTAGCACTTTGGGACAGGGTTTATTACACATGGTGGTGTTAGGCTGATGATTGGACTTGGTGATCTTAGAGGTCTTTTCCAGCCTTAATGATTTTGTGATTCATTGCATCCACGTAGTGGCATCTTTGTTATGTGGGCTATACTTGCTCCATAAACTGGATCCTATGGCGTATTTTCAAAAACAGGGTGATAATATTCAGAAAATCCAATAACCTTTGCTGCTTGAAGTAGAAGACTATGCTCAGTTATCAGCTTTAAATGTAATCACAAAATCTCCATTCCTGTTTCTAGCAAAGCCAGTTTTGCCTATGCTACAGAAAAACTTGAAGGATTACTCAGTAATAGTTGCATACAATACGTTTGAATTCGTAAACAGCTGTCCTGTCATCTACTGGGTATGAAGGGACAAGCAACATTATTAAGACAGAGTTATTTGGCAAAATATCTATTTCTTATGTTCTACAACAGTGCCAAGGAGAGAAAAGTATGAGAGCCAGGAGACAAATACAGAATTATGCGGAGGAAAACTCTTTCTAATTCTCTTAGTCACTGTAGACCTGACTCACTACTGAGTCACTCCAGCAGTGTGCCAGGGCAAACGAGCCGCTTTCAACGGGATTTACACCAGTGTAAATGCAGTGTAATGGTTCGAAGCCTTATCCTCATCTTCTCATTACTGGACTCATTTATCATCCCACTACACGCCAAGAAGCAGTCATGTGAAATGTTCAATACATGCACCCGCAGCACTACTTACGGCTTTAACTGTTTCACGTGTACGGTTATTTCATATTGTCTTGGTTCTGGCTCATCCCGCTGTACTTTGCAGAGCCTTGAGACTTCCCACCCACATTTGAGTCATTTTTACTGCCTCCCACACTCTTTATTCTTCCAGGTATAGAGTGCAGATTGAATGTACCATTAGGGACATTTATTTCAGATGATAGTAACTTACTATATACCAGACTCTCAGAAGGAGAAGTTTCGAATGCTTGCGAGAAAAGAAAAATAAATTAGAAACCCTACAGGAAATAATTAAGAAAAAGAAGGATGAGCACTGCTATAACTGTAACCTTATTCTGTGACACCTGCAAAAAATTTCTGATTCCAGAACAAATTCAGCCTTGCCAGAGTTAGGTAAAAGCTGGATAAGGCAAAGAGTGCATTTTGCACTCAGTTGCTTTTGTTATGCAGTGAGAGATCTGCCCCTCTTGTTTTTTTTTTTTTTCTCAGCTTTGCAAATTTTCCGTGCCACCCACTGAGACTGGAAGAGGCTTCTGTTTTCCATTTGCTCAACAACCTCCATTTCTTTCCTACTTTCCTCTCCCATTCCTTAAAATCCATTTACAGGCCAGGACAAGACGCAGCTGGCTCTCCCTTCTGCCGTCCCTTGATAGTGACGAGGGAGTGAAGAAGGCGAAAGATGATTTGCCAAAGACATATTCCCTCTGCTTTTTGACTTTGCAGCTGTGGGTTTAGCCCACTCCTTTCAGATGGGAAGAATGAAGCTGCCACCAACACCGAACAACCCTGGAGAAGCAGCATGATTTATCAGATGAAGCCAGCACAGCTTTTTTCCACGCTGGTCGTGGTGATCCAGGTTGCAAATGCACGAGAAATGTCTCTCATTCTATGCCTGAATAAGGGACAATATTTTGGATCCCCAGATTTAAATGGGACTGGAAACGCTGCTGTCATATTAAAACCTGACGTTAATAGTCCTTCCTGGAAGTAGGAAGTTAAATTTTCAGACTCATCCACGGATTTCCAGTTCCATTTAGAAGTTCTTACTTTGGAGGGAGGGGGAGGTGGAAATCGAAGCAGCATAAAAAATGCTGAAGGTTGGCAGGATGAAAAAATCTTAAAGATACAAGAAACGAGTCACATAGGCTTCTTTTCTGCTACTAGCAAACACACTGAGCCATTGTCACATGGGCCAGAGCATCCTGGAGATACTTTATCAACAAAGCCAATTGTCACTAAGTGCTCTTACTGCTGCACCACTGTCATGGTTACGGGAGAGAGCTGGAGGAAGGCACTTGTGCTGTTGGCTGGATCACGGGTAGGTACCAGGCACTGCAGAGCAGTCGTCTGGCCGACCACTGCGTTCCCGAGGCATGAGTCAGAAGCCCACAAGAAATGAAAGGAATTATGCAAAGTGATAGGCTGAGGAACTGAAGACATTCAGAAAGTGCAATGTTTCACATTGTCAAAATATTCAAATAATACTAGATAACAATGCATCACCACAGCAACACGTTGCTTAGAAAGGCATTGTAACTGGCATACTGCACGCTCTCCGAGCCTGAGACTCAGGAGGTGTCAAGGAATGACTGCTTTGATGCTTTAATTACTCAGTTAAGGCAGTTTAAAATAGTTAATAGGTACTATATTTTTGCATAATTGGAAAAGGCACTGGACACCAGTGACCGGTCTGCCAGGCTCAAGAGTCAAACTATGCACTACAATTCTAACACATACAAACCCACACAGGCACGAATGCACAGCAGCACTACCAGAGACTTTCCATACATACAACAGCAAACCTCAACAAAAGAGACAGCAAGCAACTGCAGAAACTCACAAAACCTGCAACTGTCATTCTTTCTTCTCTATCAGCCAGTTGCCCTCAAACATCAAACTTCTCTTTTATATTATTCAGAAATAGCTGGCAGAATCCCTAACTTCGGTAAAAAGCTAACAGGCTTAAAATTGTACACAGTGCATTCCTCAAGAAACCTAAAAAATGATTTACAGGGTAAAAACTATGCAAGCAGTTCCTTTTAATAGGTACTGGGTTTTTTCCTGAAATGACAACAATGATGAGTTCTTAACAGTTCAGACAATAAATACAGATAGGTGTAGCTCTGTATCTGCTTTTGGGAAGAAGAGGTGTTTTAAAACGGGAAAGGATGACGGTGGGATGAAGATTAGGTGAATGTATCTAAACCAATACAACTGGGCTACAGAACTAAAAGCTAAGGTCAAAAGCATTTGCATTGCTATTTATATGCTTGATGATATCTTTTTAATGACACCTATTTTAAAGCAGAAAGTTTAAATCAATTGTTAATTAACACTTAGCCAGCCCAGTTCAGGTACGATGCACTGATTGATTAACCTGACTTTGCAAACCAGCAGCCCCAGACAAATGCAAGCAGCACCAAAACAGAGAACATTCTCAAGTTGCAAAATACACTGCATCTCTGCAAAGACTACGCATTGAAAGTGCTGGTTAACGTTTCCTACCTTAGGTGGTTTCCTTTTGCAAGAGGTAATGCTTATTTGATAATGCTGTATCTTTGCCAACAGTTTTCCTTCTTCTCTCGTGACGGGAGAAAACTGGCGTAGAGAGCAGTTCTGAACTGAAGATGAGCACTGACACTCAGATCCTTTCGCTGCTCTGACAGCCTTCGCGAGGCAGCCCGTGCTACTGGAAACCCTTCCTTTGTGAAGATGGAGCTGCGTTTATTGCGTGTTTCAGTATTAATGCCTATATTATAAGCTGCTCAAGTACCTTTCACACATCACTAGATTTTGTTGTTAGTGAAACAGCAGGGTAACAGACATTTCAGAATGAACCACTCTTCCACACCGCAGGCAAAAATTTGTACACCCTGCTGTAAAGAATTAGTCTCGTCTCTCTGCTGCACTGAGACTCTTGCAAAGGGAAAGGCAATTGATTTACAAAGTAGATGTGGCTGAAAACAAAAGCAGCTCAATGCTAGGGCAAAGCAAAAAACAAGCTACAAAAAAAATAAAGAAATTAGATCTGTGTTTTAATTAGTAAGTCACTGAGGTATAAATGGCATTTAATTGACATATAAATAACTGACATTTCTAGTCTCCTTCCTGTCTAGTGCCTACTGCATTTCTTCCTTTATTTTACAGTAACATACACTTATGATTAATGTATTTTAAAAAAATCTTGATTACACTTTTCTAGACAGTTACACATACATGTAAACCAGAAAAATGTTAACCCTTTCTTCCCTCACATACACTGAGTGGTACAATGCCATGTTAGGATGTCAGATACAGCCGCTGGACCCATCTTTATGTTCAGCAAGTGATACAGCTGTTTTCAACAGCACTTCTAGGACACATTTACACCACAGTTAGGTAGCTGTAAATCACAGGACAGCTGTAGATAGAAGTCTAGTCAAGTGCTGAAAATACTGCTCAGTGCTTACAAGTAGTTGGGTTAAATAAGCTGCAAGAGACCTTTCCAAAAGCATAACTTCCAGCATACTACAATGTCAACTTTTATTCACACGAAATTCAAAACAGAGCTGGCAGAGACCCAATTTGTTCTTCACCTACAGTTGGTTGTGGAGGCCTGTTAAGACGCAGCTAAGCCCGGTCACCACTGGGCTGCACTTCCCTACCCAACCAATCCCACCTGATCCCCTCACAGCCTCTGCCATCGAAGCAGGAGGTTATCTTTGGATATGCAGGCTCCCTCCAGCAACCTAGGCTTCCTCTAAAAACATCATTAGCTGAAACAGCAGATGAAGAGAAACCACTCCCACCAAGTTGTACCTCGCTACAGGCTGGCAATGTTAATGAAGCTGCAGAAGAAAACCAGTCAGTGCAAGATATACAAAGTACTTTCTTTAGAAACAGTGGAAGGGGTTTCTATCACTGCACAAGGTAGTGGTGAGGCATCATCTGGAGTATGATACCCATATCCATGCTGAGAGAAGGTGGTTCTAGCTGGTAATAGGTGGTGAGAAGGTCCAACAGCATAACCAGAAGAGTCCAGAGCTGACTTTATGAGCACAGGAGGATTTGGCTCATTCAGTTTTGCAGAACAAAAGTTGAGAGGAACTGAGACTGTTCTCCATAAATTCTCCTTAGAGTTCATTAATTAAAGGAGAGAAGATTGAAAAAGCTAAAAATCAATCTCTCTCAGAAGAATTAATACCTACACAGAGACCACTTAAAAACAGTGAGTTTGATGGAACTGAGTTTTTAAACATCGGATGTTAAAGAAAGGCAGGCATGTTCCCCAGGAGGAGTCGCTGGCTGTCACACAGCTCCTCCAGGCACCTGAACAGCTTTCCTAGCCTCTGCAGGGCTTGCCATGTGGAAAAACTGGGAGCAAGGCAACCCTCCTTGGTCTCCTCCAAGAAAAACACAACTAGAAGACTGATTAAAGACCACAAAATAAATGGAAAGTGTTTTCTTGATCAAAACACATTTGACTTTTGATTTTCATGCAAAACGTAATATATTTTTAGAAAATAGGCAATTACATTTATTTTGTCTAATTTTATGATATGCTCATTAGCACAGGCTGCAGTTTTAATTAATAAATAACTACTTGTAATAGAAAAAAAAAATATTTTTAGTGCCAGATGCAGAGAAATAGATTGCAACATGACAAAAGGGAAATGTCTGGTTGTAAAAATCAATGGCTTGTTATTTTAAAATGTGTTTATTTTCTGTGTTATTGCATGATTTTAGGTATTACTGGATTGTTCACAGAGCTATAGCACACGCAGTAAACTGAGCTCTTTTTTCCCCATGTAAGATGGTAGGTTTATCCATATATCTGGTCAGGGATAAAACGTAGCAAGTTCTAGACTGATGATGCATTAAACATATGCTTCACAAGCAAAGTAAACCTTGCCCACAAAAGCACTGGTAGGCAGGGGTTTTGTAAAAAGCACAGCAAAACTGTTGCCTTTAAAATAAACAGAAGAATTTACGGTCTTCAAAAATTAGCTGCTCAGCCCCTTTTGTAGCTTTTCCAGTATAAGTTCCCGGGAGACTGAGGACATGCCAAGATGGACTGGAGGGGAAGAAACAAACAAGAAAGGAACTATAAACGGAGCCATCCTGTGTTTAAGCCCGTTTACTAGATGGAATGAAACTGGCCCTCAGAAAATGGGCTGACGGAAGAATTTAAGTAACTACATTATCATTGTATTTGGCTGGCAACCATCAAAAACAGCCGTATTTTTATAAGTTATCAGGAACTCCCACTAGTTGATTCTCCTTTCCTCCTCTGCTGTATAAACACTTAAAGTGAACAATGGAAAGGGAGACAACATTATAAAATCTAGGCACCGAGTAACGGTGGAAGCAGCTGTCCTCCTAACATTATCACAGAAATCAGAGATGGAAAAAATCCTATTAGGTCATATATAGTCACTCCCTTTGTCACTGCAGGACTGTTTCCTAATGTAGTTTTTCCAGTGCCTTGTCCAATCTTGTTTTAATACAATCTAAGTGACAACTTCCAGCAGCTCCCTTGGGAGACTGTTCCTCTGCCTGGTAAGTATAGCTGTCAAGATTTCCCTCCACTTTAATAGCAATTTGCCTTATTATTTCCGTGCATCTCCAGACTATATCCAAGATGGCAAAAAGAAACATTGAAGTTTTGAAAAATGTTTTAGGATTCTCAACAATTTCACAAAAAAATACAACAAAAAGCAGCCATGGCTATTTTTGGAGGGTTTTTTCAGTTCTCCTGACCAGGAGACACACAAAGGTAGCAGCAAACTGGCCGGTGACAAACAAACACCAAGTTTGATACCAGACAGATGGAAGAATTAGCCCCAGTTGAAGCCTTTCAAACTGCTACAGTCAAACAACAAATGACTTAATCGTGTTAGCTATGGATACGGTCTCTGCATTCTTTCAAATCTATTTGCTTAGGTCATGACTTTTAGTCTAGCTTCTTAACAAAACGAGTTGTGCATGCTACCTCCTCACACAACTGGTCTCCACAGTCAACACTGAACTCAACAGTCATTTAAAGTGATCCACTACAGAGGTCCAAAGGCTCATGGAAATCACAGGCCGATCACCATGGAAGGAGCCTCATTCTATGTGTCACTTCTTGACCATGTGAAGAGGCAGTGGAAATTTCAACAATGCGCTCGAGATATTTCATGGGTCAACACAGGGCATGGGAGCAGGTATTTTGGGAGACATCATAAGGAACACGATCTATTGTGACAGCCGAATGCTAGGACACATGACATTCATCCATATTCAAGCTTCATGAGTTTTGCTGCACACAAAACAAAAAACTATTTTATACAATCTTTTTGAAAGAAGGTCATAGACTATAAAGTTTCCAAGTTGTTGTAGCAGGCCTGAAGACATTAAATACCATTGCACTTGTTCAAATCCATTGCCTGCTTCATGCTAACTTCATCCTATCTTTCCTATTTGACAGTGACACTGACACTGCTGTGCTCTTACACATCACAAAAGTCCCTTCTCCTCATCTTTGTTTTAAAAACGTTTCAGAATCTTGCATGAGTATTTTTAAATGTTAAATGCCACAGACTTCAAAGTCGCTCCCAGCCTGCACCAGCACCACAGTAAGAAAAGAATCAGTGCTACAGCACTGTCATCAGAGCAACACTAGGGAAGGGGACGGGAGGGGGACATGTATGTACTAACCACAAACACCACCTAGAACTACAATGACAGATGTAATCGGTCATGGTAAAATTCCTACAACATCTCTAAAGAGTTAACTTTTCTCAAGTTTGTTACTGGTCCATCTGTAATAAAAAGAAGGAACTCTCCTCCGCTCCAGGATGTTCTCACCAAGCAGTTCAAAGAGACACATACAACTACATGTGCCCTCTGGTCCCACAAATGCAACTCAGCACTGTTGCTAAGTAAACCTTTTAAACTTTTTTTTCTTTTCAGTATCCACAGAGACAGCAAGGAGCCAGTTCTTAAATCACATCACACCACATGCTATTGTTTAACCGTACTGCAAGTAAAATATTACCAAATAAAAAGAGTATTTTAGTATAAACATTTCAAGTCAAGAATCAGGACAGAAACCCACAACAGTGCGAAGCCAAGAGGCAGTACAGAAATCAGAACTTCTGTTCTTCTCCCATCTTAGTATCTATCACTCCCTTGAACCTGCTACGAGTAAGTGCACCTCTTATTTGCTTTAGCTTTGACCGTGATGCTCTTCTTTCTGCATTCACCTCTCTCCTTTATTGTATCACTTTAAATTAATTAGCTTCACCTTCACTCTCTTACTACCTTTCACTCAGTGTCAAAGGCTGACATGTCTGAAAACATCTAGCAGCTTCCACTGCTCACCTCTTACATTTTGAAGGTTTTTTAATGTTTTCTTCTGTTTTCCCTCTCACACTTGAGAGCCATCTGCAAAAAGCGAGAAAGCTGTCTTTATACTGTTTCAAATCCCGTATTAGAAGTCTGTTTTCCGAGAGGTCTGTAAAAACATTTGATAATGGAAAAGCCATGCATGCATAACCCTAACACCATACCATCTCACATAGACTTCCTTTTTGCTTCCACTTGCTTCTTAGTCTCTTCCATAGCTATAATTGTACCCTGCTTTGAGAGTTAAGTCTGTATGCAAGGCAGCTCTTCCTCTGGTGAAGGCCTGTAGGACTTCTCCCGGCTTTCTTAACTGATGAAGAGAAAGGAGTGAACCGAACAACCTAGGGATACTCTTCCTAACTCCAGTACTGCTGGATACAGAATTTAGCATAATTATTAAAATATGCCAAATAACCTATTTACTTTTTACTTCTGCTACCTGAACAGGTTGGACTCGATGATCTCAAAGGTCTTTTCCAAGCTTATGATACCGTGATACCGTAACATTCTCTAGAACCACATACATCCATTCAGCAAATGTGTGTATTATCAAATAATTAACAGGAGATCAGAAAAGAATTATAGAAAAAGTCTGTAGTATTTAATAAAAGCAACAATAAGCTGTTGCATCAACATTCATTTGCGAGCAAGTCTCTGTACACTTTGAGATGCGTTTGAATGACAGCTTCTCCTTACCTCAAGTACTCTTCCTGTGATATACTTTTCACAATTGTCGCATCTGATACCAAACTTTGCATGATAGTCCGTTTCGCAGTAGGGAATGCCATCCCTAGGGAAGAACAACAGGCCATACAGAGTTTGCTTTACAAGTTTACTAGGAGATTATACAGCTAAAATGCGTTAAAGTTTCAACACTTCAGAGAGTGTTTATGGACTCCGATCTACCTCCTTTGTAAAGGACTGAATAGTTAATGAACTACTCTGGCTCTGAGTCTTCCACAACCCCACTTCCCTGCTGAATTCAGCCATTGTTTCTCCCCTAGTCACCACACTCGCTCTCTGAGACTCTCAGACTATTTATTTTGATAATGTTACTCATTAAATTCTTCCATGCGTTTCCCATTCTTTGAAAAAAGCACTTATTTCTACATATTATTCTTTCCTTCTTAATTTATCATCTAATTGTAATTAGCTTAGCCTACAGAGGAATTTTTCAAATTACTATCTTAACTGTAAACTGCCAAGTTTTGATTTACTCTTATGTCTACTGACATTCTTGACTGGACTTGCTTAAAGACAGTCATGGATTAACCAGCTTGGGAACCTGCTCTGTAGGAGCCACTAATGACCATGGGACTTTAATTTTAGCAGCAGAAGACATCTTGCAGTACTTTCATGCATGATGTGAACAGTTATTTCACCTTCACAAGTGATTTCAGATAACAATTTAAAAATACAAATAATAAAAACTTCTGAAAAGTCAGAAGCAGAACACTTGGGCTATTGCTCTGAAATTAACCTATTTGTTCACTTTACATTTAGATCACAATTTTACACGGAGATCACTGCACAGATGAATGAAAATAAATTAATCTAAAAGAAAAGGGGACCATTTTCCTGTTTGAAAGCGCAAATTAAACTTTGTGAAGTATTTTTAGTGTGTTATACTAAAACAGCCCATAAGGAGACACATTTATTAACAGAGGCATAATTTTATTAGACATTTTCCTGGAGAAACATAAAAATTAAGTTGGATTGCTTAGAGACCAACCCATAAATTACCACAATAACTAATTTAATTATTTGAAGGAAGGATCTTTCTTGAGTTATTTTGTTTGGCTTTTTTAAAAAGAGGATTTCACAACAACTATCTCTCTACAATTTTTTTTTTATTAAATTTTTTTTCTTATTAAATACCAAGCAAAAAAAGCACTGCACCAAAATACAGCAGAGTAGCAAAACATTTGAGATAATGCAAAACATTATTTAAGAACACCCTTTTATTAAATATTTTTTCCTCAGTCTCCAGTGCAAGATGCCAAGTTAAATGGAACACTTGTATTAATCTAAATCAAAAAAATTGTTGAAAGTCAGTGCGACATCGGCTCTGAAACTTCATCATCTCTGGGCACTGGTGATTGAGTTACTTTACTGTTTAGGAACATTTCACCACATCAACACACTTCTCTAAAGCAGAAATTAATCCCATGTGCCTTGACCATTGAAAGCCCTGCATCTCACCAGACTGACTGGAGTGCCTGCACAGGACGTGGTCTGCGCACGTGCTTTGTGCTGCCTCTCATTGCTGTCACCACATTCAATCCAAATCTGACAGCGTGAGGGCACAAAGCAGCGCAAAGGTATGATATGTTATCCTTAATCTATTTTTTGAGAATACTTTTGCTTATGTGAAACCCATGGAAAGAGTATCTGCTTGTTCACATTACAGCAAAGTCAAACACTGACAGCTTTGAAGGATACTCCACCCACTGCCTTTCTATAGCACGGTTGTTTTGTCAGGTCCTGCTCCAGGGAAATGGCCAAATTCAACTTCTGCTTTTCTTCATTTGATTTTTTTCTGCCTTTGAAAGAGTTTTTATAATAATATAGATAATAATCTCTAATCTTTTATATATTTCCAAATATACATAAGCAAAACTAAGGGATACGCAATGCTGAAATAATTACTTGGTATTAAAAGAACGCTGAAACTGAGTGAAAATGCTCCTTTACTCAACTTACTTGCTGATGTACTCTGCATTCAGTAGCTTGCCACATGTAGTGCATTTAAAACAGCCCAAATGCCAGTGTTTGTCCAAGGCAACCAAGGACTGCCCATTTTTTATTTCGGAACCACAGCCCCCACAATCTGCAAGAGAAAAATCCAACACGGGTGAATCACACACTTTAGATGGTCACGCAACAATACTGGTTACAGGAGCAGAAGGATCTATTGGTGTCCTAGTAACAGCTTGTGCATGCTCTAAAGCTTGCTGCTGGCTGCTCACTGACGGATGACAAGTGGTGCTGCCCTAATATTTCCCTAACATTGCTAGAAGACATGAATCACTCAAAGAAAAACCTAATGACTGAGGCTTCCTAGTGACTTACGTTTTATTGTAATTAATTTATTCTGTGTTTAAAATATATGAAGTTTTGTGATTAAGTTTTAAAGTATCACAAATCAGCCCAATTAAATTAATGAAAATAACTTTTGCTTCTGGGTCGGAAAGCATTACACATAGTTCAAAATTCTTTTTGCAACTGGGGGGAAAAAAAAAAAAAAAAAAAAAAAAAAAATCAAGCCAAAATTCTGATATGGACTTGTGTAACTAGCAAAAATATACCAATATTTGAGAGGCATTAGAAATTCCTGAGTAGTGGTGACATTGCAACATGTGAAAACAATGGCTGGCTAAGTATTTATTATAGAAATTCACTTACACAAAGCTCAACATTTCTAAGAAAAATTAATTGCAAAACATAGCCTACATTATCCAGTTACACCAAGCGACGTTGGTTAAATAGGCTGAAGTAACATACTCCCTGGAAAAAAATAATTGAACACAAGTTTGGGGGGGGCTGTTCGTTTTTTTAAAATTATGGATGCTTTTGATTATTGTAGTAAAAGCCACATCTACTCTCAGCTTCCATTGCCAACAGTTGACCAGTGTTGGCCTTGTTTAGGGATGCTATACAGACATGGGGTTTAAATCTGATTTTCTATATCCTAAATGAATCCTCTAATATCCAACAAATTCTCATGCAGTCTTCACTCTGTAGATTCTTGTCTACATATAATTTTCTTAAGAAATGTTAAAATAGTCAGACTGTGGAAAAATAGGGATAAGCTGTAGTAATAAACTCATTCTTGTATCAATATCTCAGCAGCCCTTTTAAGCCTCCATATGATTAGATCTTGCATCTTATCTGAAACCATCTTATTTTTCACGTATATCAGCAATTTGGTAGAGAAAAGGTAAACCCTGAAAGACACTTGAAAGACTCACTCAGAGATGCTAGAATTTAGTGTATCTTTCTCTGCCATGCAAGATGTTGTTTTTAAAGTACTAAAAAATATTTATCTAGCTATTAAGAAAGTACTTCAAATGTAGGATCTCATTAAAAAGACTGAAACAGCCCTCTAAAAACCTTTCTGATTTAAGATTTCAGTTAGTTGGTTCCTGACCCCAATGAAACATTCTATTGGTGCAATTGTAAATGTTTAATTTCTGAACGCACAACAATAAAGGGTAGATCTTACTTTCCTTTAGTGGATTTGGAATGGATTAAGGGAGTAGTAACAAATCTTTCTAATACGACCCTGTAGAGCATCAATATGTGGAAACAAGCCCAGCACAAAAGTGTGTGCACCACAGATCAGAACATTTGAGTTTTGCTAACAAAAGAGAACATTTGGGTGTGTGCCTGGATTTAGTCCCACCTGACAATAAATCCTGCAATATCTACCCTTTAACTGCAATCAGGATCTTGTCTGTGATCTCCACTGCACCAGGGGTTCATGTGGTAATCTAATTTAATCTCATTGCTTTAAAGTTCATTTCACAAACTTAATACAACATTGTGTGCTCAGATGTCACTCATCTTTCATCAGGTTTGAGCTTGGGTGGGCAGAAAAGCAGCATTTTCTGAGCTACTTTTTAATTCCTAACTGCTGTTTTCCCTGACAAGTTCCAGATAATTAAAAACAAATAGTGTTGCTATGCCAACAGAGCCTATTGATGCAACAGCCTTGTCTCCCTATCTTGGATGCAGAATCCTTTGATGACTCACCTAATTTCAACCAATAACTCTGCAAAATACATCAATTTGTTGCTAAATGTCAATGCTCTTCCCTGAACACTGTCTCGACATCAACACTGCCACAAGACGTTTTCATGGCTAGCGTTTTATAAACTAAACAAGCAGGCAGGTATTTATACAATAATAAAAAAAATTCAAGGATTGAGGCAAAAAGCAAGTATTAGACATTCTTCATTTCTTCCAAAAGTAATGCATAAAGGAGATCAAAACCAAAGTGGGAGGATGAAAATAGAGGGACTGGTCAGAAGTGCAGAGACGTTGGGAGCTCTGTGAGTCCTAAGAGATCTCCTGAAAGAATTCTTGAGATAAATGGGCTGATGAATAACACACTTGGTATTGGGCAGCTCTCGGCCAAGAGCAAAACCAATACAACATATTACTCGGTCCTCAACTCAGTTTGCTTCAAGTCATCTGCTTTTGTGCACTACTCTTCTCTTACATAAAGAATAGTTTGTTTTTCCAAGAAGGCTGTTGTTAAAAGAAGTGGTGTCATTTATTGCTTTGTATAACACGTAGCATAGCTACAGCCATTCTGGACTTCGATTTTCCAGTTCAACCAAGATGTCTCTGACATTGCTTGTTTATTCCTGAAAAACTTGTTCTATCCTAAGGATTAGTAAGTGCTTGGAAAACAGCTGTTATTACATATTTTCTTTCACACGTTATGTATTAATCTGAATGTTACCCAAATTCTTTATTATATTTTAGATATTTGGTTATTTTTTGTATATTATCTGACATATCCTGCTACATACACACGCATACACCTCCACGTATTTGTGGCTGCAGCGCTTCCCACTTAGCCATCAAAGCTCTGTCCCCCACACCAAGGAGGGATTATACCATTGCCACCCAGTTTCCCCCCAGTTAACGGTCTCTGCAGCTCCTGGGTCAGCCGAGTGCTGCGTGAAATCAGAAGATGCTTCCCTGCAGCAGCATTGCAAGACACTGGGGAAAAGGAGTAAGGGAGAGAAAAGAAAAATTGTAGTTTACAGAAGTAAGGAAGATATTTTTCTGGGATCCTGGCACAATTTAATCGCAGACCAAAAATGGACCTCAGCTTGCCCTTTAGGAAGCCATGGTGCCTATTAGCTCACCTGCATCACTGCATCATTTGAGAAGCAGACCTGGTGAGTCTCAGGTGAAGATCAAATCAAATTAATTTGGAAGTCCAGTCATCAGTGTGGGAGTCCAGGTTTGAACCAAGACTCTTATCTGAATCCACCAAAACCTGTAGCAAGCGAGATTTCCTCCACTTCTAAGGAGGAGTTTTAAAGCACACTTTTAGTTGAGGTTTAAATACTCGTATCTGTTTGAGATTTTATTCAGGGAAAAGCTAGGCTTTTGTTTTCCAAGCTCGGGTTTTGCCACAAAGATATGCTTCCAGTGCTCCTTCATTTTGAGGCAAGTGGTCTCCTAATGTTTGCAGGTACCCATGCACGGGGGAGGCTCAGTGCAGCCCTGAGAGAGCTGGAAAAATGCAACAAAAGAACAGCTCCCTATGGTGTATGTCTGTGTACAGAGAAAAAAAATGTAAATAAATTAAAGAATCAGATAATCAGATGAAGTTGTTCTGCCAGTAATCAACCAGGCAAATAATTTCCATTAAAGTCAAAGCCACTTTTCCTCTATGACAAGCAGATAACAGGCCATTAAAGTATGGATCTGGAATGCAGTTAGCCAAGATGGCTGAGGATAATCCATTGCTGGAATAAATGACAAGAGAAAGCACCCAGGAGAGAGGGCCATCCCCTCCCCAAAAGAGAATGGCAATGGCAAGAGAGGAATCAGCATAGTGTCACTGCAAGTTGTGCCAGGGGAGGTTCAGACTGGACATTGGGAAGAATTTCTTCACTGAAAGAGTGGTCAGGGATTGGCACAGCTGCCCAGGGAGGGGGTGGGGGTCACCATCCCTGAAGGTATTTAAAAAATGGATGGATGAGTTCCTTAGGGACATGGTTTAGTAGGGAGACAGGCACGGCTGGACTCCATGATCTCAGAGGTCTTTCCAACCTTATGATTTTATGTAATCTCTCTTTGCTGTTTAATTGAATTGCTGTTGATGTTTAATTACATATAGGCAGTATAGGATGGTGTTAAAGCATGACGAATCAGCAGAGGAGCACAGTTCAGAGATACAATGCCACGCTACGATCTGCTGAAAAAAAATCTGTTATGAAAAGACCACATTTCTTTCCCTGTGGCGTTTGTATTTTCTGATAGCACACGATAGTATTGAGGTCAAGGCAAATGTCTCTGGTCACATCGCACATGTTGACCCTTCCTGTGTACTATTTAGCCATGCAGCCATGTCACTTACAAATTAATAAATAACATGTTGGATTTTATTTTAGCTGGAGTTGGACTAAATCCTTAAAAATATTAACATCGATATAATGCCTTTCTTCAAACAGTTTTATTTACTCCAGTTTCAATCAACTGTTCTGGGAGGTGTACCATTAACCCTATACTGGCACAATTTGTTTCTTTTTAATATCAGACTTCTAGGTAAACCACCATATCTTTTCACACTACTGTGCTGTATTTCTTGATATCTTCTAAGCAGGACAGTGGTAAAAATTTCAGTTAAACGTAACAGTGAAAAAATTGTGTTCTTTAAATCTTTGCAGACTAAGAAGTACCAATAGAAAAGAGCAAAAACCCCTACTTACTTCGCAGGTTCTGTACAGGGAAAGAGCCGGTGCTGCTGGAAGGGGGCAAGGAACATTTCTGGCAGATGCACTCCTTCCCGTTAAAAGTCACGCGGTCACCGGCGGGGAAAGGCAGCCTACAACAGAGGAAACAATTGCATACAGGTTACAGTCTCATGCCTTTATCAAAATTAAATATCTTCCCATAAAGAAACTGATTATTACCTCGGTTTATTTTTCTCTGCTTGCCCAGTTTTCATTCCCAATGTTTCAGCCACTTGGAGGCTGATGCATCAAAAGGACACGTCAAACAGGTAATTGCAAACAAATGCTATAGCTACTTAGAAAAGAAATAATATCTAAAGATACAAACACACACTGAGCACCCAAGTTCAAATCCTCGTGTATCTAAGAAATGTAGCATCAACAAAGGGTTGATCACTAACAGGTTGAGTTAGAGAATGAAAAAAAAAAAAATGGCATTACAGAAGGATTAGGAAAACACAGCTGGTTTTGAGTTGTTAAAGTGCTGCAGGAGAGTGAAAACTTTTATACATGAAAAAACCCACACTTTGTCTCCCAATTTTGATCATGTCAAAGTTCTTCTCTTAATCTATACACTCAGAAAGCACATGCCAGTGAACTCCCGAGCTGAAAATATATGCTTTTTATAAAACCCAAAGTGTCTACACTACTTGTTTGTTCTACTGAACAATAGCTCTCCTTACACCAAATTAAATCCTTCCTTTTTATCAATATCTTTAAAACAAAAAGCTTCCTGCTCTGAGCTTTCTTCTGTAGGCACAGAAACTGCTGAGGTTTTTTCTCTAAGAGGACCAGATGGACGAATCACTTCCTAATGCAGCAAAGGATGGTGAGGATTTAGAAACACATTTCACTCCACCCAAAGCTCATGTCCAACTAAATCCCAAGTGAGCTATCAAAATATGGCTTAAGTGGGGCACAAACATAACGCAAGCCTTCTGCCTCATGGTGAAGTCCATCTGATCAGATTATTTCATTAACATTTTATTAAAACTCTGCGTGACACTCCCCCTCAAATGCTATCAAATTCCTACCAATTCAGAGTTTGTCTTCACTACAAAAGCTGCACAGATATTTCTTGCTAAGCATAAACATTATTTTGCTCCCTAAACCACCCAAGTGGTTTATTCTACATTTGTGTTGCACTTAAAAATTTTTACTAGTTAGAGAATAACAGCAATGCTGTCCTTTCTTTCTAAATAATAACACTAAAATCTATTTTAAACTAAGTAAGTGTTTGACACTGCCATCATTATGGACAATAGGCAATATTTAAAAATGATGAGGACACATGGAGTTTAAATATTGTTATATCTTTAGATATTCAATAATGAGTTCTCCTTTTCAGCTTTTTTCCCCCCTTCATTAAGATTAATGACTTAATACTTCAAATACTTGCTACCTCCTCACCTAAAGTTAAGCAACCCAGTAACAGCAAGCTCCTATGTAATGCATATAAAATATCAGTGTTCTTTTTAGGTCATTACTGTTATTTGCAATGGATTTTTTTACTGCTTAAAGTCACAGAGTCTTCTAACATATGGAATAATAATAGGGTTTCATGAACATCACAAAAGAGTTGAGGCTGGAAAGGACCTCTGAACATGAATATACACTCATTTGAATAAAAACTACTAATTGTGATGTATTTCTATATAGATAATAAAAATTAATGACTAATTACCAAAAACTGTCCTAACAACGGAGTGATATAATTCAAATGTCGTCCTAGTTTTCTACTGCTAATGTGAAAAAACATCATTTAATCACACTTTCATTTTAATAAATTATTATAAAAGCAACTCTAGAACTAAGCGCTATTGATTGACCCGGAAAGGAACAAGCCAAGGAATTTCAGCTATTCCAGAACTGAGGCAAGAACTTGTAACTCACCTCCTACATGCTTTTAGGAAGACATCTCATCTCGATTCACAAATACCTATATGGTTATCATGACCACTGGTAATCTGCTCCAGACTAAATCCTCACAAAACTGGTAACCTGCTCCATAGATGCAGTCACATAAGTAGATTGTGGTACAACTACCCTAACATCTTTCATTCTAATGCATAGTTGCATGCCCTGGACAAGATATTGCCATCAAGTATGTTTCGCCATAATCTTTACAGGGACCAAGACTGGGGTGCAGCTAATGACCCAACTGGACTCTCATGAGATGGGTCATAAATTGGTAGAGACTTTGCACTGTCAGTGATACTGGAGATGGTGATGTATTAGAAGCCATGAACTATTCACTGCTCTGAAGAGTGACAGCGACTACTGAGGATTATCATATCTAATATATTAGGAGCAGTAGTCAGACGGAAGGTTAATGTATTTTTTTGACTCAACGATTTACCTAACAAAAATCCAGCTCAAAGGTACAGGCAAACGTTTCCTTCTCTCACTGCTCTTCTACACCTGTAATTAAATCTCAGGGTTTGCTTCACTGTCTCGGTCACTGGGAATACAGAATCCGTACACAACACATTTGCCAGGATTTCTGTGACATCTCAACTCTCCCTTTCACAAGCAGCCGTGCTCAAGGATTTTGATGCCAGTACGAGTAAAGGCGCAACAGAAGGTGTTAACAGTCAATTAACGAGATTTCAGTTTCTGAGCCCTTTAACTTGTGAGCAGGACTAAATATAGCAGAGTACGTTAAAAGCAGTATCTGCCTTCGAATACAATGACATGTCACTACAAGTCACCCACTGAACATTTCTCGGTATGGGTTTTAATTAGCTACTCATCCTTTTAAATATATTCAGTGTGATTTTCACAGTTGGATAATGTATTTTTAAAAATGATAATTAAGAGCATCTTTATAGTAGTTCTCTGAAATGACCTGTAGGATTTCAATACATCTTCTAGGATGCATTTCCCAATTAATTTTGCTTTATCCCCCTGCCTACAATATTTGTAAACCCAGAAGTAACTGGAGTTACCCCATAAAATTATATTGTAAAACATCAAACCACCATCAGCCTAATACAGCATTACTGTCTGCTGATACTGAAAGGTCTTGTTCTGGTCTTGCCCTTTCCTGCACCTGGTTTAGCTGTGAGCAATTCATTCAAGCTTTCTGGGCCAAAAAAAAAAAAGAAATATTCTTTTTTTTTTTTTTTTTTTTCCTCAGAGCAGACAGATGACCTTCTGTTCTTTAAGTTGCTTATCTGACTCTGTGGCTGAACAGTCAACTAAATTTGATATAAGAAAACTAACAGAAGCATATGGCCAGGGTTCATTTCAGTAGCAGGCTCAGTTATACTGGGTCAGGTGTAATGTCAGACAGCAACCTAAGTACCTGCAGGATCAAATTCTGCTCTAACTTCTACCTGGTACAATCACATCCTTCAAGGTTGCTCCATAGGGACGAATTTGACCCAGGGTGTTAAACATGATACAACGCAGACATTATTTGCTATCTACTGCCTACACAAATTTTAACAAGGGCAAATGCCAAGTCCTACATCCAGGGAGGAATAACTCCATGCACCAGTACACCTTGGAGGTCAATCAGATGTAAAGTATAAAAAGATGTAAAGTTCTGGTGGACACTACGTTGAAGAGAAGTCAGCACAGTGTCGCTGCAACAAAGACAGCCAAACACATCCTGGGCCCCATTAGTGCAGTCAGCGGGTTCAGAGATGGGTTCTTCCCCTCTGTTAATCATTTGAGGGACAGCATCCGAAGCAGTGTGTACCGCTCTGGGCTCCTTGGGACAAGATTTCTTGGAGGGACATCAGTGGACACAGCGAGGTCCAGAGCCAGAGCGCAGAACGCATGAGCAGGGGCTGAAGGAGATGGATTTGTTCAGCCTCAAAATGCTCAGGGGAGATCTTATTGCTGTCTAAAACTGGTCATGTGTATATGAAATTGGAGCCACATTCTTCTCAACAGTGCAGAGTGAATGGACAAGAGGCAGCAGACATAAGCTGGAACATGGGAAATGTCAACTCAATATAAGGAAAAAACGATTACAGTGACTGTACTGAAATGCTGGAACAAGAAGCTGGTAGAGTCTGTGGAATCTCCATCCTTGGAAATACTTTAAACGAATGCCATCAGCAGCCTGCTCCAGAAGTACTTGCTTTGAGCCAGGGGCTGGACCACAAGACCCCCCATGAGTCACTCCCATTTTACATGGCTTTGGGGCTATAGGTGTGCTCCTTACATAAATGTGAAGAGCAGAACACCAAGGCTCCTTTGTTCAGGAAGCACCATATAATGATAAACAGATTTGATTTAGAATCAAAATATCAAGAACAGCCAGTCTGATTTCAAAACTTTGGCCTCAATATCCAGATGAACAATTCTGCTTCATGAGTTGCTTTAAGTACCCAGTAATGCTTAGATGGGAACCAAACCCTTTCAAAATTCAGCAGCACTAAAAAAGACGAGCGATTAAAAAGGTTTAGTATATTTGAAAAATCTGACATTCTTCTAATTTTAAGTATTATCTTAATTCCTTAAGACATACATAGACAAAACCCTCAACTTCTTTCTTGAAATAGCAGTGTTACATGTAGGGCTATAAAATTGGTGGGGAAAAAAAAAAAAAAAAAAAAAAGACGTTTTCAGTTTTTGAAAATTTTTATATTCAAGTGCCTGGGCACAGTGAATTACTTTCTTGAAGATAACAGAAATCTAAATGCATTGAGAGGAGTTTTAGATCTAGGTTTGGCACAAACCCCTTTGAAGAACATGTAACTGCCTCTTGCCCCTTCGCATGTAATTCACCTCTAGATGGCACATATTCAGCTCCTGTGAACAGGCTGCTTCAAGAGCAAACTTTCTACATTCCAACAAAACACAGAACTTAGATATCTGAAGTCTGTAAAGCAAACACAGATCTGTCTGGTTATTAACCCAGAATATATGCGCTAATCTGTCCCCCAGCTAAGAGTCAGATTGTCCTTTTCTCCATCATTTACATGTGACAAAAAGCTATATTTTTCCAACTTTTAATTATAAGAATACCAAAATTAAAGGGATAACGATTACATACATTCCTCCAACTGGGTGAATAAATTAGCCCCCCAACTTTACCAATTATTATCAGCACATAAACCCAAACCTCAGATTTTTGATACCCTATGCACTCACAGCCCATCAGTAACACTGAAATCAGAGTCTATGTACAGTCCAATATTACGCAGACCATACATCTTACATATGTTTAATACATCTATATAACTTGCAAACACACTAAGATTTCTTCTGAAAATTCCATTTTCAAAAAAATGATTACCCATTTCTTTTCAAAGGAATCAATTTCCTGGCCTTTCCCATCCTGCGTAAGATAGCCCTGGGAGCCGTACAGTCCTGTCTCTGACAGCCATGCAAGAACTACGTGCACTATTTTAATAAAACTCAGCTTCTATTGCTACAGATAGTCTTCATTTGCTCCATCTTTCTATCACATTTTTACAAACACGTCAACCTTTTGGAGGAAATGTCTTTGGCAGCCCTCTGGAGGACACAGCCTCTTCCAATTAACGCTGTAAGAATAAGATTGCTCACCCACTTTCTGGGAATTCAGAGTAAGCAGTTAATCTGCAACCTTTTTTAATCTGTCGTTGGTATTCTACTCATTCCTAGTTTTAGGCATTACCATCACAAAACACAACAGCAGAAAGCAAGTTTCACTGGGCTATGAACTGGAAGAAGGGACTAAACCCTCAATCCTTATGCCAGCAGAGAAAACATGCAATTAAAATCTGTATTTGTTTAAGTGCCACCTGGTCAATGCAAGATAGCGAGAAATGAATCACGTGGTTTATACTGTACTTTGAATAGGCTTTTTTCCGAACACTAATTCCTTTTTGCCCCACTGTGTGACCTGCAGCAGCCCTGAGCAATAGCACGTGAGTCCCAAGGATGCCCAGGGATGTGCTGGGTTTCTGACACACGAGCTTTATCACAGAGGAGAGCTGCAGCTCATCAACGCCGTGCAGAGGGCACTAGGGAACACAGCTCTTTTCTGCGACACTGGGCCACGTGGTATTTCAAAGCAGTAAAATCAGGAGCTCCAAAAAATGACTGGGTTTGCGTTACTGGCTTTTTTTCCTCACTGCTCCAGCCAGCTGTATGCTCATTAGATTTTCTCACTGATTTTACCATCTGAAGCAACATACACTTCCCACGAGTTTCTATTAAAATCTTGTATTCTCTGAAAATAAGGGGAAAAAAAGAGTTGCTACTGTCACTGGTTTACTATTCAATGTAGGAACAGTTTAAAAGTGTTACTTCAGCAGCTACAGAAATATAGGTCACGGAAGCGTTCTTCTAAAGCACATAACGATCCAGCATCATTCTGGAGACCCCATGTCATGAGTGCAAAGTGCTTTCTGCTGCCAGCGTTTTCCTGCTGAAGTTGATAAGACCCTTGCTTGGTCTCCGTGAGAGCAGGAGCAGCCCCACTGTCAGGCAGTCACCACCTCACAAGTTCGTACCGTTCTGGAAGCCAGATTTCTAAAAGAACACCCACATTAAAGCCCAGGTGTAAAAGGCAACATCAAATGCAGTTTGCATGATCAGCCAACTGACCCAGACAGTATGCTTTGGCCCATTATTTAAAAGTTTCTGCCCATCTGTAAGAAATGAGGACACAAATGGTACTCTTTAGTCTTCCTACTAAAGAAAATGCCAAGGTGGAGGGATTTACCATCCTGTGCACAAACTCAAATGGCTCTATTTTTTTGCATTTTAACATTATTTTTTCAAACAAACAAGTTCTTTTTCTGTGTAAACCTCATGTATTTACCATGTACCCACCCTATTTGTACTGAGGATATCACTCTATAAAATTAATACTGATGAAGTTTAGATAAGAAGCTCTTCCCCATTAAAAAAAAAAAAAAAAAGAATATGTCTGGCTTGCAAAGACTGGGGTATTCGAAGCAATGCTGATTTAAAGCAGTTGAGGACCTGGTCCAGTGTTTTTACTACAAACAGATGACAGGATCCTTCTGTTGCTCTGCACCACAAATTGCTGTTACAACCACCCTGGGAGACACTAATTGAATCCTGCGAGTCAGCAGGTCATTAGTTGTCTCTGATGAGGACAACGGAAGCAAAACTGTATTTCTACTGAAGTTTTAGATATGAGCAATGAGAAACAATGAAATAGCTTTTGATCCAACTACTCACTCATACAGAAGGCCGGGGAACTTCTCTGATTATTTTTTTTTATTATGAAATACTTTTGTATCACGAACTTCATTATTAAAAGCTTTAGCATGTCTTCAATACAGATGTTTGTAGCATATTCTAGTGATTTTTTTTCTCACTGTACTGCAATTCAGCTCACTTGAATTAAGTATCTAAAAATATATAGTTTAGTCATACAGAAAATTATTCTGAATTTCCAGGGAGATGAGACAAATTGTACCACCAAGCTCAAAACTACCAGCTGAAGGACTGACTAAGTACAGCAGGAGGTTAGTATTAATGCATCCAACAGCCTGACTGAAATCTAAGTACAGCAACACAGTGGTAAATAATGTATGCCTAAATGGTAAAACCTCATGGTGTGGTTGAAGATACAAACACATTTAGCAGGAAAAGAAAACCTGATTGATTCCATTTATATCTTAAATGCAGAAACACTTCACTTTACAAAAGGTACTAGAGCTAAGAAGAAAGGTACCAAGAATTAGCTGTGCTTATCTGCAGAAGAGGTGTAATACTGACAGGCTGCAGGCCAAGAGCATGTGTAGCCACAAGATCCATAATTACCCAAATAAATCATTTTTCCTCCTACTTAATAAAAAATAATTATAGGCTTCTTTGTTATCTTTGCTCTTCATGTTTGTTATAAGTATCCAAAAGGAAAAAAAAATCCTATTAAACCTTGCAAAACTTGAAAAGACAGATTTTAATTTAACAAAGACTCAGCCTTAGAGTGTTCCCCTAACACGGCTATTTAATTATTCCTGCAATTGATATATTAAATCAAGATCCTGCCATGAATCACAGCTGTTCTGGAATTTGAAGTCCTGCTTCTGCATCTCCACAAGACGTCTGATCTTGGCAGACCCTCAAGCTGGGCAGATTCTGCTGGCAGACAGCCACAGCGACACAAACAGGTTGGTTTTGGACTGCACAGTGGCACCAGCACGTACAGCACCTACAGCGTGGTGCATCGGTGCCCTGCTGTGCTTTCCCTTTGAAAGTGGGATTGCTTTTCTTCTACTGCTTAAGGCTCAAGTTTAGACAGAAAAATTATTACAGCACTTCCATTTACCCCAAACTGAAGGTTTAAAAGTTTCTGGATTTAAAAGTTTCCTCCTGACATCTCAACAGATTTGTTTGTGCTGCTCCCACAGAAGAGAATTAAGATGCAGGTCAAATGGACCATCAATAGCTTGTACTAATAAGCACGCAGACATCCCCTCCAACACTGGGTTGCAACAACACATGTACCAAGGTGGCAAATGATCCCTCTGAACTCCACCAGGCTGCTAGGGGTGGGGGGAAATCTCCTCTGCCGTGTCACTTGTCACCTCCACAGCTGCTGGAGACCCTCGGTGAAATCCAACACGTACATAAGTGTTTGTCGGTCCAAGTCCTTCCCATCCTATTTTAAATGACTACTGGAGTTTCTGGGAAGCAGCACCATGAAACTTTGATTTAAATCTATTCATACGTTATGTCCTTGGCTCACTGAAGACTCAGTCGCTGGCACTTGAATCCCTGGAAACTTCAGTCAACAAAAGACAAAGTAGCAGACACTGGAGAAACAGCAACGATTGGGGCTAACGCTCTGACAGCGGAGGCAAGGGCAGTTTCTCCAATACTTTGAAAACCTCACACATAAGACACCATAAAACAGAAAAAAGGATTTGAAACAAAGAGAGAGTCACAATTCATGGGTTTTGTTGTTGGGGTTTTTTTTAAAAAAATAGAAAATAATAGATCATAGAAAACAAAACTATTTTTTCCCCCCCTTCTATTAAGTTTCAACACCTGACATTCGCCTTTCAAAAACTGATTTTCAAATTAAATACAACTTCATGTAGAAAACGTACCTGCAGACAGCGCACACAAAACAGTCTGGGTGATAGGTTTTGCCCAGTGCTGAGACCACTTCTCCCTCAATGAATTCATCGCAACTGAAGCACCTTGTGCCATAGAGTCTCTGGTAGTCCAAAGTACAGATGTAGTCTCCCTGTCTCACAAAAAATCCTCCTTGAGCCAGGTCACATCCACAAGCTGCAGGAAGAGAAAAGGCAGACTCAGAAGACTGGAAAAGGAAACCTCTCTCACTAAGACGATGCTGATTTTTCACATATGATCAGTATGGTTCCTAGTGGAGTATTTAAGCACTACAATACATGGGTTTACGATAACTGAACAGTTGTGTGTCTGAAAAACACTACTTTTATAGTAAATTACACCAGTGATCTATTTTGTTTGCTAATATTTGGATTTTCCATGTGAAAATATTAACCCCAGTGCAGAGGCTGTACAGAATTAAGTCTTTAGGAGCTGAGTTCAGGGCTAGCATATACAACACCTGTCATATTTAATAGGTTAAAAGGAAACACATAAAAGATAAACCTTCAAAATCTAATAAGGCATTAATGTTACAAAAAACCATCTATGACAGACTGCAACTCTGATATTCCTCCTTGACACAATAATGGTTAAAATATTGCTGCCTCTAAACACAGGGTCTGACACACATGGCAACTGCTGTAAACTTACAGATGCTTCTTTTAAAATCAGATCTTACGTTTATCTGAAAAATCACTCACCAAGCATGAACTGGAGGGATCCCCAACTGCCTGCTCCTAGCAAAAGTAGAGTTTTTAATCCTATATGTTAATTTATATTTTTTAAACTAAATCTGTAGGAAAGAGTTAAAGTCGATTAGCCTTGTGAGACTTTTCAGGGGCTTTCTCTATTCCACTCGAGATGGAGCTAGGCTAGCATTCTGAGAACATTTGAGATAGGAAAGGAGAGATACAACAGTTTGGCTGAAGTCATACAGAAGTAAACAGAGACGCAGAAGATGATCGTCAGCCATACTGACCAAGATCTTTCAAAACAGAATTGATTTCTAAGGAGAACTGAAATTCCAAACAGTGATTCCGTTGCTGTGCTAACTCCTACTTTAGTCCAAGCCATAGCATCACACTTGCTACTACGTATTTCTGCTCCTGGGGATGTGCACATAGGGAAGTGCTTCCAGCAGCCAACGATGCTTACAGTCAAACGAGGGTGGACAGACAACCACAGCAGCGTCACTGTCACAGCACTGTCACACAGTGCACAGAAGGGTGGAAATGTTGTGTATCAAATTTGGATTGCATGTACAAAACACTGAAGAGCTGCTCAGTACCTCGGTCCCAAAATAGCAGAGGTACCTAAATGTCTAAAGTTCATTTCTGAGATTTCTGCTCAGATACCTAAGAGTGCTCAAGCACTTTGGTTTTGAAATGTAAAACCTCCCAACTCACACAAAAGCCTGCCTGCAATGCCAGAATCAGTCATCTTGCTTCTAAATTAGGAGAAACGAGTCTCCAGTAGGCACGTTCAAGGCACAAAATAACACTGCAGCACAGAAACTCCTAGAATGCATAAGATCCCATCACAGTCATTGAAAAATACATCCAAATCATCTGCCTTTTTTCATCACCTTTCTTAGTGGGCAGAGACCACAGAAAAGGAGGTCTGGGCTCAAGGTCCTCTTTAAACCTGACTGAACAGATGTTCTAGTCCTGATCTTCCTCCCTGGAGATGACCCCAACCACTAAGTGACAGACCATGCTGAAACTGTATTAATATATGACCAAGAACTGCAGAACCATAGGTTAATTAACCTAAGTCAAAATAATTTTAATTGTATTGCATTTTTTATGGACAACAACTATTGATTCGATGACTGGTCTTACAATACATTGTTCCTGTGCTTTATCTCACAGGCTTAACATACTTACTTCAACATTTTTCTCACCCTTGCTCTAACTTTTGCTAAGCACGTGCTACTCAAACAGACTTTTTAGAAGTATGGCATGAGTTACTGAATATTATGAGTTTCTTTCAGTCAATATATTTCACACAAGTACATACTGGGGCGACAGAAGAACAAATCAGCTATGGATTTAAGATGATGCTGAACAGTATGCTGAGCTGATACTAACAATGTACCACAGCATTCTAAGTCGTATCATATAGGTTTAAACTTGCAGAGTGGATCATAAGAGAAGAAGGAGAAAATAGCTGGGTTTCTGAAGTGAGCAGGGAAGGGTTATGTCCCTATAGAATATTTCTGTGTCAGCAACGACACATCTTAGTGCAGTGCACCTGAACTAAGCCACCAAGAACCACTCTGAGTGACAGGGCAGACACCAACCTATGCATTTTCATCTGTGCCATCTAAAAGGGACATTAAGTTGGGCTTCCATAACAAGGGGAAGACGAGGAGTTAACAGTGTACCCACAAATTATGTTAAACAAATAAGAATTAATTTCTACTTAAGTTGTTCTAATACCTGTGACAGTTCCAATTAATATTAATGACCTGACAGTCATAACAGATACAGTGCAGGTGAACTGCATGCCAAAGTAACGGGTTCTTCTTGTGGTTTTTGCTATACACCACATTATGGCAACATTCTGACAAGAAATGCAAGAACTGAAATGGACTGCGAGAAGGAAAAGGAACTTAACAACGTATTTGCTCCACAATACAGAGTCAATGATTTAGTTTTTAGTGTAAAGAACTATTTCAATATACATGACTTTCTAGATAAAGTGTTGTAAATCTCACCTAGCTGTAGCTCTAGAGCAATAGACAGAATAGAAGAAATAACAGGATAAGACTGTAATTAGGTCATTGGCCAAAGATGACAGTGGGTGGTTTATGAAGGGGGAAGCACAGCCCCGAGGAAGGCTATTAGTACAGCTGATTAATGACTAAGGGAAATGTCAATATGAATAATGTTCTAGCTACAAAAAAGCAGACCCATGGCAACAAAGCAAGCTAATGACCCAAAGTCCACAGGCACTATCAGTGCACAGGTGGATCTAGATACAAGGGAAGCTGGATACCCTGAGGCACGGAGAAGGGATTTACTTTAAATGCACAAAGCAAAATGTCTTCCATTCAAACACAAGCAACAAAAATAAAACCCTTCTGAGTTGCAGAAGGAAATAAGACTTGCAAATATTGGCAATCACAGGACAGCTACAAGTCACTGACGTTTTGAAGTAATAAGAAAGGATGAGATGGGCCAAGCAGGTCCCATAGATGTAGCTAGTACTAAAGATGATCAACCTTTTAACCCACATTCAGCACACAGGGTATACCTTGCCCAGTTATTTCCATAAAAGACTGATTCACAGCAGAGCAGGGCTGTCAGACTGACCTACAGAATAAAAAGCCTATTTTAAGACAAGTAGAACTTGGCTTATTTAGCCTAACAAACAATCACTCACACACACACCCCATAGGAAACAACTAATATCTCAACACAGCGAGTTAAAGAAATGTTTTAATGTGAATGCTGTCACAAGTGAAGAAACCCTGGTCATGAATAAATGAAGCTGAAAATGAATAGAAATGTTTCTAACCATCATAGGAAAAGGATTACAGCACAGCATCCCAGTAAGAATGAAAAAAAGAGGGAAAAAAAGACCTTAGATCTCTATAGCTTTGGAATGAAGTCTGAGCAATCTTAAAAAGGGATTATGAGATATGCTTAAAACATTAGCCTAAAGACACTATTTTAGAGGATAATGGGAGAGACATCACAGAATCATAAAAAACTTCTAATGTGAGACAAGCTTGGATGAAATTAGAAATAAACTTTTTAAATTTAGGGTTTGGTTGCCTTAAACCCGATAGCATCCATAAAATATAAATATCAACATTCAAAACCACAGTTCTTCTGTTTAACACTTCTGCTTAATTAAACAGATGCATCTGTCATCCTCCATAAAATCAGTACTTTGAAAACATTGCAACAGAACAAATACCAGAACAGTTTTATTCAGTTGTTCCCTGATCCTGCATGGAATTTCAAGTCCTTAAATTATTTGGTTACAGAACAACACGCATGGGAAATAAGGAAAGATGCTCTTTTTCACTGACAGCATTACTTTCTGTTTAATACGGTAGCAGAAAACAAATGAGATAGAAATAGTTTATAGCATAAATTTGTTTGGGACCAATTAGATTCATAACAAATTGAATTAAGACTTGTGGCCAATATGCTTATTCTTCTTCAGAGATCTGATAACCTCTTCCACTCAGCATGGCCATTAAATCGTTAAATCTCCTGATGTACGTCAGTATCACTACTGATTTGTTTTAATGCACAAACATTTTTATGGCAGGGGATTATAATTTTGAATTATGTTATTTTTACAAAGACAGTCACTTTCATGTCACTAAAAACACAACTTGTGAAGATTTTAGCTGAATCAATCTTATGTGTATCATATTAAAGAAAGATATTTTTGCATTAACAGCTTTTAAATGAAAACAGGCTTTTCATGCAAAAACATTGGGTACATTGCAAAATATTTCTTCAGAGAAAAAAAGCTAGAATGAAAAGATTTCAAACAAGCATAGCTATCGTACAAGTTTTTAATTGTACTATCACTTTTGATAGAGGTTTGCAGTGCTTTAGCATTCCAAGAGGTTTTGAAAATCATTTGTATCAAACATCGATGTCACATTTGGCCTCTTAATTTCAATTCTTGCCAATGGTCATTACTTCTTCTAGCATTCCCTCCAAATTGATTACATATGAGCAACACTTCCAAGAAAGAGAGTTCATTAATCCATTTTTTTTTTTTTGCAAAGAAAGATGAGCAAGGTGGGCTTTTGGCCCTTTCTTTTCATCTTGTTTTGACACATGCCTGTAACAGAGACCAAATGCGTGACAGTTTATGGAGGTGATACCCTCTGCAAAATCTTTAGATTTACTCATGAATGAAGACAAATCTAGCTCATAAGTGAACCCAGAGCACAGGAGGAAGTATTCACTGTTCTACTCTACCCACTGACTCAGCAGGATGGGGGAAGCACAGCTTTTCCACAAGCCAAATACTCCTCCCTTGCTCCTCACACACCAGCCACGCTCCATTAGCCACAACTTGAATCACGAACCCTTGTGTGCTCCCACATTTTTGAACCATCTGGTATGACTTAACACCCAGCTGACCAGAAGAGAACACAGGGATTCCAGTGAAATACTGCCTATTAAAACCACCCAGATTTAAAGCTGAGAAGAGTAGCTTCTGAGAACAGATCCATTAGCTGGATGGCTCAGATGAGGTGACTGCTACTTCAGTGGACAGAGGTGCTGCCCAGCTGAGATGATCCTGCACAACTGCAGAGAAAAGAAATCAGGGAAAGGAAAGCTGCAAGAAGTCGAGGGAGCACGTTTGAAGGCATCTACAGGATCTTACTCTCCTAGGACAGGAAATCAGCATTATGTCACAGATCCACTCCTACCCAACACTTGTCATCCAAATCGAGTATCTGGAGGTAGCGTTATTTAAAACCTAGAAACAGTTTCCAACTGTTACTGAAGTTCATTTTAGTGGAACCAGAAAAGCACTGCAAACACAGCACTTCTTATAACGAAGAGACTAACAGCGAGTAACTCAGGTGCCTGTCTTGCTGTTACCCTGCATGCCAAGGCAATGCCCAATCCTGAGCAGCTAGGAGCTTTTGGAGTAATTTTTAAGTAGCGAATAAATGTCTGTCTCCTTTTATAGTATTTGGCAGCAATCCAGTACCTGGATGTGTTATGGGACTTGAGGTGGGAGATAATCTGCACCATACCTGAGGAGGGTACCTCGGGACAGCTTCTCCCACAACTCAGTAATTCCACTCATTAAGGTGGCTTGAAGTTACCTGACACCAAAACACCTTGCATACATCTGAGGGTCTCGTCTACTTGCTTAGAAACAGGCTACTTTCTTCCCCGGCCCTATGTTTGTAACAGCACCTGGAGTACTTATTTATGCTCTGTGATTTTGCAGTCAATCTAACTCCACAAATCTTTATTGCCTACAGCTTATAAAAAGAAATAGCAGCAACAGCAATTAATTAATGCACTTCAAGCACGTTGCTAGCCCTCTATTATATGTCATCATTATTCAATTTGCACTGTACAAATATAAAATGCAACTCTATTTTCCTTTGCTGCCAAATGAGCCTATGGAAAGTAGATTAATTTTTTGGCTGTGTGCTGGGCCTGAAAATCAGACGTGTACTGAAAGGGTTGGAGGATGCTACGCTTGCCGAGCTGCTGTACACTACAGCAATGGTAAATGCACTGGTCATCTTGTCATCCAAACAGTGCTGTTTTGCTTTCAGCCTGCCAGATTAATCAAGCATTTTGCTTTTTAACCTGCAACTGCACGTACAAAGCCTATTTTATTTTCTCCCATTTGTTGCCTGGTTTAAGTAAGCAACCAGGCGTGAATCCAACACAGGAGAGAGAGGCAGAGACTCTGAAATTAAAAGAAGGAACAAAGACCCATTCGTAATGTTGTTACACAGAAAACAAGAAAGAGATCTCTGCTCGGTCAGAGCTAAATAAAAGTTTTCCTCCTCAGCACTGCAGGTTTTTGTCCGTTTCTAGTATTTTTCTCCATCTCTGAGAGGGATGCTGGTAGCCGACTAAGATCCCCAAGAATGACACGCAGTATGTTGTTGGGATAATTCTCTTTTGGCAGCTACATTGCACGTCTTCATACACCATCGATGCAGTACAGGAGCTCCTTCTCCAAAAGCCTACGATTACATCTGGAACTTTTCTTCTGGCCACTACGCCTGTGAGAAGCAATAGCAACCACCTGGCAAAATTCCACTGCTACAGCTTCGACTTAACTTCAAACTGACCTACAATTAATTTGAAGCAGTCCAAGTCTAACTCCAGAAGACAGCTGTCTCTGTGGTGTTCCTTCTGTTGTGTGCTCTGCTATGGATGAGGAAATCCTCTCCAGCTTAAGGTTTGCTGACCATTCAAAGTCTGAATGGAATATAATCTCACTCACCCTCTTCACACCTAAAACTTCTGTCATAGACAGTAGCAAGATAGAGGGAATATTGCAATGATATATAATCCATATAATCCAGTCACTCTTCCTGGGCTGCTGTGATCATATCCAAATCTTTCCAAGCAGGTGTCGTGAAAACAGGAATACTAAAGACTGTCAGTCACCAGCAGCATTTTAGCTATAGCATCTGAAATACAAGCTAAAATCTCAAGGATGGGAATCTCATCTCATGCTGTTACAGTCTGTAGTAAACAAAAAATAGGAGTATGCAGCACCAGGAAAGTCTAGGGCAGACCTGCTGTTCCCATCCCCGGCTCCCAACCAGGACCTACTTGAAGTTCTGCCAGAGGAAAACCACAACAACTTTTTGAAGTGGGTAAGATATGGAGAACCATGGGCTATATCTCACAACACTTCACCAAGCACGTGTAGCATAAATAAAGCACTAAAGGATGCTGCATACGGCACATCTACAAAAGCTCTCAGGCTAGTCTGGCCGGGATACCCACAAATTAATTTGTGCAGCACAGACTCCAGTGTAGGAAAACCCTCAGATTCAGAACGTTCTCGCAAGACTGACAAAATATTAATGTCTCAGGTGCACTGATTAAAATGAAGGAGAGTTTGGGGAGCTTCCTATGCACTACGTAGCTTGATTCCTATAATTTATGGAAACTACACATCTAGTAATTTTTGCATTAGAAAGTGCATTTCCATTTTCCGCTTCCCAGTAGCTTAAGGACAACGTTACTGCCCGCCCTATCAATTCTCTCCTATAGTGTTAAGGATGAGAAAGATCCTCACAGCACTATATGTGGCTGAAACGACATCCAGGAAAAGTGGAAAAGTTGTCTGTTTTGTATCGATTTAGTATTTTAAGGAATCAATCTGGTTATTTAAAACTTACAGGCGTGCTAAAGAGGGTTAGGAAATGGAGTAATGTTCTTTAATCAGCATTCAACCCTATAGAATCTTGAGTGTTTATGATAAAATACTCCTGTCATTTGTCAGACTAATTAAAAGTTTGCCTTTTTTTCTTAAAAAAAATACCCAACACATGTAACGCAAAATCACTAAATATTTTCTGATTTTGCATAATGATGCTTTAGGTGCCAATTACAGGTTTGCAAATTAAGTGCTTGCTGTGACTATGCACTGATATGTCAGATGGTCTCGTGTTAATGAGCCGCAGAAAGCAGGAGGTGGAATAACACCACTGTGGCAACGCTGATTTTATGCAACAGCTCTTTCTGGGTTTCCACACAAGCACTTCCATCACCTTAGCACTTCGAAACACCTACTAACTACTCCAGTGTGTGGGCTGTATCCCTGCTCTATTCCCATGGGAAAAGGCATGACACAGACATTAAGCAATCTTGCATCGGCATTTTCTGCACAGCAAACATCATCTGTTTCCATCCAAAACTTTATCTAAAGAACACAAGGTATAATTTTTAAACACATTCAGTTTTATCCCAGCTCTACTTTGTTTTCAATCAGGGTGAGTTTTACTATTCTCCATTTGTTTGAAGTCTTTGTCTAAATCTATCTCAGCATTCCCAGCATGATCAAACACCTCTCTCAGGTAGCTCTGCCCAGTGAGGAACCAGCATTCCACAATACCAACATACTCTGCACGAGGCTGTATCTGTAGTTTGGATCATTCTCCCCCTAAGTTTCAGCAATTACTCCTTTGAAAATCCTATCCATGTTTTTAATGATCTTTTAATGAACTTTCCATCATAACTTCTCAGTCTTTCGACTAGAAGGATATAAATAAGGAAAAATGCAAGATAATGAAAACATTAAAGAAAACTATACTTTTTCTATGAGCAAGAAGGTAGGTCTGTTATGTAATATCGTGGGTATAAAGACTGTAGAGTAAGTAAGTATAGATCTACTACGCCCTAAAAATCTAGAACTCCAAAACTTTGTGTCTTTAAATGAAATAAACAAATTGGAAATCAGAATTAACAGAAACTTGGCTTCCTGTAGTGGATAGTTAGATAACCTTTATTGAAATTATAGGAAGACATTCCTTTAGCGGTACCCATAACCATGACTCTTCCCCTGTCCCTTTCACCACAATTTACTGGTATGTAAATTAATGAAAGAGACTTTTAAAAAACTCAGACTCTAGATGGAATATATGCTGTGAAATAAAACTTTGGCTAGAGTGCTGATGCGACTGATATGTGGCCAAAACATAAGAGGCTGCAGAAAACTCTTTATGAATACAAAGAAAGGTTGCTACAAGAATGTGATTAAACCAAAAGAAAATTCAACAATCATTTTGTGATTGTGAGACTTCACTAACTGACCACATTTTTTTTTGCACAATTTAATTATCGAGTTGCTTTTAGAAAGTTAGTGATTCTATGATTTTTAGAGTTTAAAGTTTAATAATATCAAACCCACAAAACAGAACTACTGACCACCGCATTAAATCAATTTTCAGCAGGTACAAGCAATTATTATACTTATCATCAATATCATATTTCAGCAAGCTAAATTATTAAACTAAGGTGACACTGCTAAGTCAGCCCTAAACCCACCATACTGTGCAAACCAGACGCAGAGTACTGCATCGAAAGAGCAGTTTTTCCTGTCGTGCTACATCAATGTGATCTGGGACTGCAAACTCCTAAAGTACTTGGGAGGTGACAGGCACGTTGCTGAGAGCACCTGATGAGCAAGACTTCGCTCCATCTCCAGTGCCTAGGATACCGCACATGCCATCAATCACTACTGCTGTGCCAGAAGTTGTGACTCAGAAACATTACTAGTGAGCTTCCCGTAAATGACTTCCAATCTGAAACATGAAACCCCGTAGCTATGTTCAAACGCAAGTCCCTCAGATTACACAGCATAGTTTAACGTATTTATATCCCAGCAGAGGCATTTGACCTAACAACCAAATCACTCCTATTGCCAAGTTAGTTGATTTTTTTTTAAGCTTGTCACTGAATATTCTGCGTTAGCCCTTCCTTATGGCTTCACAATAAACAACAGAACTGTGGGTTGTGTTCTGTGTTCTGCTGAAAAAAATGGTATATACATGGCATATTGAGCCCTGGGCTTTTTCACAATTCCCAGGGAACTGTAGTTCCCCAAGAATCAGAACCACATACCCAGCTCCAGCTGAAGGTGCGATACATTCCAATGGCTTAATTACACAAATAGATGAAAACTCATGCGGGAAAAGTGTACTTGAAACTGCTAGCTGTGCCGACATGGAACGCTGCATGCGCTGCATCCATAGCAAGGCAGCAATCCATGGAATTTTGATTAGGGATAAAGCAAGACAGACACATACATAGCAAAGCTGCTATAGCACAATGGTCGTGTTTTTACATCTGTGTCTCGGATTGCAAGCTTACTTCATTTAATCAAGACCAAACCAGTAAAGGACAAAGATGTGCGTTATGGTTTTTCTTACGTATGGCTAATCTTGTACAAAGAACAGGTTTTTGTAGGATTTCATAGAGTTTTTGCATTTAATTAGGGTGGAGGCTGCAAGATTTTTGCATGCAAATAGATTGGCAAAAGTACTACGGATTGTCCATTATTTAGTCTGCTACAGGAACTATATAAAATACTGTGTAGTTTTTATTTCATATATAGTAATCAAATTATCCTGATCCCCTAGAAACAAATTCATACTTCCAGTATTTCCTAACTACTGTATTTGACACAGCTCACCACTACTTTGGAAATGCTAGGATACAGTCACATCACAGAAAAAGAAATACTCAAACTCTGCTAAAGCAAGGTAATTTCTACCTTTACAGAAGATCAAAGAGGCTACCCAGGATAATACATTTGCAGTACCTACATCTCTCATATCTACAATTCTACATCAGTCTGTGTCTCTACTGGCTCATTAAATTATTCTATTGTAATCGAGCTCCAAGTGAGCATTTGCCTTATACTGTACCCTGTATGAGCAGCAGTCCTGAACTGACAGACACCCTCAGAATGAACTAGAAAATAATTTTTTTTTAATTTGATAGCCTAAATCATCAATATATTATCACATTTTGTTATTTTCCTTAATGCTTTCATTACAGGGTTAAGAAATAAAGAGAATTTGTGAACATGGAAACCAAATGAAGTCTAATGAATAAAATGCTTGCCTTATATTTCAAAGGCATCCACTTCCAAAGATGATAAATGCATTTTTATTAAAGACGATTAAAATGGGAGACATTTTAACGTAAATATTGACTAAAAATTTAAAGTGAGACTAGATGGCATGTTACTTACAATCTCTTTACTAGAAGATTACAGGTGCACTTAAACAAGAAACAATACCTATAAACGGATATGGGTATAAACTTTATTTCTAATGGCTATTTCCCTTCATAAGTCCTACTAAACTTTGATACTGAGCCAAACTAGTAGATGTTCACAGTACTGATATTAAAAATTTTAATCTGGATTAAAAATATTTAAAGCTATTGTATGACTCTGTGATTCTATGAATATCAGACAGCAGTATGGCAGTACACAAAAATACCTTTCTACCATGAAAAAAAGGAACAATTAAATGTCTCTGCTCCTTGAGATCTCACAATTTATCCAACACTATTCAAGAAAGTTTGACACAAATGCAATATTAAAGAAATATCTGACACAAATTCAGAAAGGTAAGCGTGACATCTTGCGGTGTAATATCATCCACCATTGATCAAGTCATTCAGACCTCAAACGCCTCGAGACACCCTCTCAAGACATGGTCACCTGTAATTCTTCACGGGCTTTTTCTCAATTTGTGGTCTCTGTCATCACACAACTGTAAATACTGTAAGAAAGAACATATTCTGCAGTTTTAGAAGTATCTAAGGGTTTCTGATGAAGGCTGTGAGGTGGTTTAATACAGAGGCAGTAAACCTAAGCTAGTGGGCAGCTCAGCAGGGCAGTGCAGCCAGCCCACATGTGGCATTATCTGTCCTGGCACCATCCTGCAGCTGCGCTGGACACAGAGCACACTGCTTTTTTCAGGGTGCTATCTTTGGCAGATGAATTGAGAGTGGGCAAACTGCATTGCTTAGTACCATCACAATAAATGCACCGCAGGGAGGAGTCAGCTGTAAGGTAAATAAATACCCAGGATCATCACCATGCCCACACACAACCACCTTGCAGCATAGACAAGAAACGGTGTCGAGAAAAGGGGTCACAGCATGAACCTCTCCTCCAAAGCTGAAAAGAGGTAAGTGGTCAGCTGACCAGGAGGACTGATTACCATTTTATTGCTAAATGGTAACACATTAACTATATTTTTTCATGCATCAATTTGACCATATGATTAAAAACCCAAATCACATTTGCCTACCCTGATTTTTTCCCCCCTTTACGTTAGCTACTGAAATCTACGTTTGGTGCTCTGGTCTATTCCTAAGCTCTTCTTATGTAACAACATGGTAAATCCACCCTAGAAAGCAACTCACGCTTCTTAAGTAACAAATAAAACCCAGAAACAAAACAAAAACAGATTCCAGAAGGATGCCAGTAAATTGATGGAAACCCTCAAAAAGCGATAAAAGGAATCACGGCTTTTAAATAATGAGGGGAAAACCAACCCAACCATGTGTACAAACCCAACACTTGGCAAAATGGTTATTAAGGAGGAACAGAAGCACTCCAAGAGCCTTGACACCAAGAAGCAGTTTAACCACACATCTCTGACACTACTTTCTGTGCCAGCTGAGTCTGATGGGCGGCTGGCAGATGCTACCCTGCTTCTTCCTTGTTAACACAGTGATTTTTTTTTCCCCATTTTATCAAATATTTGCCTGAAGCGAACAAACTACTTCTTATCTCTTACAGACAGGTAGGGGTAATGCAGCTTCCATAGCACATTCATCATCTTCTGTGTGGGGGTGGGAAAAAAAATCCTCCACACTGCTTAAATTTGGGATCGGTGAATAGTTTCAAAATCCACTTGCTGCATTTGTCAGTGACCTGGCAAGCTCTAAAAGGAGATGCCGTACGAAATGAAAATGGAGATGTATAACTGTGTCCCGTTCCTCCCGTAGGACCCGCCATTGTTTTCTCATAGCAGATCTGTATAAAAAGGAGGCTCAGATTTCATCAAGATAATTACATGGAGCAAATATCTACGTTACTGAGACTTCATGCAGGAGGCAAGACTCCTGAATAACAAATTAGCTGCTCTCTTCCTGAGTTAGTTCTGAAAAACTAACCTGATAATGAAATTTGCCATAAGAACAAGTGGCTTTAAAAGTTTTTGAAACGTATATGTGCAGGCTGTGTTCTGCTTTAAATACTCTTTTAGTTCTGAAAAGGTAACCAAAGTATTTTTGAACTATGCTTATTTTTCTTGCTGTATTATTTTGCAAAGAACACAACGACGGATGTGAACATTTAATCCTGTCTCTAACTCATTAAAGACCAACTCAGGTATTGAACACCATGTACTTAATCCCACGGGGCTTATAAAAATATCAGTGTAGCTGACAGATAATGACAGCTTTCTTTCTGGTAGTTCCCTCTAAATAGAAATGGAAATAGTCACATTAAAACAGCTGAGATCAGAGCCATGTTCATGTTTACAGGTTGTGCCACAGAGATTAATAAATGCCATTTGAAGTACTGCTTAATAATGAAGTAAGCAGGTTGTCCAGTAAACACCAGTTAACGTTTACTCATTTGTACATTCTAAACAAATTAGAACTTTGCAGCTTCCGGATAATCTTTCAAACAACCAAGCATCTACAGAAGAAGTGTCCTACCTGGTAACTATTCGTTTCCTTCCCTACCCTTCCACCTTTCACAATGTGTCAATACTAGATCACAGCCAGACATCAACCTGGAACAAACCAAGTCGCTCTCTCCCACAAAAGGAAAAGCACCGATGGTCACTCTGGGGTTCAAACATCACAGTGCAAGAGAGTCTGAACAGACATGGCCATGGCCCACACCGTGGAGTGCATTAGAAACCTGGCAGAGAGGTACCCTCTGAGGCTCTTCGTAAATGTTAATTCTCTCCTAACCCCACACTGTATTTCACTACCAATTCTCCCAACCTGTTCTTCTTCAGGTCCCAACTCTAAAGTAAATTCCATGAGTTTATACCCATTCAAATCATACCCCGCTTTTAGGATGTTTACAGTCTTACAGCAAGCAGTCACAGAGTTTTCAGTGAATCCTTTAAGGCATGAATTGCATTGTAAAATACATCCATGAAGTTTCCAGGACCATGAACTCACACCAAGTGTTAATGCCCTTCTCATAAGAAGAGCTCTCACAAACACCTACCTTTGCAAACAAAGCACTTAATATGGAAATACTTGTTCTGAACTCTCAAAACTTCTCCTTTGCATGGGTTTCCACAGTTATTGCAGAGAATTGCAGTACTTGATGGCTTCTCCAGTTGGCTATGCACAGCCTGTGATTGTGAAACTGCAAGGAAAACAAAGGGTAGAGCATTTTAAAGTCTGTCAGATGCATCACTGCAATCAAAACATCTTCTGTAAGACCTACAAATAATGATAATTAACACCTGGGACAAAACAGCTCAAGTGGATTAACCAGTTTCAGCTGCTAGTACTGGCCAGCACTGGAGAAAAGATCTACTAAAGCAGCAAACACTTCAAACAAATTAGAATTGCTTATAGAGAAAAAAAGTCCCCATGATCAAGTCTTGAGAGCCTCTGCCTTAATTTAAAAAAAAACTTTGTCACATCTCTTCAAGAAATCAAGTCAATAAGTAAAAGCTATTGTTTTACACAAAGCACCTTTAATGGGATTTAGTAACTATTACATTGTGAGCTACTGTTCCTTAAAGTTCAAAGTAATTGCCTTTTTAATTGATTTTAAGATAGAAATGCAATTCTGTAGGTGTTCTAAGTGCATATTTCTGAAACATGGGCATCTCTGGAAATACCATTTACATCTGATCATTAGACAAAAGTTGCTGTCATTTTGTGAGAAAATCAGGATTTCAAGACATTACATTTGGCTAGGTTAGTAAAATATTGTTAATTAAAAATTTGCTGCCATCTTGTGATGTAAATTAGAAATTGCATTTATTGGGTTGTTAATATAAATTTGCATCGCAATGTGTCATGTGGAAGAGACAATATATGACCTTATTCTTGCAATTCTGCTGCAGTTCTTGCATCAATTTTTATTGCAGTGTACTTAGTCTAGAGAGCAAACATCAAGGCAGTTAATTATAACAGTGTTGTACTATAACTCAAAAGATGTGGCTTCTTCCTTCCTGAAGAATTAATAACAGGAAAACAGATCACGCATCTTAAACAAATTACATATTTAATGATATTCCTCTCTTTAATGTGGTATGCTTATTCTAGGGTTGGATTTAGGAAGTCAGTATTTCAATGAGGTGCTGAGCTTTCCACCCAGTCCTCTAGGGAGGTTTTTGCAAGTTTTGCCCAAACCACTACTTGCTACTCTTGTAAGTAAAATGTTTGATTATTTTTCACAGTATCACAGTATCATAAGGTTGGAAAAGACCTTTGAGATCATTGAGTCCAACCTATGACCCAACACCTACACCTACTCCTACTTGTCAACTCGTCACCAGGTGAACACATGAGTTTGAGCTGCCCATAGTGTTATTCACCACCCATTGGCGTTCTGCCTTTTCTGCTGAAATTACGCATTCTGGGATTGTTAAAAAGTCCTGCTCAAGGCGCAGTGAACTCTGCAGCTACTACTGAAACCCTGGCTATAATTAAGTACATCTCCAACAAAAACAACACAGCATTACAGGCGACCAGAAGTTTATAGAAAGGCAGGTGCCCACATTTACATAGGACAAAAGGCATCCATAGTTCATGCTAACATGAACATCTGTCTTATTCTTCAAAAGAAAACGGAGGAAACTCTGGACTTTGCACTACTTAACTTTGGACATGAGAATTTTTCTTTATTGTAACTTGCCCAAAACAAACTACCCGCCCTGAAAAAGCATCAACCTTGTAAAAAACCAAAACAAAGTATTTTCCTGAGCTATTTAGTAGAGTAGCTGCTAAATGTTTATAACTATGGATAAAGAAGCTTTGCTCTCTCCAAAATCACTAACAAGCATCCAATTTGTAGCATTTAATTCATGGCAGACTTTAAAGAGAGATGACCACGCCCACATCGTTTTGGCCTAAACAGTTACATCTGACATATAAAATTCTGATTGGAATGATTAAACATTTGACTGTTTTTCCACGCTTGACTTTTCCCATGGCTAAGGTTTTCTGAACAGCATCTCTCCAGAGGCAGCAGCATCAGGCTGGCGCAGAGGCATGAAGACAGCCACAATACCGCACCACAGTGCATCCCACGGGCAGGGCTGTCACCTGGATGAGGTGTCCCAGCTGCAGCACACAGCATGGCCAGAGGCACCCAAAGAGCCCTGAGCGCAGCCCTCCATGTCCAACGTACTTCCTTTCCCTAAAGTGAAAATATTGTCACATTTCCAGAGAAAACTTCCTTCTTCTTTTTGTTTTCTTGCGCCTGGAAGTTCAACGCCACATTTATTGCAAAGCAGCAGAAAGCTGAAAATTTGTTTTTTTGAATTGTGAAATAATTGTGAAAACTGCTCAAAACTGAAAATTGTTACAAAGTGAAAGAAAACAGAAAGTTTTGCTTTCCACGATGCATGTGGTGCTCAGTGTCCAGAGCTACAAGGCGGGATAACTTCACATCTTTGCTTCTCTTCAGGTCTCTGGATCAAGGTTTAGAATTTAAAGAAACTCAAACAACTCAGCTATAAAATAAATTAAAGAGGAAAAGATGTAGTATTTCTGTTGGAATTCTTCCATTTATCCTACAGTAACACAAATCATATTTAAAATATGCATGGAATAATTATTTTGCTCTCCTCTCAGTTCAAAACTAAGCTAATCAATATTTCACACAAAACACCAGTGGGAATACAGTGCCTTTAGGTTTATTAAAAAATCGTGCTTCTGAAGAGCTTTAAATACTTATTCTTTTCATCTAGCATAGCAAAATGATGTAATTAATTATATATTAGTTTAAGTTTGAATATTTGAAATTCACTGTGGTTTATGTTGAAATTGCAAGTACTGACACAATTTTGAGAAAATATATGTCAACCACTGAGCTTGGTGTCATCTGCAAACTTGCTGTGGGTACACTCAATCCCACTGTCTGTGTCATCCATGAAGATATTAAACAGCACTGGTCCCAGAAGAGATCCTTGAGGGACACCACTCATCACTTGCTGTAAGCATCATAGGGAAGGGAAGTATTGATCATTATTAACCTTATGGCAGTTGTAGAATGATGTTTTCAATGTGCTTATAGCTATGCCAGACTTCAACCGTTTACATTGACATTCTTCATGTTTGCTCACTTCCTTAGGGAAAATTGCAGACAAACTGGTTAAGCTTTTTATAAAAGTGGAATAAAAGTAAAGCATTAAATATTTTGGGTTCCAATGTTAAAAAGGAAGCATAGCACCTTGTTTTTGGAAGTACTTTGGAATAAAGGCTGGAGTCGGAGATAGACTTCGTGAAAGGTACATTGGATTCATGAAAATCCATAGTATGTAGTCAAAAAACATCCCCCTTTGGATAAACACAGCTTCTTCGGCATTGATAGACTAAGGATGATTTCACATCAGTGGGAACCAGGATGAGGTGTCAGGGTTGAGGATGAAATGTGGCTGATATGAGTGTTTCGGAGACAACACAAGACAAGCTGATGGCAGTGGCAGCAGGTGGAAAATTTATGAATCCCTGGTCATGCTCCACTCCAGGGCCTGGGATGGAAAATGTCACCACTCTCTCCTCATTTTCCCTCTGCTGTGGGTAAACCCCTGAGGGAAATCCAAACCTTGGCTAAAGATCCTGCCTAGGACTGGCCCACACAGAGGATGACGAACCCCTTTGGTATCAGGTAGTCAAAAAATCTTCCTGGTAGATTACAGACCTGATGAAGACGGCCAGAAATGTAGAATTCAACACAGTCCTAATGTTTTTTCCAGTTTGGTTGCTTTTGATTTTTAACTTAGCATGAAGACCATAGAAGCCATTACTGAGCTCAGAAATCAAGTACTGACAACTTAAGAAGACTCATGCTTAAGAATACACATTCAGTTTTGGATCAAACCTCAAATATGAAGCTTGCTTTGTTCAATATACGGTCACAAAACAGGCCACATATCCCGTTTACTCCACATTATTTAGCCCTGTTCTGAAAACTCAGTTCTTTACCTTTACTGCTCTTGGTGATTACAGAAGCCTGAAATTAGGGAGGGCCAAATAACACAATTTAATATTTGAATCACAGAATTGTAGAACGTTTTTTTGTTGGAAGGGACCTTCAAGATCACGTGGTTCCAATCCCCCTGCCGTAGGCAGGGACACCTTCCACAAGATCAGATTGCTCAAAGATCCACCCAGCCTGGCCTCGAACGCATCCAGGGAACAGGCAGCAACAGCTTCTCTGGGCAATCTGTGCCAGTGCCTCACCACCCTCCCAGTGAAGAATTTCTTGCTAATATCTGATCTAAATCTTTCAGCTTAAAACAGTTACCTCTCTTTCTATCCCTGCACTCCCTGACAGAGTCCCTCCCCAGCTTTCCTGTAGCCCCCTTTAGGTACCGGAAGGCTGCTATAAGTTCTCCTTGGAGTCTTCTCTTCTCTAGGCTGAACAAGCCCATTTCTTTCAGCCTGTCCTTATGTAAGAGGCACTGCAATCCCCTCATCATCATTGGGGTCCCTCCCCTGGGCCCACTCGAGCAGGTCCGTGCCTGTCTTATGCTGAGGGCCCCTCAGCTGAACACAGGGTGCTTTCTGTTCTGTGATATTTCATACGAACGTTTCAAAGAGCACTGTGAACTAAACTAAGATGTAAATTGAATAGATAGACAATATTTATGTGAATAAGTATTTTATTCCGAAAAACCAAGCCTTTGTAAATCCTAAAATTACCTGGCAATGGTAAAAGATAACCTAAGGGGTTGGGGGGGTGTCACCTCCCCTGTTCTTTTTGTGTTTTGCTCTGGGATTTTCCATTCTGTTCTTGAGGTTGAATTAAAGAAGCACAAGCCTTTCATTTCAGGCTCAGACAAATATAATGTCACTTGCCTTCAACAGCCACCCTCCAACAGAAGAAATCTACATCAGCTTTCTTTAGTAACTATTAGTACTACTGGCTCATCTATAAATTCACCGGGAACATCCATTCTTCAAAACCCATTACATTCACTTCGTGAAACGGAAACATTTTGTTTGAGGAAAAAAAAGAAAAATCTAAAATTACCAATATCAGCTGTTAAGTTGATAAAAATGTTCATTTTTTTTTAACAAAGACACGGGCCACATTCCAACTCTGAACCAATAATGCACAGCTTTGATAACAGATACTATTCTGCATGAAGGAATTAGCAGAAAAATATCTCTGTGTTGACACTGAAATATTTAATCTCTATAGCTAGAGGTGGTTACTGAAAATGAAAACAAACAAATATGAGACCAAAATGCCATTTACTCTCACTAAATATTTGAGAAACAGGACAGAAATATTGATTGCTGAAATGCTCTAACAGGTGTTTGGGGAGGGTGTGGTTCACAGCAGCCCGGAGGGGAATTAAATTCGCAATCTTCTCTGAGCAGGATTAAAGTGAGAAGCAGATGAGTGCTGCAGCACCCGACCAGAACCGAGACAGGCCTTTGAGTTGTTTTTTTGCCAAACCCTTCTTGTGTCGCCTCAGTCAAAACACTCAGTGCCGGATTTAAAAACACCCAGATGAAAGCAAAGAAAACAAGCATTCAAGTGCTTGCTCTAAATATCCCATAAAGCATTATTCCTGGGTTTAAGTGCGCAAAGCTGGCCCCTGCTCCCTCCCTGCCTTGTGTCTGTGTGTAAAATACAGTGACTAGGAGTCCTTCCAGTGCTGGCTCGGAATTAAAGATAATACAGTAATCAGTAATACGGTAAAACCTACGGTGCTCAGGGAACTACATGGGTGTGAGCTATAAATTTAGTTTAGATAAGGAGCTTGGGTTTATTTTCTGTTTCCTAAGAACTGGTGATTCATTATGGAGCCTTGTGGGGGCCTCAGACCTTGACAGCACCTTCCACAGGAAGGTTGAGAAAAAGAGTGATTGCAAAGCAGGGACTCCACAAGCCTCTCCCTTTGAACTTTCCAGCCACACTTGGCAGCAGGGAAGAGCAATTTGTGACCTCAGCCCTGCCTGGTGGTGCACTCCCAGGGGTCCATGCCCTGGGGTAGGAGGGAGCACACACGCCCACCTGGAGGGGCACCACACCTGCCCAGCAGCAGTCATGTTAGAAGCAGATGTTCTACAACAGCATGTTAGGTATCTAGTGGTTTTACTGTATTTCTCAATTTGCAGCTTCTGTTAAAAGCCATTCCAATGTGTTTCCATCCTTCACAGGGCTTTGTCATTATAACGATACCTTTTTCTTCCACACATCTCACAACAAGGCAGAAGATCACAAGAATAAAGGGAAAGCTAAAGAAGTTTTGCCTTGAATGTCCATGTTTCATAGTCCCTTGAACCCTCCAGCTGGCCACACAGAGAGCAGAGGGCTGAACCGTCCCCAGGACAGAGCACACAAGTTCATTGGCTGCTCCAGCGTGGCTTTTCTGAGCTGAGTGGGTCCACCACAACCCCCAGTCCACCAAAACGGTCACTGCTATAGCTCCTACAGCAAAGCACTGTTGCTGCTTCTCTCTTCAGTTGTTATACCATAAGACAGGCATATAACTCAGTAAATTCAATAAATCCCAATGTTAATAGGTCTCTATCTGATTGAATGCATTCACATGGCCTAGAAATGGAAAATAATGCAGTTCAAGAATCACTGTCCTTTTTTTAATCTATACCTGCTTCTACTATTTATAAACAACAGCTTTTACAGTCTCTTTCCATTGGCATCGAGGAAAGGGTTTCATACCTTTTTCCAGCACTTCCTACAGATCATAATCAAACCAGAAACCTATAGCTGATAGAGGACAGCAAGCACACAGCACAACTGAGGCAACCTGTGCTTTTACAGCTAATTGCAGAGTGGATAGGATCAGAGATGACGGAGAGGTGTTACCCTGCAGCATGTGAATACAACCATGTGTAAACGAGACAACAGAGCACAAGCACCCAGGACAGGAGAGCTCCAGATCACACCATCTGCTCAGTGCAAAATTCATGTCACATAAACAAGCACAAGCTAACCTCCTGCCCTCGTTACTGTAATAAAGCATTTACCAAATCCAAAGGCAGTCAGTAAAAGCCTCTGCTGAATTTTAGGAACCACTACTGCAGCAATGTAAAGGCTATTTTTGTATGGGTTTAGCGAGATTACAATCAGAAAAGACACAGAAACAATTCTCCAATATACCTCCTGCATAAAGTAACAGCTTTTTTTTTTCATTACAAGCTAATACACTCTAAAGTCAATTTAAATTAACTAAAAAGAGGAAAGTTTTCAAATTCAGCTGTCAGCTAAGCATCAGTATTGTTAAAATTTCCAAATCATAATTCATATAATTAAAATAATATGAAGCCTAATTATAAATTAATGTTTAGCCGTCTTCCTCCACTCGGCTGCATTTCGACACAAGCACAGTATAATTATTCTCATGATAGTATCTGTGACTTAGTTATTACAGCTTCGGAAGGAAAAACAAGCCATTTCAGGTCTAAGCTCTCCAAAATGTGGAGTCATCACACTATACCTGTATCTTCTGGCATTCCCATGTGAATTCCCTTCCAGAGAGGAAATGTTACCCAAAACACCGCTGCTGCGTGTCCCACCTGCGGCAAGGAGCTCTGTCGTCACGCTGGGGGAGCAGGAGCTGCGGCAGCGTGCCGTCACGGAGACGCTCCAACACCAATGTGCTCGGGGTCAGATGACTCCTGCAGCACCCACGCACAGGTGGGAGGCGAGCCAGCATCTCGCTGCCATGTAAAAATAGTGCCCTGCAGAAGCCTAAATATTGTCACGTCCACAAGACAGGCCACCGCTGGCGTGGTCCCAGAGAGACCGGACGCAGGATATGCCAGCAAAGGCTGCCCTTGCCCTGGGAGATGCCACCTGCCAGAGGCACTGCACTGGGCACTTGGGGAAAAAGGTTTAAAGAAAGAAAACCCTGCAGACTACCTGGCCACAAAATTAAAAATAGGGGCTGAGGTAGCCGGTAGCCATCCCCCCAGGCCAGGTGGTCCTTGTGCCCCTGGTGCAGGCGGGCAGAGCACTGATTTCGGAAGGAGATGCTGTAAGCAGGTCTCTCTCCCAAAGGCTGTCAGTGAGAAACCTGGCAGCCAAAAATCTCTCCCCTGATTGCTCATATGGAGTTGGACTGCGTATCACTGGAATAACTGCGATGCGTTGAGCTATTTAAAGCAATGCTTGCCTGCCCATTTATCATGTGAATACCCCACAAGGATTAAAATCTGTAGCTCTTAACTCGCTTTGGACTAAATTTATATGAAGGTAGTAACGTGGCTTGTGCACTGGAAAGGGGCCTGCTGGCTTGCAGAACCAACTAACTAAACCTGGAGCGAAGTGCAGGGACAGAAACAGGATCACACCTCCCTTTTTCACAACGCAGATCATTTTTTTTTCCCTGCAGGCTTCACAGAAGCCAAAACACTCTCCCACCTCCGGCACTCACCATCCTTTACCCAGTCACTGCCTACTTGGTTACAAAGCTGCAAAGAAACAGCTTTTTCTCTCTCAGCAAACAGAAATTAGTCAGGGGTGTAAATGCCAAAACAGGTCTCCACAGCTTCTGATGCTGCTGCGGGAGGGCTGTGAAATCAACACAGCTTGTGTAGCGCTGCACAAAAAGCACATTAAGTTCACTCTGCTATGCAGGTTGAAGACTATTTTGCATTGAATCATATTAAAATCTATTGAACTGATCCATTCTGCATGTCTGTTGAAGCGTGAGTCTCCACCGATGGCAAACATTAACCAGAAAGTTCAATACCTTCCAATTGACATCAAAAACCCAGTTGTTTTAAAAAACCCAAGTTTTTACAAAAACCCTTGGAATACTGCATTTTTTTCTTTGTTTGAAAAGAATTGGCTTATTTTTGCAGAATAAAGGGAAAATTTTATAGCTCAGTGAAGCTCTTATGAACTCTTTCAGGCTCTTACCAGCTCAATATGGGTGAACTGTTACAAACACTATATAAACAGGAGGTGGTCTTTTTGAAAAAAAAAATAAAAAGAATCAGTGCTTCAAAAGTGTCTACGTATAATTACGATCAAGTTTGAAACCATTTCATGATGAGAAGCCAGAAACAGCTCATAGTTTGTATATCTTCCAGAAATGTCCATCAGCTCAAGCTGAATTCCCTCGAGTTTCGGAATGTTTCCCTTTGGTTTATTACTTACAGAAAACGTCTTTACATTTTGTAATGGATATGGAACAAAACACTGTTTGTCCAGTATTGACTACTGAACACAGAATGAACATTTTTCTAAGGACAGTTGAGGAGCTCTGACTTCAGAAATGCGTATGATGAGCACACCACTGTTATGCCAGATCTGGCCCCTAACTTGGGCTGACATGGTCTGAGACTCAGAGAGCAGATCTGAAGATCCCACGTTCTGCACATTGAATGAAAACTATGAATGAATCAACTTTCTAAAATTCTTATATATGTGCTATCTTGCAGCCACTGACTTTTGGCATTAAAACCTTATGGCAATATTTCAGTTTGTTCAACACTGTTGGGCTGTCTGTGCGAAGCCAGATCCGTCTCCGCACTCTTTTGGATCATCATCAGCCACCCTGGCTGAGCTCTCCAGATAGCTGCAGGATTTGGCCTACTTAGTTTTTTCCCAGCGGCCACTTCAGCTTGGCAGAAATGCAGAAAGCACTTTGCTAAATAGCAACACGCCGAAGGAACGTAAATTAATAGGCAGGAAAAGTAAAAGTGCTTTCACTCTAACACAGCCTGCTTGCCAGGCTTTCTGCTTTGCAAGGCTAAATGCCATATAACTCGCATTTTGATATTATATGACCATAATGCGGTCCAGTAGTCCACTAATTAGTATTTACAATTCTAGGTGTAATCATTGAGCCTCCCCTGCGGTCTCACTGCTCGGCTACAGCACAGGAGACACCTCACTTGAAGAACTCTGAGGGTTCTGATGCTCTGAAACTCTACCACCACTCATGGGCTTCACAGGCACAAAGCACAGAACCATTGCACTTCATTAGGGTGATGGACTGACTCAGGGAGCGTGACAAGAGACAGCAGTGACAGCAACGCAGGCGAGACAGCTCAGGCAGCGCCTGTTGTCACTCCTTCAAGCAAATGATCCAGAAAGCACTACAGCTTTCACCTGGTACCTCAAATCAACACAAGCCAAACACCTGTACCTCCGCTGTTTTAAAGCTAGTAACAGTACACTGCCCTTATTATAGGAAAGGATGAGGTGCTTGGCTCCTCTTACAACTTCATGTGAAGTTCTGGTAGGCACGGCAATGCCCTTGCACATCCTCTGGTTTTGATTTCTTTCCACCAAGGGTACATCACCAAGGTCAACGCCTTCACTGATGTCTTTGCAAGCAGCAGCCAGACAGCTTAGCAACGAATTTAGGCCACTCTGAAATGGATTAGTTGGCTGCAAACTACAGCATTTACTGGTTGTAAATGGTATTTTTAAAAGATTTCAGATCCATTTCTACCTAACTTGTGTTTCTTTTCCTGTAGTCACTCCTCTCTTCCCAGTAAGAGTTAATGTCAATAGTAACCGAAGGTGACAATATACAGTCGAACCCTGCTCCTTTTCTTCCAGGCTCACAGCACCTCACTAAACCCACGTTGAGCTTTTTTCATAGCCTGTCTTTGAAAACAGCTAGAGAAAAATATTTATTTTATTAAATATGGAAAAACGTAGATGTTTTTCTTCACTATAAAATATGAAGTACTTCCCAATCAAGAATTTTTCAGAAATAAGAGCTAAAACAACACCTGAGACTCAAGGACTTTGCAATATACTACATGTATGTAGCTGCTTGCATACAGCAATTTTCATATTGCTTGGGATTTGTGTATTGGTTTAAATTTTAAGCTGCCTAGTATGCAGTCAGGAGTTGGACTCGACGATCCTCGTGGGTCCCTTCCAACTCAACATTTTCCATGATTTTATCAATCTATGTCCCTGGACTTTAAGCCACTCACTAAGTTTCTAACCAACCGCATATATGACTGTTTAATAGCAAGCGGTGACTACAGAGTCCAGTCCCAACACAGGTTAAGAAATTTCATATTCAAATACAATCTATAATTCATGAATTTGACTTTGAAAATGCTCCAAAACTACACCCATGTCTTACAACTTTCTGCCCAGTCTCTTGTGTCACTCACTTCCCTGCAGGGAACGGACTTGCAGAGTCACTCAACCAAGCCCTCAGTGATTCTGACCCTACCAAGCCTGGTCCTGCTCAGAAACAGCCTGAATTTAACTTCTGGCTCTCAAACACCTCCATCCTTAAGCCCACACATGCGAAAACATTCCTTTTCACCTATACAGCAATGAGCTGTACACATGGTCATCTTTAACTGAAACACATACAAACAAGTAAGGGAAAAATAACAATATGTGGGCTTTTTGTAGTACAAGGTACGGAAATATAAGACACTAACAATGCTGCATATTTATGAAGCAGGAAAACTTAAAATGTGGGCAAGCTGAGAATCCAATCTGAGCTCTGCTTAACAGAAAGCTGGCAGCTGTGCTTGCTCCAGAGGTAACTGGGTCACGAGTCCTCTCCTTGCTGCTATCTCTCAGGAATAAAGACCTTCCTTCAGCCCTGAAATTTGTAATGACAGCCCTTCTCCGCTGGCCAGCGAGTCAGATGAATGAAACCAGAACTTCTCACCCTCCCAGCTTCTTTCTCCCAGGGGGGAACTCCCTACAGTGGACCTAGATCTAGACCGAAGGGTGCATTATCCCCTTTTATTCCCCCAACTAGAATAAAAGCATCATCTAGTGTTCTTCAGAAAACCGTACATATGAAATAGCAAGCAGAAATCTACCATAAAGCCCACCGATCCTTTAGCAGAGATTTTATAATGGGAAAAAGTGGTACGTCAAACCTGTAAAGTGTGCAATAAAATCCTTAGAGGACTAAAAGGATAAGAAAACGCAAACTCTGTCTCACAATGAGGTGGCAGAGTACCGGCACATCCGGAAAGTAGTTTGCAAAGTGACACCAGGTCAGAGGGTAAGGAGATACGGTCTGATTATCAGCAAAGGGACAACGACAGCCACAGCGATGGTACCACAGGTCACACACCTCCAGAAAAAAACCTGCCACACAGTGAATCTACTGACTTTATGAAAGTGATAGGGATGGCCAGTGACAAATGGAGTAGACGTCAGATAAGAAAAGACCGGCTTAAGTGGAAGTTACAGGCTGACATGTGCCATTTAGTGCAGAAAAACTGCCATGTAAGGAGGATAAGGCAACTAATTAACAAAATTTATTGATTTCCGAAAGGTCAGGCACTACAAGGGACTAATTGGAGAAAGGACTTGAGAGTGAGAGAGGTGAACTTAAACCACTGGCTGAATACCTGGCAGTAAGTGAGGAAAGTGAACAGGATAATGGGATATATTGTACTAAGGGAAGGCATTCTGGCTGCAATAGAAACGGCACTGTAACAAGAACTGCTGAGATAAAACATGGAATTCAAGCCCAGCATTTTACGAAAGGGAAATCAAAGAAGCAGAACAAGGCAATAAATGTCAGTTGGTGTGGCTAAAAATTGTATGTAGTAGGTGAAATTAAACTACAATATAAATTTGACATTTAGGGGATCGTGAGTGATACAAGAGAGAAAACAGACATTGCAAAGACCCCAAGACCATTTTTGTGTATTTCTTCTGGGAGCAAATTAATGCATAGAGCAGGTTTTTAAAGATGGATTTTTCTGTGTGGGCTAATGCTACATGCACACAAAAAGAGAACGAGATCTCCAAATGTTAATTTATCATTGTTTTACATAGAAAATTACCACTTAAATTATCTGGATTTTTAATCAATGGAAATTTTGAGTGCTTAAATGGAGAATAAAATGAAGTCTCAGCTAAGTAATTAGACTTAAAGGTTCTTTATTGTTTCACTCTCTACTGGAACGTTGCACAGACATTGCCATAGTTCTGCAATCACAAGCTATCTATCGTGCAAAATTATGAAGTGATAATTTGGGTTGGGTGCTATTTGGAAAAAACATTCAACCTGCTTTCTTATGTGTTTCAGTTAGAATCTAGAAATTTAACTTTGGAGGTGTCTTATAACGAAAAAGCAATGAATGCATGCGATATCCACTCCAAAATGGAAGATTTTGACTTAAGGAAGGATTCATGTGCCTGAAGCGCACATTAAGTCCGAAGCTGCAAGGCGGAAAACTCCCTCAGCATGTCCAAAAGCAGAGAGAGCTGACTTTTCACTTCCCATTTCCCAGCTGTCCACAGAAGTCTGCAAGAAAGTGCCCTTGGTTTGCCCCCCTTTTCCATATGTAGTGGACAGTAAAGCAGCTCTGCGCACCTGTTTGTAGCTTTAACCTTTGTGCAAGTGCAGGGTACTGACTGCTTATACTTGGTGTCACTCAAAAAAATCTGAGTATCTTCTATTTGAAGAGTTTCCTTCCCTGTTTTCCAAGAAAACATGGCTATAGGGAGCTTTACAGGTTCTTGGCATATTTGTTGGGAGCTTCCCCAGCTGGGCTCAGGTTGCTTTTGCAAGGCTGTGCAGCTCAGCCCATCTCTGCTGTGTGGCACCACCAGCACGGGCATGCATCTTTGCAAAGAAAACTGGCTACAATCTCCTGATGGCGAAGGGAATAACTGGCAAGGTGACTTTAACCCTATTAGACCCTGCAGGGAACCACAGCTGCAAATTCCACTCAGGGGTTGGAGTGCCTGCGAGTCTAACCTCAGCCAGCTCTGTTCAGGTTCATAAATGTAAGAGGCACTGAAATCAGGATCAGGATCTGGACTGCGAATCCCAAGTATAAAGCCCTGAACAACAAAACTGCCCCAGGGGGCAGAGAGGATTTCAGACACGTGCTCATCTTCAGCTCTCTGTGTTCCGTGTGCACACGCCTGACTCCCAGAGATTTAATCCTTGCATTTAGCCCACAGTGACCACGCCAGAAAATATTTTTCTGCCTGCTTTCCAAATTCCATTCTCTATAAAGGGATGTAGCTGCAAAGCAGCAGGTCAGATCCAATGCTGACTTAGATGCATTCATTTTGGTCGATGATCACTGAGGAATTCATCAACCGTGGAGTGCTGATTTGAAAGTAAAAAAAGATAAAAAAGAAGTGGTCATTGGAAATGTTACCTTGCTGGTCTTCACTCTGTTCCCAGTGAAGCCCACCAGTAAAACTAGTATTGATCTGGGTGAAAGACTTTGAACAGCATTAATTTCTGATCTCAATTCAGCCAAATTTTGATCTTCACAATTTACTCATCAGTACCAGAAAGCTCAGCCTTTCCCCTGTTTGTTTAAGGCTACAATTCCCCACCATTAACATCTGAAATGAAATTATGTCTCCAAATTCACTTTAATAAAAAGAAACAAAGCAGAAAGATTTTTCTTTTCTTGGAGTACATCTAAACTAATAGATACTGCTTATTGCTCCGTTCCAGCATAAGTAGTTCTGAAATGCTAAGAACCAATTAAAAAAAAAACAGTGGACTCTATGTCTATTACTGCTTTTTAGCTCCCTGGGTGTCTCATAATCACTTCTAGCACCTCCACCAGTTACTCAAGCCATATTCCTACCAGTCAGCTCCTCTTTAGGGCACTAAGCTATAGAAAGCCATGATCTTAGACCAGAAACTGGCATTTGGGTGCTATTTCCTTCCTCCAGGTCTGTAGCTCTGACCAGACTGCACCCCTGCTTGGCATCACTCTTCACATTGATATTTGCTCCGTGTCATTGAATGGAGGAGGGGAACAAGCACATTCCTTGGCTCAGGAAAGAGCAAATGTTTGGAACTGGGGAAAAACAGTTTAGAAGGAATTTCCATGGCTCATTTCTCTTTCCATTCCCTGGTACAAACAGAATAATAATAACAACAATGCCTTGCTTGTTATAGCAACAGTGAAAAGCAAAAGCAAGATAAAATAATGCAGAAAAAAGAAATAGTTCATTTTTCTAGCCCAGTCACAAATGAATTACCTCCGATCATTTATTAAATTATACTTTACTAACTTTCCATATACAAAATGGTGTTTCAAAAAAGTTTACAAACAACAATTTAAGGACCTTTCCAAAGGTTCTACCTTTTTGTGCTGTACTCTATGGCATATAAAGTATGCCATAATATATGCCATATATATGCCATAATATGGCATATAAAAATGCCTTAAATAATTATGTTACCATGTAAAACTGAACTCCTGTTTAGGTTTTTTTTCGCTGCTTCATTTGGCATCAAGAGGGGATTAGCTACTGTTTAATTGCAATTATACAGTTATTTCAAATATATATAGGTATTGACACTATTGAAGTGCTGGTTCTAAAGTGACACTACTTTAAACAGGTGCAAACTAGTTAACTCTGCTGAACTCATCACAGTGTGAGAATTTCTCCTTAGATTCAGTTACACCCAAACAAATCTAATTGTGCTTCATTCCCATCAGACACATCAGCACATCGTCTCTCTTTTCATCTACAGGCTACACAATTTCTGCCATCAATCATCTTTCAGCACCAAATTCTTAGGACAAATGTGTTCTATTCACACAAACATAACCCCAGAGCCTAGAGTCACTGTGCTACTTCTTGCAGAGTTCTGCAACTAACGGTTCTACTGTCAACAGATACATTTTTGAGCTATCTATACAACACGCTTTTGATGGTTTGGGGTTTGCTTGATTTGCAACCTGCCACCTTATTAAGGCAGTGAATGACTTTTAAGTCAAATCAACTGCTTTGGTCTGAAGCTTTATATTCACCTTTTGCAGCTAGAAAGGGAAGAAGCAACATCATCTGATGAAATTGTGTCTTATTTATAAATGAGAACTATCACACAGCATTTTTCCTAGGTAAGGTACAGAAACGAAATCCAGTGAAGGACGGATGAAAATGCAACGCCAATCCCACATTCGCCTCACTCCCCTGATTTCAACAAGGTTGAAACACAGACAAATTATGTTCATTGTACTGAGGGAATAATAGTGGGATAAGTGCACTGTGGGGGCAGGAGATGCTGGAGCCTGCTGGTCTCCATCCAGCCTCTGTACCTAGGTCGCTTTTGCATGGAGACTTTAGTTTATACAAAGTGAAGGAAACCAGTGGCCAAGCTCTGGTCCCAGTGCTATGTCAGGGTGAGACTATGGTGAGCACAAACAGGAGCTGCCACAGTCTTAACATTGCCTGTATTTACTTCGTACAACTAACTGGAAAAGAAGGAAGTGGAGCAGGCGTAGGGGGACCTCATCACAATAGTGTTGTATTTAAAGAGTGGCCACAAGGAGGAGAGAAGGCAAGGGACAATGGGTACAAGTTGCACTAGGAGAGGTTTCGTCTTGACATAAGAAAGAAATTGCTTACAGTGAGAACAATCACTCCCTGGGGGCGTGATGGGGTCTCCATCAACTGAAGGGTTTTAAGATGTGATTGGAAAGGGTCCTAGATAATTTCATCTAGGCTCTCTTTCCCACAAAAGGCTGTGATCTTTTGAGGTCCCTTCCAACCCAAGTTCTTCTATGATTCTATGAATAAATGCAGCCTTGCCTGATGAAAATTATCACAGTATCACAGTATCATAAGGTTGGAAAAGACCTCTGAGATCATCGAGTCCAACCTATGACCCAACACCTACACCTACTCCTACTAGTCAACTACACCATGGCACTAAGAGCCTCATCCAACCTTTCCTTAAACACCTCCAGGGATGGTGACTCCACCACCTCCCTGTGACCCTGAAGATAATTTGTGTTTACCAAGGGCAGAAACTGTAAAATATGGCTGGAGGAAAACACCGAAGAAAGCTTTTCAAGTCAAAACAAAAGAAAAAAAACACAAAAGAAACCATTTTGAGCCACTTTCTTAATCTAAATTCGCTTTTAATTGCACTGGGACTGAACCTGATAAGCCTTCACATTCCATGCAAAAAATAAAATTAAGTTAAAATTGTAGCCAAGGCCTGGTGAACAGTTACTTTCATAAGAGCATTAGAAAAACCTTAATTTTCCTGTCTCAAGAGAAACCTTTATCTCTGTCCCTGACACAGGAAAACCTAGCTAATCACTGTGATGCAGAGGCTGGCAGTCCTGCTGGGCAGATATGGGTCACTCCTCTTCCACTCAAGGGAAGGAAATGGGGAGCATCTGCATCTGGCTGCAAGCTGCTCCAATTGCCAATAATCCTACTGATTCAAGTCTTTAATAACAACCTACTAAGACAACAATTACGTGGGATGCTATTGCTTAAACAACGATTACATAGGATGCTATTCCTTGACCTAAATCCTGCTGAAATGAGAACTGGTCCGTCGGGCCATCATTGACACAGCTGTCCTGGTTCATGGACTCAGCTCGTGACACTGCCTACATGTTTTGCTGCATCCCCTTCTTGTTGTACACGTGGCTCTGAGGCTGTGTTCACAGCTGTTCATCTTATACCACCTCAAGATCCCTTCCACTTTCCCAGATGGGATGACCTTGTATATTATATATGGTTTTTGTCTACACGTTGATGACTGCTGTCTGGCCAGGCAGCATTATGTAGAAGCAGGATAAAGTGTGCACAGCCAGATCTGGGGGACCACGGGATGTGCGGATGCCTCCCACACACAGCCAGCAAGGAGGCTGAGTGCCAGTCCCACTGCCCGCACATTCCTACCAAACCCCCACACAGTTTAACAAGCCACAACATATTGTGGCCATCAGGTGCTGGGTTTGGCCAGAGAAAAACACTGGCCAGCAGCCAACTTGTAACCATAGAATCACAAGGCTGAAAATCCATCTTGTAAATCCCTCCAGGGATGGCGACTCCACCACCTCCCTGGGCAGCTGTGCCAATTCCTGACCACCCTTTCAGTGAAGAAATTCTCCCTAATGTCCAGTCTAAACCTGCGGCAACTTGTGGCACCCACCCCGTCACACCCTCCTTTCAGGCAGTTGCAGACAGTGATGAGGTCTCCCCTCAGCCTCCTCTTCTCTAAGTTAAACAACCCCAGTTCCCCCAGTCTCTCCTCATAGGACTTGTTCTCCAGCCCCTCCCCAGCCTCGTTGCCCTTCTCTGGATGTGCTCCAGCCCCTCAATGTCCTGCTTGGAGTGAGGGGCCCAAAACTGAACCGGCCCCATTTATCCCTAATTTCTCTTCATTTTCCCACAAATGCTCCTCCCTGACCCACCTTGATGCCTTGTTTTCCCACTTTCCATCATTCACCTGGACCTCTCCCTCTGGGGGACACACTTTCCTTCCACCAGCCCTGGGGCTCCCTGTGGAACTCAAGAAGAGTCTCCCTTGCTGTTTTGCAGGGCTGCAAAACATGGGACCTCTTTTTACTCTTCCCCACTGCAGACCATATACCAAAGGAGAATGTGGGCACAATCTGGCTTTGTTCTACTCGTGAAGTATCACACAAAAATATTGATTATAATGAGAGAGAAGCTCAACTTCACTTTAATGCAACACACAGAAAAAGCAAGGGATCCATGCTACCTCAGCACATTTCCAGTGTTTATTTCTACAACAGAACACAAGCAAAGATAGTTCTCTTCCCAGCCCAACTAAAGCAAATGATGAGTCAGATAATAAAACCCCCTTCTATGGCATTCCATTCCTCTCTCGTTTAGAGTGACAGCCCTGCTCTCATTGAATTAAAAAAAAAAGGACAATTCTGCTTTGTAATGACTGGTATCAACATTCCCTCTAGTATGACTCGTTTTTCTGCACTGCTAAGCAGTACCTGTACTTCAAAACCTTTTGTGTTTAATAGTGTTTCTGTAGGAACAGGGGTGAATTTCAAAAAGTGATTTTGCTTTTCTGGGTACGCTCTCAAGACAGAGATGTGAACATAGCACTAAATTCAGGTACCTAAAAAAAACATAGTCTAATAAAGTTAATCAGACCAAGCTGGAAGAAATGAATATCAATTTCATATTCAATGCATGATATCCAGCTCGGTGAAAAGACTGATGAGATCCTCAGGGTATGAAAAATGATAGGATGCTATTGAATTATCTCAGCAATAGTGTTTCTTACATAAGAGCTAGAAAAAGGACACAGTAAGGGCTAATATGCTAAATAAGCAGAGAACTAGGAGCAATTCCTTAATGAAATCCAATCCTTACATTTGTCGTAATTTTAGCTACAACTGTCATTGGGGCTGTGCAAAATGAGACGTCTTCTGGAAGTGCTTCTCTCTGCTGATTAACCAACTTGCTTACAACAAGCCAGTGAGATGTTAGGTCCCAAAAGCACCAATGTCTAAATTAGCCACTATGACTTGTAGAAACCCTTAATTTGACCTAGCTTCCAGACTAGTCCATCCTAACAACGTTTTTCTTACTGTCAATCACAAATCACTGCCATCTATTTAAATTACTCCACTAGTAATACCCTCCTGTATCCCTAAGCAATGGGCATTTCAGGGCTATCTCAATTTTAGCCCCTCTGCTAACAGGGAATTGAAATAGAGTTGAAAACTCTGATCTGAATTTCAGCCTGGAAGATGGAAACGACAGGCACTTATTCCCCAAGCCATACAGCTTAATGACCCCCATCACGTCACAGTTTCACCATCTGACACGATACTGACAATCCAATGCAGACAGCTTTTAACACCATGCATTGTATCACTGATTTCATAATGACAATGCTTTTAGACAGTTTATATTCCCAAAGTGCTGTCTATGATGAAGACTAACGTGTCATTTTTTCCAACAGCAACTGTAATTGCCAAAGGAATAAATTTTCAGTTCTTCACTCTAGGAAAACATAAGCTTTACACAAATACAAAGACTGGGTAAAACGTCAGTCTTCCTTTGTTTCCTAGGGTGGGAGTCACCTCACCTAACCCCTCGCATCAAAAATTAGGAAGGTAATTAAAGTAGGTTCTCACTACAATAAAAAAGAGAGAAACTTCCCACCATGAAGTCCAGCAGTGCCACCGTAGGCTGGAACAGAACGTCCTCTGGAAGTGCCTGCCTTCTTTCCACTGACTAAACACCTAACACTGAGATACCTGAAGTCAGATGAGATAAATCCAAACCCAAGTGCTCCCGTAATTACTCACTCTGTTTTCTGTGCTTGTTTAAAATTTTTGTTGGGACTGTTTTTTATTTCTTACGCAAACCGCGTCTCAATCTCCTTTAGCTCACTGTCACTCAGCTACCAGCTCTCCCGAGACTCCTCATGAACACTTACTGTGATTCCACTGCGGGAGCCCTGTAAACATGTGAAAATCTTATCCTTCATTAGGAAAAGAAAAACACAGCTTTCTAACCCCACCAAGATTATCTGAGAACTGTGTGTAACCATTTTAAGCAAATATAATGGTTTTGGGATGTTACCAGCAAGGCTGGTAACACTTCAGCATCAAGTATCGATCAATTACTCCAGCAAGACACTGCACCATTTTCTTCCTTCTGGAGCTATTTTCGCCCTTCAAGTACCTCTACATGATTATGAATTTTTAATTGTGAATTTTCAATTGTGAATTATGAATTTTTAATTGTGAATTATCCCAATTAATAGCTATTTAGTCTTTTCTTCTAGTGTCTTTCTTGGATTTTCCTCTGCAGATATGAGTCCATTAACAGCCTTTCATATTTTTGGATGCTCATACTAGTAAAGTGTATACTAACATGAACATCAACAAAGGATAAAAAGTATTAGCTCAGTATTTCAGCTTTATTGAAGTCAACTGAAATATTCCCAGGTATAGAGACAAAGGCCTTTAGCGAATCAAACCACAAATTCTTTGGAGGAAGGATCACAGTTATTCTCTATGTCTACATGATGCCAGCTTTTGTTTACTGAAATACTACTGCCAATAGCAATACAGCTTTAATGAAAAGAAAGTTAGAGATTCCCAAACTAAATCACTTAGCCAGACCATTGTGTATGAAACTACACACAAATATATTTCGTTCAAAGCAAGGGTATTATTTCTAAGAACTTAAGCATTGCTTCTGGGCAGGAATTAACAATACGTGGCATAGTATAATAAAAATGAAATATCTTCAATCTCTTAGCTTTAAAATTAAGCAAATGAAGAAGAAAATCTCTTTCTGAATAAGTATTCCAACAACATTACAGACTCTTATTTCCAGATTATTATTACCCAGGTTCAGGATATAACCAAGTATTAAATACACAGGAAAACTGCATCTTTAATGCAGACTCTTATGCAAACTTTACAAATAAGTGAAAAGGAAATACAGAAAAAGAAAGCCACCTTCTTCAGGGGATAATCTGTTAAACTACAGAAAACCTCTGCATATGAACACCTGGGAATCACTGGCAAATACAGGTACAGCCCTGAGGACAGAGAAGATTTACCAGGGGAAAGACAAAAACCAACAATTACTAAATCCCAACGGGAAGAGAAGACCAACAGGTTCTCTGGACTGGAGAAACAGCTGAAATGGGTGTTTCTGAATCAGGAGATTGTAATTTTGCAAGGAATACCTGCATTTGTTGTCAATTTTTCTGCCTAACCAAACTAATAAAAAGTGACCAAAATGCTAGCTAACCATTTGCAAAAAAATTAATTGTCTAATTATCTAATTAATTATCTAAAAATCTAATTTCTTTTAATAAAACATTCTTCGGTGAAGATGTTGTCATGGAGGTTTTCTGTACACATAGCAATCAGTATAGCAGCAGAATCCCTGCACCTCTAATTCTGCCATCCTTTACAATTTGCTTCTTTTAAATTTCCATTGAACACTCTTTCCAATTGCAGGTCAAATCAGTCACCTAATTCATGCCATCAGTCCAACGACTGACAAATTGCTACCACTATTATACCTATAGAGATGTAATCAACACATATTTACAGATTGATTAGGCCAATTCCAGCTGTGAGTTCCACTTGGCCCCGGGAAGGGTAAAGGAAAAGGGTTGTAAATCATCTCTTTGTCCTCCAGAAAGGCCGCCCGTGTGCCTGAGGCTATAGAACTATACCTGCAGTCCCCCAGGGACACCTCTCCCATTTCCACATTTGGTCTGTTAATAATTATAAAAAATAGGAAAAGATAGAAAAATAAAATAATAATAATTAACTAATATATAATAACTATTCAATGTATGACATAATATATAATATATAACTACTACTAATAAACTAATATAAACTAATTATAATCAATCTGAAAGCTTTTCGTTCATTCTGTATGTTCCCTTTTCAACCAGTGAGATTACATTTGTGCAAAGGTAGAATTCTAACAATTACTTCAAAGTGCATTGTTTTACTCACACAGTAAGATTTAATTATTTTGCCCTAAAAGTACTAATCCAAAACCTTTCAGACACATTCAGACCTACTCAAAGCCTTTAATGCTTCTATGCTAATCCTAAACTCTGTTATGCATCAACCCATTTATTAGTTGTATGACAAGGTATGGCCATAATTAGAAGATGTAATAAAATAAATGTTGCTTTCTTTAACTTAAAATTGCTCTAATCTTTAAAAAAGCTCCTTTTCCTCAATATCAATCATTTTACAGATAGTTTTATTCTAATGAGATTCTATATTTTGCATTCACGCCACGAGAAAATAATGGTCCCGAAATTCAACTTTAAATCAAGACACTCTTTTAAATTGGCCTAGTTTTATTAGTGACACATTAAATTAAAAATTAGAAGCTGGGTACTCTACTACACAGAAAATCTACAGAGTTTTGGAAATGTATTGTCTTTATTCTCAGGTCAGCTGTATAAGAGATTACATCTTTTAATTATCTGTCACAGAATGGTAAATGGAAGCCTTGAATCCTTTCAGCTGTTCAGTTTATGACCTGGAGAATTCAACCTGACCACTTACAAAGCACATCTAACCATCACACACACCCTGAGACACAGCTATGATTTCAAAAGCCATCTAACGCCCAGCTGGAATATCCTTATGCCACAGAAAAACTCAGTTTCCATTGAAATTCTATGTGTCTGTATTTTTTGGAAGTGCTGCGTGAGAATCCCAGAAGCACTGCTGGGCTGTCCTGCTCTGGCTTTAAATATAATTTTAATCACGCCAAAGTCAGGTTTAGCACACCCACAAGCTATATTTAGAACTGCAGAATAATTTAGGTTGGAAGGCACCTCTGGAGGTCAACTAGTCCAGCCTCCCTCTCCGCACAGATCCCACTAGATCAGGTTGCACAGGGACTTGTCCCGTCCAAATCTGAAAACCTCCAAGGATGGAAGGCCAACGTTTCCCTGGAAAACCTGCTCCAGTGCTTTACCACCTTCTTAGGAATTTTGTTTCCCCTTATATCTAATCAGAACTTGTTGAGTCACAAGCTATCACAGTTGACTCTTGACCTTTTGCCACGCATCTCTGAGAAAAGCTTGGCTTAGGAGAGGACTACAGCACTTCCCGTACGGGAACAGGTTGAAAGAGTTGGGGCTGTTCAGCCTTCCAGTATTAATGAGGGGCTACAGGAAAGATGGGGAGGGATGCTTGATCAGGGAGTACACTGACAGGATGAGGGGTAATGGCTTTAGGCTGAAAGAGGGGAGATTCAGGTTAGATATGAGGAAGAAATTCTATAGTAGGAGGGTGGTAAGACAACAGAACAGGTTGCCCAGGGAAGCTTTGGATGCCCCCTCCCTGGAGGTGTTCAAGGCAAGGTTGGGTGGGTCTTTGAGAAACCTGGTCTAGTGGAAGGTGTCCCTGACCATTGCAGGAAGGTTGGAAATGTATGTTCTCAAAGGTCACTTCCAACCCAAACCATTCTAAGATTCCATGACAGATTCCCCTTCAATTTCCTGAAGCAACCTGACTCCTGCAGCCCCTTCCCATACACTCAGCACCCCACCATCCAGGCAGCCCATGCACAGACCTGGTCCTCTTTGTCCCAGCATCAGGACCTTGGCATGACAGCAAGAGACCTTTTGTCTAAAATCCTCCCCTAACAAGAACATCCTCACAAGTGAGTGAGGATACACACTTTAAAGCAGGGTGATTAAAATCAGCCTTCCAAACTCGTATTTAGCATCCATAGAAAAGTGACCCGGTGTTCAGTGCTGCTGCACTCTTTTAAGCCGCAGCATCTTTGCCCATGTAGGTGTTTTTACAAGGCCACCTCCCACCATAATACTGATCTACCTAACATGTGTAATAAAGCAAAACTTCTCTCTTTGGTCCTGCCAGTAAGGAATCTGGGATGTCCCGAGGGATCAACATTTCTGATCCGAGCTTGCCACTTTAGATCACTGGACACTAATAGAATAGAAGCTAATTTTAGGCATACTCATGTATGAACGGCTATATGAATCACTTTTTTTTTTTTCAGATATAAATGTCAAAATAAATTTCTTGTGCCATAGAGCTATCGATCACAACAAATATGCCTATTTGCATTTACACTGCCTGCTTTCAGATCTGCAGCAATCTGGCCCCAGGACCGACCCTGAGAATTCAGGAGGAATTTCATTACAATCCTACAACCCAAATATCAGACATACAATGACCTTGGTGATCCCACCACCAAAAAGTCACAGTGAGGCAGAGAAGCAAAGCTGCCTTTTGAAATCTGAAGCACACCAAACATACAAAGAAATCAACCTGATTTACAAAGTTACACATTCGACATTGCAATTGGCCTTAGAAGTAGGGGTTTTCTTGTGACAGTAAATACCAATCCCACTTAACCACATATCCTACGCGTCACACCCTTAGGTGCAGAAATTACTGCACAGACATCCAGCTTCCAGCCTCTACATCCTGCACAGCTCTCTTGTAATTTAAATAACAGACAATGCGATTAACACTGCTAATCTGGTTGCATTTTGAATTCTGACTGTTTGACATGGGAGCTCTGGGAGTTTTGACTGTATTATAAGGAACATTGTTAAGTCTCACAATTTTATCACAGTCTTGAAGTACGTGATGTTTTAAATTAAGTACCATCACTGGGAGATAGGTTATTATGAAGCATTTTGTTTGGGGTGTTTTTTAATTTTAATTTAGATATAGTGGTCATAGGTGCAGAAAAATATTAAAGACTTTAAGTCCTCTCATAAATTCCAAATGGTAAAAAAGAGGCTCCAACTTGTATTCTGATTTACAAATAAAGGTGCTATTGCTTGTGATTTCTCCCCTAATTTTCTGGTATGTATACATGACCTATTCAGTAGTTAGATCTCAGCGGTAACCATAAGATGAAACTATAATACAAGAGAGGAAGAGAGGAAGAAAGGAAGAGAGGAAGAGAGGAAGGAAGGAAGGAAGAGAGGAAGAGAGGAAGGAAGGGAGGAAGGGAGGAAGGAAGAGAGGAAGAGAGGAAGGAAGGAAGGAAGGAAGGAAGGAAGGAAGGAAGGAAGGAAGGAAGGAAGGAAGGAAGGAAGGAAGGAAGGAAGGAAGGGAGGAAGGAAGGGAGGGAGGAAGGAAGGGAGGAAGGAAGGGAGGGAGGAAGGAAGAGAGGAAGGAAGGAAGAGAGGAAGGAAGGAAGAGAGGAAGGAAGAGAGGAAGGAAGGGAGGAAGGGCGGAAGAGAGGAAGGAAGAGAGGAAGGAAGGGAGGAAGGGAGGAAGGGAGGAAGGAAGGAAGGAAGGAAGGAAGGAAGGAAGGAAGGAAGGAAGGAAGGAAGGAAGGAAGGAAGGAAGGAAGGAAGGAAGGGAGGAAGGAAGGGAGGGAGGAAGGAAGGGAGGAAGGAAGGGAGGGAGGAAGGAAGAGAGGAAGGAAGGAAGAGAGGAAGGAAGGAAGAGAGGAAGGAAGAGAGGAAGGAAGGGAGGAAGGGAGGAAGGGAGGAAGGGAGGAAGGGAGGAAGGGAGGAAGGGAGGAAGGGAGGAAGAGAGGGAGGGAGGGAGGGAGGGAGGGAGGGAGGGAGGAAGGGAGGAAGGGAGGAAGGGAGGAAGGGAGGAAGGAAGGAAGGAAGGAAGGAAGGAAGGAAGGAAGGAAGGAAGGAAGGAAGAGAGGAAGGAAGAGAGGAAGGAAGGGAGGAAGGAAGGGAGGAAGGAAGAGAGGAAGGAAGGAAGAGAGGAAGGGAGGAAGGAAGGAAGGAAGGAAGGAAGGAAGGAAGGAAGGAAGGAAGGAAGGAAGGAAGGAAGGAAGGAAGGAAGGAAGGAAGGAAGGAAGGAAGGAAGGAAGGAAGGAAGGAAGGAAGGGAGGAAGGAAGAGAGGAAGGAAGAGAGGAAGGAAGGGAGGAAGGAAGGGAGGAAGGAAGGGAGGAAGGAAGAGAGGAAGGAAGGAAGGGAGGAAGGGAGGAAGGGAGGAAGGGAGGAAGGGAGGAAGGGAGGAAGGAGGAGAGGAAGGAAGGAAGAGAGGAAGAGAGGAAGGGAGGAAGAGAGGAAGGGAGGAAGGGAGGAAGGGAGGGAGGGAGGGAGGGAGGGAGGGAGGGAGGAAGGGAGGGAGGAAGGGAGGAAGGGAGGAAGGAAGGAAGGAAGGAAGGAAGGAAGGAAGGAAGGAAGGAAGGAAGGAAGGAAGGAAGGAAGGAAGGGAGGAAGGGAGGAAGGGAGGAAGGGAGGAAGGGAGGAAGGGAGGAAGGGAGGAAGGGAGGAAGGGAGGAAGGGAGGAAGGGAGGAAGGAAGGAAGGAAGGAAGGAAGGAAGAGAGGAAGGAAGAGAGGAAGGAAGAGAGGAAGGAAGAGAGGAAGGAAGAGAGGAAGGAAGGGAGGAAGGAAGAGAGGAAGGAAGGAAGAGAGGAAGGGAGGAAGGGAGGAAGGAGGAGAGGAAGGAAGGAAGAGAGGAAGAGAGGAAGGGAGGAAGGGAGGAAGGGAGGAAGGGAGGAAGGGAGGAAGGGAGGAAGGGAGGAAGGGAGGAAGGGAGGAAGGGAGGGAGGGAGGAAGGGAGGAAGGGAGGGAGGAAGGGAGGGAGGAAGGGAGGGAGGAAGGAAGGGAGGAAGGAAGGGAGGAAGGAAGGGAGGAAGGAAGGAAGGAAGGAAGGAAGGAAGGAAGGAAGGAAGGAAGGAAGGAAGGAAGGAAGGAAGGAAGGAAGGAAGGAAGGAAGGAAGGAAGGAAGGAAGGAAGGAAGGAAGGAAGGAAGGAAGGGAGGAAGGAAGGGAGGAAGGAAGAGAGGAAGGAAGAGAGGAAGGAAGAGAGGAAGGAAGGGAGGAAGGAAGAGAGGAAGGAAGGAAGGGAGGAAGGAAGGAAGGGAGGAAGGGAGGAAGGGAGGAAGGGAGGAAGGGAGGAAGGGAGGAAGGAGGAGAGGAAGGGAGGAAGAGAGGAAGGGAGGAAGGGAGGAAGAGAGGAAGGGAGGAAGGGAGGAAGGGAGGAAGGGAGGAAGGGAGGAAGGGAGGAAGGGAGGGAGGGAGGGAGGGAGGAAGGGAGGGAGGAAGGGAGGGAGGAAGGGAGGAAGGGAGGAAGGAAGGAAGGAAGGAAGGAAGGAAGGAAGGAAGGAAGGAAGGAAGGAAGGAAGGAAGGAAGGAAGGAAGGAAGGAAGGAAGGAAGGAAGGAAGGAAGGAAGGAAGGAAGGAAGGAAGGAAGGAAGGAAGGAAGGAAGGAAGGAAGGAAGGAAGGAAGGAAGGAAGGAAAAAAAAGAACTGCAATCACATGAGTCTTGTCGGGAAGCTGCCTTCCCAGAGCAGACAAAGACAGCAGGCAGTTCCACTCACTGGTATAACTCCAATAACAGAAAAATCTTGGTGAAAAAGAAGAAAAAAATCCTTCTACAGCAAGTGCCATTCCTCTCAGAGACACCAGAAACAGCCCTTTCATTCCACTCATCAAACTTACTGCCGTGGTGGGGACAACAGGACAGCAGAAACAGGACAATGCCTGTAGCTGAGCATCTTCTACCAAACCAAGGCAGGTGCCAAAACCATCTCAACAATGCGAGCGGTACCAGGGGAGCCAGCACTGGTCCCCAGCCCTCATCTCTTGGAGCACTGAATGATGAACTGCTGGATCTGCCCCTGTATGTTTTGCCGTAATGCTTCATTTTTTTCCAGCCTGTAGGCAAATGACTGAGCAGAGGTCACCGAAATGACTTAACACATTAAGCTGCTATTTGTTTACTTCTGATGTGAAAAATGTGTCACACTCCAATTTAGTATGTTAATAGATCACTGCAGCAACCTACAGCAGCCTTTTACAATTCTATTCTAGACCTTTTTGCTTATTGATTGTATTCTAAATAATAATTTAAACCTCTTTTCTTGCTTCCTACCTATGTTTTTCAAATGTACTCCTAACTTCACCTTTATTTGCCTCAAGCTGAACAAATAGAATTATTATCTCAAATAAACATTTAATATCCTAGCATATTTTAGCTACAATTCATTTGCATTAAATTACACGAAACTTACAGAACACAGTATTCAGTTAATAACTTGCAACACGACAGTTCATAGATGGGGATTCAACTTCAGGGAGTAACACTTCAGTATCTATATCTGCACAAGAAGGCTGACCAAAGCTTTATTTGGAATTGGTCTGTAATATTATCAATAAAATTCTGAAATTTAAAATATCCAACTTTTTTTAAAAAAAAGCTTCTTCAGATTTTCCAGTCTAAGATAAGGGGCAGCTTTTAATAACTACAGCATGACAGTTTTATTTCATATATTTCATATATTAGTACATTGTTCCTAATGCTTCAATGAGATTATATGTGAAAGAGGGTAGTCTTCACTTTGAAAATTATTCATCTCAAAAACATTTAAGAAATCAATTTTAGAATCAATTTGAAAATTATTCATCTCAAAAACCTTTAAGAAATCAATTTTAGAACAACTTTTAAAACATTATGACGAGCATTATAAATGAGGAATGCCAAGCAGTAAACATGAACAGCACCCATTTCAAAACAAAGGCTAAATATAATGCCTACTACATTTAACTCTTTTGTGGATTTGCATTAGATATTGCAGAGCCTTATTAACTTGAAGAACCATAAGCACGTCTAAGCAAAATGAATCCTCTTGCATGTAGCTGCACTCCTTTGTTAAGTCAGCATCCCTAGCATCAGCACTTCTGGTTTAACTTGCCCGTGCCTTACCCTGACGCTCTACAAGGGTGCATTTTGACAGGCATTCCCTATGGGGGCTGTAGGCTTCAGGGCTGGCAGTGGTTTCATTGGTGGCTTCATGTGAACAGCTCAGAAAATAACCCTTGTGAATTTCTTAAAATAAACTATTAATTTGAACGTATTTTCAAGTGCACTTTTCAAACTACAGCTTCTGAAACACACACTTCTGTGGCTGGAAGCCCAGTTAAAGCCCATTATTGTACAATATTGAGGATTTCCTCATCAGAAAATGCTTCAAACAATACAAAACCTGGAATGAGTTTGCTCAGCAATGCGGGTTTTTATAACCACCCTGTGTTGGTGCTGTGCTGGTCCCCAGTGCCTTCCCCTCTGGTGTGACCTGCCTGCTGCGCATCTCACTAGAACCACGCTCATCACGCAGGTGCTCTTCTCCCAGTATTAAATTATACCAGTCATCAAATCTTGATGAAAACGGAACTTGATGCTGCCATAGTCCCATAGAGAGTGCTAGGGGACAATCAGCGTGGTGCACTTTAGTCAGGTTTTTCTTAAAGTAAATGTGGGGTTTTTGATGTATTTTGGACAGAAGTGCTATGTGTGGCTTGGAGCAGGTGCACTTCATCTGGATGAATTTACCCAGTAAACAAGCTTGATTCAGGACTGAAATAATCTTCACCCCAGTAACTAAGCTTTCAGGTCATTGGAGGAGACAAAAGCTGTGAGGTGTTATCGGTCTGATCTGCGATGAATCACAAATATCTTCCAAATTACCTACTGTATTTATGTGATTGTGACTAATTAACGTACCAGAAATTGAAAAACTGGGAAGTTGCCTCCATCCCCAGCATCCCCGGTAGCGGTGAAAGAGAGATGGGTGAGTGGAGGGAAATCAGGGGTTTTTCCATTTTTCTGCATATAACACTGGCCTTTGAGGAAATATTAACTTAAGCCTGCCTCTAGAGGAAAGAGCTGCACGTTATCTCTGTACCATGTTACGTCACCTTTAAAGAGCTTTAAACAACTGGCAAGTGACAGTGGCAGCTGCTGGCAGGAGTCTGCTGGGACAGACGTCACTGAGGGCTGCATAGATTCCTTGGTGGGGCTGCACACTTGCAGCTTGGGTGCCAGTACATGCAGCCTTCTCTTAGCATTTAAAAATAAATAACACCCCCCCCCAAACATTTTACAGGGTCAGGCTCTTCTGGGATTTTTTTTTTTTCTTTTAATATTTAATATGTGCAGTCTTATCTGATGGGTGACATCAGTTTCAATGCTGGTTTCTTTTTGGAATGAAATCTCCTTGTGGACACGATCCAGAGAAAAACAAAAAGCAAGGGGGGAATATTTAGGCTGGCTTGTGCATTGATTAAACAGCAGGAACCTGTCTTTGTTGCAGTTGCTTTTTACAAGCCCAACTCTTCCCTCTCTTTCTCCCTCCTTGAGTTTTTGGACAATGTAAGGATCAGACTTTACTTTTCCAAACTTGGTGGAAGATGGCAAATTACGAATTAATTTCCCTTTCTTACTTCTGCAGACAAATGTCAGCTACTCATGCCAAAGCCAAAACCAACCCAAAATGCATTAAGCCTTACGCATGTGAAGTCAGAGTGACCAAACAGATGCAACAGTTAATTTGGACTTTGGTATTTCAAATTCTTTTCCTCTTGACTAATCGTGCCAAACACAAGTTACAGATCTGTTCTCAGTTCCCATATGTGCACAAGTGAATTCACTTCTCTTCTGAGAGCTCTGCAGTCAATTGATGAAAAGTACTATTAAACAGCTGAATATATTTATAAAAATACACAGCGTGAACAGTATTATAATGAAACTCTACCAAAAGGAAACCTTGACATCAGAGAACATAAATGCAGAGTGATACATCCTACCACAAAAAGGAAGGAGTTTCTGCAAAGCATAGCAGAGGTTTCCTACAGGGATGATATCTTTCAGCCTGGGACCAAAAAGAGTACAGTGCTTACATAGTACACAAAGCCAGAGACGACATCTCCTCCCTAGTCAGACAAAATATAGGGAATACTAATACAACAGCAATTACACTATTAATTACATTACTTGTATTTATATTTTTCCAAATTTTTATTGCATTAATAATAACTTATTAGGGCATAACATTTTAGGCTGCTTACACACAACTATGGAACAAAAAATCTAAATAAATTAAGCAAAAGAGACTTTAACACTGACAGCAAGATCATAGAATCATTGACTGCTTTGGGTTGGAAGGGACATTTACAGGTCAGTCGAACCCCCCTGCAGTTAGCAGGGACATCTTCCACTAGATCAGATGGCTCAGAGGCCCATCCAACCTGACCTTGAATGTTTCCAGGGATAGAGCCTCCACTACATCTGTGGGCAACCTGTGCCAGTGCTTCACCACCCTCACTGTAAAAAATTTCTTCCTTATATTCAGTCTAAATCTACCTTCCATTAATATGCTTAACGCCCAATAATCAGTATGACTCTTGTGCTCTTGGCATGCTGCTGGAAGGCAAAGAACTGAAATTCAACAGGCAGCCCCTATGAATTTTCTAGGGACATAAAGCTAATTATGCTATTAAAAAAATATAATATGGAAGATATTTCCACTGAATTTATATTCTTGACTACGAAGATGTCGTAAAAATGAGTTGAACAGTGTAGGAAGCTTGCTTTAACACATCAAGGTTTGCTATTCACCCACTGCTAAGGTCTCTATAAGCAACACCGGATGCACAACTCCTTAAAAGACGTTCACAGGTTCACTTATAGAAAATAGGTTCAATTAGAGAAAACCTGACAATTATTTAAAAAATAATATAAACCAGTGCAGCATTTCGTAAGCAAGCAGAGTAATTAGTATAGAAATGGACCATCAGAAGAAGTGATAAGTTTGTTATCTTTTGTCATCTTGAGGGAAGAAAGCTCTGCTTTGGCAAACGACTCAGTACTGGGATATGTGACAGAAAACAATCAGTCATACAGAGCAGCAGAAGATTAGGCAGTTTAGCAACTGAATTTGATCTATAACCAAGATAACATAATAAAAATAGTTTAAACAAATAACTAGAATTAAAGATGAATTTCAGAACTGAAATTAGTGAGCTGTTCGGTGTCCGTAGTGCAAGCAGCTATACTGAAAGTATTCATCATTCTATAAAAATCTATATTATTACAGCACCAAGAAAACACACCTATGAGATCAAAATTACCAGGTCTGAAGCTGGGACGGTTTCCATTCCCATATCTTTCCAAAAATATTAAGTACCTTTGTATTTAGAAAGGCTCTGAGAAGCTACCTTTTCTAATTGGTAACAGAACAAGTATATCAAGCAAGTATCCAACCAACATTATGGCAGCTTCTGACAGCTTTAGCTTCACAGCCAGGCTTCTTCTGCCAACTTAAATTTGCAGCTCGTGCTGTTTGCTGGTTTCTAAAATAGTCATGACTATGGCACGCTTCTAGATCTAGGTAGACCTTACATGCTTCAGAGACAAGATGCAAAAAGCCCAATTTCTTCCGAGTTGGCAGCACCACCCTAACGTCAGTCTTGTGTTCTTTACAGGACACCGACTGTGTTGTTCCCTCAGAAAATCAGCCTTGGCCTTGGAAAAAAGCTCAGGCATATCTCAAGTTAAAATTATAAATCTATGGAAAGAAATGCAAAATGGGTGCCTGTCGCTTCAGCAGTTTTCCTGAAAATGTAGCCTATCAATCCAGTTCAAAAAGATTATTTAATCCCAAAGTTTAGAAGTAATGGGAGTTAAGGGTCCTCAGCACAACCTAGGTTTCAGTCTTAGGTCAAATTCAATTACTAATATAGACATAACCACATCTACAGCAGTGCAGCTGAGCAGCTCTATTGAGATATAAACAGAAGTTTATTGTTTAAGTTGGCTTTCTGCAGACAATTACATCTTGGACACAGTATCAAAAAAGAGGTAAATTCAGCACATGAGGTGATGCATCACTTATTACCATCTTGAAAAACATTCAAGACTGAGATGGACACAACTAGACACTGTTAATGGTGGTTCCTAGGTCAGGACAATTGGGACAGGTGGACACGGGCTGCTGGTCCAGACTGACATTTCATCTGAGCTGATACAAACAGGGCTCTGATCTTAAATAACGACAATAAAAGTGGCACACAGCGTACTGATACACAAATGTGTATTACTAAAGATCTTATTGTTTACCAAAGATCTTATAGCTGTTAAGGACAGAAGCCTTAAAGAAGATGCTCACAGACAAAGGACACATTAAGACAGTGTCCGAGATGCTTGTTATCTTAGTTTCGTACCATGAAAAATCATGATTATTAGAATAAAGATGTTAAAATATTTACATGTAATTCTGTATTAAGGCACATAAATAAATGCCCAAGTTTTGGAGTGAAAAAATACGCTGCATTTCACACTGATTTCACTGATGGGTGATGGATACTTAGCACTTCTCAAAGTCCCAGCAGTGATGGAGAAGCCAGATGTTGACACCAAACTCTCCACCCCACTCAAGGGGGGGCCCTGCAGCTGCCCAGACATAACCCACAGGAGAAGTCTGCACCTTTCAGACAACTGTTCAACAGATTTGTGGTATATAAACTCTGTTCCTCTACAGAGTCTGGTGCAGGAGAGCTTACAAATGTCTATACATGAAGCTGACACTAGTTTTTCTCCAATTTTCCAAGGCAGGAGTGAGCCATCAAAACATGGCCAGGAAGACTGGTTGGTAAATGGCCATGCAAAATATTCGAGATTAAACTGCAAGTACATATCTGTAGAGGCTCAATGGGAGATCTGCAGCCTCGCTTACTGACGGCTGCAGATACCCACAGAAAATTTTGGACTAGGTACCTGAAGGTCCAACTTGCCCAACTTAGGTCAGGTCGCTCTGGCCTTTACCAATTAAATTTTGAAAATCTCTGAGGCTGGAGACTTCTCTGGGCACCGTTCTCCAGAGTTCAGGCACTCTCATTGTGATTTTTATTTTCCTTATAACCAACAGGAATTTCCTTTGCTATGCCTCCTGACTGTTGCTTCCCAGTCTTTTTCCATGCACCTGTGAGAGGAGCTTGGCTCCTTCTGCCCCTCTACCCACCTGTCAGGGGTTTGAAAACCACAATTCAATTTCTCTTTGCCTTCTCTTTTCCAGACCTCCCCACATCTCCTTGCAGACCCCATACTGAAGGGATGCACACAGCACCTCCTCTCATCACAGTTGCTGCACGAACCCCAGTAGGATTTGGGGCTGGACTCTGTTCACAGAATCACAGAATGGTTTGGATTGGGAGGAACCTCTGGATATAATCTAGTCCAACTCCCTTGCTAAAGTAGATTCACCTAGAACAGACTGCACAGGAATGCATCATCCAGGCAGGTTTTGAGTATCTCCAGACAAGGACAATCCACAACATTAGGAAAAATCTCTTCCCTGCAAGGGTGATTGGCCATTGGAATGCACTGCCTGGGGAGGTGGTGGAGTCACCGTCCCTGGAGGTGTTTAAGAGGAGACTGGATGAGGCACTTAGTGCCGTGGTTTAGACGAGTAGGTGTTGGGTCATAGGTTGGCCTCGATGCTCTCAAAGGTCTTTTCCAGCCTTGTAATACTGTGATACTGTGATCCCAGGGCAGCCTGTTGCAGTGCTCTGTCACCCTCACAGTAAAGAAGTTTTTTCTCATGTTCAGGTGGAACTCCCTGCGTTCCAGTTTGTGCCCATTTCACCTTGTCCTGTCACTGGGCACTGTTGAAAAAAGTCTGGCCCCATTCTCCTGACCCCTGCCTTTAGATATCAATAAGCATTGACAAGATCCCCCCTCCAGTCTAAACAGATCCAGGTATCACTATTTCCTCATAAGAGAGATGTTCCACTCCTCTAATCTTCTTTGTGGCCTTCTGCCAGAGTCTCTCTAATAGTTCCCTGTTAACCAAGCAGGGGGGGACGCTGTACCCAAAATGTACACTATCAGTCACGGAGAGGTTCAAGGCAGCAGGAAAAACCAACGCTGCTCTCTTATCGTCAGTATTTACCTACCACCTGCTCTCAGTCACCACTTCTGTTGCTGCTCCAAAGCCAAGGGCAGAGCACGGGGTTGTCTTTAGCCTGAGCAGAGCAGGAGCTACAGAGCGCACAGCGGCTTAGGCTGTGAGCAGAAAGCCTCCAACTGGCACTCTTTGGGCCTGACTTATAGCCAGGTTAACAGACAGCAGAACGGAGAGCATATGTGCGAGTCACAGGGGTGAGGCGTTGGAGTCACTGCCAGACACTCGCTGCAGCCCACGGTGCAGACATACGCAGCCCCAGCTGTTCCCGAGCACCTTGTATCCCCGATACGGGATTTGGCTGAAAACCCTGTTCCACTCCCGTCTCCTGTCATCAAGGGTAACAGTGGCAACACAGCCCACTTCTATGGTTTCCATCAGTCTCTGTGCCCCACAGGCTTAAAGATTCAGCCCTCTGCGCTGCACCTGGAATTGTAACCAAGTGATTGCTCCAATGCTGCTGGTATTGCAATGCCAAAAGAAACAGAAGCAAGGCAAACTCTACAAGATCGGAAAGCCAAACTTGTCAACTGAACTCTATCAAAAATCCTCCTTCAACCAGTTTATACCTGTTTAATCTGCAGATCTCAGCTAAGTTTGCAATACTGAGAACATCAACAGGAAAAAAAAAGAGGTAAAGAATTTGTAAACAGAGCAAACTAAACAAAAGAAACTTAGATGAAAATAAAGATGACACAAAAATATTTTTTGTGACTTCTGGAGCATTTATATGATTTTAAACTGCAATATTTACAGCAATCTGGGATTTATAAACGCACTTCAATGAAAACTCTTGATGACAATATAGAAATAAATCAAGCAAAACCTACAGTGGTCTCTGATCAAGAACTCTCCAAATTAATCACTGCATATTTAGTCCCACTTAACACTGCTCAGCAGAGAAAATCCCAGCCTATAATTAGACATCAACTAGTAAACTGCCCTATGTGTTACTTCTGAAATTCCCTGCTATCCCTGAACCCCCAACTGACACACCTGTGAGGGGAAGGAGGCATGTGACCTATTTTCTAAAGTGAAAAAAACTCTTGCATAACACACTCGAGCAGAACAGGTTCTGTGGCTTCTTCTTCATATGATATGCATCAGACTAACTCCTGCTTCACCAAGGATTTCACCGTATGAACAATGTTACAGGGATTTGATTTTCATTCAGTCCTCTGAAATGGACTTGAAGAAACACAACTACTGTCCGCTTAGTGCTCTGCATTTATTCTATATCCAGTCATTTAACTCCACAAACCAGTATGGGTGAGGAATTTTATTTTCCTCCATCCTCAAGCTCAAATGAGCTTGGCAAGAGGAAAGAGGAAGAACGTGGGACAATCACATTTCATCCTCCATCTGAAGTATCAGAGTGCCCCATACGAGAAATGAAACGATAGAACAGATACTTGGAAATGTCCAAGGAACTGGATGCTGTATTTGTGAGCAGCTACTATACAGTAGCAACTGAGATACCACACTTGTTCATCATATGCACCATTAGGAGCAGCTGGGGTCTGTTATTCTTTCACAATGACATTATTTAAGTTAAAAATAATAGTTTCTAAATAGCAAAAAAAAAATATCCATACTACAAGAACACTAAAGTCTTTCTAAAATACCACTAGTGATAATTTATATTTCAGGAATGTTTATTTTTCATGGCAAATTGCTTTTAGACTTTTTTATTTTCCTTCAACTGCAGGTCAAACAACTTGTACAGGATCCAGAGAACCTCCAAAAAAGAGTTGTTGGTCTGTTTGACTAAGGTCAGTAGAAGAATGATTTGCTTTTACAAAGAAAGGGAGAAAAACAGCTCCTAAAGCAGGCAGAAATATTTACTGAACGGAGTTTATATTCTTCTCACATTCCTTTTCTGAAATGGAAAAATAAATAACCATGTTTCATGCAAAACAATACTCCATCTACTCTTCAGAGCACGAACATCAACTAATAAGCTGTGAAAAAAACATTCCAACATTTCAGACGGTAACAGTTAAGGACCTTGACACACTGCTAATGGATCTTGACACAGGGAATAATCCAAATTCAGAAATATTTTCCCTTAAGGTTATATTTAAAGATGCAGACTGCAAGCCAGCAAATTGTCCAATAATGTCCAAAGCCCGTCCACTTCTCTGCCAGCTGTGCCTCCTCTCATCCAGATGCTCACAGAGCTCTGCTTCGAAAAGCCCCAAGCAGCACAGCCCATTTCCACACAACTATGTTTAATTCGTTACTGTGAGCACTAGATGCTTGTTTTGAGAACTCAAGGTCCAAAGGTGAGTTAATGGCACTAGAAATGCCCTAGCAGGACTGGAAAATGCAGCACTGAGCTTAAGGTTAACAACTGTCAAAACAGACGTTTTTCCATTGCTAAAAGCCTGGATTTGTGTGGCATAGAGGGGGAATGATTTGTGAAATCAGACAAAACTAAATCAGTGTTCCCTTGCTTCTCCATAAATGTTGGCCAGCCCACTGCACAGAAGGTAAAAGAGGGAAAAGGTTACTTTAGTAGCCATACTTTCATAAATTTTTCAGTTTTCTTTACATTTCTTAGCCATCTATGTTTTTATGGCAAAGATGCCTATTGGGCATTAAGGATGTTAATGGAAGGTAGATTTAGACTGGATATAAGGAAGAAATTTTTTACAATGAGGGTGGTGAAGCACTGGAACAGGTTGCCCAGGGAGGTAGTGGAGGCTCTATCCCTGGAAACATTCAAGGTCAGGTTGGATGGGCCTCTGAGCCATCTGATCTAGTGGAAGATGTCCCTCCTCCTGCAGAAGGGTTGGACTAAATGACCTGTAAATGTCCCTTCCAACCCAAAGCATTCAATAATTCTATATAAGACATCAATGTGCTGAGAAGCAAAACTAAAAGTATACTGACTTTAACATTGTACTGAAATGGCAGACAGATACCAGGCATAGAGGGTGGCTGTTACGGTACAGATGCTGCACTGCAAACAGGCGAACTGGCAAGAAACAGATCTTGCTCACAAAGCCAAATGTCTTGGGTTTTTAAAGCAGAACCAGCCACCTTCACAGATCGGCTCCAGCACTGGGGCAGCACGCGAATGCCCGTGGGAGCTAGGATGTCCTGCAGTCAGGAGTTTCAAGCTGATGTTCCATCACCTGATAATCTCTTCTGACCTATTTCATCCTCTTGTAACTGCGCTGTAAGATCTTACAGTCCAAGAACAAGATGCCATTTAACAGATGCCTTCTGAGCCAAAATCCTTGTCTAAAGTGCTGTAAAGAAGGATCCTGAAACAAAACCTTAAGGAATTCTAAGATATGGCTTCCTATTTTTTACAGTCTAAGAAATAACATACATTCTATGCAGTTCAGCCTTAAAGGAAGAAAATACCATCAGGAAACAGGTGTCATTGCTTCTTTCTTCAGGAAAATACAGCTAAAATGGAAATGGAATGAAGTAGTCCTAATTCTGTTTAAGAACAAAACTTGAAGGTTTCTGTGTTACACCCTTCACACATTCACTAGCTGGACAACTCCAAAGCAAGCCAGCCTCTTGCTGCTTGTATCTACTCATTCGGTGCTCTCTTCTACTGGTGCTCAAAATGAAAGGCTGAAAGTAAAACACAGTATCTATGATAGAATAATACTACAGTTCAAAACAGTCGAACTATTGTCTCCAGAGAGGACTCCTATCAGCATATTTGCATGCGAACTTTGAAAAGGATTTAAGTATCTCCCAAGCAGAGCAGGACCCTGTGTGACCAACCTATGTAACCTTTTTTTGTAACCAGAATGACCACGTTCCTCCTCCATTTGGGGTGTAACACTCCATTAGCTCTCTGATCCTTGTAATCTAATTTTCCCTCTAATATGATAGTTCAAAGACTAAATAGCCATGTGAATTTGTGTCATGACATTTAATTTAATTTAATCTAAACTAACAGCGAAACACCAATGAAATACCTCAAAGCAATTAAGGGGTGTTTTGCTAACAAGGTGACACGGCTGACAGCCCAGCTGCAGTGCCTCTACACCAACGCACGCAGCATGGGCAACAAACAGGAGGAGCTGGAAGCCACCATGCTGCTAGAAAGTTATGACCTGTTTGCCATTACTGAAACTTAGTGGGATGAATCCCATGACTGGAATGCGACTATGAATGGCTCCAGGCTGGTCAGAAAGGACAGGTGGGGAAAGACACACAGAGACATTGCTCTCTACATCAAGAAACGGATACAGTGCAAAGAGATGCCTCTGAAGAATAGCCACAAGCAGGCTGAAAGCTTATGGTAAGAATCAAGAGACAAGGGCAACAACGGGAAACTCATGGTTTCTGTCTAATTAAGGCTGCCCAATCAAGAGGGCATCGCACTTGTAGACTCTCATCCTGCTGGGAGACTTCAACCACCCCTACATCTTCTGGAAAAATAGCATGGCAAGTTGTAACCAACCCAGGAAACTCCTGCAGTACATTGAGGATAACTTCTTAAGCCAGGTAACAGACAGCCCTGCCAGAGGGGACATGATACTGGACCTCATGGTCACCAACGTAAATGAGCTAATAGGTGATGTCAAGATTGAAAGCAGAAAGGGCTACAGTGATCATGCACTGGTGGCGTTTGCAGGTCTGAGAGATATGAGTCAGGAAAATAATAAAGTCAGGACATTGAATTTTAGGAAAGCAAAATTCCAGCTCTTCAAGGAGTTAGTCAATAGGACCTCCTGGGAAACTTCCCTCAGGACGAGGAAGCAGAACAGAGCTGGCAGATATTTAAGGATGCTTTCCATACAGTGCAAGATTCCCAGGTGCAGGCAATCAGGAAAGGAAGGTGAGGGACTGGCATGGCTGAGTTGAGATCTGCTGGTCAAACTAAAAGTCAAGAAGGAAACGCACAGGCAGTGGAAGCAGCGACAGGTATCCTGGGATGAGCACAGGGACACTGTCCAGTTGTGCAGGGATGGGGTCAGGAATGCAAAGGAGCTGAACTCGGCAAGGGATAATAACAAGAATAAGAAGAAAGGCTTCTACCAGTATGTCAGACAGGAAAGGAAGGTCAAAGGAAGTGCAGTTCCTCTTGATGAACAAGACTGGCAAACTGGCGCCACTAGATGAGAAGGTTGAGGTACTCAACAACATTTTTGCCTCCGTTTTCACTGGTAACCTTCTCTAGCCACACAGCTTGAGTGGATGGACCACACAGCAGGGACTGGGGGAGGAAAGGTCCCTCCCACTGTAAGAGAAGATCAGGTTTGTGACCACCTGAGAAACCTGAAGATATTTAAGACTGTGGGACCCGATAAGATGCATCCCAGAGTCCCAAAGGAATTGGCTGATGTAGCTGCCAAGCCACTCTCCATGGTATTTGGAAAGTCAGGGCAGTCAGGTAAAGTCCTTGGTGACTGGGAAAAAGGAAACATTGCACCCATGTTTAAAAAGAGTAGGAAGGAGAATCCTGGGAACTACCAAACTGTCAGCCTCACATCTGTGCCTGGGAAGATCACGGAGCAGATCCTCCTAGAAGCTCCTCGTAGAAGAGGACAGAGAGGTGATTTGAGACAGTGAGCATGGCTTCAGCAAGGGTCCTGCCAGACCAACCTAGCGGCCTTCTATTATGGAGCGACTACATCAGTGGACAAGCAAAGTGCTACAGACTTCTGTAAGGCCTTTGACACTGTCTCCCACAAGATCCTTCTCTCTAAACTGGTGAAACAGGAATTTGGTGGGTGGGCTGTTCAGCGGATAAGGAACTGGTGGGACGGTTGCATCCAGAGGGTAGTGGTTCAACAGCTTGAAGTTCAGAAGGAGATGAGTGATGAGTGGCAGCCCTCAGGGGTCCATACTGGGACCAATGCTGCTTAATATCTTCATCAATGACATAGATAGCAAGATGAGCGCACCCTAAGCAAGTTTGCAGAAGACACCAAGATGAGCAGCACGGCTGACACACCTGAGGGATGAGATGCAATCCAGAGGGACCTTGACAAGCTTGAGAAATGGACCCATGTGAATCTCATGAGGTTCAACAAGGCTAAGTGCAAGATCCTGCACCTTGGTGGGGGCAACCCCCCACATCAATACAGGATGGAGGATGAATGGTTTCAGAGCAGCCCTGTCAAGAAGGACTTGGGGGTGCTGGTGCATGAAAAACTGGATATGAGGCAGAAAGGGCACTCACAGGCCTGAAAGCCAAGCATATCCTGGGATGCATCAAAAGGTGTCGAGAAAGGTGATTCTGCCCCTTACTCCACTCTGGTGAGACCCCACCTGCAGTACTGCATCCAGTTCTGAAGTCCTTAGCACAGGAAAGCCATGGACCTGTTGGCGTGGATCCAAATGAGGACCACAAAAATGATCAAAGGGATGGACCAGCTCTCCGACGAGGAAAGGCCAAGATAGTTGGGGTTGTACAGCCTGCAGAACAGAAGGCTCCAGGGAGACCTTACTGCAGCCTTTCAGTACTAAAAGGGGGCTTATAAGAATGATGGGGGCATACTTTGTGGCAGGGCTTGTTACAACAGGGCAAGAGGTGATGGCTTTAAATTAAATAGGGTAGATTAGGCTAGGTTATCAGGAAGACAGTTTTTTACAATGAGGACAGCGAAACACTGGATCGAGTTGCCCAGGAAGGTAGTGGATGCCTCATCCCTGAAAACAGTTTAGGTCAGGTTTGGATGGGGCTCTAAGCAACTTGATTTAGCCGAAGTTGTTCCTTTTCATTGTAGCAGGGTTGGACTGGATGACCTTGAAAGGTTCCTTTCAACCCAAACTGTTCTATGATTCTGTGATAATTCACCTAGTATGCAATTAGCTCTGTGATTCCCTTTTTTTGCACTTAAATAATAGCTACCATGTTACTTTATTTCTAGTAATTCATAGGAACCTAATTGTCTTAATCTGAAATTTTTAACCTACTCTGTTCTTGCTATGATTTCAAGATAGCACAGAACTGAAATAATAGATTGATAACCGTATTACAAACTCTCAAAAGTACATTTAGAATCCTAAAAGCACAGCCACGCCATGTCAATACAAATGTAAAGTGCAGTGAACGAGCTCTTAGAAACAGATTCAGACAAGATTAAAGGTAAGTATGTGGAAGTTAGCTGAGGAAAACTGCACGTGGAAAAATCTAAAGACAACATATATAGCAATGCATTTTAACTGTGTTTTATCATGCTACGTGATCATATGCTTCCTAGACTTAAAATTACAGCATGAGCCTGCAGTCCATTAATACAGAATTATGGCTCAAATTATGGGGTGACTTTGATATTACCTGTGCCTATGTATTACAAACTAAATCAGGTTTACCAAACACACACATTTCTATACCTAGAGACAAACTTCACATCTAAATGGCAAGGCAGGGTCATGGGGTTGCACAAAATTTTCTTGATACAAATAGCTGATCAGCACCAGAAGGGACACAGAGCAAATGTTTCTGGAGTAACGAGCACAGATCCAGAACAGTTTCCTCCATCTCAAAAGCAACAAGAAGACTAGGGATTTCTCCTGGATTACCAAAACAGTGCAGCAATTCCTTGAACCTTATGTGAGGCTGCTTTTAATACCACATTGCACCCGTATTTTCTTTGCTGAACCAGATATATCTTTCTGTTACAGTAAACACCAAACTTTCAATTACAGCCTTTCCACAGTAATTTTGGCAGAAATCTTTTGGAAACAGTAATTTTAGTCAAATTGTGGCATTAAATTTACTGTACAATACTTGCCCCATTGATGTCAATGGAAAACAGCCTTTGATTTTGCAGAGTAGGCATGGGCTCCTCACATTTAATTTATCATACAAATCGATAGTAAATTGTTTACAATTTTCCACACAGACATGCAAACCCAAAATTTGGAAACATCAAAGCTAAACCTATACTTAAACCAAATACTCCTAAAACTGACAGTTATACTTTCAAATGAGAGCTAAGAACTCTCAGGGGTTTTTTCCACTCTCTTTTTTTCCCAGGATGTTATTTTTACCTTGGCACTGTTCATTTTTGCTATTTCATTTCCATCATGTTTGGTGCAATTACTGAGATAGAATTGTGTCAAGTCTCCTCTGCAGTAGACTGTTATGCACTAACTTTTCTACTGGGTTTATAAGTTCACAATGTATTTAATTGGCATTTTAAATATTACAAAGATACAACTTCGGACTTTAATACTCCCTCTGCCAGATTCTGTTCTGTTGCTACAATATTCAAATGTTTCACAATATTTCATATTCTTCAGTTTGAAATTACAAAGTAAGCGAGGATAGGATTCTATACTGGAGTTTAATCTCCAATGCAGATGTCACCACCCGCATTAACCACCTTGATTCCCTTTGGCGACAGAGAACAGACTCGGGATTTCTTGCACACGGTTCATTGACCCTGCAACACGCGCTTTACACCGCTCTCACCTGCACACCTGCCTTGGCCTGGGCACTTCCCCACGGGGGGAATGGCACACTGGCAGTGCATCTGTCATCCACAGACCATGTGGGACCACGGATGATCAGCACACATGGAAATAACTACATCACCAACAGACATGAGGAAACGCCTAACTAGGTTTTTAGCTGAAATCCCTAGCAGGTGCCTGACCCCAGGTCCTGCTCTGTTATACCAGGGAGCTCATTTTCCTCTTTCTTTTCACTAGGCTCTCATTTGGCTCGCTGTGAGGATGTGATATGATTAAGCATGTTGACATACAGAGTCACCATGTAATTGTAGCTATTCAGCATCTCCCTGTTGTTGTGGCAGAGGGTATATTTAGCAGCTACAGTTACCCTCAGAAATGAAACACACAATCAACTCTCAAAGCACCCCCCCTTTCCCCAATGCACAACCCTGCATTTGCCTTAAACACTGTAATATTTTGCCATCAGCTGTGCTCTGAAGTAACCACCTCCTGCTACCACACGACGCAGACAAATGCTGAATTGCAGGAAAACACAGTTCCGAGTCAGTTTTTAAATTCCGCATATATCACAGGATAAATTACTCCTGTACGGATCCCTCGGGGTGGCAATCCTAGCTAGGGCTGCATGAAACCTCCGGGATTTTCACCTTCCCTGTCAACCACGAGATCTGGGCCAGCAGAAGAGGCCGAGCATGTAACCCAGACGTGCCCGGCCGCGCTCCCCGCCGCTGGGGTGCCAGGCGGGGAGGGGGCAGCAGCGGGGTTAAGGCCCAGCCCCTCCCGCGGGGCACGCTCGGGCTCCGGGCACCGCAGCTCCCGCTCCTCTCCGAGACACGTACAGACGGTTTTTCTGGGAATTGGTTTCTTTTTTTTTTTGCCAGGACAGCAATTCCCACCCCTTGCCCTCCCTCCCTCCCTCCCGCAGCAGCCGCACCGCAACGTGACCGACCGCAGCGGGGCGGCGCCCCCTCCCAAAACCCAAGGTGGGGGTTTCGCTGCCCCCCGCCTACCTGTGCCGGTGCTCATGGCTCGCAGGAGGGGCCGCGCCCGCCGCCGCTTCCCCGTCGCTCCCGCCCGTCACGGCGCCCCCGCGGGCGGCTCCATCCCCGCCCGCCGCCGCGCAACCCGCAGCGGGGCAGGCGGTGCCGCCGCGCTCCGCCCGGCGCCCACAGCCCCGCCGCCAGCCTCTGCACCCCCTCCGTGCCTCGCTGCCTCTGCGGGCACGGCTGCTGCAGCACCCCCTCTGCCCCACCCTCACTCCCCCCCTCTCCCCCACCCTCACCCCCCCTCATCCTCACCCCCCCTCATCCTCACCCCCCCTCATCCTCACGCCCCCCTCTCCTCGCTCCCCCGCCGCCTGCTCTCACCTTCTCGCCCGCCAGCTCTCCCTCCAGCCCCCCCGTGCTCTGCGGGTGAGGTTTTCCTCTGCATTTCCCTGCCCTGCTCGGTTCGTATGATCCCCTAGCCAAGCAAACCGGTGCACAGGTGCTTTAGCATGTTTCCAAAAACACCCGGGGAACGCCGATGAGGATGCTGGCGTTGTTCCTTGGCGCATCCAGGCAGCGCTGCACCGCACAGATGTTTTGGCAGCGAGTGCAGGTTTGAGGAGGGGAAGGCAGTGCTTTCTGGAGCAGGTGAACTCCCAGTGATCCTTCATATCTGAGAGCACAAGGACACACCATGTTATATTAAAACTGTCTTATTCAGTATTTCATCCATCTGAAAACCTACTGGAAATCTAGTTCTGGAAGAAATAATATTTAAAAAAAAAACCACCCCAAAGCATCTGTTTTAACAAGCCCAGAGGAGCCAGCTGTGGTTACATAAGCGTGTATTGCATAGCTCCTCTGATGCTGTCTTCGGACTGTGGGTTCAGGGCAGCTTGGAGCTACATGAGGGAACAGAGGTGTGAAGACTTGCTTTGCATTTATCTCAACGTCCTTATTATGTTTTCCCACTGACAGTTGTCTAAATGTTAAAACTTAAGTAACAGTTGTAACCACAAAAACCTGTACAACTTTCCCATCCTGCGCCAGCAGCTGAAGTGAGATGAGCTCCGTAGCAGTGCCCACGTGCCGTGATTTGATAGGTTATCGTGATCCTTGGCTCTGGGTAAGGGTAGTGATACAGCACAGCTCTAGTGCTGTTCAGCTGATGCAAACCGAGAGCCCCTGGAAATAATTGCTGCCACTGGGGAGAACGTGGACCTGCACTCAGAGCAGCCACACAGGATCAGGCAATTGAACTCAGTTTCCCATTTCTGACAGTCACCAGCGGTGGATATCCAGTGGGGGCACTTCCTGAGCCAGATTTGTTTTCTTTGTTTTGGAGAACCTTCCATTAATTTTCTTGCCTTATCTTAGATGGTTGTTTGATCTCCTTCATGCTTTAAGCAACTGCATCCCATGGAAGGGATTTCACAGCTGAACTGTATGTGCTGTGGAGAACTCGCGGTTTACAATCTTTATTTGCTGTCTGCTCATTCTTGTAGTAGAATAGCTAACAACCACATCATTCCCTCTTTGCTTCCTCTGGGTCACACATGGATTTACACTGCTCTGTTAGATTCCACCCTTCTCTCCTACGCAGTCATTCCTTAAAACTGGCAACTTGTAAGTTCAGTATCGAGCTGCTATCTGTCACTTTCAGTCATTTGTTTTGCAGTTGCATCATTGGTTGTTTAACACCAAGTTGTGCTAAGTGCTTTTATTATCTATTTTCCATTCCGCAATTTTTTAAACACCATTTTCCACGGAACGCTGTCCATAGCTGCCCAGCTGTACTGAAGCCTGCCAGCTGAGCTACAGCTGACCTTGTAAAACTTCACTGAGATGAAGATGATGAATGAATATCTATATATGTATGCATATATGTATGCATATATGTTATGTATCACAGCAACAGAAATGCGTAGAGTGTCTCTGTTGCATCTGTGCAGCAGCATCGATCTTGTCTGTTCCGCATTCAGGCCAATGAGATCCAGTTTCCAGCATCACTGTCATTTGTGTTCTTAATCATGAGCTATCTTTGCATATAATAACCATCATGAGTTCAAGGCAATCTTTGAGTGATGCTAGTAAGCCCGTGGCTATGCAGAAGTGTTGGTTTAAAAGCTAAATTAGACATAAGGTTGTATTGAAGTTGATGGGTATGCAATCCATATCGGATGTAATGAAGAGGAAACTGCCTTGAGCTTTCAGGCTGCTGAAAAATAGTCTGACCCTTCTGCTGGGCAGCAGTGCAAAGGGAGACTGCTAAAGCCTTTGCTTTTTCATTACATTGACAACCCCGGGGCTAAAAGAGGATTTTGAAAGTTCTCTCTAAACAGCTACAGAAACAAATGAAAGGCCTGGGTTATGGAGTTCGAAATTTTCCTTGTGTAGGACCCCACGTCCCAACAGAGAAGTCATGTTCTGCCACTGGTTCTGCCACCTATTGCTCCAACTAACGAACTAAGGAGTAATCACCACTTTCAAGGCCTACTGTCTAAAACAGATCTTCTCCAACTTATCCAGGAAACAACAGACAAGGAAAACCCCTGCCTGGATTACTTTTGGAGATAGATTAATGTCACAGATGGTATAGATGACACTAGCATGGAAAGAGGTCACAGTTCAGTGTATAAGTGGTCTTGGGCAAAAATAATTGCCAGAGTTTATTCTGAATTCTGTTGAATTTGATGTAATCCTTGCTCTTAAAAAAGGTATTTTCTCCTTTGTTAAGGAATTTGTCTTTGAAAGGGTTGATAGCCAAAGTGTGGTGGAATTGTTGGCTTTACAGCCAAAGTGAAACCATCCAGAAAGAGCTGGCAAGAGAATTTACTGTGATCGATTTAAACCGAGCATCCAGTCTCATAGGCAAAAGATCTGAGATCTCTCAGGACAATGATCCATCCTGAGAATGGGCAGATCCACTCACCAGGGCACTGTAAGATTCAGTCTCTTGTTACCAATCCAAATCTCTGGCTGGTAGGCATTCAGCTCTCAATTTGAATTTTTAAAAGCAAACAGCTCGTCCAGCCACTGAAAAGTCAGCCTCTAAACTGCCAGCACTTTGCACCACTCCTGACATTACTGGAAATTAAATTGGCCCTTGGCAATCTTGATGATCCTGCTTCTTCTTCCACATCCTCAATGTCATCCTGAATTCTTTTAAGAGTATCATCATTATTTCGGAAGCGCTTAGAAAACTAAATGCAAGGCAAAATATTTATTTTTTAGAATACAAATGTTTTCTAATTGTTTTCACTAATGTTATTGACCATTTTTATGGAAGAACTTATATTACGTTTTACTGCCCCTGTGTATTTAAACGGTATGTGCTTCTTATGGACACTCATGCATCTTGCTCTTTTACATTAGCTGTATTGGAAGAAAATATTGGAAGAAATATTGGAAGAAAACCTTCACTGTCCATCTATTGCATTCCTAACCATCCTAGTTATCAGGAACGCATCCTCATCAAGTAACGGAATATATCTTCATGTATATGCCCTCAAAAAGTAAAGGAATATAGCTTCATGTAAAGGAAAAAAAGGAGTGAGCACTTTAAAAGTAAACCAAAGCAGATAATAAATATAGTGTATATTCCTTAATAATATTAGCATTACATATGACTGCTGTATGTTATGTATACTGCAGATTTACGGACTGACAAAATACATATTCTTGCAGAAGCTGGTGTAGCTCAAGCAGCCACAAGCTGTTTGGGGTTCCCCCCTGTGTTTTTAAGTGAAGCGAACCCCATCAGAGGTATTTCCCTTTCTTTAGTTTTTTCCTTTTATTACCTTCAAAATTCAGGGAATCTGATGGGGCAGTATTCAATTAATTGTACTGGCATTTTAAAATCCAGTTTCACATCAAAGTTGTCGTACAATTTTTTTATTCAGCGCTTTTCTTGAAAAAGTCTAGTTTACACAAGGAAAAAAAGGACCTTTTCTAGTGTTTCTGAACTTTCCTTCAATGGGGAGGTTCCAGCACAATAAAATTATTACTTACTATTTGATATTATTACTTATTATTTGATTTTTTGTCTTTAAGGGGTTTTAGGTCATTGCCAATTGAGTATGAAAGTGATGGAGGGTCCAGAAAGAGGGAGAGAAACTAGAACTTCTGTACTGGGAATCAAGCAGAACCTTTGACGCTTCCGCAAAAAGAGTAGTTGTGAAAAAAACCATAATCTGGCTCATTGCCAGAAGTGATTTACCTGCTAATCCAGAACAGAAAAGACAACAAATTCGAGTAGCTGTTTAACCTGATGAAGTTGGCCCTTGGCTTCGTGATCAAAGCTGACATAATATCACAAGATATTCGAGTCAAATAGCGACTTGGAGTGAAACTTCAAAGAACGATCAGTCAGTTTATGCTAGCTATGATTTTAGTTGATCTCATCCTTCTAAAAATGACCTAACTGGATATCTCATGGGAAAAATATATCAGAAACCCCCCACATACATTATATATCCTTTTGTAGATACTGTGCATCTCTGTATTTCATGCCTTTAAATTCTATTAAGTAGTCTTGAAAACTGAGCTTAAGCTCCTAAGAAACCTTGGTATTTCTTTGCTTTTTAGCCTGATTATTAGGCTCACATTTACCCAAGCTACCATCTTTTGACAACTATTACATCTTCTGGAAGACAAAGAGTAATCTTACAATTTATAGTAATTTATTTTGAAAAGCTTGTATTTTAAATGACAAATCATCCCTCAAATGTGTTCTATAAATTTCCAGAAATGTGTCATTTTCCTATTACTTCAAAATAGCACTTCTTTTTTATCACAGAAGACTAAGAACCTGACATGACACGCTGTCGTGACCTTTTTTTTTGCTTTTTGTTGATTCTCTTTTTTTGTGAGGAAACCTTCCTAAACATCTGTGCATTAAGAACTTTTCTTTTTTTTTTTTGAATCACATCTCTCTCAGGAATTCATGGTTGGGCTACTTTGTCTGGGTTATAGTCCTGTAACTAGACCTGAACAAGTCTAATTTTATGTCTAATCCCAAATCTATGACTTTTTTGACATTAAAGCTACTGTATCAGGGAATTACAGGTTCTGGGACAGTTATGAACATAAGTCACACTGGTGTTTGTAACCTGTTTATGTAGTTACCTCTCTACAGCCTTACTGTGGTTGTTGTACTGATATTACCATTGATGGCAAATCAAATATATGTCAACTCGGAAGTTTCAGAAGAATAACAGGCTGGGATCTAAAATGAGATTCTGGGTATGGAAATAAATTGCCAACTATTCACTGAGCCAGGAGTACACGTGTTTATAAATAATGAATTAGCGTGAAGCAGCTGTAATGAAATAATAACATAGCCCTATATTGAGATGTCTGCATTGCACTATCAAGATGTCTGTAACAACTTTTATGCAAAGCTGCTCTCACACCGTGAGCAGAATATAAATATTGCATCAGCAGTTATAAATCAGATGTCAATTACCCATTACAAACCTAAACACGTTATGATCAGTAGGTCAAATAAAACTCCCAGGCAAAGTTTGAAAACCAAAAGAATGAAATAACATCAAAGGGAGCAGTGGCTGAGGATGAAAGAAATCTTTGTTACAGTGAGACAATCAAGGACTGTTCCCTCATGTCAGCAGTCAGCTTTTGAAAAGTTGGTCAGAACAAATAAATTTTAATATTGCAGACTGTTGCATATGACAGGAAGTCCAGTAGGTAATGATTAGCGTCGATATATAATTTATACGCAAGAATGGCAACCACCCAGGATGCAGCAATGAAACGTGCTGAAATACAAATGCAAAGGGTGGTTTGGGGAAGAGCCAAGACAAAGCATGAATAATATAAATGTCACTACACTTGCAAAAACATTGGCAAAAATTTAATTTTAATTTGAGAACGGCAGATGAAGCTTCCAAGGATTCCAGTGCAACGTGTGTTCCTAGCGATATCAGTATTCCTGACTGTAAACATGTAAATAATGTTGTGCTTTCTGTAGTAAACAAGCAAGAAGTATAACACTGTCCTTTTTGTGCCTGTTATGGAGAGGTTAACGCTTATTAAGTATATTGTGATCTCTTGCAAATGTGACTCCTTGGAAAACTACTCTTTGTGTGAAGCTACAGCTTCTCACTGGAGGCAGATGACATTACAATCCATTGGCCCTGAGGCAATTTAACTCTGTTTTGCAGTCCACGCTGATGTATGCTGATTTCCTTGTCCTACATTGCATCCCTAAAACTGTTCTTATATATAAAAAAAAATAAAATACAGGACCATGCCAGCAGAATTTAGACTGTTCTTGGTTGAGAAAACTCTCACACAGCACCATCTGCAACTAAGACTTTGCCTGATAGGATGCACAACAGTTTACAGAAGCTTTTGGCACATTCTGCCCGCGGACACATCTGGGCTCGTAGGCATCAGTCCCTAGAAAAATGCAGCTGTGACCCAACGCTTCTGTCTACATCCCCAGCTGTATCCAGGCTGGCTTGGACTGTCACTATTGCTTTCCAGGCTTAGTGATATGAGATGAAGAGCCCAGGGGCTACGTAATGGCCTGGGCTAAGCCTACCTAAAAGGTAACGTAAAGGTTTTAGGTGGGGCTGGGGGATAACATATGCACAGATGTCAAGTAGAAAATAAGGAATGGAAATATGATTTTTTGGGGGGGAACACAGGAAAAATATTACTGAATATAATGAATGGACATGACAGATCCTGTGCATTTAGCAGAGTGAGCCCAGAACGTGTTAATGCCCTTTATGAATTTTTGATATAACTGTGTGCTCTTAAACATATTTCTTAGGGATACGGTTTAGTAAGGGGACAGGTACAGTTGGACTCGATGATCTCGGAGGTCTTTTCCAACCAGATGATTCTATATTAAGTATCTTTTTATAACAATGCCCCCTACAGTCATACCTTAACATCATTATTATCTGTGATGGCAAATGACAATATATTTCATTTAATCAAAAGTCCATAAATGGAATCATAAGGTGATTCCAAGGCCAAAACTCATACTGGAAGCATCTAGAGATTTGATGATTTTCAGATCCATATTAACGAAAGCTCCACTGTGCCCTGGCTCTTCTCTATTAAATAGAAGATCTTCCCTCATGTTTCTCAAGAAGAAATTTGAAGAAATACAGCTTCAAGCATGCCAAGGCTGGGTACTTAACAAACAGAATGTGTTGGGCTTGTTATGTTTATTATCATCTTTTTATATACTTAGGTGTTATATCTGTGGCCAAGTGGTCTATAAAAAGATATAAGAGGAACGATATTACTAGAAGCTGCAACTTAGATCTACAGGTAAACCTGCAAAAAGAATAGACATCATTCTGCACATGTGAGCCCTTCTTCAGCTCCCAACTAGAGGGCAGCAGTAATTTGGCAAAATCCCAAATACTTTTCTTTGCTAGCTTTACATGGATGGAGACATCTACAGTTATTAAAGTCAAAGTTATCAACATAAGATTGATTTTTTTATATTGTAAGCATTTTGATAGCTCAAGATGTAAAACCAAAACAGTAAGAAAAGAGTACTTTGTGCTGCCTTGATCAGAGGGGAAGCCCTCGTGGCACGCCTACTATCAGCATATTCCATTGAACACAAAAGCTACTGACACTACACTGTGTTGCACCTCATGAAAGGCACAGATATTACAGGATGATAAATCACAATTATAAGATTGTTTCTAGCCTGGTGGCCAGCTATCATTTTGGATCCTGCAGGTGTTCCTTTGAGTTACTCACAGAGCATCAGCAGAGGCTTCATTTCCACTGGATCCATATTGAAGCATCTTTCTTCCACTTTGGATGCTTAAGTAAGTAAAATTTTTACTTCCTCAACTCCAAACCTAGCTCAGGACATATCTGTATTCCATTTATGTTCAAGCTCCTAAAATAAATTTCCCTCACCCTGCATTTTCTAGCACTAAGCAGAATCACCAAGCAGATGGGTAAAATTTCAGTACTGCAAAATGAGTGTTTCAGTTTACAACTAAGAATTGTAAGTCCTTTTCTGTTGAAAGTCTTTTTATTCATCTCAGAAGTGCTTTAGCACCCTAGTAATAAAAAAAGCATGAATATGTATACAGAAATATAAAAATATATTTCAAATAGTATACATTTATGCAAATCCTTAGAAGGCAGAAGGAGTTGAAGCAGAGCTACATATTCATTGCTGCTGCTCCTCCCTCTTCTTTTCTAAAATTGTGGAGCCATGGCTTTCTAATCTAGTCCTCGCAATAAACAGTTTCAGATACGCTGACATAGTTTTCTCCATTTTAAAAGCTAGTAGGAAAACTGTGACAGAAATCTCACTCCGGAAAAAACCTTGGTTAGTGCCCTTTTCTGATTCCTAACAAAGAAAACAAAATATTTTTCAGAAGGCAAAGAAATACTAAATTAATTCAAACAAACAAACAAAATCTCAAATCAATATATCATTACATTAGTATTTTCTGGTTATCTATAAGAAGCTTATAAATTGTACCTTAAGATCAAACTCGTATTTCTACTTGCAAACTTGAAGCAGTTGAAAAAAGTTGACCTTTAATTAAAAAAATAAGTTCACCTGATTATGAAGGGAAGCATCTAATTTCCTTTATATCACCTGCAATACTATAAAAGGTGGAGTTTAGAGGAGGATTAGAAACCAAAAGTGGATTATTTGTGTGAGTTGAAGTGTAAGTTGTATTATATAGAGACATTTCTTCCCCCTTTCAATACCTGGAGGCTTGTAGAAGAACAGTGGGTTTTTTTCCATATCAACGTGTTACCTAAATTTTTAAGGCTTTGTCAGTTGGGGGATTTCTTTACCAGGTGGTTTGTTAATCCCAGTAGATAAAGGAAGATATAAGGGAATCAATTCCATTTTCAAAATAAATAAATATAAAAAGAATAGAGCCAGTTCCTTCCCTGTACTATAGTTTGTGAGTACAAACTCCTGAATATTTTTGATTTGAAGTCATGGAGAAGTAGAAGCTTTCTGTGCCATCTGTGACTTAAAAGTTTGTGCCTAATTAAGGGAGCCTGTTATCTCTATGTGGCAGAAAATAAATCCTAGTGACCCAGAGAGTAAATGAAAGAGATGATTAGTCTTCTAAGTGGTAAGTACTAATTATAATTTTTTATTCTGAGCCGCTGAAAGTGTTTTAGAAGGTTTCTCTTTCTTTAGAACATGGAGTCTTACGGTCCGTGTCATGGCTGAAACATAATAGAGAATCCTATCGCAGCCTTCTTGCCTGCTGGGATTTGGATATGAGCCCACACCTCCTTCATGGTAGGAGCATGTTGGCTTTTTGGGTTGTGGCCAAAAATGTTTTTAAATGAGTCATAGAGGCTCTTGGGTGCTGCTAAACTTAGGAGAAAGCTTTGTCAGGTGTGTACCATGTTATGGCTTGTGCTGCGGAATAACAAGCTCAGTAACATCTATTATTAACGTTTGGTAATTGGAAGTAAACTTGGCTATTATTTAGTGAGCTGAGTAAATAGCTTAAAACTGTTGAAGTGGTTAAACAGCTGGATGTTTTGACTCAGCATTTTCCTGCAGACTACAGGGCGACAGCATTTCCGTACAGATGGATGGGAGTGTATTTTTCTTTTCATGTTTTCTGTTTTTCCTTTCTGAACCAGACTGTGGAGCTGGGGAGGTGTCTTTTTGAAGACCTGGGGGAAGTAAAGCTATCTGTGTTCCAACCAGGCAGACAAAAAGATGACAGGACTACAGTCTAACTCTTTAGCAAACTTTATATGCAGTCACTGTGAAGAGATAATATGCTAATCAAAAGGAAACATAAGGCTAAACCTATTTCTATGGAAGTTTTTCTGGAAGCCAAGTGTGAACACGATGACACAATATCCATGCATGCTGATAATCCTGCTGAAATTAATATAATATTTAAGTAAGCTCGCTAAATAAATGGTTGTCACTGTAAGTTCATGCTGTAAGATGTATAGATTTCACATCTAGGTGCTCAGATTGCATTACACCATGTTTTTTTTAAGTGAACATACCTGAACTCCTGATATAGGAACCAAAAGTAACAAATTTAGCCAAAAAGACTGTGTGTTGTGTGATTTTGAATTTGTCATGGCAGCTGTAAATAGTCAAGAACGGTAATTTCAGCAAAACATGAAAGAGGATCTTTTAATGATAGAGGTCAGCAAGGGGAAATAAGCTTTGTAACATTTAGTTGAGATGAAAGAGGTCAGACAGGGATTTATTAAAGCAGGTAGGGATAACTTTTCTGTGTAAATATGATATTAGCTAACAGTTATCAGTAAATAGTCCACCAAGTTATATTTCAATGTGATTACGTGTTCATAGGCAGTGGGTGACTCTTTTTAAAGGCATGCCTCCAGCTGGGAAGGAATAATAGTTCTATTGGAAGGTATAACTTGACCTTAACATCAAAATGTATTTGTTTTCCTAAAACAAGCTGCTGTAATGAAAAGCAGTCGGACAAACATGCAGCTGCAGAAAGGCTGACAAACAGGATGATGAAAAGCAACACCACAGAGAGACAATTAGAGGAAGTGTCTTGTTTCAACCCGTGATATCCTCCTCGGCCTCCTGGTACCTTCTTTTAATAATCCTGAAAAAATCAGGGACAGCCCAACATAAACAGGACTGTCAAGCCTTCATGTAATTTTAATAATTAAAGAAGTATATTCAAGGCTATTTTTCAGCATAACAGAACTTGGATAGGTAGCACAAACACTAAGGATCGGAATATTTTGATACAATTACAGAAGCCACTCTGTGCTGCCTTTTTTCCTGTTTGCTACATTATATTGGTCTCTGGAGATAAATTAAATCGTGAGAGTAACTGTTCACCTCTTCAATAAGGTTATTCACTTACATTTCTGTAATGCAGATTGGCACTGTTTTAATGAGACAAAAGGAAGTTCGGGGCCAACTTTGGTGTCATTACCCGAAAGCTGAAACTTTGTTTTCCTTGCTTCCACGTAAACTACATGTCAACGGATACCCCCCAAAAATCGAAGTACCATGCATAGTGTGATGAAATACACCTTGGAGTAAAATCACAGAGGACAGCGGAAGAAGCTGGTGTTGAAAAAGGAGCTAAGGAGCCTGGAATACAGTTGTTGCTATTTTGTTAGTTGCTTCCTCAAAGCAAATTGCATCTCTCTTAATTTCATTTCTCTAAGATAAAAATTGGTTGCATTTTTTTGAGATTGTAGGGACACGTGGTAGATTCTGCAGTGTTTGGGACATAGAAATAGAGAATGGAAGAAATAGAGAGGGAAGATTCACTGGGAAAAATACAGTTAGATGATTTTTTTGTTTTGCTAACCTGCCTTGAGTACTTATAAAAGAAGAGGTGATAAGAGTACCAGTGAAAAACTGAGGTTGTGAAATGTGACCCAAGATTATCCTTAAATATACAAATAAAATATATGCCATGAAAAGATTTAGACATTTATGAAACTCACAGAAAATTAATCAGTAAAATGGTGAGAGAAATGTGGTGTTTTGTGCTGTTGGCATAGCTACTACATAAATAAATTAAACCTGAAGTGACGTGCTTTGTGTACTGCGTTGTAGTGCAATATCAAATTAATTCCAGTAGGAGGAAAGCCCTGTGGGATGATTGGTTGGTTGTGATTTATAGAATTACTTGAATACCTTCCAATCTCATGATTTCTGGAAAGGTGGAGAGTTCCCAGGCATTATTGCAGGACCAGACTGGCCGATCAGTGTGAAGTAGCATTTATAATTCACGTTAACATGGTGCGATGGGAGGCAGTGAGGTAAACGAGAGTATGATTTCTAATTGACACCTAGATTATAAAATATAAACCCAACTTTTCAGTGCATATTCCTTGAGATAAATCAGCAGAAATCATAACTGAGGCCTCCGATGTATCTGAAGGGTCACTTTTTCTATTCCGCCAGGCAAGAGCTGTGTGGGGCAGCAGTGCTGTGTGGCACAACCCATCACCTCAAACAACCTTCTCCAGGTGCTGCCCAGCTCCATGAGTTCTGTCAGGCAACACACACACACTGCATGCCTGGACAATGGCCTGACACCTTAACTGCTGGGATTTTGTCAAAAATCTAATTCTGTGATCAGAAGCGAAGGGGGAACAAAGCCTGGTACTCCTTCTACAGGACTATTTGTTACTTTGCCTGAACGATGCTCGCTTAGCACAATGGCCTGGATGTGTCCCATGGAGCCTTTTAGCCACTGATACAAATTGCCAACATGAATTATTGCTTTGAAAAGCAGGAGTGTGTGAATAAACCTTCCAGCACACTTAATACATTTCTGCTTGGCATAATGAACTTTAGTGGCTCAACTTGAAGCTCATGAATGTTTCTTTTTTTAAAAAATACAGGTTTTAAATTAACAGTATTGGTTAATAGACAACTTTTTGTACTTGCCACATCCAAGCCAGGCTGTGCAATCAACAGGAAAGATAAGAAGGTCAAACAGGAAGAGCTGTGCTGGAGTCAGTTTTGAGCAGAGCTAAGGAAGGCACGGATCAGTCTGCTCTTTACCCACATGTTCGGACTTGGAAAAGGTAGGGGAATTTCTGTGCTTTATAGCTCCGTGTCCATCTTTTGCTGTATTTTATTTACTTGTGGTATTTGACTGTAGGTTTGTTGTCAGCAGCCAAAGGGACATAAATTCAGTCGCGGTGTGCCAACAATGAAACAACTGGAAATTGTGTGTAAATGTGATCTGTCGTGGCTATGCTGGGAGTTCCTGTGCTGCTCTCTGTTCCCTTTTCTAGTTCAGTATTGTGTGAGCTTAGCTGCTGTTCAGTAACAAAAGCATTCTTCCTACTTTATTCCTCTACGTTAGCTGCCACGGGCTGAACTGTCAAATTTAGCACTCAGAATGTATTGAGATTCACAGAGGTCTCTTACAGTTTTCTAACTGTGATCAGATTTTTCTTTTAAAGCACCCCTAAAGCTTATGTTTATTTTTAATCAGCTATGAAATTGTTCTCTTTAGTCTACAATTTTCCTTACCTAAACTTGGAAATTTTGGATTTATAGTGCTTTCAGAGATGAGTTGAGGGTGGAAAGTGTATTTCAGTGCTACTGAGGTATGAAGAAAATTAATTGTAAGAGAGGGTTAAAACTTCTACAGGAATCCGTAGTGTCTTTAAAACTTGCTAGGGCTTTTTCTTGTTTGTAGACCAACTGTGAACAGTGATACTGCTTGCAACATGGTTTACCAAGAATTGTTAACTAACCTGAAGTTACTTCAGTGATAAAGGAGTGAATCTTCCATTTTTTGGAGAGTACTAGGATTCCTTAATCTGTTTACCCTGATTACAGATTTGCTTTATTTTTCTCTGTAAAATGTAGCAGCAGTGGAGGAAAAATGTTAGGTGTTGTCTATACAGTACAGTTGTTTTTTTTTTTAATTCATGCCTGTGACTGAATTTCATAGAGATCAAGGCTGTGATTTACTCTCTCTGAGGACAAAGTTTATGATATTGTCTGTAAGATGTTTGTAGACTAATAGAGAAGATGTGAAAAGAAATGTGAGTTGAAAGTGGGGAACGAATAATAAAATAACTGTTTCAGCATCAGCATTTGGGAAAATTACCTAGATTAAGTTAAGGTGGTACTATTGCAAGACTGACTGAGGTTTTGTATGACATGTGAGATGTACAGGAGATGAAGCAGGGCAGAAAATCAAGGGCATGCACAGATTCAAATGTCCCTCACACGGAGGTGACGCAGGCTTCGCCAGCTGTCTTGCCTAGTTTGGAGCCTTGGAGGAATGCAACACACCTCCTAGATCACTGAAGATTTGGGGACTACCAGATTTCTCTTGTCTCAGATACAGCAGCTGTGGTTAGGAGAGTTTGGAGGCTTTCACTTTAAAACAGTTGCCCCAGTCAGTCAGGGGTTCAGGTGAGATGAGATGAGGAGAGAAACAAACAGTAGCTGGTGCTCATTTTCTTGGGATGAGGTGGGAATTGACGCACAGAGGAGCGATGGCAATAATCATGTACCATCCAGGAGGTTTCCAGACATATGTATGTTTCCATATGAATAAATAATCCTCTTGGGATAAATTAATTTATCTTTGCTATTTGGTGATTTCTCCAGCACTTCTATATGACTGTAAATAATCTTGATTTCCATATCTGTAAAACTAAAATATTATAGTTGCCACTGATGATTCGAAGCTCAGTGTTAATAAGTTGTCCTGAGCCTCCTAGAGGGAAGATAAAGAATAAAAGTAGTATTGTATTGCATGCAATAGGCAACTAGTTCAAATATAACTCAGTTTCATACTGGGCCCCGTCCTCGTACTTACAAATACCTTTAAAGAGAGAGACAGGACCTGTTCAGTGGAGGTTACTATTTTTCTTCTTCATCCTTCTTTAATAGGAAAGAGTTGAGGGGAGAGAAAATGTTCCTGCCATCCACAACTCCTCTTAAAACAACAGAAAAAGGTCGGGGGAGGGGGAATCACTGAATCACTCAGCCAGCATAGTTAGGGAAATGGAAAATGTTGAGCTATATGGTTTTCTTTTCTTCTGATTGGCCGTGTTTTGAAAACTGACACACAAGCACGAGAAGCAGCAACAGAGGGGAACCACACTATCGGGATAGTCCTGTTTAACTTCCTGTAAGAAAAAGTGTCTTATTTCCACTTTGTGTTCAACAGCGGTTGAATACAGACTTTTCCAGCTCCTGTGTCCTGTGAGAAGGCAAGGGGAAGATGGAGTGACCTTCTAAGCCTCATAAGGCTGGACAGGTTCTAATAACAGCTCTGAGCAAGGCAGTGTGTCTAGGGAGCTCAGGAAAGTGTAGAGGAGAGCATGGCTGTTAAAAAATATTTGATATTTTAATTTTCATTCTGTGTATCTTGGAAGAGCCAAGTGAAACGCTGATAAGAACGTGCCATTTTTCCTTTCACCCTTCTGATTTTTGTCATTTGGCTTAGAGTCTGAGATACTATAACTCAGTTTTCTTAAACACATCATTCGCTTTGATTCATTCAGATGTCCTACGTGCTCTTGCAGCGCTGTGCTTTATAGGCTCAGTCACAACCTTATTTACATACACTACTTCCAGCAACAGGTGCTGATGCAGAAGACTTGAAAGGTTAATCAATATCTCTTATGCAACTCAGTTGAGTTCTAAGAACTCAAGTCATAGAATATGTGTTTTCCTAAATTTTAAGGGTGATATTTCTGCTTGTAGATATGAGCTAATGGAAAATATTAATATCATGAACGCTGAATTCAAATTCTGGGATTAAGGATAATCCTGATCTGAAAATAACAACTGGCTTTGGAATTCATAGAACCAATGTAATTTAAGCAATGACCTTTGGAATTTAATTATCCTTAATATCACCATATTTACGTCTTCATCGACAGGAGATACCAGTATTCACAAAATATATGCAGAGTAGCATTTCATTCTCAAGTGTGAAAATTGCAATGCATTACGTATTTTCAGTACTGTACCAGGATTATAATTGTGGTAGCTACCATCATTACTTTAAGGAAAAGATCAACTATACAAATAGAAAAACATATCCATCGCAAAGTGAGTTTGGTCTCTGGCAGACCAATAATTTTAATCATTTATAACTAGGCCATCAAGTGTGATATGGAGTTTTTCATGGAAGTTAACAAGAGGAGATGAGATCTGAAGTCAGAACTACAACACTAAATATGTTAGTGGAAATACTCTTTTCTGAGAAAAAGCATCAAAATAATTTGTGTTTGAGTTACCGTCTGTCTCATAGGTGTATAGGAATTTATACATGTAACTTTATATGGATAACTGTGATGCTAACCCACAAAACATCTTTTCAAGATCAGCCTCATCACTCTACTTTTGAATAAATGGCAAAACGGGCCAATGAAAACATTAAAACAACATCCAGCCTATATTTCTTCATACTTCATTAATTTACGTGCTTGTGATAGATATGGTTATGGTTTAATTCCGAGTTGATTGTACTACCTATGGGTATACTTCATTAATTTTTTATAATTGCATAACATCGGTCCATAAATAGTTCACTGT